>CM074123.1:41715000-46715000 GCA_037177725.1 Cyamopsis tetragonoloba | reverse complement strand
CAATTGTATATGAATGTATAAATATACTCTCTCTGGTCCTATGTATAGGTCGTCTTCTAGAAAAAATCTTTGGTCCTTAATATAAGTCACTAACTAACTCATCAATGCATGTTTTCCCATTTATCCTTCTACAATTTTCAAATGTTCAATTAATAATGGAGTGAGAAAGAGAGTGAATTAAGAGAGAGAAAGATATATTAATTAACTTGAACATTTACTAGCATATTTATATTGAGGGTATAGTTGGAAAAAGATTCTCTTTTTAGACAAATTTATTAAGCTATAACTACCATTTTTTGTTTTTGATAATTTGGTTAGAAATGACTTATATTTAAGACCGAAGAGAATACATGTATACATTCATTCACACTTACCCTTTGGAAGGGGTTAGGGGTGACAAGAAAAGAAATATAAAGAATGATGTTTTTTTTTTGTTTGGTTAAAGAAAAATAAAGTTCTAGTCATGTACTTCAGTTGGTAAGTACTCCCTCCGGTCATATATATAAGTCACTTCTAACCGAATCAACAAAATCAAGAAATAGTAGTTAGTTCATTAATTAAAAAAGAGATTTTTTCCAATTATACCCTCAACTTAAATGTGCTAATAAATGCTTTAGAAATTAAAATCTATTTCTCTTTCTTATTCTACTCTCTTTCTCACTCTATCATTAATTGTAGAAGGGGTAAATGGAGAAACTTCAATTATTGAGTTAGTTAGTGACTTATATTTAGGTTCAAAGATTCTTTCTAGAAGGTGACTTATATATAGGACCGGAGGGAGTATATGAAAACATGTGTGTGTGGATACATGGTTTGATCTCTAGTTGTACTATTTTTCTATGAAAAAAAAAGATGAGAGAAATTTGATTATTTATAATAGAGAAAAAATTTTAAAAAAAAAGTTTTCCTCCAATTTTTTCTCCTCTCATTTTTTCTTATATTTTTTCTTCTTCCAAACATAGACTTAATTAATTCCGTTATTGTAACTATCTAGGAGTATTTTAAAAATTGATTTTAGAAGACGTGACAAAACATATCTATCAGCCTAAGTAATTGTAGAAACCTAGTCGTAGCTGGTATACTTTGACCAAACACAAAAAAAAAAAATGACAAACCTTAGGTATATTTTCTTAAGATATTTTTCTTCAATTAAAATTGAAGTTTCATGTCAATGATCTCATAATAAACATTAGTATTAGATAATAAGATTATTAAAATGAAATTCTAATTTTGATCAAAAAAAGACAACATTAAAAATATTTAAAAAAACCTTAGAATATGTTTAGATAAATTTTATTTCAATATACGTTGAATTGTTTGATTTTATATTATAAAAAAATTTTATTCTTTTTTAATAAAGAATATTTTTTAATTTTTCAGCTAAAAATTAGATATTATTTCAAAAAAACTTAAAAATTATTTCGCACAACTAAAAATTATGTTAAAAATCATTTCTCACAAAGAATATACCAAACAAAAGCTGATTTTACTTCTCACATAAAATATACCCAAATACGCCCTAAGTTTGGTCTAAAAAATAACTTTTGCTGAATTTTCCCTGGCTCTTAAAAATATGATATAGGTAAAATTCAAACACATAATCTCTTATTGTGGATCATCACTCTTATAAACTTAACAAAACTTCCACCACTGAAGTAGTCCTTGAGATTTGAATTTTGTTGTTTGTATTGAAGCGTGAGTAAAAGCTAAATTTTCATTCAGCAAATTGTTGACGTGGACATTTTGGAATACACAAGAGTGCCAGTTTTTTCCCCTGTTCAGATTATTTCGCCGCAAGATGAATCAATCGTCAATCCTCCATTTGAAATTGAATTTATGCAAATAATTATTGAATGATTATAAAATATTATTTTATTCTCATAAATAGAGAATGGGTAAAGTGAGTAACACAAAAGAATGGAAAAAGGTCAGCTGACTTAATAGAGACTATGGTCTGACCTATTTAAAGTTTAACTTGATCTAGTCTATTTAATAAAAATATCAAGTTTATGTTTTTTAAAAAATCTATTTAAGTAAAAAGGTTAAGTACAAGCTTTTAAAAAAGAATATTAAACCTAATAAGCTGACCTATTAAATTTTAATATATATATATTATAAATTTTATAAATATAAATAAAATATTATGTTTTTTCAAAAAATAAAATATATAATAAATTTTATAATATGTTTATAAATTAGGCTCATTTAGAGACTTATTAAAAATGTCTATTAGCCTATTTAGTGACTTATTAACATATTTATGATAGAATTGTTGATCTTTATAGACGGCTTAAGATAAAGTAGGTATATAAATAGGCTTTCAAGCTTTATAAGCTTTCAAATAAACTAGGCTTAGCCAAAAGACCTTGCGAGTTTCCACCTTTAAGTCTACACAATAAATTTTTTTTTGCTATTTATTAAGGCGTTTTTGTTGTTTTCATTAGATTAACTATAGTTAGTATATATTTTGTCTAATAGAATTAATCTATTAGTATCAACTTATGTATTTATACTAACGGATAAATGTATAATTAAGATAAATATGTTAATATAAATAATTTAATATATATTATCGATTTAAGACTGTTAATAAAGATCTTTAATGACGGTATCAACTTAAAAATATTAATCGTTACATAAAATTTATATTAATGATAGTTAATCTAATGATAAATTAAAAAAAATCATTAATAAATAACAATTTGTTTTGTTACCAAAAAAATACGATAACAATTTGTTTGTAACACCTCTTGATTAGAGTACCGGCCATGTTAATTATAGAAACCTTAATAAGAAAAGGCTTAAATTAAATGTGAGAACTTATTTAGGAGAAATGAATTAAGCACGTAAAAATATTATAATTATTGTTTGGACTAAAGTATATTAATTAATAGAGTCAAATTAAAAATATTAGTCCTTCAATTAAGTGGGAGGGTCTCTTGTATTATATTGAACTTCTAATTAATTATATTATTGTACTCAACATACATGAAATTCCTAACAATCCACTAAACTAATTGTTTAATTTGCATTTTCAGGTGATCACTAACTCATTATTATTAGTTCTAATTAAGTGGATGCAACAGTGGACGATACATAAAAAATTAAAAAAAAACTAAAAAATAATTATAATTAAATAATAATAAAAAAAAAATATATAAGCACACAGTAGTGCCTTTTAGGTCAGCAATTCCATCAGCCCAGCCAACATTGTGTCCAAGAAGATTATTAATTAGAAGAAGAAGAATGAAAAAGGCAACAAATTAAGAAAGTAATAAAAAGAAAAAGAAAAGAAAGGAAAGGGAAGCAGATCCCAAATAAACATAAAGCAAAAAATTATTATTAATTAATTAAATTTCTTTTTAACTACTTATAACACTTTGTGGTATATTATTATATATATGTTGATGTTGATAAATAATATAGTAATTTGTCATCCGTTTAGGCAACAAATTAAATTAAATTAAATTAAGTACTTTAATTAATTAATTAATTAGGTGGGGTTTCTAGTAATTTGCATGGGTTCACATGTCTAGCTAACAAATTGGAGATTATATTCTCAATTTCCACCACACAAACAACTCATAAAATATATATGACCCACATAAACAAACCATGCATCAAACATATCATTTAATTTCCTATCTCTAACAATTCATTATAACCCCATTATTGTTCTTATTTATCATTGCAATTTATTATTATTATTATTGAAAAAAATACAAGGTTAAAAATTAGATCTGAAAAGTCAATCTGTTAATGACACTCTCCTCTAATTAACCTTCTTTCTTTTACTATATGTCGTGTCTCTTGCCACATAAATAATACAATTATTTATTCTTAAGGTCTGTCTTTAAAACTGAGATTAATTAGTTCAAGATTAAAAATATGGATAATACAATTATTTATCTTTAAGGTCGATCTTTTGAGGTCAATTTTACATGATTAGCACTTAAGGTTAGATTTTAATTGCTCATCAATTAAAGTCTGATTTTTTTTTTTTATTCCGAGCTTATTCTTCTCATGCATAAACTATGTAAATACAATAACAATTATTATTACATACACAAACTAAAAAAAATATATCAACACTTTCTGATCATTAAGATTAGTTACTCTGGCTATAGAGTTGATTTTTTTTTTTTTTTTGTCAAAGTACTAAATATATATATGAGCTAAAGTATATGGATGAAATGATTGTATATATTATTTTTTATATAATGAAACTTGAAACTATATGTTAATAATTATATATCTGTTTGTTTAAAAAGTAATAATTATAAATCTATTTATTTATAGACTATAAATCTATCGCAAAGAAATCTAATTAGGTAAGAAACCAAAAAAGGAAAAAAAGTTTTGTTTGGACTTGTTATTATATTTGATTTGGTCTACATAGAGATTAATATTATGATTAAGGTTTAATATTATTAGGAAACATATTAAATAAAAGAGAATAGAATAAAGATAAAAGATATTATTATTACTCAATTGATTCAATTGAGTACATTTTCTATTTATAAAGAAAAATAAAATTATGGAGATAAGAATAACATAACAATTTACTGTCTTACAATTTGAGTTTGGGCCTAACTCAATCCTAAAAGCTAGTTTGTAGGATGAGGTTTGCCACACCCTTATAAACTCAACAATGGCCATATCACTAGCCAATGTGGGACTTCTAACACGCCCCCTCACGCCCAACACTACACAGCTGAAGCGTGGACAAACACGAGTTGACAAACAAACGGGTGGCCCAATAATACGGGACTAACAAACACCCCATAATACACCCAACAACATGGGGCCAACAAACGGATATAGGATAGGCTCTGATACCATCTTACAATTTGGGTTTGAGCCTAACTCAATCTTAGAAGCTAGCTTTTGGGATTGAGTTAGGCTCAAACCCAAATTATAAGATATTGATATGTTTAAAATAATCTTATCATAACTATAACTGATTAGTTATTATCGTTATCTTTAAAAAAATATTACACTACCCACTACTATTTTTTTCTCTTATCAAAGTATTTACAAAATGTCATTATTCCATTCTAACCAGCAAAAAGAATTAAACTCCATACATATGATTAAAGGACAAAGTTAATTATTCATTACTGATTTAATATTAAAAATTACTTTCCTTTCTTAATTATTTTTATTTTTTATAGGGTAAAGTGCGTTCACAAAGGTTCGAACTGATGATCTATTACTTAAAGCAAGCCTCATCAGTCATCCGACCAACCTGATAGATCCTTTTTTCTTAATTATTAATAACAAGTTGTTGTCGTGTTGCTCAAAAAAATGAGTTTTTTTTTTGTGAAATTAATAATAGTAAGTAGTAATAAGTTAGTTACTTGTATGAAAAATGATTTGAATTTACTGCTGGGACTTTTAGAATTGAGGGTACAATCAGGTGAGACAAATTGACCGAGAACTAGGAAACCACATGCAAAGTGGAACCTACTTAACGCAACGCCTTTTTTTTTTTTTTTAATCTTTTATTTATTTTTATTTTATTTTATATTTTTTCTTGGCACACAGAACCTTGCAATCTACATTGATCAGTGTAATCAAAATAATCTTATAAAATAATACCAAAAACAATAATCTTATTAAAAACTACCCTATAAAACATTAAATGTCTTATTTACACCCATTGTTCTAGTATACTACCTCATATATCTAGTTAAATATAAATAAATATGTATTTAAATTATTATATAATTATTTGATTATATATTTATTTATATTTAACTATGAAAAATAGGGTCTTGATATAGAGTGTCCTCAGAGGATTAGTTAAGGTTACTAGAAGTAGAAAAATAATTACAAGAGCACATTGTTCCGTCTCTCGGGAATACTAAAAACTACACATACATTCCAATATCTTTTTACTATATTTGGGTTCTTAAATAGTGCCCTTAAGGCAGTAAATATTATTTGCCTAAAAAATATACATATATCATTAAATGTGTAAAAATATATAATTAAATATAAAAAATATATAATTTAATTACATATTTATTTATATTATTGAACTAAATATACTATTCATTACTCCCTTAAAAAAATACCCATGAAGCAGAGAAGAATATAAATTAATCACCTATATATGTATGCCACTTTAGAAGGCTAGCTACGGAGTATTTTTTTTTTAATAGAAAAGTATATTGATTAGGGATCAAATTATGTATTCACATTTGTATGTTTTTACATGTTCATCAACTAAGTTACATGATTCGAACGTAAGTATATGTTTACCAAATAAATAAATAAATGTTGGAAGTTCCACATCGGCTAGTGGTATAGCCATCATTGAGTTTATAAGGATGTGACAATCCTCATCCTATAAGCTAATTTTTGGAGTGAGTTAAGTAGATGGTATCAAAGCATCCGTTATTGGCTCCTATGTTGAGTGTGTTCTATGTTAGTCTACGCTTCAACTGTGTAGTTCTGGGCGTGAGGGGGTGTGTTTAAAGTCCTACATCGGCTAGTAATATGAACACCGTAAATAAATAAATAAATAAATAAAATAATATATGTTGATTGCTGAGAGAGAGAGTAGAGTTGGAAGTGCCAACCTCATCAACTTCCTCGGAATATAAAGCGTAGTATACACTAATAATCAATTTTTAAATGGAAAGAAAGTCTGAGCAAACATCTATAAAAACAATGAATATATTCAATATCAACCAATATGTTAATTATATTATATATTATATATATATGCCCATTAAACAAAGATGCAAAAACAACGTGAAAATTTAAATTTAAAATGTCCAACACAAATTAAAACTACTCATCAATCCTTTCTTAAAATTTAATTATTTTTTAGTTGATATATATATGAGACTTACCTGATGAATATCTTATTATCATAAACAAATGTAATAATAAACAAAGATGTAAATAACTTTTTTATTATTATTTTAAAAAAAAATGCACTTTCAGCCAACCTTGTGGCGCGTGGGTACACGTAGAGTGTAGCAATATAATACAGTTTATTTAACATTTAAAATGAGGGACAATCGCTTTCAGAGATACTAGTCTCCAAAGTCCATATAACAATTGGGCAGAAAATTAATTAATAAAAAAAGGTGGAAATAATTATTAATTTAACATGATAATTAAATAAATAAAAAAAAATAATAGAGACTAGAAGAAAGAATAGAATCTAGGCGTATATATATAACTTGACATCAAAATCTAAACACAATCCTGATCCAGCGATGCAATTATTCCTGGGTTTATAAATAATTTTCTAGCAATCTTTTTTTTTTTTTAAAAAAAAAGAGCATTCATTGGAGAGATCTCTCTCTCTGATTTTCAATTAAATTGCCAGAAAGTGGAACCATTTCTTCCGGGATTTGCACAAAAGCCACATATATATCATCACTAATATTTAGTTAAAGAAATTTCTCTCTACTATATCTCTTTTAATTTCTCTAGCTTCAAGCACACAAAAAAAAAAGAGAAGATAGCAAAAAAATTAATTATATGGGAAGCAGTTATTTTGGAGAGCCAAACATGGAAAGAGTGAGTGGTTCTTCTTCTTCATCATCTTCTTCAAGAAAAGGGAAAAAGAACAATCAAGAGAAACCAAAACAACCTCAAAGAGGACTTGGTGTTGCTCAATTGGAAAAAATTAGATTACATGGTGAAATTGCATCTTCTTATCACCCTCCTCTTCATTCTCCTTACCCTTCTAATTTTCACAATAATGTAAGCTATTATTCTCCACTACTTTTTATTTTTTTTTAATTTCCTTTGCATTTTTTTTTACCTCTTACTTGGATTTTTGGAATAGAGAGAAAAAATTAGATGTAGATTCTTAGATAGCCTACCTGTTAGTTCTGTTTATCTCTCTCTCTGATCATCTCGGATCAGAGTTGGAGTTTCAGCTTACTAAGATGCGTTAACTTTTATCTCGACGACCTGATAGGGATAGGAATAGAAAAAGACTAGAATGTTACAAACATATCACTTATTAGCTTTTTAGATCGAAACATGTTACTTAGGTTAAATTTTAGCTCTGATTAGAGAAAAGCGCCGACAACAAGTATTTGGGTTTTGTGAGATAAATTTCATGGGGGGTTAATAAGATTTTAATATAATTTAATTTAATTGAACTTGTTCCTTGATGATGAAACAGGAAGATCCAAGAGTGCAAGCACCACACTCATCAGTACCATCATCATCTTTCTCTTACTCATCATCATCTACATCATACTCATATGGCTTCCAACCCAACATTGTGGTATGTGAAATTTTGGCTTTTTGCTTATTTATTATTAATCCCAATTCATTTTACATTATTCACTTGTACTATATTTAACTTTTTCGTTTTAGTTTCCTTCATTTGTGATGAGTGAACATGTTTTTACAATTGTCATCACTCATGATTAATTAGTAACAATAATATAGCAAAAACAAATTATATATATATATATATATATATATATGCAAGTTGGCTAGTTGCAATTGTCTCCTAAGCAATCAAGGTGGTTTTTTTTTCCTTTTTTTTTGAGGTTATGACATGACATGATATTTATCTTAATTGTAATAATTATTGACAAGTTTATTATATCTTTAGTACAACCCTAGCAATCTTCTTCTTTAATCTGAATTGTGTCTCTATGTTAAATCGGTTGAATCAACCCTATGAGATAAAGGATGCATTATGTGCTTTTCCTAACCGAAAATTATCAAAATTATATAAATAAATATATTATTAGACCAAAAGTGTCTTTAAAATCATCTTAGTAGTTTCAGTTTACCTAATTGATTCTCTTATCTAATACTTCAAAAATGTAAATATATAGTTCTTTTGCTTCATAACATGCATGCATAAGGAGTACTCAAATCATATATAGTTTTTTTCTCTTTCCTTTTCTTTTTTCCTTTTGATAAGCAACTTTAATTTTTTGATACGAGTACAAGGAGTACTCAAATCAATATGGGTAACTTCATACTGATGGAGACTATATGTGTGTTCTTTGTTTTGTTTTATAAACCAAACAAAATTGCACTCGCATGAGTTTAAGCTTGAGGCGCTGTTATCTAAAGCTAAACGCTTCTTTAGCCACTAGACCGACTTGTTGCCTGCGATTTATGCATCCAAATACTTTGCTTGACACACCAAAAACATTATTCTTTCTTAGAGTGTAGCAATTAATATAAATGTATGTAAATTATTATAAGAGTGATGAATTTGGAGGATATATATATATATTAATCATCAGCAATATAATGTGTTTAATTTGGTTGTGTAGATGTCCCTACCTGAATATGAAAGAACAAACATCAGATATGGAGATTCTCATCAGCCAACTAATTCACCAAGGTACTCACTCATATTATATTAATCATTATTATAAATCCTTAAATTTATTTGGCATAATAATGAATTCCTTTAATTTCTGATAATGTGTTGAATAATTATATATATTAATTAATTCTTCCTTTTGTCCATAATTATTATTGTTAAAATCCAGATGGGAACATCATGCCCATGCTGCCAGCACTACTCAACCCAACATAACAAGACCCTTACTTAACCTTTATGTAAGAAATCAAGTCTTGATATAATTAAAGATAATCATATATTTTTGTGTCTCGAAGACGACGACTCAGGTGATCAGAAAGATAATTTTATACGAGAGTGAGATGAGTAAATTTCACTCATTATATTGAATACTTTCATGAATGGTTGAGATTAAAATATAGAAAATTTTAAAATATCATTTGAGTTTTTTGAATTGTCACGTGATTTTCAAGTACTTCTGAAAACATTCAATCGCAATAATTCTTGATATGATTCAATGGACGAGATTCATTACTTCTCAGACTCTTATATAAATTATATTTCTCACCAGAGTCATCCGATCCCCTAATGCGCATCTCATCTCTCATTTGAAGATGTAATATAAGATATTTAATTTGATAAATTATTATTAGTTTACATATATACTTGATTTTTATGATATAGGACTCATCATCACAAGAAATAGATAGGAAGAAGAAGCATAGAAGTGGATCAATGGGCTCAAGCAACTCTGAATCAAGTCATGACAATCAAGAACCTGATTTGGAGCTTAGATTATCTCTTTGATCTGTCCCTACAAATGGTGATGAATAGTTATTATCTTCTATAGTAATTATATATTGTAATGCTTCTTTTTTTTTTTCAAATTAAATTAAATACCATGCAATGATTTAATGAATTGCAAAAGCACAACGAATATTAAGTGTGTGTTTGTTTTTAAGTTTCATGTGATCGATGATATTAATCACACTTCTTGTATTGTAATGGAAGGCAGATTGATCCATTATTATTGAGTAAATAAAAACATTGCAAGCTTTCTCATTTAACATAAATTGATTGATTAATGTTATAATATTAAGTTAATTAAGTCTTATTACATTATTGACAAAGAATATGATCATAATAAAGAATAATATAATAACTGAATAATTTTTTTCCTATAAACTAATTTTTTAGATTGAATTAGTTCGTCAATTAAAATTGCTTTTTGTTTATATGGTTTAATTGGATATAATGTTGAAATATACAGTAGTACTTCATTAATATTATGTTTTCTCAACCATGCATATATTAATCAAATTAGATTGGTTTTTACCAAAAAAATAATAATAAAAAAATACTATCAAAAATGATTTGTTTCTTATGGATGTGTAACCACTAATCATGATAATGAATTAAATACGGGTTAAAAACATTTTAGTCCCATGAATTTTGTCGCTTGCATATGTATTTAATTTTAATATTAAAACTTTTAAAATATGTATTTTTATCCTTCGAGCACTTTTTGAATGTACACGTTGCTAAAAAAAAGTTCATATTTAACGACAAATTTTATTCAAATTAATTAGTAACAATTTATAACCATTGAAATCGTCAAATTAATATATGTTACTCACTCAGAATACTATATAAGGTTGTTTAATTTGTTTTCCAACAAATTTCTGTTACAATTTAGTTACTAATTTTGGCAATCTTTGCTAGTGTGTTAAGTTTAACGGATTGAGTAGTGAAAACAGGGAATTTATAACTAAGAATTTCATATTAAGCCAATTATTATAATAATACAATAGTTCAGTTGGTGAGTACATAGTGACATGTGTATGTGGGTATAGTGTTTGATATATCTCCGGTTATTATACTTTTTTATATATAAAAAAAAGGGCAACGAACTATTTATTATTAAGAATGAAAAATGTAGTGTTAAAAAAATTCCCCTCCTTTTTCTTTTTTTTCCTAAACCAAAGAATGTAAAAAATTTATTCTCATCACTTAGATATAATTAAAAGAATGATCCTAAAAGTCCAAAGAATGATCCCAACAGCAACAGCTAGCGCTCTCAAACATCTTGATTATATTGCTTTCCAGCTCTAATTAGTAATTAAAATAAACAAATTTGTATCAACAAGTTAATTATGAGTTTTATTGTTTTCAAATGAGTTCATCAATTCCTATCGGAAGCTATAGGAGCATATATATATTTGAATAAAATTATGAATTTTATTTGAATAAACTAAAAAGAACTCATTTATAAGTTGTTCTGTGAAACTTATTATTTTGATAAGTTAATCCTTAAAAGCTTATTATTAGGACCTATTAGTTATTTTTAAAAGCTGCACGTAAACTCTTTTAAACGTAATTTGAGTTCTCTTGAGGACTATATATAATACCGAATATAGAACTATATCCTCCCCGACCAATAAACGTCGGCATAATCGACAAATACTTGAGTCTCTTAATTTCAAAAATCACTTCAACGATATTTATGTCTAAAAGGGGATAAGTCTTTAGCTGTCAACTTGGTCAGGTATACTCATGTGCACACCAAAAAAATAATCAAGATCTCGAGCTCGTGGATCACCAAATCCGTCTCGATCCAAATCGGCAAAAGCATTGCCTATTTCGAGACAGCGGCGGAGATCTGGCAAGATCTTCATGAGCATTGATCTTGTCTCCAATTGTATTAGATTTCGGTTTAAGCCCAACTCATTCCCAAAAGCTATCTCATAGGAGGAGAATTACTATACCACTTATATACTCTATGATGTCCTTCTTTGTAGTCGATGTGAGACTTCGTCTTAACTAATTAATTGAAAAGATAGAGAGAAATTCTACCGTAGAGGATATGTTTTAACAAGAATAGGTTGGCTTATTTTTAAGTTGCAGCTATTTATCTTGAATTTACGTGAGTGTATATATTTATTTGATTTTTTTCTTTTTTTCTTTTTTTTTTAAAAAAACTATTGAATTGCTAACTACTTTTGGAACTGCATGTGTGTGATGTGCAACATGGCTCCAAACTTTGCCAAAAGGAAGACTTTTTGGTCATCTTTAACTAAAATTGATTTAATACTACTAATCAATAATCAAGCAATTAAGTTTCATAATTAAATGTAATTTGTGAGATTCTTTCCTTTGTAACAAAAAAGAGTGTATGTGATTGTGAGAAAGATTCTCATCAATTAATTTTGCTCAAAAAGTGTGCTCTATATACATTCTAGAGCAACCAGTGAGAAATTCGTTTCTCACGTGTGAAAATTGTTATTAGTAGTATAAAGATTAGGCAATCAAAGAAGAAAAATCTAGTTGAAGCATCAAGCATGCGCAGAAGAAAAATGACTTTTAATTAAAGATAACATGTATGTTATCTTTTTCAGACAGGAAGTTAATTAATCAATTAACGGTTAATTGTTGAAGATTTTTTACAAATTTGATATCTCATCAATTCAAAAGCCTAGCTAGATACACTTTTCTAATTTTGGAAATTACTAGTTAGTTAGTAATTTTTCCAAGTTTTAAATTTGGGGACCGAAATTGGATGTTGCGCTGAAATGTGAAGGATTTTGAGATCATCCAAAATCATATTAGGTATTTGACTACATTTGATACAATCATTACAAAAAAAATTGTCATTTACTATTTTGGCTTTCGTTAGATTAGTCACCGTTGGTATAGAATTTTTCTAACGGAATTAATCCATTAGTATAAGTTGATAGTATTTATACTAACAGAAAAATTAATAATTACTAATAAATAAATCTGTTACTATAAATGTTTAATATACTAATAATATGTAAAACAATAGTATATATCAATTTTTTACTAATATATTTATTTGTTAGTTATTATGAATTTATCAGTTAGCGTAGATATTATCAACTTATACTAACGGATTAATTCCGTTAGACAAAGTCTATACCAACGGTGGCTAATCCAACGAAAGCCAAAACAAAACGTTAATAAGTAACTATTTTTTTTTTTGTAATAAATATGATTATAATTGCAACACGACTAATTGTAATTTAAAACTTTAACAGCTTTAATTAGAATGCTTCTTATTCTTTATGAGAAAAAAAAGAAAAGAAAAAAAAGCAAGCATGTACTATGTGCTTATGTTTTTGTATGACCCTCTTTTTGATGTAATCATGTAATTTAATTTTGACTGAAACATTCAGGTTGAAAACGTACAAATAAAGGGAAATGTTACTTTTAATTTACCTCACAAAATAGTTAGACTTAATATTTTTCACTTAGTTCTTTACTACATTAAGAGATAAGGTTATGGATCATGAAAATTAAGTGTCGGTTTGATTTTCAAGTAAAATTAATTTGCATTTAAAAAATTATGATTAAAAAATTTATTGCAAGAGATAATAATATTTAGATATTTTTGTTAAATTATAAATTTTGTAATGTAAATATGATACATAATTGATTATGAAGAACTAGAAGCAACAAAAAATCACTGCTCACAAAACCTTAATTTTGTATTCTAAATTAATTCTCACTTAATATTATCAAACATAATTTTTTTTTAAAAGATACCAAATATATTTGTTTAATTAAAATTAATTATGCTAAAAAAAAACCATAGTTTGATGTGTGGTAACCCGTAGTATGATTCATGTGATGAAAATTAAAAACAGTGAAAGGTATATGAATGGATCAAGTTCTATAGGCAAATGATGGGAAAACAGCTGTATTAATTAGTGTCAATCAGTGAAAAGAAGAATCCAGATAATTACACATATATAGTTAATAGATAAATAGATATATCACTCCAATCCAATAGTGAATAATGCAATTAAATCAAACATGAATTATCATAAAGTTCTGCTGCTATCTTCCAACACAATTAATTGCTGTACTACTTTCGTTTTGTTTCTTTTTTTCTTTTTTAGTAATGACTAGTCCACTCTTTATTTTTTTAATAAGGGTTTTTTTAATCGGTGCAATATTTAAGAAACCATAAATATAATCACATTAAATTTAGTATTAATTACATAATAAACTCAATCACATTAAATTTTTGTTTTCTCTATTGCACAGATTAAAAAAAATCATTTTAATAAATATTGTGTGCCTAGTGAAAATGGATGTGAGCATCGTATATGACGACGGACTCCAACTTCAATGCAACCCATAATGGTGGACAACATAACTGTAAGGGTTTTGACGATTAAGTTAGTCATATGTTAGGGTTAGAGTTTATATGTAGTTATAAGTATATAGAATGCGTACATGTACATGACACATTCAATAAGTATTTATAATACACTACTAATAGTTACACCCGCGCAATGCACGAAATGGGATTGTGAATTAATTCTGCACGAAGGAGGAAATTAATTTTTGGTTCAGTCTTGCACCCATAAACTGTAATCAATGTTTTAGTTGAATTTGTCAAACAAATTTAACATACTCCAATTAAACATAATGTTAGAATTGGTAAAAGTACAATTAATGTTACATTGAAAATATGAGTGGACAGATAAATAGAAACAAGATTTTTTTTTCTCTCCGGACAATTAAATAGGAACGGAGGGAGTAGTTTTTTGTTACATTAAAACATTACATATTGTTGCTGCTGAGTAGCTGTAATTGTAGACTAAACTTTATAAAAGTTAACATTTGCAAGAAAATTTTCATCATCATGATCAATTAATGGGAGAAAGATTTCTTTGTTGTTCGATTAGCATCCCCATCATGATTTCTCTTTCTCTTCTGAGTAGTAGATGTTGATTAAATATGCTCCTTTTCCATGTTATACTCATCCTTCATTGGAGGTAAAGGGCTTGCACCAAGGAGAAAATAACATAATATGGAAAACTTTAACTTGTTCAATCTTTGTCCTTGCTCCTTTCAACTCCTCAAATATCAAAATTATACCCTCTATTGGACTAACCTATAGACACTAAGTTTGGTCAGACATGTATCATATCAACTGAAAATGTTGCAAAAACAAAAATATCTTAAATCACTCATAAATGATATATATATGATTAGAAAGAAGGAATAGCATAATATACAAGAATTTTTAGAGAGATCTTAGAGAGAGAGAGTGAGGTTCGTAAGAATTTCAAGAAGCAAGGAGGTTTTGGGGGTGGTTTTCACGATGGTGATTGGAAAGGCAAAGGAAGGGATGCTGCTGTTGCTCGTTTGGAGAGGGATTCAATCTCCTTTTTCTTTTCAAATTTTCTTGAAACGACAAAACTCTCTCTGCTATGGTTCCTTTTTCGTAAATGGGGGAACGTAACAGATGTTTTTATCCCTAATAAACATGATAAGGGAGGAAGAAAGTTCGGTTTTGTCCGTTTTCGGGATGTCTCTGATATGCTGTCACTGGAAAGCAATCTCAACAGTATAAGGGTGGGGTCAAGATGCTTAAGGGTCAATGTTTTGCGATTTTGTCGCATTCAAGGGGCTAGTCTTACTAAGAAGGAGAACTTGAAGGCTAATGCACAAACCTCTTCCCACACTTCTGATATAAACCCAAATTCTAGGTGGTGTCCTATTGTATGTGAAGTTGGTAAGGAGCCTGTGGAACGCGGTTTAAAATCATGTGTGGGCTGGGTACGTGATTCTGAGGACGTTTCAAAGATACAACAGGAATTTTTTTGTGTTGGCTTCTCTTCTGTCAAAGCAACTTCGATGGGATCTAAAATGATATTACTTGAATCTACTAAAGGGGAAAGCTTGAAAGACATAATCTCAGCAGAGGAAGATTGGTTTGCTTCTCAATTTGAAGATATCCGTGAATGGATTCCTAAGCTTACCAATAAAGAAAGATTGGTCTGGCTTTCTTGCTGTGGAGTACCTATTCATGCTTGGTCTGATGATTTTTTTACCACGATTGGAGTTATGTTTGGGAGTGTAATTGAGGTTGACATAGAAACGTCAAGCAAATCAAGTTTGGATGTTGGAAAAGTTCTTATTGGAACCTCTACTTTTGATTTTATTAATTCTCAGTTACATGTGAAAATCAATGGCGAGGTTTTTCCTATAACCATCAGAGAGAGCTTTGTTGTTCCTCAGTCTTTCTCCCTGTCGTCTACTTCTGATGGGAATTCCTCTAATTCTAACTTTGGAGATTGGTGGGAACCTGGTGAATTTAGGCCAATGAGGAGTTCCATGATGACTAACACCAATGATCATGGTGTTTCTCCTACTGTGATGGACGTGGATGAATTTGAAGAAGGGGGAGACTTTCGTGTAGTGGGCGACAATAGGGTGGCTGAAATCATTAAGGATCTAAATGTTGCTACAATTTTCCAGGAAGAAGACGGTGCAAGCACAACCGGTATGTTTGCAAATGGGGCTTTGGAATATGAGGAGCTAATCCCTAGTTTCATTTGGAAAGATGGGTCTGATATTATAGGCCCAAGTGAAAATACTTCGATTCAATTTTTGAGCCCTTTTGAAAAGATCACTCCTTATGGGCCAGTTTCTGTTCGTTCGGATTCGGGTCTTGTCCAAGCTGCTCCATCTTTGGAACATTCGAGGGTTTCTTTCCCAGCCACATCCTCTCTTTGCTCTTCCTTCTCCCATCGACGTACCTCTTCTCGTCGCCCCAAACAGAAGTCTTTTCCTCATCTCACTAAATCATCCCGTTTTCTTAAACACTGCAAAGCATCTTCTCATCGTAAGTCTCGGAGATTGCAGCTCTCTGCGGATCGATCTTCTTGGGATACCAGAGTAAGTGATTCCTTGCAAAGTTGTAATTCTGGCTCTCGCACCTTGCCTAAGCATATCGATATTCCTCTGGCATCCACCTCCTCTTCTTTGAGTGTTCCACTTTCTCCCTCTATAGTAGGTGCAAACATCTCTGACTCAAATATACTCAATTGCAATAGATTTCATACCCTTGTCCCTCGTATCTCTGAAGAAAGCAAACTTCTTCTAATTGGGAAACAACTAGGACCTTCTTTTCATGGGGTTGAGGATGATTGTCTTTCTCGTTTTCGGGCAATGGAACAAAGGGACACTAGGCAGAAATTAGAGCGTGACGCTCTAGAAGCTTTACAATGAAATAGGGTTCTATAAACATTAGAGGATTAGGAGGAGTAGTGAAAAGAGATTACCTTAGAAGTATTGTAAGAAAGGAAGGGTTAGATCTTATTGCTGTTCAAGAAACAAAGATAGGAGACGTTGACTTTGCTCTCTGTAGCTTGCTTTGGGGTAACATAGATTGCGATTGGGTGCACTCTCCGGCGATTGGTAGGAGTGGGGGTATTCTCACAATATGGAATTCCTCTGTGGCATCCAAACTTTTCCAATTCTCAAGGGATGGTTTCTTAGGGGATTGCTTACTTTGGGGAAGGGAAGAAAAAATGTCTTCATTGTAAATGTTTATTCTCCAAATGATTTTGAGGCTAAACAAAAACTCTGGGCATACATCATCATGTCTAAAATTGGATTTGGAGATGGTAGTTGGTGTGTATGTGGAGATTTTAACGCTATAACAAAGATAGAGGAAAGGTGGGGACGTACTCTAGTTTCTCTTTATGCAAATAGAGAGGTGATTGGCTTTAATCTGTTCATTGATGACTCTATCCTTGTGGATCTCTCTTTGCTTGGTAGGAAATTTACCTAGTCTAATTCTGATGGTTTCGCAGTTAGCCGTCTAGATAGATTTCTAAATTCAGAAATTTGGTTTGACGTTTGGGGTCATCCTTCTCAATGAGCATTACCTCGTTCTTTCTCGGACCATTGTCCTATTATTCTCAACCATTCGATGAAATATTGGGGCCCGACGCCTTTTTGCAGTAACAATTGTTGGCTTTCTCATAAGGACCTCCCCTGTACTATTCTCTTGGGTTGAAATTCTTTTCCAAATGCTAAATGGCGAGCAAAATATTTAAGCATGAAGCTGAAAAGACTCAAAGACATTCTCAAGAAGTGGAATAAGGAGGTTTTTAGGGTTATAGATTCAAAATTTGTTGTTTTATCTAATAAAATTGCTGCTTTAGATTTGAAAAATGAGTAAAGGGCTCTATCAGAGGAGGAAAAGAGTCAATTAAAAGCTCTCCTTGCTGATTTATGGAAAACTAAACTTAATAAGCATAGTTTGCAATACCAGAAATCCAGAGTTTGGCGGTTGAGGGAGGGCGATGCTAACACTAAATTTTTCCATGCATGCATTAAGGCAAGAAGGTCTCATAACCGTATTTTGGCACTAAAAGTTGATAATCTTTGGGTTGAAGAGAAAAATCAAATTCGGGATTCGTTGGTTTCCCATTTTCTTTCTCATTTTGATGAAGAATCTTGGGGCAGGCCTACTTTGGATGGGATTCTACTTCCGCAAGTATCTCTTGCTCAGAACTTGGATCTTGTAAAGTTTTTCTCTTTGGCTGAATTGAACAGTATAATTGGTGAGATGGATGGAGATCGTTGTCTTGGACCCGACGACTTTAACTTTCAATTTCTAAAGAAATTTTGGAATATTTTTAGGAGTGACTTCTTCGATATGCTTATGGAATTTCACTCTAATGCAACGCTTCCGAAGGCTGCTTTCTCTTATTTGATTGCTTTAATCCCCAAAGTCAGCAGCTCCCATCATCTTGGAGACTTTCGCCCTATTTCTCTTTTGTGCTGTATGTATAAGGTGGTGGACAAAGTCCTCTCTGAGTGCTTAAAAATGGTTCTGGATGACATTATTGCTTTAACTTAGAATGCCTTTATCCCTCACCAACAAATCCTAGATGGCGTGGCTATTATCAATGAAGTACTAGATTTTGCTAACAAAAAGAAAAAAGAGCTGTTTTGTTTTGCAGGTTGACTTTGAGAAAGCTTTTGGTTCTATCAATTGGGGCTTTCTTGATTATATGCTAAGGCGTTTTGGCTTCTGTGAGTTATTGCGTCGTTGGATCTGAGCTTGCATTTGTGCTGGTAACTTACCAATTCTTGTCAATGGATGCTCAACGTCGGAGATCAATATCAAGCGTGGACTCAAGCAGGGTGAACCTTTGGCCCCTTTTCTATTCATAATTGTGGCGGAGGAGTTAGGAGGATTAATGAAGAATGTTGTAGAATCTAGAGTTTTTAAAGGAATCTCATTTGGCCACTCTAACTGTACAATTTTGCATTTACAGTATGCAGATGATACGTTTTTTGTTGGAGAAGCCTCTTCAGAAAATATTTGGCCAGTGAAATCTATTCTAAGAACTTTTGAATTATCTTATGGTCTCAAAGTTAATTTCACAAGAGTAGATTTTATTGTTTTAATACGGAAGAATCCTTCTCTTCTTTTGCTGTTGATTTCTTGCACTGCAAAGTGGGTTTCTGTCCTTTCAAATTTTTGGGTTTGCTTGTGGGTGCAAAGTTGCATTCAGTCTCTACTTGGAAACCAATTCTGGATAACATGCTTTCTAAACTTCAGAATTGAGAATACAGATATCTGAGTCTTGGGGCAAGGGTAACTCTTCTAAATTCTTATTTGAATTCGATCCCCATTTATTATCTTTCAATTTACAAGATTCCTAAAGTTGTTCTGAAGCAAATGATTTCCATTCAACGTTCTTTTCTATGGGGTGGTGTAAACCTTGATAAAAAAATCCCGTGGGTATGCTGGGATCAAGTATGTTTGTCAAAAGAAATGGGGGGTTTGGGTGTTCGTAATATTTCTTGGATCAACCAAAGCCTTCTTAGGAAATGGTGGTGGCGTATATTGGAAAATTGGCCCTCTTTGATTAATAAGCTTCTTGTTGCAAGATACGGTTCTCCTTTACATAATTGGTTGTTCAATTGGATGGAACCAAGCTTTTGTTTACAGCAAGCGTCAAGATGCTGGAAAGACTTATGTTCTATGAAATATAACTATAGGGGTCAACAAAGCTGGCTAGTTCAGAACATTTCTCGTACTATTGGATCAGGTACTCAGGTTTCCTTTTGGAACGATTTGTGGGTTGGTGAGTCTCCCCTCAAGTCCCAATTTCCTCGCCTCTTTCAAGTCTCGCTGGACCCCTTCTTTGTAGTCTTTGAAATGGGGTTTTTGTCTGAGGAAGGTTGGAAATGGGATCTTAAATGGCACAGAAATCTATTTGTTTGGGAGGAATCTATTCTCTCTGAATTATTGCAGTTACTGAAGTCAACCAATATTTCTCCAAATACTAGTGATGGTTGGAGGTCTGCTTTTGACAGTTCAAATTCCTACTCTTGTAAAGGAGCTTATGATTAGATTTATTTACATGAGAAAACTTCTTTCGTCTCTCCTCCAACTCTGCAGTGTTTGAATATTACTTGGAATTGTTGAGCGCCTCTCAAATATCAGATTTTTTGTTGGTGCCTTCTCTTGGTAAATTCCCCTCTAAAGCAAACCTATGCCATCGTGGTGTTCTGTTATCTGCAGAAGAACGTCTAGGCTATTTTTGTGTTAATTCTGTTGAGCCTAGCCTTCATTTATTTTCTAAATGTTGTTTCTCTCGGTTAATTTGGGGCAAAGTTCTTAGGTGGCTGGGTATCTCTTGTTTTGTTTCTGGGGACTTTACACAAATTCTCCATGCACTATGCCTCTTGGTTAGGGGAAAAAACATATAAGTGCAATCTCAATGATTTGGTGTTGTGTTCTGTGAGTTTTATGGAATGCACAAAATGCAAAGGTGATCAAGCAGGAATATGCAGTTGCTGATGAGATCTTCAACTCCATTCAATAATTGTCCTAGAAATGGTTTCTTTCTAAAGTTAACAATCATCATTTGGTTTTCTCGAATTGGTTCACAAGTCCAGTTTCAAGCATTTCTCATAATGTCTGATTCTGCTTTTGCTTTAAAGTTGGAATCTTTGGGAGATTTTGCTTTTGTTTATTCCTTATATTCAGGGGTTCTTAATTAGAGGTTTATGTGTTGTATTTTACGGAGGAAACTTTTTTCCTTTAGCTTTCTTTCTATTCTTATCTCATGTAATCTCTGAGGGCACTTTTGGTGCTCCATTTTTAATATACATCCCCTTTTGCTGATAAAAAAAATACATGTATACATGACCAGGTTGGTGCAGACCAAATAGCGTAATTTGAGATATTTTATATTTTTTTTAAATTCAAGGGATTTTCCCTTATTTATACAAAAGTCATTTTATTTTATCTTCAATATTCTATTAGGATTTGACTTCAGGTCTACTCTATGAATATACGCATCTGTTTTGAGAATCGACTTTTTTTTTTATGATTTATTCACTTGTACATTGTAAAACTTTACATAAAAAATAACATCAAGTTACAAAATAGGAGCAAGAAATATCTAATGGTTAACAACAAAAACTACATTTCATGTAAACTACCTTTCATGTCCAACCCCTTCCGAAATCAGCGACATGAACTCTCAGAATTTTATAGTAGTTTTCATACTTGTTATAAAATATGCCTTCAATATATTGCTAAATTTCTTAACTTAAAGATGCAAAACCAATCTGGCTCTAATTTTCCTCCTTTGGTAGAAGAAGAGCATAAATATCTTGTGAACCTAAACATGGTAAGAAAGTAAAACAACATTTCAATGGTACTTCTCCTACAACTTTTTCTGAAACTGTCCCCTCTAAAGTTAAGAGCTCGTTAAGCACATACATGGGCATGTATAGGCAACATTTTCAACATAAATAAAATCATAAATGTTATTTCTATCGCAATAATGAACTTATCAACAGAAAAATATAAGTTAGAGTATGAAAGAAAGTTTGAAGACAATTTTCTCTAATCAGCAGTTACATATGCATATTGCTCTTTGCCTATGATTTTGTTCATGATTAACACTCTTAATTTCAAAAGGCAAACAATTTTAATTATTAATCTGGGACCAATTTCTTTTTTTTTAAAATTAATATCTAGGACCAATTTCTTTTGATTTGTGGCTAGTTTCAAACTCATCAAGATGAGTCCTAGCTAGTCAAGATCATAAGAGTCCCATTAGTTCTTTAAGCAGTTAAAATTTTAAAGGTACCAAATATATACCAAGATTCCACATCCCACAAATATCAAATAGGTACCACACAAGGTGGAATTGGCTACATAGATCAAATGAAATCGTAATAACCTACCATAAATCATATATATGGACAAATCATTCACCTCTAGGTCATCCCTGTATACCTATTCAATATTATCCCAAGCTTTATTCTCACACGGTTGCAAAATCAGAAATAGAAAGAAGGAATAGCATAAATGTATACTACGCAAATCACAGGCATGTGTTTTGATTCCCTTAGATTATTTTCCGAGAAAAATCGAAACTTTAGAAGTGTTTAGCGCAAATCCGAAGCAAGTATTTTTTGCAAAAAAAATAATAATTGGAAAGACGTGCAGTGTTCATAGCTTTGCTTAAGCGAAGGAAATATATAACACATGGTGTGTGGAGATGATTTTGCCTCATTGTTATTGAAGAAGGTCATTGACAGATTAAAGATTCATAGCAACACTATCAAAAAGCTAGTTAAGAATGTCATTAAAGCTAGAGCTACTAAACAATTATACAAAATCAACAACTGAATCCTAATTCAGACAGCAATACAAAAATCCCCAAATTCCTAACCGGCGAGAAATGTAAAGAGTCATTACCTTACTCTTGAGGGCGTAGACAACATCCATGGCAGACAACAGTGAAGAACCTTACGATGTTGTTTGGCTCCTCTATTTTTGAGACCCTTCCCTCATTTTCCTCTTCCAGACATCCTCTCTCGCTGATTCATGCTCGAAATGTAACGTAATATACACACAAATGACTTCATCTCCCTCACAAAAACCACAACAACTAAGATATAATTAGATAAATGAATGCACGCATTATGCATATGAACAATATTAAACTAAAATGAAAATGAGAAGGGATTCAAAGAAATGCCACCATGTGTACAATCCATTATTCATCTCCCATCACCGCTGACGCTTTTCTTTCCTCAGTTTTCCACGGCCTTCGGTGATCAAACATGGATGTAGACTCTGGTGGATCCCGTGGGAATGGCGCATCGGCGACGAAACATCAAACCACCGTTCTGACTTACGCTTGTGACAGCGACGCCGGTGACAACAATGGCTCATGGATCCAGCGATTTCTTGCTCTCCTTGTGTTAACGATTTGTCTGTGTGTTTTGGATGCTAAAAAGGCCGTGAAAGAAAAGAAAAAATAAGAAGATGAAGATGAGAGAAGAGTAAAGGTTAGGAGAGAAGATGCTTGGGAAGGGGAAATGCTTAGAAAGCATAAAAAATTCAAAGAGACTTAGGAAGTAGTGGGTGTTTTATTTTTCCACATTGAAAAGCCCATTTCTTATTTCAAGGATGGCTGCATTGCAGAGCATTGGAAACATAATGGTGCATTGAAAGCTGCTACACGAATACCAAAAGCTTTCCAATTAGTTTTGCTTTTTAATGCTACAAACCAAACTTGACATTTACTTATTTGTCCCACGTAACAACACTTTAATTATGCATGTATGCGAAAATTTGGCAGCATTTTTGGCAGACTAATTCCCTCCAAAACTTGATTTCTTTTATATTTAAAGACAAAAAAAATCGCTCATTAGCGTTAGCCAAAAGCCGTCTCTAAGTCTCAAAAAGTCGCCGCTAAACCACGTTAGCGTCGGCCAAAGCATTGGCCTCGAGGCCGACGCTAAACAGCTCGACGTTAACATTTAGCGTTGGCCAGAAATAGGCCGCCGCGACTCCCACGCAAAGAGACTTGACACCCCATTGTGGGGCCGACGCTAATCAGCGTTCATTATGGCCAACGCTAAGTAGCGGCCGCTTAAGCCCATGCTAAGTAGCGGCCGCTCAGACTGACGCTAAGTAGCGACAGCTTTGGCCCACACTAATGTTAATGTCCCTCGCAAGTTAGTGTCAGCTTAAGCCCATGATATTTAGCATCGGTTACTGGCCGACACTAAGTCGTATAATGGTAGCATTGGCCTTAATGTTGAGCTTTTTTTTTTTATTCTTTATACTATATATTAATACTATTAAAATCACCTATAGAATGAAAATAAAATTTATAAAAACTCATAACATATAAAAATAGAATATATAAATAGAAGTATAAATAAATGTATACAAAGTCACGATAATGAATAAATACGAAAATCCAAATAATACATAAAGTCAAAGACATAAAAATAAAAAAGTAATCCTAATCCTCGTCCTGCTCCTCATCAGAGTGTTGATGGACTGGGAGAGGCTCGATGAAGGAGGCCTCTAGGACTCCATCGCAGAAATTCGAGTCAACACCATAGCCATATCCTCCTAATTCTTCTGACATAGCTCCTCCATCTCCTGCCGATGCTGTCGCCGCATCTCCTCGATCATTGCCTCCTGATGCTGACGCAATTCCTCCATATGCTGGTGGAGTCTTTGCGTTTCTGCACTGGAGGAAGAGGTAGACGGTGCACACATGGACTCCTAAGTGTAGAAGGAGGTGGCCCCGCTCCTAACCTGGCCGGCCAAGGCCCCACACCCATAAACAAAACCCCGCGACTTGCCCCCAGCACTGTCAACCCAAGTAGAGTTCTTCGTCGCGTTGTCGACCTTGCGAGTCCCACCGAACAATGCCTCATCAGGCTGGGACTCAATGTCGCATATCCACTTCTCATACCAAATATGTAAAAAAAAAAATCAAGTAATTTCATAAGCAAAATAATAACTAACTAATATGAATTGATATGAAATATTTTAAGATGCTTATGTAGGTCTATTTGGCTCTAGGTTCCACCCACGTCATATCCGCCCTCGTGTGTGTCTTAAGGAAAAGCTCATCCACAGCAACGGGTCAGCTTGTCTCACACGCCTACAACAAAAATCAGAAACAAAGTTAATAAATATTTAATTATCTATCGTATTTTTTTGTGAGCACTATAAAATTACGTACCAAGTTATCGGCAACCTGTAAGAAAAAGGTTCTTCCTGAGGTGTGGACCGCTCTGCCCCTAGCAGAATGGCGGTTCATCTTATTCCAACCCGATTGGGCCAGAAACTCAGGACTGCGCCAATATGCCTGCAGTCTCTCCCACACCCCTTTCCAATCCAGACCTCTCTCATATTCTTCTCCCGAGCCTTCTGAAGCATATCTAAAAGGCACTTGCTCACATAATGGTTTCAAATATGTCTAACACGGACAACCTGGTTGGGACTATAAGCAATACTCCTCTGCACAACATGGAAGAAAAAAATATTAATGCATACACAAAAAATAAAGGTTTAGAAAGTGTAAGTTAAAAAGCTAAATTATACTCCCTCCGTTCTGAAATATTAGTCGCTTTAGTAAAAAAAAAATGTTCCAAAATGTTTGTCACATTTACATTACCAATGCTATATTTATTAACTTTTTTACTTTTATTATTTTTATAGCCAATAGCTATTGAGTAGATCTCAAAGTCAATGACTAATTTAGTTTACCTATGCACTTTTTGTTAGAATCTATAGAAATTAATTGTTCTTCTTAATCCATGTGAAATCCCCTAAGGTGACTAATATTTTAGAACTGAGGGAGTATGCTTACCCCCCGAATTTCAAACCAGTGATCCTTTACAGTCGAAGGGATCACCCCCCAAGAGTGCCATGCCTCGATGAAATTCTTCGTGATTACATCATGAAGAGCCGTAAGAGGTGCCTGTACCGGAAGCCATCTAACAAACAAAAACAATAATAAATTTACAAATAGAAAATAATAGATAACTTAATTAAAAGAAGAGTTAAGAACAAATACCATGATCTCTCGCCAACGCGAATAATAACCCGCCCCTGCTCATCACACTTAAAGGGACGACAACAGCAGTCTGTCGTCCACGTCTACGTTGTGGAGCAGCCGCTGTGGATGGATTATCGTCTTGCTCAGCATCTCCATCTCCTGCTCAAAGTCAAGGTCCTCAAGACCCCCCTAAATGTCTGGACCAGCCTCCTGATCTTGATGGTCATGTACGTCCACATGACCTACCTCCATATGGCTCGGGTGGACCTCCGTATGCCGCTATGGGCCATACTGTGGTGTAGGGATCATGACAAACCCCTGTGATGATGATGTTGATGCTGGTGTCGATGCTGCTGGAGCTGGTCTGCGGCGCTGGACATGTTGTAACTCAGCATCATGCTGTTTGCGCCAGCGCTTGGACTGTCAAGCTAGCTCGCCTGGCTGAATAGCACCCCTACTACCCCTGCCGTGACCCCTAGTGGGAGGCAGCTTTCCCCCTCCTCGAGTAAATTCGTGTGAAGACATCTATCAAATACAATTTTATCAAACAACTAATTAATAAGGTTTACTAAAGTTAATTCAAACAATTAATCAATTGTGACTAAAGTACTCCTAACCTATTCGTTATGATAATACCCATCCCAATCTTCACCATCGTCATCTTCACCATCTTCGTTGTCTCTTTGTTCCTCTTCATTGTTGTTGTTATTCTCAACTTCTTCTTCAATGAATTCATCTTCACATAATGGTTCTGGAAGAGGATTGACAATTTGTTGATAATTATCAACTGTTTTATCTACCAGGCAACGGATTCGTTCAACCTCCAAATGTGGAAGTACAATTTCATCAGCTTGATAAGTTTGTTCATTGGATTCAGCCTCAATGTTATCGACCTCAACACAACCCCTGGGCTTTGTCGCTATTGCAACGCTCCAACCACGCAAGGACTTACACATGGAGGGATATCTAATGTAGTAAACTTGTCTTGCATTTTGGGCAAGAATGAATGGACCATAATGTCCATAGCGTCTACTCATATTGATTTCTACTATCTTATATTGAGGATGAACTCTTGTGCCTCGAGTTGATGGATCAAACCATTCACAATAGAAAACAACAACAGGTTTAGGCAATAACGCATATTCTACCTCGTATATATGTGTTATAACACCATAATAGTTGTCCTCACCGTTTTCGGTCACACTCTTGACAATAACACCATAGTTTTTTGTTTTCCTTCCTTGACTCTAGGCCTTAGTATGAAACTTGTATCCATTTACAAAGAAAACATTATAACGATTAACCTTTGTTGTCGGATGCCATGACAATGCCTTTAAGTAGTCACTAGCAGTGTGACTTCCTTCGCCATGAACCTATAGATTAAATATATTTATTGAGATTGTGCATTTTTAAATTTTTTTTGAAATTGGGTGGTTTTTAGTTATAAGACTTACATGTGACTTAAACCAATTTGGGAAGTCTTCATGCATTTGACTAGGTCCATATAATTGTGAGTACATGCTACATAGAACATTTAAGGTTAGTACAATAGTAAGTGAATTCATAATGGATTGGAAGAAGAGGAGTTAAGTATATAGTACTTGAGATATGGCTTGACTTCGATGCAATTGATAAGTATATGTACATGCACATAATTCCAAACTTGAACGTGCAAGTAATCCACTGTAGCCTTAAAACCTGGACGTCTATGTATGTTAAGTATGGACAAAGTCGATTGATCGCTATCATTACATGGGCCAAGATCATTCCGAGTAGCAGATGTTCCCGCCAAGTCACAATTTTAAAAGTAGTGCGAGCAAAAATAAGTTATCTCACGACCAATGTAGTCGGAACAAATTGATCCTTCAACCCTGGATTTCTGTTTGACACCTCTCTTTGATGTTCCCATCATTCTGTGCTATTACAACACATTAAACATTATTGTCAATCAAATGAATTGCATATAGTATATATTAAAGGTAAGAAGATTTGGTTAATAGTTATATCTCTCAAATAGATACATCCACCAATATTGTACCGGTCCACCCAGCCGTGCTTCATTGGGCAAGTCGCTCATCTTCAAAGAATAACAACAAAGATCTTTGAAGAACTAACTTATCTCAGTCAAAAGTTTCCAGACTTCGTCGGGCAAAGAACGGAATGCAATCAAGGAGAAGATTTTGCATGAAAATGTGACAATCATGACTCTTCATCCCAAACATCGTTCCTTTTTTCACATCACTACATCGAGCAATGTTCCATGCATACCCATCCGACATCTTTAACTCTTTCACCCATTAACAAACTAACATAAGATTTAATTAATGTATATTTTTCCTTTGCATCCCTACTTTTCCATTGTTCAACGGTTGCAATTCCAAGTTTCCACTTCTTCATGTCCATCAATGTGTCATTATATTCTCTTTTTGCTTTCCTGTGTTTTTTTCCAACTAGAGGATGGGAATTAATTAACTTTGTTGCTTTCACATAGTAAAAAGCTAGAGTCTCACAAGACAATAAACACAGACTATCTTTTTTTCTTGATTTTCATATATTAATATTTAAATTTAATATTTGTGTAATATTTCTTTTTCGCCAAGGATATTCTATGATCCCGCCGACATGTCAAGATGTTGAATCTCTGTTAACATATTTGAAAAACACAACTATATTTTATCAACTGTGTCGAACTTTATTAGTGTATTCGCGTAATATTTGTATGTTTCATATCCCATCTCTATCATATCATCATGCTGTGCAATGTTAGTGCATGAGAGACAATGAAAAGAAACGAATATCATATATATAATAATACGGAGGGAAATTTTTTTATTTAATTTTATTATCATTTTGCTTTATATAAGCGAGCTCGAAGAAGTGAATGTTTAATACATAACGAATTAAGAAAAGAGAGACAGAATAAAAACAAAAAAGTAAGAGTGAAATTAAAAATGAAAATGTAATAAGCCACATGATAAAAATAAATAAATAAATTAAGTGTGCGAGACATGAAAAGAAAAGAAGTTGTGCACCTAATAGCGATTAACGAGAAAAGCTTTAAACTTTAAATAGAAGTTCTTTGCTTGAATTTTTGTTGGTATATTTTCACCTGTCAAAAAGAAAGGAAATTGTAGAGGTAATGTAAGAGAAAGAGGCATAAGAGTATAACTATTCAAATGATAAATTATAAGTGTATATATAAATATTATTCCAATCGATTTTTAATATAAGTCACTTTTTAAAAAAAAAATTTAGTCTTTAATATATTTCACTAAATAACTCATTAATAGATAATTTTTATTTCTACTCTTTTTATAATTTTTAAATATTCAATTAGTAATAGTGAGAGAAAGATATGGAATAAGAAATTGAAAAAAAATATTAATTGAATTAAAATATTTATTAACATATTTATTTTAGGGGTATAATTGAAAAAATCTTATCTTTTAGAAAAATTTAATGAGTTAACTTCTATTAATTGGTTCCGATGATTCAGTTAGAAGTGACTTACATTTTGGACCGTAACTTATAAAAAATAAAAAATAAAAACAAAGAGAGAAATATTATTTTTAAAAAAAAAATACCTCTGTTTATGAATACAACCCCATACCATAATAGTTTGGTATATATACTGTCCAATTTTGTATACTGACCAGTTGGTTGATTGAATATATATATATATATATATATATATATATATATATATATATATATATATATATGCTGCCCAGCCCAAATAAATTCTATTGGCTTTAATACGGTGGATGAGATTAGCACCATCTTTATTGGAAGTGGTACCATCATTGGGATTAGCATCATCTCTATTGGGAGTGACACTATCTTTTTAGTATATAAATTTATCATTGTTACATATAAAGGGATGGTGAGATTTCTAAAATTAGGTGGTCTCAATCCCTCTCACCACCATCATTTTATATAGATATGATTCTTATATATAAATAAATGGTGAGATTTCTAAAATTGGGTGGTCTCGATCCCTGCCACCCTTTAATATACCATATCCAACTCAATATACTCTATTCTGGCCCAGTTGTAGCCCAATAATTTTTGGTCAAAGTAGGCCCAATATTTTCATTAGTTAAAGGTAGGCCCAATATTTGTTAAACGCAGACATGACATAAGGACGATGGAGTAGATAGACATCTACCAAAAAGAAAAGGAGGATGGAGTTTTTGTTGAATTGTGATGATTTTGACTGTGTTTAGTAACTTTAACTCATAGCTTATAGTTTATGACTTATAGTTATGTAAAAGTATTTAGTAAATTTAATTTATCGAACTAGTTTATATTTGTTAAATGACTTAAAAGCATTCAATAATTATATGTAATAAATAATTTAAGGGTAACATAAGAAAGAATTATTTAAAGCTAGCTTTTGATAAACTATAAGCTACTTTCAATAGGTTTTGATAAGATGCTAGCTGATAGCTTATGAAAGTTATAAGCTTATAGTTACTACACACTTTTACTAGACAAAACGCTATAAGTTATAAGTTAGAGTTGCTTAACACACTTTCAGCTTCATCGAGAGTCCCAATAGTTGACAAACAAATAATAGTAGTGATTATTGATTAATGTATTCCTACCATTCACTTTTATCGCCTATTATAAGTTTAATAAAAAAAAATTTTTATTTAACTAGGGATAAATGATATAAGTGAATAATAATAATATATTTCTAATTTTTCAAAAAATGAATCTAGAGCCCCACTAAGTTATATGAACTCAAGTTTAGAGAGTCTAGAATAGTATTAGGTAAGTCATTCTTTTAGCCTAAATTACGTGCATTTGTACAAGAGACAACCTGAGTTGGGTATGACTATTATAAGTGACCAAAATATATTTTATGTAGTTGTATACTCAACGACTCATATTCAAAACACTGATTAAGCTAAAACAATCTTATGCTAATTGATCTATGCACTCATGATATTATAGGTCTATAATTAAATAGGAGTTATATATAAGTTAATTGTTGTATATTGTTTATCTTTGTAAACTTCTCAATATGTTGTTTTTTATCAGCAAACATAGAAATATATTCACAAGCCCAAGAAGTGCATAAAAAAGTGCATAGAGGACTAGCATCATACGGAGAAGAAAAGAAGAATATAATCCCTCACTCATGCGCTTCCAAACTTAACACAACAGGAAGCATGAAAAAGTCACAACTAGAACACTATTGCATGAGTGAGGTTTTACCAATCATAATTCACCCCATAAAACCCACTCATCACATCAAGTTTTTAGTATCTTAAAAAATACTCTTGGTGGTCCTCAAAACACCCCAAATGCTAAATCCTCCTTAACTATTTTCATGCATAGCCATTTTCATACATTCACTTGTATCCAATTAAAAATGTCATTCATATTAGAGATAGCTATTAGTAAGTATTTTACCTTTTCTTTTCATGTATATAACCACTAATTGTGCTCTTATTGTACTTCATATACACTTTACATCATTAATAGATTTATCTCATTTTACTCTCTAATTACTTTCTTCCACCTTTACATCATAAATCCTAATATGGTATCAGAGAGATATCACCCTCCTCGTGAGAAATCTCTTCTGTTGCTGCTGAACATAAAGCATCTCACTCTCTCTCCCCTTTCACTTCCCTAGCTTCTTCGTGTTCTTTTTGCCTTCTTTCTTCCAAAACCTTAACTTTTCTTCCCTGTTTCTTTTACCCAAAATCTTCAAATCCAAATAAACCCTTTCACTTTAAACCACTATTTCCAAAATCAATTCTTGCTGCAGCTTCAATCTCCACCGGATTCTTGCTCTCCGGTGAGCATCCCCTCATCGTCGCCGGAACCCCCTTCGTCGAGGCACGACTTGTCATCTCCTCTTTCAAGATTGTAATTTACCATTGTTAAAATTCGTTTTTGGTAATAAGTTCCGCTGCCAATCTCTTTCCTTCTCTTCTTCCACACTTCTTCAATCGCATTGGTATCTTCACGATTGTTTCTGTTACTTGTGTCGCTGCTCATTGCGGTGCTTCTTGCTCATTGTCAATCATTGCGCGTCCACCACCATGGTTTTAGTTCTGACATTCAAATGCTCCGGCGTGAGGTATCCATGGAAGCGATTCACAACAATTAGGATGCGGCATTTGATTTCTTGTCGCAATCAATGGAGTAAGAAAATCTTTTCTTGTATCTTCTGCTCCCTTTTCTTCGCTCTGGAGTTTCTGTATTGCTTTGGTTACACTCCTTTGTTCAAATGTTTAAGGCATGTACTGTTAAAGTTAATGCATGATAGGTGTTTGGCAAAATGTCCAAGAGACATATTAAAGAGAAAACTGAGAAATGTAAAAGAGTTGTATTAACCAAAATGAAAAAGACTACTTTACAGTATTGTGCCTCAGGTATTTATATGTGAGGACTTTAGCTTAGAGTATTAAGTTAGTTAAGAATAATTGTCCTTTAACCAACACAGCTGGAGTAACTAATGCTATACTAACAGAAACTGAGTTGGTTATGAATACATAACAAAAACGATGCTGAGAGTAATAAGAAATAAAGACACACTTTATTTCATTCCTCCTACATTCCCCCTTCAAACTCAAGGTGGCTGACAGAAGGAAGCGACAACTTTGAGTTTGGGACGTAGCAGCAAGAACCGAGTCGGAGACAGTGGCTTGGTCAGCAAATCTGCATACTGAGCCGTAGCTGGAATGTGAGAAACTATTAAACTTTGATTGAGAACTTTTTCACGAACAAAAAACAGATCGAGTTCCATGTGCTTGGAACGTGCATGAAGAACAGGATTATGTGCTAGTGCCACTGTACTTTGGTTATCAGAGAGAATTAGTGGAACAGCAAATGGAATTTTTAGTTCTTGCAGCAGGGATTGAATTCATAGAACTTCACATGTGGCTTGAGCTAAACTTCTATATTCGGCCTCGGTACTTGATCTTGCCACGAGAACTTGCTTTTTCGACCACCATGACACCAGATTCGGACCAAAATATACACAAGCACCAGAAGTTGATCTGCGATCATCTAGATCTGCAGCCCAATCAGCATCACAAAAGGCAATGATACGAAAGGGAGAAGATAGATTGGCTGGTTGAAGATGTAAGCCATGAGAGAGAGATACATTAAGATATCGAAGGATGCGCTTGAATGCCTTCCAATGCTCAAACATGGGGTTAGTCATGAACTGGCTGACTTTGTTAACTGAGAAGCTGATCTCAGGTCTTGTGATGGTGGCATATTGCAGGGCTCCGACAACAGACCTATACAGAGTTGGGTCTTCAAAACATCCCGTGTCTGCTTTGGACAGCTTGAGACCCCCAACCATTGGGCTAGAAATGCCAGTGGATCCATCCATGTTGACACGCCGCAGTAAATCTTGGATGTATTTAGTTTGACATAAGACCAGAGAGCCATCAGGGTTATATCTTACCTCAATGCCAAGGAAATAGTCAAGTTTGCCAAGTTGTTTTAATGAGAATGTTGAGTGGAGCTTTTGAACCAAGGATTGAATCAGAGAAGCATTGTTTCCCGTGACTATGATGTCATCGACATATACTAGCATGTAAATAGTGTTTCCTTTGTGAGAATAGACAAACAGGGAGGGATCACATTTGCTGGCCTTAAAACCAAGAGAGAAAAGTCCTTGAGTTAGCTTTTCAAACCAGGCTCGAGGAGCCTGTTTGAGGCCATAAAGAGCTTTTCTGAGTCTGCATACAAGTCCCTTAGATGTTTCAAACCCAGGTGGCTGCTTCATGTAGACGGTCTTAGTGAGATTACCATTAAGGAATGCGTTATTGACATCTAGCTGTTGAATATCCCACTTGTAGGACAAAGCACGGGTAAGAGTGAGCCTGACTGTGATTGGTTTGATAACTGGTGAGAATGACTCAGAAAAATCTAATCCAGGTCTTTGATGAAACCCCTTGGCAACTAGTCGCGCTTTGAACTTGTTGAGGAAGCCATCAGGGTTTTGTTTGATTCTAAAAATCCATTTACATCCAATAGGTTCCCTGCCAGGAGGCAGAGGTACTAAATCCCAAGTTTTGTTGGAGTCTAATGCTTGGATTTCGGCTTCCATTGCAGATTTCCAGTTTGGATCCTTAAGTGCTCCCTGAATAGACTTTGGGGTGGTGTATGCAAGAAGGAGAGATGGTTGTTTTGGTTTGAAGATGCCATTTTTGGATCTAGTCACCATGGGATGACAGTTAGAAGTAGATGTTGAAGACTGGGGCTGAGCTGGTATAGGTATAGAATCCTGAGGAATGGATGTGGGAAGGTTATCAGAGGAGTTTGCAGGGGCTAATGAAGTAGTAGGTGGGGTTGTCAGGGTAGTGACAGGAGTTGAATGAGTAAAAGTATTGGTAGGTACGGGTTGAGGTGAGGTTTGTGTACTCGTAGTAGGTAGCTGATTTGGAAGCTGAGAGGTATTCTGAGTGTGAGATGCAGGTTGTATATTGAGAAGATTTGTGGGAAAAGGAGGTGTAGTTGGTAAGTTGGTAGGTATACTGGAAGTTTGGGCAGGGAACAACTCTGTGTAGGGAAATTTGTGTTCATTGAACACGACATCCTTTGAAATGTAGATTTTTCCTTTTGTGCTTAAGCATTTGTAACCTTTGTGATTTTGAGAATATCCCAGAAATATGCATTCTTCTGATGTTGGTTGCATCTTGGACTAGTTGTAGGGCCTGATGAAAGGGAAGCATGAACAGCCAAAAGCTTTTAAAATGCTATAGTCCGGATCTTTCTTGAACAAGGCAAAATAAGGAGTAGTGAAATCAAGGGCAGCAGTGGGTAGTCTGTTGATTAGAAAGACTGCAGTTAGGAAGGCATGATCCCAGTACTTCAGTGGCAGAGAAGCATGATGAAGGAGGGCAAGACCAAGCTCAACGATATGTCTGTGTTTTCTTTCCACGGAACCATTTTAATGGTGTGTATGTGGGCAAGTGATTCTGTGGGCAATACCTAGTTGTTATAGATAGGAAGTGAGAGGTCTGAATTCTCCACCAAAATCAGTTTGAACTGCTTTGAGAGAAACACCAAGCTGCTTCTCAGCCATCACTTTAAACAGCTGAACTTTGGACAGAACTTCGCCCTTTCTCTGTAGACGATAGATCCAAGTGAACTTTGTACAAGCATCTACACATGTTAGAAAATAGAGAAAACCACAAGAAGATTTAACAGTACACGGTCCCCATACATCAAAGAATACAAGTTCAAGTGGTGAATTGTAAGTGGAAACAGAAGGATTAGAGGGAAGTCTGTGTGATTTGGCTATACAGCAAGAATTGCAAAAATCTGAGACACTTTTATTAGCAACTGGTATGTTACATTTTTTGAGTACATTTGTTAAGGCATCATGATGCGGATGCCCAAGTCTTAAGTGCCATAATTTGTAAGCACTTGATACAACAGCAGTATTTATTGAATTGAAACTATTGGTTTTACAATTGTTTCCTAGATCAAGTGAAGTAGAAGTCTTCTCAGTTTGAGGAGTACTTCTTGACAAAGAGGGATGAAACTTGTACAGACCATCTTCACCAATATCACCTTGAAGGAGGATCCTACTCGAATCCTGGCATTTAACATAACAATGAGAAGGATGAAATTCAAAGAAAACATTGTTGTCTTTGGTGAATTTGCTAACACTAATAAGATTTTTGGACAGAGATGGAACAAGCAAAAGGTTTTGCAATTATAACAAAGTATTAGGAGAAAATGGGGACCGAAACATGTTATAACCTATGCTTGTGATTTTCATAACTTGGCCATTTGCCATCAAAACATGTTCATTTCCATTGACTTGAGCACTTTGTAGAAGATTTTCTGGATTGGAAGTGGCATGGTGTGATGCACCTGAGTCAGGATACCATGCTTGAACAAAATTTGCAGTGGGCTGTGTAGTCATAGAATTCTGATTCTGCTGTTGTGTAACTAGTTGAGACGTGTTTGGATGTTTTGGAAAACCACTTGAGCTCATGTTGACACCTGCAGGTAACTGAGAAAAATTAAAAAAATTAGGTGTGACAGCAGGCCAGCTTCCAAATTGAGGTACACAGGGGAGAGTAGGTTGCTGCAACATATAGGGAGGTATCTGTTGTGCTGCAAACTGATTGAAAGGAGGTGCTCCAATTTGAGGTTGAGAGCCAAAACAGAAAGGATTCATGGGATTGAAGAATGCTGCATTTGGTATTTGAAATGGATTGAAACTGGAGAAGTTGTTTCTCTGATAGCATGTTGAAGCCTCATGTCCTCTTTTGTTGCAGATCTGACACTGCACAGAGTTACCACATCCTTGGCCTCCACGTCCCCGTCCTTTGTATCATCCTTGTCCAAAACTGTTATCAGTTGAATTGTTTTGAGCACTGCTTTGAAATACTCCTTGTTGTTGAAGAAGATCATGTGTGGTTTTGCCATTTGGTTGATTGGAGACAAAATTAGCAATAGGAGTGGTAGTTGCAGGAGTACGTTGAGTAGCATCAGCCATGTTTATTGTGAGAGGTTCTTGTAGAATAGCTTGTTTACCTTGTTCAAGTCGAGCTTCAAAAGCAAGAAGCATGGTTTCAATGTCCGCAACACCAAGGCTGTCATCACGGCTGAAGAATGCAGTGATTGTTGATACCAATCCATCATACTCAGAAGGAAGGCCTCCAAGAACAGCATCAATATGCTCTCTGCTAGGTATAGGATCACCGATGGAGGCAAGAACGTGTACAAGGGACTGAATTCGTTGTAGATATTCATTACACGTACGATTAGCTTTTTTGATCGTGCGAAGTTCTAATCGGAGCTGAGTTGTTTTGGCTCGAGTTAGAGCATGAAAGTGAGAGTGAATTTCATTCCAAACCTGAAAAGAGTGTCGACTGGTGACGACTCTGCTGAGAATTGATTCAGATAGGGTTGTGAGTAGCCATGACATGATGAGAGAATCTTGACGATCCCAGCTTAAGAATTCTGGATTCATGATTCCTTGCTCTCGGTCTTCTTCGGAGAGAAATTTCAACAAAACCTTTGGATTAGTAACAAATTCCTCTAGTTGATGAGCACGAAGAACAGCATTCACCTGCTGTTGCCAAGTGAGAAAATTCTTCTCATCTAATTTGCAAGAAACTATTTGTGAGAGAGTGGACGAAGCATTTGTCGAAGCTCCTAGGCTTGATGCAGTTGCCATTGTTCTTCAATATTCAGAGAAAAAAGGTTGAAAAGAAGAAAAAAATGCAGAAACTTGGACGAAAGATAGAGTTCTGCTGAAAGGAGAAGCGAAAGAGCTTAATCGGATCGAACTAAGCTTGCTGATACCATATAGAGAAAACTGAGAAATGTAAAAGAGTTGTATTAACCAAAATGAAAAAGACTACTTTACAGTATTGTGCCTCAGGTATTTATATGTGAGGACTTTAGCTTAGAGTATTAAGTTAGTTAAGAGTAACTGTTCTTTAACCAACACAGCTGGAGTAACTAATGCTATACTAACAGAAACTGAGTTGGTTATGAATACATAACAGAAACGATGCTGAGAGTAATAAGAAATAAAGACACACTTTATTTCATTCCTCCTACACATATTATCTCTTGTTTTCTTAGCTTGCATGTTGGTTGGTGTCCCAATTCCTTTTTGAATTTCTGGGTTCTTGGCTTCAAAATCTAAATTGGCTCTATAGTCCTTGCGCTTCATGATGCAAGTGATGTATTCGTAGAAGCTGCCAAGGTTTTCAAGCATTCTGGAAGAGAGTTTGGTGCAAGTGTGTTTTTTTGAAGGTTTGGAGGTCCTAATTGTTCTAATTGGATTTCTGTTCTTGGAGATTTTGTTGATACGTCCGTATGTGTTCTTGGTTTGGTTCTTTATTCCTTCTTATATGATTCATCTTGGATTGGTTTAAAATCAGCCTCATGGTCCTTGCTGATATGCACACCAAGTGTCTGTTATTTTTTTTTTTTGCCTCTGTTTATTCGACCATGTTCTCTATTTGGGTTCAAGTTTTGGGTGAAATCACAAGGTGTTTGGCTACTGCTATTGTTCAATTCTTACATTCCAGAGATAAATTCTGATTTCCAAAGTTCCACATTCTTGGTTCTCTTTTCCTTGAAATTCTGATCATGTTGCTTGTTGTGTGAACATGGCTTTCTTATTGTTTCTGTTTTGGTTCAATTAATGTCCCTCTTGTTTGGTCCATTCATTTCGGGTCTCCATACCCATCTCTTTTGGGTCTCTATACCCATCTCATTTTGAGATCTATTCTCATCTCATTCGGGATCTATACCCATTTTTCTCGGGTCTCCATACCCATCTCATTCGGGATCTATACCTATTCTTCTCAAGTCTGTATACCTATTGCTTACACCCTCTTCGAAGATTCTCCATATGTTGCTACTAGATAGTTACAAGTTGAAGATAATTTGGGCTGCTATCTAGTTTTTTTTTTACAAGTTTTGTATGATTTTCTTCCATTGTATTTGGCTTTTTTCATTGTATTTTCTTTGCTTTCATTAACCTTGTATTGCTTATCCCAAGTTGTAAGTGTTGATAACACTTTAAGCTTGCGGGGGGCTATTAGAGATAGCTTTTAGTAAGTATTTTACCTTTTCCTTTCATGTATATAAGCACTAATTATGCTCTTATTGTACTCCATATACACTTTACACCATTAATAGATTTCTCTCATTTTACTCTCTCAATTACTTTCTTCCACCTTTACATCATAAACCCTAATAACTCACATTCCACATTTTATTCTAAAAAATCCTTGTCTTTCTTGCGATCCATAGACATCAAAGAACCCTAGTCCATAGCAAAGTGACTGCTCTCTCGGCCTTGCAACCGCTCACCTTACTTCTTAGAAAGAAGCCGATGTCCACTAAAGTTCCTAAAATTGGTTCAGAAAAATTCCACCATCCAAAAATCTTTTCCCATTACCCAACACGCAAAAAATTCTTGGTTGAATGCACTCAACTAATTCACTTCCACTTCCTTTATCTACCAGACTTAAATCTCTCCACACCACAGTGAAGGATACCTCTTCAACGTTACAGATCATAATTGTATCGCCTTTCCATTATTTCTTGCTTAAAATTTGCGACACTATACGGGACTGAAAAGAGAAAATCCCATCCCACCATTTTCCTAGTAATGTAGAATTAAACCCAAAAACTATTTTTACACTCAGGTCACCCTCTCTTTCTCTTTACACCTATCACTCCACTTTACACATGCAATTTTTTGGTAATCGCGCTCCTCCCTATAGAAATTTTCTCTGAATATTAATAATAATCTTTCCAACCGAGGTAATTAAGTTTTTGGGTTAATTAAGTTTTTGGTTTCAAGTGTACATATTTAGTTTCTGAACTTAAAAAATGTGTTTTTAATGAGAGTACGGTTTTATTCCTTGAATTTAAAAACGTGTTTTCTATTCCTGAATTTCGACATATTTATGTTTTTAGACGTTGAACATTACATAGGGTACGTTTTTAAAGATGAACTCAAAAATGAATTTCATTTATCGTTAGAGACTAAAAATGAACTTGAGTTATAGGAATGAAATATGCATTTTAAAGAACAAGAACTAAAAATATACTGCAGTCATTGGGAGCAAAAAACACGTTTTAAAAGTTCATTGACTAAATATGTACTATAGTTTTAGTTACAGGACCAATTTGTTAATTCATCTATGCTAGCATCAGTTATCTTGTGATCTTGGGTTACTAAATTCATCTACCGTAGTATTAAGATGTATTGCACAACTTAAGTAAGTACTCATGTAATAAGTTCTTTTTTAATAATATTTTACTTATAGATAAAATTGTTAAACCTATTTAAATAATCTAAAGATAGCTTCTTTTAATAAGTTACTCTGAAATTCTTATGAAAATATATTAAAAACAACTTATATGAATGCATAAATAATTTTTATAAGCTACATAAACTCTTAAAAACAAAGGTTGAGTGAATGTTTATTTGTTTTTCATATGACTAACAATTCATAAAGACAAATTAACGTTGTTTCTTAAGGACAATCACCCACCTCTCTATATTTTGTTGTTTCTTAAAAAAAATTATGTCATTTTACTATTTATAATTTCTTTCGTTTGCTTTAGTCCATTTGATAGAGAGAAATAGATTTGAAAATAGAAACAATTTAAAAAAATTAGAGACAAAAACAAAAAAGAAAATTATGGGGACAAAAATTATTTCTCAAGCAGAAAAACTACTACCGTTTATAAGAGGATTTCCTCTAAACATTGGTTAAAATTCATTTGCCATTTTAGTATGCCTTATAATTACCCATCAATGGCTATATTAAAGCCCACATGAAGGTTTATGAGGTAGAAACTTTTCCTTAGGAATAGAAATTAGTTCCTAATCATCCTCATGTTGTGTGAAAGTGCCTATGTCTAGTTTTTCCCTTTCTTCTTTCACCAATTAGGTATTATACCTTATCCAAAAAAACCAAAAAAAAATAAAAATGGCATCTTTGCACAAAGTTCTTTTGATTCTCATTATCTTATTCATTACCGTAGTAGATGCCAAAACCAAAACCAAACACAAAAAACTTAAAAAGCTTCACAAGAATCGAGAAAATCCAAAATTTCCAATACCATTCCCTATCTTAGATCCAAGCAAGGGAATATTAGAAAATTCTAATGAATTTGAAACAAAATTCAATGGGCATTGGGAAGTGATTTCTCAAGACTCAGGTGTATCTGCAATGCAAATTAATTTGATGCCAACAAATAAGATTATTGTGTATGATGCAACCGTTTATCGTGTCTCTAGACTCCCATATCCAAAAGGTGTTCCTTGTGTCCCATTTATTGATTTCAAAAATAATGAATCAAAAATTGATTGTTTTGCTCATTCAATGGAATACGATCTTCAGACAAATCAAGTTAGGCCACTTAAGGTTCGTATCATCTTTAATTTATGGATTAATTATATTATACATGTGGTCCTTGAAAAATTTACGTCTTTTCGTTTTGGTCCTTATAAAATACTACTATTTTGTTTGGTTTTTGTCTATATAAAAATATTGGCTAAAATATCTGTTTGATACCTTAAATTATCATCATAATTTTTCTATTTGGCCCTTCTTTTTTTAGAAAATCTAGATTTAGTACCTTATTTTTTTAAAAAATGTCTTTTTGTTTATATTTCGTTATTGTTGACCATTAGGTAATGATGTGACATCTGATGTGAAATACTAGATATCATGCAACTTATGTGTCATGTCATCGGTTAACAATAATAGTTAACAAGACACATAATGGAGTTAAATGAAATTATTTAATCTTTCACGAGGACTAAATCTAGACTTTAAAATGTAAATAACCAAATGAAAAATAGTGATATTATAGGAACTAAAAGTATACTTTAGTAAAAAAAAAAAATAGGTGCACTAGTTTTAGTCCTTTTCTATATGAAAAGTTGGGACCAAAATAAAATAGAATTAAGAAACTTAGGCTAAAAAATCAAAGAATTTTTTTTTTATAGAAGGAGACTAAACAAAATAATTTTATAAGGACTGATCAACATCAAATAATGATTATTGAAAATCATGATTAAAAATATATTTGAATCTTAATTTATTTGATTTTTTAAAACTTTCTAAAGGTTATAAAAACTGTGATGATTATTGAGTATTAATTAATGATATTGACTTATTTTTAATTTGGTGTATATCATATAATATAATATAGGTAACAGGAGATCCATGGTGCTCATGCGGAGGGCTAGCTCCTGATGGTACCCTTGTGAGTGTTGGTGGTTTCTTAGATGGAACCAAAACTCTTCGATACATTGGTGGTCCTAATTGTAAAGACCAAAATTGTGATTGGAGGGAATATCATGACCACTTAAAAGACAGCAGATGGTACGTACATATATATCAACATATGGTATTTGTTTTTAGGGTTAAATATGTTTTTGGTCTCTAAATTTTAGCGAGAATATGTTTTTAATCCCTGAACTTTAAAATATTGACTTTTAGTCCCTAAGCTTTTAAAAAAGTTCACTTTTAGTTCCTCCGTACATTTCTTGCCGATGTGGCAAACTGAGAGTCCTTCATCACGTCCACGTGCCAGCAAATCAATTTGCCACGTCACCAAAAAATGCACGGAGGGACTAAAGTAAACTTTTTTCAAAGTTCAAGACTAAAAACCGACGTTCTAAAGTTCAGGGACTAAAAATAGATTCTCACGAAAGTTCAGGGACCAAAAACATATTTAACCCTTATTTTTAAATCATGCATCATCATCAAGTTTTCTTTTAATTATGTTAGGTATGGAACTCAGCAAATCTTACCCAACGGAGAATTCATTGTGATAGGAGGTCGCAGAGCATTTAGCTATGAGTTCCTCCCAAAGGAAGGTCAAACTACTTATAAACCTTATTTCTTCCCGTTTCTCTACGAGACACAAGACATTGATGAGAACAATCTCTACCCTTTTGTCCATCTCTCTACCGATGGTAACCTTTTTGTCTTTTCCAACAACCGCTCTCTCCTTCTCAACCCTACAACCAACAAAGTGATTCGTACCTTCCCCGTCCTCCCCGGAGGCTCTAGGAACTACCCAGCTTCCGGCATGTCTGCTCTCCTCCCTTTAAATCTAGACGGCAATAATGGCGTAGTTCCAATCAAGGCAGAGGTCATTGTTTGCGGTGGCAACACTCATGATAGTTTCATGTTAGCCGAGAGTAAGAAATATTTCGTGCCAGCTCTCCAGGACTGCAATAGGATGATCATCACAGATCCTGACCCTAAATGGGACAAAGAAGACATGCCTTCAAAGAGAGTAATGGGTGATGCTTTGATCCTCCCCAATGGAAAACTCTTGTTCATCAATGGTGCACAGAAGGGCACGGCTGGGTGGTGGGATGCCGACGATCCCAACTTTACGCCAGTATTATATACTCCCGATAAACCTAAAGGTCAGAGATTTAGGGTTTTGCAACCTACACAAATTGCTAGAATGTACCACTCATCTGCAGCGCTGCTACCTAGTGGTAAGATTTGGGTTGCTGGAAGCAACACCCATGATACTTACCGAGATATTGATAAGTTCCCGACTGAAACTAGAGTTGAGGCATTCTCTCCTCCTTACCTAGACCCGAATTTAGACAGGTTTTGTCCCAAGATTGTTGAAAATTTAGTGAAGAAAAATTTGAGGTATGGCGATAAATTTGTGATACAATTCTCGATACAAGATAAGGATCTTAAGTTGATAACCAAGAAGGACATTAAGGTCACGATGTATTTTCCACCCTTCACAACTCATGGATTCTCTATGAGTCAAAGGCTCGTGGTCCTCCAAAGCAAGGGATTTATTGAAAAGTCCATAGGGGTTTATATGATCAGATTAGAGGCACCTTCGTCTGGTAATGTTACTCCTCCTGGGTATTATTTACTTTTCGTTGTCCATCGTGGAGTTCCTAGCACAGGAATATGGGTACACATCCAATAGGACTAGCCTAGTTTTAGGGTTACATATGGGTGTTTCTTAGTAGTTTTATTGTGGGCTTTTTTTGTTTCATAATATCTTATACACTTTTCATTTTGATGAAGAAAAGGAAGAAAACCAATGGTGTATATATAATTGTGTAAAAAGTTAAATTGTTTTAATTCTTGTACAAAAATTATTGGTCCGATTTTTACATGAGACACCCATCACGTCTTGGTGGAATCTTATTATTATTATTATTTTGTTAAAAGAATCTTATTCATCTTTATGCAAGAGAGATTTTGTGCAAAATTATATAAAAACATGAGTAAGTTTTAATATTTTCGAGAAAGTAAAAACTTTCCCTATACCAAACACCCCTAAAAGAAGAATATAATCAAAATAATTAATAATATTTTACATATTTGTAAATTAAAAATTTCAATAATTATTGGTGCATTTGATTTGCTTATAAATTAAGATCAATAACACAATACAAAATAATTTGATTTACGTAACAATGTTCCTCAACATCTATCCTAGCTAAATCTAGTATTCATGATGAACATCCAATTTAGGGATGGTGAGAAGACAAGTTTTATTGAATGAGATTGTAAGCATTATTCATACTTCTTAGACCATGTGCAACCGTGTTTATTGTCAGCTATTGTGTGAAATTTCTTTTGCATATATAATAAATTATAAACAATTTTTTTTAATGTGTATTTATATACCGACACACAATAATAAATTATTAAAAAACACATGAATTATATTTTAATAAATACTTTAAATTATTATAAAAATTAAAAATTAATTTTTATTTTTGAATTTAATGAAATTAATCATACTATTTCAAATAAATTCTGAATTATAAATTATAAGATTGATATATAAATGGACTTTAATGGCTATTAATTAATCATTTTTTTGTTAACATAAATAATCAATTTTTATTAGTAGTTAAAGAAAATACATTTCTAAACATTGAGGGCACCACAATAGTGGATTATTCAATTAGAACCGGCATTAAAGATAATTTCAGCTTATAGAGGACTTTCAATTCTTTTGATCTTTTAAGAGCAAAGATGATTAAAGTGATATAAATTTCTTTTAACAAAGCATTATTATTATTTAAATAAAAAAGAACATTATTTTTTATGTGTATGAATACTTAAAAAACTCAATTATTTATCAATTATGCTGAATTAAGTTAATTTATTTTGTTCATTTATAATTATAGAGTCTAGTCAAGTAAACTCATTCCTAACTTCAAAGTTTAAAGGCCTATTTGTTTGCACTTTTACTATAAAAAAAGTACTTCTTATGTAGATTTGTGTTGAAATATAAAATTATTACAAATAAAAGTGCTTCTTATAAAAGTGTTTAAAAATATTTATCACTTTAAAATTTTTTAGAAGTTATTATTTTTGGGATAGCTTAGACACCTTATGGATTAGACAGTAATTTATTTTTGAGTAAATTGCACAAAGTATCCTTGAGATTTTAAAAAATAGCACAAACCATCAAACTTTAAAAAAACTAGCGGTCCTCACAATTTTTTCAAATAGACACTAATCATAGTTAAATCTCTCTCTATTCTTTTCTATAAATAAAAAAATCAATTTTCCTCTATGCTTTTTTTGTACAAAATTCATCTACTGAATTTTCTCAAAAATTATTTTTTCATAAAATAAAAATTATTTGTGAATAAAAAATTATTTTTTTGTAAATTAAAAAATAAATAATTTACAAATGATGATAGTATTTTTTTAATTTATTTTTTAATTTACAATTTTTTTAATTTTATGAAAAAATAATTTTTGAGAAAATTCCGTAGATGAATTCGGTAAAAAAAAGCATACAGGAAAATTAATTTTTTTATTTATAAAAAAAAATAGAGAGAGATTTAACTATGGTTAGTGTCTATTTGAGAAAATGACGTAAACTGCTAATTTTTTTAGAGTTTGGTGGTTTGTCCTATTTTCTAAAATCTCAGGGATACTTTGTGCAATTTACCCTTTTTTTTATTTCATTCCAATGAATAAAAAAATATTGATGTCTTAATTTATTTGTGTCAATTAAATATTTAAATAATTTTTATGAAAAACATAATTTTTTTTCAAATTAAAAATATTTATTGTACCAAAAAAAATTAAAAATGTTACCGTGAAATTAAATTATTCTTTTCTCCCATGTCCCAAATGAGGATTTTTCATACACAATATATATTATTTTTTTTAAATTCAAGCACAATATTTAATTTCAAAAACTTATTTAAGAGATGTCGCATATGTTAATTTTCAACCACAGTGTATGGCATGGTGATAATTCATTTTGTCTTTAACAATATACTAGTATGTGCAACCCGTGCTGTCGCCCGGGTAAGGAGGATATATCGAAAACTCGACCGACACAATCAAAAAGATATTATCATAAAACAATTCATGTTTTGAGAAATTGTAATTTCATGCATAAGAATAAAATTGCATTAATATGTGTTATTCAAAGCAAAGTAACATTTGTTAGTGAATATATATGAGATGCCAAAGAACACTTAAAAATATGTTTAGGTAACACAAAAATATAGTGCACCAGCAATATTATTCAACTGATACGAAGTAAGAAAAAAGGTGAATGAAAGAACTTAAGTAAAAAATGACTTTCATGGAACAAAACTCATTATCCAGGCTAATGTTTATTATGAAGACAACACAAAATTATAACAGCAAACAAAGGTAACGAAAATGCCATCCAAAAGAACACTGTAAAGTATCAGATATTACCTAGTAACTTGTTTGTATTCAGGGTTCCAGATAGAATTGTTTCAATAGGGGTAAAACTCAACCTATCAAGAGGAATATTTGGTTTGTCTATTTGATGAATCTGAGTATCATAAAGGAACTCCAAACAGAAATCGTGATCAGTACTGACGAAATCTCCTTCATTCTTTTTAACCTCAAACTGGCAAATTTTGTACGTTTTGTTTTCTGAAATGCTTCGCTGAAATTTGTAAATTAACGTACGGGGAACGGTAGCATGAATCCTGTCTCCAGCTTCATCCTGAAGAACGATTTGCATCGAATAAGGAAGCTTAGCAGCAGCATGCTGGAAAACCTTCCACAACCTTACAACATGAACTTCCAAATTACAGGAGCCAGAAGTGAGATTAATCTGGGAGATCAAATGGGTTAATCGAGCCATTTGGGAGAGACGATATTCTCTGACTGAAAGTTGTCTTTAGGATGAGGGGTTTAGCAGAAGTGAAGATAATGGAAACAACACGACTATTATAAGAGAAGAAAAGAGAGGAAGCGATTAAAAACAATGAAGAATTTTTGAAAAGGATTGCCATGAATGGTTATGCCTCGAGAAAGACCAAGTGTGATGAAGAGTTACAATTTCCCAATGAAGAGGCTGCGCATTGGAACCCTAGAGGAAGAATTAAATTCAATTCTCTGAGAAACTATAGAGATGCACTTTTAGATGATAGGGTCGGTGAAGAATGAACGGCTGATGATGGAGAATGAAAGAAGGATGATGTATCTGCCATTGGATGGAAAGGAGTTTCTAAAAATAGATGGAGATAGGTGAGAGAGTGGCTCAATGTTTGACAAATGGCAATTTTGGACTGCCACGTGGCATCACTTTCCCGGCAATGGGGATTCCATTGAACTATTAAAGATATGAGAGTCTCAATTTTAACCATTTACGGCCTACGTCCTTATATATAAGATCCCGGTAAAAAAATGCACAAAAATTTAAAAAGTTGGTTAATTTAGGTAAAGTCAATTAATTTGCCTAACGATTTGAATTAATTTCCAAAATTACCTTTTAATTATTCTCCAATTATCTTAGTCTTTTTCCACTATCATAAGAGAGAGAACTTCTCTTTCATTATTTTATTAGATTTATTGACTTTAAACCACACAAAAGTAGTTGAGTAAATAAGGATAGTTTAATAAAAACTAATTAAATTTGCACAAAGTTTTGTAGGCGGTCTTATAAAAAGGGGTAACTATTTTTTTTTTGAAAAGGATCTTACATATAGAGGTGAAAGGAGTATATGAGAGTTTGATTACTTACCGATGGATTAGAATGACATTTTATGGTCATCTAATAATTGTTTTGTGCGACCTTTTTTTTTAAAAGAATTAGTCATTGTTTTTACTAAGAATACTAGTACGACACGGCGACACCCGTGAAGGAACGGATTTTCGATGGTTTCTTGTTGATGTGATGTATACTTTTGTAAGATAATTAATCACCATCAATTAATATGAGTAACAAAAAATACATGGAACCCAATATACACAAAATGGAATACAGGATCTAGGAATCAATAACAATGATTTGTGAACAATTGGTTAACATCACAAACAAAAAATAAAAGAATGGCAGCTTCATGTTCCTAAAAAAATCCAAGAACTTGATATCAAGCAACTGAATGATAAATTCCATCGATGGAACAATTTGCGAATGTCAAAATTGTAGTGCTTGACTATATGTTGAGTACCCGTTATAACATAAGCATGGTCTGAAAAATTGAATGACTTAATCTTCTAAATATTTGTTGCATGTATATATAATCCAATTTCCAATTTAACTATAAAGAGAACAAATGTACTTACAATAGGTAATGTGTTGGCACATAGATACTCCAAATAACTCACAAACTATCCAGTTGTCTAACGTTGGTGGTTGGAACCTTCAAACAACACAATTCTCATATTTTTTTCAAACATTATACTCTTTATCAAATACAAATATGAAGACTTTAGATATAATAAATAATAAATGAAGTCAATCGTAAAAACAAAACTTAGGAACTACAAATTTGCAAACACTTCTTTGTATGCCACATTGATGGTGGTATTTTGTGAGCATCCTTCACTGTCATGAATAATTATATGTAGACCATTTTTGCTTTGAACTCTAGACAATGCCACATATAGTTGACCATGAAAAAACACCAGTTTAGGAAGGTATAAACTCACGTGTTCCAAAGATTGACCTTGTGATTTGTTGATGGTCATGGTATACGACACAATGGTTGGAAATTGCCTTCGAATTAATTTTAAAGGCCAAGGAGATTGTGACAGAGACAATGACATTCTCGGAATGTATGTTAAGTCACCAATATTCTTGCCGGTAATAATTTTTTTGCTTCAATGACATGATTCCCCAATCGAGTTACAATCAGTCTTGTTCCACTGTATAAACCTTCAGATTGATCCAAATTTTTGAGCAATATTATTGGAGTGCTTACATTCAACTTAATCTTATGATTTGGTAGCCTTATGTCTTCAATGAATTCAGGAATTCTGAAGTCAATGTTTCAAATGCTCGATTTTGAACTATATATGATTTATCAACGCTATCACAACTAAAATACTGCTTTTCTTCAGAAATGATCAATGAAATTATGTAGTCATTAATTTTGTTTACAATTTCAATTGTAGAAAGTATGGCTCTACACTTCAAGAAGTCTTCATTGTAATAAAATTGGAGCATATTAGGGCATATTCTATCAACAATTGCTTCTAGTGGATCAACAAATTCCTTGATAAGGAATGAATCTGGAATTCTATCAACATCATCATTAGTGGAATTCTATCAACATCACCGTTAGGCTCACCAAGTTTTTCATCACATACATCTAAGACCATCTCTAATAGTGGTTCTTATGAGTGTTCTTAAAATTTAAGCACCTAGTTAACACCTATGTCCCATTGGAGATTGCTGACCTAGACATAGGTGCTAACCAATGTTGCTAGTTTAAGCACTCAGATCTAACAAAAGAGTGGGGCCAAAAACAACAGATTCAAACGCACAATGAAAGGAGAAAGAACATGAAAATGAAAAAAATAAACAACAAAAAAAATCAACAACTAGAAAATCAACAACCATAAACCACAACAAAAAAAAATTAATAATAAAAATTCTAGAAATCACCAAAGATTACAAAAAATTAAAAAAAAACAGAAATTTCCAAAAAGAAAAACAAAAAATTACAGAAATTAAATAAAAATACCAGAAAATTACATGTTTGAAATCAAAAACACAAATCCATGGTATAGTGATGATTTTTGGAGAAGGAGGTGCATGCAATGAAAAATGTTTAAATTTTAAAGGAGAAAGGTTGAATCTTTAAAGAGGAAGGGCAGAGAAGGGGAGGAAGGGAGGAGAGGTGGGTGGCGGACGATAAGTGGTGGAGAGAGATCAAATGGAAAAGTGATATGGGTGGAGAAGGAAGGAGAAGAAAGTAGGGTTTTTTTTAAAAAAAATGAAAATTAAAATGAATGAATGATGAAAATGGTGTGGGAAAATGGCGTGGGAAGGAAACTCGGAAAGTATTTGAGGAAAAGGGTTTTTTCTTTTTTTTTTAAAGTTTTTTTGGAATCGTTGGTGGCCCAATATTTAGTGATTTTTTTTTAAAAAAAAAGCTGAATGTGGGTACATGTGGATTGTATTAAAATTATAATATTAAAATAACAAAAACTAAAATAAAAATTTGTATTAAAAATTAAAAAAAAAAGTAAATATGAGGTAATAATTTGTTAGTACATGTGGGTCCCATTTAGAGTCCTTATTTAAAAACTTGTATTGGAGTGTTTCGGGTGCTTATAATTGATAAAGTGATGTGTACACGTGAGACCCAATATGATATAATAAAATAATTCATAAGAACCTAGTTAAGCACCTCTCTATTGGAGAGGGTCTAACAACCATTTGAAAATTCTGCAAGTTCTCTAGAATCATTGTTACTTGCACAACTTTGTAGTCTCATGTTCTTTGTAAATCGGAGGATCTTGCAATAACCCCAAAGATAAAAAGCATTTATTGTTGCATGGACAATAACAAAACGACTTCCTTTAGGCACCACTGGAAGTATTTGTGGAAAATCACCACCAAATACAATAACCTTACCTCCAGATGGTTGATCACCATTATGAGTACTTCTCATTAATTCTTTGAGACTTTTATCAAGGGCTTTAAAGCAATATTTATGGCATATCTGAACTTCATCCCAAATGATCAAATTTGTCTTTTTTAAGAGTTTAGTTAAATTACTACATTGATGTATGTTGCAAGTAGATGATTCAATGGCTGAAATTGGAATTGAAAACTTAGAATGAGTTGTTCGTCCTCTAGGAAACAACAAAGATGGAATTCCACTTAAAGCAACTGTTGAAACAATTTCTCCATTTGAGCGAATGGCAAAAGCCAAAGTACTCCAAATGAATGTTTTGCTAGTATTACCATATCCATATAAAAAGAATAATCCACCACAATCATTTTCACAACATTAATAATTGTGTCAAATATGTCTCTTTATTCATCTAAAAAATCATTCAGAATAAATGTTTTAGATTGATAATTAATGTATAGATTTGTTTCAAGTGTATAATAAAAAAACGATTGTAATTAAGTTTACCTATCAGTAAATTATAATATTGTAAAAAAAAATTTCTTAAAACTTGTTTATCATAATTTAACTCTGCAAAGATAAGCTTATTGCCAATATCATTCTTGACATAGCCTATGGGATAAGGCATAGTATGGTAGTCTCTTAGGGTTTGTTTGGTGACTAGGATAAAGACATCAGGATAGGATAACCTATCATATCTTGCTACTATCTATAGTTTGGTGAACGAGTAGGATGTGATAAATTTATCCTGTTAGCTTATCCTATCCTACTCTCTAGTACAAAAGGTTATCCTAAGGGGGGAGTTGGGTTAGATGCCAACATGATAGGATAAAGATTTTTATTTTCTACTTTACCCTTGCTTATAATACATATTGTTAAATTAACATTTATTATTATAATAAAAAATTAAAATAAATAATAAAAATAAAAATTGGTAATAATAATAATAATTATAAATATTGATAATAATAAAAAATTTAATAATAATAATAGTAATAAAAATAATAAGTAATAAAAATTAATAATAATAATAGTAATAAAATAAATAATAATAATAATAATAATAATAATAATTATAATAATAATAATAATTATAATAATAGTAGTAATGTTGTAATATTGATATCTCATAGACACACCAAACACGGGATATCATAAAAGTTTATGAAGGCTTATACAATTTTTATCATATTATGTTGTTATCCAACTCTCTTATCATATTAAGCTTTATCCTATCATATCCACCAAACAAACCCTTAGACTCATTTAATTCGCTTGTAACAATTCTTTGATTTCAATCAATATTAGTCTTTATAATTTTTCATCTGAAACATGTAATCATGTAACCGATCAGTAATTTTATATCAAATTTAATCTCACATTATATAGCATATTAGCATTGCATTAAAATATATTTATTTACGTATAGTACATTCATTTTCAAGCTGTCATCAAATAGTGGTTTATTTTAAACCACACAAAAGTGATTGAGTAAATATTCATAGTTTAGCAAAAACTAATTAAATTTGTACGAAACTTCGTAGATGGTTTTATAAAAATAATACTATTAACTATTTTTTTTTAAAGGGTCTTACATGTAAAGACGAAAGGAGTATATGAGAATTTGATTAATTACCAATGAAATAAAACAATATTTTATGCTTATCCAATAATTATTTTGTGTGAGTTTTTTTTTTTAAAAAAAAGAATTAGCCATCGTTTTTTACTATGAATATACTAGAAAGAGAAAAAAAAAATGCTTCTTTCCCTTTAAAAAAGAGACGCTAATCTGAATCACTAACTCGATTTTCTTTTTAAGGGGAATCACTAACTCGTTGATTTGTAGTTATCTGAAAAAGGGATTATATTTTGGTTTTTATATTATTCCTCTCGTTTGGTTTATAAATAGCCTAAAGTTTCTTCTGTATCTTCTTTATTGTCTACAACCGTTCTCAGTGGAAGAAAGTGAAACGGAAGTAAAAGGACGACATTACCCCCGAGTTCATATTCGTTTGTTCTGTCTTAACCAGTGGCTAGGGTGACGTTGCTCTGAGATCGAAGCTTTTTGTGTTGTTGTGGTGGCGGTTGATAGGGTTAAGAGGACGGAGAAGTGACTGAACTGCGATGGAGCGCATCGTCGGCGCTAAGTACAAGCTCGGCCGTAAGATCGGAAGCGGATCCTTCGGTGAAATCTACCTCGGTCTCTCTCTCTCCCCGTTTTTATTCACAGAAACTCAATTATCAATTTTCATTGTTATTACTGTCTTCTGATTGCGCTTTGATTCGATTCTGCAGCTACGCATATGGATACCTTCGAGATCGTCGCCGTCAAGATCGTATGCCTTTTTTTTCTGCTCCTACTCTGTTTTTTTTTTCCACTCTAAATTTCAATTAAGTAGTACTGTTTCAGCTATGTTCGCTAATCTGATTGAGTTTTCCACGCATGTTGTTTTGTTGACTGGTTTCGATTCAGATTATTGAGCCCTTCAATTTTTTGTTATAGTTAAATTTCGATGGTTTTGTATTGCAGGAGAACGGTAAAACGAAACATCCGCAATTGCTTTATGAGGCCAAGCTCTACAATACTCTTCAAGGAGGAAGTATGTTTTTTTCCCCCCTCTCCTTTTGAATAACTTTAAGCAATTTGAGTTTTTAAATTAATTATATTATTATTGTGGGAGAGTGTGTTTGAGGGAGAGAGTAAGTGAATTGGAGTATGGAGGTAGAGGGTGTTACTGTTACTGTTAGTGTGTTAGTAAGTTGGTAAGGTTATAATTTTGTTTTATTTTTTAAATGCAGGTGGCATCCCAAGCATAAAATGGTGTGGTGTAGACGGCGAGGATAATGTGCTTGTTATGGATTTGCTGGGACCTAGTCTTGAGGATCTATTTGTCTACTGTGGCAGAAAATTCTCCCTCAAAACCGTATTGATGCTGGCTGATCAAATGGTAACTGGCCGTAACTCTTGATTATTGTTTGGAGATATGATTACAATGTTGTCTGCAAATTTTTCATCAGTTCAGCTGAATGGAAATGTATTCCGTGGAAATTTTATCATCAGCATCGTTATGTTACATACTTTGTAATGTGTTGTGATGCTAAGTGTGTGACATCTGCTAACATGAACTTCTTTTGTATGCAGTTGACTAGAATTGAATATATGCATTCTAAGGGATACCTGCATAGGGATATAAAACCTGATAACTTTCTCATGGGACTTGGTAGGAAGGCAAACCAGGTGACTATCCTGTTGTTTCAGTTTCCCTTTGTTTAGAGTTGACTGACCCTGTCATTAGTTTAACTATTTGTTGGCCTGAAATTAAACGTGCTAAGTATGTGTAATCATGCTGTACTTGTCAGGTTTACATAATTGATTTTGGGCTTGCAAAACGATATCGAGACTCCACAACCAATCGCCACATTCCCTACAGGTTTCTAACTTTCTACTATTGCATTCCCCATTTCCACTGAGTTAGTTCTTCTCTCCCCCATTCTTTTCTGGTTTGATGTTTGCATCTTTTTGACAAATTCTTTCTTCTGATTTTAAAATATTTTTACATTCCAATCAATTTCTTTGTCAGTTTTAATGAATATCACTATCTTTTTGTGAAAATTTCTTTCCTTTGTTCGTTCTCTTCTCATCCACTGGAAATCACTCCAAAATTAACACTACTGAATTGCACCACACAGGGAGAACAAAAACTTAACAGGGACTGCACGCTATGCAAGTTGCAATACTCATCTCGGAATTGGTAAGTTAGACGAAGTTATTTAAGCCCTTCACACCAAATAAAATGCAGCTATTTTCTTTATGTTCATTTTCCATTTTATTTGTAGAGCAAAGCCGAAGGGATGATCTGGAGTCACTGGGGTATGTGCTCCTTTACTTCCTCAGCGGAAGGTATGACAATGCTTTCTTTGCTTTCACAAGCATATTTTGCATTTATTTGTTTATTTATCTATTGAATGCAATGCAATGAAATGGGCTAACTTTTGAATGACTGAATATTTTCCTTTAGCCTTCCTTGGCAAAACCTAAAAGCTGCAACAAAGAAGCAAAAGTATGATAAAATATGTCAGAAGAAGGTATCAACTCCGATTGAGGTAAGTGTTATGACTTATGATGTATAAGTATTGCAAATGGTTTTGGTCAGATTCTTATTTGTTTGTCATTCTCCATAGGTGTTATGCAAATCTCACCCAGTAGAGTTTGCTTCATACTTTCACTACTGCCACTCTCTGCTCTTTGATCAACGGCCTGATTATGGATTCTTGAAGCGCCTATTTCGGGAATTATTTGCTCGGGAAGGTGATTATTTTGTTTTTCTTACATAATATAGCATCAAATAAATGTACCTTTGGAATAATATCGTTCATATGGTAGCTATTCGTATAACAAAGTTAGAATTCATAATATGTCTTATTAGGTACATTAAAAGAGAGGAGATTTTTTTTTAAATAAATAAAAAGAACAAGGCAAGTGAGTAACATCCCTTGCACAGATTCTTTGGAAGATTTATAGCATAAACAATAGTCTATTCGTTTCTAATATTGCAGTGGCTGTAGAACAACTTGACATAGTTATGCCATCTTTTTATTCTAGTATTCAACACTGACGTATTAAACAGGTCTAGCCTTGTTTAAACTTCAAACCATAAAGAAATTGAAATGTATGATGTAAAATGGGCCTTGGTTTTTATTGACATACACACTCTTCACTTAAGCAAAGTTAGCAAGTTTTGTCTGTTTTTGTTTTTACATTGTGGTGAAATTAGCAATATTTGTCTTTGCTTTCATCTCTATTCTCAAATATGACTTACCTCCTCTATCTATATATTTTTCTTGTGACAGGTTATGAATTCGATTATGTATTTGACTGGACTATTTTAAAGTATCAGCAATCACAAAAGAGTAGAGTCCAGCCTCGCATATCTGTAAGTGTATTTGCTCATAAATATAAATGGAGAGTTGAGTCTTCCCATGCTCACAAAAGTACTTTCTGATTATTGCAGCCAGTTCATGGACCAAGCAACAGTCGAGCTATGCCCATGGATGTTGATAACCATAGAGGTTGGTGCATCTCAGACTCATATTATTTATATTACTTATTTATAAAATTAATGCCTTCAACATTACTAATTGACAGATCTTAATACTTATTCAGGCGATGTCTCAGCAGAGCGCATTAAATCAGGCAATGCTACTGGTTCTGGAGTTAAAACTCAGTTTAAACCTCCAGTGGGTAAAAATTTGGGGTCTAAAAATCCTGTTGACAAGGACGTAAGCCTTCTAAACTGTGGTGCAAGCTGAAGTTAAATTTTTTATTTAATTGTTGATAAGTGTTTAACAAGCATTATTTGATTAATTTATTTATATTTTATAGATTTTCGGTGAAGCAAATATTTCCTCTACCCCGTACTCTCTTGCTGGTACCTCAAAAAGGATGCTGTTGGAGCCTTCCTTTTCCACCGAAGCAGTTAACCCTGGGCAAGGAAGTAATAGAATTGGTCCTTCAAGTAGTTGGATTACATCTCTGCAACGCACATCTTCTGCTAAATGAATGTCGTAGCCAGTATTATTGTCTCTGTACCCAACTCCTATTCATACGCAAGGCTGCGACTTGCTTGCACCTTTTCACTATGCTTTCGGTCTTTCAAGTGATCTGGTGGAAACTGCAATGTGCTGCATTCGGTGCTCATACTTTAAGGCCATCTCGTGTTGCTTTTTTTGTTAAGGTGACTCTACAAATGATTGTTTGATATAAAATACAGATTGCCCAGGCTTGGCTGCTTTGCTGTAGATAGATTTCAAATGTAGCTCATGGCAATCTTGTGTATCCATGTTTTTATATGTAAATTAATTAATGTGTGAATGTAGCCTCATTTCCCCTTTCTGTTACTCGATGATAATTATACTTGTGCCATATGACAAGTGGTGACACAGTTTGAATTAATTTGATTGAAAATTTTATAATTTGCAGGTGTATTGCTCGTTGCTTGTTTTAAGATATATTTGACCTCAGTGTCTTGCCTCTGCTGGTCTTCTAATTCTACCTATTGTTACTTTTTGTGTCTAGATAAGATACAGTGCACGTGTAGTTTTATTGCCCGAATACCATATTTAAAACAATAAAATTGTAAATACTTCAATTATATGCCTTTTGGAATTTTTCACTTTAATTTTGATGTTTAAGCAGGAATTCTTTACGTGTCAGATTAAATTGTATTGTAATTGTTGAGAGAAGTGAAATTAAGGTTTGGATAAATAAACTTCTGTTTTTGCAGAATTTCGTATTTACCTACTCGACTTGTCTTGAAGAACGAATTATGGCTGACGATCGGAATCAGGAGTTTGGTATTTAGTTCAGCCACGTGAAAAACTTGAAATGAGAAAGTGTTTTAAAACCTGTTATCTTGATACACTATACGTCTATTGGCAAGAAAGAAAGGTTACCTGTTAGTTTCATGCCTCTTGCCATTGCTGCATGTAATGTGTCTGGTGCATTTTACTGACCTGTGGTTCTCTGTATCTGTGTTTTTCACTTGTCCAGCTGCAGCTGCAGAACATGTCAGAGTTCACGTAACTATTGTTGAGTAGAATCAACGCAACTGAACACTCTTCAAAGAGGTATTTTTGTTTGCTATGAATGAATAAAAATCATATAAAACGTAGATGTAGAAAGTTTGAATTCCAACTTCCAAGTTCCAATGCATTCCATATTGCATAACGTTGAGGTTTGGAACTTGATGAGAGAAGACAATAGACAACTGGAAAAGGAATGTGGAGAATCAGGTAGTTGACGTGTAATAAGCAACCTTGGTGTATATAAAACTGTTCAGCCTTGTACTGGCTTTTATCTTATTACATTCGGATAGGTATCCACGAACTCATTGTTAAATTAATTTCGTTTCATAAAATTAGTTTTAGTTTAAATTAACTTTGAAATAAAGTTATTTTTATTCTAAAATTACTTTTTGTTTTTCCTTTAAAGACTGAAACAGATAAAATTCTAATTTGTACGGAGAAGTTAACTTCTAAGGGTTCTCTTCTAAAGGCTTGTTTGATTTTTGTTTTGGAAAAAAAAGTTTTTTGTTTTTAAAAGCAGAAAATTGGGTTTGTTTGAAATAGTTTTGGTTTTTAATTTTTAAAACTGCATTATAAAACAGTTTTTAGAAACAGTTTCCAAAAAAAGTTAGAAGAGTTTTTAATATAAATTTGCATGTAAATTGAGAAAATTAAAAATAGAAACAAGTTTTAAATGTTTCTAAATTTTAGTTTTCAAATACTGAAAAACGAAAATTGTTCCTGAAAACGGTTTTTTAAAACTTGCCAAATGAATTTTTTAGTTTTCTGTTTTTAAAAATAAGAATCAAACTAGTCCTAAAAAAACATATTTGGCAAATGAGTTTTTGTTTTTAATTTGTTGAGTTTATACTTAAATTGTATTAAAACCTACTTTCACTTTTTCTGAAAATTATTTTTGAATATAATTTTTAAAAACTAAAATTCAAAACTGTTTTAAATAAACTTTAAGTTGCTCTCCTTCATAGTTGACCTGTCACGGTTATTATCATTATTGTTGTTGTTTTTATTTTATTTTATTTTTTATATGGATCCATGATCAGGACGTGCAGATTTATGGTTCATATTTTCTAGCCTACAGATTCATAATTCATATACAAAATATGAATTTATGAGATATATATTTATAACTCGTATAAAAGGATAATGAGACTTTTAAATTGGGTGGTATTAATCTCTCATACCTTTTCTTTTTGTCACGAAATTAACAAAGTATCCAAATCCTCACCACTCAATTTTGAATTTTTAGAAGGGCCTACAAAATTAAATTTGTTCAGTGTGGAAATAAGAGTATATTAGGTAGTGTATTCATGCTAAGTTGTTGGGGTATTTTAGAAAATGTGAACACACATCTTATAACTAATATTTCATTCTCCTTTGACATAATGATTTGAACAAAGGTTCACACTTTTTTGTGTTCCTCTCTTTTTTTTTTTGTTTCCCATAACCTCTCTTTTTTCTTTTTTTCTTTTTTCCTTTTCTTTTGTTAACAGTAAAAAAATCTATCGTGTCAAGATAATACATTCACATTTTTTTTAAAAAAAAAACGATACAACGTCACCTTTTTTCTTGAACGAGCTTGAATTTAAAAAAGTTATTCCGAATTCTAGGATTAGGAAAGTGAATTAAGGAATCAATGTTCCCTTAAACTCGAGGGTTTTAGGTTGAAAATCCATAAAGTGGTTTTAATCATATATTTTTTTATTTGATTATGTATTTAGTTATTATGATTAATATTATCTATCTACTAGTCTAAAGGATATTTTTAATATTAAAATTTACTTTTTATCTATTCAATTATATTTATTCTTTATATTTAAGCACAACTAACTAAGGATGACAAAACAGACTTGTCACGACAGGCCAGCCCGCACACCATTTATACGTAGGACAGGCTATATAGAAGTAGCCCACCAGTCCACATAACTCAGCCTGCATACGGGTTCATTTTTTTAAAACAAAAACTAAAAGTATGAATCAATTGTAGACAATAAAAAAATTGAATCAGGTGTATTTTTGCTTTTTGGTGTCAGGCCTACTTTGTTTCATTAAAATAAAAAAATTAAACACAGATAAAGAGAGAAAGTGGAGTGTCACAAAGAAGCGCAGTAGCAATACGCAGCGCCCCAATGGAGAAATGGCCATTGAACACACCATTTTATTTTTTAGAATACTTTTTTTTTATGTTTTTTTAAGAGAAAATGAGATTTATGAAGTCCGGTAAGGGCAGTACAGTTGGCAAAGACATGTGAAGGACATGTGAGTATGAGGTACATGATACAATCTCTGGTGTCGTTAATTTTTTTATAAACAAAAAAAAATAAGATTCATGAATTTTTAAGATTTTTATATTTTTTAAAATTTAATTGAAGGGATATGCGGGCTGGCCTGTAACCCACATAATGCTTCATAAAGCGGGCTAGGCTGAAAAAATAGACCTATTTCCTTCTACAGGATAGCCTATCCCGTCCCCTTTTTTGCGGGTCAGCAGCAGGGCAGGCCACTATAGGACGGGCTGGCCCACGTTGCCACCCTATAACTAATAACTAAGAAAATTTTAAATTTAATATATTTATTCATCTAATTATTAGAGTTCAGGTTTATGAGTTTGAGTTTTATGATTTAGTTTTAAGAGTTTAGAGTTTATGGTTGAGTCTATTAGTTTTAATTTGAGTTATATATTTTTAAATTTAATTTTTATCTATTGATTAATTATTAAGGTTAGTATTATTTATCTATCGGTATCGGCATAAAGTATATTTTATTTTTATATTAAATAAAGTTTATTATTCAATTGATTTCAATAATATATCTACTCATAATTAAAAAAAGATAAATTTTTAAATAAGTTTTTCAACCATTCAATTATTAGGATCTAGGTTTTGAGGTTTGTGATTTCAGGTTTTGAGTTTAAATTTTAGTCAATTTGCTTGAATGATAATTTTTAAAATTTGATTTTTATTAATTCAATTACTATGATTCGCATTATCTTTGTATTAGTTAAAAGGTATTTTTAGTTTTCAAATTTACTTTTTATCTATTCAATTATATATTCAAGCACAATTAAAAATTAAGAACTTTTTTAATTTGTTATTTATCCATTCAATGATACTACTCTTTTTTCTATTTGGGGTTTGAGTTTTATGATTTAGTCAATTATTTTTAGTCATATATTTTTTAATTTGATTTTCACTTATTGATTAATTATTAGCATTCATTATCTATCCATTAGAATAAAGTATTTTAAATTTTAAATTTATTTTTTATCCATACAATGATATTTATTCTTTTCTTTTGCGAAAGAAACTGATATTTGTTCAATTATATATCTAAGTATTAGGGGTTGAAAAAGGCCAGCCGACCTAATAGAGACGTATGACCTGACCTATTTAAAGTTTGGCTTGGCCTAGTCTGTTTAATAAAAAAGTCAGGTTTAGGCTTTTTAAAAAAGCCTATTTAAATAAAAAAGCTAGGTACAGACCTTTAAAAAAATCTAATAGGTTGGCCTATTAAATTTTAATATATATTATAAATTTTATAAATAAATAAAATATTTTTTTCATAAATATATATATATATATAATAAATTTTATAAGTGTAAATATAATAAAATTGCTAATATGTTTATAAATTAGACTTATTTACAGGGTTTGTCAAAAAGACCTATTAGCCTATTTAGTGGTTTGTTCACATATTTAAGATAGAATTGTTGACTTTTTTAGAGACTTAGGACAAAGTAGGTCTATAAATAGAATTTCAGGCTTTATAGGTTTTCAAATAGGCTAGGCTTAGCCTGAAAAATGAGCCTATGATAAACTAGGCTTAACTCCATCAATTATAAAACAGGCATGACCTGTTTAACCGAAACCTGACCTGGCCTAACGATAATGAACTTTTATTTTTAGTGGTGCTTAGCACTAACAACAATGAACTTTTGATAATAATTTTTATTTTATATCCATTCAATTATTATGATTTTTTTTGTAACATTCAATTATTATGATTGATATTATCTATCTATTATTTTAAAGATTATTTTTGATTTTTTAATATGTTTTTTTTTATCTATTTAATGTTATTATTCAATTATATATCTAATTGTAACACTATTAAAAAACAAACGGCGGAAGACAAAACGTTATATATATAAATAAAGTGTTTTATGCACGTTCCAGAGAGATTATTAGCCCAACTAGATAATCATACATCAAAAATAATGACTACCTAAATATTAATAGATAGCGGCTAAGTCTACTCAAGCGACACCCATCGAGTCCGTATCACCTGCAATACTGCGACCGTCATTTATATGTACGAACATATAACTGAGTAACTGTCAATATTTTAAAAATAATATATACAGTATTACCGCTGAAAAACTGTCCCAAATCCAATCCCTAATGGACACACCCAATATGTATGAAGTGACAATCGAATATGTATGCATGCCATGGAAACCCAGTGCACGCGCGAGTCCACCATGTGCGTGGCAATAGAGCTCTCTGTAAACCTTGGTAAGCGTCCTTAACCAGAGTCCATACCTCACCTCCAATAGAGATATGCAAGAACTATTACTCATTCCGGTAATAGCCCCCAATCATTTTATTTTTCATGTTTGTCCACTAACCCAGTCTACTTCCGGCGGAACTCCACCCTCTTACTCAACCAATGTTAATGGGGAAAATCATTCTCCACTTTTACTTTTATTTGTTATATTTCAGGTTCTCATGCATCACACAATCATATTATAATCAATCAAATAAGAGTTTCAGTAGCACAATATCCTAACACAGACATCATATATTATGTGCCATAAGTGTCATGCTCGAATATCTATTTGAATATGGCCTTCAATAGTTTGAAAATCTATCCAAAGTCCTATTATCAATTTTATCACATTATAATCTAGAATTTCTTGTGTGTTACATACACTTTATCATTCACAATTCATCATATATTTACACATTTGATCAATACAACATCACACAGACATTATTCAACATCAAACATATAATTCTTACAATTTCTTACAATTTCTAACACGTTGAATTTAGTTCCTAACCACATGTTCCTAGTATTTCCTAGTCCAGATTTGGGGTTTTTAAGGTTATCTCGAATCTTCCAGAATCATTTTCTCCTCTAAATTCAATGTCAGTCTCCAACTCCCTTCCTTCTGTACTTGCTGTCTCCGAGGCTGGATCTCAACTCTTGGAACCTTTAGTTAGGGAGTAAACTTGGTGATAGGACTCTTTGGATGGATGAAGGAGTTTTAGAGTGTGGTTGATTCGTGATAGCGTTTTAGCGAATGATTGAGAGTGTAGAGTGAGGAAGAGGGAAAACAGTGAGTTTTGGAGCCAAAACACCCTTATATATAGATTTTGGGGTCCACATTCGAATATATATTCGAATACATATTCGAATACGAGGCTTCTGTTTTTAATTCCACACTTCCATATTCGAATATCACTGTTCATATTTGAATATGATACATCCATATTCGAATATAGATCATGCATATTCAAATATGACTGTTTATATTCGAATATACATGTACTTGTTTTGAACCTCTCTACTTACCACTAATCCTCTTTTTATTTCTTTGAAATTGTAATCAAATCCCTTACGTCAAGTTTTCTTTATGATTTTCGGATGTTACACTAATCATAAATAAAAACTAACAACTTTTATAGTTTAGTTTTAGAATTTAGTTAGTTAGTTTCAATAATATATTAATTTATTTTTATGAATTAATTAATTATTTAGATTAGCACTATTTATCTATTAATATAAAAAGTAATTTTATTAGTCCGTTGGTTTTAATAATTTGTCTTGCCACTATTGAGGGTTTAGTTCTTCGGCTTTATAATTTACACATCTTCTTTTGATAATATATTTTTAAATTTTAGGTTGATCTACTAGTATTGACATTTTTTGTCTATTACTCTAATATTTTTTTTTGTTTTTTTAATTTTATTTTATCATGTGATATTTATTATTGAGTCCGTTTCAAAAAATATATTAGATATTAAAAAAATTAGTAATAATTTTTATATGGGTTTGATATTAAAAAAATTCACTTTATTTAGCTATCATTATTTTGAATAAAATAATAAATAATATATTTTTAAACTTTATGTTGATCTGCTATTTAATTACTAGCATTGACATTTTCGGTCTATTACTCCAATATTTTTTTTGTTTTTTTAATTTTATTTTATCACGGGTTTGATATTAAAAAAAATTCACTTTATTTAGTTATCATTATTTTGAATAAAATAATAATAATTTCTTAAGAGACCCTCTACAATAAAAAAATTATATATATATATGGGAGGTTTAAAGATGAAATTTTTTTTTGAGATTATATATATATAGTAATTGAAAACCTAGGTAATGCACATAAATAAATAAGTATAGAGTGATTTATTAACAATTTAAATTCCTTTTACGCTATTTTTATTTTAAAGTTTATAGTTATAATTTTGCAACAAATTATAATTATAATTTTAAAGTGCTATATTTTATTCTGATGCAAAGCTACCTTCATGACATTAAAGGACTACAAATATAAAAAAAGATGATTAGGGTTTTATAGTTCAGTAATTAATCTCACTGGACGAGCAGCACAAGAAGTGAGAAAAAATATGAATAATCATTTTGATTACAACTCTGATTTTGTTTTTGTTTGCAATTTTGATCTTGTTCCTTAATCTGTTCAGCTTGAAGAAGATAAAAAATTAAATTGCTGATGAGTTACCGTATAATCCGTGTTTGACATTACCCATGTTTTTAGGTTAGAGAAGGAGTAACCTTTTTTTAAATGTCACCAGCTGTGTATTTGTGCTTATTTTAGAAAATATATTTTAGTACTGATCATTTAGCTGAAGTGCAAAAACCCTCCGTCTAGAATAATGAACAATTAGAGAAAAGCATAATTATATTTTTGAAAGAGATTTATCTGGTAAAATTTTCAGAAATTCCTCTTATCATTTTTAATATTATAAAATTATAAATATAAAAATAATAAAGGAATTGAGATAGGCATACTGGATCGTGGCCTGTGAATTTCCGAAACAAAATTTGCGCTACAATTTTAGTTTGCTACTAGCAAAAGGTAGCGTTTCAAAACATTTTTGCCATTTAAAATTTGTATTTTTTGTGGGGTTAACACCTTACATTTGTATGAATATTATATGAATTGGTTAAAAAACTCCAAATCATGATATTTTGTATTTTAAACGGTTACCGTCACAATAAATTTAATGTTTTAGTCACGATATCTTGCCTTACAAACGGTTAAAATGTTGTCACACATATAGTGTGTCTTTAGTTGTGTCTTTTTTTTCCATAGAAAAATAGTACAATTGGCGATCGAACCCTGTACCCACATACGCATGTTTTCCTGCGTTTATTAACTAAACTACGTAACTGGAACATTTTAGTTGTGCATTGGCACCAATCAAACTCACTTCCATATTTCCGAAATAAATTCTAATGGTCTTCATTGATATTTAGTAAAATATTAGAATATATTTTGAACGCGAAATTAAAAATAAATGTATTTCTGACAAAAAAAAGATATATTTTATTGCTTTTAAGGTGAACTTGGAATTTAACCGTAATTAAACTTATTTTTTGGATAAAAATATTCAAACACAAATTACATTATTTTAAAATTTAAAATTAATTTTACTTACAATTAATTAAATAAATATATTTTAATTTAAAAAGAAAATCAAGTACACACATAAAAAGGCGGTCACCAAAATAACCATAAAATTAATTTAGTTTTATGTTTACTCGTCATTAATTTAGTTTAATTTTAATAGATTTTTTTTAAAAAAAAGGAAAAGAAATACGAGAAAAATATTAATTTAGTTTTATGTTTACTTATCATTAATTTAATCTCTCAAATTAACCATTTAAAGATTTAACATTATCAAGTTAATTCCTCAAATTATAGATAATAATAATAAATATTTGAGAGATGAATTTGGTGGCAAAATTTTTTAAAAGACCAAAATAATGATAAACGGATCTTTAAGGATTAAATTGATATTATTTTTCTAATACTTCAGTAGTTCAGTATATAATAGCTAAATTAAAAAAATATAAAATAACTCTAAAAAATTGTAATTTTTTTTTATTTTACAAAATATATGAATAAAAAGAAACTAGGCATGTTGATGAAGTTTTAATTGGTTTGCATATTTTGTTTTGGTATAGTTAGATTTTTCAAATCTATATTTTTATATACTTTTGTAATTTAATTCCTTTTTCTTTTTCTGTCTACACCAGAATTGTCCTATACGGAGGATAATTTTGTTCCGTTCATAACATTCAAATGTTTGATGGAAATGGCTTTTCTAGCAATTTACAGTAAACTCAAATTCAAATTTTTACTTTAGGTGAATCAAACACTTACATTTTAGTGAACACATAAAAATATGTGTTTGAGTATTCGAGTTTAATCTTTAATTATTGTACATTTCTATGAAAAAAAAGATATTTACCTAATTTTCTAGTTATTTTTCTTTATTAACTTGATCTATTTTTCGTTTTAAATTCTCAAGCTCAATATTTTATAGGTGTTAGCTTCAAAGACATGAAAGGAATAAAGTTGCAAAAGTACATTTCAATGGCTGAGCAAAAAAGATAAAAGTAAAAATAGTCCCATTTAAATGAGTGAAAAAGGTAAAAAAAATAAAAATTGCTTAGTCCATCATAGAATAAGCACTAATATTCTTAACATAATTTAAGAACTTAATAATAATTTAACCTTTTGAAAACCTTGAGAACTCTTACAACTTCATTCAACACAGTTGCTGGTTCAGTAGTGTCAACTCCAACCATTGCAGCCAATAATTCAATTTTCTTATTAATTTTTCCATCAAAAAACAATTCATCCAAATTCATTTCTTCATCTGATTCATCTTCACATTCCACACTCTCTGTTGAATCTTCACTCTGTTCTAAGAAATTGGAATTGGAATTTCCTCTATTAGCCTCAGCCCTTGAATTCTTCATCTCATTGAATTCTTCCATTGTAGAAAAAATGGGGCAGAATTTTCTGAAATGGGTGTGGTGATGATTTGGGTAGGAAAAAAATGGTGAAAAAATGTATTGTTCTTGTTCTGAATTTTCTCTACCTTGTTCCATTTTTGAAGGTGAAGATGAACAATTAGGAAGAATAAGGGAATTGATATATAAGGAAATTAAAGTATTAATTATGAAATGCCATAATGACAACCGTTACCAATAGTTAGGCCAAATGAAGAAAACGTAGGGAGTAAAAGTAATAAGGTAATTATGGCCATAATTTAATTTGACCCTTGTTTTAGAATTTTGGGTCAGGCGTAACGCTTTTTTATTTTATTTTATTTTATTTATTTAGTTAGTTTTTTTTTTGTAATAACTATGGTCCCATCTTTTCACACACTGCTATTTTCCTACATTTGACTTCTGTAGTTTTGCCAAATATTTTATATCCTCCTTTGTCACTGCATGCTAGGGGTATTCGCGGTGCGAATTGATTCAGTTTTAAAGGAAAAATTCATCCGAATTGATATTTGCGGTTTTGTCATCTCTTCATCCGATCGATTTTATTTCTATATAATATCTTAACCAATCCGAACCAGTTTTTGCGGTTTGGATTGGATCGGTTTTTCGATTTTTATTTTAGTTTTTAAAAATATGTTCTTATTATAAAAAATAATAAACATTAATAACAAAACGTAAATATGATGCATATATTTAGATCAAATTTTGTTGTCTAAATTTTTTATTTAATTATTTATATATAATACATATATATTCGACAAAAACTCAAACAATATTTATATTTAAATGAAAAATTAAACTATAAAAATAATATTTTGAGCACATTATTTAATCTTTTAAGAGAAAGATGAATAATATAAAAAAATTATAAATTTATATTAGTATATGCGGTTTGGGTTAGTTCGGTTTTAATATAAAGAACCGAAATCCGAACCAAACCAATAAAATTATGTGGTTATTTCGATTTTCGGTTTGTTCGGTTTTTGGTTTATTCGGTTATCGGTTTTTTGGATCGGTTATGACGGTTTAAAATTGATTGATACAGTTATGAACACCCCTACTGCATACCAAATAAGCATCTCGTCACAGTTAGTAAATACTCCCTTCGTTCCTTTTTATGTGTCTCTATTTTGAAAAACATTATTCTTTTTTATGTGTCTCTTTAGGAAGTCAAGAGAGCATTTATAGCTTCTTTTTCTATTATACAATTTTTTATTTATTATCATGTACATTCATCAAATAGTGAATAATTAATGATTTTAAAGTTCCAACAAGGATATAAAAGAGAATTACCTTATAATTTTGACAACAACAAGAATATTAATCAATTTCCTTAATATGTGTGATTTATTCTTAGAAGACACATAAAAAAACGGAGGAATTACTAGTTAAATAATTTAAATATGTTAGTAGGAATTTAAATATGATCGTACTTATAAAAAAGGATTCTTGTTGAAAGAAACAAATTTAATTTTAGTAATCAATGTGCTCAAGAGAGATTAGTATTGGGCAATCAGGGGAGAGATGCCTTTAGTGCAAAAATAAAAATAAAATAAAATGCCAAAAGAATATCTTTTGAGGTCTCATAATCCCCATTGGCTTCTCTTCAACACATATGTGTTTAGCTTTAGGTTAAATAGATAAAAGGTATATCCAAAACATACAAATTAGAGGGTGTTTGGTGTGACATCCTGGGCGCTGACGAGGGTGCGGAGTGATCGCTAATGCATGAGCCACGGACAAGGAGCAATTCTTGACAATGTTTCTAATTGAGAGGGACACATGAACGAATCGGACATACACCGAAATGAGAGAGGTCCAAAAGATTGTATAGATATGAGACTATACAGTTGATGATAGCTTAAAAGAATTGATTTGAACTATCCATACAAATAAAATGTATTTACTTTTCAGTAGCATATCCCTTAAGAACTCTGTAGTTAAGCGTGCTTGACATACTGGAGCAATTCTAAGATGGGTGACCTTTCTGAAAAGTTGTCGCGGTGTTACATTTGGAAACATTTAATTTCATTTGATTTGAAAACTTTTATATCTTTCATCTATCAACTTCAATTTAAAGAATAAAAGGCGTTTTAAAACATACATAAATGTCTCTTACAAGATGGACGTATTTAGAAATGTTTGATTTTTTCAAAAAAAAATTAGTATACATAATCATCATGATAATATCTAATGACTCAACAACCGAATTGGTAAAATTCAATGTCTATATGGAGTTATAAAGGGATCCTCCCCTTTTATGTATATAATATATATACTCTATCCGTTCCTTTATTTATCTGTCTGAAGAGAAAAAAATCTTCTTGTTCCTACTTATCTATTTACTTATATTTTTAATGTAATATTAATTGTATTTTTTATCAATTCTAACCTTATGTTTAATTAGATGTTAACCAATACTCTACTATTCAACCAACCAATCAATGAGAAATAAAGATATTATAAAGTGTTCAAAATTTATTTTAAAAAAAATGATTACAATTTGTGATCTTTTCTCTTGAACAGTTAAATAACAACAGAGAAAATAAATATATATATAACTAAACACACACAATCACGCATACATCACGGACAGACATAATTGAGTACATGATTGATGATTCTCATATTCTTAAATGTAGACCAGAGTTGGATCAGTTTTTTTTAGGGTTAAATAATTTTTTTAAAAAAACTTTAGTTAATTTGTTTTAATTTTTAAATTTTAAATTTGTTGGATTTTAGTCTTTTAATTTTTTTTTTAAAAAATTCTTTTAGTCTCTCAAGTCTCAATATAGTTTTTGGTGACACAGTAAACTTGGACATTCCGGTAGACTCACGTATCTGTAGATCCTTTTGTCACGTCAATCAGAATTGTAAAAAAAATCTAAAAACAAACTTTTTAAAAAATTTCAGAGACTAGAAATAAATATTATAAAGTTCATAAGTTAAAAACAAATTTTTCCTTAAATTCAGGGACAAAAGGTATTTAACCCCTTTTTTATAGAGTTAGATGATTGGTTGATATATTTTTGTAATCTTTGATGATTGATAAATTTTTAATAGTAATATTATGTAAACATTTGCTTTCAAGATGTGTACCATTGGATATTCATTTGGAATTTAGCTCAAGCTAAAAACTAGGCATTCTTAAATTTAGTATATTAATCATTATTTATGTTTTTTTAGTTATGTTTCTTATTATTAATTTCGACAAGTGATGATTATATTCTCATTTGTTAATTATAAAGGACCAAAAGCAATAATAATGGCATAAAGCAAAGCCATGAATGGGAATCAAATAAGTCCTGTTCTGTCCACCCACCATAAAAAAGAAAATGAACCCTTCTTTCTTCCCTAAATGATTTCTGCATAGTAACTAGAATGGTAAAACGTAACTTCGGATTAGATTGAATATAATTGCATTCACATCAACCACTAAATCAATTGTCTTTTTTTCCCATCAAAAAGTATTTTTTGGTAGCCGAAAACTAACTCTTTTAATGCAAAAAAAATTATTGAAGTAAATATAATCTTTTTTTAATAAAATCTATTTCGTGGGCACAGTAAAAGATTTGGATTCTCTCCTATTTTTATTTGTTCATATTTCTTGCGTTGTGAAAGAAATAGATACAACAAAACAATAATAGTACATTATCATTCATTAAAAAAATTTTGGCTAAAATATAATTTGGGTCATTTATTTTTTTAGCAAACGAACGCACGAGTCTTCGTGGTTCCGCATTTACGAAATTATAATAATATTTTATAATGAATATAAATTAATTAAAATATATAAATGAGTTTGAACATATTTTAATAAAGTAACATCTTCAAAATATAAGGTAAGTCCACTAATTATTAACATAATTGTTAATGGACCTGATTATATATACCTCATATTACAAATTACAATGAAGTAGTCTTATTAAGCATGACAATTTTAATAATTTCTGTAAAATTAAAATAAGAAATAAAAATCATGGAATATGAAATTAAACCATAGGATACTTTGTACAATGTATTTCATCTATCTAATATCAATTGAAAAGTTTATTTTTTAATTCTAAATTCGGGTGTTTACAATTAAGTTTTTTCCACCCATTCACAAAATACAAAACAAAAGATTAATGGTATTACTTCTTTTTGTATCTTTAGTAAATAACACATTATTAAAAAAAATACAAAAGATAAATGGGAACGTATGAGAGAAATTACAGGCATTTTGTTCATGACTTCAAAGTTTAAGTCACCGTTAATTAACAAAATTATTATCACAATTAATTTTTTATAATATTTATAAAAGTATTTTAAAAATAATTATATATAAATGTTACACTTATAACAACCCCCGTATAATAAAATCTTAGATTTAAAACATAATGATCATAGAGTAATTTGTGAAACATAAAAATCACAAAAATATTTTATCAATTAATCTTCTGAAACAAACAAAAAAAATTATTTATAAGTATAAATTTTGTTATTCCAGTGAATAACTGGTTATTTTAATATATTGAACAATTTTATATCTGTATGGGGCAGTTGTGTGGAGTATCTGACTTCATAGAAATTCTATTGTTTTCAATAATGGTGTCGTAAATGTTACTCAGATTTTAGATGCCATCAAATTCAGAAGTTGGAAGCGGTTGTGGGCTGGAATAGATCAATTACAGTTTTCTTATTCTAGTTGGGTTAGTAAACCATTGAAATGTATTAAAATTTTGTAATAGGCTTGAGTACCCCTTGTACTCACACCTTTATTTTTTATTAATAATATGTTTCTGATTATAAAATATATATATATTGAACAATTTTATTTTCAAGCAATAAATTGTTATATTAAAATAATTACGAAACAATAAATAAATAAACATTAAAGAATGATTTAGTAAAATAGTAAAAACCTGGAAAAAAAATATCTATTAAAAATAAATCTGAAAAAATGTTGTTAGTGAAAGAAAATGTGAACAATTCTATTTGAAAGTTTAGTTATAATGTTTTCTAACTCCATTTTTTCTTATATTCACCAACATGCAGAGCATAAGCATTACAATATGTAAACTAAGATCAGGTAATAATTGATACCTCCAACTTTATTATCATACAATTAATAAACCATCCAAAATAGATTTTAAATAGTGCAATCTCATTTATCAAATTTGTATAATTTGACACATATCAAAAGGTCAAAACTATTTTAAATATAGTTTGTCATGCAAATATTAAATCACATATTATCAATTCAATAAATAGACACAACTTATATGAAATAAAATGATAGATAAATATGGGGTTTTATATCTCATGAACTTGAGATTTTTAGGCCTCTCCGCCCTTCAAAAGGACTTGACATTATTAATGGTTTCATATGACAACTCTTACAATTAGGAAAGTTTTAAGAAGTTCATCTCTGATTGAAAATCTTCTAGTGATCTTTGAACATCTTCAAGTGCTGAAAAAAATACAACTGTAAATAAATCTTAATAAAGCAATGATTAAGGGAGTTCCAATAAAACCTTAACTTCACTACATACAATATTTCATGCCACAATTTCCTTAGCAAATACTTGAAACAAAACTTCTTAAAATCAATCATCTTAGTTAATATTTAGTAAAATATTTTGTCGGTTCTCATCCTTTATAAAGTCGTCAATCACCTTGAATCAGTGAAGTAAAACATAGTAACAGAATTTAGAAATAATAATCAATCACTTTAAGTAATCTTTAATAAAATGAAGAACAATACAAATTAAAATGGGAAAGGAAATCAAATTGGCACAACAATTGCAAAGATGGAATTCATTTATGTCAGAAACACCTATATGATGATCCAATTCATCTTATCCTACATGACTTGTGTCTAAAGAAAATCATTTCTATCGAATGCTTGTTTTTATGAAGGAACCTTGATGAAATCCATGTCTAAATAAAGCAGCAACTTATTAAGAAAAAAAAATTGAAACCCATATCTAAGGAAAGCAGCAATCCATAAAGGGGGAAAAATTTTGAAACCCAAGTCCAATGAAAGTGACAACTAAAATATAAAGAAGAACCAAGGTGCAAGGAAAACATGAATTCTAAATATATTTAATGAAATAAAGTGTCTCACCACTCCAAATCCAAAATTGACAAACATTAGTAACTCCATAAAATATGTCCAGAGGAACAAAAAGTTGAAAATAAAAGCAAACTCTTCATTAGAAAAATTAAGTCAGGAACAAAAAATGAAGGTATAATTGTCTTTCTTACTTCAACTCCACACATTCTTATAGACTAAACTAATGTGAATCATGAAGTTATGAGACTACAACATAGAATAAAGGTAAATATTGCAATGGATTATAATCAAAATTTAGTAAATCATAATAAGATGTTTTTAATAGGTTCAATGACTGAGTGGAAATTCTATCTTCTCTTTAGTATCTGCAAGTTATCATATTAAGGAAGAAAATGGGTTCTAGCATATGTGTGTTCTAGCAAAAGTCAAATATCCTCCAACTCTTTGCGTAAGGCCCAACAAATGCTAGAACAACTAATAGAATAACATCAAAAATCAAAAATGAGTTCAGAAAGATGAAAAACACATCAAATACAATGATTGGTCTTGATGGTGGAAACATTAAATTCATTAAAAGTCAGAGAAAATAGAAAAACCATGATCAACCACACGTAGTTGAATGGTTCCTGCAATAATCAAACAGCACATATGATAACATACAATAATACAATAATTAACTAAAATAACCAATCCACCCATGCGATACACCATAAAAAAATACAAAAAAAGTTTCTATCTTTATGATAAATACTATCGAATCATATTGGGTTAGCAAATGTAACAAAATTAAAGAAATCAAAATAATGTTGTCATTCATAAAGCAATAAACACACTTGTAAGTTCCAGATGATAACTGCAATAAAACACAATACAATCACAATAATAAAAAGGGACCATTTTAAAAAATACCTTGCAAAAGCTACTCATTGTTGCGTTGGATAAACTTGCATTTGCAAGGCAGAACTTAGAGAAGGATCAAAGTAACAGAGCAAAAATAAAAAACAAAAAAAATAAAAGCAAAATTAGAGAAAACAAAAGCATAGTCAAAAAATATGAGAGAATAAACTTACTTTCTCAATCCTCTTTCTTTTGTTCTATGTGTCAACTATTAATTTATCCCCTTCTACTCAAGGAAAACTGCAAAATGAAGCAGGGATGTTCAAAATGTCAACTATAGATTTATTCTCTTATACTCATCAATGTTCCGGTTTCAACTCCTAATAGCAAAAAAAAACAGTGTAAAACTGTCTAAAATAAGAAATTGAAACAAACAACTTAATGTGCATTTAGTACTCACAAATAAACATAATTAAGTATAAAATTATAATTAAGGACCACATACATGAAATGAAAATGTGGATCATAACTATAAACATAAGAACTCAATTTCTCATTATTTCTATATCAAAATAGATATTTATTAATGTAATAATTATAATTATATATAAATTAATTATTAATCAAAGCAGCAATTTAAGAAGGGACTGGATTGAAGAGGGTGTGAGAAATAACTTTCAGCTATATAATTTCAATAACCTTTCAAGCATGCTCATGTTGATAGACTGAATTTTGTGTGACAGGCAATAAAGGTAAAAAATTGCATAGTTCCACAGTAAAAAGTACTTGAAGCAAGCTTGTCTTTTTCCTTTGTTACCAACATCTCAAAAAAAAAATAGCAATGTAATGTCAAGTTGAAAAAATAAAGAAAAAAATAGATACACAGTACTGAGAAAAAATGTTTCCATCTTGTACAGAAGGAAAAGAGAAAATGGAAGGATTGAAATACTATGTGGTCAGAAAAAAGTCTACATCTTGCAAGGAATCTCATTCCAAAATACAAAGAGAAAGAAAAAGAAAAGACACGCAGAAGAAAAATAGGGTATGAGGAAGGAAAAAAATCAATTTCAATACCGTATTTTCATTCAAAGTGGGAACATGCTGTGACATCGTCACCATCTCCGCCAAAAACGCTTGCAATAGATGTGGTGATGACAGAGGTATGTCTGTAATTTGAAGCCTTTTCAACTGAAATGATATTATTCATTAACTCTCTGCAGAAAATTCGAAAAAAAATAAGTCTTGCATTGAGAGAAAAAATGGACCTTGCATATCAGAGAAGCTTGAGAAAGATGCACCTTGCATATCTCCCTCTTGTAGCATCTTGAGAATCTTGGAATGGAGAGGAGAGAGAAGAAGGCATGCTCGCCGGTTGCCACCCCTCCGGCATCATCGCCGATATGGACGTCATCGTCAACGGTATCCTCCAACTCGCGCGTGAACACCAAAGAAATGGGTGAGAAGAAAGAGAATGGGGAAAGAGAAAGGTGAGGGGAGATTGTTGAGAAGAGAATGGGGAAGGAGAAAGGTGAAGGGAAGAAGAATGATGCATATAGGAAGAGGAGAGAGGAAAGGAGGAAAAAAAAATAGAGTTTTGGAGAAAATTGGGCCATAATTCATTCAATTTCAATTTTGAAATTTGAATTCCTATTAATCATTTATTTAGTAGTTATAGTTTTTATCCATCAGTTATAACATAACATGTAAAAAAATTGGGTGGAAAAATGGATCACTCTGCAAGCGACACGTGTCTATTTATTTGCTTGCTGGCCACTCAAGGCCTTGAATTCATATCGTAGATGATGATTACTATTTTTTTTTAGAAAAGCAAATTACTACTTTGATCATTTATCTTTTATTTTGAGTTAAAAACTAATAAGTCTCCTGAACTTTAGTGTATGTGTACTTAGGTGCAATTACTTTCAAATTGTGCATTTTAGTCTATTGTACTTTTCAAATTGTGCATTTAGCTACAGTTTTAACCGTCGCTAATTCAGATAAAAACCGTTACTAAATGTGACTTTTATACTTAAGTGCACACTTAAGTTAAGAAGACCAAAATACACACTTTGAAAGTAATTGCACCTAAGTGCACATATACTAAACTTTGGGGAACTTATTTGTTTTTAACCCTTTTATTTTTATCAATTTGATCCTTTATCTTTATTTTTCATACCATACTAGTCCTTTTGCACTAACACTATTAAGTTCTTTAGTGGTAATGTCACAATGATGTTGAAAAAGATGTGGATGAAAGCACTTAATGGTGTTCTTTCAAAATGACCAATATAGTGTGGAAAAAAAATATATAAAGGATTAAAATAAATATTAGTTCATAGGAGGGACAATCCACAGCGGGAGATCCCGTGTTCGAATCCCACTATGCCAAAGTCCTGGGAGCCAACGCTAGCCACACAGCGTGAACGTGATTACTCTTATCTTAAGGGTGGGGAAACTCGTGGTTATACCAAAATAGTAAAAATTAGTCACAGGACCAAAGCTATATCTTAACCTTTAAAACACACGTTTTGATCGAAAAATATAATATTCTTCAAGTGTATAATACACGATCTCTAAAGAATTATTGCAATTTTAAAAATCTAAAAAAATATATAAATTGAGCTGGAAATTTCAAAGTGAATAATATATTAATTTCAAAAAACTTCAAATGATTTAAGTAATTTAAAAGTGCGTTATGATAAAAAAAAACATAGTTTTAGTACATGTTTCTCTAAAAAAATTATTGAAACTTAAAAAATATAAAAAATTACGTAAATTAAGTTAGAAACTTCAAAGTGAATTATAAATTGTTTTCAATAACTTCGAATGATTTAAATAATTTAAAAAATGGGTTCTAAAAGAAAAAATTGTATTATTCAAGTGTATATAGTACACAGTCTCTAACAAAATTGTTACAACTTTAAAAATATAAAAAAAATGTAGATTGAGCTAGAAACTTCAAAGTGAATAATATATTATTTTTTAAAAACTTCAAATGGTTTAAGTAATTTAAAAAACGCATTTTGATCGGAAAAAAAATATTCTTCAAGTGTATAGTACACTATCTCTAAAAAACTAGGAACCCTAGTTACCCACTTAGCCTACTTACAAACACAAGGTAATCCATGTGTGCTTCTAATAACACAACCACAAACAGCTTGGTCAACCCTTGTGTCATTTACTCTTGCGTGCTCCTCAAATATCTTAGTCATCTCAGCTCTAGAAACAAACCCTTGATGCTTATGGTAAAACTTGATATTAAATATGTGGTCAAGTACAAACAGGCTTTGTTGAAAGGATGCCCGGATATCATTTCGTTGCAACTTAAGGAGGTTGTCCATAGCATTCCAAGTCTTGCAAAGTCACATACGCTATCTCGTAGCATCTTCTTTAGTTTTGCATTAACACCCTCAACTCGGTTAGTTGTTGTATTGCCGAAGTGCATGACTCTATCAATCCACACATGGACAAACTTTCCTTTTTGGGGATTCAACCAAGTTTTGGTCACATAATCCACAAATCCTTAAAAGCCTTTACACACAACTTAAAAATTTTCTAACATGGACTCGTAGTCTTCCAAAGTTGTTAAATCAACAATGTCCCATATATCCTTCTTGTTAACCATCGTCTTGCACTTAGCCTTCACATTCTTATTTATGTTGAACTGACACAACAACTTCTTTGATGTTGGAAAACTTCACTCGCTGCATTTAAAAATGCCATGTCTCTATCGGTTACAATCACATGTGGGACTTCATCTTCAGTAGCAATCAAACTTCTTAAATAACCTAAAGCCCATATAAAGTTATCTGCATGCTCAAACTCCAGATAAGCAAATGCAATGGATTACATTAGATCTATAGACCTGACCACAACCATTTCAAGTAATGGCAGCCGATACCTATTGGTTTTGTAGGTCGAGTCGATTATAATGACAATGGGAAAAACATGGAACAACTTCACTGAAACAAGATGTGCCCAGAAGATGTCTCTCACCATGCTAGAACTTTCATCTAATATGTGGAAGTAGGTGTAGTCATTACTTTCCTACATCTTCATAAGTTGTTGCATTTCTGTACGAGGGTACCTTATAGATTTCCTATATGCATATCACTCATTGTATATTGTCCTAATGGTGCTAAAATTTTCTAGATCATGCTCTTTAAAGGCAATCAATATGCCCTGACTTCAAATCATTCTTTGTCAAGTTTGCAACTATTGTCTTTTCATGTGGTTTCAAACGACCGAGACAAGGATGACCAACCAATACATCAACTCTAGCATGGTTGTGATACCCATTGACAGTTGTAAGCTTCCATCATCCACCTCCTAGTATAAGTCTACCTTTGAGTCTGAAAGGGAAGTTATCATAATTTAAAATGATTATTATCAATATAAATATAAACTAAAGCAACTAAAATAAAAAGTTATCATGATTGTCTAGCTATTATTTGGATGAGAGAAAAGAAAATAAGATAAAACAAAAACACATAACTATATAATTTTTTTGTTATTGAAAAAATTAGAAAAAGAATAGAATGAAAAATTAACTTATAGATACAAAACATTGAAACATTTTCTTTCTCTAATTTTTCTTCCTCTCACTTTTTCTCTCCTGTTATTTTCACTCTTAATTTCCTTCCATCGAAACAATTGTTTAGGAAAGTCAAACTCAGTAGTACTTTAAAATCAAACGCATCAATAAATGACTTTGGGCTAAAACATCTATCTAAGAATGAATTTCTTTTTATTTAAATTACTTAATTATATGTATGAATTCATCTTCAATTTTTTTTCAAACTCTTGCCTTTAATATTTGTTTGTTACAAAAAACATTATTTGCAGTTTCATTTCTAGGATTGAATGATATAGGATAAGATAATTAATTTATTAATTAAATATTTGTTAATTTCTACTAACTTCTCTCTTAGTTTAGAAATAATTTATATCTCAAATTATTTTGAAGATGAGGTATATAAAATAATATGATGCATTAACTATAAATGCAAATTAAATCTTTTTAAAAAGAAATCACAAAATTAAAAATGCTTTGCTACTCTAGTGAGTGAAATGTTTGAATTTTTTTTTAAAAAATGATTATAAAAAATTAGTGTTTGATTGAGTACAATAACGTCATATGATCCATGTTGTCAACCTTAATTAGTGAAATAAGACTTTTTGTTGTTGTTGTCTACAAAAATTTTGGGGGGGCCAAACTATACATTAAATAAAAAATATTAATTCAAATAGAAATTTTTTGGGGGGGGGGGGGGGCCAAGGCCCCTCCATTGATATACTACCCTCCGCCCTTGCTCTCTGGTGAAAAAGAACTATACAATAACAACAAACACTTAAACTTAACAATCATGCAACACATGGAATAATTACATCATTTAGTGAATGTCAATTACCTCTTTAATGGTAAGTTTGTTCCGACAGGTCAATTGATTGCTCATGCCAATACTCAGACAGGACCATATTCTCCATTAATAATCCTACACAGCACATTAATGGAGCTAAAAATCAGTTTACATGTAAAATTCACTGTCAGCCATAAAACAAAACATAGTGACAAACATTAATGTCTGTTTCAAGACAAACTTTACTATCCGTATTTATGCACTTCACATATTCCTACACTACTGTATATAAATGAAGGAAAAAGAGAACTAAAAGAGGGATAAGACATTCTTTCAAATCCACAATATTTACACTATTCTACCAATGCCAATAAAACAACACAAATTTTGAAGGAATTGATTAAATGTATTTATGTTTGGAAAAAGTGAGTTTTGGAGAGAATGGTGAAGAATGATGGGATAAAAATGAAGATAAGTTACGATTTGGGGTTTTATATACCCTAACGAACAAAACGAACGTTATCATCCGTTTTAAATGCTCGCTCGGATGATATGATCCATTTTTCTATTTTTAAGTGCTCGCTCTTATGTTATGGTTTGTCTTACTTCGGACATTTGTTTTTTTGCATAACTTCAACAAAAAAAAACCTTCGCATGGACATTATTGTCCGAGCGAAGGGCAAAAATAAAAAAGAAAATAAAGCGGTGTGATGCGCCATGAAAAGAGGGGGTGCGCATAGTAGCGGCATTTATGCAACTTATCCCATTTTGCTACTAAGTCCATCCTTCCAAATTTCCATCAATTTGCATTTAAACCCACAACTTCTCATTCTCTTATCAAAATAGCCCTTCAAGGACTAAACCGAAACTTTAATAAATTTGACTTTTAAACTAAGAAATTTAGGGATGTTACAATTCTACCACCTTTAAAAAAAATTTTGTCCTCAAAATTCGATCTTACGCTTTGGGCAGTTACTCTTCTAACTGAACTCGTCTTATTCTAGAAACCTTGAGTTGGACTAAGAATGAATTCTGAACCTAGCTTGACTTTTATCCGGACTCAAATCGAGGAGAACCGTAAATATTTTTGTGAAACAAAGATATCCATGATCACACAAAAAAATTGTGATGTTTAACTATAGAAAAATGTTTGGGGTAATCAACTATTCAAATACATCGAGTAAATTATTTTAGTGCTAAAAAAATTTAATTTTTTATTATAACTAAGTGTATAATGTACACTATTATAATTGGTGTTCACCAATCATTACTCTTAATTATATAAAGACAATTGAAAAATTATCAATGTATCACTACTCTTAACTTATTTATCATATATCTTATATTTTGGTTCAAACAAAGAATAAAGTTTTTTATTTAAACTAAAGTGTAAGATGTATGATAAATGATAAATTATAATAATACACTACTCAACGCAATAATAGCATAAAAAGTTAGTAATTAGTGAAATTGGTAAATAGACTTCATTATAATATTTTTTTATTGAATTTTAAAATACACAAATTATAAGTTATGTATCCTATATAAGTAAAGAAATACGGGTTACTGATAGTTCTTGTTATTTTTAATCTGTTATAACAGATTAAAATTTTTTCTATAAAATTATCTAACCGATTAGAGTTGATTAAACAAAAAAAAAAAAAAAAAGGAGATGCACATGTGTACAAATCATAATCTATTATTTTATCATATGTTTTTTTTGTTTATTTCAGTATATTTATTATTTGGTGTTGTATCATACAAAACTGAGAAGAATTTTTTTATTATTATTAACAAAGATACATATGCAGTATAATGTGGTGGAAGATTTGCATTTCTGTCACCTACTTTGACAGGTTTCAAAGGGTAACAATGAACTAATTGACTTAAGGTGGCAAGGTAAAAGAAATAATGTACAAATCTACGATACAATTCTGAAACATATAGTGGAAAACCAGAAACTTAGTAATATTGACAAAATCAGTGTTACTGAAATAATGAAATTGAATAAATCAAAAAGATATTTGCAGCAAGGTCCATTTCATTTGTACACTCAGTGGTATTATTCCATCATCTACAAAAAATTGTTGACATTTCCTTGACTCAAACAGCTTCAACAAAAGAAAACCATTTTTTCGCCAGAGTTTTCAACTATTGATATTTAAGTCTCACAAAACTAATCCAATTGTCTAAGAAAGTCAAAATTATCTACAAAAACCTGCAAGTTAGAAGTGGAAAAAACATGTTGGTCACAAATACTTCATTATCAGAAATGAATGAATAAACATCATAAGGGGAAAATAATGTCAAGAGAACTATACCGTTTTCCAACCATCAGGATCAACACATGATGTAATTTTTGTCTGCATACCAGGTATCGGTCCAGGTTCCCGAGTAATCATTCCTCCGGCGAGTTTAATTACTTCTGCTGTTCTGTATACATCATTTGTACCTATTGAAATCTGTGAAAATGGAGGAAACAGAAAACAGAATCAGAAAAACATGATCTTGAGTTAAAGGCAAGAGATTGTTAATAAAGAAACAAAAGGTAGTAAGCATTTCAATAGAAAATATCATATGAAAATGCAGTTATTTCAGTGATAGAGAAAACAAAATCTAAAATCTAAACAGTAGTAATGAAAAGATGAAAACCACTTCAGCAGAATCAAATATGAAGAATCAAAAGAAAGAGAGGAACTTTTGGTTCACCTGAGCATAAGCATCTCCTACATTATATTCTGTGACTCCATAGTTGTAAGTCAACTCAAGAACAGTGTTCTTTTCTTCTGGACCATAACCCAGCACTGCTATGGTACTCTACCAAAAAGTGGAGGAAAAAAAATAAAATAAAAGATCACAGGTGAAGCAAAAGAGTTCACAGGACAAATATATAAAACAAGGTCATCGAATCCCAATGCAGATCTAACCGAAGCTAAAAATTCATGTTTCCTCCAAAATCAATTCCACTTATAGCGAAAGATGAAACAAACAGATTGTAAGGCACAAAATTCTTTGCGCAAGGTGCGCCTCCAGTTATTTTTGCCTACTTAGGTCTACTATCTCTAGAAAATTGTTATCTCACAAGCAGATGGTTTGCTGATCTTCACAGGTAACTTTAAAGAAAATAATTTACATAGAAAGTTGAAGTGACATATGAAACCAATTAAATACAAGGCAGCAACTCACAAAATCCTCAATGTTGCATCAGTGTCCTGTTAAAATTTTCTTTTAAAAACCAGACACACCTATGGAACTATAATTCATTATGATGAAAAATAAAAGTCACATTTATACAAGCTGTCCAACAAGACTCCGAGAGGCCACTTGGTAAAGTCGGTTACATGGATCGCATGACGCCACTAAGCTCGATCAAAGATCATATTTTTCAGAAATACTAATTAGAAATTATGAGAGCCCACTTAACAACTGATACACAGAGAAGTCTTCTATTCTAAACAAGTTTTTCCCTCAAGCTTAATGGTTGGATATAAACCTTAAATTCATTATCTTAACCATTGAGTTCTAGGCATATCAGATACAAATTACAGTGCCAAAAAAATATGTAACAGAAAGGACGCCAAGGTACCTTGGATTCTGGATTATCTTCCGTACGAAGTAGCTCCATACCACAGGCCTAAATACCAAGCAATGACAAAAGCAAATTAACAGTGTCAAGGGAATAAGAAGGCTGCAAACCAAGATAAAGATTGCATCGAGTCATAGACCCTCACCTTCTCGTAAAATTTTATGGAACGGTCGAGATCACCCACTCGAAGCATTACTTGGGACAATGGCTCTGGAGAGGGGGACCTTTCCATGAGTTCAAATTGATAACCATCAGGATCTTCAATAGATGCAACCAGTGAGCTTCCTCCATTGACAGGACTAGGCTCTCTAATTATTTTGCCACCCTTAGCTCTTACAATTTCCACTATTCTTGAAATCTAGTAAATGATTACAAATCAAACATGAAGAAACTCCATTAGTATAAATTAGTCAAAAGAACAGTATAGAGAAATTCCAAGTAATAACCAGAACTGCATTTCCATCACCAAGATAAGAAGAAAGATGCAATTGGAATAGTTCATACAACAACAACAATAGTCTTTATCTCACTAGGTGAGGTTGTCAGCTACATGGATCATACGATGCCATTGTGCTTAGTCAAAGACCATTTTTTAGAAATGCTATTAGCAGAAAAATAGCTCAAAGGAGGAAGTTTTTATAAATGACAACTGGATTTCATACACCAAAATGAATGAGTTTCAGAGAAGTAGTAGTAAGCAAAAGTGTTTAGCAAACTTACATTATCAATAGCAAGACCAAAATGGCCAAATCCATTTCCAATGTCATACTTGTCAATTCCATAATCTGAAACATTGTCAAAAGAAAATCAGAATTAACAGAAGGGATTCCTATATATCCTCAGGAATGTGAAACAGGCTTCATAAAATGCAAAGTTCAGTAATTATCACAAAAGTTAACAAGTTGCTCAGAATCTTACTGTATGACAGTTCAATAACAAAGTGTGCATCCTCATGCCCATATCCAAGAAACACATTAGTATATCTTTCCTCCGGCATGTTGCGCCTTCGGAGTAGCTTCATTCCTAGGCACTCAGTATAAAATCTGAAAACCATCAACAAGTTAAATTTTATTTTATTTTTCACTGATTATGGTAAAGAATAGATAGATAATAAGTAGTCTGTAACTAATTTAAAATGGGATATACTTGATGGTTTTGTCTAAATCACCAACATAATACACAACATGAAGCATTCTTCTATTGTCCTGTTTAACCCATTCCAGCACATTTTCTTGGGTAGCAGAAGGAGACAGATTCTCAGATGCCATCACTCTCATGAAGTTACCATCATGTCTCAACAACCTTGATGCTTTTAGACCAAGACTATGAGACTGTCTAATAGCTGCATAAAAACCCCAAAAACAATCTCAGGTCATGGAATTACAAGTAAATCCCCAAAGTTGTAAACAACATTCACATTGGTCTTTAAAATAAAGAAACATTCATATTATATTAGTCCACTACAATAAAAGCATTTAGAAATGGGTTTAGGTGATGAAACTCGAAAGGGTGCATGAAAAAGACAGAAACTTTGGGGAGTATTTGCAAAAGGGTCAACGAGAGAGAGAAATTCTGAGCTTACCGGTATGGAAAAGAGAGAGCCTTTGAGAAGGGTTGCAGGAAGAAAGAGAGGGTAACTTGAAGTTGAAGGAAGAAAGTGAGGGACGAATTGAAGAAGCCATTGAAACCAAAACCACTGTATAAAGTGAAGAATGATTTTGGAAAAGAATAGAAGAATTAACAAATTCAAAGGGTTAAAGACTATGAATATGATTATAGGGTTTTTCAGTACAAAAAAACTGAAAAATATACCAAAGGGTTTTTCTAAATAGAAGGATGATTCCGGTTCGATAGAATTAAGGATCTTTTATTTTATTTTTATCTTTTTCTTTTATTTTATTTTATTTATTTTATTTTTATATACAATAGATAAGGAATAGGTAATAGATATACTTTACCTCTTGAAGAATATTTTCATAACGCAATCTGTTTCCATCATATTCCTCTATTCAAAACAAACTCAAAAATGGATTCCAATCCTATTTTTTTCAAAATATAAAAAATTCATAATACTTTTTTATAACCAAAAATATATTAATGAATGAGTACATGAAGTACTCACAAACAATAAAAAGACAACGAAACAATAATGACAATAAAAAAAAAATTATGATATTATTCATAAATTTCTTAAGTTAAAGGATGCAGTTGCACCCTATTCTATATATAGGTCATTTTTATGACAGCTACACCCCAGAAATGTATTTAGATCCCCTAAAATATATCCCTCATCATGTAACTATTTATTAATTGCTGGATTTTATTGATAGTATAGTATTTTTTTTCTTGTTAAACAATGTTTATAGAATATTTATTAAAGTTATCAGAACAAGAGAAATAATTATAAATACATATTATTATATTTTAAAAATACAAAAAAAAATTTCAATTATTTTATTTTATCTTCAACTTTTAAACATTAAATAATATCAAACTCGTATCTACACACATCTGTTCCAATATTCAACTTAAAATATATGACTGGGACTTATAGTATTTGATTTTGATTGCTATAATAATAGTATGCGATTTGCTTAATTAAACGGATAAGGAAAAATTAATATCAAAAGAAAAAGAAACATATCAAAAAAGGATAAGGATAAATTTAATATTTATCGTTTAAATTTTTATCTTGAAAGGGTGGTGGAGAACCAAAAATGTAGGACAAGAAAATATTTGTTTCACTCTCGTTCGCCCCACTATGGAGACGTCAAATTGTATAATAAATCGATTGTTATGAATCTCTAATTATTAACTATTAATTATTAAAAAAAAAATAGCGCTATAAAGATTGGGTTAACAGTGTAAGGTCTCACTATGTTCATAGCAAAAACGATCCACAGCAGGAGAATTTGTGTTCGAACCTCACTTATGCCAAATTCACGGGAGCCAGCACTAGCCACGCAACACAAACGTGATTAATTTCATTCTAAGGATGTGGAAGTCCGTAGTTATACCAAAAAAACCAATAAAAATAGAACCACAAATTTCATTTTTTTTAAAGAACCAAATTCATAAAAAAATTAAATAATATATGAAGAAATTAAAGGGACATATCAAATAACTCCAAGGGTTGACTTAGTGTTGTAAGGTCCCGCTAATTTATAGGAGGGACGATCCACAGCGGTAGGACCCTTGTTCGAATCCTACTTATATCAAATTCTCGGAGTCAGCATCAATCATTTTGATATTCAATTTCAACTATTCATGATAGGATTCACTAATCTCATCAGTCAAAGTAACAAGTGTTTTCATTTGAAAATTAATGATAAAATTCATAAATCTCATCTCAATATATGAAAATCTAAAATTTTGTCTAAATTTTAAATTTTAAACTCATTTTAATTGGTATATTTATTCACACTTTTGATATAATTATGAATACTTTTTTAAAAAAAAATTGTACTTCAGTCAAAACTGCGTAAAAATATGAAATTACTGTTATTAAAAATAATTTTTATATTATAGAATAAAAAGAAACAAACATAAGTTATTTTAAAAGTGACGTCTACTAAATTCATGGACCCCCCTGTTTTCTATTGACCTATTCTCCTCTTTGTGTTTCTTATGTTTTTATTTATAATAAGGGATAATTACACCAATTTCTATTGAGGTTTGTGTTTATTACATTTATCCTCTTTAGTTTTTAAAATTATACTTATTCCCTATAGAGGGAATTAGTGTAATAAATTTCAAACCTCAAAGGACTAAGTGTAATGTCTCCGGAGGAATAAATATAATAAAATTTCAAACCTTAGAGGGATAAGTGTAATTTTAAAAACTAAATGGGGTAATTGTAATAATCGCAAACCTCAGGAAAAATTAATATAATTATCCCTTATAACAATGCCTCTTATGTTTTACTCTTGGATGTTATGAGTAGGGGTGCAAGAGGGCGGGGCGGGCGAGTAGTTTATTCAATTAAAAAATTGTTAAAAATAATTAAAAAATAAAAAATATTTAAAATTATATTTTAATATAAAATTTATGTTAGTTAAATTAACTATTAGAATAAAATTAAAATAAAAAATAAATGTTCAAATAATATAATTATTATTTAATACTTATATATTTTTTTCTTTTAAATAAAAAGATATTATATTTTTTAAATATATTTCACATTAAAAAAAATTATAATATGTTTTTTTATGTTAAATATCTAATTTTATTTTTAAAAATTAAAGAAAAAGTACTTTAAATATTATAAATTTATATTTTTTATTATTTTTAACCAATAATTAGTTTCTAGAAGTACACATGAGTATTAATAACAGGTATTTATGAGTGTGAGATTTTTGCCATCCTTAATTATAAACATGAGGTTCCTCTAGGATGGACCGGCATGTTTTTTCCCCATTGATGGAGCATTTCTTTACTGCAATTGAATTTATAATTAAATAATGAATGGTTGAGTTTGCTTACCAGTGACCGGCGGTAACCGGGAGCATCAGTAAATATTGAGCATATTTTTTAACTTAGATATAATGATGCCTTGGCCCCTTATTTAGTTGAAATTTAAAAGGTTATTAGACATATAAAAATTAGTTAAGAGTTAATTATATCTTGTTAGCTTATTAGAGAAGTTTTACCCAATGAAGATATATAAGTTGTAAAATTAATCTCTTATTAATCTAATATAATAAGTGTTAATCTCAATTCTAAAACTTTTACTTTCTTTTCTTTCTATGATTATATTCATTATTATGGAGGTTATTCCAATTTATATGAAAGTTATTCTAATTTTACTGTTATAGTATTAGAGCCCTTCCTAGGGAGAGGATGATGATGATCCTGTTCGATCTTCCACTGCTACAAATACAATTTTGAGAGCTAAACACCTAAGCTTCAAACGGAAGCATGGTGCCTTCAAGAATCTACTTCTCGTTGTTTTCACCTTGCTGGAATCTGAAGCTACAATTCTCTCTTCCAATGATGAAGACAGTATACACACTGAAACAGAGAATCCTGAAGATCCTCCACCGTTGATTGTGATTGGATCTGTTAGGGTTCCATTTTCTTCCTCTCCTATTTTGCAATTCGATCGAGCGAATGATGCAATTCTTTTCCCCAATTTCCGCGCATATGAAGCTAATCCTTATCTCCTCTCTTCTGGTTCGCTCTTCCATGTTGAAATCCTAATCGGCTCAGTTTCTCTTCGATTGAGGCCCTCACGCATGGAATCTGCAACTGCTTTAGCCCCAAATCGGTTCGTTAGGGTTCCCTGCGACTCTTTAACTAGAGCCTTGCTCAAATCCGCCGATGAAGTTCCTTAGATTTTGCTCGATGAAACCCTAGGCACTGGTGTGCGCAACAAAACCGTGATTCTTGTTCGTGATGAAGCTTCTGCACTGACCGCCAGCGACGACGCTACAAACATCGCCATCATATGTGCTTCTCTGTGTGAAATTTTCGATTCAACTTCAATTGCAGACATCCTCAACCACATTGGTTTCCCTTCGTTCTCTCTGTTGCATCGCAAACTTGCTGACAATTTCTTTTATGTTCTGTTAGGTTCTTGGGCTCAAAAGCAAGGATCCATTGACTTTGATACATCGTTTTTATTTTTATTTAAAGAACTTCTGCAGCACAATGTCTTGAGCGTTGATCTCATATGGCACATGTTCATTCAGCGTTTGCAACCGCAAAGCGCATCTCAGTTGTTTGCTATTATGCCCGAGGAGCATGTTGTTCAATTTCTTCATTTTTACATTGCTCGCACACTGTTTGTTAACATGACTGAGCGACATGTGTTCTTCCTGACGTTCTTGCTTTTTTGGATGATCCATGCTTTAGGCTTTCTAACCACTTTTCTGTCGATACTTAGTACTACAAGCCTTGGTCATGAGCATTTTGCAATTATTGAGATTGTTGCTAAGTTGTGCATTCTTGTGAACTTTGGTGATGATTCATACATTTTGGTCTACACAAGCACCATTGGAATTAATCTTGATATACCTATTTCTCCAATATTGTCTTCTCTTGCTGCTGTGGTGTGGAGTCTTGGGGATGGTAAAGAATTGTTCATGGCCGTTTTTAATGATGATGTGTACACGCCTTTGCTGGATTGTTGCTCTGCTACTGTTATGTTTTTTTTCTTGTTGCTAGTGTGCATCAATATCGTCATAATCTGTTTGAGGCCATAGTTCTGCTTTGAGTTTTTTTTGGCTCTATGGTGCATCAATCTTCACACCTTTACTGTCATATAATGCACTAAAAGACAAACAAGAGAGGATTGAGGATTCACATTGTAGCCTTCAAGCCCATTGGTGATTGCCCTCATCACATTGTATCTGTTTTACTTGCTGCAGAAGAAGTCACGAGTAGCAACAGGGAAAGAAGACATTAGAATCTAATTTTTTGAATAATTGTTAGGTGTTGATAAAACTGTTGTACTTTTCTTTGATTAGCTAACCTTTTGTATTGCTCACTTCAAGTTGGAAGGTGTTAAGAACACCTTCCAACTTGAGGGGGTATCAGATATACACAAATTAGTTAAGAGTTAGTTACATCTTGTTAGCCTGTTAGAGAAGCTTTATCTAGTGAGGCTATATAAGCTCATTCTATCAATTGTAAAAGTCATCTTTTATCAATTTAATACAATGAGTGTTAATCTTAATCCGAGGTTTTTGTCCTCTCTTCTTTCTATAGCTATGATAATTGTTATGGAGGTTATTCCAATTTTTATGGAGGTTATTCCAATTTTACTGTTAAAGGTGCCATGCGAGAACTAGTCTTTGAAGAGGAGACCCCAAGGCATATTGGGCCTATATCTAGACAAGTGAAATTGGGTTAAGATAATATTGGATCTAGGAAATGAAATTTGTTAGAAAAAATGATTGGTTTTTGTGGATAAAAAAGATTTTAGTTGGATTTTCTTCGTAAATCAAACTGAACCAAATTAAACCGCGAGTAAATAAATTGATCGGATCGGATGACTTAACCCCTTAAAATCGATTCAAACTGGACCGCAAACACCCCTACATGGGATACAGCTATAATCTCACAATCATATTATCACAACCTTCATCCAACTTTGCAATTTAAAACTAAAAACTTTCAATTTGTTACCTAAATATACCCTTAGTTGTTAAAAATTTTTATTTACAATTTGTAGATCTTGAAAGATTAAAAATGTTGCCAAATTTGTCATACCGTCGATATTTCAAAGTATTATTTTAGTTACTTATACATGTGCCAAAAATTAAAATTCTGACGAGAGCGTCTTTTAAGTATTAAAATGATATTTTAGTTCATGAATGATTAAAATATTACTGATAGATAATTTATTGAATGACATTTTCAATACATGGAGGAATAAAATGTAAAAAATAAATAAAGTTCAATTTGACATTTATAAACATCACAAATTAGAGATTGATTTAGTGTTATTTTTAATCTTTTGTTGTTAGAAGTATTTCTGAAATTTAGTTGATTTGACCTTAATTACTTAGTGGCTAAGATTGTGAGAAAATAAAACATTCAAAGGAATAAATTGGTGGTATGAACGTTTTTGAATTAATTTAGTAGTGAGAACATTTAAAATTTATAAATCTCGTTGTTATTGAATATTTCAACGACAAATATAATGACAAAATTTGCATGAGACTAAATGGAGGACACAAATATTTTTTGAAGAAAAATTATGTTTTACTTTGTTATTGTGTCCAGAGATCATTTCTATTTATTTATTTGTTCATGATATTATGGACTTAATTTCAACGTATATAACACTGAACTTAGGCATTGAAAATGTTTTGAGCTTGTACATGAAGTTTGAAGTCGCATTGTCTCGTCTTTTTATTTGAACTTCAGCATTTTGATGAAATAGGGTTAGATTTTGATCGCAAATACTCTAAATTTTGGGGTAAAAAAAGTGTCCAAATCAAATTAATTAAATAGAAGGCGTTAAACAAAAATAAACACAAAATTCAAATAAAACCGAAACACTTATTTTTATATATAAAAAACGTCTACTTCATCGATGAGTTCGGTCTGTACTAAACGGACCCTATGAACATGAATTATTTTAAAACTTATTTAGATAAGATTTTGCGCCCTCCAAAGTACAAATTCACTTTTGTTGTCAATAAAAAGAGTTACAATTTCGGAATTTTGTTTGGATGAAAACTAATTAATTGATACAGTAAATTAATTTTGTTGTGAATGGAAGCTGAGTTGAGCCGAAGGAAGATAGAGTGGCTTCTCAAATGTACTGCAGCAACATGAAAATGCGCTCCACCACAGTTTTTTTTTTTTTGATAAAATCTCATCCGGTTTTTATTTCAAAACAAGGTTTTCATCATAAAAAAAAAACAAGGTTTTTCATTTTTCAAATCGTCATCTTTTTCCTAGTATTTCTAGAATAATATTTTGTATTGAAAAGAATAAAGATTTAAAAAATTCAGAAAATGTATTCCTAGAATACTTCGGATGAAATTTCCCAAAAGAAAACAGAATATTTTCATCATTTCAAAAAAAATAAAAAAATTGGGGTTGTTTTGTTTGAAATCCTCTTTATTTTTAGTCCAAAAAAATTGGAGATTTGATGTGATTTAATAGGAACTTTTGTAGTGTTACGTAGAGATGACGACAAGACGGGACGGGCAATGGCCCCCTGCTACCAGTTCCCGTGAGTTTGTGGATATCCGTCAGGTATTTACGGATATTTTATTTAATTAAAAAATTATTAAAAATTATTAAAAAATAAAAAATATATCTAAAATCATATTTTAATATAAAATTTATATTAGTAATTATATTAACTATTAGAATAAAACAAAAATAAAAAATAAATGTTCAAATAATATAATCATCACTTAACATTTCATATTGAATAAAATTATGAAATATTTTTTTTTATATTAAATATTTAATATCACCTTCAAAACTTAAAGTTAAAAATAATTAAATACTATAAATTCATACTTTGTTATTATTTTTAACGGGTAATGATTACCCACGGATATTGATGGCGGGTATACATGACTGGTATTATTCGCATGTATCTGCATATGCATATTTTTTTTTGCCATCCCTAGTGTTGTGTTAGGAGACCCAATTCCTCTACTAGCATTGGAGACACTTTGGGTTACCAAAGGCCCAAACGTAATGTCAGAGACCCACTATGCTGAAGGCCTGAAGATTACGTGTAGATTGGGTTCTTAAGGTCAATCTAAAAAAATTGTATATGTGAAAAAGAAATTGGTACAATTACCTCTCTTTCTAGGAGAGTTTTCTCTTAGGTTTTTCTAGGAGTCTTTTCACTAGTTAAAATCTATTTTGGGTAGTGTGCTAGAGTCTTCTTAGGTTTTTGTGAGATTGAGAGTTTAGGTGAGAGAGCTTAGCAAGCCCGTCGACTGATAGCAAGTGGGAAACAAGTGTTCTGTGCACTCTGGATCAAGTTGACACAGGTAGAAAGAAATATCGTCAAAAGCTACGCCTCTACGAGCCAAATCAACCCTGCAAGGGATGCGATTTAAAGACAGCTTCTATGCGAAAGTGGCCGCCTTCGAAGGCACAATTGAATTCCAAAACACCTTTTAGAAAGGATTAGGATTTGTGTCACTTGCAACATTATAAGCTGACTTTGCAGAATAATTTCCTAGCAGACAAGCTTTCCAATGCAATGAGTCCTCCTGATCATCCTGTAAAACAACTGGACCAAGAACATGCAAAAGGTTATTGTAATTTTGAAGCTAAAATCTTAAACCAAAGAGAGTTATGTTCGTTTTGCAACCTCCAAGTCCACTTGCCCAACAAAGAAAAACTAAATAACTCCAATTTTTTTACACCCAAACTCCCATCCTCTACAAATAGACCCCCATTTCACCCAATAGATCTTCCTATCATTGCGACTCCCCCCCCCCCAAAAGAAATTACGAAATAAAGAATTAAGGGCAAGAATAATACCTTTGGGAGCCTTGAAAAAAGAAAGGTAGTAGACCGGAATAGACGTGAGGACAACTTTGATGAGGACCAACCTACCACCCAAAGACAAGGATTTAGAAGACTATAACGACAACCTACGCCGAACATTATCCAACACCGGTTGCCACAAGGCTTTACACCCTTGCTTCCCACCAATCGACAATCCTAAATAAAGAAAGGGACATGTGTCGGTCTTGCAATGAAGCTCTGATGCAGCTTCAGCTAACGAGTCATCAGGAACGTTAAAAGCGTACAAATTGCTTTTGTGGAAATAACAGTAGACCCGAAGCCAACTCAAACAAAGCAAACACTGCCTTAATCGTGGTCACGTTCTGCTAAGTGGCCTCCCCAAAGAGAATAGTGCCATTAGCGAATTGCAAATGAGTGACCTCAACGCCAGAGTTACTGACCTCAAGACCCTTAAAGACCCCTAACTCTTTCACCTCCCCAGTAACCTGGATAGACCCTCAGCCCCAATCAAGAAGAGAAATGGAGACAAATGATCACCCTGCTTGAGACCCCTTACAAGAGAAAATTTTGTAGTAGGGCTGCCATTCACCAAAAAATAGAAATACGAGCTGAAAAGAGACATGCTCGGATCCACGTACACCATAAATTACTAAACCCTATACAATCCATAACATGAAGAAGAAAATCCCAATAGACAGAATCATATGCCTTTTTGAAATCAACCTTAAAAAGGAAACTAAGTTTCTTTATGCTATGCACTTCATGCACCACCTCATTATTCACTAGGATTCCATCAAGTATCTGCCTACCACTGATGAAGGCAGATTGTTCTTCGGAAATAACAGAAGAAATGACTAGTTGGATCCGATTAGCCAAGAGTTTAGCTAGCTCCTTATACATACAACCCACAAGCGAAATAGGTCTATAATCTCCAATGCCTTGAGGTAAGGCTTTCTTCAGAATAAGAACTATAAAGGAACTATTGGAACCTTTCACCAACCTACCATTAGCATGAAAAGTCCGTCACAAACCACATGAAGTTGCCCTTTAACACCTCCCAAAACTGCTTGATAAAAGAGAATATAACCCCATCTGGCCCTAGACTCTTATCCCCATGACAACCCCAAATCGCCTCTCTAACTTCTCCTTCCTCAAAAGGAGCAATTAATCTGCTATTATGATCTTTTGACAGCATGGAAAAATTTAAAGAATCCATGAACACCATGCCGCCTCCTAGCTTGCCAAAGAAAGATTCAAAATGCCCCTAATAGTAATCTTCACCTGTTGAACCTCCTCATACCTCTCAGCACCAACCACTATACTATGAATAGTGTCATATTGGTGCCTCATATAAATGCACTTATGGAAGAAAGCGGTATTACCATCACCCTCTTTAATCTAAAGCTATTTGGATTTCTAAACCATAAGTTGCTCTTTCATATTTGAAAAACGACAGAACTCGGCCATGGATGTTTTACGAAGAGCAACCTTGACTTCACCTAAATCCACTGAGTCCTCTAAGGCGTCCAACCGAGACAAAACCTCCAAATTCTCATGAATGCGAACATCAAAATTACCCACAATCTCAGAATTCCAGGCCCCCAATTTAGCTTTTAAAGCCTTCAACTCCTCTTTTTGGATAAAAGAAGGAGTCAGTAACCGAACCGATTTTCCAAGCCTCTTTTACAATCTCCTCAAAACCATCCCGTAACCACCAAGACTTCAAAAACTGAAAACGTTTAGGACACTAGTTCAACACCCTATCACACAAAAGAAGTGGGCAATCATCTGACAAACCTCATGGCAGATCCCATTGAGATAAAGAACTCCATGTGTCCAACCAACTAGGAGACACCAAAAACCTATCCAACTGACTCATAGTATATAATATTATGTTATTTTTTGTATTTTGTAGCCTTTAATATTATATTTTTAAATTCCCAAACTCAAACTTTCATTATTTGCTTGTTTTACCATTAGTGTAACTTGAAAAAAAGTAAAATATTACTATTTCTGTTGATCGTCATATATATTATCAAAAAATAAGTCATATTGGCACAACTGAAAAACATGTGCACCAAGATTTTGTATTTTATCTCTTTATCTTAGAATTTTAAAAACTCACTAAGAAATTAATTATATATTCAAATGTTTTCTTAATTATTTCTTGTTTTTTTTAATAATTGTTTGCAATATTTATTTTTAAAAAAGTTATTATTCTGTCGCACCCGCTGTTTTAGGGTTTTGGATTTACCACTAGCTTGTCTCGTAGTACAAAGGCAATTATATGCCTTGAATTTTATTATTAGAGAAAAAAATTGTCTTAAGTTTAGGGTTTTATGACAACTTTATTTTCAAAGGTGATTTTGTTTCAACATTTATAAACAAACTTTTTTTTTTGAACTGCTTATAAAATATCATCTCCTTTATCACAACCAATTCTTTAAAGATTAATTTGTTAAACAAACCTATATGTAAGAATAAGTTACGGGAGCTCTTCTCTTTTAAAGTAGGCTTAAAAAAACAAACTTACAGAATCTTTTAAACTTTTATGTCAATATTTCGATATTACATGTTTGTTTGAAAACTGAACATTTTTAGTATACACTTGTTCCTATTTTATAGACATTCGTGATTTATTATTTATTTATTGATTATTGACATTTATTTATTTATTTTCACTTATTTTTTTAAAAAAATATTTAACACCTATACATATATATTTTTCGGTTTTCCAAAATATTCATTAAAACGAACACGATGACTAATATGTTTTGGTATGAGCCGGTCTTTTCAGTCCATGTTACTTATTTAATAAGTTTTTTTTCATCAAGATACTAAACAATAATGACAATAATCAAACATTACAATAAAAGAATTCAATATATCATATGAACAAAGTATTAATATTTTATTTACCAAAAAAAGTATTAATATTTTATTGAAAAAGAATGAAACAAGTTTATATTAAATTGCAATAAATTTATTATTTTTAAATAAAAAGTATCAATTTATATATGACACATAAAATAGAAAAAGAATTTGTTGCAAAATGGAAAAGCATTTAAAAATTTAAAATTACTCTACCAAATATATAGGTAAAGTCAATAAAAAATGTAGCTATTTGTTAGGAAGACTGAAGACCATACACTATCCAACATGGGAATCACATTGGCAACGTTGAGAAATTTTTAATTTGTAATTTAAATTAATTTCTTTTTAAAAATTATCCTTTAAAGTACTTTTTTTTCCTCCATTTTCCTTTTCTTCATTCTGGTCTCAAACTTCCACTGATCTCTCTTCTGAGAGAGATCGAAACTTGACCTAGGATTTGATCGATCATTCATCTTCCAAAATTCAGGTATCTCTATTTTAATTTTTCCCCTTATGCTATTGCTCTTCCTCACTCTCCCGTTACTGCCATGTGAACCCTAATTTCCTTGTTTCATTTATGTATTGTTCATTTTCTTCCCCAATCACTAACTTCACTCACAGACTAAGCTTTGAAACTCCGATCCAAGTCTTACCAATTTTTCTGGGTCACTGAAAGTTTCTGAATTCAAGAGAAAAAGAGCTTGCTCATGTAGCTGGTAATTTAGCCTATATGGCTTTTGGCTTCTCCAGATTTGGGTGGCAGAAACAATACTTTCACATCACGTGAGAGAGAGAGTGGTAGATAGATAGACAGATGGATAGATAGATAGAGAGAGAGAGAGATTTGGATCAGGAGCTAGGTGTGAACTTTCACCTGATTCACACCCTTGCATCTTGTAAATTCGATTGAATGTGTTATTTTCTTGATTCTATATTGGTTAGTCATGTTTCCTATAATTTGCAGTAGATTTCAAAGTACTATTCTATTCGGAAAGTAATTATCTTTGTGTTTGGTCTTGGTGGATTTTTTAATTATTATTATTTATTATTTATTTGTTAGATTGAAACGGATCCAAAATTTGGTATATTACTGCAGCGGAGCCTTAGCAACTGCATATTACTGTGGTCCACACTCCACAATCCTGAATGCATAGACCTTTGTTTTTTTTCCCCTCATAATGCATAGACCTCTGTATTGATGGAAAATGTTTTCAATTTTTATGTCGGTTGCTGTGGATGAAAACCATGATTATATTAGTTAGTATTTTCATTATCTGAACCTGTGCTGTGCTTGCAACTGACATGGTTTTCCTTGTTTGACTTCAAACTTCACGCAGATATTTGAGGATGATTCCTTTTGGTCAAATGGTGGAGTTGTGATTACAGTGTAGTATGGAATAATCTAGCTATTTGATCTGTTTTGAATTTAGTTAGGCTTAGATATTAGTTACAATATGGAGGATGACAGTGGTCTTGAGCTCAGCTTGGGTTTATCTTGTGGTGGCTCGTCGGTCAAACCCAAGAGTAAGAATGGTAGCTCGTCGGATACTAAGGCCGAAGAAATTGCAAGAGGTGGCAAAATGGTTGATGACTTCAAGAGCATATTTGAAACTGGTGCTCAGAAGCCAGAATCAATTTCTGGAACTCGAAGAACTGATTCCTCAAAGCCAGAGGAGAACTTCTTTAGTGACCTTTCAAAGGCCAAAGAAGATAATGCTTCTTTGAATTTAAATGGGAGAGGATTTCTGGTTGCGAGCAGTAATAAGCCCATTGAAATTGAGGAAGATAAACGGTTGGGGGCAATAAATAAACGAAGAATGTCTTTTGATGATATACGTAATCTAAAGAAGCATGAGAGCGATGTTCATCATGCTGATTTACATGACAGGGCAAGAACATCTCACGTTTCTATAACAGAAGATGGCTCGACTGCAGAAAATGAAGATGTGGCAGATTCTGAAGCTGAGAACTCCACTTCCAGGCCTGCTTCACACCATAGTGATGGTTCCAAAGGATTCATCAGAATTGGTACTTCTTCAGATGCTCCAAAAGAGGTTTGTGGTATTGCTGACTCGACCGCCACTGATTTTAATGGGCAGAAGAGGTTCGGTGGTTCATCTGAAAAAGATCCTAAGCATGTGAACATGACTTATGCCTCTTCCTTCTCTGTTCAACCAGTAAACATGATGAACATGCCGTACTCTTCCTCAGCAAAAGAGCCCATCTCTGTTGGGGCACCAAGCTCTCAGATACCTGGAGTGATGCATATTATGCCTACTGCAACGGGTGAACGTTCAGGAGCCCAATCTGTGAGTAACGGGAGCTTGCCAGTGATGTTTGGATATCCACCTGTTCAGCTTCCCATGTTGGACAAGGATAACTCATGGGGTTTGGTTTCTCGTCCTCAACAGATACACCCTTCCTTTGTTGGGAGAGGTCCAACTACCTCAGGTATGTGGTATATGGATGGAAGATATTGTCAAATAATCCATATTCCCAATTTATCTTCCAAGGACCAAGATGTGTGTGGAAGATTGCTAAATTGTTAATTTTTTGGGTTTGCATGTATGTTCTAAAATGCATCGTAGTCCCAAGGTTGATAAATGCAACTAAAATTTCTAAATCTGATGGAAGACTGAAATATTAAATTAAGTTGGAGTCCATTTATCATTTATGTCAGAAAAGTTAATCATAGTTATAAATGTTTCTAATTCTAATGGTGCTATTGGTAGCTTTATTCATAGGTTAATGCTTACTGAAGTTTTATTGGAAATAACATTATGCTGTTTTTGTTATTGCGTGGACATAGCTGCACTACAAGTAATCTCAAACAATATATCAGATGCCATGCCGTATGAAGGAAGACCATTGGAACGAACCAAAGGAGACGGAAAACAGCGCGTCACTGAAGAAGGGTCCTCATCACAACCTGAAGATGTGAAAGGAAGCAGCACAAACTTGAGGGCCAAAGATGTATCAGACCAATCAACAGGAGAAGGTTCCACAATTGACTTCTCAAATATTAAGCCAGGTCTTGCTGCAGATGTGAAATTTGGCGGTTGTGGTTCCTATCCGAATCTGCCTTGGGTATCCACCTCTGGTTCTGGCCCAAATGGAAGAACAATATCTGGGGTTACTTACAGATACAGCACTAACCAAATCAGGATTGTCTGTGCATGCCATGGTTCTCACATGACCCCCGAGGAGTTTGTTCACCACGCAAATGAAGACCAAGCCGGTCCAGAGGGAAATGCAGTGTTGGGGACCGTAGCTAACGGCAATCCTGCTGCCTCTTCTCATAGCTAGATTCTTGTACCATCTAAGTTGTACCTTACTATGAACGTTTTATATCGCAGTTCGCTCTGCATCATCTTTCCGTAATATCATAGTTTCGAAAGCTATTGAAACCGCGTCAGATTATGATTGCAGTCCCCTGCAACTGCAATTTGAAACCTTGCTTACTATTATAGCCAGAATCAGGGAAATTGGGCTTCAATTTTTGTACAGATGAATGAGATTCCTAGCATTTTTCTGTATTCTCTTAATAACCCGTTTGGTTATATTACTTAAATTATTACTTGTTGCAGCTGCAGTCAAGATTGCAGTTGTATTTAATAATAGTCCAGCTTCCTAATTATGCATCTGAATTTGTACCAGTTTTTCTTCCCCCTCCTTTCCAGTGGTAACTATTAATAGTAGTTCAGTGTTTAGACTGCTAAGTGTGGATCATTAAGCACCAAATGGGACTTCAAAAATGTTATGGTTATCAATTCCTTATAGCACTTCTTTTTTGTTTTTAAGATTCTCCCATGTATCTGAAAATGCAATGCACGTGTTGGAATACAACAGAAGTATGCATTTGCCTCTTTACAAAGACAAATATGTCATTGTAATTAATCCACGATAGAGAGTCAACAAGTTTTACGTTAGTTATTGAGGATTTAACACAACTTTCGTTCTTTATCCGGACTTGAGACCTGTTATGGGACTATTTCATTTACCTCTTTATGTTGGCTTCTGAAAAATGTGTGATTATGATTACATTTTTATTCTCTTTTTTCGTATTGTAAAGTTCTATTAAAGTAACTGTGCATTCAAAGACAATATATAATAAAGTGAGTTAATGTATTGAGTGTTGAAAAATAAGTATAATGATTTATATTTGTCTCTATTTAAAGTATAATTTCCTCAATTATTGCATTAATTGTAATCTTCTAACCACTGAGTCTTACGGAGGAAAAATATAATAAAAAGAAACAAATGTTTCTAAATTTTGTATAAAGTCTTTTAAAACAACTCAATTTGAAAAGGGTCTTTAAATGGACGGAGTATTTGTATTATTGCAAATTGTATATTAGTATTTGTGTGTGCACGTGTGTAACGTGTATCACTATTATAAGTGGTGTCTCCTTTTCAATAATCACAGGTTTAGTTTCATGAAAAATTGCTCATTGCAAAGTTGTATAATAATGAAGAAAGAGGTAAAGAGATGAAAGGTTGTGCAGACTTCCATTTTTTGTTTTATTTTTGGATTGTTTGTCTTGCATGATAGCTTCAAACCTTAAATCTACCATATTTCCTTTTAGGATTTGATTTCCATTTATTGTCTCATTTAAATTTAACATTATTTCTACCCATTTGTAGCCACATAATTAAGAAAAGTTTGACATACATAATTCAAGATTGATAATGTATCAGCATTGTACTTTTGATTTTACTCCTGCCATATCCATCATCAATAAATAATATGTAATAGTAAACAATAATCCCCCAAATCTTGGAGTGACTTTCTTAATTTTGGTTTTAGGTTTAACTGGCTTCTAAAAGTTATCAAGTAGAAGAAGTTTTGTTACACTTATATTTACCTTTTTAACCATATTCTCAGTCGATGTAGAACTTTCTCATAGTCTTCACAAAAAAATATGTTTACGGGGTTGTTTAGTTTTTCCTTTTTTCTCCTTTAAGGTCTCAAAAATAACAATTCAAAGGACTTTAACTTTCGATATTAAGATGAGGATGATGAAAGTCCCATCTCGATTAAGAATATATGACTAAGAAAGTGAATATAAGAGGTGTAATAAACCTCATCTTATGAGCTAGCTTTTGGAACTGTATAGACCCAAAATCCAATTTTAAGATGGTATCAGAACTTGACGAGTCATGAGGTGGGCCACGCTCGAAGGTGAGTGTGTTAAGATGATGACAACGAAAGTCCCACATCTTGGGTATGTTAAGATGATGTTGATAAAAGTCTTACATCGACTATAAAAGTGAATATAAGAAGTGTGATAAATCTCTTTTTTATGAACTAACTTATGAAAATTAGTTAAACTCGAAACACGATTTTAAGATTGAAATAAAAAAAAAAATAGTTTAACCTTGACCTTGACTATTTGGTACTAGTATATAATTTATGATGGAGTATTATTTTTAGCATTATCTCTTGCACTTGTTTTTGTCACATATAAGCAACTGAAGCTTGGAAAAAACAGAACAAAATTTGCTTTGACCAAACGTGTTAGATAACCTTCTACTTATTTGCTACGAAGTCTTGGAACATTACAGCTTTAATTAAGTAACAGCAAGACAAGCATGTCCTTTATTGTTAGGTGTATTCTAATTGACAAAATCAACTTGGAATTTGTATAATATCATATCATTTTTCAACATTTTCTTTTTTAATTAGTATTTATTTTTGCTGGGTCAGCGAAACTTGTACAGTTAACTTGGTCATCATTGGCTAAGTTCAAAAACTCACAGGAATATAACAGGTTGTTATGAAAGATGGTGAAGGATTCATGATAATCATTGAATATTCATAATTTGCTAACTATCCAAACAGATTCCATACCAGATGCAGCCAGAACAGTTTTTTTTTATCTCTTCATTTTACTTTTTCATGAATTTTTAGGTTCATAAATAAATCAGATCATATCAACGAATTATTAATTCAAATGGTGCACAATTCCTCTTAAATTTTGGGCAGAACTATTCACTTTTTTTTTCCAAACAGACAAAACAAACTATTAACATTTAAGTATTTATAAAATTTGTATATTCAACCTAACCAATCATCAATATTCATGATAATTAATATTTATATAAAACATAAATTAGTATCGTCAAGACATTATATTACTACTCTAATCCAAAAGTAATATATTTATGTGATAATCATTTTTTAGATGAGGTAGGTCTAATGAAAAATTCTTTCTAACTAAAATTCTAATCGTATATGATTCTTTCTTTCTATCTTGAATTTTATGTTATGATCAATGAATGGCCAAAACCTTAATAGAAGGATGATTGAATGATGAAATTGCGGTAAATGATTCAAATTTCAAACTCATGGTCAAAGTTTTCCAATAACAAATATGGAGTTGCCTATGCCCTTAGACATGATTTTTGTCAGCGACATAATCTGGGATTTGATTTTGCCTGATTGTTTGTAGATAAATGGGTTTGGTCTGCAAGACTTACAATTTAATTAAACTTTAACTTTGTTAGCTCATATCCGCATAACCTACAAAACCGCAGATCGATCTGTGGTACCACACTTTGGATACCCTTAACTTGGTGCATGTTATGATAGTTTGGCTAAGTTGCAACTTGCAAGCTGCAAAGGTAGACTTGTAACCCAACTCCTTGACTTCATGTATGGAATGTGATGTGGTAACTACTTTTTGACATTTTTGTGGTTTTCCAATGGTTCATCTACTCTTTTTTAGATGTGAGATTAATCTCCTACTATGAGTCAATACAGTTAAAACTTAAAACCCTACTCAAACTTACAAATTACTATTCAGAACTCAAATCTCAATCATTCTTAAAAACACAGTTCACCTACCACCCTCCCCAATCCTCTGTGGCTTCTTTTTTTTAACAACTTCTTTTAAGCCAGAAATGTTCACAATTTTGTGATATTAGCTTAATAAGATTTTTTTTAATCGTATGCAAGGCTTGACTAAGACCATATTTAAAAGGTTAAAATATATATTTAGTTCTTATATATGACGATGACTCAAGAATTAGTTTTTATACTCAAAAATGTTAACTTTTAGTTTTCATACGAATTTTTTTTATAACATAACCTAGTCATTATCATTTGTTGGGATTAACACAAGTTGATGTGGAAGACAGACACCACACTGACATTTATTGAACATTTAGATAAAATGCATATTTAGTTTTTATACGTGGTTCCGATTTATGAATTAGTCTTTATAATGAAAAAAAACATGAACTTTGAATCCTCACACAAAAGCTTCCATTAATTCCTACTCTCTAACTAACAACAGGAAACTATTTGTAAAAAAAATTGTGTAGAGACAAAGTTAGCATTTTATAGTAAGGAGACTAATTTATAAATTAGTATTACGTATATGAATTAAATGTATATTTTAAATTATTTAAAATTTAGGTTAATAAGATATGTAATACTTGGATCCCTTTTACCCTTTCATGGGTTTACTCCACATTATTATCAATTAATTAATACAGAAGTCAAAAAGAAAAAGATTAATTAATATAGAAAAAATTATAAAAGAAAAAAACAAAGAAACTAGTTGAAACTCCAAATTCAAGGTGGAAACATTAATCTTCCATGTCTTATTTAACACAAAGATGGCTTAAAGATTAAACTAGTTATATTTAACGATGTCATATCATGTGTCATTGAAATGCCTACCAAGTCAAAAATCAGAATTTAATAAAAATTTTGGCCACTCTCCACCTTGTGGTCACTACTGAATTCTCAATATTTTAGTAAAACTTATTTTATAAGAAAAAAAAATTAAAGAATCAAATTCAGACGCAAAACGCAGCCTAAGAAGAAACCAAGACAACTGACATAAGGGAAGGTTGCTATTTGGGGGAGAAACGTAGAATAATGTCCATGCACAACAACCCCAATATATTATAAACAAATTTTAAAATCTTACCATTTTTTTTATTTAGTTTCTCATTTTTAAAAGTTTAGATTTTGTCCTCATGAAAATTAAAAAATTTAATTTAGTCCTTACATCATAATTCTATTAAGTGATAACGTCACAACTAACGTAATATATCACATAGCGTGTCAGATGATATGTCACATCGTTACTTTATATAAAAAATGAAATGAATATGGATAAAAAAGACTAGATGATATGTCACATCGCGAGGATTTAATATAGAATTTTTAAAAGATAGGTAATTAAATAGAAATTTCGTGATATTATTTTGGTGTGAAATCACATGTATTTTTGAATCACAATGGGTTAAAGCAGTTCTGTTTGGTTGACCTACTAAGAAGTAAAGTGCTCCCAGCAAGGAGTATCTGCATTCACAAGAATCGAACACACGACCTTGCTTAAGCGGTGAGAGTGCCGAACCACTCACACCAACCGCTTGTTGGTAAAATTCATAATATTTTAAGGAAGTGATAGTATATTTTAACACAAAAAAATACTGACTAAAGAAGAGAGAATATCATTTTTTTTAAAAAAAATTAGGTGTAACGTTTTAATTGGAGGGAGGACACCATTAAAACTCAGATTTCTGTCCTTCATAGACAATCTGATTATAAATTTGTGAACTTTCAACCCTGCAATTGTCACTTTTGCTGCAATATGGTATAACAGAACCATGAATCAAAATTCTGTTATTACCCTTTTGATTCTTCTAACAACCTTGTTCTTCCCTATCAAAGCACAAGGTGAACCATCAGGAGATGCTGTCTCAAATTTCCAACCAAGCCTAGCAGTTGTCATAGGAATCCTTGGCATCATGTTCTCCATAACCTTCATCCTCCTCATGTATGCAAAATTCTGCCAGCGCAGCAGCTCTTCGATTCCTCTTGGCGACTCGGAAAACCAGCCAGCACTTGCAAGATCAAGGTCAAGATTCTCTGGAATTGACAAGACTGTCATAGAATCACTTCCCTTCTTCAGATTCTCTTCCCTCAAAGGTTCCAAGGAAGGTCTAGAATGTTCTATTTGCTTATCAAAGTTTGAAGATGTTGAAATCTTAAGGCTTCTTCCAAAGTGCAAGCATGCTTTTCACATAAATTGCATTGATCATTGGCTTGAGAAACACTCAAGTTGTCCAATTTGTAGACACAAGGTGAATCCAGAGGACCACACAACCTTTGCATATTCAACCAGTTTAAGGTTAATGCTTGGAAATCAATCAGGGGTAGGTGGTGAAGAATCCAACATAGAGATCTTTGTCCAAAGAGAAGAAGAAGAACAAGAAGAAAATAATCATACTCATCATCATGGTTCATCTTCAAGGTTTAGTATTGGAAGCAGCTTTAGGAAAATCATTGGAAAAGATGTTAAGGAAGAAGAATTGCTTATCCAAAAAGGAGAAGAAGATAGTGAAGGTAACCAAAAAGGGTATCATAAACATAATCATAGGATTACTATATCTGATGTTGTGTTCAAACACAGATGGAGTAATGTGAGTTCTTCTGATCTCTTGTTCTTGAATTCAGAGTTGCTTAATGCTAATTCAAGCAACAGATTCAGTAACTTGGAATCAAATGGTGATGATTTGGTGAGAATTCCAAGAGGGGTGGTTGAGAATGAAGAAATTTTGCACATTAAAGAGGAGATGGAGAGAAAGATTTCATTTGAGAGTAAAGTTGGAGCTTTGAACAAGATTAAGAATCCTTCTTCTTTTGGATCAGATTATGTGGGAAATTCAAGTCATGCACAAAAGTATGAGAAAAGATCAATGTCAGAAATCACTGGTGTCTCTAGATTTGGAGTGAAAAATGGTGTGTTTAAGGATTCTTCCTTGATTGAAAACAATTTCAAAGAAGAAAGAATGAGACAGCTTTGGTTTCCAATTGCAAGAAAAACAGCTCAATGGTTTGTAAATAGAGAAACAAGATCTCAGCAATCTCAGAATAAACAACAGCAATTAGATGTGTAATCAAATCCTCAACTTTGTGCAATTGTTTAGTTTCGTGTTCGAACGTGGTAAACGTGAATACATTTATATACAAGTTTTCACGTTTTGGATCCAGGTTCGGTCTATTCCATTGTGAAACCAAACACACAATTTCTGAGTTACACATGTTTGGTTTCAGTCCTTGATCAATCAACAGATTCATGTAGATTTTAGGTGGTTTTTGTTGAAAAGTACATAGTTGAAAATAGCAGGTACAAATTTCTTTCTTTTTTTTTTGTTTGAATCCTTTTTTGATTTTTTTTTTTTCATTCTTTTGATCTGCATAAAAACTTTATTAGTGTTTTTGTATGACAGAAAAGGAAGATCCCTCATGAGCAGAATAATAGAAATTCTTGTAGACTTAAATTTGGATTTTTTTTTTCCAAAAAAACAAAAACAAAAATTCATAATGGATTTTGTATTGATTTACAAGAAGAGGACAGCTACATGCAGCTTTGCTCAATATTCTTGTATATATTTGGTCATATTTTATGTCTCTTTTGTTTAACATAATATATTATAAATTAAATAGTTCATTATTAACAAATGAACTTGGGCAAGAAGTAGCTGAATGACACCTTGGCTTCATAAATCAAGCATGTTCTTTTTTATTCCCTTTTCATTCAACTCCTTTCCTAAACAAGGGGCAGAAAATCAGGATTAGAGCCTCATATATCTTATAATAATAGTCATCAAATGGATTGGTCCCAAAAAGTTCAAGAAACTTCATAAGACTAAAATATTATTATTTTTATTTCACACATATCCCTGAATTATTATCATGGTAGAAAGTTATTTCTGTGCGTAAACGAATTTGTCCTCGACATTTTGTAGCTACTCGATAATCACTTCAAGCGAACTCAGCTTCGGAGAGGGGATTAGTGACGGCTTCTGACGTGATTCCCTGGAAAGAGACCCCAAAAATAAATATATCCTCTCGACTAATGTTATGCCCGGGGTCGAATAGTAATTCACACTAAAACCTTAGTGTGCCTGTGTCACCGTGCCAACACCCTATTTTTCAGTTTCCCAAGTATTATTCCACCTTGTTGTTAAGGTAAAAAACTTATTACTCACGCATAATCAGACTTGTCCTTTCAACTAAATTTTATCTTTGAGTTTAAACCATTGTTTTTTTTTATTGAGGCCATGCGTACCTAGTGTGCTTTTACTACCTTAGAAACATCCATAATTGGTATACTAATATTTGATTAAACAAGTTAATCCTGGTTTATGCTTATCTAAATCCAAACCTAGAACTTCTAATTAAATCTGGAAAGCAAAGGTAAATTGCCAACTTGATACAAGTCAACCAATAGAAAAATAGAACAAAGTCTCTATACTTTTGGTCATTAGGTTGAAATAATTATCATATATTTATAACCTCATGAAGCATTCAAAGCTAAGTGGTAGTTTTTGTCAGTTTCTTCTGTCTGAAGTATATATATGCATTTATTCATGGCGCAAGAGATGCAATACAATACGCAAGAAAATAAGGCTTATCTAATTGTCTTAACTGCAGAACAAAGGATTCTATTCCAAATCCACCACATATTATAATTTTGTTACTCTCACAATAGTTAATTTATATTTATGCAAATACAGAATCAGCAAGTTACATGCAAGACAAGGTGCTTGCATAACAAGAAAATTTTATTTTAAGAGTTTTTTTATTCAATAAAGACAACAGTTTTATCGTCAATTTGTATTCACCATAGCTTAATTATTATCAATATATATGTTTATTATTACAGTTGTCTATGTTGTTTTATGTTAGTTACATTTTTGTCTTGGGTAGGTCTAGTTCTGGTCCTTATCAGATTTAAATATTTTGATTGAGAGTGAGAGGGAAAATGATTAAATAAATAAACAAGATTGAAACAGGTTTGAATACATGCGCCCAAATTATATAAATTATAAAGACTAATTTTCGAGTGTACTATATTCAAAATAAAAATTAATATTTAAGTGTACATTAAAATATAAGTTAATTTTTGTTTTAATTATTTTTCTAACTATCAGAAGTTAATCTCTAAGCCAATGTATGGTGACACAAGAAATGAGTGTAGTACGCATAGTCCCAACCAATTATAAAGTATAAGATGATGACATGATGATGTTAGCCATCTTCATTAGAGGTCACTCTAGAATACAACCGCCATGAAATTTTTTATTAGAAAAATGAAGTTAATAAATTCAGATAATAACTGTTGTTAATGTTATGTTTCATTAATGTATCTTATTGAATTTTTTATAATATTTATAAATCATCAATTTGATTAAGAAAGGGAAAAAATGTATTTAAATTAAAATATTTAAATATAAGTGAAAGAGACGGTTTCCAAAATTGAGAACAGTTTGCTATTAATTTGGGGAATTCACAACACATCAGAAAGGTTTTTCTCATATAGAAGGGCCAACGAATGTTGCCAGCACAACTGTTAAAATACAAATGAGGGTTTTCTTATTTAGCACTTTATATTGGTTCTAACTTTCATGATAAAAAAATTCTTTTTACCATTTTTTGGAAATTATTTGGACTCAACATGTTTCAATTACTAATGTCGTCACAGTTTTATTTTGATTTCCCTAATTTTAATTGTGACAATGTTGGTACCATAATTTTTTCTCTTAGATGCATAATCTCCTCAGTAACTGTCATTGATGTGTCACTCCTTTTATGCTGATTGTCCAGATCTAAAGTAAAAGACACATTATTTTTCAAACCATAGATACTTTTCATAGAAGAAAATCATATTCGAACGGATAACATTTATATTATGGTAGGACTAGTTTTCCAGCATAGATTTTTTTCTCATTCCCAAGAATCGAACCGAAACATTACTTAAGAAAAACAAATATGTACCATATCAACCAACTACTCGTTAGTTAAGTAAAAGACACATTAGATTGCCTAAATTATCCTGTAGTTTGTAATTGAATATATATATTCAGTTTTGACAATAATATGTCATCCATAAGTATTATCTCCAAAGTACTTGGATTCATACAGACATTTCATCTAAATAATAAATAAATAAACATATAAAATATAAATTTCTTGAATATTGATTGAGAATGATAACAAATTCAATCATGTACACATATATAATATTTACAGAGGAAAGGAATTACCAAAACAAATAGAGAAGTGAAGAGGGGAAGAAGATGAAGAACATATTAGACCTACACTACCCATTCAGCAACTAAAAGGTTGCACTGTGTGGAATACTCTGGATCTATTGCTCTTTTTGCATTTTCTGGTTAATTGAGCTCTTCATGGATTGCAGTTTGTGCAAATAAGCAGAAGTAAATATTATATTGGTGAGGAACCAAACTTCAAAAAGTTGACAAAACCTAATTCTTAATTTTCTACCAATCCTCAAGCCATTCAGGCACATTAAGTTCTTCTACCTCCTGTAATGGAGACCCTAGAGAACCAGTACAATCCTCAGAATGAAGTTCCGAGTACTGTGTAACGCGAGAAATAATTTCAGGAGGAACAGGAAAGGTGTGGTTTCTAATCCCTTCCCATTCAATTCCATTAAACCATGGGTGACTCTTCACAGAATCAGGACCTTGGCTACCAAGTCTAGTGTTTTCCTCCACTTCAAGTAACTGAACAAATTAATCAAATAAAAACCAAATCAGAAGAATAAGTATATGCAGACATATTCTCATGCAAGCACAACATATATTTTAAACAAGCAAACTACACACACCAAGTGAAAGAGAGCCTTGGTGAGTGTTTGGTTCAGCTTTCTTGAGAAATAATCGCTTAATTTTGTCAGCTTACTAAGAGAAGATTTGAAAAATAAGCGATTATTCTCTTAAAAGGAAAAAGCTATTACCAAACATGTACTTGGTCTTTGAAATACCTTGGAGATGAGATCAACAGCTTCAGGGCTAAAAGTCTCTGGAAGATATAGCTTCCTTTTTGCAATTTTGGCTACTGTATCAAGCTCATTTTCTCTCCATGATCCAAACGGCATCTCACTGCGTAACATGAAATATATCAAAACTCCCAATGCCCACCTGCATAATCATCGACGAAGTTTGTCAGCTGGACTCCCAAAAAATGCTGTCAACAATTACAGGACTATAACCATGACCACTTAATAGAATTCATTAAATTCCATGCATAATGCATGTCAGGTGGAATTCCAACATATTGGTTACAGTTCAAATGAATTCACATTCAGCAAATGGAATATATACTATTTTAGGTTTTTTTATTTATTTTTATTTTTTTATGTTTAGAGGAAGTAAAGAAAGAAATGTGCTACTGACAGGAGGAAATTGTAGTGCACAGAAAGTCTATAGTTTTATTTATACCAGTCGGCCGGGAAACCATGGCCTTTTCCCAAAACAATCTCTGGAGCTAGCGAATCTGCCATCCCACAAATTGTGAATGTTCTCTCATCAGAGAGCTTCTTTCCAAATCTAAAGTCCACCAGCTACAACAAGTAACACAAATTTAAGAATAATTGATAATATTGCACTATAATATGAATAATTGTCTATATCAGTCCATAGTTACACACGTCAAAAAACATCAATATTATCAAATTGCTGCCATGGTGAGATGGCGTGAAATAATTCGCCCAAAATGCTAACATAAGATATGCATGGCATTATGACATAGTTGTGACTCGAATGTGTATTAATACCCTTTTAAAGGGCATTTTAGAGTTTTTGACTAAAAATGATTAAATGAACCACTTGACAATTGTCAATAAGAATGACAATAACATGGAGGAAGTGGTGGATGCAAGTATTTTCAATTTGTCCTTGTCTCCACTTGATTTGTAGTCATTCTTGCTACTTGCTAATTTCTACTTACATCATGACAAATATTTTAAATGATTTTGTGTTTGTTTTTTGTTTTGTTTCCTTTCCTTTCTAATGCATCCAGAGGCAGAGACATGGAGACGTATGTGAGCCATGGTCCCCCCAAGCTTTGACATTATATCCACACACTTAAAATATTTAACTTGGGGGTCCACCTCCGTAAATAATTTCTACTGTATCTCCTCTTAGCATATTTACCAAAGATATGATAATTGATTACTTCTATTCAATAAAACAGAACTGAATACAGCTTAAAAAGACAATGCAAGTATTTATAGCTATCTAATATTCAATTGTATTTACTATGAAAATTTCTAATTTGCAGCATGTTGATAAAAAAAATGAAAGATGTCATTTATAAGCTTTTGTTGTAAGATAGATAATTTTCTTTCAACCTAAAATATTTTAAGGGAACATCTAGGAATTTTGTGCCTTGGATTGCATTATCTTACAATTTGGGTTTGGTCTAACTCACTCCCAAAAGCTAGCTTGTAAGAGGAGGATTGTCACACCCTTATAAACTCAACAGTGGCCATATCACTAGCCGATGTGGGACTTCTAACACGCTCCCTCACGCCCAGAACTACACAGCTGGAGCGTGAACAAACACGGGTGGACAAACAAATGGGTGGCCCAATAATACGGACTAACAAACACCCAACAACAAACATGAGGGGCCCAACAAACGGATCTATGATAGGCTCTGTACCATCTTACAATTTGGGTTTGGGTCTAACTCACTCTCAAAAGCTAGCTTGTAGGAGGAGGATTGTCACACTCTTATAAACTCAATAATGGCCATATCACTAGCCGATGTGGGACTTCTAACACATTACATGTTAGTTTGTGAATTGTGATTACTTTTTGTTAGTTTGATATGTTAAAAAACGTTGAATTGTCTTAATTATACTAAACAAGTTGTTAGATTGTTAACATTTTATAATTTTTTAACATCGCAGCCATGCATCCATCATTTGCCATGCCATCTGCCACAACTCCAGGGCAGATTCACAATTAATAACACTGATAAACATGAATAATCAGAAAGACAGTAAGAAGTTCAAAACCTGTATATGTCCTGTTTGCGCCAACATCAAAACATCAGGTGACACGCCTCTGTAGAGGACACCATCCTGAAAACCAAATATGACATGCAAGAGGAGCAAAAGTAAGAAAACCACAGTCACTAGCCAAAGAAGGCTAAAATCATAAAAAACAGAAAGAATTATTTTGGATACAAGACCTTGTGCAAGTCTTCTAAGGCAGTAACAACAGAAGCAGCACAAAATTGTGCTGCTGATTCACTAAAAGGACTTGAAAGTATGGAAGACAAAGGGCAAGCGAGGTGTGTATTTAGCAATATTCCAGCATAAATGCAGTCAGCAGAAGTGCATAAAACCTGTGGTACACAAGCCGAAGAGCTCATACCCTTAATCAAATCTTTCTCTTTCAAGACTTGTGATTCCTTTCCTAGGCTTTTCACCTTTGGCTTAGAAAATCTCTTCAAAGTAAGCAAATTTTCTGCCAGCAAAATGTATTCAAGCAGCAAATCACATTAGCAAAAATGAAATCCAACACAGTTTTTTCTAACACTATTGAGTGCATCGAATTCTATTAATTGATGTATGAAAAGGCAACCAAGACACTGAAGAAGAAAAATAAGTCTGAAAAATTTGAGAATATATCCATGTTTGTGCTGCTAAGAGATTAGGTTTACATCCATTTAGTCCTCCAAAGATTTTTCACATCCATTGACTGTAACATTCTTCAAATTTGATGAATAAAGGAAACTAATCCTCAAAGATTAGGCTTACATCAATTTACTCCACAAAGGACTTGATTGAGTCAAATTTGGAAATTGACATACAGGATCAATTGATGTAAAAAAATTGAAGGACTAAATTTGTGTAAATCCATTATTTCCAGGATTAAAGCATTTATTAGTAAAACCGGTAAATGGGAGAAATGTTTATCTACCTGAGTTTCTTAAATTTGCAAGCCCTGTCTCACAGCAATCAGTGGAATATAGAGTTTTTCTCCACTCCTACAGGAAAAAAAAGATTCCATAAGCTAATTTGAGGATGAGGATATTAAGCCCCAATGAATTGGAAAGCTGTTACAACAAACTCTTACCAAATCTGAGAGCTGCACTTTATCAAGGGATGAAAAATCGAAATTTCTAGTCAACTCCATGGAATTATCTCTCGACCTATGATCCAATTAATGGTGCCAATGATATGAAGCTTTGTTTTTCAAGTGCAGCATATAAGCAAATAAGCAGAAATCACAAAGCTGTTGACTGATAGAGGCACATATTAAAACATACTTGTGATCTTCCTGAGAGATCTTTTGTAATGAGCCAATAACTGATTCAAATTTATCCTTTGTAAGTAAAGCACATACAACATCATCCACAGCAACAGCACTTAAGGAACCAATATGTTCGCCAAGAAGGGCCCATTCGCCAAAATAGCTTCCCTCAGGCTTCTCTATTGACAATTCTCTTATGCTCTGGACATCATCATCCTCATTTTGGATGTCAGGCTTGAGGCTGTAGGCATTTGCACTCATCAACAAATCAGCGTCAAAAGTGATCTTTACCCGTCCCTTCTGGATAATGTACAATGCAAGGACTTCACTCTGCAAAGACAGAATAAAGAACTTCAAGAAAAGAACAGAGATAAAATGGACAGACGTAACCAAGCAAAAGCTTACGTTATCAATTATTGTCTGCCCACTTGAGAAGGAAACTTCAGAAAGGGAGTCAGAAATCTGACTCAGTTGTAAAATTGACAGCCTTGAGAGGAGATCTACAGAACGAAGCAACTTCAAAGATGATAAGTTAGAGAATTCTGACATTAAAATCCCTCGAAAATCTTCTCGCTTTAAAGCCCAAAGAGTTCCCTTTGTTACAGCACGCACAGAAGCCTGCAGTGGTTTATTGTACCTGTAATGCCACATTTCAGAGGGGGGAGTTACAAATTTGCTAGCTACATAATGATATTGTCATAGCAGCTAATCAGCTACAAATGAAAAAAAAAAAACACACACACACACAAATACACACACAAAAAAGACTTAAAAATCATATCCAATAAAAAAGAAGAGGAAAAATGCAAAGGCGTCATAGTCAGTGATTCAGTCCTTAACATTGTGTTGGAAAAATTATATAATGCTGTCCATTTTATGAATATTGGCATATTGCAGTTTAAGTTTAACTATATGTGCCTGTTTGGATTAGGCCTGACTTGAATCGGTTCATAGCCAAATACTTCTCACACAAAAATTAGCAGAAGAACCACATGAAGGGAAAAATGCTAAGAGTTACTAACATTAGAGCAAGTTCTCCAAAGCATGAGAATTTTTCAGCTGTGTAGCGCTGCAACACCCTGGGTACCTCCCCATCTTTCTCTTCCTGCCATTACAATAAATGTTGAACAAGAAACGTAACATACCTCAATGTCGATATAGAAACAAACCCAAAATTTTAAAAATGATTAGGTATAAGAAGCATTCATTATATGGCTCTAGACTTTGAAAACATGATTTCAACTTGACTATACCAAGGGCAAAGCCAAATATAAGAGCTGATGTGGTGAACTGGGGTTTAAAAATAACACAAAGGTGGTTTTTCAATGTATATTTTGGGGACCAACTTTATTATGAATGAAAAATTACTGGCTTGGAAAGCTGAGAAGTATTTAGAAGTTTTGGAAGCCTACAGGTTCCACGGCCCTTGCCTTTGCCTCTGGCTAGGATAATTTTCAATATTTGCATATAAGAATATCTGTGGAGCCATCACAGAGATCAAAGAGATCGATACTGCAATCAAATGACAAAGTTTATAAACCTGAGTCGCCAAGACCTCAAATTCCCCACTACCAACAACATAAAAACAGTCACCTTCACCACCCTGCAAAGTATAACTTCTGTCACAATTGTGCAATTATAAAATAAAATCAAAGCAAAAAAAAAGAAAAAAAGAAAAAAAGAAAAAAAAATAATAAGATCCAATGCAAGTTCCATTCAAGAATAATAAACTCCATTTTCTGCCAGAGAAATCAACAAAAGCTGAAGACCAATGGCACTCAAGAGTCAAGAATGTTAACGTTTCAACTAGAAAACTCACCTGTTTGACTATAATATCCCCAGGTTGGACCTCAACTCTTTGCATGCAATCCAACAAAACATGAGACTGAGAATCTGTAAGTTTTCGGAAGAGAAAATGATCATGCAACACCTGCTCGATGTGTGCCTATGACATATGAAGATGAATCACCATCAAACGTTCACAGTTCTTGAACTAGCCAGTGAAATAAAATAAATTTATGACTGTATACTAGCATGCCAATGTTGTTACCGATGTCAGAGAAACATAGAATAGAAAATATAAAAGTTAACTCAATTGTAAAGGCAAAATATGAATTGGGCTTTACTTCTTCCTCCCATGTTTTCCTGTGGGCTGAAGATGGAGGAACCCAAGCTTGCCCATTCTCTAGGGAATTTTCAATTGCTCGAAGGCGCGCCCTTGACAAGTCATGCCTTACACGAGGATTTCTAGAGTTCCAGCCAAAGGTGGAAGGGGATTCAGAACCTGTCACTTCGACAACTTGAGGCACAGGGGTTTGCAAAACATCACCATAACTTGCAGACTGACCAACAGCAGGCTAATTTGAAAGATTATGTCAGTTGCTAACAATGATCAAGGGGAAATGAATGCGTGAAGGCTTAAAGGAAAAAAAATATACATGAAAAGAAGCAGGAAAAATGAAAAACATCATACTTCAGTTAGCCCATTTAGATGCACAATGATGACTGTAATATCATCTGTACGAGTTTCATACTGTAGCCAAAGTCGATAAGATTCCGCCACTATCGCAGCACAAGCATCACGAGGATCTTTGAATTTTGCAACCTGGAAGCACAATGGCAACTTAAGAAACAAAACATTTGACTTGAATTGGCCACCAAGCAAAGTCTAGCTAGGTTCAAAGTTGCATTAAATTAAATTTACTGAATTTAGTTCTACGACCAAATGCACATGGTCATCTGTGTGTGTCAATATCAAAAAAATCATAAGGATTATCCTCAAGATTTAATTTGGACTTTGGAGAAATAGGTTGCAAGATCATTGATATCTCCATCCCATCTTTTTTCTTTCACAAAAAAAAAATAATAATTAAAAAAAAAATCCATCTAATCTGAACATAAGAAATTTCTGACCTGTCTTCTACTAATGAAGACAAACCCTAGATAATTTCCACATGGACAGCTGGGAAATTTACAAAGCATCTCACCAGAAAAACAAAATACCATCTACCAACAATTGATTTTTTGGATACCCTCGTTTATCCAACTTGAGGGAGAAAGGTTTACCAGATAACAATATCCTTACAATAGCATTGAATTACCCCAAGCATCACACAATCTGATAATGTAGATCTCAAAATCAAGTCTTCAGTTAATTCTTACACATTTAATAATTATGCTTAGCTACAGTCAGAAATGAATAAAGACAGTAACATTGTAACCAATTAGAGGAAAACCCATGATTAGTTGGTTGCAATAGTGATTGAAGAATGAAGATTAAGTTCCACAGTTTTGAGACTGGAAAAAAAATAATGCTTGTTGGGAGTATAGCACTTGCACTGGATCCTCTTCAAAATCACTTCTCTTACTTAAAATCAACTTCAACTTCAGTTATTAAATGGTTAGCTTCATAATGAAATGACTGAATGCTCCCTTTCGTTCTGTCAATCCATAATCTGTTTCAGAAAATTATCACCAAAAATTGATTATTCCTAGAAATACTCACTCACAAACATTGTAATTCCATAACTGTGAGCAGTAACTTTCTTTCTCCACTCCTTACACAGTACAATCTTGTTTCCCATAGCTTCCTTGTGCGTTTGTACTCTTGAATGATGTTTCTGTCAAAAAAAATCTCCTAATTGTTCCTAATTAATTCCCAATCCCTAATTCTAAATATGAAAGGCACAGTAACTAATATTAATTATGCAGTTCATGATTGCTACTGAAATGTGGTAATAACCTAGCCACCAACTATCTTTTTGGCAGACCTAAAAGCGTATTTTAACAATACAAAGAGTAAAAGACAAGAATCATTGCTCTTGCATCATAATAAAGGCAAAGCTGAAATAAAGGAAAAGAGAGATAAAAGGGGCAAAAACAATGGAAAATCTACCATTTCAACCACAGTCTGGCTAGACAGAAACTCGAAAACCCCATCACTGGCAAGCACAAAGAAAGGGTGATTCTGCGTGAGCTCAAAGACAACAATCTCAGGATTAGCAACTACCCCAATTGTCTCAGCAATAGAATCACCAATGCTCCTGGTAAAAGCAGTACCAGGATACATCCCATTTGGGACCCACAACCTAGGAGGATCACCATCATCAGCTTCTTCAGTGCCCCAACATTGAACATCAGGATTCTTCAGCCCTTCAATCTGATCCAAGGTAAGAACTCTAGCCCCACAAAGCTTCACCCTTTCAAGTTCATCAGGCCTGAAAGGAGTCTGATCAATGGACAAATCAACCGCTACGATATCCTTCCCTCTCCTCTCCGCAATCACCGCCCTCGAATCTCCGGAATTCGCCACGTATATCGTCTTCCCCCTAACCAACACAGTGATTGCCGTAGTGCCACTCATGCTATCATCCAAAACATCAGCATGTAACTGTGAATTAGTAGCCAAGAAAGCTGCATGACAAGCCTCAACAGCATCTACATGAAACTTAGAATTCCTAAGCAAATTCTCACACAGTTTCCTCTTCACAAACTGTGAACACTGAGCTCCAAATTCACCATGTCCATCAAAAACCCCAAAGAAATGGTCATTAAGATTGGTACCAAATGGAGTGTGAATGCAGAAACTGTCTTGATTAGCCTTATCAAGAGCATCAGGGTAGTAACCTCGCTGTGACAAGAATGAATAACGCAATTCATAGTTACTAGAAGGAACTTTTACCACCCGTGAACCATCTGGGGGAAGAAATTGTGCAGAAACCCTAGCTAGTCTTCGGATTCCAGCTTCTGAGTCTCTGTTTATACTCAACTGGTTCAGCTGATCTCTGATTTCACCTTCTTGTACATCTGAAGAAGTTGGTGAGAACGTAGGAGGAACTTCCCCTAAGCCAGGTCTCACAATTGAGTCTCCATTGATGCTCGAACCTCTGCAAGTGTCTCCGATGCAGACCCTCGAGTAAATGCAACCCATTAAGAAAAAAATGAACTTGTGCAAGACCCAGATGTCAGAATTGGCATCAAGCTTTTCCTTCTTCTTCTTCTTTCCAACTCTGGCTGATAACAGAGACAGAGTGTGTTGTATTTGAACTGGTGTGGCTAATTTTGCTATGGCTTAGCCTTGGCAATGACTGAGACCCAAAACTCAATTATTAGGAGAAAGGAATTTTAGGAAGACGCTGAACCACAAATTCTTTGCAATAAATGAGCATGAACTTCAAAAATAAGAAAATTCATAGTAAATCATAAACGATAAATCATTTTTTTAAACAAAAAAAAGTACAAATAGATGTTACAATATGAATGAGTACTGAGTAACCTAAATAAAATAAAAAGAGGAAATTGGGATTTCTGAATTTTCAAAGTGGAGTGAGTTTAATAATGTAGGCAAAAAGTAATGCTGGTGTGAGTGTGAGATGTGAATGAAGAAGGGAAAAATGGTGGGGTGATTGCATCGGTGTTGGGTTACAAAAAAGGGAGTGAAAAGTGGACAAAATGAGAGAAGCAATTTTGGAAAGGAGCGTAGAGTGGTGATAACCAATACTTTTTCAATCTAACAAAATATTCCTATGAATCTTTCATACTACTAAATAAAGAATACTAGTATATTCATTGTTTTTTATTTTCAAAATACAAATTATATTTTTATTTTTATTTAATGTTTACTATACAAAGTAATAAAAGAAAATATGTAGAACTAACAAACCCTATCAATGTTGGAGGAGCATATACTTATTTTGATGATCTCGTTGTCTCAAAAATTTAATCTTTAAGATTATCCTTAATACATATAAAAATATAAATATAAAAAATATTTTTTTTGGTAAAAAAGGAAAAAAAACAAAAAATAAAGAGAAAAAATAAACTAAGATCTCTTATCAGTTAGTTAAAAAAGCATGAGTAATTATAGGAGGACATTCCTCCGGATCAAGCGTGTCTTAATTGCATTATTGGCCAAGATATATGCGCACCGATTATATTCCCAAAGGTGACAAGAGATTGAGACATTCTAAAGCCTATGAAATATATAATAAAATTTGTGATAATAATGAGTTTAAATTCCCTAAAATCTATTTAAATATAATACATGAGATAGATACACCCATTTTTGAGTTTTTTTTTTTTTTGTTAAATGGGATTTATAATTTATTAAGTTAGTGTGCCTACCTCTATTATAACTATTATAAGTTTGTTTAAGATTTTGTAATATTGTTGTATGTACATCGAGAATAGGATATTCAATAAAAATAATTATTTTTAGTTTTAATTAAAAAAATTTGATTAAAATAAAATTTAAAACAAACATGTTCTTAGACTTACCGTAAAAATAGAAAAAAAGGAAAATAAAATAAAAAAAAGTTATTAAAAATAGAAAAATAAATAAAAATTGACTTTTTTAAAAAAATTAAAATAAAAAAAAGTTATATCATTATTTGTTATGTTCTCTTTATTTATTTCGTTCCAATTAGAGAAGATGTTGAGAGCATGAGACATGGTGAAAAAGTGGAAGATGGATGATAGAAGGAATGAATAGGATTGAAGGTGTTGGGTTGAGTGCGAAGAGAGAGAGAAAGTGATGTTGTTGTGTGGAGACGTATGAAACAGTGCATGTGTGTATGGTCAGAGTCCACACCTTTTGTTTGCCTCTCCTCTCTCCACCACGCGCTTTACCTTTTCACGCGCCACACCTCATTTACTTAAGACATGTTTGTATGAGTTTTTGTTTTAGTATATATATGTTATTTTCAAACATAACAAATACATCCCATGAAGTTTGTTTATATTACACTGACACTTTTTCATGTTAATAGACAATAAGTTTTTAATAGACATATGATTTGTACATGACCTCATAATTATAAAAAGACAATTTTACCTATAATTGAGAAAGTTACATTAAATCAAACAAGTATTCAGATTTTTACTTCAAAAATAAGCAATTGAGACTTAAAAATAAAAAATGCTTAATTAGTAAAACATACCTAAAATGTCAAAAGATCACTTAGAAAATGCATCTTGGACAAAGTGAAGATGAAGTGGTCCTTAATTAGAAATCTTAAGTGGTGAAGATGAAGAAAAACGAAGAAGGGTTTGAGAAGGTTGCAATGTTGAGAAAGTGTTTTGAAGGTCATAGGGTTGAAGAAGGATTGCGAGGTCACGAGTCAAAAACGGTCACGAGGTTGCGGCTTGAAGAACAGAGGCAAGGTTGAAGAGTTCGCAAGTTGAAGAAGTGGCGCAAGATTGCAAGCGTTTCACCGGGCTGAGAAGGTTCGAGATGAGGTGGAGAATTGTTCTCTTTTTAAATAAAAGATAAAAATGTTAATTCATAAATAAGACCTACAAAGGTTAACGTCGTTATCATTTAAGGGATGATTGCGTAGTTTTGGAAACATTTTGGGGAGGTATGTGTTATGTTTGAAAACATGCAGGGGACCGTGTAATACTCTCAGGAGAGTTAGGTGTAATTTACCCAAGATAAAAATACATATTTTTATGGAATGATATCAATTTTTTTATTTAATAATTTTTACTATTGATATAGAGTTCGATTGTTTGTGTTTAGAATAATCATTTATTTTAATAAAAAAAGATAATTGTATAAGTTTTTAGTATATTTGTTTGTGTTTTTTAAAATAATCAAAAGCAGAAAATAATTAAGGGTGTGTTTGGATTATGTGTCATTATTTGTGAAAGTAAGTTGTGAAAAATAATCGATTGTCTGAGACATAATCGATTTTTGTTTAGATATATTTGCTATAAAAAGTGTTTTTTAAGATAATTTTAAGCTGCGAAAAACGATTTTGAAGGTTTTTGAAATAATGTCCAAATTTTAGCTGAAGGACAAAAAGTTTTTCCCTTTGTTAAAAGAATAATCAAAAGTTTTTTTAAGCTTTTTTAAGTGCAAAATACAACTGTCCAACGTATGTTTGGAAATAATCATATCCAAACATGCTCTAAAGTCTCTGCTTATTTTGAGAAGCAACTTTGAGCTGCTTCTCAAAATAATCAACTACAATATAAGACAGAAAAAATTAAGAAATTAATTATTCTTATTTTAACCAAACATAAATAACTTCTGATTTTTATTGTAATCAAATAAAAATAATCAATTCTCTACTTGACTTCAAAATCAATTATTTTTAAGTTTAAACAAAATTACTGTTAGTTTATCCATTAGAGTGTGTTTGGATTAGTTGAAATTAATTATGAAAATAAGCTGTGAAAAAAATCAATTGTCTATATCATAATCGATTTTTGTTGGGATATATTTGTTGTCAGAAGCGATTTTTAAGATAATTTTAAGTGTAAAAAGTGATTTTTAAGTTTTTTGAAATAATGTCCAATTTTTAGCTGAAGGACAACAAACTTTTTTATTTGTTAAAAAAATAATCTAATCTAATTTTTTTTAAAGTGTAAAATATAACTATCCTACGTTAGAAAATAATTTTTCTCAAACATGCTCTTACGTATCTCTATTTTGTTCCGTTTCTTTTTTATTTTAAGCATAAGCGTATATTCATATATAAAGTAAGGAATTATGTAACTGAAATATTTTAAAACTAAAAGAGGAGGTGGATCAAATGCTATAAAATTAAGTAGAATCAATGTATAAGAATACATTTCAGGATAGGTTAGATAATCATAAAAACTACATTAAAAGAACAAGTATAAAGACAATTGCAAGTATTATATTTTTCATGAGAAAAGAACAACGATTTCGTGCGAATTTAAATTCAGAGATCTAATACCTAAGAAAAGAAAGAAAAGAAAAAAAAATCACAGACACTTTCGTTTTCTATTTTACAACTCAATAATGCTCTCTCACTATCTTACACCTGTAAAAAGTCCCTGGGACCCACTCACCATTCCCTTCTAATGCTCATTGATCAATCATTTTTTTTCCTTAATCCATTTCGGTAGGATTAGGGATGACAACGGGACGGAGTGGTGACGGATTTTGCCTTCCCCATTTTCGTTCCCGTCTTCTCTATTCACGTCTCTGCTAAGAGCGGGGCGAGGATGAGTTCAGGAAAAAATAAGTCGGAGATAAAAAATTCAGACCCAAACCCATTCCTGTTGGTGATCGGGGAACCCGCGGAGAACCCACAGGGAATTTTAATTCATATTTTTTTAAAAAAATATAATTTCTTAGTATATTTTTACATAAATTAAATATTTAAAATTTTTAAAAAAATTAAATTAATTACTTTAATTCAAATTATATGTAAAAGTTATTAAAAATATAATAAAATTCTAACTTTATTATTATTAATATTGATAATAATAATAGCATTATGTGTATATAAATTTGAAAATAACTATAAATATATAAAATCATAACGGCGGGACGGGTTCAGGGGCGAGGGCGAATAGTTAAAATCTCAAACCCAACCCCGTCTCAATAAAAGCGGGGGCGGGAAAAACCTGAACCCGTGAAAAACCCGGTCAAAGCGGAGATTCCCCGTCAACGTCGGGCGGGGTCGATTGGGTATCCGCGGGTTCGATTTTTGTTGCCATACCTAGATAAGATTTAGATTCTTTCTGGTTAATATTTCGTTCATGTCTTTTTAATTGTATCTCAGTCGTTTGTTTTGTTGACTTTTATCTCAGTTCTTTTTTACTTAATGTGTAATATTCAATTGATAGTTGTGATTAATGCTGAATCTAGCCGGAGTTACATTGGAGAGCATCCAAATACATTTTTTAAAGTAGATTTTTATTTTAGTTTGTGTTTGATATTATATTAAAATAAACCAATCATAAATCTAAGGTTTCAAATTATGGATTCAATTATTGACAATGTGTAACAACATTAAAGTTTTGGTAGTCACTAACGCTACATTCAATTGCGTTTGCTCGCGTTTAAAACAATAATTATAACCGGATAACTATAAAACAATCGTGGAAAAAACCTACCATGCTTCTTTGGTACATAAAACATCATCTTAAAAATTAGCAAGGGTTATATATTATGAATAATTTCTAATAATTTAAAATTATACCAAGCATCCACCATGTATTACGGGTTTATCATTGACTAAATATATTGGAGAGAATATGTACTACAAGAGTGGATCCAAATTTTAAAAGATTATGCATGTTTGGTGAATATTAAATTATTTTGAGATAAGAAAATAAGTATTGATTAATTTTAACACCACTATGAATAATATTCATGTTTTAAATTTAGATTTTAGTGTATCTCTATGACTAACTAAACATACGCTAATTTTATTGAAATAAATTTACATTTATTTCATGTTAGTATCTAATTTAAGGTCAAATCAAATGCTCCCTCTGCTCATATTTATTTGTTCACCTGAGGGTAAAACACGTTTATTAAAAAATGTAATTATTATTCTTATTTTTATCAAAATAATTTTTAAAATCTCCGTATTATCATTTATCTCTCATTATTTAATTGATTTATTAGTGGAACATTAATTAGTACCCAATCAAACATAATGATAGAATAGATAAATGTGCAATTAATACTATCTTAAAAACATAAGGGGACGTTTGTTTCATGGATTTAAAAAACATTCTTAGGAATCTGATTACTGGGAGGATTTTTATATCATGATCATGTGCACTTTTAGATCATTGATGATCCATGTATTAAGAACCGTTAGATATAATATAATTTATTTAACGGTTAAGATCTTTAACCAGCTACCCATAGAACCAGTAACCCTCCCTTACTTCTCAATCTATGCTTCATCAGTTTGCAGAAAAAAAAAACCAAAACAAATACTAGCATATCTCTCAATGACCACTCCATTTATGAAAATCTCTAAGGTTTCTGTGTGCTAAAACTAGAAATTCCAGAAATATTTCCAACATCCCCTCTCGATATTGAATGTTAAGGATTACTGTGATTTATGCCTTCGTTAACTTTGTTGTTTTTGCTGATTTTCACATTTTCTTGTCTCAATGGAAGCTGTTCATTTTTTGACCGATTTGCTACGTCCATAAAAAACCTAAATTGAAGGATTATTGTTTGTAGTTTCTCTTTAATTTAATCTCTTTCTTCTTTTTCTACAGAGGCATTTAGATGGCAACTTGTATACCTGCGGGATGTGGCGCACTTCATTATAGAGTGACAAACTGCAGGGGACAAAGAATCATAAATTATGCAGAATAAAAATAAGAATTTTTTTTTCTTTTTAGGAAGTCAAATTGTTGGCTCATATTCAAATCTTCAGTTTAGTTTTCAAATTTGCTTTTGTTTGTTTTTCGATTGAAGTGACTGTCGGAATCTAGAAATTTGTCGCCGGAATCTAGAACTTCTTCGCTGGATTCTTGAAGTGATAGGAATACAGTGAAAGAAACATATATAAAAGTTAAATAGAAAAATAAATATAACCGGCAAACTTATAATAGCAGGTAAATCGAAGGGGATCATTGATGGTCAAAAACTGTACAGGACCATCGTATACACACCCTTACTGGGAATGTACTCTTGACATGCCCAGGAATGTACTCTTGACATTTCAATTAATTATTTATATCATTTGCGAAAAAAAATATATTAACGTTACTTAAAATTTACTCATAAAAAATATATTAACATACCAAAAAAATTAATTGAATTACAAATTTTAAAAATAAAGATTTAGAGAAGCTTGTCTTACCTATTGCATATTAGCATATCATTAAAGTTATATGTGAATATTCTCACTATAATATATCACAATAATATAAACAAGCACACATATTATATATGTAGTAAGATCTTAATAAACAAGTTTATGATAAGGATAATTTTATCATATAATTAACTAATAAAAAATGTAGTATTTAATAAAGTTTATATTTTTGTAAAAAAAAAATTATATGAAGCATTAATGTAGAAGAACAATATAACAGTTATTTTATATGTGGTGGAGAGTAATAGGGGTAGTTTTGGTTTTTCATCAAATTTTAACATACCCACTACTCAGGAATCTTTGTTTCTAATGGTTGAGAGTGGTAATGAAAATCAACCATAAGGTGGGAAAATGATTTCCTGGGAATCTTCTTTTTTTGAGAGTATTTTTAAAAAAACTTATAATAAACATGAAAATGCTCATTCCCAAGTTAACATTCCTAGGAATCTTTTTCAATTCCACGAAACAAATGCCCCCTAAGTGGACAGATAAATAGGACAATTTTTTTTCTCCCTAGACCAATAAAAAGGAACGAATGGAGTATATACTTAAAAGTCATACAATTGATCTCTATACAAAATGACAAGTCCTATAAGACACAAATAGGACCTAAAGAGGTTGAAGGGGTGACACATGCACAAAGAAATAAAGAAGATCGATAAGAGTTAAGTTAATGACTTCTTGCATCTAACTGGTTAGTCTAGTGATTGAGGAGTATTACTTTGAGTAGTAGTTCCTCGTTCGAATTGTTTGGATATGGCCTAGTAGACAAGTGTTTGGCACGTGCGCTTGAGCACACACGCATGTGTAACGCTAAAGTAACTTGTCGTTGTACTAACATAAGGAACAAGGTCAATAATGATCTAATTAATTAGTGGGTTTTGTATTGTTAGTAAGTTACTAAAGGTAAGTAAGTGTAGTGAGCCGCTTTGTAATAGAGTCGTCAATATGAGTTCCAACCTGTGAGCCAACCCGGCTCACCGCGGGTTAGAGCCGGGTTGGGTTGAGAAAAATTTAGCTCGCTTTAAATTATAACTCACTTAGCCCAACATGTTTAACCTACAACTCACACAGGTTTAGACCGGGTTGAGGCGGGTTGACTCGCGAGTTGGCTCGTGAGTTGGCCCGCGGGTTTGAATGAATTTTTTTTTCATATTAAAATAAGCTAAAAATGAGTAAAAGATAAAAAAAAATAGCAAAATTTAATTTAAATTTTTAGATTTTTTCTTTTTAATTTTTAAAATTGTTCCTTTTTATGTGTTTTGTATTATATTTTTTTAAGTTAGAGTGTTTGTTAGATTTTTTTAAAATAAAAATTGCATTTTTTTGCTTTAATTTTTTTTATTTTCTTTTAATAAAAACAATTTTTTGTGAGCCAGTCCGTTTAACCCGCAACCCGCGGTGGGTTGGGTTGAAGAAATTCTGGCTTGCAACTCATTTGAGCCAACCCGTGCGGGTTAAAAAAAATTTCAACTCGTGGTGAGCCAACCCGTGTGAGACAGGTTGGCTCACTTTGACAGCTCTACTTTGTAAGCAGAGAGCCTAAGAGGCATGACTACTCGTCTTGATGGACCGATTAGTAGTCATATCACATTAGGGTTATAATTAATGGGCGTAATCCCCGACGGTGACACGCAGTAGCTTATGACTCTTAAAGATACGATTGACTTAATTTGTGTCGTCAAGGTGTAGAGCGTTGGTACACAAGTTGTGTCTATCGTCGGAAGACCCCGACTTTGACTCTGTAGAGATCGTGATTTGTAGTGACGATCACGTCGTCTCTCCTACAATATGGACTCAGGTATATTACGTTTTCGCTCACCTCTTAAATCTATTCGATAATTACGCGGTTCGAGTCTCCGTTCATAAAGATTATAACGTAAGTTCCTTCACAAACCCAATTGACACATTTTCGCCTATAAAAAAAATGACTAATACTCTTTTTTTGATAATAATAATAATAATTCATTTGGCTTATATAAAAAAAGAAATTAACTTAATGAAAATAATAAAGGTGTTAACGTAATTATTGAGATGCATTAAAAAACTAAGTGAAAGAATTATAATTTAAATTTTAAAGAGAACACTAATTAAAAACATATAGTTATATTTGAAAGATTATTTATTTATTTATTTAATGGCATCAAATGCATTCACACTTAGACTCATGCAGATGCAGCAAGTCATTACGCGTTACTACTAATTAACTATTCGTTTCTATTTATTTATTCCGTTAAAAGTATATTATGTATATTCAAAATATAATTATTAATCTTATTTTTATTAAAATATTTTTTAATTCTTTATAATACTCTTTATTTTTTTAATTTTATTAATTGGATAATAAAATATTAATTATTTTTTTAATTAAAAATAATAATAAACAGATAAAAAATAATTAATACTTCATTAAAAATATAAAAACAATTTTTTTAAGTAGACAGATAAATTATCTTGTATCCTTATTCCATTTTGCCTTTTCTTTATTATTATTTACTCTTTTTGATCCAATTGTTTTATAGTTAAGGTTTTTTCACATATAATAAAAAAACATTAATTAGTAGAATTCTATTATATTGTTAGTTAAAATACTTTTACTTATATTTTTAATTTTAATAAAAACTTATTATATTTGTTAATTTCTCATTCTCTTTTACATTAAATGAGAATATTGTTATGAACCTAACCCGCGGGAAGGATACGTGCAGGCCTCACGTGGGTGGCCCAAGCCGTCGGTCCTATGTCGTGTATCCACGACATAGGGACACGACATAAGACACAGGGGACTTCACCCCCCACGTGAGGACCGTTACAGATCCGTAACTACCGCCGCGATTCACGGAAGTGAGACAATGACAAGTTTGACTTTGGTGACCCTTGTTTACCCTATAAATACATGTGACTAATCTTCATTCGGTACGTTTTCATAACTCTAGATCTGAGAATTCTTGCTTAAGACACACAACTGACTTGATCGTCGGAGTGCTTGCAAGTACCCCCCTCACCACCAGGTGAGTGGTCGGAGATATCCAACCACCGTACCGGAGACCAAATTGGAGGCCGGATCCGCCATGCCAAATGCATGGTGGAACATTGGCGCCGTCTATGGGGAAGAATTGTTCTTCTCCAATCGTAACTTATCTCTTATTTCCTCCTTTATCTGGTTTTTCTGGTAATTTTGCAGGAAGAACATCACCGGAGCCAAGAACTTAATCCATCTCTCCTCGCATATCCATTCTTGCTGGTTATCAAGGTGAATTCCAGTCAATCAATCGGTGCAAAAGCCATTTCTAGCCGATTAATCAGTGAATTATGGCTTTCCACCGATTAGTTGATCGGATAATTACATTCTTTGAATTTTTCTGTAATAACTGCGCATATACTCCTCTATAAATATGTAATTTCTTTATCATCCTCATAAATCCTGTTTCATTAACGATCCTGCATGAGTGTATGGCAAGAAAATCTCTTCTGCCCGCAGGCAAATAGGAACTAACTCATGCTAACCAAAAATGTGGTTGTAGCGACATGGTGAACACCAGGAGAAAGAACCAAGGAGTTAGGGGAGCATCGGCCAACGCCGGAGGAGCCCCTGGGGAACAGCCCTCTGCTAACGAGCCTTCTCCACGACAACAACAAGAAGAGGACGGTTTGCTGGTCTGGCGATGTCCGAACAGAGGATGACAACGATTCAAGATGGCATGCTTGACCTCAAAGAGATGATTCGAAAGTAGGGCGAAGAAATTGAGAGGATGAACATGGAACGATAAGCTTGGAAGAAGCAACAAGAGGAATTTCAAGCAATTCTGGTCAACCTTGGGATGGGCCAGCAACTCCCTCAACGACATGAGAATCAGCAAGAGGGGCAAAATCCCCAAATGGAGAGGCAAGTCTCCTTGGTTGGTCCCCAGATCCCGCGCACCAACCCCGCGATAGTCCAGCCTCAACTGCCCGACCTGGATCAGGTGGCGGAAAATGACATGGGTATTGAAGGGTGTCATAACCCTTTCACCCTGGCAATCATGAACTTTGATATGCCGGCCAACTTTAAATTCGCCGTCCAGATCGACTCGTATGATGGGACAACTGATCCTCAAGATCATGTGGAGATCTTCCAGCAGACGATGATCTTCCAGGGGGCCAAGGAACCCGTTATATGCCGCACATTCCCTTTGACCTTGAAAGCCGCGGCCCAGAGATGGTTCTCATCGTTACCGGCGGGATCCATCGCGGGATGGAAAGCATTAAAGGATAAGTTCGTGTCCAACTTTACAAGCAGCAAACAACAATTTAAAACCGAGCACCACCTCGAGAGGATAAAGCAGAGATCAGACGAGCCATTGAGGGATTTCATCATTTGCTTCAACGCGGAATCTCTCGAGGTATGCGATGTCGCCCCGAACATGATACTGTATTTCCTTAGGCAGGGACTGAAGCCGGGAGGCTTCGCCAATGATTTAGCCGAAGAAAAGCCCAAAACAATGGAGGAGTTGAAAAAGCAGGCTGAGAAGTGGATTTAGATAGAAGAATGGGTTCGGAATAATAAGGCAGATAATCAAGCCGCTAAACAGGAAAGAGAGAAGAGAGACAAACAGAAAAATTCTTACGGCGAGAGACCCAAGGAGAATGAAAAAACGTATGATAAAGGCGGAAGACCACCCAGGGGCACTTACTCAACATATGCCCCGTTAACCATGCCGCCATCTCGTATCTATAAGGAGATCATGTATTCCGACCTAAAAGATAGGCCTCCTCCAATGAGATCACAAGCAAAAAATAAGGACAAATTTCGTCTATATCATAAAGACCACGGACACCACACTAACGAATGCATTCACCTTAAAGACGCCATCGAGAAGTTGATACGCAGGGAAAGTTGAGACAATTTGTTCAGAAAAATGATGAAGGAACATCCCGTGGAAGGAGCCCGTCGTCGCCCAGAAGACGTGAACATGCTGCAAGGAATCGGGACACTGGATGGGATGAAAGACGGAGATCTCGGTCCAGAAGCCCAATACAACATGAAGAAGCGACCTCTAAAGGGGTCATCAACGTGATTCCTGGAGGTCTTGATCAGGGGGAACCACCAGAGTCATCAAGAAAACGATCCCGGGACATAGAAGATCATTGCATGGCTGTGAAGGCCATGAAAAGAATTACTTTAGCATTCACCGAAGATGACCTGCCTACGGATGCAGCCGGGACCAATGCCCCCCTGGTTATCATGGCTAAGATGGCAGGGTATGAAGTAAAAAGGTTATTTGTTGATCAAGGGAGCTCAACCGACATAATGTTTTGGGACCTGTTCCAGAAGTTGGGCCTAACAGATAAAGATCTAATCTCTCACAAGGGAAATTTGATAGGCTTTACAGGGGATACTATCTCCCCCAAGGGCTATGTAAAATTGAAGGTAACTTTTGCAGGTCGCGACGGAAGCAGATCAGTAGAGGTGAAGTTCCTCGTTGTAGAATGCCCCTCAGCCTATAACGCCATTATAGGCAGACCTACTCTGAATGCCTTGGGAGCGGTTGTCTCAACTTTGCACATGGCGATGAAATTCCCTGGTGATAGGGGCGACATCGTCACTATCCGAGGGAAAGGCCCTGAGGCACAACATTATTATTTAGAAAGTCTTAAAATAACGAAAACTATGCTAGTGCAGGAACAGGAGAAAGTAAAGGAGACACAGAAGAAAGAAACCAAAGGAAAACAAAAGCTCGTTAGGCGAGATGATGCCGTAATGATGACGGACCTGGATCCAAGAGGGAAATTACAACATGAACGGCCTGAACCTGAAGGTGATTCTATGGAAATACAACTTGGGAGTCAACCTGATCAGGTAATCAAGGTCGGGAAAAACTTACCCATTGATATTATGAAAAATATGATCAAAGTTTTGCAGGATAATAAGGATATTTTTGCATGGGTCGCCTCGGACATGCCGGGTGTAGATCCCGAGTTCTGTTGTCACCGACTCGCGATAAAGGAAGGAGCTAGGCCAGTGGCCCAGAAAAAGAGGAGAATGGGCTAAGAGCGGACAATAGCTATTGAAAAATAGGTTGACGAGTTATTAAACGCGGGATTCATCCGCGAGGTACAGTATTTTGACTGGCTATCCAATGTCGTGATGGTAAAAAAGGCCAACGGAAAGTGGAGGATGTGTACCGATTACACAGACCTTAACAAAGCTTGCCCGAAGGACCCTTTTCCGCTGCCCTGCATAGTTAAGTTGGTCGACAACTTAGCGGGTTATATATATCTTTCTTTTCTGGATGCTTATTCTGGTTATAATCAAATTCCTATGGCTCCCGAAGATCAGGATAAGACTGCCTTTATCACTGATCTCGGGGTATTTTGTTATAATGTGATGCCCTTTGGTTTGAAGAATGCAGGAGCGACATACCAAAGGATGATGGACAAAGTCTTTGCCGAGATGAGAGGCAGAGAGGTCGAAGTCTACATCGACAATATGATCGTCAAAACAAAAGATGATCAAGATCCATCGAAAGATCTGGAATCTGTTTTTCAACGTTTACGGCAATTCAATTTATGGCTTAACCCTCTGAAATGCACGTTTGGTGTGGAAGCTGGCACGTTTCTGGGGTTTAGGCTCACAAATCGCGGCATTGAAGCAAATCCGGATAAATGTCGGGCAATCCTCGACATGTCCAGCCCCAGGACGGTCAGGGACGTACAACAACTTACGGGGAGGGTCGCAGCTTTGTCTCGTTTCCTTCCAATCTCGGCAAAGCGCTGCCTTCCCATGTTTAAGGCCTTGAAGAAACAACACATGTTTGAATGGACGCAAGAATGTGAAGTCGCGTTCCAAGAGCTCAAAGCCTCCCTGGCATTTCCCCTATCTTAACAAAGCCGATGGCGGGGGACACCCTGATGCTCTACCTTGCGGTGGCTGACGAGGCCGTGAGTGGCATACTAATAAGAGAAGAAGGTAAAGATCAGTTCCCAATCTACTTCGTTTCTGAAGTCTTGCAGGGAGCTGAGTTGAATTATCAACGACTTGAAAAAGTAGCTTTCGCATTACTGGTGGCTTCGAGGAAGTTACGCCCATATTTCCAATGCTACCCCATCCTAGTCAGGACCAATCAACCGATATGACAAATCTTACACAAACTAGACTTGGCAGGAAGGATGATGTCTTGGGCGATTGAGTTAACTCAATATGATATATCGTATGAACCACAGCTAGCTATTAAAGCACAAGTCCTCGCCGACTTCCTTGCCGAAATGACATATCTCGGAGACATCCATCCCGGGGATTGGACAATATATGTCGATGGCTCCTCGAACATCAAGGGATGTGGCGCCGGAGTGATACTGGAAAACTTGGAAGGATTGACAGTGGAGTATTCATTAAGATTTGACTTCCTGACATCTAACAATCAGGCATAATATGAAGCCTGCCTTGCAGGAATACGGATGACCAAGGAATTCGGAGCAAACACGATAACTATCTGTTCAGATTCAAAGTTGGTGGTGTCCCAGATTAAGGGAGAATACCAAGAAAAAGAGCCCATCATGCAGAAATATCTCGCCAAAGTACGAGATGCTCTAGTGGGATTCTCTAAATTTGAAATCCGACATATACCCAGAGAAGAGAATGCAAGAGCTGATCTCTTTTCGAAACTCGCCAGCACGAAGAAGACTTCAAACTACCACTCCGTGGTGGAAGAGGTAATCCCTTATCCCAGCTTGACCTTGCAGGTGCAGGAAGCAGACTGGAGAACCCCTCTGATAGATTATATTGAGAGAGGGATCACTCCCGAGGGCGATAAAGAGTCGCAGAAGGCCACCTGTTCAGGAAGGGAGTCTCGGTTCCACTTCTGAAATGCATTGGCCCAGAAGAGGTCGGGTATGTGCTGGCCGATATCCATGAAGGAAGTTGTGGGCACCATATCGGGGCTAAATCTTTAGCCAGGAAGGCGTTGAGAGCGGGTTACGACATAAGGACTTCACCCCCCACGTGAGGACCGTTACAGATCCGTAACTTCCGCCGCGATTCACGGAACTGAGACAGTAACAAGTTTGACTTTGGTGACCCTTGTTTACTTTATAAATACATATGACTAATTTTTATTCGGTACGTTTTCATAACTCTAGATCTGAGAATTCCTGCTTAAGACACACAACTGACTTAATCGTCGGAGTGCTTGCAGGTATCCCTCACCACTAGGTGAGTGGCCGGAGATATCCAACCACCGTATCGGAGACCAGATTGGAGGCCACATCCGCCATGCCAAACGCATGATGGAATAAATATAAATAAAAAAAATTAAATAAACTTTAAAAATATAAAATAACGATACTTTAAAAATACTTTTAAAACAAATTTTTAAAGATAAAACAACAAATAAAGAGACGAAAGACTATTTATTTCATTTAATTCATAAAGTCATGACATCACCTTTGGACAAACCTCATCGTCACAAACCGTCCTACATTTATCAGCCACCGTCACTTTTTGCTTATTGGTTATTTATAACCGATTCCGTTGCATACTTGCATTAAAGTATTCAATATTCATTATAAAAAATATTACTCCTACTAGTAAATTTTTCTATTAAATCTTTTTATAAATTTTTTATTTACTTAGTTTTAAGGTTCTTTTTACTATATACCACGTTCAAAATAATGTATAGTACATCATATAAAAAAATGTATACAAAACTCAATCAAAAATATTTAATATAATAATAAATTATGTATTTTGTGTGTATGCATACCTCTTTGATATTTTTTTTTAAACGGACTATAATCAATTAAAGATAATTTCATGACTTGTGTATGATACATCACTTTAAAATTGGTGAATGTTAAAATCCACCTATAATAGGTTAAAATTTTTTAATAAATAATAAATATGAATAAATAAAAGGTATATAGAATAAAACATTTAATTTAAAATCACGTATAATTCATATTTTTTAGTGGTGTATGATACACCACTTTAAAAGTGGTGTATCCTAAAATCCACCTAGTTTTAATAACCGTTGTCTACTACACTATTATTTCCGGTCAGACAAAAATAGATTTTTTTTATCCTTTTTATAAGAGTCTTTGTGAATCTTCTAGGCGTATTAATTACTAAAGAAGGATAAAAATACTTTGTTACGCTCAATTTATTATGAGCACTCACAATTTTCCATACAAATGGATGCATTAAATGCATGTGTATTTTAGTAATTTTCTCACATCGTTAATTGTAAAGAACATCACTTATTATGTTTTATTGGTATATATAAAACGTGTCCAATATTTGTTATAAAAAGGATTGGAGATAGTTAAGGTACAATAAATACACCTTCTTAAATAATTAGAATTACTATAAAAAATATTTATTAAATAGTTCTCAAGTTTAGAAATATTAAATTATATTATTTTTAATAAAATATTGTTATTTTTATAATATTAACTGAGACCCTAAAATTTTTAATTATTAAACCCACCTTTTTAATTTTATAAAAAAATTAAATTAAATCCATAATTTTATTCTTAATTTAAAAAAAAACAATTACTTTATTTTCACAAATTAATTTTTAATGTTTTTAATTTGATATATAATTAAATGGTGAATGGATTAAAAAAAAATAGGATAATTTTAAACATTGTCACACCTAATTAAATATTTCAATTTAATATTAAAGAATTTTCTGCAAAGGGGTGGTAAATCTCTTACTATGCAAATCCACAAAAGCCAATTCCACAATGATAAGTCAGAAAAAGGTACAATAGCCAACTACCTAGCAATCTATAAATTCAAAAAGAGTGTTGCAGCCTAAGATCATGATTTCATTTGTTCGAGATTGTTCTTGAAGAGTCTGAATAATCTCTATCATGCTACCAGCAAAAAGTGGCCTGCAAGATTAAGAAGCATAATTTGAATATCATTATCTACTTGAAATAAAAAGAAGTGTAACTTAAGAAGGTCACAAAAAGTAACAGGGGAAAAAAATCAATGGATTATTACATGAGCATGTGGTGTTTCCCAAAGTGTAACAAGCGTGGGAAAGGTGACTACACATATGGACAATTCGGTTGAGCCACAAGGACACGTGGAGGACGATCCGAACTCAAAGGAGATTCGTCGCAGCAAACATGACAAGAGAGAGAACGTTAAATTGCAGGACTACGTTTGTTGAAGGGCATGTGAGTGGTATGACCTTTCTCTCTGATAATTCCCTCTCTGATCTTCTCTGAATCTCCTTGCTTCTCTGTACTTATCCTGACTCTTTTTCTCAGGTAACAGTGCTTGTGGTCGTTATCGTTCGTGAGCATTAATACTATCGTCCCCTCTACACTCTGTTTCAATTTTAAATTCCATTTCGGGTTGTATTGACACTATTCCATTAATATACGTCACTGTTTCATTTCTATTCCACTTGGATTGTTACATTGGTGCTTTCATTGTCTTCCATGGCTGAGAATACGCGATTGAAGGAGCTGCAAACGGAGGTGTGTACGACTACTGAGGACCTTCTCCGTTTGGCCGCGACGGTGGAAAAGATGCAGACCACAATGGAAGCTCGAACTCGTACTCACGAGACGATGATGGAAGAAATCAAGGTAATGTTACAGCAATTATTACAGAACTCGTCCCAGCCTCATGGAAGCCCTTCGAACTCAACTTCTACGGGGAATGCGACTCCGTTGACGATGGCTTCGCCGGTGAAAGATATTTCTCTCGGTTTTCCCCACTTTGACGGTTCTTCATCAGTCCGTGATTGGATCTTTAAGGCTGATAAATTCTTCAATTATCATAACACGCCAGATGTTGACCGTGTCGAGATCGCTGCTATGCATTTTGACGGTGATGTTGTCCCTTGGTTCCAAATGCTGCAGAAACTTGATCAAGTTTCCTTGTGGACAGCTTTAACACACGCACTCGAATCTCATTTTGGACCGTCCCCGTTTGATTGTCCGATGGCAGAACTCTTCAAATTGCACCAAACTAGGTCAGTCTCGGATTATTATCTACGTTATGTCTTTGGCTAATCGAACTGATGGCTTAACTGAAGAGGCTATCTTTAATTGCTTTTTAAGTGGGTTGTATGTTGATATTAAGCGGGATGTCCTTGCTTTATCTCGTGCTAATTTGTTGCGTGCCGTAGCTTTGGCAAAATTGTATGAGGAGAAATATTTTCCTACTGTCACTCCTAAGTCCCATTTTCACCCAAAACTTGCTCCTTCCTCCACCAGTGTTCCTAACACACCTTCCACTCTGTTCCGTAACACTTCTAAGCTCTCCCTTCCTCCGTCCAAAACATCCCAGCCGGCCCTCTTACCTACACCTTCTGGTCCACCGTTGAGGCACTCTAATGTAAAGCGCATTAGTCCTGCCGAGATGCAATTACGCAGAGAAAAATGACTCTGCTATTTCTGCGACGATAAGTTTTCCTTTAACCACAAATGTCCTAATCGCCATGTGTTTCTCCTTCAATTAAATGATGACGAATTTGAAACTGGTGTGGGAGAGAATATTGCCAGTGATACCACTAGCATTCAGGAAGTCGAGGATCATCATTTATCATTGAATGCCTTGAAAGGGGGATTAGGTGCTGGTACGATCCGCTTCTTGGCTTACATTGACACAATGCCTGTGCAAGTGCTCATTGATGGAGGCAGTTCGGATAATTTCTTGCAACCTAGGGTGGCTAAGTTTTTGAACCTTCCGGTTGAAACCGCTCCTCTGTTCAAAGTCATGGTGGGCAATGGCAAGTATATGCAGTTTGAAGGCTTGGTGCAGAAATCGTCCCTTTAGGCCCAGGGCCATGTCTTTACATTGCCTGTTTTTCTGCTTCCGATCTCAGGTGCAGATTTAATACTTGGTGCTAGTTGGCTTCAGACCATTGGTCCTCATTTGGCAGATTATCAGGCCTTACAGATTAAGTTCTTGCATCAGGGACGTTTTACTACCTTACAAGGTGACATCAATCCATTACCTGCTTCGGCTCAATTGCATCACATCCGACGGTTGGTGCAAATAGATTCCATCGCTGAGCTTTACAGCATGCAACAGGTTCACATCGAACCTTCCACTTTTCCATTATTGGAGTTACCTGAGGATATGCACCCTGAGTTAGTTATGCTCTTACATACTTATCGTGAGGTTTTTAATACCCCCAGTGGTTTACCCCCGCCTAGAGCTCAAGATCACTCTATTCCATTATTAGAGGGTTCCAATCCAGTTAAAGTTCGCCCATACCGCTACCCTCATAGCCAAAAGGAGGAAATTGAAAAATTGGTGGATGCTATGTTGGAGGAAGGCATCATTTAACCAAGCAATAGTCCTTTTTCATCTCCTATCATTTTGGTAAAAAAAAAAGATGGCTCATGGCGCGTTTGTACCGATTACAGAGCTCTCAATGCCATTACCATAAAGGACAGCTTCCCTATCCCTACTGTGGATGAATTAATTGATGAACTTTATGGAGCTTGTTTTTTCTCCAAACTAGATTTACGGTCTGGCTATCATCAGATCTTGCTCAACCCCGATGATTGCTTCAAGACTGCATTCCGCACTCATCAGGGCCTCTACGAGTGGCTTGTCATGCCCTTTGGCTTGACCAATGCACCTGTCACTTTCCAAAGTCTCATGAATCAGATTTTTAGTGGGTTGCTTCGCAGATTTGTCTTAGTTTTTTTTTGATGATATCCTGGTTTACAGTGCTTCTTGGGCAGATCATCTATATCATTTGGAGGTAGTGCTTAAGATACTTCAGCAGCATCAGTTATTTGCAAGGTTCTCTAAATGTACCTTTGGTGTTCAACAGATTGGTTACCTTGGCCACACTCTCTCTGGTGATGGAGTTGCCATGGACCATGATAAACTCGAAGCTATTCAGACTTGGCCTACTCCTACAAATTTGAAGCAATTACGCGGTTTTCTTGGCCTCACTGGTTACTATCGACGGTTTGTGAAAGGTTATGCTACCATTGCTTCTCCCCTCACTGATTTACTCAAGAAAGACTCCTTTGTTTGGTCTTCTACAGCTGATAGCGCTTTTGCAGCCTTAAAAACAGCCCTCACTTCCGCGCCTGTCCTCGCAATTCCTAATTTCAAAGTTCCTTTTATTCTCGAGACTGATGCCTCCGGTTCTGGAATTGGCACTGTTTTGAGCCAAGATAAGCACCCTATCGCTTATTTCTCCAAGAAGTTGTCCCCACGAACGCAAAAACAATCCGCTTACACAAGGGAATTTTATGCCATCACGGAAGCTATCTCTAAGTTTCGACATTATTTGTTGGGCCACAAATTTATCATCAAAACTGATCAAAAGAGTCTGAAGGAACTGTTAGAGCAGACCTTACAAACCTCGGAGCAACAGCAATGGCTTCCCAAATTTATTGGATATGACTTCACTATCCAGTATTCTCCTGGTAAGGAAAATATTCCGGTTGATGCCCTGTCGCGTTGCTTTGCTATGGCGTGGTCTGAGCCCTCCAACACATGGCTACAACAAATTGTTGAGGGTACTAAGCAGGATGCTGCTTTAAGGAGCATTTATGAATCGTGTGCTGCCAATGCAGGGAAATTTGGCAATTATACTATTGCTGATGGTCTAGTGCTGTGTAAAGGCAGAATTCTGTTACCTAATGTTGCATGCTTGAAACATCAGATTATGACTGAGTTCCATTCTACTAAGTTGGGTGGTCATGTTGGTGCCACCAGGACTTTGGCTCGGATTAGTAGTCAATTCTCATGGCCAAGAATGCGCGAGAATGTCCGCAAGTATGTCCAGGAATGTCTGATATGTCAGCAGGCCAAGCTCGACCAAACCTTCCCTGCTGGACTCTTGCAACCCTTACCTATTCCTCAGATTGTGTGGGACGAAATCGCTATGGACTCTATCACACATCTACCTACTTCCCATGGACTCTCCACTATCATGGTTGTGGTGGATCGCTTGTCTAAGTTTGGCCATTTCATTCCATTGAAAGCTGACTTTACAAGTAAATTGGTTGCAGAAGCTTTTATTTCACACATCGTTAAATTGTATGGTGTTCCTAAGTCCATCGTCTCTGATCGCGACCGAGTCTTTATCAGTTCCTTCTGGCAGCATTTGTTCAAGGCACAAGGCACCACGCTCTCCATGAGTTCTACCTATCATCCCCAGTCCGATGGGCAAACCGAGAATCTGAATAAGACTCTCGAGATGTATCTCAGGTGTTTTGTTTTTGAACACCCTAAATCTTGGGTGGACATGTTACCTTGGGCTCAATTTTGGTATAATACCTCTTTCCATCAAAGCATTGGTATGACACCTTACCAAGCCTTGTATGGTCGACTCCCTCCTACTGTCATCAGATATGAAACTAATGATACTGATCCAGTTACAATACAAGAGCAGCTTAAGAACCGTGATGCATTATTGGCTAAATTGAAGGCTAATCTGTTTAAGTCTCAGAACTATATGAAGTCTCAGGCTGATAAGAAAAGAAAAGATGTGCATTTGAATGTTGGTGATTTAGCTTTAGTGAAGTTGCAGCCATACCGCCAGCATTCCGTGGTGTTGCGTAAAAACCAGAAGTTGAGTTTGTGATATTTTGGCCCCTTTGAAGTCCTGCAAAAGATCGGATCAGTTGCGTATAAGCTTCAGCTTCCTGTCTCAGCTCGCATACATCTTGTCTTCCACATTTCTTTGCTTAAGAAGTTTTATGGCAATCCTACACAGCCATATTTTCCCTTACCTCTCACCACTAATGAATTCGGACCCGTCTTACAACCTCTCAAAGTGCTAGTTGTCAGAGTCGTTCATCGCTTGGGAAAGGATGTTCCACAGGCCTTAATTCATTGGGATTCTGCAATTCCTACTGATGATTCCTGGGAAGACGTAGACGAGATCCAACAGGCCTATCCTAACCTCAACCTTGAGGACAAGGTTGTTTTTAAAGGCGGGAGTAATGTAACAAGCGTGGGAAAGGTGACTACACATATGGACAATTCGGTTGAGCCACAAGGACACGTGGAGGACGATCCGAACTCAAAGGAGATTCGTCGCAGCAAACGTGACAAGAGAGAGAACGTTAAATTGCAGGACTACGTTCGTTGAAGGGCATGTGAGTGGTATGACCTTTCTCTCTGATTCCTTCTCTCTGATAATTCCCTCTTTGATCTTCTCTGAATCCCCTTGCTTCTCTGTACTTATCCTGACTCTTTTTCTCAGGTAACACTGCTTGTGGTCGTTATCGTTCGTGAGCATTAATACTATCGTCCCCTCTACACTCTGTTTCAATTTTAAATTCCATTTCGGGTTGTATTGACACTGTTCCATTAATATACGTCACTGTTTCATTTCTGTTCCACTTGGATTGTTACACAAAGCAGTAAAACTAATTAAAAATGTTCAATTTTCTTCCAGGAAACTAAGACTACTTACTATAAGAAAATTCAACAAAATCTTGACAATCTAAATATATGCCAGGAGACAATGAAGGAGATTGGAAGGTTAATCTACCATGTTGGGACAAAAATTGAATTACAAATTAGTTGTTTAATAGGTTAGCAGTAGCAGACAAAATTGCCAACATATATACTCACTGAATTACTGCACAAAATGAATAACTAAGTTAGTAAAATAACTAGAATTTTCATCCATGATTCATAATTCATTAATACTGGAATCAGATGGTTAGATGGGTTTAAAATGAAAGAGCAAAAACATATTCCAAAATAATGAAATCCTAGAAGAAAATATTCTTAGTTCTTTAGAAGGCATTATTGGAATTTTTATATTGGTATGTCATTTTGTATTCTCTAGTAGTATCTAGAGTGATTTTGCTTTGTCAGGACCAAGTGAATAAAGAATGACTGGGAACCTAAGATCTCTGCATCATTGTGTATTCCACGAACATATTGAATCATATCTAATTGTCATAAATATAAGTATTTAACTTTTGAATTTTGAAGATTAACGTGAAAGGAAAAATGTATTAGAAAACAAAATCAACTCATTGATCACAATACATTAAACATCAATTACAAAACTCAGGCCTAAATAGTCCTTTTGGTCTTTCCATTAAATTTCCTCTCAACAAATAAATAAATAATTCCTTCACGTACGTTCATAATTCTCAAGAATTACAGAGCATTATAAGATCAATTTCAATCTTGACTTTGATGCATTATAACCTAAAATGATACAGTTACTAACATGCTCCAACCGTCGAGTCACTTGCCTCACAGCCACCTCCATGCTCCATCTACGCGACCCTCTGCTGTTAGAGTTTGTGATTAGGGTTTTGCACCTTTGCTACAAATAGAATATCTCATCTATAACCCTTAGCCATGGAAAGGGAAGAGAAAACATTTGAGAGGGCGAAAGTTAAGGATTGGGTGAATGAAAGAGCGAGAGATCGAGTAGAGTGAACCAAGTGTTGAGACTTGAGACTTGTGAAAAGGGATGAGTGGTGGCCGAAGGAAACGTGAAAAATTGGAAAGGGAAACGTTAGATATTACAAAATTTTTCCCGTGCACATCAATTTTCTTAATAAAACAAATAAAAATAAAAATTAATTTTAATAACCGCCACTAAATAAGTAAAAACAGCCGCTAAATAGTACAAATTCACAATGTTTAGGTGATCGCCGCATGACCCACTGCAAAGAGGGAAGCGGTGGCGATATTGCCCTAAATTGCCACTAATTAAATGCCCCTAAATGCGGTTTTTCTTGTAGTGCATGTTGCAAGCTTGCATTTAAAGATATATGGTATATGCTTTGCATATGAGTTTTAGAAACCATGCCCAAAATATGATGGATTAGTTTCTTGGGAGTAAGCAAGACATGAAAAAATTATTATATTGAAGAATTCGCTTGTTCTTCAAAATATGTCTGCATGATATTTTTTTTAATTATTCTTTTTCATCATAATTAAATCGGGATGGCCTCATCGGTCATGCCAAACAATAAATTACGATCCTTAAACGTCTGATTTATGATAATATGTGTTTTGATATTGTATACTAGCTGTAATGAAGCTTTTAATTATCTTATATTTGCTCTTCTGAAGCTTTGAGCATATACTACTTGAAGAATATTCGCTTCAAAAAAATATTCTTTGGTAGATTTTTTTGCGGACAGCTACTACTGGATATCATCCAAATAGAATATGATACTGACCCCAATGTACCCTTATTCTAACTTTCTTTGATATGAATTCTCTATTCCAAATTTCTTTTGGTAATACAGAAAATAGTGAAAAAAAAATAAAATCTTGCTATATCAATTTCTATGATACACAAATGGAGTAAAATCCTCAGATCAAAATTTTTGTTATTTTAGTTAGGTGTAAGTCTAACGAGAATAATATTCTACAACCAGCCATTCATTTATTTTCAAACCAACCTATTTACTATCATGATTTGATTCTAAGTGTATGATCTCAATTCAACTCTTATCTTTTCTATCATAATATAGATATGATAATTTAATATCTGTATTTGACTTCCACATCTCTTATTCACGATAATAATTTTCTATAACATGAGTTTTCACATACATAATAATCATAGAAATTTTTTTGTTAAATTATAATATGTATTCATCGCATGTCTGTAAGAGTTTTTCAAGAAAAAGTTCTCTCTATAATATATAAAAACAAATTTCTAGTTACTTTCTTTCACCAAAATGATCATTTAAATAATTGGACAAACGCTCTTCCTTTAATAATACTTACAAACATACTAATATACATGTGAAACTAGGTTGAATCTTATAACATTTGCATGAGAATGATATAATTTTCTATTATTTAACGTGACAAATATCTTATTGTAAATTAGAATCAATCAAGTAATGAAACATTGCAAATCAATACTTCAAAAATTCTTTAATGTTAATTCATCAAAATTAATATGTATAAGGCTTAATTGCACTTTTAGTTTTAATTTTCGTGAATTTAATCCTCTAAATATCAATTTCATGAATTTGATCCCCATGTTATCAAAAGTTGCAAGTGTTACCCTTGTATCCATTTCTGTTAATTATTTAACCGTCAAAACGATCAATTCATTTTAAAAAAATCATTTAAGTTATTTTTGATAAAAAAACAAAAGAAAAATAAAAAAGAATAATTTTCAGGTAAAAACTTAAAAGTGAATAATACATTATTTTTTTTAAAAAAAATTTAAATAATTTAAGTAATTTAAAAAATATATTTTCATTTTTTTAAAAATAACTTAAATGATTTTTTTAAAATAAGTTGACTGCTTTCATTGTTAAATAGTAATTAATAAAAATGGATGGAAATGTAACATTTGCAACTTTTGGTAACATTGGAGATCAAATTCGCGAAATTGAAACTTAGGGGACTAAATTCGCAAAAATTAAAAATATGAGGACCAAAAGTGCAATTAAACATCGGCATAAAAACATGTAATATGTCAAATGAAAACTTTAAATATGAAAACTTTCATATAATGTCATAACGATGCACTTACAAACTAATGGCCTGTATGAAACAGTTTTGGTTTTTAATTTTTAAAAATTGTATTACAAAACAATTTTCAGAAACAGTTTTTAAAAAAAAGTGATAGGAATTTGAATACAAATTTGTGTGTAAAGAAAACTAAAAACTGAAAACCAAACATGTTTTAGATGTTTTCATATTTTGGTTTTTAAATACTGAAAAACAAAAACTTTTGTTGAAAACTGTTTTTGAAAACTCGATGGCCAAACGGATTTTTTAGTTTTCTGTTTTTAAAAACAAAAAATTGATTTTAAAAAGAGAAATCAAATAAGCCCCTAAATCTTTTCTTAACCGCAACCTATTCGATACCGTATTCAAACAGTATGCATAGCACGTGAATTGTCGAATAGAGTTTTTTTTTTTTTAAAGATGGATTAATCACAATTCGATATTATATTATTTCATTTTTTAAAACAAACCAAATGAAAATCAGTTCTTGAAACTTATCAATATACTGTCATTTTTTTTATATCATTTAAATTCAAATTTGCCAAATATCCAATATGAGAATGGATCTTATATAAAGAATTAGTGTGTGTTTGGTAACACTAGCTTATAACTTATTTATGAGTTTATAATTTATAGCTTGTAGCTTATTGTCAAGTGAAGGTATTTAGTAACAACAGCTTATAGCTTATATAAGCTATAAGCTAGCTTATGAAAAGCTACTTAAGTAGCTTATAGCTTATTAGAAGTAGTTTTCAATAATTCTTTCCTTTTTAACCCTCTAGTCATTTATTATGTTTACTTTATCAAATAATTTATTACATGTAATTATTACTTGTCCTTTTAAGTCATTTAACAAATATAAAGCTACCTAATAAGCTAATTTTACCAAACACCTCTACTCAATTATAAGTCACAAGCCATAAGCTACAAGTCATAAGCTATAAGTTATAAATTAATTTTACCAAACAGAACCTATTTGTAACATTGTAACATTGTAAATGAGTTTTGATAACTACTACACTAAGGATGTGTCCTATTTACGAGATTTCATTCAATATAATAAAACAAACAGGAGAAAAGTACAAATAAGATTAAGAAGTTTAACCCATTCTTTTTTTTGGATTATCTTTACAGCAATTTTTCCTATTTGTGCCTTTTTCTTTATTTTCAAAAATGAGACTAGTATATACGATATGACATAAACAAAAATCATCTTAGAAAACCAGAAACATGTATACCACACTGAGGATTATTATGCTATGTTCATATATCCATATGGACATATCAGTAAGGAATAGGAAATTATTAAACATAAATTGTAAGCAGTGAATGATTCATGAATTTAGTTTCAGTAACAGTGATATAAATAAAAACAATGTTACCTTTAGCACTTTTTCTCACGTGTTGTCAGAGAGAATGAGAGATTTTATTCTATTGTGGGTTGAGTACAAGAGTTGAGAGTCTAATTATAGGCATAGATAAAAGCTTAAACAAAAGCACAGATATAACTAATCCATCTCTATCCAGAACTTATACTGTACTTAATAAAACCAACTAGATATCTACATCCATTAGATATTCATAACAATATTCAAGTTGTTCATGCCAAGAATTCTAGGCTTTGAGTAGGAGAGAGTTTCTCACTCTAAAACCTTTACTCTTTATTTAAAAATTTATTTCCTTAGAACAAGATTTTTTAACCATTAAGTGTCCATCTGGTTATGACTCCCCTCGCCACAAATGCACGCATAATGAGATATTTTTGTGAAAAGGAGATTCTTTTACTTCCGCAAAACAAGTTTTAAGGATTCCTAATAATTTTTGGGGAGTTTGAATAAGATTCTGACACCCTTAAAATCAATTTTACTAATAGTGAATTCAAATCATAACGCAGATTTAACATAAATAAAAATTCTTTACTTTCTCTAAAATCAATTACACTTATAATGAAAGTTAAAACAGATGGGTCATCTTAAAATTACATAAGAATTATGAAGATATACAAAGTAACAAAAAAAAATAAGCAAAGGACCAAGAGCCGATTCAAAAAATAATAAATTTATTCCCCGAAAAAGCCTTAATATTTTTATGGATAACAAAATTTAACTACTTACAATACAGCCAGCGTATCATTTGAGAAATCTTGCAAGTTCATGTACTCTAGTTGTTCTTTGTGGTACTACATCCATACATCCATACATCCCTCATTCTAATATTTTTTTCCAATTTCAAAACTCTTCCATTTTTTTCATCCTCCATCATAACAGAGCTACTCCCTTTTATCACAAACGTTTTTTTTACGATACTAAAAAGCAAACTCTCCAAACACAGCACAAGAAGCTGAAAAAGCTACACCATAGCCCAATAAACAAGCAGGCTGCTGAAAAAACAAACTCTAAAACAAGAAAACTTGCATAACATTTAGAAAATAAACTAGAACACAATAGACATAGTGATCACCAACAGCTCCATTACAGACAAAGACCCAAACAGCGCATCGGATAGGATAACCATTCTGAATAAGAGTTTAAAAAACCTCCAACTTTAGATTTATTCCAAAGCCAAAAGCCAAGATCTTATGCTTACCGGTTCCATAATGTGAGCTATGTCTGGTATCACATTTTTGAAGATAAGCTCGTTCATAGTCAGCCATATGAACCAAATAATTGCGAATCAAATAGTCTGCCATGCATTTCTTTTTTCTGCATCTCCATTTGGTAAACCAGAGAATTGCAAGAAATTGTCCCTGACTGCTCTCATGAAGAGCTGTATGAATGCTGCATCTCCAAACTTGAGACCATACTTTACATTTGAAGAAAACATGATCACTTAACTCTTCCTCATTGTTGCATGCTGGGCATTGAGGTCCTCATCCTAGGATTACACCTCTTAGTAAATTAAGCTTTGTTGGGATCCTGTCAAGGATCAGTTTCCAAGCGAAGGCAAGGACCTTTTTTGGCGCCAGAGATTTCCAAAGCATTTTAAAAGGTTGTACAAAATCACCCACTGTCAAGACATTATAAGCTGATCGAACAGAGTATACTCCAAATTCTTCTGGCTCCCATTTCCACATATCAAGCTTATTCGTGAAAATCTGCACAGTTTGAAGATATGCATTGAGATAGCTTATCACTTCAAATCATCTTGCTTATCACTTCTTCGAAACACGACCTTTCGAGGTAGCATGAAAACAGGTTCAGGTGGAGCTGATTTGGCGAAATTCACAGCGGCTTGATAAATATGATCAGCATCCTTAGATTTGTTATCATCTAAGACCAGTGCACCGCCTTTCTCAACAGCTTGCTCCAACAGCAACAAAACTCCTTTTGTACAAGGTTCAGCAAACCTTGATGGCCGACCGCCATCTGCAGCTCCTGAACCATCTTCCATGTTATCAGTCTGAGGATCAACCATGTCATTAATATAATAGCCACAAGTTTCAGGTACACCAGGATTGGTATTCCCGGAGGCCGTGACATGTCCTGTGGTTCCAACTTCATAGGTTTTCATGGAAAGTGAAGTAGCATCACTAACCACAGATACAGGAAGATCACTAGTTTCTGTGGGACAAGGCACCTTAACTTGATGCACACACACATCATCTGAGTTAGAGGGCATGTTAATGTCATGAGATTCATTGCTTAGCTGCTCCACTGAATTCTGCTGCAGACACGGTGCTGACGATTCTTGGGCTTCTGAAGGAAGTGCATTGAAATTTTCACTGTCGACATCAGTTATACTGGCTTCCTCGCCAACGTTTCTAAGACTGGGTAAAGAGGAAGTCCAGTTATGTCCTCTCCACATAAGTATGTGCTCATCTTCAAACGAAAGCAATACGCAAGGAACAAGATCCTGAAATAAAAAAAATAAAAAAAAAGTCAATCTTCAAGAGTAGAAGACTAACTAAGATGAAATCGGTTGTACCTTTAATTTTGCTCCAATCCTTCTATAGTCACTTGCATTTAGTCCTTGACAATTTATTCTCACAAGCTCACACTCTTCAAATGCCTCTCTGACATTTGTTACAAGGTCACAGTAAACACCATTTTTTGCTGTAGCAACATAAAGATAGACACAATTCAATTTACCAGAAGAGGGAAAAATAATTTTCCTTTCTTGTTAAACTGTAATGAAAATTCAAAGAAAACTACCTATCTTGCATATGGGCATCAATATCTTTCCCTTTTGACGCATTTCAGTTGCTTTGGCTAGCGTTAGACCTTCTGGAACTCGTTGAATGAGCCTAGGATACACAGGAGGAACAGGTTTCCACAACATGAAAGGAAACTGTGGGCGCGTTTTATAGTTGTAGTTTCTTCCCCGGAAAAGGTACACTACACCACCCTTTCTGTAAATGATTTGCCCCCAAGTCCTTTCCTATCAAACCAGGCCAAATGAGATTTATCACAATATATCCAAAACTTCTCAAAGCATAAATTGGTAACAGAACAAGAAGCAAAGAATCAGAGGTTAAAAGCAGAAGAAACCAACCTCTAACTGCTGGCACACGTTATCCATGTCAACCGTACAAACTCCTCTGCATTTTATCTTGCATACCCTCCGCCGCTTCCAATAAGTATGTATAGTTTCCAACATGTTATGTGTCAAACCATCTCTACCTAGAACAGAAAATTTTGAGTGCATCTTTCTAACCGTAACAACTAGATAAGTGGGTATAAGCAATCTCCTCACTCTCATCTTAACACGCAACATCAGCTCTCCTTATTTAAATCCTACCAGAAAGATTTCACAAAACTCTTACATTTGAACTAAAGCGAGGTAACCACAAACTACTAACCAATAGTTATTCTAGCACCAGCAGAGTCTAAACAATACAACAAATTAAAAACTTAAAATGTATGAAATAATGATAAAGTTTAGATTGGAATTTGTGCTGAAATCACAAACTCTTGGCATATGTAAGATTTTGTATAAGATCATATGTGATCCTCCACGAGAGGCAATCTTACTCAATCTAAGCAAGACCATTATAGGCAGCAAAACTTTCTTCCCGACTTGGAACTTTTAGACCACCAGAAGCTCAAACAAGCCCATAACAGTGATCCATGTGGTCAGTTGTTAGTTTGCAAATGTTTGGAAAACAGTTATTTACATAGAAATAACGGTTTATTTTTCAAAATCTCTATAGAAAAGCTAACATAATCAAGCAATAATATTTTCTAAATAAACTTAACCAAATATGCAGTTAGCTCACAAAAAATTTGCTCAACACAAGATGAAGTTAACTCCTAATTAAATCACCTATCTATTTATGAGAAATCACAAACTAAAACAATTAAAAAAACTACAAGAAAAAAAAAAAAACAAAAGAAGATGATGATGATGATCAAAATACCAATAATAAGTTGGCTGGAAGTTTTCATGGTTCTGGCAACCAATTCAGTGATCTCATCCTTTGTCAATGGCTCCCCCAACATCTCTCTCGATTGCACGTACTTTGAACCGGACCCTTCCAAAAACGGACCGGGCGACTGAACCGGTTTAAGCCGCGGTGGCAGAACGAACGAGTTGAACTCCTTCAACTTCATCTTGCACGGCGGCAGCGGTGCCCGTCCAGTCCACGGCCGCGGCATGGTTGCCGGTCCGAACGGCGCGAATGGCGGTTCCCGCAATTTGACCGGCTTCGCCGACGGAGTCTCCGTGTAGCTGTACTTGAACTCGAACGGAGCACCGTCGACCACGTAAGACACTCCGTCATCTCCGACTTTCACATTCGCAGGTCCCGGTTGAAATCGACCAACGCTCGAGAACCTAAGCGCCCGCTTCGAGCCCACCGAGGGCTTCGGAGATGGTTTGGAGTACTTAGATTTCTTCCCAGGGATGGAAGGGCGCGATGGAGCGGACGGTGTTCCGAATGATTTGAATGTTTCGGCGGCGCCAGCAGAGGACGACGATTCCACGACGGCGGTGTTGGCAATGTTTTCGGCGGAGTCGAACCTGCGTGTGCGGCGGATTTCGTCTTCGATTTCCTGAATGGATCGTCGGCGCTGGTTGAATTTCTCGGCGTTGGCGTTGTTCCAACGAGAGAATCGGAGCTCCGTGGAAGAACTATGGTGGTTCGGGTTCGGGTCCACGGGTGGGGCAAATATAGGTAAACGGATTATCAGCCTCAGAGTCTCAGCCATTTTTTCTTATCCAAAAAACTTCATGAAAAACCCTTCAAAAAATCAAGGATGAATGCTATTTTCCGGAATCAGAAAACGACGTCGTTTTAGTTAGTCTTCGTGCTTCCATCCAACGAGTGGTACCAACGTAATTATTCGCGTTGACAAGGTCATATTCATATTCTTCTGAGTTCTGAGTTCTGAGTTTGAGTTAGTGTGTAACCACAATAGTCAGCAGAGAAGCTGTTGAAGTGGGAAATGGCACGATTTGAAGGTAATTGTTCCTTGTTTTTCCGCTTTCCTTTAAATTCTTAGTTTTATTTTTATTTTTATTTTTTGTGAAATTTGTATTAAAGTTCTATTTTTTCTGCTTTTTAGTTGAAGGGTGTGTTTGCTTGGTTCTGTTTTGCTGAGTTGAAGTGAATGAAGCTGTGAATGATAAGTCTAATTCAGTTTCTTGAAAAGTGAATCGGTTGAGTTTTGCATGAAATTGAAATGGGAATCTCTGTGGGAATTAGAAGGCTCTTGATTGTTGGTGTGTTCCTTGTTGTGATAGTTGTTTCCCAGTGTTATTGGACTGGGTATTATTCTCAGTTAGGTGCTCATAAGAATTCATTAGCTTTTCCGGTTCAAGTTGTTTCTGTTACTGAAACTGTAGTAAAGGGTGCTTCTAGATCCACTGAAATCATTGCAATGCCAAATGTTACTTTGGCCTCTAACTCAAAAAGATATGGTTATGGGAAAGAAGCTGAATTGGAATCTGCTCAGGTTAGAAATTCAAGAGAGAGAGACAGACTTGATAAGGGTTTTAAAGTGGAAAATCTTGAAGATGCAATTCACAGTGTCACTCAGAAAAGACCCAAGTATGTGCATGATACTCAACAGGAGGATAGAGAATTAGATAACAGACTCAGTATTCAACATCAGACAAATCAAATGGGATTTGCATCACAAGGGATTCCTCCAAATGGCATAAAAACTCTGGATGAAGATTTGCGCACGGCTGATCTGTTGCTTGCTGTGAAAAAGCCTTCAAATGGCAGTGGAATACAAAGTGTGGAAATGGGACCTCAGAATGAGAAACTACAGCAATTGAAAACTCCTTATAGTAACTCTAAGATGGGTACTTCATCCATGAGGAGTAGTTTGGTGTGGCCAACTTCAATAACTCAGATGAACTCTCTGTTGCTTCAAAGTTTAAATTTTTCTTCTATGGTATTGAGCTCATTTCAAGCTTTGTGGTTCCAATTGGACACATTGTAGAAGGTGTGTGACTCCTAATTTTCATGTATTGTGTATTGATGACAGAAGCCAAGGTGGTCTTCTCGACCTGACCGTGAACTCTTATCTGCAAAACTGGAGATTGAAAATGACCGTGTCCTGTCAAATTCTTCAGGACTTTATGCACCTATTTTCAGGGATGTTTCCAAGTTTTCAAGGTACCTTATATTTGATGCATAGCATTGTGTTAGTGTTATAAATCATTCTTTTTTTCATTCTTATACTCTCATTTCTGAGTTTCGAGCTGCGCTATGATATTTTTGGTTAGTGAGTTACTACTATTGATTCGGCTAGATTTTAAAATTGTCAACATCAATTTCAAGTAGTCACGTGTAATTTGTGGATATGTTCTTCAGGAGTTATGAACTAATGGAGCGCAAGCTCAAAGTTTATATCTATAGAGAAGGAGCAAAACCTATATTTCATCAACCGAAGATGAGAGGACTTTATGCCTCAGAGGGGTGGTTTATGAAATTGATGGAGGGAAATAAAAAGTTCACTGTGAAAGACCCCCGGAAAGCTCACCTGTTTTACCTACCATTTAGCTCGCAAATGCTAAGAATTACTCTTTCTGACCGTAAGCGGATGGAGCAACACCTTGAGAGATACGTGGAGTTAATTGCAGGAAGATATCGTTTCTGGAACAGAACTGGGGGAGCAGACCATTTTCTTGTTGCTTGTCATGATTGGGTACGCTTCCAATACTTCATTTTGATTACTATTCATATAAATTTTAGGATAGGGTTAGTGAAGTTCTCTTTTAGGATTAGCTACCTTTTAGAAAGTGCTTATATGCAACAAGAATTTATCAATTCGGAAATTTAATTTTATCACATCGATCATATATGAAAGCAAGGTGGCTCACATACTTATCCAGATAAGTGAACAAGTCTTTCTGATTATGCTAAAAGTCTTGTAACAGCGTCCCACATGTGTCATTGCTTTTTTGGGGACAGTTTTCTTCTAGAAAATAATCTCGATTTTTAAAAGCTTTCCCAAGGAGCTACAAAAAATAAGCGATTATTTATTCAAAAAAAGCTGAACCAGAGTCAAAACATGCATTTACATGATAATATTGCATGTAAACTCTAAGATAAATCTTGTCTATTTACAATTCTTTAGCACAGCACTTACTGCGTATCTAGTAAAATGGGATAAGAGTTTCTGTGTTGGATTTTTTCATGTAGTTGAACCTGGATCTAAGGCATGGTTCAGCAATATTAACATACTCTGATGTGGTAGTGTATGGAATTGCAGGCCTCCCAAATCACAAGGCAACCAATGAAAGGTTGTATTAGGTCTCTCTGCAATTCTAATTTTGTTAAAGGCTTCCAGATAGGAAAGGACACCACACTTCCCGTCACATACATACACTCTATGATGGATCCATTAAGAGAATTTGCAGACAAACCTCCTTCCAAAAAGTCTATTTTGGCCTTTTTTGCTGGAAGCATGCATGGTTATCTCCGTCCAATCCTGCTAAAGTTCTGGGAGAACAAAGAACCTGACATGAAAATATTTGGTCCAATGCCACGTGATATGGAAGGTAAAAGGGTTTATATGGAGTACATGAATAGCAGCAAGTATTGCATATGTGCCAGAGGTTACGAGGTTCACAGCCCAAGAATAGTTGAAGCCATTGTTTCTGGGTGCGTGCCGGTAATCATATCAGATAACTATGTGCCTCCTTTATTCGAAGTATTAAATTGGGAAGCTTTTTCTGTATTTGTTCGCGAAAGAGATGTCCCTAATCTTAGGAACATACTTCTTTCGATCCCAGAAGAGAAGTACTTGGCACTGCATTTGGGAGTTAAGAAGGTTAAGCAGCATTTCCTGTGGCACAAAGTTCCTGCTAAGTATGATTTGTTTCATATGATTCTTCACTCAGTATGGAACAATAGGATTTCCCAAATTCGACCGAGGTGATGATATCACCAGCTATTGAATACATCTTTCTATTATGTATGCTATTATTATTTCTTTTCCTTTATTGTGATGTAAATTGTTATGGGGTCTGATAACATATTTAGAATAGGCTATGATATCAACTCAAATTTGATTTTGAGTTTAATTCACTCTTAAAAGATAGTTGATAGGAAGAGGATTATTGCGCTACTAATGTGCACTTTTATCAAAAACAAAAATGAAATTTGTGAGACTAGAAACAAAAAGCAAAATTTTGTGTTTCTCCTTTATAGGATTGAACTAAAATACTAGTTGTTTACCTTTCATCTTTAATGCATAATAAGGTGGGTTTTATGATAGGAAAGATAAAAGTGTCCCACCATGGGAAAAGAAAAAAATGACTTGCAATAACAGGTTCTCTGTATTTACAATATATGTCACTGAACCTTCGAAAATATTTTAATTGCCCCTAGAGCTTTGAAAATATGAAAACTGGGACAATATAATAATGATTAAAAAATAGAGGATCATTGTGTTAAGATTGAAAGTTTCTGGAAACAGAGGAGGGGATGATGCGCTGTGGAAGAGGAAGACGATGACCCAGAAAGTCCACCGGAGAAAGAGGTGAAGAAAGCCGACGGAGGTGAGCGTTGAACGACTACGCGAAATGGTGCTGAATGCGAAACGCAGAAAATCCACCGGCGAAGAAGGAGGTGAACGGCGACGCGAGGGGGTTTGAACGGCGACGGAGTTGAGCGTTAAACGGCGACTCTTTTCATGTCGCCGATTTGTGCACTGCGAAGGTACTCTTTTATGCCTTTGATTTTGATTTCGATTCCGATTTGTGCGTTGTGAAATTGAGATAGATTAGGGCTTGTTCTGCTATGGCAGCACCATCGACAAGAGCACGTTTTTGTTCATCGACAAGGAATTCCAAAGCACGAAGAACATGACTCAGAGAAAGAAGTAGACGGTGGAGAAGACGATGAAGACAGGGACGAGGACAAGGACGAGGACGAGGATGGTGACGAAGAAGAAGGCGAGGATGACGGTGATGCTTCAAACATCGGGGACGAGGAAGAAGACTGAATAAAGAGGTGATGGTGAGTGCGCGACTACGGTGATGAGGACGATCGATGATGACGAGATACGAGGACGATCGATGACGACGAGATACGAGGACCATCGATGACGACGAGGGCGGCTAAGAGATGATTGTCTCAGATCTGCTTTATTAAATCCAAAAAATTAGGGATTCTAGATTGATGAAATTAGGGATTCTAGATTGATGAAATTAGGGATTCTAGATTTTTCCGATTCTGTGTTGATATGGTTTCTTGATTTTGGATAATAGAATTTGTTACAATTCATTTTCCTTTTTTATTTTGATATGGTTCAGATCTGCAGAAATCTCCTCACTCCTCTTTGATTTTTTTTTAAGATTTGAATTGTTTCCCTTTTTGTTTCGTTCTGATTTAGTTCTTCGATTTCTATAGAGACAGAACAAGGATGTATGATTCGAAGATGGACTGAGAACAGTAGTGCTTGTCTGCATTTTGGTATGGGAGACGAAAATCGTAAAGGCACATAGCTGCGTTTGGTGATGAACATGAAGAATGAATAGGTTGAAGAAAGGTTAAGGGAGATGATGGTTTTCTCCAGATTAGTTATATATGTATATTATCGATTCTTAATCTTGAATTTTTACCTTATTAATATATGTAAATTGTTGGTTTGGTATATAATTTTTTCAGATTTTGTTCTTTGTTCTTCTCAAATCTGGAAATTCCATATTCTAGATCCATTTTTGTTCTTTGTTCTTCTCAAATATGGAAAATCCAGATTCTAGATCCGTGTTTGTTCTTTCTTCTCAAATTTAGAAATTCCAGATTCTAGATCTGTTTTTAATGTGTTGTATTTTTTCAGATTTTGTTCTTTGTTCATCTCAAATCTGGAAATTCATATTCTAAATATGTTTCTAATGTGTTGTATTTTTCAGATTTTGTTCATTGTTCTTCTCAAATCTGGAAATTCCAGATTCTAAACCTGTTTTTCATGTGTTGTATGAAAATAATAAAGGACTAGTTGAAAATATTCTTGATAGTGCAAGAATAAGACGAAGGTGAAAAAATGGAGTTCTTGGTTTCTGGAAAAACGAGTTCTTGATTGGTCGCTGGCAAAAATGGTGTTCGCCGGAAAATGGAGTTCTTGTTCGCCGGCAAAAATGGAGTTCGCCGGAAACCTGTGTAACACTAATCTTGTTTGTCCATGCTTGGGCTCCTTCGCAAGTAAATGGGCCGTTTTCATGATTTCAGAAATATTACGGAATTTTAAAACCAATCTGTCTAAATTACAAGGACTTGATCCATAAATTTTAAAAACTTTACATATCAGGTTACCCAAGACACATCACAAGCATTGATTAAAATATGAATATATCGAACGGTTAGAAACTATCTTTCCCATGATGGGAAAATTTTTCACTGACCCATTTTAAAACTTGCGTATTCATATGAGATTGTTGTTTCCTTTTGTTGAAAAATAATGACATTTTCTCCCTCTAACATTAAATAAACTGCAAAACAAATGATAATGCATGCATCAATTTCAAGCATTGTCCAATGTCAATTAATTTTCATTTTCTTAGATTAAAATGCAAAAATTAGATGCATTTGTATTTGGTTTCGTGACAAATCAAGTGAAACATAGACAAAATCTTCAAAACTGCTCTTAAATCTTGATTGTGTGGATATAGATTCACATTTTTCCTTTTTCATTTGGCATCAAACAATTTTGGAATATGCTAAGCTAATCAATTTCAACACAATTAAAAGTAGATTTTTCGTATTAGATTCATATTTGATAAAAGGTTTTTTAGCTCATCAACCCCCTCACCTTTTGTAGTAGGAAAATTACAATCCTTATTATCTAATCTAAGGGTTTTACTTTAGATGAATTATGGACAATAATTAAGCAATTCATAAAAAGAAATGTTACATTGAAAGTTACAACTATTGTATTAAATATTACACTTTTCAATGAATTTTTTTTATCTATACGCTACTTAATTATTGTCATAATGAAAATGCTTAGCAAAACTTATACACGTATGTAAATATACACAAATAAACATTTATACTCCTATTTTTATTAGAAGTAATTTTTAATATATTCCTATGTTTTTATAAGTGTGCAATAATGTATGGATTAATCTTTGGTTATTTGCGATAAGTGGGCAATAGCCCACATAGTCATGTACCAAGCCTTAACCTTTAAGGCTTGGGAGTTGGAGGTCCAACGTTCAAACCTTGGCGGTGATGAATTAGATTAGGATATTGGTAGGAGTTAGCTTAGGATGGATGTGTATGTTTAGGGTTTAGGGTTGGGTTGCGTGTGCGTGTGTATTTGTCGAACAAAAACAAATCTTTGGTTATTTGCATAAGAGTATTTTTAATGCATAACTATTTTCTCTAATTCTTGGTAATTATTCGTTAAAGAACAAAGTTTGTGATCTCAATTGGATGAAAGGTATTACTTCCTTAGAGGGATCACTGATGGCAAGTGTTCACAACATTTAATGCTTTGAATCTAAGTGTCAAAGGCCATCAGTCTTACATTTCAAGCCAATAATGTAATCAAAATCAATATATATATGTTTATCTATCACTAGATAAAGACAAAGTTGATTACAAATATATTCACACTGAAAGCGCAAAAAGAAACAAAGATCAAAATATAAGTGACGGCTTATTTATAAGTATACTTATACTGCTTCGATGTTTTTGTTGCCATTATAGCTCAATGGGGCATTCAGGCTCTTAGAAGTTATCAATGAGTATGAGTCCAAACCCTTGAATTGAGTGCTTTCCTTCTATTTATAGATTGCACCTTGCAAGCCAACTCCCTTGACCCACTATATTTGTTCGCCAATTAGAATGAGGCCACATTTCTCACTAAGCCATATGTGCAATCTTCATCAAGATCTTGGCCGTCTACTTCTCTTAATTCATTGTGAATTATTCAATCTTCTAACTACTCTACTTTTAATTTGGACCGTCCATATCCTTTCATCGCTCACATCCATCTTTCAGTCTTCAGGTGAATTCACCACCATTGGATTTGCTAGCCTTGACTAGCTTAACCCATCAAAGGTAAATTGCAAAATTCCCCTCAACAACAACAAATAAATTATAAATAAATAAATGTGCACTATTTCTTTTAAAAAACATGCAATAATATTCGTGATGCAGGGATTGACACCACTTAGTTGGGAACGAGACCACCCTATTTCAGACATTAGCGTCCGGAACTATATTTTCGAATGGTGTCGTCCGTAAAATAAGAGTAGTTTCTTTCATATTTTTAACATTTTACGGGCGACAACGCTCGAAAACACTATTTTGGATACTAATGTTCGTAAAAAGGTATTCTTCAAGTGTATTCTTCAAGTTTATTACACGAACCCTAAAAAAATTGTTGTAATTTTAAAAATAGAAAAAATTACTTAGATTGAGATAGAAAATTCAAAGTAAATAGTACAATGTTTTTAAAAAACTTCAAATTATTTAAGAAATTTAAAAAAACGTGTTTTGATCTAAAAAATGGTATTTTTCGAGCGTATATTACACGATCTCTAAAAAAACTAGTGCAATTTAAATAATATAAAATATTAAGTAGATTGAGCTAAAAATTTCAAATTGAATATTATGTTATTTAAAAAAAAAAATCTAATGATTTAAGTAATTTATAAAACGCGTTTTGATTGAAAAAATGTAACACCTAATAAAATTGCGTTGGCTTGTCCCAATCATGTAGCTTAGTAGGTGAGCGCATGGGGACATGCGTGTGTGAGTGCATGGAGTTCAATCCCCGGTTGTACTACTTTCCTATAAAAAAAAATAGCGTTGGCTTATAACATGAAACACACATGCCAACCACACAATTAGGCGCCATTATTGGTGAGTCCATGAAAAACCATCTTGTTTTAAACCGCCGTACATAAGTATCATATTAACCTATAGAGTCTTATACAATAGCTTGGTGAGTTCCGAAAAGATGTCCAAATAAAATAAAAGATACAAGCTTAATCATAATAACATTTGTACAACTTATGCTTCACAAAACTATATTAACAAAGCATACTAAGTGTATAGTCTTTCCTTTGCTCTATCATCCTTTGCCTTTGACATGCTGTAACCATGAGATATATAGAATTGCATATATCTCAGTAACCCCAGTTTAAGAAAACATTTTACAGGCAACAGTTGCAAAACTCTCCCCTAAGGCTAACACATGTACAATCAAGAAACACATCAATATCATCATCAGACAATCAATAACAATTGTGAAACATAAGCAAATGCATGCATTCTTATTTTTTCTTTTAACCTTTTGTGCCATCAGTCCGCACCCTCTGGAGATGTGCAATGTCGAACGAAGCTTTCCTCCTTGAACCCTCAATTTGCCCGGTCTTACACTTGAAGATGTATCATTCATTCTTTTTAATCATCAATGAGAATGAAAAATTCAATACAATTTCAACCCACATCATTTATCCATCAGATCACTACATACACTATGATGATCCAATCTAATTCCTCTATGCATTTTAGTAAGGCTACATATATGTTGGTACAAACATTAGTTCACATACACAAACCTATTTTAGTATAGGAATGTAGAGGGAAAAGTCCTCTAGGTAGAACAATTGAAAACCAAGATTTCCTACCTTTCACTACAACGAAGTCACTCTCGCTGCAGCGGATGGGAACCAGAATTGGTCTCTTGCCCCGAAAGTTTTCTGCTAGAGCGAGACCCTTTTCGCTGGAGCAAAAACACTCCAGTTTTTGGCATTCAAACTGGGTCATTATTGTTATGGCGAAATACATTCGCAACAGTGAAAATATCGCGTTCCAGAAACCCTATTTTCCCCCTTTGATACACAATCAAATCACACATTTAGAGTTTCCATCACCAATTTCAAGTCCAAAACAAAGTTTTTACCAATCATCAAGAAATTCAAAACATCTAACTTCAACCAATTCATACTCAATGATGAGTAAATCACACATGTAAACATCAATAAACATAATTTTCTCTTAATCCAACTATTCATCACATAATTTTTCAAGTTGCAAATTGGTCCTTCTTCACACCTTGGGTCATTGTGAAGAGCCTTTGTTTGATTTCCTCTCATTAATCATTGGTGTTGATATTAAGACTTAGATTTATAACTATCACAATTAAAATGGCCAGTCATTATTACTAGTAATTTAGGGGATGTTTAAAAAAAAACATCGTATTCTTCAAGTAAGTATATAGTACACGAACTATTAAAAAATTGTTGAAATATTAAAACTATAAAAATTATGAAGATTGAACCAGAAATTTTAAAGTGAATAATACAATATTTTTAATAAAATTGAAATGATTTAACTAATTTAATAAACATGTTTTAATCTAAAAATACCTTATTCTTCAAGTGTATATTACACGGTCGTTAAAAAATTGTTGCAATTTTTTTAAAAAAATTGTGTATTCCAAGATAGAAATTTCAAAGTGAATAATACATTATTTTCAAATGATTTAAGAATTTTGAAAAACGTGTTTTGATAAAAAAAAATAAGTTATTTTTTAAGTGTATAGAACAAAATCTCTAAAAAGAATTTTGTAGATTGAGTAGCAAACTTTCAAGGGAATAATTAATTTTTTTCAGAAAATTTCAAATGATTTAAGTAATTTAAGAATGTGTTTTGATTGTAAAACATTACATTCTTCGAGTGTGTGGTAAACGATCTCTAAAGAAATTGTTGCAATTTTAAAATATAATTTTTTGTAGATTGAACTATAAACTTTAAAGTGAATAGTACATTGTGTTCAAAAAACTTCAAATGATTTAAATAATTCAAAAAATGTATTTGTATTGAAAAATACCGTATTCTTCATATGCCTTCTAAAAAAGCATGTTTTGATCGGAAAATATTGTATTCTTTAAGTTTATAGTACACGATCTCTAAAAAATCTATTGCATTTTTAAAAATATAAAAAATTAGGAAGATTGAGTTAGAAACTTCAAAGAGAATAATGCATTGTTTTTTAAAAACTTCAAATGATTTAAGTAATTTAAAATATGCATTTTGAAAAAAAACACCACATTCTTCTACAGTACATTGTCTCTGAACAAACTGTTGCAATTTAAAAAAAAAGATGTGTAGATTGAGCTGAAACTTCCAAGTGAATAATACATTGTTTTAAAAAAACTTCAAATGATTTAAGTAAATTAGAAGCATGTCTTGATCCAAAAAAGTTGTATTTTTAAGTTTATTGTACACGAAAAACTATTGCAATTTTAAAAATATAAAAATATTAGGATGATTGAGCTAGACACATCAAAGTGAATAATATATTGTTTTCAAAAAAGTTCAAATGATTTAAGTAATTTAAAAAATATGTTTTGATCTAAAAACACTGTCTCCAAAAAAATTGTTGCAATGTAAAAATTTAAAAAAATTGTGTAGATTGAGCTAGAAACTTCAAAGTGAATAATATATTGTTTTCAAAAAACTTCAAATGATTTAAGAAATTTAAGAAGGGCGTTTTGCTAGAAACACACGGTATACTTCAAGTGTATGGTACATGATCTCAAAAAAATTGTTGCAATTTGAAAAATATATAAATTATGAAGATTGAGCTAGAAATTTCAAAATGAATAATACATCGTTTTCAAAAAAATTCAAATGATTTAAATAATATAAAAAATGCATTTTGTTAGAAAAAACACAATATTCTTCAAGTGTATAGTACACGGTCTATAAAAAATTTGTTGCAATTTTTAAAATGTAAAAAATTATGTAGATTTAATTACAAACTTCAAATTTCCAAAAATTTCAAATGATTTTTTTTAGATAAGCCAAATTTTATAAAAGAGTGCCAGAAGTACTCAATTTAAAAGAAATATAATGAGAATATAGATCCTAAAATTAAGTCATACCCCAAGAAAATGAAAAGCAACCATAAACACCACGCTGCACAATAGCGTAGCAAACAACATGCTGCAAAAACAAAACAGGACCACACGAATCCAAAACCAGCCAAAGCACAAAAGCTACATAACCTACAATATCCTAAACCCCAACAATAAACAACTCGGGAATAGATTCAAGCTAGCAGATGGGCAGACCTCCCAGTCATGAAAAGAGTACTAAAAATCCTTTGAATGTGCCTTTAACCATAGCTACTAATAGAGTTGTATCAGATCCACAATCTTAGATAAGTCCCACTTAGAGTTAGAAAAAATCTTTTCATTCTGAGCACGCAAAGTACTTCGCTGTTTCTCAAGCAATCCAAGCCCAAGAATCCGCAAAAAGTTCCTGAAGGGACCCAAAATCCAAAACTGGAAGCAAATCGTTAAACAACTAAAATTCTCAATCAAAGAAAGAGCCTCCATCTCTATCTCGAAACCCACCTACCTTCCAACCATTCTCCCATCCCTCTAATACAAGCTGATTTATCTTCCGACAATTGATAAAGCCTATTAAAACGCTCCCTTAGGCTATAAGCTGCTACCCATTTTTTGTTCAAAAAAGACATAGAGCGCCCATCTCCCACCTTTTTACGAAAATTACTCCAGAACCACTCGCACCCTTGACTACCCTCAACAAAACATTTACAAATCTACTGCAACCAAGAAGAGCTCCTCCCCCTTTGAGATTTTAACCTCCACACATCATCCCCATACCTAGACTGTGACACTCTCACCCAAAACACATTCCAATCCACAAATAACCTCCACACCTATTTACCCAAAAGAGACAAGTTAAAAACAGAAAGATTCTTAACCCCTAATCCCTCACTTCAAGAATGTCAACGTTTTGCCACGGATATATCCATGGCAAAATAGCCAAAATCGTCGGATATTTCTGTGGCAAATTTTTCAAAAAATTGCCACGAATATATCCGTGACAAACTTATCCACAGATATATCCGTGGCAAACTTCATATTTTCATTATCTATTTTTCAGTTTTGCCACGGATATGGCCGTGGCAAACTACTGATTTTATTTATTAACTTTTCTTGTTTAAAATGAATTTCTATAATTACAAAACCTGGATATTTAATAATTCAAACTACATAACAAATACTCCAATGTCAATAAGTATTTATAACAATAACAATAAAATAATCAAACAAGTACTTAAAACTACATAAAACAACTTATAATAACCATACAATAATCCAACAAGTACATAAAACAACTTAAATAAATAAGTATTTATAACAATAACCATACAATAATCAAACAATACTTATAACTACATAAAACAACTTATAATAACCATACAATAATCCAACAAGTATATAAACAACTTAAATAAATAAGTACTTATAACAATAACTATACAATAATCAAACAAGTACTCGTAACTACATAAAACAACTTAAATAAATAAGTACGTATAACAATAACCATACAATAATCAAACAAGTACTTATAACTACATAAAACAACTTATAATAACCATACAATAATCCAACAAGTACATAAAACAAATTAAATAAATAAGTACTTATAACAATAACCATACAATAATCAAACAAGTACATAAAACAACTTAAATAAATATCACACAAGGTAAAACATAACACATACAATTCACTTCCACATTTTAATTTTAAAGTTGTCACAAACTGACATTGCAATTTCTATTATTATTTCACTACTTTCCCAAATTCAAATTGCAATAACTCATACAACACCTAGCTACTACTTCTCTATTTCCAAAGTTGCACTTTGCAATTTCAATTATTCATACAACTACTCATACAAACCCACATTGCAATTCAAAATTGTCACAAATCCAAATTGCAATTTCTATTACTATTTCACTACTTCTGCATTTTCAAATTGCACTTCACAATTTCAATTATTCATACAACTACCTAAGTTACACAATAATTAATTATTCACAATTCATACACACTAAGTTACACAATTACACAAAATATCAAAATTTCTCATACACAATACCTGAAATTGGGGATTTTTATCATACAATGATTCATACAATTGAAATTGGGGATTGTTACAATTTAAGAATATGGAGATGCAACCTAAATCCACAAACAACAACAAACTCCTCAACATTAGTTTTCTTTTCTTTTTTCACAGCAAAGAAATAAACAAAGAAGAAGGTTATAGTTAGTTAGTTACCGATAGAGAGAGTGATGAAGTGAGAGATGAGAACTGATTGAAAGGAAAGGGATGAGAGAGCGGTGAAGTGTGGGGCTGTTTTGATGAGGGACAGCGCCGGAGGTGTGGTGGTGGCCGGATAACCTTCGCTGGAGTTGTGGGCTGGACGGTGGAGTTTCGTGTTCGTCGAAGAAGAGATAGGAGAAGATGATAGGGTTTGGAAGAGATATGAAGCTGGAAGAAGAGATGCGAAGCTGAGCTTTAATGAGATTTTGCCATGGTTTAAGCCGTGGAAAACACTTAAATAATTAAAAAAGAAATCAAGCCAATCACGGACTTACATAACTGCGGCTGCAGCTACACCATAGCCACGGACTTGGCCGTGGCAAATTTAGTCACGGACTTGGTCGTGGCAAATTTAGCCATGGTCCAAGCCATGACAAACATTTAATACAATAAAAAATTAAAAAAAAAAAATATTACCGGCTAACTATTAGCCACGGTCTTGGCTGTGGCAAATTAGCCACGGTCCAAGCCGTGGCAAAGTTTTAATTCAATTAAAAAAATAACAAATGAAATGGCTGCTAACTATTAACCACGGTCTTGGCTGTGGCAAATTTGCCACGGTCCAAGCCGTGGCAAAGTTTTAAGTTAATTAAAAAAAATAACAAATGAAATGGTGCTACACATTAGCCATGGACTTAGCCGTGGCAAATTCCTTGTTTACCGTTGCAAGTTTGCCACGGATTCGGGCCGTGACAAATTTTCAGTGGCAAAATTACTGCATTGTTGTAGTGCCTCAACGTCCTTTGGGCGACAAATCAAATCCCAATTAACCCAATGAATTTTCCTATTGACCTCACCATCACCCCACAAGAAAGATTTAAAAAGAAACTCTAGAGAAGACATTATACCTTTGAGAGCCTTGAAAAAAGAAAGGAAGTAGATCGGAAGCGCAAAGAGAACATAATTAAGAAGCAACTACGTGACCTCCAAACGATATAGAGAGAAACTCCCAAGCCTATAGCCTAGACTTGACCTTTGCAATTACAGGATCCCATAATGACTTACGTCTTGCATCACCACCAATCGAAAGGCCAAGACAACTAAACGAAAAAGATCCAGTCTTAAGGCCAAAAACATTGGCTGCCAAATCCATCCAACCATTAGGCACATTTCTCGCAAACAATTTACTTTTATGGAAATTCACCTTAAGTCCGAATGTTAATTCAAACATAGACATCAACTGTTTTACCACAAAAATATTAGGAATGTCAGCCTCTCCCGCAATTAGAGTGTCATTTGCAAATTGAAGATGAGAAACAATTAAATTCTCATTTCCAACCTTAACCCCTCAAAATTCATTCAACTCTCTAGCTTTATACGTAATTCTACTAAAGCCTTATGTTGCCAATAGAAATAAAAAAGGCGATAATGGATCACCCTGCCTTAACCCCCGACAAGGAGAAAACTCATTAGTTGGACTTCCATTAACTAAAACTTGAGACACGAGCATAGGTTAAACATTCCTAAATCCACCCCTCCACATCTAATTAAAACCCATAGGCCCTATTACTGATTGCCAATAAGACCAAATGGAAAAATCATACGCTTTCTCGAAGTCTATCTTAAAAAGGAAAGCAAACTTCTCCTTCTTAGACACCTCGTCAACCAGTTCATTAGCCACCGGGATACTATCCAAAATCTGCCTGCCGCTTATAAAAGCATATTCCTCATTGGAAATGACTTTCCCTATAATTTTTTGGATTTGATTAACAAGCAGTACCTTATGCATACACTCGATGAGAGAGATCAGCCTATAGTCCCCAATTCTCTTAGGGTTTTTCTTCTTCGCGATAAGGACGATAAACGAGTTGTTGCTGCCTTTCATGATTTTACCATTCATGTGGAAATCATCAATGAATCTGGTAAAATCACCCTTAATAGTCTCCATAAATTGTTTGATAAAATGGAAATTTACCCCGTCCGGACCCAGGAATTTATCCCCATCACAATCCCAAATAGCCTCCTTAATCTCTAACTCCCCAAAAGGTGCTGTAAGGAAGGTATTATCTTCACCTGACACTGTAAAAAATTCCAGAGAACCTAATTGAATGTCAACCTCTTCTCTTACTGTGAAATGCTTCTGAAAGTACCTCATACCAGCCTCCTTCATCTCCTCAGGATCCTCCTTCCTCTCATTCTCAACTATGAAACTATTTATGGAATCATAGTACCATTTTTTAGCTATGCACTTATGAAAAAAACCAGAGTTTGCATCTCCCTCTTTGATCCATTTGAGTCTGGACTTCTGGAAGAATAGTTGCTCCTTCATCTTAGAGTACTTGAGATACTGCACAAATGCCTCTTTACTAGACTGAGCCACTTAAGAATCCAGGCTTACATCATCCTCCTTCTCATCAAAAGCCCTAAAAGTTTCCGTAGCCTCCTTAATTTTAGACTCAATATCCCCCACCTCATTCTTATTCCAATCTCGAAGACAAGACTTAAGCATCTTTAATTTTTTCTTTAACACAAATCCACCCCATCCTTGGACATCAAAGACACCCCACTTATTTTTCACAAAACCAACAAACCCCTCGTGGAACCGCCAAGCTTTCAAAAAATCGGAATGGTTTCGGGCCTCAATCTACCACCCTATCTTTCAACAATATCGGACAATGATCCGAGATACTCATGTTCAAGGCCTATTAACACTTTAGTAACAACTAAAGTGTAACTTGTAATAGTATAAAAGTATAGATTATCATCCTCAGAGAGCATTTGTTAAGAAATTTTGACTAGCTTGTCACGAGAAAGAATTATTAGATGCAAAATTTTGACAGAAAAATAGAAAAAGGAACAATTAAACGACGATTCAATTAGAATTGAGCTCTCGGGATTGGATTTCAATACTCACCCCACTTTTGTTCCCTCTATTATTCTACTGAAACCGATTTAATTTCTTTTATTCTTATGCATTATCTCCAGAATCACTAATATTGATCCCTCAAATATTAGATTCTAAGGAATTCTCTTTATACATCGATCCCTCGAATATATAGAAATATCTCCTAGAATTAATATCAGGATATTATGAAGCATTCAATCAATTAATACCTATCCCTAGGATGTTAATTGATTGAGAATTCTACCCAGTTTGGTTCTTGGAAGATCGTTCCTAATACAACTGCAAACCTAACGACAATTAATAATTGAGAGTTCTAATTGGTTCCGGTGATTGGAAGATCGTTCCCAATACAACGTTAAACCTATCCGAAATTATAAAATAGCGCACAACAATTATCAAAGCATTAAGAGTAGAAAAGAAACCAACATATAGAAGAAATTCAAACTTGTATATGGATTAGTAGAGTTTACAAAAGAAAAGAGTTGATAATTTACATCCAATCCCAAGAAAAAGGGATTTAGTTACTCATCGTGGCCGTGAAAACCACAAAGGAGATAAGAAAATAGATGAAATGCATGAACCATATCATCACCACTTGTTTCCACGTGCTCTCCCACTCTCTCTCTCTAGAGTTTATCTCAATTCTGCTTCGTGATTAGTTTTGAGTGAATGAGGCTTTTTAAAGAGATCACAAGTGATTTATCTTTGCTCAAGATAAGATAAAATAATATAAGATAAGATTTCTTGAGATTTTCTCCTTTTTCTTCACCCTTATCTTTTGTGTCTTTATCTAATTACCTGCGATCCAACAATTTAGGAATCAAATGTTATCTAAATCAATCAACTATTTATTGAAGTTCTTTCAGTCTTCCTAGATTATAGAAAACATGTTTTAATCTTAAAATACCTTATTCTTCAAGTGTATATTACACGATTGCTAAAAACATTATTGCAATAATAAAAGTTAAAAAAATTGTGTAGATCCAAATAGAAACTTCAAAGTGAATAATACATTATTTCCAAAAAAATTCAAATGATTTAAAAAATTTTAAAAATGGTTTTTGATCGACAAAAGAGGATGTTAGGTTTGCTTTTTCATTTTATTTCCTGTTTTCTGAAATTTTACAAGAGAAAATCTAAAAATACTGACAACAATAAATTTTTGTTTTCAGCATTTTCAGTTTTTCTTTGTAAAATTTCAGAAAACAAAAAACAAAATAAAAAAGGAAATTAAAATGCAAACCAAACAATCCCTAAAATATTCTTTAAGTGTATAGAACAAAATCTAAACAGCTGTGTAGAGTGAGCAAAAAACTCAAAGGGAATAATTTATTTTTTAAAAAAAAACTTTAAATAATTTAAAGAACGCGTTTTGATCCTAAAACACCGCATTCTTCAAGTCTGTGGAAGACGATTTCTAAAGTAATTGTTTCAGTTTTAAAATATAAAAATTTTGTACATTGAACTAGAAACTTTAAAGTAAATAGTACATTGTATTCAACAAACTTCAAATGATTTAAGTATTTTAAAAAACACATTTTTATCGAAAAATTCAAATGATTAAAGCAATTAAGAAGTCGCATTTTGATAATAAAAAAAATACCGTATTGTTAAAGTGTATAGTACACGATTTCTACAAAAAAAAATGTTACTATTTAAAAAATATAAAAAATTGTGCAGATTGTGCTAGAAACTTCAAAAGGGAATAATATATTTTTTCAAAAAGAAAACTTCAAACGATTTAAGTAATTAAAAAAACGTGTTTTGATAGAAAAACATTGTATTCTTAAAGTGTATCGTACATGATATCTAAGACAGTTGTTGCGTTTTTAAAATATAAAAAAATTATGAAGTTTGATCTAGAAACATTATAGTGAATAATACATTGTTTTAAAAAAAAATCAAATGTTTTAACTAATTTTAAAAAGGCGTTTTAATATAAAAATACAATATTCTTCAAGTTTATATATATTTCTAGATCTCTAAAAAGGTTGTTTCAATTTTAAAAATATAAAAATATTGTAGATTAAACTATAAACTTCACAGTGAATAATAGACTGTTTTCTTAATTTTTCTTGAGATTCAAGAAATTTAAAAAATATGTTTTGAATGAAAAACATAGTATTCTTTAAGTGTATAGTATAAGATCTCTAAGAAAATTGTTATAATTTTAAAAATCTTAAAAATTATGTAGATTGAGCTAGAAATTTCAAAGTGAATAATACATTGTTTTCAAAAAACTTGAAATGATTTAAGTAATTTAAAAAATGTGTTTTGATAAAAAAAAAATAGCACCATACTCTTCAAGTGTATAGTGCTCAATCTCTGAAAAAATTATTTTAGTTTTAAAAATATTAAAATTGGGAAGATTGAGCTAGAAACTTTAAAGTAAAAAAAATGTTATTTTCTAAAATATTCAGATAACTGAAAGTAATTGAAAAATCGCGTTTTTATGTAAAAATATAGTAATGTTCATCTCTTAAAAATTGTTGCAATTTTAAAAATATAAAAAATTGTGTAGATTGAGCTATAAACTTCAAAGTGAATAATATATTGTTTTCAAAAAAATTCAAATGATTTAAGAAATTTAAAAAGGGTGTTTTGCTAGATAAATATTGTATATTTCAAGTGTATAGTACACGATCTCAAAAAAAAAAGTTGCAATTTGAAAAACTCAGTATTCTTCAAGTGTATACTATAATATCTCTAAGAAAAATGTTTCAATTTTAAAAATTAAAAAAACATTGTAGATTGAGCTATAAATTTCAAAATGAATAATATATTGATTTTAAAATATTTCAAATGATTTAAGAAATTTCAAAAATGTGTTTTAATAAAAAAACAAAAAAAAAAACACCGTATTCTTACTCATTCTCTAATAAAATTGTTTCAATTTTAAAAATATAAAAACTGTGTAGACTAAATTAAAAATTTCAAAGTAAATAATACATTATTTTCAGTAGACTTTAGATGATTTAAAAATCGCGTTTTGATCTAAAAATACAATATTCTTTGTGTATAAAGTACATGATGTCTAAAAAATTATTGTCTAAAAAATTATTGCAATTTTAAAATATAAAAGTTGTGTAGATTGAGCTATAAACTTCAAACTGAATAATACATTATTTTCGAAAAAATTCAAATGATTTAAGAAATTTAAAAAAGGAATTTTGCTAGAAAAATATTGTATACTTCAAGTGTATAGTACACGATCTCAAAAAAAATTGTTGCAATTTGAAAATATAAAAATTTTGTATATTGAACTATAAACTTCAAAGCGAATAAGACATTATTTTTTTAAAAAATACAATTTATTTAAGTAATTTAAAAAGCGTGTTTTGATAGAAAAACACAGTATACTTCGAATCTATAGTACACTACCTTTAAAATAAAATTGCAACTTAAAAAATAAAAATTTAGTATATTGAGCTAGGAACTTCAAAGTAAAAAAACATTGTTTTCAAAAACCTTTAGATAATTGAAGTAATTTAAAAATCACTTTTTTTATCTAAAAATATAGTATTCTTCAAGTGTATAATACATTATCTCTAGAAAATTGTTGCAATTTTAAAAGTAAAAAAAATTGTGTAAATTGAGCAATAAATTCAATTAATGTAAATAATATATGGTTTTCAAAAAAATTCAAATTATTTAAGTAATTTAAAAAATGCATTTTGATAAAAAAAATCACCGTCTACTTCGAGTGTAAAGTACACGACTTTTAGAAAATTTTTGTAATTTTCAAAATATAAAGATTGTGTAGATTGACAAAGAAAACTTTAAAAGGAATAATACATTAATTTATAAAAAATCAAATATTTAAGTAATTTATAAAACACGTTTTAATCGTAAAACAACGTATTCTTTTAGTGTATAGTACACGATCTCTAATAACATTGTTGCAATTTTAAAAATATAAAAAAAATATTTATAGATTGAGCTAGAAACTTTAAAGGGAAAATACTGTAACATCCCAAATTTCTAATCTCCTCGGTAATTATTTAAATTACACTTTTGGTACTTAAGGGAGTACTTTAGGAGATTTGAGAATTTAGGCACTATTATGCAAATTCTGAAAATTTCAAGTTAGTTCCTCTAAGTGTTTAAAAATTTAATTTTAGACCTTGGAGTCATAAATGAAAATAAATTCTTAAATCCATAATAGCATTTTAGTCCCTAGAACCCCTCTTTAAATTTTAAGGATTTGTTTTGAAAAGGCGATGGACCAAATAGCAATTTTTAAAAATTTCCAAGGAGGGGTTACTTACCAAATATTGAAATTTTAGAGTTTGACACAAAAGACCCTCATCCTATTCTCCCTCACCGATGCCTCACTCTCCCTCTTTGGCACTCTCACTCATCCTCAATTCCTCACTTCTCTCTATAGAACCAAAGATGCCAAGTTCCTTCAATCTTACATGCAACCCAAGGTTTTTGGTCAAATGGAGTTGGATTCTAACTTGGTGTTTGTAAATCTTAAGGAAAACCAAGTGTGGAAGTGGAAATTTGAAAGGCTAGGGTTTGAGAAGCTTGTAGAAAAGGGAAATTGTGGGTTTGGAGCTTAAATCAAAGGTAACTCCAAATCCTAAATCCCCAATTAGGGTAATTTAGAGATTAGAGATGATATGATGTTAAGATTTGGATAAATTTGTGTGCTAGATGTGATGAACTTAGGACAAATGTGACTTGGGTGTTTGATTGATATATAATGGTGTGCATATCTCTTTGATTGTTGATTTGGAATGATGAATTACATGTGAATTTGTTTGCTTTTGAGGAATTTTATGTGTGTGAGTGTTTTGTGCTCTTGCATGTGTGTTTAAATGTTGATTTCTAAGTGTTTGGACATGTATGAGAAGGAGAGTTACCATTGAAAGGTTGGAATTGGTGGAAATGGTGAGGAACAAGATGAATTTCGTGCTCTGTATCTACAAAATTCACTGTAGCGAAATTGAGACAGAACAAAGGTGGAATTATGTGCTCTTTTCGTTGCAACAGAAGTCATTTCACTGTAACAAAAAGATAAAAGTGGAATTAGCGTTTGAGATCTTTTGCAGTATTGTAGACCTCAACTTAGCTTTCCAATGGCACCAGTTTCACCCAATTCCAATTAGTATAGCTCAAGTTATAAGCAAAATAGTGCATAGTGTCCAGCTGAAGAAATTCAGTGTTTAGTTTTCACTTGTAGCGTGAATTACTCATACGAGAAGGTTAAATTGGGACTAGATGCCTTCTGAAAAGTTGTAGAAAATCGTGTTAAATCTATCCCAAGACAAGAGTCACCTCAATCAGAGTTCTATAGCTTGAGTTATGCTTGATAGAATACACATTGACATGACGTTACAGGCTAGGTATAGTTTATTCACAACTAAGTCATTGAATATTATAACGATACGACATGTACTTTAACTGGTCTCTTTTGGGTAAATTTCTTGTCAATATGTTAAATGCATGATACAAGGTATGAAAATGTGGATGTATGATCAAGTTAATAAGAGAAATGTTTTCCCCCATCATCATTGGTTGAATAAGTGAGTTGAGTTCTACCGGAAGTATACTGAGTAAGCGGACAAGTATGAAAATGATAATAAAATGTAGAGTTATCCTGAAAGGGATAGATAACTTGAAGTAATGGTTATCCCGAAAGGGGTAGATAACCTAAGGTACAAAAGGGCTATCCTGAAAGGGATAGATAGTCCTTGGGCTAACCAAGAAGGGGGTAGGCAGCCCGACAGTAGGACCCTAGAAGGACGCTTGCTAGTGGCCACAAATATGAGCTCAAGTTTCTCATACACTGCCATTCACCTATGGTGGAGTTCTAGTGCACTATACTCCTGTTTTGAAGCTTGTTCACAAGCTAATTTATGCACTTATCTCTTCTTAAAAAGGGTTTTCTAGATTAAAAATCCTCTTTAATCTAATCTTTTAAGTTATTGAGTAAAGTTTCCATTTAATAAAATTTGTTTGAGTTGAGTGATTACAGGTGCTAAATTGCGGCCCAAGATAAGTAGCAGAGAAGTATTAAACCTGAAGTCATCATGCTTTTTGCGCTCAAGCTAGGGATGATGCTCAAGCGCCAGCTGATACTTGATGGATCATCCTCTCGGCCATTTTCTCGCTTAAGCCACATATGGCGCTCAAGTGCGAGGTCAGCTTGAAGGAAAGTTCTCTTTGCCATATTTTCGCTTAAGCCCTATATGGCACTTAAGCACGAGACCATCCTGGAATCAAATTTATCTCTGCCATTCTCTCGCTTAAGCGAGAGTCTCAAAGAAGCACCGCGGGTTTACGTCTTTTCAAGTTATTATTTATATTATCTTAAGCTGTTGAGGTTAGCTTAAGCCATCTCAGAGCGAAAAATAGGATTCTGTAAATAGAGAGCAGAAAAAGTGATTTTCTTGTAATCTTTCTCAATTGTATCTATAATCTTCCTTCAGAGATGGTAGCTTAGGCTCTTTAGCTTGGATTTGGATGTAGCTTGCAAGTGTAATTCTCAAACTCAGAGGTTTCTCTCTATGTTATTGAATTGTTTCTTTTTCTTTGTTTTAATTGTGTGTTTTAAGTCTGATCACCTTTCTTCTCTTCTTCTAACATTTCTTAATTAACGAGAACTTAATTTGGAAAAATGCTTATGAGAAAGGGAATTTTATTAATAAAAAACTAGATATAGGTTTTTATTTATGAATCACTTTCGAAAGGTTTTCTTCATGTGTGGTATTAACTCTTTCATTTAAAGAGATTTAATCGGTTCAATTTTTGCCATAGAATCTGACAAATGAGAGATCTTTGTCAGTGGTTTTCAACCTTGGCTTTTCAATTAACACAATAAAGGGTCTCATGAATTTGGGAATTATTACGAGCAAAGTGAAATCCAAGTTCAAGTATTTATTTCAATCGTTTTCAACCCTTTTTACATTACTAGCTCTTATTTTACAATTATATGCATATCAAATCTTTCTGAAAACCTCGCCCAGAAATCTCGATATTGAAACTAAATTGTTCTTGAGTTGCTCCCTGAGGGCAATATTCATTTCTCCCACTTTACTGAAACAAGTTAGTATTTTAGACTCCTAAAATACTTAACACATACATACTTGATATTCTCATTACATGCATTGTTTGTCAATGTATGTTTTATGTATATGAATATTTTTGTGTGTATGCTGTATGTCATTTCGGATTTTTTAAGTAGACTGGCTGAAGTACTGATTTAAAATGTTTTAAGTTAGACAGAGGTTACTCGCTTATGTTTTACATATAACTGTCGTTCTCAGTATTGTAGGCATCAGAGGATTGTGGAGCAAAAGCAACGATGAGACGAGCTTTAGGATTTCCTTAGAAGTAGCCATACATAGTGAAACTAAGATTATTGTTTAGAAATTCTATTGTTCAGCTCTATAGGAAATTGTATTCTAAAAAGTTAAGTATTGTAATATAAACAAAGAAATGTTTCAGCTTTTATTTGAAATATAAATCCAAGTAGCAAGTTTATTTGCATTTTTAAGAGAATTTTCTAAGTATCATGTTTTCAAATTAAGATTTTTAGTAACTACCCTTTTAAAATTTAAGATGTTACATTTTTGGTATTAGAGCATTTTGATTCATTGGACTGTGATGGTAAGAGTCGATAGTCAGCTGAACAAATAAGAATATGAATGTATCTATTAGTATGTCATAAGCTTTGAAGCAACATGCAAATAAAATTGAGTCTGATCAGCTTAATATTGATGCATAAGAGTAGAAGTTATGGCTACTAGTTGATAAGAATGATCTTGACAGGATCGTTATCGATTAGTACTTATTACGAGGTATGAATTAGTTAGATAATGGAACATGAGAATTTCAAGAATTCCAATTCAGGCTTTTACTAAAACTGCTTAAGGCTATTAGTCAAATTTAGTATTCTGAATTCAATCCATAGGATTGTTCTTCTTTTACTGAAGAACCTTTATTGGAAGGATTTAAGTATCAACTCGTGTATTCTTAGAAAAGTTCGATAACTCATATTGAATAATAACCTTTCCCTTTTCATAATGGTAGCATAACACCGTATCGAGAAATTTGTTCTACCACAAGTTTCTTCTAAATAAAATTAAAAGGAGTCGTTAGGGTCAAGATTTAGAAATTCTTTCTGCTTCAGGATTTATTAAGTTAGTTCCATGAAATAAATTCTTTGAAGGCACTCTATTTTAATCCTGGTCTAAACCTAATCATAAGAATTCAGATAGTATTGTTACGCATAATGACTTTAGAAATAAGTCTTTCTTTCCTCAAGGTAATTGTGAAAATCTTAGTATTCAATTCCCTCAAGTTTTAACACACCCTTAGACGTTTTTATACAAAGACCTAGAAAGGCCATAAGATGAAGAATTCAATTTAGGATTATCATTCCAATTTAGTCAAGATTGTTCCCAACGATCTCCTAAAGTTCTATTTCCACTCAAGTGTTTCATTTTCCTAAGCATAAACCCTTTTTGATTCGAGGGACCAATCAGCTATTGGAATCTTTCTATGTAAATCATTATAAGAGACGACTACTAGGAAAACTCCAAAATCTTGAAAACCACGTTGTGAGACTTTCTAGTAGGCTCGGTAGGCGAACATGTTCCAGAACTTATATCCTAGTTAATTGCATTAACTTCTCTGGTTATTCCAAAAACACAAATTCTGGATTCCTCAATTCTAATCATCCTGAAATCTGCAGTAAATCATTGAGAAATTGGTTGACAAGAATCGTATGAGATTTAGATTGCACTACAGAAGTATAAGCATATTCAATCTCATATCCCATCCAATTCCAAAGAACCCAAATTTCTCCGAGGTTAAATCACACCTGCAAACTTACCTAAACATGCTACACCTATTTCTTCTTTAAGAACATACAAGTTGAGGGTAAGAAGATATTAAGCTTATTCCATCTATCTCGAATTCCACGGTTTGGAACTTTACTACATTTGATTCCAAATTCCGAGGTTCTAATTAGCATAAGAAACTATTTCCAAACTTTAGGGCAATATCACAGTTAAAAGATTTCTTTGGTAATCTTAGCTCATAAAACCATTTTCAACGGTTATCAAATTATCTTTCTTGATATTCGAGTTTTAAATCTTAGATTTGAGTTACCAGAACAGCCCAACGATAGCGTTAAAAGATTTCTCTAAATCTTTCATTCAAAATTATGAAGATTCGAATCTTCCTAAAGTTTGAACCCATATAAGTTTCTATCTATGTGGTTTACTATTGATCATTGAGGGAATCTCCTTGGTTTTCCAATAATTCCAGAAACTCCAAATACTTTTATCAATCACCTGAATGTAAACTTTTAGATAGTTTCCTTCACAGTTTCCTAGAGACTTGAATAAAGGGCGAGTTAATCATCCTAAAATTAAAATGCTATCCTAAGAAATAACAGGAAGATTTCTTGATCTAGTTAGTTTTGCACGACACGCTTCTTGTAATCAAATTTCCTTCCTCTCCAGAACCAAGACATAGTGAGTAATACCAATTAGAACTCAAAGCCAACTTGTACTAGAAAAGTCAAGACTTATAAAAATTCTAAACAATATTCAAAAACTAAAGTCTTAGTGACCTTTGAACCTCCTTGGAAAAGTTCTAAATCTCGGCAATGGATTAAGTTAATTCAAGACACTTGTGTGCCTCTTATTCCACTAAGTCTATAGAATTCAATTAAATACTTGGTGATCGTACTCATCAAGTCTAGAGTTATCCAAATTTTCAAACATTTTCACTAATTTATATCAAATACCTAAATGAAATACAGATCAAGTTTCAAGAGTAGACTCTCATTTCTCAAATGTACTCAAAAATCCACATGTCACTTTTATCTAATCATTTTCAAATCCATCATTGTGGAAATCATAATTCTAAAGTCCTAAAGCCATTTTTTTCCAAATGGTGTATGTATTCACTCTATTGGTTTAGGTCTTTCTACAATTATATAACATGCTGAAACTTTAAGAAAGCCTCACTACATTTGATAAATTTTACCCATTAGACCCCCAAATTCAGTAAGGAATACTTCTTTAAGCCAGGAATTAAGATGAATTGTGAGGATACAATTCTTTTAAGAGGGGTAGAATTGTAACATCCTAAAAATCCATAAAGGAGACTAAGGATTTAAGGCATTTGGTTACAATCTACAAAGAAAAGAAAGAGGAGGATTTGTCGTAAGTAGAATGGTCAAAGGAGGGACAAAAATGACATGTATATTCAAATATAAACATGCATATTTGAATCATATTTGAATATGAATATTTGAATCATATCTGAATCATATTCGAATAGTATTTGAATCATATTCGAATAGTATCTTAATCATATTCGAATAGTATTCGAATATGCATAGTAATATTCGAATAACATTCGAATATGCACAGTAATATTCGAATATGGACTTTTCATATTCGAATATGGAAGTGGGAAATTGAATACAAGAGCCTTATATTCGAATATATATTCGAATATGGACCCCAAAGCCTATAAATAGGGTACTAGACCTCCACACTTCACCATTTCCCTCTCCCTCACTCTACACTCTTTCAACCCCAAAGATACTTCACTAAACCTATGTCATGAATCAACAACACACAACAAATCTTTCGTCTTAGAGTTTTCTCTCTGATTAGCCTCTCCTTGACTAAGGCTCTAAGATTGAAAATCATACTCAGAGATAACGAGTACGGAAGAAGGGAGTGGAGATCAAATTGGAGTTTGAAAGGAAAAGATTTTGAAAGATTCAAGGTAACCCTAAAATGCCAAATCTAGCGCACTTTGATATGATTAGGAATATGTGATTTTGGAATATCAACAATATGTTAGAAATTGACTGAGTTAGGATTATGTTTAATGTTATTTGATATGTCTACATGATGTTATAGGATATGATTGCATGATACTGTATTGCTTGAATATGCAAACAAATGATGTATGTTTAGGAATTTGAAATGATGAAGTGTATGTAACAGACAAGGGGTTCCAGATTATTAAAGTGAGAATAGGACTCTGGATAGGTTTTCAAACTGTTTTAAAAGTATAAGTCCAGAGTTAGTATGAAATCGAATATGTATCTGAATATGGAAGACCATATTCAAATAGATATTCGAGCGTGACACTTATAATATTCAAAAATAGGATGATTGTGTTCGAATATTATGTTATTGGGACTCTTGTTTAATTGATTATAACATGAATATGATGTTTGATGCATGAGAGCATGTTATTAAATGAAAAGGAAATGTGGAAATGCTTTCCCCATCAACAGTGGTTGAGTAAGAGGGTTAAGTTCCGCCGGGAGTAGACCGGGTAAGAGGATAGCATAAAAAGACGATGAGAATGTAGGGTTATCCCCGAAAGGGGCAGATAACCTAAAGTGCTAAGCTATCCCGAAAACGGGGTAGATAGTCTAGTGCAAAGGGGCTATCCCGAAAGGGGTAGATAGTCTTTGGGCTTGCCCTAAGAGAGGGTTGGTAGCCTGGCAGTAGGATCATGGAAGGACGCTTGCCAGGACCATGATGATGAGCTTGTGCATTCACTGTCATGCACCTATGGTGGACTCCCTGTGCACGGGGTTTCCCGTTAAAAGAGGAAATAAAGGAAATGGAAAATGATCATGGCAAGCATACATGTTATATTGATAATTCATGCATCTTTTGTGTGTGTTTGTTAGGAATTGGATTTGGGGCAGTTTTCTAGTTAGACTGGCTACAATACTGTAAAAATGTTTTTAGTTAGACCGAGGGTTACTCGGTTATATGTTTTACATATAACTGACGGTCGTAGTATTGCAGGTATTGGAAGACTGTGGAGCTAAGACAATGGATGAGACAAAGCTTTAGGCTTTGCTTAGGTATAACCACACTTGGTGAACCTAAGCCTTTTGTTCAGAGATTATGTGGTTCAGCTGTATAGGAAATTATCATATAAATAAAGAAAAGTTTTTTCGCTGTATTGTAAATATGAAACCAAGTAGCCAGATTTGTATTTTCAAGAAAATGTTTAAGTGTCAGATTTTCAAAGTTAACATGTTTAATAACTACTATTTCCAAAAATTAAGGTGTTACAGGATGCCAAGTGTGAAGAAAGTTTTAAGTTGCTGAAGGAGAAGTTGACAACAACACCAGTGTTGGTAATTCCTAATCCAACCAAGAATTCCCAAGTGTATTGGGATGCATCTAAGCAAGGCTTGGGATGTGTACTTATGCAAGAAGGACAAGCAGTTACTTTCACTTCCCGACAGTTATGACCGCATGAAGCAAATTACCCAACGCATGACTTGGAGTTAACCACTGTAATCTTTGCGTTGAAAGTTTGGAGACAGTAGTTAGATGGAGTAACGTTTGAAGTATTCAGCGATCATAAAAGCATGAGATACTTGTTCAATCAAAAGAAGTTGAATATGAGGCAACGATGGTGGATGGAGTTCTTAAAGGATTATGATTTTGAGCTGAAGTATCATCAAGGAAAAGCTAATGTAGTGGCGGATGCACTAAGCAGGAAATCTCTGCAAGTATCAACTATGATGATTCATCAGATGATACTCTTGGAGAAATTCAGAGACTTACACTTGGATGTGTCTTGTTACAGTGCTGGCATTTCTGTGTGCAAAGTTGACTTGAAGAATGCACTACGAGACCAAATTCAAGAAGCACAGAAATATGATCATGAACTGCAGACACTCAAGGAACAACCTGATTTCTCTATGGCGGGTGATGGTATGATTTTGTTTAGAGACAGAGTGTGTATTCCGAATAATGCCAGAGTAAAAAAGACAGTACTTGAGGAGAATCACAGTAGCCAGTACTCAGTACACCCTGGGGCTACCAAGATGTATCAAGACATGAAGAAGTTATTTTGGTGGCCTGGAATGAAGAAATTACAGAATTCGTGTCTAAATGTCTCACCTGTCAAAAGATAAAAGTGGAACACCCTCTGGACCGCTTCAACCGTTAAACATTCCAGAGTGGAAATGGGAGTCTATAGCCATGGACTTTGTGGTTGGATTACCCAGGACGCTAGCAGGACACGACTCAATTTGGGTTATCATAGACAAGTTGACCAAGTCTGCTCACTTCTTGCCTGTCAAGACTACCTACTCAGTGGAAAAATATGCCAAAGTATATATTGCAGAGATAGTCTGACTACATGGGGCACCAGTGAGTATAATATCAGACAGAGATCCCAACTTTACTTCTTGGTTCTGGGGAGCATTGCAGAAGGCTTTTGGGACTCGGTTACATTTGAGTACCTCACACCATCCCCAAACTGATGGGCAGTCCGAAAGGACAATTCAGACTCTGGAAGACATGCTGCGAACTTGTGTGCTAGAGGAAGGTGGGGATTGGGGAAGATATCTGCCATTGGTAGATTTTGCCTATAACAATAGTTTTCATTCAAGCATATGCATGGCACCCTATGAAGCACTTTACGGGAGGAAATGACGATCACCAGTATGTTGGTTCGAAACTGGAGATAAGTTTCTATTGGGACCAGACTTGGTGCAAGAGACAACCGATGGTATAAGACATATCAGAGAAAGGTTGAAGAGGGCTCAAGGCCGTCAGAAAATTTATGCAGATCAACGGAGGAAGCACTTAGAATTTGAAGAAGGAGAACATGTGTTCCTAAAAGTTACACCATATACCGCTGTTGGAAAAGCTATGAAGACGAAGAAGCTTCAGCCTCGTTTCATTGGTCCTAATCAGATTCTCCGAAGAATAGGACCTGTTGTTTACCAACTAGCTTTGCCTCCTCATCTTTCCAATCTCCATGATTTATTTCATGTATCGCAACTCTGAAAGTACGTCGCTGGTCCCTCTCACATTTTAGAAGAAGATCACATTCCATTGAAGTCCAATACCTCCTATCGAGTGGAACTTGTAAGGATCTTAGACAAAGGAGAGAAGACCTTACGAAACCAAGTGATCCCTCTGGTAAAATTTCTTTGGAAGAACATCGACTCATTAGAGATCACTTGGGAAAAGGAGCAGGACATGAGAGATGCATATCCCGAACTATTTCAGTAATGGAGGTAATACTCTAATTTTGAGGACAAAATTATTTTAAGTTGGGTAGAATTGTAACATCCCGAAAATCCATAAAGAAGACTTAGGACTTAGGAGATTTGATTACAATTTACAAAGAAAAGAAAAGGAGAATTAGTTGTAAGTAGAGAAGTCAAAAGAGGGACAAAAAGGACAAGTATATTCCAATATAAATAGCCATATTCGAACATGCACGACCCATATTCGAATATGGACTGTGCATATTCGAATATGAACATTGCATATTCGAATATGGACTTTTCATATTCGAATATGAAAGGGTGGAACTGAATACAGAAGCCTCATATTCGAATATATATTCAAATATATTCGAATATATATTCGAATATGGACCCCTGGGCCTATAAATAGGGGACTTGACTTCCAGATTTCAGCATTTCCTCTCCCTCACTCTACACTCTCACAAATCCTTCGCTAAACCTCTGCCACCAATCAACTACACTCTACAACTCCCTCATCCCACGGTTCCCATCTCACCAAGTTTACTTCTTGATTAAAGGATCCAAGAGTTGAGATTCAGACACGGAGATAGGAGTACTGAAGAAGGGAATTGGAGATTAGATTGGAGTTGAAGAGATTCTGAAAGTTCAAGGTAACCCTGAAAAACCCCAATCCAGAATACTACGAATTATTAGGAACATGTGAGTAGGAAATGTTAGTAACATGTTGATAGGCATTCAAACCAATGCGTTGGAAATTGCTTGATTTAAGATTTTGTGTATGTTTGAGATCACATGCTATGTTTGAATGATGTCTATGTTGATTAAACATGCTAGTAGTTGATGCATGCTTAGGAATTGAATTGAAAATGTGAATGATGATTAATTCATAAGAATGGTATAAACAAGGATTCCAGATTGTAATGTGACAAAATGGGGACTTTAACTTGAATGGATTTTAAACGGTTTTAAAACAGTAAGTCCAAGAGTTAGTATATTCAAATATGTATTTGAGTATGAGAGGTCATATTCAAATAGACATTTGAATACAACACTTTGGTCACATGATATTCGAATATATGGTCTGATTTTCAAATATGGGATTACTGGAATTCTTGTTTGAATAATATGAAATGAATATGATGTTTGATGCATGAGAACATGTTATTAAATAAAAAGGAAAATGTGAAAATTTTTCCCCATCAACGGTGGTTGAGTAAGAGGGTTAAGTTCCGCCGGAAGTAGACCCGGTAAGAGGACATGCATAAAAAGATGAAATTATAGGGTTATCCCAAAAGGGGCAAATAACTTGAAGTGCTAGGCTATCCCGAAAATGGGGTAGATAGTCAAGTGCAAAGGGGCTATCCCGAAAGGGGCTAGCCCTAGAGAGGGTTGGTAGCCCGATAGTAGGATCCTGGAAGGACGCTCGGCAGGACCATCATGATGATGAGCTTAACTGTGCATTCACTGTCATGCACCTATGGTGGACTCCATGTGCACGGGGTTTCCCGTTAAAAGAGGAAATAAAGAAAATGAAAAATGATCATGGCATGCATACATATTATATTGGCAATTCATACATCTCTTGTGTGTGTTTGTTAGGAATTGGATTTGGGGGTTGTTTTCCAGTTAGACTGGCTGTAATACTGTATATATATATATATATATATATATATATATATATATATATATATATATATATATATATATATCTTATTTTCAATACCGATGGTTACTCAGTTATATGTCGATGTCGTACATATAACTGACAGTTACAGTATTGCAGGTGATACGGACTCGGAGGGTGTCAGCGCCTGAGAAGACTTAGCAGCTATCTGTTATTATTTAGGTAGTCATTAGTTTTGTTGTATGACTATTTTAGCTGGACTAGTACTCTCTCTGGGTTGTAAATAAGATACTTTATATATATATATATATATATATATATATATATATATATATATATATATGTAATGTTTTGTATTCCGCGGTCTATTTTAAAATACAAATGACCCTAAAAATCTAGGTGTTACAAGTATAGCTCAAGTTATAAGCAAAACAGTGTAGAGTGTCCAACTGAAGAAATTCAGCATCTGATTTGCAATTGTGGCGTGAATTACGCATAGGAGAAGCTTGAATTGTGACAAGATTCCTTCTTAAAAGTTGTAGAAAATTGTGTTAACTCTATCCCAAGACAAGAATCACCTTAATCAGAGTTCTATAGCTTGAGTTATGCATGATAGAATACATATTGCCATCACGTTATGGGCTAGGTATAGTTTATTCACAACTAAGTCATTGTATATTATAACGATATGACATGTATTTTACTTTCAGTGATTGAGTGTAATGATGGTTGTGATAAAAATTAGTATTATAATGATGATGGTACATGTGTAAATTGCTTTCCAACATGTTAAATGCATGATACAAGGTATGAAAATATCGATGTATGATGAAGTTAAAAAGAGAAATGCTTCCCCATCAACATTAGTTAAGTAAGTGGGTTGAGTTCCACTAGAAGTATATCGGGTAGTAAGACAAGCATGAAAATGATAATGAAATGTAGGGTTATCCTAAAAATGGTAGATAACCTGAAGTACTAGTTATCCCAAAAAGGTAGAAAACCTAAGGTACAAAAGGACTATCCCAAAAGGGATACATAGTCCATGGGCTAACACGGAAGGGGAAGGTAGCCTGACAGTAGGACCCTGAAAAGATGCTTGCCAGTAGTCATAGATATGAGCTCAAGTTGTTCATACACTATCATGCATCAATGGTGGAGTTCTAGTGCACTAACTCCCATTAAAAGAGGAAAAAAATAAATGAAATGGAAAGTAATAAAGTAGGATCATGGCATGCATACATACATGATATTGTCATTGCATGCATTGTTTGTGAATGTATGTATGTGAGTATGTTTGTGTGTATGTTGTCTGTCATTGGGGGTTTTTGAGTTAGACTGACTGCAATAATGACTTAAAATATTTTTAGTTAGACCGAGGTTACTCGGTTATATGTTTTACATATAACTGTCGGTCTCAGTATTGCGGGTATCATAGGATTGTGGAGCAAAAGCAATGGATGAGACAAGCTTTAGGTTTTCCTTAGAAGTAGTCATACATGATGAAACTAAGATGATTGTTTAGAAATTATATTATTCTGCTGTATAGGAAAGTGTATGCTAAAAAGTTAAGTATTGTAATATAAATAAAGAAATATTTCAGCTTGTATTTTAAATATAAATCCAAGTAGCAAGTTTTATATTTTCATGAAAAATTTCTAAGTATCAGGATTTCAAATTAACATTTTCAATGACTACCCTTTTAAAATTTAACGTGTTAAATATAGTTGAGGATAACTTAAAGGAATTGATTTGGACGCATACCAACAAAATTCATTTTCTTTTCGGTAGCATATCTCTTAGGAACTCCATGGTTAAGTGTGCTTGACCTGGAGCAATTTTGGGATGGGTGACCTTTGGTATACGATCTCTAAGAAAATGTTTACAATTTTAAAAATTAAAAATATTTTTTTATTGAGCCAAAAATTTCAAAGTGAATAATATATTGAATTCAAAAAATTTCAATTGATTTAAGTCATTTAAAAAACGCATTTTGATAAAAAAAAAAAAAAAGAAACACACAGTATTCTTCAAGTGTATAGTACTTAATCTCTAAAAAAACTGTTTTAATTTTAAAAATATAAAACATTTTGTAAATTGAGCTAAACAATTCAAAGTAAATAATATATTGTTTTCAACAAACTTGAGATGATTTAAGTAATTCAAAAATCGTGTTTTCATCAAAAAAAAATACAGTATTCTTCATGTGTAAAGTACAGGAACTCTAAAAAATTGTTGTAATTTTAAAAATATAAAAGTTTTGTAGATTGAATTATAAAATTCAAAGTGAATAATACATTATTTTCAAAAACCATTCAAAGGATTTAAATAATTTAAAAAGGTTGTTTTTGATAGAAAAATACCTTATACTTCAAGTGTCTAGTACACAATGAATAAAAAATTGTTGCAATTTTAAAAATATAAATATTTATGTAGATTGAGCTATAAACTTCAAAGAAAATAATAAATTGTACTCAAAAAACTTCAAATGATTTAAATAATTTAAAAAATATGTATATACTTCAAGTGTATAACGCCTTGAAAAAAGTTTTTGCAATTTTGAAAATATAGAAATTTTGTAGATTGATTTAGAAAACACCGTATAGTTCAAGTTTATAGTACACATTGTTGCAATTTTAAAAATATAAAAAATTGTTTATATTGAGCTATAAACTTCAGAGTGAATAATACATTGTTTTAAAAAAACTTTAAACGATTTAAGTAATTTAAAAATCGTATTTTAATAGAAAAAGACTGTATACTTCGAGTGTATAGTATACGACCTTTAAAAATATTTTTGCAATTAAAAAAAAAATTGCATAGATTGAGGTATAAACTTCAAAGGGAATAATGAATTAATTTCAAAAAAGATATTTAAGTAATTTAAAAGACTAGTTTTAATCGTAACACACCGTATTCTTCTAATGTATAGTACACGATCTCTAAAAATATTGTTGCAATTTGAAAAATAATAAAAAAAGTTATATAGATTGAGCTAGAAACCATAATATTTATTGCAAGGCGTGAGTAATAACATTAAATAAATGGTAGATCAAGAATAATAGCATTAAATATGATAGAAGTAGTTGAAATTTGCTTATATTTTGGACCAAGAAACAAGAGAGTTTTTTTTGCTTAAATTTGAGTCTAGAGATATTACATTATTTTCAAAAAACTTCAAATGATTTAAGTAATTTGAAAAATGTTATTTGATCGTAAAACAGTATATGTTTGAAGTGTATAGTGCACGATATCATAAATAATTAAGATTGAATGTTGATTTAATTTTAAAGTGTTCTCGTAGGTTTTACTTTTTTTAATTAAAGTGATTAAATTTCCATGTACTTTTTTATTTAATATTTATGTTATGTGATATTTGTACTAATTTAAATTAATTATTTTATCATTATTTCAGTTTTTTTAAGTTTTGAATATTTTTATTTAATATAACAAAAATTTTAATTAAATTTTAAATTTTCATTAAAAATAATAAATAGGAAGTAGTTAATTTGTGGGGTACGCGCGGATTTTTTTGATTAGCGAGCAACCTTGCATTGTAATATAAAGTTGCTTAAATTGATAGAATGACCTCTTCCTGCGAAACTTACCAAAATATTAATAAAATATGTGCTTGCATTATACATAGTCTAACTATATATATTCATGTTTTTCTATATTAAAAAGATAAATGCTACTATGAATATTTGAAGACACAGCTGTCTCAATCAATTTTGAGACTAAAACAAATTTTTAAGATGGAGATTTAATTAAACCATGGATGATAGATATTTTTAAAATTACTCTATAAGCAACGTATACATTTTATTTAAGAGATAAATATGTTATAAGGAAAAGTGATAGTCTTTTATGTCTTAAAGTATTCTAATGTTTTTAAAAATAAAAATATATAAAAATAAGGCCTAAATATATTAATAATATGTATATATTTTTGGGACTTAAAACACTGGTTTGCACGGGACCCTTGGGTCGACCCTATTTGAAGATATTTTTTAATTTTTAATTAAGATTTTCAAAATGGAAAATATTAAATGAAAAATAAAACTTTTGAAATTATAAAATTCATTAATTTTTGTTTTTATTTATTATTATTTTTTATTCTTTAGCAAGTAAGTATTAACTATGTTAAAAATATGAATTCTCACTATATTTAAAAGCATTAATATATTTATCAAATCTTCAGAAAAAAATTATAAAAAGTAATGAATGTTTATGTTTTAAATACATTAAATGTTTTAATTTCCATTCAAAAATTTATTTAATTTTTATTTGTTTATACAGCAAGAAAATTATTGAAAATATAAATTTCTATATATATTGTCTATTATATTTATTCCTTTAAGTTTTTTTCCATATTTTGCGCATACACTAATCCTCTATTTCAAGTATTAGAACCTTTCCTTGTGTGCAATAGCAACACAACCTTTCAATCATGGTAATATTGTTTATTTAAGATTAAAAGTTACTACCATCACTACAAAAAAAGTTGTCATTTATTAACGATTTGTTTTTGCTTCTGTTGGATTAGCCACCGTTGATATAGACTTTGTCTAACGGAATTAATCTATTAGTATATGTTGATAGTATTTATACTAACAAATAAATTAACAATTACTAACAAATAAATCTGTTACTATAAATCTGATAGTATATATCAACTTTTTTGCTAATATATTTATTTGTTAGTAATTGTGAATTTATCTGTTAGTATAGATATTATCAACCTATACTAACTGATTAATTTCGTTAGACAATGTCTATATCAACGGTGGCTAATCTAACGGAAGCAAAAACGTTAGTAAATGACAATTTTTTGTAGTGTATAAAAGAGATTTTTTCTTTTTAACTGTCATATACTCCCTCCGTCCCTATTTATAAGGCCCTATAAAAAAAGTATTTGTCCCTTTTTACAAGAACCTCTTTGAAACTTTTGTGCACATTCAAAATCTTTTTACTAAATTGTTCTTATTTACTCAACCGCTTTGTATGATTCAAAGCTAATAAATATAATAATAAGTTGATGAGAAAGAAATTGTCTCTCTTATGATAATTGGAGAAAATTAATTGAGTGAAAATAGAATAATACTATTGATTTTATTAATTGAAGGGTAAGTAGGAAAATGAAGATAAATTGTTGCACAAATTTAATGACTTTCCTAGATATACTAATTTTCTTAATTCTTAAGATGGTCTTATATATAGGGACGGAGGGAGTAAATTTTTTTTAAAAATTTTATTTTTAGTTGTCATTTTAAAAGTTCGATAAAACATTTATTCTCATTTTTCTATTATACCTTATTTATTTATTATTTTACATATTTATCATATAGTTAATAATTAATGGTTCTAAAGTCCAATAAGGGTATAAAAGAGAATTACTTAATAATTTTTTTAAAAATAAAAATATTAATTACATTTTTAATCTGTGTCATTTTTAAAATTCTGACGAATAAAAAGAATTGGAGGGTGTACTATATTCGAGAACCTGTTGGTAACTCTCACATTTTGATTTATTCTCAATTGTTTATGCATTCAAGAATCTCTTACTCCCTCCGATTTTTTTATTTGTCCACTTAGAAAAAAAATGTTCTTTTTTTTTTGTGTCTAGTTATATTTTAAATAAAGTATTAATTATATTTTTACCATTTATATCTCTTTCTTTATCTGGAATATTAATGAATACTGCACTATGCAACTAATAATAATGTGTTATTTATGGTCAAGTGGACTAACAAATAAGAATAGGGGAAATAAATTCCATTATGGAAATGTAATTATTGGTTTAAATGTAAATAAGGATTTGACAATGAATTTGATTTTATCCAATTTTGACACATATTAAATTGTAATTATTGTTTTACTTGATTAGTCACCAGAAAAATATTTACTTAATATGGATTGGTCTATATAAATAGAAGAATCACAATAGTTGAGGTCTACATTGCCTTTGGTACTCTTTAATCTGTGTTTCACACAAATCTTCTCTTCTCCTATTCTCTTCACTTTTTCTCAGATCACATTTTCTAATTTTCTTTTATTCTCTTCATTCGAAGCTAAAGTTGTTACTCGGTGAGTGTACACAACTCCTTTAATTTCCATCTTCGCAAGACCACCATTTCTTTTAAACCCCAATTTGTTATTTACTTTTTGTTATATATATAGTTTCGTCTCTTTGTTCTTGTTCAATTTGATGTTGGTTTGAATTCAAGTTTTTTATATTCTCCTTGTTTTTTAGATTTAACCTCAAGCTAGACAAAGAATCCCTGAAAAAAGGCTTATAATACTTTTTATCTAGCATAGTTTTGTACTAATTGGTTGTTATATATCCCGGAAATTGAATGAGTGTTTGTTTGTTTTTATTATGTTCGAAATGATTTTTTTCTTCAACTTTTCCCTCGAATGACCCTGCTCCTGCAACTGTTTTTGTATATGATGTGAAGATATTTTTTAGGGCAAACTAAGAATTTTAATTTGGTTTTTATACTAAACACTCTTCTGTTTGTGAGTATTTACGAACTAGTTCTTGTACAAGGGAATTAGATTTTTGCTTGAGTGCCCACCATTTTTGTTGCGATTTCATAATGTTAAAGTTCCTGATATGAGCCAGCCAACGACACAATCCGTCAATAGGGTCAAAAAGATTACAAGAGAAAAACCCTAGATGGCAAAGGGGGCCAGTTACTAGGGGCCAATTTAACATTAATTTTTTCATATAAATCCTACAATAATAGCTATGGTGGCCCTGTCCTGTCCCTAACCCATGGGACCTGGACCGAGCTGTCTGTGGGACTAAAGTCTATATTTACAATTTAACATAATGTCATATTATCAAGAAGATTAAAATGATCGTTAAGTGAGAAAAATATAATTTTTCATTTCAAAGAAATTAAGCAATACATGAAAGTTTGAATTTTTCTTGGTTCTTTATCATCATAACTTTGACCATATATAGGTTATTGTTTTTTCAGATTTCTCTTGGTTCTTTATCATCATAATTTTGACCATAGGTTATTGTTTTTTTTAAAAAAATTATAATAATATTTATGTGTTTGAATTTAATTAATTAATTTATTTCTTCCATATATCATTCTTTAAGCAGGTGCCATAATGGTGGTGTCTAAGAGTTGTGAAAATGGCGTCTTAAGCATGGTGTCTAAGAGTTGTGAAAATGGCGTCTTAAGCAACGAACCTGATAATGATTATATTGACACAGAGAGAGTTGAAACAATGACAAAATGTTCTGTCCTACAAAGAGTGAGCGGGCTAATTCGAAAGCCAAAGACTTTCTTTGGCGACAAAGATGAAGCTCCGGAGAGCGCAAGAAAAAGTAGTCTTGATACATATTTTGGATTGTTCGACGGAAGAGATTTTCGAGCCATCTTAAATCTAAAAGCATCTTTGAGGTTTTCAAAACTGTCTGAACTTCAATCTACAGCGACGGTGATAATATTAATTTTACATTTCTCTCTTTTTTTTAAAAAAAAAATATTGATTCTTAAGGAGTATATTTATTTTTTATTTTCGTTCCTCATTAATTATGAATTTTCATTAATATCTATCATATAGGAAGAGCAAAAGGTCTTGGATGCTAACGACCTCAAAGTTGCAAAACTCGTAAGAATTAAGGTGAGCACATTTGTATCATAAAAAAGCTAGCATAATTATCCAAAAATCTTTCAGAAAATCTAGGGTCCCTAAGTGAAAGAGGATACATGGAAATCTATAAGGTTTTAATTGAAACAAATAATTGTGGTTTTATATTATTATACTACATATGATATATGCATTAATTGAGTCATCAAAATTTGATTTATGTAGGAGGTTGACAAAAATTGGGATGATGTTCCTGAATTGACTGAACCTAAGCATCTTATAATGCGGCTTCGGAGCCTAGCCAAATCGGCTCTAGACAAAGTACAAGAAGTTAAATTATAATTAACTCTTAATTTAATTGTTATTGTATTCTAACATTTTGTTTGGCTTTGTTATGTTAGGACTATTTGCCTCTTGGTAGAGCATTTCCTTCTGTTTATAATCCATGGTATGCAATCCAAGAACCTTTAATTAAAGAAACTGTTTGGCTTTGTTGTTCAACGGCATGTAATTTATAAGTAACTAAGAACAGTATTACTTCAAATTTATAATCTCTGTCCTTTATTTATTTTTACTTAGTATTTATTAAAATATAGTATGTGGTTATGTAAATAATTGGTTGCCTTACAAATGGAATTTATTTTGTTAATTACTCTCTAAAATAACAATATGATTCCTTCCCTTTGGTTTTATAAGGTTTGATATAACAAAGCAATTTGGATAAGGTAGTAGGTAGAGATGTTTATTCTATTCAACACTTATATTGCATTGAAAGTGTATATGAATGGCTAGGTGGATAGAGAGGTTTATGCTAAACTTTCATTTGTAAGTAGATAGCTATGTTGATTCCTTAACATGTTAATATATATGGGTTTGAATCTTGATCAAGTGTATGGATATCTTTAGTACTTGCAGAAAACAATATATATGAATCATTTTATCTCAAGAAACACTTTGAAAAATTGTGGTAGAAAAATTCATTTGAGAAATTAATATAATATCTAAAATTTGTATAGAAACTAGTGTCTTATAATATTAGTGATTTTACTATAAAATCTGCTTCAAAAAGTCATTCTTAAAAATTTTATCCAAATAGACTATTTTTTTCGTTGTATATCTTGATTTATGTGGGGTAAGAGGATGTTCTGTTTGAGAAATTATTTAAAATTTTTAGGTTTTACATACATAAAATCCATGCAAGTTGCGGGGAACGTGAAAGTTCCATCTAGTACACAAATATGCAGATGCAAAGGAAGTTGCAGAAATACAAGGACTTGTGCTTGTGCCAAGCTTAATGGTCCTCAATTCCCATATGTTATAAAAAATGGTGGCAGGTGATATTTAGCTTTTGTTTGATAAATTTTCTAATTCTAGTGACGTACATATTTCTTATTATGGAAACAGAGGCATCATAAGGGTATGTTTGGTTTGTATTTTCATTTATAATTTTTATTTCTTGTTTTTTGAAATTTTACAAACGAAAAACTAAAAATGTTGAAAATATATGTTGGAGAAAACAAGAAACAGAATGAAAATTAAAAAAGAAAATATATAAAAATAGAAATGCAATTCAAACAAACCCAAAGTCCTCCAGCGACCTAACTTGATTAAATAATTATAACATATAAGAAAGTTGTCTAGTTTATATATATCTAATAATGCTTCTTTAATTTACCTTGAGATGTTAAATATCCAAGATCTTTAAAAAAGGGATCTCATACATTATGAAAAATATGTATTATAATATCTAAAGCTATAAAAAGGAAGTAGGAACTTTATCTGATCTATTATATATATAGATTTTGAATATTGGTAAGATTTAGAAGTATCAAGGCTTTTTCAAAGAAAAGTAGCTTTAATGAATTAGCACAAACTAGACTTATTACTTTCAATGTTGTAAAAGTTCCAACATCTCAATTAGTTTTTTTTTTTGTTTGTGAAGACTCAATTAGATGAATTATAATCCTTTCTACTTTTAAAATTTGTATGCACATACAAATTTTCCTTAAAGTCTTATACCATTGAATTTCTTCCCATCATAGTTTATGTTTGTTTATGATGATTCCATCCAATTCAATCCCATCTAAGTTTATGACTCAATTCTAATGCAAAATTAATGGACGAGATCATTGCTACATAGCCAAATTAGTATTTTGGTTCTTTAACTCATTTGTTGCGGGTATCCTAATTACATTGAATGGACGCTAAATTTTTAACATTCAACATTTAAAATCTCATTTATTGTGAAGTAATTATAAAACAATTTTTGTATTTTTTTTCTAACATTCTACTATCACATTCTTTTATAAATTTTAGTTTTTCTTCTTCTTTTTTCATTTCTAAACATGTGTTGAAGTTGTTTTCTTAACCTTTCAAAAATCTCAATTTGTTTTTTTTTTCAATCATCAAGTATTCAAGTACATTAACAACCATCATTGGCTTATCATCTTCAGGTTGATTAAGAAAAAAAATATTGTGTTTGAATGTGGCTCAACCTGTAAATGTGGACCTAAATGTGGCAATAAAATTTCAGAGGGATATAAAGTACCAGCTTGAGGTAATTTATCCAAATCCAAACTTCTATACCTTTTGGTCTCTATTTCATCAGCAGAGAAAAATACTTTTAGTACCTCAATATCAATTTTATATTTAGTTTGCATTTAGTTCTCATAATAGTTTAATGTTTTTTGTTTAATGCTCTAATCATATTTTATTATCTTTGACTGTTAATTGATGACTTAATTTATGAAACGCATCAAATGATGTCACGTATGGCATGCCACATCATCAATTAACGGAAAAAACTAACAAGATATTGAAAAATGGACTATACAAATCTGACTTATAATGCCACATTGGTATCCTAAAGAAAACTGTTGACGTGGACAATGCTCTAGAAGGTGATTACTTTTTCAATATTGATTTCAGGCAAACCATCAAAGGTGAAGATGGACGGCAGGTAATACTTCTTTTCTATGTCATCAATGTTTCGGAGTAGTTCCAAAGTTTTTTTTCTTTCTTTCTTTGGTGAATGATATATTGTGTTGTTTTTTTTCAAAAAAATTAATGAATAATTTGTTTAATAGGTACATATTTAATGAATAATTCCATTATGGTATTATATTTTTTTTACTCTCATAATATTGCATCTTTAGAGGGTATGTGTGTGTTGGGGGAGGGGGGCTAGGAAAAAAAATAGTTCTTTAGAGTTTGATTATGTGCTAAAATTCCTTATATTATTATCAAAATGAAATTAAATCAAATAACAATATCCTATTCTTTGGAAATGAAAGTACACTAATGATCATCTTGCCACTTTTCATCATTATATTAGAACATTTTATTGGAATGTGATTTTTTTTATAAGCAAAATGCATTCACATGAGTCTGAATAGAAGAGCTACTACTAATTAACTTCATGTGATTTTTTAGAGACGTCTAGGTAATGTAGTATTGCCTACGAACACGGGTGTTGAAGAAAGAGACGATAAGGCGTTAGAAAATAAGCCTGAGTTTTGTATAGATGCAGGTTTAACCGGTAATGTAACGAGGTTTATCAATCACTCATGCAATCCGAACCTCTTTGTGCAATGTGTTCTAAGCTCACATCTTGATCTCAAACAGGCTCGCATAGTCCTTTTTGCTTCAATGGAGATACACCCTTACGAAGTAAGCATCTTTAATTTTAATTACTTGTGCTTATGTTCATACAACATTTTCCATTAAAAAAATTGACTATGTTATGAACCCTTTTGGGTTATTATGTATGCCCAAGTTTATTTTTTTCTTTTGATTTTCAAACGATGTTCTGTGTGTGGTTAACTTAAAAGAAGCGGGTGAGGATGGTAATACATCTTTTTCCATTAAAACTTACATGTGACTATGATTATAAACTTGAAAGTGTTGCCGGGCCTGATGGCAAGTTTAAGCAATTGCTATGTCTCTGCGGTTCATCTAATTGTCGCAAGCACTTATTCTGAGGATATTCTTGACAAATTTGTTTTAACAAAGTTAAATGTTTTGGATGGAGTTTTATGTGATTTGATTTCCTTTTCTTTTGTCAGTTTGACTAATTATTATGTTTAGTCTATGATTGTTGGACTATTATGTTATGATATGTACTGTTTTTTTTATTATTATTGAAGAGTTGTTATATATATTACTATTTATATTTGTTGATCTTGTGAGAGACATTGCTGATCTTATATAAGTACAATCAAATTACCCATTTAAGGCTTAAATGATATTCACCATCTGAGGAAGAAAAAAACATTTCTTTTGATTCATAGTACAACTAAAAACAAAGGCAAACAAATAAAACCTAAATCTATCCTATTTGCCAAAAGAAGCGAGAGATTGCGGGAGACGCTAACCACCATAAAAGAATAGTTTCATTTAAGAAATTAATTAATTACTTCAAATTCAAGTTGTTCATGCCAAGAATCCAAGGATCTGAGTAGGAGAGAGTTTCTCACTCTAAAACCTTTACTCTTTTTTTAAAAATTCACTTCATTAGAACGAGATTTTTCAACCATTAAGTGGTCATTTAGTTATGACTCCCGTCACCACAAACTGAGTTCTGCACGCAGAATGAGATTTTTTTGTGAGAATGAGATTTTTTTTTTACTTTCGCAAAACAAGTTTTAAGGATTCCTAATAATTTTTGGGGAGTTTGAATAAGATTCTGACACCCTTAAAATCAATTTTACTAATAGTGAATTCAAATCATAACGCAGATTTAACATAAATAAAAATTCTTTACTTTCTCTAAAATCAATTACACTTATAATGAAAGTTAAAACAGACGGGTCATCTTAAAATTACATAAGAATTATGAAGATATACAAAGTAACAAAAAAAAATAAGCAAAGGACCAAGAGCCGATTCAAAAAATAATAAATTTATTCCCCGAAAAAGCCTTAATATTTTTATGGATAACAAAATTTAACTACTTACAATACAGCCAGCGTATCATTTGAGAAATCTTGCAAGTTCATGTACTCTAGTTGTTCTTTGTGGTACTACATCCATACATCCATACATCCCTCATTCTAATATTTTTTTCCAATTTCAAAACTCTTCCATTTTTTTCATCCTCCATCATAACAGAGCTACTCCCTTTTATCACAAACGTTTTTTTTACGATACTAAAAAGCAAACTCTCCAAACACAGCACAAGAAGCTGAAAAAGCTACACCATAGCCCAATAAACAAGCAGGCTGCTGAAAAAACAAACTCTAAAACAAGAAAACTTGCATAACATTTAGAAAATAAACTAGAACACAATAGACATAGTGATCACCAACAGCTCCATTACAGACAAAGACCCAAACAGCGCATCGGATAGGATAACCATTCTGAATAAGAGTTTAAAAAACCTCCAACTTTAGATTTATTCCAAAGCCAAAAGCCAAGATCTTATGCTTACCGGTTCCATAATGTGAGCTATGTCTGGTATCACATTTTTGAAGATAAGCTCGTTCATAGTCAGCCATATGAACCAAATAATTGCGAATCAAATAGTCTGCCATGCATTTCTTTTTTCTGCATCTCCATTTGGTAAACCAGAGAATTGCAAGAAATTGTCCCTGACTGCTCTCATGAAGAGCTGTATGAATGCTGCATCTCCAAACTTGAGACCATACTTTACATTTGAAGAAAACATGATCACTTAACTCTTCCTCATTGTTGCATGCTGGGCATTGAGGTCCTCATCCTAGGATTACACCTCTTAGTAAATTAAGCTTTGTTGGGATCCTGTCAAGGATCAGTTTCCAAGCGAAGGCAAGGACCTTTTTTGGCGCCAGAGATTTCCAAAGCATTTTAAAAGGTTGTACAAAATCACCCACTGTCAAGACATTATAAGCTGATCGAACAGAGTATACTCCAAATTCTTCTGGCTCCCATTTCCACATATCAAGCTTATTCGTGAAAATCTGCACAGTTTGAAGATATGCATTGAGATAGCTTATCACTTCAAATCATCTTGCTTATCACTTCTTCGAAACACGACCTTTCGAGGTAGCATGAAAACAGGTTCAGGTGGAGCTGATTTGGCGAAATTCACAGCGGCTTGATAAATATGATCAGCATCCTTAGATTTGTTATCATCTAAGACCAGTGCACCGCCTTTCTCAACAGCTTGCTCCAACAGCAACAAAACTCCTTTTGTACAAGGTTCAGCAAACCTTGATGGCCGACCGCCATCTGCAGCTCCTGAACCATCTTCCATGTTATCAGTCTGAGGATCAACCATGTCATTAATATAATAGCCACAAGTTTCAGGTACACCAGGATTGGTATTCCCGGAGGCCGTGACATGTCCTGTGGTTCCAACTTCATAGGTTTTCATGGAAAGTGAAGTAGCATCACTAACCACAGATACAGGAAGATCACTAGTTTCTGTGGGACAAGGCACCTTAACTTGATGCACACACACATCATCTGAGTTAGAGGGCATGTTAATGTCATGAGATTCATTGCTTAGCTGCTCCACTGAATTCTGCTGCAGACACGGTGCTGACGATTCTTGGGCTTCTGAAGGAAGTGCATTGAAATTTTCACTGTCGACATCAGTTATACTGGCTTCCTCGCCAACGTTTCTAAGACTGGGTAAAGAGGAAGTCCAGTTATGTCCTCTCCACATAAGTATGTGCTCATCTTCAAACGAAAGCAATACGCAAGGAACAAGATCCTGAAATAAAAAAAATAAAAAAAAAGTCAATCTTCAAGAGTAGAAGACTAACTAAGATGAAATCGGTTGTACCTTTAATTTTGCTCCAATCCTTCTATAGTCACTTGCATTTAGTCCTTGACAATTTATTCTCACAAGCTCACACTCTTCAAATGCCTCTCTGACATTTGTTACAAGGTCACAGTAAACACCATTTTTTGCTGTAGCAACATAAAGATAGACACAATTCAATTTACCAGAAGAGGGAAAAATAATTTTCCTTTCTTGTTAAACTGTAATGAAAATTCAAAGAAAACTACCTATCTTGCATATGGGCATCAATATCTTTCCCTTTTGACGCATTTCAGTTGCTTTGGCTAGCGTTAGACCTTCTGGAACTCGTTGAATGAGCCTAGGATACACAGGAGGAACAGGTTTCCACAACATGAAAGGAAACTGTGGGCGCGTTTTATAGTTGTAGTTTCTTCCCCGGAAAAGGTACACTACACCACCCTTTCTGTAAATGATTTGCCCCCAAGTCCTTTCCTATCAAACCAGGCCAAATGAGATTTATCACAATATATCCAAAACTTCTCAAAGCATAAATTGGTAACAGAACAAGAAGCAAAGAATCAGAGGTTAAAAGCAGAAGAAACCAACCTCTAACTGCTGGCACACGTTATCCATGTCAACCGTACAAACTCCTCTGCATTTTATCTTGCATACCCTCCGCCGCTTCCAATAAGTATGTATAGTTTCCAACATGTTATGTGTCAAACCATCTCTACCTAGAACAGAAAATTTTGAGTGCATCTTTCTAACCGTAACAACTAGATAAGTGGGTATAAGCAATCTCCTCACTCTCATCTTAACACGCAACATCAGCTCTCCTTATTTAAATCCTACCAGAAAGATTTCACAAAACTCTTACATTTGAACTAAAGCGAGGTAACCACAAACTACTAACCAATAGTTATTCTAGCACCAGCAGAGTCTAAACGATACAACAAATTAAAAACTTAAAATGTATGAAATAATGATAAAGTTTAGATTGGAATTTGTGCTGAAATCACAAACTCTTGGCATATGTATCTAGATAAGTGAACAAGTCTATCTGATTATGCTAAAAGTCTTTTAAGACCGTCCCACATGTGTTACTGCTTTTTTGGGAACCATTTTCTTCTGGAAAATTATCTCGTTTTTCAAAAGCTTTTCCAAGGAGCTACTAAAATAAGCGATTATTTTTTCAAAAAAAGCTGAACCAAAGTCGAAACATGCATTTGCATAATAAGACTTCATGCAAACTCTAAGATAAATCTTGTCTATTTGAAATTCTTTAGCATAGCACTTACTACATATCTAGTAAAAAGGGATAAGAGTTCCATATTGTATTTCTTCATGTAGTTGAACCTGGATCTAATGCATGGTTCAGCAATATTAACATACTCTAATGTAGTGGTGTATGAAATTGCAGGCCTCCCAAATCACAAGGCAACCAATGAAAGGTTGTATTAGGTCTCTCTGCAATTCTAATTTTGCTAAAGGCTTTCAAATAGGAAAGGACACCACACTTCCCATCACATACATACACTCTATGATGGATCCATTAAGAGAATTTGCAAACAAACCTCCTTCAGAAAAGTCTATTTTGGCCTTTTTTGCTGGAAGCATGCATGGTTATCTCCGTCCAATCCTGTTAAAGTTCTGGGAGAACAAAGAACCTGACATGAAAATATTTGGTCCAATGCCACGTGATATGGAAGGTAAAAGGGTTTATATGGAGTACATGAATAACAGCAAGTATTGCATATGTGCCAGAGGTTACGAGGTTAACAACCCAAGGATAGTTGAAGCCATTGTTTCTGGGTGCGTGCCGGTAATCATATCAGATAACTATGTGCCTCCTTTATTTGAAGTATTAAATTGGGAAGCTTTTTCTGTATTTGTTCGCGAAAGAGATGTCCCTAATCTTAGGAACATACTTCTTTCGATCCTAGAAGAGAAGTACCTGGCACTGCATTTGGGAGTGAAAAAGGTTAAGCAGCATTTCCTGTGGCAAAAAGTTCCTGTTAAGTATGATTTGTTTCATATGATTCTTCACTCAGTATGGACTTGACACTCTCTTACATCATTTTTTCTAAATGCACTTTGACATTTGTAAATGAGTCAACTTGCTCAATGGAAATTAGTCCTAAACCAAAACATGGTTTTTGAACTGTTGTGTAAATAAAATTTTTCCGAAGACATTTGAGGTTTACATTTCTTGTCCAAGTTTGAGAGCATGCATGAGTAAGCCTTGGTCTGTTATTTAGTTAGCTAGAGTTTAGTTAAGATAAAGCTTTTTGTCTCTCGTAAAATATGATAGAGTTTTGTTCCCCATATAATATATGTGTTGTGGACCCAAATAATGGCATCCCGGATAGACGCATACATGCCGGGTCAAGTAACCACCAATTACCGCCAACATCCCGGTAAGTTGGGCACGACCCATTATCAAGGCCCAGCTGATGAGGATTGGGCCCAGGCACAGATCCTGGCCCAATACGGACCGCATTTAGGTCATTTGCCTCACTCTATAAATACTATCATAATGCACCATGCAAGGTACGTAAGATATATTATCATATACAAAAACCCTAATTCACTCATTGACTTGGGGGTCGGAGTGCTTGCAGGTGCACACCACCGCCACCGGAGCTCAGGACCCAGAAGCAACCATACTGCCCTTTGCTGATCAAGAAGACCATGTTGCTCGTCCTATATCCCTGTCAGGTTAGATCACAACATTGGCACCGTCTGTGGGGATCGCAACAAAAAAAGTTTCTCTCCCATCCGTCATCAACAATGGTTGGCTCAACCAGAAATAGGGATTACAACCATCCCAGCGTGCAAAACCAAGGAGCTGGACAGCAAGCTGGCGCGTCGAATCAAGCAAGGGCATCCCAGCACTTTGATATTGAAGCAGAATTCCGTAAACTACAACAGTTGGTGCAGTCACAAGCCAAAGAAATTGCAGATCTCAAAGAGCAACAACGGAAGGGCAGGCATGTTGTTATCGAAGATGATTCAGAAGAGGAAAGAGCTGAGAGGCATACCCAGCCAAACCCTGAAAATCTGGAAAAAGATAATGACAACGCAGAAAAGCAGCAACGGAAGTCCGCAATTGAAGGAGAAAAAGAAGGAAATCCGAAAACTCTAGAAAGGCAACAGGAAGGACGGCTAAGTCGCCGACATGAAGGGGCCCCACATCAATCTCGGGTTGAGGGGGCCAACCCGCCACCTGTTCCCCCTGGGGGCTAGCAAGCCGGACAACCCGCCGGTAATCAGGAGCATATGGCCGAAAATGTCCCGGATTTCGGGTACATTGACAATCCCTTCACGCCTTGGATAATGTCCCATGCCCTTCCTCATGGATTCCAGTTTGCAAAGAAGCTGAAGGAATACGATGGAACCAAAGATCCCACTCTACATGTCAGCACTTTTGAAAGAGCCATGTACTTTCAAGGGGTGAATGAGACCATCGTATGCCGTGCCTTCCCTCTCACATTGTCAGAGGCTGCAAGTCGTTGGTTCTCAGACCTTCCACCGCAATCCATCAGCAACTGGAAAACTCTCAAAGATAAGTTTATTCTTCATTTCACTAGCAGTAAAAGACAGTTCAAATCCGAATTCCACTTAGAAACTGTTAAACAGGGAAAAGATGAATCTCTACGAGATTATATAACACGTTTTAACAATGAAGTATTAGAAGTTAGGAATGTTGAACCTAACTTGGTGTTATATTTCTTTGTAAGAGGATTAAAGCCAGGAGCCTTCGCTAAGCAACTAGCTGGAAATAAGCCTACCTCCATGGACGACTTGAAAGTCAGGGCCGAAAAGTGGATCAGGATAGAAGAACGGGAGAAGGCCCAAGCCGCCAAGAAAGATGACAAAGCAAAAATTGTCCCTCCAAACCAATCCCGGGGTAAAGACGACAAATCCCGGGATAGGTCTCCCAAGAAACACAAGGGTCTTTTCAACAATTATACTCCGCTAGTAGTCCCGCCAGCTTCAATGTTGAAAGAAGTGATGCATTCTGAACTAAGAGAGCGGCCACCACCTTTGAAAACGGTTGGAAAGCACAAAAATAAGTACTGCGAATACCACCGGGATCATGGACATTCTACCAATGAATGCATCCAACTCCGAGATGCAATTGAAAAGTTGATCCGACAAGGAAGGTTGAGAAATTATGCTCGGGTATCCCCAGAAAGGCGGGATCGTCGCCGAAGTTCATCTCCTCGGACACATACACCCAGATCCCCTCCTAGGAACCGAGATCAACGAGCTCAAATCCGTCAGAGATCCCGGAGCCCAAGATGAGCACAGGAATCCCCTCCTAGGGGAATAATTCAAGTCATAGCTGGAGGAGTTAGCTTAAAGGGTCTTGAAGACAAGAAGAGGACCCGAGATGTTAGGGATTCCTGTTCTCAGGTGGCTGCTATAGCTAACCCAGTTCTGTCTTTCTCAGATGCAGATTTCCCGGAAGAACGGATCCGGGATAACAAACCATTGGTCATAGCAGCCAATATGAATGGCTTCGAAGTCCATCGAAACTTCATTGATCAAGGAAGTTCAGCCGACATTATGTTCTGGAGCCTGTTTAGTAAAATGGGATTGGGATCCAAGGATTTATTTCCTCACAAAGGTAGCTTAATTGGCTTCATTGGAGATACAATCATTCTCAAAGGATATGTTGACCTCAAGGTGAATTTTGGGAAAAAGCCAAATACAAAAACAATTCCTGCTAGGTTCATAGTGGTGGATTGTCCATCAGCTTACAACGCAATCATTGGGCGGCCAACTCTGAACAGCCTTGGCGCCATAGTCTCTAACTGTCCGTGGAAAGAGTAGTGATACGCGAAGATGCTATCAAGAAAGCCTTAAAATCACGAAATCTCCATCCATCTTGCCAAAGGAGAAAGGAAAGCAAAAGATGGAAAGACGTGATTTGATACGGGACACAGGGGTCATGATGACTAACCTAGACCCCAGAGCAGATTTTGAAAGCCAGCGTCCTCAACCAAAAGGAGACCAGATCTTAGTCCAAATTGGACTTAAAGAAGATCAGACTATCAAGATAGGGGCTTCCCTGCCTCCCATCATCAAAGAAAGACTCATTGAGTTGTTAAAGACCAATAAAGATCTGTTTGCTTGGGTTTCTTCCGACATGCCAGGGGTGAACCCAGAATTCGTGTGTCATCGGCTGTCTTTAAAACTGAGATCTATCCCGGTGGCCCAAAAGAAGAGAAAAATGGGACCAGAGAGACAAGCAGCTATAGAAAAACAGGTGAAGGAGTTGCTAGATGCAGGGTTCATCCGAGAAATATGATATGTAGATTGGCTTTCAAATGTGGTGATGGTGAAAAAGGCTAACGGGAAGTGGAGAATGTGTACAGATTACACAGATCTGAATAAAGCATGCCCCAAAGACCCATTCCCCTTGCCTTGTATCGATAAACTTGTTGACAACTCTGCAAGTTATAAATATCTATCTTTCATGGATGCTTACTCCGGCTACAACCAGATCCCAATGTACCCTGAAGATCAAGAGAAAACAGCTTTCATTACCGACATGGGTGTTTACTGTTACACTATGATGCCGTTTGGCTTGAAGAATGCCGGAGCAACCTACCAACGGATGATGAGCCAAGTCTTCAAAGAGCAGATTGGCAGAATCCTTGAAGTCTACATTGACGATATGATAGTAAAGACCCCAGAAGACAAAGATCCAGTGGCTGACTTGCATGAAACCTTTCAACAACTGCACAGGTATGATTTAAGGCTAAATCCTAACAAATGCACTTTTGGGGTCGAAGCCGGAAAGTTCTTAGGCTTCATGCTAACTAGTCGAGGGATTGAAGTTAACCCCGACAAGTGTAGTGCTGTGTTAAGTATACAGAGTCCCAGAACTATTAAAGAAGTCCAACAACTAGCGGGAAGGATCGCTGTTTTGACGAGATTCCTCCCAGATTCTACTAAGAAATGCCTACCCTTTTTCAGAACTCTACGACACAAGAAAAACTTCTAGTGGAATGTAGAATGTGAGGAAGCTTTCCAGGAGCTTAAGAAAATCCTCTCAGCCCCACTAGTCTTGTCTTGCCCAGATCCTGGACAGGTCCTATATCTCTACTTAGCCGTCACCAATGAAGCAATCAACGCGGCTCTGGTAAAGGAAGAATCTCGGAACCAGAGTCCGATATATTTTGTCTCTAAGGCACTACAAGGATCAGAGTTGAACTACCAGCGGCTTGAGAAAGTCGCCTATGCCCTGCTGTTTGCATCTCGGCAGTTGAGGCCATATTTCCAATGTCACCCCATTATGGTAAGAACAAATCAACCCATTAGACAAATTTTGCACAAACCTGACTTGGCAGGAAAAATGATGACCTGGGCAGTAGAGTTGCCACAATACGATATCTCTTACGAACCATGTCAGGCAATCAAAGCACAGGTTCTAGCTGACTTTGTGGCCGAGATGACACATCCCGGTGAAGAACCAAAAGGATCCTGGACCATTTATGTTGATGGGTCCTCAGACCCCAAAGGAGCAGGCGCTGGCATACTGATCGAGAACGATGAGGGGATAACGGTAGAATATTCTCTGAAATTTGAATTTCCGACCTCCAATAATCAAGCAGAATATGAAGCCTGTTTAGCCGGGATACGTGCGGCAAAAGAACTAGGGGCTACCGCGATCACTTTATGCTCAGATTCCCAATTGGTGGTATCCCAAATAAAAGGAGAATACCAGGCAAGAGAGCCATTGTTGCAAAAATACCTGGCAAAGGTTAAAGAAAGTCTACTTGGTCTCTCTAAATTTGAGATCAAGCACATTCCAAGAGAGGAGAACAGTTGCGCTGATCTACTCTCCAAATTGGCCAGCACCAAGTCATCCTCTACTTTGAAGTCAGTAGTAGAAGAAGTCCTCCCTTCTCCTTGTGCTATTTTGCAAGTTGAAAATGAAGATTGGAGGACCCCAATAATAGAGTATATCACTAAAGGTACTATCCCGACAGATGTCCGGGAAGCAAAACGGTTGGTACAAAATGTTGCCCGGTATTCCATGATAGAAGGATAACTATTCAGAAGAGGACTATCAACCCCTTTGCTTAAATGCCAAAAGTGCCAAGAACATAGTCCACTATCCCACATCCCGGCCGAAGATCTGCATAGCATTTCCATCCCTTGGCCTTTTCACACTTGGGGTTTGGATCTCTATGGACCTTTCACGCCAACTACAGGTCAGTTCAAACACCTTATTGTTGCTATTGACTATTACACTAAATGGATTGAACTGGAACCCTTAGCCAGCATAGCGTCAATCAAAGCCCAGAATTTTGTCTTCCGACAAATAATATGCCGGTTTGGTATCCCGGCAGAAATCATCTGTGATAACAGGACCCAATTTACCGACAAAGAATTCCGAGAAATGCTAGTAGGGCTCCACATCAAGCAGTATTTTGCCAGTGTAGAGCACCCACAATCAAACGGGCAGGCAGAGTCCGCCAATAAAGTCATACTTAATGGCTTGAAAAAGATTGAGAAAGCTGGAACTAGTTGGGTAGAAGACCTTTATCAAGTACTCTGGAGTTATAGAACTACTCCCCGTAGCTCCACCGGAGAAACTCCATTTCAAATGGTATACGGGTCAGATGCCGTAATCCCGGTAGAAATCGGGCACCCATCCTGGAGGGTTATGTACCCCGCACAAGAAAACGAGCAGCTGCTCAGAGAAGATTCTGACATGGTCGAGGAAATCCGATAAGCCGCCAGAATCAAAGAGTTATCCCGGAAACAACAAGTAGCACAGAGATACAACTTGAGGGTTGTGCCGAGAAGATTCCAACAGGGCGACTTAGTAGTAAGAAGAGCCATTATTGGAAATCGAAATGCTAAAGACGGGAAGCTCAGAGCAAATTGGGAAGGCCCATTCCGGGTCAAGACCATCGCAGCTAACGGAGCATATCACTTAGAAAATCTCAAAGGCAAAGAGATTCCAAGAACGCTTAATGTCGCAGACTTAAGGCGTTATTATAGCTAAGATATGTAATTTACATCCTTTGTAATAAAGGGGTACTCTTTTTCCTGTAGTAGGTTTTACTGCTAGAGGTTTTAACGAGGCCCCCATTTGTTATTTGCTTCTTGTTATTAATAAAGTGGCATTCTATTCATTCTTACACAAACAAATTAGTTCAATTCTTAATAGCAAGCAGATCAGCAGAAAGCATGAAAAGTAAAAATAATCCGAGATTGAGATGTCGGCAACCAGCAGAAACCGACATACATGCAAAGCCAACAATGAGTCGAGATACCATTACGGGTAATTCTCTGCTACAGACTCAATAGGGGCCCTTCACGGGTTAACCCTGGCCATAAAGAAACATGAGATTCTGCCAAGGCACACTTTGACTTAAACTTAGAGAAAGTACAAACTACTTTCCCTTCTATTGAAGAGCTAAAAGGACGACATCACTAATGTGTCCTAACAATTACAGAGACATGAGAAATTTCCATGTCCGGAGAAAAGCAAAGAGGCACCCTAAGTGGTCAAGCCTCTACGACATGCAGAAACGCAACAGAAAGAAAGAACTCCAAAACATAAAGGAGGCATAAACCGAAGCCACACTTCAACAAAAATTAGAGAAAGTACAAATTACTTTCCCCCCTACTAAGGGGTTAAAAGGGTGTCATCACGGATGTACCCAAACAATTAAAACGACACGAGAAAGTTCTATATCAAGCAGGATGTAAAAAAGCACCTGAACGAAAAGTAAACAAAGCCATGCATAAAGAACATCTCGGGATATCAGAACGAAAAGGTCTACATTCAATATAAAATTGTCTGTAAGAATTACAAAAGAAAAGCAAAACAAAAGAAATATAGAAACAAAGAGACAAATTATGCAACCCTTCCAGCATCTCCACCTTCGAGTTCCGGAACGGGATCAGTAGGAGGAAGAGGAGTGCTCCAGTCGAATGGCTCCAGCCTGGGATCAGAAGGGTCGAGAGGCACGGGATTGTGAGGGTCGTGGAAATCCATAAACACCCCATCCTTCATACCGTGATACTTGCAGAGACTGCGGGTGTTCAACTCTATCCCGGGATTCAAAAATTGAAGAGTCTTCACACAATCTCGGTAAGAATCATCCACTGTACTATCCATATCACGGTAAGCCTCCTCCAATTTCTCCTGAGTCTCCCGTAGCTCCACTTGAACTTCATGGAACTTGGAAGCTTTAGAGCAGAATTATCCTCATCTGCCTTAGCCTTTTTCCTGGAAATTTCTTCCTTCAACTTGGATTTTTCCGATTCCAAGCTGGCAGTCCGCTCCTTCTCCTTGGCAAAAGCATCCTCCATTTGCGCAAATTTCTCCTTCAGAGAAGTGAGTTCCTGATTAGCCCAGGATTCCGACTCCTTGACACTTTAGATCAAGGCATCTTTCAGCTCCAAGTCATCTCGGAGATCCCGCAGCTGACCCCTAAAAGAAGAAGCTTGGCCCATGTCCTCGGCCTGGTCATGCATGTGTTGGAGCATAGCCATGCTCATAGCCGTCCAGCCCATTAGAGACTTGGCTTGCTCCTACAAAAACAGAAACAAGAAAAAGATATTAGACACACACCAACCGAGATCCATCACTATGAAGCTGATGAGTTTAAATGACAGAAACATATACCTTCAAGGCGGAGGTTTCACCTTAGTGAAAAAGTCCCCATGCTGGAACCTAATCAAGGGCGACTGGAATCCTTCCCAGGCAGAAGAAGGAGTAGAGAAGGGCGCCATCAAGATTGGATTCATCCCGGCAGAAGCCCCTTGAGCATCCCCAGGCTGGTCACCTACAAATCGAACTAAATAATATAATAAGAAAGCAACACAGGCCCCTACACAACTAAAAATCCAGACAGATAAAAGCATACTGGACTTGGTAATACGGCGACGTTTTGGCTGCACGTTAGCCACCTCGGCTCCAGTGGAGGGAGGAACGGACCTCTTAACAGGAGAAGCTCCTCCGGCAGGAACCGCCTCTGAAATTCTAATCCCGATAGGTACTACCGGGATAGGAGCAGGAACTGGAGCAGGAGAAGGAGGGGGACTTGAAGTAACAGCCTTCCCTTTTCCCTTGGCATCTCGCTTCTGCTTCTGGATAGCATAGTTGGCCATGATCTCAGCTGCAAACAAGGACGCCACTTGTTAATAAAATATGAAAAATGATTGACATAAAGTATAGATAAACGATATTCTACAGTAAAGGACAATTCCCTACATAAGCATGTCGCCTGATCCTGGCGAGACGCCACTATCACATCTTTACAATGGATGGGTACTCCCCCCTGCTCAACAAAGGTACACAGACTCCTAAAGGTGTGTTGATCCTCTTCCTCCAGGAAGCCAATCCCCAACTCCTTCAAGGATAGTGACCTCTGATAATGTTCCTCCGTCCAGTAGAGTGGGAACAAGGGCTGCTTGTTTTCTCTAATCCAGAAGGGCGTGCAGTCTTTAGTCCGGGGGATGACTTTAACGTAAATATCCCTATGGGCCTTGAAAGACTCTTCATAGGGAACATATAGCTGGGGGATCCCGGAGCGGTGACGAAGGGATATCCAATTCTTCTTTTTTGGACCGCGGTAGAGGCCAAAAATATATAGAAACAAGGTTAAGGAGCAATGCCAGCCTTGAGCCCAGCAAAAGACCTCAAAGGCCTGAAGAAATCCCCAATCGTTAGGATGAAGCTGGGAAGGAGCAAGATGAAGGTTGTGCAAAACTTCAATCTGGAGGTCGGAGAAGGGGAACCTAATCTTAAGCTGATGCCATAATGACTTCAGCATCATGATAAAAGACCCTTCGCCTTCAGATGCCGGCATACAGATCCTTTCCCTCTTATTCGGGATGACTAATTTATGGTTCGATGAAGGATCAGCTGTAACATTAGTCCCCGGAGTGTTAGGCCCATAACGAAAGCACGCTCTCCAATGCTTCTCCACCTCTCTAAGCCGGCGACTGCTCTTCACCGAACACTCTTCCCGGATGATATCCCAAGGAACCCATAACATCCCCTAGATGTACTTCAATTCTAGGAAGTCAGGAGGACACTCGATCCTAGGTCCTGAAGTACTAGGTTCGCCCGCTCCTCGCGCAACAACCTCTGAGCCCCCGACATCAGACGAAGCCGGCACATCATCAGATGATCCCGGAGTCACCGGGATGGGAATGTCATCTTGAGCAGTTTCCATATCTATATTACAAAGAGAGAGCAGAATTAGATCCCGGGGATGAATGACTATGATAAGAGGGAACATAAGAAGGGTCAGACTCAGAATCTAGGGAATATGTCATAGATGACGACATGGATTCTCCATTTCCTAAAAGATCCCCGGGATAAGCAAATTCTACCTCATCTCCTAATGGAATAAAATTAACTAGAGCACGACAGTTTGAATCTTGCTCGATAGACACAGAGCTCTCAGAACTATACTCATCTAGAAGATGGGCTGATGCAAGAAGAAGAGCAGAGGGTTCTGGGTTCAAAGTGTTAAATGACCCACTCACGCTCTGAGTAACCGACTCACCACCCTCTACTCGCCGTGAATACAGAGGGTAAAACTAGAAACGGGAAGATTCACAATAGTCAGGATTAGCGATGGAGGGCGTACCTGAACAAGGGTTTGGTTCATTAGAAGACTTATATTTTCGAAGCTCCCTCGCGAAACTCTCAAGAAGTTCAGTATCATTCGACCTCGAGGAAGAATCACTCATCAACACGATAACGTTATCGACCATTTTTGAAGGAAAGAAACCCAAAAACTACAACTAAACCCTAAAAGGATCAAGGTGTTTCCTTCTATTTATAGATTGCGCCTTGCATGCCTACACCCTTGACCCACTATCTTTGTTGACCAATTAGATTGAGGCCACATTTCCCACTAAGCCACATCCGTGGCTTCATCAAGATCTTGGCCATCTACTTCTCTTAATTCAATGTGAGATTGTGAGTTATTCGATCTTCTAACTACTCTGACTTTTAATTTAGACCGTTGATATCCTTTCATCGCTCACATCCATCTTTCAGTCTTAGGTGAATTCACGACCTTTGGATCTGCTAGCCTTGACTAACTAAACCCATCAAAGGAAATTTGCAAAATTCCCCTCAACAACAACAAACAAATAAATAAATAAATAAATAAACGTGCACTATTTTTTTAAAAAAAAACATGCAATAATATTTGGATGCAGGGATTGGCACCACCAAGTTAGGAAGGAGATCACCCTATTTCGGACATTAGTGTTAGGAACGATGTTTCCCAATGGTGTCGTCCGTAAATTAAGAGTGGTTTCTTTCATTTTTTTCACTATTTTACGGACGACAATGCTCAAAAAATACTATTTTGGACGCTAATGTCCGTAAAAAGGTATTCTTCAAGTGTATTCTTCAATTGATTTATATCATTTCTAAAAAAATTTGTAACACCTTAATTTCAAAATCTGATACTTACAATTTTTTTTTTTTACACACTAGCAGAAGCATAATTTTCACCTCACAATAACTAATAATAATTACAACCCCATTTTTTATACAATATAATTTTTGAACAGAGATCTTTAGTAATGAGAAGACCATATTATCCTTCTACTAATAAAGCTATATTCTCTCTCATGAATAATTACTGAGCACACAAAAAAATTCTAAAGGTATGCACATTTAGTTCCCATTAGTTTTACTCCACTCATGCTCTACAAATTTGATGTGATTGCAGCATTACTCCACTAATGTTCATAAACCCTGAATTCATTTCTCACCATGTTGTTAATTTTAAATTTTATCTTTGTGAATGTAAACCTATATCCTGCCATTATTTTTAATTTAATCTATTGTTGCCTCCAAATTCAATTCAATAAATTACTAAATCCAAAATGAAAGCAACAAAAGAAATAATGAAATGGCTGGAATAGATCTAAACATAGGTGACAAAGTAGACAGAGAGTTTATTTTACTTCAGTGAACATAGCTTTCGTTTAATACAGTACTACTAGTAATGGTTGGGAAAAGCAAATCCGTGAGTAGATGAATTGAGCCAACTACTCATAAGTTGTGGTAGAGAAGTGGAATAATAAATTAGTCATTGGATTAATCTTATTTCTTGGAAAAGGTAATGTAGTGCTTTTAGGAAAATGAGTATACTAAGGAGAACAAGAATGATAGAATAGGAAAAAAATAACAAATATTGCTTTGGTAATACAAAGTGACAAATATTTCTGAATATTTTTTTTTTGCAAATGTGACTAATAATTCTGAAAGGAGGGGGAGTAGATTGCTCCTTGAGGCCAACTCCCTTGACCCACTATCTTTGTTGGCCAATCAGAATGAGGTCACATTTTCCACTAAACCAAATTCGTGACTTCATCAAGATCTTGGCCATCTATTTCTCTTAATTCAATGTGAGTTATTCAATCTTCTAACTACTCTGACTTTTAATCAGGACCATCGATATTATTTCATCTCTCACATCCCTCTCTCGGTCTTCAAGTGAATTTACCACCGCTAGATCTTCTAGCCTTTACTAGCTAAACCCATCAATGGAAATTTGCAAAAATCCCCTCAAAAACAAAAAACTAAATAAATAAATAAACGTGCACTATTTTTTTTTGAAACATCCAATAATATTCGAGATGCAGGAAATGGCGTCGCTCCGGTTGGGAACGAAACCACTCTATTTTATGAACGGTGTCGTCCTTAAAATAAGAGTGATTTCTTTAATATCATCGCTATTTTAAGGACGACAACACTCGAAAAAGCTATTTCGAAGGCTGATGTCCAGAAAAAGGTATTCTTCAAGTGTATTCTACAAGTGTGTACTCTAAAAAATTGTTGCAATTTTAAAAGTATAAAAAATTATTTATAATCAGATAGAAATTTCAAAGTGATTAATACATTTTTTTCAAAAAACTTCAAATGATTTAAGTAATTTAAAAAATGTGTTTTGATAGAAAAAATAGTATTCCTAGTGTATAGTACATAATTTATAAAAGAATTGTTGCAATTTAAAAAAAAATTGTGTAGATCGAGTTAATAACTTCAAAGTGAATAATACATTGTTTAAAAAAAACTTCAAATGATTTAAGTAATTTAAAAAAACGTGTTTTGAAAAATAAGGTATTCTTAAAGTGTACATAGAACAATCTCTAAAAAAATTGTTAAAATTTTAAAAATATAAAAAAAAAATATGTGTAGATTGAACTAGAAACTTCAAAGGAAATAATCCATTTTTTTTTTCAAAAAATCTTCAAATGACTTAAGTAATTTAAAAACGCGTTTGGATGGTAAAACCCCGCATTCTTTAAGTGTATATTACACGATCTCTAAAAAAATTAATGTAATTTTAAAAATATAAAAAAATTATGTTGATTGAGGTAAAAATTTTGAAGTAAATAATACAGTGTTTTTAAAAAACATCAAAAGATTTAAGTAAATTAAGAAGTGCGTTTTAATCCTAAAATAGCGTATTCTTCACGTTTATACATTTTAGGTTCACAAATGCGAGAAATGTAAAAGGTTCACAAATTTTCAAGTACTATCTCCAAGACTCCAGGCCGGAATTTCATCCCCTTGACCATTCTATAAATGGGTAATACATTTTAGGACCCTTCCCAGTAGCCACAGGATAGAGAACATTCTTAGTAGTCACAATCAATTACTTCGCCAAGTGGATTGAAGCATCTCCTTTGACAGCTATTACAGCCGAGAATGTGCAGAAGTTTATGTGGCAAAATATTGTATGTCAACATGGAGTCCCCCATACCTTAATCTCATACAATGGAACACAATTTACAAGCTTTAAATTGTTGATTTCTTCCAAGAGCGGGTGATTTGCCAAGTCCTTTAATACACAGAATACCCTCATAAAAATGGTCAAGCTAAAGCAGCCATTAAAATTATTTTAAAGGGATTGCGCCGCCAACTGGAAAGTGCAATGGGAAAAAGGGTCAACGAGCTTCCAATTGTCCTATGGTCTTATAATAGAACATAACAGACTTCGAGTAAAAAAACTCCTTTCAAGCTCAATTACGGCCATGATGCCATGATTCCAATCGATGTTAGAGACCCAACGCCACGCATCAAGGCCTTTGAGGAAGGCAGTAACGAGGAAGGAATGAGGACTGATCTGAATTTGTTAGAAGAGGTTCAAGAAGAATCAATGATAAAGCAAGAAGCAGCCAAGAGGCAGGCACCTTATCATTTCAATACCAAAGTAATACCACGTTCTTTTCGACAAGGAGATCTAGTCCAACGCAAAGCTGATGGACCAAGAAAAAAGACACAAGAGGGCAAGTTGGAAGCAAATTGGGATGGTCCATTTCAGATTCGTGAAGAAGTCAGGAAGGAAGCTTACCAATTAGAAGAGTTGACTGGCAGGCATCTACCTAACACTTGGAATGCTATCCATTTACATTATTTTTATTATTAATATTTGTATTCATAATAATGTACTGTCCTAGATCGTACTCTTTTTCCTAGCTTAGGTTTTTTTCCCTATGGGGTTTAAAGTTTTAATGGGTCAATCAATTTATTAATAAAAGGAAAAAAATTCATTACACAATTTACAAGAATCACTTGAAGCCCAATTTCAAAATGCGAATGTGTGTTAAGCTCAATCTTAGTTCCTCACTCTCTTTAACATAAGAAAAAATTTAAAATTGACATGTGAGTCGAGCTCGATCTCACCTCCTTACACTCTTTAGCTTAAGCCCAATTTCAAAATTGGCATGTGAGTTGAGCTCGATCTCAGCTCCTCGTTCTATTTAACTTAAGCCCAATTTCAAAATTGGCATGGGAGTCGAGCTTGATCTCAGCTCCTCATTCTCATCTAACCTAAGCCCAATTTCAAAATTGGCATGGGAGTCAAGCTCGATCTCAGCTCCTTACTCTCTTTAACTTAAGCCCAATTTCAAAATTGGCATGTAAGTCGAGCTCAATCTTAGTTCCCCACTCTTATTATCTTCAGCCCGCTTTCAAAATTAGCAAGTCGAGCTCGATCTCAGCTCCTCATTCATTTTACCTTAAGCCCAATTTCAAAATTAGCAAGTAAGTCGAACTCAACCTCAGCTCCTCACTCTCTTTAACTTAAGACAAATTTCAAAATTGGCATGTGAGTCGAGCTTGATCTCAGCTCCTCACACTCTTTAACTTAAGCGTAATTTCAAAATTGGCATGTAAGTCAACCTCGATCTCGTTAACTTAAGCCCAATTTCATAATTTGCATGTGAGTCGAGCTCGATCTCAACTCCTCATTCTCATCTAACCTAAGCCAAATTTCAAAATTGGCATGCAAGTCGAGCTCCATCTCAACTCCTCACTCCTTTTAACTTAAGCCCAATTTCAAAATTGGAATGCGAGTCAAGCCCAAACTCGGCTCCTCACTCTCATCAACTTAAGCCCGATTTCAAAATTGACATGTGAGTCGAGCTCAATCTCAGCTCCTTTTTCTGAAAAAAAAAAAACAAGAAATCGAAAATTTCATAATACTCGCATAGTCAACGCAAGAATAATACACGACAAATACAACTTTATTGATGATGAGATTACAATCAAAGGAGTAATATAGAAATATGGACGGTATACAACAACTCCCAAAGTACAAGTCATGTCGACAAATTGAGAACCCCAAAGTTACAGAAAATTTCAATAAGACCATAAATTGTTGTTACGGACCTAACCTGCGAGAGAGGCATGCGCAGTGCCCACATGGGTGGCTCAAGCCGTTGGTATCATGTCGTGTTCAACACAACATGGGCACCCGACTTAAGGCAGCTTTACCCCCACGTGGGGACGGTTATAGATCCATACTTACCGCCGCAATTCACGGGGATATGACAATGACATGTTTGACTTTAGTAGCCTAATGAGCTCTATAAATACATGTAACCTATCTTCATTTGGTACGTTTTTACTACTACTTGATATCTGTGTTTTCTACATTGTAAGAGCTTATTGAATTGATCATCGGAGTGCTTGTCGGTACTCCTCACCGCCAAGTGAGTGGCTGGACGACTCAAACCACGCACCGGAGGCCAGATTGAAGGTGATGGCCGCCATGCTCAAAGCCTGACGGATCATTGGCACCGTCTATGGGGAAGAATATTGTACTTCTCCGATTTATTCATCTTATATCCTCTTTTTTCTGGTTTTCGTAGGAAGAAGACTGTCTAAGTCAAGAAACCTTATCTTTTCATTTGATCTAATCGTATCTACCAATTAACAAGGTGAATTCGGGACAGTTAATTGGTGGAAATCTGATTTCCTACCGATTAACCGATGGAAATGTGGTTTTCCACCGATTAACTGAATAGATATCAGTTTTCTTGGCATTTCTGTTAGGCTTATGATCTGATTTTAGCATATTTGCATGATTTCACCGATTATCTTCTTGTCTTTAGCTCTATTGATATTTCTGCACAATTATTCAAATTCTATGACAAGAAAATTTGTAACATCTACATGAAAGCAGACAGAAGCCTACACTAACAGGTGGTTCAATTGTAGAGATAGTGAACACAAGAAGGAAGAATCAAGCTGCTAAGGGAACCTCTGCTCGCGGCGGAGAACTGCTACGAGAATAGCCTTCCGCGAATGGACCTTCTCCACGCCAGCAGGAGGAAATCAGAGTCACTGATCCAGCGGTGTCAGAACAAAGGATGGTCACCATTGAGGACGGCATGAATGACCACAAAGAGATGATCCAGAAGCAAGCTGAAGATATTGAATAAATGAATAAGGAACGTGCGGCTTGGCAAAAATAATAGCTGGAGTTCCAGGAAATACTAGTAAACCTCGGCCTGGGACAACAAGTCCCTTCACGACATGAGAATCAACGAGATGGACAGAATTGGCAAGATGAAAAACAAGTTTCCATGGTGGGACCGCAGATCCCCCTATCTCAACCCGGCAACCTACCTCCCTGCTTCCCCGAGATAGACCAAGGGGAGCAGGTTGCAGAAAACGACATTCAGATTGATGGATGTCACAACCCCTTCGTTCCAGCAATAATGAACTTTGAAATGCCAACGAATTTCAAATTCGTTGTGCAAATTGATCCTTATGACGGGACCACTGACCCCCAAGACCATATCGACATCTTCTAGCAGACTATGGTCTTTCAAGGAGCCAAAGAGCCTGTGATATGCCGGGCTTTCCAGCTGACATTGAAGGCCACCGCACGAAGATGGTTCTCGTCGTTACTAGCGGGATCCATCGCGGGATGGAAGGCACTCAAAGACAAGTTTGTCTCTAAATTTACAAGCAGCAAACAACAATTCAAAATAGAACACCATCTAGAAAGGATAAAGCAGAAGCCTGAAGAACCACTAAGGGACTATATCATCCGCTTTAATGCAGAGTCCCTAGAGGTACGCGATGTCGCGCCTAATATGATGTTGTATTTTCTTAGACAGGGCCTGAAGCCGGGAGGATTCCCCAAGCATCTGGCAGGCGAAAAGCCCAAAAGCATGGAAGAGTTAAAGCAGCGAGCTGAGAAGTGGATTCATATTGAAGAATGGTTTTGAAACAACAAAGATGACAATCAAGCCGCGAAACAAGAAAAAAAATAAAAAAGAAAAGAAAAAGGCGACTTACGGGGGAAGTCCAGGGACAATGAGAAGACCTATGACCGAAGCGGTAGACTTCCCGGAGGAGCTTACTCTAATTATGCACCCCTTACCATGCCATCCTCACGGGTATATAAGGAGATCATGTATTCGGAGCTCAAAGATAGAGCCCCACCATTGAGGTCGCAGTCCAAGAACAAAGATAAATTTTTCTTCTATCATAAAGATCACGGGCACTATACTAATGAGTGCATCCACCTTAAAGACGCCATAGAGAAGCTAATAAGACAGGAAAACTGAAGCAGTTCGTCCAGAAGAACGACGAAGGAACATCCTGGGAGAGGATCCCGTCACCTTCTAGAAGGCGTGGTTCCGGCCCCGGGAACAGGGATTCAGATCATGGGCGAGATGAAAGGCGACGATCGAGGTCCCGTAGCCCGAGGCAACATGACAACCTGGCCTCGAAAGGCATCATTAACGTGATCGCTGGGGGTTTAGACCAGGTAGAGCTGTCGGAGTCGACCAAAAAAAGAACCCGGGATGAAAGGGATTACTGCATGAGTGTCAAGGCGATGAGGAGAATGACGCTGGCATTCTCAGAAGACAACTTACCGATAGACAGAACGGGATCAAACACCCCTCTAGTCATTAAGGCTAGAATGGCAGGGTATGAAGAGAAGAGGCTGTTTGTGGATCAATGGAGCTCAGCTGACATCATGTTCTGGGACCTTTTCCAAAAGTTGGGCTTGATTGAAAAAGACTTGATCCCACATAAAGGAAACTTAATAGGCTTTACAGGGGATACTATCTCCCCTAAGGGCTATGTAAAGATGAAGGTAACTTTTTATGGCAAGGGTGGCAGCCGATCGGTGGAGGTAAAATTTCTAGTTATTGACTTTCCATCGGCTTATAATGCAATCCTTGGTAGGCCGACCTTAAATGCATTGGGAGTGGTGGTCTCAACCCTGCACATGGCAATGAAATTCCCGAGTGATAGGGACTACATTGTCACAGTGTGGGGTAAAGGCCTAGAATCACAACTTTATTATCTGGAAAGCCTCAAGATAACAAAGGTTACTCCAGCACAAGAAAAAGAAGAAGAAAAAGAAGTACAAAAAGAAGCAAAAGGGAAACAAAAGTTCGTCAGATGAGATGCCGTGGTAATTTTAGCAGACCTTGATCCCAGAGGAGAGCTACAGCATCAGCAACTAGAGCCAGAGGGCGACTCAGTCGAGATACAAGTCAGCAATAAGGCTGAACATGTAGGTAAAATCGGGAAAAAATTACCTGATAACATTATGAAAAATATGATAAAAGTATTGCCGGATAATAAATATATTTTTGCATGGGTTGCCTCGGATATGCCGGGCGTAGACCCCAAATTTTGCTACCACCGACTTGCAATACGGGAAGGGTTGAGACCAATAGCCTAGAAGAAAAGGAGAATGGGCCAAGAAAGAGCAACGACCATCGAAGCGCAGGTCAACGAGTTGCTAGACGCGGGATTCATCCACGAGGTACAGTACTCAGATTGGCTATCCAATGTCGTGATGGTCAAAAAGGCAAACGACAAATGGAGGATGTGCACCGATTACACAGACCTGAACAAGGCTTGTCCAAAAGATCCCTTCCCACTACCCTGCATTTCTATATGCCTATTATGGGTATAATCAAATACCCATGAACCCCGATGATCAGGATAAAACATATTTTATTACTGATCTCGAGGTATTCTGATACAATGTTATGCCTTTTGGTTTAAAGAATGCAGGGGCGACATACTAGCGGATGATGGATAAAGTCTTTGCCAAGATGAGGGGCAGGGAAGTCGAGGTGTACATCGACGATATGATCGTCAAGACCAAAGATGGTGAAGACCCATCCAAGGACCTAGAGTCCGTCTTTCAACGCCTACGACGGTATAACTTACAACTTAATCCCCTAAAATGTACATTTGGTATGGAAGCATGAAAGTTTCTAGGCTTCATGCTCACAAGTCGTGGCATAGAGGCAAATCCAGACAAATGTCGGGCAATCCTCGACATGACAAGCCCAAGGTCGGTGAAAGATGTACAGCAGCTCACCGGGAGGATTGCAGCTTTGTCGCGCTTTCTCCGGGCGTCAGCAAAACGTTGCCACCTAATGTTCAAAATCATCAAGAAGCAAAATTCTTTCATTTGGACTCAAGAGTGCGAAGACGCTTTCCAAGAACTCAAAGCTTCCCTGGCGTCCCCGCCCGTCTTAACAAAGCCAATTACAGGCGATACATTGGTACTCTATCTCGCAGTAGCAGACAAAGTCGTAAGTGCTGTGTTGATCCGAGAGGAGGGTAAAGATCAATTTCCTATTTACTTTGTTTCCAGGGCTTTGTAGGGTGCTGAGGTAAATTATCAACGACTTGAAAAAATAGATTTTGCGCTGTTGATAGCCTCCAGGAAGTTGCGCCCGTATTTCTAATGTTACCCAATTTTTGTCATAACCGACCAACCAATACGGAAGATATTGCATAAGCCAGACTTGGCGGGGAGGATGATGTCGTGGGCTATTGAACTAATCCGGTATGACATATCGTACGAACCGCGACTTGCAATCAAAGCACAGGTCCTACCTGACTTTCTGGCAAAAATGACTCATCCCGGGGAGTCCCATCCCTGGGAATGGATGATATATGTCGATGGCTTGTCAAACACTAAAAGATGTGGTGCCAGGGTGATCCTTGAAAACTTGGATGGCTTGGCAATTGAATATTCTTTAAAATTTGAATTCCTGACATCAAACAATCAGGCGGAGTATGAATCTTGCCTTGCTGGAATACAGATGGCCAAAGAGTTGGGGGAAAATGTTGTCACCATCTGCTTAGACTCGAGGTTGGTTGTTTCTCAGATTAAGGGGAAATACCAGGAAAAGGAACCTATAATGCAGAAATATCTCGCCAAAGTACGAGATGCTTTGGTGGGGTTATCCAAGTTTGAGATCAGACATATCCTGAGAGAAGAAAATGCACGTGCAGACCTTTTCTCCAAGCTCGCCAGCACAAAGAAGGCATCAAACTATAATTCAGTGGTATATGAGGTAATTCCCTATCTCAGTCTAACTTTGCAGGTGCAAGAAGCTTACTGGAGGACCCCCCCTAATTGACTATATCGAAAGAAGGATCACGCCAGAGGGTGACAAAGAATCTAGATAGATAATAAAAAATGAAACAAGATTTGCAGTAATCGAAGGCCACTTATTCAGAAAGGGGATCTCAACCCCACTCCTGAATTGTGTTGGTCTAGAGGAAGTCTGGTACGTACTGGCCGAGATACATGAAGAAAGTTGTGGACATCGTATCAGGGACAAATCTTTAGCTAGGAAAACGTTGAGGGTGGGGTACTTTTGGCTGACAATGCAGGAAGATGCAACTAATCACGTGGAAAAATGTGAACAGTGTCAACGACATGCTAATATCCCTCACATCCCGCCAGAAGAACTGCACACTCTCTCAGCACCATGGCCATTCCATACGTGGGGAATGGACATCCTGAGACCCTTTCATAAAGCCCCGGGACAATTGAAACATTGGTCGTGGCGGTCGATTATTTCACTAAATGGGTTGAAGCAGAACCTCTAGCCACCATTACTTCAGCAAGAGTGCAAGCCTTCACTTTTAAAACAATTATATGTCTTTTTGGGATCCCGGCCGAGATTGTCACAGACAATGGGACTCAATTTACTGGAAGTCAGTTTAGAGAGCTCCTGGAGGGGCTACAAATTCGGCATCATTTTTCGAGTGTCGAGCATCCCCAGACAAATGGATAGGCGAAAGCAGCAAATAAAGTTATCTTAAACGGCTTGAAAAAACGACTTGAGGATGCCAAGGGAGCTTGGGTTAATAATCTCTATCAGGTGTTGTGGAGCTATAGAACAACCCCGCAAAGTACTACAGGAGAGACTCCTTTTCGACTTGTATATGGGACTGATGCGATAATCCCGGTAGAGATTGGTCAACCATCATGGAGAGTAATGCACACTCCACAAAATAATGAAGAAGTTCTGAGAGAAGAACTCGACCTCGTGGATGAACTCCGCGAGTTGGCACGCTTGACCGAAATGTCGAGAAAGCAACGAGTTGCACAAAAGTACAACACCAAGGTCGTGAAACGCGAGTTTGCAGTAGACGATCTTGTATTAAGACGGGCTCGCGTTGCCTAAAGAATACAAAAGATGGAAAGCTTGCAGCGAATTGGGAAGGCCCTTACCGGGTAATAAGAAGTACACGAAAAGGTGTGTACACCCTAGACGAGAATTGTCGCAAACCTTCAATGTCGCGGACCTACGAAGGTACTAAAGTTAGACTAGTGTGCTCATTTACGTTTAAGTCCATGTTATATTCCTAGTTTTGATGTATAATTTCTGTAAGGGGTACTCTTTTTCCTTTTCGGGTTTTTTCCCTAAGGAGGGTTTTACCTTGAAGGTTTTAATGAGGCCCCAGGTTTTGTAACCCAATAATATATTAAATAAGAACGAGAATTTGTCAAGTTTTAAGATTTTAGTTGCAAATATTCGATTATTACAATTCAGAAAAAGCGTTCGAAAGGATCAAAGATCCCAGCTTGGGCGATACGCCCCAACAAGATGGCCACAGGTCTTGAAGTACTTCAACAGGATCATAGATCCTAATAAGGCGACACCCCCCAACGAGATGGCCACAGGCCTTGAAGTACTTCAACAGGATCATGGATCCCAACAGGGCGACACGCCCCAACGAGATGGCCACAGGCCTTGAAGTACTTCAATAGGATCATGGATCCCAACAGGGCGACATGCCCCAACGAGATGGCCACAGGCCTTGAAATACTTCAACAGGATCATGGATCCCAACAGGGCGACACGCCCCAATGAGATGGCCACAGGCCTTGAAGTACTTCAACAGGATCATGGATCCCAACAGGGCGACACGCCCCAACGAAATGGCCACAGGCCTTGAAGTACTTCAATAGGATCATAGATCCCAACTAGGGCGACACGCCCCAACGATATGGCCACGGGCCTTGAAATATTTCATTAGGGTCAAAGACCCCAACTACAACGACACGCCCCATCGATATGGCCACGGGCCTTGAAATATTTCATCAGGTTCAAAGACCCCAACAAAGCGATATACAATGCAGGAACGACATATTGTAAACACCAAGATTATTATTATAGTTGATTGGCTATAACGATATATGTGCAAACAAAGGCGAGTCACGAAGTAGAAAATTGTGATAGACATGTAAAAGGCAACACAACATCGCAAGAAGTACAATGTTACAAAGCAAAAGAAGGCGGAGAAATAGATGAGATATTCAGAAAATGTTAAAACTAATTATTACAAAAAGTGAAGTTTAAGGTTCAGCAGGAGCAGGAGACTCGGTGGGAGCAGCTTCTTCATCCTCGGGCGGCGTTGGTAACAGCAAGTAATCAGCATGAGGGTCAAAAGCCTCTAACTCGGGGTCGTTGAGATCAACACAGGTAGGGGGTCATTGTCGTAATCTAATAACTTATCACCCTCGACCCCGTGGAGCAGGTGTATCCCCTTGAAAGTAAGTTGTACCCCCGGGTTCAGAAATTCTACCTGGTTAAGGCAGCTGGCAAACGCCATGTAGGCACCATTAGAGATTAAACGCCCTTGCTCCCGAACCTCGGCTTTCAACTTGTCGTTGCCAACCTCCAATGCCACCTTGTCCACCGTCAGCTGGTCGCAAACCCGAGATAGAAGTTTGGTTTCTTCACGAAGTGAAGTCACCTCTTCTTGAACCTTAGAAAAGAAAATTTGCATCTCCTTCTTCTCTTCAGACACCTTAACTTTCCCCAACTTCAGCTGATCTAAGTTAGAGGCCGTCGTAGAAACTTCGGCGCGAAGCTCGAACGGGGAAGCCTTCAGCGCATCCCGCTCCTGGGTAAGAGAAAGAATCCGCTTCTCCGCAACCGCTTTTGTGACCTGCAACTTCTGCTCCAGGTCGGCAGTTGGATTAGGCTTCTCCAGTTCTTCATGGAAGAACTTCAACAAGGCGGATTGGCGGGACATCCAACCCAGAGCTTCCCCGACGTTATCCTAAAAGATAAAAAAGCAACTTAAAAATTTGAATGTAAAGGTAACGGAAATGTGAAGAGGAAAACAAACCAACACGTAGCATACCTTCAAAACAGAGCGGGGGAGGTCCTTGAAAAACTCCTCGTGATGAAAGGAAACAATGGGAGCCTTAAAGCCTTCCCATTAAGAAGAAGATGAAGACGATCCTGTGGCGGGGTTAGGGCCTGTGAAACACAAATCAAACATGATTAGTGACTTCGTAGGTTCCACGACTTTGCAAGTTAGTATGGCATAGATAAAAGAAAAAAGGGATACGTAAAACATGGGTATTCAACCAACCTCTCTTTCGCTTCAAGGCCATGCCAATAGTCTCCGCCTCCTCGTCATCATCCGAGATAGCAATATCATTCTGAGGGACGGCGGGGACTGTCTCCAATTCCTTAGAGGCAATGGCTGGAGACGCCTGGCGAGCCCGGAGGATGAGTTTCCTCTTCTTAGCGGCCTAAGTGTCGGGCTGACCAGCAAAAGTCGTCGCGGTACCAGCAGTGACAACAGCAGGGCCTTGGGGAACTCCTGGGGATTTGACCCCATGATCAGTGAGCAGCTCACGCTCCAAGTTCCTAGTAGGGGTCTCCTTCTTCCCCTTCTTGGTCATGGCACCTTTTTTCTTCTAAAAAGCAGGTAAATGGCGACATAACGATTGTAAAAAAGGCGACATTACCCAGAGCATCAGCACGACTGATACAACGTCCTTTGATCACGACCTTGCACTTGATAAGGTTGTGTTTCCCGGTGAATTCACGGAGTTCGACGATGATGGCGTGATCAGAGTCCAATAGCGAGGCCTAATCAGTCACGAAGGAATCTGCTTCCCGGAGATAATGGTCGTGCGTCTAATATAGGGGGAACAAGAAGGAGCCGTTAGGGCCAGACCAAAAGGGAAATTCTTCTCCCGTATACAATACCTTGAAGTAGGAATCCTTGAAAGGAGGAAATGAGTCTTCAAAAAGATGAAAGAATAAGTGGTCTTTCCTTTGGCGAAAGGAGATGAATCCAAAATCTGAGATATGGTAGGGGGCAAATATATACAAGAAGAGATTGCTAGAGCATTCCCAGTTATTGGTCCAGCAAAAAACCTCAAAAGCATTAATAAAACCCCAAGCATTGGGGTGAAGCTGTGAAGGCGCGACCTCAAGTCGGTTGAGGATCTCGACTTGGAAGTTTGAGAAGGGAAAGCGGAGATGAATAAGGCGAAAAAAGTAGTCGTAGAGCATAAGGAAGTCTAGAGCACCCCGACGGGGGCAGGATCTGATCCTCTCATTGGGGTCCACACACTCAGCCTTGTAGAGGGTGACAAGACCTGAAGGGACATCCTCTGATGGCGTAGCTCTGGGAAAGTGCATGGCTTCCCTAAATTCAACTTTCGCGACATGAAATTTTAATGTCGACAATAGCCCGGAAGCGACATGAAGGATATTGTGGTTTATCCAGAACATCCTCCTTACTTCTCGAATGCCCTGGAGCCTTTTTGGGACTTCGATTATGGCGGCTCTCTTAGACGGGCCATACCATTCCTGAATCGTCTGGCGTCGACGCTCTAAGGCTTTGCTCTTGGAAGGCTTCTTGGCGACTTGAGCAGGAGCAGAAGTCGTGGGCGACTCAGAATCCGACATGGTGACAGAAGCCGAGATGGGTTCTACAATAGAAATTGGAGGAACAAAAAGAGGGTCAGAAGAGCTAGAATCAGAGGATTTAGCATAATTATTAGAAGAAGCAAAATTAGAAGATTCAGATGAGGTACAGATCACCAAAGGCACGGGAAGCCGTAGCCTAGATGTTGTGGCATTGTCACTACCCTCAGAAGACTCATAATACTCATATTTACAAACCTCATACCTTAAGGGTATAGGGGCAACAGATTGTGAAAAAGGAGCCCCTGAGAAAGGAATACATTAGGGGACGCCAGGATTAAACTCCCCAAAGGCTTCAAACAGAGGTTCTCTGTCAGAACCAGAGGTTGAAGGGGGGAGTGGGGGTGTGATGCCCGCTGCCATCACTAATTTCAGGCCCAGAAGGTGAACCAATGAAATCCCCAACTTCCCCAGAAAGAGTTTCTTTTGAGGGAAAACTAGCGGGTCTATCAGAAGTCGACATTTTGAGGAAAATAGAGAAGAAAGAAATTGCACTGAAATAACACAAAGAAAACGAGCAAGGAAAAGAAGGGAATACCTAAGAAAGTTGGGAAGAAGAAGGTTGAAGACGACTGGAAAACGGCAACAAGAGAAAGAACATGATGCAAATAGAGAGAGAACACGCAGAGAAAACTTGAAGGAAAAGAAGTGTTTTCAGGCTGAGTGAGGATGTATTTATAGACAGGGAAGTGGAATACGAAACGTGAAGAAGAAGTAACAGCCTAGGGTGCATTTAATGCATGCAGGCCTGATGTGATGTAGTGATGATGGGCGCGGCCCACGAAGGGTCGTGAACAATCCCACAGAGATACGTGTCAAGATGAAGACTGACGTTAGAATCCAAACGACAACGACTTGGAGGGGTATACGTCGCCAGATCATGTCGGGATTGGAAGTCAGCGGCATGCCTAACGACATACCGCAGACTTGGGGGCAACTGTTACGGACCTAACCCGTGAGAGAGGCACGCGTAGTGCCCACGTGGGCGGCATGGGCACCTGACTTAAGGCCTGGGGAGCTTTACCCCCACATGGGGACGGTTACAGATCTGTACTTACCGCCGCAATTCACGGGGATATGACAGTGACAAGTTTGACTTTAGTAGCCTAATGAGCTCTATAAATACCTGTAACCTATCTTTATTTGGTACGTTTTTACTACTACTTGATATCTGAGTTTTCTACACTGTGAGAGCTTACTGACTTGATCGTCAGAGTGCTTGCAGGTACCCCCCTCACCGCCAAGTGAGTGGTCGGAGGACTCAAACCATCGCACCGGAGGCTAGATTGGAGGTCATGGCCGCCATGCTCAAAGCATGACGGATCAATTGTACACCAGATCTCCAAGTATTTCATGCACATCAGCAACCCGGTAAGGTCAAAGGCCGAGTAACATATGCCAGGAATTCCTTGACATGCCCCTCAATGGCAAGGAGAACCGACAACTTGTCAGTATACCATCATTGCAAGTGACTACAGTCTAGTGAAGTGCAGCCCAGCGACATTGAGAAGTCGTCGGGTGCAGTGATGGAGGGGAAGACTGAGTCCGTAGACCCTTATAACCCAACCTAACAGATCCATAGACTCTCAAGGCTAATGACGCCGGCGACAGACCCATAGGAGTATAGTTCCACCCGAAATATTCCGCTAACAACCAGGATATTCTTCCTTCTCATCATGTCAAAATGTCATTAAGAGGCGAAAATAATGGCGAAACATGTCAACGAAATTTTTGACCACTAGCCACATTGAAACAGAGCAGGTTGTCACCCACTGTCAAGTCCATCAATCAATATTACGTCGAATCAAGTCACTTAAGTCAAGGCTTCATGACTTCCGAGACTGGTGTACGGTAACCAGAGGTACCTCAACGTCTAACTTCATCAAGTCACTTCAGCCAAGGCTTCACGACTTCTAAGGCTAGTGTATAGTACCCCGAGGTACCTCGACATTCGACTTCATTAAGTCACTTGAACAAAGGCTTCACGACTTCCGAGGCTGGTGTAGGGTACCCCCGAGGTACCTCAACATCCGGCTTCATTAACTCACTTCAGCCAAGGCTTCATGACTTCCGAGCTGGTGTACGATACCCCGAGGTACCTCAACATCCAACTTCATCAAATCACTTCAGCCAAGGCTTCATGAATTTCGAGGCTAGCACACGATACCTTTGGGCACCCCGACGTTCGACTTTCCTCCTGGACCCGACCTCATCCTCGCCTACACGGGATTACGAGCCATCAATCCCCAACCAAGGTAGCAGGCATCCAACGTCGACTTGCATGCCATAGTCCGAATGGAACAGGTGTGCCACTCTACCCCCATAACTGACGCCATAAACGACGATCAACAAGGGCATTAAATAGTTATTTAATGATGATTGATCATGGCTTAATTGATACAGACAGGATCCTAAGACTCACGTCATCATGAACCTCGACATCTAACTCCCTGTAGTATATACTCCAACCTAGACCTTAATGTATTCGAGATGCTCTAATTGGTACTTGGACTTGGAGACTCTGGAGGCCAGGCCATAGACGGATGCACCTTGTACAGAGTGGGGGCAATTGCCGCCACTAGCATTCTTGTATTAACAATATATATTAAATAATAGTGGAAATGTTGTCTATTTATATTAGAGTGAGAAATGCTTTATCACTAACTCATTAGTCTTTACTATATTTTTTACATTTTAGACTACTCAAAAATAGTTGAGTAATAAGAATATATTGGCAAAATTTGTTTCTAGGGTTTTACATATTAGGACGGAAGAAGTAATATTGAAAACGAGAAAATCATGTAAAGTTTGTAAAGTATATATGTGAACTCGCAAAGAATAAATAGGTAATATGTTATCATTTTAAATGTTACAAATTTATGCATGTTGTCCACATTAGTTATAATTTCTAGATCTGTCACTGGATTAGACTATCCCATATCATCGAACTCCTAGTCTATTTCGGAACACAACCATTCCAACCATTTTTATTTTTAAGATTTGTCCAATCTAACACGCCCATTCTGAGCATACACACTTTTTCAATAATCTCTGGGTACATTTCGATCTGTTAAACATTTTTCTTTTGCTGTTTTGCTTAGTTAAGACTTACTCCTATAATTAAGTATGAAGTCATATATATATATAGCTAGATTACAGTCGTACCGAGGGAATTATTTATTACTCCACCGGCCATTCCATTTTTATTAATTGATGAAATCACATCTTTCGAAAAATGAATAAAGATTCAAGTATCAATTCTTATTATAAGTTTATGAAATAAATAGTAATAATTGTTTAAATAATAAAGAGTGTTGTAGTAAGTTTTCTAAGGTTAACGAAATTTTCATGTGTAATAATCATGATGCCAGCAAGCCAAATTTAAGCATCCAATGTAGCATTCAATCAAGAAGAGTTAAGTACACAGTACTCCTCCCGGTCTACTCCCTTCGATCTTTATTATAAAACCGTTTTCAGATATTATATATTAATAGTTTTTAATATAAAACTTTTTATAAATTTTTAAGAGCAATTATTATTATTTTTTATGTCTATCTATTATAATTAATAAGATTTTCAAAATGACAGTGGAGTACAATTAATGCAATGAAGAAAAAGAATAAGGGTAACTTGAAAAAATTGTGTAAATCTTTTGAAAATTAATGCATTAATTACTTTTTTTATATGTTTTCTTAATAAGCGCAATTGTCTTTCTAGATCCTTACAAAAAAAGACTTGATGGAGTACGAGTATAATACCTTTCGTTTCAGCCATTTTAAATTTTTTTTAAAATTAGTTGTTACTTTAGATTTTTAATGATGGTATTAATTGTTGCTTATTGTACTTTCAGATGAGAGAGAATTAATGTTGAGTATTGAGAGAAAAATTAATATAATGAGATAAATTTAATTATAAAAGAGAAATGATATATTAGGAAATTAAGGAGTTTATTTTGTAAAACCAAGAGTATTAAATGTTTTTCTTAGTTATTATGCTAAAACATTAAACGACAAACATTGTGGAAAAGAGGAAACACTATATATGATTAAGTATCACTCATAAGAGGAGATAAAGGGATAAACGTGAAGCCGATTCAAAATAATTGAAACTAATTTTTATGTTTTGAATTCACTTGATCGATGCCTCATTTAGCAAGAACAATACCAATTCTAGAAAATCTAGTGGTAGAAACAATAAATATTGTGAGAATTGCAAGAAAACCAATCACACTATAGAGACTTGTTACTGGATCATTGGTTTTCCCCTGATTATAGAAAGTCAAACAAGGGCCCATCTAACTCCAATGTCTTTGCTAACTTGGTTGAGGTTGACTCAAATGCTATACCACAGCAATCTCAAATGGTTGAAGGTTCTAATCGTGATCAGTTTAGTATCTCAATAGAACAATACATGACTCTCATGGCTCTCCTCTAACAAACCAAAGACAATTCTCCTTCCATAAATCACACACAAACTTCTCTAGTTAACCATTCAGGTAATGCTTCTTCATCAATCTCATGGATTTTGGGTAGTGGTGAAACGGATCACATTTGTCCATCCAAATCCTCTTTCAAGATTTTTAAGCCTATTAGACCAATTTTGGTAAAGTTACCCAACCAATCCCTTATCATTACTAATTCTTGTGGTAATATTCAATTAGGAAAACTGACCTTGCTAGACGTTCTCTATTATCCAGATTTTGATGTTCATCTTATATCCATTCTAAAGCTTATTTCTACTATTCAATGAATGGTCATTTTCTGTGGTCCTCATTGTGTTATTGTGCAGAAATCCAACTTTCACATGATGGGAGCAGCTAAAAAGTGAAAAGACTTATGCTACTTGGAAGACTAACATGACTTGGGCTCATCTAGATCTTTTTCAAATTATGTTTTGTGTTCTTCGGTTTCTTCAAATGTAGATGTTAGTGATAATTCTATATTGTGGCACCTTAGATTGGGACATACTTCAAATAATGTATTGAAGCATTTGTCTAAGCAATATAATGACATTGTTTTCTATTCTTGTAAACCTTGTGATGTATGTCACTATGCTCAACAAAGAAAACTTTCATTTCCATTCAACACTAGTAGAAGTTCTAGATTTTTTGAATTGATAAATGTTGATATATGGGGGCCAGTATCTCAAACTTCTCTTGATGGTCTTGGATATTTTCTAATTGTGGTGGATGATTTCAGTAGGTTTACTTGGATTCACCTCTTAAAATCAAAATATGATGTCAAATCCATTCTTCCTTCTTTTATACAAATGATTGAAAAACACTTTGATATAACACTTAAAAAGCTTAGGTCTGACAATGACAAAAAAAAATTCTCACTGAAGTTTTCTCTTCAAAAGGAATATTTTATGAAACTTCTTGTGTTGAGACTCCTCAACAAAATGGGATTGTTGAAAGAAAACACCAACATTTATTAAATGTTGGTAGGGCTTTAGTGTTTCAATCCAGTTTACCTATCAGTTTTTGGTCTTTTGCTGTCAGAAATGCAACCTATTTAATCAATAGGTTGCCTACACCTTTTTTGAAACATAAAACTCCTTATGAAGTGGTTTTTGGTCATTCATCTGATTTGCAAAATTTTAAGAGTCTTTGGGTATTTAGCCTATGCTAACACATTAAGCTCAAGAAGAACTAAGTTTGACAAAAGAGCTTCCAAATGTGTTTTTCTTGGATTCAAAGCTAGAACTAAAGGTTTTCTTCTTTTTAACCTAAAAAATAAAGCTTGTGCTGTTTATAGGAATGTTGTTTTTTATGAAAATCATTTTCCTTATGCTTCTCAAATTTTGGACACCACTGACATTGATATCACTAACATCATATCTAATTTGGACAATATAATTTCTTTTGAAAATCTTGCATTAAATTCTCATATTCTTGATCAAAATTTCATATTTCCTATAAATGATCATAAGCCATCTAGTTCGATTTCTATTGAGAATGTTGAACACTCTAATGATTCTTCTCAAGTCACCGAGCCAGCTGATGGGGATGTTCATAACGGATCTAGTTCACTTGGGTTTCAATCTCCTTAAATTGCTTGAAAAAGGAGCATAAAAGAAATGAATATAAGATATGGAGAAGAAAGAGGAGCATAAAAATTAAGACATGAATATAAAATAAGTCATAAATGGCGCAAAATAAAAGAATAGAGAAGAAGAAGATGGAAGAATTAAAAGTAGGGAGCCACAAATTGCCTAGGCAATTTGATAATCCTTGTTTGATCGCCACAATGGACTTAATTGCATTGATAAGACCATTTGCTTCATGCTCAAAGAGCTATGAATTCAAGAGAGAAAAATGCTCTCACAAAAGGATTCAATCCAATTTCTGTTATATCAAAAAAGTGTCTACAATGTGATTATTCAAGGCTATTTATAGAAGCCTTCCTTGCCTCTTACATATGCACCTCACATGATCACTAAAAAGGCCTAAAACTAGCGCCTATTTTGCCCCTCTTGTGCGCATGAAATTGGTCAAGAATTGGTCATACCTTGACCAATTGATACATGTCATGAAAATATAAAAAAGACTTCTAAAAATGCCATTTAACTAACAAGGTATTATTTATTAAAAATCTTCACACTAAAATTATTAAAAGTAGAATTAAAAACTCCAAATTCTTCTAAGTGTTCCCAAAACATGATGCTAGTAGCAAATTCTTCAAGTCTCTTCTTTTTGCTCCTAGTCATAGGACCATCTACCCTTAATGCTTGTCCTCCAAAGTCCTTCAAGTTAGGGTCCACTCCTTTATTTCCATCATCCTCTCCTCCATAGAGAGGATTCGTCCTCGAATCCACTTTGGAATCACCTACATCAAAAAAAGAGAGATCACTTACATTGAAAGTGGAAGAAATATTATGCTCACCTCGCAAATCCACTTTGTAGGCATTCTCGTTCACTTTCTCCAAAATTTGAAAAGGACCTCCACCTCTAGGATGAAGCTTAGATTTCCTTTCATTTGGGAACCTTTCCTTTCGAAAATGTACCCAAACCCAATCTCCCGGTGCAAAGTTCACGGCCTTTTTCTTCTTGTTGGCCAATCTCTCATAATGGGCTACTTGTTTTTCAATTTGTGCCTTCAGCTTAGCACGTAGCTTCTTCACATAAGAAGCTTTAGCCTCACCATCTTTATGCAACAAAGAATTATCAAGAGGAATAGGCAACAAATCCAAAGGGGTTAGGGGGTTAAATCCATAAACAATTTCAAATGGTGAGTGCTTAGTAGTAGAGTGAGGCACCCTATTGTAAGCAAACTCAACAAAAGATAAGGACTCTTCCCAAGATTTCAAATTTTTAGAAACAAAAGATCTCAACAAAGTGCCCAAAGTTCTATTTACAACTTCCGTTTATCCATCCGTTTGAGGATGACAAGTAGTGGAGAAAGACAACTTAGTACCAAGTTTGGCCCAAAGTGTTCTCCAAAAATGTGACAAGAATTTAGCATCCCTATCACTCACAATATTCAAGCGCACCCCATGCAATCTCACAATATTATCAAAAAACAAGTTAGCAACATGAGTAGCATCATCACATTTAGCACAAGGCACAAAATGAGCCATCTTGGAAAATCTATCAACAATAACAAAGATGCTATCTTTACCCCTCTTAGAGCGAGGCAAACCAAGAACAAAATCCATAGAAATATGAGTCCAAGGGGAATTAGGAATGGGGAGAGGGAGATACAAACCATGAGGCATAAGCCTAGACTTAGCCTTTTTACACACAATACACCTCTTACAATGCCGTTGCACATGAATGCACATATGAGGCCAATAAAATTTGGCATGTAAGATGTCAAATGTTTTAGCCACTCCAAAGTGAACCTTGAGGCACACAAAGCAAATTAGCCTTAAAAAGAAATCCCTCAACAAGATAATAGTCATCATGTGCCCTAATGATATTCTTGGCGGCCAACTCACATAAATCACCAAAAATAGGACCAAAATGTTTATCACTAGCATACAAGTCCTTTATAGAATCAAAACCAACAAAATGAGAATCAAGAGTGGAAAGGAGACTATATCTCCTAGATAAAGCATCGGCCACCTTGTTGGCCTTGCCTTGCTTATGCTTAATCACATATGAAAATTGTTCCAAAAATTCCACCCACTTAGCATGGCGCCTATTAAGCTTCCCTTGACCTTTAAGGTACTTGAGGGACTCATGGTCACTATGAATGACAAATTCCCTTGGGAGCAAATAATGTTGCCAACTCAACTTTGCATACAATTCTTTATCATAAGTGGGGTAATTAAGACAAGCACCACTCAACTTTTCACTAAAGTAGGCTATAGGGTGGCTTTCTTGAAGAAGAACAGCCCCTATACCTATATTTGAGGCATCACATTCCAATTCAAAGGATTTTTCAAAGTTAGGAAGAGCCAAGATGGGAGCGTTTGTCAACCTATCTTTCAAGGCGGCAAAAGCTTCCTCTTGTTAATGTCACACCACTTTTCACCAATTCATTTAGAGGAGAAGCAATTGTGCTAAAATCCTTGACAAACCTCCTATAGAAGCTTGCCAAACCATGAAAACTCCTCACATCTTTCACACAAGTAGGTCACGGCCATTCAAGGATAGCCTTAACCTTTTCATCATCAACATGTACACCATGCTCACTAATCACAAATCCTAAAAATGTAACTTTAGGCATACAAAAAGAACATTTCTCAAGATTAGCAAACAAAGTAGCATCTCTCAAAGTTTTCAAAACAAGTTCAACATGCTCCAAGTGTTCATCAAATGATTTAGAATAAATGAGGATATCATCAAAATAAACCACCACAAATTTACCCATAAATTTCCTCAAAACATGATGCATCAACCTCATAAAGGTACTAGGAGCATTTGAAAGTCCAAACGGCATTACCAACCATTCATACAAACCAAATTTAGTTTTAAAAGTCGTTTTCCATTCATCACCTTCTTTCATACGAATTTGATGGTACCCACTTTTCAAATCAATTTTAGAAAACAAAGAAGCACCACATAACTCATCAAGAAGGTCATCAAGTCTAGGGATAGGATGTCTATACCTTATTGTGATTGCATTGATAGGTCTACAATCACAATACATTCTCCATTTACCATCCTTTTTGGGCACCAAAATGACCGGCACCGCGCAAGGGCTCAAACTCTCTCTAATCCACCCTTTGCTCATGAGGTCATCCACTTGCCTTTGTATCTCTTCACTCTCTTGTGGATTTGCTCTATAAGCGGGTCTATTTGGAATTGAAGAACCCGGTATGAAATCAATTTGGTGCTCAATACCACGGATCGGTGGCAATCCCTTTGGTGTCTCAAGTGGAAACATATCTTTGTACCTATCCAACATAGAAGAAAAAGCACTAGGAACCACATGATTATCATTGTTAGAAACAACATTTAAACACATATCATGAGGAATCATAAGATACATGGGCTTGTGAGCCAAAAATAAGTGCTTAAACTCATGTTAGATACAAGAAGATTGGAATGAGAAGATGATTCATCCCTACCAAGGCCCTTAGCGCATTGCTTAGCCTTGGAAGAGCTTTTTGAGCTCTTTTCACATGTCTCACTAGCAAAAGGGTTAGTGAAACCCTTATTGGCTTGTTTCAAGGCCAATTGTTCTTTTTCTCTCTTCTTTTTCATGAGGTGTTGATCATGACTCACCTCTTTGGGACTCAAAGGAACAAGGGTCAATTTGGAACCCTTATACTCAAAAGAATACTTGTTTGAGTGCCCATCATGAATAGCATTTCTATCAAATTTCCAAGGCCTCCCAAAAAGGATATGAGCGGCCTCCATAGGTACCACATCGCACACAATGCTATCACAATATTTGCCTATGGTTAACTCCACCAAAACTTGCTTGTCAACAAGCAATTCACCATTATCATTAAGCCATTGAAGTTTATAAGGCCTAGGATGGAGAGTAGTAGGCAAATTAAGCTTGGACACTAGTCTTGTGCTTGCCACATTCACACATGAGCCACTATCTATAATCAAAGAACAAGTGGCATTTTTCACCAAGCACCTAGTGTGAAAAATATTTTCTCTTTGAGTAGTGTCATCTTCTTTGGGGTAACTCCCCAAAAGCCTCCTAACAACCAACAAATCTCCTTCATTGGGGTACAATTCATCATCACTAGAAGAAGCATAAGAAGAAGAATGGTTAGAAGAAAGCTCATCATTAGAGGAATTAGAATGAGAATCATAAACCCCATCAACGCACATCATAGTCTTTTTTGTGGGGCATTGAGAGGCAATGTGACCTCTACCCAAACACTTAAAACACTTGATTTCACTTGATTTATGGCTTTGACCATGGCCAACTCCCTTAAGCTTGGAAGTTGAGGGAGGAGAATCACTAACTCCCCTTTGGCCGTGGCTTTTCTCATGATCATTGTGGTTCTTTTTCCAATTTTTATTGGAGCCACTCTTGCCATCTTTATCAAATAAATTTTTGAAATCATTTTTTTGAAAACTTTTTGAAGGAAAACGCCCAAAAGAAGATTGAGATTTATAATTTTTTGAATAATATGCATGATCTCTATCTTGCCTTTTCAATTGGGCTTCCACCCTATGACATTGGTGCAATAATGAATCCATGGATGCATAATCATGTAATTCTATAATGTCTCTAATCCTAGGATGCAATCCATCTATGAACCTTGCAATAGTAGCCTCTTCACTCTCAACAATGTTGGCTCTAGTTAGAGCCACCCACATCTCCCTATAATAGGCCTCCACACTTTTGGAACCTTGGGAGATAATTTGAAGCTTACTATGCAATTCTTTGATGTAATGTGGGGGCACCCAACGTTGCCTAAACCGCACCTTTAATTCCTCCCAACTATGGAGAGGATGGAAAGGTAAGATTGTCTTTTTATGAATATCCCACCATAATAAAGCATAATTAGTCAAATGCACTGTAGCAAGGGCTATTTTCCTCTCATCATCAAACCGTTGCGCCTCAAAGATTTGATCCAGGCGCATTTCCCATTCAAGGTACTTTTCGGGATTCACATTCCCATCAAAAGTGGGAATCTCCAACTTCACACCTAAGTACCTATTTTCAAGCCTAAGATCACCAAATTGGGGAATGTCATCAAGAACATTCCCTTGACCAAACCGTTGGTTAGGCCGTGGGTCAAAGGCTCCATGTCTAGGCATATGATGCAAATTATCATGAATATGAGCATTATTTCGATGCCTATGATGCCTAGAGTGTGCATGCAATTCATCGTCACTTCCACTAGTCAAGGTATGATATGCATGATGCCTACCATGTGCAAGTTCATCATTAGCATTTCGAGAGTTATGAGCAACATTTTTAGTGACATGAGATGAAGTAGCATTAAGAAAAGGAGAGGGTATACCTTCACTTACCCTTAGGGAGGAATGGACTTTTTCCTTCCCCTTGTTGGAGCTTTGAATTTTGTCCAAGGTTTTATATATACCTTCAAGTTCCTTGGACATAATTTGCTTCATTTGTGATGTTAATTGCTCCAAGAGTATAGTATTAGGAGTTTGATTGTCCATGATGAGAAAAAAATAGAATAAAAATGAAAAAAAAAAAAAAATCTATGCAAGCCAAGTAGCTCAAACTAAACCAAAAATAAGAAAAGAATACATCAAAGCAAAAGAGAAAAATAATAGTCTATCCTAAGGACCTCACAAATCACGCAAACTCACAAAAAATGTATCATTCAAATCCACTCGTGTTTCACACTTTAAAGGCTTTTTCTATAATGTCACACTCTTGCCTTTTACCACTCAACGTCCCTTGACTATCATAGCAAAAAGAGCACAAAATAATCAAAGTCTTATGTCAATTAATCAAATTAATGGATCCAAAGTGGCAAACCCTCAAGAAGTAGCAAAATATCTAAGCCAATACGTGACACAAGAGTACAAATGAAGAAATACTCAAAGACACAACGAAGAGGTCAAATAAAGACAAGCAATAAAAGCTAACTTAATCAAAGAAAATGGCACACAAAAATGGAGTAATTATGTTGACAAAGGCACAAGAAAAGAGTACTAAGAAAACTAGACAAAGTCAAGAAAAATAAGATGCTAGCTAGGATTCACCAAAGCAAAAATGGATGTGAACAAGAATAACACCAATGTAGAAGGAAAGTGTATAAGGCATAATATGTGGATAAACAACATGAAAGTGTGCAAATCAATGATCAAGAACAAACATACGTATATGAATTGTTTTCTTCTTTTGTATATTGCACCTCTTTTTTTTTTTTTGATATTTGCGCAAATGCTCTGTTTTTTTTTTTTTACACACAAATCACTAGGAATCAAAGATAGAATGAATGTAGAATAAACGGACAAGGTGTTCAAGTGTATTGTAAGGTAGAAAAGCTAGCTAACAAGATTAATGGGGTACAAAACAAGACAAATATGAAGGAAATCCATGAACAAAATGGAAACAAGAAAGAAAGAAAGCTAGACTCAAACACAAAAATTTTCTTAGGTATTTTCACAAACACCAAATAGGCAAGAATCAAGCATGAACGTCCAAGAACACTCAAGAACACATGTGCAGAATTTTTTTTAATCAACACTTGATCCTAAGGTTTTCCACCATGAGGAATCCAAATTTTAACTCCAAGTCACCAAATTCCAAACCAATTAGGCAGAAAATTGCAGAAAATTCAGAATACGAAAATTGAAAAAAATGAGAGAAATCAAAAATCAAGCAAGGAGAACCAAGGATCCATGATTCAATTCCCGCAATCCGAAAAAAGAGGATCAAAATCAAGAACTACCCAATGAACACCATGGCTCGAGATACCAAATGATGGGGATGTTCATAACGGATCTAGTTCACTTGGGTTTCAATCTCCTTAAATTGCTTGAAAAAGGAGCATAAAAGAAATGAATATAAGATATGGAGAAGAAAGAGGAGCATAAAAATTAAGACATGAATATAAAATAAGGCATAAATGGCGCAAAATAAAAGAATGGAGAAGAAGAAGAAGATGGAAGAATTAAAAGTAGGGAGCCACAAATTGCCTAGGCAATTTGATAATCCTTGTTTGATCGCCACAATGGACTTGATTCCATTGATAAGACCATTTGCTTCATGCTCAAAGAGCTATGAATTCAAGAGAGAAAAATGCTCTCACAAAGGATTCAATCCAATTTCTATTATATCAAAAAAGTGTCTACAATGTGATTATTCAAGGCTATTTATAGAAGTCTTCCTTGCCTCTTACATGTGCACCTCACATGATCACTAAAAAGGCCTAAAACTAGCGCCTATTTTGCCCCTCTTGTGCGCATGAAATTGGTCAAGAATTGGTCATACCTTGACCAATTGATACATGTCATGAAAATATAAAAAAGACTTCTAAAAATGCCATTTAACTAACAAGGCATTATTTATTACAAATCTTCACACTAAAATTATTAAAAGTAGAATTAAAAACTCCAAATTCTTCTAAGTGTTCCCCAAACATGATGCTAGTAGCAAATTCTTCAAGTCTCTTCTTTTTGCTCCTAGTCATAGGACCATCTACCCTTAATGCTTGTCCTCCAAAGTCCTTCAAGTTAGGGTCCACTCCTTTATTTCCATCACCGGCTACAAGAGTGTCTACAAGAATTAGAAAGCCTCATCCACGTTTAGCTAACTTTCATTGTCCTACTCTTGCCTCTTCTAATTTAATTTCCAGTACCTATTACCCCTTGCATGAATTTCTTTCTTATTCTAAATGTTCCATGTTTCACACACTGCTTTTTGTCTTTTTGGTTCTGGTTCTATTGATCCCACCACCTTCAAAGAAGCTAGTCAACATGAGTGTTGGAGACAAGCCATGATAGCTGAGTTACAAGCTCTAGTGAGGAACAAAACTTGGTCATTGGTTAATCCTCCTCCAGGCAAGAAAACTGTGGGATGCAAATGGGTTTACAGAACCAAATATAAGGCAGATGGATCCCTTGACAGACACAAAGAAAGGCTTGTTGCTAAGGGATTTACACAAACATAGTGGGTGTTTTTTGAGACATTTTCTTCAGTGGTGAAACTTACCACTGTCGGGTTTTTGCTATCTATTGTTGTTTCTCATGGCTGGTATCTACATCAACTCGATGTAGATAATGGATTCTTGCATGGTGACCTCAAAGAAGAGGTTTACATGAGGCCACCACTTGGTTTAAAGCTTCATTCCTCCAAACTAGTATGCAAACTACAAAAATCATTGTATGGTCTCGGGCAAGCTAGTTGACAATAGAAAGCCAAACTCATTCTTGCCTTGACTAATTTTGGCTTTACTCAAAGTCTAGCTGACCATTCTTCTTTTTTTAAGAGTTCAAAAGATTCTTTCACAGCCTTGTTAGTTTATGTTGATGACATAGTACTAACTGGGAACAGCCTTTCAATGATCAATCAAGTCAAGAACTATCTCAATGATCAGCTTCATATCAAAGACTCAGGAGATCTCAAATCTTTCTTAGGCTTTGAGGTTGCCAGATCTAACAAAGGCTTGGTGTTAAATCAAAGAAAATATTGTCTTAAAGTCCTTGTAGAATTTGGACTTACAGGTTGCAAACCTAAGAATTCTTCTACCAATCCATCTGTTAAACTTACTGAAAATGATGGCGATCTAATCTCTGATCCTACTGCTTTTAGGAGACTTATTGGTAAGCTTTTGTATTTGACCAACACTAGGCCAGAGATAAGTTTTGCAGTTCAACAAATAAGCCAGATTATGTCAAAGCCCAAGAATTCTAATCTTCAAGCTGCTTTTAGAATTCTTAAATATCTTAATGGTGCTCCGGGCAAGGGTCTTTTCTACCCAGTTCAAAATCCTCACAAGATACATGCCTTTTCTGACTCTAATTAGACCACATGCTGCATTACAAGAAAGTCTATCACAGGCTACTGTATTTTCTATGGCAATTGCTTAATCTCTTGGAAATCTAAAAATCATGGAACTATTTCTCGTAGCTCTACTAAAGCTGAATATCGCGCTTTGGCAATTGTTTCTTGTGAATTACAATGGCTCAAGTATGTTGTTGATGACTTATGTTTAGACATTCCTCTTCCATTTCCAACATTTTGTGACAATCAATCAGCTATCCAATTAGCTAAGAATCCTTCCTTCCATGAAAGGCCCAAACATATTGATGTTGATTGTCACTTGATTCGTGCCAAAGTCCTTGAAGGCCTCATTATTCTTTCTCATTTTCCTTCCAAGTTTCAACTTGCTGATGTGTTCACCAAATCACTCTATCATGCACCATTTCGAGAGAACATATCCAAGTTGGGTTTGCTTGACATCTACAACCCACCTTGAGAGGAGGTATTTTTGTTTCTTCATACACTTTGTATTTATTCTAGTTTCAATTTAGTTTTTCATTGGCAGTTAGGATCAATTGTTACTGCCACATTGGCTAGTCAGTTACTTCTTATTTTGATGTCTAGATCATGTATATATAATCTTTCTCTTGTAATTTTTTGGAGATTTACTCATAATGAGAAATATGAAATTTTCCAGAACTATGAATCTCTAATTCTCTTTCTCAAACACAGTTAGTTATGCTACTATGTCTTTAATATATTAAAAATTTTACGTTGGAAATTTTACGTAAATCTTATTATATTGAAGACATCTACTTTAACAAACTTATCTCATGCATTGCTCGGGTGCACGACTAGTGATCCTTTAAACGAAAAAAGGAGAGCCCAACAAACCAGAAGCAACAAGCGTCTACGGAATCCGGTAGGCAAAAGGTGGCGCCTGGACTTCACAAAGGATACTTTGGTTGTTGAATGAGGTCTATAACGCAGTAATATTGGGCTTAGATTAGAGTAAAACATGAGGATTGAACCTGGATACCCAGACACACAAATCCCCATGTGCTCACCAATTGAGCTAGATGACTAAGAGTCAGAGTAAAACATGATCCATGTGATCGAATTAGTCTCTTTGGAGACATTTGAACCTTGAAGAGTCCATTCTTGTCTGGCGTTGTTGACAGAGGAGGGAGTGTCCCCGTTGTTGAATCACAGTCGTCTTGGGTAGTGGGGAGACCGATAGGATATCCATACTTGCTATAGCACACATCGATTGTGAGTTTGGTTCATTTGCACAAAGAGAATTTTTTTGTTGAAGCATTTTTGGAACCTCTGCTTTGAGGAGGACAACCTCTGCCATAGGGTGAGGAACCGTCAATGTTTATGAAGGAATAAAGCTCCTCGGTGGCAGACGACGATAGAGAAGGAAGATGTTGATGCTCTTGCTGGAGAATACTTTGTAGATGGATGGGAGAGGGTCCAAAAGCAAGATTTGGGAGCATACAACAGAAAAGCATTCATTGATGCCTTTCAAAAAACGAATAATGAAATCTTGCTAGTAGTAAGTTTTGGTGGAGCAAGAACAAACAGGGAAGGGTCGATAGTTGTATGTCTAATTCTTCCCAAAGGGATTTGAGTGTTGTGTAGTAGTCAGAGACATTGAGAGAGACTTTTGAAGGCCATAGACTTCTTTCAGGAGCTCTGCAATGCGAAGCAAATCACTCCGGAAAAATTGTGCTTGGAGATCAGTCCAAATACTAATTGTGCAAACAAAGAAAATCATACTCTTAATAATGGAGGGAGACAAAGAGTTAAGGAACCAAAACATGATCAGAGAGTTGCAGCATTCCTAGGAAGGATATAATGGGTCTGTTGGAGAAGGGATAGAAATGGAACCCATTAAAAAACCCATATTACATTTGGAAATCAAAGTCATACGTATGGATCGAGACCATGAATGTTAGTTGCTCTTAACAAGAGTAGGGGCAATAGAAACATAACCAAGTCCTTCACTAGATAGATATAAAATGGACTAGAGAGGGATCAAGACTGGGAACCAGAGGGACAATGTTGATAGTAGGATTAGATTCGTGATTGGGATTTGTGGTATTAGAGTTGGCGCTTGACATGATAAAGGAAATGAGACATTATCAGAGCTCTAGGGTTATGATACCATAAAATAAAGGGAACAAACACAAGGAATAAAAGGAGATAGAGGCAATGATTGGGATGATAATTTCGAAGTGTGTTGATTCAATAGAGGAATACAATTTATATAAATAGTAGTGGCCTTATAAAATAAGGATGAAAAACAAAATAACAAATACAAAATTATCTACTTACCATTCACTATGTTCTAGTATCTTCTATAAGTATGTATAGCTCATTGTAGTATATTCCTGTAATTCTTAAATGTGCTATTTTGTACAAATACTCATTTGAGCCAAATTGGGCTTCTCTTTTGTTAGGAGTGACGGTAAATGCTCGATTCCAAAACTGCAATAGCATTTAATTCCAATAAAAATTTCTATTAGAGACAATTTTTTTTCTTTTGATTCAAGTGGCAAGTGTGTATTTCTCTTGTATGTACAAGTAGTCTTGGGTTCGAGTCCTTCAAAAAAAAAAAACTCACCATTAAAACTAACTCTTTCATAATATATATATATATATATATATATATGGAGTATATCTAATAAGGACACTAAATATGTGAGAATATAAGAATTATGAATCTTGACTATATAACTATGTATTTATGAATGAGAGAGAAAAATTTAATACATAATTGTATGGTCAAGATTCATGGTTCTCATGTTCAAAAAAAAATCCTTGAGAAGATAAAAATAACTTTTCCAAAGACAGTGAAATGGGTGAATTCCGAAGTGTTCCATTATCCTTTATTTTTATATCAAAAAAACTACGAAGCTAGTTCCTTATCCGCTTACTGGTGCCATATCTAACTTGGCAGCGTCAATATAGCGCCACAGCCCTAACTTGACAAATAGTAACTTCTATGTTTTAATTTCTTGCACAATAAAATAAAAGCTCATATATATATAAAAGACAAAAAATATAAAATCTGTTTTTAACTTTCCTATAAACTAAAAAAAAAAAAACTTAATAAATAGTAACTTTAAAGAACCGACACAAGCTAAACGCATCGATCCCTACTTTATATCATTTTTTTTCTAATAAAATAATGATTTAATTGCAATTAACTATCATAAAAATTAATGTACATATATACACATAACAAATAAATTAACATGTTCGAAATTGTTAACATCAACCCTCACGTCGACTAAAAAGAGGCTACCATAAAATATATAAGTGGTGTGTCAATCCTCCTCCTATAAGCTAGTTTTTGGGAGTGAGTTAGGCTCAAACCCAAATTCTAATATAGTATCAAAGTCAGGTTAGTCGTGGGCGCCACCCGCAGATGTCCAGTCCTGCAAACTTCACGCACCAGATGTCCTCGGCATGATGGGGTGTGTTAAGATCAAGTCTCACATCGACTAGAAAGAGAACCACCATAAAATATATAAGTGGTGTAGCAATCCTTCTCCTGTAAGTTAGCTTTTTGGAGTGAATCAATCATAAACCCAAATTCTAATAATAATCATGTAAATTTTGAGTATATAAGATAATCAATTACGTAGCATTTTAATTTTATTTGCAGCGGAACCATAGAAGTATATATAGAACGCAAATTGAAAGATGATGCAAGAAAAAAAAAAATTATTAAAAACGAAGTGACTTCAAAGGAAAGCATTTGCATATAGCCATGTGGGCAATGTGTTGAAGACTAACACGCTAAGGAGGCACAGAAGATTAGTCTTAATTAATGACAATCTTAGATACCTAATATACTAGCTAAGACAAAAGTTAAAAAAAAAAAAAAGAAAAAAAAAAAAAAAGAGAGAGGATAGGACAAAAATAGTATTTCCTACTGTCCAAATCATCCACAACCACAAATCAAGATAGGTGAAAAGAGGAAATCAAAGATTAATATTAATATATATGAATAATATCCGGCAATATTTTAATAATAATAGTAGTCACATTTTTATCATTTTTTTCGTGCTTTTTTATTACACCAATTTGTCTTTCTTTTTTTTTTGAGCTTTTTTCAATATTTCTGTTACATTCTAATGTTTGTCTAATTTTTTTTTTCTTAAAGTGATTTACTTTAATATCAATTTTTAAATGTTTTCATTTTAGCGAGTAATTCTCAAGAGGGTTCCTTAAGTTAGACACCACCAATAATATGTTTTATCGTAAATAAACTAAATTAATAATATAAGTATATTATTTTTTCTATGTAATATGAGGTGACCATCCATGATCTCTAACTTAGATGAATCACCTAATAATACTCACCCTAAATTCAAAAAGCTATTGCAGAGGAAATTTTCATGGTGATTCTAGAGATTATAGCAACGTGAATTCTCCTTAAAAAAAATAAAATGTTTAGCAAGAATCTCTTTGTAGAGTATTCATCATGTATATACTCTTAAAATACGAAGATATAGACCACGCTTTTATTATAAACAACACAATTAAGATACTTATTAAGATTATTAAAATTTTAAAAAATAATTATAAATATACTATTTTGAATTGAATTGAAAATTAATACTATGAATGAATGAGTTGTAAATTGGTGGTGTAACACGAGAAGAACACGCTGAACCATTGACTGATGAAGTGTGAAGATCTAGAGTGACGAGTGAGGGTGCAGACTACAGATCAGAGCGTGTGAGTATGAAATATGAATAATGCAATTAATTAAGTACAAAGTGATCAAGGAAATAAACTAAATGGTTTTTATTTTCAATATTTTAATTTTTTAAAAATAAAAGGATTGCTTTAATTAGGCATTAATTATTACGTACGGTATATGGCAACATTATATTGAAGGAAAATCTCCAGAGACGGCTCTGTCTGTGCCAGCCTGTTTATTCATCTCCCTCCTTCCTTCCTCTACCCTTCCCACCTCCACCCCAAAATCATATAATCCTATAATATTATTAATAAAATAAATAACTTATATATTTTTTCTTTTTAATATTAATAATCACTTATATACATTTACTACTTCTTCTTGTTCATGTACCGTACCTACGATCCGATGAAGCTAATTATAATTGATAAATAATTATTAATCATCACTTTTAATTAAATATTATTATAATATTTAAATAGTACTGATAATAAACAAAGAAGAATGAGAATAATTTTTTTCTTAATTTCTTATTATTATTATTTTTTAATGAAATTTGTGACGACTAAAGAGTATGGTGTATATACAATTATATATCACTTAACTATTAAATTGTTAAAATTTACTATAATAGATATAAAATTATTAGCAATTTAAGAATGTATATGAATTTAATTTAGTTGATGATATTTGCTCTAAAAATATTTTTTTTATTGGTCAAACACACGCACACACACTACAGTAGAGAAATTCGTGTATGGACACGTATTCAACATGTCATTTTTTAGGACAGCCAATAAAAAAAAGCAAACTCACTAAATGGGTAATTTCTCTCTCACATGATGCATGTAGTTGATGTCATTTGCTTCTCCCCCATTCATATTCTACTTTTTCATTTTTTACAGTTTTTGAACTCAATCAAAAAAACTATCCATTCAGTGAGTTGGTTTTTTTCTATTAGTTGTGCCCAAAAATAATGTGTTAGTTTTGTGTCTACCCTGGAATTTCTCTTCTTAAACTGCAAAAACTTTTCTTTATGCCACTTGAACTACAAACTCTTACTTGTTATAGAAATAATAATAGTGTAGTATTTTCACTAAGGGCACCCAACCCCCCATGATGTGGTTTTGAAAGGAGAGCCATTCGTGTGGGACTATATAGGGGGTCCTTACATTTCCATGATAAGCTCCCTCCCTCCCACCCTCCACGTTTTTCTTTCATTTCTCTTCTCTCCTTCACTTCTCTTTCCCACATTCACTTCAATATATATATTAATTCTCTTATTTCCAACCTTCCACTCTCAACAAACGCTAATCGCTAATCATCTCACTGTCACTTTCATTATTTGCCTCACACTCTTTCCATTTCCATTTTTCAATCCAAAAAAAAACAGAAAACAGACCTTTCTTTCTTTCTGTTTTGAGTTAGTTACAGCGCAATGAGTGACCAACGGAGTTCCGAAACGGAAACTAGCTCGCCGTCCACGTGTTCCTCAACTTCGAAGAAACGAGGCAGACACACTAACGGAAACAGTAACGCTAACGGAAACAGTAACGGGAAGCACCCGGTTTACAGAGGGGTCCGAATGCGCACGTGGGGAAAGTGGGTATCCGAAATCCGCGAGCCACGCAAGAAGAACCGAATCTGGCTTGGTACTTTCGCCACCGCCGAGATGGCGGCGCGTGCACACGACGTGGCCGCGCTTACAATCAAAGGCTCCTCCGCCATCCTCAACTTCCCCGAACTCGCCGCGTCTCTTCCCCGTCCGGCGTCGAACTCCCCGCGCGACGTTCAGGCCGCCGCCGCTAAAGCCGCTTCCATGGAGACGCCTCTCACGCAGCCGTTGGTCGCGCCGTGCTCGCCGTCGACGCCGGAGGATCTCGGCGAGATAGTGGAGCTGCCGTCGTTGGGGAGTAGTTTCGAATCGACCGACCCGAGTAGTGAGTTCGTGTTTTTCGACCCGGTTGATGGGTGGCCTTATTCTCACCCGTGGTATCACGGCATTTACGACGTCGTTGGAGATATGAACATGATATCAATGCAAGACTCCGATAGTATGCTTCTTTCTTTGTGGCACTAATCAGGTTTTAAATTGTTATTACAATTATAATCGTGCAGTGTTAAATAAGATTAAATTTTTGCCTGAATGCGGATATTATCAACAACAATCATGATATCATATATTTGAATGATCAACAAAATCATCGTAATATTGTAACGTGATATTGTAAAATTGAGAGTCTTAAAAAGCTTGGTCATACTAGTGTTAATTACTATAGTGTTGTTTCTCCCTCTCCATTTTTATATTTTTTTCCTTAATTATATTGTACTTATTTATTGTGCAAGCAAGCTCTTCTCCACCTCCAAATTATGACGCGGTGTAAGGTTCTGTTATTTATATTGGGAGAACTTGTATTTGAATCTCACTTATGTCAAATATTTTGGAGCCAGTGCCTACCGCGCAGTACGAACGAGATAGTCTCATCCTAAAGATAGAAAAATCCGTGATTATAAAAAATAAAAAAAATAAAAAACTCTTCTCCTAAATTCTAGAAATTTCAAAGATTAGACATTTTAGTATTTAATATTTTTAAAACTTTAAATTTATCCTTAGTTTTATTAAATGATGGGCATTTTAATTTTTTAAGCTGACATTAAAAAATTAAGTAAAACACTCTAATATAAGTCATTATGTAAAAAATTTAAAATTTTAGAGACTAAAAAAATGACTGCTTGGGTATTGATTTGGAATTTAAGTACTCCTTATTTAATATTATAGCTTGACCTTCAATATGGGCTCTTTGGCAATTTTTATTTTTATAAGGGCTAGATATATATATACAAAATAAAATTTTCTTGGTTCTCAATTCGTAGCTACTTTGTGGTGGTTTGTTTGCATTATTATTTCCCTTTTTTTAATAAAAAAAAAAGTAAAATAGTTTTTTTTGTTTGGTTTTGTGATCCTCCTTGTCTTTGTTAAGAGTTCACATAATGGTAATATGGAGTGTCCTGTTGAAGTGAAATTATATATGTAAGCGTACTAACATGGTTCCAAGCTTACATGATTTAGTTCTGCTTTTCGATGACAAGAATAAAGGTTAAAGGAAGATTCTCTATTTTGCATATTTTTGTTTTTTTCACAGCTCATTCTTCTTCCTCTTTTTTTTTTTTTTTTTTTTTTTTTTTTACAAAGTCCCGTCTTGATGGTAACAAAGTTACGAGAAGTCTATATCATAATATCATATTATATTGTTAAATAAAAATTATTAATAGATTCTTTGAATAGTACTTAGTACATATACTCCTATTATATTTGCAATTTGCAATTTGTAAAGGTGGATGAAACTTCGAATAGGAATTGACTCAGTACAGACAGCTAGCAATAAGTTATTTGTCTTCTAGAAACGTTTAAGTTTAGGGTTGTTACGTTTGGTTTGTGTTTGTATTTTTTTATTTTTTTTTATAAAATTTCATAAAGAAAACATTAGAAATATTGAAAATAAAAATTTTACATTTCCATCATTTTCAGTTTATTCTTTATAAAATTTTAAAAAATAAAAAATAAAATGTAAACAAAAAATAAAAACAAAAAGTAAAAATGTAAACCAGACAGAAATAAATTACACATATTAAAAAATGTGTAGGGATAAAAACAAAAATGAAGAATATGTGTAAAAAATAAAAAAATACTTTTTTTTATAGAGACTAAAAAAATAAAGTACAAATGTAAAAACTAAAAAGTTAATTTAACTTTCTTTTTATTTGTGCACTTTAAAAGAATCGTTCATATTTATTTATCAAATTTTATTAGTTGTAATTTTATATTTAATGAGAATATTAATTAATGTGATATAATAATGAAAGATAATAAATATTACAGAAAATTTAAAAATATTTTTATAAAAATAAAATAATAATTATATTATTTAATTAACATGTATATATATTTTATTCTCCGGTACTACCTTTTTTTTATTTTTCAGCACAAATAAAATAAATAATTTTTTTTTTGGGTATAAAGTATAGAATCAAGTTGTCAAAATACAAGGCAAGAATAATGATACATACTCTCATGTTGGAAAATTAATAAATAATGCTCAACTGGTTCTACAAATCGTGGTAAAACCCAAAAAATAATATTTAAAAATTTGGTTGGAGAATGATTTAAATGTGATGTGATGCTTTGGAAGGAAGATGCATACGTCAGCTACGAATTTATTGTTATTATTTAAAAATAAAATATGACACTAAGACTTTTGATTATAAATATTGCATTATTATGTGGAAAGATTTGGTCTTGCGTATATTCCACTAAATTTCAACTCTAATTAACCAATGCTGTGCTTACTTACTGCTTGAAATTTAAATCACATGTACTTAAATTATGTTCCTAATCATGTATTACTAATAAAATATCATTACATTATTAAAAATATTTCCTTTATTTTTAATCTTTAATTTTTTAATAAAATTTTTTAATGACATAATAATATTTTATTGATGAAACATGATTAAAGACATGATTTGGAATACCTGATTTAAATCCACTTGCTTGATACTTTGAGTTGCAATTATTCAAAGGGGTGATACTTGATACATGCATGTGATTTTTAGTTATTAACTAATGCAATTTTGTTTTATCCATATTTCTATGAGTTTAAATATAATTAGTTTTCAACCAATGATAAAGTGCTTCACTCATATAACTCAGTTAGTGAACGTATAAAAATATGTGTGTGTAGGTACTAGATTCGACGCCGAGTTCTACTATTTTCAAATGAAACAAAAAAACAATGATAAAGTGTCACATTATCAATTGTTTAATGTATATATATTTTATTTTATTATTCATAGGAAAGTAGTACAACCGGGATTCAAACCTCGTACCCACACATGCATGTCCCCATGCGTTCACCAACTAAGCTACATGACTGTGACATATATATATTTTATTTGAAATTGAATAATAAATATCATTAAATTAAATCTAAAATTTAGATAGAGAGAAAAAAATGCGAATATTGAATTTTAATTTAAATTTTTTCTAAATTTTTTTATTTAATATTACGATACTTATTATTTAATTCCTACTGTATGATCGTATATATATATATATATAAAAGAAAATTATTAAGGTTGGCCGTGACATTTTTCGGGTCTCTTGGACTTATGTTATAGGCTCAATCCGATCATTTAATATCTCGAATGGGTTTAAAGTCATCCTGATATTAGTTCGGGATGTTATTAAGATAGTTCCTTTGATACTAAATTTGACATACTCCTTAGACCGGGATGTCGCCAAATATCGTTCTATAATAATTCTATACCTTAAAATTAAAGGGTATAATTATAATTTTTTTAAAAAACAAATATTGCCTAAAAATCTCAACAAAACTAGGTCTTCTTGATTTGTGGGGTTCTAAATAGCTCTTTTCTAGAGACAGAATTCATTTCATCGCTGTTGTTATGACGCGTGTGTATCTATGCATATGCCATCTAGATTTTACACTGTGGTCAAAAAGCTCATAATTTTTAAGCTTCAATGATGAAATCAAAAAGGAAAATTATTCATATACAACTATATATAACAATAACTATTTTTTAAATTAAAATTATAAGTTACATGATTGTATGTAAATCGTGGTTGTATATCACTACTGCTCAATTTAAAAAACACTTATAGCTCTTCACAGAAAAAAGTATAGTGTAAATTATCTTAAAGGTTTATTACAACTTTTTTTTCTTTTTTTAAATTAATTTTTTTCTTCCAATTCACTATTTTACTTCTTCAATTTCCATCTATATATGCCTCTAAGTGATGTGTTATGTCTGTTTAAATGTCACTATAATTAGCTAGTAATTAATTATCATAATAAAATACCCCAAAGTTTTATGAGCATTAATTAATGAGTCCAAGCTCAAAGTTTAGGTAGGATATAAGTGGCATGATAGATAGATCATGTTTAATTTATAATGTTAAAACTACATGTGACTCTAGACCCCAAATAATGCACATACATAGCATAGGTCTCTTTGGGTCATAATAAACTTTAATTCAGATAGTCAATGCTAGGATTGAGTTTATACTTTGTAGTTTTCAATGATAAGTGACCTAATCTAGTTGCCCTTGAAGAAAACCATTTTTCTTGTAAACAAAATAATAATAATAATAATAAATAAATAAATTACTCTTACATACAGTTTCATATTATAAAATTTTATTTGAACAATTATACATATTAAGAAGACATATACTAATAAACTTAATTAATGTATTGATTTTTTTTAAAAAAATACACAATCTTCCTAATGTACCTTTATTTTCTCTCATAATAATATTAATTACATCTTATTAAGTATTATTTTAAAAAATTTATCAATTCTAAAAAGGTAAACATAGAAAATATTATTAAATGCTCTTATAAACTTGTAAGAGATGTTATATTATAAAACACTAACAATTTTTAAAAAGGAGTATATTTAATTACTATATATCAGCCACAACCGAGCGTATAAAAGTCTTATTATAATAGCTAGCAATCATATTTTTATAAGTTATTTTTTGAGATTGAGTTAGGTTTAATCTAAAATTTAATAATTTTTGTGATTTAATTTATATTATTTAATTTTTTTTGTCCATTCCTTTATCTCTAAACCCATCTCTAAAGCAACACTATTGGAATGAAACTCAGCGGTAGGTGGACTCAATTACAAATAGTGACTTTTGTTCCAATAATTGAGCAATAGCCTCAACACATAATATTTCTTATAGATACTTGTTCAACTAATTATACAAATATTATATTGTCTTCCCTACCAACATGGAAAAAATAATTCATTTAATTTTCTAAATATCTAAGGAATAGTATGGAAGTCAAAACCTCATGACCCCATCAATTAGCTGTAAGATGTGAAGCAAAAAGGACCCATTGCCTTGGTCACTTAATAATTAACATCTTTGTTTTATAGTACAAGATTTCATCATATTATTACATTTTTGTGGTTGGAAATCAATTGGAAGTTCATGATCTTAATTAAACTTGTAGTAATTACCCAAGAGTTTGATTTGAATTAAATTACTCATCACTCACCCTATGTTTACAATGGAAAGAAATAAGAAAGAAGGAAGTTGGGAAAGAAAAAAAAAAAGAGAGAGAGAAAAAGTTTAAACTTTTTATATTTTGAAGTTAATTTTTTTCTCTTATTTTTTTTTTTAAAAAAAAAAACCTCGTTTTCTTGTTTTTTTTTCTTCCATTTTTCCACCTTGAACTAAACAAACTATTAATGGACAAATTATTTAGAAACACGATAATGTGTATTTTGTCTTATGAGTAGGTCACGATCACAATGGAATAGAGTTCCTGGTGAAAAGTATTTTCAAATCCTCCTTGTACGATGGCACTTCCACGTGGAGGGGTTGTATCGGTAAAAACTCTGAAACCCAAGTCAGTAACTATTACGATTAATGTGTGATTAGAATGTTATGTACCTTCGCATGATGTACATGTAGTGTATTTATAACAGAATCTTCAGAATTTAGTAAATGCTTCAATTGCCTCGTGGCCGCCGGAATTAGCACCACTCCACTTGGAAAAGACCCAACCATTTCCGAACAGAAGCGTCAGAAATTCATAAAATAGTAAAAATAGAAAGTAAACCACCCTTATTTTTTCGGACAGCAACGTCCGGAAACACGTTTTCGGACGCTGCTATCCGAAAATGAATGGTACATTTCCCAAATGGGGTGGTATCAATCCCAACAGCCTTGCCTCGTGCTTGGTGGGCTCGAATCCTAGGTCCAATAAGACTACAATACTCGTAACAACCCGTTAGATATATCTCGGCACATAAAACCAAGATGGTGGCTATACATATAACGGTTACCGACGTGATCGACTTACCAGGATACGAGTCCATAACACATACTCCCTCTGGTCCTTATTATAAGGCATAAATACCTAAATTACGCATACCAATAAAGATAGTTGGTTGCATCAATTTTTCTAAAAAGTGGGATGATATATCAATTTTATCCTTCCTTAAATATTGTATTTAGTGGTTGATATAATAAAGTTAAGACATTTAATAGGGGCAAATAACGAAAATAATCATAAATATTTTATGGGATTTGTGCAATGCCTTATAAAAAAAACCACAAAATTCTTCTAAAATGTGCCTTATAATAAGGACCAGAGGAAGTAATAAGTTTATGGCTGGATATTCATTTTTGTAATTTTGTGGCTTTTATATTATATTATTCCTTGCAGCATTTCATAACAAATCTAAGAATAATTAACCATCCAATCAAATTACAGCAAGACACTTTGGTGTACGGGCCACACATGTGATGTGCATCCTTAAGAACACAGGAGTGATGGATACATTTATGTTACTACCAATTTATTTATTTATTTATTTTAAAAAATTGTTGACCTAATTAAAAACTTCATTTTTGCCAGAAATCAACCGGTGGTAATGCATATTGATGCATTTTTCACTCAACTAGATTGAAAAATGCTATTCCCTCCCTAAAAGGAATCTCTTAATCAAATTAATAAACATGTTAAAAAACATGTATGTATTATTAATACAGTACTCATTTATCCGTAAGAACAACACAGTTGACAAAGATATGTGTGTGAGTGTATAGTACAAGATTCAATTTTAATTAATGCATTAATAATTTAAACTATTTCTTTAAGAATATTAATTAATTTTGAAGGGTGAACATGAAAAATAAAATAAAATAAAATGCTCAATATTAAATTCACTAGCTAGATGGAGGGAAGGAGTATAAATTAATCAATTTGATCTTCATAAACAAATTTCTCATTAAGAGGATTCTAGTGTTTTTTTTGTTTCAGCTGTTTGATCCTAGGCTAGAGTTGACTCTAGTTAATTATTAGTATATTAATATCAGTGATTAATTAATAAAGGGATTATTATACTAGTTTTTTTTTTTTGTCTATCTAGAAAAAATAAAGGAATTAATTGGGATTTACAAAAGACGTAAGAGTGTAAGACTGGTTTGCATGCTGTACGGTTTCACATGTTCTTCTTATAAATAGTGCATTTTAATAAGTAACGGCCGGTGTGAGAATAGAGATGAGTTCGGATTTGTTTGGTTCGGTTTCAAGAGATTTTAAAATTTGAACCAATTAATTTTTATTGAGTTATGTTGATTTGGTTTTGTCAAAAAAAAAATATCTTCAACCCAAGCCAAACCAACCCGATTAAATTCGGTTTGAATTGGGTTGGTAAATAAGAAATTAAAATTTTAAAATTATTTTAAAAATTCTTAAAAAATTATAATAAATTACTTATAGCTTATTGAATCATTTGTTTATTACTTTTTATTGATTTAATTTCATCTACACAAACATAACAAAATAAACAAAAAAAAAAGAAATAGAATAATTATCAATCATGCATAGATATGGCTAATCCATAACATAAACTCATAATGTCACCAAACATCACAAAATTAAAAGCAACAATTGATCTCAAAATATGTTATGGCCAGTAATTAGTAATTGGTATATTTAATAAGTAATTAAAAGCATTAGGTTTCTTATTTAAAGTAGGCAAAATGACACTTTTAGTCCCTTAACTCTTTGCGCCAATTCAGTTTGATCCTTTAACTTTTTTTTTATTCAATTTAGTCCCACAACTTATATCGTTGGCTCAATTTGGTCCCTGTCGTTAGTTCTGTTAGTAAACTTAACAGATTTGACTAACACCGTTACACTTCCATTGTCTTTTAAATCTAACGGCTCAAATTGGAGAATATCAACGGTTAATAATGAATCTGGAGTTTTTTTTTAAAAAAAAGAAAAGAAAAAAAAAAGGAAGAGGAACATTCTTCCTGTTCTTCATTTCTTGCTTCTTCCCACTCATTGAAACTGCTTCTTCTTCATTGTTCTGGTCTTCCTCTCCTTCTTCAATCTTCTTCTTCATATTTTTTTCGTTATTCTTCTTCAATCTTCTCCTTCCTCTTCTTCTTCAATTTTCTCCTTTCTCTTCTTCTTCTTCAACGTTTCTTCTTCTTCGATTTCGATTTGGACAAAGATGCCCTCTACAATTTGGGGATTAGATTCTGAAATTGAAACTAAATAATCAATTTGGAATTATTCGATTCTGATTTGGGATTAGGGTTTTGAAAGTTAAATGTTATTTGATTTTGATTTTTGATTTTTTATTCTAATTGATTTCTTTGAATCTGATATTATTGGTTTTGAAAGAAAAAGAATGAAGAAAATGAAGCAGAAAGAAGAAAGAAAATGAAAGAAGAAATAAGAAGTAGAATGAACAAAGAAGAATTAGAAAAAAAAAATCGATTTAACTGGAAGAAGATGAAGAAATTTAACTGGAAATAAGATGAAAAGGAGGAGATAGTGATGGTGAATCTGTGGATGCAATGAAGATAAACAACCAGAAGATGATGAAGTTTTTTTTTTTTTAATAAAAAACTTATCTGTAGATTTAATCTTGACCGCTGATTTGAAATATTCTAAGCCGTTAGATTAAAAAGGTAACGGAATATAACGCCGTCCCTTCCATTCCATTAAATTTGCTGACGGAGTAACGGAAGGGACCAAAACGAATCCAAAATAAAAGTTAAGGGACCAAAACGAACCAAAAAAAAGTTAAGGGACCAAAGTGAATTAGCACAAAGAGTTAAGGGACCAAAAATATCATTTTACCTTTAAAGTATTACATATATATCAAAACGATTGTCTTTTTATTGTAATAATCCTTCAGACATTCACTCCCCAACCAATTCTCTTCCCAGAATTTCGTGTTTCTTTCGTTGCCTATTTGATTTTGTGTAGCGAACAATTGATTTAGAAATTAGAATGTCAAAAAATAAAACAATTGACAAACATGTTCAAGAACAAATAAATAGAGATAGAGAACATTGGAGAAATGTATTAATTAGAATTATTGTGGTCGTTAAAACTCTAGGAAAAAACAACTTAACTTTTCGTGGAACAAATGAAAAGATTTACCAAGATGGTAATGAAATTTTTTTAAGTCTAGTTGAAATGATTGTGAAATTTGATCCAATCATGCAAGAACACATTTGTAGAATTAAAGATAACGAAATTCATAACGATTACTTTGGGCATAAAATACAAAACAAATTGATAAATTTAACAGCCACCGAAACTAAAACAAAAATTTTCAAAATAAAAAAATTTGAACACAAAATACTTTTAAATCAAACTTGATTGTACTCATGATGTAAGTCATCAAGAGCAAATGTCTATTATATTATGATACATGGACATTTCGTCAACTCCAATGCAAGTCTACTGGGAAAGGCCTTTTTGATGTTATTATGAATGAAATAAATAACATTGGACTTGATATTAATAACCTAAGAGGACAAGGTTACAATAATGGGTCTAATATGAAAGGAAAACATAAGGTGTGTAAAAAAGATTTTTAGACATTAATCCTAGAGGATTTTATACTTTATGTGGTTGCCATAGTTTAAATTTGGTACTTTATGATATAGCTAATTCTTGTCCTAAATTAGCCGTATCTTTTTTTGGTGTGTAACAACGTATATATATAATATTTTCTTTTTCTACTAAACGATGAAAAATTTTACAAGATCATATCCGAAGTCTACTCTTAAATCATTGTCACAAACACGTAGGGAAATTCGTATTGAAAGCATAAAGCCTTTAAGATTTCAAACATCACAAATAAGAAATGCTTTATTAAAATTAGGTGAAGTTAATGATGATGCTAAAATAAAAAATGAAGCTAATTGTTTAGCAACTTATGAACTTCTTGAAAATTTTTAATTTTTCTTAGGCATGAGTATTTGGTATGAGATATTATCTGCGATTAACTTAGTAAAAAATTATAATAAAAAGATATGCATATTAATGTTGCTATAAAACAACTAAAAGGTCTTGTTATATATTTTGAGAAATATAGGGAAGATGGATTTGAAAATGCTATAATTTCTGCTAAAAATATTGCTATTGAAATAGATATAGAACTTAAGTTTTGTGAAAAACGAATTATTCGTAGAAAGAAACAATTTGATGAGATAGCTGATAATGAAGTTATAAAACACTACAAAAAAATTGTCATTTACTAACGTTTTGTTTTGGCTTCGGTTGGATTAGCCACCGTTGGTATAGACTTTGTCTAACGGAATTAATCCGTTAGTATAGGTTGATAATATATATACCAACGGATAAACTCACAATTACTAACAAATAAATATGTTACTAAAAAAATTAATATATACTATCACTTTACATATTGTTAGTATATCAAATATTTACCGTAACAAATTTATTTGTTAGTAATTATTAATTTTTCTGTTAGTATAAATACTATCAACATATACTCACGGATTAATTCTGTTAAACAAAATCTATACCAACGGTGGCTAATCCAATGGGAGCCAAAACAAAACGTTAGTAAATGACAATTTTTTTTAGTGAAATATCGAGAAGAATCATTCAAAATTAATTATTTTTCATACAGAGTTAATCAAGCAACTATCACACTTCAAAGTAGATTTGAACAATTTAAAATATATGAAGATATTTTTGGTTTTGTATTTAGTGTCAAGAAATTAAAATCATTGGATAATGAAAAATTAAAAGAATATTGTCTTAGTCTTGAATAATCGTTAAAACACAACGACTATACAGATATTGATGAATTAGATTTATTTATAGAACTAAAATTTTTGAAAGAAATTATATTTGTAGAAAATGATACACCAATAGACATAACTACATAAAAATACTTTATTCTTTTTCAAATGTATATATTGCTTAGACCATGTACAATACATTGCTTGTGCTAGTTGTATGTGCTAAGCAACTCTCCTTAGGAAGCATAACCCCATTGCAATTTGCTAATTTAGCTTGGGTTGCTTATGAAAGTTGCTTAAATAAGCAATCCAAGGCCAGGGGTTGCTTGAAGGAAAGTGGGGCCTTTGTACCACATTTTTAATTAAAATAATCAAGTAATTTCAGTTTTTAATTTTAAGTTTTGAATATTTTTATTTAATATAACAAAAATTTAAATTAAAATTAAAATTTTAATTAAAAATAATAAATAAGATGTAGTTAATTTAATTTGTGGGGTAGACACATGACCTATGTGAGTTGCTTAGCCAGCAACCTTGCATTGTACTATAGAGTTGCTTAAATTGATAGAGTGATGTGTACATGCGGGACCTATCAAAATATTAATAAAATATAGGCTAAGCAACTCAACAAGTGTGCTTCCATTGTACATGATCTTAGAGAGTAATCTTAACAATTCCAATAACGGTAACGTTAGTAGAAATAAGTTTTTTAAAATTAAAATTAATAAAATCTTATCTAAGATCAACCAAGTCTCAACAAAGATTAAGGGTCTGTTTGTTTTTAATTTAATTTTGATCAAAATCACTTTTGACTATAATTAAAGTTATTTATTTCCATTAAATCGTTTCGATTTTTGTGTATCAATACTATCAACCATTGATTTTTACCTCGGATAATGTGTTTTTCACTTTTCATTTTACTAAAATCTAAATCAAACGGGCCCTAAATAAGTTAGTTTTTATCAATTCAAAAAGTATTATTAAGTGAACTTAATTATGATAATTTAATAAGTAATTATTCATATCGCAAAAAGCACCAAAAATAAACTTTAAATGAATTTTGAAATTTTTAATTAATTACAATTATTAAATTAATAAAAAACTATCTTAAAAATTTGCTTTAAGCCTCTCTAACCGTTGCGCCGACCCTTCTGGTGGTGAATATCCTGAGAAGAGGAAAAAGAAAAAAGTATGGATATATATGGTGAAGCAAGTTGGTGGGAGGATGAAGAATCACTGGGATTCCATGGTCACGTGCTTCTGCATACCGTTGCAACCGCTTCAAATGACCAAATCAGGAGTTTGCTTTAATTACCAACAAAAACAACTATAAATCTATATATATAATTAGATATTATATTCTATTCATAGTATTAACATATTATTAGTTGCCAAGTACAAATTTTTAATTAAAATGAAGATGATAAATTAATTAGGAGTTAAATATGTTTTTGGTCCCTAAACTATTCCGACAATCTGTTTTTAATCCCTAAACAAAAAAGCACGCTTTTGGTCCCTAAACTATTCGATTTGTCTACTTTTAGTCCCTCTGTCTAACTTATGTTAAGTTTTTAATGACGTGGTTAATGGAGTCCACATTAATGTTGTTTATATGGATAAAAACGAGAGAATTTCCTGAATTACCCTTAATGTGAAATGTGAAATGACCAAAATAACACTTACCCTAAGTTTCCCAAATCCTTAAATTTAAGACACATTAATAAGGGTAATTCAAGAAATTCACTCATTTTTATCTATGTAAGCAATGTTAATATGGATTTCATTAGCCACGCCATCAAAAACTTCACAGAAGTTAGACAAAGATACTAAAAGTACACAAATCAAATAGTTTAGGGACTAAAACGTACTTTATTTTAGTTTGGAGACACCAAAAACAAATTTTTAGAATAATTTAGGAACTAAAAACATATTTAACCCATTGATTAATTAACCATATCTCGGAATAGAATCTGATGAATAGTTTGCCTCCAGAATCCAAATAAATATGCTAAGATGGGAAAAAAGCCAAAATATCGCCCCCTATTATAATTGCATTTCATTTAAATTTTTTATTCAATTAAAAAAAAAAAACAGTGGTATAGTGGTAAACATGCATATATGGCACCATTCGCTTTCTGCACAATCTGATCTTTAGAAATCGATCATAGACAAGTTGAAAAGAAGTATCACGAACACATGCAATAATAGGACATGAAATAAATAATATTATATTCAATATGAAATTATTTATGGCAATTATTTTACGCACACTCTCTGCTCTCCCTATGTGTATATATTAATTTAGCATAATTAATTAAGAGGTTGGTTTAGTGATTAGTGAATTAAATTATAAATATTTTTTTTTGGCTTCATTAGATTAACTATTCTATATGTTTTATAAAATGGATATATTATTTATGTATAACCCTTAAAGACATATATTAATTGTTTGTAAATCGATAGTATCAATTATACTAACATATATATGTTAATGAATATATATCTATTTATTAGTATAAATATTATATATTTATAATAACAGTTTAATTGTGTTAAATAAAATCTATACCACCAATATTTAATCTAATAAAAACCTTCAAAAACATTAATATATAACAACTTTTTTTTTGTAGTGACTTCAAAATTCAAATAATAGTTTCCAATTCGATCTCATATTTGTGTACTTTTATACCTATAAAAGAATATTAATTCAAGCGAAAGTTAGGGGAAAAAAATCTTGAGATTCGAATACCATTGTCATCCCTGACACCAAAATAAAAATAGAAGAAATTTCTATCAATTATTTTTTTCCAATAAAAAACTATAGAATTATGAGAACAACTGTAGCCTCATTGTCTCATTTGTGAAGAGGGCCCAAAATCTGATTCGCCCGTCGGGGTACAAGACTTGTCCTGTATATGGAAACAAAAATCATTTTCATTATAATTATTATTCATATATTCCATTAAATTAAAAAAGAAAAAAAATTGGTTAAATAAAATTGTACATAAACAGTTGTTATATGTCTAGGAGAATCACCAATAATATGAAAATTATGAGATTGCGCTTAGCCTCCACACCAACTCACAACATATTTATAAATTGATTTTACTTATAACAATAGAAATTTGTGGCGCGAAAAATGGTTAAAGCTCTGCTAGGGTTTGTGAATGAATGGTTTTAAAGCTTTGCTTTCGCGCGACGAACGTGATCAGATCGATCGAAGCATGGAGAAGGCGAAAATGGATGGCAGAGCTGTAATGGAGGATGACCAGATGCCGGAGAAGAACCTTCCGACGCGGGAAGTTGACTTGGCTATGGATGATGCTGATGGTGAGATGATGTCGCAGCGTGCGAGTTTGTTTCTGACGGCAACAAAAATGGATTTGAAGAGGCGTCTGGTTTCGTACAAAGATGCGATGATTTGCTTCCATGGAGTTGCAGATACTCAGAAGGACAAGGACTTAAAGGATTGGGATATGTACTCGAGCTCATCGGAGGAGGAGGATGACAAAGTGGTCAAGTGGAGGAGGAAGTGCGTGAGATTAACCCCTGTGTCCGGTGGTCAGAATTACCAGGGCTGAGTTACCGGAGGCGCGTTAGCGGTGGCAAAAGGCCATCATTGTCAAATTACTGGGAAAGAGGCTGGGACTTCATGTTTTGAAGACTCGTCTTCACAAATTGTGCCAGCTACAGGGCCCGAAGGATGTGGTAGATCTGGAGAATGATTATTTCACTATTCTGTTTGATGATGATAGCGATTATGCGCATATCTTTGAGGGAAGATCGTGGTTGATCCTTGGTCACTATCTGATTATCCAAATATGGAGGCTAGAGTTTGATCCCTGACAGGATATTTTTAAGCGAGTTCCGGTATGGATCTGGATTCCTATGTTTCCGATTGAATATTATGAATAGAGGCTCTTATAGAGGATTGGTCATAATATTGGAAAATCTATGAAGGTGGATGAAAGCAGCTTGCGTCAAAGGGAGGGGACCAAGGGGATTTCAAAACAAAGCGAGCTCGGTTTGCTAGGATTTGTATTGAAGTGGATGTGCAGAAAGTTCGTGTCTCTGAATTTGAATTTCAAAAGAAAGTCTATAAGGTTGAATACGAAGGCCTTCATTTGGTCTATTTCCACTGTGGAAGGTATGAGCATCAGAAGGAAAGTTGTTTTCTTGTAATTCAGGGAGATTCTACGGAGAAAATGTTGGAGACAACTGAGCATAATGGCCAAGGGAGTGGAGAGGCTGGGAAATAGAATGTTGATGTTGATGACCATGTGTTTGGGCCTTGGATGATTGGTCGGCATAGAGGTCGTGTTAGGCAAGGGGAAATGTGGAAAAGTGGCGCCAAGAATGCAGGTAATTCTACTATAGCTCTTAGTAGTGGAATGCAATGAGAGTCCCATTTTGATGCTTTGAATGATGAGGATAGTGCTGAGAATAGAGGGGATAAGGATGTGGACATGGCTATGAATGAGGAGAACCTGCCCCCGTTGGAACCTGTTATTGAGGTTGCTAGTCCCAAGGTTTGGTCTAAGAAGAAGAATGAAACTAAGGTGGGGTCTAATAATGGGCGAGGAGCGTTTCAGGATAGTGGAAACGTTGAGAAGGTAATATTGGTTCATGATATTAAGAAGTTAGCTCGCGGTGCGAGCCGCGTGAAGGAGAGTAACATGAAGGGTGGCATGGGAAAGGAGAATGTGAGTCTGAGGGACATCTCGAATTGTAAAGGGAATGAATAAGGGAGCTGGGAAATCTATTGAGTTCAGAAGTCCTCTTAAGGAGGTTGATGATATGCAAGTTGAAAATGAGCCTCCTAATTTGGGACCTCAAGGTAATCTGAATGTCATTAATGGCAGGCCCCCAAATGCCTATGATGCTTTGAGTAGGAAAAAGCAGGTTAACTCAGCCTTTGTTACTGTTGGAAAGAGCTCCGGGGGATGTGTTTCCAAGAGTTGAGGTGCTTGGTGCACTGCCTCTTTGTTTATTTCGTTATGTTCATAATCTTAATGTCTTGAAATGTGAGGGGGGCAGATGTGAATGGTTTCCATGGCTTAATAAAGGACTTGAAAGTAAAGCAAAAGTTGAGCATGTTGGTGATTCTTGATCCTTGTATAAGTGGTAGAAGGGCCTTGGGTATTATTAGAAAGCTAGGTTTTTGTAGTATTTTTTGTGGGGAAGCTGAGGGTTTCTCTGGTAGAATTTTGCTTTTGTGGGAGGATTATGATGTTGGTGTTGAGATTTTGTCCCAGCATAGCCAAGTGTTGCATGTGCATGTGAAGTCGTTAGATTGCTCCAAGGAATGGACTCTGTTGTGTGTTTATGGGAGCCCTAGGAGTGCTGAAAGAGACGCCTTGTGGAGTAACCTGAGAAATTTTTCCTTGAGTGTGAATGATCCCTAGTTAGTAGTAGGAGACTTTAATGCTCTTTTGTCAGCCTCTGAGAAGAAGGGAGGGGCCTCGCCTAATATGGCTCATATAAAGCAGTTCAGAGATTGCCTTGATGATTGTAGGCTTGATGATTTGGGGTATAATGGGCCAAAGTTTACTTGGGCATGGAGTGGTGTCCATGAAAGATCAAACTTGATCGTGGAGTTTGCAATGCGGATTGGAGGATGAATTTTAACCTGGGCTTCTATCTTGCATCTTCCTATGATGAAATCTGACCATAGGCCTATTGTCGTCCGTATAGACCTTTTCGCTTTATGGCCAACTGGCTTGTTGATAAATCTTTGCCTGAGCTAGTTGGCAGGGTTTGGAACTAAAAGAAGGATTGGAGGAGTACAGTTGACGAGTTTTATAGGGAAGCCCAAAAGTGGAATTATTTTGTTTTGAGAACTTTTTTCATAAAAGAGGAGGCTTGTGGCTAGAATGGAGGGGATTAATTGTAAGCTTGAGACTCTAGAGGACAAAGGGCTTAAGAAACTCCTCAGTAGGTTGTGGCAGGAGTATCATGGGATTTTGATTGAAGAGGAGTTGTTTTGGAAGCAAAAATCTCGTTGTGACTGGTTCAAAAATGGGGATAGGAATACGATATTTTTCCACATGATGACCTTGTTTAGAAGAAAGAACAGAATTGAGATGCTGACTCTTGATTCTAGTGATACACTTATAGAACCTAAAGTGATCAAGATGCATGTGAAAGATTTCTTCATGAATGTTTATAAGGCTAATGGGAGTTTTGGGACTTGAGAGTTGAGAGGTTGTTTTCCAAGGTTGGGGGAGTCTGAGCTTAAGAGCCTGAAACAGGTCCCATCTAAGGAGGAGATAAGGCATGTTGTATTTAGCATGGGGCCTCTTAAAGCCCCTGGGCCTGATGGGTTTAACCCTCTCTTTTTATAGTCCCAGTTGGAGACAGTGGGTAGTGTAGTGTGTGAAATGGTGGGATCGTCCTTTTTGTCTCCCGCTAAGGTGAAGGAGGTTAATGAGGCGTCGATTGTACTCATCCCCAAGGTCTAGCATCCTGATAGCATTAGGCAGTATCGCCTCATAAGCTTGTGTAATGTCATATATAAGACAATTACCAAGGTGATTACTATGAGATTGAATAAATTTATGCCTAATTTTACAGAGCCTAGTCAATGTGCATTTGTCCCTTGAAGACACAGTTGCGATAATATAATTGTGGCCGAGGAGGTTTTCCATTCACTAAAAATGAAGAGGGGTAATAAGGGTTGGTTGGCTGTTTAGGTAGACTTGGAAAAGGTGTAAGACAGGTTAAGTTGGGAGTTCTTGCTAGATACCTTGCATGATATTGGCTTTGAGGATTATTTTTGCAACCTTGTGATGGCTTGCGTTTCCTCAGCTTCTCTACAGGTTAAGGTTAATGGTTCTCAATCTAAGACGTTCGCGCCAACGAGGGGGAATTAGGTGGGGGGATCCCTTGTCGCCTTACCTCTTTGTGATGTGCATTGAGAGACTTGGTCTCCTGATTTAGAAGGAAGTGAGGGAAGGTAGATGGAAACCTATTCAGTTGAGCAGGGATGGTCCTCAAATAACTCACTTGTTCTTCGCTGATGACTTGCTGCTATATGGAGAAGCTTCCGTGGCTCAGATGGAGTCTATCATTGACTGCCTTAAGGTGTTTTGTGAAGCTTCATGGGAGAAGGTGAGCTTTAGCAAGAGACATTTGCTGGTTTCCAACAATGTGCAGGGAGCTTATGCAAGGAATTTATGGGATAAATTTGGCTTTTCCTTGACGAGGGACCTGGGAAAGTACTTAGGAGTTCCCTTGATTCATAGAAGATCAAATTTGGCCACATGTAACTTCTTGCTTGAGAAGACTAGGCGAAGGTTAAGTACGTGGAGGGCTGAGAACCTGTCCTTTTATAGGGAGAGTGACCCTAAATCAAGTTGTTGTTGTTGCCTTGCCAACTTACACAATGCAGACCACTCTGCTGCATAAAGCAATTTGTGTTAACCTTGAGAAGTTAAGTAGGAGGTTTGTGTAGGGTGGAGCGGAAAATTTCCATAAGTGGCATATTGTTGCTTGGAACAAGATCTATCCGCCTAAGATAGTTGGAGGCCTTGGATTTAGTAACTTTCACAGCTTTAATAAAGCCTTGATCATGAAGTTGACTTGGGGATTGATTGAGAATCCTGATAGTTTCTGGGTCAGTGTGCTTAGAAGTAAGTACGAGTGTGGCCAGGATGTGGTCTATGATGTCAAGAAGCTGAGCTCTAATTCGAAAGTTTGGAGAGCTATTTGCAGCGTGTGGGATCAGACTCTGGAGGGTTTCAAATGGGTTATTGGTAATGGTATAAAGGGTTTAATTTTGGAGTGATGTTTGGCTTATCTTTGGGACTGTGCTGATGAATGTAGCTTGTGATGTAGTGCCTAATGAGCTTCTTGACATGTGTGTGGCTGATGTTATGGATGAGTTTGGTGATTGGAAGGTTGAAGTTTTCGAGGTTTTGTTGCCTGAGGAGGTCGTGGCTGAGATCTTGAGCTATCCGTTGGTGCTTATTGTTGAGGAAAATGATAGGCTAGTCCGAGCTCTTACTTCAAATGGAAGGTTCTCAACGAAGTCTGCCTACCATCATGTGGAGCATGGGTCTGAGGGAACCAACCAGAAGTTGTGGAAGAAGGTGTGGAAGCTAAGGGTGCCTCAAAGGGTTCGTGTGTTTATGTGGTTGGTTTTAAATGGGGGCCTCAAAACAAATCTAAGGCGTGCTGCTTGTCACATGGCGTCTGGGAAATTATGTCCAATTTGTGGGGAGAAGTTAGAGGATAATATCCATGTCCTGAGAGACTGCAGATTTGCGAGTGAAGTCTGGAGCAAGTTTGAGACATGATCAATGGGAGGCGTTCATGCGATGTGATGATCTGAGCTGACTGCTGAAGAATATTTTGGGAAGGGTGGGGGAACAGTGATCGTGCTTGGGGAGACAAGTTTAGTATCATTGCCTGGCTTATTTGGAGGGAACATAATGAGGTAGATTTTGCTAACAAGATCCCATATGTGTTCAAGGTTGTGTTTGGTTTGAGATGGCACCTACATGGTGTTTTAGTTGACGAAGATCAAGCTCGTGTTTTGGATGCTGGATGCCATATTAGAGAGGTTGGGATCAGGTGGGTGGCTCCCCCTCAAGGCTGGGTTAAGGCAAACGTTGATGGCTCTGTTAGGGGATCGAGTTCTTGGGTCTCTTGTAGAGGTGTCATCAGGGATGAAGATGGAAATTAGGTGTGTGATTTTCTTAACAACATTGGTGTGGCCTCTATCCTGGAAGCTGAGCTGCATGGGATCAAAAGCTGAGCTGAAGATGGCTCTATTAAAGGTTGAGATCGCGAGGTTGATCCGATACCTGAACCTAAACCTGAACTTGTGGGTGCACCTAGTGTCATGTCTGAAGAACTTGAACAAGATAACAATGATGATGATGAGATTGAACATGAGAACATCGACAATGATGACGACGACGACTAGGGTCAACAAGACGTTGATTAAATCCACTTTTTTTGCTAGGTTAGGACAATAATTATATTGTATGCTTGTTATTTTGCTTAGTATATGAAGTATATATATTTAAATTCTTTTAGTTTACTTATTCAACAATATATTTTGTTGAACAGATGTCTTCACCACAGAGGATCGAGAAGGCACAGCTTGTGGATGAGCATACTACCGGTAGAGGTGGCAAAGGTAAAGCGAGGATGATACGTGGCAGAACCATGCAGACTCAGGTTGATCGACAGTGCCGCCAGGCTACTGGATCACAGCGGCCCCCAAGGGTACCACATCAATGTCGATCATCATAGAACTCGGGTTCATACAAACCTGCGAGTGTACCACACCCACCGATCGCTCCTCGCCCAGCATTCCCGACAGGGATCACAATGATTCCAACACCTGGATTGCTGCCGTCACAGTATTCTAATGAGCATCCTAGTCACCGAAATTTTGATCAGCATCACGAGGGGCAGTCATTGCGTAGTGTACATCTGGAGTAGTTAGCTCCTGATTATGAGGTTGATCCTTATGTGGAGGATGTGGAGAGGGATGAGGCGATGGTCGAGGAGATGGTAGATCAGGAGGTGCTAGTTTTTAACCCCTGTGGAGAGCTAGCACAGTATGTGCATGCGGTCCCACGAAGCCAGTGGCCGCGAGACAATATTGGGAAGTATTTTCTAGAGTGGCAAAAAGGAGGGTAAGTTAGATAGATAATTAATTTCATTTTGATTTTTTAAATGTTCATTATTACAATATGCTATCTAATAACATGTTTTTTTGTTATCATCTTAGGTGGTATTCTTCTCAGCCTGGTGTAGAGACACTTACGACTTCTATCAAGTCCCAGTTCAGAGACCCATGGCCTACTTAGAGATCAGTTCCTGAAGAAACCCGTAACCATTGGTGGAAGGAATTTCAAGTATAAATTGAGAATTTGATTACATGTATGTGTATTAAAAAATTGAAGTTTGAATTTAGTTATTAAGAACAACTACTTTGTTAATATGTTATTACAGGATAAGTGCAGTTGGAATCCCTGCTTCACAACTCAAATGCAAAAGTATTTTGATCACAAAGGTTCGAAGCAGTTTCAAGATAAAATGAACAAGGCAAGGGTAGGCTATACCAAGGAAGGTAAACTACCAAAATGGTGTCCAAATAGTACATTAAATTAGCTGCTTGCACATTGGGGCACACTGATCTACAAGGAGATCCAGAAGCAGGCAAAGAAGAATATGGCTTCTTCGAAGGGTAGAGTATTACATACTTCTGGTCGTGTTCCTTATTCAGAGATAGCACTGTAAGCTGTATGTATTAAGATTTTAATTTAAAGTTTATTCTTTTACTTTATGTATACTTAATTGAATAGTTTTTATATATTATACTATATATCAAGGAAAGCCAGTGGATATTGACCAACTATTTCGTGCCACTCATCAGAGACCAAATGAGAAATGGGTAGATACATGCTCCAAGGAGACCTTTGTAAGTGGATTTATTGTTTAACTTCTTAAATTGATTACATATTAAATACTTTATTAATTATTGTGTGATATGCGTTGTGTTTTTTTTCAAACTCAATTTGGTGTCAATTATGAGAAGAAGAAGGCAACTACCTAGTTTGACATGCTTTCCCCTGAACAATCACAACAAGCGGAAAGAGAGGCTAGGGTAAGCACTTGGATAGAAACAGTAGGTGGAATGACCCGTGGCCATCTTTATGACACAGGGGATATGTCTTCTCATTTTCACGTGGGGCTTTTGAAGGATACTACTCCTCTCAGGTTCCTGCATCTTCATCATCGCCGCGTGCTAGATCGTCATCTTTAAGTGCAATGCAGCGGGTCATGGATGAGTTGCAAAGGGAGCGTGAAGCCCACCAGAGGGAAACTGAGGCCCGCGAGAAGGAGATTCAGGACTATGTGAGAAACAGGTAAATATGGAGAAGAATATGAATAAGATACTAGAGCAATTTAATTCCATGAATGGACCTTAGTCTCGACAGCCCGACATCAATTCTTCTATGAGGCAGCCTGCGCATGCAAATTATATTGAGTCTGGTGAGGAGGAACTTTCACCCTCACGTTGTACGTTAGGCGTTCTTGATCGAAGTAAAAATTTTCTTGACATTATTTTAGTTTTCATATGACTATTTATGGAGATTATGTGGTTTATATTTTTTTTAACTGTTATTTGAATTTGATATATTATTGTATGGTTAGTTTTTATAAATACTTATTTAATTTATGCTTTTATTGGTGTAAATATATTTATTTCTTAATTATTGTCTAGTTTTTTAAAGAATTATCCAGGTTTTAAAAGAAAAAAATGTTACTGCTGAAAAAAATACTTTTAAGAAAATACTTAGCCATCGCCTAGACTGTCGCAACTTTGGCGCCAAAAATAGGATTTGCGCCAAAAACGTTAACCACGGAAATAACCGTGGCACAGTTGCCACAACGTCTACCATCGCAAATTTTTTTATGGCATAATCTGTTGCAAACATGGATTAGAGACAGCCAAAATTGTGCCATAAAAAAATTTTGGCAGAAAAAAAAGTTAGCTACAGAAATAACCGTGGTAAAGTTGCCACGACATTTTCCGTCGCAAATTTGCGAAAACTATGTCTGCGGAAAAAAAATTTGAGATGGACTACAAGTGACGTCAAAAAAAGTGTTGCACCAAAAAAATTATTAGCCACGCTAATAGCCATGGCAAACTTGTGACGGAAATTTCTATCGCAAATAACAGTGATGCTACTTTTAGCGACGACTCAAGGGTCGTTGCCGGAACAACGCAAAAGCTATATTTGCGACGGTTTTTTCTTTTTTGGCACAAATATTTAACATTTTGACCTATTCTTAAACATACACAATTAGTGTTCATGATAGATTTTCATACTAACACACACACAATTAAGCAACAGACGTAGTGTGGTGGCAGTTCAAATTGTTCTTTAATCATATGCGTAGGAATTCAAATTTGCCGATGATGAGAATGGAATAACATCTTACAACTACTTGAGAACTCTTGTGTGCGAGTTTATTTTCGAGGAGATGATTATTAGTTACGGCTTCCGACGCTAAATTCTTTGAGAAAAAAAGAAAAAAAAATGGTTATTCTATCAATTAAATGCGGCAGAGTAGTAGGTAGAGTAATGATTTATATATTATTATTATTATTTATTTTTTATTCCATCTCTTTTTTTTATGTATTGTATCATTTTTAATATTTTTTTTCTTTATTTTTATTTATTTATTTTTATTTCTCTTTTTATACTATTCTACTGCCTTCGTTTTAAATTATAAAGTTTTATTTTAATAATTACGCTTATTAAAAAAATATGTAATAAAATTAATTAATGAATTAATTTTTTAAAAATGTAAATAATTTCCGTAATTTATCCCTTTTTACTTTTATCAATGCATTAATTAATTAACACGATCTCTTTATAAAATTTCATTAATTATGATGGATAAAATAAAAAAAAAATACTCCTAAAGAAATATAAAAATCTTATATTATAAAATATTAATATTATCTAAAAAGAATCATATAATATGACACATGGAGGAATAGTACATTCTTAAAATTAAAATTGAGATGAACCCATATAATTTTTCATTAATAGGAAAAACAAAAGCGGAAGTATGAAATTAATGCAAGACGTACGATTGTAAGATCCTCGTTCCACAAGGGTCTTCTTTAATTTTTCAACTGCTTCTTTAGCTTCTTTTTTTTTTTTTTTAATAAAAAAAAAGTTTCTTTTTTTCATGTAAGCTGCTAGAAATTAGAATTAACATAACCAAAAAAATAAAAACATTTACACGTGACTTTTAGATGTGGTCCAAAATACTCATAAATGTAAGTTTATATGATACAAATCTATTTATTAATTTAAAGTATAATGTTTTTTTTAAATAATAAAAGTGTATTTATTAACACTAACTTATAGTTTATTTAGGAGGTTATTGTTTTGTAGTTTACTGATAAGTGAAGGTGTTTTGATAACTATGAATTTATAGCTTATAGCTTGCAAAAGTCAGTTTTTATAAGCTAGTTTATGAAAAACTACTTGAGATAGCTTATAAGTATTTTTTAATAATTTCTTCTTATTTTTCTCTTAGGAGTTTACTAATATTTTATTTTTTTAAATCATTTATTATATATAATTAATACATGTTTATTTTAGTCATTTAACACACTTTTAACTTGTCATAAGCTAATTTTACTAAACACATTTACTTAACTATAAGCTATAAATCACAATCTATAAAATCATAAATAATAAGTTATAAACTAATTTTAACGAACAGAACCTAAATTAATAGTGATTAAAAGAGTTGTGTTTTGCTGTATAAATTTTTACGTGAAACCATGTTTTGGGTTCCAACTCTTAAAAGCTAAGGTGAACTCATTAAAAGCTCTTGTCTCATCAACTTCCAGCATAACAAGTCAATTTCAATGGAATTAAATTAAGATCACGAACGGTTAATCCAAAAAAAAAAAAAAAAACATACTAGTAGTATTAATACTAGTATTTCTTAATAATTCATCAAGCTGCCACGTGTCAAACGTAAAATTAATAGGTAGAAAAATCAACCAATTACAAGGCAATTGGTGAGGATCTTGATCGTAGATTGAATTTTGATTGTGTTAATTATAATTATAAATCATAATTAAAAATGATTACAACATTTTTAACATTTTTTTAAATATAAAAATAGGCGTTGAAAAATATTATATCCATTTCGGTATTTTTTCCTTTTAAAAAATAAAAATAAAATAAAAATTACTATTTATTATAACTTTTTTATTTTGCTTTTGTTGGATAATTAGGAACCGTTAATATAAACTTTGTCTAACGGAATCTTTTGTTGATAAAGTCATTATTAAAGGTCTTCACTAATAGTAATATGTAAATTATTAGTATGTATCAAATATTTATACTAACAAATTTATTTATTAATAATTATATATTTATTTGTTAATATAAATATTATATTTTTACAGTAACAGATTAATTTTATTAGACAAATTCTATACCAACAAGGGCTATTTTGATATCAAAAGCATTAATAAATAATAATTTTTTTATTATTGGGCTCGAAAATGATTTAAAGTCTTTATCTATTAACTAGAGGATACTCTTAGTGTTCACCTGTAACCCAATGTTTTTGTTTTATAATATGAGCCCCAACAACAAAATTAAAGTTGGTGTTTATTAATAGTATTATATGTCGTAATTTTGAGTGTTATTTCGAAGTTTAAAAAGTCCTACATTGCTTAGTTTGGTGAATTGTCAAGTCTTTATATACTAAAGCAAACATTGAGCGGTTAAAAGAGTTAGAAAGGGGTTTGGGCATGCACACATGAAATTGGGCACCGAAGGCCCAATCTAGTGCAAATTCTCTGATTCCCCCTGTGCGTGATATATAGGCCTCAATACTTGTTTGTGATCCAAATACTTTTATTTGAGCCTTACTGAAAAATCTATGTTTCTGGCATGTGTTAAATTGCGTCGTCCAAACCTTTAAAACCCTGCATCGTCCTTCTTGTAGTCCCAGCACTGGCCAAACCGTTAGATCTTATTGGACCTCCAACCTTTGAAATTTATGAGCTACATCAGCTCATGTGGTAAGCCTGTGCTATATATATACTTCTTACTTCCTTCGAAAAAAAATATAACATCAACTTTCCTCTCTTCTCTCTAATAATTCCTGGGTTACGAGTTCTAATTCTTGTCAGTCCCGCAGCCCAGTTCTCCGGTCCAGAAGAGCTTGATTAATCCGTGGGAATCTCGGATCTAACCCTAATAATTCCTTGATGATAGTGTCTCATACACGAATCAAGCTAATCTAAATTCTTTAGAAGCAAGAGCTATACCTTAGAGGGCCAATCGAAGGCAAACAAGTGTTGTGTTTCTAAAATTGAATTGTTTACGGGATAGAATTTTTGAAGGTGGCAAGAACATGTGTATTCCGTTCTAGAGATGTAATAAAAAAAAAATAATGTGTTTTTGGGTAAAGGCTATTGTGACCAAGGTCTTTTTTGTACTAAATATCTCCAAAATTATCAATAATATTGCATCCAATTTTGCTTACTTGTTGGATTCTTTTGATATTTGGCATGCTAGATTAGGCTATGTTAATTCTTCATATGTTAGGAAAATTCAACAACTAGGATTAATCACTGGAGTTTCTGATGCATCGAATGATAAATGTCTAATTTGTGCTGAGTATAAAAGGATAAAGAAATCATGTCATTCTGTGCATCGTGAAATTGAATTGCTTGCATTAATTTACACTGACCTAGGTGATTTAAAGCAAACTAAAACTAGGGGAGGGAAGAGATACTACGTGACCTTCATAGATGATGTCTCTAGATTCACCAAGGTATATCTAATTATAAACAAAGATGAAGCCTTTGACATGTTTTTGTCTTATAAAGTTGAAGTTGAAAACCAATTGGATAGAAAAATAAAAGGGGTAAGATTAGATAGAGGAGGAGAGTGCATAGCCTTTAATGACTTTTGTGAAAAGGAAGGTATTATCCATGAGGTAACACCTCCTTATTCCCCCGAATCTAATGGAGTGGCTGAGAGGAAGAACAAAACTTTAAAAGATATGATGAATACTATGATAGTTAGTTCTTCTGCTCCTGATAATCTTTGGGGAGAGGCCTTGTTGTCTGCTAGTAATGTTCAAAATAGGATTCCTCATATGAAAACTGGAAAGACACCTTATGAATTATGGAAAGCGTATGAACCCAAGGTGAGATATTTAAAGGTGTGAGGGTGTTTAGCTAAAGTTATGTTCCCAGATCCTAAGAAAGAAAAATAGGATGTAAAGCTTCAGATTGCATGTTTATTGGCTATGCTCAACATAGCGTTGCATATAGATTTCTTGTTTTGAAAAGTGATTTGCATGATAGCAACACAATCATTGAAACAAAAAATGCAGAGTTTTTTTAGCATAACTTTCCATTGAAATCCGAACATGTTTCTCATATGCCTTTTGAAAACTTCAAGGATCGTGAAGAATCAAGTGATAAATTGAGCAGACGCAAAAGACGAAGGAAAGAAAAATCTTTTGGAAATGAATTTTACACATACTTGATTAACAATGAACAATTGATGTTTTTGAATCCATTTCTTCTTATGAATCACCTTTTTGGAAAGAAGCCATTAAAATTAAAATTGACTCGATTTTGAAAAATAAAACTTGGACATTCGTTGTTTTGCCTCCCGGAGCAAAGCTAATTGGTTGCAAATGGATTTTCAAAAGAAAACACCATCCTGATGGTTCCATTGATAAATATAAAGTAAGATTGGTTGCAAAAGGTTTTACTCAGAAACAAAATTTTGATTATTTTAATAATTTTGCTCCTTTGAAAAAAATATCCTCAATAAGAGTTTTGATTGCAGTGGCTTCTATCCATAAACTTGTGATCCATCAAATGGATGTGAAAACTTCTTTTTTGAATGGAGATTTAGAAGAAGAAATTTACAAGTGTCAACCTGAAGGGTGTATTGTTTCTAGTCAAGAAAACAAACCTTGTAAACTTTTGAAATCCCTTTATGGTTTGAAACAAACTCCTAGACAATGACATGAAAAATTGATGAAGTTTTATTAAATAATGATTTTGTATCCATAGAATCTGATTGCTGTGTGTGTACACAAAAGTTGAAAACAATGATTGTGTTATCATATGTCTTTATGTGGATGATATGTTGATTTTCGGAACTAGTAATGATATTGTTATGGAAACAAAAAATTTCTTGGCTCCTAATTTGAAATGAAAGACTTGGGTGAGGCAAATGTGATATTGGGTGTTAAAACCATAAGGGAAGGTGATGTGATCATGGATTGCTTGAGGATTGAAGTTTCAAAAAGAGTAAGCAAGTGACAACATTGAAGATTTTCCAACTTAGTTTTAATGTTTACAAATAAAAGTGTCTTAGGGATTAAATTATTAGGTTTGAATTATTTTGTACTGATTGTGAGTTTTGTGTCTTAGCTCACATTTATGTTAGACATTTTTAATTTTGGTTTTTGGTCCATAGGTTGTATTTCAATTTTAGGGGCTGCCATGTTTTTTTCTTTATGTGCCACTTTTGGGCCTCTAGGGTAGTAGTATAAATACCCATATTAGGTCTTTTGTAGAAAACTTTTGATCATTGAATGAAATTCAGATTTCTTGGAGAGCATTCTCTCTTGTAGTCTTAGCTTGTGAGCTTTGGAATTTTGATGACCTTATCAATGGATTCCAATTCCATTGTGGCGGTTCTCCCATGGATTTATTTTCTTGCTTAGGCTAGGAGTGGCATCCATTCACCCCTATTCTTCCCATCTTCTTCTCTATTCCATTTTCTATTTTTGTGTTTCTTGTTAAGCTAATTTTTATCTGTGTTTTTGATGCAAGAATGAACCATGATTGAAGCTAGATCCATCCCTATTCCCATCAAAAGGTGATAATATTATACTATCAGAAGGACATTATGTTGAAAAACTTCTTAAGAAGTTTGGACATTATGACGTAAAGCCAATGAGTACCCCTTATTATGCTAGCATTCAATTGAAAAAGAATAAAGGGGATCGTTGTGCTCAATCTAAGTATGCTCAAATCATAGGCATCTTGCTGCATCTAATGAACTTTTCTCGTCCTGATATAGCTTATGCTTTGGAAAGATTGAGCAGGTATTACCGAAATCCTAACCAGGATCACTGGAATGCTCTTGTGAGACTTTTGAAATATTTGAGAGGTACTATAAACATTAGAATACAATATAGTGGATTTTCGCTGTATTGGAAGGATACAATGATGCAAACTGGATCTCAGGATCAGATGAGACAAAATCCACTAGTGGGTATGTGTTCACACTTGGTGGTGGTGCAATTACTTGGAGATTAGCCAAGCAAACGCTGATCTCTAGATCCACTATGGAATCAAAGTTCATAGCCTTGGAACTACCAGAAAATGAGGCTAAATGGATAAGAAGTTTCTTAGTAGACATTCCTTTAGGAATGAAACCTGCCCCACTAGTGTCGATGCACAGTGATTGCCAGAAGGCGATAGTTGTTGCGAAAAATAATACATTCAAGACACAGAGCTGTCAGAAAGCTTTTGAAACAAGGAATAATCTCTATTGATTATGTGAAGTCAGAAGTGAATCTGGTTGATCCTCTGACTAAACCTCTTGGGAGGAAAATGATTTATGAAACATCAAGGGGAATGGGACTTGAGCCACTTTGAAAATTAACGGTGATGGTAACCCAACATTTGTGATTGGAGATCCCATAAAGAATGTTCATATGGGTAAAAACAAGTCACATGTTAATTTTAGCAGCACCTAATTTTGTTCTTTCCTATGGTGTAGGTGAAAGTGCTAGACTGCAATGATGTGAGGCTAAACATAAAAGCTTTTAATGATTTTCATAGCTTTCACTAGGGCGGTGTATGAATTATAGCATACACTTGATGAAATAACCTATATGAGTTTCAAGTGGGGCCGCTTGTATGAGATTTGGCGAATCTCTAGAGCACTCATGAATACCAGGCGTGCGCATGGCCTAGAGGCGCAAAACTGCGATAACAACAAGATCTTGTGGAGGTACTCTGATTACTAAACCTCTTACATACACCAAAGTGTTTTGGTTCATATAGATTACTTCACAAACTCACTTGTGTATTAAGTTTATTGATCTAGGACTGGACTAGTTCATAGTCCAAAAGACACTAGCTCTGAAAAACTACTCTCGAGTAGTAACCTAGGAACATTATTTTGTCTTCTAAACTTTTGAAATGAGTGCGGGATTGCTGTAATATTGAGTATTATTTCAAAGTTTAGAAAGTCCCACATTGCTTGGTTTGGTGAATTGTCAAGTCTTTATATACTAAAGCAAACCTTCAGGGGTTAAAAGAGCTAGAAAGGGGCTAGGGCTCACGTGCATGAAAATGAGCACCGAAGGTCCAATCTAGTGCAAATCCTCTGATCTCCCCTCCTGTACGTGATTTATGGGCCTCACTACGTTTTCGTGATCCAAATATTTTTATTAGGGCCTTACCGAAAAATCTATGCTTTTTGCATGTGTTAAATTGGTTTGGGTCAAAACCAGTTTTTTCCATGTGTTTTATGTGCACCTTCCAACCTTTAAAACTCACCTCTAACTTTCTTCGAAAAAAATATAACAACATCAACTTTCCTATCTTCTCTCTAATAGTTCCTGGTTTACGAGTTTTGATTCTGGTTAGTTCTGCAGCCTAGTTCTCTGATCCAAAAGCGCTTGATTAATCATGTGAAAATTTTAGATCCAACCTGAATAATTCCTTGAGGGCAGTGTCTCATACACGACTCAAACTAATCTAAATTCTTCAGAAGCAAGAACTAGACCTCAGAGGGCAATTAAGGCAAACAAGTGTTGCATCAACAACAATAGCAACAAAACTAAAGTTCTCATTGCATTAATTTACCAACATTATAAACTCCTACATAAAACACTAATTTTTTTTATTAACTTTTTATAGTCTTATATTTATTTATGAGTTTAAATACAATAGGACGACGAACCATTGTAGAATGGGACGTCGGCGCGTAATAGAACGTCACATCGTGCATAAGGTAGTTTTATTAAATGATTTGAAAAAATGAATCAAAACCTAAATAGAAACTAGGATTGAAAAAACAGTCTTATGCACGATGTGACGTTTTATTACGCGCCGACGTCCCATTTTACAATAGGTCGTCGACCCATTATATTTAAACTCTTTATTTATTTGAGTAAATTATTACCATTAATAAAGATAATAGCTTCATATTTAATTAAGGATAGAGTAAAACAGTAATAATTTTTCTAGTATATGTATAACCATTTTAAAAAAAAAATTAAAAGTTGTTATATATAGTGATTTATATTATGAAAATTGTTAAATCAAATCATCCTTCACATTGAGCAAGACATTACACTATTTTGTTTCTCTAGTATAAAAATGAATCCTTCTATAAATAAGAAAAGTTGCAAAAGCAAATTAAGGGCAATAATTATTTAACGCATAATGCAAAAGTAATTAATGAATGAGGTGCCTTTGATTTATGTAGGAGGTTGCTGGGTACAAATCAGGTGATGGGGACTTCATCCTCAAAAAGAGATTCATAGATACCAATTGGAAATAGGAATATTCAATTTTATTTGCTTTTACGTATTTCTATTCTTTACAATCTTGTAAATGCCAATTAAGAAATTAAATCAATGTAAAAAAAATTTACTAGTAAAAATACAAAATTATATATATAAACTCAAAAAACTATAAAATATTGCGTGGTGGTAACTCACTTTGTCCTTTAACTACGTATGCTTGCAGGTTTAATCTCCAACTGATGCGAAAGTAGAGATGTTTTGTAGCCATTTAACAACGGTTTTGTGGCGCAAGTTCAATTCTTTTGTGTGTTACACCCACATGTGTGCACGTGTGTGATGAATTTACTTAAAAATTGTCATTGCACAATTTTTAAAAAAAAAATTAAAAGGAATAACTTTAGCTATATTCTATAATATTATATTGAGACTATATTTGAATAAATAATTTATTCTACAGTGTCAGTTATGCTAAAGTGGATTATATAGAAAAAATTACACTGAATTGAGCATTTTTTTTTTCTCTGAGTGATTGTTTATTTGCTTTAACTTTTTTGTTGTTGTTGTTTGAGGATTATGTCCCATTGTTTTAAATAATTTAATATATGTTAAATATTAGTTTCACATATTAATTTTTTATGATATACTGAGACAATTATATATTATTGAAATTAAGTTACCAAGGCTAATTATATATAATAAAAAATAATTTTTTGTTAGAAATTATATTTTATTAAATAAGTATTATGTAATAAGTAAGAGTGTTAGTGTAATAGTAAAGATATATTACGGTTCAGGTGCAAAAACTCAGGTCCAAACTTTGGTATGAATACGAGTAAACGTTACAATTATATTTACATTTGAAAAAATAATTCTCTATCTTAAAAATAGAATAGAAATAAAAAATTTTAAAAAAAAACGTTTTATGGACATATATGTCAGTATTTTACTATTTTTTTCTATAGTAATATAATAGGAGTATTAATGAATATGTCTTTTTTTTTAATTTTAATTTAATAAAAAATATTTAAAAAGTTATATCCTGTGTATACGCACGTGCCGAAATTGTAGATGTAAATTAGCCCTCTACTATTTATGTCTCTATTAACTCTTTAAAGAAAGTAAATATAATATAAACATAATATAAATATCGATTAATATTTAATTAAACATGAAATTAGAATTGATATTGAAATATTAATTAACATTTAATGAAATATAATAATATTATATTAAAAATATAAGTAAACATATATATAAAAATAAGACTTTTTTTTTCTCTATGAACAGATAAAAAGCAAAGGAAAAAAAGTACGTTAATTATCATTTGAAAAATATTTGTCTAAAGCTAGAAATTTTTGGATATTAGCACCGTTAAGCTTTTGACAAGTGGCATGCTGTAATTTATTTTAGAGTTTTAACACTGCACCATAGAAACTACTATTAATTTATTCTTTCATGAAAGAAAAGAAAAGAATAAAATATAAACGACAAAGATTATTTGCATTCTGATGTTTGCCTTAGCTAAATGAATCTTTTGCAATCCTAAAAAGGGCTGCATCATATCATAATTGTCATAACAACTTTTTATCCTAAGTTTAACATCATAACACTTGTCATTTGCCAATTAAGTCAAAGTGCATTTTTATTTTGGAAAGACCATGAACAAATAATAAGGAACCCACAGTAAAAAAAAAGAAAGTAAATGTTATTTAGTGTTTTTAAACAGTTAAATATAATAAAAAAATTATTAAAAATATAATTTTTTATATTTTTAATAGATAAAGTAATATGTATTTATATTTATTTTTTAAATTTTTGTAATCTTATTAAGTATTTTAAAAACAACATTAATTAACAAGACCCTAAAAAAAAACAGTTGATCGATATTTCATATTTTTCACGAGTTAGGATTTAGGAATTAGGAGGAACCCACCACAACGGTTGTTTGATAGTTTAATTACACAAAACATTATGATTAGATTTCGATATCAATTATGCAACTAAGTTAGATGTTTCACTGTGTTTTCTTGTCCCTTATGAAAGTGGACCAAAGATGAAAGTGAGTTTTATATTGCATTGATAAGACCTAAAGTTTACAAGAGTCTAAAATGTTAAGATTTCATCTCAAATTTAATTGATTATGGGAGGAGTAATTTAACATGTATTTAAATTGCATCATGAAATTTGAGGTAAATGATGTGAGATTTACTTTGAATACAGCTCCTTCAACAAAGTCTATTATAGAATAGATAAGTCTGTCAAGCCAAATAAAGAGTAATGAAGACCTTTATAAATTACAAATCAAAGAGAAGTTGGACTCCGAGTTTGATACCATGTTAAAGTTTAATCTTAAAATTAATTGACTATGTAAGGAATAGCCTAACAGATATTTAAACCGCACCTTAAAAACTTTGAGACAGTTTTTGCTAATCAAGATAAATGGTAGAAGAGTCTTAAAAATGTTGAGCAAAAAATAAAAGAAGTCTTAAAACAAGTGTAGTTTTTCTTTTAAAAAAAAAATCATTAAACCATTGTCCATGCTAGTGTTGATACAATGTAATTTTTATCCAATATTCTAATTTAATCATGGTATCCATACTAACAATCTCTAATCTATCTTGTAAGGTCAGCACAGTTGACAGAGATATGTGTGTGAGTGTATAGTACAACGACCCTGATGTCGTTAAATTTCTTTGTAAATTAAAAAAAGAAAATTCTAATCTATCGGAAGGAAAAAGAAAACATTAGGGCTTGTTTGAAACAATTTTGATTTTTAGTTTTTAAAACTCGTATTATAAAACAATTTTTAGAAACAATTTTTAAAATAGTGAGAGGAGTTTTCAATACAAATTTGTGTATAAATTCAGAAAACTAAAAACTGAAAACCAAAACATGTTTGAGATGTTTTCATATTTTGGTTTTTAAAAACTTGGAAAAACAAAAATTGTTCCCAAAAACTGTTTTTGAAAACTTAACTGCCAAACGAGTTTTTTAGGGGCTGTTTGGTTTGCATTTTCATTTTCTGTTTTCAGTTTGTTTCCTGTTTTCTGAAATTTTACAAAGGAAAATCTGAAAGGTTATGCTAAATCGTGCCCTAAGGACACTTGTTAAGGTGCAATAAATACACCTTTTTAAATGATTGGAGTTACTATAAATAAGTAGTTTTCAAGTTTCGAAACATTAAAATCTATTATTTTCAATAAAATATTGCTATTTTTGTAATCTTAATTAGTGTCCTTAGGACACGGTTTATCATTTTCCAAACCTGAAAATGCTGAAAACAGAAAATTTCTATTTTCAGCATTTTCAAGTTTTCTTTTGTAAAATTTCAAAAAACAAAAAACAGAAAATGAAAATAGGAATTGAAAATACAAACCAAACAACCCCTTAATTTTCTATTTTTAAAATCATAAAACTGTTTTAAAAAAAAAAATCAAACAAACCCTTGATAATTTCAAATGTTTTGTAATGACTTCGGGAAATCATGGATAGCTAAAAAGAAAAAAGTGTCCATGCTATAACAGCCCGATTTTAAAATAGTACTTTTTTTTTTTTACTTTATTCAACTTTTCAGAATATGTTTTTAAACGTTTTTCTTTCTGATCATGCATCAGTACTCTTACTTTATGTCTTTATCCCGTCATCTCGTACTGAAAGAATTTGGTTATAATATATAAAAAAAATTTATATATAAATAATAAATAGATCCTGTAGGGACAGTAGGGTTAATGTCAGCAATATATAAATGAATATATATTAATTAGTGCACTTTTTCTAATTTTAAGGCGAAAAATGAAATTTGTGATTAAGGAGTGTAGAAGTAGCTGCACAATTCAAGAAATAAATTGTACATAAATATTTTTGTACAGTTTATATAAATAACATCAGACTTCAAACTATATTAGTGTGTTTTCTACTTGGTGTTAGGATATAGGAGTACTAAATATTAAGGCCGTTTAAAAAGATGAAAAGAACACTTAAAAGGAGAATCGTTCAAAAAGATGAAAAGAATACTTAAAAGGAGATTATTTAATAAATTAAACTGAACTGTACTATTTAAAAGGATAATTATTTGATAAAAAATAAATCATAACCAAATTTTAAATCAGTTCAAAGTTTAAACTGGTTTAGATATGACAAAAGTGAGATTTTTTTACATAAAAAAATGTTTTGAAACTGCTTCAGAACCGCTTCGGGATAAAACGGTCTGATTCTAAACTAATTTGAGAGTTACAAAAATAGTTCTGTCTTATAAATCAAACCATTTATTTTGTTTGGTATGGTTCTGGTTTGATTCTTGGGAGAACCAAAACCATGGACAACACTCCTAAGCATGCATTCAAATATAAAAGTAATTTTTAATTACATTTTCAAGGTGAAACTAAATACATACTAAATGACTCCAAAATTTCATATGAATTTAAGAATTTATGGCAAAGTACATATCAAAATATGTGAATTACCCATGGAGCAGATACACACGTCTTCATTTGGTAAATGCATTATAAAAAAAATGTTTAAGTTCTCTCAAGTTATATGAGAGAAGTAGATTGAATAATTTTGTGAGCAAATTCTGTTTGTTATAAAGGACTTATTCACTCAAGATATCTTAGTCTCAACGGGACAACTGCGGTGGTGTTTTGTCACCTAACCTTAATAAAAGTCTTGGTATTACTGTAAGCACGAAGATATACGACAAAGAAAAGATTATTTACACTATAGTGTTAAGTCAAGCTTAACATTGTCCAAATAAATATGTGAGAGGGAGAAAATCTTTGTCATAAATAACTTAATAGTTGTTGATTGTGGCCTATTGATCGATGTTGATTGATATGGAAGATTTGTTCCGTTATTAAAGAGCCTAACAATTATGCTTGATCGAGGCAAGATTTTAGGGATTGCATTCAAAATAATGAGGATGAAGGTCAAGTATATATGGGTTTAAGTCCTCTAGTTTTTGGTCTACAAGTAGAGGTGTGTATATGGACCTCGCTTTGTGGCCCGACCCGTGAAACTGCATATTTCGCGGATTTGGATCACAAAATTGGAAGTTTATATAAGTTGCTGGCTTTGCAGATTTAATCGTTTGTCTACGGACTAAACGGATGAAATCCATGGGTATCCATTTATCCGCATAAATAAAAAATACATAATTATTTTATTTAAATTTAAATATAATAATATATTTTGTAGTCTTTTTTATATAAAAAAATCAATTGTGTATCTAATTTATATTTAGAAAATAAATATATTGTGTTATCTTATTAATATAAGTACAGTTATAAAAAACTGATTTCTTTTTTAAAAAAGTAAAAAAAAAAAAACTACATAAATAAGTTATGTGGAAATCTACGCAAGCTACCTGCGGACATGCGTGACAGATGCAGACCTAAAATATATTAGTCCATTTAAAATGCAGGCTTAGGCGGACGGTCTGTTTAGCTTGTAGATCTATGCGAAGTGGGATGGACCATCCATATATCCACCTCTAGCTTATTAGGGAATTAAATTGATCAATATTTTTTATCTGTTTTCTATTTAGTCTATTATTAGTTTGTTAACAATTTGTTATTAGTTTGTTAATTGTGTGTTATCTCAGTTATTAAGTTAGTCTCTCATGCTTTGTATAAATATTCTCACTATACACATTATTGAGTTGAGTTGAATACAATCAGACATTATTTTTCCAAGAGTTTCACTTTCTCTATTTTTGGGAGCTCTCCGTTTCTGGAAATTTTGAAATTTTTCGCTGAACTCACATGGTGCGGTGAGCACTTCAAAACCCGAAGTTCTTCTACAATTCCTGAGACTCTTCTTCCTTTTTGATTTCAATTCAACCATGGCAAGTCCAAGCCAAAACTCAACTTCCATCGATAGTTCTTCTCCCTTTTCCGATTACCTTGTAAATTCGTCCAATCCTCTATTCCTTCATCTGAGTGAAAATCTTGCTCTTGTGCTTGTTACACCTCTGTTAACCAATCAAAATTTCCATGCCTGGTCTAGAAACATGATGGATGCACTTGAATCGAAGAACAATGAAAAATTCCTTGATGGTTCCCTCCTAGCTCCTCCAGCTTTGGATCCACTTCGCAATCCATGCGGCGTTGTAACAAGATGGTAAAATTATGGTTAATTCGCTCTATGACTCCATCAATTGCACAATTGGTGCTCTATCTTGACATTGCGGCAGAGATTTGGAAAGACTTATGCGAGCGTTTCTCACATGGCAACAAATTTAGGGTTTTTGATCTTCAGTCTGCTATCCAAGAGTACAACCGAGGTGATTCTTCAGTTTCTCACTATTACACCCGTTTAAAGACATTATGGAAGTAATTGGATCAGTATCGATTTGTATTCGTTTGTTCTTGCAATCCTTCATGTTCATGTGGTTTGCTAAATAATGTTCAAAACGAATGAGAAGATAACAACGTAATCAAATTTCTTTGAGGTCTCAATGAGGAATTCTCCAAATCTCACACTAATATTTTGATGATGGATCCTCTACCTTCTATTACCAAAACTTTCTCCGTTATTCAACAACTTGAAAGGGAAATAGGAGTTTCTTCACCTTCTTTACCTCCTCAAAATTCCACAGCTCTTGCTGCCATTACTAACTCATCCTCGAAATATAAGTCCTTTCAAATAGGGAATTCCTTCAATGGACGAGGTGGTGATCGTTCTGGGGGAAATTTTGGTCGTGGCAATCGTCTATGTACTTGCTGCCACAAGACCAATCACATTGTTGATTCCTACTTTTTCCTCCATGGTTTTCCTACTGGATACAAAACCAAAGGCAAAACCATAAGTAGCAGCTCCAATACACCTTCAAATGTCTCAGTCAATTTGACTAAAGTTGATCAGATCCATCTTCACAGGTTGTTCTTCCTAATAGTACCTCTGCCAAGGATCAATTTAAATTCTCAAAGGATCGGTAAAATGCTTCCCTGGCCCTCCTTTAGCATCATCAGGTTGCACCTCACTCAGTCAACCATATTCACAACTCTTCCCCCAAGACTTCTTCCTCAAGAAACCCTCTCCATTTCTCCTTATGGATGTTGACAGTGATGAAACTGACAACATTTGTCCTTCTAAAGAGTTTTTCAGTTTTCTTAAACCTATTGATCCAATATCCATTCATATGCCTATAAATATTTTTTCCTAAGCTTAATTTTCTGGAATTGTTACATTGGAAGAATTAGTTTTAATCAGTACTTTGTATGTTCCTGGTTTTGGTGTGCATCTCATTTCCATTCCAAAGCTTACATTTAACATCGATTATATAATCATTTTTTGTAATGATGATTGTCATATTTGCATAAATCTTCCTCCAAGATGATTGGTCTAGCTAAGAAAAAGCAAGGCCTTTTCTATCTCTTGGACTCTATTGAAATAAACTTGACTGCATCTTGTTTTCCTGATAATTATCATTTTTTCAATTCTTGTTTTTCAATTGTTAATAATACTCTTCTTGATACTTTAGAGGATTCCTTGTTATAGCATTCTAAGCTTGGTCACATTCCTAACAAAGTGATGCAGTAGATTTGTACTCAATATCAAGGAAGCAATCTCCAAGTTTTGCCTTGTTGACATCCTCAACCCAACTTGAGCGGGGTATTAGGAAATTAAATTGATCCATATTTTTTATCTGTTTTTTGTTCAGTCTGTTATTAATTTGTTAACAATTTGTTATTAGTTTGTTAATAGTTTGTTATCTCACTTATTAATAAGTTAGTCTCTCATTCTTTGTATAAATACTCTTATAGTACACAGGATTGAGTTGAGTTGAATACAATCAAAAATTATTTTTCCAAGAGTTTCACTTTCTATATTTTTGGAAGCTCTCTGTTTAAATTTTGAATTGTTCGTTGAACTCACATAGCTACAAGGAGGGTTAGGCCAGTGTTTGCTCTCCGGCTTCCTACACCTCGGCAGACCACAACCTACCTAGATTGGGGCATATGTTCTAGATTTTGTTCATGTCTCACTCTAACATCTAATATAAATTGAGATAACAAGCACCATTTAACTCCTGGTTCTCCTCAACCAATCGAGACGTCTTTTTAAAATAAAACTGCGAGGCCCAAAACATAATATACCCTGGTTGTAATACCGGATGATGTCTTATTCATGTCATGAGAACATGACCCACAAAATTATTATATTCATTTTTGTATTTATTCATCATCAAGTAATTTGAGAAGATATCAAACACCTGAAAAGAGAGAAGAATAACTAAATGAGTATTGGATTTTCAGTTGACAAAAAGTAAAAATATTTCTTCTAAAATTTAGTACTTGTTTAATCTGTTAAACATAATTAAAATTTATATTCAAATAAATTATAATAGTTGATACTCAAAATAAAAATACTTTTATTTTTAACCAACTAAAAACTAAACATAGATTAAATGTGAATTGTGAAACAAAGCATCACTTTTCAGCCAACTAAAGGGACAAATTGCAACAACAACAACACCGCCGCCGCCACTACGCGCCGCCCAGCACCGCCCCATGTTTGACTAATGTCTCTCTATAATAAAACCAATTAATATAGTATATTAGAATTTAGAACTACTACTAAATTTTGACATTTCTTTATATATGATTAGAATTGCTTTCAAAAGAAACATTTGACCTCAAACTTGTCTCTCTTTCTATTTGATCTTTAATTAGAAAATTGAATAACGTAGATGGAGGAATAGAAGGGAAACAGAGACAGAAGCACATGCAATGCAATCTAATTAAGGAGGAAAAAAGAAGAAGAAGAAGAAAAGGGTCTGATTGACATTGACATTGGGGTTTTAACCTCGTGTGGGAGAGACCACGGCGTCGGCGGTGGAACCGTGTGTAGTTTATAGTACTTTATAATGTGGAATATAGTTAATTATAATTTAGCTTATTTTACTTTATTTGTGCATGTTTGGCTTTATTTTATTATTATTTTTTTTCATTTTCTTCTTCTTATAAGGAGAATCTGAGTCAAACAAATTTCAAGAGAAACTCTTAAAAAACACTTTTTTAATAAAAAAAATTTTTAAAAATATAAACCACAAATTTAAGTTTTCACTTCTCCTTCTACTTTTATTTCTACTTTTTTTTTTATAAAACTAAAAGTACATGAAACAAACATTTTTTTCATTTATAAACAATTTATATGTTAAAAAAATAATTAAATTATCAATCAATCTTTCACTTTTATTTAAAAACTCATATTTACAACTTTAATTTAAAAGTAATTTTTAAACTAAAAAAAATTAAATCAAACGAAGGTTTAATATGTAGTTTAGCAAAAGTAATTTAAAATATGCATTTTTTCCATATACTTTTAAAATGCATATTTTACTGCAGAGTCATATATCAATGATAGTTAACATGTTATAAATTTCATAAAATTATTATTAACTTTCGATTAAAACTGTCTCCAAATAGATTTTTGTGATAAAGTACACATTTAAAAATATAAAGAACAAAACACAAACTCTTTTATATTCTTTTCGTTCTTATTTAACTATTTAGAGAGAAAAAATTACACATGTTAATTAAGAAGTATAATAATTATTATGGTTTTTTTAAAAATAAATTTTGAACTCTCCATAATACTCTCTATTTATCATTAATTAATTGATTAGATAGTAGAATATTAATTAACATCCAATTAAATATAAAATTAAAATTAATAAAAATATAATTAATATTACATTGAAAACATAAATAAACACATAAATAAGAACAAAATTTTTTTCTCTTTTCAAATTGATAAAATGGAAATAGAGAGCATTAAATTGCACATGTCATAAAGTACCGAGAAAATAATTTTAATTAACTCCACAAAATACTCCCTCCCTCCTATTTATAAGAATCTTTAAAAAAAAATTGACTGTCTCTTTTTATAAGAACCTCTTTAAAACTTTGTGCACATTTAAATATTTTTTTAATATATTATCCTTATTTAATCAACTACTTTTGTGTGGTTCAAAGTCAATAAATATAAGAAACTGATGAGAGAAAAATTCTCTCTCTTATTATAATTAGAGAAGGCTAATTTAGTGGAAAGAGAGTATTACTATTAATTTTAATAATGAAGGGTAAATAGGGAAAGAATGACAAGTTGTTATACAAATTTAATGAATTTTTTTAAATTTACTAATTTCCTTAATTCTTATGTTTTTTTTTATAGATGGTCTTGTATATAGAGACGGAAGGAGTATATTACTACACCGTGAAACTAAAAAATTATAAGAAAATAAATAATTTAAAAAAAAAAACAAACAAACAAACAAACAGGTGCAGGTGAAGAGGTGAGGCTGAAGTTAGTGTGACCAATCAATAGTGGCTGTTGGCAATGTTACCGTCACAGGTTCGTGCTGCTAGCACCCATTTCCATTTCAGGATTTCCATCGCTCCAAAGCCACACAAAGACGCAACATGATTTATTATTTAAAAAAAAAAAAAAGACGGAACAGGATTTAATTAAATTGAATTTAACAAACTATAATTAATTAAGTGAAATAATTTGTTAACATTTTTTAAGTATATTCTATTAACATCGTTAGTAAAATAGGGGGAAGGGTGAACTGAAATACTTCTTCTGTCTCAAAATGTAAGACTCTTTATATCAATATTACGAGAATGTTGAGAGCTTGTAGCTTAAGTGGCATAAGAAGGAACCCTTTAGTAAAATGCATTAAATTTGTCTAACAAAAAGTATTAGTTTCTAAATTTACTCTTTCAATCTCTTTCTATCATCTCACTCTCTTTCTCTTTTAATTAATGTTGTTCATTTGTTTAATTTATTTATTGTCTTTTGCATTCATCAAAATTGGTTGAGTAGCAAGGGTATAATGGTAAAAAAAATTAAATGTGCATAAAAATTCTCAAATGGTCCTATAAAAATAGGACAAACAAAATATATTATTATTAAGAATGAAAAGTTAAGGGTATTTAAGAATGAAATTAAGGAGTCTCGTTTCCAAATATTTCAATATTCAAGGGGATAGGGTAATTTACCCGAAAATATATTATTATTATTATTATTATTTCTAGAAGTAAAACTCTGTATGACGTTATTAGAAATTTGGGTAAATTGCATTCATCATCTTTGAGGTTTGGTTAAATTGCACTCCACCTAATTCTTGAGGTAAAATTGCATTCCACCCCATTTTATTAATTATAGTTAGTTTCATTTCTTTTTTTAAATGGTTAATTGATTATTTTCTACATTAAAATGGTTAGTTTTTAGGTTTGAATAAGTTTTTAATTCAAACAATTTTTTATTTTCATTTTAATCCAACTTAATTCAAAAATTTAATTTTTAGTTCTTAATAATGTTAAATTTTTTCATAACATTTTTAGGAGACCAAAAGAAAATTAAATAATAGGATTAAATTTTAAAAAAAATTAAAATTTTTATTGGAAAATAAAATTAAAAAATTCAAGGGACTAAAATAAATTTTTTGAATTAATTTTGTCAAAAATTAAAAAAGAAAATTATAGGGTGAACCTCCCTTTGGTTAATTATAAACATTTGTTTTTAATATATACAAAATTTCGTTTCATGATAAATATATAATTTTTTAGTCCTTGTAATTACTAATTTTTATATATGTCCCTTTTTTTCTTAATTTAATCCTGTTATTTGATTTATTTTTCTTTTGGTCCCTAAAAAAATGTGATGCAAAAATTTAACATTATTAGAGACTAAAAATAAAAGTTTTGAACTAAGTTGTATCAAAAGAAAAAATAAAAATTGTTGGGACTAAAAGTTTATTTAAACTTAAAAATTAACCGCTTTAATGTACAAAAAAAATCTATTAAAAATTAAATTAATTCAAAAAATTTAGTTTTTAATAAAAAATTTAAATTTTTTAACTTTAATCTTATTATTTAATTTTCTTTTGGTCCCCTAAAAATATCATGAAAAATTTTAACATTATTAAGAACTAAAAATAAAATTTGAGTTAAGTTGGATTAAAATGAAAAACAATAATTGTTGGGACTAAAAACTTATTCAAACCTAAAAAGTAACTATTTTAATGTAGAAAATAATCAATTAACCATTGTAAAAAAATAAAAAATAAAAAATGAAACTAACCATAGTTAATGAAATGGGGTGGAGTGCAATTTTACTTCAAGAATGGGTTAGAGTGCAATTTAGCCAAACCTCAAGGATGATGAGTGCAATTTACCCTAAAAATTAACTCTTAAATTAAAAAAAAATCACTAATTAATAAAAAAAAATTGTCATAAATATAATAAAATTATAATTTTAAAAAAATAATATTAAAATGCTTAATTACAGTTTTTGTCCCCGTTGTTTGCATTTTGGGGGATTTTTGTCTCCCAAATTTTAAAGGGACAATTTTGGTCCATCTCGTCTTTAAAACGGGCAACTTTGATTCCTTGTAAGTTTTTTTTTTCAAATTAGCCGAAAATTGCAGCCAATTTAGTCACAGTTTTAATCCAAATTATTGATGGAGGGACCGGAATCATTCACAGATACAAAATTTTTCAAAAAATATTAATTTAGCGACAACTTTCCTCTAAATTAGCGACAAGTTTCAAATTGTTTATTATTTAAAATAATTAGGAGGAAAATTGAAACTAATTAATAGTCTTTGACAATACATTCTATGAGTAAACAATTTTAGTCAATCATGGCACTAAATTGACTAAAATCATAGCTATTTTGATTGAAAAACTAATTTAGAGACCAAAATCACTCATTTAAAATTTGAGGGACCAAAATCACCCAAAATAATAAAAAAACAAGGAAGCCAAAATTGAAATTTGGCCTATTGAAAATTAATCACTGAATATGCTCTCATTTATTTTCAAGAAATCTACTAAAAAAAATCCAAAATATGTAATCCAAAGATTTAATTTTTTTTTTTAAAAAAACGAGTCATGCTTATTTATGGAAAATGTGGTCTGAAAATTTTCAGATCACATTCTCTGAAAATGGCAATTTCATCATTTTTTATAAGGGGGTGTGGCACCACCACCTTCTTTCTTCTTTATTCATTTTTTTATTTTCTGAAATTTATTTTGGATATTTTTATACAAAGAAAGTATATTTATGTTATTTAAAGATAAATATTGAAGTTGATTGTAACCTCGATAAAGCATAGCTTATAATATATATGTGTGAGTGTGCAAATTAAATTAAGCAATACTTTACCCTTTATGTCAATAAAAAAATAAAGAAAGATAGAGGAAGTGCAATTGCTCAAGGAGAAAAGAAGAGAATTGTAATAACATGGATAATGTTATTATATGGTAACATTGTTGAGGAAGTTGATGACATGAGGGAAAGAGCATGATTAAAGACATGCATTTATTTATGCAATAAAATAAAATGCTATATCCATTTTTTTCACGTGAAAGCCTTGTATATGCTCCGCATCAGTGCTTCTAGTTAGCCATTTTCCTGTTATTAGTGACAACCTTAGTGGGTGAAGCTGATTGGGCCAGGTCCGCGCTGTGTCTCTTGGCCAACATTAAAATTTGACTTTCAGTTGGAACTGGGTACTTTTCTGCACCGTCTGCATTATATAAACATAATATACTTTAAAATTACAATCAGTTCTAGCCATCGTTAACTTAAATAAGAAAGAAAGAAAGAAACAAATGAACTCACCGAGAGGAGCCATACTGGTCGGGACCGAGCAGGCGCCGGTACAGTAGAATGCAGAAGCAACTTCGACACCAGGAATATGATTGTACTTCCCCATTGAACGACTAAAGCAATAATTGTAGCAATCACGATATCTACTAGCCTCAGCACTTTGGAGAACTACAAGGCACACCACCAACAACAACATTGCAACAGATTTGTTTGCCATTATGCTAATAATTTGTTTCTTTTGTTTCCTAAACCTGTTGCTTATTGTTGTTACGTTGGTGGTTTGGTTTTGCTCTTTCCCTAACTTCAATTGTACAAGAATCAAGTTAGGTATAGCCTCTCCAAGCGATTTTCAGCCACCGATATGGTCAATGTTCATTCCTATAAATTTGGGTTTTTCTTGTATATACTATTTAATTACATACACATGTTAAACAAACCCAGAAAGAATGGCATCCTATTTTTTCGGTTTTCTAGTTAAGATACATGTATTATTGTAAAAAAAAGTTCTCTCTCTTTTTAGTTATTATTGAAAACAGAGATAGTAATGTGTATATTTATTATTTTAGCACATTTTAGTAGTCTAAATAATATCCAAAATTTTATCATATATTTAATACTTTATTTTTATATAATTCTATTTGATACCCAACAAAACAAGAGTTTGAGTTTTGTGAAAAAAAAAAAATAAACACACAGAAAGTTAGCTCCACCAAAATATACGTGAATGTTCTGTGTAAAAATCTTTGACATTTAAATTTTAGTGTTTAGACATATGAATACATTTGGCATTTAGAATTTTTTTATATATATAAAACAGGGCCTAAGCCAGAGAATAAAAACTAAAAGAAAATGTTTCTAGGAGAAGCATCTTCAAAAACATAAGAATAGAGCAAAGCTCTCAACTCTAAGGGAGCCTCAAAAATCTAACATTCACATCATCAAGATCTAAATTCTTAGAAGCTAACCGGTACGCAATTTTATTAGTGATGCAATCACTAAAAGCAAGGGAAGGAAATGGATCGTCTAGGAAAGAATTTGCCAGAAAAATCTTTGGAATGGAGAAGGGTTGTAGCGCACCTCAAGGCAAGGAAAGAGTTGATGTTTTTAGATGGAAAATTAGAGGAAATGAAGGGGAAAAATGCGCTGGACCTTTAGAGATTCAAGGACCTTACAATTTGGGTTTGAGCCTAACTCACTCTCAAAAGCTAGATTGTAGAATGAGGATTGTTACACCCTTATAAACTCAACAATGGCCATATCACTAATCGATGTGGGATTTCTAACACGCCCCCTCACGCCTAGAACTACATAGTTAGAGCATTGACAAACACGGGCGGACAAACAAACGGGTGACCCAACAATACGAGACTAACAAATAGATCTAGAATAGGCATTGATACCATCTTACAATTTGAGTTTTGGCCTAACTCATTCCCAAAAGCTAGCTTGTAGGATGAGGATTGTCACACCCTTATAAACTCAACAATAGTCATATCACTAGCCGATGTGGGACTTCTAACAAAGGAGATGAATTTAGGGAAGATAATAGCAAGGTTTGGAGAAGGAATTTATGGATAAAATTATGGGCTGTTTTGGCTTAGAATTAAAAGGTTATTTTGGTGGAAAAAAATGAAGGCTTGAAGGTGGTATGAAGCTAGGAAAAATTCTAGGTTTAATTGGGAAGGAAAAAGGATGGAATTAAGATGAAATGAAGTTATTTTTTGGTGGCTGTTCTTGCACAATTTTATGGGAAGTTTGGAGTTTGTTCTTGCTCTGTTTTTCTAAGTTTTTGATAAGGTAGGGAAAGGAAATGAAAAGGGGAAATGGAAAGGACATAAGTGGAATCACACCACTTGAGAAGGCTAAACACACAAAGGGATGGAAACATAAGCCTCAAAATTCGTGAATCACTCAAGAACCAAAGGGAGAGTCATTCTCACAAATGTATTTTGATCTTCAAACTTGTATTGTCTTTATTAATAAAATGGTGCCCCTTTTATAGATAAGGAGGCAGCCACAAAAACTCTACAAAATCCACTAGTGCTCATTAAACATTTCCACTCACTAATCTTCCACTAACACTAACTAGTGCTCCACTATCATTTCCACTAAATAGTGCTCCAGTAGCACTAATGAAGATGGGTCATCACCACCTTAGTGGAATGTGTAGAGAATTCGAAGTATGCAAACTTAAAAAAAGTCACCAAAATTCACCCAAAAGTGGCGCATATGATCAGCCTAGAAGCTATACTTTTGGGCCTTATTACAACTTGAAATAAACCTAGAAACTAAGAAACTAAGCCCAATAGTTGATCAATCCAAGACACAATTTGGACAGCCAACTTTACAAAGGTTGGGCCTTATTTATAACTTAAAAAAATGCTTAAAAGGGGAGAGATGGATTGAGACCACCCAATTTTAGAAATTTCACTATCCCTTTATATATAAGAATCATAAATCTATATATTAAAAAGGATTGTGCCACTTCCAATAAGCATGGTGCTAATCCCTTCCACCCTTAAAAGGTCTCCAAAGAGGATGAGAGGGATTGAGACCACCCAATTTTAAAAATTCCACCATCCCTTTATATATAAGAATCATAAATTTATACATTAAAAATGATTGTGCCACTCCCAATAGAGATGATGCTAATCTCTTCCACCTCCAAAGGGAGGCGCCATTTAGACACAAGGTTGGGCCTTGATGCACTTCACAATTTTTGAACTTCTTTCCTTGAAACTCGGGCTTGTATTCAAGTAACTTGATGAAAAGCCTCATTTGTTTTCCTTGCCCTTGGAAATTGGTCCTCCAAACCCTCCAAGTAGTTATTTATTACAAGGATTTATTTAATTTAAAAAAACTAAAATACAAAAGTTAAGTTATCCTTTTAGGATTACATTACAATTAGCTTCTCGATACACATGAGTAATATGAAAACCTATATAAAATAACACAAGTTAAAAAAATTTCAGATATTTAACATAAATAATATCTAAAATTTTATCATGTATTTAGTACTTTATTTTAAGGTGAAAACCTTCCATATATATATTTTTGGCCTGGGTAAAATTGCAAATGTTAAAAAAAATCTTAATTATGTCTTTCATCTTTAAAATTACAAAATCTTTGTTATTAATTGTATCCTTTAAAGTTTAAGAGATTTTATTTAAGTTTTTATCGTAAAATTTTTATGTTAATTGGTGACAAGAAGCAAGACATTGTTGAGTTGGATTAAAATATTTATGTCAATAATAAATTTGTTTAAAATATTTTTATTTTGAATTTTAAAATTATTATTAAAAAATTAAAAATAAAGTAAAATAAATTTCTTTTAAAAAATAATTATTACTAACATGAATAAAAACGCTATATTATTATAGACAAATTAAAAAACATATTTAAGGCTTGAAAAAATGTTCTTCAAATATCATGCAATTTTTTTATTTTTTGTGAATATATATCATGCATTTGTAATGCTTTATTTCCATACGAAACTTTCACTTTTGAACTTTTAATCCGTTTGTAGATTTGCACTTATAGAAAATTACATAGGTCCAGTCTAAACATATATACGGTTTTTTTAATACGCGAATGTGATAAAAATATAAAATTTTGAATTAATAATTTTCTTTTATACATAAAATAAACTGGGGTAATAAATGAAGAATGTAAAAAAATAAAGTATTAATTATTATTTTTTAATTTTCATTATTACATTAAAATTATAGTAATCTGATAGCATGTATTAAATGTTTATTGTGTGTCCATAAGCACGTATTAAAAAATTGATATATATATATATATATATATAGGCGGAGTTAAATGATAATTTTTTGGGACCAATCATAAACATTAAAATTATATTAAAATTTAATTTTTGTTTAACTAAAATTCAAGAATAATTTGTAACGCTAAATACATCCATAATTTACATGTTTTAGAAAATTCATGATTTTTTATATATGAAAAAAAAAATTTTGAGGGAGAATTTTATCGTTCCCAAGTTTAGAGTGATATTGGTAAATATCTTCTTCAAGGAAATGTTTCTCCCAAGAATTGAGCCGAGAACCTCCAAGTAGAGTGTCCTTATGCACATTCCCAAACTATGTGTCCTAACACACTTCCACAAAGTTAAACTCATTGAGTACAAAATTCATGATTTGATTAAATAAATATTGAATAATCATTTAAGTCAATTAAATATTTTTGAAGTTGTCAATTATTTTTATTTTAGTCATACAAATAAGACTTACACAAATTATTTTTAAAAAAGTTAAAAGGGGTGAATTACCACTTTATTAGTTTGACAATTTGTTCGCATAAGTCATTTTAGTGTCTGACTTTATTAAAATTCCCTTTTAGTCACTCACTTACTTTGTAAAATACCATTTATTTTAGTCAACATTTGAATTATAATGATCAACTTTTAGATATTTATACCGTTAAGAACTAAAATGACTGATTTTATAAAGGCAAATACTGAAGTAGAATTTTGATTGAGTTAAATATTAAAATGAAACACTATTACAATCTAGGGAATTAAGTTGTGTATTTACTCAAATGAAAATATAAAATAAACTTTATACTCACTAAAAAGTAAATAAATAATTTAATAATACCAGAGCTGTATACAAAAAATCTTATAACAATTTTAAATTAAAAATTTATGGGGGCCGGTCATCTAAAATAATGGGGCCCGTCATCTAAAATAATGGGGGGCCATCCCCTAAAATCAGATATACATGTAAATAAATTTTTTTTCACGATGTGGGGGCCGAAGCCCCCGAAAAGATAACTACCCTCCGCCACTATAAAAAAAAACTAAGAGTACTAACAGAATTCCTCAAAACGATAATCAAAGATTAATTTTCTCAGGTCGAGAGATCATAAAAGAATACAATACTTAAAAAATCAACTATCTAAAACTTTTGCTGCTAACATGTACAAAAATTTCATACGTTGCATAAAATATTCCATATACTATTGTTAGTTATCGTTAGTATTTTTTTCGTTACTATTTTACTCATCTTCCATTGGTGTCTGTGTTGCAAAAAGAAACCTTTACTAGTATGACTAGAAAGCAAACTCTTTTTTTATGGGTATTATTGACGCCACATTTATTTAGAGTGGTACTACGTCCCTTTTTAAAAATGGCAAAATTAACCTTGTTAACAAATGTGATTCGAAAATTTTCAAATCACATTTTCCGAAAATTTACTTTTAAAAATTTTTCAGATTATATACTTCAGAGTATATTTTTCGGAAATAAACAAAGATATATTATAGTAATTAATTATTTAATATTATTTTTTAAATAATTTTAATTTTTAAAATATATGTCAACAAATTTTATTAACTAATACATTATCATTTTAACATTATTTTTAAAAAATTAGTAGTTTAATCATTATTTTTATTTCGACTACTTTATTATTTTTATTACTTTTTAATTTGTAATATATCTTGTATTAAATTTTAATTCACTTCATTTTTAAAAATATGAGAAAAAGGATGGGAAAATGATGGTCAAAGGTGATTCTATATCTTTAAGCCTTAAACGAGAGCATATTAAAAATTAGGTTAAATTGCACTTACCATCCTTGAGGTTTGACTAAATTGCACTCCACCTTATTCTTGAGGTAAAATTGCATTCCACCCAATTTTATTAACTGTGATTAGTTTCATTTCTTTTTTTTAAAATGGATAATTGATTATTTTTTACATTAAAATAGTAGTTTTTAGGTTTGAATAAGTTTTTAATCCAAACAATTTTTGTTTTTTATTTTAATCTAACTTAATTCAAAAATTTAATTTTTAGTTCTTAATAATGTTAAATTTTTTCATAACATTTTTAGGGGACAAAAAGAAAATTAAATAATAGAATTAAATTTAAAAAAATTAATTTTTTATTGAAAAATAAAATTAAAAAATTCAAGGGACTGAATTAATTTTGTCAAAAATTAAAAATTAACACCCTTTGGTTAATTCTAAATATTTATTTTTAATCCATACAAATTTCGTTTCATTATAAATATATAATTTTTTAGTCCTTGTAATTACTAATTTTTATATTTGGTCCACACTACTCCTTCTAAAGATTTATTGTCTAACTGTATTTCTGGAAGGTTTGGGAAAGTTTATCTTGCAGATGGCAAATCTCTTCATATTGTCGGAAGAGGTGATATTAACATCAGGACCTCTATTGGAAGCCAATGGACATTGCACAATGTCAGACATATCCTGCCTTAAAGAGAAATTTAATATCTATAGGGCAATTGGATGATGAGGGGCATCACACCACTTTTGGAGATGGAGCTTGGTAGGTAACAAAAGAAATCTCATTGTCACTCGTGGAAAGAAGTGAGGGTCTCTTTACATGGGTGCAAATGAGGATATGGTAGCAGTTACTGAGGTTGTCAATAATCCGTCTTTGTGGCATCAAAGAATTGGGCAAATGAGTGAAAAAGGAATGGAGATCATGACCGCAAAGGGTAAGCTATCAAGTTTGAAGCACGTTAATGTCGGTGTTTGTGAACACTGTATCTTGGGAAAGCAAAAAAATGTTAGCTTCTCAAGGCTAGGGAAGACATCTAAAGCAGAAAAGCTAAAATTGGTGCATGACCCATGAATCAACTGGACTAATTAATGTATCGTCAACTTCATCAGTTGCTGCATTTACAGTTTCATCATCATCACGCTTCTTGTGATTCATGTTCTTCTTTGGAGCCTTGCACTGATTGGTAAAGCTACCTCTCTTGTCAAAACTCCAACAGACAATGTCATTCTGGAATTTCGACTGACCTTTTCCTCTTGACTTTGATCTGCCTTGGCCATTGTGACCTTTCTGGGTAGTCCTTCCTCTATTTTCAGTATTTAAAGTTGAACTGGAAGACTGCCTTGAATCTCTCTTGCGAACATCTTCACTCAAGATCAAGTCACGGATGTCATTGGGCTTTAACTTGTTGTCCCTCGCAGAACTGCTGACAGTTGTAATAATTGCACTCCAACTATCCGGTAGTGATGACAACATAATCAATACCTTCACCTCATCCTCAAATTTAATCTACACTGACTCCAACTGAGCAAGAATAGTATTAAAATCATTAAAATGATCAGTAACAGAAATACATTCCTCCCATCTTGAGGTTGAACAACCAATACATCAATAGACTTTGTTAGCTGTGGAAGGATTCTCGTACATATCTGGTAATGTCTTTATTAGACCTTCAGTAGTCTTCTCGTTCATAATGCTGAACGCGACATTCTTGGCCAATGTCAATCTGATCACACCAAGAGCCTGTCGATCTAGCAACTCTCAGTCTGCCTTCCACATGTTGTCTAGCCTCTTCCCTAATAAGGGTTGATGCAACTTCTTCTGATATAGATAATCCTCTATCTACATCTTCCAGAAGCAAAAGTCTCTGCCATCGAACTTCTCGATCTTCACCTTCCCCTCTTCTGACGCCATTGCTCTGCTGCTTCTTTTAAACTGAGGAAGCTCCCACTATTGTCTCTGAACTGAGACTATCTCCTCTAGACTGAGGAACTGAGAATTATTCGTTTTTGTCGTAGAAGATCAAACTATGTTGCAACTACAAAACATACTAAGAATATCCTACCCAACCAATGGCTCGTGATATCAGTTGTTAGACAACGAGCATTAAAAGAGTAAATAGAGAGGGAGAGAGAGAAAAAAAAAAGACAACTATTTAACGTGGTTCGGCACAAAGTGTATGCACCTACATCCACGGCTACACTAGGAAAAATATTTTTATTCACTGTGCAAAGAAGCTTGCAAGGTGTCTCTTTATATAGTGCTAATAATAAGACATAAATTTTACAAACTAAGCGATGTGATTCTTTAAAATAAACCTACAACTCAACTAAGCAATGGGAGACTTTGAAAGTTAGGCAACAAATAACAATTGTTTTAGGGTTTATGTTATATGATAATATTATGTGCCTTAACTATTCTATATGAGATGTATTTACATTAAAGTATTTAGGATTTTTGGCTGCTCCTACGTTAGCTATGTATTTAGTGAGTTTGGGCTCAAAGGCCAACTTTTGGGAGACCTATCCTCCATAGAATGATTCTGAACGCCCTCATGTAATTTCGGCCAAATGACAATCAAGATGAGATAGTTGATCGAGACTTAGTCAACATGACGACATAATGCATGGACCAATATGTCAATCCACGACACAAATAAAATTATTTATAGTAAGATTATAAAACTTACTAAAATAATTTCAAAATATTTATGAAAATGAAAAAAATCATAAATCTGTAAACTGTTTTGTATAAACTCTTTTAAACCATAACATATGGCGTGATGGTTATTCACTCTGTTTTTTTTTTTATTTTAACAAATTAATCACTATTTTTTTGTGATGGATATGAGAGGGAAAAAATTCTTCCAAAAATGACCTTAATAAATGCTAGACGACACCTCAAATCCGCATTTCCCTTTCTGTTTGCTTTATTAGGAAAATGTTATTTGTTACTCTCCTACACTTGTCCCTTATTTTCTGTCCAATACTTGTCTTTTATCTTCTCTTTATTATTTATTTATTTATTTATTTATTTATTTATTTTTGTTTTTGTTTTTGTTTGTGGAGTTTTTGCGGCTCTCCAAAATGTTGATGGAGATAGAATTGATTAATTGGATCCAATAGCTCGAGAAACTTGTAAGCCTTATGGGCTACAACTTGTTGCTGTTGAAAGCTCAGTGTTCTTTTTTATCTTTTAGCCAATTATTATTGGACCAAAACAAAAAAGCCAATTATTGAAAAAAAAAATTGAACAAAAAAATTATTAATAATAAATAAATAAATATATAAGTGTGTATTTGGTTTTATTAATTTTAAATTTTTAAATTACTTAATAGAGTTTATGAAGAAAAAATGTCAAGATGTGATTAATTTGATTTGTCTCGAGGATAAATTTTGTAGACTTGAACTCTTTTTTTTTTTTCTTTAATAAAATTTGTAGACTCATTTTGTTTGGATTTTTTTAATCTCGTTGAGAATAAATTTATTAGTAACGATTTACATTTTAAAACAAATTTTGAGCATAATTTTTACTTAAAATATTTTATTGATAAGAATATTATTATTATATAATTATGGGTGTGAATAGATAAAAATTGTAATAGTAAACGTAACTATTATTACTAATATTTAAATTGGGTGTATATTTAAGACTTAAAATTAAAGAATATTAGTTAAATCGCAACAATCACATGTCAGATTGTTTACATTCGCACTTTTTTGTTTGTGTCTAGACTATAAGTATTCTTTATTAGAAGTATTTCTATTGGAATCAAGTATGACTTTTAGTTTTTTTTATCGGTCAAACACACACACGCCCACACTACATTACTCCTAAATGTATCTTACTGGAAATCAAACTCCTTCTTTCAAGCTCCAAGAACTTCTCCTTATGCCATTTGAGTTACAAGTATAACTTTAGTATTTAACGCAATTGTAAAGTTAAGATTTAAAAATTAAATACAACTTTGTATTATTGTATCTATGCATTTGATGTTTTCTACTCTTTCTTCAACTCAGCCCTCAAGTCTCTAGGGCACAAAAATATATGTAAAATGGTTGAAAACATGAAGTAGGTGAAAAGATGAGATTGATGGGAGTAGGGCAACTAATGTTATTATATTCATTCTATTTCTTTTTATAAGACGTATTTCAAAAGATTTTATAGTGTTTCTCAATACAAAATATTTTTAGTAATTCTCACAAAGCATTTATCTATTTATTAAAGACATTGACTTATTTTGCTTTTTAATTATAATTGGTTAACAAATTATTCAATAAAAATAAACTATATATTTCACATAACTTTTTAAAAAATTAATAAAATTAATTAAACTTAATTATTTTTTTATTTATATATTAAATTTAATTAAAAATGTCTTATAATAAAAAATCAGAACGAAAAGACTAGCCTATAAGTTCAGTTATATATAACTTATTAATTTGTGGAATATAGAAGGATATATATGGCACAAATAATTGAATGAAGGAATGAGAACTGCAAATTAGACCAAATGGATCCTCTGAAGATTCATATCATCATATCCAATTTGGCTATGACTAAAATTAAAATTGGGAAGTGGGTGACACTAAGGAACCATATCGTTTTTCTAAATTAAGTCAATAAACTTTTTATCATGTAACATATCATGTTTCTCATATAATGCAATTTCTATCAGATTTTTTCCTTAAAAAAAGGATGCGACATGGTCGAAAGCAAAACAATATACATGCATCAGAAAATCAGAGCAAATTATGGCTTTATAAAGCTATTTCATCTTTATTAACAAAGTTACACAGTTGGTATCCAATTAGGATTCAGAATCTTTCCAACAAATATTTCGTTCATCTCTTAAGTCGTATTTTTAATCGTTCATTTTGATGACTTTCTGTCTTGGTCACTGTTAGAAGTCCCACATCGGCTAGTGATATGACCATGGTTGAGTTTATAAGGGTGTGACAAACCTTATTCTACAAGTTAGCTTTTGGGATTGAGTTAAGCCCAAATCCAAATTGTAAGAGTCACTCCTCAATCAGCATGCAAGCACAAACAGTTGAGTCTTTAAACATGTATCATGATTTTGATTTTGTTGCGAAAGACAAAATTTACTCCGCTATAACTTAAAAGAATTAGTCTTTGACGGTCACCTAATACTCACATAAAAACAAACTATTTTATCATTAATAAATTAAAAAAAAAAAAAAAGTCATCATTCCATGACGAGTCCTTTTCTGCATTACATTATTTGTCTATTCAGAATTTGGAATTGGGTGGTTGCTTGGTTCCTTATCTTGCTTTTCTTTTGGTTGTTTGGATTGTGGGATCTTTTATGATTAGTCTTGTTTTGCATTTTGGATTCATTTAGGAGAATTTATTATTCAAGATTTGTTTATAGTCATAGTGTGAAGTTTTCCCAATTTCAGCATGACAATTATGATAAAAAGTCCATTTCAATCAAATTTCAATTGCCTCAATGAGAAACACAATTAATGGCTTGGTCCTAGCTCCCACGCTACTTCTCCAAGTGCTTCGTCCCCATTTCTTTTCGATCTTCCTTCTAATAATAATAATAATACATCAATAAAGTTCGGCACAGTTGATAAATAATTAGGTTTTTTAAGCATATTCACAAGTATTTGAATCCTAGTGATGCGCAAAAAAAAGACTTAGTTGAGAAAGGTAAAATTCACTTGGATGATCTCAACACCGTAAAAAAATTAATTTTTTACTATTAGTTGAAAGATACTTTGGTGCACAAAAATTATAATAATAAGTGAACATTTTAGTGTGTTTTATTTTTTAGGAAATGTAACATTTTAGTTTAGCAATAAAGGATGTACCCAGTTTTTTTAATGAACAAATACAAATTGGCTAAGCCCAATACAATGTATGATGGCACAAGGGCCATATTCTTCTCAGTAAACACTGCAAGTAAACCAAAGTCAATGTTAAATGCGCCACACTAATTTGGTATGGCACCATTTCTTTCCAAATTTTTAGACAGAAAAACACATTATTATTACCTTTAATATTTCCGGAGAAAGTACTCAGAAAAAAATCTTAAAATCGTTTGAAAAATCAGCTTTTAAAAAAAATCCAGAGAAAGTATTCCCCAAAAAATCAGGAGAATGTAATCTAGAAATTCAAAAATTTGAAAAACTAGGTTTAAAAAAAATATCCGGAGAAACTAATCTAGAAAAAAATTTGATTGCATTATTCGAAAATTTAACATAAAAAATACCTAATCATGCCTTTTTTGGAATTATTCCAGATCACATTTTTTGGTAAGGATGAAATTGTCATTTTTAAAATACAAAAAACCAGGGGTGTGGTGCCATTAACACTCTCCGTAAACCAAACGCACCCTCTTGAATTATAAGTATTGGGATTGATAGCATTCCAGTTGAAAAAAATAACATTTTTTTTCCGAACACTAGTTTTCAAGAGGGAGTTTCCAGACGATATCATTCGTAAATGAAGAGTATTTTTTGTTTTAATTTTATTATTCCACATGCTAATATTCGAAAAATTGTGGTCTCATTCTAACTGGGATGGTGTCAATTTCAGCGTCCAATTAAACTAGCAAGACTATCATGGCCCATGATGAAGACATTAATAAAGCCCAACCTATCTCACATCCTGTTTGTTTAACATATGGGCTTGACCAAAAAAATATATGGGATATAGAAAAATGGCTTTCGCAAAAAAACTGTTTTTTTTTATTCATAATAAAGTACAGTAATTAGGAATCAAACTCCGTATCCACACACGTATGTCTTGATATGTTCACTAATTAAATTACATGACTGAGACAAACTATTTTATTTTTGTACAATAAAAATAAATTAATTTGAACTTAAAACCTTGTTAGATAAAATAAGATATTTAAAACCTCATGTAAATTACTCCAACCCTCACGGCTAGTTAAACCTTAATGAATTGCCGCAAAAATTGGTTTGAGAAAATGGAAGGAAGATATGTTTCTTCCTGAAAATAATCTTTTTTTTTTTTTCTCTCAAAAAGCAGGTTAATGTTCACTCTTTCGGTTTACTTTTAAATAAAGATCATGACTTCCTACCAAAAAAACAAACACTACGACTTTGTTTGGATTTTTTTTTGTCCAGACTATGTTCGGATGAACCAGAAATTTGAAAGGAAAGAAAAAATTAAAAGAAAATAGAAGACTAGAGAAAGAAAATATTTTCATTATTCATAGTTTTTTTTTTCTTTCATTCTCTCCAAACGAGATATTCTCTTCATGTTTCTTTCCCTCCCTCCAACCATAGATTTTCTTCTTTTTTTTTATTTTCATAGAGTAGTTTTTTATTTTCTATTTTTTTCTCAATAAAAGAATGCTTTAACACAGTAGGATTTGTCATCGTCATTGTCTAATAAGATTGGAAACAGATGACATCAAATAATGGGGTGGTGTCGGTAGGAAATACAAAGTGGACAATTTTTTTGGGCCCCATGTGTTATCTTTGGGTGCGTTCGAGTATATGAATCTTCAGATATATTATATTTTATTTAATGGTCAAGATGTTTAACTGGCCACCGGCAAAAATTGTTGCACTTGTATTTCTGGTCAAATAATCATTGTTTCACAGACGAAGGTTCTGAATTTGGGTGAAAGAGATTAGCATCATTTCTATTAAGAGTGACATCATCTATTTTAATATATAAATTTATCATTCTTATATATAAAGGTATTGTGAGATTTCTAAAATTGAATAGTTTAAATCCCTCTAACACTGAACTTGTGATAGCAAGATCTCTGTTGTTGTTGTTGCAACCCATTAGACCAATTATCATAGATGGACGTTGGAGAATTAAAAACTTAATTAGTTCTTAAAACACTCGATAAAGTGTAATTAGTACTCTTTATTTCTTTTTTTGTTTTATAATATTTGTTATTTTAGTCATTTTATGATATTAATTGTTTTTTTTTAATTATACCCTAAAAGGTTAGGAGAAAGAGTTAATGTTGAATATGAAGAGAGAAGTTAGTGTCAATATTTAAGAATAAGACAGAAATTTAATTATAAATGATAAATAATATATTAAAAAATTAAGCATATTGAATTTCCTTTAATGTTAAAACGTTAAATGACATGTATTGTGAAACAAACAGAGTAATGTTTTGAATTTCCTTTAATAGCATATATTGAATTGATTTTCAACTTTCAAAGTAATAAATATTTTCAATTCCAACGACATATTCCTATTTTTATATTTTTAACAAATACACAAAAAGTACTATTTAACATTTCTCTTAAAAAATAATGAATACTTCCTTTATTTCTTTTATTTACCCACTTACATACATATTAAAGATTTATGCATGTATTATTATAGCTTTCATCAAAATATTTTTTTTAAACCTTTATAATACCTTCCGTTATATTTTTTTTAGGGATTTTGAAACAATATAGATTTTGTTGGAACCATATATAACGGTAATAACAAAAATTCAAGGAAAACAAGGCTCAATAGTAATCTGATACAAAATTGAACAACAATGCAGAAACAAAAACAGCAGTGAGACAGTGTCAGAACAGCTTCTTCATTCAACATAGACAGATGAACAACCTGAAGAAGAAGCAAGACTTGTTATATAATGGCACATAAATAAATATTATTATATGTTTGGCTTTATTTTAATATATTATTAATGGTTTCTCTGTACATGCAATTGTACTTTGTTGTTATTTGCATCTTATCCTATTCAAATATTAAAATAGGTAGAGTTGCTGTTGAGCTTGTGCGTTGCTATCTTCCAGGAAAATTTCATAATTTCATTAATGAAATTTAGTGAAGCTGTTAGCTTGCATCTCGGATTATTATTTCCCTTGTATAATTCTGTTGCAAGATAAGTCTCGCGCTCCTTCCCTCACGGTCACTTTTTCTCAAATGCAAGCCTCATCTTCATTCCGTTGGGAGCTTAATTATAGCACATGTTCATTAATTCTGTTTTTCGACTCATCACTTAACAACTATATAAATAGGCGTGCATCCATGCTTAGAAACACACACCAACAATACAACTCTCTTCCTCTCCTTTCTTAATTATTTCTTTTGGGCATAGCTGTGAAAGCTTTAGTGTCTCAGTCTCGAGTGCACGGGCTTGTTTCTTTTACCAGATTGTGGTGCAATGGGTTATTGGGTTTTTTTGGTGTCAATAAAGAAATGAAAATAATAAAGAATGTATAAAATAAAAATCGAAGCTTTAAAATAAAAGCGAAATGAAATAAATAATAAATAGTGGTTGAGAATTAATGGTTGTGATGGTTAATCCATTTAATTTGTCTTGTAACATGGTAAATCTCAAATATTATTTAATTAATAATATTTTATTAGGCAACGTAAGCATTTTTAAAATAATATAACATTTTTATATGTATTAATTTCATATGTTAATAATTCTTTTAATACATTTTTATATAATGGGTAAATTGCATTCACCATCCTTGAGGTTTGACTAAATTGCACTCCACCCCATTCTTGAGGTAAAATTGCACCCCACCTCATTTCATTAACTATGGTTAGTTTCATTTCTTTCTTCTTCTTTTTTACAATGGTTAATTGATTATTTTCTACATTAAAATGGTTAGTTTTTAAGTTTGAATAAGTTTTTAATCCAACAATTTTTGTTTTTCATTTTAATGCAACTTAATTCAAAAATTTTATTTTTAGTTCTTAATAATGTTAAACTTTTTCATAACATTTTTTAGGGGACCAAAAGAAAATTAAATAATAGGATTAAAGTTAAAAAATTTAAAGTTTTTATTGAAAATTAAAATTAAAAAATTCAAGAGACTAAAAATAAAATTTTTGAATTAATTTTGTCAAAAATTAATAAAGAAAATTATAGGGCGAACCACCCTTTGGTTAATTACAAACATTTGTTTTTAATCCATATAAAATTTTGTGTCATGATAAATATATAACTTTTTAGTCCTTGTAATTACTAATTTTTATATTTGATCTCTTTTTTTCTTACCTTAATCCTGTTATTTGAATTATTTTTCCTTTGGTCCCTGAAAAAATGTGACGCAAAAATTTAATAAAAATTATTGGGACTAAGTTTCTTTAAACTTAAAAACTAACCATTTTATTATACCAAAAAAATCAATTAAGAACTAAATTAATTCAAAAATTTTATTTTTAGTTCCTTGAATTTTTAAATTTTAGTTTTCAATAAAAATTTTAAATTTTTTAACTTTAATTTTATTATATAATTTTCTTTTGGTCCCCTAAAAAATGTCATGAAAAAATGTAACATTATTAAGAACTAAAAATAAAATTTTTGAGTTAAGTTGGATTAAAAAGAAAAACAAAAATTGTTGGACTAAAAACTTATTCAAACCTAAAAATTAACCATTTTAATTTATAAAATAAGCAATTAACCATTGTAAAAAAAAAAAGAAGAAAGAAATGAAATTAACCATAGTTAATAAAATGGGATGGAGTGCAATTTCACCTCAAAAATGGGGTGGAGTACAATTTAGCCAAACCTCAAGGGTGATGAGTGCAATTTATAATTGATGCAATATCTTTTCAATTCACCTTCGCTTAATATTATAAATTTAGTTCAATCAAACAAAAACTGAAACATGTTTTAATGCTCTAAAAATTATTTAAATAGACTCTCCATAGAAATATATTGATCTAATATTTACAAGAAATAATTAACACGGAAAGATTCTTCCGCTGATTTAGTTATAAGAGTGTGACGGTTCACCTTCACAGTCTGGGAAAAAACGAGAGAAAGTGAAAAGATGGAAAAAAAGAAAGAGATATAAAACATATATGATTGGGCCTTACCAAATATTCTATTTGTTCCTATTTATCTGTCCACTTAGGGTATATTATGCATATTAAAAACTATAATCATTTATGTTGTTTTCATTCAAATATTAGTTGAACTCCCAATAATATCCTTGATCTCTCTTAGTAGTAGAACATTAATTACTTCTCCAATTAAAGATCTGGGTAGAGTTGATAAAAGTGCAATTAATGCATAGCGGAGAGAGTATTGAATTTTTTAATATTAATAGTATTATTAAAAAAATTTGGGACCTTACATTAAAAATTAGTATTTTTTATATTGACATTACTATTAAAAAAAATTGGAGTCTTGCATTAAAAATTACTACTTTTATATTAATATTATTAATGATTTTTTTTTGGGGCCTTCTAAATTTAGGGGCCTTAGACAATGAAATTACTTAGGTGGACCTTATTGGACTGTAGCATACTAGTGAGACCCAAGTAGTCTTTGTTGGTGGGCTAGGGACTTAGGAGGACCTTATTGGGTCGTAGCACACTAGTGAAGCTCAAGTAGTCTCTGTTGGTGGGTTGGGACTTAGGGTGCCTTATTGGGCCGTGGAACACTGTTGATGCTCAAGTAGTCTCTCTTGATAGGCTAGGAACTTAGGGGGCTTATTGAGTTGTGGAACACTAGTAAGGCTCAAGTAGTCTATCTTGATGGGCTAGGGAATTAGGGTTACCTTATTAGGCTGTGGCACACTAGTGAGGCCTAAGTAGTCTCTGTTGGTGGGCTAGGGACTTCGGGTGACCTTATTGGGCCGTGGATGACTAGTGAGGCCCAATTAGTGTATGTTGGTGGGTATGGGACCTAGGAGGACCTTATTAGGTCGTAGATGACTAGTGACTCCCAACTAGTGTACGTTGGTGGGCATGGGACCTAAGAGGACCTAATTGGGTCGTGGCACACTAATGAGGCCGAAAAAATTTTAAAATACTTTTTTAACACTAAGTATATTAAAATCAAGGTATACAATGTTTATATACAATCTTTACAGAGGAAAAAGCCAAAGAATAAAATTAAAAAAAAAAATAGTACGGGATAATGACTCATTGCACAGCTATCACTATTCTAGACTATTCTTCCAATTTGTTATTTTGCACTGTGTAGCTGTTGAGTATGTAATTGGGCCACGCTGTGATGGATCTTGGACTTGATTAGAGTCCTTCTATGTTAGAATTGAGTAGTAAAAAAATGGAAGAAGTTATGTGGTTCTCCGTAGCATAGTAACATTAGCATCGTGAGAGACAATAGGGGCCATAGGTGACTTCTTAGGCCCATTTAGATAGAATGGGCCGTAGCGAAGGGTAACGTTGGGCTTGTTGGGCCATGGGTGACTACTTAGGCCCGTTTAGATAGGATGGGTCGTGGCAAAGGGTAATGTTGGGCTTGTTGGGCCATAGGTGACTAGTGAGACCCAAGTAGCCTATGTTGGTGGGCTGGGTTTCTAGGAGGACCTAATTAGGTCGTGGGTGACATGTGAGGCCCAAGTAATCTATGTTGGTAGGCTGGATTTCTAGGATGACCTAATAGGGTCGTAGGTGACTAGTGAGGTCCAAGTAGTCTATGCTGGTGAGCTGGGTTTCTAGGAGGAGCTAATTGGGTCGTGGGTGACATGTGAGGCCCGAGTAGTCTATGTTAGTGGGCTGCGTTTCTAGGAGGACATAATTGGGTCGTGGGTGACTAGTGAGACCCAAGTAGTCTATGTTGGTGGTCTGAGTTTCTAGGAGGTCCTAATTGGGTCGTGGGTGACATGTGAGGCCCAAGTAGTCTATGTTGATGTGTTGCGTTTCTAGGAGGACCTAATTAGGTCGTGGGTGACTAGTGATGCCCAAGTAGTTTATGTTGGTGGACTGGGTTTCTAGGAGGACCTAATTGGGTCGTGAGTGACATCTGATGCCCAAGTAGTTTATGTTGGTGGGCTGGGTTTTTAGGAGGACCTAACTGGGTCGTCGATGACTAGTGAAGGCCCAAGTAGTCTATGTTGGTGGGCTGGGTTTCTAGGAGGAGCTAATTGGGTCGTGGGTGACATGTGAGGCCCGAGTAGTCTATGTTGGTGGGCTACGTTTCTAGGAGGACATAATTGGGCCGTGGGTGACTAGGAGGACCTAACTGGGTCATCGATGACTAGTGAGGGCCCAAGTAGTCTATGTTGGTGGACTGGGTTTCTAGGAGGAGCTAATTGGGCCGTGGGTGACATGTGAGGCCCGAGTAGTCTATGTTGGTGGGCTACGTTTCTAGGAGGACATAATTGGGCCGTGGGTGACTAGTAAGACCCAAGTAATCTATGTGGGTGGGCTAGGTTTCTAGGAGGACCTAATTGGGTCGTCGGTGACATGTGAGGCTCAAGTAGTCTATGTTGGTCGGCTGCGTATCTAGGAGGACCTAATTGGACCGTGGGTGACATGTGAGACCCAAGTAATCTATGTTAGTGGGCTGCATTTGTGGGAAGACCGATTGGACTGTGACACACTAGTGAGGCCAAAAGTTTTTAAAATATTTTTTTAACACTAATATATAATAACGCACAGTTGTTATTGAATTTTAAGAATTGTTTTTTATAAAATACATTTCGTTTAATTTTTTTTCTTTTTGTTAATGGCATATATTTTTATTATTTTTTGTTAAAGTGCCATACATTGTTTATTAGTTTTTGTACATTGTTTATTTTCTTCCGTAACTCAGGAAAGAAAAAACATATATTCTTATTTACATGCATTAAGATAATTTATTTGAAATAAAGATTATTCCATAGTCAGAGGACACTTACATTCAAATACTCAAAATAACATTGCACAATAAATTAATATTTAAATATATGATATAGGTCAGACTCCTTATTTTTATAACTTTTAATAGCTAGTGTTGCCTCTTTTTGGTAGGTCCTTAACACCATAAACAAAAATTTCACATATTGCCAGGTCCTTAACAGAGAATTAGTTAAATTAGTAATAAATTGCGTTGTTCAAGTTATAACCTGGTATAGCAGGTTAATATAAGGGTAGCGTTTTTTACACCAAACTTAACATGTGTACCCTATAACAAGCCGCATAATAATACTCTTTAGACTTGATCTCTCATTTTATACTCGTCTTGCTAAGGCACATGCTCCTCCTCATGTCTCCAATTGCAGATCAAGTGCCACTTGGTCAATGATTCTACTAACTTTGCAAGGCTTTTCAATTGTGCATGTTATAAGTTTATTAACGTACTTTCACTTCTTTTCTAAAAAGAATACGTTGGTAAGTTAACTGAATTTTTTAAAATACTCCTATTAAGAGTATGTTAGCATATATATGTGTTAACGTACTCTTATTTATTTTATAGAAAGAGTAATTTAACAAGTTATACAAAAAGTATAATTTAATCAAAAGGAAATTATAAACGATTCATTTTAAAAATTTATAATGACTGATTTTAAATTCCACCATGTGCAGCTCTAAATAGAACTCCAGAGAATTTATTTCGAGCGGCTATAGCCACGTATAATAAAGCTGTTATGGACCTAACCCGCGGGAATAACACGTGCAGCCTCACGTGGGTGGCCTAAGCCGTCGGTCCCATGTCGTGTATCCATGACATGGGACACGACATAAGGCACAGGGGACATCACCCCCACGTGAGGACCGTTACAGATCCGTAACTACCGCCACAAATCACGCAACTGAGACAGTGACAGGTTTGACTTTGGTGATCCTTGTTTACCCTATAAATACATGTGACTAGTCTTTATTCGGTACATTTACACAACTCTAGATCTAAGAATTCCTGCTTAAGACACATAACTGACTTGATCGTCGGAGTGCTTGCAGGTACCCCCTCACCACAGGTGAGTGGCCGGAGATGTCCAACCGCCATACCGGAGACCAGATTGGAGGCCAAATCCACCATGCCAAGAGCGTGGTGGAACATTGGCGCCGTCTGTGGGGAATAAATTGTTCTTCTCCGATCGCAACTTATCTCTTATTTCCTCCTTTATCTGGTTTTTCTGGTAATTTTGCAAGAAGAAATCCCCGGAGCCAAGAACTTAATCCTTCTCTCCTCGCATATCCATTCTTGCTGGTTATCAAGGTGAATTCTAGTTAATCAATCGGTGCAAAAGCCATTTCTAGCCGATTAATCGGTGAATTGTGGCTTTCCACCGATTAGTTGATCGGATAATTACATTCTTTGAATTTTTCTGTAATAACTACGCATATATTCCTCTATAAATACGTAATTTCTTTATCATCCTCATAAATCTTGTTTCATTAACGATCCTGCATGAGTGTATGGCAAGAAATTCTCTTGTGCCCGCAGGCAAACAGGAACTAACTCATGCTAACAAAAAATGTGGTTGTAGCGACATGGTGAACACCAAGAGAAAGAACCAAGGAGTTAGGGGAACATCGACCAACGCCGGAGGAGCCCCAGGGGAACGGCCCTCTGCTAACGGGCCTTCTCCACGACAACAACAAGAAGAGGTCAGGCCTGCTGGTCTGGCGATGTCCGAACAGAGGATGACAACGATTGAAGATGGCATGCTTGACCTCAAAGAGATGATTCGAAAGCAGGCCGAAGAAATTGAGAGGATGAACTGGGAACGAGAAGCTTGGAAGAAGCAACAAGAGGAATTTCAAGCAATTCTAGTCAACCTTGGGATAGGCCAGCAACTCCCTCAACGACATGAGAATCAGCAAGAGGGGCAAAATCCCCGAATGGAGAGGCAAGTCTCCATGGTTGGTCCCCAGATCCCGCGCACCAACCCCACGATAGTCCAGCACCAGTTGCCCGACTTGGATCAGGTGGCGGAAAACGACATGGGTATTGAAGGGTGTCATAACCCTTTCACCCTGGCAATCATAAACTTTGATATGCCGGCCAACTTTAAATTCGCCGTCCAGGTCGACCCGTATGATGGGACAACTGATCCTCAAGATCATGTGGAGATCTTCTAGCAGACGATGATCTTCCAGGGGGCCAAGGAGCCCGTTATATGCCGCGCATTCCCTTTGACCTTGAAAGTCGCGGCCTGGAGATGGTTCTCATCGTTACCGGCGGGATCCATCGCGGGATGGAAAGCATTAAAGGATAAGTTCGTGTCCAACTTTACAAGCAGCAAACAACAATTTAAAACCGAGCACCACCTCAAGAAGATAAAGCAGAGATCAGATGAGCCATTGAGGGATTTCTTCATTCGCTTTAATGCGAAGTCTCTCGAGGTACACGATGTCGCCCCGAACATGATACTGTATTTCCTTAGGCAGGGGCTGAAGCCGGGAGGCTTTGCCAAGGATTTAGCCAGAGAAAAGCCCAAAACCATGGAGGAGTTGAAAAAGCGGGCTGAGAAGTGGATTCAGATAGAAGAATGGGTTCGGAATAATAAGGCAGATAATCAAACCGCTAAACAGGAAAGAGACAAGAGAGACAAACAGAAAAATTGTTACGGCGGGAGACCCAAGGAGAATGAAAAAACGTATGATAAAGGCGGAAAACCACCCAGGGGCACTTACTCAACTTATGCCCTATTAACCATGCCGCCATCTTGTATCTATAAGGAGATCATGTATTCCGAGCTGAAAGATAGGCCTCCTCCAATGAGATCACAAGCAAAAAATAAGGACAAATTTTGTCTATATCATAAAGACCACGGGCACCACACTAACGAATGCATTCACCTTAAAGACGCCATCGAGAAGTTGATACGACAGGGAAAGTTGAGACAATTTGTTCAGAAAAATGATGAAGGAACATCCCGTGGAAGGAGCCCGTCGTCGCCCAGAAGACATGAACATGCTGCAAGGAACCAGGACACTGGTCGGGATGAACGACGGAGATCTCGGTCCAGAAGCCCACAACGACATGAAGAAGCGGCCTCTAAAGGGGTCATCAACGTGATTGCTGGAGGTCTTGATCAGGGGGAATCACCAGAGTCATCAAGAAAGCGATCCCGGGACATAGAAGATCATTGCATGGCTATGAAGGCCATGAAAAGAATTACTTTGGCATTCACCGAAGACGACCTGCCTACGGATGCAGCCGGGACCAATGCCCCCCTGGTTATCATGGCTAGGATGGCGGGGAATGAAATAAAAAGGTTATTTGTTGATCAAGGGAGCTTAGCCGACATAATATTTTGGGACCTGTTCCAGAAGTTGGGCCTAACAGATAAAGATCTAATCCCTCACAAGGGAAATTTGATAGGCTTTACAGGGGATACTATCTCCCCCAAGGGCTATGTAAAATTGAAGGTAACTTTTGCAAGTCGCGACAGAAGCAGAACAGTAGAGGTGAAGTTCCTCGTCGTAGAATGCCCCTCAGCCTATAACGCCATTATAGGCAGACCTACTCTGAATGCTTTGGGAGCGGTTGTCTCAACTTTGCACATGGCGATGAAATTCCCTGGTGACAGGGGCGACATCGTCACTATCCAAGGGAAAGGCCCAGAGGCACAACTTTATTATTTAGAAAGTCTTAAAATAACGAAAACTATGCCAGTGCAGGAACAGGAAAAAGTAAAGGAGACACAGAAGAAAGAAACCAAAGGAAAACACAAGCTCGTTAGGCGAGATGATGCCGTAATGATGACAGACCTAGATCCAAGAAGGGAATTACATCATGGACGGCCTGAACCTGAAGGTGATTCTGTGGAAATACAACTCGGGAGTCAACTTGATCAGATCCCGAATTCTGTTGTCACCGACTCGCGATAAAGAAAGGAGCTAGGCCAGTGGCCCAGAAAAAGAGGAGAATGGGCCAAGAGCGGACAACAGCCATTGAAAAACAGGTTGACGAGTTATTAAACACAGGATTCATCCGTGAGGTACAGTATTCTGATTGGCTATCCAATGTAGTGATGGTAAAAAAGGCCAATGGAAAGTGGAGAATGTGTACAGATTACACAGACCTTAACAAAGCTTGCCCGAAGGACCCTTTTCTGCTGCCCTGCATAGATAAGTTGGTCGACAACTCTGCGGGTTATAAATATCTTTCTTTTCTGGATGCTTTTTCTGGCTATAATCAAATTGCCATGGCTCCGGAAGATCAGGATAAGACTGCCTTTATCACTGATCTCTGGGTATTTTGTTATAATGTGATGCCCTTTGGTTTGAAGAATGCAGGAGCGACATACCAAAGGATGATGGACAAAGTCTTTGCCGAGATGAGAGGCAGAGAGGTCGAAGTCTACATCGACGATATGATCGTCAAAACAAAAGATGATCAAGATCCATCGAAAGACCTGGAATCTATTTTCCAATGTTTACGGCAATTCAATTTACGACTTAACCCTCTGAAATGCACATTTGGTGTGGAAGCTGGCAAGTTTCTGGGATTTATGCTCACAAATCGCGGCATTGAAGCAAACCCAGATAAATGTCGGGCAATCCTCGACATGTCCAACCCTAGGACGGTCAAGGACGTACAACAACTCACGGGGAGGGTCGCAGCCTTGTCTCGTTTCCTTCCAATCTCGGCAAAGTGTTGCCTTCCCATGTTTAAGGCCTTGAAGAAACAAGACTTATTTGAATGGACGCAAGAATGTGAAGTCGCGTTCCAAGAACTTAAAACCTCCCTGGCATATCCCCCTATCTTAACAAAGCCGATAGCGGGGGACACCTTGATACTCTATCTCGCGGTGGCTGACGAGGCCGTGAGTGGCGTACTAATCAGAGAAGAGGGTAAAGATCAGTTCCCAATCTACTTTGTTTCTAAAGTCTTGCAGGGAGCTAAGTTGAATTATCAGCGAATAGAAAAAGTAGCTTTCGCATTACTAATGGCCTCGAGGAAGTTACGCCCATATTTCCAATGCTACCCTATCCTAGTCAGGACCAATCAACCGATACAACAAATCTTACACAAACCAGACTTGGCAGGAAGGATGATGTCTTGGGCGATTGAGTTAACTCAATATGATATATCGTATGAACCACGGCTAGCGATTAAAGCACAAGTCCTCGCCGACTTCCTTGCCGAAATGACACATCTCGGAGACATCCATCCCGGGGAATGGACAATATATGTTGATGGCTCCTCAAACGTCAAGGGATATGGCGTCGGGGTGATACTGGAAAACTCGGAGCGATTGGCAGTGGAGTATTCATTAAGATTTGACTTCCCGACATCTAACAATGAGGCAGAATATGAAGCCTGCCTTGCAGGAATACGGATGACCAAGGAATTAGGAGTAAACGCGATAACTATCTTTTCAGATTCAAAGTTGGTGGTGTCCCAGATTAAGGGAGAATACCAAGCAAAAGAGCCCATCATGCAGAAATATCTCGCCAAAGTACGAGATGCTCTAGTGGGATTCTCTAAATTTGAAATCCGACATATACCTAGAGAAGAGAATGCAAGAGCTTATCTCCTTTCGAAACTCGCCAGCACGAACAAGACTTCAAACTACCACTCCGTGGTGGAAGAGGTAATCCCTTATCCCAGCTTGACCTTGCAAGTGCAGGAGGCAGACTAGAGGACCCCCCTGATAGATTATATTGAGAGAAGGATCACTCCCGAGAACGATAAAGAGTCGCAGAAGATTATTAAAAAAGCGACTAGGTTCACAATGGTTGAAGGCCACCTGTTCAAGAAGGGAATCTCAGTTCCACTTCTGAAATGCATTGGCCCAGAAGAGGTCGGGTATGTGCTGGCCGAGATCCATGAAGGAAGTTATGGGCACCATATTGGGGCTAAATCTTTATCCAGGAAGGCGTTGAGAACGGGTTACTTCTGGCCAACTATGCAAGAGGATGCTATTAATCACATGAAAAAATGTGAGCAATGCCAACGACATGCCAACATCCCTCATATCCCGCCGGAAGAGCTACACACGCTATCCGAGCCATGGCCATTCCACACCTGGGGAATGGACATCCTGGGACCTTTTCACAAAGCCACGGGACAGCTGAAACATCTTTTAGTCGCAGTAGACTATTTTACGAAATGGATCGAAGTCGAACCTCTTGCAACTATTACGTCTGCAAGAGTGGAGTCTTTCACCTTCAAAACAATTATTTGTTGCTTTGGAATCCCGGCGGCGATCGTTACTGATAACGGGACTCAATTCACTGGAAGCCCATTCAAGGATCTCCTCCAAGGGTTGCAAATCCGACATCATTGTTCAAGTGTAGAGCATCCCCAAACAAATGGTCAGGCTGAAGCCGCAAATAAAGTGATATTAAATGGCCTAAAGAAACGACTTGACAGTGCCAAAAGAGCCTGGGCAGATAACCTCTATCAGGTATTATGGAGTTACAGAACCACCCCGCAAACTACGACAGGAGAAACTCCTTTCCGGCTCGTATATGGAACTGATGCAGTAATCCCTGTTGAAATCGGTGAACCATCTTGGAGAGTCATGTATACCCCGTCAAATAATGACGCACTCTTAAGAGAAGAACTTACTTTGTAGACGAAGTCCGAGAGCTGGCTCGATTGACTGAGATGTCGAGGAAACAACGAGTTGCTCAACGATACAACGCTAAGGTCGTGAAACGCGAGTTCATAATGGGCGACCTTGTCCTTAGAAGGGCCAGTATAGGGCTGAATGCAAAAGATGGAAAGCTCGCAGCAAATTGGGAAGGCCCATATCGGGTAGTCAGAAGTACAAGAAAAGGTGCATATGCCTTGGAGACTCTGAGAGTTGCCTAGAACTTTCAATGTCGCGGATCTGAGAAGGTATTACAGCTAGAAAGTATCCGACTTGTTTACGATTAAATTTGTTGCATTTTAGTCTTAATGTATAATTTCTGTAAGGGGTACTCTTTTTCCTTCTCGGGTTTTTTCCCTAAGGAGGGTTTTACCATGAAGGTTTTAATGAGGCCCCAGGTTTAGTAACCCAACGACATATGAAATAAAAACAAATATTTGTCAAAGTTTAAGATTTCAGTTGCAGATATACAATTACCACGACTTAACAGGCGTATGAAAGGATAAAAAATCCTAACAAGGCGACATGCACCAACGAGATAGGCCATAGGCCATGAAGTACTTCACCGGGATCAAAGATCCCACTAAGGCGACCCGCCCAAAATAGGCCACTGGCCTTGAAGTACTTCATCAGGATCGAAGATCCCACTAAGGCGACCCGCCCAAAATAGGCCACTAGCCTTGAAGTACTTCATCAGGATCGAAGATCCCACTAAGGCGACCCGCCCAAAATAGGCCATTGGCCTTGAAGTACTTCATCAGGACCAAAGATCCCACTAAGGCGACCCGCCCAAAATAGGCCACGGGCCTCGAAATGCTTCGTCAGGATCAAGGATCCCAATAGGGCGACATGCCCTAGATAGGCCATTGGCCTTGAAGTATTCCACCAAGATCAAAGACCCCAGCGAAAGCGGCATATACCTATGATTTGGGTATGAAAACTAATCATGGTAAGAAGTTAAAGTTCAAATAAATCAGAAGCATAAAGCTCAAGTTACGACTTCCAAAAGTCACGGTATGTGGAAACTTAATGTTAAAAACGTTAAGTTAAAAGTTGCAATATAAAGTCGTTATGAATATAAACGAACAGAGAGATGTCATTAAAAGGTAAAATATTACAAAAGCAAGGCTGGCCAACATGCAAGTGAATCGTCCATTAAAGCAAAAAGAAAATCTAATTATTACAAAGAAGAGCTTCAAGGTTCGACGGGTGCAACATTGCCGTCTCCAGCAGCCGGGGGCGACATTGAATAATCATCATAGGGGTCAAAGGACTCCAGTTCTAGATCGTTCAAGTCGACCAGAGTGGGTGGATCATTGTCATAATCCACCAGCTGACCACCTTCTACCCCATGAAGTGGGTGGACCCCTTTAAAGGAAAGTATCAATCTTAGGTTAAGGAATTCCACTTGCTTGCGGCAGCTGGCAAAGGCCATGTACCCGCCGCTCAAGATCACACGACTTTACTCCTGGACCTCAGCCTTCAGCTTGTCATTGGCGACCTCCAAAGCCGCCTTATAGGTCTGCAGTTGATCCCGAACCCGGGATAGCAGGTTGGCTTCCTCCGACAAAGAAGCCACTTGCTCCAAAGCCTTGGCCAGAGAGACTTGTGCCTTCTTCTTCTCGTCAGAAAGTTTAGCACTTTCCAACTTCAGCTGGTCAAACTGGGAAGCAGCTGCAGCGATCTCGGTCTTGAGCTCAGTCTGGGAAGCCTTCAAGGCATCCCGCTCTTTGGAAAGAGCCTGGATCTGCTTCTCTGCCGCAACTTTAGCGGCCTGCAATTTTTTCTCTAAGTCGGCCACAGGGTTAGGCTTCTCCAACTCCTCATGGAAATGCTTTAGAAGAGCCGACTGGCGAGACATCCAACCAAGGGCCTCCCCGACATTGGCCTATAAAATAAATTATTAACATTAATCTCGTGCACAAATTCGTAAGAAAAAGAACAAAGAATCATGCGGCGTGAAGGAAAAGAAGAATATACCTTCAGCACAGAGCGGGGGAGTTCCCTGAAGAACTCCCCATGATGGAATGAGACAATGGGGGCTTGGAAGCCTTCCCATTGGGAGGAAGAAGATGATCCCGTGGCAGGGACTACAGGGGCACCTCCTACATGGAATAAGAGAAACATATCATAATAATGTCAGAGCCCAGTATAATTCCGAACAGGTAACGTCATGCAGAGAGTAAAGGATATTAAGCACCAACCTCTCTTTCAGTGAAGAGCTTCTCCAACCGTTTCAGCCTCGTCATCATCCGAGATATGTATCCCGCAATGGGAAGCGGCATGAGTTGTCTCCAACTCGTGGGAAGTTAGGGCATGAGACTTCTGACGATCCCGGAGGATGAGTTTCCTTTTCTTCGCGGCTTGAACTTCAGGCGAAGCAACCACGGCATCCTCAGCAGTCGCGTTGGGACCTAGGGGTGCACCAGGGGTTTGAACCCCGTGGTCCATGGAAAGTTCGCGTGCCAGGTTTTGGGCGGGACTCTCCTTCTTCTTTCCTTTCTTCGTCATGCCGCCAGTCTTTTTCATCAACTTAGCATATCCCGACATGATAGCAGCTGGAAAGAAAAATGGTAGTAAGGTTAGTAACGTAAGCAAGAAAGAAAGAGAAAGCAACATATGTTCTAACAAGCGGAAATAAAATTATCTAAGATGGCCTTACCCATGGTATCAAGACGACTAACACAACGTGCCCGAATAACCTCTTTACATTTTATAAGACCATGTTGCTCGTTGAACTCGTGAAAACCAGCAATAATGGCGAGCTCAGAGTCAATCAACGAGGCCTGGTCAGTAACGTAAGTCTCAGCCCCACGTAAGTAGTGCTAGTAAGACCAGTATAACGGGAACAGAGAAGATCCGTTGGGGCCCGTCCAGAATGGGTACTCTTCCCCGACATATGATACCTTGAAGTAGGCATCCTTAAAGGGGGGGAAGGAGTCATCATACAATTTAAAGAAGGCATGATCCTTCCTCTGTCGAAACGAATGAAACTAAAATCAACTAAGTGGTAGGGCATAAAAAGGTACATTAAGAGGTTGCTGGAAACCTCCCAGCTCTTCGCCCAACAGAAGATCTCGAACGCGTTTATGAATCCCCAAGCATTTGGATGGAGCTGCAAAGGTGCCACTCCAAGTCGATTTAATATCTCCACCTGAAAGTTTGAAAAGGGGAAGCGCAAAAGTATGTCGCGGAATAGGCACTCATACAGCATCATGTAGACAGCCCCTCCTTTGTGTGAGCAGGATCCAATGCGCTCGTTGGCGTCGACACGCTCAACCTTGTACAACGTGATCGGGCCAGAAGGGACTTCTTCTGCTGGTGTGGCCCCGAGAAAGTGCATAGCCTCCCTGAAGTCAACCTCCGCGACATGAAATTTCAGGGTTGAGGTCAACCGGAAGGAATTTGCAAGATGTCGTGGTCAATCCAAAACATCCTTCTTACTTCGCGGATACCTTGAAGCCTCTTGGGGACTTCAATTCGGGTTGTCTTCTTAGCTAGGCCATACCATTCCTAGATCATCTTACGGCGGCGTTCTAAGGCTTTGCTCTTGGAAGGCTTTCGAGGGACTTGGACTGGGGCTGAAGTCGAAGGTGACTCTGAACCCGACATGGAAGGCGAAGCCGACATTGGTTCTACAACAGAAACAGGTGGGACAAAAAGAGGGTCAGAAGAATTTGAATCAAAAGATTTAAATGAATTATTAGAAGAATTAAAACTAGAAGTTTCAGACGAAGAACAAATTAACAAGGGGGCAAGAGGGTGCAAGTTGGACGTTACAGTATCGTCACTATCCTCAGATGACTCATCGTAATCATATTTACCCATTCCATACCTTAAGGGTACGGGGGCAACAGATTCAGAAAATGGAGCCCCTGAGAAGGGGATGAGTTGGGGATTTCCAGGAGTGGTTTCCCCAAAGGCTTCAAATAAAGGTTCTTGGTCAGAATCAGAACCAGAAACTAAAGGGGGAGTGGGAATGTGATGATCACTACCATCACACGGTTCAGGCCCAGATGGGGAATCAATGAAGTAACCTACTTCCCCATAAAGGCTTTCTTTTGGGGGAAAGTTTGTAGGTCTCTTAGGAGTAGACATTCCTAGGAAGAACAAAAGAGAAAGAAAACACAAAGAAAAAGCGAATAGGGAAGGAAGAAGGTACCTGGAAATGGTGAAGCAAAAAGGACCAAGGAAAGCTGGAAGACAGCAAGATGGAGCTGATAGCGAGAAAAGCAAGAAGAGAGCTTTGATGCAGAGAAAAACTTGAAAGGCAGGGAAGAGTTTTAGGTTAAGAAATGGAGTACTTATAGAGAAAACAGGGGGAGATGAAACGTGAAGAAGAAGTGACGGTGTGGGGTGCAATTAATGCGCAGAGGCCTGACGTCACTAAATGATGATGGGCGCAGACCACGAAGGGTCAGGGCCAATCACACAGAGACACGTGCCAAAGCCTAAAACTGACAAACAGAATTCGAAACAGCAACGACTTGGGAGAACTTTATGACACCGGGATAGGTCAAAGTCGTAAGTCAACGGCATGCTGAACGACATACCAAAGACTTGGGGGCAACTGTTATGGACCTAACCCGCGGGAAGAACACGTGCAGGCCTCACGTGGATGGCCCAAGCCGTCGGTCCCATCTCGTGTATCCACGACATGGGACACGACATAAGGCACAGGGGACATCACCCCCACGTGAGGACCGTTACAGATCCGTAACTACTGCCGCAATTCACGGAATTGAGACAGTGACAGGTTTGACTTTGGTGACCCTTGTTTACCCTATAAATACATGTGACTAGTCTTCATTCGGTACGTTTACACAACTCTAGATCAGAGAATTCCTGCTTAAGACACATAACTGACTTGATCGTCGGAGTGCTTGCAGGTACCCCCCTCACCACAGGTGAGTGGCTGGAGATGTCCAACTGCCGTACCGGAGACCAGATTGGAGGTCAAATCCGCCATGCCAAGAGCGTGGTGGAACAAAAGCCATTACACCTTTGTGTCAGTGCAAGAAGGGATTAATTCACTTTAACAAAAAAACTAGAACAGGATGACGGGAAGACGGGTTATAGTAAGTAGCACAACGGAGGCGCATGGGTGAGCCTAAACACAAAGGGCACACCCTAAAACACACCACCATAGTATTAGTATAACTTAATAAGAGCTAGTATAACTTTTTGCAATAAGTATTGTTTGATAATTAATGCATAAAACAAAACATTTAACACAAATTTTATAATAATATTGTTTTTGTTATACACCATTACTTTTACATAAAAATTTTAATAAATAATATTCTCTTTTTTAAAATCATTTTCATCAATTTTCCAAGTTAGAAGTTAAGAATATATATATATATATAATATCCAAGTTAGAAATTAATGAAATATGAAAAGTGAGATAAGGTATTTATTCACCGGTGGAAGAGAGTGAGTATATTTTGGACTTTTTGATAGTTATGCCATAGGACAAAAACTTGACTCTTGATTTAGTGAGGAGCAAATATTTTAATTTTCGTGTTGGTGAGTATCTCAATTTTTGTATGGTTCCATCTCATTTTTCAATTCAAACATATAATAAGTAAATTTGTGTTGTGTTGTCCTTGAGATTAAAGGCACTATACCCATGTGAGTACTTTGTTTTTTTTCGTTCTTTAATTTTTTTAAAAAAAAATTCACATTTAATTATGTAATTTTATTCCTTATATTTTTTATTGCGCAGTTTTGATCAAAATAAATTTAAATTTTAAAAATTGAGTGTTGAGATCAAATTTATATCCAATTTAACCAATCCGCTATTATTTATTACTAATCACACATGAGAAATTGATCACAAATTTTTTTATAACTTTAAATAATGTCAATAATGTGTAGTTTAATATTAGATAAAAATTGAATTAAGGCATAATTTTCACATTTTAAATTTTATAACAATTAATACCACTCAATTAAAACTAGAATGGCGCAAAATATAATTAATTTTTGTTTATTTAATTGAATTTGGACAAAAATTTAGAAACATAGCAAGTAGATTGAAGTTTGGGGTCTCTTCAGAATTTGTCAATAAGAGAGGAAAAGACACAACACTCTTTGTGAGACTCACTTATATAAGTGGATCCTACATGAATATTTGTATTTTTCTCTTTTCCACTAAAAACTTATTGTGGCCGAAGATAATCTCAACTCTTGACTGATATAATGTTTGTTTGCTCTTACCTCACATTCATAACTTGAAAGTGAGAAGCACTTAAATGTCTTGCCAAATACACCTTTATTAAACAAACCTTATGTCTTTATTTTCATTTGTCAGTACTATTCTAATTTAAATATTATTTTTACTCTTGATACATTAAAACTAACGCTTTGTTGGGTGTCAATATTGCCACCACACTATTTTCAAACTACATTACACATTAGTTTTTTTTCAAAATTACCCTCCAATCGAATATACAAACCTGGGAAAAACCGGATTTGAAAATCCTATTGAAACCAGATTTGAAAATCTGGTTGAAACCAGAATGAAAAATTTGGTTGATACCAGATTTAAAAATACAATGTTATTAAAAAATCGTATTGTAAAATAATTACTGAAAAACAAGTTGTGTTTGTAACACCATATCCACTTAGGCTCATTGCGCACACATTTAAGTAAGCATACATTTTTTTGACATATTAAATGAACAGATTCTACTACAGCCATAAGTGGATTTTGGAATGTATATATATAAGAAATTAGCGTAAGGCACAATAAATACTTATACATATATATTTTGGAATGTATATATATAAGAAATCCCTACCCTAGTAGTTATGAGTACTAAACAAAATAAAGCGAGTGTGCTTCCTTTGTGTTCTTCAACGGCCCTATATATCACTCCCTGCAACTGAAACATTGCAACCATGATATATATAATATACTTTAGTAACCACTCGGCTTTGAATACTCACAATGTTCCAACCAACGAAGTAGAAGACGTATACAATCACACATTATTACATACACATATTCAATTTACTTAAATCACACAAACTATAATCACAATCAAGGGATTTTAAAATGCTTATGTTGTTTTAAGACATAAGTTGGTCGACCACGAATGTGCTGGAAAAGAATCGAAGGATTGAGCTCATCCTGAATATGGAAGTGTCCCTCCATAAACGTTACTGCCAAAACTCAATCATCATAACGAATTATCCGGTGAAAGTTCCCTTATCACCTTACAAACTATATGATGAAGGTTTTTTTATCACAGAAAAAACAACAAAACAACCATCTACCTATAGCCAAGGGGTTTTTCATAAAATAATATTCATCATAGTTACATGTGTGGGTTGTTTGTGCATTGTAATTCATTTGAAGTGTGCTTTGGGTATGTAATTTCTTAAAACAATAATCAAAATGGAAAGGATTAAATGTATAGAACTCCCAGGCAAAAAGACTAAAGTTTTGGGTCCTAAATCCTAGAGGATTTCACCGTAGCAAATTCACTTTCGCTGGAGCAAATTTACATTATTCGCTATAGTGAGACATTTTCGCTGTAGCAAAAACACTTCAGTTTTGACCCTCATATCTAGATCATTTTCGCAACCGCGAGTTTCATTCAATGCAGTGATGTCAAGGATCTGAAAATGAGCAACTCTATTTTCTCTTACACTAAAAAACCCCTTTTAACACCAAATTCCTTCCAATAACAAACAAAAACCTAAAGCACATCTCATCACAAGATACATAACACCCATTTCAATCACATGCATCATAATTTTTCCAAGAATAAAAACAATCAAGTCTCAATTTCACTAGTTACACATTGCAAAAGTTTCAAATCAAATTTCACACCCAAATTCCCAAAATCAACAAACCCACAAAGAGAACAAAGAAAAACAAGGGTTAGTGTGGTTACCTGATACCCAAAAGAAATCTTCTTGTTTACCTCCTCAATCAAGTATTTTTCTCCCTTGACTCATTCTCCTTTCCTTTGCCCTTGTCTTGAGTTTTTAGTCCCTAAACCAAAAGTCAAGCAATTTAAGGTGAGAAGAAGGGCTTTGGGAGACTTGCTTGCATGTGTTTGAAAAGGTTGGTTTTGGGTGCTTGAAGTGAATGATTATGATTTTACGAAGAAACTAGAGTAAAAATGGTGGAGAGGAGAGGATTAGAGGAAGAAGAAGGTTAGGGTTTGAGAAAGGAAGGAAAATGAAAGTGATGGAGTGATGGTGTGTGTGTTTTGAGAGTAAGTGAGGAAGGAGAGAGTTAGTGCTAAGGTGTGAGGGAGTGTAGCATAGTTAATGTGAGCCCCCTCCCATTTTATTAAAATTTGCATTTATGCCCTTGTTCTTTTCAAGTTTTAAAAGAGGGTCTCCATTGCTCTTCTTAATTAACTAGGCCAAGGGACATTTACACTTCTAATAAATTTTTAATAAAATTAGGGATGCTACGGTGTTTGTAAAGAACTAGTAGGTACGACCCAAGCGATGCACGAGTATGATCTATAAATGATAAAAAAAAAACATAAGTATTAAAAACGACGATATTGATAATAACCATAAAACTAGATTCGAAAATCTAGTTAGAACCAAATTTAAAATATGATGTAGTTTTATTAATTACATTTATTATTTACAAATACAACTTGTTTCATAGTAATTTTTTTAATAACATTGCCATTTAAATTTGGTTTTAACCGAATTTTCAAATTTGGTTCTTGCAAAATTTTCAAATCTAGTTGACTTCTATGCGTGGTGCGTAAAGTTTTTTTCTTTTTTAGCAAGTTTGGCCTAGATATATAAATTCAGTTGGAAGATAATTTTTTTATTTTTATAAAAAAAATACAATATGTGGTGCCATTTAAAAAGAGCGTGATGGCAATTGTGCCACCTTACTTTGGGTGGATGGGATTAGCACCATCTCTATTGGGAGTGGCACCATCCTTTTTAATATATAAATTTATGATTCTTACATATAAAAAGGATGGTGCCACTCCCAATAGAGATGGTGCTAATCTCATCCTCCCCTACTTTGTTGTGGTAGCATGCTCTTTTTTTTTGGTCTAGTGGTCATCAGGGACATTGTTGGTGGGTTAGTGGATTTAGCATTTTTTTTTTTTGGGTCAAAGATTTAGTCATGATTCATAAGCCATGCTTATTTTTTTTGATGGGCCACCAATGTTTAGTTGCTATTTTTTTAGTCAATAAATGTTTGGTTAGAGTTGAGAGCGAAAACACTGAAAATTCATGGTGAATACTAGGCGCATCACCTCTTTTGTTCCCCCACCATTTTTTTTATTATCCCCACCATCTTTTTAAATTGATGCTGATATATTAGAAAATTAAATATATTTCTCTGATCGTACTGGTGGAGAGTCAATAGTGTGTATATGTGATGAATTAATATTATTATTTTTTATATTTATATGTTGTGATTTATTGATAGGTAGGTTAGTTGCAACTTGCAAGGTTCATACATCAATTATAGGCATAGATTAATTAAGAGCACCTTTATGTTTGAGTGCGTTGGACCTTTAATTTGTTGACATAATCAATCCAACTACCTGAAATTCTACTACATTTTAGAAAAAAAATAAATAAAAATGAAAGAGTATTATCTTTATAAATGACTTTTGAATGACAAGCTGGATGGATTCAACTAATTTATTGCAATGGGAAAATGTCAAAATACATAGTCAATGGATTGAAACATTCATAGCAATGGATAAGAAGTCATGTGAAACTTTAACCCCTTTTAATTTAATTTATTTTAAGAATTTTTTTAATTTGTGTAATATTATACATATTAAAAAAAAATCAAAAGTAAAAGATTTTTTTGGGAAAAATCAAAACTTTAATAAAATTATAGGTAACATACTATAAATATTATGTTTTCTTTTCTTATTTGATTTCTTAACATGTGCAATATTATGTTGGTTAAAAAAAATCCTATTTCAATTAGGGTTTTGATATCCAGTGCCCTTACCCTAAGGGCACTGGTTAAAGTTACTAAAAATAGAAAAATAATCACAAAAACACATTGTTCCGTCTCTCGGGAATAAAAAAACTACACATTCTAATATTTTTTTACTACATTTAGGTTCTTAAATATTGTCTTTTAAGACACTAAATATCATCTGCCTTTCAATTATTACTACTAATTTAGTCACACATTGTTTCTCTTTCTACTACTATAAGATATAAGTATAAGATGTGGAACATGAGATTCATAAACCAAAACAAGAATTAAAAGTAGGAGATCGAACCTTTTTGGAAATCAACAAATTTTCAGGTTTTTGTTGTCCTCTGAATTACTTTTGCTTGCTTGAAACTCTATGTTCTTTAGTTTCTTGAATAAGCATTTACATACATAGACTTTTAGAGGAGAGGGAATATTAAAAGCTTTGGCATCTCCTTTAAAATTAAGGTGATTTGGAGAGGAAATGAGAAAAAACTTCAAATTATCACTTCAAATTTTTTCGCTAGGGACAAATCAAACAATTATGAAAAATTACTCTCTCTCTCCATTCATTATTAAACTAAATATATTAAAATATTATTTTACTATCATCTCCTCTATTAAAATGTTAATCCCTCACCTCTTATTTGAACCAAATATTACATTGGCCATGGTTAAAAATGCAAATTAAAAATAACTAACTCAATTTGAGGAAAAAATTATTATACTCTTGTAGTACATATAATATTCCTTAAAATTTTGATATATATTATTCTATATATTAAAAATTTTTACATAATCTCACTTCACACTACGTATTATGAATCCACCACTAATTACACATAAAAAATGGAGTATATATTATCGTAATACTAAAAATTTGCTCCTAATCTTAATCTTTGTGGTGGTTCTTTGTGGTGGTTCATAATACTCATGGAAGATGTATAGAGGATTGCTTCATTAAGAGAAATTCCAATCATATTATAAATATATAGGTTTAATTATACATTTTGTGTCTATAGTTGATAAATTATATAATTTGGGTTTATAAAATTTTAATTGGGTGATTTTGGTCATTATAACTAATTTTTATCTGATCTAAACAATATGTTAATGTCTGCTAATAATGTTATTAATCACAAGGAATCAATCACAAATCTTATCACAATTTTATAAATATAACAACTCAGTAATTGATCATTTAATTTGGTGAAAAGTTGGACTTTAAGACCCAATTTTCTTATTTTAAATTTGATAAGAACTAAAATCCTTCAATTGAAATAATAAAGATTAAAATTACATGATTAAAAAATTATATACACCAAAAGTATAATAAACCCAAATATATAATAGATGAATCAGTTGATGAGTTAATTCACATAAATAATACAAATTATAAAAAGTAAAAATATAAATTAAAGTAGAAATTTATTTAGAAAATGGTAAAGGAGATAAATTTAAAATACAATTGAGAATAAAATTGAAAAACAATGAGATGTTAAATTCAGTTCTTTAAAAAAATAAAAGCAAAATGCTAAAATGTACTCTAAAGGCACTTATTTATCTATATTAAAAAACATGATGATTCCTAAATTTAAAAATAGGGAGCATTGCTATATTACACAAAAAAAATTCAAAAAAAGCACAAGATATTTATAAACACATTTTAATTAAGCGCTATACACTAAGTTTTTATCGAAAATAAATTTATTTATAAATAAAATTGTGAAACTTATTTGAATAAACTAGAAACATCTTATTTTGATAAAGTTGTTTCATATAACTTTTGAAAATCAGCTGAAAATATCTCATTAAAACCTATAACTAGGGATGACAATAGGTAGGGTCTAGGTATGGTACTTAAGTACCCGTCCCTATACTCACGTTTTTAAAAAATCCGCATACTCTGCCCCTTCCCCATGTGAGTAGTGATTTTAATATTCGTTCTCATATCCTCTGGATACCTATATACCCGTATCCGGACCCAATACTCGCAGTTTAACTAAATAAAATACATTTTTCTTCTATTTTTTTCTATAAAATACTAAAACAAGAGTTCTTTTTATTATTTAAATTTGGTTAGTATTAAAATTTAAATATCTAAAAAATAAAAAAGTATTTTTTTAAAATTTATAAATATATAAATTAATGAACAAGCTATCTAAAATTTTATTGATAATCATTTATCTAATTTCAAATTCAATACATAAAGGCATAAGGTAATTAGCTATTAAACATGATATAGTTTAGAATCTAAAGTTACAAAGTAATCAGTTACGAAACATAATAATACTCACGTAAGTATTATGTGAGCTCAAGACTTTTTTTTAAAAAATATATTAGTATAATTTAGTTTTAGGTTAAGAAGTTAAAATCATCGAATGAAAGAACGAGGTTAGATTGGGTTGATGAGTAACTTGGTGACTTAATCAATTTAAAAAAATGACAATAAAGTGAAAGGATAATATGATAATGAAAACATCTAAGGACAATATAATTGAGGTTTAAAAAAAGAAGTGAAGAAACACAATAGTTATTATTATAGTTTAATTGTTCAAGTAACATAATCATAAATAATAATAATTTTTATATAATACTTAAGTATGTGGGTATAGGGCGAGGTTGGTACACCCACCCCACTAAAAAATGCGGGTAATTACTCGGACCCGAATCATTCCCCATCTTACTGGGTAAATACCCTTCCCGTGATGGATAATTTATGCGGGTACCCCAGGCCCAATTGCCATCTCTACCTATAACCTATTTTCGTAAGTTACACGTAAGCTTTTTCAAACACAATATAAAAGTGTCATAGGTTTATTAGTTTTCAGACAAATAAAAATAAAAGAATAGTGATTGGAACACATTATTATAGCATACAACTCATTTATAATTGATTTTATGGTTAAATAAAAAGAAAAATATGATTAAATTAATACATGAATTGATTAATTATTACTTAATAATTTAACTATATTTTTTTTTACTTTTAACCATCAATATGTACACCCAATTTTATTGTTAATGGTGAAGAAATATATGGTTAAATTAATACATGAATAAGTTAATTATTACTTAGTAAAGCACATGACTTCGAGGTCATGGGTTCGAGTTCCATCTCGTTGAATTTAGCTCCCGTTGATAGGCGATCTGTAAATTCCACTATAAATCCTCGCTGAGGTTAGTATGCACTAGCCTTGAATAGGGTAGGCATGCCCCTTAACTAAACTTTTGTACACCAAAATTTTTTTTTCACTTTTAAGCATCTATAAAATATAATTAAAATATTAATAATAATTAATTAATTCATATACTAATTTAACTACACATTTTTTTTTTATATTTAACTATAAAATTAGTTATAAATGTGTTATATATTATAGTGGTGTACACGAAATATTTTTAAAGCAAAACCATAACTCAATGAAGCGTGCGATTTCATTTTTTTTTCTTTGGTAACAGCGTGCGATTTTATTGATAGTCTGTGTTATTAATTTTCATTTGTAATTCGTGATAAAAAATTTCTTTACATTTAACATTTTCCAAAATTTTGATACACTCATTTAGAGGGAGTTTTCTTTTCATATCTTTGTGTGAAAAATGTTATATCCATTTTAACGCAACAAAAACTAATTAAATGAAATTTTTTTCACAAAAATAATCTTGACCTCCTTTAATTAAATGAAAATTTCTTCACAAAACTACAAAACAGAACATTCAATTCAACTGACATTTGAGGCGCATTAAAATAACAGATTAAACCAAAGTTGAATAATATTAAAATTAATTCCACGTCACAATAATCACAATATCAGAATTCAGAAACCTAGTATTCCCATATAGGATTCACTGGAAGCCAAGATATAATAAATAATAAATACAACAGAAACACACCCGGAAAATAAATAACTAAATGAATAAACCAAATTTACAAATGAGCAACGGTTCAAACACAACTATTGTTCACCGAGTAATCTCTCAAATTGATTTCTAGGATTGTAAGCGTCATGTAAATTAATCCTTAAGATTATGAAAAATTTAAATTAGTTCATAACTTTGCAAAACGACATGTATTTTAGTTCTTTTATCTATTAAACGATTTTAAAAAACTAAATAAAAAATGGCTAAAATGAATGATTTTTTGCAAAATCAATTACTAATTTGAGGTTTTCATAATTTCACGGACTAATCTCCATGGCCTATACATTCTCAAAGACCAATTTAAAGATTTACTCCTAGTTCACCATTACAATCCACAACTAATTTATCTTTAAAAATTATTTTTTATGAACTTATGGGTTATAAACTTTAATTAATAATTGTGTGCAGGAACAAAAAATACCTAACTCAGGTTTTATACGGTCTATTATTTGTCCTAAGCTCATTTTTAGGTCAAAAATAAAATATATATATCAAAATAATTTTTTATTTTGTATTTTATAAGTCATTTTAGTCCCTCATAAAATCGGTCATTTTAGTCCCTGACTTCCACTGTCACCTGTCATTTTAGTCCCTGACTTTCACTATTATCGGTCATTTTAATTCCTGAAAGTCCAGGACTAAAATGAATGCTCGTATAATTCAGGGACTAAAGTGACGTACAAAATAATTAATATTATTATTATAATTTATTATAAACACTAATATCATTATTTCATTATTATTATTTAAATAGAGGTCTTATAGACTTTTTAAAAAATCAAAGTCTGATTTGTTTTATTAATGGAGATTTTTTCGTATTTAGGCTAGGGTTGCAACCTTGTCAAGCACTCTACTTATTTTCACTTTTAATATAATTGTGTGTTTAATAATATTGTTATAGTTTTTTTCACATTAAGTATCTCTTAATTGACAGCCAAAAATTAATTCTCTTTAGAGAGATAAGTCACTAAAGTAAATACAATATTTGTTACAAAGTTTTCTTTATGCGTATTATCAAAATTTAAATTCACGTTCTCACAAATTATGTGGGATTAAAATTTTTCAATTTCTCTCTAAATAGAGAGTACATGAACTCATTAGTGTTACAATTTACAATCAACAAATTTTTTAATAGTCTTATTAAGTTCTTCTATTTATCTTCTTAGGTATTTTTCTATTATTTTATATTTGTGGAAAATTTATAAAATATTTAGTGTGTGTTTGGATTGACGTCAGATCACGTCAAATCACGTTAAGATAGATAAATTAATGGTTAAGATAAATTTGACATATAAGCAGAGACAAATCCAATGAACACAATAAAATGAATCCACATTAATGTGAATTCACTTCTATCCAAACAAATACTTAATAGAAGTTTATAACATTTTTCTTTAGTAAGATGGTTTAGAATTATTTAATTCTTAACTCTTAAATAAAAAGTTGCAGTTTTTATTCCCTTGTCCCCACCCTTGCACTGGACACACACTACACCCACTGTTAACTTCTCAACTTCAAACTCAAATCCCTTCTCTCTCTCTCTCTCTCTCTCTCTCTCTGTGCACTGATTCTTCTTCCCCTTTTTCTTTTTCTTTGTTTTCTGTTTTCCTCTGTCCCACCACGCAGCTATCTTGAAACTTGAAAGTCAAGCAAGAATAAAAGCCAGTAAGGCCAGGCCAATCTTCCCCACAACACTTTCTCTCACACCCAAGCACATAAACAAGAAAAAAGTTCAAAATTTGCGCGACCCCACATCAAAATCACTCCAATTCCTTATCTGGGTCATCTTCATCTTCCTCCCTTGATAATCCATAACATTCAGAGACAGAGCACTCCAAAACGCCATGCCGGTTTACCCAATTGAGGACCTTCCGTCTCCGTTCGGCGACTGGGGTTCCAATTTCACTGATTCGGAGCTCCGGGAAACTGCGTACGAGATCCTCGTTGCGGCATGCCGGAGTTCCGGGCCGAAACCGTTGACGTTCATATCGCAGTCGGAGAGGGGGGATCGGGATCGGGCCGTGGCTCCGGCGGCGTCGTTGCACAGGTCACTGACTTCGACGGCGGCGAGCAAGGTGAAGAAGGCTCTGGGTCTTAAAACGACGTCATCGAGGAAGAGCAAACGTGCGGCGACAACAGGGGAATTGATGAGATTGCAAATGAAGATTTCTGAACAGAGTGATACACGAATTAGGAGAGCCCTTCTCAGAATTGCTGCTGGCCAGGTTTCAACTTTTAACTTTGAATTTCCACTTTTCTCTGCTTATCAATTTTACTTATAAGTGATGATAAATAGGTCACTGCTTTCTGTATGATTTTGAATTTTAAGTTTGGAACATTCAATGCAGACTTATCTATTGACTGTTGCTACATTCAATTTGGAGTTACTATTGTAGCTTTTTGCTTGTTTCTTTCCCCAATGTAGGTTTACAACTGGCACTTCAACTCTGTTGACTCGTTTTGACTAACATCAGAATTTGGTCAAATTGGATGGAATACACTGCTTAAGCCCCACAACTTACAAATGATATTTGTTTGTTTTTGGTAGAGCTTTTAATCCTGTGCTAAAACTGATGATAAAATGATTGAAGTCTATATCATTAGTAAGTACTAAGTAGTGAATAGTGAATATCGTTCCACATAGTACGTTTCCAAATTTGATAGAATGGCCAAACAATGCTGATTTGATTCGAAGTCATTGATTACATCATACGATGTCTCGCTAGTTATCATGCTTATGCACATGCCATGGATTGTAGTCATGGGAAGTCAAATGTGACAATCAAAGAGGTTATGCGTCAGTAGTCATGAGGAATAGTTGGTGATGAATTCAGGTTTAGCACAAGTTGGAAAGCTTTCCAAAGTAATCTGTGGCTAGTTGTTGGTTTAAGAAGAATACTGTGTCCAATTTTAATGGTTTCCATTAGCCAAAGAGGTGAATGGGATGGATTATAAGTTTAGATGTAAATCCGTTGAAGTTTCTTTTGATAAAATCTCAAAGGAGTTTTAATTGCAATTTACTGTGCTTCACATAAAATTGGAATGATTCAATAGAAACATTATTGGGTTTGCTCAACTTCAGCCTGAAGTTATTGAATGGATCCAACTTGACCTGAATATGATTGGGCTGACCTGTTTTTTATCCCAATTTGATCTTATTGGCTCAATTTTCAGCCAAACATTGATTAGGCTGGCCGGTTTTCAACTTTATGTGTAGTTTATTAATGCATGTTACTAATCAATGTGATCAATCAGGGTTTCAAATTGCTGATGGCAACATTTTGTTTCCATAATTTCACGGTGATTTCCGCCCAACTGTGGCTTTTTTTTTTTATTTACTTATAATATAAGAATTTATGATTGCAACAAGAACAACAACTATCCCATTTGGCGAGGTCTGTTACATTGATCACACAATGCAATTATGCTCGTAAAGAATTTATAATTCCATACTTGAAAATTTTTTGCTGCTTTACGGTGGCTAGAAACCTTTAACCTGAAACGCCCACTGGTGTAAAGGCCAAACCACAATGCAATCACAAATGCAACCGCAATTACAATTCAAGTTGCAAACCATCAAAAGACAAAGACATGAAGCTTATGAACTTCAGCCATTGGCTACTTTTATGCGAATATCATTGTCGTTTTATAATAAAGTACTGCATTTCATTATTTGTTTGTTGATCTTTAAGTGGGATATATTTCCTTATTTCCTTATCCTAGAAAAGATTACACTTCATTATATTCCTTTTCGGTAATGGATAATTAGAAAATTTAGATTGAAACATTTGGACTGAAATGTAAAATTTCAAATATGTATTTTGATTCCATACACTGTATTACATCTGTTTATTCACTAATGATAACTTACTAGGTCTTTGTTCATGAAATAGCTTGGAAGACGCATGGAGTCAGTGGTTCTTCCACTAGAGCTAATACAACTGTTCAAGAGTTCAGATTTTTCTAGTCAACAAGAGTATGAGGCTTGGCTGAGGAGAAATTTGAAGGTTCTTGAAGTGGGACTCCTCTTGCATACTCACATTCCATTAGACAAGGCAGACACTTCTGCACAGCGCCTTCGGCACATAATCCGTGGATTCCTTGAGAAACCCATTGATGTTGGAAAGAGCGGTGAATCAATGCAAACCTTCCGGAGTGTTGTTATGTCTCTTGCTTTCAGATCATCTGATGGGTCTGTTTCGGAGAAAGGCCATTGGGCAGATGGGTTCCCGCTGAACCTATGGATCTACCAAACCCTTTTAGAAGCTTGTTTTGATACTCATGCAGAAACTTCTGTGGTAGAAGAGGTTGATGAGGTCTTAGAGCTCATTAAGAAGACCTGGGTTATGCTTGGAATTAATGAGATGCTGCATAATATTTGTTTCTCATGGGTATTATTTCATCGGTACGTTGCCACTGGTCAAGTAGAAAATGATCTGCTATTTGCATCCAGTAATCTACTAGCGGAAGTTGAGAAAGATACTGAGGCCACCAAAGATCCTTTTTACTCTAAAATTATGAGCTCCACATTGACTTTGATGTTAACTTGGGCAGAGAAAAGGCTCCTTGCATACCACGACATTTTCCATAATGATAATATTGAATCAATGGAAAGCGTTGTTTCTCTTGCTGCGTTGTCAGCAAAGATATTGGAAGAAGATATCTCGAGAGAGAATAATTGGAAGAAGAAAGAAGCTGATGTAGTCTACACCAAAGTTGAAAATTATATTAGATCATCATTGCGTGCTGCTTTCACTCAGGCAAGTTCTATTATTGAAGCTCCCTCCCTAAATATGAAAATTCCCTTTTATGTGGTACACATACATGATAAATTATGACATATTTGTGTGGCATACTTTTGAAACCACTGACTAGAATAGGATGAACTCAACTGTTTCGCTCTATTATGGTGTTAAATTCTAAAAAAATTGATCTTGAATTTGGCTTTGGTTTAGAGAATTGCTCTATGGTTTGACTACCCTGTGCATCACATGCATAGATTAAGGATCCAAAACAAGCAGCTTTTTTATTGAGAAAAATAAACATTTAATGAGTTGGTGTCTATAATAAATAAATGTTCTGTTTTCCCATGAAAATTTCTAAATCGGGATCCTATTTTCTAAATCAATTACCTATTTTTGGTGACAGTATGACAGTATGACTTAACTCTCTTTAATCTACTTTAAGGCAGAGATTGGAGAAACTGGACCCCAGCAAGCGTCCGTCTAGAAAACAGAATAAAGCCTTTCCCACTCTTTCTGTCCTTGCACGGGACGTTATTGAATTGGCTGTTAACGAAAAAGCGATGTTTAGTCCCAGACTGAAGAGATGGCATCCTCTGGCTGCTGGTGTTGCCGTTGCTACCCTTCATGTTTGTTATGGAAATGAGTTGAAGCGGTACATTAAGGGTCTCAATGAGTTGACGCCCGATGCTATTGAAGTCCTGACAGCTGCTGACAAATTGGAGAAAGATCTCGTGCAGATAGCAGTGGAGGATTCTGTTGACAGTGAAGATGGTGGGAAATCCATTATAAGGGAGATGCAACCTTACGAGGCTGAAGCTGTAATTGCTAGTCTGGTTAACTCATGGATAAAGATAAGAGTGGACAGACTGGCAGAATGGGTTGACAGAAATCTGCAAAAAGAGGTATGCCAATTCTTGTTGCTCATAATCTAATTAAGTTGTCATTTTTTTTTTCCAATTAAGTAAAATATCCGTCTCTTTGATTTTTTGGTGGAATTTCTTACCATATATTGTGAGATATACTACCATTACTTTGTTTTTACTACAAAAGAACATGTTTTTTAATGTCACCGTCCTTTACCATAGGTATGGAATCCACGGGGTAACAAAGAGGGCTTTGCTCCTTCTGCCGTCGAAGTTCTACGGATCATAGATGACACTTTGGAGGCTTTCTTTCTGTTGCCTATACCCATGCATCCAGTTTTGCTTCCTGAGTTGATGTCTGGTCTTGACAAATCTCTCCAACAATACATTTTAAAAGCCAAATCTGGCTGTGGTATATTTCTACTGCATAGCATTTGATTTCCCAAACGAGTTATTCAATCCCTGCGTGACCTGTTTTTCCTTTTTTATGTTCTGCAGGGAACCGTAACACTTTCATCCCAACTATACCTGCATTGACTAGGTGTTCCACAAAATCAAAATTCAATGGTGTGTTTCGGAAAAAGGAAAAGTCACAGATGTCTCAGAGGCGGAAAGCCCATGTCGGAACCACAAACGGAGATAACTCATTTGATATGCCCCAGATGTGTGTTCGCATCAATACTATGCAGCGCATTCGCATGGAGTTAGTGGTTTTGGAAAAGAGGGTAGTTGCAAACCTCAGCAGTTCCAAATCCGTGAACGAGAACGATATAGGAAATGGGGTGAGCCTGAAGTTCAAGCTTTCTGCAGCTGCTGCTGTGGATGGTATCCATAAGCTCTGCGAATGTATAGCATACCGAGTTGTCTTCCACGATTTATCCCATGTTCTTTGGGATGGCCTATATGTCGGAGATGTTTCATCATCCAGGATTGAGCCTTTTCTTCAGGAGCTTGAGCAATACTTGGAGATCGTATCATCAACCGTGCACGATAAAGTTAGAACGCGCGTAATCGTTGAACTAATGCAGGCCTCATTCGATGGATTCCTGTTGGTTTTGTTGGCTGGAGGTCCGTCACGAGCTTTCTCTCTGCAAGATTCTGTTATAATCGAGGAAGATTTCAAGTTTCTGACTGACTTGTTCTGGTCCAATGGAGATGGATTACCAGCTGATTTGATAGAGAAACATTCCGCCACCTTGAGAAGTGTACTTCCCTTGTTTCACGCGGATACGCAGCACATAATTCAGCAATTCATTGAACTTACTAAGGAAATGTATGGTTCTTCGGCCAAATCGCGGCTTCCATTGCCTCCAACAGCAGATCAATGGAGCCCGAGAGAGCCGAACACGCTTCTGCGTGTTTTGTGCTATAGGAATGATGAGGCAGCTGCTAAGTTCCTTAAAAAGAATTACAACTTGCCTACGAAAGTCTAACAACTGACAAGTAACTCCGCTCCTCCGTCACGCCACGCTGTGCCACCCTATACGATTTTTTTTGCGCCTTCTTTTTCTGATTCGAAACTCACACGTTGGTTTATGAGGATATATGATTGAGGTAAAGCTAATATGCGTTTATCAGTGATTAACCTTAGGAGATTTGGTTGTTTATCGCCATGAATAATGCTCAAAAGTCAAAAGTGTAATTTGTACAGGTGTGTTCCTTCGGCTTTCTGATTTGCTAGCTTATTTCCAGCTTGTGTTGAAATGCGATGACTGATCGCTTGGTAATAGAGGACTATTAATACTTTACTATACCTTCAAGAATACCTTAAGAATATGATATGTTTTTCGATCAAAACTATTGTTCACTTTAAGGTTTTTACTTTAATCTGCCTAATATTTTATTTTTAAAATTGTAATAATTTTTTGTAGATTATGTACTACGTTTGAAGAATATGATTTTTTTTTATCAAAACATATTTTTTAAATTATTTAAATTATTTGAAGTTTTTTTTTAAAAAATAATATATTATTTATTTTAAAGTTTCTAGTTTAATTTACATAATTTTTTATATTTTTATAATTGTAACAATTTTTTTAGAGGTGGTGTATTTAACAGTTGAAAAGTATGGTGCTTTTTGATCAAAATGCATTTTTTACATTACTTAAATAATTTGAAGTTTTTTTTTAAAAAAAATGTATTATTCACTTTGAAGTTTTTAGTTAAATTTATACAATTTTTTGGAAAACGTTTGTTGTACACGTGAAGAATACAGTATTTTTTTATCAAAATGCATTTTTTAAATTACTTAAATCAATTGAAGTTTTTTTTTTAAAACAATGTATTATTTGTTTTGAAGTTTCTCTTTTAATTTATACAATTTTTTCTATTATAAAAATTATAACAATTTTTTTAGAGATTGTGTACTGTACCGTTGAAGAATACATTGTTTTAACAAAATGCGTTTTTTAAGTTACTTAAATATTATTTGAAGTTTTTGAAAACAGTATATTATTCACTCTGAAGTATGTAATTTAATTTACACAATTTTTTATATTTTAAAAATTACAACAATTTTTTTTTAGATATCATGTATTCTATCCTCCAGACTTTTAAAAATACAACAATATATTATCGCGCTTTAAAATTTACTCAAATAATTTGAAATTTCTAAAAATATTGTATATATGTTTAAAACTAACATTTTTTAGATCAAAACGCGCTTATAAATTACTTAAATCATTTGAACTATTTTATTATTTACTTTAAAATTTCTAGTTTAATCTATAAAATTTTATATATTGTCTTGTTTTGAATAACTACGATGTGTATATGTATATATATAACTTTTGGTTATGTAACACCCTAATTTTTGAGTCCGTTTTTTTTTTTTCTTAACACTAGTGGAAGCTAAATTCTAAATACAACAGTTAATAATAATAATAGTAATAATTACAACCTTTTCAATTTATATGAATTCCTATACAGCTGAACAAATTAATATATGAACTTGAGTTTTAGGTTCACAAGTGTGGTTACTACTAAGAAAATCCTAATCTCCACAATGCCCCGATACCTGCAATATGGTAACCGTCAGTTATATGTAAAACATATAACTGAGTAACCCCCGACATTTTTTAAAAACACTTTTATACCATATCGCAGCCAGTCTAATTGGAAAACACCCCATTTAGTCCCTAACACACAATTCAATCCACAATCAATGCCACACTCATACATAATGCATGCTATGACAATTATAAATGTATGCATGTCATGATATTTCATTATCATACTTGTTTCATTTCTTTTCTTTAGTCTTTTACGGAAGCCTCGTGCACAAGACTTCTCCCTAGGCGCATGGTAGCAACACGCGCTTGAGCTCAATCATGGGATTACAGCAAGCATCCCTACCGTGATCAACTGTCAGGCTATCTTGACCGCGTTCATTGGGAATAGCCCAAGACTTCCTTACCCGTTCATTGGAATAGTCCTTTCTTTCGGGTCATCTGCCCAGTCACAGGGCAACCCTACTAGTTCAGGCCATCCTACCCCGTTCATTGGAAGACCCTACATTCTCAATCTTTTCATGCTTGTCCACTTACCCGGTGTCTGATCGGTGGGAATCAACCCGCTTACTCAACATTCGTTGATGGGGGAAAGCTTTGTCTTTAAATTTCATTTTCATTTCACATCAAATATTATCATGCATTTCACATTCAACATTCATCATTCATCATTCATCATTAATGTCATAACACATACCACATACCACAACATCTCCATGATCCTATTGCATGTTTATAAGTCACATGAACCTAATTTCATTCATTCCTATCCTAGAAATGGATTCATGATGTTTACATTGCAATTTGTTTGATTATGTTCATGTAGAAATAAGCATGGAGAAGTGTTGATTTTAGAGGATTGGACTTGAATAATGAAGGAAAGGATGAAGAAAGTTGAAGAGAAGACGTAGAAAACACTTAAAAGCTGTCAAACACAATCTTGTGCGCACAGCCCAGGAAGGTGTGCGCACCCCTATTCTTATTTTGGTCATAACTTGAGTTGTAGACCTCCAAATTGACTGAAACCAAAATCATTTGAAAGCTAAGAGCATGCTCTACAACTCTTATGAAGACCACAAAACCTATTTCTAAAAGTTTAATTGACAAAAACAGTCATCTTTGACAGGGATGTGCAAACAACAAAACAAATACTTTCATATAGACACTATCTCAGTAATTTGGTCATAACTAGAGTTGTAAACCTCCAAATCGAGTGAAACAAAAAGCATTTGAAAGCTAAGAGGATGCTCTACAACTCTTATGAAGACCACGAAGTCAATTTCCAATTAAAACCAATTCAAAAACCCAGTTCAAATTGTTCCAAAACAGGGAAAAATGGTATTGATCAACTTTTCATAAATTTCAATCTTCCCTTCCATCTCAATTCCTCAAAATCATATTAACTTCATCTAATTCAATATAAATCACTTAAAGATCAATTCACATTATCATCAAGATCATTCTCATACATTCACATTCACAATCCAATATCCAAACAAACAATCAACATAAATGCATCAACCCCACACATATAGAACAATTCAACCAAGATCAACTTCAAACCTAATATCGTAAAACCTCAAATTCCTAATTTCCTAATTGGAGTTTTAAGTTTGGGGTTTAATGGGGTTACCTTCAAACCTTGAGTTCCTAAGCACTTCTTGTTCTCAAGCTCCACCAAATCTTTCAATCTCCACCAGTAGACTTGGAAATCCCTTGGTTTCCTTGGAAGCCCAAGAGCTTGAGGAAGATCATTTGAGCCTTGGAGTGGAGAGATTATGGATCAAATGCTTGGATTTGGGAGAGATTGGGTGTGCCCTAGGAGAGCAAGTAGGAAGAAGTGAGGAAGATGAAGTTAGAGTTGGATTTTTGGAGTGTGAGAATGTGAGAGGGAGAAATGAAGGCGTGGGAGAAGAGGGAGGCAAGGAGGGGGTTTTGTAAAAATTTCACATCTTATTAAAAATTGTTATATGGTGCTTCCTTCCACTTCTCTTAATAATTGCAACAATTCTCATTGAAATTCCTAATTTCTCCAAAAGAACTACCAATTCTCACTTGGAAATTTATGGGATGTTACAGGTTATATTATGACAAGTTATGTACTACCTCCGGACTCATATATAAGCAAAAATTGACTAATTTATACATATTAAGAAAATTGGTTAGTTACATTTAATTTTTTTTTATTTCATGTAAAAGTTAAACTCCAATTACTAAAATGACCTCTAACATATTTATTGCAAGGTAGAAATAATAACATTAAATGAAGGATAGATTAAGAATAATAACATTAAATATGATAAAAATAATTAAAATTTATTTATATTTTGAAAAAAAAAAAAAAAATTGGCTTATATTTGAGTAAAGAGTAGTACATATTTAACTACTTAGAAAAGAAACTCTCAAGTTCTATTTAACATTTTTGTATACTTACTAGTGTGAGAATCCTCATATTTAATTACTTGTAAGAGGATTTTATGCTTGTGCATTAAGTAGTTATGGTGTTACACAGGGTGCATCTGACGCCCATTTCATGGGTTTGGACGCAAAACAGGGATAAAAGGAATTATATGGGTCCAATTTCTTGATTTCTTGAGTTTAGGCATCTACCACCTCTTTGCCCTTTCCTTTTCCTTGTTCCTTAACCTCTTGAAGTGCTATTTTCAACCAACATCCAAGATGAGAAGGAGTGAGCCTCATGATGAAAAGCTTGCATGTGTAGAGTCCTTGATGTTAGAATTGATGAAGTAGAAATGTCAATTTAGTTGATGGAAGGCACATTCAAGGAGAAGTGAAAGAGAAGATGAAAGTATGTGTTTGAGTTAGACAAGAGTTGAAATGTGGAGATGGTGATTTGAGGGAAAAGTGGGGTGAAGTTGGGGAAGAGGGGAACTGTATTTTTTCCCTTGAAGGAGTAGATTTTGAGGAAAGAGAGTATGTTTTTGTCTCTTAGGAAATGGGAATGTGATGATGTTGAAGTAATATACACTTTAAAGATATGGTGTTTTTTGATCAAAAACTCGAAAAACATGTTTTTTAAATTACTAAAATTATTTGAAGTTTTTTAAAGTCATGTATAATTAACTTTTAAGTTTTTAGCTCAATCTACATAATTGATATTTTTCGATCGAAATGCATTTTTTAAATTACTTAAATCTTTTGAAGTTTTTTGCTCAATTTACATAATTTTTTATATTTTTAAAATTATAATATTTTTTAAAGATATCGTGTACTATACTTTTTGAAGAATACAGTATTTTTAAAACAAAATGCATTTTTAATATAATTAAACCATTTGAAGTTTTTTTAAAATAGTATACTATTCATTTTGGAAGTTTCGATAGAAATGGATGGATAAGAAAGCAACCTAAGAGGAGGGTGAAAAAGATTGAATTAAAATTAAATGATACTTTTTCTACGGTTTTGGAATGAACTCAAGTTACACAACAGAAAATATGGATTATATCTTTGAATCAAATTGAATCACAAAGTGCAATTCTAATGTACAAAGATAAATAAATGGATTCATTAAAAAACAGAACAAGCTTTTCCCTAAATTGGTTTTATTCAATGTTTAAGTGGAATTTACAAACCCAACACAAAATATAAGTTCTAGATTGAAGTGAATATTCCTGAGATTGATTTTACTCAAATTCAAGTTGCTTTCAAGATTCAATTACAAATCAAACATTTGAAAGGTTGTGAGCTAGCATCAAAACATGAAAACAAGACACAAAACACAAGATATATCCTGATTCGATGTTCTAACAATATATACATCCAACTCTTTTAGCTTTCACTCTACTATCTCACAAACTTTACACAATCGTTTTTAGAAAACTACCCACCAAGAGACCATTCTCTTAAATTTTCACAACCACCTAAAGAGTGTCTTTAGGATTTTTCACAAACCACCAAAGTTTTCCTTTGAATTTATGCCAACAATCACAAACACCTCAGGTGTGTCATCCACTTGAGTAAAGCGACCCAAAAAAATAATAAATAAAATCCACTTGTGTAAACATCATGAGATTGACCGTCTTGAATCACTTTCTATTTCGATACTCAACATTTACTGATTTCATTCTGCAGAAACCAAATTAAATGTAATTTATTTTCGCTGGTTGTTTAATGACCCAGGGTCAATTAATCAGGCGTCAATACTTCACAGACACCAAAAGTGTGCGATGAATTTTTAATATGTTGCTTTATGCTTTGTTGCTCGTTTGTCTATGTGGTAGAACAGGCTATACCATGCCCCGAAATGAAATTTACGAGTAACTAGCTAAAAAAGACAGGGATTTGTTCAAAAAAAAAAGACTAAAAAGACAAGGAGGCATTGACATTTATTAATTTTTCCCCTCATCAAAAACACATCCTTTTAAGCTTTCAAAAGGGATGGAGCAATTACGTGATCTTAAATGGCCAGAAAATTACCATAGAAATCATTTTTGAATGAGCATTTTTTAATCCTAAAAGCAAGATAATAAGTTAATAACCATTCAGTCAAAAACACATAATTCCAAAATTTCTGTTGGATCATTCGATGCTCGAGAGAGTAACTGATAATTCCGGCAAAATCTATCCATGGCCCTAGTATTAGTTGGGTATACATGTATACATGAAGCGTGAAGTAACAAATAAGGTTACCAACTACAAAACGAAATAAAAAACTAAACTAGAAGGGGTTCCGTTTAGGTCCTTTTCTTTTCGAGGCCGTTTTTGAACTTGCTTTCTGCCAAACATGAAAACAAAAATCCGGTTATGACTTGGTTAACTGATTTCTGATCAAAATATTAAAGAACACAACGCCATATAAGACAATTATGTACATACCGATTTTGATTTTTTAGTCTTTCCTCGAATCCTATTCCTTGGAGGTTTCAATTTGTATATCCGAACCATCCAATGGTGAGTAGTGAAGACCTGAATGCATTAAAAGCCATGGTTGACATACATCAGAATAACATACAAGGTACAATGATCAAGAATCCCTAATACTAACAATATCCAAATAAATCAACTACAAAACTAACAATAGCAATGTAGGCCATTCTAAACCAAAAAATATATAAGCAGGTAATATCATACTGTTTATCCATACTAGGTATTGTAGAACCAATAGCATGGTTAGTTCAGTAATTCATGATGCCATGTGCTCAAGGAACATCATTCCTGAAAGATTAATTTAAAGAAGCAGAGCACAGTTTCAATAAAATTATCTGACCTCCTCAAAATGCGTAAGTTTGAAATATTTCTTCCCGATTTCTGTCCGCCTCACCCGGTCAAAAGCTTTACCATCTGTCTCCACAAATCTAGAGCAATAAGAGCGTAGAGGAGTTAAGTAGCCTAACAGTAATGGACAATTTTTCAAACAACCAAGTTTACAGCAAAGCTGACCTGTAATATGAAAGTTTATACATGAGGCAGTTTAGCATTGTTGGTGTGGCCATAGAATCAATCCTATATTGACCGTCCCTCTTTTGGACAATTGTAAATTAACAAAAAAAAAAGGTTAACACTCCTCAAAAGCTAATTATTTAAGGAAGCTTGATTATCATATAATTTCCAAAAACAAATATCAATGCCTTGATATAATAATCCCTGGTGCTCGTGAACTTACCAAGTAATCTGGTTCCTTTATATGAGGGAATACACCCCCACCAATACGAACCATCCACAGGAACTTATTGATATCATCACTGGGATAACCAACCAGTCCTAATAATATGAATAGCAAATACATCAGAACAGGATGGCTTAAGATAATCTCAGCAAAGAGAAAGAAGCTGACCTCCAAAGACAACAAGAACATATTTGACATCCAAGGAGTGGAAAATTTCCCAAGCTGCCTTCTCTGGAGAAGACATAGCAGTGCCAACAGTAGCAATATGTGTGTTATTCCAGGTATTATTGTCGACAATGACAGTTCTATTAGCCATGGCAGTCGTTTGGTATCCATAATCCCACCAAGATGCCACCTACAAGAAATTTTATGGGCTCAATATCTCTTTGACGTCCATAATGTATTTTTACCAACATTTACTCTTTATTTGGGGGTAGGTAAATAATTTTAGGGAGAAAAGCAATATAGGAAATTCGATAAAATATATAATTTAGAAACATTACCCACTCGAGTGGTTAATTAAATATGTGGCTAACACATTTACCAATATTTGATACTTATTAAATACTACAGAGTTAATAGGCCTACTTCGGAACTTCTAAGGAGTTCAGAAATTATAATATCTCATAATCACTTTCAACGCTGTAAAGCATAAAAAAAATACAGGACCCATTCCAATGTAATGATTGATAACTCCTCACTGACCATTGAATGATTCTGGGAGAAAAAGGGAAGAAGAATCAACATGTTCACGAGACCAAATACTTATAGATTATGCCGCAACCCGCAAGTGGTTCAAAATATCAGTTGAATCACCTCAAGTATCATTTACATTTCACATTTCATAATATCAAACTATTGAAGATAGTCAAGTTCCATTATCAAAGCCCTAATGATCAACTTACACAACCTACAGAATCATTACCTGTCATATTCTGTCCAGTGCAATTTATGGTACATAAAACTGAATAAATTTCAAAACATTATCTATGATTCGGGAATTAGTACAAAACACAGGAAGTCATGTAAGCGAACCATTGTAATTTCTTCCAAATAGTCATTTTCAGAAAGAATATCCATAATATGCCGAAATATTTAACTCAGTAAGATAAAACAGAGATAGTTCATACCAAAATATTTGCAACACAGTGTAAAGAACTTGTGGACAAGCAGATACAAACATTTGTTAGAAAAGTACAGAAATGCATTGGTACTCACTTTATCATCTACGTCTGTATTATGACTCAGCCAAGCATAAGCCTCTCTAAAATCATCAAACACATGAAGTCCATCATGTGAATAAGATGTTAGAACAATAGACGGAGCTGAATAAGCTTCGGCTGCTGCCCATACGCTGTGAACCTGCAAGAGTGATCAAGACAGTGAGTTCGTTGTAAACATCACATGAGCTTTATTTATTATATCATTATTTATCTTACATAGTAGCACGGAAGGAAATTCCTGTTAGAAAAGATTGAAGATAATAAATGATTAAGAAAAGTCATCATACTTCTAATTGAGTATTAACTATTAACATGAATCCTACAATTGATAATAAGAGACCGGGTAATGATTTAAATAAGAAAGAAATTGCAAAGTGATACATATTAAATATATTAGTTAAACACAAGGAAGAAGTAAACTGTAAACACCTAGTGGGAAAAAAATCTTGTATAAATCAGATAATCTACACTATATGATACTTCCATACTTCAAATGAAAAATGTCAAGCTTTGGTAATTACCACATAGAAGGCACCTAGAAACACAAGTAAGAGAATAGCAATGATGGATGTTTCCAGAGGTAAAACCAAAAGCCTTTTCTTAATTTGCGACTTGCTAAGAGGCTTTTCCACATGTTCCTTTTCCTTCTTCTTGCTTTTCTTTGAGGTTCGTTCCTTTGATGTATCCTCGCTTTTATCAGTTTTGACAGAATCATTTGGCACGGAACTTTCAGAACTGGAATCCCCAGCCTTAATAGTCAAAAGCACAATTTGAACAAGGCAAACTATGTTACCAAAAGAATGTAACAAAATACAAAAACTGGTGAGTGGTGACAATTACACAAAAAAAACGCTTACATCAACATGAGAACGATCTGATAGACCAGGCAACTGAAACTTAATTGATCTTGTAAAAACATCAAAAGCTTGAGAAAGAGCAATTCCAGACAAGATGCATGCCGCTGGAGCAAGTACAAGCATCAGGCGAACCTGATATTTGACAAAACTATGCCTTCAATAAAATAACAAACAATGCAAAAGGATGAAAAACAACAGTTCCAATGTTATGCTTACCATGACTCCAGAGAAATATACTGATGTAACAATATAAAGTACCACAAAAGAGCTTGCATCAGATAGGGGCGAAAAGCAAGCCTACAGCAAGTAAGCATCAGGATGAGTTTGTCTTGTTTTTAACAATGAAACAAAGGATTTTTCTATCAAAAAAGAAAAATCTCACAATAATGCCAGCTGGAACCAAGAATGCCAAGACGTTGATGTCCATAAAGTAAGAAGGCCAAGTAGGTGGTTGATGCTCACTAACACTAGCAATGATTGGTATGTACTTGCTTGCATAAGTACTGTCACACCACAAACAATTTACAAAATCGGCATTAGAGCCAAATTAGAAGAAAATGTTTTTGCAAATGACATATATAAAGATAAACTTTGCGACCTTTTTTAGCTATGTTTAGTAATTCCAAAGTTATTATGAAATTGTAGGATTAACAAGCACCTCAATCAGAGAATATCATTTTAGGTGGAATAAATTATTATTTCACTAAAAAATGTTTTTTTTAAAAGGACTTGAATGATAAAAAGGTTGGCAACACAGCACTGACGGGTCCAGTAGACTTAAACTTCTTCCACTCCATCCCTTTGTTGGGCTTGAAGCTACCAGCGCTATAAGTACTGCTATTACTGCAAAACACACAGCCCTGAAAAATAAACAAAATAAGCAGAGGGATTAGTTTAATTTTTCACTTGTGATGTTTTGAAAAGTAAAATAAGCCAATCAAAGGGACCCACAGGCCAACAGAGACAACTAGTGCCACAGCTACTTTGAACATTTTTGGGGAAAGAATTCCTTTAATATAGTAAACAAGAGCAACCACATGGATGATGATGAAAACCTGCACAAGAGAAATTAGGAGAAAGAAAATAAGGTAGGTTTCAAAGAAACAAATCACTTAAATATAGATGAGAAGCAAATATACAAACAAAAAAGAAAATGATTGGTACATCCTTCATTTTTAGATCATATGTTTCCTCATGAGTTAAATTGATCAAAGATGAAAAAGCATATAATCAGTGTTAAATAATGAATAAGTGAGTAGACTTCCAAAATAGATAGTAGTCGTATAATAACTAGACAATTAGATCTAGAAGCTTGAATGACATTTGCAAAATTTATGAATTTCAGGGCTAATAAGATAGTGGATATTATTAGTTATTAAAATTAAAATATTCATAGAAAAATCCTTAAATTCAGCTGATCAAAAATATTCAGCTAATTAAAACAAACAAGAGAAACAAAGAATTTTCAGCTAATCAAAAATCCTTTTTTATAATAAAAACTATTCTACTGAAAAACCAATAAAGCATTCTTTAAAAAAAAAAGGTAAGCGATAATAAGGTTAGGCTATACACATTCTTGGCCACTTATTTTTAGGCAAAGTTCATCCAAAAATAGGGAGGAAACTCACCAGGAATGATGCAAAATGCTCCGATGTCATTACAGCATTAAATCCAACCACAGGCACCAAGGAGGCCAGCAGTGTGCCTAATACAACCTGCATCGAGAAAATCATAATGAGAAGCAGAAACAAGATAAATTTGAGATAGTTTCCAAAAACAATTATATTGAGACCAAAAACAGCATTTGCTTGTAAGTGTAATTGTAAATAAAAATCCAAGTAGTAAATACATAAGCCAAAATGAATGACAAATTCTCTAATCTATAATCTATTAAAACACCGCATTTACACTTACGCTAAATTGTGCATCAATGTATTGGAGCAAGCAAGTCAAACCGCGTTATATAACACCACTTTAAGAAAGTGTTAAATTTCACAGAATTCCCTAAAATAATGTCCAGATTACAGCTTACTTAACATGCATTTCACCTTTTCAATAGTAAAAGGCAAAAGTATTTATTTAAACTCTTTAACATAACTATATGACTGAAATAGATACTTACAAGAGGTGCATAGGCAATGTAGAGCTGAGAAGAATAGCGACCAGTTACAATACACAAGAGTACATGCATTGGAATAAGGTTAATAATGAAAGTGTACCCTCCCCATGAGCAAACCTGAAAGATAAGAAAAGCAGATCAAATGAATAAGGAGAGGCAGAGGCAAAGGTGTTGAAGATAAGCAGCATCATAAAAATAAAAACTTGCCATATAAAAGTATGCTATGGAATTCAAAGTGGCATAAAAGAGGGACCCTGTATTCAGTGTCTGCATGACATGTAAATCAAGTCAGAAACTCAATGGAGAATAAAGAAGAGTTGAAGTGATGATAATACATTCTTATAATTCTACAGAAAATTTTAAGAAACCAATGCCATTATACAAGGCCATTCAATATAAAGTTGAGTTGTTTGCTTCTATATATCACCTTAATATAGAGGTAGAAAGTGAAGATCAAAGCAAATATAGCGACAGCTTCATTATCATAGCTGCCAGCTACTGATCTAGATATATACGAGGGAACCTGCATATACAATAACATTTGGGACCAATTATGGGTGAAAGATAAGTCAGGGACCAGCAACCATAACATATTATAAGTGTGTAACCATTAACCAACAGCTATGTTGCACGAAAACATGAAGGGAGTATCAAGTACAAAACGATACAACTCGTGGATATGACAAATCTTTAAAAATATTAGGATATGGGTACGACATATTTGTTAAATTAAATTTAGGCATATTCATATATATGACATTAAAACTTTCATAAAATTTTAATCAAATCTCAATAACATATCAATTTCTAAATAATTAGAACATAAATCTTTAAATTGTAAAATAATCTTTCTTAAATTAGAAGTATTAATAGAAGTATGAAGCATTAAAAGTGTTAGAATTTGGGTTTAGGCCTAACTAACTCCCAAAAGCTAGCTCATAGGAGGAGGATTGCCACACCACTTATATACTCTATGGTGGCCCTCTTTCTAGTCGATGTGGGACTTCATCTTAACAAAATTAATACAGAACTTCAGATTATGGGAAGGATACAAATGCCGAAGTATCGTTTGAAGTATCATATCAGACACGGGTACGATACTAATACGTGGCCAATTTTAAAGTATCGGTGCTTTATAGACAGCATCATTAATATACTGATCTACATACTTGAAAAAATATGCATGGTTGTTATTCAAACACTATCCATCACTTATTCACTGTTACTATACATTAATTTGTTGATCACGCGAATATAGAATGATAAATGGGTGAGCCAGAAATTTTGGTCATTACAACGATAAAAGAAATGTTTATAATCAGGAGAAAAGTTGGAAGATAATCTTAATAAGTCACAAGGCCTGTAGAAAAATTCACCATAGCCAAAAGAGCTGCTGCTGTCAAGCCAGCCCCAACACCCTTAACCTCCTACGAAAAGAAGCAGCTACAGAAAATTAGCAAACACATAAATAACAGAAAAAAAATATACTCGGTGCATCTTTGGCCTGGACAAACCTTTGTCAGAAGATAAGTTGCCCATGAAGCAAAGGCTGAGAATATGGGTGCAGTAAACACACACACAGTTTCAACTGAGAGAGGGATGTTTAGGGAATTCAGTATCCTGATAGCAGAAAGGAATGGTCCAAAAATATCAACTATCAACTATCAACTATAAAAATTGAAACAATCGCTTGCATGGGTAAGTAAATTAGTATTTAATCAACAGAAAAATCACAGCATATGAGAACTGACAACCAACATCTCCTACTGTGTATTTTCAAATGCCTACCACCATAAGGTGCCCGCTGTTAAGGTCAAACCAGGATAGACAGTCCCACCAATTACACGACCAAGGGGATACCTAGAAAAGGAAAGGTAAGCCAGACATCAAATCCAGAAACGTTTAACAACCGGATTAAAATACACATGTTTAGAGGAAAATCGGTTAATTCCTAAAAAACATTTACTTACCAAGTTCGGTCATCGAACCAGTTCCAGAAATCATATATCCCATTCTTTGTCAAATACTGAAACCAACAAATATGCCCATCATCTTTTGTGAATCTTTACCACATTGATATTTACTAAGTACAATTGCACAAATGCAGTAAACCAGCACGAGAGACTCCTTGTTTCTCCCAAAAACATGCAGTAATAGGTGCAAAACACCTTCAATCCAAATAATGCTCACCTGAGTGACTCTATAGTTGAAATAAGGGTCAAATTCATGAATAACACTCTCATACTTTATAACCTGTAAACAATGCATATAAAATGTGAGAGACTACCACTAGCAACAAATGCAAAATACTATAAAACCTGTATACTATACTTCTGGAAAAACCAGGGAAAAAAATCATTATGATCTCAAAATATCATTCAGAAATACATAATTCTATACAAGAAAACAACATCACGACTAAAGGAATTCCATAAATAGGAATTTTTACACTATCATCTCTTTTGTATAATTATTTCATCAAAATATCAGTGTGCTAGAAACAACTATCGAATATAATTTTCTAAGTTCAAATTTCAGCTAATAGGAAGTCTTTGTTTCATTATCTGAGTAATATTATAACCATGAATTTATTTCAAAGCATGCATACTTGAAAATTGAAATGATATCACATAGGTTAAAGATCATCTTATATTACTTTGCATTTCGTAATTTCAATCTAATTATTACTTATACACCACCAGTGTAGACATTTTTATATCATTCACTTAACTAGTGAAGAATGAAGACAATTTGGTCAAGTAACAGAAAATAAATTTCTAGAAAGTTATGGTTAAGTAGTCAGCCATTGTGTCAAAGGAATAACTTAATTAACTACAGATTTCAAGTTATGCATACGACGAAACGATTCAATTGAGCGTTTATACGTGGCGCTAAATTCCAAAACATACATCGCATTGAAAATATGAAAATGAGGAACTCAAACAGCGATTAGGTAACCAGATCTGCTGAAGTATAAGGAACGTGAAAATGCTTACGGAGAAGAGACGGATCGAGAAGGCGAGAACTCCGATCAGGAGCAGGATGAAGAACGCGAGAACGTTTCCAAAGGCGTGCCTGATGGAGGTACCGTTGTGAGCATCGGAGGCCGCCATTGACGGCCAGATTGAGCTCCAAAGAGAAATAGAGAGAGTGCGTCTGAGTCTCACTCTGTGACTGGGGTTTATATGTGTAGAAGTCGTTGGAGGAGCCAAGGTAGAAGACTGGGCTGTGTTAGCTTGCGGACGAAAATATCTGCATCTGTCGAGCCAAAAGACAATACTGGCCCTAATTTTGTATTGGATGACTAAATTATCCTTACTCTTTTGACGTGGCAGAACTTTGTTGCTCTTGCTATAAACTTTTGCCACGCTGGGCAATGTGATTGGACGTAGACACTCTTCTCAGGTCTTCGGGCATGTTTTGATTCCACGTTATGCAATACGGAGTTGAATTCCTCAAAATTGTGGAATACTATTCTCTATTTTTATTTTTAATATTTAAATTAATATTTTTATAATAGTAATAAAATAAACAAAATAAAATAATATAAAATTTAATTATTTATATACTTTATTTTTATTTTTAGTATTTAAATTAATATTTTTATAATAGTAATAAAATAAACAAAATAAAATAATATAAAATTTAATTATTTATAGTAAAGAATACGGTACATTCAAACTTATTAAGTGTACCTTAAAATGACCCGCAATATGGATTGAAGTTTGGTTTTTTCGGATCATGTCCTCAATTATGTTCGACGAATAGAATATCGTCACGTTATTAAAAAATTCTATTAGAAAATTAAACATTAAAATTAAAGAAAATATTTTTAATGACAAAACAATATTCTATTATTAAGACATGATTAGAGACATAATTTAGAGACACTGCATTTTTTTTATCCTATGCAATACATGTTGGATTCCACATTATGCAATTGTCTCATTTGTTTGAGGGTTGGTACTTGGTACTATTTTTTTTTTTTTTGGTATAGTGAGGCTGGGTACTATTAGCACGGTGCCAATAGGGATGGTAACTAGGTGTACCCATGGTAACTCGGTGGTGCAGAGCAAGTGCAGCTTTTGATCTCTCTATCCCGGTTTCACTTAAGAGTGGGATGTAGTCGAATTCAAGGATAAACAAGGTAACTAGAAAAAATTCGAACTAAATCCAATTCATGTGGAGAATCGGAGAATCTGTGAACAACTTATGAAAAATTCATGGTGGCATTTATGGTACCTCAGAGAAGAATCTTTGTACCGGTGCCAAAATCTAAATGACTTGCTATTGTAAGTAAAATTTTTCTTTTGCTTTGTTTTTTTTTAACATAAAGTGTTATTATTTTATGTTTAGGGTTTGCTTTTCTTTCTGGGCAAACAATGCTGCTTCTTCTTCTTTCTCTCACCCTCGGTGTTCATCTTCCTAAACCTGCCATGGTTGTCACGTTGCCGCTGATCTGAGTTCAAGTTAGTGCAAGACGGCATCGTCTCCTCCACATTGCCATCGCGCCAAGCCAAACCACATCACTATACATTGGTTCAAGATCGACTTCGTGCAAGACGACACCGTCGCCCCCACATTGTTGCTAGAGTGAAGTCTTCTCGCCATCATCGGCATGCCTGTTAAGACTGTCGATGTCTGTGCCTAGGTCCTGTGGTGAAGGAATAAGAAAGATGCAAATGGAGATTTAGGGGAGAATGGAAGAAGACAGCCACGGGAGAGAGGAGACGAACCTAGATCTGTAATTTCATATTAACAAAATCAGTATTTTGGATCTATAATTGCACACTCAGATTTGTAATTTTTGGATCTAGATTCGTTTTTCCCCCTAATAGTGAATTTTTCTATACAATTGATTATTGCTTTAATGGTGATTTTTTCTGGTTGAATTAATTATTACTTTAATGGTGGATATTTCTGGTTCAATTGATTCTTGCTTTAATAGTGGTGAATTCTTGAATTTTGTGGTCTAGTCCAAGTTTGGGTCTTTGCTTAAATAAAGTAAAAAATCAATAGTTTCACGAACACCAAAAACGACAAGGGAAAGAGTGGCGGTGGAGGGAGACGACGACGGAAGTGATGACGGACATAGACAATGGCTAGTGGAAGTAGTGTTGGAGCTTGGAGACAAGGAGCTCAAGATATGAAAGTGGAAAGTGAGTAGTTATAGAAGGAGAGTAGAGTGGAACTATAATGCAAATTGAAACTTTAAATACAATATGCAGCTATAATGTGAATTTTGGGTATCCGATAATCAATCACAATCATTCATTTAGATATGAATATATCAATGGATGTAACTTAATTGAGTACCGGTGCACAAGAAGATTCCTTGTGCACCATAAGTGGCACCAAAATTCATATCCACATTATTTTTTTAAAAAAATTAATTTATTAATATACTTTTTGAACAAACTAAATATTTAAAATAAATAAATTTATCACTTTTAATTCATATTATATATAAAAACTATTAGAAATTGAATAAAATCTAACTTTATTGTAATTAATATTATTTATAATATTAATACTTAATAATAATATGTGTATATAAATATATAAGTAAGTGTAAATATATATAATTATAGTTGCAAGACGAGTTTAGGAGCGAGAACGAGTGTGCGTAGTTAAATCTTCAAACCCAATCCTGCATCATCAAAAAGCAGGAAAACTCAAACTCATTAAAAATCCATACAAAACGGGTATTCCAAGTCAAAATTGAGATAGAATCGAACGGGTCATGCAAGTTTGACTTTTATAACCATGATTACGTACCACACATGATGATAATTTTTAAAATAAAGCTTATCACTTGAAAATTAGTTTCCAAACAAACAAAAAAAAATATTACATATACCATACCATACTGAAAACAAATTCTATAGTCCGTAGTTTGAACTATTTTGATTTTTTAAGTTTATCATTTTTTATTTACATATTTTTTATTTTAAATTAGTATATTACATATTTTTTATTATAAATATTTTATAATTGTAAAAAAATAATAATAATGAATAGTAACGTTTTACTATTTAAATGTTGATACAATATTTACATTACTAGTATACATCAATTAAATTAAAATTTGTAGGCTAGATTTAAAAACTAAATTTGCAAGTTTAAGGAGAAGTTAATAAAAAATAATCAAGACTAAATTTTAAAAAAAATAAATGAATATTAAAATATTAATTTAATTGGTGTAGATTATTAATTAAAAAAATTATTTAACATCTAAATAGCAAATACATTATTATTCGTTATCATATTTTTTAAAAAAATAAAAAAATTAATAAATTTGTAATATATTAATTTAAATTAAAAATATATATAAGTACAAAAAAAAATATAAACTTAAAATTGGGTAAATTACATTTACCCTCTGAACTTTTAGAGTATTACACTGTTCCCTTGTGTGTTTTCAAACATAACACAGACATTCCTTACATGTTTTCAAAATTATGTAGCCCTCATTTAAATGATAACGGCGTTAACCTTTGTAGGTCTTATTTATAAATGGATGATTTTATCCTTTATTAAAAAAGAGAACAACTCCCCACGTAATCTCAACCCTTCTTAGCCTGGTGAAACCCTTGCAAACTTGCGCCCCTCCTTAAACCTGCGACCTCTTCAACCTTGCCTTTGTTCTTCAAGCCGCGATCTCGCCACCGTTTTTGAAACTCGCGACCTCGCGACCCTTCTTCAACCCTACGATCTTCAAAACACTCCCTCAACCCTGTGACCTTCTCAAACCCTTCTTCGATTTCCTTCATCTTCACCACTTAAGATTTTTAAGTTGGAACCACTTTATTTTCACCCTGTCCAAGAGGTATTTTTTAAGTGATCTTTTGACATTTTAGAGATGTTTTACTAATTAAACATTTTTTTATTTTTAAGTCTCAATCGCTTATTTTTGAAGTGAAAGTCGGAATACTTGTTTGATTCAGTGTAACTTTCCCGATTAAGGGTAAAATTGTCTTTTCATGACTCTAAGGCCATGTGCAAATCGCATATTTATTAAAAATTTAACTGTATGTTAACGTGAAAAGGTGTCAGTGTAACATAAACAAATTTCAGAGGAGGTCTGTGTTATGTTTGAAAATATGCAAGAAAAAATATAATACTCCAAAAGTTCAAAAGGGATCAGTATAATTTACCCCTTAAAATATTAAACAATTCATACTATGGATTTTAGAGTCCGTGAAAACCAGATTCTAGAACCACTTTCAGTGTGATGTGCTATATATTTGAAAATTTTCATTTGCGAAACCTAATTTTAGAGCAATGAACACTTTTAAAAGAAAAATACCAGGCTATGGTGAAACGAGAAGGTGATATACTAATGCAAATAGTGCCAGCCTTGTTTGAGACATCAAAATGCACGGAGCCATGGACATTTGTTGGATTAAGCTTTCCTTTAGTTCTTTTAAGAGATAAATGTAAATTTTCTTCTCAATTTACTCTATGGAAAAAACTTTTGCTATCAATTTAATTCATAAAAATTTTAAAACTTTCATATATTTATTCTCTGGCATTTCCCAGGCACAAAATAAATATATACATGATAGATAATATTTAAAAAATGCTTAAATATGTTTTTAGTCCCCTTAAAATAGAAAATTTATGCTTTTAGTCCTTATGAAAATTTTTCTTTGAAATTAGTCCTTTATTTTCAGCAAATGATTGTTTTTAGTCCCTAGCACCCATCAACCAATTTCTTTCCAAACGCGCCTTTAATAAATAAGATCATTAATTGTTAAATTAATTAATAAAAATTAAAAAAATATTTTTCTTTCTAAAAAGGAACACTTCTCAATTCTCATTCCTCTTTTCCCTACAATCGCAAATCCAACAATATTTAGAGATCTTCAAGATTCTGGCGACGATAGCCTCCATTTTCTTCTTTCATGAATCTACCAACACTAGCAGAACCTTGAGAATACCAGACAATCTTCTCCTAGGAGAAAGCGAAGCCTGTCGCGGGTTTGGTGGCTGCTGCTTCCACGCGTTCAGTGTCGATACCTCGACGAAAAAATAATCATCGCAGTCTCTCTTATTCAACCGCATGGGAGATTGTCACGTGTGCTAGAGGTTGCTTCATTTAAAGTTAGACAATTCCTGGTTAGTGTTAAGTTTAAATTGAGATTCTTCATTGTTAGAGAATTAGAAGGGGAGTGGGTCAATAGAGTAATCAAAATTGAAGAGGGTTTTGATGATGAATTAACTTTGGTTGGGTTGTTATGATGTTGAAAATGAGAGTCAAAGTGTTAAAATTTATAGTCTAAGTTCCAAGGTTCCACATCGCTTAGTTTGTAAAACTTGTCTCTCATAAAGTGCTATATATAGAGACACCTTGTAAGCTTACAATTGAAACAAATAATAAAAACTCTTCCTAGTGTAGTCGTGGACGTAGGTACATTCACTGTATGCCAATCCACATTAAATAGTTGTCTCTCTCTCCCTCTCTTTTTATTTCCTCTTTTAACTAGTTGTCTAACAACTGGTATCACTAGCCATTGGCTAAAAACATACACTATGCTCTCCATTCATGCTCTCCATTTTTCTTTTCAATTGTAAAATATATTTATCAAAAGCACCCTGGTGCTTGCATACAAACATAAGGATCTAAAATTTAAATTGTACAAAATCCCCAATGACACATCAATTTGAACTACTACCCTAATACATACACAATACACCCGTTGAGAAACTATTGTCATCGGTTGAGGCTCCAATTTGATAGCATTAACCCGTCGTTGTACTACCTTCTTCGCGGTGGTCCTTGACGTTCTCCTCGTCTGCAGTGTTTTGCTGTTCTCGCCGTTCGCTGTTCTTGCGTTCTCGTCGCCGTCGCTCGCCGCCCTTCTCTTGCTCTATTGTGCGTTCATGTAGCTATAGGAGGTAAGAATCACCATTAATTTTTGTTATGCTATTTTCTTGAACTTCAAAAATAAAAGAATTTTCAACTGAACCAAACCATTTTCACTATAAACTCAGATTTGAAGGCATTGTTATGAAAAAAAAAGAATCAATTTTTCTCTTGCTTTCTGGTTTGATATTAAGTCACAGCAGATGAGTTTGTGTTTGTTTTCTTTTACTCTTTCTGGGTTTCCACTGGGATACTCATTGATGTTTTTTTTTTGCTTTATTCATACAAAATGAGCTTGTGCTACAATTACTAAGAGAAGCTAGTGATTTTTCGCTTTAAGTTGATGTTGCTTTCTTTGAAGTTTAGTTTAATGTTAATAGTTATTCTTGCTCTTACTGGATCCTTTTGGTGGATCTTATCAATTTCATCCTCTTCAAGAGGCCATACTTACCTAAAGCTTTTGCCTTTTTCTAAAACTTGAGTTCTTGATACTGGTTTGGTTTGGTTAAAAATCGTAATTTCAGACATAACATAACTGATACTGGTTTGATTTGGTTTGATTTCTTGTGTTAATGATGATTTAATGGTCCCGATTTCATAAAATAGTACTCAATAAAGATTTTTGGATTAACATTAAAAGGATAGGTCCACTATAGATATGTGAATGTGTGAGACAATGAGATTTTGGAATCCTCTCCCCCACAAGTAAAAAGTAGAAACTGATAACAGGAAATATCTTAGCTTAATTGTAAAATTTTCATTCCAGAATCAATTTTATAGTAGCTTGGCTTACCAAAACAATTTATCACTATGATTTGCCATTTGCGAGGCCAAAGATCTGTTGCTGATCATGTAATATACTATAATCACGTTTCATGAAAACATTTCTCTGCTTGTTCTATGAATTTCATACTGCAAATTGATTCATAAACCACCTCTTTTTTGTCTTTCTCTGATTTTGAAATGCCATCTTAATTAATACTTTCATAGTTCAATTTGTAGTGAAGAGCATTTCTATTACTGCAGGTCAGCATAACAATGAATATATCAGCAGATTTGCAGTCTCTTTTCACATGGAACACAAAACAGGTTCTTGAATTCAATTTCCATTAGTTTTGGAATCAATACTTTTGTGTTTTTGTCGATCCTTCTTTGCTTCCTAAAAGTATGGAAGTTGTAGGCTATAGGAACTATAAAGGAGGATTAGATGTGGGATGAGTGAAACTTTGTAAGTTAGACTATAGAGAAGGGATGCATGTCTTAATTTATTGTCAATTTGCTCGTCTTCTTTTGTACTTCCTATCTTAGTGGGCACCATTCTTCCTTTTTAATATTTTGTACATAAATTTTTATGTAAGTTTTGAAACTACTTAATACAATACCTTCATTATGGAGCTTCTTTGACTTCTTTTTTACCTCATTTATTTCTGCAATTACATCTATTTAAAATGATGTTGTTTCTCTTACGGTGAATTTGGGGATATATATGATGAAAATCATTTTATATCCACACTTGATGGTTACGTGAAGGTGATTAAAGAATTGCCAGAGGTAGTTATGGAGAGGCATAATTACAATATGAATAACATCACTAGCATTAGAGTTCAAGCTTGGGCTACTGTTAGTTATTACCTGGGAGTTGTTTACCTTATCTTGCAAAAGGAAGGGTAAGTATTGGATCACATTCTCCTCATTTCTTATTAATCTTTTTATATATATATTTTAATATAGTGTAAAATGCAAAAACTATCCCCGATATTTCACAATTGCACAAAACACCTAACTGTATAAAAATGAGCACCTCACACCATGCTTCTTCTTAACTATAGTTAGTGCTCTCTCTATCTACTTTTTCTTTTCTTTTCTTTTCTTCTTGTGAATGTTTGTTGGACTTGAGACTCTATATGACCATAACCCCAAAATAAGTACATAACCACCCCCAAATAATTATTACCATAGGTAATTTATGCTTTTAACACATAATTTGAACTTGTGTTTATTTTTTTATTATAGCTCAAATTGGAATGATTTTACTGTGTCACATGGGAACCGCTCAACTTGCGTTCTTTATAAATTTTTCTTCTTTTACTTTAACTAATTTTTTTACATTTCTACCCTTTTTTGTGTGTTTCCTTGTCTTCTATTGTTAAGTATTAGCTTTAAGTGACTCACTCATGTGAAGAAAAGAATCAATTTCTTTTTCGGCTCCTTATTCTTTTACACTACTGAATGGACAGTGTTGTCACTTGTAAGGAGTTTTGCATTCTTACGTATATTGTTTGATTTTCGTATACTTCCCCCTCCCCCTCCCTTTTTAAATGTCTTGTTGCAATCTAGTGAGGGTTCGCTGGTCCTGCTATGTATTTGTCTTTCTCTTAGAGATGATCATGTATTTTTCTATCTCATAGAGATAAGTACTTCATTTTAGGGACTGCAAAAAGGGTACATTTTTCTTGATTATTCTGCATACATTGGAATTCTTGTTGACAAATGAACTTCTTTATCACCTTGCTCTTTTGTGGACGTTTTTCAGGTTGGCCTATCTTCATGAGGGTCTTGAACCAAAAGTTGTCCATGGAGATGTGAAATATAGCAACATACTCCTTGATCGCCAATGGAACTCCAAGGTTTCTGATTTTGGGCTGGCTAAGCTTTTGTCTTTTGATAATAGCTACGACTCAACTTGAGTGATGGGGACATTTCGGTTAGTATGATTTAGCTAAATATTTGTATTCTAACTTCTAACCATTTTTTTTAGTTTCATTACCTGAATGGTTGCAATGTGTGATAAGTCAACATTATGATTGCAAGTTTTTTAAGGTCAGATGATAACAATTCTCTTCGTTTCTCTTTCTGTAGTTATGTTGCACCAGAGTATGCCTGCACTGGAATGCTGACTGAGAAGAGTGATTTTTATAGCTTTGGGATACTTATCATTTTCTTAATTTGCTACTACTTGATTGATTGATGAACTCATTTGTAAGATTAGTTTAATTTTTTTCTGATTTTCGAAGTCAACCTTATTATAATTTCTTGTCAATTGGATATAAAAAAGTCATGTCTAGCTAGGAATATTTTCCAATTATTTGTTTACGTGGACTGATTGAAACCTTGTTTAATGACTCATTCTTGCTTTTACTTTTGACTTTGAAGCCAATCTTATAATATGTTTTTATTTTTTTGCTAGCAAATTTCATGAACTGCTATTGCATTCCCAGTGCTAACCTTTGAGCAACAAACCTGGATAATAAACAGGGAAAAAAATATCAAGGAAGAGAAAATTAAAGCAGTTTTTTTTTTTGTTTTTAAAAAAACACTATGGTAGCGGTTGTTAGTTGAAATTGTTACTGTAGGTTTTTTTTAAAGAAAAAACCTTATACTAGCGGTTGTAAGAAGAAACCACTGCCATAGATCACCATATAGCAGTGCTTGTAACGTTGAACCACTGGCGTAAAGCGCTTTTTAGTAGTGGTTGACAATTGCTACCATATGGCTTGTAGCGGATTCAGTGGTAGCGGTTTGGAACCGCTATTGTATGGCATAAACAACCACTATCATAGAGCTTTTCTGGTGTAGTGGTGCTATGGTGAGGGTGAATTGAGTGCTCGTGCGTGCGTGAAGTAATGAAGCTGTGTGGTTTGCTTGAAATGTCAATTATGGTAAGTGAAATGTTTGGAGCCGATGGTGAGTGAGGGTGCTAGACTACTAGGGTCCTTACTATTCTTATCACACATCTTTTCAAAATGAGTAATTCCTAATTCTCTTACTCTATGTTCCTACAAATCCTCCTATTTACTTGTTAAAGAATATTTTCAATGTTTTTTATGGTTTCAAGATTGAAAGTTCACTTAATTTCATAATTTATATGGTAATAAGAGGATAAGTAGGAAGATTTTTAAGAGAATTTAACATTACTCTTTTAAAATACACCACATATTTATTTTGCTTAGGGATTAGACTCCGTTTAGTTCAAAAATATCACACCATAATTCAACAAAACTCAACTCGGGATTAGACTCCCGTTTCTTACCGGGTTTAGACTCTGGATGAGTGCTGTGTAGCGGGATTAAGAATAAGTGTTACACGAATAGTTTTGTGCGACTGCTAGCATTGGAGAAAATATTTTTTATTATTTCATTTAACAATTAATAAGTTAATTAACTAAAGGCATGTTTGAAAAGAAACTGTTTAATGGGTTTAAGGACTAAATATAACCCTTTTCTAAAATTAATAGACCAATTTCAAAGAAAATATTTCATAAGGACTAAAAGTAAAAATACTCTAATTTATAGGAAAAAAAACATATTCACGAAAAAAAGAAGTAAAAAGATAAAACTTTGTATGATTTAATAACAAAATCCTAATGATAAATTTATCTCTGAAAAATCAAATGAGATTTATCTATTTCTTTGTTTATCTTTTAAATGGTTGTGGCAAGCGACATATCAAACAAAAAAAAAAGTATTAATAGTTATTTTTTCTCACAAAATTGTATTTTTCAAGATAAAGCAATTATTTTTTATTTTTTGCGTATACAATATTTTAAAGTAAAATTTATGTTATTAGATTAATAAATTTATATTATTATATTCAATTTTGAATTTCTTCAAAATTAATCTCTGAAGGTTGAAAAAAAACTAATCTCACTGAAGTGTAATTACGCAAAAAAAAAAAAAAAGGAATTATGAAATATCCTATCTTCCTTTTTTACTTTTAAAAAAAATTTGATTTTTGGGCTTGGAAAAGTAAAGCCCATTGATCCAAAACCCCTTGCCCAGTCCATACCTGAGAACCGACCAATTGGTGCCTCAAAGGCAACGCGCTATTTCACTTGAACCTGCCTTCATCATCCAGTGTCTTTCTCACTTTCCTCGTCGTCGATATTCCAGGTATATCGTTTCCTGCACTTTCTAGGGTTAGGGTTTTTTCTTTTCCACCAGCAATTCTTCTTCAATTTCAATCTCGACTTTATCCCCTTTCCTGTGCTCCCTATCTGTAAAAAATTAAATTGATCGTTCTTCAATCAAAACGATAGAAACTATTCTGTTGTTCACGTTGAAGTTGATTCTGGAAATCGGGTTAGGTTATCGTTTTGTTGTGTGTTGAATTTGGAATTTTCGTTTTTCTTTTTTGCAGGACTATGGCGGCTTTGAAAGAGCTTCTTCCTCCAGCGAAATCATCGTCAACCACATACTACGACCATAGCAACGATCCATGGTTCAAGCAGAGATTCTCTTCGTCCGAGGAGGAAAAAGCTGCTGCTGCGATCAAGCAGAAACCGGTGCCACCTTATCTGAAGCGTGCTGGTTTCGTTCCTCGTAAGGTGGAGGATTTTGGGGACGGTGGAGCGTTTCCCGAGATCCATGTAGCTCAATACCCCCTTGACATGGGAAGGAACAAGTCTTCGAAGCCAGGTTCAAAGATTCTTCCAGTGACGGTTGATGCACATGGAAACGTTGCTTATGATGCCATAGTGAGGCAGAATGAGAATGCTAAAAAAATTGTGTACTCGCAGCAGAAAGATCTGATTCCAAAGTTTTTGAAGAACGATGAAGATGAGGGTATGGATGATGATGAGGATGTCCAGAAGGAGATTGAAGAAACAATGCAGGAAACAAAATCAGCTCTTGAGAAGATAGTTAATGTGAGACTGAGTGCAGCGCAGCCCAAGAATGTTCCCAAACAGTCATCTGATACTAAGTATATTAAGTACAAGCCTTCACAGCAGTCAGCGGCTTTCAATTCTGGGGCAAAGGAGAGGGTTATTAGGATGGTTGAGATGCCGGTGGATCCACTTGAGCCTCCAAAGTTCAAGCATAAGCGTGTTCCAAAGGCTTCTGGCTCCCCTCCTGTGCCTGTGATGCATTCACCTCCAAGGCCTGTTACAGTGAAAGATCAGCAGGATTGGAAAATACCTCCTTGTATTTCTAATTGGAAGAATCCAAAGGGTTACACAATCCCTCTTGACAAGCGTCTTGCAGCTGATGGGAGAGGCCTTCAGGATGTTCAGATCAATGATAATTTTGCAAAGCTTTCAGAGGCATTGTATGTTGCAGAGCAGAAGGCTAGAGAGGCAGTTGCTATGAGATCCAAGGTTCAGAAGGAGATGCTTCTAAAGGAGAAGGAAAGGAAAGAACAGGAGCTGAGGGCCTTGGCTCAAAAAGCACGCTCCGAGAGAATTGGTGTGGCCCCTCCAGCTGCCATTCCTGTTGCTTCGGAGAGGAGCAGTATGGATGATGCTGATATGAGAGTTGATTATGAGCAGCCACGGGAAAGGGAGAAGAATTTCCCAAAGGAAACAAGGGAAGAAAGGGAGGAGCGGTTGCAACGCGAGAAAATTCGTGAGGAACGGCGAAGGGAAAGGGAAAGGGAGAGAAGATTAGAGGCTAAGGATGCTGCTATGGGAAAGAAAAGCAAGATTACAAGAGATAGGGATCGTGATATAAGTGAGAAAGTTGCTCTTGGTATGGCTTCTACCAAGCCAGGGACAGAGGTCATGTATGATGAAAGGCTATTTAACCAGGAAAAAGGAATGTCGTCTGGGTTTGCCACTGATGATCAATACAATGTGTATGACAAAGGCTTGTTTACTGCGGCGCCAACACTTTCAACGCTGTACAGGCCGAAGAAGGATCTTGATAATGAGACTTATGGAGGGGCAGATGAGCAGTTAGAGAAGATTATGAAGACTGATCGCTTTAAGCCTGACAAAGGATTTGCTGGGACTTCAGAAAGGACAGGTCCAAGGGATAGGCCTGTTGAGTTTGAGAATGAAGAAGCTGATCCATTTGGTCTGGATCAGTTCTTGACAGAAGTGAAGAAGGGTAAGAAGGCCATGGAAAAAGTAGGTGGTGGTGGAACCATGAGAGCAAGTGCTGGATCTTCGATGCGTGATGGTCATGACGGAGGTTCAGGTCGGACTCGCATTGGATTTGAAAGAGGGCATTAATGTGGTTATGTTAGCTCTCCCCTATCTTTGAGTATCCCTCGCCCTCCCTTGTGGTGAACTAAACTGTTTTTGTATTCTGCTTATAAACTGCTTAAGCGTGTTGTTATGTTAATGTTTATCTTTCCAGTAAGCTAAATTGAATGAAATGTAATTTTTAGTTATTTCTTTCCTATTTGATGCACATAGTTTGTCTTTCTGAGAGGAAATGTTTGCCCCATGTTTTTAGTTGCTCAAAGAGTATTTGATGGATACTTACTGTGATTTAGCATCTGTGATTTATAAATTTTATGTTGTATATCTATATTGTTACTGCCTTTGCCGTCAAGAGTATAGGACGATATCAAAATTATAAATCACCCGAGTTATTAAGGATGCATGTACCTAGAAATTAACCTACTCACAAGCTGTTGATGAAAGAGGTTTTGCTAGATGCCTGCTGAGTTATTCCAATGCTTTCTGAGGTTTTGCTAGAAGCAAATCAAAGAATATGAAGAAAGTTGGAGCCAAGATGCAAACATTGATTAGAAAGCATCAATCAGATTTTCGCTTATAAGCACATCTTTTTGTTCTTTAAAGCACATTGGAATAACTAGCCTGTGATACAAACATCATTCCAAAAGCTTTATATGAACTCAATACTCCCTCCTGAAAGATGATTTATAAGTAAAAAAACATTAAATTTGTTTTCTCGACATATAAGTAAATGTTAATTATTTTTATTTTATTTAATGTTATTATTTGATTGATTATTTGACTTTTTAAGTAGAGAAAGAATAATTATGATAGATTAATTTGTTAAATAGAGTTAAGTATTTGTTTGAAAATAAAAAAATTAAATGTGTTTAACTAATTTTCTTAATCAAGTTTTTTTTTTTTTTTTTTTAAAAAAAAAATCATTCTGAGGGAGTATTAAACATTTACGATCCTGATTGCCTGATTTGTTGGAAAATTATGCAATCATTGTCCTTTTTTTTTCGTTTTTTTGTAAACGCAATCCTTGTCTGGATGTAAGGACTTTGCAATCGTTAAACCCGCCTGCCTTGCAGTTCTTTTTACAGATGTCATCTATCATGCACACAAAATAAATATAAATAAATTTATGTAACATAAATTTATGTATTGATTATGTATTAATTTAAAGTGTGATGTTAAACTTTTTATTTTTTAAATAATAAATTAATAATAATTAAAAAAATTATATATTAGTATACAAATTTTTATTTGTGTACCATAAATAAAAATCTATTTTCCAGTTCCATCGATGGGATATTAAACTTCAAAAATACAAGGAGACCAAACCATAGACCCAAATCACAATATAACATCACATCATAATCATTTTTGTTTCTTTTGCAAATTACTATCCTAACCTCTAAATCCTCGTTAATAATTACTCCTGTAGTTTCTTTTTCAGTCTTTCTTAGCCTCTAGTTTAGAATCCGTTTGGTTGCAAAAATGAACACTTGTTTTAAAGTAATTTTATAAATTTTTAGTATATTTATTTTTGCTTTTTAAAATAATTAAAAGTAAAAAATAATTAACTATAATAAAAAAGAGTAGATTAAAAGAGTGATTATTCTTATTTCAACCAATCATAAATAACTTTTGATTTTCACTGTAATCAATTAAAAAAAAATCAACTACCTACTTTTCTTTAAACGACCCTTAGTTATCCTTTTGATAATCTACTATAGTTTAGTTTATTGGAGTCTTCTCCATATATGTTCAAATCAATTGGGTGATTTCGAATATCTTATATGTAATTTATAAAATTCACTTATAAATACTTACGAACTAATTTTAGTTTATTTTTATAAGCATCTAAAAGAACTTATCATAATAAATTATTTTTAATTAATTTAAATAAATTTCACAATTTACCAATAAATAAGTCTTATTTATTAAGTTTATTATATAAATGCTTAAATAAATTATGTTTTCAAATGAACCTTTAATACAAGCAAAAGTTTAAAGAATTTTGAATGTCATACTTACTGAATTACACATTTTATTTTACTTTTTAAAAAACTGTTTTGCTAGTAGAATCTGAGAGTCATTGCCAAAGAAGACTTGATATGTACCTATAAGCCTTGAAGTAAGTTTGGTGTATTCCTTAAGATGAGGAAAAAAAAATTAAAAATACTATTTAATTATATGAAAAAGGGGAGGAGGGGGTTTAATTAATCAGAATGTACAGTTTGGACAAATAATGGAAGTTCATTGTAGCATATGTTAACACAGAAACAACTTTGGAATACAGCTTATTTTATAAATTTATTGCTGTCAACACTCAACAGTCAACACAGGACAACATAATTTTTCTAAGACACCTTCAGTTTCTAACAATAAGTAATCACACTGGAATTCTCAAACACAGAAATAAACACAAATCATCAGAAAACAACTTATGGTTAAATTAAGCTCTGATTGCTTCTTCCATGGTCTTTAAAGCTCCCTGCATCCTCTGAACCATCACCTTCAAGCCATTACCAATGAAGGAATCAAGAAATTCAAGTTTCCATCCATCAACAGGTTCAACCTCATATAGCCACTCAATCTCACATGAATCTTCCTCCTTTGGCAGCACCTTCAAAGTTGAAACATAGGAGTGAAACCCAACATTTCCATCTATAATTGAGTAGCTAAATGTCATGTGAGTTGGGTCAATGGAAAGCAGTTTCTGCTTAGTCCAATTCACTTCCTGTTTTCTTCCATGGCCGTCCACGGGCGTCTTGAAACCCGCGCAGAAGCGAACGCAACCGGGTCGGCCGGAGACGCCTTCGACGGGAAGGCAAGTAGACAGAGTGGGAAACCACTTGTCTAGGCCAAAGAAATCCTCCAAAAGTGGCCATATTTGTTCTGCTTTGGTTCCTATTACTTCTGTTCTGGCTTCACCCTTCCACTTTGATTTTCCTTGTTGAATAGGTTCCATAATATTTCAAGTATAGGAAGTTGTAAAAACACAAGTGAAGTCAGAAATTGAAGTGTATATGAATATAATCTTATGAGAATAGAACCTTATATATAGTGAAACTGGTCCTACTTACTGTTAAATAGTCCAATGATGTAATATTGTGGGGAATGATTATCTATGAATTGTCATGGCATATGATCATTTGATAAAAGAAACTTTAGGCCCTCTTGGATTGCATTTTCATTGCTCGATTCCTGTTTTTTGAAATTTTACAAAAAAAAAAAAAACTAAAAATGTTTGAAACAATCTGATTTGAGTATTTCTAATTTTTCTTTTGTAAAATTTCAGAAAACAGAAACCAGATAGCGAAAATTGAAAATGAAAATGCTGAAATGCAAACCAAACACAAGATTTAACATTAAAAACCATCTGATACTATATGTGAGATTGAAGCAACCTAATGTGTGATTTAGAGTGTGTATAACCATTGAAGCAACCTAATTGCATGATCTCCATGCAACTATATGTGAGATGTTTGGATGAAAATTAGTTAACTCAAGAAAAAATGACTTCAAACTTTAGTTAAAAGAAAGACATTACTTTCATCCCATTAAATAAAAGTCAGTTATTTTAACACAAACTCGGTTTTGTTAAGAAAAATTCAAACACAAATTTTGGGGAGTTGTGTGTGTTGTATGACGAGTTAAAGAAAGAAAGAAAATAAAAAAAAAAATAAATAAAAAATGAATCATGCAAGTAGGTAATCAGAAGAATTTGTTTTTAGTATTTTCAGTTGTTCTTTTATAAAATTTCACAAAACAAGAAACGAAACAAAAATAAAAAATATAAATATAAATCAAACATATCCTAAATTTTTCTTCTAGTATATTCCCTCCGGTCCTATATATAAGTCACTTCTAACCGAATCAATAAAACCAAGAAATGATAGTTAGCTCATTAAATTTGTCTAAAAAAGAGTTTTTTTTTCAACTATACCCTCAACTTAAGTGTGCTAGTAAATGCTGTAGAAATTAATATCTCTTTCTCTTTCTTATTTCACTCTCTTTCTCACTCTATTATTAATTAAATATTTGAAAATTATACAAGGGGTAAAAGAGAAAAACTCAATTAATGAGTTAGTTAGTGACTTATATTTAGAACAAAAAATTTTTTCTAGAAGGTGACTTGTAAATAGGAGTGACTGTATTAGTCAGAGAATGCAATTTTATGCAATGTGGTCCAAATTTTCAGAATATGATTGGTGCTGAAAATTTAGTAAAGAATCATGAAATTTTTGAGGTTTCTTGAATCTTGATGTTGAAATAACAGAGGCAGTGCAAAATGTCATTCATATGCACTGTCCTTTTAAATTAGAAACCAGAAAGCAAGGAACATATGCATAATTAGGAAAACTGCAATAACAATTATTGCGACTCTTTTTATTCTATTGCAACTCCTAATTTATTATTTTAATAATATCTATATATTAACACTTGAATTTTATTAGTTATTAAACTATATTTTAAATTAAAAAATATTTAAAAATTGACAATAAATAAAGAGAAAATACAATAGACAGAAAAAAAGAGAGACAGAGAGATAGGGTACAATAAGGTTGGCATTGTACATTTGTACATTAGCCATTCATTTTTCTGATCATAGTTTGGCTGACAGTATAATAGAAAATTCAACTTACATTTTTCAAAGTTTGCCAAAAAAAAAAAAAAACCTAACATTCTTCAAAAAAAAAAAATTATACCACCAAATAAAACACATGGTTAAGTTACATTTTCACATCCTTCCGTTTGAAAGAGTTTATGTACAACTTACGAAAATAATTTATGGATTCTTATAAGTTATTTTTAGCTCATTTTCATAAGTTTCATGGAGTAGCTTATGAGAATAAGTTGTTTTTAGTTTATTTAAGTAAGTTTTACAATTTAGTCTAGAAAAACTCTCATTTAAAAATAAGAATTCTGATTTTTTGACACCCAATTTTCTTACACCCTCAATATTTTAATGATTTCTTGATTTTCTCCTACTCCTATTTTCTTTTTTCTTTTTTAATTTAAATTGAGATATTATTTTTTTAATAAACCAAACAATATTATTACTACGAGTACAAGAGGTACCCAAACGAATAATACACCACAAAAAACGGGATACCACACTAATTATATTGGCCTCCCGTAATGAGATTAAGTAACGAAAGTACACAAAAAGCAAATGAGGCATGAGATATTATTATTATATTATGAGCGTAAGGAGGGTATAATATAAGATTATAGGGTGTTAGAAAAATATTTTTCTAAAAAAAAATTATTGTATAAGCGCTTAATGAGTTTTGAGCATGTGATATTATTATTATATTATGAATGTAAGGAGGGTATAAGATTTTAGGGTGTTAGAAAAATTTTTCTAAAAATAATTTATTGTTTAAATGCTTAATGAGTTTTGAACATGAGATATTATTATTATATTATGGGTGTAAGGAAGGTATAAGATTTTAGGGTGTTAGAAAAATATTTTTCTAAAAATAATTTATTGTATAAGTGCTTAATGAATTTTGACACAATTTTTTCTTACACCCTTATTATGCTTTTAATATTTTAATCATTTATATAATTTTTGCATTTTCCTTTTTTTAACAAAAATAAAGATATTATTATTTTCACATGAATGTAGGAAAAATGGTCTTAAGAAAAACATTTTTCCTGGAATAAGGGAAATAACTCATGAATCGTGTACTGTTCAACCAATTACCTGTTAATGTGTTTGTATTTGAAATGCGTGTAAGTTTTCCTTGTGTTATTTATGACCCTAGATATTTTATATTTCATTTTTTGGTAATTTTCTTTAGGCTGAAATATGTTTTTTCCCTTAAAAATATATAGTATCTTTTGATTTTAGTCTCTGAAAATTTTTTGTTACTGCTTGCGTTTTTCAAATTTAAAAGTATTGGTTTAAGTTATACTGTCATTTCATTTTTTAATTAAGTGGTGATGCGGTGAATAAAATGACATATTAGTAAGTCATGTCAACTGGATGTTGCTAAATAAGATTAAAATATTCATGTCAATAATAATTATTTTTAAAATATTTTCATTTTGAATTTTAAAACAATTATTAAAAATCTAATCCAAATTCAAATTATAAAAAACATTCTAAAAAATAATTATTACTGATGTGAATATTTTAATATCATTTAACATGATTCAGCTAACATACATATGCTGACGTGTCATTATGTCTATCACACTTAATTTAAATCAATTTTTTTAATCTTTAAAGATACAATAATTAATAAAAAATTTGGAGATTATTATCAGTTTCAAATGAAATGATATAACTGATTTAAAAGTGCCAAGTTGCAACCACCAAAATAAATAAGTAAATACAATGTCATAATATATAGATATTGCTCAGGTTATTATATATCATTTAACCAGTTATTTTTCACATGTGAATATGCAGGTACAAAATATATAAGTACATATAACCTTTAGTTAGGTTTTGGGGGCCCACCTAGTGTTTTTTTTTTAAAATTAAATAATGTTAAGGATCTTTCCCTTGATTCTTGATAATTATATAGCTTGAACCCACCATCCCTTCTATGGTAAATAATAGTAAATATCATACATGTATGGCAGGCATTCATAAATGGCAGGCAAGATATATATATATATATATATATATATATATATATATATATAAAATTTGTTGATTAAAAAAAGAAATGTATATAAAAATGCAAATATTTTAATATTATAATTGGAGATTTGAAGTAAAGAGTGGAAGTGGCCAACTGGGTAGGTGTTGTTCTGGCTAATAAGTTACAGTCCAATTTGAATGAAGAGAAGAGCACTACAATTTTTTCAAGTTATTATGGTAATGCCCTGACCAAAAAAAAAAAAGTTATGGTAATGCAAACAAATTAAATAATTAATTAGAAATGTATACAGACTCTTCATTTGTGAGCAAGGTTTTTTTTTTTTTTTTTTTTATATCTACTTCGTTATTAAGATACTATACTAGAAGATTAATTTTTTTAAGATAATATATTTGTCCTCCTAATTAGTATTTTTTTGAGATTCACTCGTTTTTTTAGTTTTTATTTTTTTTATAAATAAAAGGTGGGCTAAACACAGTTTTAGAAAAATCCCTAAAATAAAAAGTAGTAACTTTTTTTAGTAAAAAAAATTAGCTTAAAAATAAGTTAGAATTTATAGTTTCTACTACTTCTACTTTGTCTACTTTTTAGTAAAAAAACAGCTTATAATAAGTGAAAAAACAATTAAATTGTCATACAGATTTTAACTTTTTTTTTTAAGTTTTTATTTTCAGCTTTAACATAAAAGTAACTTTTAAGCTAAAAAAAGGTCAGGTCAAACAAAACCTAGGTTCTCTTATTAGGGTCATAATATATGTATAATTAGTCTCTACCATTATGTTAACACATTTTTTCTGGAGCGAAGGTTAAATTAGGATTATAATGGAGTTATGTATACTTCTAACAGACGTGCATGACTTAGAGTTTGTTTGTCTATATTTTTATTATAAATGAAAATATTTTTAAAGGAAGCAAGAAAATTTTTACTACTTTCAGATTTGTATTGTATTGAGATCCCAATATTACTACTAGTAAAATTATTTTGAGTTTTTGATTGATCAGTTAATGTTTAATATAGCAATAATAGGAAATAAAAAAAATATAAATTAATTGAATGGAAAGTTGACTTGTGAGTTGTGACAATGGAAGTGGGAAAGGAAAATGACACTTTTTCAATGAAAACATTGGGCAAGCTTAAAAGAGTTTTTGTTTTTAGTTTTTAAAATTATATTAGAAAACTGTTTTTAAAAATAGTGAGAGAAGTTTTTAATATAAATTTATATATAAATTCTGAAAACTGAAAACGAAAACAAGATATTTTCAAATTTTAGTTTTTAAATACTAAAACACAAAAACCATTCTCAAAAATAATTTTTAAAAACACGTTTGCCAAACAAGTTTTTTAATTATCGGCTTTTAAAAACAGAAAATTGTTTTTAAAAATATAAATAAAAAAGCCCATAATCTTTTAATTTTAAGTTTTTAACCAATAATTCGTTATGTGTATATGTTCAATATAATGAAAAATTAATGCACTTCATCCATTGCGGTATTTTTAAAAATAAATAAATAAAAATATAAAATAGTTAAATATAAAAGAAATAACTTTTATTTTACGGACACAGTCAAAAAATACTATTTTAGACGTTGATGTCCAGAAAAAAGGGTGGTTTCATTCCTAATTTGAATGATGTCAACTCCAGTATTCTTGCCAGCATATCCAGACAGCAAGGAGAGCGGGGAATTTCCATAAGGAACTTAAAAGAAGAAATCTCGGGTCAAGTTTGCTTAATTGGATCTTAGAAGTTTAGAAATATTTTTATATAATTTATACTTTAAATGTATTTAATCATTTTAACTATTTAAAGGTGTAATATGAAAATGAAGTTTTTATTCCTTATATTTTTCATGCATTTTAAAAGTATTATAGAATATAAGTCTTTCAGCATATTTTTTAATTATTTATTATAATAGAATTAAGGGTGTTTTATTTTTGTTGAGACGAAGGGAGAGAAGATGAAAAGAGCGTAAAGGGTAGCACTGTCATGCCCACGGCTTAGTAATGGATTAACAGTTGAAGTTTATTCAATGGCTTAGTAATGGATTAACAGTTGAAGTTTATTCAATTTATGTGATTTTCATGGAGTTTAATTAAGATTTGTTCATGCTTTTTTATTTCTTGTAATTGTCATTACACTTAAAGTCTATATTTAATTTATAATTGGCTCACCCTGTTTAACAAATATCTGTTGATTTTCAGCAGCATATAAATATCAAACACCTCCTTCACAGAATATCTGGTTTTCCACACATGAAGAATTTTCATTTTTTCAAGTCATGATGTGAATAAAATTAGCTCAATAATGAGTAGAATGCCTATCTCTTCAACAGACGAAGAGACTGTATGATGCATGGGGTGATGCAGCAGAATGAAATTGTGAACTTTGTTTTTTTTTATTTTCTTCGATGTTAAGTGAATGAATTATAATTCTTAGTTTTATTAATGCTTTAAAATGTAAAAAAATTATATTTGAAACTCAACGTATGGTTATATAATCAAAATAAAATATTAAAAATTGCAAAAAAAAAAACAACATATAGCAGCACTGCCAGTGTCAGGATTTCTTTTCAAAACCGCCAAAAAATGCCTCGTTAATAAGATTTGGTGTGGTATTAGTGTTGGGTTGTTTGAATGCGTTTCAAAAAATGAATGGTGAGAGTGTAAGAGATGAAATGGAATTCGACAATATGTATTAGTATAGGAGCTGAAATGGAATTTGAGAATGTGTTTGAAGAGGAAAATGAAAATATGGATGATGGTGAAGCTACATCACATGGGATGAAACATAGGCTGAGAAGGTTTGGGTAGTGAAGAAGATGAAAGTGAGGAGGATTTGGAAAGGTTTGATGATTTATATGATGGCATTGATGATGAAGATTTACTTGATGAACTAACTATGAAGAATCAAAGAACATCAAAAGTTTCTAATGATATGCTGGATTTTGAAGAAGAATATGAATTGGCAGAGCTATATTTTGGTTCAAAATTTGATGAGGGAAATGAGGTAGTAATGAGGGAGGGGTTGCATGATAGATACCAAGAGTGTATATATAATAAATATTCACGACTAAGATAGAGTTGAGAAAATGGAACTTAACTCTTATTTAATGAAAGAACAGTATAACTCTTATACGAGCTGGTTGTTGTTTCGGTCGTGTACTCTGTCGAAGTAGTACACCAACTACCTCATCGCGTTCTTGTTCCTCGTGCTCAAGTTCTGCTTCAGAAAAATCATCTTCAGACTTTCCATCTACTATACAGTAGTAATCTCCATAGGTGTGCTCTCATTTCCTTGTTCTTTTTGTAATTCATTATTTGCAAATATAACATCCTTTGTTGATAATAACCTTGCGGGCAGTGGGATCCCGCAGGAGATACCCCTTAATAGCTTACGCCAAGAATATACATTTTTTGGATTTTGGATCCAGTTTTGTTCTTTTTTGGGAGTTGTACATCACATTCAGAGGACATCCAAACACATATAGAGAAGAGTAATAGGATAGTTTTTCTTTCCACATCTCCATCTGTGTCTTGAAATCAATTGCAGTTGATGGCTATCAATTTATTAAGTAACTACCAGTTTTCACTGTTTTTGCCCAACAAAACTGAGCCAAACTTGTTGTTTTCAACATAGCTCTTGTTCTTTCTAGGAGAGTTATATTCACCCGCTAAGTTACACCATCTTGTTGAGGTGTATGAGGAACTGAGAATTGCCTCTTGATATCCTCTTCTATGCAAAATACCAAAAACTCACCATCTACATATTCTCCTTCGTTTTCTGTCTTCAAGCACTTTATTTTCTTTCTAGTTTCAAGCTCCACTTGTACTTTGAACTCCTTGAATATAGGAAATACATCTGATTTCTTCTTAATTGGGAATACCCACAATATCTTGGAATTGTCAATAAAATAAACAACATATTTTGCTCCTCCTAGAATTATTTCTAGACTCCAACACATCAAAATGAATCAGATCCAACATTAATTCTAGCAATTGATCTACCAAATGTTAATCTATGTTGCTTATTTATCACACAATGCTCACAGAAAGGTAAAGTTACTGATTTGAGCCCAGGTAAAAGATTACGTTTTGCAAGGACCTTCAAGTCTCATTCCGACATATGGCCTAGTTTGTGATACCACATCATCATTGTTTCTTCTTGGCTAGTAGCTGCAATTGATGCACTTGTCTTATCTCCCATGAGCATATATAGATTAGTTGTGATCTTCTTTTCCTTTGTTACAACAAGAGTGCCTTTATAGATCCCTCCTTCAGTTTAGATCTTACACCCGAGGTCATCCAATTTCTCAACGGACAATAAATTCTTCTTTAAGCACTTCACATTGTCGTAGCCCTTTAATCGTGCAAATAGCGACCAAATTGGACCAAAAAAATAGGCATGCAAACGTTGGACAAAAAGACAACTTAAGAGACCAAATTGAATTAAATGAAACGTATGGGACTGACACATTTAGCAAACGTAAGGGACCAAGATAATATTTTAGCCCTTTTCCTTTTTAAAAGAAGAATGAGGGACCCACCTGTAATAAGCAATTACACACTGCGAATTGACCACTAAAAAACGTAACAGTGAAAAAACTGACCAACTTTACTGACAGTAGAAAATCCATTTTTGAGAGAGTCTCGATTTATAAACTAAAACAACAACAATAATGGTTTCATTTTACTTTTTAATTTTTTTACGTTAAAAAATAGTTAAATATGAGAATAAATGAGTGGTAGGTAAACAGTATTTCAATGTAAAATCACTTGTAATCATTTTATTTCAAACGGCTTTTTCTCTTACCACAAAAATGGCGAAAGCAATGGCTTTGTATCCCAACGCCAGCGCCTGAAAAGATTATGTAGAGTGCGCAATCAAGTTTCTAACCATAAACCATTAATCCATCAGATATTGTTGTCTCTATGCCGGGTTTAATTAGTCTGCCCAATTTTCACACTCTCCGCCGGAAGGGTAGTGAACTAGAATTAGTCTCACCATGAACCAAAACTTTCAAAAAATACCAAGAACTGACGTTGTTTATCAATAGTAAAGTTGAACGGTGAAAACACTGAAAATTTTACTGCATGATAGTAGTAAATTCATTTTTGAGAGGCTTTCGTATTCTAAACTTAAAACAACAATTATTGATATACAACTACTGGCATATACAACAAATTATAACTTACCTAATATTAATAAAATCAAGCTCTCCATTTTATTTTTTTTTAATTTTTTTAAATTAAAAAATACTTAAATATGACCATAAATAAGTTGGATGTAAAATACAAAAGTTTTTTCAATGTAAAATCACTCATAATCATTTAATTTTAAAATAGCTTTCTCTCTCATGCCATAGAAATGGCAAAAGCAATGGCTAAATCTATCTCCCACTGGCACCTGAAAAGATTTGTTTGATGTGCGCCATGCTCAAGTTTTCAACCTTACGTCAGTTGATCCACTATTCAAAGAATAAACATTTTGATTTAATCACTCCAACAATTTTTACCCTTACCGTCAACCAGTGCAGTAGAGTTGGTCTCATCAGAAATATAACTATGTAAATGTTTTGGAAAAGAAAATCAAGAAATAGTAACCAACAAGAGAATGTGTGAAGCAAAAACTTCCCACAAAAATCCCAGAAACTGACGAGTCTGAGTTTCAACCCAAAAAACACTTACCAACTCTATAGTATGATGGTAGAAAATCATTTCCTACTGAATATGAGATTATAAGTGTAAAACAACATTAATTTGTATACAACTATTAGCACATACAACAATTTATAACTTACTTACAGTTAAATCAAACTCTCTATTTTACTTTTAATTTTTTTACATTGAAAAATAGGTAAATATGAGAATAAATGAGTTGTATGTAGACTGTAGAAGTATTTGAAAGTTTAATCACTAATAATCATTTCATTTCAAATAGCTTTATTTCTTATACCATTGTAAATGGCGAAAGCAATGGCAAGTCCGTCTCCCCATGCCGGTGCCTGAATTTTTTATTATTTTTATTATTTGTGTTGAATAAGTATGTAATTTTATAAGTTAATTATGTAATTTTAAAAATTACATGTATTATTATCAGCATAAAATAATTTTAGAATTTTTCAATCAATTATTCGATTAATTTCGTATTTTATGTTAACTTCCTTAATTAAAAACTTTTAAATTTGAATATTAACGTAAAATAATGTAGATAGTATTACTAAATGATTAAAGTTTAAATATAGTTTTTTCCTGTCTATCATAAAAAAATCTACAATTTACAAGACGGTGCTTTCATATTGATAATCCGTAATCACATTATTTTTTATGTATAAAACTTTTGAATATTCAATCTATATAAAAGATATTATATGATACTAATACAAGCAGGTATTTACATGGTATAACGTTAGTTTAAATCGGCTCGAAATCTAACTAAAATAAATTATATAATTAAAATTTGAATTAATATTCTATCTTAAAATTAATTGTTACAATAATTGTTTTTTCTAGAATAAATCACGTAATTTCATTTATTAAGTATTTAATTTTAAAATTTAATTTAGAAACTATTCTACCCGACTTATTTTTGGCTTATATTCTACTTATAAGTAAAAAACGAAAAAAAATAATTTTAAAATAAGTTTTAAATAAGAGTTTTTGTTACGTTTTCAATCTCTTATTTTTATTCAACATCCACCTGTCATTAAAGTCACGAATGCACCGCTGCCCGCCGATAACGTATTGCTGTCATTAATTGTTAGACTGCCGCCCTTAGACGCTGATTAACAAACTTTTTAACACTATCAAATAGTTCTAGAATTTTTTAATCTATCACTAAAACAATTTCATATTATACATTAATTCGCTTAATTGAAAACTTTTAAATTTAAACCTTAACAAAAAAATATTTAAATAGTATTGTCAACTTGTTAAAGGAACGGCGATTTTGGATTGACAATCTAAGTTCATGTTATTTTTTAATTAACTATCCGACTTTCGGATATTCAATTGCATAACACTAATACAAAATTATTAACTCACAAATATAGATTGAAGGTCCAAAAGCCTACCTATCGTTAATCAGGGAATAATATGAATAAAGATTTTGAAGTAAAAATTATCATCTTCGAGTCTTCTATCAACCAACTTGATTTTAACCACCTTCTCCATAAAGATACATGTTTGTATGTTTTGTATAACTTAGATGTGTTATACGTATTTTAATGAAATATGATATGATAGAATGTGATTCGGTAATAATTGAAAAGATGCTTTGTTACCTTCGGATTGATTATATTGAAAAATACGTAAATGTTCTCAAACAAGTTCATGATATAAGTCTCACCTTAATGACACCTACTTTCGAGTAAAATGGATGCTCTTTTACTCAGCTTAGAGCTCAAGACTATACTAGACTATGGTTTTGAAGCCAAAGTAAAAAGATAAGAGATAAAGAATGAGAATTAAACTTATGTAGCAAGAAAATATGGATGACAAGTATGTGTTGGGTAACAACGTTCAGTCAATTACTGAAAAGTTAAAGGAAGTGTCCATAACTTCTACCCAAGTTATGACTGGATATGTCGTAGTTGAATTGTTTTTATATAGTGCTAATTTTTGTTTGGGATTTGTGAGCAAGACGCTGGAATTAACACTATCTCAGTTGAAAACGGAACCACCATTTTTCCTGACATCGGTGTCCGAAATGGTGTTTGTAAACGGTATCTTCCGTAAAATAGTTAAAATATGAAAGAAATAACTCTTATTTTACCAATGACACTATTCGAAAACACTTTCTGATACAGATATCCAGAAAAGGGTAATCTCATTCCTAACTTATGGTATCAATCCCAACTTCCTTTTTCTTTTGGGAGTAATTGGGTCTCAAATAATTGCTTTACTTGTTTGATGGTTAGGCCGGATGCATTAGAACTTTTGTAGGTACATTCTAACTCAATTGTACTTTAACTTTGAATCTATCTAAATCTTTTATGCCAAAATTTGAACTTTGGATTTATAATATTCCGAATCAAGATTTGGTACATGAAAAAAAGAACTTATACGAAAGGGCTAAATTCTTAGAAAATACTTCACCAACTTTCTCAGCAGTCAAGATTCTTTTAACAATGATGTATATTTTGGTGTTTATTTTTCTATATCTATAAAGTAATAAAGCTGGGAGCGGATCACTTTTAGGTGCACCACACCATTTTTTTTTTATTTTTTCTAAATTCAACCTTTATTCGATTTTTGGTAACCGAACAAAAATGATATTTAGAAACTGAGTGAAAATAAATTTTAAAATTTGATAATTATACATTTTATAATAAAATATTATCGGATTCTAAAATTCGAATAAAAAAATATTCTAAAATCTTATGCTGATACATTTCATAATTTAATACTACCAAATTCTAAAATATAATTATTGTCGATTTTTAAATACTATTTCTGTTTGATTTCTAAATAATGGATAGAGGCTAAATGTTAAAAAGGATAAAATGGTGTGGGCACACTCAAAGTTGGTGTGGCGCCAATAATAACCACCATAAAGCTTTCACAGTTGATATTTAGTAGATAATTAAATCAATCAATTAAGTCTATTGAAAAAAGATTGAATGCTAAAGGGGCATTTTTTTAATATATGAATGTATATTAACCGAAAAAATAAATTTGGATACTCACACACGTTTATTCTTATGTTGAATGTGCATATGTAAAAACAATTTAGGAGAGAAACAAATTTAAGTGGGACTGGATTTGGGCTGGGTTAGGTGAATTTTTTTACTATTTTGAAGCCCCTAGTTTGTGTTGGGTTGGTTTGATTTTTTTGTAATTTTTACTCTTCGACCCAAACCAACTCAATCCGAACTTGATTGAGTTGGATTGGGTTGGGTGATTGGGTCTACCTAATTAAATAAAAAACTAAAATTCTATTTTTTTAAAAAAAATTATAAAATTTATAGTAACATAATACTAATTTTACATATGTTTAGTGATTTTTTTTGCTAAAATAAAATGTAACGTTAACAATATAATCATACAATATAATATAGTCTTAATATAAATAAAGTAGTCAATTATTCATAATACAAAAAATTTAGAGTAAGAAGACAAGAATATAAAACATGTCTAGTTTTACTACCAAATCATAGAAAATTAGTAATTTAATAATTTAGTTTGGGTAGTTTGGATTGGATTCATTGGTTTTTAAAAATGAAAACCATATACCCTACCCTAATTGGTTTGAGTTCACTAGAAAATATCAAAATCAACCCAATCACTTAACCCAACCCAAAAAAATTGGTTTCATTTGGGTTACTCGGGTTTGTGGGTTACACAACCGATTACCCATCTCTATTTTAAAGTTTCCAATAAATTAATACTCTCTTAATCCTTTTTACAAGACACCTTTTCATGGTCTTTTTCATAAGATATTTTGTAATTTCCATAAGAAAAAAGATTTTCATCTCACATTTTTCGTACTCACTTTATACTCATGGTTACAAACGTCAAAATATCCAGTTACACACGTAAACGTTTGGTTGAATTTTTATTTTTGGTTGTAACCACATATTTCTACACGTGTAACCACCAAATCCGAAAAAACACCGTAACAAAAAAATAACTAATATAACCACTTTTTTTAACATACGTAACCAATGAGTACATTTGAGTACATAAACGAGTATAAAAATCAGGACTTTTCCCATAATGCATTTATTTTTTCTTTTCTGTTTTATCCCATTAAATATATTGACTATTTCAACTCTTTAATTATAATTAACCAAAATATTGTTCAATGAGAGATAAAAATAGTACTACCTCCGGTCCAAAATATAAGCCGCTACACATAAATTTAAAGGTATTTATTATATTTTTTTTAACTATTTGATATTTTCATAGTTAGACCAACAATAAGAGATGGTAGAATTTGAAATTGGTAAGGATAAAACTAAACAAAAATAATTAATGCTTCTAAAATCAATAATTAAACTATTTTTCTTAAGTTATGTAGAACATAGCTAAATGCTTATATTTTAGATGGGAGGGAGTAGTATTTCATACACTTTATAAGAAAATCAATAAAATTAACTAAATTTAATTTTTTTTATCTATATAATTCCGTTAAAAATATTTATAAATAAGACCAGAGAAAATACTATCAAATATAGTTATGCTCACATAAAAAATACACACGTCTTGCCACATAGGATTGTGGACCGTGCTTAGTCATTTATATTTAATAACATTATCCAATCAATTTTCAAGATAAGCACCAAATTTTTCGTGGCGGATGTGTGAGGAGCCACATTGCAAGCAAATACAAAAAGCTGATAAATTATATAAAAGCAAAACCCACCATCAAAAACTTAGATGCAAAGGGTTCTAATTGGATAAAGCCCTCAAATTCTTAAAAAGCAAATGCATTACCATTAGATCCAAGTTCCTTGCAATGACCACAAACACAAGAGTTTACAAAACAACTACTACTTGAAATTTGAAAAAATAGGTGCAACTGCCTAATCTATATATCTTTATGTATGTGCAGGACCACCAATAATTGAGGAGAAAAATATCCCTTTCTTAATTTTAAGGGGTTATGTTTGTTTCACAATAATTAACAAGTTTTGTTAATCCATTTACGGCAATTAAGGAATTCTCTATTACCAGTTTTTTTAAGTTAAATTAATTAACCTTCTTGTTATTCAATTAGTCTCGGTCGCTAAATCTCGCACTCCACCACCACAATTATTGTCATTGGTGATTTTTTTGACCACAACTACCTGCATCAGCTGCGTCTCACTGAAACAGGCCTATCTCCAAGTTTGGTGGCCATCAAACTAAAGATGTGTCACCACATGCCGCTTCTTTGTCGCAACACTTATCCAGCACCGTAACAATTTTGGATGTGGGTGAGCGCGTAATAGCAATTCTCAAGTAGTTCTTGGCATTGCTGATCTCGTTTTGTTGCTCTTTGTCTAACTTTGTACAATGACAATGGTCGTGATAGTAGTTGCAGTTGTGAAACTGTAGAATTTAACTACAAAGATCAATAAAAAATAACGACTAAAACGAAAATCAAGAACATGTGTAAGGACTTAAAGCTAAAAATATTTTTTTTATAGAAACTAAAACAAAAATAAGGTGCAACTACATGGAGAAAAAGTTAATTTTACCTTTTTAGTATGGAAAATGCTAAACAGTGCCCTAAGGACACTAGTTAAGATTATAAAAATAGCAATAATTTATTGAAATTGGTATAATTTAATGTTTTGAAACTTGAAAACCATTTAATGAATGTTTTTTATAGTAACTCCAATCATTTAAGAAGATATATTATTACACTTTAACAAATACTCTAAGAACACTGTTTAGCATAACCCTTTTAGTATTACTTTGATTTGCTGAATTTTTAAGCTTTCTATAAAGGAAAATTTATATTCTTCTCCTTCTTTACTCATTCATCACCTCTTAATTTCCATCTATGTTAGTGTAAAGAAAATTTTCAGTGTTTTTCTTTTGGGCCATGATATCTAGTGCCCTAAGAGCACTAGATAAAATTATTAGAAGTAGAAAAATAATCATAAGAGTATATTGTCCCGTCTTTCGGGAATATAAAAAATTACACATTCCAATACATTTTTATTATATTTAAGCTTTTAAATAGTATCCTTAGGGCACTGAATATCATTTGCCTTTTCTTTTTTGTCATTAAATAGGGCACAATTCCCAATATAAAGTAAAGCAAACTATACCCAATGCCAATAGATACACAGGAAAAGATACACAGGAAGGAAAAAATCATAAACTCTACATTCGATTTAAGGGGACGTTTCTGATAAAGTATTTTTTAAGTAAGTTATACTCATTTTTAATTGTGAAAATATAAGAATATTATAAAAAAATCATTTAATTAAGTATTTATCTTATATTTAATATAGTTAAGTTACGGTTTTAAGTAACTCTCTGAGAAAAAAAAATTCAATACCAAACATTTCTTAAATAAGAAAAACTAGTATTAACAAGTTAAAAATATGATTACATTAGAACTAATAATATGGTTGAATAATTCTTTTCAATCTTATTTTGAGCTAATTCTTTGGATTAAATTGGTTTAAAATTTACTTTTTGATAACTTTAATTTATTTTCATAATGAGTCATTGACTCGTCGTAATTGTATACTCAATAAAAATACATAGTAAATATCTCTATTGTTCTTTTTCTTTTACTTTTACTTTTTTAGTCTTTAATTTTTATTTCTAAATAATTATAGTTTATGAATTTTAACATACTATTAATTTTATTTTTTCAATTTAATTTTTAACTAATAAATATATATTTTTATTTTTGTTTCATCACCTCTTTCTTTATTAATTATATTTCTCTATGTGTCTTTCTATTGATTATACTTATAACTAAATAAAGATAATTTAATTCATTTATGATAAATTTTTATTATAATTAATTATTTGTACAACAACCTTAAAAAGATAGGAGGGGCCATTAAACATGATTATAAATAGACAGTCAATTATTTATATATCCTTAAGCGTTTCCCAATTAATTAATAGTAGTGTAGAAACTAACTCTTACATTTTGCTACACTAGCCTGTCTGAATGAAAGGCAACGATTACACGTTGAGTTGCATTAAAATCATACTATCAATGAGAGATTGGATTTTTACATTTATTTAAAGATAAAATTAAAAATATTTAATATTATTTTTAAATTAATAAATTATTTACTTTTTAAAAAGTGTTACTACTAAGTTGACATAAACATTTATTTGGTAGTGTTATGAAATGGATGAAGAAACTTAGTGTGTACGGAAAATGCTAACCATTTGGTTTTAGGGGTTAACACGCTCAGTACTACTATTAAATACTACCTCCAGTATTAAATATAACTAAAAGATGGTTAGATCACTTTTATTAAAAAAAATAGTTAATTCTATTTGAAGTTTTAAATTTTGTAAATAAAATTATTTTGTTGTTTAAAATATTCTTTTAAAAGGAGGTTCTATAAGTTCATAAGAAAGACAATTTATAACGGGAAAATTCGTATTTGAATCTTACTTATGCCAAATTTTAAAGGGGGCAGCACCAGCCACACAGCATAAAGGAGATTAATCTCATCCTAAGAGTGAGAAAACTCATAGTTATAAAGAAAAAAAATCTATCATACACACTTATTATTAAAAATATACATTGAATTAATATATAATAAGAAGAAAAGTAGTTGATCCGTTTTACTTATATTATGTACAAACAAATTAGTCCAAATTTATTTATATTTGAGATTAAAGGTAGTATAAGCATATCTTATCAATAATGTGTTAAACAAGTAATAAGTTGCTTAATCTCTAATAAGAATAGGATAACAGTGCATTTAAATTAGTCGTGTTTAATTGTGAAAATAAGTTGTGAAAAAAATTGATTGTCTGAGACCTAATTAAGTTTTATTTAGATATATTTGTTATCAGAAGTAATTTTTAAGATATTTTTAAGCTGTGAAAAACGATTTTAAAGTTTTTTAAAATAATATCCAAATTTTAACTGAAGGATAAATTTTTTTTCATTTATTTAAAAATAATAAAAAATCTTACAAATACAAAATATAACTTTTCAACATATAATAGACCATAATCATTTTTAAAGATACTCTAAAAATTTAAATTTTGTGGAACCAACTTGTTGAGAAGGGAAATAGCTAAAAATATTGTATTCCAAAATTACAAGAACAGTAGCTCTTATAATTTGAATAAGGACAAAATTATATATAAGCAAATTCTATAAAAATAAGACCTTCTAGTAAACTCCAATCCAATTTCCATGTAACACACACTCTACAAAAAGAGTAATAAACAATATAATAAACCAACAAAGTCTGGATCCTTTAAGCATCCTGACAGGAATTCGAATCCTGGCAATACGTATAGAGAAGACTTTATTGGTAGAGGCAATGTCCACTTTAGTAATCTCTACGCCTCGAGAAATTAGTCTCCAGCTATCGGCCGGGGATACCCTTGGTTCACCCAAAAAAAAACAATATAATAATAACAACCCCAATCATTCATATATCCATGGCAGACGCTCCTTTTAGCTCGTGAACTCCAATCTCCAAACGGTTTGAAAGTTTATGTGTGTTCAATGGTCTTTATTCAATTATGATTATTATATGATTTTTTTTTTTATCTTTTTTCATAAGAAAAGTTCAATAATCAAGGATTAAATAAAGATGTTTATATAATTATTTTTCTGTGTTCATTAATTGAATGATATGATTGAGAAAAAGTTTACATACACTTTTTACCAGTTATGAATTTAGTCTAATAAAATAATTTATTAATATAAATATTAAAAATTAAAAATTTATACATAAATCAATAATACTTATATAATAATATTTTTTTGTAAAATTATAACAATATTTTTTGTAAAATTATATAAAACTATTTTAAAAGCTATATCTAGCATACAAAAATATTATTAAGGTATGTAAAAGTTAACAACAATGTTGGAGTAACAACCCAAAACATTTACAATTTGTACAACTCTCTCCTTTTATCATTTTTATCAAAAAAGAAAAATTGAAAACAACACTAAATTTTGACATACAACTCATTTTTTGTACAACTTGTACAATTAAAATATTTTAATATTTTTCAGCACTTTTAGTTAGTTTTCTTTTTTCTTTACTTTTAGCAAAATTAATAAAATATTGTGTTGTACAAGTTATCCAATAACAATTGAATTATACCCCTATTAAAACTCGAGTGAAAAAAAGTGACTTCTAATATTTAAAAAAATTGAGTTGTATAAATTGAAAAAATTCAATGTTTTACACTTAGTTTTATTGAAAAGTTAACCAATAACATTTGTACAATTTGTATAACCACTTTTATAATTTTTGCTAGAAAAAAAAATGAAGAAAAAGTGACCAGAAGTAATCAAACAACCTTCTTAAGTATGCAAATTGTACAAAAATTAAAAGTCAATATAGACTATACTATATATATATATATATATATATATATATATATATATGCTTGTTTTGCGTTTTTAACGTGATTTCAACTTCAAAATCACATTTAAACAAAAAAAATCACATTAAAATATGTTTTATTAGAAATCAAAATCATATTTAAAGACCATTTTTCACATTTAAACAGGATCAAATATAGACGTAATTTTTTTTTGACTTATGAATTCAATGGATCCATGTTCACCGAATGTCGATCCAAATATACACTATGTTTAAAGCTTTTAAAATGAATTGAAATTGATGAGACCATTCAAATAAAAGATATGGTGTGGGTTGAGTTTTAAAAAAATAAATTCAATTTAAAATTTGTTAAGTTTGAAGTCGTTTGAATTTTGAGTTGCGGTGGCTATTAAATGCCCACACTTATTTAATTTGGTGTGACATCATGTTCCTTTTTTGTTTTTTTAAATTTGATAAAATTGCCCTCTTTAAATAATGTGATCTGAAAAAATTTTGGATAAGAGTTTCTAGAAATATAAAAGACCATTTTTAATAATGAACTTTTGGAAAATGTAATTCAAAATATGTTTGGATCAATTTTTTCGAAAAATGTAAAAACTATATTTTTTTTAATTTTGAATTTTTTATTACATTTTTCATACTTTTGGAATTAACTTTTTCATAAATAAACAAAACATTGAAAAATGTTTTATTATAACACTTTGAAAAAATATTGATGGTAATGTCTCACTTTTAATACGTAGGTGACAACAAAAAAAATTGACAGTAATATAACAAATTGAATAGACTTATATTTTAATGTGATGTGGTTTATTTACGGTAAATTTATTTTGATAAAAATTAAAAAATGCAATAAAAATTGAAAATTAAAAAAAAAATCTAGTTTCAAAATTAATCCTAAAAACTAATCCGAAAATGTTTTGAATTACTTTTTCTGGAACTTTAAAATTCAAATAGTCAATCTCATATATTTCCAAAAAAAAACAGATCTAAAAATTATCCAAATCATATTTTTCAGAGAGGTCATTTTCTTCATTTTTTAAAAAAGCAAAAAAGATGTGTGGCGCATTTAACAGCCACCTTAAGCGACCCTTACATACGAGTTAAACTTGCAATGTGCTGAACTAGCTAGTTGGCCAATTTTTATTTTATTATATTAATTTTTAATATTTTAAAAATCAAATAATGATAATAATATATCAAATATAATCCTATTTTTAAAAAAATATTATATGTTTATTTATCATTATTTTATTAATATAATTATAAATTAATTTCTTTAAAAATGATAGACGAGCTCATGGAGCTCATAGCTGAACTAGCAAATTTTCAAACCGTAATGAAAATGAGTAAACCCAACCTAACCTAAAAAACTGTCAACTTCCCATGAATTTTATTAGTTCAACTTGCAGTCTGGCCTAATTAATTTTGAGATTTAAAACGAATTATTATAATGGATCTTTTTTAAATTAATTATAATAAATATTTTTTAAAGTTATTAATATTATTGAATAAATATCATATATATTTTATTTAAAAAAAAAATTTATCAAAAAGAATGATAATTTTATATACTATAAAGTATTTAATATTTTAAAAATAGAAATATATTAAAATGAGGCCTAAATATATTAATAATTTTGTACATTTTTCAAGAGTATAAAACAAAAGCTTGACCGACCTTACCCTTTGGTCGAACTTGTTAACTTGACACCTTTATACTAAATTATACATATCACACGTTAATTAGATCAATAATTAGGTGTTTGTTTATATATACGAGTAGTTTAAAAGTCTTAAAAGTATTTTTATTAATAATAATATTTAATTTTAACATAAATTTAATAGAAGTAATAAATTCTAACTTCGTTTAAAAACAAATAAAAGTATAAATAAATAGACTGAGTATGCACGGATCTACGTAGGCATTAGTGAGGGCAATTGCCCCACAAGGATTTTAATTTTTTCCTAATCATATATATACTTATATATTATATAATAACTCTCATAATTTAAATTGAATTTTTAGTTTGCCACATTGCTATTATTTAACTTTGTCGATAATCTATTTTATCTTTCATATTTTTTTTCCATTTGATCTTTTGACAATAAATATAATTAGATTAAGAATTATTCTATAGATGTTTAGTTTCACAGTGTCTGTTTAAAATTGAATGAAATTAATGATCTTTTATGAAGGCTAAGAAGCATATGGATACTACTCTGTTTTTTATTATAAACAAAAATAATTATTTAATTTTCTTAATTTCAACTAAATTAAGTTAATTTCTTGAAGTACCATTATAATAAATAAATTTCTATAAATAAAAGTATATTAAATTAGGATATATTTTTTAATGAAAAAGTGCTTATAATAAAATAGCATATTCCCTCTAGTCCTAAGTGTGTGTTTGAATTTAAGTTTAATTGGACAAAAGTACTTTTAACTAGGTTAAAAGTACTTTTAGCCTTGTTTGTTTTTCAGTTTGACCCAATTCACAAAATTCAATTTGGTCTCAAAAGTATTTTCAACTCACTTTTAGATGACGAAGGTAGGATGACTCTTTTTTGTTTGCGAAAAGTACTTTCCCCTTTTATAGTTTATAATAGTACTTTTATCCTCCTATCCAAACAATATTCAATTTGTCAAACTTGCTTTTAGTGAAAAGTATCCAAACATCAATTCCGTTTAATCGAACTAACTTTTAACTCAACTTACTTTCACCAAACTTACTTTCAACCAAATTAAGTTTTACCAACGGAAAACCAAACAAACACTAAATATAAGTCACTACTTCTAAGCGAATAACCAGAACTAAGGAATGGAAGTTAACTAATTAAATTTGTCTAAAAAATGTTTCAATTCAATTAATAACTATTTATCTCTTACTTTCATTTTCTTTCTCTCTCCATTATTAATTGAATCTTTGAAAATTGTGTAAGTGGTAAAAGTGAAAATTATTCATAATAAATTAGTTGATGACCTATATTTTGGACCAAAAAATTCTTTTAAAAAGTGATTTATATTTAGGACAGAAGGGAGTAGTACTTTTCAAAAATTTACTTATAATAAAAAAACAAAGAAGTAGCTAGTTAATACTCCCTCCGCCCCATAATATAAGCCCCAACTAACATTTTACACAGTTTAAAAAAAGTGGTTAAATTATTGGAATGAGAAGTAATAATTAGACTATTGAAATGTTATATCAATTAAATTTAAACTAAATTATTTTTTATTGGTTGGATGACTTTGAAAATTAAAAAATCATAATAAAAATGCTTCTAATTTTGTGTGTAGGAGCTTATATTATGGACCAAGACTTTTTAATAGTTGAGACTTATATTATGGGATATAGGGAGTATTTAAGTATTGACACTATTACCGACAATTGTAATAGATTGAAGACCTTTTTCTTTTCTATGAATAACGGCTCTGTTTAGTAATACTAGCTTATAAGTTGTAGCTTATGACTTATAACTTGTAGCTTGTAGCTTATGACTTGTGACTTATAATTGAATAGAGGTGTTTGGTAAAATTAGCTTATTAGGTAGCTTATATTTATTAAATGACTTAAAAAAGACAAGTAATAATTACGTGTAATAAATTATTTCATAGAGCAAATATGTAATAAATGACTAGAGAGTAAAATGGGAAAGAATTATTGAAAGCTAGCTTGTAGCTTATAAAAGTTATAAGCTTGTTGTCACCAAACATCTCCATTTGACAATAAGTTACAAGCTATAAGCTATAAGCTCTTAAATAAGCTATAAGCTAATGTTACTAAACACATACAACATCAAGAATCCAATATTAAGGGTGTGTTAGAATTAGTTGTGTAAAAAAATCGATTGTTTGAAATATAATTAACTTTTGTTTGATATATTTATTGTAAAACAATTTTTAAGATAATTTTTAGCTATGAGAAACGATTTTTAAACTTTTTAAAACAATGTCCAATTTTTAGCTGAAGGTACCAAAAGCTTTTTCCTTTGTAAAAGAAGAATAAAAAACTTTTGTAAATGCAAAATCAAATAATCCAAGACATGTTGCACAAAAAATTACTCAAACATGCCCTAAATCGAATAAAAGATGAGTGATTCAATGATTATTTGTATTAAGAAAACAATTCATGATAATATTAAAAATGAAAAAATTATTTAAACTTTTTACTTAAACAATATATATAATGTATATATTTATATTTTAATAATATAATTTTATAAATGGTTTCGATATACAATGCTTTTAGAATACTAATTAAGATTATTAGAAGTAGAAAAAAATCATATATACACATTGTTTTATCTCTCGTGAATACAAAAAACTGCATATTCCAATAAATTTGGACCATCTTTAGCTGGGGGATGGTCCAACAGCCGTTGTAGAGACATCTAAATCATTTATTAATTTCTCTTTCTTATTTAATGTATGTGTACAAAAAAAAAATTAATAGTCAAGATAGATTTTAGGGTGCTGGAAAATGCATGAAGTTGGAGAAAATCTAAACTATATTTTAATACTTTTTATTATATTTGACTATTTAAATAATACTCCCTTCAATCCTTTTTATAAACAACATTAGACATATTTTACATATACCAAATATCATTTGTCTGTTGTCCGCAATGATTAAAATTTTTAGAATTGATCCCAAGATCAATCATTACTTATCATGATCATTTCTAGCTACAATAAAAAAACAATACACGCGCTCTTATTGCAAGTGGAACTTAATATCTATATATAGCGAGGTTATATTATTAATTATTCCGAACGTTGTAATCCCTTAATTTATTTATTACTTAGTAGCAATAATTACGTTGGATCCCTTTTATATATAGGCTCCTTCCAACCCCCACTCTCCCATTGCATACCAACACTTATTAATTCCAATTTCTTTCTCTTTCTCTATCTCTAAACGAAGAAAACAACAAGAAACTCTCATCACACAGTCACCCAGCTAGCACAATATGGAAGTACCTCCAAAGCAGAAGCAACAACAAGAACAAGTGTTAGTGCGAAAGAAGAAGCTATGGAACATAGTACGCATAGTGTTCTTCATGTTAAGAAAAGGCATATCCAAGTCCAAATTAAAGGTCGAATTTCCCTTATTACTCAAACGCAGCAAAAAAGCCATATCCAACTCGTTCCATCACCGCAACCATCACGACGATAACGATGTCGTTTTGTCTGATTACCGTCATCATCATCCCCGTGATGACTATGAGTTTAGCTGCAGCAATAGCCCCGCCTCCTCCTTCTTCCCCTTCCACCTCATCAAACGCAACAAACACCACAACTGCCACGCGCCCCGCTTCCCACGCGCTTCCTCCCAATCCCAATTTGACGACGCTTACGTTGACGTTGACGTTCAAAAGGTGCTTGAGATGCTCAATAACGGTGTTAACGGTTCGCCGTTAGTGGGATTTGGGAAGAAACAAGTTAGAATTACGGATTCACCCTTCCCTCTAAAGGAGGAATTAGGAGATAGCCAAGTTGACGTGGCAGCTGAGGAATTTATTAAGAGATTCTATAGAGACCTCAATTCTCAACGCAAATTGGCTGATTCACCTTACCCTTACTCTTGGGAAAGATAAAGAAAACTGAAAAAAAAAATGATATATATCTACTGTTTACGTATCGGTAAATTTTCAATTTTTTAATCTACGTATATATATACAGTATGTAAATATTAAATGTACCCCAATCACTGTTTTAAGAAAAATATACCCTATTGTCCTTCTCATCTTATCAAGTAAAAAGTCACATGATCATCATCAGGTTTATCTGTACATTGAATGACAAACCTGAATGTAACATTTTAATTTGAACGGCAGTTATGAAGTTATGGTGATAATTATTATGGTCTAACATGATGGCAATAAATTACTGGAACTATTATTTGTGATGTTGTGGCCGAATTATCACGTGATGTGAACCGTAATTTAAAAAGAGTTTTTTTAACGTATGTAATATTGCACAAATTAAAAAATTCACGATAGAAATAAATTATAACATTCAAGTCTCCTCCCAACGGTTGGATACCTTATATGAGATTAACACCATCTCTATTGGAAGTGACACCATTCTTTTATATGTAAGAACCATAAATTTATATACTAAAAATGATGGTGTCACTCCCAATAAGGATGGTGCTAATCCCATTCACCAATCACATTGATCAGAGGCGATTTTGGGCTCATGTAAGGTGTCCAACCGTATAGGGCTCCTCCCAAATATTAAATTACGTATCTTATAGGTCTTAAATATTAAATGATGCACTTTTTAATTAGTATTATAAAGTAGAGTAAATGGTAAGAGGTTTTGATTTTTAGCATCACCTCTTGGGTTCGAGGTCTAGAATTAGCATGTTACATTTTGGTCATGTATCTCTTATAAATGTTTTATTTTGGTCCAGTCCGTCAACTCCGTCACACGTTACAAGGTAATTTGACTCGGTTCTTATTAGGGTTCATCTTAGGGTTCATCTTAGGGTTCATCTATATGTTATGGTTTTCTGGGTTTAAAGATAAATGACGTAATTTGACTATATTCTAATTAAGTCAATTATGTCAACGGAGTGACAGAGTTGACGGACTGAACCAAAATGAACTGTTTATAAAAGATATAGAACCAAAATGTAACCCGAAAAAGATATAAGACCAAAATAAAATGAACATAAGAGATAAAAGGCCAAAAGGTGAATTTGGCTTTTAAAATAATTAAAAAGTGCTTTTATTAATTTAAAATTTTGAATCATCATATACTCCTTCCGATCCTATATATAAGTTATCTTTTAGAAGAAATTTGTGATCTTTTTTATACGTCAAAAATTAACTCATTATAAAAATTGTCATTTCTACAATTTTTAATAATTTAATTATTAAAAAAGAGAGACAATAAAATAACAGAGATATTCTAACACCTTAAACATTTATATTAGAGTTGTAATTAAAAAATTATTATATTTTTAAAAAAATTTAATAACTTAACTTTATTTTTAAAATTTAAAAATTTAGTTAAAAATAATTTATAAATAAGACTAAAGGGAGTAGTTAAAAAAAAATTCTGAATGTGACATTGTTCACTTTAATCGATGCCTCGTTAGACCATGATTGTGGTCTTAAATTCTTGATGGCTGCAACGACTACTTTTAACTAAATTTAATGCAACAGACAATTATATATAACCTAGAGTCCTTAAAATACAAGATCACCTCCGTAATTTCAAACTTTTGAGTTTAAGTATAGCATATATAATTTGCAGAATGCTGAAATTGATATCAGTCGAAATTAGGGGTTCACAAAGAGTTGGATTGGGTCGAATTTAGTCAAATTTAATTTAATATTCAATTCAATGAAAAGATAGGTACTCGGATAGAGTTGGATTTACAATTTTTATTATGTAATCCAAATCAATTCAATTTGTGGAAAAACGGGTTAAATTAGATCGGATGTCGAATTATTCAACATAATAAAAAATACAAAAAAAATAAAACACATAAATAAAAAAGTGTGTGATAATGTAAAATGTATGCAAATCAGTATACGACCCTGAATATGTGGGAAAAAAAAAAGTAAAGACAAAAAAATAAACTATTGCGTCTTGAAGATAATAAAAATCATAACTGCAGAACATGTTTAAATAAAAACTGAGTGATAATATGTTTATGTATAAATAAAAATTATAATATTAACACTAAACTATAAGTATTGAACTATGATATATACTGGATTGAGAAAAATAAAACACAACACAATACATACACTCATTTAGGAAAAATAAAAGAAGGAATTTTTTTTTTATTTATGTCCAGGTAGTCGTCGGGTTAATTGGATTTAACTTTTGTAAATTCGGTATCTGATCCATATAGATTGGATTTATGTTTTTTAATCTATTTGGACCGGTTAATCTATACCAATCCGTTTTTTGTGATTGGATTGGATCGATTTGGTCTGATTAATCGGGTTATCCAAACTCATGATCATCCCTATTCGAAACAAATAAAAAACCAGAAACTTTTGTTTTGATAAGCAAGAAATATCCCACTGTTTAAATTATCAAATGAAATATTCCGAACAAATAGAAATAAGGAAAAAAATTGTCAATTCGCATTAGAGGTGGGAATAGGTTAGGTCGGGCCAGGCCGAAAGTTAAATAGGTTTGATCTACTACACAAAACTGAAGCTTAAGTCTAAGCATGTGACCTGGCATAGGCTATTTTTTTAGGTTTGGCCTGACCTGGCCTTTTTAAGATTTTATCATGGCCCAATATATAGCTTTAGTAGCCTATTTATTATTAAGGCATTCAAACAACACTAACAATTCAAATTTAACTGACCTATAATTAATGGGCTAGCAGGTTGAAAGGCCTACTATTAGTAAAAATGTAAAATGGAATACTTATGATACGCAATTATATTTAAATACTATACATAACCAAAAAATATACATAAATGACTTTACAAATATCGTAACTCAACATGATTATATTCAATAATGCCACAAAATTCAACATCTCAAATAATCTAAAAGCTAACAAAATGTAACATGTATATATTATGTTGTTAGTTTGTTACAAACAAATAAATATAATATATAAAATAAAATAATTATTTAATCAAACCGGCACAACCAGCCTAAAAGGCTTTTTAAAAGTTTAAACTCGACCTATTTATTTAAATAGGTCTTTAAGAAAACTTAAGTGTAGCATTTTTAATAAACGAGTCGAGCTAGATTAGGCCTTAAATATGCCAAGTCATAGGTCTCCAACGAGCAGCCTGGCCCATTCCCACCCCCTGATTCCCATCTCGTTGAAAGAAATTAATTCGCTACAAGAATATGCTCTATTAGCTGCAAAATTTTTGCGTCGGCCACAACTCCGACGCTAATTGCGTCGGATATTCCGACGCTAATTGCATCAGATATTTCGACGCTATGTCGCCACTAAATGGGCGACAAATATTTGCGTCCGATTTGTTTATTTTAGCGTGGGCTTGGCCGACGCCAAATTTGCGTCGACCAAATCTGACGAAAAAAATTTAAAAATAAAATTTAGCGTCCGCTTTGTCCTTCTTAGCGCCGGCCCGGACCGATGCAAAAAAATAAAATTCAAAATTTGTTATTTAGCATGGGCTTTTGGCCCTCGCAAAAATTAGCGTCAGCTAGTGACCGACGCAAATAAAAAATAAGAAAAAATTTAAAAATTGTTATGTAGCGTGGGCTTTTGCCCCTCACAAATTAGCGTGGGCTTTTGGCCCTCTCAAATTACCGTCAGCCTGTGATCGACACAAATAAAAAAAATTCAAAAATTGTTATGTAGCGTGGGCTTTTGGCCCTCGCAAAATAACGTGGGCTTTTAACTCTCGCAAATATTAGCATCGGCTTAACCGACGCAAAATGGTACTTTTTCGGACACTAATTCTAACAGATTTTTGACCATTGCAGTTTAGCGTCGACACCCTCATCATTAGCATCGGCTTTTAGCCCACGCAAAACACAACATAAAAAATGAAAATTAGATGAGTTTTTACACAGAACAAAGATAAAATTACTTTCACTCTTCCTCTCTCAAAATATTATCCTCTCTCAAAATCACTCATTCTCTCCACAACAAAGCTTCCACTCTTCCTCTCAAACTCCATCACCACCCACCTTGGCCACCATCACCGTGTAACCCACCACCACCGTGCAACCACCACTGCGACACCCACCACTACCGCACCACCCACCACCATTCCATCGTTGGAGCTGCCATCAACACCACTCACCATCCTTTTTCTCTCCATTTTTGTGCATTTTTTCACCTAGGTTATTAAGGTTTGATTTTAATCTTAATATAATTTTAAGTTAATTTTTTTGTCCTTTGAATACATTGTATGATCAATTTGTTGAACAAGGATTTCAATAGATGAAAAAGTAACATTATGTAAATTTTGTGTTAATACTTTGTTTAGAGTAATTAAAGTATTAATACTTTATTTATGTAAATTTAGTGTTAAGTATAACTAAATTAATTTCATTTGGTATGTTGAATTCTATGTTATGTTGGATATTTTCAATGTTATGATGGATATTATGTTTGTTATTTTATGTTGGATAATTATGATTTGTGGATTAGTTTGTACTATTTAATTAATTACTATTTAGTTATTATGTTCATGTATATTTTAATGCAAAAATCAAATTTTTTATAAAATAATGTTTTATTATTTAGCGAGGGCTTTTGACCCTAGCTAATTTACGTAAACATTAGCGTGGGCTTTTAGCCCTCATAAATTAGCGTGGGCTTCTGACCCTCGTAAATTAGCGTGGGCTTTGCGAGGGCTTCTGGCCATCGCAAATTTGCATCGGCTTGGCGCCCTCTTTTGCGTACGAACTAGTTGCAAGTTTTGCGAGGGATTAGCCCTCGCTAAATTTAGCGAGAACTTTTGACCCTTGCTAAATTTTAGCTTCCTTATTTAAAGCGTCGTCTACGTGGCCGACGCAAGGCCAACACTAATCTTTGTTTTGCGAGGGCTTTTGACCCTCCCTAATAACTAATATTATTGTAGTGATTACGTGTGATGTGTGGAAATTAAAAGAAAAAATTAAAGAATATTAATTGTGTTTTATACTTTAAGTGGTATTTAATCCTCTCAAGTAAAAGGTTTCGGGTTACGTGAATCGAAAATATTTGTCTTAAAAGAGTTAGCTTCATCATAATATAAACATTTCGGCTCAAACACAATTGCTTCTTATAGAGAATACATGCAGTTAAAAAAAAAATACTTTCTCTTTTTGTATATAAACCTAAAAAAAAAAAATCATGCAAACTAAAACAAATGTTAGCGTTAAGAAAAGTTAGAGCGATATAAATCACATGCATTATACTAATTATATAATAAGTATACCTGTGACTTCGATGCGTTTGATTCAAGGAGAAATGTTTGTGTAATTATTATAATTTTACAACTTTACAACTACCGTAATAATATATATATAAAGTGAATGTTTTATCGTTGTTTGGTTTATAGTGGCTGCATTATACCAATCACTATTCTTGATTCAAATACAAGCAAAAACTCACATTTTGTTGGTAGTATATATTAAAGAAGGCATGAAGAAAAAGTAGCATTTAAAAAATAAATAAAAGGAAAAGCATTAAATTAAAAATTGCTCCAATATATAGTGCTCTATAATTATAGCAGGGTCTCTCTCAAGTGCTATAAGAAATTAATTTATTCCTCTCAATGCGTTAATATATATTACTTTGGTTCAATTCCAAAAATATCAGATATATTACTTTGGTTGATGCGCGGGACCAATTGGTAACGTAGATGTTTTTGGTAACGAGTCTTCCATCCATGCGTACTTCTTTTTTGGTAACAAAGGACAGAAAAAAAAAAATAAAGAGAAAAAATAAGTTAATACTACCTCCCGTCATTTTTATAAGAAACTTTAGACATGTTTTATACACATACCAATAAAATATAATAATTGATGTTTTTTTCAATTAATAATGTGAGAAAATTATTAAAATATCCATGTAGTTAATACATTCACTTGTATGAAAAATTGTGAATGCTTATAATAAATTGAAGGTAACAAAGTATTTTTACACTTTCTTAGCAATTAATATGCCTAAAAAACTTATAAAGTCTCTTATAAAAAGGACAATTTTTTTTTATTTCTTATAAATAGGACCAGAGGTAGTATTCTCTTGGGAACGTAGTCCCAATCTTATCAACTAAAAGAGTAAGAGTAACTATAAGAGGACATTCCTCAACAACAAGAGTGTTTTCTACAAGGTTAATTATATCTTTGGATATATTTGCGAATTGATTGGCTTCTCGAAGACGATGAGAGACGGAGACATTCCAAGACCTACGAAGCAAAGTGTGAATGTCAGCGATGATCAGAGACGGCTCAAGAGTCTGGGAGGCATAAAGCAAACTTAAGAATGAAGCCTTTTTATTTACTAATAAAATAGTTTATTAAAATTATCATTAGGATCAATAAAAAGCTATAACATTCACTTATAATATTTTAATTAAAAATTATTTTAAATATGATTTTATAATTAATTTTTTATTAGAGATATATTAGTACTAAAAAGAATTTTTTGGGGCTTTTTTGTAGGAGGCCTAAAGCTCTTACTTGGGCTGCTTGGGCCTTAAGCCTGACGATGATAGCAGCATAGACATGAAAACTTGTATGTGTAGTATCCGAAACCAAACTCACGGCCAATAAAGAATCAGACCCAAAGAACACAGACCGATATCCCCGTGTACTTGTTTAAACTTCAAATAAAATTATTTTTAAGACGAAAATAATGATTATATTTTAATTAATTATAATAAAATGAATTATTTTTTAATTTTTTTTCTATTAGAATTAATTATTCTAAGAAATAGTTTAAAGTAACTTTCTAAAAGAAGCATAAATTTGAATATTTTTTATTTTTAATTATTTTGAAAAACAAGAAAATGCTAAAAATTTATAAAAGTATTTTTATTAAAATAAATACTTAATTTATAAAATACTACAAATAAAAGGGCTCATAATTGGAGATGTTGATACTTGAAAATTCTACTATGATATTATGGTTTTCTTTCGCTTTCGAGAGTATGTATCACTGGAAGCACCTAGTCTCTCTTCCAAAAATTAAGGTCAAGTGAAACAGTTGTCAGATGACTATGAAATATCACTCAATTTTCATTGACAAAAGATCAAAGAGTTGATATTATTATGGTTTCAAATCCTGAACACATGCTATAAAAATTACGTGTAAGGGACGTGGTAGAGTTTCACTTCATTTAAAATTAATAATTAACTATTAGCAACAACATATAAAAAATGTGTTTTTTCATAAAAACAGTTCATATAAATATAATTCATATTTAAATATCGAAAAGTATGATTCATATTTGTTGTCCAGCGAGAATGTCACGGTGTATGTGTGGAAAAATGTTGGGTTGGAACAAAATTAATTTTAAAGAATCAAAATTAATTTTGACTGATAAATAAGCTATTTGTTTCTGTGTTGAGGAAAAGTTAAAATTGATTTTGAGTTGTCAAAATTGATTTTGGCTGAAACAAGGTGAGACTTGCTTTCACGTTTGATTAAAAAATTTACACTGTATTTTTACTTTAAATTTGTTTTGAAAAAAAAAAATCCCCAAACATAAATCACGTTACTTTAAAATTAATTTTAGACGAAATTTGCATTTCACTTTTTTTTTTTGGGTAGAAATTGAATTTCACTTGAGTAATAATTAACCTTACTTTTGGTGTACATCAAAGGTATATGATCTATAATCTTCATGACAACTGAAAATTAATATTTTCGAGATATAAAGAATATTAAAATAGATTTTTCTTTATTAACAAAGTATTTTTTATATATACAACCAAAATTTGAATCACTGCAATATGTTTAAAAGACTTAATTAACTATCAATTATTCGAATTTCATTGGTTAAGATTATATTTATATTTATATATCTAAATAAACATCTAATAATATGCAATGATTTGCAATTGACGTGTTATTTTAATCAAATATATGTTAATCAGGTGCAGTTCTAAGGGTGTGCAAGGTGTCCGGTCGCACTAGATCTCAAAAATATAGGGTTCCAAATATTATATGATGTATTTTACATTCAATATTATAAGGTAGAATAGATGGTATGTTAATCAGGTGCAGTTCTAAGGGTGTGCAAGGTGTTCGGTCGCATTGGATCTCAAAAATATAGGGTTCCAAATATTATATGATGCATTTTACATTCAATATTATAAGGTAGAATAGATGGTAGAGTATTTTAACTTCTAATATCACCACACGAATTCTCCTTTCCGAGGGATATTAATAGGTACACACCTCCATTTTTTCTCTCAACTCTTTTCCAATACCATCATGCTTCTTTCCACACATAAATATATGCATTAAAGCTCTGTTTGGAAAAACTAGCTTAGAGCTTATAGCTTGTAATTTATGACTTGTGACTTATAATTGAGTAGAGGTGTTTGGTAAAATTAGCTTATCAGGTAGCTTGTATTTGTTAAATGACTTAAAAGGGCAAGTAATAATTACATGTAATAAATTATTCGATAAATTAAACATAATAAATGACTAGAGGGTAAAATAGGAAAGAATTATTGAAAACTACTTTTCATAAGCTATAAGCTACTTAAGTAGTTTTTTATAAGCTAGCTTAGAGCTTATATAAGCTATAAGCTAGTTATTACCAAACATCTCCACTTGACAATAAACTACAAACTATAAACTCCTAAATAAGCTTTAAGCTAGTGTTACCAAACACACACTAACTATTCAACTTTTCCTATTTTTTCTCTCTCTTCCTCCCTACATTTACTCATTTCTTTCTTCAAAAAAACATTTTAAAATTTTTCAAAAATCACTCCAAAATATTTGTATAAAATATTTTTTTTATTTAAAGATTTTCTTATCTTTAAATTGTAAATAAAAAGCCCTATTTTAAAAAAAAATTAAAATAATAAACAAAACCTCAAAACTTTTGCTCCGTTCCTGATGTTAAATTTTTTTATAAGCAAAGATGTTAAACTGAAACATCAGTATTCAACAAAAAGATTTTAAAAATCATTTTTATTCCATCAAACAAAAACTAATTTAACATAAAGTCTAATTTTATTCTTATGCTTTATTGAATCTAAAATAAATATGGTAGGGAAGGCGAAGACCTTTTCAACGCAAACTTGTGTGTAGTGTGTAGTGGATTGATTTGTCCATTTCATCCAAAAAAAGTAGTGGTAATATATATAATGGAGCCATTTTCCAAAAGACGAAAAAGCCATCCTGCTTTTCGATAATAAAATAGGCAAAGACGCATAATTATTGCTTTAATTAACAATTAAGAATTGGGTAAAGGAGACTTTAAACTTCAAGTTCTAAATCATGTTTGTATTTTTCTATTTAAATTTGTGTGCACGATTGGCTGCTAAATTAACAACGATTATTGTAGTTTGTGTGTTTTTTATCAAGTATATTTTTTTTTATAATCACGAGTTTTTCACTTTTAGGATGAAATTAATTATGTTTATACTGAGTGACTAACGCTGGTCCCAAAAATTTGGCATAGGTGAGATTCGAACACAGATTTTTCTGTTATGGGTCGTCTTTTCTATGGGCTTAACGGGGCCTTACACTGCTAAATAAATTTTTGAAGTTTTTATCACGTATATTTCCAACCAAAAGTTGAATATTATATTTTTTTTTAAAATATGTAAAAATTATTAAAATATTTTTGTTATTTCAACAAAACATTTTCTATATACTTACACCAGTGGAATTCAAAGCCTTGTGAAGCATACATACTTCATTTTGTTTTGTTATTTTTTAATCACCTTAAGAATTGCTTGTAGATTTGTGATACTATACTATTTTTTGCAGTTTAATCTATCGCATCCGATCATGAAATATAATGTTTTAAATTTAAAGCTTTGTGTTTCTTCTTTCCGATCCAAAGGGGAATCTATTTCTAAATCTTCCTTTAATTTTATTAATTTAATAAAATTAAAATATCATGAAATTAAAGTTATAAAATATTGATGGTAGATATTTATTATTAGACTTTTAAGAATGATAGTTAATCATAAGTTCTATAGACCAGTATCTTGGTCCCGAATTAGTTCAAGGATTTATCTCGAACATTACTCATGACTATTTCAAAAATTCTAACCGAGATATTTAATAAAAAACAACTTAAATGAGATTCACAAGTTTTGGAATAGACACATTTGACCCCAATTCAATTCGGCACCAAACTTTGAATCTAACTTCAACTTTAGTATAAATTGTTAATGACAATTCACTGCAAAAATGTAGCAAAATATCTATACTGTCGCTAATCAGCGATGGTATTAAGAAAATAGCAATCACATTAAATATAATTTATTCTGTTTTTAATTTTTCATTTACTTTTGATGGTCTTAGTTGTCGCTATTTAACGACGGTCTAGGTCGTCGTTAACCCCCCACCCCAATATCTTTTTTTTTAAAATAATATAAATGTACTTGCGACGGTCCTTTTAGTCGCTATTTTGCGATGGTGAAGGCCGTCGCTATGTTGACAATTTTTTTAAAAAAATCCCTTTTACCGAAGGTCCTTGCCGTCTTGATTTTGCGACGGTCAAGGCCGTCGCCAACTCCATAATTTTTTTTTAAAAAAAATGCCTACATTTGCAACGGTCCTTGCCATCACTACACCAACGATCATTTTCTTTTATAAAAAAAAACGTTTTTTTTAAAAGTAGCAGCGACGGTATATACCGTCGCTATGGTGCTGCGAATAAAAAAATTAATTAATATAGGAGAGACTCATTATCTCTCCAAACTCTTTCTCCGCCACACCGTATCTTCTCCAAATCTGCTTCTCTCCAATCCCATTTCTTCCTCTATTTCCTCTCCAAATTAAATCCCTCTCCACTTTCACCACAAAACCAATTCTTTCTCCAAACCCATTTCTTCTAACCTCTCCAGCTCAAACCCTCTCTCTCACCACCACGCCCCCACCACTCCACCGCGGCCTCCACCACGCCCCCACCGCAGCCTCCGCCACGCCTTCCAACGCGACCTCCGCCACGCCCTCCACCTCTCTTCATCACAAATCCTCTCTCCACCACAAACCCTATCTCTCACCACCACTCCCTCCTTCACTCTCCACAAGCCACCAACTTAGGTAATTTATTATTCATTTTTAGAGTTTGATTAATTAATTTCATTTAAAGTTAAGAATTTTATAATATGTGTATGTTATTGACTTAGGAAATTTAAAATTAATAGTAGTATACCAATTAGGAATTTCAAAATGTGTAGAGAAGTATTATTAGAAATTGTGAAAATAGAGTAATAGTAGTAATAGAAGTTGCAAAAGTAGAGTAGTAATAGATAGTGGAAATTGCAATGCAAAGTATGTATGTAAAATTCAAATTGTTAAATTGGACTTGTAATTTGTATATCATTATGAAATCGCATTTATTTTGAAATTGCAATTGCAATTTGTATGTGAAATTGCAAAAGTAGACTAGTTGTGTTAGAAATTAAAATTGTAATGTGTACGTGAAATTGCAAAATAAAGAGAATAGTGTTATTACAAAATGTAAAAATAGTGTACTAGTAATAGTAATTTCAAAAGTAGGATAGTAGTATTAGAAATTGCATTTACTTTCAAATTGCATTTGTTATCAATTACTAACAAGGAAATAATAAAATGAATTTTATAATATAAAGAGGGTATTTTTGAATTAGTAGAAGAAGAAGAAACAAATATAGGAAGTTTACATCACCATTAAATATGTAATATTTAGTTGAATTATTGATAGTAGGAGTTAAAAATATTGTTCTAAGCTTGCTCTTTTTATTGATAGTAGGGTATTTTATAATATGCTTTTTTTTTCTTGAATTGATGGTTGCGTCGTAGTGCCTCTAGATATTGCTTGGAGCTGACTGCTTTTGGTTTTAGAGTTTGAGAAAAGTATCTTACTAATCTAACTTGTAATTAATGTTGAACTCAGTAACATATAGGATTTGAACTTTGTATTGAATTTGTGGATTGTTGAATGCTGGATTTTTTTAATTTTGATTTGTTGGTTTCAGAATTCTTGGTTTTTGAATTTTGGGAAATGTCCATGTTATAGGAGTTATATGCTGTCGAAATTTTTCTAAATTTTTTATATTGTCATGTACTTCTTATAGAGCACAGATTGTATGTGATTGTGAACCCCCTAATAATTGTATGCAAAAGTAGTGTAGTTTTATTGGAAAATACAAAAATAATTTAGTATTGTTAGAATTAGAAATAAAAATTGCAATGTATATATTAAATTGCAAAAGTAACGTATGTATTGATGCACTTTTGAGTATACTTGAATTATATATAAATGAATTTTAGAATTGAATAGCAAGTTTCAATTATTATTGAGTATGTTAGATTGATTATGAAATTGTGTGTTGTAGTTTGTGTTCACTGTTTTACTTGGAGGTTGCGCGACGCATTTGGATATTAATTCGAGCTTATGGGTTTGGTTTTAGAGTTTGAGGTAGGTATTTGACTAACCTAACTTTTAATTAATATTAAACTTAGCAGCATATATATAGTTATAATAAAATATAATACATGTGTTTGTTGTTATTTGTTAGTATGATGTTAGGTATATTTAAACATTGCTTTGTTTAGTATTAAGTTTAAATTGTTAGTTTTTAAATTTTTGGATTGTGGACAGTTGAAGTTACTGGATTTTGATTTGTTTGTTTGTAAATTTTTGGTTTTTGAATATTTGGAAATATTCATGTTCTAGGGGTTATGTTGCCGAAATTTTTCTAATTTTTTTTGTATCATCATTTATTTATGACAGAACATGAATCATCGTTGAATGTACGAAAGATTTAATCCCACCAAAACTCAATTGAGACATGAATTTATTCGTACAGTAAATGAGTTTGTTGAGGCAGCTTAATATTCTCGTTACTACATGAAACTGCTAGAAGAGGCATATGTGAAGACTCACTTGTACAAATACGATTTTAAGCCTTAGTATTGGATTTTGACAGAACATGGTGAAGAGGGGACAATATAATCAGACTTAGGAAGTTAGTCGAGCAATGTAGAGTGTGATGACAATAATAATCAATTTGAAATTATGCATCAAATGGTAACTCTGATGCATTTGGACCATGTGTTTATAACACATCTCATAGGATTGGTGAGTCCATAAATGTGGAAGAGCCGCCGAACCTTGATTGTCAAAAGTTTTATGATATGTTTAGATTTTACTCGTCATTGTTTCTAATTAGGGATTTACGTTTACATTATGTTCAAATTCATGTGTTTGTATTGTATTTATGGTGTAGTTTCGATTTTATTTTTAGGATTTACGTTTAGATTATGTTGGGATTTATGCATGTGTTTAGAGTGTTTATTGACATATTTGGACTTTGAAATTTCGTGTTTGTTTTAAAATTGTGAATTTTCATTTTTGAGTTTGTTTTAGAATTGTTAATTTTCATATTGATGTTGTCCAGGTTTTATTAAATAAATTTAAAGTTTGCTAAATAAAAAAAATGAAAAAAACATTAGCGACGGTATATACCATCCTAAAATTAGCGCGCAATTAAAAAAAACAGCCCGCGTTATATAGCGATGGCTTTTCTCGTCACTATTTTTTCATCGCTAATTAGCGAAAGTTTTTACCGTCGTTAATTACGACAATAAAAGCTATTGCTAATTGTTGACCATGAAAAATAGCAACATTGGTAAAATGGATAGATTATCTGGACATTTTGGTCAGGATTAGTTGTCCAACACTTCACAATCAAAGTTGTAGAATAATCCAACCACTTTGCAACAAAATTGCTCACAAATTTGGTGTCTCAAACTCGAATGCTAGGATTTCTATAGAGAATATCTCCAAGTTTGTATGTAATGGTAAAATGGTGTCTTTTTGTGGTCCAACAAAGTTTTTTTAATTTGTAATTTTTAAATGAAATTAAAACTAATTTCATGAGTCCAAATCAACTTTGCATAGGAATGCTTCGTTAAATTTAGAGATAGGGGACATCCAAAGCCTAACGTTGGTTAAAAAAAAAAAAACAACACAAAGGATTAAATTGATGAATTTTTTTTTTGAAGGATTATAATAAGAATTCACGATAACATAAAAAATCAAGATTTAAATATGTTTTTGGTTCCTATAAAATGAGGATCACTTGATTTGAGTCTCTAAAAAAAAATTCATTGACTTAAATCCTTATTAAATTTTTTGAGTAACTTAAGGCTCTAATAAATGTTGACTTAAGTCTTTATTTTAAGGACTTGAGTCACCCAAATTTTTTTATCAAAGGGATTTAAATCACCACTTTAATTTTTATAGGGTCATAGTCTTAAATTCTTAATGTCAAAGACTTAAACCAACAAAATCCAATATTTCAAGGACTAAAAACATATTTAAACAAAAAATCAAATATGTATTTTGTCTTTTTGTTTTTTTCAATGTGGCAAGGTTTTTACTAAAATTGAAATGAGATGGGCGAGGACCATTATACAATTCGATGAGGGAGGATGTGATTAGCACCATATCTATTGAGAGTAGCACAATCCTTTTTATACGTAAAAATCATAAATTTATATATTAATTCTATCCACCTTCGATGAGATATGACGCATTCTTGGCGTAGCAATATTACAACGAAAAGTCACCGATTGGCCTGATTCAATAAATTAATTTTTTATTTTTTTTGACAGTGATTCAATAAATTAATGAACTCGTTTAACTTTTTTTTTGGTCTACAGGCCTGATTTTAGTTCAACTATGGCCAAAATTTAGCCCATATTTCTAGTTAGGGCAATTACTGTTTACACCCCAAATATCCAAATAAATAAATACCATTTAATTTCTGGACATTTTCTGAAAATCAATGTTTAAAAATAATCTTTTATTAATTCCGGAGATCAAATTGGAGAAAAGTCATCTTAAAAAACTAATTTGTGAAATTTTTTTTCCAGATTACTTTCGGAAATAAATTTCCCAAAGTCATAGTATAAATTTTTTTAAGGAAGTTAGCTTTCATTAATAATTCAAAATGACCGATATTATTGACCTCACTCATTTTTTAGTGTACCATATGTCGTTACTTTTTTATTAAGGCAGTATTTAACAGACATGTTTAAACAGAGCAAAATAAATTTAGTATATTAGTCAAGAGAAACAGAACATGCCACTTAGACAAATGAACAGAATAGTTTGATTCCATTGAAAATAGTGAAATTAGGGGTGGTAATGGGCGCGGAGGGGGCGGGGAGTACTCCTCTGCTCCCTGTCCCCGCTACTCAGTTTTCTCTCAGTCTTCATCCCCATTCCTTGTGATAGGGATATTTTCCTCCCCATCCCTATTCCTTGCCTCCCACGGAGACCGTGCGAATCCCCGCGAATATTAAAAATATAAAAAATTCTTAAAAAGTATGAAAATCTAAAACATAAGTAGTAAAAAAAGAAATCAATGTAAAATCTAGAACAAACAATGCAAGAGCATGAACAATGCAATAGCAACAATGAGTATGATGAGCAAGAATGACATACAAGAATGAACGAGCGATGAGTACAACAGTTAATAGCAGAGGCAGGAACTAAGACCAGATGTGATAATAGATTATAGTTAATCATATTATTTTTTAACATACAAATTATTATATTAATCCTACTAATTTAATGTACATTTATTATATTAAATGAGAGTATTTATATAATTTTATATATATACTTAAGGTTTTCACTTTACTTTCCATAGAAAAATAAAAATACATAAAATTTATAAAATTAAAATGACTTAAAAAACCCTTTAATTTAAATATACATATATATTTAACTATGGTATTTTAGTAACTTTAGGGAAAGCGATGATTCGGGAGCCCGCGAGGTGGGAGTGCGATCCCTGTCCCTATACCTATCACAGGGAAAATTTTATTCCTGTCCCCATCACCACGAGAAAAAATTCCCCGTCTTCGGGACCCTGTTCGAGGCGGTCCCCATAGTGATCCCCACATTTGGGGATAAACTGGCAGGCCTAGGTGAAATGGAAGAGAACATAACATAATGCACACAGGAGAATTATTATTATTTTTATTGAGTCATTTTTTATTAACAAAATAATATATAGTTAAATTCCTTAAACCTTATAGTATTTATTTCCGACCAAAAAATATTTTTTAATTTTGTTTTTAAAAATTAAATAATAAAAATATATTCAACATAATTTATATTTAATATTTTTTTAAAAAATATTTAATAATTGTATTTATTGTGAGAAGTTTGTATTTAATAATTTACATTTTTTTATAAAATATTAATACAAAAATTAATAAATTTTAAAACTATTATATAATTATACTCATAATTTTTTTAAAAAAGTTTTTAAAATATACTATTTATTTTTCAATTAATTTTATATTTTCTAAGGTAAATTTTTGTATGTTTTATAAAAAATATTTTCTATAATTTAAGTTGCACTAAATACAAATTAAGACCTATGGTCCTCCTCTGTTTTATGGTCACCAAATATAATATATTGTTCTGTTCCATTCGATTCGATTTCACTCAATTTTGTTCTATACAGCTACCAAACACCACATAACGTTGGTTAGGAATATCTATTGCCACTATTTTTTATTTTTTTATCTATTATTACTCTTTTTAAGTATTTTAATGATACATAAAAATTAGTTCTCTAATTTCATTAACTAAAATATATATTTTAAAATTTTTAAAAATTAAAAACGAGTGATAATTTATTTTTTGAGTAAATTGCACTCAAGTTCCTTGAGGTTTTAACTTATAGTACTAAACTCAAAAGTCTGTAAATATTAGCAATCGGTCCCATTAGTTAACTCTTGCTTAACAGAAGGTTACCAAAGGTTAACTACGGTTATTTGTCTCTGTTACATTTCGGTTTTTGTTTCTGTTTTGTTTTTTGTTTTTGCATCTCAATTTCTGTTTCTGCATTTCAATTTCTACTTCTGCAATTTCTGCATTTCTGTTTCTGCATTTCGGTTTCTGGTTTTGTATTTTTGTTTCTATTTCTGCTTTTGCAATTTCTGCAAACCTTCCTCTGCTTCTGCAATTTCTATCTAGTTTAATATCCTAGTTTTTATTTCATTTTAGTTTCTGCTTCTGCAATTTCTTGTGCAATTTCTACATTTCAGTTTCTAGAATCTACCTTGCCATTCTTTCAATACCTCCAAAAGGATAGACTTCCGAAAATTTTTCTCAAATGAGAACTATGATTAAAAAAAAGAAAAGAAAAGAAATATCAACCAGGTAAAAGAAAATCTGTTCACGGGTTTCAAGAGAGTAGAAGCAGAGAATGGTAGTAGTACCTTCCCGGATCTTATAATACCACTACTATAGAAAATGTGTAGAGTACATGAGAATAGAAGATTGATTAAAGATTAATGCAGCAATCGACCACTCTTTTTTTATTATTTTAACTATAGTTAATTTTAACAGAATATTCTCATTTTGTTTCTCCATATTATCTTCAATTGGGATAGAATGCTAATTTTTTAAAACTATTAAGTATAATGCAATAAGTTGAAACTTCAGGAGATTTGGGTACAATTTATCTTTATATATATATATAATCTTAGTTTTCAAATAGTGTGAAGTTGTAAGCATAAGTGGTAGGAGAATATTGCTCGTTACTCTTCATACTTTATTTTGATGTTGATTTGTTTTCTTTGATTTGATTTGATGTGACTTAACCGTAAAATTTATAATTTCTTTTCTTTTCAACTCAGAGGTAATGATGATCCTTCTCCCAACTCTTGCATTGGAAAAAATTGAATGATTTTAAGATGTGAATGGTAAAAAAAATTATGGATTATATGATTATTTTATCAAAAATAAAAAATACGTGATATTTTTAAAAGTTATAAAATATTTTTGAAAAATTAAAAATCTTAAAAAATATTTTATATTTTATATTTTTAGCAAAATGATCATATGATCTTAAATTTTTTTTATCTACCTTAAAATTACTCGAAAAAATTACTTTCATTTATAAGTTATGTCAATGAATTTCGTATATTTTCTTTTTGGAAATCATGCAATGACATATATACGTTGGTCAACTATGAAATACTTCCTCCTTTTTTTATTTACAAATTCTTAAAGCAAATTAATGTTTATTTTTATAAGTTCATAACTCTCTCCCAACTTATATATAAGTTACCCATAGAAATTTATAATCTTTTTTATAAGTCAAAAATTAATTTATTAATTAATTTTTTTTACTTTTACTTCTTTAACAATTTTTAATAATTCAATTATTAAAGAAGAAAGAGTAAAATAAGAGAGATATCCTAACACCTTAAATATTTATTAAAATATTTATATTAAAAGTATAATTGAAAAATTATAATATTTTTAGACAAATTTAATGACTTAACTTCAATTTCTTGATTTTAAAAATTTCAATTAAAAGTGACTTATAAATAGAACAAAGAGTGCTCACCAACTGAGCTACATGACTGAGACTCATTAATTAGTTTGAGTAGTTAGATTTAATTTAATTTCAAATGATAGAGAATGTTAATTAGATTTTAAAAAGAGTAACAGTAGAAATGAATTAATTTTTTTTATAAATATCAATATATTTTCTTAGTGTTTATACTTTTTTTAATATGTGTATTTTTTTTTTGGAGACTTATAAATAGAAATTGATGGAGTAATTAAGTTAAACAAACAAATTTTATTTTAGTTGACTACTCAACTATTTTAATTTAAACTCGTGAATGTGATCAAAATACTTTTATTTATATAAAAATAATAATTTGTTTATAAAAAATTACATATTTCTTATATTGTTTGACTACGTTAATAACTCTTTTTTTGAACAGTAAAACAATATATTAAAACCAGAAAATATCAAATTACAAACACTAATAATAATTAAGCAGAAGCAAAAATACCCAATAAAATTGTCCAACTACAGAGAAAACAGACAATAAAAAATCAGAGATGAAACTGCCCACTTCAAATCTTCAATGTAATAAGCATGAAAAAGGATCTAAACACCATGATAAGAATGACAGCCCCACCACCCTGCTTTGAGAATAACACTTAAACCACTCTCAAGATGTTCTTTTGATTGATTCAAACACAATCTCTATATTAAGTGTCTCATTTCTGAAAATAACGCTATTCCTTGTCAATCATATGTGTTACACAACTACTAGAATATAACACAACCTCTATTTGCACTATTTTTCCTCTTTAGCACACCGAATTTAAATGTCATCAAGTTTACATGACATAATTCTAAAAAAACCGATTGGAATCCAACCAAGAAACCATTTTCATCCAAACAGAATAAGCGAAGCCGCAACCAAAAAAGAGATGTTTTGCGGATTCTTAGCAGAAGCAAAGAGGACACATGAACTTCCTATAGACGCATGAATAATCTTTCTAGACGACAAGTTATCCTTTGTAGGTAATTTCTCTTGAAGAAGTTGCCAAACAAGGATTTGTACTCTAAATGGTGCTTTCAATTTCCACAACATTTTCAGAGATTTTAATTCATCTTTCTCATAACAGCCTTCACCTTCCCATCTCTTCAATAACAAACATTGATATGCCGAGCTAGAGCTAGAGCTATAATCAAAATTTTCAGGTTAGAAAGCTCTCTTTCCTCCCAACTGTATAGAGTTCTTCGCCACTCAAAACCCCACACCTATTTAGAATCCGAGAAAGATATCAACTCAACAATTTTGACAGTTTTATTTAAAACCATAGAGAATAAGCTTCTATAAGTCTCCCTCAATTTCTTATTTCCTAGCCATTTTCCATCCTAAAAAGATATTGATCTCCAATTACCCACTTTAAGACTCAGACCATCATGGAACTAGTTTCTCAATTTCTCACTTTCCACATCAATGCTTTGAATATCCCTCCACCAAATAGAGAAATTCTCCCTCCTCATAGACTCCTCTTCCCCATACATAAAGCAATCTCCGTATCTCGACTTTACTATCCTTGCCCAAAGCTGTGAACAGTCACCTAATAATTTCCATCTCCACTTCCCCAGAAGATCCAAATTGAATAACTCCAAATCTTTCAATCCCAAACCCCCCAAAGACTTCGGTATACATATAGACCTCCATGCAACCCAAGTTGTCCTCCTCCTATTGTCTCTCCCTCCCCAAAGAAAATCTCTTTACAACCTCATTAGAATCTTCAAGACTTTTTTTAGTGCTTTAAAAACTGAGAAAAAGTACAATGGAATACTTGTCAAAATTGAGTTAATAAGCACTACTTTACCACCTGAAGTGAGATTCTTCTTCTTCCAACCACTCAGTTTCTTTTTGAAGGAATTTCCAAGTACTTGAATGGGATTTTACTAATTCTGCACTTTAACAATCTACTTGCCGAGTTCATAAAGAAAGAGTCAGTGTTAATTTCAATAAGACTACTTTTAAAGAAACGTTGAGGCCTGACACTAATTCAAAACTCCTTTGTATAGCCTTTAAGACCCTAATGTTCTGAAAAGACGGACTTCCCACAAAAATAGAATCGTCCGCATATTGTAACAAAGAAAAATCCACTTCATCTGTACTAATCCTCATCGGCTCAAATATCTTCTGTTCCAAAGCATTCTCCATAAAACCCTTCAATCCTTCTGCAGCTATAAGAAATAAAAAAGGAGCTACGGGAGCTCAGGGATCCCCTTGTTTCAACCCCTTTTGCATCTTTATCAACTCAGAATGAAAGGGCTGCCATCCATTTCCTCCATCTGTGCGTGAACCCCATTTTTTTCATCATAAAGTCAAGGTAACCCCAGCTAACAGAGTCATAAGCCTTTTCACTCCTTTAACTTATTGTTATTGTCACTCCTTTATGACTATTTTCACTCATATTTAAATATTTTATTTTTGGGTTTACAAGGAAATTTACGACACCAAGATTTGAACCATGTATCTCACACTCACACACACATGTCCTTGTCAATTGTGATGGCCTTACAAGACTCATATTTAAATATTTTAATAATATTTAAATGTTAATACTTAAACTTAATTGGTTGAAAAATATATTTTATGTTGAAAAAAATAGGAAAAAAGAGTGACAATATTATCACTCTAATTTAAAATTAAACTCAAACCCTTATTAATTAAGAGTAAATTGAATAAACATATTAAGTATTTTTCGTTTTTGTAGGTCTTTATAAATGGGAAAAGAGGAAGTATTATAAAGCGATGATAAAATAATTTAGGTTTGAATTAATTTCAACAAATTACTTATTTTATTTGAATTTTGACCGTTAAATAAATGTACTTGAAAGCCATTATGTTGGAAACTAAGAATACTAAGAATATACTAGTGGTGAGTTACATTAATAAACAAAAGTAAAGTTGAAAAAAAATTATACATTTTTGTATTTAGTGTGATAGTTATAAATAAAAAATAAACATTTTACAGAAGGTGCTTGTATTATGAATTTGGCAGAACAATATTTATACTAGTGACCGAGTCAATATACATAAAAAAACTTGAATAAAGTCATAGTTCTTCAATTTTTTGTTATATATTATCTTTGGACTCAAATATAAGTAAAAAAATTCTCTTGTATTTTGGTCCAAAATATAATTAAATTTTAATGATTTCTCTCATATTTAATACTATTATTCTTAATCTATATCTTTTATTTAATGCGCTATTACTTCTATCTTGCAATAAATATGGTAGAGGTTTATCGTAATTAAAATTTATTTTTTATATAAAATCAAGAAAAATAAATATTATTAACTAATTTTCTTTATATGAATAAGTTTGTTAATTTTTGTTTATACATGAGTCAAGAGGTAGTAAATAATTTTGGAGAGTGCAATGTCATCTATCAATAGTAAATTTAACAATATTTATTACTTTCAATCAAATCATGTCTAAAATATTCATAATGTAATGTATTTTTAATTTTCAAATGCTTATTTATTGCAATCACAATTAAGGAAATTAATTTACTTTTTAGTTGAATTCAAAAAAATAATAATAATAAACAAGTGCTATTTAGCTAATAAAACAATTAAAAAGACAAAAAATTTTTTTAGCAAAACTACATAATTATTGCATTATTTAATATGTATATACTACCTTAAAAAGGGACTGATAAGTAGAAATGAATGCATTTGATATGTATATGCGTTTGTGCAGTGTACACATATCTTTTTCATGCTCTAAATTTTAGAGCAATAAAAAAATATTTTCAGAAATTGATTTTTAAAAATTGTCCAAAAAAAAAGACATGTATACAGAAAAAATGGTGAATTTTAGACTTGGGTTGACACTTCTGACATCACACCTCTTTTTTAGGGTATCATACATATACCATATTTGTTTATTTTTAGAATAATTTTCGTTTGGATTCTGAGAATGTGAGCAAACAATGCACACTGTGAATTCTTAACATTTAGAGCAAACTCAGATTATTAAAAGCAATCAGTTCATATTGTTTGTCATTCAAAAAATAAAATGCACACTACATATTCTTAAATTCTGTTTTTTTATTGTGTTGTGAGATGGTATATAGTTCGCTCGGGTTTTAAGAATTCATAATCAAGTTTTCATTTCTACATAGATTCTCAAAATTTGAGTAAATATTTTTTTTTCAAAAAAAAGAAACGTGTAATGCCCACGAAAACATAAGAGTTAAACTTGACAAGCTTGAAGTCCATCTTCGACCATAGTTATAAAGCTTTTTAGTCCATCTGACCCTGGATAAATAAATCTGATTTACTATAACACTAAAGGACAAACCATCACATTTTATGATTTGCCATTTCTTTAGTCCTTCTTCTACTTGTACGTGGCTGGAAATTTAGTTACAAACATAAATTTATTATTTGTTTTCATTTTATTATAAATATCTGAATATGCAAACAATATATATATATATATATATATATATATATAGATAATTCTAGTTCTCCTATTTTTGAAAGCTAGATTTATTGATACATTGTTGTAATATAATGGTGATCTTACTTATTAAAAGATTGAAATTACAGATTACTAAATTAATTGGTTAAACATTTTTATGTTAATTTAGACTTCTTCTAATTCTCTATCCACCTTTAAAATTAATTATTTTTAAGCAATTACTTATTTAAGTTACCGTCATTACTAATTGCACCTTGACCTTGGCGCTGCTTGAATGAAAAAGAGTCCTGATTTTTGTATTCACAGTTTTTTGTACTCAATGTACCTATTAGTTACGTACGTTGAAAAAAATTGTTATATCAGTTATTTTTTTGTTACAATTTACATTGGTTACGTATTTTGAAATAAGTGGTTACATTAGTTATTTTTTTGTTACAGTGTTTTTTCGAATTTGGTGGTTACACGTGTAGAAATATGTGGTTACAACATAAAAATAAAAATTCAACAAAAAAATCTACGTGTGTAACTAGATATGTTAACGTATGTAACCATGAATATAAAGTGAGTACGAAAAATGTGAGTACAAAAATATTTTTTCAATGAGAAATTACACCCACTTAACCGTGTTTCACTCCATTAATGGCAAATGACTTAGTTAGCCTAGAGGTCGAATGACTTAATCAGCCCACTTATATTATATATGGACCAAAATCATTGTCTCTTATACCTGTCCCAACTCCCTGTCCCATCAATCATTGTGCGACATGTCAATTAAAAATCCACCTCAATCACAAATCTTGACTTAACGGAAAAATCTTCCTTAACCTTGTTTGTTTACTTTGTTATTGTGTTCTATCTTTGTGTGAAAAATTGCTCGATCTATCCTATGAATTCCAAAAAGAAGAAATGAATCATGTCTTCCCTATGCCTCATCCAAGCAGCCAAAAACCTTGCCGCAGTCACATAGATGTAAGAGGTACAGTCACATGGATGTAAGAGGTAGAGGAATTCCGAAACAGAGTGGCACAGGGACCCTAGACCATATTGTATTGGCACAATGATTTCCATGTTTATTTTGGGTCTATATGCATATAGATAATGAGCTTTCTTATTTCATGGTTACTTTTGTTGAATAGTGTTTTAGAATATTTTATTTATGTTAGTCTTGTTGATTTTTTTTAGGTGCTTGTTGTTTTGACACTGCAAAAGTATTGTTTGAGCGTATTGAAAGTTATAATTTATGACATTTATTTTTTTCTCTAGGTTACTATTGCAAAGATGTTACATTGTTTGTATTTATTGTAAATTATTTCTTAATTTTAATACTTTATAACTTCTTGAACAATAATACTTGGAAGATCCTTGGAGGATTCATCAAATGAAAAGTTGTTGATTGATCATCATTTATGGTTCTTGAAGAACTAAAAATATTCTTAGAATGATGGTATAATAATGAATGTATAAAATAATTTTTCTTGATCACTTTTATACGGAGATTTATAGATTTGCGGTATAGTTTCTAAAGAACTACACTTATATATTCTACCTTGTGATTTCTTGAAGAAGTAAACATTCGAGAATTCCCAGACAATTGTTAGAAAACATAAGTTGTAATGTGATGTGAATTACTTAAACGAATCGAAGAAGTGATCTTTACCGTGAGATAGTTTATGTTTATATACATCGAAAAGACTAGGTGGACAATCATATTATAGTTTGAGAAGAACTAACCACTAAGAAATTCTCAAAGAATTTGTATAGTGATGTATATGAGTAGAAGAAATATTATAGTTCTTAAACCTGTCCGATAAGTTCAATAGCTATTTCAATATGAATGTCATTTATCATTTTTAAGTGCTATTTATGCGTGTTTGTACGTTATAATAGGTGTTCATGACTCATTTTTTATTTTTTTTACAATTAGAAATTTATTTGATGCTTAATTTTATATATTGGTTTTGGTTTTTATTTATTACATTGATTACAAATTAATTTGTAATCAATGAAGGTAAGTTTGTTTGGTTCTCGAGGGGCTAAACCTAGACGAATTGCTGAAGAATACTTATATTGTATATGCCTTGCAAATATATTATAATAAGATGAATTTGACATCAAGTAAGCCACCAGGTGAATAATTTTATGTTAAAGTTTGAGAAGAGAAAAATACTACAGAATTCCCGAAGAATTCTTTGATCATATATGCAATGAGTGCATATTATAATTTGATATTTTTTTTATTCACTATTGGATTACACATGAAAGCATAATTTTATAGTTCTTGAAGAACTAAATCTCAAAGTAAAAAAAAAAAAATCTTGGAGAATTCTTAGAATGCATGGTAATATGCAGTTTTTCAAATTAGTCGGATGAAAAGACGAATTCCTGAAGAATCATCTTGAAGAACGAAAACTTTGAGGAATTTATTTTTATAGTATTGTTGTCGAATTGTATAAAATTATTTCTGGGTCATTGTTGACATAAATAATTTTGTTATAAATCTGGAAGAACTTAATATTTGCCTGAGAATTTTCAAAGAATTCTTAGAGTATACATGTATGAAAGGGATATAACAATTCTCAAGCGTGTTCTCCGATAGTAGCACCATATGAAAAAAAAATATTCCTTAAATAATTTTTAAGTTTATGCATCTTATTAGATGCAAGACTTCTATTAGAGAATATTTTCTAAAGTGAATATTCCTAGAGGCGAATATTCCATTTGTGTATGTATAAAAAAAAATCATTTATCAACATATTTATCTTTATTTTCTAATTTTATCTTCTTTATTAAATTATCCAATAAATTATTTTATATATCATTTTTAATATTCTTATTTGAATTCTACTTTTTTTCATTAATTTGTGGTAAGAAAATAATTGAAAGATTCAACGAAGCAAATGTATATTATTACTTGCATAAAAAAAGATAATTATATATTTCGACGTATTAAATATAATAAAAGCTCCAATAGAGCTAGTTATATCATTGTAAACATTATATCATTGTAAACAAGAAGTTAATAGATAGTAAGAAATTTGTTATTTGACATGACCCATTAGTCATTCTGGATCAATTATGGTGCGAAAAATAATTTAAATTTATGTGAACCCCAATAGAAGAGTCGATAGATTCTTCAATTAAATAAACTGGTATTGTTAAAATGAAGTGAATCCATCATATGTTGGGAAACTATATGAGATAATATTTGTGGACCATTTAGATATTTTAGAATATTGGTTATATTTTTTTTTTGTTATTAATCCGTAACTAGAAGTTTGCGAAATTATTAGCTTAAATAAAGAGACCATTTTTAGATTTCTCAAATACATGTGTTAATAATATATTTTGGACTTGATAATGAACATCCCGTAGTATATATTCATATATAAAAATGAACTTGAGATTCATTTGTTAAATGCCTGAAATTAATTACTAGAAATGACAATGAGATTTAAGCTTTCATTTCTAGTTGGGGTCATGAAATTTTGTGTGTTGCAGCACTTATTCACATCAAGCAATAAGTTAAAAGTTTTCTCAATTCAAGATGAGGTTAACTAGTAGTTACTGTGACAAAATTTGTGACAATATATTAAGGTCATCCGTCAAAGCAACCCACTATTGAGAACCATAAGTTTTTCGTGAATGAAAATAAATGACATATTGTACTCATACTTTATCTAATTATTTTTACGGTGATACAAATTGACTTTAAGTTCACTTATATGATATCATGAATTTTAATTTTAATTTCGTTATTGTAAAATATAAAACAGTATATCGATCTCCTAAACAATAGAGAAATGTATGAGTACTAAGGAAACCAACTGTATTTGATTTGCACTCCTCCAATAGTTATACATCTCCAGAAGAGACTTGATGAAATAAACTCCTTAGCAAACTCTTTGAAATTTTTGTTGGGAATGACGGTATAAAAAATTATGAAAGTTTTCCCCAGCTTAGGAGAGGAGAATAGGTTGAAGCTGAAAAAAAAAAACCAAAGCAAAGAATAAGCATATATATAATGTTACATTTGATCCCCATCTGAACTAGAAGTTCTGAATAAATTATAGCAAATGAACCAGTACTTCAAAAAGAGGTGACAAGCAAATAAATTCCTTTTAATGGACGTTCAAGGAAGAAAATTGGAGAATTTATCCCAAAAGATCATATTAGCTTGAAATAAAGTTTACATTTAAGTATGATATATTTGCTAGCAACAAAATTTGTTATAAATCGGTTCCATTGTATGAATAGAACAACTTATGAATGAAATATTATGGCAAGCGTTGCAGTTGGCAATTTGAAGAAAGAGATATACGGATTAAAAAGTTATAAGGTTCTCTTGAAGAGGCATAAATATATGAATCAAAAATAGATGACCTATAAGAAAAGGTACTTCATGCGAAATGTTCAGATATAAGATAACTGCTGAAAAATAATGATGAGTTTGATGCATAAATAACAAACTGATATAATGAAATTGTGGAACCGATACGCATATGCGAAAAATGATGGACATGCGAAAAATGATGGACAAGCGAAAGGGAATCATATATGTAAGTCCATCTTAATAAGGTCGATCAAGTAAAGATAGAAAAGGGCCCATGGACTAGTAGTCCAACTTTTCTAAAACTTGAAGTTCAAACTATTTAGTTTATATATTAGAACTACTTTAGCGCGCTCATTAAAAAATTAAGTCATGCATCTTGCTTTTTATTTCTATAATATGTTTTATACATGTTTTCATTCTAGTTACTTAGTAGAGTAATTATTCATCTTGCATGCACAATGCATATATTCAAGAATCGAGATATTACCCTGGAGGTAATTGATTCGAACTATGATTAGAAATTCTTATATCTACAATTATTTGAAAATGACTATATGTGTCTTGTTAAAAATATGGTGGAACATATGAGATTATAGAAAAGTTTTGAAAGAATTTATGAGTATAAACCTCTATAACTTATTATTTAAAGTGAATATGGTCAATAGACAAGTGAGATGTCTATTCATATATTTTGAGAAATATTTCATCGCAATGAGTATGACTTGAAATCATCAAATGCTAAGGAGTAAAAACAAAATGAATTTATATTATTCTTGATTGTAATGATATAACTCAACCTTAAAATTTTAGTTTAAAGAGTAATGAAATGATCCTGCACCATGTGATATTGTATAATATACTCCCACATGGATCTCAGATTATAAAAGATTATTTTACACAAGTATCATCTATGATGTCCTCAGTTTGTTGACTTAGCACATATTGTTCTAAAAAGTGAGATTGAGCAATTACCTCTCGAAGATGTCCAAATTCGACGAGTTTATAACTCATACTATCACAAACGCTAAGTCCTTGAAGATCAAATATATTTGCGGCTTCTTTTTGCTTTTGTAGATTTTTCCTAAGAGGTTTTACTAACAAAAGTTTTGGAGCAACTGTTGCACGTTTTTTTCCCTTCGTCTAGGTTTTCTCCCAAAGGGTTTTACCTATAAAGAATTTTAAGGAGGCAACACTTGCAATTTTGGGATAAAATTGAAATTTTGTAGAATTCAAGGGGAGTATAAATAATTACGATGGCTAGGTTTTTTTTTTCATGTTGAGGTTTTTCCTAGCGAAGTCTCTATGAATTAATAGTAGAAGTATTTATGCCAACAATTATCTAGCTTCTAAGGCTCAAGGGACGAAGACAACAACTTCACCATGTTCGGGGTCTAATACTACTTGTCATAGCACATGAAGATCTTATCACAAATGGAGTTTGTTCAGCTCAACAACTTTTCAAGGATATTGTTTTGAGGGGGAGTGTTGATACACGTTGTACTCTTTTTTCCCTTAGTCATGGTTTTGTTCAATTGGATTTTCCTTAGAAGGTTTTTAATGAGGCAGCATCTCATGCATATCAAAGGATGATGTACTCTTTTTCCTTCAATAAGGTTTTGTCCAACTGGGTTTTCCTTAGTAAGGTTTTAACTAGGCACATTCTTAAGTAATGGTCATACAAGGGGGAGTGTTATGAATAATATAGAAAAGTGGATGTCCACCTTCCTAAGAAATCCTATGAGTTTTGTAACTCCTCTCTTCATTACCATTGTAACTATTTCTCTTTATATTACCAAGAAGGTTTTGTCTCTCATGCCTATAAATAGGACATGTTTGTAATGATGATGAACACATTATAATAAAATTTTCTCATGTTCTCTATTCTTTCATTCTCTCTACTTTGTTCTCTTGTATTTTTGTGCTAGTTTTATAACAAAAAGAAAATAAGAGATTTGTGGAGTGAGAAGAAAAGATAAACTAAAAAATTAAATGTACGTAAAAGTAATATAAAATAAAATATTGTAACTACATAATTATTAAAAATTGGAAGCGGCGAAAATGGTTGGTAAGTAGATGAAAACATATTAGTCTAGATGTGATACCCAAATAAGAGGAGGCCAAAGCAAATTCGAGTTTGGAAATATTGGAATGATGCTTTCATCTTTGAAATTAAATATACCAATATCAAGCCTGAAAAATTGGCATAAAATGATTTTCCATCTTATTATTAGTGAAATAAATACAATTTCTTATTGTCTCTCCCTCATAATTGAAAAAGGGTGGCACACAACCAAGGGCGGTGCTAGTCCATTATTTTTATTGGGGTCCAAACATAATAGTTTAAATTAAATTTATTCATAAAATTAACATATTAAAAATAATTAATAATTAAAATAATTTATGATAATTAATACTTATATAAAACATAAAATAGAGGTAAAAAAAGAAAATAAGGATGAAAAACTTATAGTTTTTACCTAAGAAAATTGAACCTGGTGATACTTTCTAGATTCGAATCCATCTATGATTAATTTAATAGTGAAATAAGCTATGCAAATATAAAACTACTTCGTCAATTGTATTCCTTTTAAAAAATTTATCAATTGTTTTCATTTTACTCACAGCTGCAATAGATAAAATACATTATTATTGAAAAATAACAATCTAGTTTTAGTCACTTGGAAACCACAAAGAAAATTAACATGAGAAAGATGAAATACATTACTAATACGAGCAAGTTGTTAATTAATAATAGGTGGAAGGGATTAGCACCATTCCTATTGGGAGTGACACCATCCTTTTTAATATGAGTTTTTCTAACCTGTGCAATATTGCACAGGTTAAGAAACCATAAGTAGAAATAAAACACAATATTAATTGTATGCCAAGCTCAATCACATTAAATTTTTGTTTTTTCCAACAACTTTTTTCTACTTATGATTTCTTAACGTGTGCAATATTGCACAGGTTAGAAAAATCCTTTTAATATATAGATTTATAATTCTTCTATATAAAGGGGTGGTGGGATTTCTAAAATTGGGTGGTCTCAATCCCTCCCACCTTAATAATAATACACAACACTTTATCAGTTCAAACAATAACACGAGGCAAAAGAAAAAAAAACTTTATAAATTACAACTAAAAAATACTTTCTCCGTCCCTATTTATAAGACCATTTACAAAATAATTGTGTCCCTTTTTATAAGACCCTCTTTGAAACTTTGTGTAAATTCAATTTTTTTTACTAAATTACCCTTATTTACTCAACCAATTTTGTATAGTTCAAAGTCAATAAATATAATAAGTTGATGAGAGAGAAATTCTCTCCTTATGATAGTTGGAGAAGACTAATTGAGTAGAAAGAGAGTAATTCTATTGGTTTTAATAATTAAAGGGTAAGTAGGGAAATAAACTCAAATTGCTAGACAAATTTAATGAATTTTTCTAGATTTACTAATTTCCTTAATCTTTGTGCTTTTTTTAGAGAGGGTCTTATATATAGAGACAGAGAGAGTTAAAATTGTAAAATTTACCGTCAATAAAGAGACAAAGGCGCAATACTGTTGTAATGTTGAAATTTCAAAGCGATAAACAAATTAGCAAATTAGGAGAGCAATCAAAACTCACTAACTGACCAAGGGGTAGATAACGAGTGAAGAGCGATGATTTACAAGTACATTATGTTAGTATGTTCCAAAGTTAGAGAGCACAAAATAATATCAAGTGAAAATTTTATGGGGTTTGATTTTAGCATTTTGAAAATTCACATATAAAGAGAAGAGGGCAAGACCATATGAGAGACAAAGTGAAAATTGTGAAACAACTCACTTAATAAGTTTTAACAATAATAATATATTATATTATTATATAGTAATTTTCAAATCTAAATACATTTGGTATACACCAAAAAATAACTTTCAAGGGGGGGGGGACATAATTAAAAATTTTGGGGGGGCCGTTATAAAAAATAATATATACATACTAATAAAAAAAAATTATCAGTGGGCGGCCAAGGCCTTTCCATTGCAACACTAGCCTCCTCCCCTACACACAACTAGAAGAATTAAACCCAAGAAGTAACACATAATATCCCAAATGAGACTTTTTAAACCATTGCTTTGCACTTAGGTCTAAATTGTAAGTTCGGTAAAAGACACCTCTTATTGGGTTTCCATTGTGAATTTTGCAATTTTGATGTTTTTCAAAATGCCTTATCACTACTAATATATCACCATCTCGGTGTCATGCCAAATATGTTGGGCACAAGTTACTAATAGAAAAAATTTCAATTCCATAAGGTGACACTAAATTGATCCTTCCTTCTATTGGTGTTTTCATATCAAAAACATGGATGAAGCCATCAAAGTCTGCAGCATAAACCTTCCCACTTTGATATTCACCTCCTCCCTACCAACTTTGATATCGGAGAACATCCCACTAGATTTTGCTCTTTCCATTAGACCACCTAGACCTTTTGCTATTAGAAGGAAAATGAAAGGAGCAAGTGGGTCACATTGACGTAACCCTTTTCCCATAAGTAATTAATGAGTAGGACTACCATTTACAAGAATGGATACCGAAGAGGATTCATGACACCCCTTTATCCATCCCCTCCATTTATCACAAAACTCAAATCGCTCTAACATGTAGTCCAAAAAGTCCCAATTAAGGGAATCGTAAGCATTTTGAAAATCCACCTTAAATATTATGCAAGGTTTTTTTTTTCATTCTTAACAAAGTCGATGGTTGCATTTGCAACCACCACCCCATCTAACATATTCCTCCCTCCCACAAAGGCAAATTGGTTCTCTGAAACCAAGTTACCAATGACTCCTTTCAACCTAGAAAACAAGCACTTAGTAATGCACTTGTACATGCAACCAATATTTAAGAGATATGGGTCTATACTCACCTTCCCATTCTTAGGAATTAGTGTAATAAAAGATGAATTACAACCCTTAGGGAGTTTACCGTTTTGGTGAAACTCACGTGAATTTAAAAAAATCATGTTTAAGTATTTCTCAAAATTATTTTATGAAGTTGAAATTAAAACCATCGGGCCCCTCGCTCCTATTTCCCTCGCAATTCTAAAGTGCATCCTTAACCTCCTCCATGGAGAAGGGTTCCACTAAAACTGCCCTTTCAATTGGAGAAAGAGATGGGAAAGGTACTCCATCCAACCTAGGCCTACTAAACTTAGTTTTCAAAAATCTTTCCTCAAAAATTCTCTTAATACCCTCTTTGACCCTTATTGGATCCTCACACCAAGCCCCATCAAATGTAAGGCCAGTAATAGCATTTAAAGACCTCCTTGCCCTTAGTGATGCATGCAGAAAGTGTGAGTTTGCGTCCCCTTCCTGAAGCCATCTCACTCTAGCTTTTTGGGAGAGAATCGAATCCCTTTTTCTCTTCAATTCCCAGAACTTGGCTATTAGTTGTCTTCTTTCAAAAACTTGCACCCAAGTTAAACCCAGATATTCCACAATACTATATAGCCTATTGAGATCCTTATTTACACTAACTAAAAGAGAGTCCACATGCCCAAAACAAAGTTTGTTCCATTCCTTAATATGGATCTTTATTTACTTTAATTTTTCTTTAAGGACATAGGCACCCCATCCTGATATTCTCATATCACTCCACCTTTGTATGATCATGCTAGTAAATGAAGGTTCATTTAACCAACAATTAAGGGTTCGAAAAGGCTTTAGACCCTAATCCACATCTACTTCCTTAAGTAAGATAGCCTTATGGTATGAGACATCCCAAGGTGAAGAATACTATTTAAGGGATGACCATTCCTTCATCCACTCTTCGAACAAAAGAAACCAATCAAGTCTACTCATAGCTTCCCCATTAGACCCAAACCAGGTGGATTTCCCTCCTATTAGCGGAAGATCCAGAACGTCTAACTCCTCCACTAATTGATTAAATTGCTGAATTTATGTTTGTCTCCAAGCCTTGAGACTCCTTTTCTTTCATAACTAAATCTCATTGCATTAAAGTCTCCAACGAAGCACCATTTTCACAACCCTAAACAGTTCATAATTTGAACTAAAGATTCCCACAAAGCTAATTTTCCCTCCCTATTGTAACACGATAAATGGGCGGCCTTATCAATAAATTTATGAAATTAGCACGTTCTAATCCGCCATACATAATTACAAAACTGTACTAATGAGATATATACAATTAACTAAATGGCTAGTGTCCAAAATACAAGTCCAAATGAAATTAAAAGAAGGAGCTTAGTCATAATGACTTTAATAACATTTTAAACTCTTCAATCCCTTGCTCCATCATCTTTGGCCTCAGAATTACCTGCAATATATATGGATTCACATATATCTCAGTAACTACTGGTTATAGAAAACATTTTCACAGTGTTGCAAGCAACAAGTTACAAAACAATCCCCTCCTAAAGCTAATGCAAGCATCATCAATATAAACATTAAGTTCCATTCCAATCAATCATTCATAATCTATGAACTTAAACACAATATGATATGCATGTTCCTTTTTATCAATTTTCTGCTGGTAACACACACCCTTATTGGAGATCTCCATTGTCCAAGGAAGCGTCCCCCCTCGAACCCTCAATCTGCCCGATCTTACACCCGAAGGTGTATATGTAGTTTTCAGTCATGAATGGATATGCACAATTAAATGCAACATCAACCTAAAAAAATCACAAGTTAAATCATCATTTAATCATGAAAACATGGCTTAAAGCCCCTAAAGATTGCAAGGTCATTACCAATTCCCTTGCAATATTAATTACATATAAAACCTCGCTCCCTTCCTTATACCAAGGCCTTAAAATATATCCTTGAGGACAGATATTCAGCTTCTGAAGCATAAATCATGAGTTATTCAATTGTATCAATCACTTGACAAGAATCATAAATTCGGGTGTTACTCAAAAACGCATACTCTTGGTACTTGGGTCATAACTAGAGTTGTTGACCTCCAAATTAAGTGAAACCAAAAGAATTTGAAATCTAAGAGGGTTATCTACAACTCTTATGAAGACCACAAAACCCAATTCTAAAGGTTTAATCGTCAAAAATAGTCACATTTCATAGGGAAGCATGCTCAACAAACCAGACACTTCAATATTGACCATGTCTTAGTAATTGGGTCATAACTAGAGTTATAGACCTCAAAATTAAATGAAACCAAAGACATTTTAAATCTAAGAGGATTGTCTACAATTCTTATGAAGACCTCAAACTCAAATTCTGAAGTTTTCAATGTCTTAATCGATTAAGATGTGTAGAATTCCATAAATTAAGTTGCAGAATGTTCTTAATCGAATAACTCAAGAATCTTAATCGATTAATTCATACGAAAACCCAGAATTCTCCCATTTCAAGCATCTAAAACTCACCCAAAACTTAATCTAACATATATTCATGATCAAGCACACAAATCCTTCATCAAATCAAGTCCAACAAAGACAATTCATCAATTACACTTCATCCAAACATCAAAAAACATGTTATTCACTCAATCATAACCAAACAATTCATGCACAAATCAAAATCATTCAAAATCTAACATTCAAATGCTCATCTAGCTATCTAGTTGGGGATTACAATTTTTGGGTTACCTCAAAAGAAGACTTCTCTTATCTTTAAATCTTGAACTTTAACCTCTAGGGTTTAGAACCCAAGTCACCACCTCTTCACCTTTCTCCTTTACATGTCCCTTGAGTGATTGTGTCTCTAAACCCATTTAAACCACACATGAACAAGATTAGAGAACGAAAGAGGGAGTCATGGAAGGAGCAAGAAATAGAAGGGGAAGACTCATCCATGGCTTGAACTAGTGAAGGATTGAGCTTTGGGGGCCAAGGCTTCAACATGCAAGCCATCTTCATGGAGGAAGGAGAAGATGTTCTAGAGAGAAGGAGGAGAAAATGAAGGTTTTAGAGGGAGAAAGAAGAGTTGCGCAGGAATGGGGGAAAAGAAGTGGGACTTTGTGACTTTCTTGGTCCTCTTCTAACTTAGTAAGGAGGGCTACTTAGCAATTGTCCAAAATTGCAAGTTAGTCCTTCCTCTTACCCTTAGCCCCCTTTCCTTAACCCTTATTTGTTGGTATTTAGAAAATAAACTAAACATCTATAACAATTAGGATAGTCATGGTATTAGTGCTAACAATTTGGAAGATGTTACACCTATCACAATGTGAATAAATATTCACAATAACACATCGGGTGTTTTCCCTATCCCGCCTACCTTCTGTCACCAGAATACCATTTCCAGAGAAAGAGTCCAGTAACTTAAATTTTGTGTGATTCCATATACTTACTAAACCTCCCGAATTACCAACTGAAAGTGTTGCTACCCATCCTAGTATCCTACCTTGTCCGTACCCCACAGTGATTTACACAGATTTTCATCAAAAGCTTCAACCTTAGTTTCCTGTATACAAAGAAAATTCACACTAAATTCTCTAAATATGCTGTGAATAACTCTCTTCTTCACCCCCACATCTGATAAGGGGCATTTGAATTCCTTTCCATATAGTTGTGACCAAATTATGAAAATCTTTGGGGAATAATGGCTCTCCCCACCACCCACCACCCACAACATGAAAGTCGGTTTGTTTTAACTTTTATTTTGATTAAAATTCATATTAATTAAAATTAAAAAATATTTATTTATACTAAATTATCTTGATTTTTATATCTCGATAATTTTAACTATTAATTTTTATTTCAATTTATGTATTTTTTTTTACTTCTCACTGTACTTAAATATAAACCTAACACACATAAAATTGTCTGGCTTGGTTTAAAAACTTTAGAAGTAATTCCAAGCACACATGCATACTCTCTTTTCATCCAATTTTTTTATTAGGGGGTTATTATCATTATAAAAAGTTTATTATTTTTTATTTTAAATATTTTTAATTTTAAATATATTTTTTAACAAATCAAATTAAAATATTAATACACAAATAATATTAAAATATGTAAAAAGAGTAAGAATATGCATTTTGAAGTGACAATAATAAATCTCTTTTCTGTTTTATATTTATGTTTTGTACCTTTGTCCTCATTTTCTTTAATTAACTCATTTATCTTTTTAACAATTAAAATTTTAGTTTGAGTCACTGCAAAATTTTAATTTGAAAAAAACGCTATGAAATTGTGGTTGGTGCCGGTTCATTTCAGCAAAATTACCTAAGTAATGGTAATTGTAAAACTATTCAATAGATTTGGGTTCCAAAAAACTATTTATCGAATTGAGATCAAACACTATTTATTATCTTTTTTTTAAAAAAAAAAATTGCAGTTCACAAACAAAACACAGAAAAAATTTAGGGCTTGTTTGAAATAGTTTTGGTTTTTAGTTTTTAAAAATTGTATTATAAAACATTTTTCAAAAACAGTTTTTAAAAAAAGTGAGAGGAGTTTTCAGTTCAAATTTGTGTGTAAATTCAGAAAACTGAAAACTGAAAATCAAAACATGTTTTAGATGTTTTCATATTATGGTTTTTAAATACTGAAAAACAAAAACTGTTCCCGAAAACTGTTTTTAAAAACTCGACTGCCAAACGAGTTTTTAAATTTTCTGTTTTTAAAAACAAAAAACTATTTTCAAAAAGAAAAATCAAACAAGCCCTTAATAATTCTTTCTTATTTTTAGAAGCGATTACACGACAGTCAAACCGTCGAGAAATGCTTGAAAATACCCTAGGGTTATATTTGAAAAAAGAAAAAAAAATGACAACATATAATACACCCTAAAATAAGTGTAATAAGTGTAGTCATACTGGTAATGGCGGCCATGGGAAATAGGCAATAAGCCCAATACAAAGAGAGGTGAGCTTGGGTTATATTAGAGTTGTGAAAATGAGCCAACTCAATTCATGCGGGTTAGTCGAGTGTGAAAATTTCTTAACCCAATTCAACTTATCTTGAGTTTCGAGTTAAATGAATTGGCTCACTAGAAATCATTTTTATAAAAAGAGAAAATCATAAAAAAAAATGAAAATGTAATTTTTGTTTTGTAAAATTTGACAAACAATCTATATTAAAAATATAACACAAAATACATAAAAAAATGAAATTCTAAAAGTTTAAATTAAATTTAGCTATTTTTTATCTTTTATTAATTTTTTTATTTTTCGTAATATGAAAAATGAAAAAAAAACATTTCTAATATGCGGGTTTACTCATGAGTCAACTCACGAGTTAATCTGTCCCAAACCCCTGTGAGTTGTGGGTTAAATGAATTGGGTTAAGTGGGTTGTATTTTAAAGCGAGACGAATTTTTATCAATCCAACTCGACTCTAACTCACAGTAAATTAGATTGACTCACAGGTTAAAACTCATATTAACGGCCCTAGATTACATGGCTATGTGTGACACAAAGATGTAATTCAGCAAAAACATAAACAAAAAATGAATAATAGATTTTTTTTACCAAAAAAGGATAACAATTTTTATAATAATCACTAAATAAATTAATTATTTCTCTGTACAATTTAAAAACTTTTTTTTCCACTTATTCCATACTCAATAATACAACTATAAATCCAAAACCCACTTGATTTAAACGGTTGAAGAGTAAATAATAACATCCGCAAAGAAAATATTGATTGAACAATAAAGTCTATAGTTAATCCAAAGACAAAAGGTCAATAGACTATATAAAAATGCATGAAAACTAACTGGAAGTTGGAAGATGAGTGACATGGTACCTAATTTTTTTTTTTCGATAAATTCTCAAACATTACAAGAAAAATTCATATTGGTCATTAATTTTTGTAGGAGTTTACTTAGGTTTTTTTTGACTTTGTCCAACGTTATTCAGGTAAGTCGTTAACGTTAACTATCGTTTTAACATCGTTAACAAAAGTTCTAATCAGTCCATGTGTTTGAATCAAAAGTTCAAATTAATCCCTATGTTTATTACTAAAAGTTTAAATTAGTCTATGTGTTATGTATCAAAAGTTCAAATAAGTCTCTATATTTATTGTTAAAAGTTTAAATCAGTCCCTATGTAACGGTGGTTAACATTAAGAACTTAATGAACAACGTTGAACAAAGTCAATGACCTAAGTGAACTCTCATAAAAATCAGGAACCTAGGGTTGCCACTAAAGGCACCACACCTTTCTCAAAACGCACCACACATGGCCTATTTTTTTTCCAAAAATACCCTCTGACCGGATATTAATATCCGGGCGAAAACGGATATTAATATCCGGGCGACACCGGATATTAATTTCTGGTTCGCTATTTAATAGTTTATCCACCCTAACCGGATATTTTTGTCAGGTGCCAACCGGATATTAATTTCCGGGCGTATCCGGATAAGATTATCCGGTTTACTAAAATACTTTAAAATGCGTGTAAGGATGAGAATCCTTATTTTCTTACCTCCAAAACCAAATCACTCACCACACAACCACTCACTAACACCAACAAACCACTTGAAATTGCTATTGTTTCAGCTTGATACATCTATTATACCAAATGTAAGTATTTTATTTTGTATGTTCATGTTTATTATGTTATATTTAAGCTAGTTGACTGAAAATACGCTGTTTAACTAATTTTGATCTAACCGGATATGATTATCCAGTTCCAACCATACATTAATATCCGGTTGGAACCATACATTATTATCCGGTTCTGACCATATATTAATATCCGGTTCTGGCCATATATTAATATCTGGTTGAGGCTAAATTGTATATTTTATTATTATTATTATATTGTATAATTGAAATTTTAGTAATATATTAGCTAAATGTCTCGAAAAACTTTATTTTTTCAGAGTTATGGATGAATTATTGGAATCAGTACAAGGAACCACGAAAGAAGAAGAATATTTTGATTACAAAGATTATTTTGAAACTAAGCAGGTAAATGTCACTTCCAGCTGAATGTGTTGGTTTTTTATTGTGATTAAATGTTGATACTGTTGTAATTTTTTAGATTTTTCCTACTCGGGAGGATTTGATACATTGGGCGCAAGAAGTTGGCAGGACTGTTGGTTTTGTTATTGTTACATGCAGATCAGATAAGGGTGGTGCAGGTGGAAATAGGAGAGAATTTGTGACTCTTGGGTGTGAAAGAAGTGGAAAGTACAGTGGAAAGCAACTTAAACGGGAAGTCACAGGAACTAAGAAATGTGAATGTCCTTTTAGACTTAGAGGAAAACCCCATGCTAATGAAGGATGGATACTTATTGTGATATGTGGCAAACACAACCATGAGAGAGCAGTCACCTTGATAGGTCATCCATACCCTGGGCACCTTAAACCGATTGAGAAGACCGTAGTGGCAGACATTACAAAGAACAACGTCAAGCCTGGTAGTATATTGCTTGCACTAAAAGAGCATGATCCGTGAGTACCATTCAGACTATATACAATGAACGGTATTCATATCGCAAGTCAATTAGGGGGCCTCGGACAGAGATGCAACAATTGATGCTAATGCTAGAGTCTCACAAGTATGTCCATTTTCATAGAAAGGATACGTCTATGTCCATTTTCATAGAAAGGATACGTCTGATATCGTCCAGGACATCTTTTGGGCTCATGAAGGTTCGGTAAAGTTATTTCATACATTTCCTACTGTTGTGATCCTTGATGCTACCTATAAAACTAATAGGTATAAGTTGCCTTTACTTGAAATGGTTGGGGTTACATCAACAGATATTACATACTCAATTGCATTTGCTTACATGGAGTCTGAACGTGGTGATAATTATGTTTGGGCTTTAAGTTGCCTAAAAAACTTGATTGTGAATGAAAATGGGCAACCGAAAGTTTTTGTTACTGATAGAGATCTTGCACTTATGAATGCACTGAATGAAATTTTTCCACAATCAAAGCACTTGTTATGCCAATTCCACATAGACAAAAATGTGCAGGCAAAGTGTAAGGTCCTAGTCCACAAGAAAGATTGTTGGGATATGATTTTTAATGTGTGGAATTTTGTTGTTAGTCCCCAACGGAAGAAGATTATAACAAACGTGTGTCATATTTCGAACTCGTTTGTAAAGAGTTTAAACCATTCTTTGAGTACTGTATGAAGACTTGGTTAACTCCACATAAGGAATGTTTCGTGGATGCATGGATCGACAAAGTCATGCACCTTGGAAACACAACAACTAACGGGTTACTGTTGATGCACAGTTAATGTGTTAATTAGTAAATTACTTTTTATTGCTTGGTTTGTTAATGAAACCATTTTTTACTTGCAGGGTTGAAGGTGCTCATGCTAAGCTGAAGAAGTTATTGAAACATAGTCAATGTGACTTCAACATGTGTTGGGATAGCATGAATGACCTCATTGAGTTGCAACAAAATAATATTCAAAGATCATTTGAACAAAGTGTAATTATCAAAGGACATAGACATAACATGAAGTTATTGAGCAAGCTTCGTGGAGTTGTATCTACAACTTGTTTGGACTTGATTCACGAACAATGGGAAAGAAGCAAGAAAATTGACACTGACAAGAGTGCGTGTCGATGTGTTGTTCGTAATACACATGGGATACCTTGTGCATGCAGAGTTGCTTACTGGGAAACACATTTCTCATGGATCCCCATAGACGAGATACATGATCATTGGAAAAAGTTAGATGTTGTTTCAGATGCTAACACACAGGTGGATGCATCAGACTGTTCATCTTCAATGCGTAATGCAATTGAAGCTTTGTGGTCTCGGTTTTTCCAACTTGATATTACAGGTCAGAATGCACTTGTACTCAAAGTGAATGAGCTTGCTCATGCGGACACTACTTCCTTGTGTCCCCCTATGCATAGGGTGGTTAAAAAAGAGGGGCTGAAAGGCAAGGCCCTGAAGAAACAAATGTCAACAAAGCGTGATCCATCATACTTTGAGATCATCAACTCTCAGGTGGAAAGCAATCCGTCAGTTGATGCACCAATTCGGGTTCCTAAGGGTAAGTGGAAGAAGCAACTGATATATTTCGATGACATACAATCTGACTTTATCCAGTATATAGATGACATCACAAATGTCGTAGCAGATGGAAATTGTGGCTATCGCGTTGTAGCATCTTATGTTGGTCAAGGTGAGCAAGATTGGTCTTTGGTTCGTATTCAATGTTATCAAGAAATGCTATCACGCCAATGGTTGTATACTGAGATGTTTGGGAGTGCCAATTTCAGTTTAATTTTAAACTCTATTTTGGTTGATACCATCACTGGGACACAACCAATGTCCAAGTGGATGACTGTTGATTTGATAGGTTACGTCATAGCGACGTTATATCAAAGACCACTTGCATTAGTGTCGAAATTAGGAAGTGCAACCTTTTTTCCACTCATTGGAGGTGTGGCATCACAAGACCTGATGGGCATAGCCTTCGTTCAAAGGTGTCACTTCGTTAAAGTAAGTAGTTTGATTGTCAAATTAACATAAAGATATATGATATTATGATTCTCATTATGTGTTGTTTATAATTTTTGTAGGTCAACCTCAAGTCTGATTGTCCGTTGCCGCCTATTGCACCACAATGGCAACGGTATTGTGATCCAGCTGCATATGCATGGATGGAACACTATAGGTGTCGGCTTGAAGCATATCCTCAAAAGAAATCGATGAGTCGTCATGTTCAAACAACATTTGTGTCACTAGATGATGGTTGACTGTATTTTATTAGTGACTAGTTAATGTGTTTTATTTGTATAACCTATGATGCTCATTATATCAAGAAATATAACATCTTACTCCTAGGTTGTAAAACCTTGCTCCTGGGTAAATCTTACTCCTAGGTTTTGAAGCAAAGTGTTCATAGGGGTTTGAGAGAGTTTTTCTCTCAAGAAAACTGTTTCTAAAACTCAAGGAAATGTTTAGGAATGATTTCTCATGTTGGTTCTACTTTCCAAAAACTGAAAATGAGTTTAAATAGGTTTAGTGAAAAAGTTATTCGAATACAGACTGGGTTTATTCGAATAACCCTTTCAGAAAAGCTTTCTTATTCGAATACATATTCGCTCAGAGCCGAATAACGTTCAAAAAATTATCAACCCATCAGTGTTATTCGAATGCTTATTTGACCTGACCCAAATATAGTTAAAACAAAAGGTAGTTTATTCACATATATATTTGGTCTGAGCCAAATAAACTCAAATATGGTCAAATTGTATTCGAATGAGGATGTGGTTTATTCGAATAAGCGCTTGGTCAGAACAAAAAGTACACAGAACATAGTCTGAGCTTATTCGAATGCTTATTCGCCCAGAACCGAATAACACTGACATGAAAATGTTTTATTCGAGTGTTTATTCGGTCTATAGATCAAATAAAGTCACAAATGCTCTATCCTTATTCGAATAACTATTTAATCTGGGTCGAATATAGGCTTCAACAGAAAGCATCAGATCAGTTCTAGCTTTTCTTATTCGAATGAAATCTCAATTTATTCGAATGACCTCTGAACAAAACAGTGTTTACTCGAATAGAAAAACATGTTATTCGAATAACATGACTGCAGACCAGCCAGCATCCGTAAAAACAACTAAATTTATTCGAATGACTTGAATAGCTATTCGAATAAAGAAAGTGCTGAAAAACAAAATGAGTTTGCAAAGAGTTATGCATTGCTTCAAAACTTATTTTCAAACTTTCAAAAAGAAATTTATGCATGATTAGATGCAGATGCAGGGGTTAAATCAATCATGCAAGCAATCAAACAAGAAGAGATATCATCAAGCAATTTCTACTTAACAAGAACTAAAAAAGAAAAGAACACTAATTCAAACAAACAAACAGAGGCTTGATCTTCAAGCAACTTGACTAACAAATCACTGTCGGTAATATTTGAACAAATTTTTTCTTTTGAAGAATGTAATATTTGAACTTTTAATCACTGTCTGCTAGTCTTTGCAATTAGTTCTATTTTAATGTAATATTGACTGTATTTTATTAGTGACTAGTTAATGTGTTTTATTTGTATAAACTATGATTGCCATCAGTGGTGTCATTTAATTTTCAAACAATGCTCATTATATCAAGAAATATAACATACAGACATAAAAATATAACATAAGTACCAATCAGTCATAAGTATAACATACAGACATAAAAATATAACATAAGTACCAATCAGTCTTAGAGACATATAAATATAACTAATACATGTCAATACACATACAAATAGTGCCTAATCAACTAACTAGATGGACCCTCACCCCCATCCATCCTCCTACGGTGCCTCCTCCTATATCCGTCGCCAGGACGAGTCGTCGCCAATGTGCGTATCCTCTGCAGGCGCTCGTCAACGACATCACCCAAGTTGAGCATAAGCAGCTCATGGGTAATGTCATTGACCTCCTCTAGGATCTCAATATATGTCTCCTCATGACCATGGCCATCGGGCTCAGAATCAACGTGGTCCTCATGCTCATGACCCTGTCGAAGTACATGCTCCTCGTATGCAGCAGGCGTCATGTACGGATGTGACACCTGTATATACCAAGCTCTGTAGCCCTCCACACACTCTCCAGGATCGGCACCCAACCGGAGTCAACTCTATCTCCTCCAAAACATGCTCCTCCCACTGAGCCCACATCTCGTCAACAACCTCTGGAGTCACAAATATCGGTGGAGGGAGAGGAATATACTGCATGTACCCAAACTGTCGCAACACCCTCTCCGGAAGATACCGCACTGGAGTGGAGAAACGACGGATGAAACCGTTGTATAATGCACGCTCCTCGAATGGATGATGCTGTCGATGGTCATTGAAGGGGGTCCAACGAACATGGCCAACTGTAAGTCCGTCAAGGCTACTGCGGTAAGGGCCAACGTTCCCACACGACCGTGGGTCCCACCTAGCCATGCGTGGCGTCGTAAGGTCATACTCGCGAGCCTCCCGACCCTCGATCTGCGTGAAATACTCATATGCCCATGCCTATACAATAAAATTATGTTAATTACATAATTTAACAGAAAATATAAGATAAATAATTACAAACACAACATATTTTACCTGCATCACCCCTAAGCTCCCAGATATCTGTCGACATTTGTGCAACCTAGCCTTTGACAGCTGGTCATACAAATGAGCCAACAGAATCGCTCCCCAGGCAAATCTCGAGAGCCTCCGCAGATCAACGAGATATGTCAAGTATGCAACTGGCACAGATGTCCAGCTCTTGTCCGGAAAGACCATCCACCCGATCACTAGCAGGAGATATGCCCGTCCAGCCATGACTCTGCTCGCAACATCCTCTCGAACTCGTCGATCCTCACATATCTTCTTCAGTTTCTCAAAAGAAATGTTCGGACCTTTCTGAAGCACCACCTCCTCCTGAGCCTCTGCTGGAGACATCCCTAGATACTCAACCAACACTGAAGGTGCCATGGCACTCGTAAGTCGTGGCGGCGTCTGGAACTCCCCATCAATCCTCAGATGGGTCAATGCTGCGACATCGTTCAAAGTGATCGTCATCTCCCCCACTGGGAGATGGAAGGATGATGTCTCGTGATGCCATCTCTCAGATAAAGCAGCAATAATACCCTTGTCGATGATCGAGTATGTGCAGAACATCAGCGGGGATAAACCTGAGTCGCGTAACACTGAACGTATGTAGTCGTCTAGAGGCAAATACGCTATCCATTTGCTCCCATGACTAACAGCCTTCATCTCTGGCCTCTTACCCTGAAAACCCAAAACAATTAATTATAAAATAGAAAACAATTAATTAGAAAAGAGAAAACATTTAATTAGAAAATAATTAATTATAAAGCAATTAATTAAATTAACATATTATTGTAAATAACATTATAATCAAAATTACCTTGTTGTTCCAAACATATGACGCCTCATGCTTGTCATATGTAATCAGCAGTGACAACTCATCTGGACCCCCGGGATATGCAGTCGGACGTCCCTGACTCTGCTGTCCAACATCAGCAGCTACATCGTCCTGCATAACACCATGCTCAACGTCTCCTACAATCGGCACATCGGGGTCACCTACCGGCCCAGTAACGACCGCACGACCACGACCACGACCCCGTCCCCGTCCCCGCTGTGATGTAGCATCCTGACCACGTCGAGCACGTGCAGATGCAGTGGTGTGATCTTGGTTCACCATCTCTACAAAAATTGCAATTAATATAAATAAAGACAATTAAATTAATACAAACCTTAAATAACTTATTATTAAAAAAAATCATTATCAAAATAAAGACAAATAATTAAATATAATACAATTATATATCCTAATATCCTAGAAGAAAAATAATTTATAATACAATTAAATATAATACAATTATAAAGACAAAAATTATAATTTTGAAAAATATTACCAACCGGATGTTAATATCCGGTTAAAAACGGATATTAATATCCGGATGAATCATGAAAATCCAATCCGGTCAAAACCGGAAAATAATATCTGGTTGGAACCGGATAATCATTTTCGGTTGCGCTTCTAACGCGCAAATAACAGAAGGTTCACATAAATGAAGCAAAAATCAATCAAAACAAACCAAATCATATGATAAACTAACCTTTTCCGGCGATTAACGGTTGAAAATCTCGTAGATTCAGTCCTTTTGATGGATTTGTGCACCTTAGAGTGATTGCTCAAGATTGGATATCTGTTTCAGATTTGAAATGTGATTTTCCGGATATGTTTTTCCGGTTTTATGTGTGTGGTGTTGTTAAATAGTGAATCGGAAATTAATATCCGGTGTCGCCCGGATATTAATATCCGTTTTCGCCCGGATATTAATATCCGGTCAGAGGGTATTTTTGGAAAAAAAATAGGCCATGTGTGGTGCGTTTGAGAAAGGTGTGGTGCCTTTAGTGGCACCCGGAACCTAGGTGAACTTTCGTTATAAAGTTGGGGACTTATGTGGTAATTATTTCTTTTTTTTTTTCTCTTTTCCAAGATATCCATTATTAATACTAGCGACTAATTCTCTTTTAAAAATTGAGTTCGTACGAAACGATTGTTGGGTGACCATGAAAAATTAATTTATCATTTTTCCAAAAAGACTAATACTGATGGTTTACTTGTGATTGTTAAACTTATTTTTTACAATTTTAATCAATTAGTTAATTCTTAAAAAGTTAATTTACAAATATTTTAAATTATACATATTATTTATTAATTAGTTCGGTAGTTGCACATATTATTTATTGTTAATTTGGTCCTTATAATAAAAACGTTTTGTTTGATTTTTACAAATACTAATATATATTTACGTGTTTTTTTATAATCACATGTTTTCTCATAATATTTACGTTTTAGTATTTACTATTATTTAGTATTTACTATCATTTAATTTTGGTAAATGTATTTAATAATAGTTTTTATTTTAGTTTCTAAACTAAGATAAACATGTAGCAACATATCTTATACTCTCTCTGTTTTTAAATAAGAGTCGTTTTAGACTTTTCTACTTTTTTAAGAATAAAAGTCGTTCAAGACTTTTTCTATTTTTTCTATTTATTCGGAACAACTTCTCATAGATTTTGATAGAGAGATATTTGTTTTTTTTATTATTTTTTGTTTTCACATTCCTCCTTCCAGTAACATTTGTCTTGGAATTATACAGGGCATTTATTTTTATTATCACTCCTATAATTAAAGTAATTGTATTTTGCTTATTTAAGCCATAAATCAGATTCCTTAATTAGTGTGTCAAACACTAAAACGACTATTATTTAAAAACAGAGGGAGTATTTACTATTATTTAAAAACTAAAAAAAAATGCTGAGTTTATGAATTAAAATAAAAGATATTGTGTATTGTGTAGTATAGAGATTAAAATTATGTAATAAAAAACTGAATAGAAACAAACTAAATGAAATAAAATTGAATAACACTAAAGTAGTGTTTGGTAACTATGAAGCACCGCTACCGATACGGACAACGTGACACGGTGAATGTCAAAAAAACAGGACATTAGGACATTGCTTATATATTGTTTTGTTAATAAAAATTTATTCAATGAAAATAATGATATGTATTATGTCGTGTTCTCTTCCATTTCACCATTTTCAATATAACTAATATGTCTTATTCATTTGTCTCAGTGTCCACTTTGTTCCTTTTAAGTGATGTACCAAACGTGAAACACACAATGTCATGTTCTATTCAAACATGTTAGTCAAACGCTACCTAAGGATATGTTTGGCGACATCAGATTATAACTTTCCTCAGAGATTATAACTTTTACAAAACTTGTATAGTTATTTGGTAATTACAAAATTAAAGCTTTTGAGAGATTATAATTTTTATAACTAACTTAACTTTTAGCAAACTATTTAAAATAATTTTCAATAATTTATTTTTATAAATCACAAACTTTTTATTTCACTACTCTCATTTATTAATATAATATTATTTATTCTTTTCGATTATTTAATATAGTTCAATCAATTATATAATTCGTTAGACTAAACAAATTTAATTAATAAATTAAATACACGTCAATAATTTCACAGCTTTTAACTAATTTTAAAACTTAAAATTAAAATCTAAACACTTTTCTGCTAAACATACCCTAAATTATTATTGGTAATTTAATAGAAAAAAAAATAGGGATTTCGTAAGGAGGCTGTATTTTTTGGACAGGTAACAATCCGGTGGTTGAAGGTACACGATTCCGAGAAAGAAGCGGGTTTTTACGGGTTTTTTTCATATTCCTCGTGCGATTCGTTTCTGCGAATTTGAGCAGAGCAGTGCAGTGGGATAATTCATTAATTCCTAGATTGCGAAGCCATCGAAACCAGAAACAGAAGCGACGTCGTTTGGTGATGGAACCTCAACTGCTGGATCTCTGAACGCTTTCGAAAATCGGAGTCTCTGTTCCTGCAATGGATTCGTGGTTCAAAAAAGCTGAAGGTAATGGATCTTGTTCCCTTGATTGTTATATTGCTCCCATAGTCATCACAATCCACTGTTTCGTTATTGATTCGATCGATTTTCGCAGCTCAGAGAGTTTCGGTTTTGGTTGCCATGGCATCTTGTTATTTTTCATCCAAATGCTTGATTGATCACTGAATCTTCAGTGCATGGTTGATTCTCATGTGTAGTATATTGGATTTTAGGAAATGAACTATGATGCTTATATATTGGATTTTAGGGAATGGACCTGTGAATGTTAACTGTTTCGTCTATGGAATGTAATAATGTTTTTTTTTCCTCTCTCATTTACACTTTGTCCATTTCTAGTAAGTTTAAATGCACATATCTATGCAGTTCAATGAAGAACCGCTTTGTCTGTTTAGAAGTCCTGCTTCTGTTTTTATTTTATTCTCTTGGGAAGAAGGGGGTGAGAGAAAAGGGAGTAATATCAATTGATGCATTTTGATTTGAGGATGGTGCATTGTTAGAATTTGGAATAGAAGCTTTTTCCCCCTCCCACCTTTGTTTCTGCATCAGCCTCTCATTTTGAGCTTAAATCTGATGACTGACATGTACTTGTTTTGGTTTTGATTGATCAGGTTTATTTGAAGTTGTAGATCGAAGAGCAAAGCTGGTTGCCAGTGACTTATCAGAGGAACAGTCTGATTCTAAGTCTCGAGGTTTATATTTTAGCATAGTTTCTTTATCTGGAATTAGACCTGGGTTTAATAGAGCAAAGCTGTGTTGCCAATGTAATGGAAAAATTAAACTTTTATACTCCTAGTGATTAGAAGTGTTCTTGTGTTTTAGATTTTAATTTTAATATCGATAGTAATTTAAACCTGGTTTGCATTTCTTGCTTCCTTTCCCCTATCTCTTGCTTGACATAGACACATTTTGAAAATCATCTTCAAGATTAAAATAAACTTTTGTCTAGTCAAGAGAAGAGTGGTTTGATTCTACAACTTTGAAGTTATAAGAGATAGATTTGATGTGTTTTTGGGAATTGGCCATTTTTTGGAGGAAAGTGTATGGCCAGTAGGTTCTTTTATATTGCTATCAAACAATAGACCCCCTTTTCAATTTTTTTGGATGTTACATATATACCCTGTAACCAGGCTAATCTGTGAGCCCAAAAAATTATTCATGCATAATGCATTATGTCTTTCAAATATAACCATTAAGTATCTTGTATTTAAGTTTTATATATTCTATAAATAAAACAAGTTCTTACAATTTTTATTGTTATCTTTTTGAAAACTAGCATCTAATGGGCAAGGATCTCAAGGCAAGAGGGCAAAATCAAAACCTAAGGTATTTCCACTGCATTTCTATCTACAGAAAACATTTCTGTAATATTCACATCAAACTTGTTTTCTTGAGTTTTGCAGGCTCAACAGGAACCATCCAACTCATCAACTATAACCAATGATGCCACTGGAGAGAAAGGTGGATCTCCGACAGCACCAGTGAATGTAAAAACTCCAAGAGAGAGAGTTGATCTTGTAGCCGAAAATGATGGTAGTGCTTCCATATCTACCAACCCACTAAATAAGGAACAGAAACCTACCGATGCAGCATCACCCTTATTAGGCACATCATCATCAAATATGCTAGCTGATGATGTTGATAAAGATGACACAAATGATGCAGAAGTAGTAGTTAATAATACTGATATTGAAGTCACCAATATTTCTGCAAATTGTGAACTTGCCAAAGAGAATAATTCCGATACTAATGAGGTGGATCCTCCAGCACCTAAAGGAATTGAAGGCCCTACTGACAAACCCATTAATACTGACCAAACTGTGAAGTCTGGAGATTTAGATGCCAATCAAAATACGGATCAAGAGAAATCTGAATCTGTGACTGCTGACAACAGTCCTCGTAGTGATAATGTACTTAAAGATTCTGATGTAAAAGTTGAATCTATTGTGAATAGAAAGAACCAAGAGGATCATAAATCTGATATCTCCCCTAAGAAAGTAGAGGATCAACTTGATGAGGTATCACTTATTATCGAGAAGTTTATTCAATGTTACTTAATATGCACATCTATTTTAAATTTCCTTCTGACTAATTTTTAGTTGGTACATAGGCTCAAGGATTGCTTAAAACAACAAAATCTACTGGTCAGTCTAAAGAGGCAAGGTTAGCTCGGGTAAGAATGTTTAAACCAACATTTTGGTTCAGGGACGTACCCACATATAAGCTGCTGGGGGAAATGGCCCCCACTAGTCTTTCTAATTCATACTAATGTTATATATAGTTGTGTAAAATTGCCCCCATAACTTTATTCTAATCATTAATTTCCACCCAAACTCAAATTTTGTGATAGACTTTTGCAACTAACATGGAAAGTTTGATCTGTTTTATGTACTTAATTTTTGAGTCAAAAATTTAATTTTATATGTATTTATTAACACATATTTAGAGTTATGTATTAGAGGTAAATGTGAATTTGATCTTTTAAAGATATATATTTCATTAATTAAGTCCCTAAAAATTTTTTTCAAACAATTTAATCTCCATTACTAGTCTTTTTAATAATAATATATGTCATAATTTCAATGTTATTACATTCCTATTTATAAGTCCAAAAACAAAAAACAAAATTTGTGTTTCTTTTTATAATGCTTGTCATAAAAATTAGAAGTATTTATTACATTTATTTACTTGATCCTTGATAAATAAGGGTAGTTATATTTTGTTTTCAATAAATAATGATAGTGAAGTTGATGTTAAATAAGAGTGATGAAACTGAAAAGATACCATAATTTTATAAAATCTTAATGCATTTTTTTATTGTTCGCATTTATCTTAATATGTGTAATTTTCATTTTAGGTGCTTATAAAAAATAATATGAGTATACCCACTATTTAAAATTTCTGGATCCGTCGCTGTTTCGGTTGGCAAGGCCTCCTTTACAGAGAAAAGCATTTGTTCTGCAATCTCAGAAAGAGTTTCTTCAGAATTGTGTAATATAGATGCCTGATTGATATTTTCTGATGATAGGTCTGTGCTGGACTGTCAGCTCGTCTTCAAGAATACAAATCCGAAAATGCACAATTAGAGGAACTTCTTACTGCAGAGGTGAGGTGCTATTACTGCTTTCTGTTTAAACGACTAGATGGTCTCATTATATGCTTGAAATAGAAACTTCGATTGTTGTATTACTAAATGAATTCTGAATACAGAGAGAGCTGAGTAAATCATATGAGGCCAGCATAAAACAGCTACAGAAGGATTTGTCTGAAAGTAAAAGGGAAGTAACAAGAGTTGAATCAAATATGGCTGAGGCCTTGGCAGCAAAAAATGCTGAAATTGAGGCACTTCTGAATTCTATGGAGTCAGTTAAGAAGCAGGCTGCATTGTCAGAAGGAAATCTAGCTTCCCTGCAGGTTCTTCTTAGTTAAATTCTTGTGGCCCATCCTGCCATATTTTGTTTTTTCCTACGCAATACTGTTTCCACTTGAATTATATTCTGTTCCATTTGCTTTGGTTCGGGGAAGATTTTTCTTACTTTAATGAACATATTGGTTTGATGAGAGTTTAACAATTTTGGTCTATGAGTATTAGGATATGTTTGTAACTTTGTATGCTTTTATTTTCCTAACAAGAATTTTTGGTCTACGAAATGATAAGGGTTGATAAAAATGCATATTGATCCAAATCTACTCAGTTCGTTTCCAGTATCCATAAGAAAACTACAACTTGTTTCCTTTAGAACATCCCCTTTCTGGCTTGCTGCCCATGTCATAGCTTTAAGATCCACTTATTCACCTTTTTTTTTGGGGACAGGGGGTATTGGTTTCTATTAAAATTTAATGATTTAGCACATATCGGGGTATCTTTTTACTCAATGAATCGGGAGTATCTTGGGATATTGTAGACTTGTTTGACCGATTAAATTTCCATCATTAATTTCTTTATATAAGATTTGTTGTTTCACTGTAGTTTGCGGCTTTGATATATTCATGCATTAGTGTTATTTGTAACATTTTAAGGCTTGGGTAACACTACTCCTATCTTTCCAGGCAAGCATGGAATCGATGATGAGAAATCGAGAACTAACTGAGACAAGGATGATGCAGGTTAGTAGGTTCTCCGATCCTGGATTCCTATAATTGTATGATAATTTCCATTCATTTGATAAAGTTGTTTGCATCTCCAAACTGTTGTTCTTGTAGGCTCTAAGAGAGGAGCTGGCATCTGCCGAGCGAAGAGCAGAAGAGGAGCGTGCTGCACATAATGCTACCAAAATGGTTTGTAACTTAGATTATTTATTTCTTTTGTTTCTTTGTTTTGCATTGTATTTTAGTGATTTTGTGATTGATAGAACAGGCTGCTATGGAAAGAGAAGTAGAATTGGAGCAAAGAGCAGTTCAGTCATCCACAGCCCTTGCAAGGATACAGGTAATGTAAGCACTTGCTGCGATTAAACTTTTAACTTTTAAATGGGCTGCAAATTCCATTAAAAGCAACATGTTTTGTTTGGTTTTCCTGTCATGTTTAGCGTATTTCATTAGTTTATATCTTGAATTCACAGGATAATAATAGATTTACTTGCTGGGTGTCAAGTTGTCTATACGGATGTAAATTTTATCTGTGAAATTTGAAATCAAAAGCTTGCATAGACAACATAGTTGGAACTTGGAAATTGATACTGGAGAAATTTTTTGAAAATAACAGTGTCATGTATTTAGGATACTATTATCCATATTATCCAAGCTTTGCATGATGATCTGGAGGCAATCAGCGGTCCTTTGGTGCTGCAATATCTTTTGTGCTGGCTTGTTGACTAAGAACTCAGGTCGGATCATCACTTGGGCTGCAATGGGCTGGTCATATCACTTTTTGGCCCCTTGTGTACTCAAAGAAGTATTTTAGCAGGAAACAATAGGGACTTGCATATAAAGGAGGATGAGGCATCCTCCTAATCCAAAAAAAGAAAATGAAAGAAAAGAAAGTACTTGAAAGTGAATATTGCTGCAAAGCTGCGCAATCTCTATTTAAGCCAGAAAAGTTGACTTCCCTAACACAACTCTTTGAAGAACACCACAAAGTTTATAGATATTAAGTGTACTGGTATGCATAAAAGTTTTTATGTGGATATTCACTTGTTGGAACCTCTAAGAAATAAGAATGCGAAAAGGGTCTTGTATAGCGAATCTTAAGATGATTTATCATCTGTTTTACGCACTTATAATGAACAATAGTAAGAGATACACAAGGTTAAATCATATTTTTAATAAGGCTGCTTTGACCCCACCTTTCAGACAATTTAAATTGTAAATCTGTTATTAGCATTAAAGTTTAACATATCTCCACTTTTCAGAGAATAGCAGACGAGAGGACAGCGAAGGCCACAGAACTTGAGCAGAAGGTGGCTCTTCTTGAGGTACATAGTAAAACAGATAACTTCTCTTTTTGAATATGAAGTCTGGTGAATGGTCGCATTGTGAAATAAAAATATACTGAATAGTTTTTTTAACATCTTTTATCAGGTTGAATGTGCATCTTTAAATCAAGAATTGCAAGATATGGAAGCTCGTCTGCGCCGGGAACAAAAAAGGTCACCAGAAGAGGCAAATCAAGGAATTCAGGTATAGAAACAGACCATCGAGCAGAAAGTAGGCGGTTTTTCAGCCTCATTAGGTCTCCTAATATTTAACATCTTCTACAAAGTTTTTATTAAGTATACCATATTCAAAGATTCAGGATTCCAGTCTCCTTTTTGGTTGATTGCCTAAATCAATTCAAAGCACATTTGACATGCTGTATGTATATAAATAGAGGATATGTTTGCTATTTTTTGGGGGTCATTAAATGTCATTCTTCAGAAGTAAACCTTTTCCCTATTTGTCTGTATTTTATGGAATATTTTTTGGGGAGAAAGCTTGAGCTCTTTTTGAGTATGGATTCTGTTTGCTTACCCTTCTCAACTCTTGCAACTTTCATGTTTGTGCTGTTGATTTTATAACATACAAATTAGCCAAATGTCATTTTTTAAGGAAAGGAAATCAAATGGGAGTGGGATGGGGTACATGGAAAATTTTTATAGGGCGGCACATGGCCATGAGCACAGCCACACAGGTCAAAACTTGCCACAATAATCTAATCTTTGACTATCCAAAGGCTTGTTGGACCTTTTGCTCATATGATTTTTATTTTAAACTGATTTTTTGGTGGCAATTACAATACTATTTGTGATTATCATTCATCCTTATGGAATTATAACCATGCATGTCTGCAACATTAAGATGCAGGCATGGCAAGAAGAAGTGGAGCGTGCCCGTCAAGGTCAGAGGGAAGCTGAGAACAAGTTATCTTTGTTGGAGGCAAGTTTTTATTTTTAAAATTTTATTTTGTGTTCTTATGAGGTTTGAAGGAAATTTTTAGCACAATGGTAAGTTTGCTATTGTGTGACCCCATGGGCTCAAATCATGGAAACAGTTCCTTTGCTTACAGCAGTAAGGCTGCTCAAATCATGTCCGTATGAAGTTTATTGCAGATGGTGAATCTCCAGTCTTGCAGGTCAATGTGTGATCTCCATCAGTCATTATATTTTTTGTTTCACCGTTTCAGGCTGAATTACAAAAAATGAGAGTTGAAATGGCTGCCATGAAGAGGGATGCCGAGCATTACTCACGTCAGGTAGTCATCCTGGTGTTTCTTTACGAATTCCCTTTCTTATCAAATATGTTTAAAATTTGAATTCACGAGTTGGATGTGAAGATTAACAAAACCTTGTTTCTTAAGTGACCTGGGTTTAGACTTGATGGTCATTCTACTGCATTACTAGTGACATTAAGTTTGCAGCTATATCCACATGGGCTGCATAGTTTTCTTTAGATTTAGTCAAAAAAGTGGTCTTGTTACTTAGGTTTTTGGAAAATTAAGTGTATAGAAGATTTACTCTTACCATTTCCAGTTAAGGAACAATTGATTAGTAGTTAATATATAATATATAATTATTCATAGACTGAAAATACATTTACAATTAGTCCAATTAGTCATTTTTATCAAGCATGAAAAATACTTTTGAACGTTAGTTCTTGGCACTTGGTATACTAAATTTAGATGGGATTATACCTGTGAGTTTGAATGGACTCAATTCCAGATACAAATATTCATCTTTCTTTTAATGGTATTATGGAGTGTTATCCTATTTGTCTAAGCATCTATAATTTCAGTATCATAAATTAACTTAGTTATATAAATCCAGATCTTCAGAAATCTATATACGGTTGATTACTGGGTGATCTAGATTATTTAACCAAGAAAAAACTCAATTGCGTCTTCGAGTTTGAAATGAGTATCAATCTTTTCCATGGATTGGGGTTATCATGATTGTTTTGTAAAATGATTAAGCATAAGTGTTAATCTTCTCGTTCACCTGCTGTATATTTTATACCATGAATAATGCTAGACAAATCTTTTGCCACTCTCTTTGAAACACTGTATTGAGTGAAATCCCATCTTGGTTGCACTAAATAATCTTTACCACTTTATTTCCCTTGTTAAATTCTTTGTGATGCTAAGTATTTTACTTCGGATACCAACCTATCATGCAATTCCTGTGTGGGTTTTGATGCATAATATTGTTGAAGTTAACTCAATACTTCTTAATAAGTGTATTTTTTGGTGTTATGGTTCTAAGCATCATCATATCCTTGTAACAGGAGCATATGGAGTTAGAGAAACGCTATCGGGAACTGACAGACCTATTGGTAAGTTGTGCATTGGTTAAATTACTTGCAAGTACTTGTGATGTTCAATTAATTATGTGTTATCTTTGTTTCAGTACTACAAACAAACACAATTAGAAACCGTGGTCAGTGAAAAAGCTGCCACAGAGTTTCAATTAGAGAAGGAAATTAAGCGTCTTAAAGAAGCTCAGGTATATGCTTGGTCTCCTGAGGCTGCTTGATTATTTGTTTTAACTTAACCATTGTATTTACATCACTGTCATGTCTAACAGGCAGAGGCTGAAAGAAGTAGATTTTCTCGTCGAGCATCATCATCCTGGGAAGATGATACTGAAATGAAATCGCTTGAGTATGCTTTCTCTTTTAGTATATCTAATCCACATTCCACCATGTCTCCCTGTAATGCATTTGATTGAAAAATTAACTTCAATGATCATGTGCCCCCGCCAGTAATGAGGGAAATTCCTGCAAACCCATTTAAGTGCATTTATCCTTAGTGGAACTCTTTTGTTTATATCCCCAAGTTAAATCAATTTCCTATATTTTTCTTCATATTCTAATTTGTTTATTACAACATATGGTAAAAGTTCCAGTTGTGATTTATGATAACTCTGTTGTGTCACTTTATTACTCGGTTACACATATTATAAGTGCTGGTCTTTGTCTTGCCAAAAGGTTGCAACATTTCGTTTCCATTTCCAACTGTAGAGTTTTGAAAGTGATCTTACAAAGTAATAATTGCAGGCCTCTTCCTTTGCATCACCGTCATTTGGTTGGTGCAAGTATTCAGGTATGACAACCATTTTAATACGTGTTTCATGTCATTTTAATTCTCCTTTTGAGCATTATTTTTATTTTATTTCCCATTTGGCATGCCTCATGCAGTTGCAGAAAGCAGTGAAACTATTAGATTCAGGGGCTGTTAGGGCCACGAGATTTCTCTGGCGATATCCAACAGCTCGTGTTATTCTATTTTTCTATTTGGTGAGATCTATTTATTAGATGTTTAAAGGTTAAATAGCTATGATGAAAGGGACAAGGGTAAGGTTATTGCTACTTTAAAATGTCAATTGTCACTCTTTTTGAAATATTTTTTAATTTAAAATATATTTTTGAACTAATGAAATTATAGTATCAATATATAAATATTATTAAAATAATTAAAGAAGAGTGACAATAGATAAATTGAAGTGTCAATAGCTTTACCCCTGATGAAATAGCAGGGAACAATTAAATTCTTCGCTAACCTTAGAAATTGCAACAGGTGTTTGTACATCTCTTCTTGATGTATCTCTTGCATCGCCTTCAGGTAAAGATACTCGGTGGTTGCAATGCAGAATATATGACAATTATATTCATAACGCATACAACATGTTAATCCTTATCCTTTTAGATAGCTTATTGGTTATTGCAATCAAATCTTGTTGACTCTGGATTTATTGTTTTTATCTTCCTTGTAGGAACAAGCTGACAGTTTGGCTGATAGAGAATTTGCAAAATCTATGGGACTTTCTAACCAGAGTTTACCATGAAGTATTTGAATATTCCGTTTGGGGCCTGTGTCATGTGTAAATCTGTTCCTGACTACATATTTTGAAGTGTACATTTCCGATGTAGCTGCTTAAGGTGGCTTGCTAATGGTTCAGCAAATTTCTTAAGTACGCAAACCAAAAGAGGAACTTACAGGCATATTATGTCTCGAGTGTTTCTCAGAGAAGCTGCTGCAGGTTGGATTGAGAAAATTGAAATTTGTCGATCTGAATGATTATAGAACGGGGGGCAGCATCCTTTTCTTGTCTAGTGTGTCCAGCAAATTCAATTGTTTATGTTTATTCGGTCTTTTTTGCTGTAGATACCAATTTCTCTTTTGATATCCTTATTTCTAAGGTCAATTGTCAAATCTAAAGACTCACACTTGCATCAAGAAATAGTTGTACTTACTAAATTATTTTGTTCTTTATAAGATATTAATAGAAATACCATAAAGTGGCAAGCATAAAAAACCTTTGATTTTGTTATATCTCCTATAATACTATGTGCCAAATCCGTTCTTCTATTTCGGTACTTTTAATATAATGTTTTTTTATCTGATGTTTTATATGCATAGATTAAGGGTATAAATGAAGTTTTGATAAAAAAAAAACAAAACACAATTTATTGAAGTCTTTAACATTGTAATCCTTTGCATGCAAACTCCTATAGTAAAAGTATATTAATATATAGGCCAAATGGTATTTTTGACCCCTTAACTCTTTGAGTCAATTCGCTTTGGTCTCTTAATTTTTTTTTGATTCATTTAAGTCCCTTAACTTTTATTTTGGATTCAATTTGGTCCTTACCGTTACTTCCATCAAGTCATAATACAAGTCTCCATATTGAACGGTAGGGACCAAATTGAATTCAAAATAAAAGTTAAGGGACCAAAATGAATCAAAAAAAAGTTAAGAGACCAAAGTGAATTAACGCAAAAAATTAAGGGACCAAAAATGCTATTTTGCCTAATATATACTCTATCCTGTCTTTATTACGAGGTTTAGTCAACAAAATACATAACACGTAACTTACCGATAAAAGTAGTTAGTTTTATTAATAATTGATTTTATAAAAATATAGTGTGATATATTAATTTTATTTCTTTTTGAATAGTGTGTTTAAAAGTTATAACTAAAAGATATTAATATTTAAAGTGCATACATGAAAATTAGCACAAAATACTCCCTTCATCCCTTGTATATATAAGATCCTTTTTAAAAAAAACTCAAGAATTAAGAAAATTAGTATATCTAAAAAAATTATTAAATTTAATTAGCAATTTATCTTCATTTTCCTACTTTCTGTTATTAAAACTAATAGTATTGCTCCAATTCTACTCAATTAGTTTTCTTCAATTATCATCTCTCTCATCAACTTATTATATTTATTGACTTTGAATCACACAAAGTGGTTGAGTAAATAAAAATAATTTAGTAAAAAAAAATTGAATGTGCACTAAGTTTCAAAGAAGTTCTTATAAAAAAGAACAATTGATTTTTTTTTTAAATGGTCTTATAAATAGAGTCAAATTGAGTACTTAACAAAAATTGTTAAATGCCTTATAAAAAAGATCGTTGACTTCTAAAATATGTCTTAAAATAAAGACCGGAAGGAGTATCACTTACTGGTGCTAGGGGTGGGTTTTGGGTTGAGCCAATCCGATAATCTGACCAAACCAAACCAACCTAAACATTATTTTGACCCAATTCAAACCAATCCGAACCAATAATGTACCCAAACCGAGGTGGTTTGGTCCGGTTTTCGAATTAGCCATTTCAAAACCAATCCAAACTGAACCAAACGGATTAAAAGTAAAAACACAATTGTTTTGATATATGTATATATATAATTTTAAAAAAGAAACCTGAAGGCTTAATCACTTAATGAATATACTGATTATCAATTATTGGCTGTGGCATATTTTGAGATCGATTGTTGTTTTTAATTTTGTGATGCATGGTAACATTATGAGTTTATGTTATGACAAATTATGGGTTAGACTTCTATGCATGGTTTATAATTATTCTATTTCTTTCTTTTTCTTTTATTTCCTTATGTTTGTATAGATGAAATCAATAAAAAATAATAGACAAGAGATTCTATAAGCTATAAGTAATTTTTTAAGAATTTTTTTAAAAAATTCAGAAGTTTAATTTCTTATTTACTAATCCGAGACCCAACTCAACCTAAACCTAACTTGGTCGGGTTGGTTTGGTTATGGTTGTAAGATTTTATCAACCAATCCAACCCAATAAAAATTAATTGGTTCAAATTTTAAAATTTTTCAAAATCGAATGAAATTAACCCAATCCCACCCCTAGTTAGGGCAATTGTATTGAATGTGAATATTTGTTTTTCCAAAGTTTTTCTTGTTTTTAACAAAGCAAAAAAGAAAAAATAAATAAATAACTTTTGGCTTTGTTTCTTTATAAGCTATATTTTATTTTATATAAGCCCAATAAATACACTCACCTTTACGAGCTGAGAGCATCGACTTAAAGTTTCGCTCCTCTGACCATGGACAAGAGACAATCTGTTAGGTGCTTGGACATATTCACACCAATAAATATGCGAGGAAATAAATAGTAAGTGGAGATTTAATTAATATTATTAAATATTTGCAGATAAAAAATATCATTGGAAATTCGTTAAACTAATTTAATAAAAAAATGTTATCTCAAAAGATTGCCCAACTCTTATAAAAAATACGTTAATCATATTTAGTTTATGCAAAATTTGAACAAAATCGTTGGTTCTTCGCCATAAAATATTACATTACAATATATCAATGGATATTCAAAGTGCAGAGAAAAAGGTTTCCCGAAGGATCAAAGTTAATTTTTTAGCTGCAGTGTCCTAATGATTCTTTTATTAAAATTTATCGATCATTAGATTATAACTGCATTCCCTGCAGTGGATAATCATTCGACGAACTCAACGGCTAATAGATCAATTGTTCATAAATCAATTATTTCAACAAGCTTACTTGTGAATAGCAAGAGGCTAAAAACTTTTACAAAGAACACCTTCAATAATCAATACAATGCAAAATGCTTTTATCCTCTCATAATGGAAACAAACAAAATACTTAACTATCTTTTAGTTCTCTTTGTCTACTTCATTGACATCATATTCTTCATCATCTTCATCTTCATCTTCGTCCTCCTCCTCAGGATTTCTCATTTGAGAGAGTCTATTTAGCTCAACTCTACCTTCATCCCCAAGGAAGTCAAGCCCAGACTTCGTGTCGCGATGCTTAACCAAAAGCCAACGCAGTAGCCGGTCTTCCTTGTTTAGGTAATGCAGCTCTTTGTTGATTTCGGGAGTAGCCATCATGCTCAGCTGCATCATTTGGCCCTACAGTCATCGGAAATGGAAAGCGGCAATGCGTTACGTTACAGTTACATTATAATTGCAAAATTTCAATTCAAACTAAGTGAACAATATGTTAGTCCTTTTGTTTCACCAAAGGTGTCCTCAAACTCAAAAAAGTTAGCTGCAACCTCGTAGTGGCATGTGGAAAACAGCATCTTGAATAAACATGGCAATGACTGAATCATAAATAGAATGCTCCAATTCGTTTTCTTAAGCTAAGTTGGGTGACATAATAATATTCACAACCTATATATTATTTACACATCCAGTAAGTCATCTTCTACAGTACACACCTCAAACTCAGTTATGCAAGACATTTCTCCAAACTAAACCCATTTTTACATCAACCTACATTCATTTAATTTGGTAACTTGGTAATTTCTTAAGCACAGCTCTGTTCATGACAAACACAACCCAGATGACAAAGTAAGTTCAAGCACAAAGATTTTGATAAAATTAGAAACGAAAAGGAATGACTCACCTAAACTATGGTGGTTTGACCACACATTACTGACTCAAAGTAAAATCGGGTATGTTTAGCTCATAAATATAAAGTCAGAGTAATTTTGCAAAAAAAAAAAGATATTAACTACATCGAATACCAAATGAATTAGTTAATCTGAGACAGCAGTAAAATAAAGGGATTAATTGAGTTCTACCATCCCTTAATCTCTAAGTAAAGGAAGATTTTGACGACACATCAATTGAATCCCGATTTCTAAGGGCTCCAAGAAATACTAGCACATAAACATGAAATTTTTATAGGAAAACAGGTAACATAAAGGGGGACCTATAGGATATAAGAGAAATACAAAACTTAGGTAAGGTTGCATAGGTATGGTTAGTGTTGTTCACAGATAATAGCTCGAGATTTACCTCGGTAACACATGTCTGTCTTTAATATCATGTTCATCATTTAAGTTACTAGATATTGGTGCATATTACGAAGATAAATCTCGAACTCTAATTGGTGAACAGCACCATCCATAGGTACCTTACCTAAGTTTTGTACATAAGAGAATCCCAAAAAGAAACAAACATAAGCAAATGAACAAGCTTCCATTACAGCAGCAGAATGAACAATATATCTGACCTGATAATATCTGCCATCTAGTTTTTTGATACCATAGCCCAAATGAATTTTTCCGTAACTCTTGAAATCAGTGACAACCCCATTTCTTCTGTACACATGTTTTCCCACCCTTACAATTAAATCCAAGAGAGCTTCAACCTTTACATTGGGCTTAAACAGAAACATGCAATCATAAAGTGGCATCTTCTTCCTCCTCCTTCTGATTGCTAGCTAACTATCTCTGCATCAGATACCAATTAACTTTCATCCTTTGAACAAAAACAGTAGTTACAGAGACCAACACATAATTTCTCAACCTTTCATTTAGCTTAAAACAAAATAAAATATCTGTTGAAAGCAACACTAGCGCGACCAGGGCACCAAAAAGAAGGAACTGTTGAGATACTGTGTTTGGGAAAAATTAGGGGTCGTTTGGTTTGGATTTTCATTTATTGTTTCCATTTCTGTTTTCTGAAATTTTAGAAAAAACTAGAAATGCTGTTCTTTGTAAAATTTCAGAATTCAAGAATCAGAATGAAAATAGTAAATGGAAATACAAACGAAACAGACCTTAGTTCTCAAATTCTTGGAAAACAGTCTCAAAAAGCTAGCAAAAATAAGCTATTAATTGGAAAAAATAAGCTAAAGTGCTAAACCAAACATGCGCTAAAATGTAAGACTTCGATTGTGCGATCTGAAAAGAGATTGCGAGAAGTTTGCGGCTGAGATTGGTGGAGGAGAGATAGGGTTACTAGGTGGAACAAAGGGGTTTGAAGGCATATATCATACAACACAGAGTTAAGAAAAGACAGCAATGCGTGAACCATGAACGGAAAATGCGTACCTTCACCGGAAAAACAGAGAGACGCCGGCGATAGGAGCTCTGCTTCGACGACTATCGCGCGACAAACAACACAGACAGAAGAAGTGACTGATTACTGAACAACCAAACGGCGTCGTATCCTTTTTTTATAGGGAAAAAAAACTTAAAAACAAAAATGGTTTTGATTTTTTCGAAATTACATTTTTGTTTCCAATGAGATAAGAATTGGCCAAAAATGAGCCAGAGGTTAAATAGGTCTGACTTGTTATATAAATTTAAAGTTTGGACTTAGACGTGTGACCTGACGTAGCTAATTTTTAAGGGTGGGAGGGATTGAGACCACCAAATTTTAAAAGTCTCATTATCACTTCATATATAAGAATCATTAATCTATATATTAAAAAAGATGGTGTTACTCCCAATAGGGATAATGGGAATCTCTTCCACCATTTTTAAGGCCTAACTTGACCTTGTTAAAAGTCTAGCATGATCCAATAGTTTATTTAACACTAACACATTTTTGACAAAATAATAATAATAATAATAAAGTCTTTAAATAGATAAACTATTCTCCATTGACAGATAAATAGGTTAGCAGATCAATCTTAAACAGCATAATATTAACAAAAGTATAAAAGATCTAAATTCGAAAATGAAATAATATGATTAATAAATAATAGCTTAAATACATTTTTTGTCCCTGCAAAATACTTAGTTTTGGTTTTTATCCCTCAAAAAATTGTTGTAAAATCTAAACTTTTTTAAATGTTTGTCTTTCAGTCTTTAGTGTTAACTTTGACCGTTAACTGCTGATGTGGCTAACGGAGAGCCACGTGAATCTGTCATATCATTTATATTGTTTTGCTTTCAATCGTTACAAAATTCTTTTTTTTAGTCCCAAAGTCATTTATTCTCCTTCCTCCTCTACCTTTTCTCTTCCTCCTCCACTACTGTCACCACCACCTTCTACCTGTGTCACTCCCTCTTTTTCCACTACCTTCCATTTTTTTCTCTCACTTTCAATCCCTAATTTTACTATATAAACTCCAATTCTAAACTGTAATCCCCTTTCTCCCAATTTTACCTTCATCATCAAACTCTTCACCTTCTTCTTCCATCAATCCATGGATATTTTTTTTTTAAAAAAAAGTAATTAATTCAAATTCTAAATAGAACATTAAAATGCTAAATTCATCTATAAGAAAGCATGTATACCTTCATCATCAAACTCTTCACCTTCTTCTTCCATCAATCCATGGATAATATTTTTTTTTTTAAAAAAAAGTAATTGATTCAAATTCTAAATAGAACATTAAAATGCTAAATTCATCATTAAGAAAGCATATATCACATAGGAACCAAGAAGACTAGAAGAAAACTGATAGGTACCTAAAGTCAAGCACCAGCATTTAAACAATGAAATTCAAAAAGTCTTTAAATACTCACTAGCTAACATTAAAAAAGTCATATACATATATTTGCTACCACCCTCTCCACTAAAATAACAGTTATTTTAATTCCTTAACTAAACCTCAAAAATATATTGCATTCACTCAACACACAAATCTACATCAGAAGACAAAATTTAAACAAAATCAATGAAACCTAACAGATAGTATGTTCAGAAATCATTAAAATATACGAAAATTTAGGAGGAATAAGGTGCTACACACAAGAAAATATTTTTTTCTTAAAACAAGAAAAAAAATCAATGTTAGTGTTATAAGAACCCAAAAACTAGTGAAATTGCAAAATGAGGTTGAACACTAATTTTTTATTTTTTAATTTTTTTTTAGTATGCAAAGATTAACGCATATATCACGTTGAAACTAGAACTAAATCGAGCAAGGAATAACAATTAAATTTGGAAAAATGAATCATGTGAAATGATGAGAATGGTGGAGGAAGAAGGCAAAGAGTTTGATGATGAATGTGAAATTAGGAAAAAGGGGATAAGAGTTTGGAATTAGAGATTATATAGTGAAATTAGGGATTGAAAGATAGAGAAAAGAGTGGAAGGTGTTGGAAGAAGAGAGAGTGGCACATGTGGAAGGTGGTGGTGGTGGAGGACGAGGAGGAAGAGAAGGGGTAGAGGAGAAAGAAGAAGATGGTGTAGGAAGAAGAAGAATTGACTTTGAGACCAAAAACAAAAAATATGAATTTTACAAGGACTAAAAGTAAAATAACATGAATTTTATGGGACTAAAAGCAAAACAACATAAATGATATGGCAGACTGACGTGGCTCTCCATTAGTCACGTCAGTAGTTACCCGTCAAAGTTAATAGCAGGGACGAAAAGATAAATGTTTAAAAAGTTTGGATTTTACAACAAATTTTTTTTGCAAGGACGAAAAGTCAAAACTTGAGAATTTTGTAGGGATGAAAAGTTTATTTAAGCCGAATAATAATATTTAGAGAAAGGAAAACTTTTTTTAAAGCGAAGGAGAAAGAAAAACTATGTGTTATTCCCTACTAATGTATTGTAATGTTAAACTTAATTTTATATTTTAGTATTAGAGCATTAAGTACTATTATTTTTTTATCATCAATAACATTTTTGTATATTATTATGGTCAAATGTACCTTTTGGTCATGTATCTCTTATGTGCATTTCATTTTGGTCCTATATTTTTTTGTGTTACATTTTGGTCCTGTATTTCTTATAAATGTTTCATTTTGGTGCAGTTCATCAACTTTGTCACACCGTTACAATGTAATTAGACTTTGTTCCTATTAGGGTTTCAGGTGTATGTTATGGTTTTTATGGGTTTGAAGATAAATGACGTAATTTAACCCTGTTCTTATTAGGTCAATTTTGTTAACGGAGGTGGTGCACTAGACCAAAATGAAACGTTTATAAGAGATACTTGATCAAAATGTAACAAAAAAAGACCAAAATAAAATGCATATAAAAGATATATTACTAAAATGTACATTTAACGTATTATTATTATTATTATTAAGAGTATAAATATATAATTAACCTATTATTATTATTATTAAGAGTATAAATATATAATTAGGCTAGTCCAACAAACTTAAAATGCACTTTAAAAACTTAGATTAGACCTTTTTATTTAAAAAGTCATTTTTAAAAATTCAAATCTAACATTTTTAATAAACAAATTACGTCAAACTATATTCTAAACAAACTGGCTCACTCACAGGTCCCAATTAATGACCTGCCTCATTTCCATCCATGACCTTGACATACTCAATTGTTTTTATTCCTTAACCATATTTTTTACTCATTTCGGTCACATAATTTTTTTAAGTCTTTTTTTCATTAATTATGTTAAATAGCTACTGAAAAATGACGGAATAATGTTATTTTAACTTAAGAGTTTATTTATCTTTTGACACCAAAATTATAATGTTTTGTCTCTCCTCATGCCTCATATTCATATACACTCTTATACTTTTTTGGTTTTTTGGAAAAATATATTAATCGAAGTTTAAATTCAGATACTCACACGTAGAGATGGCAACGGGGCGAGGCAGGGCGGGTAATAGTCTCTTGCTACCTGTTTGTGCAAATTTACATATATATATAGATAATTTATTCAAATAAAAAATTATTAAAAAAATATTTAAGAAGTAAAAAATATATCTAAAATTATATTTTAAATAAAATTTATCTTTTAGCAATTATATTAATTATTATAATAAAATTAAAATAAAAAATAAATGTTCAAATAATGCAATTATCGCTTAATATTTATTTTTTAAAGTGAAAAAATATTATATTTTCTAAACATATTTTATATTGAAAAAATTATAACATACCTTTTTATGTTAAATATTTTATTTTAACTTTAGAAATTAAAGAAAAATTTATTTAAAATACTATAATATATATACATTTTTATTTTTACACCCCACGTTGTAGATGAAGAATGTCGATGCTTTCCATTTGTGAAAAGTTATGGAGATGGAACATTCTCTTTTTGAAATTTGATCTTCTTCATTGAGTTAAATAATAATTCCGGCTAACTTATAATAATAAATATTATACTGTAATAAGGTTTGTCGTCTGAACTGATTTGATAGCTAACAGCTTTATTTAGTAGATGCTATTAGTATGTCTATGTTTTTGAAAAAAAATTAAAAGGGGTTAGATTTATAGTTTTTTTTTTTAATTGTGATACTATTCAAAGTTTGTCATGGAAGTGTCTATTTTGTTATGAAAATGTTTTTATTATTCGCAATTTTTTTTTTTAAACAATGTAACACTATTCACAGTTCGTCATGAAGGTACCTACCTCATCAAGGATATGCCTACATTATTTGCGATTTTGTTTTTTTAAAAAATGTGACATTATTCACAATTCGCCATGGAGGTGCTACCTCGCATGGACACGCCTACATTATTCACGAGTTTTTTTTTTTAAAAAAAAATGACATTTTTCATAATTTGCCATAGAGGTGTCTACCTCGTCATGGAGGTGCATACCTCGCCATGGAGGTGCATACCTCGCCATGAAGGTGCCTACATTAGTATCGGTTTTTTTTTTAAAAAAAATAAAATAAAATGTGGCAGCATTCACATTTCACCATGGAGTTACCTACCTCATCATTGAGGTGCCTACCTCGCCATGGAGGTGCCTACAGTTACGTTTAGGATTGAGATTATGCTGATTTTTCTTAATAGGGGCATGTGCATAGTCCCAATCCTCTAGTAACGGTAGGTGGATGAGATGTACCTCTCTCCCGGTGCTCTCAGGGAAAAGTCAACATCCATACGCCTTCAAAATTTCAGCTCTGGCCTACTGTTAAACTTCTTCATTTGATGCATTTTGCAGGCAATTTTTGAATATTTTGGACAACCAAGACAAACTCCCGTTACCTTTTCCACTGCTTAAGCAAGATGGAACCTATTCAAGTAATTTTCTGCACAAATCACCCCAACCACATTTGGCTAAGTCTGTTATAGCTTCGCCATCAGGTTTTAGACTCAAAAACATAGACCAAAAAACATAAATTTTCATAGTAACAGCACCTACTAAGTAATCAATCCCCTAGTAACATAAATTTCCCTTGTTATTTCCTCACTTAGCTTCTTTGTTTAAGTGTATTGAGAAAACAGAGAAGATAGCTATTGAATTGTTCTATTAATCGAAAAATGAAAAAAAAAAAACCAATACAGCAAGTGTTGATCTAACTAAGTATTTATACATAGTGATGCTGAAGACTAAGTCAGTTGCCTCCTAACTAACTCTAAGCACTAAATGCGATGATAGCTAATAGAATGAATATACAATAAATACATTACTAGATTCATAATAAAATAAATAACACTTTATTTCATTCCCTTCTACATTCCCCCCTCAAACTCAAGTGGGCTGAACAATTGTATCAGCGACCTTGAGTTTGGGTCTTAGCAGCAGAAAACGAGCTGGTGAGAGCGGTCTGGTAAGAACATCCGCATACTATTCTATTGCAGGGATATGAGAAACAATGAGGCTTTTGTTGAGAACCTTATCCCTAACAAAGAAATTATCAAGTTCCATGTGCTTGGACCGAGCATGAAGGACTGGATTATCAGCCAAGGCAACTGTGCTTTGATTATCACAAAGAATATATGGAGTGTCAAAAGGAATATGCAGTTCATGTAGCAGAGACTGAACCCAAAGGACTTCACTCGTGGCTTGGGCCAAAGTTTTGTATTCTGCCTCCGTGTTGGATTTTGCAACAAGAACCTGCTTTTTAGACCACTAAGATATCAGATTGGAGCCAAAGTAGACACATGCACTAGACGTAGATCTACGATCATTTGGATCAGCAATCCAGTCTGCAGCGCAGAAGGTAACAATTCTGAATAATGAAGTCAGTTTGGCTGGTTGAATGTGAAGGCCATGAGTTATGGAACCCTTCAGATAACGCAGAATCCGCTTCACTGCTTTCCAGTGCTTAAGCATTGGATTTTCCATGAACTGATTAACCTTGTTAACTGAGAAACTGATCTCAGGTCTTGTTATTGTTGCATATTGTAATGCCCCAACAACCGAGTGATACAAAGAGGGATCTTCAAAGCACCCCGTGTCAGCTTTGGATAGCTTGAGGCCTCCCACCATTAGAGTTGAAATACCCTTGGATTCATCCATTTGGACACGCTGCAGAAGATCAGAGATATACTTTTCTTGAAAAAGAATTAGGGAGCCATCAGATCTGTACCTGACTTCAATACCAAGGAAATAATCCAATCTGGCAAGCTATTTTAGAGAAAAGGCAGAATGAAGTTTGCTAATCAGTTGAGTTATCATATGCTTCTTGTTGCTAATGACAATAATGCCATCAACGTATACACGGTATGCCCAGCATTAGAGAAGATAAACAAGGAGGGATCACACCTGCTTTCTTTGAATCCATAGAAATAAGAGCCTTGGTGAGTTTCTCAAACCATGCTCTAGGAGCTTGCTTAAGCCCATAGAGTGTCTTTTTGAGTTTGCAAACTAAATTCTGATTTGCTTCGAACTCGAGAGGTTGCTTCATGTAAACAGTTTCAGAGAGATCACCATTGAGGAATGCACTGTTAATATGCAATTGTTGAATGTCCCATTGATAGGTTAGTGCAAGTGTGAGGATGATCCGTATTGTTATAGGTTTGACAATTGAGGAGAAAGTCTCTGAGAAATCCAAACTAGGGCGTTGATGGAAGCCCTTGGCAACCAATCTTGCCTTGTATTTGTTGAGAGAGCCATCTGGATTTTGTGTCACCCTAAAGATCCATTTGCATCCTATAGGAGTTATCCCTGGTGGTAGAGGAACTAGGTCCCACATGTTGTTGGAATGAAGGGCCTACATCTCAGATTCCATTGCAGCTTTCCAGGTGGGATCATTAAGAGCTCCTTTCATAGACTTGGGTGTGGAGTATGTGAGTAACAAGGATGGGTGTTGTTTGGGTTTGTATATGTCACTTTTAGACCTTGTCTACATCGGGTGTTTGTTGGTTGTGTTAGGAAGAGGTTGAGGCTGATTAATAACAGATGATTGAATTGTTGTAGCGGAGGGTGGGTTCTGAGGTGATAAGGAAGGTGATGCAGTAGGAACATCAGGGGACTATATCTGTAGTAGGTGTTAAGGAGTCTGATGTGTTTGTTGCAGGTGGAATTGATGTTGTTAGTATTGGGTTAGAGACATGATTACCATTGGAAGTAGGTATTTGCGGTTGGTGATTAAGGAGATGAGTAGGAAATCGAGGGATAGGTTGAGAATTGGATGATGATTGGACATGTGTAGCACCAAAAAGCTCGTGATATGGAAATTATAACTCATTGAAAATGACATCCTTTGAAACAAAAATATTTCCTTCTTTATTGAGACACTTGTAGCCTTTGTGAGCCTGAGAGTAGCCAAGAAACACACATTCTTCAGATCTTGGTTGTAAGGTCTGAGAAAGGGAAAACAGGAGCAGTCAAATGTTTTGAGAATGCTGTAATCAGGATCTCTTTTGAATATAGCAGAGTTAGGAGTGTTGAATCCAAGAGCAGTTGTTGGCAGCCTATTGGCAGCCTGTTGATGAGAAAGACTGCTGTGAGAAAAGCATGATCCCAATATTTCGAAGGAGAAGAAGCATGATGCAACAACGCAAGGCCAAGTTCCACAATGTGTTTGTGTTTCCTTTCCACGGATTCATTTTGATGATAAGTGTGTGGACAGGTCAGGTAATGAGCAATTCCATGCTGCTGCAAAAAGAGTGTTAGTGATCTAAATTCACCACCTGAATCTATTTGTAATGCCTTTAGTGGGACGTTAAACTATTTTTCAACCATTACTTTGAATAGTTGAACTTTGTGCAGAACCTCACTTTTGATAGATCCAAGTAAACTTGGTACAAGCATCAAAACATGTTAGGAAATATCGAAAACCACAACTAGATTCTATAGTGCAAGGTCCTCACACATCAAAAAGACAAGTTCAAGAGGGAAATTATAAACAGTAGTAGATGCGAAAGAGGGAAGTCTATGTGACTTGGCAACACAACAAGAAGTACATAAATCTGAAGGTGTTTTATTAGAAACAGGAATGTTACATTTCTTGAGTACATTGATTAATGCATCATTATGAGGGTGGCCTAATCTCAAGTGCAATAGCTTGTAAGAGCTAATAGATACAACATTTTAAACTGGGATTATTATAAGTTTTCCTTAAACTAACAGAGTGAGAAGTCTTCTCTTTGTGAGTAGGACTTCTAGTAAGGATTGGGTGGAACTTGTATAATCCATCATCACCAAGACCACCTTGAAGAAGCACCTTACTCGAACCCTGAGATTTGACATAACAGTGAGATGGATGAAATTCCAAAAAGACATTGTTATCATGTATCAATTTGCTGGAACTGATAAGGTTTTTTAGTAAAGAGGGAACAAGCAAAAGATTTTTCAAATGTAGTGAGGTAGTAGGAAAAGTAGGGGACCTGAATGCATTAGAACCTATACCTGTGATTTTCATAACTTGTCCATTTGCCATCAAGATGTGTTCATTGCCATTGACCTGAGCACTTTGCAGCAAATTTTCCGGATTTGATATAGCATGGTGAGATGCTCTTGAATCTGGATACCATGCTTGAGCAAAATTGGCCACGGGTTGGGAGTTGGCAAGGTTTTGTTGTTGCTGCTGTCCTGAGGAATTTGGTAAGGTAGGCATGTTTTTGTGCATGTTGCTGACATTGGCATTGAGATAGCCAGCTCCTTGAGGGAATCCAAGATAGTTAGGCATAGGTGAGGTTCAGTTGTCATATTGATTTCCAAAGGAAAAGAGATTTTGTTGTATCACAAACGGATTTGGTTGAGTTGGAAACTGATTGAAGATCAATGCTCCAATCTAAAGCTGTGAGGGAAGATAGAAGGGATTCATCTGACCAAAGAGTGCAGGATTTGGTAATTGAAGAGGATTGAAGCTAGCCATATTGTCTCTCGGTAACATGTGGAAGCATCATGTCCCTTTTTGTTGCAGATTTGACATTGGACAAAATTTCCACGACTTCCACAGCCTCTTCCTCTTGCACGACCTTGTCCATATCCTTGATTACCAAAGTTATTCTATCCTTTTCCTTGAAAGTTTCTCTGCTGCTGGAGAAGTTTCTGAGGAGAAGCTTGATTTGAATGATTTGCAGCAAGATTGATAGGAGCATTGGTAGTTGGTGTCTCAGCAATGTTCACAGTGAGTGGTTCTTGAAGGACTGTCTGTTTGGCTTGATCAAGCCGAGCTTCATGCTCAAGAAGCGTAGTCTTAATTTCAATGACTCCGAGACTATCATCACGACTTGAGAATGTAGTGATCGTGGAGACTAAGGCATCATATTCTGATGGTAATCCGCCAAGAACAACATCTATATGTCCTCTGCTAGATACCAGATCGCCAATGGAAGCAAGAACATGAAAGTGTGAGTGAATGCGTTGTAGATATTCATGACATGATCGATTGCCTTTTTTTTTTTTGCTATTATCGATTGCCTTTTTTCATTGTGCGCAATTCTAGACGAATCTGAGTAGTTTTGGCTCTAGTTAATGCATGAAAGTGTGAGTGAATTTCATTCCAAACCTGAAATGAGTGTCTGCAGGTGACAACTCTGCTGAGAATTGAGTCTGATAGAGTAGATTAGAGCCACGACATGATCAACGAGTCTTGGCAATCCCATGAGAGAAACTCAGGGTTGATATCTCCTTGATCACATTGTTCTTCAGAGAGGAACTTCAATGGAACCTTTGGATTTGTGACAAAACCTTCAAGCTGATGTGCTCGAAGAACAACATTCACCTGCTGTTGCCATGCGAGAAAATTTTTCTCATCTAATTTGCAAGAAACTGTTTGTGAAAATGTCGAAGAAACATTTGCAGAGGCGTTGATATTAGAGACTGACGCCATAGCTATCTTGAAGCAGCAGAAAGCTCAATCAATGGAGCAATACAGAAAGGAAAAAAAAGGAAGAAAGCCTGGATCGAGAAAACCTAGCTCGATGATACCATATTGAGAAAACAGAGAAGATAGCTATTGAACTGTTTTATTAACAAAAAAAATGAAAAAAAAAACCCAATACAGCAAGTGTCGATCTAAGTATTTATACACGGTGGTGCTGAAGACTAAGTTAGTTGCCTCCTAACTAACTCTAAGCATTAAATGCGGTGATAACTAGCCGAATGAATATACATGACTAGATTCATAATGAAATAAAGAACACTTTATTTCATTCTCTTTTACACAATGTTTTGCTTGCAGCTCTTCACTCTCACACAGTCACGTCACATCACATCTTTCTGTTTTTTGGCTCTTAACATATGTTTGGTTAAATAGAATAAGAAAGGAGATAAATAGGATAAAAAAAAAGAGTTTTTTTTTAGAGTTGGTTTAATAACGATTTTTAAAAATAGTTTCTTATTTTTAAAAATAGATTTTTTTTTTTAGCTTTTAGAATTTGTATATTAATTTATATTGAAAACTCATTTTTCTTTATTTTAAAACAATTTAATCTAATAGTTGGAGATTGAAGTTTTGAGTAGCAGTTATTCGATTCGAATATATGTAAAAGCACTTTGGCTTATAAAAAATTATTTTATAACACAACTTTAAAATATTAAAAAATAAATTGAATCAAATAGACCTTTTTGTTTCTTCTTTAAAATTAAATTTTTTTATCTTAAATTCTCTCAAACTAAATAAAAAAGTTACATCGTTACATATGTTTTTCCTTCATTTTATTTCTTTTCTCTTAATTAAACATGGTTAAACATATTCGAAAACCATTTATTTTTTTATTTCTTTTCTTTTCTCATTTTTTCGAATGAACTTAAAATGAATAAGCAATTCACACCATTTTATAATAGGCACTAACAGAGTAACAGTAATGAAATATTCCATGAGAATATTTTTATTACTAATTATAGTTAAATCTCTCTCTTTATTTTTTTTAAGTTAAAAAAAACTATTTTCCTGTAAATTGATTTTTGTGAAAAATTCATTTACTGAATCTTTTTTAGGATGCTCGATAAATATTTTTTTCATAAAATAAAAAATTATTTTTTGTGAATAAAATAAATTAATTTTTGTGTGAACGAAAAAATAAATAATTTACAAATGAGCTAAACAAGTCAAGTTGTCTCAGTCATGTAGCTCAGTTGGTGAGTGCATGAGAATATGCATGTGTGAGTACGAGGTTCGATCCTTGGTGGACAAAATTTATACTAAATAAAACATCTCCTAAAATTCAATTTAAATACCCTAATATATATATATATATTAGTATTAGTTCACATGAGAAACTCTTTATGTCACCAAACCGATACCAAAAGATAGGAAATAACCATCTTAGCTCTAAAAAATATAACCAAATCACTGTTATAGATAGAAAAAGCAAAAAACTTCAAAAGACTAAAATAATTTCACTTACACCAAAATATGTAAAGAGTATTTAATAAACTAAATGTTGATATTAGATAATAGCAAAGTAATAAGTAGCAAAACATTAGAATCAATACTTCATAGTCTCTGACTGCAAAGTAGCAAGACAGAAGTAACTGTAAATGTAACTAAATGCTCCATTTTTTTTATGAAAAATTTTTGGTGGATTTTAACATGCACCACGTTCTAAGTGGTATACGGTATACCACATGAAAAAATATATACAAAATTCAACCGAAAATGTTTAAAATAATAATAAATTATGTATTTTGTATGTATGTATACCTCTTTTATTTTTTCCTTTTAAACTGGGGTGAGTTTTAACATTCACCACTTTTAAAGTGGTGTATCATATACAAGTCATGATATTATTTAATTGATTATAGCAAAAAAAAAAAAAGAGGTATACATACATACCAAATACATAATTTATTATTATTTTAAACATTTTCGGTTGAGTTGTATATTTTTTCATGTGGTATACCGTATACCACTTAGGACGTGGTGCGTGTTAAAATTCACCAAAATTTCTTCAACAAGCGTCCTTGAGAAAATTCAGTAGATGAATTTTGCACAAAAAACAGTTGAAAAATTAATTTTTTTATTAACTTACAGAAAAAATAAAGAGAGAGAATTTTAACTATGGTTAGAGTTTGATGATGAAGGTAAAATTGGGGAAAAGAGATTAGAGTTTAGAATTAGAGTTTATATTGTGAAATTATGGATTGAAAGTAAGAGAGAAAAATGAAAGGTGATGGAAGAGAAGGGAGTGACAAAGGTGTAAAGTGGTGGTGGTGGTGGAGGAGGGAGAAAAGGGATAGAGGAGGAAGAAGAAAAAGGTGGAGGAAAAAGAAAAAATGACTTTGGGACAAAAAAAACATGAATTTTGTAAAGATTAAAAGGAAAGCATGAATTTTGTAGGGATTAAAGTAAAACAACATAAATAACATGACAGACTGATATGACATGCTGATGTGACTTTTCGTTAGCCACGTCAGTAGATAACAGTCAAAGTTAATAGTAGGGACACGAAGACAAACGTTTAAAAAAGTTTGGATTTTACCATTTTTTTGCCGGGACAAAAAGTCAAAATTGAATATTTTGTAAGGACGAAAAACTAATTTAAGCCATGAATAATAATATCTAGGGGAAGGAAAACTTTCTTTTAAAGCGAAGGTGAAAGAAAACTTAAGTTTTATTCGCTACTAATGTAATATAATACTAAACTTAATTTTATATTTTAGTATTAGAATATTTAATATTATAATTATATTTTTTTTATCATCAATAATATTTTTATATATTATTATTATTATTATTGTTATAATTATATAATTGAACTGATCGAACAAATTTAAAAGACTTTTTTTAAAAATTAGAACCAGCCTTTTTTATTTAAAAAGACTTTTTAAAAGCCTAATTCTAACATTTAATAAACAAGCTAGACCAAACCTTAAACAAACCGGCTCATAAATTCCCCAACAAGCCACTTGCCCCCATTTCCCTCCCTAATCTTGACATACTCAATTGTTTTTATTCTTGTTTTACTCATTTCAATCCCATAATTTTTTTAGTCCTTTTTAAGTTAATTATATTAAATAGCTACTGAAAAATGATTTCATTTTAACTTAGAGTTCAATTATCCTTTGACACCAAAATTATAGTGTTTTGTCTCTCCTCATACCTCATATTCATATACATCTTTATATCTTTTTAAGTTATAGAAAAATACATTAATTAAAATTTAAATTCAAATATTCTTATACATATATTTTCATCTGTTCGCCGGTTAAACTATATTATCGAGACACCCTTACACTTTAAAAATAATGCATATATAAATCTCTACTTTTTGATATTTTTTATTTTTAATTTTTAATTTTCTTATTTTATTTATCTTATCTTTTTTTTTATATTTTTTTTATATATACATTTTTAGTTTTACACCCTATGCTGTCTCCTCCAACCCCTATGTTGTAGATGAAGAATATCGATGCTATCCTTTTGTGAAAGGTTATCGAGATGAATCATTTTCTTTTAGAAATTTGATCTTCTTCATTGAGTTAAATAATAATTTCTATTAACTTATTAACTTATAATAATATAAATTATACTTTATAAGGTTTCTCTTCTGAACTAATTTGATAGCTAACAGCTTCATTTACTTATACTACTATTTCTTTTGCTAGAGGTTATTTCCTCACATGGTTTCTCTGTTTTGCTTGCAACTCTTTACTTATCACACAGTTACATCATATCTCTCTGTTTTGGCTCTTAGCATTTGTTTGGTTAAATAGAATTAGAAAGAAGAGAAATAGGATAAAAGAAAATTATAAAAAATAACTGAGAGAAAAAAAAAATTTAGGATTAGTTTGATAACTATTTTTGATTTTTAAAAATAGTTTTTTATTTTTAAAAATAAAAAATAATTTTTTTTCAATTTTTAGTTTTTAAAATTTGTATTGAAAATTTATTTTTATTCTTTTTAAAACAGTTTGATCAAATAATTGAGGAGAAAAATTTTAAATAGTAACTTTTCGGTTCGAATTCTTGTAAACATACTTTGACCAATAAAAAATTATTAAACAATTGAAAAAATAAAACTGAATTAAGTAAACCTATTTTTCTTTAAAGTTAACTTTTTCCTCCCCAATTTTTACAAATTAAATAAAAAATTATATCGTTACATGTGTTTTTTTTTGCTTTTTATTGTTTTCTCCTAATTAAACATGTGGTTAAACATATACACATTTGACGAAAGTTTTTTTTTTTTAAAAACAATTTTACTTAAGACAAAAGTGTAACTAAAATGCCTTGTGTGTATTTAATATTGTTAATAAAGTGCTCTAAAAATATTATTTAATATTTTTCTTTGTTTATTTAAAGTCTCAAATTCATCTTTTTTATTTGTCTAAATTCTCAATTTTATCCTTCACTAAAATAAGTGCTTAAAATATTTTTATATAACTACGAACATTAATGTTTCTTTTTCTCAAACATTAATATATGTTTCTAAATTTAAACTAGAGGAAAATTATTGTTAGAACAAGTTCATACAATTACAAACATAAAATTATGTTTTTGTTTAGACATTAATATCCATTTTTAAACTTTAATTCAAAAGAATCATCATTAAAAAAATTTCATATAATTATGAGCGTTAATATTTGTTTTTCATCAAACGTTAATATTCATTTGTCTTAGTCAGATAGTTCAGTTGGTGAGTATACGAAGATATACTTGTGTGAATAGGGATTCAATCCCCTGTTATACTATTTTTCAATAAAGAAAAGGTTAATATTCATTTTGGTCAAATGCAGTTAAATAAAATTTCTCTTAGGATATATTTGGATAGCATCTTTCTTTTGCCAAACTTCATTGTGAGAGAAATAAAATTTTTTTACTTCCGTCAAATTGTATTGGAATCCGAAATCTCCGGTCGGTAATTGTTATTAAACATGCACTTACATTTAAATGTCAGAGTAAAAGCTAAAGTTATTTAAAAATTAATAAAATAATAAAAAAATAATAATGTGTTAAGAAGAGGGTGCAATGGGTAAAGTGCCACCCCACATCTAGGCTTTGCACAAAATTTTTGCTAGGAACTTTTTCTTACTATGTTAATCCTTCTCCTTTTTTTTTTGGATAAGCAAAATTTCATTGATGGGTACGAAAGGTACACAAAATTAAAGTAGTACAACTAGAAGAAATGGAAACAGAAAATTAGCTATACCACCCACGAAACCCAACATCAATGCAGCATAACAACCACCCCTAATTACAAGAACACAACAATAACACCTGCACCTAGCCAAAAACCCCTGCTCATAAATTTATGCAAGCTTTTAGGCATTGGTCCCAGTTTATAAATGAATAACAGAAACCATAAACATATGATTTCATCCATAACCATGAATGCAACTTGATTTTATCAAGAATCGTAAAGGAGTCCCACGAATGTTGGAGGAAAATAGAATTATTCCTATACAACCATGTGTTGAAAACCAAACACTTTGCAGCAATAATCTGTCGCGACGTCTGCCAATTTGAATCAAGCCTAGAAAATGCCAAAAATGCATCCGGTATGAAGAAGGAAAAGCTGAAGGAATTTGCAATCAAGATAGGACCTTGTACCACACTTCGCCAGAGATTGGGCATTCAAGATGCTCAGTTGTCTCACTCCCTTCACGACATAGACCGCAAGCTATCTCGGAAATTGGTAGCACCTCTCTTCTAACCAAAGCTGCCTTGCACGGAATCCTATCATGGACAACACGCCAAGCGAAGCTAGCCACCTTCGATGGAACTTTAACCTTCCAAAAGGTATTGAAAAATTCATCTGTTCTTACCACCAAAGCGGCAGAGTACGCTGAGCTCACAGAATACGAGCCTGTCAACAATACCACCTGTCCACCGTGTTAACCTGTAATGAAACTTGGCCCAAAACTTGCAATAATTCATCAAATTCCGAGTTAGCAGCAACATTGAAACTTGTATTCCATCTCAAATTCAAACCCATTCACCCTGAACCCAACCCAGTTCCCCACCTCACTAATATGGGCATCTAAATCTTGAGAGTGCAAAAAAAGCTCCTGAAACCTCTCTTTCAATCTCAAACTCCCAACCCAACGATCATGCCAAAAAAGTACATTATTCCCATTCCCCATTTTGCATACAAAATTGTCCCTGAACCACCACAACCAACAGCACCTTGACCAAAGTATTTACATAGAAAATTTCCAACTAGAAAATTTCTAACACTATAGCCATATTTTGCAAACAGAATCTTTACCCACAATGCATAACATCATTAAATAGACGCCATACCCATTTTCCCATAAGAGCTAGATTAAAAGAAGACAGATCTTTGATATCAAGACCGCCTGCCTTTTTTGGTCCACACACTTTTTCCCACTTAACCCAATTTATTTTTCTTCCCCCTACATTATCCCCATAAAAAAGATCTAAGCAGCATATTCAGTGAAGAGATTATACCTTTGGGAGCCTTGAAAAAGGAAAGAAGGTAGATCGGCAACGAAGTCAGCACTGATTTAATAAGCACTGCACGACCTCAAAAGACAGAGACCTAACAGGAATCCAATCTAGACTTCACCTTATCAAGCACAGGTTTCCATAGACTATTCCTTCTATGATCCCCACCCACAGGTAAACCAAGATAAGTAAAAGGGAGTAATCCTGATTTACATTGTAGTAAGTTGGCTCCAATGTCAAGCCAACCATTGCTAACGTTACAAGCAAACAACTGATGTGAAAATTGACTTTGAGTCCTGAAGCCAATTAAAATAGCTCCAACAAAGCCTTTACCGTTTGGATGTTCTCATAATTCGCCTCGCCATTTAACAACGTGTCATCAGCAAATTGTAATTGGTCACCAAATTCTCCAACAAAGACCTGGAAAACTCATCCAGTTCTCATGCATTAGCCGGCTAAACCCCTTGGCCGCCAAAAGGAACAAGAAAGGGGATAATGGGTCGCCCTGTCTTAATCCCCTGCCCGGAGAAAACTCAGTAGTGGGGCTGCCATTGACCAGTATTGAAATGCGCATAGACTGCAAACATTCACGAATCCAATTTCTCCAAGTCTGACTGATACCCATTGCTTTCATCACAGACTGAAGGTAAAACCAGCTTACAGAGTCATAAGCCTTTTCAAAGTCCACCTTAAACAAGAAAGCAGCCTTCTTTGATTTGGAGATTTCGTCAACCACCTCGTTAATCCTTCTCCTTATCATTAAGGCTAATAAAGGCACCAAATAATTAGCAGTATGAGTATTATTTGGAGTATTTTTTTTTAATTTTTATCATATTTTAAGGAAACTTCTAACCAAAGCATTCATTAACTTCGTGGCCATTTAACTTTGGAGAAGTTACTTGTGTTTCCCACCTCCATCTTTTGAAAAAAGTTCACGTTTTTTAGTGAAAATTTAGAATTTAGAATTAGAAATAAAATTTAGTGGCCATTTAAATTTGGAGGAGTTATTTGGTATTATATGACTCCATCTTTTGAGACTAATTTAATGTTTTTTTTTTCAGTAATGCTTTGGTGGGATAAAAGGAAAGAAAATGTGAAGAATGAAAAATATAAATAACAATATAATTTTTCTAATTTAGTTCTAGAGTAGTTGCAAATAAAATAAAAAGAAAAATTGAAATCTAAAAATAACAATTTTAAACATTTTATTACATTTATCTTTCTTCAAACTTTTTCTATGCTTTTTTCTTCTCTCTTCTTTATTTTCACTATTTAAAACAAAAATAGTAATTAACAATCAATTATTATTTATATTTTATAACTATTATTAATTTTTTGAGAGAGACTATTGCTATTTTTTTATCGTCACTTCTCTTTAGTTTTTTTTTAATTAAAAATATTCTTTTGGACATATAGAATTAAAATAATAAAAGATTAATACTATTAAAATAATATATTTTTAGTTATAATAGATAAAAATAAAGTGACAAATTGACAATAGATACTCCCAAAACTTTTTTTTGTTAACAAGAAAATTATTGAATTAAGGATTATATTAAATTCTATATCACACACTTACATACATGTCTTTATAGTAGTACGATTAATATAATTAATTTTGAATTGTATAATATAAATATACTCCTGTAATTATGTGAGTATTTTTTTTTAAACAATAGAAAAAAATTGAGAAATAATTTGGATACAACTATTATTTATTATTAACTACAGTTAATTTAAAAAAAATATTAATTTATTTTAATTAATTGTGAGTTATAAATCATGAACATATGTTTATAAATATATATTTTTTAAAAAATTGAATTAGAATCAGAATAGAATTATAGAATTATTCAAAGAAAAAAAAAAAAGGAATTAGAACGCGTGTTAAGAAAGCACTTGTGTCGATTGTACGAGTGTCGTTGAAGTGGAGCGGGAAATGTACCGAGTCTTTCATTTTCTCTGTCCTTAGAATCAGAATACACTCACTCTCACTCTCACTCACTCTCTCTCTTCAATTTTTCAAAATTGTTGCAGCTTCTTCCCCAATCGGTGGAGAATCTCATAGAGACCATCTGCCATGAACAGAACCAATTGCCACCGGACTCCAACGTCCGGCGACAGCTCGCCGCCGTCGGAGAGCAACAAGCTCTCGACATTCTTAAAAAAATCTCAAAGAGTAGAATCAAGTCTCTTTCTGCATACATTATGTTCATGCTCAAACAGCCTCCATCGCCGTCACGTTCTCCCTCTAAACCATTTTCTCCTCCTCCTCCTTCCTCCCCTCCTCCTCCTTACTCTCCACCACCTCCTTACTCTCCACCTCCTCCTTATCCGCCTCATTCCCCTTCACCTCCTCCTCAACATGCTTTAGTCGCTTTGGGAGAATTGGAGTTCAGAAAATCCTTTCTGCTATTGAGTTATGTCGGAGGGTAAGATTTCTGTAACTAACTAATCGATTCGGTTACGCTGTTTTATTTCCTTTTTTAGCGTTGAACAATCAAGCTAATATTTTTCTTCTCTATATAAACATTTGCTTGAATTGAACCTGTGTTTTTTTTTTAATTTGGCACCATTATAGGGAGAATCTGGAAAATGTTACCACTGCTGAATATATTAGAAGCATCAAGGACTTGCCAATGGCAAGTTTCGAGAAAGAAATTTGGGAAGCTCTTGGGAAAAAGTACATCTACCGGGAAAGTGATCGGCAATCGGTAAGCATCGTGTTAACAATGAGACTCTTCTGTGCAGTGTGGGCTATCTCCTGTTGTTAATTTCTGCTTACTTACTGATATTATTGTTTAACTTCGGTGGCTTCAGTATCTTGAATGGAATTCTGGTAGGACTCATGTGTATCAGTGCTATGTTCTTCCAGATGGAAGCTTAAGGTTCAAGGTTTGTCTGTCTCTCTCCTGACCCTCTCTTGGATTTGTGAGCTGTTAAAACATTATTGTCGTGATTGTGACTATCTCCCTATCTGATGGTTTTGATGCTATATTATTGAATCAATATAAGCTTCAGATTGTAAAGTAGTTATTGTTTTAGACATTTAGTTAAATTTTGCTGTTTAGACTTTGAACTGTCTATTTCTATGTTATATGTGGTTTGTTTTGTTGTCTCTTTGTTTGAAATTTGAATTATAATTCAGGGTCCTATTTTGCAAAGCAAGCGAACACACCTGCAAAAATGTCTTGGTGATGACAATGTTTTGCTTGTCAAATTCTCTGAGGATAGGAATGGAAGGAATTTAAGGACTAGTGTTCAAGAAGCTGATACTCTCTATGGGAAGTTTGCAAAAGAGGGGATCCAAGTTGGTCTACGATTATATCGCTTTTTTGGTAATTTTTTGCTAGTTCTATTCAGCATTTTTTTGTGTGTCTTTTAATTTTTCAAATTATGTGGTCATTTATGATGCCGGTGTATATTTATATCCAATTAAGCTTTAAATGGTCTTGGAAATTTGCGTTTTCTTTTATTTCATGCAACTGCAAGACATGATCTAGGCTACAAGTTTGCAACCCTGTGACACGTGACTTGCTTTTATATTTGTTTTCCTTCCGTATTTCATAAATCATCCTACTCTACTATTTTTCTGTAGTCTTACACTTTCGCTACATATGTCATACATCTTGTTTCTAAAATCCTACCAATCAAGCACAGGATAATTGGTTGATAGCTGGGTTTCTTTAGCATATTGACCAAGTTTGACTCCTTGCCATAGTCATGTGTATAGAGAGGAGTCTATTGTGAGAGTGTGTATCAACTTTGTTAATGTCTCTGCCTTGATTAAGATTATTCTTAACTATTAGTGCAGGATACCTTTGGTGATAAAAAAATATTCTGAAATTTCACTAGCTCATAATATCCTTCGATTTTGTGTCAGCTACAAAATCAGGTCCTGGGTAACTTTGTGTAGAAGATAAAATTTTAATATGGGCTATGAATATGTTATCATCCCCTCAAGTTTGAAAATATTCGATTAGATGCTTGTGTTATAATTATAGGTTGGTATGTAAGACTTTAAGAGCATTAGAGCATTCTTGAATTAATATCATAGTTGAATATGTCCATCTTTTCTTGTCACAATCTTGGTTTCCAATCAGTCCTTGAAGAGTGCTTGATTAACAAACAAAAGTGTTTATTTGCTTATTCCTTTTATGTATGTGTTCATATGGTCTAGTGCAGCATTAAGTAAATGGAAATGTACATGTATTTGGAATGTTAATACTTGCATTTTTTTACCTTAGATCGTATATTAGATTCATTCAGTATTTTATCAATTGCCTACAATCATGACTCATGCATAAAGCCTAGGTTTTAAATATTGCGCCACAGTCATAATTGTTGTTGCTTAGCAGCCTTACTGGTTTATGTAGTGCACAATTGTGGGGAGTGTAATTTTGCAGCTGCCACAATTGAAATGTTTTTGGGTGATGGTGACCTAGCTTTGAGATTTTTTATTTTTAATATTTTTAATTTTAATTCTCTTTTTGGGTATAATGGAGGTGCAAGCACCTGAGTAGAGAAGGAGAAATAGGCATGCTAGTGTATGCACTGGATCATAGTGTGATAGTCCTCAAGACGTGGGTCTAGGACTGAATGCTAGTTGAGCTTCTAGCTTGTTGGCTACAGAAAGCATTCTTTAATCATCGCATTATTTTGTCTCTTTAATTGTTTAACAAACCTTTGGTTACTGATATGCATATTTATGAATTTTCTATGAATTGAACAGTTTTTAAAGATGGTGGAAAGGAAGAGAAAAAGAAGGATGCAACAACTTCATCTGTAAAATGTTATTTTGTCGGGATGAAGTCATATTACTCTGCAGATGAAGGTCCTTACATTTTGTCCAATAAGACAATGTATATGGCTAGGTCTGTATTCATGCATGCTCATTTGTTACCCACTGTGGAGAAGTATATGGCTAGGTATGATACTAATCAAATATTGGCTTTTAGTGTTTCATCATTTACTTTAATTTTTTCCGCTTCTGCCTAAGCAAAATAGATTTGATCCAACATTCTAACCTCACAATTCAGGTTCTCTCTTATTTTGTCGAAGACCTTAACGCTCGAGATTGACATGGCAAGTGTGAATGTAGAAACTATACAAGACATATATTGCATGGTATGGTCTTTTTAAGTTATCGTTAGGGTTTTATAATTTTATCATGCTTGCAGCAAATTATTATTATTATTATTGTTATTATTATTATTATTATTATTATTATTATTATTATTATTTTGTGAGTTTAGGATGAACATGGCAATATTGTGCGTCATAATGGGAAATCTGGCATTCTCACTGACGGAACTGGGTTCATCTCAGAAGATTTGGGGTTGCTTTGTCCTAAGAATGTGGTCAAAGGAAGTAACTTAAAGAATGCATATGAGGTCTTTTTTTCTTTTTAATTTGTTAGCTCCGCTATACTTTTCTTTCCAATTAACTTTGTTCCTTGATTAATCATTGCTCTGGTGTTCAAAATCCACTTACAGGATAAATGTAATGTGAACTCACTATTGTTATTATTATCATCATTACCCCATTTACTATTTAGCTTAATTCCATAGTAACTATTCATCCATTTTCAAGTCAGTTGGTTTTTGTCTAACTAAAATATTTTTCTAGATCATGCAACACTGCTAATTTTTTGGAGGGATCAACCGATCAAGCTTGAGCTTTACCCATTTAAAGTTAGATGAATGCTAGCAAAACGGTCTTTTCAATATCCTCTTTTTAATGCATTCTTTTTTATTGGTTGAAATTCCAGCATCACTTACTAATCAGGGAGTATGATCCATTAAATTGGAAACGAGGTCCACATCATTTAGCGGGTCACACTTAAATTTTGATATATATATATATATGAGTAATTATTTGTGTACAACTAGTTAAACGTAAAGGAATATGTGGTTAAATCATTTTGGTTAAATCATTATGTAACAATTTAACCACATTTTCTTTGATTTTTAACAATACAAAATTAATATGAGAAATGTCTCCAAGGTAATACTAACATTAAAATTAACTAAAGTATATATTGATTTAGCCGTGTATTTCTTCATGTTTAACTAGTTGTACAAAAACAAAGTTGTACACATATCATTGTTGTATATATATATTCCATTTTTGTGTTCTGCTTTTTCTACTGATTTTGGTGTGTAACATGGAACATTGATGGAAAAACTATAATCCGTTTAACTTTGATAATAATATGCTTGCCTAAAATTTTATAGAGTTTAACGTTGAGGTATGGAAGAGAGAAGTTTTTGTTCACTTCTCTTTATGTTCCTTTGTACTCACTCACTGATTGCGCATAATCAACTTTCTCAGTGGAATTAAAATAGTGGAGTGTAAGAAAATGTTTTTATTAGAAAACCTTTTGGATAGTTATTTCCTTTTAATGTTATTACAGAAACTGTTTTTTTTTTTTGTACACGCTGCCTGTTCTTTTAAATTATTTTTTCTTCTTCTTTGCCTTCACTTTCTCTCGTACACTTCTGCATTTTTAGTTGTTACGTTTCTCTCAATAACTTCATTTTCAACTTGTGTGCTCGGATATTTCTTTTACTACTATGTGCTTTATGCCTTCAAACATAGGAAATTGCTAATCTTGTTGAAAATGAGGATATAAGCAACGCAATGAGAGAAGCAGAGCTGAGCACACGTCAACCGGTAGATGCTCTATTTTCTTCTGTCAATAATCTAATTTTGATTACATTTTTAATTGTGTTTGTGTGCTACTGCTATGTAGTACGCATTGATGTTTTTTTTCTAATGTTACTTATCCTTCATTTTTCCTCCTATGATCTAGCCTTTGCTAATTCAATGCCGTCTTTTTCACATGGGTCGTGCAATTAAGGGCACTCTTTTGGTTAACAGAAAGGTATATTGTTGACAAACTCTTGTCAAAACAGTTGATTTTATCATGGTTTGCATAGAGTTTCTTTCGAAGCATTCAATGAATTTACGCATGTTCACATACATTAAATTGAAGTTGGAGTCTTATGACAGAACGGATAAGATAGCCAATATGCTTATAAAATGTTTTAACAATATAATTTCGGAGGATATGGAGATGGAGGAAATTTTGTGAAATATTTGGTTGAAATGTATGATCTATTAAACATCATAATGCATATTGGTCTCATTTCTACAGTTGATGATTGGGAATGTTCACCATTTTGTTCATGCTTGATTTGCAGCTGTTTTAAAGTGGTTTTTGCTTTATGTCTTTCCTCATTTAGTTATACTGCTTGTGATTCTGGTATTGTATTCTTAAATATTGCAGCTTTCATGTAGAACAATACAGGTTCGACCTTCGATGATTAAAGTTGAAACAGACTCTAGCCTTTCGAATATTCAAAGCTTCGATTCGCTGGAGGTAGTAACTACAAGGTATTTCATTTTCACATGTAGTCAGGGCTAATATTTTAACTCTTGCTGTTAATATGTCACTGATGTATGTATGTATGTATTATGTATGTAGAGCACTCGTTTTGAGTTTATATCCACCACAGAGGTGGTAGTAATAATTTTGGTCTACTTAAGGTTCCGGGTTTAACCCGTATCAAGTGTTATCTCATAGCATTGTAAATATGTTCTAATGTATAACATGTGTGCACATACAGTTGGTTTGACATGTTCATATTTAGTCATTGTACGGGGACCAATTGGCAATTGATTGTGCCCATTGGTCTGTTGTACAACTCACATGGTTTACCCAGTCAAATCATTCATAAATAAAATGAATTGGAAAATACTTTTACATTGATATATTTTTATCATCTTGAGGAAAATTTATAGTTCTTATAATGCAGTGATCTCTTCTGTTAATACTGTTTATTGTTGATAATATGTTGATTTTATGTTTTCTAACCTAATGTTTAAAGTTGTTAAGAACTGGACCTAAAACTTATAAATAATGAATGGAACTTAACAATATTCATGAGTAGCGAATTCTTTTTTGGGTTGTTTGAAAAGCAAACTGATATGAAGCCTACATGTTTCAGTAACAGGCCTAATAGAACATATTTATCTAAGCATCTGATTGCACTTCTAAGTTTTGGTGGAGTGCCAAATGAATTCTTCATGGATGTACTTAAGAGTAATTTGGAAGATGCAGACCATGTCTATTCCAATAAGCGTGCTGCACTTAGAGGTGTCTCTCTTACACACTTCTACTTGCTAATTCCTCTTTTGGTTGTATTTCATCAAAAGCTACTCTTTATTTAGAGACAAATCTAATTGTTCTACTTTTCTACTGCCTAAAATGTGGGAATCCCCCTCATTCGTGTTTTTCACTCGTTGGTTTACTTGCAGCTTCCATCAACAATGGTGAGATGGATGAATATAATGCAGCAGGAATGATTTTATGTGGGATTCCTCTTGATGAACCTTTTTTGAAGAATCATCTCTCTATACTTGCAAAGGAGGAAATGAAGCGGCTAAGAGGAGGGAAGCTTTATTTACCAGATTGTTTCTATTTAATGGGAGCTGTTGACCCCACTGGATGCCTACAAAAGAATGAAGTCTGCATTATTCAGTAAGCATAGATTTCTTGATTTTTTTTAATCAATTAATCTTTTATCAAAAAACATAATCATAAAGTGTGACTTTTATCTTCAAAGCTTATTAAAGCAGATTATCTAAGATGACATGTGTCTCCTTGTTAAGTTGTTTTATTTTGTTTTTTGTTTTTCCCTTACCCTTGAAATGGGGTGTCTTGTTTGTTGTTTGATCTCTTAACGATAAGTTTTTTGGATGACACTGCCTTCCTGTTTTGCTATGCTTGTGTTATTTATTTAACAAAAGCTTAAAAAACTCCTTTAAAAATGATTTGATTATACTATGACTCTTGGTACGAGTGTGGAAGTTAAATTTTGGTTATGAAATAGGTAAGCATAATTATGCATCCAAAAGGTATCCAATATTGATAAGCAAATACAACACAAAATGCTATGATTATGGCTAACTGTGTGCAATAGTGATTTTTATCATGGGAATGAGGCTTTCAGTTTAAAATAATCATGTCTGTGCTTACTGTCTTATTTTGTTTTGTAGTGAAACTGGACAAATTACTGGGGATGTGCTGGTTTACCGAAATCCGGGTTTACATTTTGGGGATATTCACGTAATGCAAGCCAGATATGTGGAGGAGTTACAATCTTATGTTGGGGATAGCAAATATGCAATTTTTTTCCCGTGTTGGACCACGCTCTGTGGCGGATGAAATAGCTGGAGGTGATTATGATGGTGATATGTATTGGGTTTCAAGGCATCCTCAGGTTTCAACTTTTATTCATAAGCTTGCTTCATGTGATAACTAGATCGAATTGTGTTGAAGGAATTGTATTTTTTCAGTGTACTTGGTTTTACTAAACGGTAACTGTTACACTTTCTGATTTCCCTTTTATCTTTGTAATGTCTATATGAAATTGTTTGCAAGACATAATAAAATTTGAACTACTTGTGCTTGCTGACCTATCTTCACATTTCACAAAACTGAAGCTTACCTTATAATCAAGTTAAAGGTTGATAATTGATTGTAGTACACTAGTACCCTTGTATATGTTGTCTCCACGACTGCGTGTTTGCTGAGGAAGCAGATAACATGATAAGCCTCTGATATGGACCTAAAGGCACTATGGGCCTTTTGGTTGAGGTAGCAAGTTAGTTAGAGGAGAGAGAAGATTTGGGATTGTGGAAGAACTGTACGGAATTGTTGATGCGGCAAGAGTGTGTTGTGTGACACTGCCTATTTAGGTAGTGGGCTGTGAGTGTTAGAGGCGGAATCATTTGGGAATAGAAAGGGTGGCTTAGGTCACAGGGAGAACTTTGGGAGGCCAAAGTTCTTGGGGCTGTTGTACTGTCTCTGTTCTTGTTATTTTGTTTCTTTCTTAGAGTTATTCCACTGTTATCAATGGGTTTCTCCGCATTCCATCTTATATTAATATATCATTCCTATTATAACACTTCATAGTTTCCTTTATATTGATCATTTATGTTTTGAAATGTTTCAGCTATTACATTATTTCAGAAAGAGTGATCCCTGGATAGAAAATCTTCCTCCTTGCGATTCTGTCAAATCAGATTCTACTGCTAAAAAGCCAAGTGAATATCCAGCTGAGGAACTTGAGGAAGAACTTTTTAGACGATTCTTGGAAACTCGGTTCCAACCAAGGTGTGCATGTGACTATATATGTAATATTAAGTATTAGCATCCTGCTTTCCTCAATTTGGCCAGCATATATCTTATCTGCTAGATATTTCATTGCTTCTGATTGTTGCCTGAAAACTCTTTTTTCTTTTTGCTATTTAGTTGCCTGAAAACTTTTAAATGCATTGTTTAAGCGATGTAACACATTGCCTTCTTTTTAGTTTTTGTTGTTGTTGTAGTGGTAATGTATAGAGTAGACATTTGGCCTTTGAAGTGCCATTTCATTGCAGTAGTAAAGAATATCAAGTTGGTAGTGAAGATTTCACAAATAATTTTATCGTCCAATGATCCTCACCAATCATGAAATTTTACTCTCTTTCCAGTAATGCAATGGGTGTGGCAGCTGATAGCTGGATGGCACTCATGGATCGTCTTCTGGTTTTGAGAAATGATCCTTCCAAAGAAAATGGGAGGGAACATGTTAAAGAAAACATACTAAAATTGATTGATATATATTATGCGGCATTAGATGCACCCAAGCAAGGGGGAAAGGTTAGTTTTGTTTTATTCTTCAGTAGCCATTTTGCATGATTGTTAGCTTTGTAAATTTTCACAATTGTTGGTTTTCAATAAATGGTTTCCTACATACAGAGTTTCCTAATTTGAATCTTTTGTTAATTTTTTTTTATTTACAGTTCCATGTTCGAAAAGGTTTGGCTGCAGAAATGTTCCCACACTATATGGAAAAGGATCGGTCCTTCACTTCAACCTCTATCTTAGGTTTAATATATGATGAGGTTTGCAGATGGCAAACGAAAGATAACATGTCTGGGATAGGTGAAGACTCAAAATTTACTTATTTGTTTATTTAATTATTCCTGCAAATAGTTTATAATGTGATGCAAGCCAGATTTTTCTCCACTACATCCATGCTGATTATCAATCCACCCTTCACTACCTTTATGTATATTTACCATTTTCTTCATGTCCTTGTTATCAGAAATTAGAAAGCTCTCCTGTTTTGATGTTAAAATACCTGAAAGCTGTAAGGATAAGTGGGAAGCACTCTACAAGGAGTATAGGATGGCTATGAAAAATGCCATAGGCGACTATTCTAAGGCCAAAGATGAGATCAATGAAGATGCAGCTGAAGTCATTAGGATTTATAAACGGGTAAACATTCTCAGTTTTTCTTTCGTAAGACAATACTCCCTCCCGTCTTAAATATAAACAACTTCTAGCTTTGTCCTAAGTTTTTAAATGGGAAAGTATATTTCCCTACAAATTTCATATTTTGAGATGCTATTTGGAATGAATGGTGTAGAAATTGTATGGTGCTGCGACAATGGAGGACAGTCCAAAGAATATAAGTGACATTTATAACGAGGCTTTGGCCATATATCATGTCACTTATAACTACGCCATTGAAACGAAAGCAGTCGGTAAATGTGGCTTTGCATGGAAGGTTGCAGGTTCATCACTAACGAGTCTCTATACCTTGAAACAAAATAGAAGAAGTTTGACATGTGATCCTTATGTATTGCGTGAGATTTTCGGTTCATGAAAACATTATTCACTTTTTGGTTGTATATATACTAATTTACAAGTGTAACATAGTCCTAGAAATTGTATCATATAAATTGTCAATATTTTTGGTTGATGAAATATTAGGTGATAGACCTATATGATTAGCTGATGGCTAGTAATTTGTGTGTATGGTTAAGAGGGGAATTCAAGCACAAGAAATAGACGACTTTGTGCCCTAATCAGTTTTCGATGCACCAAAAGAGTAGTACTATATTACCACTTTCATGCCTTCTACCTCAAGTCATTAAACCGAAGAACCAATGCTCACTTTGTATTATGAAATCCAAAACTTCATCTGTTCTTTTTCTGACAAAGTATACTTTGTTATGAATACAAGGATAGCTATGGGCTTGCATTTTCTGTTTCTAGCACTACTTCGGTTTCTTTTTAAGTGTTTATTTGGAGAGTAAAATTTTGTTTTTATTTAGTTATTTACTTATATTTTCAACCAAGTCTTAAATGTATGAACCGAATAAACAATTAAATAAGTAAATAATTAAATAAAAACAAAATTTTACTCTCCAAATAAACACTTCTAAGGGGTGCAACTTAAATAAAAATAAAAATGTTACGAAAATAATAATAAAGAAAAAGTAAAATATAAAAAATTGTATTTTAAAGGAGTTTTGAATAAAATTTAGATAATATTTAATAGTATAGTAGACATAAAATTATAAAATTAACAAGCTAAATATGAGAATTTAAGTTCAGGGGGTTCAAAAATATAAGTTGAGAGGGTCCTAAATTTAAAAATTCATAATAATATATTATCAGTAAATTGTATAAGTTGTTATGGTGCTATTGCACTCTTTAAATACAACATAGGTTTGCCATTGATTATAGGGAGTTTTAAAAATATTTTGATGAAAATAAAAATAATTTTTATATTCTTTAATATGTGTAATTTAGTTTAAGTGAATAATTGAATAGAAATTGAGGAAGTATTTATCACGATTGCCTTGTAAAAGAAAAATATCAAGACACACTTACATGGTTTCTATTGTATTCAACACAATTGAGAATAACTTGTATGATTTACCATTTAGCTTTTATGTTTTGAATCTATTTTTACTTTATTTTAATGTGGAGCTAAGTGTAAAGATAATGGAATTTTTTTTACTGCGCTGCTATTTAGCACGAAAATTATTTCGTGCATATTTCACGAATGTGAAACCTTAACCGAAATATAAGAAGTAGCAAGTCACCTTGTGTTCTTAGATTAATTTCCAACATACCAATCTAATCCGTTCCAACAATACTCAGTAATTATTATAAGAAGTAGCATCTCTCGCTATAATATTACTCCTTTTACTGGTTCAACAAAAAAATATTAATTACTCCCTTTGTTTTTTATTTTAATCTCTTTAATTTATTTTAAGTATAATTATACCGATCTTTCTTGAAATTTGTGCTAATTATATTAATTTCCATCTAGTTTTTAAAATTACATTTACTCATAAAGAGGGAATAAATATAATGAATTTTAAACTTTAGGGGTAAAGGTAATGAGTTTTAAATCTTGGAGAATTTGTGTAATTTTAAAAAGGCTTAAATATGTTTTTCGTTCTTCAAAAATAGGAAAATTATAATTTAAGTCCTTAAAAAATATTTTTTTAGGATTTAAGTCCTTAAAGAGGTTATTTGAGTCCTTAAATCAGTATTTTACAAGGACTCATATCTTCTATTTTTGTGTTTTTTAAGGACTTAAATCCTAAAAAACATTTTTCAAGGACTTGAATCTTTTTTTTTTTTTGTATTTTTCAGAGAAGAAAAACATATTTAAGCCTTTCAAAAATTAGGAGAGGGTAAATATAATAAACAAAAATCGCAAGAAAATTTAGTATAATTATCTTTTATTTTATAGTCACATTAAAAAAATCAATAAATATTTAATAATATTATTTTTTCTTAAATGACCAACAAAGGAGTGAGTTGTATAATACTCCATTTGTTCTTTTTTTATTTGTTTATTTAATAGAGAAAAAATTATTATTATTTATCTGTTCATCTATATTTTTAATGTAAAGACGTTTATTATACACTTACTAATCTTAATTTTATCTTATTTGGACTACTAATTAATGTTTGTCTAATAAGAGAAAGAGAGATAAAAAATATTATAAAGAATTTAAAAAATAATTTGTTAAGAAAAATAATTATAATTATATTTTTAATATATATATATATATATATTCTATTTTTAGGTGGAAAAATAAATAAGAATAAAATAATTATAAATATAAGAATTTTCAAACAACAATTGAAAAAAATGGCATTTTGTTATTCTGTTACCAAAAAAATTTATTTCCAACGCTAAGTAGAAAAGTTAGTATAAGAGGTCCCAGGTGAAACATTTAAAACAAATTTTTAACTTAATGAAAAAGATTTTCTTCCTCTTTTGACCGTGCCATGTCATTCGTATGATTTTAACGAAAATAATTTCGTACAAAACAGTATTTTCCTTTGTCAATTTATCAATATACAAAGGCTCTATTATTTTACTAGCTAGAATGATGCGCTTTAAGGTTACCAATTTTAAAAAAGTTGATATGAACCAACTTTTGTAGATGAACCAAGTTTGTGCTTTTTGTAAAAGTATACATTCAGATAATAACTAAAATGCTTAAGTGGGATAGTGTTGGATTCACCGTTCAAAAGGTGAATTGGCCACTATCTTCACCATTTCAATGTTATATTACCTAATTGCCATTGATAACTTGTCAATGTTGTCAATCTTTTATTATTCACTTCCATGTCTGAACACCTATATTCAAGACCTTTTTCTTTCTCTATGTTATCAAGAAACCGTAAAAAAAATGAATGAGTAGTCAATGTTTCTTTCTCGATGAATTCAGGTGTTAGATTGATGAAGAAACATCTAAAAAATGTTGTGCTATATATGTTTTTAGTAATTTCTACAAGAACTCAGGTATTCTATTTTGATTTTTGGGGTATTTCAGTTTCAAGATGTGCATAATTTTTATTTTGATTTTGAAAATGGGTTGTTTTCTTTTCTTTTTTTAATATTTCTTTTTACGCTCTCAGGTTTCCCCATCTTTGTTAATTTCATAACTTGCATCTTATGACATGTTGAAGAAGATGATTCTAGAGAATGACTCACACGCACAGGTTATTCTTGTCAGTGTTCACAAACAAACCTAATGATAAAAATCCTGCTTTTGCTCATAAAAGTTTTAGATTTCAAATTTTATATATATGACATCTATTTATAATATTAAAAGAGAGGACAAAACCAAAAATTCAACACATCAGCTTCATTCTATCTTCTCAATTTGTTACATCAACAAATGAGCCTATGTGGCAGATTTTCCAACAAGCTCCTTCTATCTCCTCAACTCCAACTCCTCTTCATTGACCAACTTTTAAAGTTCTGTCATATGTTACTTTCAACCTCTTAATCCCAATCCATTCCTCCCTTCTTTGTTTTCTTATGAATTCTTTCGTCAGGTTATCATATATTTATCTCCATGAGGCTGAAATTTAAATACAAATTTATTATATTTTTTTCTATTTTGAAGGCATAAATTAAATTGTATTTTTAAATATATATATATATATATATATATATATATATATATATATATATGAAACTTTTTGTTTTCATATATTATTATTTGTTTATTATTTATTTGTTATTTTCTACGTATAAGATAACAATGAATTATAATAATATAAACCATATGTAAATACAAATTGGTGAATTATTTAAAATTTAATCATTAAAAACTAAATGTTTTCAAAAAAATGTTTCATCTATTAAAAAATTAAGGTATATGCTGTAAATTGATCTTTAAAATTTACCCTTTTTTTACCTTCAATTCTTGGAAAAAAAAAAGAAATTTCTTTTTAAAATTTTAAGAGAAAGATTAAGGATATTTATTTTTGTTAACTAATGAATCAAGTAAAATAAATATATTTTATTTACTTGCTACATAGTATCAAAATAAACAATAATTATAATAACATAAAAATATGTGAATAAAAATCGGTATCTAAATTAAAATTATCAAATCAGTAAAAAAATTCCATATTTAATTTAATGTCAATTTTCAATATACTATAATTTCAAAAGAACTAATTATTAATCATTTATCTCTCACAAGCAAAAATTGACAATAACTATTGCAAATTGAGCTTACAATTTCTTGCTTTCACTAATTTAAGAAAATCATCAACCAAAATATAATTAACAAGGAATATCAATTGTTCAGAAATCTTAATGCGAAAATCACATCATCAGATAAAAAGCACATGCATCCTACAATGCAAACTAAAGAGAAAAAAAAATTATAAAATCAAATGACACATCCTCGGATGAACAATCAATATTGATGCAAAATTTAAAGAAAATCAAGTCAAATGTGGCACAACTCATCGAATAAGGTAATGGTTCATGATAAAAAAATTCAAAGTAACCAACAAAAATGTACACTAAAGTCATTTATCTTATGAACCACAATAATATTTAAAATGATTTATAAGGATTATATTATGCTTAAAAATCACATTTTTATTTTTTAACTATATTGCAACAGTTAACTCTCATTAATTTAAAATTTTTTTCCATTTCAATTTATGCACAATTTATACTAATTAATAATTAGAAATATATTCAATTAATTATTATAATGTTTTAATAAATAATTATAAATATAATAATATGTTAACAAAATAATTTAAATTTAGGTTAACACTGATGTGATCATTAGAAAACCTGTGATTAATATAATATATTTTAAATTTAGGTTAACAACATCATTCCAGCAAGTTCCTCTAAAATATTGCTGATGTGATCATTAGAAAACATAAAGTAATATATTTTTTAATTTTCAATAATATAATAAAACATTATATTAGAAAAATCAAAAAATAAAATCCACCCCAAACTTACAGCTAACACTATCCACCCCTCACTCACAGAACCTCATCATCTTCCTTTCCTCTTTGTCTTCTCCTCCACCCTCAACCGTAACCTTTTTTTCTTCCTCTTTTCCTCCTCTATTACCATAGTTTTTTCTCTCATCACCTCTACTATCATCACTGTTCAGAAATCACCGCTCTCGTGCACATTGTCCACCACCACGTGTCACCACAGGAATTTCAAGCCACTACTAGAGAATTTTCTGGCTGTTGTCTTCGTTGTTGTCGGGCAAGGAGGGGGTTGGTCCCTTTCTTCTCGAGCTAGGTTGGGATTCAAATCCCTAATTTTACTTCTTCATTGTTTTGTTTTTGTTAGATTTTTAATTTATTAAACAAATATTGATTATTAGAGAATTGTTGGATTGGTCTATGGTGATGAATAAGCTTGTGGTAGTGATGGGTGAGAAAAGGGGAAAGGAAGAGGAGATGGAGGAGGTCGTGAAGGAAGTGACGGTGGTGGCAGTGGGAGCAGAGGGGAAGAATGGTATGAGTTCATGGTGATGGCAGTGAAGAAAGGAAGAGGGAGAAGATGAGATAGGGTTGGTCTTGTTTTTTGAGTTTTTTTATTTAATATTTTATTATATAAATAATATTTTTAAAATAAAAAATATTATTTTATGTTTTTTGAAAGTCACGTCAACACTTTTTGGAGGGACTCACCAGAAAAAAGTTTTGGGGATCAAATTTGAGCAATTAAAATTAAAGAAATTAAAATTACACATATTTTAAAATAAGGGGACTAACACCGCGATTAAACTAAAAAAGAACTACTTCCTACTACATAAATTAAATAAGGGATCAAATATTTGAATGAATTTGATGTATGAATAAGATAGCATTCATATGGGCAAAATTGAAAGCAATAAGGAATGATATATGATATAGATAAGTTAATGCCATAAGAAGAAAGAAAAAGATGTAACACCCTAACTTCTTGCTGTATTGTAATACTAATAGATATTTAAAATAAAAGTTATTTGAAGAATATTTCCAAACACAACATGCTCAACATAAATCAAACATAAACAGTAACTAACAACTCTCATAGTGAATCAAACTTATGCTTTTTACAATATTCACAACTTATAATCATCCATTCACACTCTTAATCTCAATTATCAAAACTAGATATATTTAAGTTTTGTAGATATAGGGTATTCTATAATCTTAAAAATGACATAGGTATGTTCTTCCATTCTTGATTAGGACAACTCATTCACTCCAAAACATTAGATTTAAAATAGGAAAACTCATTCACATATACCATTACCTATGCTAACTTATAATTTAAAATATATTTTGATGGTTATAGCTATTATTCAAGGTGGATTTTATGATACACCATTTTTAAAGTAGTGTACTATACACCAATAAAAAAATATGAATTATATGCGATTTTAAATTAAATGTATTATTCTATACATCTTTTTTATATTTATATTTGTCATTTATTAAGTTTTTTAAACCCGTTATAGGTGGATTTTAATATTTACCAATTTTTAAGTGGTGTACCATACACAAGTTATGAAATTAAATTTAGTTGATTATAGCCCGTTCAAAAGAAAAAAGATCAAAGAGGTATGCATACACACAAAATATATAATTTATTATTATATTAAACATTTTTGGTTAAATTTTGTACATATTTTTTTATGTGGTGTACCATACACCACTTAGGACGTAGTGTATGGTAGTAGGAACCCTTATTCAAATTATTAAGACTAAATTAGACTTTAAATGAAATTCAAGCTAAATTTTCTATGCTTTTCCCATTGTATCAAATATAGGGCATATATGAAGTTATACTCACATAAATGAAGTTATTTTGGTCTTAATAGAAAGCTCAGAATTTTGGATATTTGTTTGCATTAATCAATTATATGGTTATTAATTACAGCCTACCAAAACCCATAATCTCAACTCTAATTATCAAGAAACTCAATCCATAACTAGAAAGACTCATTCTAATACTTGGATTAACAATTTAAATGCATCAATTTCGTGATTAAAGATAGAAACAATCACATGATGCAAGCATAGCTTAAACCCTAACTTAATTCCACTAACTAATACAAGTAAAATATCTTTAAACTGTTGAAATGGAGGTTCATATATGGTTAGTGGAAGGTTCCTTGATCTCTAATCCAAGCTTTAAATCCCTTTATTTCTTTCCCTCATTAAGCTTTCTCATAATCATTTTCTTCCTAGCTCCAAGCCTCCATTGCATGTAAGGAATTTGAACTTTAGATCGTAGTGTTTGGGTGAGGGAGATGAAGAGACAGAGTAAGAGAGAAGGATGGCAGAGGTGGAGTCAGAGAAAAAGGAAGAGAGGTTTCTTATTTTGTGTGGGAGGAGAGGAATGGAACACAGTGAAAAGGAAGAGAGGTTAAGGTTTTCTGATTTTGTTGGGAATAATTGTGTAATGATTAGGCATTAATCAATATAATGAAATCTGAGGCATTAATCAATAATTTGGAGATACCTAATTTAAATCCTTAAAATAATAATATTAAATTACTCAGTTCATTTTTAAATAAATTTCTTAGTTCATATCATTATCCCAAATATTCTTTTTTTCATTTACAATAAAATTTAGTGTATAACTAAAAGTTTGTACAATTTGTACAACTTGCTTTTTTTTTATTATTATTTTTATTGAGAAAAAATGAAAGAAAAATATTTGATTAGAGAAGATAACAATAAAAAAATAAGTTGTACCAATTAAACACGTTTGGGTTTATACTAATGGACACAGAACTTGGAAAAAGAGAATTATTATTATTTTCCCACACACCAACAGTGGCGCAACTTACAAGATATATACAGAAAAAGAGAAGGAACCCTAGGAAGACTAAGAGATGGACCAAGAGAAATGGGCCAAGGAGAAACAGAAAACAAACAGGCTCAGAAGAACGGGCTGAAAAGAAATAAAAGGAAGACTGTTATTTTATTACCCCCCCGCAAGCTGGAAGGTATAGATTCAGAACTTCCAGCTTGGAGAGGTTAGTCTTGAAGGCTGTAGGTTCCAGGGGCTTTGTGAAGATATCAGCCAGTTGGTGTGTTGTGTGAACATGTAAAAGCTTCAGTAAACCAGAAAGTAATTTTTCTCTAACTACATGACAATCAATCTCTATGTGTTTGGTGCGTTCATGGAATACCGCATTGTGTGCAATGTGCATAGCAGATTGATTATCACAGAATAAGAGAGAAGGTGGTAAAAGGAGCACCAATGTCAGACAGTAAGTAATTTAACCATTGTATTTCGCAGGTGGTGGAGGCAAGGGCGCGATATTCAGCCTCGGATGATGAGCGAGATATAGTGCCTTGTTTCTTGCTTCTCCAACTGATTAAAGAATCACCAAGAAATATGCAGTATCTGGTAACAGAGCGCCGTGTTGTTGGACAGGTGGCCCAGTCTGAATCACTAAAACCCTTGAGTTGAGCAGTGTTGGAAGCAGGGTAAAATAGCCCTAAACCAGGGGTTTGCTTGAGGTAGTGAAGGATACGAATGGCTCCTTTGTAGTGGCGATGAAAAGGAGCAGATAGGTGTTGACTGAGTTGTTGTACAGAGTATTGGATGTCCGGGCAAGTTGTTGTTAAGTAGAGAAGCCTGCCAATGATGCTACGGTAGCCTTGCTTGTCTTTATATGGCTTGTCCCCTTTATCAGCGTGTATCGTTGTTTTGACCATGGGAGTCTCAGCTGGTTTTCCTGCAAAAAGACCAACAGAAGCTAGTAAGTCTAGAGTATACTTGCACTGTGAAATAGAAATGCCAAGTTTAATCCTACCAATTTCTATTCCTAAGAAAAAACGTAAATCTCCAAGGTCTTTGATTTTAAAAACAGAGTTCAACAGCATTTTTAATTTGTTAATATCATCAATATTATTACCAGCAAGAATGATGTCATCAACATACACTAAAACAACAGTTATGAGCTTACAAGTTTTCTTAATAAAAAGCGAATGATCATAGGCAGATTGACGATAACCAGAATATTTCAAAAAATCACAAAGCTTAGCAAACCACATACGCCCTGCCTGTTTTAACCCGTAAAGAGACTTATTTAGCTTGCAAACCATTTGTTTGTTGGAGACATGTAAACCATTTGGAACTTTCATATAGACAGTTTCTTTCAGATCACCATGCAAAAAAGCGTTTTGAACATCAAGCTATTGTAAAACCCAATTATTAATAGAAGAAATAGCCAAAAGGAGTCGAACAGTGGTAAGCTTCGCAACAGGGGTGAAGGTGTCGAAGTAGTCAATACCTTCGACCTGTTTGTACCCTTTTGCTACAAGGTGAGCCTTATAGCGCTCGATAGAGCCGTCAGAATTGTACTTTATTTTATAAACCCATTTCGATTCAATAGCCCTTTTTCCTTTTGGTAAAGGAACAAGGGACCAAGTATTGTTGGCAGCAAGAGCTGTTAGCTCAGCATCCATGGCAACTTGCCATTCACGGTGCACAAGCAGTTTTATAAGAAGTAGGTTCAGTATTTAAAGTGATGTTTAATGCAAATGAAGCAAAATGATTTGACAAATTTTCATAACCAAGCACATCAGATAAAGGATATTTCGGCAGAAGCTTATCAGAACAGGGATTACCTTGCAAGAGGTTACAATGAAAGTCCAATAAATGACTAGGAGTAGATTTCATGCTTGTGATTTTCTAATAGCTATAGGAAATTCAGAGTCATAAGAAGTAGTAGAATGTAAATCGTTATTGATATTCTGTGAAATATCATGATCAAGATTAATATCCATATTTTTATTTGAAATGTCAGAAGGGTTGGACTGCTGCAGAGTCACTGTAGGAGCACTTGGCTCCGAGGGAGGGGTTTCATACAACAAAAAATTTTGACCAAAATCCAAGTCAGAAAAATGTGAATCAGCAGCAACATTGCTTGGTTGTGCTAATTCAAAAGGGAAAATAGTTTCATAAAAAACAACGTTTCGAGAAACAGAAAAACTACGGGTAATCAAGTTCAAAACAACATATCCTTTAGTACCTTGTTTGAAACCTAAGAAAACAGATTTTGAAGAACGAGGATCCAGTTTGTGACGGTTGTGAGATTGGGTACCCGAGTAGCATAGGCTACCAAAAACTTTTAAGTTTGAAAGATTTGGAGACTCTTTAAACAGAGTTTCAAAAGGGGTTTTATTTTTCAAAACAGGGGTAGGCAAACAGTTGATAAGATAAACAGCATGACACAAAGCATAACACCAATAGGATTTTGGAAGTTTACATTGAAAAAGCAAAGAATGAGTCACAGCTAAAAGATGCCTATGTTTTCTTTCCACAACAGAGTTCTGTTGGGGAGTTTCTACACAAGAAGTTTGATGTAATATACCTTTGTTGTTATAAAAAACAGGCATGTTAAATTCAGGGCCGTTGTCAGATTTGATGGCTTTCACAGTCATATGGAACTGAGTCTGCACATATGCTATGAAATCTTGAACCAACCTTCGAGCATCAGATTTAGAGGACATTAAATGAATCCAAGTGTGCCTACTGTGATCATCAATTATAGTGAGAAAATATTTGTGATTATGCATGCATTCAACATTAAGGGGACCCCAGATGTCAATATGTAACAAGTCAAAAACAGTATCAGTTTTATGATTATGATGAGGGAAAAGGAGTTTAGATTGTTTTCCTAAATGACAAGCATCACAAACAAGTTTGGGATCATATTTAATGAAAGGAAAAGAACGTTTAAGAGTACGTAACACATCATTAGAAGGGTGTCCTAAACGGCAATGCCATATATCAAAATGTTTAGGTGTGTTTGAAACAGAATTAACAACGTCAGTATTAACAGAGTGAGAAACAGAATGGATGATAGGTTGCTCCAGGATGTATAAGCGATTGAAAGCTCTAGCAAGCCCAATCATCTTCGTGGTTAGCTTCTCCTGTATAACACAAATATGCTTGTCAAAAGTGAAAAGTAAATTTAAAGAATCAACTACATTCTGAACAACAAGGATGTTAAAACTAAATTCAGGAATGTAAAGAACATTTTCCAAAATCAAGGAATCAGAAAACCTGACACACCTAGAGAATTTTGCAACAGAATGAGCACCATTTGGTAAACCAACATTAATAGGAGAAATAGAATTATATGTAGTGAAAAAAGGCAGGCAACAACACACATGGTCAGTAGCTCCAGAATCTATCAACCAGATATTCTTATGAAGAGTTGTACCTGCTGAATTTGAGTGATGAGTGTTCTGGGATGTAGATGCATGTGAGGTGTGTGTGAGTTGGTTTATAACAGGAGTGCTAGTAGAGGATTGCATACGTTGTAACATGTCTATCAAACGAGTATATTCGTCTCTTCTCAGGCTAACATTAGGTCTATCATTGCTGTCAGTAGGAGATGTGTTTGTGTGTGCAGTGGTTTGATTCTGTGTCTTGTTTTTGAATTTAAAATTTGATGGGAAACCATTTTTGAAGTAACAAGTCTCAACCGTGTGGTTTTCCTTTCCACAAAAGGTACAGACCTTACCCGCATTACCTAATCCAGAAGCCTTGGATTTACCTTTGTTCTTTTGATAGGAGGAGGAAGTTGGACCTGAAGCTTTCCAATTTGCAACAGCAACCACTTGTTTCCCATTGTCTTTGATTTCAAGAAAGGGGTTGACACTGCCTTGGCGTTCTTGCTGTAAGACTTGCGCATAGAGCGTAGAGATGGGCGGAAGCGGAGTCATACAAAGGAATTGGCGACGGATGTTGTCATAGCTGTCGTTTAGATCCTTGAGGAAAGCACAAGCGTATTCAGCATCATAGGAGTGTTTGATGTTGGTGGAGAGTGCACAGCAGCACCTAGTGGGGCAAACGCACTCAAAAACAGGACGCAGAGCGGAAAGCTCTTGCTAGAGAACCTTCAATTGGATGAAGTAGTCAGAGATGTCTCTGTCCCCTTGACGGACAGAGTGAACAGCTTGTAGGAGATCGGAGAACCGAAAATAGTCCCCCTTGGAGTAACGTTCTTGTAAATCTTGCCAGAGTTCTTGAGCCGTGTCAAAGAACGCAACACTTTGACCGATCTGTGGTGAGACAGAACGCTGGATCCACGAAGTGACCATGGAGTCGCACTTGATCCAGGCCTTGAAGAAAGGATCGTCCATGGCGGGTTTGGGAAGAGAACCATCGACAAACCCTAATTTGTCCTTACAAATGAGGGCGCGAAGCATGTTGCGAGACCAAAGCAGGTAGTTGCTACGACCATCAAGAATGGGCGTGGCGATGACGGAACCTGGGTTGTCAGCGGGATGGAGGAAGTAAGGATCGGTTGTGGGTGGGGTAGGGATATCGAGTTGTGTATTTTGGGCGGCCATAGATGGGAAAGAAGAACAGAAGAGGGCGGCGAAGAGGAAGGGGCGGAGGAGATGTAGCGGCGGAACCCTAGAACCCTAAGGGATTTGAACCGTTGAGGCTCGATGATACCATAATGGACACAGAACTTGGAAAAAGAGAATTATTATTATTTTCCCACACACCAACAGTGGCGCAACTTACAAGATATATACAGAAAAAGAGAAGGAACCCTAGGAAGACTAAGAGATGGACCAAGAGAAATGGGCCAAGGAGAAACAGAAAACAAATAGGCCCAGAAGAACAGGCTGAAAAGAAAAAAAACAGAAAGACTGTTATTTTATTATATACCCCAAACATTACCCTTTTTTTATATCCACACCATCTATCATTATGGTTCACAACCCTATAAATATAGGAGATATAAAGAAGCATAAGAAAACGACTTCAAGAGCCCATAGATGTGTTGTCACAAAAAGAAAAAAATCATAGCTTTGATATAAATATCATAGGGAGAGAATTTGTTCAAAAGACAAGGCAGCAGAAACAGACATTGACGGTATATGATGGCAAAGTTGAAATTAGAAAGAGAAGAAGAGCCATTGACATGTGTTAAAGTTAGTCACTGTATAAATATATCTAAAATTAATTAAAATATTATAGTTATCTATTTATAACTTGATGAGAATTATCCGAATTATTTTTTCATAAGTTTTTTGATAAATATATAATATATTTATCAAAGGTATATTAAAATGGATATGTGATTTTGTGTTAAATTTGTAAGGAAAACATAAAAAAGTAAAAATATTTATAAAAAGAAGCAAAAAATAAAATAAAATACTTGAAATAGTCCAAGAAAAAATTCTAACACAAATTTAATTTCTTTAGCCCATATCTAAAATATTTACAATGGGCTCACATCAAATTTGGCGGACGTTGGGATTGACATCCAAGTTAGGAACGAGACCACCCTTTTTTCGGACATCAGCATCCGAAATGGTGTTTCCGGACGGCGTCATCTGTAAAATATGAAAATATGAAAGAAATAACTCTTATTTTACGGACGACACTGTCCGGAAACACCTTTTCGGACACTAATATCCGGAAAAAGGGTGGTCTCGTTCCTAACTGGGATAGTGCCAATCCCATCACCCAATGTGGCTCGTTTACAATTACAGTCACCTGCTCCTTGAAACCCTAACTCTTACAATATAAAAGAGAGGCAATATGCTTGAAGAAAGCTGTTGCAGTAAACCCTAGCTTTTATCAGGTGAGGCAATCTGCTAAGCGGCAATAGACAATGACAACATTGGGTGGGGATGAAAAACAATGGAGGATAAAAGATCGAGGAAGAAACATTTTATGTAACAAGAGAAGGGAACGGAGAAAACTCGATAGAAAGATAGTCGAAATTTGAAAGATGGTGTTCGCACATAGAAATGAAAACATCCACATATTGAAGGTAATGTCTCAGGTCTTTTTTCCTTTTCTATTAAGATTTAGTCTTATATTCCAATTCTTATTCAAACTATTTGCTTGTGAATTCAGATAAAACGAACACATATATTTCAACCAAACCGTATCAGTTACAAATCATAGTCAGTATTTGAGTAAAACAAAATCTATCGATCAGATGATTTGGTCCATTCCTGACCATTCTCGACCTTCACATATAATTTGTATGAAAATCTATTTTAATCATCTATGCATTAAGTGATGGCCATAATAACTCCACTATAGTAAATCAGGTTATCTATGCTATCTTTATAACTATTATTTTATTTAAAAATATGATCAATTTTCAAATTTCAGGTTAAAACTTTTATTCACTTTTGATCATATGAGTATTTAAAATTATAGTGTATTCTTTACTTGTTAATTATAGTGTATTTTAAAATTGTTATTCTCTTATGATCAGATGAGTATTTTAAATTACAGAGCATTCATTATTTGTTAACTACTGTGTATTTTAAAATTTTTAATCTCTGCTGATCACATGATTATTTTAAATTACAGCGCATTCATTTATTGTTAATTATAGTATATTTTTTTTAGCTTGTTTAATGTTATTGTTACTCCTGCATCATAATACGCTAATATTCTCGCTTTATTTTCCTTTGTTTTTAAATTTATTGGACATTATGAATACCTTTGTTTTTATTTTTTTATTTCTTTTTTACGTTTGTTAATTACTCTTGTGTTGTCTTTTTATTAGTTATTTTTACTATTATCTTATACACTTGTATATCATTAAACATTTATGGTATGTGGTGGATATAGGTATTAGGGTTAAACTAGTTAAGTGGTAACAATTTGTTATTCATCTTGTTAGGATTTTATATTATTATAGTGTAAATTAATTAATTTTTTTTATCAAAGTGGTGTTATACTTATTTAGTTATAATAATAATTGTCGAATTTTAATCATTAGACTAAGTTAGTAAGTTAATTAACCTTTTTTTTAAAACACTTCAACTCATAACTTACACCGACTTAATGTATCATTCTTCCAAATTTACATAAATTTGTCATATTTAAGGTTTAAACCAAGGTAATTCTTTTTATCAAGTTTACAATGATGAATATAAGACAGTGTAGCAAACTCCCATTTATGGATCTGTTTCTCCTTTTGGAGAGAACATTGACTTCTTCCGTAGAAGAAAGAGAAAATAAGAATGAATATGAGAGACAAGATACTACACAAATGTTTTTGTATCTAACTGCATTTATTATTATATGGCACAACAATCGCTCAAAGAATTTGAAAAACTTCGTGTAGGGAAGAAACTAGAAAATGTTGACGTTTTCCCACTGTGTTCTCTTCTATATTACACGTATATTCAAAATTAATTCAACATCTATGAATTATATAGCATGGATTTTCTGATTTCCTTTAGTGCTATTTCGTTGATATTGTATGCTGGTGTTATGGTTTTAATTCGCAGGGTCTACCAAACCAAGAAAGAATCCTAAGAATAGAGTTTCAATAGAGCAAACCGTTTCTTTAGTTCTCGAACAAATCCTTAAATTACAAGTTTGAAAGACATCGACAAAATTCTTCCGAAACTTGGAGGTTGGAAGATACAATGTAGGATACGTAATACTAAATCGTGTGATACGGTAATTAAATTAAAGCATTTGAATAAGTTTATTTCTTTACTAGTTAAATCAATATAATTGTGCTAATTTATTCTTTTTCAAGAAGGAAAATTTTTTAATACAGAGAGTTTTGTGCAGAAGATAATTTTATCAAAACTCTTATGTCAAAGACTAAAAGATTTTCCTTCAAGAGAAATAATAAATCAACATAATTATATCGATATAACTACTAAAAAAGAAAACTTATTCAATTTCATAATTTAATTATTGTATCACATGATTTGGTGTTACGTATCTGGCATTGTATCTTCCAACCTCCAAGTTTCGAAAGAATGTTGTCGATGTCTTTCAAACTTGTAACTTAAGGATTTCTTCGAGAACTAAAGAAACAGTTTGCTCTATTAAAACTCTATTCTTAGGATTCTTTCTTGGTTTGGTAGATCCTACGAATTAAAACCATAACATGAGCATACAATATCAACGAAATAGCACTAAAGGAAATAAGAAAATCCATGCTATATAATTCATACATGTTGAAATTACCTTCGGTTAGATATATTAGTTTAAAATTTAATGGTTGTTATTGTTCGATGTTACTTATATATATAGATGGTAATACACTGGCATTGGATTTATTATTTAGTAAATAGTTTTTGTTCCAGGGTATATAATGATTCTGAAAACTAGTTTATCCCTCTTCCTTTGTCGTTGGTATATTGCCGAGAATGACAAGCTTCGCTTTCTCTTACAATCATAAACCAGCGACTACTTCATCATACTTCGACAATGTTGAGGAGCTTTAGTGGCCATTGCACTTGACACACTGGCCCTTTCTCTCGCTCTGTCTTTGCGAGAACAGGTTCGATTTCGTAGCAAAAATCGTAGTTGGTTTCAAATCTCACACCACTGAAACTATTAAAAGGGCGTTGCTGCCGTATTAATTCTTCTAGGAACATCAATTGCATTTTCAATATTGTGATTGTTTAGGGTTCAGGGTTTCTAATGGTAATTGTGAGTTTGCGAAACGTTGGAAGAAGTAATCGGAATCTAAAACAGATGTAGGAGAGTGGGAATTCCCCCAATCTCAAGAAGATGAAGTTTGAGAAGATAAATGTGAGGCATAAGATTTTAAGGAGATGAAGAGAATGTGAGTGAGATTTCTTGACCGAGCATATGATTTTAAGGAGATGAAGAGAATGTTACCGTCCTCAAGGACTACAACATCCACCTTCATCACGAAGTTGCTTTCTGTAGCACCTAGATTTTAGGATAAGTTTTTATTTTTTTTCTAACACATAGCGGAAATCAAAACAAATGACTACCTATGTATATCAAAATACAACTGCTAACATCTTCTCAAGCACTGACATCCTCTGAGTCCGTATCAAATGCAATACTGTAACCGTTAGTTATATGTACGACATATAACTGAGTAACAGTCGGTATTGAAAATAATGTATATACAGTGTTACAGCCAGTCTAACTAGAAAACTGCCCCAAATCCAATTCCTAAGAAACACACGCAATATGTATGAAATGACAAATTAAGTATGTATGCATGCCATGATTCACTTTACTTTCCATTTAATTTCTTTCCTCTTTTAACGGGAAACCCTGTGCACAAGGAATCCACCATAGGTGCACGATAGTGAATGCACAGTTGAGCTCATCATCATGGCCCTGGCAAGCGTCCTTCCAGGGTCCTACTGCCAGGCCACCAACCCTCTCTAGGCTAGCCTAGGGACTATCTACCCCTTTCGGGATAGCCCCTTTGCACTAGGCTATCTACCCCGTTCTCGGGATAGCCTAGCACTTCAAGTTATCTGCCTCTTTCGGGATAACTCTACATTCTCATCTTTTTATGCTTTGTCTATTTACTCGGTCTACTTCCGGCGGAACTCAACCCTCTTACTCAACCAATGTTGATGGGGGAAAGCATTTTCCACATTTCCTTTTTGTTTGATTTCACATTACATGTTCTAATGCATCAAATATCCATATTCATATCATAGATATTCATACAAGAGTTCCAGTAACCTTATATTTGAATACAGACATCCTATATTCGAATACCATGTGACTGAAGTGTTATTTTCAAATATCTATTCGAATATGGCCCTCCATATTTGAATGCATATTCGAATATACTAACCCTGGACTTGTTTTTCTAAAACAGTTTGGAATCCGATCAAAGTCTAAGTCCCAATTTTGTCACACTACAATATGGAATCTCTTGTTTATACAATTCTATGAATTCATCATCATTTACATTTCCAGTTCAATTCCTAATCATGCATCATCTACTTGCATATTTAATCAACACACATATCATTCAAACATAGCATGCACATCTCAAACATACACAAGATCCTAAATCAAACCACCTATAACATGTTTTTAAATCCCTAATCAAATGTTGCTAATGTTCCTAGCATTTCCTAGAATCCTAGATTTGGGGTTTTTAGGGTTATCTTCCAAAATCTCTTTCCCCTTCAAGCTCCAATGCCGATCTCCAACTCCCTTCTTCAGCACATCCTGTCCTCGAGTATAAATTTCACTCCTTGATGCTTTAGTTAAGAAGAATGCTTGTGAAAAAGGACGCTAATATGGAGAGCTGTGGAGTGTTGTTGATTTGTGACAGAGGTTTAGTGAGAGATTCTTTGAAGAGAAGCTTGAGAGAGTGTAGAGTGAGGGAGAGAAAAATAGTGAATTTTGGAGGTAGAGCACCCATATTTATAGTTTTTGAGGTCCATATTGGAATATGGATCTTCCATATTCGAATATGAAGCTTCTATAATCAATCCCATACCTCCATATTCGAATATTAGACCTTCATATTCGAATATCAAACCTTCATATTCGAATATGACGCATCCATATTTGAATATGTAAAGTCCATATTCGAATATAGTTGTTCATATTCGAATATACAAGTCCTTTTGGTCCCTCCTTTGGCCTCTGTACTAGCAACTGATCCTCCTTCTTCTTTTCTTTGTAATTTGTAATTAAATCCCTTAAGTCCTAAGTCTCTTAGGGATTTTTGGGATGTTACACTTTCATCCAATAAATTTCTGCAACGAAGCTCGTCAAAACGCCAACGTTGAGGGTGCTTATTTAATTTTCTTTGTTCTTCGAAGCCATGGCACAATGATTGATTATGGGAGAAGATGAGGGAGCTTGCAATGACGGTTGGTGGCAACGATAGAAAGAGTAGGAGGTTCCGGCATTGGGTGTTTATCGAAGGTGACATCAGCCGAAAGTAAAGGCTCATAAACAAATAGAATCTCAAAAATTTTAAAAATCAATTTACAAAGTGGAGACAAAAGATCAATTACCGGAAACATTTTTTTTTAAAAATGGTCATTTGTATGTAATATTACGTGATGTATCATAAATCAGAAAAAAATACTTACTTATGATAGAAGCGAGCACAAAATTTTTGTAAGATATTTAATTCTGCTTTTAAAAATAATCACAAGCAAAATAAAATCAAACTTTCAAATTTATATTGAAAATTTTACTCAAATTTATATCTTATTTAATTAACGAAATTATAAATTATATGGTATAAATACTTAAACTAATTTTTTACAAAAACAAATACACGTGGATGACATGAACTACGCCTATTTAGTTTAGAAGGAAAGCAAAAGGCACTTGCTTTTCAGTTGAATGTTTCCTGATGGGGATTCAAATCAGGTGTTCCCAAATTATGTCCCTAATCATGTTTCACCAATAATTTTCAAAAAATCAAATAATTTAATAAATTGAAAATATGCGTTTTCATATTTAAAGTAAAAAACATCCTATATTTCAAGTGTATAGTACACGATTTCTAGAAACAATTGTTGATATTTTAAAAATATTAAATATAGTGTAAATTAAGCTAGAAACTTCATGGTGAACAATACATTGTTGTCAAAAAAATTTAAAAATTTAATTAATTTAAAATATGCGTTTTCATTTTTTTAGTAAAAAACACCCTATTTTTAAAGTATATAGTACATGATTTCTAGAAACAAATGTTGATATTTTAAAAATATTAAAAAATTGTGTAAATTAAGGTAGAAACTTCATGGTGAACAATACAATGTTGTCAAAAAAATTAAATAATTTAATAAATTTAAAACATGTGTTTTCATTTTTAAAGTAAAAAACACCCTATATTTCAAGTCTATAGTACACGATTTTTAGAAACAAATGTTGGAATTTTAAAAATCTAAAAATATGTGTAAATTAAGCTAGAAACTTCATGGTGAACAATACATTGTTTTCAAAAAAATCAAAAAATTTAAAAATTTAAAATATGCATTTTAATTTTTAAAGTAAAAAACTCCATATTTTTCAAGTGTATATAGTACATGATTTTTAGAAAAAACTTTTGCAATTATAAAAATATAAAAATTTTTGTAAACTTAACTAGAAACTTCATGGTGAGCAATACATTGTTTTCAAAAAAATCAAAAAATTTAATAAATTTAAAATATGCATTTTCATTTTTAAAATAAAAACACCCTATTTTTTAAGCGTATAGAACACGATTTCTAGAAACAAATGTTGAAATTTTAAAAATATAAATTCAAAAGTTCAAATTAAGCTATAAACTTTATTGTGAACAATACATGGTTGTAAAAAAAAATCCAATAATTTAATAAATTTAAAATATGTGTTTTCATTTTTTTAGTAAAAAACACCATATTTTTCAAGTGCATAGTACACGATTTCTGGAAACAAATGTTAATATTTTAAAAATATTAAATATAGTGTAAATTAAACAAGAAACTTCATGGTGAACAATACATTGATTTAAAAAAAACAAATAATCGTTTTCATTTTTAAAGTAAAAAACACCCTATTTTTCAAGTTTATAGTACTCGATTTCTAGAAAAAAATGTTGATATTTTAAAAATATAAAAAATAGTGATAATTAAGCTAGAAACCTCTTCTTGAACAATACATTGTTGTCAAAAAAATCAAAAAAGTTAATAAATTTAAAATATGCGTTTTCATTTTCTTAGTAAAAATGACCCTATTTTCAAGTGTATAGTACACGATATCTAAAAACAAATGCTGATATTTTAAAAATATAAAAAATAATGTAAATTAAGCTAGAAAATTCTTGTTGACAATACATTGTTTTCAAAAAAATCAAATAATTTAATAAATTTAAAATATGCGTTTTCATTTTTAAAGTAAAAAACACTCTATTTTTCAAATGTATAGTACACGATTTCTAAAAACAAATGTTGATATTTTAAAAATAAAAAAATAGTTTAACGTAAGCTAGAAATTTAATGGTGAACAATACATTGTTATCAAAAAAATCAAATAATTTAATAAATTTAAAATATGCATTTTCATTTTTTAAGTAAAAAAGGCCCTATTTTCAAGTGTATAGTACGATTTTTATAAATAAATGTTGTTATTTTAAAAATATTAAAAAATTGTATAAATTAAGGTAGAAACTTGATTGTAAATAATACATTGTTGTAAAAAAAATCAAATAATTTAATAAATTTAAAATATGTGTTTTCATTTTGAAAGTAAAAAACACCCTAATTTTCAAGTGTATAGTACGCGATTTCTAGAAATAAATGTTTAAATTTTAAAAATATAAAAAATTGTATAAATTAAGCTAGAAACTTTATGTGTAACAATAGATTGTTTTTAAAAAAAATCAAATAATTTAATAAATTTCAAATATGAACTTTCATTTTTAAAGTACAAAACACCCTATTTTCAATTGTATAGTACACGATTTCTAGAAACAAATGTTGCAATTATAAAAATATAAAAAATTGTGTAAATTAAGCTAGAAACTTTATGGGGAACAATAAATTGTTTTAAAATAAACAAGTAATTTAATAAATTTAAAATATGCGTTTTCATTTTTAAAGTAAAAAACACCCTATATTTCAAGTCTATAGTACACAATTGTTAGAAAGAAATATTGCAATTTAAAAATATAAAATATTGTGTAAATTAAGCTAGAATCTTTATTGGGAACAATACATTGTTTTCAAGAATATTAAATATATTAATAAAATTAAAATATTCATTTTCATTTTTAAAGTAAAAAAGACCCTATTTTTCAAGTGTATAGTACACGATTTCTAGAAACAAATGTTGATATTTTAAAGATATAAAAAATAGTTTAACGTAAGCTAGAAAGTTCATGGTGAACAATAAATTGTTTTCAAAAAATCAAACAATTTAACAAATTTAAAATATGTGTTAATATTTTTCAAGTGTATAGAACACGATTTCTAAAAACAAATTTTGCAATTTTAAAATTATAAAAAATTGTGTAAATTAAGCTAGAAACTTTATGGGGTAACAATACATTTTTTTCAAAAAAATTAAATAATTTAATAAATTTAAAATATGTCTTTTCATTTTTAAAGTAAAAAACACCCTGTTTTTCAAGTCTATAGTACACAATTTTTAGAAACAAATGTTGCAATTTTAAAAATATAAAAAATGTGTAAATTAAGCTTGAAACTTTATTGGGAACAATACATTGTTTTCAAAAAAAATAAATATCTTAATAAATTTAAAATATGTGTTTTAATTTTTAAAGTAAAAAACACCTTATTTTTCAAGTGTATAGTAGACGATTTTTAGAAACAAATGTTGCAATTATAAAAATATAAAATATTTTTTAAATTAAACATGAAACTTCATGGTGAAAAATACATTGTTTTCAAAAAATTCAAAAAATTTAATAAATTTAAAATATGTGTTTTCATTTTTAAAGTAAAAAACACCCTATTTTTCAAATGTATAGAACATGATTTCTATAAAAAAAATGTTGCAATTTTAAAAATATAAATCAAATAGTGTAAATTAAGCTAGAAACTTTATTGTGAACAATACATGGTTGTAGAAAAAAATTAAATAATTTAATAAATTTAAAATATGTGTTTTCATTTTTTAGTAAAAAACATCCTATTTTTCAATTGCATAGTACACGATTTCTAGAAACAAATGTTGATATTATAAAAATATTAAATAGTGTAACATCTCGAAAATTCATAAAGGAAACTTAGTATTTAAGGGATTTGATTACAATTTACAAAGAAAAGAAAGAGGAGGATTGGTTGTAAGTAGAGAGGTCAAAGGAGGGATAAAAATAACATGAATATTCGAATATGTACTGGATTGGAGTTGAAGGATAAAAGATTCTGGGATCCCAAGTTAACCCTAAAACCCCAAATTGAGAACATTATGAAATGTTAGGAACATGTGATTAGGAACTATAGATAATGTGTTAGGAATTGGCTAAATTAGGAATCTGTCTGATAATATTTGTTATGTTTGCATGATGTTAACATGCTAACCGAAGTTGCATGAATGGAATGGGAGATATGAATGAACATGATGTTTGATATGCCTGTATGACGTTCTGTTAACATGCTAAACGATGTTGCATGAATGGAGTTGAGAATATCAATGAATATGATGCTTGATATGTCTGATGCTATGTGATCAAATGTGCAAACAGACGTTGCATGTTTAGAGATTGTGAATGATGTATGAAAATGATAAAGTGCATTTAACAGAAAAAAGATTCCAGATTATAATACGATGAAATTGAGAATAGGACTCTCGATAGATTTTCAAATTGTTTTTGAATGGATAAGTCTAGAGTCAGTATGAACTCTAATATGTACTGAAATATGGCAGGCAATATTTGAATAGATATTTGAGTGTGAAACTTATGATACATAATATTCAATCATAGGATGCTTGTGTTCAAATATTATGCTACTGGAACTCTTGTTTGATTGATTGTGATATGAATGTGATGTTTGATATATTAGAACCTATAAATGTGAAATCAAACAGAAAAGAAATATGGAAATGCTTCCCCCATCAACATTGGTTGAGTAAGAGGGTTGAGTTCCGCCGGAAGTAGACCGGGTAAGTGGACAAGCATAGAAAGAGAAATTCTTTGAGGGCTATTACTGGAGGGGGTAATAGTTCTTGCAGACCTGTAATGGGTGATGACTCTGAGAAAGAGAAACAATTGGGGGCTATTATCAGAAGAGATAATAGTTCTTGCAGACCTCTATTGGAGGTGAGGCATGGATTCTGGCTAAGGACGCTTTCCAAGGTTTGCAGAGAGCTCTATAGTGCTATTGCCACGCACAATGGTGGATTTCCGCGTGCACCGCGTTTCTCGATAAAAGAGGAAAAAATGGAAAATGGAAAATGATCATGGCATGCATACATACATGATATTATTGCATGCATTGTATATGAATGCGTGAATTTGTATGTGTAAGTGTTATGTGAATGATCTGTGTTTGATAGGAATGTGATTTGAGGCAGTTTTCCAGTTAGACTGGCTGCAATACTGTAAAATGTTTTTAGTTAGACCGAGGGTTACTCGGTTATATGTTTTACATATAACTGACGATCATAGTATTGCAGGTATTGGAAGACTGTGGAGCTAAAGCAATGGATAAGACAAAGCGTTAGGCTTTGCTTAGGTAAAACCACACTTGGTGAACCTAAGGCTGTTGTTCAGAGATTATGTGGTTCAGCTATATAGGGAATTATCATATAAATAAAGAAAATTTTTTCGCTGTATTTTAAATAAAACCAAGTAACCAAAGTTGTATTTTCAAGAAAAAAATTTTAGTATAAGGTTTTCAAAGTTAACATTTTTCAGTAACTACTCTTTTCAAAAATTAGGGTTTTATAATATGGTATCAGAGCAGTTTGATCATTCAGACTGTGATGAGTTCATAGTCAACTAAACGAATAATATTCTGAACATATCTGTTACGCACGTCATAAGCTTCGAAGGAACATGCGGCTAATATTTGGTCTGATCAACTGAGAATTGGCGCATGAGAGTAGAAGTTATGAATGCTAATGGATAGGAATGATCTTTAAAAGGATCGTTCGTCTTTTAGAAACTTTCCTTGAAAATAAGATGAGGCATTGGGATACAGATGTACCAGTGTTTGTGACTATAAGATATTAAGCCTGGCCAGTTCAGTACCTTACTCACGGCACCGACGCATTTATGACCAATGGATTCAAGTCACTAGCCTAGACTGAATACCAGGTAGAATATGTTAAGGATAAATGTGGTTAGTCCTATGGAATATAGATAGTGGGAAATTAGTATAAAGCGTAGGCGAAGTTGGATTTCTCAAAGACAAATTATAGCCAAATTGGTATGAAAGCCAAGAGGCAGGAAGAACCTAGAGAGTCGGGTAGTGGTAATCTCACAACAACAACTAAGGGGGGCTATGTAGATATTCTCGATGGGAAATTGGGTAAGTATAAGAATAGATCATGCCATCAAGCATAAGGAACTGTATTCTAGTTTCATTTAAGTTTTCTCTAGGACTTAAGTTTCATAAAACTCTAGTTCTTTTATGATTGATAAACTATCCATGTGAATCCTAGAAATCAAATTCTTTCGAAAAGTCACCAAGCCTAAATTCAAGTAGACGCTGTGACTGAAGAACCTTTATAGGAAGGATTTAAGCATCAGCTCTAATTGAACGATCATGTATTCTTAGAAAAGTTCAAGAACTCATATCGTATAGTAACCTTTTTCCTTTTCATAATGATAGCGTAATATCGTATCGAGAAATTTGTCTCGTTAGGGTCAATCTTTAGAAATTCTTTTTGCTTGAGGATTTAATAAGTTAGTTTCATGGACTTAATCTTAGAGAGACTCATGTCCCACATCTTACTCTATCCCAATCAATTCTTTGTAAGCACTCTATTTCAATATTAATCTAATCCTGGTCTAAATCTAATCATGGGATTCAGATAATATTATGCATAATGACTTTAGAAATAAACCTTTCTTTCCTTAAATTAATCGTGAAAATCTTAGCATACAGTTCCTCAAGTCCTACACCTTACCTTATCATCAATCTTAAGAATTAATTGTTTCGGAACACTTTAGACACTAAGTATATCCTTACTCAAAACTGATAAGTTAGAGGGTAAGCATATCTGATTTGGACTTCAATTCATATAGTGGAAACAAAGCAAAAATTTGTTTAAATATTTTACCACCACTTAGAGCTAATTCAGGACAACAACGAAAACTCTTGTTTTCTTTCCATATATAAATCCAGACACAAACTTTCTCGACCAATATCAAGAACTCCTAAACGGCAACTGTCACTAAATTATATCTAAATTCCATTCTCAAAATAAGACACCTTTATCCGGTTATTCATTTAATCTTGGTCTAAACCTCCTTATAGGATCTAAACAATGTTGTTCCTTCTGATGCTAACTATGGAAGTTCTAGAAATTGATCTCCATTATAAACTACTGGTATTTTAAAACACACCCTTAGACGCTCCTATATAAAGGATTCCATAAGACATAGATCCATCAAACATTTTTAGATACTCTACGAAGACTAGAAACCACTCTTGAACCTTAACTAAGTTTGTTACACTCGTTTTTTATCTAAGAAAGTATGTTACCGAGTCAATAATCAAATGGAAGATAAGTTTATTTTCATCATACCTACCCTGAATTTCCCGTTTTTAGAACCGTACTTCTCATGATCCTAAATTTCGTTTAAGTTAGTTTTAGTCAATATATGAAATTCTTCCAAGAATGGAAAATGGAAAATGATCATGGCATGCATACATACATGATATTATTGCATGCATACATACATGATATTATTGCATGCATTGTATATGAATGTGTGAATTTGTATGTGTAAGTGTTATGTGAATGATGTGTGTTTGCTAGGAATGTGATTTGGGGCAGTTTTCCAGTTAGACTGACTCCAATACTGTAAAATGTTTTTAGTTAGACCGAGGGTTACTCGGTTATATGTTTTACATATAACTGATGGTCGCAGTATTGCAGGTATTGGAAGACTGTGGAGCTAAAGCAATGGATAAGACAAAGCGTTAGGCTTTGCTTAGGTAAAACCACACTTGGTGAACCTAAGCCTGTTGTTCAAAGATTATGTGGTTCAGCTGTATTGGGAATTATCATATAAATAAAGAAAAGTTTTCCGTTGTATCTTAAATAAAGCCAAGTAACCAGAGTTGTATTTTCAAGAAAAAAATTTAAGTATCAGGTTTTCAAAGTTAAAATTTTTCAGTAATTACTCTTTTCAAAAATTAGGGTGTTGTATATAGTGTAAATTAATCTAGAAACATCATGGTGAACAATACATTTTTGTCAAAAAAATAAAATAATTTAATAAATTTAAAATATGCGTTTTCATTTTTTTAGTAAAAAACACCCTATTTTCAAGTGTATAGTGCACGATTTCTAGAAACAAATGTTCATATTTTAAAAATATAAAAAATAGTGTAAATTAAGCTAGAAACTTCTTGGTGAACAATACATTATTGTAAACAAAAATCAAATAATTTAATAAATTTAAAATATGCATTTTCATTTTTTTAGTAAAATACACTCTATTTTTCAAGTGTATAGTACACGATTTTTAGAAATAAATGTTGGTATTTTAAAAATATAAAAAAATAGTGTAAATTAAGCTAGAAACTTCATGGTGAACAATACATTGTTGTCAAAAAAATCAAATAATTTAATAAATTTAAAATATGCGTTTTCATTTTTTTAGTAAAAAACATCCTATTTTTCAAGTGTATAGTACATGATTTCCTGAAACAAATGTTGATATTTTTAAAATATATAAAATTGTAAAAATTAAGCTAGAAACTTTATGGGGAACAATAGATTATTTTAAAAAAAAAATCAAATAATTTAATAAATTTAAAATATGCATTTTCATTTTTAAAGTGAAAAACACCTTATTTTTCAAGTGTATAGTACGCGATTTCTAGAAATAAATGTTGATATTTTAAAAATATATAAAATTGTAAAATTTAAGCTAGAAACTTTATGGGGAACAATAGATTGTTTTCAAATAAATCAAATAATTTAATAAATTTAACATTTGTATTTTCATTTTTAAAGTAAAAAACACCCTTATTTCAAGTGTATATATAGTACACGATTTCTAGAAACAAATGTTGCAATTTTAAAAACATAAATGTAACATCCCATAAATTTCCTAGAAAAGAGCTATTGGTTCTTTTATAATAAAATGGGGATTTAGGGATTTGGTTGCAATCCTTAAGGGTCTGTTTGGTTCAATGGAGGGGAGGGATTTTAATGGAGGGGAGTGGAGGAGAGGGGAGGGGAGGGAATGGAAAAATAATGTTTTTGTGTTTGGTTGGAGGGGAGGGGAGGGATTTTAAGTGATTTAATGTGTTAATTTTGCCCTCCCCTCCCCTCCCCTCCAAAAACCTCCAACCAAACAGACCCTAAGAAATTAGAGGGAAGGACTAGGTTGCAATTTTATAAGTGCCATGAGGGACCACTTAGCAAGATTTAGAAATTAGTTAAGTGAGGCAAAACTCTCACTTCCCCTTCTCCCCCTCTCATTTCAAACCACACAAAGACCATGCTCTTCTCTCTAGTTCTTCATCCCCTCCTCAAACCCTCTCCTAATTCTTTGATCAATCTCACCATAGAAGCTCAAATTCCATGTTGTTTCCTCAAGAAATCTTCATCACCAAGCCACAAGGAAGGTAATTCTTCTCTTTAATTGAACATGCAAGCCCCTTACTTCCTCCTTCATTCTCGCCCCTTTCTCCCTTCCTCCCTCTCTTCACTTCTCATTTTCACACTTGCTCTCCTAGGGTTTGACCTTCAAGCCCAAAAAATCAACGTTCATTCATCAATCTCCAACATTGAAGCTTTTGAGAGGACATTTTCAAGCTTTGGGACACCAACAAGCTACTTAGGTAAGACATGCACCCTTATTTCCCATTCTTTGATAAAGCTCCATTTTGGGGTAAATGGGCTTTTGATCCTCTCCTCTAACATGAAAACCCTAAAATGAGTTCCTAAGGGTACTAATGACTCTTATTTGGGGGTATTTAAGGATTCCCAAGTCTAGTAGTGGAGATTGAAGGATTTGGTGGAGCTTGAGAACAAGAAGTTCTTAGGGACTCAAAGTTTGAAGGTAACCCCACTAAACCCCAAAACTTAGGCAAGATAAGGAATAGAAAAGATATATGACTTGATTTTGAGCTATTATGAAATATATGATAGGAACTGGTTTGAACTTATAATGTTAAATGAATTGGGTTTTGATGCATGTGGATTGACTATTGTCAAATTGTGAAATGTGTGATGATTAGGATTAGACTTGTTAAGTGGGATGATTTAGTTTGATGCATGTAGGTTATTTTGGAAAATAGTGTGGCAATGAAATTGAAGTGTGAGAGTTTTCCTTGTTGTCATATTTTGATGTAATAGTGTGAATTGAGAAAAATGTGTATATGTGTTGAAATTGTGTCTTGTGATTTTGATGTGAGATTGAATGAATGAAGCATTTGTGTTTGAATCATGCTAATGTACACTTGATTTGTGACAATTTGATTGTATATGTGTGAATTTGTTGTGCCATGATGTGGGTAGTGTTTTGGAAGTTGGAATGAGGTCAAGGAAAGAGGTTGAAAGGAAAGAAATTGAATTTTTGGTGAAATTTGCAAAAGTTGTCATATGTGGCTGGGGCTCGAGAGCCATGACAAAATTCCTGGCAGTGGCAAATGGATGTCTGGTGCTCAAGCGCCAGGATTGGGGCTCAACCGCCAGGATGAAATTCCTAGCAGTGTAAAAATGTTGCCTGACGCTCAAGCGCCAGTGCTCTGTACCTCCTTGACCTGTTTTAACTTCCAAAATGCATTGTGGACCCTAATAGACTATTTCTAGGGTTAAAATCAATGTAAATAGGTCCATATGACTTAGTAACATGTTTTAGGGTCATGAAATGATTATGATAAGTATAGTGTTATTACATGGGTGGCAAGTGCTTAAATGAATGATTAATGAAATATTAATGATGAATGATGAATGTTGTATGCAAATGATATGAGTGTAATGTGAAATGCATGATAATATTTTATGTGAAATGAAAATGAAATTTAAAGACAAGTTTAAGCTTTCCCCCACCAACGGATGTTGAGTAAGCGGGTTGAATCCCACCAGTCAGACACCGGGTAAGCGGACAAGCATGAAAAGATTGAGAGTGTAGGGTCTCCCAATGAACGGGGTAAGATGACCTGAACTAGTAGGGTTGCCCGGTGACCGGGAAGATGACCCGAAAGAAAGGACTATCCCGATGAATGGGGTAAGATAGTCCTGGGCTATCCTAGTGACGCTTGTCGTGGTCCTAGTTTTGACCTCAACCTCGCGTTACTGCCACGCGCTAGGGGAAGTCTAGTGCACGAGGCTTCCATAAAAGATTCAAGAAAAGAAAATAATTAAGTATGTTAATGAAAGATCATGGCATGCATACATCCATAATTGTCATAGCATGCATTATGTATGAGTTGTTGCATTGATTGTGGATTGAATTGTGTGTTAGGGATTAAATGAGGTGTTTTCCCGTTAGACTGGCTACGATATGGTATAAAACTGTTTTAAAAAATGCCGGAGGTTACTCAGTTATATGTTTATATATAACTGACAGTTACCATATCACAGGTATCAGAAGATTGTGAAGCGAAAGCCACAAATGAGATGGGTTGTGGGCTTTTCTTAGGTATAACCACACATGGTGAACCTAAATCTCAAGTTGATATGTTAATTTGTTCAGCTGTATAGGAATTTGTAAAATTTGAAAGGGGTCTAATTATTATTATTATTATTATAAATTATTAAAAAAAACGGACTCAAAATTAAGGTGTTACAATAAACAATTGTGTAAATTAAGCTAGAAACTTTAAGGGGAACAATACATTGTTTTCAAAAAAATCAAATAATTTAATAAATTTAAAATATGCGTTTTCATGTTTAAAGTAAAAAACACCCTATATTTCAAGTGTATAGTACCCAATTTTTAGAAATAAATGTTGCAATTTTAAAAATATAAAATTTTTGTAAATTAAGCTAGAAACTTTATTGGGAACAATACATAGTTTTCAAAAAAATTAAATATATTAATAAATTTAAAACATGCATTTTAATTTTTAAAGTAAAAAACACCTTATTTTTCAAGTGTATAGTACATGATTTATATACACAAATGCTGCAATTATAAAAATATAAAAAAATTTTAAATTAAACTAGAAACTTCATAGTGAACAGTACATTATTTTCAAACAAATTAAATAACTTAACAAATGTAAAATATGGGTTTTCATTTTTTTAGAAAAAAACAACCTATTTTTCAAGTATATAGTACACGATTTCTAGAAACAAATGTTGACATTTTAAAAATTTAAAAAATAGTGTAAATTAAGCTAGAAACTTCATGGTGAAAAATACATTAATGTAAAAAAAAATCAAATAAATGAATAAATTTAAAATATGCGTTTTCATTTTTAAAGTAAAAAACACCCTATATTTCAAGTCTATAGTACACAATTTCTAGGAACAAATGTTGACATTTTAAAAATATAAAAAAATAGTGTAAACTAAGCTAGAAACTTCATGGTGAACAATACATTGTTGTTAAAAAAATCAAATAATTTAATAAATTTAAAATATGCGTTTTCATTTTTAAAGTAAAAAACACCCTATATTTCATATCTACAGTACATGATTTCTACAAACAAATGTTGCAATTTTAAAAATATAAAAAAAATTGGGTAAATGAACCTAGAAACTTCATGGTAAACAATACATTGATTTCAAAAAATATTAAATAATTTAATAAATTTAAAATATGCATTTTCATTTTTTTAGTAAAAAACACCATATTTTTCAAGTGTATAGTACACGATTAGTAACACCTTAGTTTTTTGAGTCCGTTTTTTTTTCCAAAACACTAGTGGAAGCAAAATTCTAATTTACAACAATTAATAATAATAATGATTACACCCGTTTCAATTTATACGGATTTCTATACAGCTGAACAAATTAATATATATGAACTTGGGACTTAGGTTCACCACGTGTGGCTATACCTAAGAAAAGCCCACAGCTCATCTCATCTGTGGCTTTCACTTCACAATCTTTTGATTCCTGCGATATGGTAACCGTCAGTTATATGTAAACATATAACTGAGTAACCCCCGACATTTTTTGAAAACAGTTTTATACCATATCACAGCCAGTCTAACTGGAAAATACCCCATTTAATCCCTAACACACAACTCAATCCACAATCAATGCAAGAACTCATACATAATGCATGCTATGACAATTATGGATGTATGCATGCCATGATCTTTCATTAACATACTTAATTCTTTTCTTTTTTGTGAATCTTTTATGGAAGCCTCATGCACTAGACTTCCCCTAGCGCGTGGCAGTAACGCGAGGTTGAGCTCCAAACTAGGACCACAGCAAGCGTCCCTACCGTGATCAAATTGGCTGCCAGGCTATCTTGACCCCGTTCATTGGGAATAGCCCAGGACTTTGACCCGTTCATTGGGATAGTCCTTTCTTTCGGACCATCTTCCCGGTCACCGGGCAACCCTACATTCTCAATCTTTTCATGCTTGTCCGCTTACCCGGTGTCTGACCGGTGGGATTCAACCCGCTTACTCAACATCCGTTGATGGGGGAAAGCTTAAACTTGTCTTTAAATTTCATTTTCATTTCACATAAAATGTTATCATGCATTTCACATTCAACTCATATCATTTGCATACAACATTCATCATTCATCATTTATGACATTACAATTTCAATAATCACCAATTAAATCACTTTCAATCCATGTCATAACACTATACTTATCCTAATCATTTCATGACCCTAATACATGTTACTAAGTCATATGGACCTATTTACATTGATTCTAACCCTAGAAATAGTATATTAGGGTCCACAATGCATTTTGGAAGTTAAAACAGGTCAAGGAGGTACAGAGCACTGGCGCTTGAGCGCCAGGCAACTTTTTTCCATTGCCATCAATTTTGTCTTGGCGCTTGAGCCTCAATCCTGGCACTTGAGCGCCAGACATCCATTTGCCACTGCCATCAATTTTGTCCTGGCGCTTGAGCCTCAATCCTGGCACTCGAGCTCCAGCGACAAATGATAGCTTTTTGCAAATTTCACTAAAAACTCAATTTCTTTCCTTTCAACCTCCTTCCTTGACCCCATTTTCACTTCCAAAACACTACCCACATTATGGCACAACAAATTCACACATATGCAATCAAATTATCATAAACCAAGTGCACATTAGCATGATTCAAACATAAATTCTTCATTCATTCAATCTCACATCAAAATCACAAGACACAATTTCAACACATACACACATTGTTTCTCAATTCATGCTACTACATCAAAATATGTCAACAAGGAAAACTTTCACACTTCACTTTCATTGGCACAATAGTTTCCAAAATAACCTACATGCATCAAACTAAATTATCCCACTTACCAAGTCTAATCCTAATCATCATACATTCCACAAATTGTCAATAGTCAAGCCACATGCATCAAATCCCAATTCATTTAACATTATGATTTCAAACACATTCCTATAATATATTTCATATTAGCTCAAAATCAAGTCATATATCATTTTCTATTCCTTATCTTGCCTAAGATTGGGGTTTAGTGGGGTTACCTTTCCAACTTGAGTTTCAAATATCCTTGTCTTCTCCAAATGCACCCAAGAACCCTAACTTTCCCAAATGACTTGCAAATCCCTAATATTCACAAATGCTAGCTATTAGCGCCCATTAGGACTCAATTTCAAGCTTGCATGTTAGAAGTTGGAGTTGGGAAATCATCTACCCCAATATAGGGCTTTACCAAGAGTGAGGGAGAAGGGAAATGCATCGCTTACCTAGGTGCCCCAATAGCTTCTCCAAGCTCACAAATGGCTTCTCCAAGCTCCAATGGACAAGATTGATGAAGGAACCCTCTTGATTTGGGCTTGAAGGCCAAACCCTAGGAGAGTAGAAGATGGGAAGAAGATGAACTTGTGAAGTGTGGAATGAGAGGGAGAAAGGGGCGAGAATGAGAGTGGAGTAAAAGGGCTTGCATGTCCAATTAAAGAGAAGAATTACCTTCCTTATGGCTTGGTGATGATGATTTCTTAAGGAAACATCATGGGATTGAGCTCCTATGGTGAGATTGACCAAGAACTTAGTAGAGGGTTTGAGGAGAGGATGAAGAATTAGAGAGAAGAGCATGGTGTTTGTGTGGGCTGAAATGAGAGGGGGAGAAGGGGAAGTGAGGGTTTTGCCTCACTTAACTAGTTTCTATATCTTGCTAAGTGGTCCCTCATGGCACTTTATAAAAATGCAACCTAGTCCTTCTCTCTAATTTCTTAAGGATTGCAACCAAATCCTTAAATCCCCATTTTGTTATAAAAGAACCAATAGCACTTTTCTAGGAAATTATTGGAATGTTACACGATTTCTAGAAACAAATGTTGATATTTTAAAAATATAAAAAAAATAGTGTAAATTAAGCTAGAAGCTCTCATGATGAAAAATACATTATTGTCAAAAAAATCAAATAATTTAATAAATTTAAAATATGCGTTTTCATTTTTAAAGTAAAAAACATCCTATATTTCAAGTCTATAGTACACGATTTCTACAAACAAATGTTGCAATTTTAAAAATATAAAAAATTGTGTAAATTAAGCTAGAAACATTCATGGTAAACAATACATTGTTGTCAAAAAAATCAAATAATTTAATAAATTAAAAATATGCATTTTCATTTTTTTAGTAAAAAACACACTATTTTTCAAGTGTATAGTACACTATTTCAAGAAACAAATTTTGATATTTTAAAAATATAAAAAAATAGTGTAAATTAAGCTAGAAACTTTATAGTGAAAAATACATTGTTGTCAAAAAAATCAAATAGTGCACGATTTCTACAAACAAATGTTGTAATTTTAAAAATATAAAAAATTGTGTAAATTAAGCTAGAAACTTCATGGTAAACAATACATTGTTTTTCAATAAAATATAATAATTAAATAAATTCAAAATATCCATTTTCATTTTTTTATTAAAAAACACACTAATTTTCAAGTGAAGAGTACACGATTTCTAGAAACAAATGTTGATATTTTAAAAATATAGACAAATAGTGTAAATTAAGCTAGAAACCTCATGGTGAACAATACATTGTACTCAAAAAATTTAAATAATTTAATAAATTTAAAATATGTGTTTTCATTTTTAAAGTAAAAAACACCATATATTTCAAGTCTATAGTACACGATTTCTACAAACAAATGTTGCAATTTTAAAAATATAAAACATTGTGAAAACTAAGCTAGAAACTTCATTGATTTCAAAAAAAAAATTAAATAATTTAATATATTTAAAATATGCGTTTTCATTTTTTTAGTAAAAACATCCTATTTTTCAAGTGTATAGTACACGATTTCAAGAAACAAATGTTGACATTTTAAAAATATAAAAAATAGTGTAAATTAAGCTAGAAACTTCATGGTGAAAAATACATTGTTGGAAAAAAAATCAAATAATTTAATAAATTTAAATTATGCGTTTTTCATTTTTAACGTAAAAAACACCCTATATTTCAAGTCTATAGTACACAATTTCTACAAACAAATGTTGCAATTTTAAAAATATAAAAAATATGTAAGTTAATCTAGAAACTTCATAGTAAACAATACATTGATTTAAAAAAAATTAAATAATTTAATATATTTAAAATATGCATTTTCATTTTTAAAGTAATAAACACCCTACATTTCATGTCTATAGTACATGATTTCTAGAAACAAATGTTACTATTTTAAAAATATAAAAAATAGTGTAAATTAAGCTAGAAACTTCATGGTGAACAATAAATTGTTGTCAAAAAAATAAAATAATTTAATAAATTTAAAATATGCGTTTTCATTTTTAAAGTAAAAAAACCCTATTGTTCAAGTGTATAGTACGCGATTTCTAAAAACAAATGTACGCGATTTCTAGAAACAAATGTTTCAATTTTAAAAATATAAAAAAATGTAAAAATTAAGCTAGAATCTTTATGGGGAACAAAAGATTGTTTTCAAAAAAATCAAATAATTTAATAAATTTAAAATATGCATTTTCATTTTTAAAGTAAAAAACACCCTATTTTTCAAGTGTGTACATAATTTCTAGAAACAAATGTTGTAATTTAAAAAATATAAACAGTTGTAACACCTAACAAAATTTAAGGCTAAGTTTTTTTTTTAACACTAGTGGAAGCTAAATTCTAATTTACAACAATTAAAGATAATAATAATTACAACCCTTTATATGGATTCCTATACAGCTGAAAAAATTAATATATGAACTTGAGACTTAGGTTCACCATGTGTGGCTATACCTAAGAAAAGCCCACAGCTCATCCGATCTGTGGCTTTCGTTTCGCAACCTTCTGATACCTGCGATATGGTAACCGTCAGTTATATGTAAACATATAACTGAGTAACCCCCGGCATTTTAAAAACACTTTTATACCATGTCACAGCTAATCTAACTGGAAAAACACCCCGTTTGGTTCCTATCACACACAATCAATCCAATGCAACATATTCACACTCAATAAATGTAATGACAAGTATAAATGTATGCATTCTATGATCTTCCATTATCATACTTAATTCATTTCTTTTCTTTAGTTTTGTTGGATCGAGCGCTTACCACTAGGCCAAAAGCTATAGCTGATAGTCAAGGCGCAACTCTTTCTACTTAAGAGCATAGCAGCCCAAGCGCCATGATTCGATAGTGACTTGGCCTACCTTGCCTCCGCCACGGGACAATTGATGCTACTCGCAACAATCTCCCCCTCAGCAATTGTCCCGCTGGGTATCGAACTCATGACCTTGGGCTGCTATGCTCTTAAGTAGAAAGAGTTGTGCCTTGACTATCAGCTATAGTTTTTGGCCTAGTGGTAAGCGCTCGATCTAACAAGTGGTATCAGAGCTCGGTCCTTGTTTAAAGAGCTTCACAGCTTCAAGGAAATGGCCTCTTTTCTAAATATTTCTATCCAGGAAGGTGCCTCCACCAACAGACCTCCATTCTTTAATGAAGACAACTACTCCTTTTGGAAAATAAAAATGTAGGCTTGGGTAGAAGGTATTGATGTTGCCGTATGGGATGCTATAGAGGAAGGACCATATATTCCTATGCACACTGTTGATGGTAAGGTTGTAGAGAAGCCTAGAAAAGAGTGGTCTCTCGAAGAAAAGAGACTTGCTCAATTTGGTCTAAGAGCCAAAACCATAATTATCTCTGCATTAGGTAATGATGAATTTCCTAGAATTTCAAATTGCAAAACTGCTAAAGAAATGTGGGATGTGTTAAAAGTAACACATAAAGGAACTGATGAGGTAAAGAGATCAAAGATAAATGCATTGACTAGAGAATTTGAAATGTTTCAAATGAATCCAGGAGAAAACATTCAAGATATGCAAAAACGTTTTACATATCTTATAAATCAACTACATGCTTTGGGAAAAGATTATTCTAAGATCTTATTAACAAAGTTTTAAGATGTCTTAGCAGGGATTGACAACCGAAGGTTACTGCCATTGGCGAAACAAGGGATCCACGCACAATGTCATTAGCAACCTTGTTTGGTAAGCTAGAAGAGCATGAGCTTGAGTTGAATCATTTGGATCAACTTGAAGGAGTTGACAAGAAAAAGAAAGACATCGCTCTCAAAGCAACCACACCTCCACCTCAAGAGATAGAAAAAGAAGAAAGCAACTTTGATCCAACCAACATGGATGATGAAACCGTGGTTCTTTCGCCAAAAGATTCAACAAATTCTTCAAGAAAAGAGAATCTTCAAGAAGACCATCAAATTTCACATCAAGGAAAATATTCAACAAAGGAGAAGGGTCAAATCAAGGTCCAACTTGTTATGAGTGTGGAAAAACCGGACATATGAAAATGGAATGTCCCATGAATAAAAGTAAGAATGAAACACAGGAGAAAAGATTTGCCAAAGGAAAGAAAAGTAGAAGAGCGTACATAGCCTGGGATGGTAATGACACAGAGTCATTTGATGAATCGGAGAGCGAGATAGCCAACCTATGCCTCATGGTCAACCATGATGAATATGATCTTCTTGATGAAGATGAGGTAAAAAATTCTAAACACTCTAACTATAGCTTTGATTAATTGCAAGATGCTTATAATGAGTTACATGAAAAATCTATGATCATTGCTAAAGAACTTGCTAAAACCAAGAAAGAAAAAGGTATCCTAAATGACAAAATAGACATTCTTAGTCGTGATATTATTAAAATGAGACGAGTTCAAATTCCTTTTGGTAGTTTTCAATATGAATGTAAATCTTGCCAAATGAACAAATCACCCACTTGTACTTCATGTGATTTTCATTTGAAAGAAATTGATAAGCTGAAGAATATGATTGCCAAAGGTAAAGATCCTTTGACAAAAATTGAAAATGCTTGCAAATCACAAACATGCAGCTCTTGTGATTTACACTTAAAAGAAATTGAGGATTTAAATAATGTGCTTGCAAAATTTACAATGGGTAGAGACAACCTAAACATCTTGCTTAGTAAGCAAGGATGTCATTTCAAAAAGGCTGGTTTAGGATATAATCCCACCAATCATCAAAAGCTCTATAAAAATTTCTTTGTCTCTTCAAAAACTTCCTCTAGTCCATTCATAACTTGCTATTATTGTGGGTTAAAAGGTCACAGTGCTACTACTTGCAATGCAAGAAAAATTGGTGTGCCACATGAAAAGAAAGTATGGATTATCAAAGGCACCCTTGGAAAAACTAACCCTCAAGGACCCAAGAAACCATGGGTACCTAAGAGACGAAATTAAAATGTTCTTGTAGGTATGCTTGGTGGTAAAAGAATCCAAATGATATCTTGATAGTGGATGCTCCAAGCATATGACAGGAGACAAATCAGAATTCTCATCCTCACACCTAAGGATGGAGGATATGTTACATATGGTGACAACAACAAAGGAAAAATCCTGGTAAAGTTGGTAAGACTCCTTCAACTTCCATTGATAATGTTGTTTATGTTGAGGGATTAAAACAAAATTTGTTAAGTATTAGTCAATTATGTGATAAAGGAAATGAGGTTATTTTTAATTCCTATTCATGCTCTATTATTAGTAAAGAAAGTAACTCCATCAAATTTATGGGTCATAGAATTAACAATGTTTATATGATTAGTTTAGATGATATATCCTCAAATGATGCACAATGTTTTATAACTAAAGAAGAAGAATCTTGGCTATGGCACAAAAAGATTGCACACATTCATATGGATCATTTAAATAAATTAATTTCAAAAGAATTAGTTATTGGTTTACCCAAAATTCGTTTTGAAAAAGATAGATTATGTGATGCTTGTCAAAAGGGTAAACAAACAAAAATCTCTTTTCAACCTAAAAATATTGTTTCAACCTCTAGACCCTTGCAACTATTGCACATGGACTTATTTGGTCCCTCAAGGACTATGAGTTTAGGGGGAATTACTATGGACTAGTAATTGTTGATGATTTTTCCAGATATAGGTGGACTCTCTTTTTATCTCACAAAAATCAAGCCTTTAACGCTTTTAAGAGATTAGGAAAAATTATTCAAAACCAAAAGGATTTGAAAATTGCATGCATACGCAGTGATCACGGAAAGGAATTTGAGAATATCAATTTTGAGAAATTTTGTGATAAACATGGCATTGAGAATAATTTCTCGTCTCCAAGGACCCCACAACAAAATGGTGTTGTGGAGAGGAAAAATCGCTCACTTGTTGAGTTGGCTAGAACAATGCTCAATGACATGGATCTTCCAAAATATTTTTGGGCCGATGCAGTAAGTACCGCATGTCATGTTATGAACCGAGTTCTCATTCGACCTATTTTAAAGAAAACTCCTTATGAACTTTTCAAGGGTAGAAAGCCCAACATATCTTATTTCCATATTTTTGGATGCAAATGCTTTGTGCTTAAAAATGGGAAAGAAAACCTAGGCAAATTTGATGCCAAAGCTGATGAGGGTATATTCTTAGGATAATCCTCAACTAGTAAAGCATACAAAATTTATAATAAAAGAACAATGACTATTGAAGAATCCGTTCATGTTACTTTTGATGAATCTAACCCCAAAAGCTTGGAAAGAAAGGTTGATGATCTTGCAGGAACTCTTGAAGACATAAGTATTCATGAAGAAAGAAGAATAGAAGAAAATGACAATATGCCAGAAATTCCAACTCACATACCAACTGAGACACAAAATGAACTCCCCAAAGAATGGAGAGCTTCAAAACATCATCCAATTGATAACATTATTGGTGATATTTCAAAGGGGGTAACCACTAGACACTCTCTTAATAATGCATGTAACTTTATGGCTTTTGTGTCTCAAATTGAACCTAAAACCATAGATGAAGCAATTAGCGATGAACATTGGGGGATAGCTATGCAAGAAGAACTAAATCAATTTGAAAGAAATCAAGTTTGGGATCTAGTCCCAAGGCCTAATGACCATCCAATAATAGGCACTAAGTGGGTCTTTAGGAACAAACTAGATGAAACTGACATAATAACTAGAAACAAAGCTAGACTAGTAGCCAAAGGGTATAATCAAGAGGAAGGCATAGATTATGAAGAAACATATGCTCCCGTAGCTAGGCTTGAAGTCATTAGACTCCTACTTGATTTTGCTTGTATCATGGATTTTAAACTTTATCGAATTGATGTCAAAAGTGCTTTCTTGAATGGCTATATACAAGAAGAAGTCTATGTTGAACAACCTCCTGGGTTTGAAAACACTGAACTTCCAAGTCATGTTTACAAACTCAAGAAAGCCTTATATGGACTAAAGCAAGCCCCTAGGGCTTGGTACGAAAGACTAAGTAAGTTTCTCTTGAACAATAATTTTCAGAGGCAAAGTAGATAACACCCTATTTATAAAACAAAGGCACAATGACATACTACTTGTACAAATTTATGTTGATGATATAATATTTGGTGCTACTAATGAAAATATTTGTAAGGAATTTGCTACAAGTATGTAGGGAGAATTTGAATTGTCCATGATGGGAGAACTTACATTCTTCCTTGGATTTCAAATTAAACAAACCAAGCAAGGAACATTTGTATCACAAACAAAATATTTCAAAGAATTGCTCAAGAAATTTGGCATGGACAATGCTAAAGAAATAAGTACTCCTATGAGTACTTCATGCTATCTTGACAAAGATGAAAAAGGTAAACCCGTTGAAGTGTCAAAATATCGAGGCATGATAGGATCATTGCTATGTTTAACTGCTAGCAGACCTGATATCATGTTTAGTGTATGTATGTGCGCTAGATATCAGGCATGCCCTAAAGAGTCACATCTTAGTGCTGTAAAAAGAATTATAAGATATTTGATTGGCACTTGTAACATGGGCTTATGGTATTCCAAAGGTGCATCCTGCTCATTACTCGGATATTCTGATTCCGATTTTGCTGGATGTAAGTTGGATAGAAAAAGCACTAGCGGCACATGTCACCTTCTTGGAAATTCATTAATTTCATGGCACAGAAAGAAACAAGTTATTGTGGTGTTATCCACTGCCGAAGCTGAGTATGTAGCGGCTGGAAGTTGTTGTGCACAAATTCTTTGGTTAAAACAACAACTCGAGGACTATGGTATTCATTTGCATCATATTCCACTAAAGTGTGACAACACTAGTGCCATAAATCTCACAAAAAAAGCCTATCATGCACTCAAGAACCAAACATATTGAAATTAGACATCACTTCATTAGAGATCATGTTCAAAAAGGTGACTATGTGCTTGAGTTCATTAATACATCTAAACAGCTAGCTGATATTTTCACCAAACCTCTTCCAACATAAAATTTTTATTTTATAAGAAGAGAGCTAGGCATACTTGATCAATATTGTGTTATTTAAATTACTTTATATTTACTTATTGATCCTTTACTGACTTGGGCGTCGGAGCCTTTTCTTTTTGTTTTGCAGGTCTCACTGGAAAAATCAAAGCAAAAGAAATTAGGATCTCAATCTTATATCAAATATTATGGTTTTTCCTTCAAGATTCGAATATGACTCTTCTGTGGTCTTATATTCGAATATATATTCGAATAGACAATAATTTTAAATGTTTTCAACATATTCCTTTAACTGCCAGAACTCATGTACTCGAATAAGCTATTTGAATATGCTCTTCCAGCACATTCTTATTCGAATAGATATTCGAATATTTAAGTCAAATATTCGAATACCACTTTATCTATATTCGAATATTCCATCATATATTTGAATACATATTCGAATATTGCACCCAATATTCGAATATATATTCGAATACGGGCATCCATGCGCATATAAAAGGACAAACTTTTTAACTCCCACAATCTCACTAATTATCCCTTTCTTTCATCTCTTGTTTAATATACTTCTCTTCAACAGAAACCCATCAATTATCTTCATCTCTCTCTCCAAAATCACCTAATGGCCTCCTCACCACCATCCTCTCCTCCTGCTGCCAATTCTCCACCATCACCGACCCACAAACGACCACGTTTCAAACACACCGCTGTCAACAAGCCACCTTCAATACCACATGGGCCACGAAGTGGATCTTCTTCCTCCTTCGTTCCTCTCACTACGACTGGTTTTACTCTGGATTTCCAGCGATGGTTCTCCAACACCTCTCAAATTACAAAATTCCAGTCTGGGTTTTCTGACAGGAAAATTGTTGACCCACGGTGGGTTAACATGCCTTGGTTTCATTTTCAAGGCTTTTCTTTTGTCTCTTGGCTTGAATTAGCCAACCTTGTGCCTTTTCTCAGCATTCAAGAAAAGGTATATCCCAACCTCGTCCGTGTATTATAATCCAACCTCGCCTACAATTCTGAAACCTGCACACTCACATCTGAAGTCAAAAAGAAAAAAATCCATATTCCTCCCTCTCTCTGGACATCTCTCACAAGGCTACAGTTTGACGGAGCCCAAATCACAGGATCAACTGCCATGGGACAATGGGCCGCCGAATACAATCCTATTCAGGCAATCGGAGCTATGTGCCATGTGAGATCTTCCTTCCATACTTTCAAAATGGGCGACTACCTTCCCACCAGCACACTCACAGTGGACTCTCGTACAATCCATCTCATTATTGCTCGCGTCCTCCTCGGTCGCATTGGCAATTTAACCAAAGTCCTCCATGATGACCGTCTCCTTCTCTGGGCCATAATCAAAGAAAAGCCCGTTGACTGGGCAAGACTGGTCCAGCATCACATGCTAAAGGGGGCAACAGGCACCACTCCTCTTCCCTATCCCACCTTGATCACAGTCATTCTTCGGCACTTCGGGGTAAGTCTGGCCGATGAATACAGTACCACCATTGATGGCCACAATTTTGAAATTGGTTAATCATTGCTGCATCGAGCAGGCATTGTTTATGCTTCTGATAATTGGTATATTCAAGAATTGGGGATTGAAGGAAATCGCCCAAAAGAATATTACCCTGACATTGACCCTGACAACCTCCCTGAACTAGACCCAGAGCCACTTCCACCACATTTTCAACAGTTGAGTCTTCAATTCTCTAAAATGATGGACATGAAGTTTGAACAACAGCGTCAGTACATCGACCAGCGGTTTGAACAGATGGAAACCGCTCTTCTAGGGGAGTTTACTTCTATCCGGGAAGACATTGCTCGCACCAACTCCACCTTTGTGCCTCCATACTCCCAAACTGCCTTTCCAGCCGACCAAGGTGATGCAAGCGGGTTTCATCAGCATTTTGGCGGTATCGATCTCCAAAGTTTTGGGGCTCAACCAAGTCCTGACTTGGATTTTGACTACTTTCAAACACCGCCTGCTTCCGGCCCTCAATGACTGCTCCACAACTTAACTTTTTAAACTTCATTGCATCCTAACATAGATTAGTTCTTATTAAAATTGGAACAAATTGACTTTTTGAACTGGTTTATATTTGGGATTATTTTTATTATTCTCACAATTATGTCTCAAAATTATTATCTCTTTTTTATGATGCCAAAAGGGGGAGAAATATATTACTGCAGTTAACCGGAATTATGTTGTTGCTTATTAAAAACGCTTAACATATTTATATGCATATTGACAGGGGGAGTCGAACTTCGTAAGTAAGGGGGAGTCTCAGAATATTTGCACGTAATAAGTGATCTAATTCGTTTGTTGTTTGTCATCATCAAAAAGGGGGAGTATGTAAATGCATATGCTCTAAGTCTAGAGTTTCGATGATTCCACAACAAACCAAGAATCAAAAGGATAAATCAAGCGAACAAGCGCAGTAAACAGATCCGCAACAACAAAGGGTATATAGGTTTTTAAATTATAAATAAATGTAAGTTTGATTAAGGCTCTTTGATATTGAAACAAACACTTTTTTAGAAAAATACTAAAAGTTAAGATAAAAACATTTTCAAAGAAAAGACCCTCCTAGAAAACTTCAAAGAAAATATCTAAAAATTGATTTTTACTTAAAAAAGTCTAAATTGGGTGTATATTCGAATATCAAGGTTCTGGAAATAAAATTTGAATTTTCTGACCAGTATATTCGAATATATATTCGAATATGACTTGCCATATTCGAATACATATTCGAATATGACATATTGCCTTGGTCTGATCATTTTCCAGAAACTGTGTATTCGAATATATATTCGAATATGGCTTGCCATATTCGAATACATATTCGAATATAACAAGGTGCCTAGGCCTTTCCACCCTCCAGAACTATTATATTCAAATACATATTCAAATATCGTATCTCCATATTCGAATATATATTCGAATATGAAGCCTACAGAAATCAAATTTTAAATGCAGAAACACTATATTCGAATACATATTCGAATATAATAATGCCATATTCGAATATAAGAATGTCATATTCGAATATCCTATTAGAATATCTTAATGAATTATGCGCAGATTTGTCTGTTGTTTCTGCTATCTATAAAAGGGGCTTCTGACTGAAAATATAACATACCCTTGCAAGCTTAACATTGAATTGAAAAATTACTTTCTATCATCAATCTCTTTGAATCAAGGGTCTTGTGCTATTGCCTAAGGCTTGCTTTGTTTTTCCCTATTCTGTTTCTTTCATTAAACAAAGAGCCTTAAATCAAATATATTAGAGCTTCAAGTTGTATCATTTACTCTTTTGAGAGTTTCATTGTGGTTAGCTTATTTTTAAAAGTGTAGAGAAGGTGAGGTATACTTCTAGTTGTTTGAAGGTGAGGCATCCTTGTAGTTGTTTGAAGGTGAGGTATCCTTCAAGGTTGTTCTTAGGGTGAAATATCCCTAGATTGAGCCCTTTGAAATTGGTGGGGTATCCAATTGAGAAAGGTGCTCTTAGTGTGTAAATTGTTGAAAAGAAATACAAGAATTCTCGCGTGGCGGAGATTCGTAGATTGGACGTAGGTCACAAGTGGTGTGTGACTGAACCAGTATAAAACTCGGTGCTATTCTCTCTATCTCTAAAACTCATATTTGTTTAGTTTGTTTGATCTTCATTTCTGTCTTTCATTATATTTTTATTCCATACATCAACTAATATATACCTTGTTCATGTTTTGTTATAATTTTAAATGAATTTATGAAAAATCTATTAAGCTCAATTCACCCCCCCTCTTGAGCATAGAGGCCACTTGTCTAACAAGTAGTTTTTTATGGAAGCCTCGTGCTCTAGACTTCACCATACGCGCATGGCAGCAACACGCATTTGAGCTCAACCATCGGACCACGGCAAGCGTCCCTACCGTGATCAACTGTCGGGCTATCTTGACCCCGTTCATTGGGAATAGCCCAGGACTTCCTTACCCATTCATTGGAATAGTCCTTTCTTTTGGGTCATCTACCCAGTCACAGGGCAACCCTAGTTCAGGCCATCTTACCCCATTCATTGGGAGACCCTACATTCCCAATCCTTTCATGCTTGTCCGCTTACCCGGTGTGTAACCGGTGGAACTCAAACCACTTACTCAACTTTCGTTGAAGGGGGAAAGCTTATCTATCATTTCATTTCCTTATCAAATTATCATGCATTAAACATTCATCATACATGTCATAACACATCGCACAACATCTCTATGATCCTATTGCATCTTTCTAAGTCACATATACCTATTTTCATTCATTCATATCCTAGAAATTGATTCATTATGTTTACATTGCATTTTGTTTGATTATGTTCATGTAGAAATAAAGCATGAAGAAGTGTTGATTTTAGAGGATTGGACTTGAATAATGAAGGAAAGAATGAAAAAAGTTGAAGAAAAGATGTAGAAAACACTTAGAAGATATCAAACACAATCTTGTGCGCACAGCCTAGGAAGGTGTGCGCACCTTAATTCACCCCTGGAGTTGCTGCCCAATGTTGTGCGCACAGCCCAGGAAGGTGTGCACACCCCTGTTCGTATTGTGGTCATAACTTGAGTTGTAGACCTCCAAATTAAGTGAAACCAAAAGCATTTGAAAGCTAAGAGGATTCTCTATAACTCTTATGAAGACCACAAAATCCAGTTCTAAAAATATAATTGTCAAAAACACTCATCTTTTACAGGTATGTGCAATCAACAAAATAGATACTTTCATATACACCATGTCTCAATACTTTGGTCATAATAGAGTTGTAGACTTCCAAATTGAATTAAACCAAAAGAATTTGAAGGCTAAGAGGATTATCTACAATTCTTATTAAGACCACAAAGTCAAATTCCAATTAAAACAAATTCATAAATCCAGTTTAAATTGTGCCAAAACAGGGGAAAATGGTATTGATCAACTTTTCACAAGTTTCAATCCTCCCTTCCATCTCAATTCCTCAAAATCATATTAACTTCATCTAATTCAATATAAATTACTCAAAGATCAATTCACAAGGATGACCAAAGTCCAATTTCATCAAATTCACATCATCATCAAGATCATTCTCATACATTCACATTCACAATCCAATATCCAAACAAAGAATCAACATAAATGCATCAACTCCACATATATAGAACCAATTCAACCAAGATCAACTTCACACTTCAAGAACATAAGAAACGTGTCATGTTAATTTAACACCAATATGCATACAAACTAAATTCATGTCATCTAACCAAGTCAAGTCCAAAACCTAACATCATAAAACCTCAAATTCCTAATTTCCCTAATTGAAGTTTTAAGTTTGGGGTTTAATGGGATTACCTTAGAATTGGAGCTCTAAACTCAATCTCTAAATTCCACCGTGGAAGATTCTAAACCGGTAGAATTGGAGTTCCCGACGCGTAGATCATTTTCTTCAACTGCTCAGGCGGCAACCAACGGCCGGAAAGCCACCTTTCAAGCACTCAAAGTGGTTGTCACAACCACCTCCTCCTTTCTCTCTCGCCACCCTCTCTCTTCATTTCTTTCAACTTTTTGTTTGATTGTTTTGATGTGTGTGTCTACGTGAGTGAGAGTGAAATAAGTGAGGGTGTAGTGGTTAGGTGAGGGAGAGTGCATGGTAAGAGCGTAGTCCTTAGTTTTAATTTATTAAAAATTGCACCTAGGTCCTTGTCTTTATAAAATTTAATAAAAGTACAACTTAACATAATTTAAATAGATAAAATCACAAGGACATAGTTTCAACTTTCTAATTTTATATTTTAATCCCCTAAGCCCACCTTGCCACATTTTAAAACCTCTAGTTGTATTCATATCATAACCTAGTCATTTTCCCTTAATCCTATATGCTTTATAATTTATTTTAGTTCCCTAAATTCCTTATCTCTTCTAAAATAGCCCCATATGGACATAACTGTGAATTTAAATAATCTACTCTAGGAGATTAAAAATTTTGGATGTACAATTCTACCCCCCTTAAAAGAATTGTATCCTCATAATTCGTTCTAAGTCCTGGCTCAAAGGAACATTGATAACTGAGATATCTTGAGAGACTTATAGGTTCAAAACCTAACGCATTTTGACTAGCAAGAGTTTCAACTCACGTCATAAGCTTGACGAGGTAAGTTTTATCAAAAATGGAGTACGACTTTCTCAATTTTTGATATGAATGTTATGTGATTATTGGAAGTGTGAGGATCTCAAAAAATAGGCATTAGTTAAATAATTTATTAGCTACAATTTTATATATATACCTGAATAAGAAAATGCTATTTATTAACACATCTATAAAAAATAGAAAACAAGAAAAAAGGAAGTCAGCCACATTGATGATTTTATTGGAATAGCAATTTCCTTAAGTTAAGAATGCATTTAAGATTATATACCACTCTTACAAGTTTTGCATATGTAAAATTTTTAGAGAAACTTAACTCATGGAGGTAAAATAGTAACTAGTAAAATATTTGAGAGACATCTGTTTTACACTTGTAAAAATCAGAAGCTCTGTAAAAAATATTTGAGACACCTGTGTAACACCTGTTGAAAATTTACCAACCCTCAAACTATATATATAGCCTTAGAAATCAATAACCCAACACACACAACAGAGAGAGACACTGACCACAAATATTGCTTATCAATCCCTACCACTTAAGAAACCATAACAACCAAGTTTCATCTATAATCAAGTTCTCTGTCCACAAAGGTAGGAATAGTGAAAATGGCTCACTTTCTTATCTTTTCTTTCTTCTGAATTCAAGATTGTTTTTTTTTTAGTATTTTACTGAATGTTATTCCTAACTGGGTAATTAAGTCCTTTGTAGCATGACTTTATATGATAAGCTGGAGAACAGGATATTCTGAAAAGAATGAGTGTGCACTAACTATGGCCATAGCAGGTTAATGAATGGGGGGACGCCTCAACGGGAGCTCAAAGACTTATTTCTATGAGTGCACTAAGTTGTTAGATCAGAATAAGAACTTTAGCATAATTAAATTTTTGTTTTCAGAATGAATGAGTGTTAAGAATGTTTGAGTTATTTTCATTTTTCCTACTGAGATGTTTATCTCACTCTGTTGTTCTTACATTTTTTTAGATGCCACAGATAGCCTTCTACATTGAAATGTTTTATATTTGGGTGATGGTTCCCGATCTAGGACTAATCTTACCTGCTGTGATAGACTTTAAAGTCACCATGGTCCATGTCTTTGAGGATTATGAGGAATATAACTGGTTTCGTTATGATGCTGTAGAACCAGATGACTATTATATCATGTAGATGAAGTCACTAAGTTAGTACTAGCTATTAACTTGAAGACCTCTATGTAAATGACTAAGTATATAAAGTCCTCTTTTGTTGACTAAACCTTCTCGATAGTACTAACAGAAAAGAAGAAATAATATATACTAAGGACTAGTAATCTGGACTAGGGAACTCTATGTAATAGTCCAGTAGTATTCTGCTATCAAAGGAAATGTTTGATCTTAGTTCCTGCCTTTTCTCGTTCTGTTTCAATTCTTAGTTGTTTTATTGTGTTTTTCTTTTTAATAAGTGATTAGGCTATCTATGGGATTAACCCTACACTAATCTTTGATTATAAAGCAAATAATAATAAAAAAAAAAGAAAACAGTCTAGCAATAATAATTGAATGGATTGGCCATAACAATAGCACAAATAATAAGATTATAAATAGAAACTTTGACTCACTGTGATTATAATATAAGTTCACCCACTCTGTAGGAATTAATTAATTTATTTATTATGAGTCTGGTAAGTAATAAAGTCTAACAGGTCTAACTTTCCATATTTCTTCTTGTAGTTATGCCAATCATTTTCTTAAAAATAAATCTTAGGTTCAATAGAATGGAAAACTTCCATTTTACCTGATAGATATAGAAAAATTAGGACATTACAGGAAGACCCTAAAACCGATGGGGTGAACACATATACTCTTTGGAAGAATGACTTTGAGGCTTTGAGTTGTGGTATCCCCTATTATGGAATTGAAAAAGTTTAAGATAAGAATAATATTTAGTCCTCAAGTTCATTGGGAAAAATTAAGGTCTACCCTTGAGACTTGACCTATATTTCACCTAGGTATTCGATATAAATTAGTGAGAACGTTTGAAAAATTTCCATAAATCTATACTTGATGAGTATGATCATCAAGTGTTTAATAGAATTCTATAGACTTAGTGAACAGAAGAAATAGAATTTGCGAAGTTGACATAATGTTAACTTTCAAACTCGTAAAAACTTGAATTGGGTAGGAAATAACCCTAGGTAGCCATTAGTTTGTAAATTAAACATCATAGAATAAGAGGCACACAAACATCTTGAATTAACTTAATCCATTGCCGAGATTTGGAATTTCTCAAAGAAAGTCTAAATGGTCATTAAGACTTTAGTTTGAAGTGTAGGTTAAAATTTTACAAGTATTGGTACTTCTAGTGAAGTTTGGTTATAAGTTCAAAGTATTATAACCTACCAGGTACTAGTTGTAGAGTGGAAGGAATTCACTGCACGAAGTGTTAAGTTCTTAAACGTATTAATGAAAGACTCCTTGTATCCTAGGTAGCATCCTACACTTTCTTAGGGTATACAACTTATGTCCAGGATGATTAAGCCTTCCCAAATTGTTGATGTGAGTTAGACTGGACCAGAATGTGTTTTTGCACGTGTCTCTAAACGCAGACATTCATGAACTTGTTGCCATGATATAAAGAGAATGACTGAATTGAGGATAACTTGATAAGGGCTCATTGTTTCCTTACTTAAGTAAGAACTCGGGATTTGGAAAATCAGGGGTTGATTCGAGTACCAACATAGTTGTTTTGGTGTTAGCATTATAGTTTATGACTACAATGACGACGTATCGTGTCAAGGAAATTTTTGTAACCCTATAAGGATTTATTTTAGAGGCCTAATGTGAACCTAAACTTATTATATATATATATATATATATATATATATATATATATATATATAGCTTATTCTCCGAATAGGTACTATTAATAAACTTATAAAGTAGTCGGGGTGCTTAGCCGGAATTCAAAAGTATATGAAGATTGGAGTTGTTTAAGTCTCTAGGAATCTTTGAGGAAGATTTTCTAAAAGCTTGGATTCACATAATTTATAGGAGTAGTTGGAGTTGTATAGACTTCATAGGATTAAATTTTGGAAAGTTAAGTTTAAATCAACAAGGAGAGTTAAAAGGGACTTTCTAAATGATCAATAGTAATCCATTAGCGACAAATCGCATAGATAGAAGCTTATATGGGTTCAAATTTTCGCCCCTATGGTTGGTTTGTTTTCCAAGGCAACTCAGATCCAAGATTCAAAACTTGATCTTAAATAAGGATACTTTGATAACCATCAAAATGGTTTCAGGAGCTTAGATGACCAAAGAAATCTTTAACTGTGACATCGCACTAAGGTTTAGAATAATTTCTTAGATCGACTAGAACTTCAAAATTAAATGAAATTTGAAGTCATGAAGAGTACAGTTCCGAAAACGTGAAATTCAAAGTAGGTAAGATGGAATGAATTTGACTTCTTTTCGGTTGTCAACTTGGTAACATACTTTCTTAGAGGACCAGTAAGAATAGAGAATTTAGCTAAATGGCGGGAGTGGTTTCTAGTCATCGTAGAGTACCTAAAAATGTTTAGGGGGTCTACGTTAGATATAAGCCTTTGTATAGGAGCGTCTAAGAGTGTGATTTAAAATGTCAGTAGATTATGAGGGAAGCTGGTTGTCAAAACTTTTGTAGTCAACATCAGAAGAGAAAGATTTATCTCTAGGTTATCAGGTGTAAAACAACACTATCTAGATCCTATAATAAGAATTACACTAGGATTAAATAGGTAACGGAATAAAGGCATCCCCACCAAGGAATGAGATTTAGTTAAAAATTGATGATGGTTACCATTGATATGGAGTTCTTGGTATTGGAAAATAGAGAGAAATTTGAGGTGTCTGGATTCACATATAAAAAGAAAATGTAAGTTTTCATCGTTGTCCTAAAGAAAAGAACTAAGTATGTTAATGAAAGATCATGGCATGCATACATCAATAATTGTCATAGCATGCATTATGTATGAAATCATTGATTGTGGAATGGATTGTGTGTTAGAGATTAAATGGGGTGTTTTCCAGTTAGACTGGCTACGATAGTGTATAAAACTGTTTTAAAAAATTCAGGGGGTTACTCAGTTATATGTTTACGTATAACTGACGGTTACCATATCGCAGGTATCAGAAGATTGTGAAGCGAAAACAACAGATGGGATGAGATGTGGGCTTTTCTTAGGTATAGCCACACATGGTGAACCTAAGTCTCAAGTTCATATATTAATTTGTTCAGCTGTATAGGAATCCGTATAAATTGAAAGGGTTGTAATGATTATTATTATTAATTGTTATAAATTAGAATTTAGCTTCCGCTAGTGTTTTGAAAAAAAAAATGGACTCAATAAAATTAAGGTGTTACAAAAAACAGTGTAAATTAAGCTAGAAACTTCTTGGTGAACAATATATTGTTGTAAAAAAATCAAATAATTTAATAAATTTAAAATATGCGTTTTGATGTTTAAAGTAAAAAACACCGTATTTTTCAAGCGTATATTACACGATTTCTAGAAACAAATTTTTCAATTTTAAAAATATATAAAATTGTGTAAATTAAACTAGAAAATTCATGGGGAAAATTACATTGTTTTCAAAAAAATAAAATAATTTAATAAATTTAAAATATGTGTTTCCATTTTTTTAGTAAAAAATACCATATTTTTCAAGTGCATAATACACGATTTCAAGAAACAAATGTTGATATTTTAAAAATATTAAATATAGTGTAAATAAAGCTAGGAACTTAAATTAAGCAAGAAACTTCATGGTGAACAATACTTGTAAAAAAAATCAACTAATTTAATAAATTTAAAATATGGGTTTTTATTTTTATAGTAAAAAACTCCCTAATTTTCAAGTGTACAGTACAAGATTTCTAGAAATAAATGTTGATATTTTAAAAATATAAAAAATAGTCTATGTTAAGTTAGAAACTTCATGGTGAACAATACATTATTTTCAAAAAAATCAAATAATTTAATAAATTTAAAATATGCGTTTTCATTTTTAAAGTAAAAAACACCCTATTTTTCAAGTGTATAGTGCACGATTTCTAGAAACAAATGTTTCAATTTTAAAAATATATAAAATTGTGTAAATTAAGCTAGACATTTCATGGGGAAAATTAAATTGTTTTCAAAAAAATCAAATAATTTAATAAATTTAAAATATTCGTTTCCATTTTCAAAGTAAAAAACACCCTAATTTTCAAGTGTATAGTACACGATTTCTAGAAGCAAATGTTGCAATTTTAAAAATATAAAATTTTTTATAAATTAACCTAGAAACTTTATAGGGAACAATATATTGTTTTCAAAAAAATAAAAAAATTTAATAAATTTAAAATATCCGTTTTAATTTTTAAAGTAAACAACACCCTATTTTTCAAGTGTAGTACACTATTTTTAGAAACAAATGTTGCAATTTTAAAAAAATAAAAAATTGTGTAAATTAACCTAGAAACTTTATTGGGAACAATACATTGTTTAAAAAAAATTAAATATATTAATAAATTTAAAATGTGCATTTTATTTTTTAAAGTAAAAAACACCCCATTTTTCAAGTGTATAGTACAATATTTCTAGAAACAATTGTTGCAACTTTAAAAATATAAAAAAATTTATAAATTAACCTAGAAAATTTATGGTGAACAATATATTGTTTTCAACAAAATTAAAAAATTTAATGAATTTAAAATATGTGTTTTAATTTTTAAAGTAAAAAACACCCTATTTTTCAAATGTAGAGTACACAATTTTTAGAAACAAATGTTGCAATTATAAAAATATAAAAAGATGATATTTTAAAAATATGAACTATAGTGTAAATTAAGCAAGGAACTTCATGGTGAACAAAAAATTATTTTAAAAAAACAAATAATTTAATAATTTTAAAATATGCGTTTTCTTTTTCTAGTAAAAAACACCCTATTTTTCAAGTGTATAGTACACGATTTCTAGAAACAAATGTTGATATTTTAAAAATATAAAAAAGTAGTGTAAATTAAACTAGAAACTTCATGGCGAACAATAAATTGTTGTCAAAAAATTTAAAAATTTAATAAATTCAAAATATGCGTTTTGCATTTTTTTAGTAAAAGACACCCTACTTTTCAAGTGTATATAGTACACGATTTCTAGAAACAAATGTTGATATTTTAAAAATATAAAAAATAGTGTAAATTAAACTAAAAACATCTTGGTGAAGAATACATTGTTGTCAAAAAAATTAAATAATTTCATAAATTTAAAATATGTGTTTTCATTTTTTTTATTAAAAAACACCCTATTTTTAAAGTGTATAGTACACGATTTCTAGAAACAAATGTTGATATTTTAAAAATATAAAAAATAGTGTAAATTTTCCTAGAAACCTCTTGGTGAACAATACATTGTTGTTAAAAAAATCAAATAATTTAATAAATTTAAAATATGCGTTTTGATTTTTTAAGAAAAAAACACTCTATTTTTCAAGTGCATAGTACGCGATTTCTTGAAATAAATGTTTCAATTTTAAAAATATATAAAATTGTAAAAATTAAGCTAGAAAAATTTTAGGGAACAATAGATTGTTTTCAAAAATTCAAATAATTTAATAAATTTAAAATATACGTTTTAATTTTTAAAGTAAACAACACCCTATTTTTCAAGTGTAGTACACGATTTTTAGAATCAAATGTTGCAATTTTAAAAAAATAAAAAATTGTGTAAATTAACCTTGAAACTTTATTGGGAACAATATATTATTTTCAACAAAATGAAAAAATTTAATAAATTGAAAATATGCGTTTTAATTTTTAAATTAAAAAACACCCTAATTTTCAAATGTCTAGTACACGATTTTTAGAAACAAATGTTGCAATTAAAAAATATAAAAAATTTGTAAATTAAACTAGAAACTTCATGGTGAACAATACATTGTATTTAAAAAAATCAAAAAAATTAATAAATTTAAAATATGCATTTTCATTTTTAAAATAAAAAATAACCTATTTTTCAAGTGTATAGAACACGATTTCTAGAAACAAATGTTGCAATTTTAAAAATATAAAACAAATAATGTAAACTAAGCTAAAAAATTTATTGTGAACAATAAATGGTTATAAAAAAAATCAAATAAGTTAATAAATTTAAAATATGTGTTTTTATTTTTTTAGTAAAAAACACCCTATTTTTCAAGTGCATAGTACACGATTTTTAGAAACAAATGTTGATATTTTAAAAATATTAAATATAGTGTAAATTAAGTAAGGATCTTCATGGTGAACAATACTTTTTTAAAAAAAAAAACAAATAATTTAATAATTTTAGTAAAAAACACTCTATTTTTCAAGTGTATAGTACGCGATTTCTAGAAACAAATGTTGATATTTTAAAAATATAAAAAAATAGTGTAAATTAAGGAAGAAAATTCATGGTGAACAATAAACTGTTGTCAAAAAAATCAAATAATTTAATAAATTTAATATATGCGCTTTCATTTTTATAGTAAAAAACACGCTATTTTTCAAGTGTATAGTACAGGATTTGAAGAAACAAATGTTGATATTTTAAAAATATCTAGAAACTTCATGGTGAACAATAAATTGTTTTAAAAAAAATCAAATAATTTAATAAATTTATAATATGCGTTTTCATTTTTAAAGTAAAAAAAAAACCTATTTTTCAAGTGTATAGTATATGATTTCTAGAAACGAATGTTTCAATTTTTAAAATATAAAAAATTGTAAAAATTAAGCTAGAAACTTTATGGGGAACAATAGATTGTTGTCAAAAAAATCAAATAATTAAATTAAATTAAAATATGCATTTTCATTTTTTAAGGAAAAAACACCCTATTTTTTAAGTGTATAGAACACGATTTCAAGAAACAAATGTTGCAATTGTAAAAATATAAAAAGTTGTGTAAATTAAGCTAGGAACTTCATGGGGAAAATTACATTATTTTCAAAAAAAATAAAATAATTTAAGAAATTTAAAATATGCTCATTTTTAAAGTAAACAACACCCTATTTTTCAAGTGTATAAAACACGATTTTTAGAAACAAATGTTGCAATTTTAAAAATATAAATCAAATAGTGTAAATTAAGCTAGAGACTTTATTGTGAACAATACATGGTTGTCAAAACAATCCAAAAAATTAATAAATTTAAAATATGCGTTTTAATTTTCTAGTAAAAAAACACCTTATTCTTCAAGTGTATAGTACACGATTTCTAGAAAGAAACTTTATGGGTAACAATATATTGTTTTAAAAATAATCAAATAATTTAATAAATTTAAAATATGCATTTTCATTTTTAAAGTAAAAAATATCAAATTTTTCAAGTGTATAGAACACGATTTCTAGAAACAATTGTGTAAATTAAGCTAGAAACTTTATGGGGAATAATAGATTGTTGTCAAAAAAATTAAATAATTAATTAAATAGAAAATATGCATTTTCATTTTTAAAGTAAAAAACACCCTATTTTTCAAGTGTATAGTACACGATTTCTCAAAACAAATGTTGCAATTTTAAAAATATAAAAAATTGTGTAAATTAAGCTAGAAATTTTATGGGGAACAATATATTGTTTTCAAAAAAATCAAATAATTTAATAAATTTCAAATTTTCATTTTCATTTTCATTTTCAAAGTAAAAAACACCCTATATTTCAAGTCTATAGTACATGATTTTTAGAAACAAATGTTACTATTTTAAAAATATAAAAAATAGTGTAAATTAAGCTAGAAACCTTTTGGTGAACAATACATAGTTTAAAAAATATCAAATATATTAATAAATTTAAAATTTTTGTGTACGTTTTTAAATTCCAAACCACCCTCTTTTTCAAGTGTAAAGTACTGAATTTTTAGAAACAAATGTTGCAATTATAAAAATATAAAAAATTTTGTAAATTAAATTAGAAACTTCATAGTGAACAATACATTGTTTTCAAAAAAATCAAATAATTTAATAATTTTAAAATATGTGTTTTCATTATTAAAGTAAAAAACACCCTATTTTTCAAGTGTATAGAACACGATTTCTAGAAACAAATGTTGCAATTATAAAAATAGAAACAATTGTGTTAATTAAGCTAGAAACTTTATGGGGATAATTACATTATTGTCAAAAAAATGAAATAATTTAATAAATTTAAAATATTCGTTTTATTTTTTAAAGTAAAAAACACCCTATTTTTCAAGTGTATATAGTACACAATTTCTAGAAACAAATGTTGCAATTTTAAAATTATAAAAAATTTAATAGATTAACCAAGAAACTTTATGGGGAACAATATATTTTTTTAAAAAAAAGCAAATAATTTAATAATTTTAAAATTTGCGTTTTCATTTTTAAAGTAAAAAACATCATATTTTTCAAGTGTATAGTGCACGATTTCTATAAACTAAAGTTGATATTTCAAAAATATAAAAATATAGTGTAAATTAAGCTAGAAACTTCATGTAAACAATATATTGTTGTAAAAAAACATCAAATAATTTAATAAATTTAATTTATGCGTTTTCATTTTTTTAGGAAAAAAAACACCATATTTTTCAAGTGTATAGTACACGAATTCTCGAAACAAATGTTGATATTTTTAAAATATAAAAAAATAGTGTAAATTAAGATAAAAACTTCATGGTGAACAATACATTGTTTTCATAAAAATAAAATAATTTAATAAATTTAAAATTTGTGTTTTCATTTTTAAAGTTAAAAACACCCTACATTTCATTTCTATAGTACACAATTTCTAGAAACAAATGTTACTATTTAAAAAAAATAAAAAATAGTGTAAATTAAGCTAGAATCTTCATGGTGAACAATACATTGTTGTCAAAAAAATCAAATAATTTAATAAATTTAAAATATCCGTTTTCATTTTTAAAGTAAAAAACACCCTATATTTCACGTCTATAGTGTACAATTTTTAGAAATAAATGTTGCAATTTTAAAAATATAAAAAATTGTATAAATTAAGCATGAAAGTTTATTGGGAACAATACATTGATTTCAAAAAAATTAAATATACTAATAAATTTGATATATGTGTTTTAATATTTAAAGTAAAAAGCACCATATTTTTCAAGTTTATAGTACACGATTTCTAGAAATAAATGTTGATATTTTAAAAATATAAAAAAATAGTGTAAATTAAGCAAGAAACTTCATGGTGATCAATACATTGTTGTCAAAAAAATCAAATAATTTAATAAATTTAAAATATGCATTTTCATTTTTTTAATAAAAAACACCCTACATTTCATTTCTATAGTACACGATTTCTAGAAACAAATGTTACTATTTTAAAAATATAATGTAACACCTTATTTTTTACCCCTTTTTTTTTTTATCGAAACACTAACGGAGGCTAAATTCTACTTTACAATAATTTATGAGAATAATTACAACTCTTTTAACTTATATATAGCTGAACAAACTAACATATGAACTTGAGACTTATGTTCACCATGTGTGGCTATACCTAAGAAAAGCCCACAATTCGTCCTATCTGTGGATTTCGCTTCATAATCTTCTGATACTTGCGATATGGTAACCATCAGTCATATGTAAACATATAACTGAGTAACCCCCGGCACTTTTAAAAACAATTATACTATATCGCAGCCAGTCTAACTGGAAAACACCCCATTTAATTCCTACCAGACAATCAATCCAATGCAACATATTCAAACATAATGCATGCAATGACAATTATAAATGTATTCATGCCATTATCTTTCATTATCATACTTGTTTCATTCTTTTCTTTAGTCTTTTACGGAAGCCTCGTGCACTAGACATCATTATCAATCTTGACTCGGTTCATTGGGAATAGCCCAGGACTTCCTTACCCGTTCATTGGAATAGTCCTTTCTTTCGGGTCATCTGCCCAGTCACAGGGCAACCCTACTAGTTCAGGCCATCTTACACCGTTCATTGGGAGACCCTACATTCTCAATCTTTTCATGCTTGTCCCCTTACCCGGTGTGTAACCGGTGGGAATCAACCTGCTTACTCAACATCCGTTGAATGGGGAAAGCTTAAACTTGTCTTTAAATTTCATTTTCATTTCACATAAAATATTTTCATGCATTTCGCATTCAATTCATATCATCTGCATACAACATTCATCATTCATCATTTATGACATTACGATTTCATTAATCATTAATTAAATCACTTTCCATCCATGTCATAACACTATACTTATCATAATCATTTTGTTTCGTTATGTTCATGTAGGAATAAAGCATGGAGAAGTGTTGATCTTAGAGGATTGGACTTGAATAATGAAGGAAAGAATGAATAAAGTTGAAGAAAAGATGTAGAAAACACTTAGAAGCTATCAAACACAATCTTGTGCGCACAGCCCAGGAAGGTGTGCGCACCTTAATTCACCCCTGGAGCTGATGCCCAATCTTGTGTGCACAGCCTAGGAAGGTGTGCGCACCCCTGTTCATATTTTGGCCATAACTTAAGTTGTATACCTCCAAATTGAGTGAAACCAAAAGAATTTAAAAGATACGAGGCTTCTCTACAACTTTTATGCAGACCACAAAACCTAGTTCTGAAATTTTAACTTTCAAAAATAGTCATCTTTGACAGGGATGTGCGATCAACAAAACAGATACTTTCATATAGACCCTGTCTCCGTAATTTGGTCATAAGTAGAGTTTTAGACCTTCAAATTGAGTGAAACAAAAGCATTTTGAAAGCTAAGTTGGTGATCTACAACTCGTATGAAGACCACGAAGTCAAATTCCAATTAAAAACAATTCCAAATTCTAATTAAAATTGTTCCAAAACAGGGGAAAATGGTCTTGATCAATTTTCACAAATTTCAATACTCCCTTCCATCTAAATTCCTCAAAATCATATTAACTTCATCTAATTCAATATAAATCACTCAAAGATCAATTCACAAGGATGACCAAAGTCCAATTTCATCAAATTCACATTATCATTAAGATCATTCTCATACATTCACATTCACAATCCAATATCCAAACAAAGAATAACATAAATGCATCAACCCCACACATATAGAACCAATTCAACAAAGATCAACTTCACACTTCAAGAACACAAGAAACATGTCATGTTAATGTAGCACCAATATGCATACAAGCTAAATTCATGTCATCTAACCAAGTCAAGTCCAAAACCTAACATAATAAAACCTCAAATTCCTAATTTCCCTCATTGGAGTTTTAAGTTTGGGGTTTAGTGGGGTTACCTTAGAATTGGAGCTCTAAAATCAATCTCTAAATTTCACCGTGGAAGATTCTAAACCAGTAGAATTGGAGTTCTCAACGCGTAGATCATTTTCTTCAACTGCTCCGGCGGCAACCGGTGGCCGGAAGGCCACCATGCAAGCACTCAAAGTGGTGGCCACCACCTCATCCTCCTTTCTCTCTTGCCACCCTCTCTCTTCATTTCTTTCAAGTTTTGTTTATTGTGTTGTGATGTGTGTGTACGTAAGAGAGAGTGAAACAAGTGAGGGTGTGGTGGTTAGGTGAGGGAGAGTGCATGGTAAGAGCGTAGTCCTTAGTTTTAATTTATTAAAAATTGCATCTAGGTCCTTGTCTTTATAAAATTTAATAAAAGTTCAACTTAACAAAATTTGAATAAATAAAACCACAAGGACATAGTTACAACTTTCTAATTTTATATTTTAATCCCCTAACCCAACCTTGCTACACTTTTAAATCTCTAGTTGTATTCATATCATAACCTAGTCCTTTTCCCTTAATCCTATATGCTTTATAATTTATTTTAGTTCCCTAAATTCCTTATTTCTTCTAAAATAGCCCCTTAAGAATGAGTTTGTGAATCTAAATAATTTGCTCTAGGAAATTAAAAATTTGGGATGTTACAATTCTACCCCTCTTAAAAGAATTGTGTCCTCACAATTCATTCTAAACCCTTAGCTCATAGAAGACGTTATAACTTAGCAAGGGTTCTGATTGATGTCATGAGTTTGCTTGAGGTAGGTTGTAACGAAAGATAGTTCAAATTTCTAGAATTTCCCCCAAGATTGTCATATGATTTTAGGAAAACCTTAAATCATATAGAGAGAACCTACATATTCTTCGAAAAATGACTTTAGGATCTCGTTCTAGAATTGTAGTATCCTCAATCATGAGTATGGAAAGGATAAGGTGATTATGGAATGAGCCCACAAGTATATTTTTCGAAAATAAGGTCTACCCTCTGAGATTTGACCTTCACTTTGCTAGAGTATTCACTGCAATTTAGTGGAAAGTGTTTATAAGAATTGCACAATTTAAATTGATGATATTCGATATTAAGTATTTAATGGAATTTCATGGACTTAGTGAATAGAATAGGCGTAATTGAATAAGTCATGATTAAGGTTATCCTTCACGTTGAGGGGAATTTGAACTGGCAGAAAGTAACTTAAGGTGCCTATAACTTATGAATTAGGCTTCAAAAGTTACAAGACCTACTAATGAATTAACTTAGCTTAATTCATCACCGAGATTTAGAATTTATAAAAGAAAGTTTATAAGGGTTACTAAGACTCTAGTTTTGAAGCAGAGGTCAAGATTCTACAAGCATTGATGTTTCTAGTGAAATTTGGTTCTGAGTTCAAGGTCGTATAACCTGTTAGGTCTTGGTTGTAGAGTGGGAGGAATTCAATGTAAGAAGCATAGATTCCTTGAATAGAGTGAAATAGAGTGTCTCAAAAGAATTGATTCCAAAGTTAATGGTAGAGTAAGATGTGTGACTTGAATCTTTTTAAGATTAGGTTTACAAAACTAACTTAATACAATCCTCAAGCGGAAAGAATTTCTAAATCTTGAACCTAAAGGCAACTTGGATTTTATCTACAGGAAAACTCTTAATTATAACAATTTTCAAGATACAATGTTACGCCACATCTATAAAAAGGAAATAGGGTTACTATTAGATGTAGCTACATGAAGAGGCATCAATGGAATCGATATAGGCAAATAAGTCCTTGAACTTCTCTAAGGATACGTGGCCGTCAAATTAAAATTTATGATGAATTCATCAAGAAAGAAAGAACATAATGGTATGGAATAAGCAATAAAAGTTATTCAATCACAACATTGATTCGAATTTAGGCTTGGTGAATTTCCCAAATAAGATAGAGAATTTGTTTTCTAGGATTTACGTGGATAGTTCGTCAATCACAATTATAAAGGGAAGAGGATTTAAGGAATTCGAATCCTAATTTCGGAAAATCTTCACACCCATTTTCCACTATCTATTCTAGAAGGATAACCAAATTTATCCTTAAAACATATCCTACTTGATACTCCTTCTAGGCTAGTGACTTGAATCCATTAGTTATAAATGCATCAATACTGTGACTAAGGTACTGAACTGGCCAAGTCCAATATCATACAATCACAACACCGGTACACCTATATCTCAATGTCTCGTTCTATTTTCCATGAAAGTTACTAAAAGAAGAACAATCACTTTATAGATCATTCTTGTCCATTAGTGGTCATAACTTCTACTCTCATGCACCAATATTAAATTGATCAAACTAAATATTAGCTACACGTCCCTTCAAAGCTTAGACACGCCTAATAGATATGTTCAGAATATTAATCCTTCAGCTGACTAGCATCTCATTATCATTACAGTCCGAAGGATCAAACTGCTCTGATACCAAAAATGTAACACCTTATTTTTGAGCCTTTTTTTTTTATCGAAACACTAACGGAGGCTAAATTCTACTTTACAATAATTAATAATAATAATTATAACTCTTTTAACTTATATAGATTCCTATACAGCTGAACAAATTCACATATGAACTTGAGACTTAGGTTCACCATGTGTGGCTATACCTAAGAAAAGCCCACAATTCGTCCTATCTATGGCTTTCGTTTCATAATCTTCTAATACCTGCGATATGATAACCGTCAGTTATATGTAAACATATAACTGAGTAACCCCCGGCACTTTTAAAAACAATTATATCATATCACAGTCAGTCCAACTGGAAAACACCCCATTTAATTCCTATCACACAATCAATCCAATGCAACATATTCAAAACAAATGCATGCAATGACAATTATAAATGTATGCATGCCATGATCTTTCATTATCATACTTGTTTCCTTCTTTTCTTTAGTCTTTTACGGAAGCCTCGTGCACTAGACTTCACCATAGGCGCATGGCAGAAACGCGCATCTGAGCTCAATCATGGACCACGGCAAGCGTCCCTACCGTGATCAACTGTCGGGCTATCTTGACCCTGTTCATTTGAATAGTCCTTTCTTTCGGGTCATCTGGCCAGTCACAAGACAACCCTACTAGTTCAGGTCATCTTGCACCGTTCATTGGGAGACCCTACATTCTCAATCTTTTCATGCTTGTCCGCTTACCCGGTGCGTAACCGGTGGGAATCAACCCGCTTACTCAACATCCGTTGATGGGGGAAAGCATAAACTTATCTTTAAATTTCATTTTCATTTCACATAAAATATTTTCATGCATTTCACATTCAATTCATATCATCTGCATACAACATTCATCATTCATCATTTATGACATTACGATTTCAATAATCGTTAATTAAATCACTTTCCATCCATGTCATAACACTATACTTATCATAATCATTTCATTTCATTTTGTTTGATTATGTTCATGTAGGAATAAAGCATGGAGAAGTGTTGATCATAGAGGATTGAACTTGAATAATGAAGGAAAGAATGAAGAAAGTTGAAGAAAAGATGTAGAAAACACTTAGAAGCTGTCAAACACAATCTTGTGCGCACCTTAATTCGCCCCTGGAGCGGCTGCCCAATCTTGTGCGCACAGCCCAGGAAGGTGTGCGAACCCCTGTTCATATTTTGGCCATAACTTGAGTTGTAGACTTCCAAATTGAGTGACACAAAAAGAATTTGAAAGCTAAGATGTTGCTCTACAACTCTTATGAAGATCACAAAACCTAGTTCTAAATGTTTAATTGTCTAAAACAGTAATCTTTGACAGGGATGTGCAATCAACAAAACAGATACTTTCATATAGACCCTGTCTCAGTAATTTGGTCATAACTAGAGTTGTAGACCTTCAAATTGAGTGACACCAAAAGCATTTGAAATCTAAGATGGTGCTCTACAACTCGTATATAGATGACGAAGTCAAATTCAAATTAAAACCAATTCAAAAATCCAGTTCAAATTGTTCCAAAACAGAGGAAACTGGTCTTGATCAACTTTTCACAAATTTGAAGTGTATAGTACGCGATTTCGAGAAATAAATGTTTCAATTTTAAAAATATATAAAATTGTAAATATTAAGCTAGAAAATTTATGGGGAACAATAGATTGTTTTCAAAAAAATCAAATAATTTAATAAATTTAAAATATGCGTTTTCATTTTTAAAGTAAAAAACACCCTATTTTTCAAGTGTATAGTACACAATTTCTAGAAATAAATGTTTCAATTTTAAAAATAAATAAAATTGTAAAAATTAAGATAGAAACTTTATGGGGAACAATAGATTTTTTTCATAAAAATCAAATAATTTAATAAATTTAAAATATGCATTTTCATTTTTAAAGTATAAAACACCCTATTTTTCAAGTGTATAGTACACGATTTCTAGAAACAAATGTTACTATTTTAAAAATATAAAAAATAGTGTAAATTAAGCTAGAAACTTCATGGTGAACAATACATTGTTGTCAAAAAAAGAAAATAATTTAATAAATTTAAAATATGTGTTTTCATTTTTAAAGTAAAAAACACCCTATATTTCAAGTTTATAGTACACGATTTCTTGAAATAAATGTTGATATTTTAAAAATATAAAAAAAAAATAGTGTAAATTAAGCTAGAAACTTCATGGTGAACAATACATTGTGGTCAAAAAAATCAAATAATTTAATAAATTTAAAATATGCATTTTAATTTTTAAAGTAAAAAACACCTTATTTTTAAAGTGTATAGTACACGATTTTTATAAACAAATGTTGCAATTATGAAAGTATAAAAAAATTTGCAAATTAAACTAGAAACGTAATGGTGAAAAATACATTGTTGTCAAAAAAATCAAATAATTTAATAAATTTAAAATATGCGTTTTCATTTTTAAAGTAAAAAACACCCTATATTTCATGTTTATAGTACACGATTTCTAGAAACAAATGTTGATGTTAACCAAGTGGCCTCTATGCTCAAGAGGGGGGAGGGGGGTGAATTGAGCTTAAAAATTTTTCCAAAAAATTCGTTTAAGATTATAACCAAACTTGAACAAATATATATTAGTTGACGTATGGAATTGAAATATAATGAAAAGCAGAAATGAAGATTAAATAAACTTAAACAGATATGAGTTTTAGGGATAGAGAGAATAGCACCGGGTTTTATACTGGTTCAGTCACACACCACTTGTGACCTACGTCCAGTCTACGAATCTCCGCCACGTGAGATTACTTATATTACTTTTCAACAATTACACACTAAGAGCACCTTTCTCAATTGGATACCCCACCAATTTTAAAGGCCTCAATCTAGGGATACCTCACCCTAAGAACACTTTTGAAGGATACCCCACCTTCAAACAATTTAGAAGGATACCACACCTTCACACAAAATTAGCTCACCACAATTGAAACTCTCAAAAGAGTAAATGATACAACTTGAAGCTCTAATATATTTGATTTAAGGCTCTTTGTTTTGATGAAAGAAACAGTATAGGTAAAAAACAAACTAAGCCCTAGGCAAAAGCACAAGACCGTTGATTTAGAGAGATTGATGATAGGAAGTAATTTTTCAATACAGTGTTAAGCTCACAAGGGTATGTTATATTCTAAGTCAGAAGCCCTTTATATAGAAAGCAGAAACAGCAGTCAGAAGCTGCGCATATTTTACTTTCATATTCGAATATGTTATTCGAATATAGCACTTTCATATTCGAATATGGCACTATCGTATTCGAATATGTATTCGAATATAGTGTTTCTGCATTTAAAAAATTGATTTCTGTAGGCTTCATATTCGAATATAGAGATTCCATATTCGAATACGTATTCGAATATAATAGTTCTGGAAGGTGACAAGGCCTAGGTTTCTTGTTATATTCGAATATGTATTCGAATATGGCAAGCCATATTCGAATATATATTCAAATACACAGTTTCTAAAAAGTGATCAGACCAATATAATATGTCATATTCGAATATGGCAAGCCATATTCGAATATATATTCGAATATACTGGCCAGGAATTTCAAATTTTATTTCCAGAATCTTGATATTCGAATATACACCCAATTTTGGCTTTTTCAAGTAAAAATCAATTTTTAGATATTTTCTTTGAGGGTCTTTTCCTTTGAAAATGATTTTATTTTTGATTCTTAATATTTTTCTAAAATTCCTTTTTAGAAAAATGTTTGTTTTAATTTCAAAGAGCCTTAATCAAACTTACATTCATAATTTAACAACCTAAATACCCTTTGTTGTTGCGGATCTGTTTACTGTGCTTATTCGCGTGATTTATCCTTTTGATTCTTGGTTTGTTGTGGAATCATCGAAACTCCAAACGTAGAGCATTTGCATTTAATAAATTGTTGGTGAACAATACATTGTTGTCAAAAACATCAACTAATTTAATAAATTTAAAATATGCATTTTCATTTTTAAATTAAAAAACACCCTACCTTTCATGTCTATAGTACACGATTTCTAGGAACAAATGTTACTATTTTAAAAATATAAAAAAACAATGTAAATTAAGCTAGAAACTTCATGGTAAACAATACATTGTTGTCAAAAAAATCAAAAATTTAATAAATTTAAAATATGCGTTTTCATTTTTAAACTAAAAAACACCATATTTTTCAAGTGTGTTAATAGAACACGATTTCTAGAAACAAGTGTTGTAATTTTAAAAATATAAATCGAATAGTGTAAAATATGCTAGAAAATTTATCGTGAACAATACATGGTTGTCAAAAAAAGCAAATAGTTTAATAAATTTAAAATATGTGTATTCATTTTTTTAGTAAAAAACACCCTATGATTCAAGTGCATAGTACACGATTTCTAGAAACAAATATTGATATTTTAAAAATATAAAATATAGTGTAAATTAAGCTAGAAACTTCATGGTGTTCAATAAATTATTTTAAAAAAAATCAAATAATTTAATAAATTTATAATACGCATTTTCATTTTTAAAGGAAAAAACATCCTATATAAATATTTCAAGTCTATAATACACGATTTCTACAAAAAAACATGTTGCAATTTTAAAAATTTTAAAAAATTGTGTAAATTAAGCTAGAAATTTCATGGTAAATAATACATTGATTTCAAAAAAATTAAATAATTTAATAAATTAAAAATATGCATTTTCATTTTTTTAGTAAAAAACACCGTATTTTCATAGTGTATATAGTACACGATTTCTACAAACAAATGTTGATATTTTAAAAATTAAAAAAATAGTGTAAATTAAGCTAGAAAACATAATGGTGAACAATACAATGTTTTCTAAAAAATAAATAATTTTATAAATTTAAAATATGTGTTTTTATTTTTTTAGTAAAAAACACCATATTTTTCAAGTGTATAGTACACGATTTATAGAAACAAATGTTGATATTTTATAAATATATAAAATAGTGTAAATTAAGCTAGAAACTTCATGGTGAAAAATACATTGTTGTCAAAAAAATCAAATAATTTAATAAATTTAAAATATACTTTTTATTTTTAAAGTAAAGAACACCCTATTTTTCAAGTGTATAGTACGCGGTTTCTAGAAACAAATGTTGATATTTTAAAATTATAAAAAGTTGTAAAAATTAAGCTAGAAAATTTATGGGAAACAATAGATTGTTTTCAAAAAAATCAAATAATTAAATAAATTTAATATATTCATTTTAATTTTAAGGTAAAAAACACCCTATTTCTCAAATGTATAGTACACGATTTCTAGAAGTAAATTTTGCAATTTTAAAAATATAAACAATTGTGTAAATTAAGCTAGAAAATTTATGGGGAACAATACATTGTTTTCAAAAAAATCAAATCAATTAATAAATTTCAAATATGCGTTTTCATTTTTAAAGTAAAAAACACCCTATATTTCAAGTCTATAGTACACGATTTCTTGAAACAAATTTTTCAATTTTAAAAATATAAAAAATTGTAAAAATTAAGCTAGAAACTTTATGGGGTAACAATAGATTGTTTTCAAAAAAATAAAATAAATTAATAAATTAAAAATATCATTTTGATTTTTAAAGTAAAAAATACCCTATTTTTCATGTGTATAGTACACGATTTCTAGAAACAAATGTTGCAATTTAAAAAATATAAATCAAATAGTGTAAATTAAGCTAGAAACATTATTTTGAACAATACATGGTTGTCAAAAAAATCAATAATTTAATAAATTTAAAATTTGCATTTTCATTTTTTTTAGTAAAAAACACCCTAATTTTAAAGTGTATAGTACACGATTTCTAGAAACAAATGTTGATATTTTAAAAATATAAAAATATAGTATAAATTAAGCTAGAAACTTCATGGTGAAAAATACATTGTTGTCAAAAAAATAAAATAATTTAAAAAATTTAAAATATGCATTTTTAGTATTACACTAAAAAACACCCTATTTTTCAAGTGTATAGTACGCGATTTCTAGAAACAAATGTTGATATTTTAAATATAAAAAATAGTGTAAAAAAAGCAATAAACTTCATGGTGAACAATACATTGTTATCAAAAAAACCAAATAATTTAATAAATTTAAAATATGCTTTTTCATTTTTAAAGTAAAAAACAACCTTTATTTCAAGTCTATAGTACACGATTTCTACAAACAAATGTTGCAATTTTAAAAAACAAAAATGTGTAAATTAAGCTAGAAATTTCATGGTAAACAATACATTGATTTTTAAAAAATTAAATAATTTAGTAAATTTAAAATATGCGTTTTCATTTTTTTAGTAAAAAACACCCTATTTTTCAAGTGTATATACACGATTTCTAGAAACAAATGTTAATATTTTAAAAATATTAAAAAAATTTTAAATTAACCGAGAAACTTTATGGGGAACAACATATTGTTTTCAAAAAAATTAAATATATTAATAAATTTAAATTAAGCATTTTAATTTTTAAAATAAAAAACACCCTATTTTTCAAATGTATATTTCATGATTTTTAAAAACAAATGTTGCAATTATAAAAATATAAAAAAATTTGTAAATTAAACTACACACTTCATGGTGAACAATACATTGATTTCAAAAAAAATCAAATAATTTAACAAATTTCAAATATGCATTTTCATTGTTTTTTAGTAAAAAACACCCTATTTTTCAAGTGTATATAGTACAAGATTTTTAGAAACAAGTGTTGATAATTTATGAATATAAAAACATAGTGTAAATTAAGATAGAAACTTCGTGGTGATCAATACATTGTTGTCAAAAAAATCAAATAATTTGATAAATTTAAAATATGCGTTTTCATTTATAAAGTAAAGAAAACCCTATTTTTGAAGTGTATAGTACACGATTTCGAGAAACAAATGTTACAATTTCAAAAATATAAATCAAATAGTATAAATTAAGCTAGAAACTTTATTGTGAACAATACATGGTTGTAAAAAAAATCAAATAATTTAATAAATTTGAAATTTACATTTTAATTTTTTTAGTAAAAAAAACCTTATTTGTAAAGTGTATAGTACACAAATTCAAGAAACAAATGTTGATATTTTAAAAATATAAAAAATAGTGTAAATTAAGCTAGAAACTTCTTGGTGAACAATACATTTTTTTCAAAAAATTTAAATAATTTAATGAATTTTAAATATTGTTTTCATTTTTAAAGTAAAAAACACCCTATTTTTCAAGTGTATAGTACGTGATTTCTAGAAACAAATGTTTTTTTAAAAATATAAAAAATTGTAAAAATTAAGCTAGAATCTTTATGGGGAACAATAGATTATTTTCAAAAAAATAAAATAATTAAATAAATTTAAAATATGCATTTTCATTTTTAAAGTAAAAAAACACTATTTTTTAAGTGTATAGTACACAATTTCTAGAAACAAATATTCTAATTTTAAAAATATAAACAATTTTTTAAAAATAAGCTAGAAACTTTATGCGGAACAATAAATTGTTTTCAAAAAAATTAAATAATTTAATAAATTTAAAATATGCATTTTTATTTTTAAAGTAAAAAACACCCTATTTTTCAAGTTTATAGTACGCGATTTCTAGACAGAAATGTTGATATTTTAAATATAAAAAAAAGTGTAAATTAAGCAAGAAACTTCATGGTGAACAATACATTGTTGTAAAAAAATCAAATAATTTAATAAATTTAAAATATGTGTTTTCATTTTTAAAGTAAAAAACACCCTATTTTTCTAGTGTATATAGTAGACGATTTCTAGAAACAAATGATGATAATATAAGAATATAAAAAAATATGTAAATTAAAATAGCTACTTCTTGGTGATCAATACATTGTTGTCAAAAAAATCAAATAATTTAATAAATTTAAAATATGCGTTTTCATTTATATAGTAAAAAACATCCTATTTTTCAAGTGTATAGTACGCGATTTCTAGACACAAATGTAGATATTTTAAATATAAAAAAAATAGGGTAAATTAAGCAAGAAACTTCATGGTGAACAATACATTGTTGTATGAAAAATCAAATAATTTAATAAATTTAAAATATGCATTTTCATTTTTAAAGTAAAAAATACGCTATTTTTCATGTGTATAGTACACGATTTCTAGAAACAAATGTTGTAATTTCAAAAATATAAATCAAATAGTATAAATTAAGCTAGAAACTTTATTGTGAACAATACATAGTTGTCAAAAAAAATCAAATAATTTAATAAATTTTAAATTTATAATTTAATTTTTTTAGTAAAACACACCCTATTTCTAAAGTGTATAGTACACAAATTCAAGAAACAAATGTTGATATTTTAAAAATATAAAAAATAGTGTAAATTAAGCTAGAAACTTCTTGTTGAACAATACAATGTCTTCAAAAAATTCAAATAATTTAATGAATTTTAAATATATGTTTTCATTTTTAAAGTAAAAAGCACCCTATTTTTCAAGTGTATAGTACGTGATTTCTTGAAACAAATATTTTTTTAAAAATATAAAAAAATTGTAAAAATTAAGCTAGAAACTTTATGGGTAACAATAGATTGTTTTCAAAAAAATCAAATAAGTAAATAAATTTAAAATATGCATTTTCATTTTTAAAGTAAAAAAACCCTATTTTTCAAGTGTATATAGCACACAACTAGAAACAAATGTTGCAATTTTAAAAATATAAACAATTGTATAAATTAAGCTAGAAACTTTATGCGGAACAATACATTGTTTTCAAAAAAATCAAATAATTTAATAAATTTAAAATATGCGTTTTTATTTTTAAAGTAAAAAACACCCTATATTTCAAGTCTATAGTACACGATTTTTAGAAACAAATGTTACTATTATAAAAATATAAAAAATAGTGTAAATTAAGCTAGAAACTTCATGGTGAAAATACATTGTTGTCAAAAAAATCAAATAATTTAATAAATTTAAAATATGTGTTTTCATTTTTAAAGTTAAAAACACCCTATTTTTCAAGTGTATAGTACGTGATTTCTAGAAACAAATGTTTCATGTAACATCCCAAATTTCTAATTTCCTAGAGCAAATTATTTAGATTCACAAACTCATTATTAAGGGGGCTATTTTAGAAAAGATAAGGAATTTGAGAAACTAGAATAGATTAGAAAGCAAAGTGGATTAGGGCGGAAGAACTGGATTATAATAAAAATAGAGATTAAATGAGTAACAAGGTGGTCTCAAGGGACTTGATTGCAAAAACTATAAAAATATGGAGAAGGGATTAAATTGCAATTTTAAGGTTTCATAAGGTGGGCTTGGATTTCAAAGTAGGGAAACAATTTCCCTTCACTCCTTCCCTCCCTATTCCCACGCCTCACTCTCCCTCTCTCACAATCTTACATTCTCATTTTTCATTTCCTTCTACTTGCTCTCCCAGGGCACACTCCATCTCTCCTAAATCCAAGCATTTGATCCTTAATCTCCCCACTCTAAGGCTCAAATTATCATCCTCAAGCTCTTGAGCTTCCAAGAGAATCAAGGTAAGCAACATGCAAACCATTTTCCCTCTCCTCTCTTCACTCATTTCTCTCTCTAGAAAATGAACCCCAACCCCTCTAATCTCACATGCAAGCCATAAAATGAGTTTCTAAGGGTGCTAATGACTCTCATTTGGGGGTATTTAGGGATTTCCATGTCTAGTGGTGGAGATTGAAGGATTTGGTGGAGCTTGAGAACAAGAAGTGCTTAGGGACTCAAAATTTGAAGGTAATCCCACTAAACCCCAAACTAGACTAATTAGGAAGTGGATATGGTATGAGGTTTGATTCTGAGATATGGTGAAATGTGTGATAGAAATAGGTTTGGACTTGTGAAATTTTAGAATTTGGGTCTTGACTGAATTTGAAGTGTTTTGTTTTGCATGTTTGTGTAAATTGAAATTGTATGTGTTGATTGATGTATTTTTTATTTATGATGGATGAAATTGGTATTTGAAACCTTGCTTGGTGTTAAAAATTTCATGTGCTTGATCCTGAATATGAGTCATGTGAGTTTGTTGGAAAACAGGGTGAATTTTGGATGAAAATGTGAGTTTTTTTGCAGTAACTTGAGTGTGAATTTCGAATAATTTTTCATAAGATTTTTCCATTATGGTCTTCACAAGAGTTGTAGAAAATTCTCTTAGCTTTCAAATTCTTTTGGTTTCACTCAATTTGGAGGTCTACAACTCTACTTATGGCCAAATTACTGAGACAGGGTCTGTATTGAAATATCTGTTCTGTTAAGTATACATCTCTATTAAAGATTGCTATTTTTGAGAATTAAATATTTACAACTGGGTTTTATGGTCTTCTTAAGTGTTGTATATAATCCTCTTAGATTTCAAATGCTTTTGGTTTTACTCAATTTGGAGGTCGACAACTCATGTTATGGCCAAAATACCAACAGAGTGCAGTGCTGACGAAAAACAGAGGCCTGATTCTGTGTCCAATTCGCGGCAGCGAATATGACACAGAACAGGGACCTCTTTCTTTACTTCTAAAATGCAATGTAACTTCAAGGGCTCCATTTTTAGGGTTGGAATTGATAAAAATAGGTCCTAATGTTTTAAAAATCATGCATAGTGCCATGTAATTGTATTTTGTATGAAGATGGATGTTGAAATGATTATGATAAGTATAGTGTTATGACATGGATGACAAGTGATTTAATTAATGATTAATGAAATGGTAATGTCATAAATGATAAATCATTAATGTTGAATGCAAATGATATGAGTTGAATGTGAAATGCATGATAATATTTGATGTGAAATGAAAATGAAATTTAAAGACAAGTTTAAGCTTTCCCCCATCAACAAATATTGAGTAAGCGGTTGAATCCCACCGGTCAGACACCGGGTGAGCGGACAAGCATGAAAAGATTGAGAATGTAGGGTCTCCCAATGAACGGGGTAAGATGACCTGAACTAGTAGGGTTGCCTGGTGACCGGGAAGATGACCCGAAAGAAAGGACTATCCCATTGATGTGGGGTTAAGATAGTCCTGGGAAATCTCATTGATGTGGGGTCAAGATAGCCCGGCAGCTAATTTGATCACGGTAGGGACGCTTGTCGTGGTCCTAGTTTTGAGCTCAACCTCGCGCTACTGCCACACGCTAGGGGAAGTCTAGTGCACGAGGCTTCCATAAAAGACTCAAGAAAAGAAAAGAACTAAATATGTTAATGAAAGATCATGGCATGCATACATCCATAATTGTCATAGCATGCATTATGTATGAAATTGTTGCATTGAATTGATTGTGTGTTAGGAATTTAAATGGGGTGTTTTCCAGTTAGACTGGTTGCGATATGGTATAAAAATGTTTTCAAAATGCCGGGGGTTACTCAGTTATATGTTTACATATAACTGACGGTTACCACATCGCAGGTATCAGAAGATTATGAAGCGAAAGCCACAGATAGGACGAGTTGTGGGCTTTTCTTAGGTATAGCCACACATGGTGAACCTAAGTCTCAAGTTCATATATTAATTTGTTCAGTTGTATAGGAATCCGTATAAATTGAAATGATTGTAATTATTAATATTAATTGTTGTAAATTAGAATTTAGCTTCCGTCAGTGTTTTAAAGAAAAAAAAAACGGACTCGAAACTTAAGGTGTTACATTTCAATTTTAAAAATATAAAAAATTGTAAAAATTAAGCTAGAAACTTTATGGGGAACAATAGATTGTTTTCAAAAAAATCAAATAATTAAATAAATTTAAAATATGCTTTTCATTTTTAAAGTAAAAAATACCCTATTTTTCAAGTGTATAGTACACGATTTCTAGAAACAAATGTTGCAATTTTAAAAATATAAACAATTGTGTAAATTAAGCTAGAAACTTTATGCGGAACAATATATTGTTTTAAAAAAACCAAATAATTTAATAAATTTAAAATATGTATTTTTATTTTTAAAGTAAAAAACACCTTATATTTCAAGTCTATAGTACACGATTTTTAGAAACAAATGTTACTATTATAAAAATATAAAAAATAGTGTAAATTAAGCTAGAAACTTCATGGTGAACAATACATTGTTGTCAAAAAAATTAAATAATTTAATAAATTTAAAATATACTTTTCATTTTTAACGTAAAAAAAATCCCTATTTTTCAAGTGTATAGTACGCGATTTCTAGAAACAAATGTTTCATATTTAAAAATATAAAAAGTTGTAAAAATTAAGCTAGAAAATTTATGGGAAACAATAGATTGATTTCAAAAAAATCAAATAATTAAATAAATCTAATATATTTATTTTAATTATTAAAGTAAACAACACCTTATTTTTCAAGCGTATAGTACACGATTTCTAGAAACAAATTTTGCAATTTTAAAATATAAACAATTGTGTAAATTAACCTAGAAACTTTATGGGAACACCAAAAGAATCCAAGGAGCAAGCTAAAAGAAAGGGAAAAGAGGTGCTGGATTTGAGTTCCAAACCTTACAGGAGAACTTCAAGAGCAAGGGCAAGAGGAGTTTTGAAAGGTAACCCCAATAGTATAGCTAGCTGGAAATTGTGAATGGTAGGATGAATTGTGTGATGCAAATTGTGATTGTGGCTTGAAATCATGTAAATTGTCTTGATGTTTGATGAAATTGGTTGTTTTGTTGTTATGTTAGTATGTTGCTTGCAATTGTGATTGTAATGTTTGAATGCACATTAGATGTTTGATGAAATGACTCACATAGATGGGTTTATGGTTTTGGAAGTTGAATTGGGTTAAAGGTTTAGGTTGGTTAGAAACAGGGCATGATTTTGATGAAATTTCGAGTGTTAATGTTGTGACTTTGAACTGAAATTCGTAGCATTTTTCTTATGACTTGGTCATCATGCTCTTCACAAGAGTTGTAGACATTCCTCTTAGCTTTTAAATGCCCTTGGTTTCACTCAAGTTGGAGGTCTACAACTTTAGTTATGACCCTATTACTGAGACAGGGTCAATTATGAAGTATCTGTTTTGTTAAATGTATTTCCCTGTCAAAGATGTCTCCTTTTGGAAATCAAATGTTTAGAACTGGGTTTTGCGGTATTCATAAGAGTTGTAGACAATCCTCTTAACTTTCAAACGCACTTGGTTTCACTCAATTTAGAGTTATACAACTCTATTAATGCCCAAAATACCAAGAGGATGCAGTTTTGATGAAAACTCAAATTTTGCTGTTAGTGACTGGCGCTCAAGCACCAGAATGGGCACTCAAGCGCCAGGGAAAAATTCCTGGCAGCACGAAAAGTGTGTCTGGCGCTCAAAAGCTAGGATGGGCGCTCAAGCGCCAGAGCCCTATACCTTCCTGACCTGTTTTAGCTTTCAAAATGCATTGAACCCCTCCATGGACATGTTCTAAGGTTGGAATAGATGGAATTAGGCCACAATGCTTTAGAACCATGCAAAGAAACATGTGATTGTATGATGTTGAGTATGAATGATTGCCTTTTTTATGTGATGAATGATGTATATTTTTAAATATGATTAGTTTATGATGAATATGGAATACCAATGCAACATATGATCAACTCTCCTCTTAACAAGAGTATGGGTTAAGGTCTTGGTACGAGAAAGAGATTGAGATTGAAATTTGCATTGGCTCATGCATTGTCATTCATGAACAAAATGGATTGCATATGCACCTTCGGGTGTTTGACCGGGCAGATTGAGGGTTCAAGGAGGGACGCTTCCTTGGACAATGGAGATCTCCATTGAGGGTGCGGACTGCCGGCACAAAACTAATGATAAAGGAAATCATACATAGCATTGCATTTCATTGACTCTATGATTTGAAAGTGCATTGTAATGGTAAATTAGATGCTTGAATGTTGTAGTTGCTTAGCTATAGAATTGGGAAGGGTTTGTAACTTGTTGCCTGTAACACTATTTGAACATGTTTTGGATAAAATGGGGGTTAGTGAGATATATGTCAAAGCATGTATCTCACGGTTATAGTGTTGCAGGTGATTCTGGAGACATGAGAAAAAGCCAAGACGTAGAAGGAATGTTTAAAGAAGATATCTGTCTTTTGTTTTGATAAATCTCATTGTAATATTTTGTTATGATGGACCTTCCAATTTTATTTTGTTAGACTCAGTTGTATAAACTTAAGCCAAGTAGATTATGTGTAACTCTCACTATGGGGTGTAATATGTATTGGTTTAGTAGTTTCCATGAACTAGAGTCACATAATGTACAAACTATGCCTATGTACACTTACTTAATATATGTGTTTTCCATTAATTATGGCAACTCAATTATTAGGGTGTTACAAAAAATAGTGTAAATTAAGCTAGAAACTTCATGGGGAACAATACATTGTTTTCAAAAAAATAAAATAATTTAATAAATTTAAAATATGCGTTTTCATTTTTAAAGTAATAAACACCCTACATTTCATGTCTATAGTACACGATTTCTAGAAACAAATCTTACTATTATAAAAATAAAAAAAAAATAGTGTAAATTAAGCTAGAATCTTCTTGGTGAAATTGTCAAAAAAAAAATCAAATAATTTAATAAATTTAAAATATGCGTTTCATTTTTAAAGTAAAAAACACTTTATATTTCAAGTCTATAGTACACGATTTCTACAAACAAATGTTGCAATTCTAAAAATATAAAAAATTGTGTAAATTAAGCTATAAACTTCATGGTAAAACAATACATTAATTTAAAAAAAATTAAATAATTTAATAAATTTAAAATATGCGTTTTCATTTTTAAAGTAAAAAACACCCTATTTTTCAAGTGTATAGTACGCGATTTCAAGAAACAAATGTTTCAATTTTCAAAATATAAAAGATTGTAAAAATTAAGCTAGAATTTTTATGGGGAACAATAGATTGTTTTAAAAAAATCAAATAATTTATTAAATTTAAAATATGCATTTTCAATTTTAAAGTAAAAAACACCCTATTTTTCAAGTGTATAGTACACAATTTCTAAAAATAAATGTTGCAATTTTAAAAATATAAACAATTGTGTAAATTAAGCTAAAAACTTTATCGGGAACAATATATTGATTTTAAAAAAATCAAATAATTTAATAAATTGAAAATATGCGTTTTCATTTTTAAAGTAAAAAATGTCCTATATTTCAAGTGTATATATAGTACACGATTTCTAAAAACAAATGTTGATATTTTAAAAATATTAAAAATAGTGTAAATTAAGCTAGCCTTCTTGGTAAACACTACATTGTTGTAAAAAAAATCAAATAATTTAATAAATTTAAAATATGCGTTTTCATTTTTTTAGTAAAAAACACCTTATTTTTCAAGTGTATAGTACACGATTTCTAGAAACAAATGTTGATATTTTAAAAATATAAAAAAATAGTGTAAATTATTCTAGAAACTTCATGGTGAACAATACATTTTTGTCAAAAAAATCTAATAATTTAATAAATTTAAAATATGCGTTTTTATTTTTTTAGTAAAAAAGACCATATTTTCAAGTGTATAGTACACGATTTCTATAAACAAATGTTGATATTTTAAAATTATAAAAAATAGTGTAAATTAAGGTAGAAACTTCTTGGTGAACAATACATTGTTGTGAAAAAAATCAAATAATTTAATAAATTTAAAATATGTGTTTTCATTTTTAAACTAAATAACACCCTATTTTTCAAGTGTATAGTAGCGATTTCTAGAAATAAATGTTGATATTTTAAAAATATCAAAAATTGTAAAAATTAAGATTGAAACTTTATGGGGAACATAAGATTATTTTCAAAAAAATCAAATGATTTAATAAATTTAAAATATGCATTTTCATTTTGAAAGTAAAAAACACCCTATTTTTCAAGTGTATAGTACACGACTTCTAGAAACAAATGTTGCAATTTTAAAAATATAAAAAATTTTGTAAATTAAGCTACAAAATTTATGGGGAAAAATACATAGTTTTCAAAAAAATTAAATAATTTAATAAATTGAAAACATGCGTTTTCATTTTTAAAGTAAAATCATTCCACTTAACAAGTCTAATCCTAATCATCACACATTTCACAATTTGACAATAGTCAATCCACATGCATCAAAACCCAATTCATTTAACATTATAAGTTCAAACCAATTCCTATCATATATTTCATAATAGCTCAAAATCAATTCATATATCTTTTCTATTCCTTATCTTGCCTAAGTTTTGGGGTTTAGTGGGGTTACCTTCAAATTTTGAGTCCCTAAGAACTTCTTGTTCTCAAGCTCCACCAAATCCTTCAATCTCCACTACTAGACATGAGAATCCCTAAATACCCCCAAATAAGAGTCATTAGCACCCTTAGGAACTCATTTTAGGGTTTTCATGTTAGAGGAGAGGATCAAAAGCCCATTTGCCCCAAAGTGGAGCTTTATCAAAGAATGGGAGATGAGGGTGCATGCCTTACCTAAGTAGCTTGTTGGTGTCCCAAAGCTTGAAAATGTCCTCTCAAAAGATTCAATGTTGGAGATTGATGAATGAACCTTGATGTTTTGGGCTTGAAGGTCAAACCCTAGGAGAGCAAGTGTGAAAATGAGAAGTGAAGAGAGTGAGGAAGGGAGAAAGGGGCGAGAATGAGGGAGGAAGTAAGGGGCTTGCATGTTCAATTAAAGAGAAGAATTACCTTCCTTGTGGCTTGGTGATGATGATTTTTTAAGGAAACAACATGGAGTTTGAGCTTTTATGGTGAGATTGATCAAGGAATTAGGAGAGGGTTTGAGGAGGGGATGAAGAACTAGAGAGAAGAGCATGGTCTTTGTGTGGGCTGAAATGAGAGGGGGAGAAGGGGAAGTGAGAGTTTTGCCTCACTTAACTAATTTCTAAATCTTTCTAAGTGGTCCCTCATGGCACTTCTAAAATTGCAACCTAGTCCTTCCCTCTAATTTCTTAGGGTCTGTTTGGTTGGAGGTTTTTGGAGGGGAGGGGAGGGGAGGGGAGGGATTATTAGGAAGTTGGTGTGTTTGGTTCAAAAATTGGAGGAGGGGAGGGGAGGGATTTTAGTTCATTTTAAAATCCCTCCAAAAGTGGGGGAATTTGGAGGGGAGATGTAACAACTTATTTTGTAGACCTTTTTTTTTTCATATACAAGCGGAAGCTAAAATTTACTACACAATAAATAATAATAATTACAGTCCTTTTTAACTTAAACGAATTCCTATCCAGCTGAAAAAATAAATACTTCAACATAAAACTTAGGTTCGCCATGTAAGAAAACCTTGAGACTTTTCTCGTCCGTAGCTATAGCTCCTTAATCTTCAGATACCTACAATACTGACACCATCGGTTATATGAAAAACATATAACCGAGTAACCCCCGGTCTAACTAAAAACATTATAGATCAGTATTGCAGCCAGTCTAATTGAAAAATCTCCCCAATACAAGCCTAACATACCATAACACATTCAAACAAAGGAGTACACACAAATACAATTTAATTTATATTCATGAATGTCATGAATCACATTACATTTCATTTCAATTCATTTTAAATCACATTACATTTTATTTCAATTCATTTTGAATCACATTACATTTCTTTTCGTCTTTTAACGGGAGTCTAGTGCACTAGATCTCCACCATAGGCACCTTGGCAGAAAGGCATAATTTGAGCTCACTGATACCCCCGGTAAGCGTCCCTACCTGAATCTCTGGGACACTGCCAGGCTATCTTAACACCTTTCGGGATAGCCTATGACTATCTTGAACCCTTTCGGGATATTCATTAAATTTTCACGCCATCTTAACCCCATTTTCTGAGAGACCCTACTTCTTCAGGCCATCTTAACCCCATTTTTTGGGAGACCCTACTTCTTCATTTTCATGCTTGTCCACTTACCCGGTATACTATCGGTGGGATTCATTCATTATCATTTCACATTATCATGCATTAAACATTCATCATACATGTCATAACACATACCACAACATTTCCATGATCCTATTGCATGTTTATAAGTCATATATACCTATTTTCATTCATTCCTATCCTAGAAATGGATTCATTATATTTACATTTCATTTTGTTTGATTATGTTCATGTAGGAATAAAGCATGGATAAGTGTTGATTTTAGAGGATTGGACTTAAATAATGAAGGAAAGAATGAAGAAAGTTGAAGAAAAGATGTAGAAAACACTTAGAAGCTGTCAAACACAATCTTGTGCGCACAGCCTAGGAAGGTGTGCGCACCTTAATTCCTCCTGGAGCTGCTGCCCAGTCTTGTGCGCACAGCCTTGGAATGTGTGCGCACTCATGTTCATATGTTGGCCATAACTTAAGTTGTAGATCTCCAAATTGAGTGAAACCAAAAGCATTTGAAAGCTATGAGGGTGCTCTAAAACTATTATGAAGACCACAAAACCTAGTTCTAAAAGTTTAATTGTCAGAAACAGTAATCTTTGACAGGGATGTGCAATCAACAAAACAGATACTTTCATATAGACCCTGTCTTAGTACTTTGGTCATAAATAGAGTTGTAGACCTCAAAATTGAGTGAAACCAAAATAATTTGAAAGCTAAGAGGGTGCCCTAAAACTATTATGAAGACCATGAAGTCAAATTCCAATTAAAACCAATTCAAAAATCCAGTTTCAATTGTTCCAAAACAGGGGAAAATGGTATTGATCAACTTTTCACAAATTTCAATCCTCCATTCCATCTCAATTCCTCAAAATAATATTAACTTCATCTCATTCAATATAAATCACTCAAAGATCAATTAACAAGGATGACCAAAGTCCAATTTCATCAAATTCACATTATCATTAAGATGATTCTCATACATTCACATTTACAATCCAATATCCAAACAAAGAATCAACATAAATGCATCAACCCCACACATATAGAACCAATTCAACCAAGATCAACTTCACACTTCAAGAACACAAGAAACATGTCATGTTAATTTAACACCAATTTCCATGCAACCTAAATTCATGTCATCTAACCAAATCAAGTCCAAAACCTAACATCATACCATTATCTATTTTCTAATTGCCCTAATTAGGGGTTTTATGTTTGGGGTTACCTTAGAATTGGAGCTCTAAACTCAATCTATAAATTCCACCGTAGAAGATTCTAAACCAGTAGAATTGGAGTTCCCGACGCGTGGATCATTTTCTTCAACTGCTCCGGCGGCTACCGGTGACCGGAAGGCCACCATGCAACCACCCAAAGTGATGGCCATCATCAAGTTCACCCTCTCTCTCGCCACCCTCTCTCTCTACTTTATAAAATTTTCATTGATTATGTTTTTTGTGTGTGTACGTGAGTGAGGAGGGGTATATGTGAGGGTGCATGCTTAGGTGAGGGAAGGCGCATGGTAAGAAGATAGTCCCTAGTTTTAATTTATTAAAAATTGCAAATAAGTCCTTGTCATTATAAAATTTAATAAAATTCCAAATCAACTTAATTTAAATGAATAAAACCACAAGGATTTAGTTGCAACTTTCTAATTTTATATTTTAGTCCCCTAAGCCCACCTTGCGACGTTTTAAATGTCTAGTTGTATTTATATCATGACCTAGTCCTTTTTCCCTAATCATATATGCTTTATAATTTATTTTAGTTCCCTAAATTCCTTATCTTTTCTAAAATAGCCTCCCTCAAGGACGCAATTGTGAATTTAAATAATCTATTCCAGAAGGTTAGAAATTTGGGATGTTACAATTCCACCCCCCTTAAAAAATTGTGTCCTCACAATTTGTTTTAATTCCTAGCTTAAGGAACTTTCATAACGTAAATATCTTGAAAGAGTTATGGGTTCACAACTTAACGCATATCGAACTTGTAAGGTTTTTGACTTATATCATGAGTTTGGTAGGGTAAGCTTTAATAAAAAATGTGGTATGACGCACTAGAAACCCCATTGGAGTTCATAAGGCAACCTGGAAGCTCTAAAACTGATGGTGTGAACACTTATATTTTTCGGAAGAATAATTTTAAGACCTTGTTTAAGAATTGTGGTATCCACTCTCATGGAATTGAAAAAGATTAAGATAGAAGTAGTTTATAGACCTCAAGCATATTGGGAAAATCAAAGTCTACCCTTGAGACTCGACTTTTATTCTCCAAGAGTATTTCGCCATAATTAATGATACTATTGGGAAGACTTGCCCAATTTGGGCTTGATGAGGCCGGATATCAAGTACCAAATAAAATTTCATAGATTTAGTAAATAAAATGGGCATAACTAAAGAAGTTGTGGTTAATGTTATTTCTAGCTTGAGAGGAACTTGAGCTGGTGGGAAGCAAACTATAGTGTCATTCATTTGTGAATTAGGCTTTGGAAAGATACAAGATCTACAGATGACTTGACTTAACTTAATTCATTGTCGAGATTTAGAATTTCTCAAAGAAGGTCTAAATGGTCACTAAGACTCTAGTTTTAGAATAGGGGTTAGAATTTTACAAGTCTTGATCTTTCTAGTGCAAGTTGGTTTCAAGTTCTAATTTGTATAACCCGTTATGTCTTGGTTATAGAGAGGACAGAAATTGATTACAAGAAGCATAGAGCTCTTGAACGTGTCGTGCAAGGCTACTTGAATCAAGGAAACTTCCTATTCCTTCTTAGGGTAACATTTTAATTTTAGGACGATTAACTCATTTCAAGTTGTTGATGTGAATTAGATTGGATCAGGATGTGTTTTTGCACGCGTCTCTAAACGCAGATATTTATGATCTTGTTGCTATGATATAAAGAGAATGGCTGAATTAATGGCAATGTGATAAGGGTTCGTTGTCCCCTTACTTAAGTGAAAACTCATGATTGAGAAAATCGGGAACTGATTTGAGCGCCCACATATTTGTTTTAGTTGAGGCATTATAGTTGATGACTATAATAACGGTGTATCATGTCAAGGAAATTCATGTAACCTCACAAGGATTTAAGTTAGAGATTTAATGTAAAGCTAAACTTATCCTTAGCTTAAACTGCAAATAAGTACAACTAATGAATTTACAAGGTAGTCAGGGTGCTTAGCCGGAATCCGAAACTATATGAAAACCGGAGTTGTCCAAGTCTCTAAGAAGCTGTGAAGGAAACTATCTAAAAGCTTAAATTCAGATAATTACAAGGAGTAGTTGGACTGGTCTAAACTTTATAGGATTAAAGTTTGGAAAACCAAGTTAAATTTGAAATTGAGAATTAAAAGGGATTCTCTTAACAATCAGTACCGTTAGGGACTGAATGCATAGATAGAAACTTAGATGGGTTCAAACTTTGGGAAACTCCAAATCTTAATAATCTAAATGGAATATTACAAGGAAGTCATCTAACGCTTTCGTTGTGCCACTCTGATTAATTCGTCATCTAAGGATCGAAACTTGAATGTAAATAAGGATATTTTGATAACCATCAAAATGGTTTCGGAGCTTAGATTACCAAAGAAATCCTTAACAGTGATGTTGCACTAATGCTTGAAAGAATTTCATATGCTGATTAGAACTTCAAAGTTAAGTGAAATTTGAGGTCATGAGAAATATGGTTCTGAAAACGGGAAACTCAAGGTAGGCATGATGAAATAAATTTGACTGCCTTTCGATTATCGACTTGGTGACATACTTTCTTAGATGACCAACGAGTGTAAAAAACTTAGTTAAGGTACAAGGGTGGTTTCTAGTCTTCGTAGAGTACCTAAAAATGTTTAAGGGATCTATGTCACAGGGAACCCTTTGTATAAGAGCGTCTAAGAGTGTGATTTAAAATACCAGTAGATTATGAGGGAAATCGATTGCCAAAACTTCCGTAGTTAGCATCAGAAGAGGAAGATTTATCTCTAAGCCCTCAAGTGTAAAACAACACTGTCTAGATCCTATAATAAGAATTAGACTAAGATTAAATGGATAACCAGATAAAGGTGTCTTAATTAGAGAATCGAATTTAGATAAAAAAATTAATGACAGTTGTTGTTTATTAGGAGTTCCTGATACTGGCAAGCAGAGGGAAAGTTAATGTGTCTGGATGCCCACACAGAAAGAATTTAAGAGTTCTCGTTATTGTCCTAAATTAACTCTAAGTTGTAGCAAAGTATTCAACAATTTTTTTTTTCTTCGGGTCCACCATATGAATTGGAGTCTAAACTGAATATACTTAGCTCCTAACTTATCAGCTTTGAGTAAGGATATACTTAGTGTCTAAAGTGTTCCAAAACAAACAATTCTAAGATTGGTGATAAGTTAAGGTGTAGGACTTGTATCATTTAATGATTAAATTAACAAAACTAACCTAATACATCTCAATTAGAGAGGATTTCTAAAACTTGAACTTAAGCACAACTTAGATTATATCTCAAGGAAAACTCACAAGGAGGACAAATTTCAAGATATAATGTTATGTCACATTTATTTGAAGGGAGTAGAGTTACTATAAGAGGTATCTACATGTAGGAACATCAATTTAATCGATATAAGAAAATATGTTCTTGAACCTCTCTAAGGATACATGACTGTCAGATTATAATCGACGCTTAGTTCACCAAGAAAGAAGGCATATAATGGTTTAGAATAAGCAATGAAACTTCTTGAGTCACAAAATTAATTCTAATTTAGGCTTGGTGAATTTCCAAAGAAGATAAAGAATTCGATTTCTAGAATTTACGTAGATAGTTTGTCAACGTCAATCATAAAAGGAATTAGAGTTTAAGGAATTTAAGTCCTAGAGGAAACTTAAATGAAAGAACCTGGGATGGAGTTTCTCATGCTTTAATGACATGATCTATTCCTATACTTAACCAATTTTCCATTGAGTATATCTTCCTAACATGAATCCAAATAGGAATACACATAACCCCCCTTACTTGTTGTTGTGAGATTACCACTACCAGACTCTCTAAGTCTCTCCCGCCTCTTGGCTTCCTTACCAAGGGCCCTTACGCACGATCACAATTATAAAGGGAAGAGGGTTTAAGGAATTCGGATCCTAATTTCACAAAATCTTCACACCCATTTTCCGCTATCTATTCTAGAAGGCTAATCACATTTGTCCTTAAAACATATTCTACTCGGTACTCATTCTAGGATAGTGACTTGAACCCGTTGGTTAGAAATGCATTAATGCGTAACTAAGGTACTGAACTGGCCAGGCCCAATATCTTACAGTCACAACATCGGTACACCTATATCCCAATGTCTCATCCTACTTTCCATGAAATATACTAAAAGAAGAACAATCCGTTTAAAGATCATTCCTATCCATTAGTAGTCATAACTTCTACTCTTATGCACCAATATTCAGTTGATCAGACTCAATATTAGCTGCATGTTCCTTCGAAACTTATGACATGCCTAATAGATATGTTCAGAATATTAATTGTTCAGCTGCCTATCGACTCATTATCATCACAGTTTGATGGATCAAACTGCTCTGATACCATAAATGTAACAACTTATTTTGTATAACATTTTTTTTTTCATATACAAGCGGAAGCTAAAATTTACTACACAATAAATAATAATAATTACAACCCTTTTTAACTTAAACGAATTCCTATCCAGCTGAACAAATAAATACTTGAACATAAAACTTAGGTTCACCATATATGGTTATACCTATGAAAACCTTGAGAATTTTCTCGTCCGTAGCTATAGCTCCTTAATCTTCTGATTCTTGCAATACTGAGACCGTCAGTTATATGAAAAACATATAACCGAGTAACCCCCGGTCTAACTAAAAACATTATAGATCAGTATTGCAGCCAGTCTAACTGGAAAATCTCCCCAATACAAGCCTAACATACCATAACACATTCAAACAAAGGAGTACACACAAATACAATTTAATTTATATGCATAAATGTCATGAATCACATTACATTTCATTTCAATTCATTTTGAATCACATTACATTTTATTTCAATTCATTTTGAATCACATTACATTTCTTTTCATCTTTTAACGGGAGTCTAGTGCACTAGATCTCCACCATAGGTACCTTAAGAGAAAGGCATAATTTGAGCTCACTGATACCCCCGGTAAGCGTCCCTACCTGAATCTCTGGGGCTCTGCCAGGCTATCTTAACCCCTTTCACGATAGCCTATGACTATCTTGACCCCTTTGGGATAGTCAATAAATTTTCAGGCCATCTTAACCCCATTTTCTGGGAGACCCTACTTCTTCAAGCCATCTTAATCCCATTTTCCGGGAGACCCTACTTCTTCATTTTCATGCTTGTCCACTTACCCGATATACTATCGGTGGGATTCATTCATTATCATTTCACATTATCATGCATTAAACATTCATCATACATGTCATAACACATACCACAACACTTCCATGATCCTATTGCATGTTTATAAATCATATATACCTATTTTCATTCATTCCTATCCTAGAAATGGATTCATTATATTTACATTGCATTTTGTTTAATTATGTTCATGTAGGAAGAAAGCATGGAGAAGTGTTTATTTTAGAGGATTGGACTTAAATAATGAAGGAAAGAATGAAGAAAGTTGAAGAAAAGATGTAGAAAACACTTAGAAGCTGTCAAACACAATCTTGTGCGCACAGCCCAGGAAGGTGTGCGCACTTTAATTTCTCCTAGAGCTGCTGCCCAGTCTTGTGCACACAGCCCAGGAATGTGTGCGCACCCATGTTCATATTTTGGCCATAACGTAAGTTGAAGAACTCCATATTGAGTGAAACCAAAAGCATTTGAAAGCTAAGCGGATGCTCTACAACTCTTATCAAGACCACAAAACCTAGTTCTAAAAGTTTAATTGTCAAAAATAGTCATCTTTGACAGGGATGTGTAATCAAGAAAACAGATAATTTCATATAGACCCTGTCTTAGTAATTTGGTCATAATTAGAGTTGTAAACCTCCAAACTGGGTGAAACCAAAAGCATTTGAAAGCTAATAGAATGCTATACAACTCTAATGCAGACCACGAAGTCAAATTCCAATTAAAAACAATTCAAAAATCCAGTTCAAATTGTTCCAAAACAGGGGAAAATGGTATTGATCAACTTTTCACAAATTTCAATCCTCCCTTCTATCTCAATTCATCAAAATCATATTAACTTCATCTAACTCCATATAAATCACTCAAAGATTAATTCACAAGGATGAACAAAGTCCAATTTCATTAAATTCACATTATCATCAAGATCATTCTCATACATTCAGATTCACAATCAAATATCCAAACAAAGAATCATCATAAATGCATTAACCCAACACATATAGAACCAATTCAACCAAGATCAACTTCACGCTTAAAGAACACAAGAAACATGTCATGTTAATTTAACACCAATTTCCATGCAACCTAAATTCATGTCATCTAACCAAATCAAGTTTAAAACCTAACATCATAAAACCTCAAATTCCTAATTTCCCTAATTGGAGTTTTAAGTTTGGGGTTTGGTGGGGTTACCCTAGAATTGGAGCTCTAAACTCAATCTCTAAATTTCACTGTAGAAGATTCTAAACCAGTAGAATTGGAGTTCCCAACGCGTAGATCATTTTCTTTAACTGCTCTGGCGGCAACCGGTGGCCGGAAGGCCACCATGCAAGCACTCAAAGTGGTGGCCACCACCACCTCCTCCTTTCTCTCTCGCCACCCTCTCTCTTCATTTCTTTCAAGTTTTGTTTATTGTGTTGTGATGTGTGTGTACGTGAGTGAGAGTGAAATAAGTGAGTGTGTAGTGGTTAGGTGAGGGAGAGTGCATGGTAAGAGCGTAATCCTTAGTTTTAATTTCTTAAAAATTGCATCTAGGTCCTTGTCTTTTTAAAATTTAATAAAAGTTCAACTTAACATAATTTGAATAAATAAAACCACAAGGACATAGTTACAACTTTCTAATTTTATATTTTAATCCCCTAACCCAACCTTGCTACATTTTTAAATCTCTAGTTGTATTCATATCATAACCTAGTCCTTTTCCCTTAATCCTATATGCTTTATAATTTATTTTAGTTACTTAAATTCCTTATTTCTTCTAAAATAGCCCCTTAAGAATGAGTTTGTAAATCTAAATAATTTGCTCTAGGAAATTAAAAATTTGGGATGTTACAAAAACGCATATTTTAAATTTATTAAATTATTTGATTTTTTTGACAACAATATATTATTCACCATGAAGTTTCTAGCTTAATTTACACTATTTTTTTTTATATTTTTAAAATATCAACATTTGTTTCTAGAAATCGTGTACACTTAAAAAATAGGGTGTTTTTTACTATAAAAATGAAAACACATATTTTAAATTTATTAAATTATTTGATTTTTTTGACAACAATGTATTTATCACCAAGACGTTACTACCTTAATTTACACTATTTTTTATATTTTTAAAATATCAACATTTGTTTCTAGAAACCGTGTACTATACACTTGAAATATAGGATGTTTTGGAATTTAAAAATGAAAATGAAAACTTTAAACTTATTAATATATTTGATTTTTTTGAAAACAATGTATTTTTCCCAATAAAGTTTCTAGCTTAATTTACACAATTCTTTATATTTTAAAATTACAACATTTGTTTCTAAAAATCGAAGCATGTAGGTTATTTTGGAAACTAGTGTGGCAATGAAAGTGAAGTGTGAGAGTTTTCCTTGTTGTCATATTTTGATGTAGTAGTGTGAATTGAAAAACAATGTGTATATGTGTTGAAATTGTGTCTTGTGATTTTGATGTGAGATTGAATGAATGAAGCATTTGGATTTGAATCATTCTAATGTACACTTGATTTGTGACAATTTGATTGTATATGTGTGAATTTGTTGTGCCATGATGTGGGTAGTGTTTTGGAAGTTAGAATGAGGTCAAGGAAAGAGGTTGAAAGGAAAGAAACTGAATTTTTGGTGGAATTCGCAAAAGCTGTCATCTGTGGCTGAGGCTTGAGCGTCGGGACAAATATCTTGGTAGTGGCAAATGGATGTCTGGCGCTCAAGCGCCAGGATTGGGGCTCGAGCGCTAGGATGAAATTCCTAGCAGTGTAAAAATGTTACCTGGTGCTCAAGCGCCAGTGCTCTGTACCTCCTTGACCTGTTTTAACTTTCAAAATGCATTGTGGACCCTAATAGACTATTTCTAGGGTTAGAATCAATGTAAATAGGTTCATATGTCTTAGTAACATGTATTAGGGTCATGAAATGATTATGATAAGTATAGTGTTATTACATAGGTGGCAAGTTCTTAAATGAATGATTAATGAAATATTAATGATGAATGCTGAATTTTGTATGCAAATGATATGAGTTGAGAAATGCATGATAATATTTTATGTGAAACGAAAATGAAATTTAAAGACAAGTTTAAGCTTTCCCCCATCAACGGATGTTGAGTAAGCAGGTTGAATACCACCAGTCAGACACCGGGTAAGCAGACAAGCATGAAAAGATTGAGAATGTAGGGTCTCTCAATGAACTGGATAAGATGACCTGAACTAGTAGGGTTGCCCACTGACCAAGAAGATGGCCCGAAAGAAAGGACTATCCCGATGAATGGGGTAAGATAGTCCTAGGATATCCCAGTGATTGGGGTAAGATAGCCCGGCAGCCAGTTTGATCACGATAGGGACGCTTGCCGTGGTCCTAGTTTTGAGCTCAACCTCACTTTACTGCCACGCACTAGGGGAAGTCTAGTGCACGAGGCTACCATAAAAGATTCAAGAAAAGAAAAGAATTAAGTATGTTAATGAAAGATCATGGCATGCATACATCCATAATTGTCATAGCATGCATTATGTATGAGTTGTTGCATTGATTGTGGATTGAATTGTGTGTTAGGGATTAAATGGGGTGTTTTCCAGTTAGACTGGTTGCGATATGGTATAAAATTGTTTTAAAAAATGCGGGGGTTACTCAGTTATATTTTTACATATAACTGACGGTTACGATATCGCAAGTATCAAAAGATTGTGAAGCGAAAGCCACAGATGAGATGAGCTGTGGGCTTTTCTTAGGTATAGCCACACATGGTGAACCTGAGTCTCAAGTTCATATGTTAATTTGTTCACCTGTATAGGAATTTGTAAAATTTGAAAGGGGTGTAATTATTATTATTATTATTAATTGTTGTAAATTAGAACTTAGCTTCCACTAGTGTTTTGAAAAAAAAAAACAGACTCAAAAATTAAGGTGTTACAATAAACAATTGTATAAATTAAGCTAGAAACTTTATGGGAAACAATACATTGTTTTAAAAAAATCAAATAATTTAATAAATTTAAAATACGCGTTTTCATTTTTAAAGTAAAAAACACCCTATATTTCAAGTCTATAGAAACAAATGTTGCAATTTTAAAAATATAAAAAATTATGTAAATTAAGCTAGAAACTTTATTGGGAAAAATACATTGTTTTAGAAAAAATCAAATAATTTAAAAAACTCAAAATATGCGTTTTAATTTTTAAAGTAAAAAACACCCTATTTTTCAAGTGATAGTACACGATTTCTACAAACAAATGTTGCAAGTTTTAAAAATATAAAAAAAAAGTGTAAATTAAGCTAGAAAATTCATGATGAAAAATACATTGTTTTCAAAAACATCAAATAATTTAATAAATTTAAAATAGGCGTTTTAATTTTTAAAGTTAAAAACACCCTATATTTCAAGTCTATAGTACACAATTTCTACAAACAAATATTGTAGGTTTAAAAATATAAAAAATTGTATAAATTAAGCTAAAAACTTCATGGTAAACAAATACATTGTTGTCAAAAAAAATCAAATATTTTGATAAATTAAAAATATGCGCTTTAATTTTTTTAGTAAAAAACACACTATTTTTCAAGTGTATAGTACACGATTTCTACAAACAAATGTTGATATTTTAAAAATATAAAAAAATTGTGAAGATTAAACTAGAAACTTCTTGGTGAACAAGAAATTGTTGTCATGAAAATAAAATAATTTAATAAATTTAAAATATGCATTTTCATTTTTAAAGTAAAAAACACCCTATATTTCAAGTCTATAGTACACGATTTCTACAAACAAATGTTGCAATTTTAAAAATATATAAAATTGTGTAAATTGAGCTAGAAACTTCATGGTAAAATTGTGTAAATTTTGCTAATAACTTCATGGTAAAAATTAAATTTTTTTCAAAAAAAAATTAAATAATTTAATAAATTTAAAATATGCGCTTTCATTTATTAGTAAAAAACACACTATTTTTCAAGTGTATAGTACACGATTTCTACAAACAAATGTTTATATTTTAAAAATATAAAAAAATAGTGTAAATTAAGCTAGAAACTTCATGGTGAACAAGAAATTGTTGTCATTAAAATCAAATAATTTAATAAATTTAAAATATGCGTTTTCATTTTTAAAGTAAAAAACACCATATATTTCAAGTCTATAATACACGATTTCTATAAACAAATGTTACAATTTGAAAAATATAAAACATTGTGTAAATTAAGCTATAAAGTTCATGGTAAACAATACATTGATTTCAAAAAAAAAAATTATTAAATTTAAAATATTCGTTTTCAGTTTTTTAGTAAAAAACACCATATTTTTCAAGTGTATAGTACACAATTTCTAGAAATAAATGTTGATATTTTAAAAATATAAAAATACTATAAATTAAGCTAGAAACTTCATGATGAAAAATACAATATTGTCAAAAACATCAAATAATTTAATAAATTTAAAATATGTATTTTAATTTTTAATGTAAAAAACACCCTATTTTTCAAGTCTATAGTACACGATTTCTACAAACAAATGTTGCTATTTTAAAAATATAAAAATTGAGTAAATTAAGCTAGAAACTTCATTGTAAACAATACATAGTTGTCAAAAAAATCAAATAATTTAATAGATTTAAAATATGCGCTTGGAATATTTTAGTAAAAAACACACTATTTTTCAAATGTATAGTACACTATTTGTTCAAACAAATGTTAATATTTTAAAAATATAAAAAAGTAGTGTAAATTAAGCTAAAAACTTCATGGTGAAAAATACATTGTTGTCAAAAAAATCAAATAATTGAATAAATTTAAAATATGCGTTTTCATTTTTAAAATAAAAACACCCTATATTTCCAGTCTATAGTACACGATTTCTACAAATAAATGTTTCAATTTTAAAAATATAAAAAATTGTGTAAATTAAACCAGAAATTTCTTGCTGAACTATACATTGTTGTCAAAAAAATCAAATAATTTAAAATATTTAAAATATGCGTTTTCATTTTTTAAGTAAAAAACACATTATTTTTCAAGTGTATAGAACATGATTTCTAGAAACAAATGTTGATATTTTTTAAAATATAAAAAATAAGTGTAAATTAAGCTAGAAAAATCATGGTGTAAAATACATTAATGTCAAAAGAATCACATAATTGAATAAATTTAAAATATGCATTTTCACTTTTAAAGTAAAAAACACCCTATATTTCAAGTCTATAGTACACGATTTCTACAAACAAATGTTGCAATTTTAAAAATATAAAAAAAAGTGTAAGTTAAGCTAAAAACTTCATGGCAAACAATACATTAATTTAAAAAAAAAATTCTAGAAACAAAAGTTGATATTTTAAAAAAATAAAAAAATAGTGTAAATTAAGCTAGAAAATTCTTAGTGAAAAATACATTGTTGTCAAAAAAACCAAATAATTGAATAAATTTCAAATATGCATTTTTATTTTTAAAGTAAAAAATACCCTAATTTTCAAGTCTATAAGTACACAATTTCTACAAACAAATGTTTCAATTTTAAAAATATAAAAAGTTGTTAAAATTCGGCTAGAAACTTCTTAGTAAACTATACATTGTTGTAAAAAAAATGAAATATATTAATGAATTTAAAATATGCGTTTTCATTTTTTTAGTAAAAAACAAATTATTTTTCAAGTGTATAGAACACGATTTCTATAAACAAATGTTGATATTTTAAAAATTTTAAAAAAATAGTGTAAATTAAGCTAGAAACTTCATGGTTAACAATACATTGTTGTCAATAAAAAAAAAAATTTTTATAAATTTAAAATATGCGTTTTCATTTTTAAAGTAAAAAACACCTTATATTTCAAGTTTAGTACACCATTTCTATAAACAAATGTTTAGATTTTAAAAATATAAAAAATTGTATAAATTAAGCTAGAAACTTCATGGTAAACAATACATTGTTGTCAAAAAAATTAAATAATTTGATAAATTTAAAATATGCGTATTCATTTTTTTAGTAAAAAACAAATTATTTTTAAAATGTATAGAAAATGATTTCTAGAAACAAATGTTGGTATTTTAAAAATACAAAAAATAAGTGTCACTTAAGCTAAAAACTTCATGGTGAAAAATACATTGTTGTCAAAAAAATCAAATAATTGAATAAATTTAAAATATGCGTTTTCATTTTTAAAATAAAAACACCCTATATTTCCAGTCTATAGTACACGATTTCTACAAATAAATGTTTCAATTTTAAAAATATAAAAAATTGTGTAAATTAAACCAGAAATTTCTTGCTGAACTATACATTGTTGTCAAAAAAATCAAATAATTTAAAATATTTAAAATATGCGTTTTCATTTTTTAAGTAAAAAACACATTATTTTTCAAGTGTATAGAACATGATTTCTAGAAACAAATGTTGATATTTTTTAAAATATAAAAAATAAGTGTAAATTAAGCTAGAAAAATCATGGTGTAAAATACATTAATGTCAAAAGAATCACATAATTGAATAAATTTAAAATATGCATTTTCACTTTTAAAGTAAAAAACACCCTATATTTCAAGTCTATAGTACACGATTTCTACAAACAAATGTTGCAATTTTAAAAATATAAAAAAAAGTGTAAGTTAAGCTAAAAACTTCATGGCAAACAATACATTAATTTAAAAAAAAAATTCTAGAAACAAAAGTTGATATTTTAAAAAAATAAAAAAATAGTGTAAATTAAGCTAGAAAATTCTTAGTGAAAAATACATTGTTGTCAAAAAAACCAAATAATTGAATAAATTTCAAATATGCATTTTTATTTTTAAAGTAAAAAATACCCTAATTTTCAAGTCTATAAGTACACAATTTCTACAAACAAATGTTTCAATTTTAAAAATATAAAAAGTTGTTAAAATTCGGCTAGAAACTTCTTAGTAAACTATACATTGTTGTAAAAAAAATGAAATATATTAATGAATTTAAAATATGCGTTTTCATTTTTTTAGTAAAAAACAAATTATTTTTCAAGTGTATAGAACACGATTTCTATAAACAAATGTTGATATTTTAAAAATTTTAAAAAAATAGTGTAAATTAAGCTAGAAACTTCATGGTTAACAATACATTGTTGTCAATAAAAAAAAATATTTTTATAAATTTAAAATATGCGTTTTCATTTTTAAAGTAAAAAACACCCTATATTTCAAGTTTAGTACACCATTTCTATAAACAAATGTTTAGATTTTAAAAATATAAAAAATTGTATAAATTAAGCTAGAAACTTCATGGTAAACAATACATTGTTGTCAAAAAAATTAAATAATTTGATAAATTTAAAATATGCGTATTCATTTTTTTAGTAAAAAACAAATTATTTTTAAAATGTATAGAAAATGATTTCTAGAAACAAATGTTGGTATTTTAAAAATACAAAAAATAAGTGTCACTTAAGCTAGAAACTTCATGGTGAACAATACATTGTTGTAAAAAAAATCAAATAATTGAATAAATTTAAATTATGCGTTTTCTTTTTTAAAATAAAAACACCCTATATTTCAAGTCTATAGTACACGATTTCTACAAATAAATGTTTCAATTTTAAAAATATAAAAAATTGTGTAAATTAAACCAGAAACTTCATGGTAAACAATACATTGATTTTAAAAAAATCAAATAATTTAAAATATTTAAAATATGCGTTTTAATTTTTTTAGTAAAAAACACATTGTTTTTCAAGTGTATAGAACATGATTTCTAGAAACAAATGTCGATATTTTTAAAATATAAAAAATAAGTGTAAATTAAGCTAGAAAATTCATGGTGTAAAATACATTGTTGTCAAAAGAATCTCATAATTGAATAAATTTAAAATATACATTTTCATTTTTAAAGTAAAAAACACTCTATATTTCAAGTCTATATTACATGATTTCTACTAACAAATGTTGCAATTTTAAAAATATAAAAAAAAGTGTAAGTTAAGCTAAAAACTTCATGGCAAACAATACATTGATTTAAAAAAAAAACATTCTAGAAACAAATGTAGATATATTAAAAATATACAAAAATAGTGGAAATTAAGCTAGAAACTTTATGGTGAAAATTACGTTGTTGTCAAAAAAATAAAATAATTGAATAAATTAAAAATATGTGTTTTCATTTTTAAAGTAAAAAACACCCTATATTTAAAGTCAATAACTACGCGATTTCTACAAACAAATGTTTGAATTTTAAAAATCTAAAAAGTTGTTAAAATTCAGCTAGAAACTTCTTGGTAAACTATACATTGTTGTCAAAAAAATCAAATAATTTAATAAATTTAAAATATGCGTTTTCATTTTTTTAGTAAAAAACAAATTATTTTTCAAGTGTATAGAACACGATTTCTAGAAACAAATGTCGATATTTTAAAAATATAAAAAATAAGTGTAAATTAAGCTAGAAACTTCTTGGTGAAAAATAAATTGTTTTCAAAAAAATCAAAAAAATTAATAAATTTTAAATATGCGTTTTCTTTATTAAAGTAAAAAATACCCTATATTTCAAGTCTATAGTACATGATTTCTTCAAACAAATGTTACAATTTTAAAATTATAATAAATTATGTAAATTAAGCTAGAACCTTCATGGTTAACAATACATTGTTGTCAATAAAAAAAAATATCTTTACACCCCTAATTTAAAATATGCGTTTTCATTTTTAAAGTAAAAAACACCATATTTTTCAAGTGTATAGTACGCGATTTCTATAAACAAATGTTACTATTTTAAAAATATAAAAAAAATAAAATTTAATCTAGAAACTTTATGCGGAACAATACATTATTGTCAAAAAATCAAATAATATAATAAATTTAAAATATGCGTTTTCATTTTTAAATTAAAAAATACCCTATATTTCAAGTCATAGTACACTATTTATAGAAACAAATGTTGCAATTTTAAAAATATAAAAAATTGTGTCAATTAAGCTAGAAACTTTATTGGGAACAATACGTTATTTTCAAAAAAATCCAATATATTAAGAAATTTAAAATCTTTGTTTTCATTTTTAAATTCCAAAACGCCCAAATTTTCAAGTGTATAGTACATGATTTTTAGAAACAAATGTTGCAATTATAAAAATATAAAAAAAATTTAAATTAAACTAGAAACTTCATGGTGAACAATACATTGTTGTAAAAAAATCAAATAATTTAATTAATATAAAATATGTATTTTGATTTTTAAAGTAAAAAATACCCTATTTTTCAACTGTATAGTACGCGATTTCTAGAAAAAAATGTTTCAATTTTTAAAATATATAAAATTATAAAAATTAAGCTACAAACTTTATGGGGAAAAAAAGATTTTTAAGTAAATTTAATATATGCATTTTAATATTTTAAGTAAAAAACACCTTATTTTTCAAGTGTATAGAACACGATTTCTAGAAACAAATGTTGCAATTATAAAAATATATATAATTGTGTAAATTAAGCTAGAAACGTCATGGGGAAAATTACATTATTTTCACAAAAAATAAAATAATTTAATAAATTTAAAATAAGCTTTTTCATTTTTAAGGTAAAAAACATTCTATTTTTTAAGTGTATAGAACACGATTTCTAGAAACATATGTTGCAATTATAAAAATATAAATAATTGTGTAAATTAAGATAGAAATATCATGGGGAAAATTACATTATTTTCAAAAAAAATCAAATAATTTACTAAATTGAAAATATGCGTTTTCATTTTTAAATTAAAAAACACCCTTTATTTCAAGTGTATAGTACACGATTTCTACAAACAAATGTTGATATTATAAAAATATAAAATCAGTGTAAATTAAACTAAAAACGTCTTGGTGAATAATACATTGTTGTCAAAAGAATCAAATAATTTAATAAATTTAAAATATCCGTTTTCATTTTTAAAGTAAAAAACACCCTATATTTCAAGTGTATAGTACACAATTTTTAGAAACAAATGTTGCAATTGTACACCCCTAATTTAAAATATGCATTTTTTTTTAAAGTAAAAAACACCCTAATTTTCAAGTGTATAGTACACGATTTCTAAAAACAACTGTTGCAATTTTACAAATATAAATTTTTTTATAATTTAACCTAGCAACTTTATGGGGAGCAATATATTGTTTTCAATAAAATTAAAAATTTTAATAAATTTAAAATATGTGTTATAATTTTTAAAATAAAAAACACACTATTTTTCAAGTGTAGTACACAATTTTTAGAAACAAATGTTGCAATTGTACACCCCTAATTTAAAATATGCATTTTATTTTTTAAACTAAAAAACACCCTAATTTTCAAGTGTATAGTACACGATTTCTATAAACAACTGCTGCAATTTTAAAAATATAATTTTTTTTATAAATTAACCTAGAAAATTTATGAGGAACAATATATTGTTTTCAATAAAATTAAAAAATTTAATAAATTTAAAATATGTGTTATAATTTTTAAAATAAAAAACACCCTATTTTTCAAGTGTAGTACACGATTTTTAGAAACAAATAAATTTTATTTGTAAATTCAACAAGAAACTTCATGGTGAACAAAGTATTGTTTTCAAATAAATCAACAAATTTAATAAATTTAAAATATTCATTTTAATTTTTAAAGTAAAAAACACCCAATTTTTTAAGTGTATAGAACACGATTTCTAGAAAAAATGTTGCAATTATAATAATATAAACAGTTATATAAATTAAGCTAGAAACTTCATGGGAAAAATTACATTATTTTCAAAAAAAAAAAATTTAATAAGATAGAAACAAATGTAGTACACAATTTTTAGAAACACTCTAAATTTCAAGTCTGTAGTACACAATTTTTAGAAACAAATGTTGCAATTTTAAAAAAATAAAAAATTGTGTAAATTAAGATAGAAACTTTATTGGGAACAATACATTGTATTCAAAAAAATTGAATATATTAATAAATTTAAAATATGTGTTTCATTTTTAAAGTAAAAAACACCCGAATTTTCAAGTGTGTAGTATACAATTTCTAGAAAAAAATGTTCCAATTTTAAAAATATAAATTTTTTTATAAATTAACCAAGAAACTTTATGGGGAACAATATATTGTTTTCAACAAAATCAAAAAATTTAATAAATTTAAAATATGCATTTTAATTTTCTAAGTAAAAAACACAATATATTTCAAGGGTATAGTACACAATTTTTAGAAACTAAAGTTGCAATTATAAAAATATAAAATGTTTTGTAAATTAAACTAGAAACTACATGGAGAACAATACATTTTTTTCAAAAAAATCATAAAAATTAATAAATTCAAAATATGCATTTTCGTTTTTAAAGTAAAAAAAACTCTATTTTTCAAGTGTATAGAACACGATTTTTAGAAACAAATGTTACAAGTTTAAAAATATAAATCAAATAGTGTAAATTAAGCTAGAAATATTATTGTGAACAATACATGGTTGTGAAATAAAATCATATAGTTTAAAAATATGCGTTTTCATTTTTTACGTAGAAAACACCCTTTTTTTTAAGTGTATACTACGCGATTTCTAAAAACAAATGTTTCAATTTTTAAAATATAAAAATTTTTAAAAATTAAGCTAGAAACTTTATGGGGAAGAATAGATTGTTTTCAAAAAAATAAAATAATTAAATAAAATTAAAATATGCAGTTTCATTTTTAAAGTAAAAAACACCTTATTTTTCAAATGTATAGAATATGATTTCTAGAAACAAATGTTGCAGTTATAAAAATATAAACAATTGTGTAAATTAAGCTAGAAATTTCATGGCGAAAATTAAATTATTTTCAAAATAATCAAATAATTTAGGAAATTTAAAATATGCGTTTTCATTTTTATAGTAAAAAACACCCTAATTTTCAAGTGTATATACTACACGATTTCTAGAAACAAATGTTGCAATTTTAAAAATATAAAAAATATTATAAATTAACCTAGAAACTTTATGGGGAAAAATATATTGTTTTCATTAAAATCAAAAAATTTAATAAATTTAAAATATGCGTTTTAATTTTTAAAGTATAAAACACCCTATTTTTCAAGTGTGGTACACGATTTTTAGAAATAAATGTTGCAATTATAAAAATATAAAGGTTTTTTTAAATTCAACTAGAAACTTCATGGTTAACAATACATTGTTTTCAAATAAATCAAAAAATTTAAATTATGCGTTTGAATTTTTAAAGTAAAAAACACCCTATTTTTAGAGTCTATAGAACACGATTTCTAGAAACAAATGTTGCAATTATAAAAATATAAACAATTGTGTAAATTAAACTAGAAACTTCAAGGGTAAAATTACATTATTTTTTAAAAAATCAAATAATTTAATAAATTTAAAATATGCGATTTCATTTTTAAAATAAAAAACACCCTATATTTCAAGTCTATAGTACACAATTTTTAGAAACAAATGTTGCAATTTAAAAAAAAAATTGTGTAAATTAAGATAGAAACTTTATTGGGAACAATACATTGTTTTCAAAAAAATTAAATATATTTATAAATTAAAAATATGCGTTTTATTTTTAAAGTAAAAAAAACCCAAATTTTAAAGTGTATAGTACACAATTTCTAGAAACAAATGTTGCAATTTTAAAAATATAAATTTTTTTATAAATTAACCTTGAAAATTTATGGGGAACAATATATTGTTTTCAATAAAATCAAAAAATTTAATAAATTTAAAATCTGCGTTTTAATTTTTTAAGTAAAATACACCATATTTTTCAAGGGTATAGTACATGATTTTTAGAAACAAAAGTTGAAATTATAAAAATATAAAAAGTTTTATAAATTAAACTAGAAACTTCATGGTGAACAATACATTGTTTTCCAAAAAATCAAAAAAATTAATAAATTTAAAATATGTGTTTTCATTTTTAAAGTAAAAAAAATCCTATTTTTCAAGTATATAGAACACTATTTCTAGAAACAAATGTTGCAATTTAAAAAATATAAATCAAATGGTGTAAATTAAGCTAGAAAATTTATTGTGAACAATACATAGTTGTAAGAAAAATCAAATAATTTAATAAATTTAAAATGTGTGTTTTTATTTTTTTTGTAAAAAACACCTTGTTTTTCAAGTGCATTGTACACGATTTCTAGAAATAAATTTTGATATTTTAAAAATATTAAACATAGGTTAAATTAAGCAAGAAACTTTTTGGTGAACAATAAATTGTTCTCAAAAGAATCAAATAATGTAATAAATTTAAAATATGCGTTTTCATTTTTATAATAAAAAACACCCTATTTTTCAAGTGTATAGTACACGATTTCTATAAACAAATGTTGATATTTTAAAAATATAAAAAATAGTGTAAATTAAGCTAGAATCTTCTTGGTGAATAATACATTGTTGTAAAAAAGAAATTAAATAATTTAGTAAATTTAAAAAATATGCGTTTTGATTTTTAAATTAAAAGACACCCTATTTTTCAAGTGTATAGAACACGATTTCTAGAAACAGATGTTGCCATTATAAAAATATAAACAATTGTGTAAATTAAGCTAGAAACTTTAATGGGAACCATACAATGTTTTCAAAAAAATTAAATATATTAATAAATTAAAATTATGCATTATATTTTTTAAAGCAAAAAACCCCCTAATTTTCAAGTGTATAGTACACGAATTCTAGAAACAAATGTTGCAATTTTAAAAATACAAATTTTTGTATCAATTAACCTAGAAACTTTATGGGGAACAATAGATTGTTTTCAAAAAAATCAAATAATTTAATAAACTTAAAATATGCATTTTCATTTTTAAAGGAAAAAACACCATATTTTTCAAGTAGAACACGATTTCTAGAAACTAATGTTGCAATTATAAAAATATAAAAAATTGTGTAAATTAAGCTAGAAACTTTATGGGGAATAATAGATTGTTTTGAAAAAAATTGAATAATTAAATAAATAGAAAATAGGCATTTTCATTTTTATAGTAAAAAACACCCTATTTTTCAAGTGTATAGTACACGATTTCTAGAAACAAATGTTGCAATTTTAAAAATATAAACAATTGTGTAAGTTTAGCTAGAAACTTTATGGGGAATAATACATTGTTTTCAAAAAAATCAAATAATTTAATAAATTTAAAATTTGCGTCTTTATTTTTAAACTAAAAAACACCATATATTTCATGTCTATAGTACATGAATTTTAGAAACAAATGTTGCAAATTTAAAAATATAAAAAATTGTGTTAATTAAGCTAGAAACTTTATTGGAAACAATACGTTGGTTTCAAAAAAATCAAATATATTAATAAATTTAAAATTTTCTTGTACATTTTTATATTCCAAACCAGCCTCCTTTTCAAGTGTATAGTACACGATTTTAAGAAACAAATGTTGCAATTATAAAAATATAAAAAAATTTGTAAATTAAATTAGAAACTTCATGGGGAACAATACATTTTTTTCAAAAAATTCAAATACTTTAATAAATTTAAAATATGCGTTTTCATTTTTAAAGTAAAAAACACCCTTTTTTTCAAGTGTATAGAACACGATTTCTAGAAACAAATGTTGCAAATATAAAAATATAAACAATTTTGTTAATTATGCTAGATACTTTATGGGAAAATTACATTATTTTATAAACAATCAAATAATTTAATAAATTTAAAATATGCTTTTTATTTTTTAAAGTAAAGAACACCCTATTTTTCAAGTGTATAGTACACGATTTCTAGAAACAAATGTTGCAATTTGAAAATTATAAAAAATTTAATAAATTAACCTAGAAACTTTATGACGAACAATATATTGTTTTAAAAAAAATCATTTAATAAATTTCAAATATGTTTTTTTGTTTTTTAGTAAAAAAACCCAATTTTTCAATTGTATAGTACACGATTTCTAGAAACAAATGTTGATATTTTAAAAATATAAAAAAGATAGTATAAATTAAGCAAGAAACCTCAAGGTGAAAAATACATTGTTGTCCAAAAAATCAATTTATTTAATAAATTTAAAATATGCGTTTTCAATTTTTTACTAAACAATACCCTACATTTCATTTCTATAGTACACGATTTCTAAAAACAAATATTATTGTTTTAAAAAAATAAAAATAGTGTAAATTAAGCTAGAAATTTCAAAAAACACCTTATTTTTCATTTTATTAAATAATTTATTAAATTTAAAATATATGTTTCTATTTTTTTAGCAAAAAACACCTTATTTTTCAAGTGTCTAGTACACGATTTCTAGAAACAAATATTGATATTTTAAAAATATAAAAAAATAGTGTAACGTAAGATAGAAAATTTATGGGGAACAATACATTGTTTTCCAAAAAATCAAATAATTTAATAAATTTAAAATATGCGTTTTCATTTTTAAAGTAAAAAACACCCTATATTTCAAGTCTATAGTACACGATTTTTAGAAACAATGTTGCAATTTTAAAAATCTAAAAAATTGTGTAAATTAAGCTAGAAACTTCATGGTGAAAAATACATTGTTTTCAAAAAATCAAACAATTTAATAAATTTAAAATATTTGTTATTATTTTTAAAGTAAAAAAACACCCTATATTTCAAGTCTATAGTACACGATTTCTAGAAACAAATGTTGCAATTTTAAAAATATAAAAAATTGTATAAATTAAACTAGAAACTGCATGGGGAAAATTACATTACTTTAAAAAAAATTAAATAATTTAATAAATTTAAAATATGCGTTTTAATTTTTAAAGTAAAAAACACCCTAATTTTCAAGTGTATAGTTCACAATTTCTAGAAACAAATGTTGCCATTTTAAAAATATAAAAAAATTCATAAATCAACCTAGAAACTTTATGGGGAACAATAAATTGTTTTCAAAAAAATAAAAAAATTTAATAAATTTAAAATATGCATTTTCATTTTTAAAGTAAAAACACCCTATTTTTCACGTGTATAAAACACGATTTCTTGAAACAAATGTTGCAATTTTAAAAATATAAATCAAATAGTGCAAATTAAGCTAGAAACTTTATTGTGAACAATACATGATTGTAAAAAAATTAAATAATTTCATAAATTTAAAATATGTTTTTTCATTTTTTTTGTAAAAAAAACCCTATTTTTCAAGTGCATAGTACACGATTTCTAGAAACAAATGTTGATATTTTAAAAAATATTAAATACAGTGTAAATTAAGCTAAAAACTTCATGTTGAACAATACATTGTTTTAAAAAAACAAATAATCGTTTTCATTTTTAAAGTAAAAAACACCTTATTTTTCAAGTGTAGTACACGATTTTTAGAAACAAATGTTGATATTTAAAAAATATTAAAATAATAGAGTAAATTAAGCTAGAAACTTCATGGTGAACAATACATTGTTTTCAAAAAAAATCAAATAATTTAATAAATTTAAAATATGCATTTTCATTTTTTAGTAAAAAACACCGTATTTTTCAAGTGTATAGTACACGATTTCTAGAAACAAATGTTGATATTTTAAAAATATAAAAAATAGTGTAAATTAAGCTAGAAACTTCTTGGTGACAATACATTGTTTTCAAAAAAATCAAATAATTTAACAAATTTAAAATATGCGTTTTCATTTTTAAAGTAAAAAACACCCTATTTTACAAGTGTATAGTACACGATTTCTAGAAACAAATGTTGATATTTTAAAAATATAAAAATTAGTGTAAATTAAGCTAGAAACTTCTTGGTGAACAATACATTATTGTCAAGAAAATCAAATATTTAATAAATTTAAAATATGGGTTTTCATTTTGTTAGTAAAAAACACTCTACATTTCATTTCTATAGTACACGATTTCTAGAAACAAATGTTACTATTTTAAGAATATAAAAAATCATATAAATTAAGCTAGAAACTTCATGGTAACAATACGTTGTTGTCAAAATAATTAAATAATTTAATAAATTTAAAATATGTGTTTCCATTTTTTTAGTAAAAAACACCTTATTTTAAAAGTGTCTAGTACACGATTTCTAGAAACAAATGTTGATATTTTAAAAATATTAAAAAAATGTGTAAATTAAGGTAGAAATATCATGGTGAACAATACATTGTTGCCAAAAAAATTAAATTTCACACTATGGAATTCAATAAGTATCTCAATCCCTAAAATCTCTATGGTGTCATATGATTAGGATCGTTGTATGCTTGTTGATGCTATTTGATATCTCATTATTTGAATGTGTACCTAACATGACAAAGTTCCTAATTAAATTTCATCATCTTATTCCCTTGAGGCTTTTAGTTTGAAATTGTGTATCTTTTGAAAATTTATATTTATAAGGGGGAGAAAATTCAAAAGGATTTTTGCTTGGTGGATTGCTAGAAACATATACTTGGTCTTAGTCTACCTTAAAAAAAAAAAAAGGTGCTTAGATGATAGTAGTACACATTCTTCACTTAAGTTAAGTTTCATTTCACTAAGGTGAAGCTTAAAATTCTTTAAATATTTTGACTTATAAATGTGCTTAACTACATGATTAATCATGTGTTGTATATTTTGATGATGTGCATAGTTTTAGGGGGACCTAGATCTTAATTATTTGTATATCTTGTCTCATTTCTCTTCTTTGACAAGAAGTGATTCTTGATACAATAATAATATGTCAATGAAGATCTTTGTTGGCTCTTGTGTTCCTTTATTAAAGAAAGAAGGTAATCATTCTTTACTTCCATATCCTTTCTTTCTTTCAATGATGATTTCATGATATATGCACAAAGACTATGTGTTGAATCAAGATGATGGTGTTTTATGAGAAAATTTGCTTATTTCATCAAATGGTAGCTATTGTGATATGTGGGAATATTCTTACAATAGTCTCTTAATGATTTTAGCTATCAAATACTATGACTTGACATGTTTAAAATGCAAGATCCCTAATGTGCTCAAAGAATGCTTGCTATATGTCAGTATCAATAAGGGGAAATAAATTATTGGTAATACTAAAGTTCTTTGTTATGATATTTCTTGTCCAAGTCTTTTTGTTGATGTCAAATAGGGGGAGAAGAAAGGAAAAATATGTTCCTATGCTTATTGTGTTAATATTCTCACATGATCATATATATCTTTGATTTTAACATATTTTCCTTTGGTAATTTGTCATCATCAAAAAGGGGGAGAATGTAGAAGTATGTGTGCTTACATGTTTAATAGATTATGTTTTGATGATGACAAATACAATAGCAATAAGTTATGTGTAGTATGTTTTGATGTTAACAAATGTAAGATTAAATTAGGGATGAACATGCTACTATATGAGCTTAATGGAGTGCATGATTATATGTTCTATGTTGTGATATACAAGTTGATAATTATGCAATGCGTACATCAATGCTTGATAGACTAACTAGAGTTATATATTTATAAATCAAGCATATTTGATATTGAGTTTGGATGTTTGGACTAACTATGATTTTCAAGTGAGGAATATCTTGTAGATAGTTCAAGTATTAAGAGTAAGCAATGCTCAAGAAAAATGGAAAAATCAATTATGCTCAACTCAAGAAGGAGAATGACAATGATGGCCAAGCGCTTATGATACTATGAAAGAGAAACTAACAAGCTTGGATTGCATCAAGAAGCCTAAGGACTTAGTTTGGTATATTTCTTTTCTAGGCTATGTAAGTGTAAATTTGAGAAGCCATTAATTGATAGAGCTTGTCATTCACCTTGCATTCACAGCATTATTTTAAACCATAGCCTTCAAAATGTGTTTTTCAAAGAAACTGGTTACAAAGTGTTTTATCATGAAAAAATTGTTTTTCAGTTAGATAAGGATTTGAAAAGTGAGTTTATGTTTAAAAGTACTAAAATATTTGGTTTGAATTTGTTAATAAGCATAAACAAATATCTTTTCAACAATAGTCTTATATGGAAGCTAATATATGTTTACCGTTTTGATCATATCATTACGTGTATTTTAAATATTGAGCTAAACCTTATTTCATTTGAAAATAGACTCAATAAGCTTTCTAGTGACTGGTCTTTTGCTCTAAATGGATCACAAATGAAGAAATTATGAACTTTTGAATTCAGCCTTTGTTTTTAGGTTTTGGAAAATGACCTTTGTTCACTATTTTGATAATATCTTTAAAAATACTTTGCGTTTCGATCTGAAACTTGTTTCATATGAAAGTAGACTCGAAGATATTTCTAACAACTGGTCATTTGCTTGAAACGGACAAGAAATGAAGGAGTTATGATTTTTCAAAGTTAGAGATTGTCGTCAGGAATTTCATATCTGAATACATATTCGAATATTTAAGTGCATATTCGAATATGACTTTTGATATTCGAATATATATTCAAATATAGCTATTTAAGCACTAGTAAGTGCATATTCTAATACATATTCGAATATGGCTTTTGATATTCGAATATATATTCTAATATAACGTTTTAAGCACCAATAAGTGCATATTCGAATACATACTCGAATATGGGTTTTGATATTCGAATATATATTCGAATATAGCTTTGAAAATGTGAAAAATCTGCTTCCAAGAGTGTCATATTCGAATACATATTCGAATATGGGATTCTATATTCGAATATATATTTGAATATGGACGGTGCAGAGCTAAAAATGGCTAGTAACAACTAGATTTCAATGGAGGGCTATAAATATGAGTTCTTGGGCCATTCTAAAATAAGAAGCAAGGTTTTCCACTTTAGTATCACACTAGAATCATATTATCTCATTTCTAAGCTTCTTTTAACATGAATCAAATGCTTTAATCTTGGTCTTTCATCTTGAATCATTCTCATCATATTCAAAATTGCTCTATCTTGCTAAAGGCTTGCTCAAATCTTTGTGCTTCAAGTTGTATCATTTACTCTTTTGAGAGTTTCATTGTGGTGAGCTCATTTTTGTCAAGAAGGTGAGGTATCCTTCTAATTGTAAAGAAGGTGAGGTATCCTTCTAATTGTTTGAAGGTGAGGTATCCTTCTAGTTGTTTGAAGGTGAGGTATCCTTCAAGGTTGTTTGAAGGTGAGGTATCCTTCAAGGTTGTTTTAGGGTGAGGTATCCCTAGTTGAGGCTCTTGCACATTGGTGGGGTATCCAATGGTGGGGAGTGCTCTTAGTTTGTAATCTTGTTGAAGATTGAATACAAGTATTTTCGCAGTGCCGTTTTGAAGACTGGACGTAGGTCACAAGGAGGTTTAGTGACCGAACCAGTATAAATCTCTGTGTTTGATTCTCTCTTCCCTACTCTTTCAACTCTCATATTTGTTGCTCTATATTTTTATTGGTCATCTTGCTTCATACTCTAATTCCTCATAATCTCATTATATTTGAGTTGGTTGTGCAAATTGAATTCTTTATAAACTTGTTCCGCTGCTTATAATTGTTAATTGCATAAAATTGTTTAAATTTCTTGAAAGTGTTTTAAAGTTTTAAATCACCTAATTCACCCCCCCCCCTCTTGGGTGATGGTTGCCATGACCAACAAATTTAAAATATGCGTTTTCATTTTTTTTAGTAAAAAAGACCCTATTTTTCAAGTGTATAGTACACGATTTCTAGAAACAAATATTGATATTTTAAAAATATTAAAAAATTGTGTAAATTAAGGTAGAAACTTCATGGTGAACAATACATTGTTGCCAAAAAAATTAAATAACTTAATAAATTTAAAATATGTGTTTTTGTTTAAAGTAAAAAACACCCTAATTTTCAAGTGTATAGTATACGATTTCTAGAAATAAATGTTTAAATTTTAAAAATATAAAAAATTGTAAAAATTAAGCTAGAAACTTTATGGGTAACAATAGATTGTTTTAAAAAAATTAAATAATTTAATAAATTTACAATATGCACTTTCATTTTTAAAGTAAAAAACACCCTATATTTTAAGACTATAGTACAAAATTTTTAGAAACAAATATTGCAATTTAAAAATATAAAAAAAATTTGTAAATTGAGCTAGAAACTTTATTAGGAACAATACATTGTTTTCAAAAAAAATTTAATGTAACATCCCCCCAATAGCCTAAGCATATTACGTGTCCGGAGGCAACAAAGATATCTCCCAACTAGGCAAATTATTATTATTATTATCATTATTATTATTATTATTGTTGTTGTTATTATTATTATTATATTCTAGGTGGATCATTAAGTGGCATATTGCCACTTTCACCACCTTACCAACACACACACGTACACAAAGGGATACCCACACATGATTTAATAAATCATGCTGCCATGGACAGCATTTCATGGGCACGAGGACAGCACATCATGGGCATTAAGGCTGCGCATAAGTGGAAAAGAAGGGGGCAGAAAATTGCTTAATATATACTTAGTCTCCATGAGCACACACACATAAGAATACATACATGCAAAACACCTTCATCTCCATCCCAATTTCTAGCGCCTAATCCTCCCTCTTTCGCACTCTCACACTCTCAATTCACTTCCATTCTACTTGCTCCAAGCATCGTTAGGAAAGGTTTGAAGACTTTGGAGACACGGTAACCCAAGAACCCCACATAGAATTAGGAGACGATGTTGTAAAATTTATATCTCTGAATCCCCTTGGTGAATGGCTTTGAAATTTTGCATGGTGGTGGATTTATGTTTTTAGAGTTTCAGAATATAATTTTATAACTTATGGAGTTTTTCATGATTTTTAGTGAATTGTGGAATGCGCCATACCATTGCTGGAAGTTTTGTTAAACATGAACATGCAAACTATATTTTGGGAATTTATTCCTCACATGTCAATAAGTGTTTTGAAGTGAAACTTTTTACAGTTAATTATCTATATGTATAAGATTATATTATGAATTTTCATGATTTTTAGACATGTGGTTAATCTTATGAAATTCTTACAATGAGGCATGTCCAGTGCTGTAAAAACCAACCAACGAAAATTCATACAGTTATTTCGAAAATATGTTTCTCTCTAGTTACTAAGTATTTTGGTCTGAATATTTTTATAGTGATTTGTCTATATGTCTATTATCGTATGGTAAAATTTTAAAATTTTTGGATATTTTTGGGATTTTATAAAATTACTACATTGAAATATGTCACATGCTGTCAGGAACAGTTAACCAGGATTTGTTTAGTTATTTCGGAAATTCGTTTCTTTCTGGTTACTTAGTATTTTGGTGTGTAAATTTTTATAGTGATTCCTCCATATGTGTACTAGCTTCTGGTAAACTTTTATGATTTTTGGATATGTGTGTGATTTTATAAAATTACTACATTGAAATATGTCACATGCTATAAGGAACAGTTAACCAGGATTTGTTTAGTTATTTCGGAAATTCGTTTCTTTCTGGTTACTCAGTATTTTGGTGTGGAAATTTTTATAGTGATTCCTCCATATGTCTGTTAGCTTCTGGTAAACTTTTATGATTTTTGGATATGTTTGGGATTTTATAAAATTACTACATTGGAACATGTCACATGCGGTGAGGAATAAATAAGTATTAAATGTGTGAACACGCTAGCACTATGAAAAGAATAATCCATGTTGAAAGTGTGAATTTTGCTTTAAGATGTTAATTGACTGTTATGACCTTGTGAAAAGTAATTATTGTAATGATTTTAATTAGAATGACATCTAAATGGGCATGCAATTGATGAGTGAATTTGATGATGATTACCATGTACGTGATGATTACATTTATGAAATGAAAATGATGAAAATGTTTTCCCCATCAACGGATGTTGAGTAAGCGGGTAGAATTTCCCACCGGTAGTAAACCGGGTAAGTGGACAAATAATTAAACATGCAAGATGTAGGGTCTCCTCGCGATTCGGGGGTAAGATGACTTGAACTAGTATGGTGCCCTATGATAGGGAATCATGGCCCGAAAGAAAGAACTATCCCATTGATGTGGGGTCAAGATAGTTCTGGGCTATCCCATTGATGTGGGGTCAAGATAGCCCAGCAGCCAGTTTGATCACGGTAGGGACGCTTGCCGTGGTCCTAGTTTTGAGCTCAACCTCGCGTTACTGCCACGCGCTAGGGGAAGTCTAGTGCACGAGGCTTCCATAAAAGATTCAAGACCAGAAAAGAAATCAAGTATGTTAATGAAAGACCATGGCATGCATACATTCTTATTTGTCATAGCATGCATTATGTATGAGTGTTCCATTGATTGTGGATTGAATTGTGTGTTAGGGAATAAACGGGGTGTTTTCCAGTTAGACTGGCTGCGATATGGTATAAAAAAATGTTTTCAAAATGCCGGGGTTACTCAGTTATATGTTTACATATAACTGACGGTTACCATGTCGTAGGTATAGAAGATTGGGAAGCAAAAGCCACAGATGGGACGAGCCGTAGGTTTTTCTTAGGTGTAACCACACATGGTGAACCTAAGTCTCAAGTTCATATATTAAGCTAGAAACTTTATTGGGAACAATACATTGTTTTCAAAAAAACTTAATATATTAATAAATTTAAAATATGTGTTTTCATTTTTAAAGTAAAAAACACCTTATTTTTCAAGTGTATAGTACGCGATTTCTAGAAATAAATGTTTCAATTTTAAAAATATATAAAATTGTAAAAATTAAGCTAGAAAATTTATGGGGAAAAATAGATTGTTTTCAAAAAAATAAAATAATATAATAAATTTAAAAAATGCATTTTCATTTGTAAAGTAAAAAACACCATATTTTTCAAGTGTATAGTACGCGATTTCTAGAAATAATTGTTTCAATTTTAAAAATAAATAAAATTGTAAAAATTAAGCTAGAAAATTTATGGGGAACAATAGATTGTTTTCAAAAAAATAAAATAATATAACAAATTTAAAAAAGGCATTTTCATTTTAAAGTAAAAAACACCCTATTTTTCAAGTGTATAGTACACGATTTCTAGAAACAAATGTTAGTATTTTAAAAATATAAAAAATTAGTGTAAATTAAGCTAGAAACTTCATGGTGAACAAGACCTTTTTGAAAAAAAAAACAAATAATTTAAAAAAATTAAAATATGTGTTTTTGTAACATCCCTAATTTTTCCTGAATGAAGGAGTCAGCCTTTCGAAATAGCACATTGATCCTTGAGGGACTCTTTAGAAAAGAATTTGGAAATTTAGGACTTTGGTTACAATTACTAAGAGTTTTAGTGATAAGGACCAAATTGCAAAGATTTAGAAAATTGCAAAGTTTGAAAATAAGCCCCTCACCTCTTCTTCCTCCCCATATGCGCCTCACTCCTCTCTCTCTCATTTCTCCATCTTCTCAAACCTCTCCTAGGGTTTCCTTCCATTTCCTCATCACCCACTAGCAAATCACTCTCAAAACTTCAACATCAAGGCTTAAAGGATCATCTTTAAGTTTCAAGGGCTCCATAGCTGCCATAGGTAGGTACATGCAAGCTCCATTCCCTCTCTTGTGTTCAAATTGGAAATTGAAGAAGAGTTCCAAAAACCACCACAATCCTCACATGCAACTCTTGAATTGGGTGTGGGAGGATCTTAAATCACTTGGGCATTTGAAAGTAGGGTGGTGAACCCTTGAAGATGGGAATTTTGCTTGGAACTAAAAATCAAGGTAACCCCAAACCCACAAACCCCCAAGTTAGTGAAATTATAGATTAGATGATGGTATGAGGTTAGGTGTTGGAATTGGTTGTGTTAGATTGTAGAAATTTGGTTGCATGTATTTTGTTTGAATTAGCTTGAATTATATCTTGAGTTTTGAAAAGTGAAGTGAATATTGAATGCTTATGATATTGTATGCTTTGAGAATGATCTTGATGATGATGTGAATTTGATGAAATTGGACTTTGGTCATCCTTGTGAATTGATCTTTGAGTGATTTATATTGAATTAGATGAAGTTAATATGATTTTGAGGAATTGAGATGGAAGGGAGGATTGAAACTTGTGAAAAGTTGATCAATACCATTTTCCCCTGTTTTGGCACGATTTGAACTGGATTTTTGAATTGGAATTTGACTTTGTGGTCTTAATAAGAGTTGTATATAATCCTCTTAGCTTTCAAATGCTTTTGGTTTCATTCAATTTGAAGGTCTACAACTCTAGTTATGACATAATTACTGAGACAGGGTCTATGTGAAACTATTTATTTATTTGATTGCACATACCTGTCAAATATTACTGTTTTTGACAATTAAATTTTTATAACTGAGTTTTTTGGTCTTCATAAGAGTTGTAGAGAATCCTCTTAGCTTTCAAATGCTTTTTGTTTCACGCTATTTGGAGGTCTACAACTCAAGTTATGGCCAAAATACGAACAGGGGTGCGCACATGTTCCTGGGCTATGCGCACAACTGGAGGCAGCAAGCAAAAACACAATTAAGGTGCGCACAGCTGAGCAAAGTGTGCGCACAACTGGGAAGAAATTCAATCCCACACCCTTCTAGCCTTCATTCTTCAACTCCTTTCATCTCTAGCTTCATTCTTTAAGTCTAATCTTCAAAGATCAACACTCCTCCATGCTTATTCCTACATGAACATAATCAAACAAATTGCAATGTAAACATCATAAATCCATTTCTAGGATAGGAATGAATGAAATTAGGTTCATGTGACTTATAAACATGCAATATGATCATTGAAATGTTGTGGTATGTGTTATAACCTAAATGGTGAGTAATTTGATTGATGTTTTATATGATTGAGATGAGATGAATGATGAATGTTGGAACATGTTGAATGCAATTAATGTGAGATGTATGTTTGATGCATGATAACATGTAATGTGGAAACAAATGATAAGAGAAATGCTTCCCCCATCAACCTTTGTTAAGTAAGTGGGTTGAGTTCCGCCGGAAGTAGACCGGGTAAGTGGACAAGCATGGAAAAGAGATTAACTGGGGGTTATTATCTAGATGGGTAATAACTCTTGCAGACTTGTAATGGGTGTTGACTCTGAATAAGAGAAATGATTTGGGGGCTATTACCGAAAGGGGTAATAGTTCTTGCAGACCTGTAATGGGTGTTGACTTTGAATAAGAAAAATGATTTGGGGGCTATTACCGGAAGGGGTAATAGTTCTTGCAGACCTGTAATGGGTGATGACTCTGAATAAGAGAAATGATTTGGGGGCTATTACCGGAAGTGGTAATAGTTCTTGCAGACCTGTAATGGGTGATGACTCTGAATAAGAAAAATGATTTGGGGGCTATTACCGGAAGGGGTAATAGTTCTTGCAGACCTGTAATGGGTGATGACTCTGAATAAGAAAAATGATTTGGCGGCTATTACCGGAAGGGGTAATAGTTCTTGCAGACCTGTAATGGGTGATGACTCTGAATAAGAGAAATGATTTGGGGGCTATTACCAGAAGGGGTAATAGTTCTTGCAGACCTGTAATGGGTGTTGACTTTGAGAAAGAGAAATAATTGGGGGCTATTGCCGGAAAGGGGTAATAGTCCTTGCAGACCTCTAAAGGAGGTGAGGCATGGACTCTTGTTTAGGATGCTTACCAGGGTTTGCAGAGAGCTCTAGAGTCTATTGCTACACACATGGTGGATTCCCGTGTGCATCGGGTTTCCCGTTAAAAAGAAGTGAAATGAAAAGAAATAAAAAGGGATCATGGCATGCATACATAATTGATATTGTCATTGCATGGATTGTATATGAATGGGTTGTTAGTATGTGTATGTCCTATGTGTATCATGTGTGATTGCTAGGGCGTATATTTGGGGAGTTTTCCAGTTAGACTGGCTACAATAATGATTTAAAATGTTTTTAGTTAGACTAGGGGTAACTCGGTTATATGTTTTACATATAACTGACGGTCTCAGTATTGCAGGTAGCCAGAGATTTTGGAGCTAAAGCAATGGATGAGGAAAAGCTATAGGAATTCCTTAGAAGTAGCCATACATGGTGGAACTAAGATTTTTATTCAGATGTTATATTGTTCAGCTGTATAGGAAATTATAATTTAATAAAAGAACGTTTCCGCTTGTATTTTAAATGAAACCAAGTAGCAAATTTTGGTAGTTTCAAGAAAAATTTTAAGTATCAGATTTTTAAAAAAAAAAAGTAATATTTTCCGTAACTACTCTTTACAAAAAGTAGGGTGTTATAGTTTTAATTTTTAAAGTAAAAAACACCGTATATTTCAAGTCTATAGTACACAATTTCTAGAAACAAATGTTGATATTTTAAAAATATAAAAAATAGTTTAAATTAAGCTAGAAACTTCATTGTGAACAATACATGCTTGTCAAAAACATCAAATAATTTAATAAATTTAAAATATGCGTTTTCATTTTTAAAGTAAAAAACACCCTACATTTCATGTCTATATAGCACATGATTTCTAGAAACAAATGTTACTATTTAAAAATATAAAAAATAGTGTAAATTAAGCTAGAATCTTTTTGGTTAACTATACATTGTTGTCAAAAAAATAAAATAATTTAATAAATTGAAAATATGCATTTTTATTTTTAAAGTAAAAAACACCCTATATTTGAAGTCTATAGTACACGATTTTGAGAAATAAATGTGGCAATTTTAAAAATCTAAAAAATTGTGTAAATTAAGCTAGAAACTTCATGGTGAAAAATACATTGTTTTAAAAAAATCAAACAATTTAAGAAATTTAAAATATGCGTTTTCATTTTTAAAGTAAAAAACACCCTATATTTCAAGTATATAATACACGATTTCTAGAAACAAATGTTGCAATTTTAAAAATATAAAAAATTGTGTAAATTAAGCTAGAAACTTCATGAGGAAAATTCATTACTTTAAAAAATATCAAATAATTTAATAAATTTAAAATATGCCTTTTCATTTTTAAAGTAAAAAACACCCTAATTTTCTAGTGTATAGTACGCGATTTCTAGAAATAAATGTTTCAATTTTAAAAATAAATAAAATTGTAAAAATTAAGCTACAAACTTTATGGGGAACAATAGATTGTTTTCAACAAAATCAAAAAAATTAATAAATTTAAAATATGCACTTTCATTTTTAAAGTAAAAATCACCCTATTTTTCAATTGTATAAAGTACAGGATTTTTAAAACAAATATTGCAATTATAAAAATATAAAAAAATTTCTAAACTAAAATAAAAACTTCAAGGTGAACAGTACATTATTTTCAAAAAAATCAAAAAATTTAATAAATTTAAAATATGCATTTTCATTTTTCAAGTAAAAACGCCCTATTTTTCAGGTGTATAGAACACGATTCTAGAAACAAATGTTGCAATTTTAAAAATTTAAATCAAATAGTGAAAATTAAGCTAGAAACTTTATTGTGAACAATACATGGTTGTAAAAAAAAATCAAATAATTTCATAAATTTAAAATCTATGTTTTTATTTTTTTAGTAAAAAACACCCTATTTTTCAAGTGCATAGTACACGATTTTTAGAAACAAATGTTGATATTTTAAAAATATTAAATATTTTGTAAATTAAGCTAAAAACTTCCTGGTGAACAATACATTGTTTAAAAAAAACAAATAATCGTTTTCAAATTTAAAGTAAAAAATATCCTATTTTTCAAGTGTATAGTACACGATTTCTTGAAACAAATATTGATATTTAAAAAATATTAAAAAATAGTGTAAATTAAACTAGAAACTTCATGGTGAACAAAACATTGTTTTCAAAAGAATCAAATAATTTTATAAATTTAAAATATGCTTTTTCATTTTTTATTAAAAAACACCATATTTTTCAAGTGTAAATTTTTAGAAACAAATGTTTCAATTTTAAAAATATAAAAAACAGTGTAAATTAAGCTAGAAACTTTATTGGGAACAATACATTGTTTTCAAAAAACCTTAATATATTAATAAATTTAAAATATGTGTTTCAATTTTTAAAGTAAAAAACACCTTATTTTTCAAGTGTATAGTACGCGATTTCTAGAAATAAATGTTTCAATTTTAAAAATATATAAAATTGTAAATATTAAGTTAGAAACTTTATGGGGAACAATAGATTGTTTTCAAAAAATTAGAATAATTTAATAAATTTAAAATATGCATTTTAATTTTTAAAGTATAAAACACCCTATTTTTCAAGAGTATAGTACGCGATTTTCTAGAAATAAATGTTTCAATTTTAAAAATATATATAATTGTAAAAATTAAGCTAGATAATTTATGAGGAAAAATAGATTATTTTCAAAAAATAAAATAATTTAATAAATTTAAAAAATGCATTTTCATTTGTAAAGTAAAAAACACCCTATTTTTCAAGTGTATAGTACACGATTTCTAGAAACAAATGTTACTATTTTAAAAATATAAAAAATTAGTGTAAATTAAGCTAGAAACTTCATGGTGAACAATACATTGTTGTAAAAAAAACAAATAATTTAATAAATTTGAAATATTAAAAAACACCGTATATTTCAAGTCTATAATACACAATTTCTAGAAACAAATGTTGATATTTTAAAAATATAAATAATAGTCTAAATTAAGCTATAAACTTCATGGTAAACAATACATTGTTGTCAAAAAAATCAAATAATTTAATTAATTTAAAATATGCGTTTTCATTTTTAAAGTAAAAAACACCCTACATTTCATGTCTATAGTACACGATTTCTAGAAACAAATGTTACTATTTAAAAATATAAAAAATAGTGTACATTAAGCTAGAATCTTCTTGGGGAACTATACATTGTTGTCAAAAAAAAATCAAATAATTTAATAAATTGAAAATATGCGTTTTCATATTTAAAGTAAAAAACACCCTATATTTTAAATCTATAGTACACGAATTTTAGAGACAAATGTTGCAATTTTAAAAATATAAAAAAATTTCTACTCTAAAATAGAAAATTCATGGTGAAAAATACATTATTTTCAAAAAAATCAAAAAATTTAATAAATTTAAAATATGCATTTTAATTTTTAAAGTTAGAACACCCTATTTTTTAGGTGTATAGAACACGATTTCTAAAAACAAATGTTGCAAATTTAAAAATATAAATCAAATAGTGAAAATTAAGCTAGAAACTTTATTATGAACAATACATGGTCGTAAAAAAAATCAAATAATTTCATAAATTTAAAATATGTGTTTTCATTTTTTTAATAAAAAACACCCTATTTTTTAAGTGCATAGTACACGATTTCTAGAAACAAATGTTGATATTTTAAAAATATTAAATATAGTGTAAATTAAGCTAAAAACTTCATGTTGAACAATACATTTTTTTAAAAAAAACAAATAATCATTTTCATTTTTAAAGTAAAAAACACCCTATTTTTCAAGTGTATAGTACATGATTTCTAGAAACAAATGTTGATATTTAAAAAATATTAAAAAATAGTGTAAATTAAGCTAGAAACTTCATGGTGAACAATACATTGTTTTCAAAAAAATCAACTAATTAAATAAATTTAAAATATGCATTTTCATTTTTAAAGTAAAAACCACTCTATTTTTCAAGTGTATAGTACAAATTTCTAGAAACAAATGTTACTATTTAAAAATATTAAAAATAGTGTAAATTAAGATAGATTTTACTTGGTGAACTATACATTGTTGTCAAAAATATCAAATAATTTAATAAATTGAAATTGTGCGTTTTCATTTTTAAAGTAAAAAGCACCCTATATTTCAAGTCTATAGTACACGATTTTTAGAAACAAATGTTGCAATTTTAAAAATCTAAAAAATTGTGTAAATTAAGATAGAAACTTCACGGTGAACAATACATTTTTTTTCAAAAAATCAAACAATTTAATAAATTTATAATATGCTTTATTATTTTTAAGGTAAAAAACACACGATTTCTAGAAATAAATGTTTCAATTTTAAAAATATATAAAATTGTAAGTATTAAGTTGGAAACATTATGAGGAACAATAGATTCATTTCAAAAAAATCAAATGATTTAATAAATTTAAAATTTGCGTTTTCATTTTTAAAGAAAAAAACACCCTATATTTCAAGGCTATAGTACACAATTTTTAGAAACAAATGTTGCAATTTTAAAAATATAAAAAATTGTTTAAATTAAGCTAGAAACTTTATTGGGAACAACAAATTATTTTCAAAAAAATTAAATATATTAATAAATTTAACATATGCATTTTCATATTTAAAGTAAAAAACACCCTATTTTTCAAGTGTATATTATGCGATTTCTAGAAATAAATGTTTCAATTTTAAAAATATATAAAATTGTAAATATTAAGCAAGAAATTATATGGAGAACAATAGATTGTTTTCTAAAAAATCAAATAATTTAATAAATTTAAAATATGCGTTTTCATTTTTAAAGTAAAAAACACCCTATATTTCAAGTCTATAGTACACAATTTTTAGAAAAACTGTTGTAATTTTAAAAATATAAAAATTGTATAAATTAAGCTAGAAACTATATTGGGAAGAATAAATTGTTTTCTAAAAAATTAAATATATTAATAAATTTAAAAAATGCGTTTTCATTTTTAAAGTAAAAAAACACCGTATTTTTCAAGTGTATAGTACGCGATTTCTAGAAATAAATGTTTCAATTTTAAAAATATATAAAATTGTAAATATTAAGGTAGAAACTTTATGGGGAACAATAAATTTTTTTCAAAAAAAATGAAATAATTTAAAAAATTTAAAATATTCGTTTTTTAAAGTAAAAAACACCCTATTTTTCAAGTGTATGTACGCGATTTCTAGAAATATATGTTTCAATTTTAAAAATAAATAAAATTGTAAAAATTAAGCTAGAAAGTTTATGGGGAACAATAGATTTTTTTAAAAAAATTAAATAATTCAAAAAATTTAAAATATGCATTTTCATTTTTAAAGTAAAAAACACCCTATTTTTTAGGTGTATAGTACACGATTTCTAGAAATAAATGTTACTATTTTAAAAATATAAAAAAATAGTGTAAATTAAGTTAGAAACTTCATTGTGAACATTAAATTGTTGTCAAGAAAAACAAATAACTTAATAAATTAAAAATATGTGTTTTTATTTTTAAAGTAAAAAACACCCTATATTTCAAGTCTATAGTACACGATTTCTAGAAACAAATGTTGATATTTTAAAAATATAAAAAATAGTGTATATTAAGCTAGAAACTTCCTGGTGAACAATAAATTAATGTAAAAAAATCAAATAATTTAATAAATTTAAAATATGCGTTTTCTTTTTTAATGTAAAAAACACCATACATTTTATGTCTATAGTACACGATTTCTAGAAACAAATGTTACTATTTAAAAATATAAAAAATAGTGTAAATTAAGATAGATTTTTCTTGGTGAACTATACATTTTTGTCAAAAATATCAAATAATTTAATAAATTGAAATTATGCGTTTTGATTTTTAAAGTAAAATGCACCCTATATTTCAAGTCTATAGTACACGATTTTTAGAAACAAATGTTGCAATTTTAAAAATCTAAAAAATTATATATATTAAGCTAGAAACTTCACGGTGAACAATACATTTTTTTCAAAAAATCAAACAATTTAATAAATTTATAATATGCGTTATTATTTTTAAAGTAAAAAAAACACGATTTCTAGAAATAAATGTTGCAATTTTAAAAATATAAAAATTGTGTAAATTAAGCTAGAAACTTCATGGGGAAAATTACATTATTTTAAAAAAAATCATATAATTTAATAAATTTAAAACATGCGTTTTCATTTTTAAAGTAAAAAACACCCTAATTTTCAAGTGTATAGTTCACGATTTCTAGAAACAAATGTTGCCATTTTAAAAATATAAAATTTTTTATAAATTAACCTAGAAACTTTATGGGGAACAATATATTGTTTTCAAAAAAATCAAAAAATTTCATAAGTTTAAAATATGCGTTTTAATTTTTAAAGTAAAAAACACCCTTTTTTTCAAGTGTATATAGTACACGATTTTTAGAAACAAATGTTGCAATTAAAAAAATATAAAAATTTCTGTAAACTAAACTGTAATATCCCACAAATTCTCAAATAGGAATTTGTGGTGCTTTAGAAGAAATTGCTAATTTAAGAGTTTGTTGAAATTCTAACAAGAGAATAGGCAGATGGACTAAGGAGCAAATTTTAAAAAGTCCTAGGAGAGGGCCTAGTTGCAAAACTTAAGAAGATGTGAAAAGAATAAAAACCCCATCTTCCTCTCCACCTCTCCCACGCACTCTCACTCATTCTTCCCTTCTCAAAATTTCATCATCTTATTCTCTTCTTCTCTCCTAGGGTTTTCCCAAGTATAGAGAAATCAAGCCTCATTTCTATTGATTCTTCACCATTGGAGCTTGGAGAAGGCATTTGGAAGCTTAGAGAAGCCATCGAAGTGCCTAGGTAAGCCATGCATCTTCACTCACTCTCATTCTTAGTCAAGCCCCATTTTGGGGAAAATGATCTCCCCAACTCAAATCTCTAGCATGCAAGCTTGAGATGGAGTCCTAATGGGGTGCTAATAGCTTCTATTTGTGAATATTAGGGATTAACAAGTCATTTGGGAAAGTTAGAGTTTTTGGGTACACTTGGAGGAGACAAGGGCTTTGGAGCTCACTTGAGAGGTAACTCCACTAAACCCCAAAGCTTAGGCAAGATAAGGAATATAAATGATATATGACTTGATTTTGAGCTATTATGAAATATATGATAGGAATTGGTTTGAACTTATAATGTTTAATGAATTGGGTTTTGATGCATGTGGCTTGACTATTGTCAAATTGTGAAATGTATGATGATTAGGATTAGACTTGTTAAGTGAGATAATTTAGTTTGATGCATGTAGGTTATTTTGGAAACTAGTGTGGCAATGAAAGTGAAGTGTGAGGGTTTTTCTTATTGACATATTTTGATGTAGTAGTGTGAATTGAGAAACAATGTGTATATGTGTTGAAATTGTGTCTTGTGATTTTGATGTGAGATTGAATGAATGAAGCATTTGTGTATGAATCATGCTAATGTGCACTTGATTTGTGACAAATTAATTGTATATGTGTGAATTGTTGTGCCATAATGTGGGTAGTGTTTTGGAAGTGAAAATGAGGTCAAGGAAGGAGGTTGAAAGGAAAGAAACTGAGTTTTTAGTGAAATTCGCAAAAAGCTGCCATAATGATGAATGATGAATGTTGTATGCAAATGATATGAGTTGAATGTGAAATGCACGATAACATTTTATGTGAAATGCATGATAACATTTTATGTGAAATGAAAATGAAATTTAAAGACAAGTTTAAGCTTTCCCCCATCAACGGATGTTGAGTAAGCGGGTTGAATCCCACTGGTCAAACACCGGGTAAGCGGACAAGCATGAAAAGATTGAGAATGTAGGGTCTCCCAATGAACGGGGTAAGATGACCTGAACTAGTAGGGTTGCCCAGTGACCAGGAAGATGGCCCAAAAGAAAGGGGTCAAGATAGCCCGGCAGCAATTTTGATCACAGTAGGGACGCTTGCCGTGGTCCTAGTTTTGAGCTCAACCTCGCGTTACTGCCACGCGCTAGGGGAAGTCTAGTGCACGAGGCTTCCATAAAATATTCAAGAAAAGAAAAGAATTAAGTATGTTAATGAAAGATCATGGCATGCGTTTTAAAATATGCGTTTTCATTTTTAAAGTAAAAAACACCCTAATTTTCAAGGGTATAGTTCACAATTTCTATAAACAAATGTTGCCATTTTAAAAATATAATTTTTTTTATAAATTAACCTAGAAACTTTATGGGGAACAATATATTTTTTTCAAATAAATTAAAAAATTTAATAAATTTAAAATATACGTTTTAGTTTTTAATGTAAAAAGCAGTCTATTTTTCAAGTGTATAGTACACGATTTTTAGAAACAAATGTTGCAATTATAAAAATATAAAAAAATTTGTAAACTAAACTAGAAAATTAATGGTGAACAATACATTGTTTTCAAAAAAATCAAAAAATTTAATAAATTTAAAATATGCATTTTCATTTTTAAAGTAAAAAAACCCTATTTTTCAAGTGTATAGAACACGATTTCTAGAAACAAATGTTGCAATTTAAAAAATATAAATCAAAAACTGCAAATTAAGCTAGAAACTTTATTGTGAACAATAAATTGTTGTAAAAAAAATCAAATAATTTAATAAATTTAAAATATGCGTTTTCATTTTTTTAGAAAACAACCCTATTTTTCAAATGTATAGCACACAATTTATAGAAACAAATGTTGATATTTTAAAAATATTAAATATAGTGTAAATTAAGCTATAAATTTCATGGTAAACAATACATTGTTTTAAAAAAACAAATAATCGTTATCATTTTTAATGTAAAAAACACCCTATATTTCAAGTCTATAGTACACGATTTTTAGAAACAAATGTTACTATTATAAAAATATAAAAAATAGTGTAATTTACACTATATTTAATGTGGGGTCAAGATAGCACGGCAGCTAGTTTGAACTCAACCGTTACTGCCATGCGCTAGGGGAAGTCTAGTGCACGAGGCTTCCATAAAAGACTCAAGAAAAGAAAAGAACTAAATATGTTAATGAAAGATCATGGCATGCATACATCCATAATTGTCATAGCATGCATTATGTATGAAATTGTTGCATTGAATTGATTGTGTGTTAGGAATTTAAATGGGGTGTTTTCCAGTTAGATTGGCTGCGATATGGTATAAAAATGTTTTCAAAATGCCGGGGGTTACTTACCACATCGCAAGTATCAGAAGATTATGAAGCGAAAGCCACAGATAGAACGAGTTGTGGGTTTTTCTTAGGTATAGCCACACATGGTGAACCTAAGTCTCAAGTTCATATATTAATTTGTTCAGTTGTATAGGAATCCGTATAAATTGAAATGATTGTAATTATTAATATTAATTGTTGTAAATTAGAATTTAGCTTCCGTCAGTGTTTTGAAGAAAAAAAACGGACTTGAAACTTAAGGTGTTACATTTCAATTTTAAAAATATAAAAAATTGTAAAATTTAAGCTAGAACTTTATGGGGAACAATAGATTGTTTTCAAAAAAATCAAATAATTAAATAAATTTAAAATATGCATTTTCATTTTTAAAGTAAAAAATATCCTATTTTTCAAGTGTATAGTACACGATTTCTAGAAACAAATGTTGCAATTTTAAAAATACAAAAAATTGTGTAAATTAAGCTAGAAACTTTATGCGGAACAATATATTGTTTTCAAAAAAACCAAATAATTTAATAAATTTAAAATATGTATTTTTATTTTTAAAGTAAAAAAACACCTTATATTTCAAGTCTATAGTATACGACTTTTAGAAACAAATGTTACTATTATAAAAATATAAATAATAGTGTAAATTAAGCTAGAAACTTCATGGTGAACAATACATTGTTGTTAAAAAAATTAAATAATTTAATAAATTTAAAATATACTTTTCATTTTTAACGTAAAAAATACCCTATTTTTCAAGTGTATAGTACACGATTTCTAGAAACAAATGTTTCATATTTAAAAATATAAAAAGTTGTAAAAATTAAGCTAGAAAATTTATGGGAAACAATAGATTGATTTCAAAAAAATAAAATAATTTAATAAATTTAAAATATGTATTTTTATTTTTAAAGTAAAAAACACCTTATATTTCAAGTCTATAGTACACGATTTTTAGAAACAAATGTTACTATTATAAAAATATAAAAAATAGTGTAAATTAAGCTAGAAACTTCATGGTGAACAATACATTGTTGTCAAAAAAATCAAATAATTTAATAAATTTAAAATATACTTTTCATTTTTAACATAAAAAAATCCCTATTTTTCAAGTGTATAGTACGCAATTTCTAGAAACAAATGTTTCATATTTAAAAATATAAAAAGTTGTAAAAATTAAGCTAGAAAATTTATGGGAAACAATAGATTGATTTCAAAAAAATCAAATAATTAAATAAATCTAATATATTTATTTTAATTATTAAAGTAAACAACACACAATTTTTCAAGCGTATAGTACACGATTTCTAGAAACAAATTTTGCAATTTTAAAAATATAAACAATTGTGTAAATTAAGCTTGAAACTTTATGGGGAACAATACATTGCTTTCAAAAAAATCAAATAATTTAATAAATTTAAATTATGAGTTTTCATTTTTAACGTAAAAAACACCCTATTTTTCAAGTGTATAGTACGTGATTTCTAGAAACAAATGTTTCTATTTTAAAAATATAAAAAAAATTGTAAAAATTAAGCTAGAAACTTTATGGGTAACAATATATTATTTTCAAAAACATCAAATAATTAAATAAATTTAAAATATGCATTTTCATTTTTAAAGTAAAAAAATCCTATTTTTCAAGTGTATAGAACATGATTTCTAGAAACAAATGTTGCAATTTTAAAAATATAAATCAAAAAGTGCAAATTAAGCTAGAAACTTTATTTTGAACAATAAATTGTTGTAAAAAAAATCAAATAATTTAATAAATTTAAAATATGCGTTTTCATTTTTTTAGAAAACAATCCTATTTTTCAAATGTATAGTACACGATTTATAGAAACAAATGTTGATATTTTAAAAATATTAAATATAGTGTAAATTAAGCTAGAAACTTCATGGTAAACAATACATTGTTTTAAAAAAACAAATAATCATTATCATTTTTAAAGTAAAAAACACCCTATATTTCAAATCTATAGTACACAATTTTTAGAAACAAATGTTGCAATTTTATAAATATAAAAAATTGTGTAAGTTAAGCTAGAAACTTTATTGGGAAAAATACATTGTTTTCAGAAAAATTAAATATATTAATAAATTTAAAATATGCGTTTTAATTTATAAACTAAAAAACACCCTATTTTTCAAGTGTATAGTACACAATTTTTATAAACAAATGCTGCAATTATAAAAATATAAAAACCTGGTAAATTAAACTAGAAACTTTATAGTGAACAATACATTGTTGTAAAAAAATATCAAATAATTTAAGAAATTTAAAATATGCGGTTTCATTTTTTTAGTAAAAAACACCATATTTTTCAAGTGAATAGAACACGATTTCTAGAAACAAATGTTGCAATTATAAAAATATAAACAATTTTGTTAATTAAGCTAGAAACTTCATGGGGAAAATTACATTATTTTCAAAAAAATCAAATAATTTAATAAATTGAAAATATACGTTTTCATTTTTAAAGTAAAAAACACCATATATTTCAAGTGTATAGTACACGATTTCTACAAATAAATGTTGATATTTAAAAAATATAAAAAAATAGTGTAAATTAAGCTAGAAACTTCTTGGTGACAATACATTGTTTTCAAAAAAATCAAACAATTTAATAAATTTAAAATATGCATTATCATTTTTAAAGTAAAAAATACCCTATTTTTCAAGTGTATAGTACGCGATTTCTAGATATAAATATTTCTATTTTAAAATTATATAAAATTATAAAAATTAGGCTAGAAACTTTATGGGGAACAATATATTGTTTTAAAAAAAATCGAATAATTTAATGAATTTAAAATATGAATTTTCATTTTTAAAGTAAAAAAAAGTTATTTTTCAAGTGTATAATACACAATTTCTAGAAACAAATGTTGCAATTTCAAAAATATAAACTCTTATGTAAATTAAGCTAGAAACTTTATGGGGAACAATACATTGTTTTCCAAAAAATTAAATAATTTAATACATTTAAAATATGCATTTTCATTATTTAAGTAAAAAACACGCTATATTTCAAGTCTATAGTAAACAACTTTTAGAAACAAATGTTGCAATTTTAAAAATATAAAAAAATTGTGTAAATTAAGCTAGAAACTTTATGGTGAACAATACATTGTTTTCAAAAAAATCAAAAAATTTAATAAATTTTCAATATGCGTTTTCATTTTTAAAGTAAAAAACACCCTATTTTTCAAGTCTATAAAACACAATTTCTTGAAACAAATGTTGCAATTTTAAAAATATAAATCAAATAGTGTAAATTAAGCTAGAAAATATATTGTGAATAATACATGGTTGTAAAAAAATCTAATAATTCAAGAAATTGAAAATTTGCATTTTCATTTATTTAGTAAAAAACACTATATATTTCAAGTCTATAGTACACAATTTTTAGAAACAAATGTTGCAATTTTAAAAATATAAAAAATTGTGTAAATTAAGCTAGAAACTTCATGGTGAACAATACATTGTTGTTAAAAAATCACAATTAATTAAATTTAAAATATGTTTTTTCATTTTTTAAGTAAAAAACACCCAATTTTTCAAGTGTATAGCACACGATTTCTAGAAACAATTGTTGATATTTTAAAAACATAAAAAATAGTAAAAATTAAGCTAGAAATGTTTTGGTGACATTACATTCTTGTAATAAAAAAAATTAAATAATTTAATAAATTTATAATATGCATTTTCATATTTAAAGTAAAAAATACCCTATTTTTCATGTGTATACTACACGATTTCTAAAAATAAATATTTCAATTTTAAAAATATATAAACTTGTAAAAATTAAGCTAGATATTTATAGGGAACAATAGATTGTTTTAAAAAAATCTAATAACTTAATAAATTTAAAATATGAATTTTCAAATTTTTAGTAAAAAACACCCTATTTTTGAAGTGTATAGTACACGATTTCTAGAAACAAATGTTGCAATTTTGAAAATATAAACAATTGTGTAAATTAAGCTTGAAATTTTATGGGGAACAATACATTGTTTTAAAAATATTAATTATAGTGTAAATTAAGCTAGAAACTTCATGGTGAACAATAAATTGTTTTAAAAAAAACATATAATTTAATAATTTTAAAATATGCATTTTAATTTTTAAAGTAAAAAACACCCTAATTTTCAGGTGTATAGTTCACAATTTCTAGAAACAAATGTTGTCATTTTAAAAATATAAAAATTTTTATAAATTAACGTAGAAACTTTATGGGAACAATACATTGTTTTCAAAAAACTTAAAAAATTTAATAAATTCAAAATATACGTTTTAATTTATAAAGTAAAAAACACCCTATTTTACAAGTGTATAGTACACGATTTTTAGAAACAAATGTTGCAATTATAAAAATCTAAACAAATTTTGTAAACTAAACTAGAAACTTCGTGGTGAACAATACATTGTTTTCAAAAAAATCAAAAAAATAATAAATTTAAAATAAGCATTTTCATTTTTAAAGTAAGAAAACCCTATTTTTCAAGTGTATATAACACGATTTCTATAAACAAATGTTGCAATTTTAAAAATATAAATCAAATCATCCAAATAAAGCTAGAAACTTTATTATGAACAATATATTGTTGTAAAAAAAATCAATTAATTTAATAAATTTAAAATATGCGTTTTCATTTTTTAGTAAAAAACACGCTATTTTTCAAATATATAGTACACGATTTGTAGAAACAAATGTTGATATTTTAAAAATATAAAAAATAGTGTTGACAATACATTGTTTTCAAAAAAATTAAATACTTTAATAAATTTTAAATATGCGTTTTAATTTTTAATGTAAAAAACACCCTATTTTTCAAGTGTATAGTACGCGATTTCTAGATATAAATGTTTCAATTTAAAAAATATATAAAATTTTAAAAATTAAGCTAGAAACTTGATGGGGAACGATAGATTGTTTTAAAAAAAATCAAATAATTTAATAAATTTAAAATATAAATTTTCATTTTTAAAGTAAAAAACACTCTATTTTTCAGGTGTATAGTATACGATTTCTAGAAACAAATGTTGCAATTTAAAAAATATAAACAATTGTGTAAATTAAACTAGAAACTTTATGGGGAACAATACATTATTTTCAAAAAAATTAAATAATTAAATAAATTTAAAATATGCATTTTCATTTTTTAAGTAAAAAACACGGTATATTTCAAGTCTATAGTACACAACTTTTAGAAACAAATGTTGCAATTTTAAAAATATAAAAAATTGTGTAAATTAAGCTAGAAACTTTATCGGGAACAATACATCGTTGTTAAAAAAATTTATAATTAATTAAATTAAAAATATGCATTTTCATTTTTTAGTAAAAAACACTTTATTTTTCAAGTGTATAGTACACGATTTCTAAAAACAAATGTTGATATTTTAAAAACATAAAAGATAGTGTAAATTAAGCTAGAATCTTCTTGGTGACAATACATTGTTTTCTAAAAAATCAAATAATTTAATAAATTTAAAATATGTATTTTCATTTTTAAAGTAAAAAACACCCTATTTTTCAAGTGTATAATACCCGTATTTTAGATATAAATATTTCAATTTAAAATATAAATCAAATTGTAAAAATTAAGCTAGAAACTTTATGGGGAACAATAGATTGTTTTAAAAAAAATCAAATAATTTAATAAATTAAATATATGAATTTTAATTTTTAAAGTAAAAAACAACCTATTTTTCAAGTGTATATTACACGATTTCTAGTAACAAATGATGCAATTTAAAAAATATAAAAAATTGTGTAAATTAAGCTACAAAATTTATGGGGAAAAATACATTGTTTTCAAAAAAATTAAATAATTTAATAAATTTAAAATATGCATTTTCAATTTTTAAGTAAAAAACACGCTATATTTCAAGTCTATAGTACACAACTTTTAGAAGCAAATGTTGCAATTTTAAAATACAAAAATTGTTGAAATTAAGCTTGAAAGTTTATTCGGAACAATACATCATTTTCAGAAAAATCAAATATCTTAATAAATTTAAAATATGCGTTTTAAACTTCCTTAGCTTCTCAATACCCTCGTATACCACTGCTAGAACTCAAACTCTTGAAAGCAAGAAAGCCGGTAATGACGTATTAGAAGGTGAGGGAAATGGAAATAACTTCCTTCCTGACTCTGGTGATGCCTTAATATTTGAACTGGCAGTCTCAACTGGCTATTCCCCCGGAGCAGGTCTATCTTCACTCTTAGAACTCGAAGCAGGGCTACACGATGTTTAGAAACAAATGTTGCAATTATAAAAATATATTTTTTTTCGTAAATTAAACTAGAATCTTTATGGTGAACAATACATTATTTTCAAAAAAATCAAAAAATTTAATAAATTTAAAATTTGTGTTTTCATTTTTAAAGTAAAAAACAACCTATTTTTCAAGTCTATAAAACACAATTTCTAGAAACAAATGTTGCAATTTTAAAAATATAAATCAAATAGTGTAAATTAAGCTAGAAACTTAATTGTGAAAAATACATGGTTGTAAAAAAAATCTAATAATTTAATAAATTTAAAATTTGCTTTTTCATTTATTTAGTAAAAAACACCCTATATTTCAAGTCTATAGTACACAATTTTTAGAAACAAATGTTGCAATTTTAAAAATATAAAAAATTGTGTAAATTAAGCTAGAAACTTCATGGTGAACAATACATTGTTCTTAAAAAAATCATATAATTAGTTAAATTAAAAATATGCATTTTCATTTTTTACTAAAAAACACCCTATTTTTCAAGTGTACATGATTTCTAAAAACAAATGTTGATATTTTAAAAACATAAAAAATAGTGTAAATTAAGCTAGAAACTTCTTGGTGATAATACATTGTTTTCAAAAAAATCAAATAATTTAATAAATTTAAAATATGCGTTTTCATTTTTAAAGTAAAAAACACCCTATTTTTCAAGTGTATAGTACGCGTATTCCAGATATAAATGTTCAAATTTTAAAAATATATAAAATTATAAAAATTAAGCTAGAAACTTTATGGGGAAAAATATATTGTTATAAAAAAAATCAAATAATTTAATAAATTAAATATATGATTTTTCCTTTTTAAAGTAAAAAACACCGTATTTTTCAAGTGTATAGTACACGATTTCTAGAAACAAATGTTGCAATTTAAAAAATATAAGCAATTGTTTAAATTAAGCTAGAAACTTTATGTAGAACAAAACATTGTTTTCAAAAAAGCTAAATAATTTAATAAATTTATAATATGCATTTTCATTTTTTATGTAAAAAGCATGCTATATTTCAAGTCTATAGTACACAACTTTTAGAAACAAATGTTGCAATTTTAAGAATATAAAAAAGTGTATAAATTAAGCTAGAAACTTTATTGGGAACAATACATCGTTTTCAGAAAAATTAAATATCTTAATAAATTTAAATTATGCGTTTTACTTTTTAAACTAAAAAACACCCTATTTTTCAAGTGTATAGTACACGATGTTTAGAAACAAATTTTGAAATTATAAAAATATAATTTTAGTTGTAAACTAAACTAGAAACTTCATGGTGAAAAATACATTATTTTCAAAAAAATAAAAAAATTTAATAAATTTAAAATATGCATTTTCATTTTTAAAGTAAAAAACTCCCTATTTTTCAAGTCTATCAAACACAATTTCTAGAAACAAATGTTGCAATTTTAAAAATATAAATCAAATAGTGTAAATTAAGCTAGAAACTTTATTGTGAATAATACATGGTTGTATAAAAAATCTAATAATTTAATAATTTTAAAATTTTCATTTTCATTTATTTAGAAAAAAACACCCTATATTTCAAGTATATAGTACACAATTTTTAGAATAAAATATTGCAATTTAAAAAATATAAAAAATTGTGTAAATTAAGCTAGAAACTTCATGGTGAACAATACATTGTTGTTAAAAAAATCATAAAATTAATTAAATTTAAAATATGCGTTTTCATTTCTTTAGTAAAAAACACCCAATTTTTCAAGTGAATAGCACACGATTTCTAAAAACAAATGTTGATATTTTAAAAACATAAAAAATAGTGTAAATTAAGCTAGAAAGTTCTTGGTGACAATACATTTTTGTCAAAAATTAAAATATGTGTTTTCATTTTTTTAGTAAAAAACACCCTATTTTTCAAGTGTATAGTACACGATTTCTAGAAACAAATGTTGATATTTTAAAAATATAAAAAAATAGTGTAAATTAAGCAAGAAACTTCATTGTGAACAATACATTGTTGTCAAAAAAATTAAACAAATTAATAAATAGAAAATATGTCTTTTCGTTTCTTTAGTAAAAAACACACTATATTTCAAGTCTATAGTACACGATTTCTACAAAACAATGTTGCAATTTTAAAAGTATAAAAATTTATGTAAATTTAGCTAGAAATTTCATGGTAAACAATACATTGATTTAAAACAAATTAAATAATTTAATAAATTTACAATATGCGGTTTCATTTTTTTAGTAAAAAACACCCTATTTTTCAAGTGTATATAGTACACGATTTCTAGACACAAATGTTGATATTTTAAAAATTAAAAATATAGTGTAAATTAAGCTTGAAACATAATGGTGAACAATACATTGTTGTCAAAAAAATCAAATAATTTTATAAATTTAAAATAGGCGTTTTCATTTTTTTTAGTAAAAAACATCATATTTTTCAAGTGTATAGTACACGATTTCCAGAAACAAATGTTGATATTTTATAAATATAAAAAATAGTGTAAATTAAGCTAGAAACTTCATGGTAACAATACATTGTTGTAAAAAAACCAAATAATTTAATAAATTTAAAATATACTTTTCATTTTTAAAGTAAAAATCACCCCATTTTTCAAGTGTATAGTACGCGATTTCTAGAAACAAATGTTTCAATTTTAAAAATATAAAAAGTTGTAAAAGTTAAGCTAGAAAATTTATGGGAAACAATAGATTGTTTTCAAAAAAATCAAATAATTTAATAAATTTAAAATATGCATTATCATTTTTTATGTAAAAAACACGCTATATTTCAAGTCTATAGTACACAACTTTTAGAAACAAATTTTGCATTTTTAATAATATAAAAAAGTGTATAAATTAAGCTAGAAACTATATTGGGAACAATACATCGTTTTCAGAATAATTAAATATCTTAATAAATTTAAATTATGCGTTTTACTTTTTAAAGTAAAAAACACCCTATTTTTCAAGTGTATAGTACACGATGTTTAGAAACAAATGTTGAAATTATAAAAATATAAATTTTTTTGTAAATTAAACTAGAAACTTCATGGTGAACAATACATTTTTGTCAAAAAAATCAAAAAATTTAATAAATTTAAAATATGCGTTTTCATTTTTAAATTAAAAACTCCCTATTTTTCAAGTCTATCAAACACAATTTCTAGAAACAAATGTTGCAATTTTAAAAATATAAATCAAATAGTGTAAATTAAGCCAGAAACTTTATTGTGAATAATACATGGTTGTATAAAGATACTAATAATTTAATAAATTTAAAATTTGCATTTTCATTTATTTAGTAAGAAACACCCTATATTTCAAGTATATAGTATACAATTTTTAGAATAAAATGTTGCAATTTAAAAAATATAAAAAATTGTATAAATTAAGCTAGAAACTTCATGGTGAACAATACATTGTTGTTAAAAAAATCATATAATTAATTAAATTTAAAATATGCGTTTTCATTTTTTTAGTAAAAGACACCCAATTTTTCAAGTGAATAGCACACGATTTCTAGAAACAAATGTTGATATTTTAAAAATTAAAAATATAGTGTAAATTAAGCTTGAAACATAATGGTGAACAGTACATTGTTGTCAAAAAAATCAAATAATTTTATAAATTTTAAATAGGTGTTTTCATTTTTTTTAGTAAAAAACATCATATTTTTCAAGTGTATAGTACACGATTTCCAGAAACAAATGTTGATATTTTATAAATATAAAAAATAGTGTAAATTAAGAAAGAAACTTCATGGTGAACAATACATTGTTGTAAAAAAACCAAATAATTTAATAAATTTAAAATATACTTTTCATTTTTAAAGTAAAAATCACATCATTTTTCAAGTGTATAGTACGCGATTTCTACAAACAAATGTTTCAATTTTAAAAATATATAAAGTTGTAAAATTAAGCTACAAAATTTATGGGAAACAATAGATTTTTTTCAAAAAAATCAATTAATTCAATAAATTTAATATATTCATTTTAATTTTTAAAGTAAAAAACACCCTATTTTTCAAGTGTATAGTACACAATTTTTAGAAAAAATGTTGCAATTTTAAAAATATAAACAATTGTGTAAATTATGCTAGAAACTTTATGGGGAAAAATATATTGTTATCAAAAAAATAAAATAATTTAATAAATTTAAAATATCCATTTTCATTTTTAAAGTAAAAACACCCTATATTTCAAGTTTATAGTACACGATTTTTAGAAACAAATGTAGCCATTTTAAAATATAAAAAATTGTGTAAATTAAGCTAGAAACTTTATTGGGAACAATACGTTATTTTCAAAAAAATCAAATATATTAATAAATTTAAAGTTTTCATTTTCATTTTTAAATTCCAAAACACCCTATTTTTTCAAGTGTATAGTACACGATTTTTTGAAACAAATGTTGCAAATATAAAAATTTTGTAAACTAAACTAGAAACTTCATGGTGTACAATAATTTGTTTTCAAAAAAATCAAATAATTTAATATATTTAAAATATGCATTTTCATGTTAAAATAAAAAACACCCTATTTTTCAAGTGCATAGAACACGATTTCTAGAAACTAATGTTGCAATTATAAAAATATTAACGGTAACATCCCGAAAATCCATCAATGAGGTTTAGGACTTAAGAGATTGATTACAATTTACAAAGAAAAGGAAGAAGGATTAGTTGCTAGTAAAAAGAAACAAAGATAACATGAATATTTGATTGTGAATACTAAATTTTATCCTACTAATAATAATGTTAATTAGTCAATTAATTGACTAGTTGTTAATAATAATAAAAAAAATAAAAAAAAGAGGAGAAGGGAACAAGAAAGAAACGTGAAAAGCTTAACACGCAATATATTATTATTATCATTGTTACTTGACTTAGTCAAGTATTTGTTTTTAATAATAATAATAATAATAAATAAATAAATAAGTAAATAAATAAAAGATGTAAAAGAAAAACATAGTGCTGAGTAGTTAGTTATAAATAACAATAATAATAATAATAATAATAATAATAATAATAATAATAATAATTATTATTATTATTATTATTATTATTATTGTTATTATAATTATCAGCCAAAAAAAGGAAAAAAAGAAAAAGAGAGAAAAAGAAGGAAACAGAACAAGGAGTGAAAGTACAGTTATTCCTCTGCAAATTAAAAATGCCAAGAAATTAGGAAGAGTAGTGGAAACATGGGTCTCTTTATGTCGATTAAGAGATAAGACTTTAATTCTCCCTATAAAAAAGTCTTATCTTGACTCAGAGAAGAGAGGTTTTTTGATCGTAAAAAAAGAATAAAGCAGAGAGAAATTAAATTTTTAGAAATTTATTTTAAAGAAGGAAAAGAAGGAATTCTCTTTCGTTCAAGAGGGAAATACAAGCAGGATTGCAATTGACCAATCTTCACAGGTAAAAATATTTTGTTATTGCCGTATTTAAATTTTCCTTCTAGTTTATGTTCATACATTTTATTTATTAAAAAGAAAAAAATCATTCGTTCATCACCTAAATTAGGAGAAGAAATATATGTAATTTAATAACAACCCTCACCTTCTCTCTTCAACATAATCTTCATTATTGTCTCTCAAAAAATTTCTCCCAGGAACCTTAATGTAATTTTCATCATTCTTTTTGGTTTTTTTTTTATTTTTTCGTGTGTTTGTGTTTTGTTTTTTGGTTTATTTTGTTTTTGTGTTTTTTTCGTTTTTTTTCTTGTGTTGTCTGTTTCTGGTTGTGCTTTTTGCTGTTTGTACCGCCCTACATTTTAGCTGTATTTTTTTTACTTTCGACACCCCAACATTTATTATTATTTTTTCTTTCTGCAACACACATTTTTGCTTTCGACACCCACAATATTTTGTGTCTCTTGTGTTTTTTGTTTCTTTTTTTTGCGTTTTTACTGTTTGAACCGCCCTGCATTTTGCCGTGTATTTTTACTTTCGGCACCTCGACGTTTTTAGGTATGATGTATTTTTTGCTTTCTGACCACTCATTTGTTTGCTTTCAACACCCTAAACACTCTTGTCTCCTGTGTTATCTGTTTCTATTTTTTTGCATTTTCGCGGTTTAAACCGCCTTGCATTTTTGTTGTGCCGTGTATGAACTTTCATTTTCACCTTTGGCACCTCAATTTTTTCGAGTATGTTGTGTTCCCTTTTTGCTTTCTGCACCACCCAATTTAAAAAAAAACACACTCTTTGGGTCTGACTGAGTTGTGAATGCTTCCTTCAGAGTCAAATTGTCGAGTTTGGGTTTACTGAGTAGTCTCATGCTAACTTAAACCAAAGTGTTTTCTTAATTAATCGTCTTTAAACCTTACTTTGTTTCTAAGAAAAAAGAATATATGTTTCTGTTAAAATCTAACTGAGTTGCGATTGCTTCCTTCAGATTTTGGGTTCACTGAGTAGTCAAGTGCTGACTTGAACCCGCCCCTTTTCGAAATCAATTATTTCCAAAAAACTTTAAGAACTACATGGCTTTGATTCCTCCCCGAGCCGAGGATACGTAGGAGCGGGAACCAAACCTGTCAAGCCTAAATAAATAAATTTTTTTTTCCTCTCGTTAATAAATAAGTGTAATTTTTTTGAGTGATATTAAATATTTTTAAATTAAAAAATCCTTACACAATTAATTAGAAGATAACCGCTTACTTAGCGGACGTCGTAGGGTGCTAACACCTTCCCTACACGTAATCGACTCCCGAACTCATTCATGGTTTCAAAGACCTTCTTTTTAAGTTTTTCCGAGGTTTTCTTTAATAAATCTTGGTGGCGACTCCGTTGTTTAATTTATCGCCATCCCCGCCGCGACCCCGGTTGCGACAGATGGCGACTTCACTAGGGACTGGTTGAGAGTCAAGCCCAATCTAATTGATTATGCAATTTTTATTTATTTATTTATTTATTTAAAAAAATATTTATATCACCCGTCTTTTCGTTCATGTGTATGCGTTTTTTTTTCTCTCTTCTTTGTATGTATATGTATATATGGATATGTATGTGTGTATATTTTGCATCTGTGGATAATATTATATGTGATGAATCATAGGATAGAGAATTTTTGTACTGTTTGCTTTGCAGGCTAGTATGTGATAGAAAAGGGTCGTATGCTCTAACACACTATATAATCCTCACACACATGTTTGGACTCTATACCCGAGCCCTTGCTACCCTAGGATTAGAAGGAGGCAAGGTGGATGTCACTGAGGGGCCTCGTGCTCACTTGGCAGTCGTTTAGTCCCCGCTCAGATTGTAACAGTGACACATGGTCATACTGAGAGGGTAATCCCTACTTATGACTATGCATGAACTGTGACCTTATCATATTATAAGGCCAATTTGGGGACCTTTAGGGAGTTAGATCCACCCTTAAAGCTTGCACTAATAAAAACCTAGTGGCCTTCCAAATTAAGGTTCTGCCCTTAGAAATATCTCGCCCTAGGATTTTACCCGAATTCAGACACGTTGGGGTATATACCTCATTCATCTACACATAACTACATCTTGTACGTCCATGCATCCTACATCTTGTACGTCCATGCATCCTACATCTTGTACGCCCATGCATCCTACATCTTGTACGCCCATGCATCCTACATCTTGTATGCCCATGCATCCTACATCTAGTATATCCATGCATCCAACATGTAATCTAACGTCTTGTATTTTCATTTCAGATAAATTATCCTAACTTTTTCTCATCTTTAATAAGTGAAAAGATTAATGTCCAATATGGGAGATAACCAAGGTTGTGCTAGCAATGATTTGAGGTTGGGGGGAAGTATCAAGGTTACCATAGTGGAAAATGATCTTCAGAGAATAAAAGAGCTACAACAAAAGATGCCAAATGAGGTACGAAAGAACTTCGAAAAGACGTACGGTCGAATTCTTGACCTATTACTTATCCCGGTTGAAGAGTCGCTGCTGAGTGCATTAACCCAATTTTGGAATAGGAGACTTACGTGTTTTGAGTTTCCTAACATGGAAATGGTACCCACTATAGAAGAATATGAGATAATGATTAGGCGGCCAATCGCACAAACCCCTAGACCATATTTCTATCGGGGAAGCCATGTGAAAGAAGGTAAAATCGCAGTATTCATCGGTTTAAGAGCATAACTATTAGTATCTGAGACCCGAGGATCAATGCGGGGGTGGAAAAAATCAGTCTTCGAAAATCACCTAGAAGCTTTGGCCCAACGAGGGGATTGAAACCACTTTCAAAAAACCCTAGCACTCTTGATGTTCGGGTTAGTGTTATTTCCCATTTCGAAAAACCTGATTGACCGAGCAACTATGGATATATTCCATGTTGTTGAGACTCAAAGGCAAAACTTTTTTCCGGCAGTTCTGGCAGAGACATTACTCTCCTTGGAGGTTTGTAAAGAGAAAAAAGGAGGGAAATTGCGATGCTGTTCACACATGTTATATGTGTGGATAATGACTCACCTCTTTGCAAGAAGTCACGGGGGTCGTATATCGGATCCGTTGAGAGACTTTAGTCGTATCCCTCCTCAGAAGAAACAAGGGCCTGGTGGTTGGAAGAAATACTTAGCTTCACTCGAAGAAGGCAATCTTCGGTGGGTCTGTCCTTGGTACGAACCTCGAGACACCATATTCTGTTGTGGAAATTTTCTCAATGTACCCTTGATGGGACCGAGAGGAATCATCACATATACTCCGGCTATAGCAATGAGGCAGCTCAAATGGACCCAAGACAAGCCAAGAGACGAAGAGCTTGAGGGACAATTTTGCCAATATGCAGAACGCGATGACAATGAGTTACGTGAAAGGACCAAATCTGCATGGGGAAACATAAAAAAGAAGAATTAAAAAGAGCTTGGGGAACCCCGCATGACAACAACCCAGAGATATAAAGACTGGAGAGCCTCCAGAATGCTTCCTCAAGCTACTCCAAAAGAGCTCCTACAGGAAGAGGAATCAAACCTAAGTAAGGAGAGTCTCATTTCCCAGTTGGCCGTGCTGAAAGCAAAATTTTCTTTAGTGGAAAACAGAGAAGAAGCTGCCAGAGTGAGGATAATGGTCCTTGAACATCAATGTCAAAAGAAGGATGAGGATCTAGAACGCTTGAAAGACGAAATGGCTGACATGAACCCCCCAAAGAAGAGAAAAGAAGCTCTAACAGAGTCCCAAATCTTAAGACACAAATTGGAGGCTTTGCAAGGAAGACTGGCCAAGGTCCTGGGAGAAAATGAGCGCCTCAAGGAAAAGACTCAGGAGTAGGCTCAATTGGTAGAACTACTCCAAGGAGACTTGTATGATAAACATTATCAGGCTGAGGATCTTTGCATCAAAATCTCAAGTCTAGAAATCAAAGCAGAGAAAATCGCGTCTCAGTTGGCAGAGAAAGATGAGCTCATAGCAACATGGAAGATGAGGTTCGAACATGAAAGAAAACAGAAGAGAATGCCCATGAAGGAATGTGATGACATGGAAAATTACGTCCATTACCATGGTGTGAACATAATGAAACTTCTGGGAAATGCCATCGATGCTATGAATGCCAACCGTGGGGTGATTCCAATGGCGGTCTTCCAATTTATTAGATATTGTGAGCATTTGATTGATCACCTTGGGGTAAGGAATAACGGAGTGATATGTTCTTTTTGTAATTTGTTCTCGACTTTCTTTCGGCATTGTATCTTTTCAGAATATTTGCAATAATAAGGTGTTGGTTTTTCGCGAATATATTACTTCTGTCTTAGACGTTATCCACCAAGGGGGATTCTCCTTGTGAATAAGTGTCAACCACACTTCTGACATGAGACCATTCATCCTTGCTCAGAAGTGTGGGGCCCCTACACATTGCTAGCATACTTCTTCTTTATGGAATAAGTGTTAATATACCTTTGCCCCATCATTTGGGCACACGATTTCTACCCATATTGGACATTAAAATTGGATCCTTTTTACATTTAACGTCTACCCTTTTATACTAATAATATGCTCTTTCGCGTCACAGTTTCTAATATAATAGACAAAGTGTTTCCCCGGCATCCATATCGGACACGTGCAACAACTAGGGCCATGGATCAGATGGAAAAGAAGAACGAGGAAATGAGGAGTGATATTGACTCGCTGAAGAGTCAGATGGCTCAAATCCTGGAAAAATTAAGCGAACTGGGACAAAGAGAAGAAAAAGGGACCCCTCAAAACAACGTAGCAGAAAGCAGCTCTCAAGGGATGCCTTTCGTTCCGACCTATCCGTTCGGCTTCCAAATGCCTCTTACTTACCAAATCCCTCCACAACCTACGATCGAATCACCAGAGGTCCAATGGCCGCAATATGGTCTCCCACCTAGCTACACACCCCCGACAGCTCAGGACTCACAAATTTCACAATCCTCCCGAGCCCAGCAACGAGAGAATTCGGTTGTTGATCCTAATCCCCTCTTTGGCTTTATCCCAAATCACCCTCCACAAAATAATAACCAAGGAATGACCACAGTTAACCAACCAACTGCTCCCCAACTTCAACCTAAAAACCTAGGCAACCAGGGGAATCCTTCGATCTCGAGTATCCACCAACTGCACAGGAATTGGAGGGAGGTCGATCCAAAGAGAAGTTGGAAAGCCTTGAGGAAAGGTTACGGGCTGTTGAAGGGAGAAGCTATGGGTTTGGGGAAGCTACTGATCTATGTTTGGTTGCAGATGTGGTAATTCCACCAAAATTTAAAGCTCCTGATTTCCATAAATACAAAGGCATCACCTGTCTGAAGGCCCATCTCACAATGTACTGCCGGAAAATGGCGTCGCATGCGCGCGATGACAAGCTTTTAATTCATGTATTCCAGGACAGCTTGGATGGAGTGGCTTTAAACTGGTACACGAATCTCGAGCGCACCCGAATCCACAGTTGGAAGGACCTGGCAGATGCGTTCTTGAAGCAATATAAATACAATATTGACATGGCTCCCGACAGATTGGAGCTACAATCTCTGAGAAAGAAGGACCTTGAGTCATTCAAGGAATATGCACAGAGATGGAGAGAGATTGCTGCCCAAGTCCAACCCCCTCTTTCTAATAGAGAAATGGTGACCTTGTTCATCAACACCCTAGGAGACCCTTATTATGAGATGATGATAGGGAGCATCTCCTCGAACTTCCCAGATATAGTAATGACAGGAGAAAGAATTGAAGCTGGAATAAGGAGTGGCAAAATAGCCCAATCTACCGCGAGTAATTCCAAGAAGCCCTTTAACGGGTCTAACAAGAAAGGAAATGCCAATGCAGTAATGATTAATACGCCCGAAGCAAGCCATTTTCAACCAAATCACCCAATAGCCTACATCAATTACCCATCCATCACTCCCAGTTCACCAATTCCCAACCCCATCACACCCTACTTTATGACTCCTCAATCACAACCCAATACTTCCTCCACACAATCACCCCATCCTAATCAAGCACAATACCCAAACAATAGCCAACCTAGACAGCAAAACAGCTAAGAACGAAAGCCCGTCCATTTTGATCCCATCCCCATATCATACACTGAATTACTACCCCACCTAATAAAAAATCGGTTGCTAATACCCATTCCCATGAAACCACTAAGTCCCCCATACCCTAAGGGATATGATCAAAACGGAAAGTGCGAATACCACCTTGGTGTTGTTGGTCATTCCACAGAGAACTGTCGATCCCTGAAGTTTAAGGTACAAGACCTCATCAACGCTGGATTGCTGAACTTTAAAGAGGCCAATCCAAATGTGGGGACAAACCCTTTACCGGGGCATGGAAGCCATCCACCAATGCTGTCGAGGAAAGTGTCATGGGGCCTTTGAAGACGAGAGTGGAAGATATTAAGACGTCATTGTCATTCGTCTTTAAAGAGATGTGCAATTTCGGGTTGATTGAAGGAAATCTAGATGAGAATTTCACGTGCGCATTACACCTGGGCGCTAGCCATTCGATAGAAGAATGTGATGAGTTCAAGAAGACCTTGCAAGACTTGATGGATAGACATTTCATCCAGATAAGCCGCCGCATGAATGATGAAGAGGTGTCAGCGGCTGACAGCCCAGCTCTAAGACCCCTTGTGGTGCATTAAACCAAAAATGTGATTGCTCCGCCGCCAAATGGACTTAGACCCATCACAATCCAAGTCCCAAGCGCCTTCCCTTATAAGGATAATAAGGCTGTCCCCTGGAGGTACGATGTACACGTTTGTGTAGAAGATCTAAAAGAGGACCAATCAGAAGGTCCCGTTGAATTTTTCGAAGTTACCAATATTGCAGGATTTGGAGGCATGACCCGCTGTGGTCGCATTTATACCCCCGAAAAGATAAGTCATTCATCACAGAGAGAAATTTTGAAGACTTATGGAGATAAGGGAAAAGCAAAGGCGGATATAGTTAATCAAGAGGTCGATACTGAAGAAAATGCGAAGGAAAGTGAGAAAAGGGTCTCAGACGAAGATGCTTGTGAATTCCTACAGTTCATAAGGCAGAGTGAGTATATGGTAATGGACCAGTTGAACCAAATCCCGGCTAGAATTTCACTCTTATCTTTGTTGTTCAACTCAGAGGCTCATAGGAGAGTATTGCTGAAAATACTGAATAAATGCCATGTTGTCCACGACATTTCTGTGGAAAAGCTTGAAGGGATTGTTGGTAACATTCATGCTAATAATCACCTTACGTTCACTGATGATGAAATACCAGCAGATGGAACGAGGCATAACAGAGCTTTACACATATCAGTAAAGTGTATGGGCTATGTTTTAGGTCGAGTGCTGGTTGATAATGGCTCTTCGCTAAACGTAATGCCAAAGACTACGTTGATAAAACTACCCTCGAATTCGTCGCACATGAGACCATGCTCCATGATAGTTAGGGCTTTTTATGGGTCCCGTAGAGAAGTCATTGGAGAAATAACACTGCCCATCCAAGTTGGTCCTACGACCTTTGAGGTCACCTTCCAAGTCATGGACATCATGCCCGCTTACAACTGCCTTTTGGGTCGACCTTGGATTCATTGTGCTGGGGCGGTACCCTCCTCCCTTCACCAGAAGCTAAAATTCATTGTTGACAACAAATTGGTCATCGTTGATGCTGAAGATGACCTTTTGGTGAGCCAGCCTTCGTCCACCCCCTATATTGAGGCTGCTGAAGAAGCTCTAGAAACCTCTTTTCAAGCCCTTGAAATCGCAAATACTACTTATGTACGAGAAGGGTCTCCCACCACAAAGCCTCAGCCACCTGGTGCGGCAATGATGGTAGCCAAAGTCATGCTTGAAAATGGATTCCGGAATGGATATGGTTTAGGCAGGAATGGACAAGGCCCTATCAGTCCACCCCAGTTGATTGAGAACAAAGGCCGATTCGGTCTGGGCTATAAACCCTCTAAGGAGGACAAGCAAAAGGTGGTTGAAGAAGAAAAAGAAAGAAGGCTGGCAAGGTTGGAGAATAAAGAGCAGAGGATTAGAGGGGTCCCTATATATGATCTGTCCCAGAGCTTTCGAAGTGCTGAATTTGAGTTCCCAAGCTCTATTTCTGCTATTGTTAAAGAGTACTCCCAAGAAGTTGAGCACGATGGCCTAGTCCGTGCTTGCCCACCAAACATGGAGCTTAACAATTGGAAGATCATTGAATTTCCTGTCATTTTTATGTCTAATTCAAAGTAATTTTGTAATGCAATCCTATTGCTCTGCCCAAGGCTTTAGGATAAACTCTTTTAAATAAGGGCACATGTGTTTATCATTTTTTATATTATTAATAAAATGTGCTTTGAATTCTCAAATGATTGCCTTTTGACCTCTCCACCCTTCTCTGAACTCGTATCTATCCTTGAACACCTTGTTTATCTCGCTTATTTTGTGAATTTAAAACAATGCAGGTCCAATAGTGATAAGCTTGAAAGTGACAACACTAGTACTGCATCGGGTAATTTTGAATTTCCTGTCGACCAGACCGATGAGGGGGTTGAGAGTGACTATGAACCGTCCCCTGAATTGCAAAGGTTGGTAGAACAAGAAGCCAAAGAGATTCAACCTCACAAGGAAGCAACCGGCTTAATTAATTTGGGGACTGAAGAAGAGAAAAAAAAGGTCAAAGTCGACACGTTCATGAAAGAAGAAGAACGTGCAAAGCTGGTGAAACTATTACACGACTATAGCGATGTCTTTGCTTGGTCATACCAAGACATGCCAGGTCTAGATACCAGCATCGTAGAACATAAGCTGCCATTAAAGCCAGAATGTCCCCCGGTCAAGCAAAAGCTAAGGCGAATGAAACTCAAAATGTCCTTAAAGATCAGAGAGGAGGTCAAAAAGCAATTCGATGCAGGTTTCCTTGCCGTAGCAAAATATCCCGACTGGGTTGCCAACATAGTACCAGTCCCCAAGAAAGATGGGAAAGTTCGAATGTGTGTTGATTACAGAGATCTGAATCGAGCTAGTCCCACGGACGACTTTCCCCTACCTCATATCGACGTGCTAGTAGATAACACAGCCCAAAACTTTGTTTTCTCTTTCATGGATGGATTTTCAGGGTATAACCAAATAAAAATGGCCGAAGAGGACATGGAAAAGACCACGTTCATCACGCCTTGGGGCACTTTCTGCTACAAAGTCATGCCATTTGGATTAAAAAATGCTGGGGTAATTTATCAGAGAGCAATGGTGACACTATTCCATGATATGATGCACAAAGAGGTTGAAGTTTATGTGGATGACATGATCGCAAAATCAAGAAGCGAAGAAGAAAATCTAGACCATTTGCAGAAGTTGTTTGAGCGCTTGAGGAAGTTCAGACTAAGGTTGAATCCCGCTAAATGCACTTTTGGCGTGCGGTCAGGCAAGCTGTTAGGTTTCATAGTAAGCCAAAAGGGAATAGAAGTCGACCCAGACAAAGTCCGAGCCATCCTCGAGATGCCACCCCCTAGAACTGAAAGAGAAGTACGGGGATTTCTGGTAAGACTGAATTACATCGCCCGTTTCATATCTCAGTTAACCGCAACGTGCTGATATTCAAGTTATTACGCAAGAATCAACCTATGGAATGGAATGATGATTGCCAAACAGCCTTCGATAAGGTGAAGCAGTATCTACAAGACCCTCCAGTCCTTGTGCCACCAGTCACATGAAGGCCCCTCATTATGTATCTCACTGTCCTAGATGGATCCATGGGATGTGTGTTAGGCCAACACGATGATTCTGGAAGGAAGGAGCAGGCCATTTACTATCTTAGCAAGAAGTTCACTGATTAGGAGGCTTGGTACTCTTTGTTAGAACAAACTTGTTGTGCACTAGCATGGGCAACCCATCGTCTTAGGCAATACATGTTAAGTCACACAACTTGGTTAGTGTCTAAAATGGACCCGATAAAGTATATCTTTGAGAAGCCTGCCCTTACAGGAAGGATTGCTCGCTGGCAAATGCTATTGTCAGAATATGATATGTTATATGTCACCCAAAAGGCAATCAAAGGTAGCGCCTTGGCTGACTCTCTAGCCCACATGCCTGTAGAGGATTATTAGCCGATGTAGCATGAATTTCCTGATGAGGACATTATGACCTTACACGAAGAAGGTGAGTCATCGAAGAAATGCGAGTGGACTATGATGTTCGACGGAGCTTCTAACATACTGGGGCATGGAATTGGTGCAATATTGATATCCCCTGAGAAGGGATACATCCCAATCACTGCTAGATTGTGTTTTGATTGCACAAACAATATTGCAGAATATGAAGCATGCACTCTAGGACTTGAAGCAGCATTAGAGACGAAAATCAAAATTCTTAAGGTATTCGGTGATTCCGCGCTAGTCATTCATCAGCTAAGGGGTGAATGGGAAACCTGAGATGAGAAGCTAATCCCCTATCACCAGTACATTATGGGGTTACTAGAGAATTTTGAAGAAGTCACCTTTGAGCATATTCCTCGAGAAGACAACCAGCTAGCCGATGCTTTATCCACTTTAGCATCCATGTTTGAGTTAAATCAGAATGGAGACATGCCGCTCATAAAGATTCAGCGTCGAGACCAACCTGCCTACTGTCAATCAATAAAGGAAGAACCAGATATAAAGCCCTGGTATCATTACATCAAGATGTATATCAAAAGTAGAGAGTATTCGCCAGGTGCTTCTAAGAATGACAAAAGAACTCTAAGGAGACTGGCTATGAGTTTCTTTCTAAATGGAGAGGTACTCTACAAGAAAAATCACGACATGGTACTTCTTAGATGTGTAGATGTAGCTGAAGCTCATAAAATTATCAAAGAAGTCCACGAAGGATCCTTCGGGACACATGCAAATGGCCATGCTATGGCAAGGAAAATCTTACGGGCTGGCTACTACTGGCTGACTATGGAAAAGGACTGCTTTAAGTACGTGAAGAAATGCCACAAATGCCAAACGTACGCCGACAATATCAATGTGCCACCTACTTCACTAAATGTCTTGTCTTCACCTTGGCCATTTTCAATGTGGGGAATGGATTTCATCGGCCCTATTAAGCCTAAGGCCTCGAATGGGCATCGTTTTATCCTTGTGGCAATTGACTACTTCACAAAATGGGTTGAAGCTGCTTCATATGCCAGTGTCACTCGGAATATCGTGGTGAAATTCATCAAAAAAGAGTTAATATGTCGCTATGGCCTTCCGAGTAAGCTCATTACTAACAACGGGACTAATTTGAACAATAAAATGATGACGGAATTGTGTGAGGACTTCAAAATTCGGCATCATAATTCGTCTCCCTACCGCCCAAAGATGAATGGGGCAGTCGAAGCAGCCAACAAAAACATCAAGAAAATCATTCAAAAGATGGTGGTCACATACAGAGACTGGCACGAGATGCTCCCATTCGCAATACATGAATACCGTACATCTGTTCGCAAGTTGAGATCCCTTCCTTAAGGGTACTAATGGAGACCAAGCTAGACGACGCCGAGTGGGTTCAAGCCCACTTCGATCAGTTAAACCTCATTGATAGTAAAAGGCTCAATGTAATTTGCCATGGTCAATTGTACCAGAAAAGGTTAAAAAGGGCATTCGAAAAGAAAGTGCATCCTAGAGAATTTCGAGAAGGAGACTTGGTGCTGAAAAAGATCATCCCCTTTCAAAAAGACTGTCTCGGTAAATGGGCTCCAAACTATGAAGGACCTTATGTGGTTAAGAAAGCATTCTCGGGAGGAGCCCTAATCCTCACAAACATGGACGGAAAGGATCTTGCGAGTCCGGTGAACTCTGATGCCATAAAGAAATATTATGCCTAAAAAAAAAAGAGAGAATAAAAAAAAAAAAGCTCGCTAGGTTGAAAACCCGAAAGGGCGGCCTAGGCAAAAGTTAGAGCGACCCGGTGGGTTGAAAACTCGAAAGAGCAACCCAGGCAAAAATTAGGGTCAAAATTAAAGTCATCACTAGGCTGAAAACCTGAAAAGGCAGACTAGTGAAAAGTGAGAAATAAAATCAAAGAAACCACATGGCATGTCAAACCATAAACTGGGGCAATAAAAGATCTAGAAAACTGGGGCAATTCCTCTCTCAATCTGATCGACTGGTATTCAAGATTGCCACTATGCGATACTAGCGCTATTATTGAGAAAGCACCACTTAAGGAACGAAAAGCCTTTTTCATAGTTCCCACCTTTGTATATATTGCGTTGTACATATTGCGCTATACTTTTGTTCTCAATATCCAATATCCTTGTAAATGCTCGTTTCATCTCGAATAAAACTCGCCCTCTTTCTCTATGAGAAATTCATTTGGCATTTTATTAATCATATATTAAATGAAAACACATGTTTACATCTACAGCTTGAAGCATTACATCTGCCTTGATAGATTAAAAATTGTAGTGAACTTGATGAACTCTCCCAAGATGAAAGCTCTCAAAACATAGTAAGGGGGTACGGACGGGTCATCACTCTAAAGTGGGAGCTCTTGCAAGAAACCGACTTGAGACACACTTAAATCGAGATCTGAGGAAGCTCAACATGTTGGCTCGGTTCTAAACTCTTTGGAGCACGTTACTGCATGGGGTCGAGGAAACACCTTTGTCGCAGATAAATGAGCTTTAAGTTTAAAAGTTCAGGTGAAATAACTTCTTTTTGTGAATATTAAAAGCATGCATTTTGCATCCCATGCATCTTACATTAAGCATCATACACATATGTCTTGGTTCGCGTTGCTTGTCCGTTACCATCATGTTTTTTAGGACCTCGTGCCTGCTACTACATCTCAAAGCCCACTATCGGTCTGGCACCTCTTTCTCCTTTTAAAGCCCGGAATCGGCCCGACACCCCTTCTACATTTCAAAGCCCAGTATCGGCCTGGCACCTCTTTCTCCTTTTAAAGCCCGGAATCGGCCCGACACCCCTTCTACATTTCAAAGCCCAGTATCGGCCTGGCACCTCTTTCTCCTTTTAAAGCCCGGAATCGGCCCGACACCCCTTCTACATTTCAAAGCCCAGTATCGGCCTAACACCTCTTTCTCCTTTTAAAGCCCGTAATCGGCCCAGCACCCCTTCTACATTTCAAAGCCCAGTATCGGCCTGGCACCTCTTTCTCCTTTTAAAGCCCGGAATCGGCCCGACATCCCTTCTACATTTCAAAGCCTAGTATCGGCCTGACACCTTTTTCTCCTTTTAAAGCCCGGAATCGGCCCGACACCATTTTTGCATCTTAAAGCCCAGTATCGGCCTGACACCTCCTTTTGGTTTTTGTCAAATCCCAGTATCGGATTAACACCTGAGGCCCAACCTGGTACCCTCCTTGCTATCTTGCCTAGAATTTCAAGCACCTCAAACTAGGTTTACGATAAAATTTGATTCATATCTTTACTTATTCCTTATCAAATAATTTGAATAGCATTGTTATTCTCCTTATTTTGATAAGGAATTCGTAAAGAGGGGCAACTGTGAATACTAAATTTTATCTTACTAATAATAATGTTAATTAGTCAATTAATTGACTAGTTGTTAATAATAATAAAAAAAAAAAGAGGAGAAGGGAATGAGAAAGAAACGTGAAAAGCTTAACAGGGAATATATTATTATTATCATTGTTACTTGACTTAGTCAAGTATTTGTTTTTAATAATAATAATAATAATAAATAAATAAGTAAATAAATAAAAGATGTAAAAGAAAAACATAGTGCTAAGTAGTTAGTTATAAAAAATAACAATAATAATAATAATAATAATAATAATAATAATAATAATTATTATTATTATTATTGTTATTATAATTATCAGCCAAAAAAAGGAAAAAAAGAAAAAGAGAGAAAAAGAAGGAAACAGAATAAGGAGTGGAAGTACAGTTATTCCTCTGCAAATTAAAAATGCCAAGAAATTAGGAGGAGTAGTGGAAACATGGGTCTCTTTATGTTGATTAAGAGATAAGACTTTAATTCTCCCTGTAAAAAAGTCTTATCTTGACTCAGAGAAGAGAGGTTTTTTGATCGTAAAAAAAGAATAGAGCAGAGAGAAATTAAATTCTTTAGAAATTTATTTTAAAGAAGGAAAAGAAGGAATTCTCTTTCGTTCAAGAGGGAAATACAAGCAGGATTGCAATTGACCAATCTTCACAGGTAAATATATTTTGTCATTGCCGTATTTAAATTTTCCTTCTAGTTTATATTCATACATTTTATTTATTAAAAAGAAAAAATTCATTCGTTCATCACCTAAATTAGGAGAAGAAATATATGTAATTTAATAACAACCCTCACCTTCTCTCTTCAACATAATCTTCATTATTGTCTCTCAAAAAATTTCTCTCAGGAACCTTAATGTAATTTTCATCATTCTTTTTGTTTTTTTGTTTTTTCGTGTGTTTGTGTTTAGTTTTTTGGTTTATTTTGTTTTTGTGCTTTTTCGTTTTTTCTTGTGTTGTCTGTTTCTGCTTGTGCTTTTTGCTGTTTGTACCACCTTGCATTTTTGCTGTATTTTTTACTTTCGACACCCCAACATTTTTAGGTACGCTGTATTATTATTATTATTTTCTTTCTGCACCACACATTTTTGCTTTCAACACCGACAATATTTTGTGTCTCTTTTGTTTTTTGTTTCTTTTGTTTTTGCGTTTCTAATGTTTGAACCGCCCTGCATTTTGCCGTATTTTTTTACTTTTGGCACCTCGATGTTTTTAGGTATGCTGTATTTTTTGCTTTCTGCACCACTCATTTGTTTGCTTTCAACACCCTAAACACTCTTGTCTCTTGTGTTATCTGTTTCTATTTTTTTTCATTTTCGCGGTTTAAACCGCCTTGCATTCTTGTTGTGTTGTGTATGGACTTTCATTTTCACCTTTGGCACCTCAATTTTTTTCGAGTATGTTGTGTTCCCTTTTTGCTTTCTGCACCCCCAATTTAAAAAAAACACGATCTTTGGGTCTGACTGAGTTGCGAATGCTTCCTTCAGAGTTAAATTGTCGAGTTTGGGTTTACTGAGTAGTCTTATGCTAACTTAAACCCAAGTGTTTTCTTAATTAATCGTCTTTAAACCTTACTTTGTTTTTAAGAAAAAAGAATATATGTTTCTCTTAAAATGTGACTAAGTTGCGATTGCTTCCTTCAGATTTTGGGTTCACTGAATAGTCAAGTGCTGACTTGAACCCGCCCCTTTTTGAAATCAATTATTTCCAAAAAACCTTAAGAACTACGTGTCTTTGATTCCTCCCCGATCCGAGGATACGTAGGAGTGTGAACCAAACCTGTCAAGCCTAAAAAAATAAAAAAAATTTTTCCTCTCGTTAATAAATAAGTGTAATTCTTTTGAGTGATATTAAATATTTTTTAAATTAAAAAATCCTTGCACAATTAATTAGAAGGTAACCGCTTACATAGCGGACGTCGTAGGGTGCTAACACCTTCCCTATACGTAATCGACTCCCGAACTCATTCATGGTTTCAAAGACCTTCTTTTTAAGTTTTTCCGAGGTTTTCTTTAATAAATCTTGGTGGCGACTCCGTTGTTTAATTTATCACCATCCCCGCCGCGACCCCGGTTGCGACATTGATTATGAACTGTCATATTCGAATATGTGCTGTCAATATTCGAATAGTATTCGAATGTGCATGTCTATGTTCGAATAGTATTCGAATATGCAAGATAGTATTCGAATATGCAAGTGAAGAATTAAATACAGGAGCCTTATATTCAAATATATATTCGAATATGGACCCCAAAGTCTATAAATAGGGGTGCCTTGTCTCCAAACTGGCTGTTCTTTAGTTTCCTCACTTCTCACATTCCTAAAACCTCTGTTCCCAATCCAACTACGTCACAACTCTTTCACCCTAAGGCTTCCATCTCATAAAGGTTCCAAACGGTTTGAATTAGATTCAGAGGCACTAAGGTAAAGGAATTGGAGTAGGAGATTGGGCTTGGAAGCGAAGGATAAAAGGATTTAGGGAAGTTCCAGGTGACCCTGAAAACCCCAAATCCCTAATACTTAGAATATAGGAACATGTGACAAGGGAATGATAGGAACAATGTTTGAAATATGCATGAAATGATTGATATGTGTATGAATTTGATAGGCTTTATTTTGATGAATGATGCATGTGATGTCGAGAAACATGTTAAAGATATAAATAAGGTTTTTCCAGAATTAAATGTAACACTAACTGGGAATTTGATATTGAATTGTTTTTAAAATGGTTTCAAAAGGATTGTGTCCCAATATTAGTATATTCAAATATGGAATGCCATGTTCAAATAGATATGAATATAACACCTCTGTCACATAGAAATCCGAGTGTGAAGTACATGGTAATCAGATAAGTGTATACTGGAAACCCTTGTTTGTACGCTATGTGATTGATATGACTGTGTGATGCATTAGAACTGAAAATGGAAATGTTAAAAGAGGCTCTTCCCACTCAATAGAGATTGAGCAAGAGGGTTAAGTCCCACCGGAAGTAGACCGGGTAAGAGGACAGAGCAGGAAATGGAAAAGATGAGAATGTAGGGTTATCCCGAAAGGGGAAAAATAACCTAAAGTACTGGGCTATCTTCACGAGGTAGGTAGTCGAAGTACAAAGGGTACTATCTTAACAAGGTAGGTAGTTACCTGGGCTAGCACGAGAGACAGTTAGTAGCCCGGCAGGAGGATCCTGGGGGGACGCTCACCAGGACCGTGATGATGATGAGCTCAATACGCGTTACTGCCACGTGTTTTGGTGGATTCCCGGTGCACAGGTTTTCCCGTTAAAAGAGGAAAGATATGAAAATGGAAAATGATCTTGCATACTTATCTATGTGATTGAAATTATACTTGTTGTATGTATGTTTGGTAGGGCTTGGATTTGAGACGGTTTTCCAATTAGATTGGCTGTAATACTTTATAAAACTATTTCTCTACTAACGACGGGTTACTCAGTTATATGTCGAAGCATATAACTGAAGGTTACAGTATTGCAGGTGGCTCGGACTCGGAGGGTGTCAGCGCGTGAGCAATTTTGCAGCCCTTTTTTGTTACTTAGGTAGTCATTTGTATCATTGTATGGCTACCTTAGCTGGATACATGTATATTCTCTGGACTGTAGACAAACACTAATGTAAATATTAGTATTTTGATATATTTATATATGTTGTTCAAAATTCCGCTGTGTTTATGTTAAAAAAAAAACTACCCTAAAAATCTAGGTGTTACAATTTGGTATCAGAGCAGTTTGGTCCTATCTGGACTGTGTTATCCCAATGCGTAACATAGATAAAAGTCCAGAGAAATAAGTCCTGTCTTAACCTGAGATGTTGATCGTATGCGATTCATTATATTGAGCCTGATCAACTCAGTGTGATGCGTTGTATGCAGGAAGACATGGCAGGCAGACCACCCGGTAGACCTCGTACTAACACCAATGCGACACCAACTCCGAGTGATTCTCCGTTAATACAGCAGATGGCACAGACCATGACTTAAATGATGGAGGCGCAAGGATGGGTAGACCGATATTAGAGTTTCCATAGACTTGACCCACCCATTTTCTCTGGTGGAAGAGATCCCATGATAGCCGAAGAGTGGCTAGATCAATTGGAGGAGATATTTAGAATATCTAGATCTGCCGATCAGGACAATGTGGAGTTGGCTACTTATAGACTGAGAGGAGAAGCGGCACAGTGGTGGAAACGGTATCGCGAACATATGGAGGCAACAAGAGGACATGTGACATAGGAGGAATTTAAGACTCTGTTTTTGAACAGATATTTTCCCTCTAATGTGAAGGATCAGAAGGAGATAGAATTTTTGACACTGCAACAAGGAGACATGACGGTGGACGAATATGTTGCCAGATTTGAGAGTTTAGCCCGATTTTCGAATAACCTTTAGAACCAACTTGATGAGGCATGGAAGTCTAAGAGGTTCGAGCAAGGCCTTAGACCGGAGGTCAGGAACTTGGTAATCACTCAGCAAATCCGGGAGTATTAGACCTTGATCCAAGCATGCCAACTTGTTGAACAGTCTTTGGCTGCGGTGATCGCTAGTAGACAGTTGACGTGGAAGTAAGGCTTGGAGATATATTGTACGCATCATCCTACTTTTGATTTCCATAATTTGCCTAAGTATGATATTGGCCCAAAGTATTTAATTGTTTGTATGATAAATGTTGAGAATTCGGTGGGTGTTGATTCTCTCTCTATACTCCGAGACTTTCCCGATGTATTTCCCGAAGATATAGAATCCTTGCCACCCGAAAGAGAAGTAGAGTTGGCAGAAGTAAAGCGCCAGATTGAAGAACTTATGCAGAAGCAGTTCATTAGACTAAGCGCTTCGTGGGGAGCCCCAGTATTGCTTGTCAAGAAGAAAGATGGGAAATTGCGGCTGTGTGTAGACTACAGAGAGCTGAATAAGATGACAGTAAAGAATAAGTATCCTTTGCCGCGGATTCATGATTTACTTGATCAGTTAGGGGGAGCCAAGGTGTTTTCAAAGATTGATCTTCGTTCAGGATATCATCAAATCAGAATCAAGCCTGAGGATATTCCTAAGACTGCTTTCCGGACGCGGTACGGTCATTATGAGTACTTGGTGATGCCGTTCGGATTGACAAATGCTCCTGCTATCTTCATGGACTACATGAACTGGATTTTTTGACCTTACTTGGACAAGTTTGTTGTAGTTTTCATTGACGATATTCTCATCTACTCCAAGACTGCAGAAGGGCATGGAGAGCACTTAAGATTGGTGTTAGGAATACTCAGAGTGAAGCAACTGTATGCTAAGTTGGATAAGTGTGATTTCTAGCTAGAGGAAGTTCAATTTCTAGGCCATGTGATTAACAAAGATGGTGTGGCTGTGGATCCAAGTAAAGTTGAAGTCGTGATAAAGTGGGAAAGACCAACCAATTCCACAGAAATTCGGAGTTTCCTAGGGCAAGCAGGATACTACCGGTGATTCATCGGAGGATTCTACCAGATTGCCATTCCCTTGATTAAGTTAACAAGGAAGGGTGTTCCGTTTGTGTGGGATGCCAAGTGCGAAGACAACTTTCAGTTGTTGAAAGAAAAGCTGACAACAGCGCCGGTGAGGAAACTGAAGAACAACCAGTTTGGAGACAAGGCACCCCGATTTATAGACTTTGGGGTCGATATTCGAATATATATTCGAAGATAAGGCTCATGTATTCAGTTCTTCACTTGCATATTCGAATACTATAACTTGAAATCGTGTACTATACACTTGAAAAATAAGGTGTTTTTTACTTTAAAAATTCAAACGCATATTTTAAATTTATTAAATTATTTGATTTTTTTGACAACAATGTATTGTTCACCATGAAGTTTCTAGATTAATTTACACTATTTTTTTATATTTTTAAAATATCAACAGTAAATGCAAATGCTCTACGTTTGGAGTTTCGATGATTTCACAACAAACCAAGAATCAAAGGGATAAATCACGCGAATAAGCACAGTAAACAGATCCACAACAACAAAGGGTATTTAGGTTGTTAAAGTATGAATGTAAGTTTGATTAAGGCTCTTTGAATTTGAAACAAACATTTTTCTAAAAAGGAATTTTAGAAAAATATTAAGAGTCAAAAATAAAATCATTTTCAAAGGAAAAGACCCTCAAAGAAAATATCTAAAAATTAATTTTTACTTGAAAAAGTCAAAATTGGGTGTATATTCGAATATCAAGGTTCTGGAAATAAAATTTGAAATTCCTAGCAAATATATTCGAATATATATTCGAATATGGCTTGCCATATTCGAAGACATATTATATTGGCCTTATCACTTTTCAGAAACTGTGTATTCGAATATATATTCGAATATATATTCGAATATAACAAGAAACCTAGGCCTTGTCACCTTCCAGAACTATTATATTCGAATACATATTCGAATATGGAATCTCCATATTCGAATATATATTCGAATATGAAGCCTACAGAAATCAATTTTTTAAACGCAGAAACACTATATTCGAATACATATTCGAATATGAAAGTGCTATATTCGAATATGTAAGTGCTATATTCGAATAGCATATTCAAATATGAAAGTAAAATATGCGCAGCTTCTGACTGTTGTTTCTGCCATCTATATAAAGGGCTTCTGACTTAGAATATAACATACCCTTGTGAGCTTAACACTGTATTGAAATATTAATTCCTATCATCAATCTCTCTAAATCAAGGGTCTTGTGCTTTTGCCTAAGGCTTACTTTGTTTTTTACCTATACTGTTTCTTTCATCAAAACAAAGAGCCTTAAATCAAATATATTAGAGCTTCAAGTTTTATCATTTACTCTTTTGAGAGTTTCAATTGTTGTGAGCTAATTTTGTGTGAAGGTGTGGTATCCTTCTAAATTGTTTGAAGGTGGGGTATCCTTCAAAAGTGTTCTTAGGGTGAGGTATCCCTAGATTGAGGCCTTTAAAATTGGTGGGGTATCCAATTGAGAAAGGTGCTCTTAGTGTGTAATTGTTGAAAAGTTATATAAGTAATCTCGCGTGGCAGAGATTCGTAGACTGGACGTAGGTCACAAGTGGTGTGTGACTGAACCAGTATAAAACCAGGTGCTATTCTCTCTATCCCTAAAACTTATATCTGTTTAAGTTTATTTAATCTTCATTTCTGCTTTTCATTATATTTCAATTCCATACGTCAACTAATATATATTTGTTCAAGTTTGGTTATAATCTTAAACGAATTTTGTGGAAAAATTTTTAAGCTCAATTCACCCTCCATCTTGAGCATAGAGGCCACTTGGTTAACAAGTGGTATCAGAGCTTGGTCCTTGTTTAAAGAGCTTCACAGCTTCAAGGTAATGGCCTCTTTTCAAAACATGTCTATCCAGGAAGGTGCCTCCACAAATAGACCTCCATTCTTTAATGGAGACAACTACTCTTTTTGGAAAATTAAAATGCAAGCTTGGGTAGAAGGAATTGATGTCGCCGTATGGGATGCTATAGAGGAAGGTCCATTTATTCCCATGCACACTGTTGATGGTAAGGTAGTTGAAAAGCCTTTAAAAGAGTGGTCTCTCGAAGAAAAGAGACTTGCTCAATTTGGTCTAAGAGCCAAAACTATAATCATCTCTGCACTAGGTAATGATGAATTTCCTAGAATTTCAAATTGTAAAACTGCTAAAGAAATGTGGAATGTGTTAAAAGTAACACATGAAGGAACTGATGAGGTAAAAAGATCAAAGATAAATGCTTTGACTAGAGAATTTGAAATGTTTCAAATGAATTCAAGTGAAAACATCCAAGATATGAAAAAACATTTTACATATCTTATAAATCAACTACATGCCTTGGGAAAAGATTATTCAAATGAAGATCTTATTAACAAAGTTTTAAGATGTCTTAGCAGGGATTGACAACCAAAGGTCACTGCCATTGGCTAAACAAGGGATCCACGAACAATGTCATTAGAAACCTTGTTTGGCAAGCTAGAAGAGCATGAACTTGAGTTAAGTCGTTTGGATCAACTTGAGGGAGTTGACAAGAAAAAGAAAGGCATTTCCTTCAAAGCAACCACTACTCCACCTCAAGAGATAGAAGAAGATGAAAGCAACTTTGATCCAACCAACATAGATGATGAGACCGTGATTCTCTTCGCCAAAAGATTCAATAAATTCTTCAAGAAAAGAGAATCATCAAGAAGACCATCAAATTTCACACCAAGGAAAACATTTAACAAGGGAGAAGGATCAAATCAAGGTCCAACTTGTTATGAGTGTGGAAAAACTTGACATATGAAGATGGAATGTCCCATGAATAAAAATAAGAATGAAACACAGGAGAAAAGATTTGTCAAAGGAAAGAAAATTAGAAGAGCATACATTGCCTGGGATGGTAATGATACAGAATCATCTGATGAATCGGAGAGCGAAATAGCCAACCTATGCCTCATGGTCAACCATGATGAAGATGATCTTCTTGATGAAGATGAGGTAAAAGATTATGAAAACTCTAACTATAGCTTTGATGAACTGCAAGATGCTTATAATGAATTACATGAAAAGTCTATGATCATTGCTAAAGAACTTGCTAAAACTAAGAAAGAAAAAGGTCTTCTAAATGACAAAATAGATATCCTTAGTCGTGATATTATCAAAATGAGACAAATTCAAATTCCATTCGGTAGTTTTAAATATGATTGTGAATCTTGCCAAATGAATAAATCACCCTCTTGTACTTCATGTGATGTTCATTTGAAAGAAATTGATAAGCTAAAGAATATGATTGCCAAAGGTAAAGGTCCTTTGACAAAAATAGAAAATCCTTGCAAATCACAAACATGTACTTCTTGTGATTCACACTTAAAAGAAATTGAGGATTTAAATAATGTGCTTGCTAAATTTACAATGGGTAGAGACAACCTAAACATCTTACTTGGTAAGCAAGGATGTCATTTCAAAAAGGCTGGTTTAGGATATAATCCAACCAATAATCAAAAGCTCTATAAAAACTTCTTTGTCTCTTCAAAAACCTCTTCTAGTCCATTCATAACTTGTTTTTATTGTGGATTAAAAGGTCATAGCGCTACTACTTGCAATACAACAAAAATTAGTGTGCCACATGAAAAGAAAATATGGTTTCTCAAAGGCACCATTGGAAAAACTAACCCTCAAGGACCCAAGAAACCATGGGTACCTAAGAAACAAAATTAAAATGTTTTTGTAGGTATGCTTGGTGGTAAAAGAATCAAAATGGTATCTTGATAGTGGATGCTCCAAGCATATGACAGGAGACAAAACAAAATTCTCATCCTTCACACCTAAGGATGGAGGATATGTTACATATGGTGACAACAACAAAGGAAAAATCCTGGGTACAGGTAAAGTTGGTAAGACTTCTTCAACTTCCATCGATAATGTACTTTATGTTGAAGGATTAAAACATAATCTGTTAAGTATTATCCAATTATGCGATAAAGGAAATGATGTTATGTTTAATTCTTATTTATGCTCTATTATTAGCAAAGAGAATAACTCAATTAAATTTATGGGTCATAGGATTAACAATGTTTATATGATTAGTTTAGATGATATATCCTCAAATGATGCACAATGTTTTATAACTAAAGAAGAATAATCTTGGCTATGGCACAAAAGGATTGCACACATTCATATGGACCATTTGAATAAACTAATTTCAAAAGAATTGGTTATTGGTTTGCCCAAAATTCGTTTTGAAAAAGATAAATTATGTGATGCTTGTCAAAAGGGTAAACAAACAAAAAGCTCTTTTTAATCTAAAAATATTGTTTCAACCTATAGACCCTTGCAACTATTGCACATGGACTTATTTGGTCCATCAAGAATTATGAGTTTAGGGGGAAATTACTATGGACTTGTAATTGTTGATGATTTTTCCAGATACACGTGGACTCTCTTTTTATCTCACAAAAATCAAGCCTTTAAAGCTTTTAAGAGATTAGCAAAAGTCATTCAAAACCAAAAGGATTTGAAAATTGCATGCATACGCAGTGATCACGAAAAGGAATTTGAAAATATTGACTTCGAAAGATTTTGCGATAAAAATGGCATTGAGCATAACTTCTCATCTCCAAGGACCCCACAACAAAATGGTGTTGTGGAGAGGAAAAATCGCTCACTAGTTGAGTTAGCTAGAACAATGCTCAATGACATGAATCTTCCAAAATATTTTTGGGCAGATGCAGTAAGTATTGCATGTCATGTTATGAACCGAGTTCTCATTCGACCTATTTTAAAGAAAACCCCTTATGAACTTTTGAAGGGTAGAAAACCCAACATATCTTATTTCCATATTTTTGGATGCAAATGCTTTGTGCTTAATAATGGGAAAGAAAATCTGGGCAAATTTGATGCCAAAGCTGATGAGGGTATATTCTTAGGATACTCCTCAACTAGTAAAGCATATAGAATTTATAATAAAAGAACAATGACTGTTGAAGAATCTATTCACGTCACTTTTGATGAATCTAACACCAAAAGCAGGAACTCTTGAAGACACAAGCATTCATGAAGAAAGAAGAATAGAAGAAAACGAAAAGAACATGCCAGAAATTCTAACTCACATACCAACTGAGACACAAAATGAACTACCCAAAGAATGGAGAGCTGCAAAACATCATCCAATTGATAACATTATTGGTGATATTTCAAAGGGGGTAACCACTAGACACTCTCTTAATAATGCATGTAACTTTATGGCTTTTGTATCTCAAATTGAACCTAAAATCGTAGATGAAGCAATTAGTGATGAACATTGGGGGATAGCTATGCAAGAAGAGCTAACCCAATTTGAAAGAAATCAAGTTTGAGATCTAGTCCCTAGGCCTAATGACCATCCAATAATAGGAACTAAGTGGGTCTTTAGAAACAAACTAGTTGAAACTGGCATAATAACTAGAAACAAAGCTAGATTGGTAGCAAAAGGGTTTAATCAAGAGGAAGGTATAGATTATGAAGAAACATATGCTCCTATAGCTAGACTTGAAGCCATTAGACTCCTACTTGCCTTTGCTTGTATCATGGATTTTAAACTTTATCAAGTGGATGTCAAAAGTGTTTTCTTGAATGGCTATATACAAGAAGAAGTTTATGTTGAACAACCTCCTGGTTTTGAAAACGCTGAACTTCCAGGTCATGTTTACAAACTCAAGAAAGCCTTATATGGACTGAAGCAAGCCCCTAGAGCTTGGTACGAAAGACTAAGTAAATTTCTCTTGAACAATAACTTTCAAAGAGGCAAAGTAGATAACACATTATTCATAAAACAAAGGCACAATGACATACTACTTGTACAAATTTATGTCGATGATATAATTTTTGGTGCTACTAACGAAAATCTCTGTAAAGAGTTTGCTACAAGCATGCAGGGAGAATTTGAAATGTCCATGATGGGAGAACTTACATTTTTCCTTGGATTTCAAATTAAACAAATAAAAACAAGGAACTTTTGTGTCACAAACAAAATATTGCAAAGAATTGCTCAAGAAATTTGGCATGGACAGTGCTAAAGAAATAAGTACTCCTATGGGTACATCATGCTATCTTGACAAAGATGAAAAAGGTAAACCCGTTGATGTGTCAAAATAACGAGGTATGATAGGATCCTTGCAATATTTAACTGCGAGCAGACTTGATATAATGTTTAGTGTATGTATGTGCGCTAGATATCAGGCATGCCCTAAAGAATCACATCTTAGTGCTGTAAAAAGAATTATGAGATATTTGATTGGCACCTGTACCATGGGCTTATGGTATCCTAAAGGTGCATCCTGCTCTTTAATTGGATATTCTGATTCAGATTTTGCTGGATGTAAGTTGGATAGAAAAAGTACTAGCGGCGCATGTCATCTTCTTGGAAATTCATTAATTTCATGGCACAGTAAGAAACAAGTTAGTGTGGCATTATCCACTGTTGAAGCTGAATATGTAGCGGCAGGAAGTTGTTGTGCCTAAATTCTCTGGTTAAAACAACAACTTAAGGACTATGGTATTCATTTGCATAACATTCCACTAAAATGTGATAACACTATTGCCATAAATCTCACGAAAAACCCTATTATGTACTCAAGAACCAAACATATTGAAATTAGACATCACTTCATTAGAGATCATGTTCAAAAAGGTGACTGTGTACTTGAGTTCATTGATACATCTAAACAGCTAGCTGATATCTTCACTAAGCCTCTTCCAACCGAAAATTTCTATTTTGTAAGAAGAGAGCTAGGCATACTTGATCAATATTATGCTATTTAAATTGCTTTATTATTTAATCTGTTACTGACTTGGGCGTCGGAGCCTTTTCTTTTTGTTTTGCAAGTCTCATGGGAAAAAGAAATCAGGATCTCATTCTTATTATGAGCTTCACTTCAATATTCGAATACTATATTCGAATATGACCTTTCTGTGGTCATATATTCGAATATATATTCGAATACAAAATAAGTATACATGTCTTCAAAATTACAAGAATCAATTACAGATTTCATATATTCGAATATGCTATTCGAATAGATCACTACAACACACTTATATTCGAATAAATATTCGAATATGTCAGTCAAATATTCGAATATAACCTTACCCATATTCGAATATTCCATCAAAATATTCGAATACATATTCGAATATTTCACCTAATATTCGAATACATATTCGAATATGGGCATTCTTGCGCATATAAAAGGATAACCCTCTTTAACTCCCAAATCACACTACTTCTCTTTTTCATCTCTTGTTCAACATACTTCTGTTTCCACTTCAATTTTTTTTTTCACTCCAAAAATCACAAAATGGCCTCTTCACCACCATCCTCTCCTCCTGCTACTCAATCTCCACCATCACCAACCCACAAACGACCCCGTTTCAAACGTACCGCTGTCAACAAGCCACCTTCCATACCTCGTGGGCCACGAAGTGGATCCTCTTCCTCCTCCGTTCCTCTCGCCACCACTGGTTTTACTCCCGACTTCCAGCGATGGTTCTCCAATGCCTCACAGATTACAAAATTCCAGTCTGGGTTTTCTGACAGGAAAATTGTTGACCCATGGTGGGTTAACATGCCTTGGTTTCATTCTTAAGGTTTTTCCTTTGTCTCTTGGCTTGAATCAGCCAATCTTGTGCCTTTTCTCAGTATTCAGGAAAAAGTCTATCCTAACCTCGTCCGTGTATTCTATTCCAACCTCGCCTACAATTCTGAAACCTGCACAATCTCGTCTGAAGTGAAAAAGACGAAAATTCAAATTCTTCCCTCTCTCTGGACTTCTCTCACACGGCTACACTTTGTAGGAGCTCAAATATCAGGATCAACTGCCATGGGACAGTGGGCCGCCGAATACAATCCTATTCAGGCAATCGGGGCTATGTGCCATGTGAGATCTTCCTTCCACACTTCCAAAATGGGCGACTACCTCCCCACCAGCACACTCACCATGGACTCTCGTATAGTCCATCTCATTATTGCTCGCGTCCTCCTTGGTCGCGTTGGAAACTTCACAAAAGTCCTCCATGATGACCGTCTCCTTCTTTGGGCCATCATCAAAGAAAAGCCAGTTGACTAGGCAAGACTGGTTTAGCATCACATGCTGAAGGGGGCAACCGGCACAACTCCTCTTCCCTATCCCACCTTGATCACAATCATTCTTTGGCACTTCGGAGTAAATCTAGCCGATGAATATAGTACCACCATTGATGGCCACAATTTTGAAATTGGTCAATCGTTGCTACATCGGGCTGGCAATGTGCATGCTGGCGAAAATTGGTATATTTAGGAATTGGGGATTGAAGGCAATCGCCCAAAAGAAAATTATCCTGATATTGATCCTGAAGACCTCCCTGAACCAGATCCAGAACCTCTTCCTCCACACTTCCAACAGCTGAGTCTTCAGCTCTCAAATGATGGACGCTAAATTTGAACAACAACGTCAGTATATCGATCAGCGGTGTGATCAGATGGAAACCGCTCTTCGAGGAGATATTACATCTCTCTGAGAGGAAATTGCACGAGGCAATTCAAACTTTGTGCCTCCATACTCCCAATCTGCCTTTCCTGCAGACCAAGGTGATGCAAGCGGGTTTCATCAACATTTTGGCGGTATCGATCTCCAAAGTTTCGGGGCTCAACCAAGTCCTGACTTGGATTTTGATTACTTTCAGACACCGCCTACCTCTGACCCTCCATGACTATTCCACAATTCTTTTCTTAACATAGCTTAGTCTTATTTAATTTGGGACATATTAAAAAATTTTGAACTATATAGATTCGGGTTTATTTTATTATACTCAAAACATTTGTCTCAAAATTATCATTTTTTTTAATGATGCCAAAAGGGGGAGAAGAAATATATCACTTAAACCGGGATTTTGTTATTGCTTATTACAAATGCTTAACATATCTGTATGCATATTGACAGGGGGAGTCGAACTTCGTAAGGAGAATCAAACTTCATAAGTAAGGGGGAGTCTCAGAATATCACACCAAATAAGTGATCTGATTCGTTTGTTGTTTGTCATCATCAAAAAGGGGGAGTATGTAAATGCAAATGCTCTACGTTTGGAGTTTCGATGATTCCACAACAAACCAAGAATCAAAAGGATAAATCACGCGAATAAGCACAATAAACAGATCCGCAACAACAAAGGGTATTTAGGTTGTTAAATTATGAATGTAAGTTTGATTAAGGCTCTTTGAAATTGAAACAAACATTTATCTAAAAAGGAATTTTAGAAAAATATTAAGAGTCAAAAATAAAATCATTTTCAAAGGAAAAGACCCTCAAAGAAAATATCTAAAAATTGATTTTTACTTGAAAAAGTCAAAATTGGGTGTATATTCGAATATGAAGGTTCTGGAAATAAAATTTGAAATTCCTGGCCAATATATTCGAATATATATATTCGAATATGACATATTATATTGGCCTGATCACTTTTCAGAAACTGTGTATTCGAATATGGCTTGCCATATTCGAATACATATTCGAAGATAACAAGAAACCTAGGCCTTGTCACCTTCCAGAACTATTATATTCGAATACATATTCGAATATGGAATCTCCATATTCGAATATGAAGCCTACAGAAATCAATTTTTTAAACGCAGAAACACTATATCCGAATACATATTCGAATATGATAGTGCCATATTCGAATATGAAAGTGCTATATTCGAATAGCATATTCGAATATGAAAGTAAAATATGCGCAGCTTCTGACTGCTGTTTCTGCCATCTATATAAAGGGCTTTTGACTTAGAATATAACATACCCTTGTGAGCTTAACACTGTATTGAAAAATTACTTCCTATCATCAATCTCTCTAAATCAAGGGTCTTGTGCTTTTGCCTAAGGCTTACTTTGTTTTTTACCTATACTATTTCTTTCATCAAAACAAAGAGCCTTAAATCAAATATATTAGAGCTTCAAGTTGTATCATTTACTCTTTTGAGAGTTTCAATTGTGGTGAGCTAATTTTGTGTGAAGGTGTGGTATCCTTCAAAAGTGTTCTTAGGGTGAGGTATCCCTAGATTGAGGCCTTTAAAATTGGTGGGGTATTCAATTGAGAAAGGTGCTCTTAGTGTGTAATTGTTGAAAAGTAATATAAGTAATCTCGCGTGGCGGAGATTCGTAGACTGGACGTAGGTCACAAGTGGTGTGTTACTGAACCAGTATAAAACCCGGTGCTATTCTCTCTATCCCTAAAACTCATATTTGTTTAAGTTTATTTAATCTTCATTTCTTCTTTTCATTATATTTCAATTCCATACATCAACTAATATATATCTGTTCAAGTTTGATTATAATCTTAAACGAATTTTTTGGAAAAAATTTTAAGCTCAATTCACCCCCTCTTGAGCATAGAGGTCACTTGGTTAACAATTCTGGTGGCCTGGAATGAAGAAGGACATTGCAGAATTCGTTTCCAAATGCCTTACCTGTCAAAAGATCAAAGTTGAACATCAAAAACCCTCTGGATCGCTTCAGCCATTGGACATTCCAGAGTGGAAATGGGAGTCTATAGCCATGAACTTTGTAGTTGGATTACCCAGAACGCCAGCGGGACACGACTCAATCTGGGTTATCATTGACAGATTTACTAAGACTACTCACTTCTTCCCGTCAAGGCCACTTATTCTATAGAGAAGCATGCCAAGTTATATATCGCAGAAATAGTCCGATTACATGGGGCACTGACCAGTATTATCTCAGACAGAGACCCTAAGTTTACTTCTCGCTTCTGGGGAGCGTTGCAGAAATCTTTTGGGACCCGATTACATCTGAGTACCTCTCATCATCCCCAACCGACGGACAATCCAAAAGAACAATACAGACTTTGGAAGATATGTTGCGGGCTTGTGTACTAGAAGAGGTCGGAGACTGGGGAAAGTATTTGCCGTTAGTAGAGTTTGCCTACAACAACAACTTTCATTCAAGTATAGGCATGACGCCCTATGAAGCACTCTACGAGAGAAAATGCCGGTCGCCAGTATGTTGGTTTGAAATAGGAGAAAAATTGCTATTGGGGCCGGATTTGGTGCAAGAAACAACAGACAAGATTAGGCGTATCAAGGAAAAGTTAAAGAGAGCCCAAGACTGCCAGAAGAGTTATGCAGATCAGCGGAGAAAGCCTCTGGAATTTGAAGAAGGAGATCATGTGTTTTTGAAGGTTACACCCTACACTGCTGTTGGCAGAGCGATGAAAACTAAGAAGCTGCAACCTCGATTCATTGATCCTTATCAGATTCTCCGGAAAGTAGGACCTATTGCTTATCAACTTGATTTTCCACCTCATCTTTCCAACCTTCATGACATTTTTCACGTATCCCAACTCCGGAAGTACGTGTCTGATCCCTCACACATTTTGGAAGCTGATGACATTCTGTTGAAGCCCAACGTCTCATATCAATTAAAGCCTATGAAGATCTTAGACCGAGGAGAAAAGACTTTAAGAAACAAAATGATCCCATTAGTGAAGATCCTCTGGGAGAACATTGATTCCTTAGAAATAACTTGGGAGAAGGAACAAGATATGAGGAGCACATATCCAGAGTTATTTACATAGTTAAGGTAATTACTAATTTTGAGGGAAAATTATTTTAAGGGGGTAGAATTGTAACATCCTGAAAATCCATCAAAGAGGCTTAGGACTTAAGGGATTGATTAAAACTTACAAAGAAAAGGAAGAAGGATTAGTTGCAAGTAAAAAGAAAAAAAGATAACATGAATATTTGAATATGAACTGTCATATTCGAATAATATTAGAATATGAGCTGTCAATATTCGAATATGCCACGTCATATTCGAATAGTATTAGAATATGCAAGATAGTATTCGAATATGCAAGTGAAGAACTAAATACAGGAGCCTTATATTCGAATATATATTCGAATATGGACCCCAAAGTCTATAAATAGGGGTGCCTTGTCTCCAAACTGGCTGTTCTTCAGTTTCCTCACTTCTCACATTCCTAAAACCTCTGTTCCCAAACCAACTACGTCACAACTCTGTCACCCTAAGGCTTCCATCTCATAAAACTAAGGTTCCAAACGGTTTGAATCAGATTCAGAGGCACTATGGTAAAGGAACCGGAGTAGGAGATTGGGCTTGGAAGCGAAGGATAAAAGGATTCAGGGAAGTTCCAGATAACCTTGAAAACCCCAAATCCCTAATACTTGGAATGTAGGAACATGTGACTAGGGAATGATAGAAACATGCTATTAGGGGAATCAAACTAATATGTTTTTTTTAAAAGTTTGCTGAATGATTAAATTATGCTTACTATGTTTGAAATATGCATGAAATGATTGATATGTGTATGAATTTGATAGGGTTTATGTTGATGAATGATCCATGTGATATCGTGAAACATGTTAAAGATATAAATAAGGTTTTTCCATAATTAAATGTGACACTAACTGGGAATTTGATATCGAAATGATTTTAAAATAGTTTGAAAAGGATTGTGTCCTAGTATTAGTATATTCAAATATGTATTTGAATATGGAATGCCATGTTCAAATAGATATGAATATAACACCTCTGTCACATAAATCCGAGTGTGGAGTACATGGTAATCGGATAAGTGTATACTGGAAACCTTTGTTTGTACGCTATGTGATTGATATGACTGTGTGATGCATTAGAACCAAAAATGGAAATGTTAAAATAGGCTCTTCCCACTCAATAGAGATTGAGCAAGAGGGTTAAGTCCCACCGGAAGTAGACCGGGTAAGAGGACAGATCAAGAAATGGAAAAGATGAGAATGTAGGGTTATCCCAAATGGGGGAAAATAACCTGAAGTACTGAGCTATCTTAACGAGGTAGGTAGTCTAAGTACAAAGGGTACTATCTTCACGAGGTAGGTAGTTCCTTGGGCTAGCCCGAGAGAGGGTTAGTAGCTCGCTAGGACCGTGATGATTATGAGCTCAATATGCGTTACTGCCACGTGTTTCGGTGGATTCCCGGTGCACAGGGTTTCCCGTTAAAAGAGGAAAGATATGAAAATGGAAAATGATCATGCATACTTATCTATGTGATTGAAATTATACTTGTTGTATGTATGTTTGGTAGGGCTTGGATTTGGGACGGTTTTCTAGTTAGACTGGCTGTAATACTGTATAAAACTATTTTTCTACTGCCGATGGGTTACTAGTTATATGTCGAAGCATATAACTGACGGTTACAGTATTGCAGGTGGCTCGGACTCAGAGGGTGTCAGCGCGTGAGCAGTTTTGCAGCCCTTTTTTTCTTACTTAGGTAGTCATTTGTATCATTCTTTGGCTACCTTAGCTGGACACATATATATTCTCTGGACTGTAGACAAACACTAATGTAAATATTAGTATTTTGATATATGTATATATGTTGTTCAAAATTCCGTTGTGTTTATGTTAAAAAAAAAAACAAAAACTACCCTAAAAATCTAGGTGTTACATTAACAATGGTGTAAATTAAGCTAGAAACTTCATGAGGAAAATTACATTATTTTAAAAAAAATCAAATAATTTAACAAATTTTAAATATTAGTTTAAATTTTTAAATTAAAAAACACCCTAATTTTTAAATGTATAGTACACGATTTCTAGAAACAAATGTTCCAATTTTAAAAATATTAAAAATTTTATAAATTAACTGAGAAACTTTATGGGGAACAATGTATTGTTTTCAAAAGAATCAAATAATTTAATAACTTTAAAATATGCGTTTTCATTTTTAAAGTAAAACACACCCTATTTTTCAAGTGTATAGTACACGATTTCTAGAAACAAATGTTGATATTTTAAAAATATAAAAAAATAGTGTAAATTAAGCTAGAAACTACTTGGTGAACAATACATTGTAGTAAAAAAAAACAAATAATTTAATAAATTTAAAATTTGCGTTTTCATTTTATAGTAAAAAACACCTTATTTTTCAAGTGTATAGTACACGATTTCTAGAAACAAATGTTGCAATTATAAAAATATTAACAATTGTGTAAATTAAGCTAGAAACTTCATGGGGAAAATTACATTATTTTAAAAAAAATCAAATAATTTAGTAAATTTTAAATATTAGTTTAAATTTTTAAAGTAAAAAACACCCTAATTTTCAAGTGTATAGTACACGATTTCTAGAATGAAATGTTGCAATTTTAAAAATATTAAAAATTTTGTAAATTAACCTAGAACCTTTATGGGGAACAATATATTGTTTTCAAAAAAATAAAATAATTTAATAACTTTAAAATATGCGTTTTCATTTTTAAAGTAAAAAACACCTTAATTTTCAAGTGTATAGTACACGATTTTTAGAAACAAATGTTGCAATTTTAAAAATATAAAAATTATGTAAATTAAGCTAGAAACTTTATTGGGAACAATACATTGTTTTCAAAAAAATTAAATATATTAATAAATTTAAATTATGCGTTTTAATTTTTAAAATAAAAAAAACCCTATTTTTCAAGTGAATAGTACACGATTTTTAGAAACAAATGTTGCAATTATAAAAATATAAAAAAAATTGTAAACTAAAATAGAAATTTCATGGTGAACAATACATTGTTTTCAAAAAAATCAAATAATTTAATAAATTTAAAATATGCATTTTTATTTTTTTAGTAAAAAACACCCTATTATTCAAGTATATAGTACACGATTTCTAGAAACAAATGTTGATATTTTAAAAATATAAAAAAATAGTATAAATTAAGCTAGAAACTTCTTGGTGAATAATACATTGTTGTCAAAAAAATTAAATAATTTAATAAATTTAAAATATGTTGTTGGTCATGGCAACCATCACCCAAGAGGGGGGTGAAATTGGGTGATTTAAAACTTTAAAACACTTTCAAGAAATTTAAACAATTTTATAAGCAGCGGAACAATTTTATAAAGAATTCAATTTGCAAATCCAACTCAAATATAATGAGATTATGAGGAATTAGAGTATGAAGCAAGATGAGCAATAAAAATATACATAAACAAATATGGGATTTGAAAGAGTAGGAAAGAAAGAGAATCAAGCACAGAGATTTATACTGGTTCGGTCACTAAACCTCCTTGTGACCTACGTCTAGTCTTCAAAACGGCACCACAGAAATACTTGTATTCAATCTTGAACAAGATTACACACTAAAAGCACTCCCCACCATTGGATACCCCACCAATGTGCAAGAGCCTCAACTAGGGATACCTCACCCTAAAACAACCTTGAAGGATACCCCACCTTCAATCAACTATAAGGATACCTCGTCTTCTCTCCACAATTCACTTTAAGGTTTTACAAATAGTGAAGCTAGAAACAAACAAATGTTCCAATTTTAAAAATATAAAATAGTGTAAATTAAGCTAGAAACTTCATGGTAAACAATACATTGATTTTAAAAAAATTAAATAATTTAATAAATTTAAAATATGCGTTTTCATTTTTTTAGTAAAAAACACTATTTTTTAAGTGTATAGTACACGATTTCTAGAAAAAAAGGTTGATATTTTAAAAATATAAAAAAGTGTAAATTAAGCTAGAAACTTCACGGTGAACAATACATTGTTTTCAAAAAAATTAAATAATTTAATAAATTTAAAATATGTGTTTTCATTTTTTTAGTAAAAAACATCCTATTTTTCAAGTGTATAGTACACAATTTCTAGAAACAAATGTTGATATTTTAAAAATATAAAAAAATAGTGTAAATTAAGCTAGAAACTTCATGGTGAACAATACATTGTTTTCAAAAAAATCAAATAATTTAATGAATTTTAAATATGCGTTTTCCTTTTTAAAGTAAAAAACACCCTATTTTTTGTAACACCTTAATTCTAGAGTCCGTTTTTTTTTTCTTTCCAAAACACTAATGGAAGCTAAGTTCTAATTTACAACAATTAAAAATAATAATAATTACACCCTTTCAATTTATACGGATTCCTATACAGCTGAACAAATTAATATATGAACTTGAGTCTTAGGTTCACCATGTGTGGTTACTACTAAGAAAATCATAATCTCATCTCGCTTGTTTATTTTATTCTCCACAATGCCCCGATACCTGCAATGTGGTAACTGTCAATTATATGCAAAACATATAACTGAGTAACCCCCGGCATATTTGAAAACACTTTTATACCATATCGCAGCCAGTCTAACTAGAAAACACCCCATTTAGTCCCTAACACACAATTCAATCCACAATCAATGCAACACTCATACATAATGCATGCTATGACAATTATAAATGTATGCATGTCATGATCTTTCATTATCATACTTGTTTCATTTCTTTTCTTTAGTCTTTTACGGAAGCCTCGTGCACAAGATTTCTCCCTAGGCGCATGTCAGCAACGCGCATTTGAGGTCAATCATGGGACCACGGCAAGCGTCCCTACTGTGATCAACTGCTGGGCTATCTTGACCCCGTTCATTGGGAATAGCCCAGGACTTCCTTACTCGTTCATTGGAATAGTCCTTTCTTTCAGGTCATCTGCCCAGTCACAGGGCAACCCTACTAGTTCAGGCCATCTTACCCCGTTCATTGGGAGACCCTACATTCTCAATCTTTTCATGCTTGTCCGCTTACCCGGTGTGTAACCGGTGGGAATCAACCCGCTTACTCAACATCTGTTGATGGGGGAAAGCTTAAACTTGTCTTTAAATTTAATTTTCATTTCACATCAAGTATTATCATGCATTTCACATTCAACTCATATCACTTGCATTCAACATTCATCATTCATCACATGACAATTTCATAATTCAAAATCAAAGAGCTTGTCATATCATTTCATAATCCTAATGCATGTTACTAAGTCACATAAGCCTATTCCTTACATTCCTATCATAAAACTAAGTTAAATACACTTACATGGTATTTTAGAAGCAAAAATAGGTCAACAAGGAAACGTATCACAAACTGCCAGACAACAGAGTCCTGTCGCCCCGGTGCCCATCCTAGCGCTTGGGCGCCAGTCACAGATGCAATACTGTGTGTTTTCTGTGTTCCAGTGCTTGGGCGCTCAGCACTAGCGTAGTCTGCTATTTTGACCATAACTTGAGTTATAGACCTCCAAATTGGGTGAAATCAGTGGCAAATGAAAGCTAACGAAATTATCTACAACTTTCCTTCAGAACTTAAGATCTAAATCAATTTTTTCTAGTAGATAGTTTCGCTTGAATTCACTTGTCCATGTCAAAATCCCAATTTTTGCAGCTCTAAGTGTTTTGTCCATAACTCAAGCTATACAAATTGGATTCTCATGAAATTGGTGGCATTGGAAAGATAATACAATTTTCTACAAATTTTGTTCAGGCCATGAAATCAGAATCCAATTGTAAATAGGTCTAATATCTATCTCAAACTATGTCAAAATTTATGAAAACAAGGAATGAAGCATTTGTTTACATCCTACCTACACATTCAAAAGCTATTCCTTCAATTCCCATCTCAATTCCCCCAAATCAAATTGACAATATGTTACACCCAATTCATATACCCAATATACACCTTCCTCACCCACACTCAACTTCCAAAAGCTAGGAAACCAAACAAGTTTTCACCAAACATCACATATGCAATGCAATAATCCAAACATACACACATAAGCATTTCAACCAAACCACATGCATCAAGTCCATTTATCAAACATCTAATATACACATGACAACCAATTTTAACATACATTCTCAAAAGCTCGTTAACAACCACATGCAACAAAACCAAGTCATCAAATTTCACAAATCTAAACCTATTTCTATCCTACCTTGCACCATAGCTCAAAATCACAGTCCACACCACTTTCATTCATTCACTAGTCTAGTTTGGGGTTTAGTGGGGTTACCTTCAAACTTTGAGTCCCTAAGCACTTCTTGTTCTCAAGCTCCACCAAATCCTTCAATCTCCACCACTAGACTTAGAAATCTCTAAATACCCCCAAATGAGAGTCATTAGCACCACTAGGAACTCATTTTAGGGCTTGCATGTGAGATTAGAGGGGTTGGGGTTCATTTCTAGAGAGAGAAGTGAGTGAAGAGATGAGAGGGAAAATGGCTTGCATGTGGCTTGTAACACTCTCAATTTTGCTAATTAATTACTAAATAGGAAATTATTCCGCTAGAAAAATATTTCGATTCCGATTATATGATTAGAAAATATTGGAGAACGATATATTTTAATTCTAGAATTTTTCGTTGCGTTTTTAATTTTATAGTGCACACATAACGATCGAAATATACCAGTTATTCCAAACATATCTACATTCTAGAGTACTAATCAATAAAAGACAAATCCCTCTAACACTCCATACTCTCCATGTGATCAAACCATACCCTAGACATAGGGAACTTGATTTGCTTCAACCACTCCAACTATTCACACCATGCCTTCATGTACCCCTCAACTATTCAACAAAGCTCTCCAAACACTCCAAGACCCCTCAAAAACTCGGCCCACTTCCTCTATAAATAGGGGACTCTACTTCACTTCCAAACACACCAAAGCACAAGCTTCTCTTCTCCTTTCTCTCTAAAATTTTCTTGAGTCCAAAATTGGTGTTGCTTGTAGTGATAACTTTGGAAGCTCTACCCTTCATCAACCCCTTTAATCCTTGAAGATAACCTAGGTAAGGGGAAGTGAGAATAGCTTAGTGTAGAATTTAGTTGGGTATTTGGGTGAGGGTTGGCCCTAGACTCTCTTCATTCATTAACTTTCAAAGCTGGTTCTGTCTTATGCCTGTTGATTTAGAGCCCATATTTTGGGAATTGATCATTGGATAATTCAGCTCCATGCTTAAAAATCATTTTAATATATGTTTTAACTACTGGTAAAGTTCCATAATTTTTGGATGATGTTAAGACCTTATTTTGATTCTTGAAACATTATTGCTCTATTCTGTCTGGTGAGTTTATGCTACTGGAGTTACTTTGTGCGTATCATTAAAGCTCTTATTCTGTTTAGATGCATACGAAAATTTGTATGCTGATAGATCTGTGTGTTAGCTTTCCAGATTGGTATCATTTGTAATTTTTGATCTTGTGTTTGATTTTATATGGATTTTTGAGTGACACAAGGTCATTTCTGGAACAGTCAGAACGTTTTGGTTTTTCTGCACCATTTGGGAAACAGATTTAACTTAGGAAAATTTTTATGAAAAACTAGACTCAAAGTGGATCATTTCTGGGTTGGTTTCATAAATATTTAGTAACTGAGTGATTTTATAAAAATCGTTGAAGATGAAGATCCTGTTACTGTAGTTTTCTGTTTTGCTGGAAAAAAGTTGTAACTTTGAGAAAATATTTCACACTGTATTACTACTCAAAAATTCTTGAAAAATTTATATGTTGTGTGTTAATATATCTACTATATCATATCAAAAATGCATATTTTTCTGGGCACGTATGAATTTATTATATGTTTTTAGACTAGCTACTGCCAGATCCTGTACAGTTTGAAAGAAGGATTTTTCTGGCCATCTTAAGTATTTTAAAAAAATTCTTGAAAAATTCTAGTTTGACCCTAACACTTTGAAGTAACTGTATAAATTAATTGGGGACCAAAAAAAAATCGTTTAATATTTATTTTACCCCTTTTAAAGAAAGGACAGCATGCTGAAGAGTCACTGAAACAAAGGAAAACCACTTTTCCTTCAACTTCCGAATATTCGAAATTTATGAGCTTTTTAATACCAAATAAATCATTTTTAAGATGTTAATGATGTTTTCAAGGCTAAATGATTGTTTTGGACTTATTTATAAATTCCTATAATTTTTGGATATGGTTTAAATGATAATATGTCCAGAAGGACTAAAGTAAATTTCAAACAATGGTGCTAATAGTAGAAGTTAATAAAGGCCTAAGTGTCAAAAGATAAATATAAAAAATGTGAAAATTGAATATATGACTTTTAAAGGTGTATTCTCCCTATTAGGAGTATTATATGAATACCATGATAATTGCTTTGTTTTTGGGAATTAAACTGAAATCTGTGGTAAAGGATTTGACAAGGTGGTGTGATTAGTAATTGTTTTGTTGAGCTTAGTTGTATGGATGGGATGTGAACCTGGTTGAATCCTTGTGATAAACTATGCTTAAAGTACTAAAACACCTTGAGATTGTATGTTTTGAAAATAGTGTTTTCGAAAACTTCTATTAAGGAGGAATAAAAGGTAAAAGTGGTGCGTTGGCACAATAACGTTATACTCTAGGGAGTGGGTTTCGGCCTTTGGGGGCTTTAACCATAGTGTGAGATGCCTAGGGGACTCGGTGGTAGCTCCCCGATGTCGGGCTACTCACTGAAAAAAAACTCGGTTACCTCGACACGTCTCTAAGTATATTCTGGATCGGTGGAGAGTACTGAGGTACATGGACTTGTACGAACGAAGTACGACTCCCAGTCACCTCCTTAATAGAAAGAGTCGCTAGCGATGATGTCGTTTTCCTTTTTTTTTTGGAGTCTCATGCATTATGGTATCCTTGAATGTGCATGTTGTGTGATGTTACGAGTGAGAATATCAATTGTAAGCTATTATAGATTTTCTGTTTAAAAATCTAAATATCCTGACTCTACTTCTACCAAACTTTGCTGTATCTCACTCCTCTGTTTTGTGTTGTATTTATCTATCTATGTATATATCTATTATGCGATACAATAGATGGCGGCTCGAGAGACCCTCTTGGAAATCAACTGTCCGATTGAATTTGACTACTGGGAGGATGATGTATCTCGTGGGACGTCCACTTTTGTAGGAGAAGTATCCTTCTGGATATCTCATCCGTCACTACCGATGCTCCGGTCCACTTACATTGGAGCGACCTTGACGTTGGTTATTCGGACACCCCCTGGTCTCATGCCTGTACCCGCAACGTTCCGACCCGCTTCTCATCTTTCTTATTTCACTCCGTCTCTTGTGGAGCAGTACTCTGGTGGCCAGGGTTGGTTCTTCGACTCGCCTAGGGAGAGCTCTCCTGAGAGTAGAGTGAAGATACTGGGATGGAGAGTGCAGCGTCCTTTATTTAGTTATATTTTCGTTAAGACATTTTGGATGGCTGTAATATTTGATCAGTGCATTTCCTATGTGCGACATCTTCTACTCTTCGAGTGGTAGAGTATTTTTGTCATGTCGTCTAGGATTCCCTGTAATTTATGTTTTGTTATCTGACTAATTAATATATCTATGTTATATTAGCTTATCGTATGTGTGTTAGTTACCAAATCTAAACTTTCATCGACTAGGTCTCATTACCGTTTCGAATATACAACTATTAAGTTTCGAAAAATTTTACTCGAAATTTAACCCCTCGATACGAGTATGATGAATTAGCCTTAATAACTTTAATTGAATAGCTCATTCCGCTTAGTATAAATTGGGGCGTTACAATTTCTAGAAACAAATGTTGCAATTTTAAAAATATAAAATATTATGTAAATTAAGCTAGAAACCTTTTGGGGAACAATACATTGTTTTCAAATAAAATAAAATAATTTAATAAATTGAAAATATGGGTTTTTATTTTTAAAGTAAAAAACACCTTATATTTCAAGTGTATAGTACACGATTTCTAGAAACAAATGTTGATATTTTAAAAATATAAAAAATAGTGTAAATTAAGCTAGAAACTTCTTGGTGAGAAATACATTGTTGTAAAAAAAAATCAAATAATTTAATAAATTTAAAATATGTTTTTTTATTTTTAAAGTAAAAAACACTCTATATTTCAATTCTATAGTACACGATTTCTACAAACAAATGTTGCAATTTTAAAAATATAAAAAATTGTGTAAATTAAGCTAGAAACTTCATAATGAAAAATACATTGTTGTCAAAAAAAATCAAATAATTTAATAAATAAAAAATATGCGTTTTCATTTTTAAAGTAAAAAACACTCTATATTTCAATTCTATAGTACACGATTTCTGTAACATCCCAAATTTTTAATTTCCTAGAGCAAATTATTTAGATTCACAAACTCATTCTTAAGGGGCTATTTTAGAAGAAATAAGGAATTTACGGAACTAAAATAAATTATAAATCATATAGGATTAAGGGAAAAGGACTAGGTTATGATATGAATACAACTAGAGATTTAAAAATGTAGCAAGCTTGGGTTAGGGGATTAAAATATAAAATTAGAAAGTTGTAACTATGTCCTTTTGGTTTTATTTATTCAAATTTTGTTAAGTTAACTTTTATTAAATTTTATAAAGACAAGGATCTAGATGCAATTTTTAATAAATTAAAACTAACGACTACGCTCTTACCATGCACTCTCCCTCACCTAACCACTACACCCTCACTTATTTCACTCTCACTCACGTACACACACATCACAACACAATAAACAAAACTTAAAAGAAATGAAGAGAAAGGGTGGCAAGAGAGAAAGGAGGAGGTGGTGGTGGCCACCACTTTGAGTGCTTGCATGGTGGCCTTCCGGCCACTGGTTGCTGCCGGAGCAGTTGAAGAAAATGATTTACGCGTTGGGAACTCCAATTCTATCGGTTTAGAATCTTCCACGGTGAAATTTAGAGATTGAGTTTAGAGCTCCAATTCTAAGGTAACCCCACTAAACCCCAAACTTAAAACTCCAATTAGGGAAATTAGGAATTTGAGGTTTTATTATGTTAGGTTTTGGACTTGACTTGGTTAGATGACATGGATTTAGCTTGTATGCATATTTGTGTTAAATTAACATGACATGTTTCTTGTGTTCTTGAAGTGAGGTTGGTCTTGGTTGAATTGGTTCTATATGTGTGGGGTTGATGCATTTATGTTGATTCTTTGTTTGGGATATTGGATTGTGAATGTGAATGTATGAGAATAATCTCGATGATAATGTGAATTTGATGAAATTGGATTTTGGTCATCCTTGTGAATTGATGTTTGAGTGATTCATATTGAATTAGATGAAGTTAATATGATTTTGAGAAATTGTGATGGAAGGGAGGATTGAAATTTGTGAAAAGTTGATCAATACCATTTCCCCTATTTTGGAACAATTTGAACTGGATTTTTGAATTGGTTTTATTTAGAATTTGACTTCGTGGTCTTCATAAGAGTTGTATAGCATCCTCTTAGATTTCATATGATTTTGGTTTCACTCAATTTGGAGGTTTAATCTTTTCAACAATTACACTCCGTTAGTAGTCCTGCCAGCTTCAGTGTTGAAAGAAGTGATGCATTCTGAATTAAGAGAGCGACCACCACCTTTGAAAATGGTTGGAAAGCACAAAAATAAGTATTGTGAATACCATCGGGATCGTGGACATTCTACCAATGAATGCATCCAACTCCAGGATGCAATTGAAAAGTTGATCCGACAAGGAAGGCTGAGAAATTATGCTCGGGTATCCCCAGAAAGGCGGGATCGTCGCCGAAGTTCATCTCCTCGGATACAGACACCCAGATCCCCTCCTAGGAACCAAGATCAATGAGCTGAAATCCGTCAAAGATCCCGGAGCCCAAGATGAGCACAGGAATCCCCTCCTAGGGGAATAATTCAAGTCATAGCCGGAGGAGCCAGCTTAAAGGGTCTCGAAGACAAGAAGAGGACCCGAGATGTCAGGGATTCTTGTTCCCAGGTAACTGCTGTAGCTAACCCAGTGCTATCTTTTTCAGATGCGGATTTCCCGGAAGAACGGATCCGGGATAATGAGCCATTGGTCATAGCAGCTAATCTGAACGGTTTCGAAGTCCATCGAATCTTCATTGATCAAGGAAGTTCAGCTGACATTATGTTCTGGAGCTTGTTTGATAAAATGGGATTAGGATCCAAGGATTTAATTCCTCACAAAGGTAGCTTAATTGGCTTCACGGGAGATACAATCATCCCCAAAGGATATGTTGACTTTAAGGTGAATTTTGGCAAAAAGCCAAATACCAAAACAATTCCCGCTAGGTTCATAGTGGTGGATTGTCCCTCAGCTTACAACGCAATCATTGGGCGGCCAACTTTGAACAACCTTGGCGCCATAGTCTCCACCATCCATTTAGCCATGAAGTTTCCAGGAGAAGATGGCTCAATAGTAACTGTCTGTGGAAAGAGCAGTGATGCGTGGAGATGCTATCAAGAAAGCCTTAAAATCACGAAATCTCCATCCATCTTGCCAGTAACGGCAGAGGAGAAAGGAAAGCAAAAGATGGAAAGACGTGATCTGATACGGGATATAGGGGTCATGATGACTAACCTAGATCCCAGAGCAGATTTTGAACACCAGCGACCTCAACTAGAAGGAGACCAGATCTTAGTCCAAATAGGACTTAAAGAAGATCAGACTGTCAAGATAGGGGCTAGCCTGCCCCCCATCATCAAAGAAAGACTCATTGAGTTGTTAAAGACGAATAAAGATCTGTTTGCTTGGGTTTCTTCCGACATGCCAGGGGTGGACCCAGAATTCGTGTGTCATCGACTGTCTTTGAAACCGAGATCTATCCCGGTGGCCCAGAAGAAGAGAAAAATGGGACCAGAGAGACAAGCAGCTATAGAAAAACAGGTGAAGGAGTTGCTAGATGCAGGGTTCATTCGAGAAATACGATATGCAGATTGGCTCTCAAACGTGGTGATGGTAAAAAAGGCTAACGAGAAGTGGAGAATGTGCATAGATTACACAGATCTAAATAAAGCATGCCCCAAAGTTCCATTCCCCTTGCCTTGTGTCGATAAACTTGTTGATAACTCTGCAGGTTATAAATATCTATCTTTCATGGATGCTTATTCCGGCTGCAACCAGATTCCAATGTACCCTGAAGATCAAGACAAAACTGCTTTCATCACCGACATGGGTGTTTACTGTTACACTATGATGCCGTTTGGCTTGAAGAATGCTAGAGCAACCTACCAACGGATGATGAGCCAAGTCTTCAAAGAGCAGATTGGCAGAATCCTTGAAGTCTACATTGACGATATGATAGTAAAGACCCCAGAAGACAAAGATCCGGTGGCTGACTTGCATGAAACCTTCTAACAACTGCGCAGGTATGATTTAAGGCTAAATCCTAACAAATGTACTTTTGGGGTCAAAGCCGGAAAGTTCTTAGGCTTTATGCTAACCAGTTGAGGGATTGAAGTCAACCCCGACAAGTGTAGTGCTGTGTTGAGTATGCAGAGTCCCAGAACTATTAAAGAGGTCCAACAACTAACGGGAAGGATCGCTGCTTTGACGAGATTCCTCCCAGACTCTGCTAAGAAATGCCTACCCTTTTTCAGAACTTTACGACACAAAGAAAACTTCCTGTCGAATGCAGAATGTGAAGAAGCTTTCTAGGAGCTTAAGAAAATCCTTTCAGCCCCACCAGTTCTATCTCGCCCAGAACCTGGACAGACCCTATACCTCTACTTAGCCGTCACCAATGACACAATCAGTGCGGCTCTAGTGAAGGAGGAACCCCAGAACCAAAGTCCAATATACTTTGTTTCTAAAGCACTACAGGGATCAGAACTAAATTATCAGAGGCTTGAGAAGGTCGCCTACACTTTGCTGTTTGCATCTCGGCGGTTGAGGCCATACTTCCAATGTCACCCTATCGTGGTAAGAACTAATCAACCCATTAGGCAAATCTTGCACAAACCTGACTTAGCGGGAAGAATGATGACCTGGGCAGTAGAATTGTCACAGTACGATATCTCATACGAACCACGTCAGGCAATCAAAGCACAGGCTTTGGCTGATTTTGTAGCCGAGATGACACATCCCAGCGAAGAACCGAAAGAATCCTGGACCATTTATGTTGATGGGTCCTCAAACCCCAAAGGAGCGGGCGCTGGCATACTGATCGAGAATGATGAGGGGGTAACGGTAGAATATTCTCTAAAGTTTGAATTTCTAATCTCTAATAATCAAGCAGAATATGAAGCCTGTTTAGCCAGGATATGCGCGGTAAAAGAACTAGGGGCTACCGTGATTACTTTATGTTCAGATTCCCAATTGGTGGTATCCCAGATAAAAGGGGAATACCAGGCAAGAGAGCCATTGTTGCAAAGATACCTGGCAAAGGTTAAAGAAAGTCTACTTGGCTCTCTAAATTTGAGATCAAGCACATTCCAAGAGAGGAGAACAGTCGCGCTGATTTACTCTCCAAATTGGCCAGCACCAAGTCATCCTCAACTTTGAAGTCAGTGGTAGAAGAAGTTCTCCCTTCTCCTTGTGCTATTTTGCAGGTTGAAAATGAAGATTGGAAATAATAGAGTATATCACTAAAGGCACCATCCCGGCAGACACCCGGGAAGCAAAGCGGTTGGTACAAAATGCCTCCTGGTACTCCGTGATAGAAGGACAACTATTCAGAAGAGGACTATCAACTCCTTTGCTTAAATACATTGGACCATCCGAAACATGGTATGTTCTCACTGAAGTGCATGAAGGAAGCTGCGGTCACCACATTGGAGGAAAATCGTTGGCAAGAAATTCCTTGCGGGCAGGATACTTCTGGCCAACCATGAACAAAGATGCAGCTGATCACGTGAAGAAGTGCCAAAAGTGCCAAGAACACAGTCCATTGTCTCACATCCCGGCTGAAGATCTGCACAACATTTCCACCCCCTGGCCCTTCCACACTTGGGGCTTGGACCTCTTGGGACCTTTCACTCCAACCACAGGTCAGTTTAAACATCTTATAGTTGTTGTTGATTACTACACTAAATGGATTGAACTGGAACCTTTAGCTAGCATAGCATCAGTCAAAGCTCAGAACTTTGTATTCCGGCAAATAATATGCCGCTTCGGTATCCCGGCGGAAGTTATCTGTGATAATGGGACCCAATTTACCGACAAAGACTTCCGAGAAATGCTAGCAGGACTTCGCATCAAGCAATATTTTGCCAGTGTAGAACACCCATAATCAAACGGATAGGTAGAGTCCGCCAACAAAGTCATACTTAATGGCTTGAAAAAGAGGTGTGAGAAAGCTGGAACTAGTTGGGTGGAAAACCTTTATCAAGTACTTTGGAGTTACAGAACTACTCCTCATAGCTCCACTGGAGAAACTCCATTTCGAATGGTATACGGATTAGATGTCGTAATCCCGGTAGAAATCGGACATCCATCTTGGAGGATCATGTATCCCGCACAAGAAAATGAGCAGCTACTCAAAGAAGGTTCCGACATGGTTGAAGAAATCCGAGAAGCCGCCAAAATCAAAGAGCTATCCCGGAAGCAACAAGTAGCACAAAGATACAACTTGAGGGTCGTCCCGAGAAGATTCCAACCTGGCGACTTAGTCCTAAGAAGAGCCAATATTGGAAATTGGAATGCTAAAGACGGGAAGCTTAGAGCAAATTGGGAAGGCCCATTCCGGGTCAAGACTATCGCAACTAACGGAGCATATCATTTAGAAACTCTCAAAGGCAAAGAGATTCCAAGAACGCTTAATGTCGTAGACTTAAGGCGCTATTATAGCTAAGTTATGTAATTTACATCCTTTGTAATAAAGGGGTACTCTTTTTCCTGTAGCAGGTTTTATCCCTAAGGAGGGTTTTACTGCTAGAGGTGAGGCCCCCATTTGTTATTTGTTTCTTATTATTAATAAAGTAGAACTCTATTCACTCTTACATAAACAAGTTAGTTCAATTCTTAATAGCAAGCAGATCGGAAGAAAGTATGAGAAGTACTGATAACCCGAAATTGAGATATCGGCAACAAGCAGAAACCGACATACATGCAAGGCCAACAATGAGTCGAGATACCATTACGGGTAATTCTCTGCTACAGACTCAATAGGGGCCCTTCACGGGTTAACCCTGGCCATAAAGAAACGTGAAGTCCTGCCAAGGCACACTTTGACTTAAACTTAGAGAAAGTACAAACTACTTTCCCTCCTATTAAGGAGCTAAAAGGACGACATCACTAATGTGTCCTAACAATTACAGAGACATGAGAAATTTCCATGTCCAGAGAGAAGCAAAGAGGTACCTTAAGTGGTCAAGCCTCTACGACATGCAGAAACGCAATAAATAAAGCAAAAGAAGCACAGAAGCGAAATACGCATAAACCACAATGCATTAAAATTAACCCGGAAGACCGGGATGACAAAGTTTACAACCAGCTGGATTTTTCTGCCAACGTTTTACAAAACAAAAGAAATATAAAAATGAAAAAGAAAATCATGCAGCCCCTTCAGCATCTACCTCTTCGGGTTCCGGAGCAGGACCATCGGGAGGAGGAGGAGTGCTGCAGTCGAATGGCTCTAAACGGGGATCAGAAAGGTCAAGAGGCACGGGATTATGAGGATCATGGAAATCCATGAATATCCCATCCTTCATACCGTGATATTTGCAGAGACCGCGGGTGTTTAACTTTATCCCGGGATTCAAAAATTGAAGAGTCTTCACACAATCCCGGTATGAATCATCCACTGTAGTATCCATATCACGGTAAGCCTCCTCCAATCTCTCCTGAGTCTCCCGTAGCTCCACTTGAACCTCATGAAACTTGGAAGCCAACCCCAAGAGCTCGGACTGAAGAAGCTTAAGAGTAGAATCATCCTCATCTGCCTTAGCCTTCAGCCCGGAAACCTCTTTCTTCAACTTGGATTTTTCCGATTCCAAGCTGGCAGCCCGCTCTTTCTCCCTGGCGAGATCCTCCTCCATACGAGCAAACTTCTCCTTCAAGGAAGCAAACTCCTTTCCAGCTCGGGATTCCGATTCCTCGACACTAGTAATCAGGGCCTCCTTCAGCTCCATATCATCTCAGAGGTCCCACAGCTGAGCTCTCAAAGAAGAAGCTTGGCCCATGTCTTCTGCATGGTCGTGAACGTGTTGGAGCATAGCCATGCTCATAGCGTCCAGCCCATAAAGGATTTGGCTTGCTCCTACAAAGACAAAAACAACAAGAAGATGTTAGGCCAATATCTACCGAGATCAATCATTATAAAGTTGACAAACTTATATGATGTTATATGACAAAGATATATACCTTCACGGCAGAGGCTCCACCCTTGGTGAAAAAGTCCCCATGTTGGAACTTAATCAAAGGAGATTGGAACCCCTCCCAAGCAGACGACGGAGTAGAGAAGGGCGCCATCAATACCAGATTCATCCCGGCTGAAGCTCCATCGGCATCTCCAGGTTGGTCACCTACAAATTGAACTAAACGATATAATAAAAAGGCAATACTCGGTCCCTGCATAACTAAAAATTACAAAAGGATAAAAACATACCAGACTTGGTAGTCCGGCAACGCTTTCGCTGCACAGTAGCCATCTCGGCGCCAGAAGTTGGAGGTACAGACCTCTTAGCAGGAGACGCTCCCCTAGTAGGAGCTACACCCGAGATGTTAATCCCGGTAGGAGCTACCGGGATAGGCATAGGAACCGGAGCAGGAGAAGGAGGCGGACCAGAGGCAGCAGCCTTCCCCTTTCCCTTGGCATCTCGCTTCTGCTTCTAGATGGCATAGTTGGCCATGATCTCAGCTGCAAAAACAAGAACGACACTTGTTAGTAAAAGATGAAAAATAACCGACATAAAATATAGATAAGCATTATGGCACAATGAAAGACAATGCCCTACATAAGCATGTCGCCTGATCACGACGAGATACTCCTATCACATCCTTGCAATGGATGGGTATCCCCCCTCGCTCAACAAAGGCGCACAAACTCCTGAAGGTTTGTTGATCTTCCTCCTCTAGGAAGCCAATTTCCAATTCCTTCAAGGATAGCGACCTCTGAAAATGGTCTTTCGTCCAGTAGAGCGGGAACAAGGGCTGCTTATCCTTCCCCATCCAGAAGGGAGTACAATCTTTGGTCCAGGGGACGACTTTAACATAAATATCCCTATGGGCCTTGAAGGACTCTTCGTAAGGAACGAACAGCTGAGGGATCCCGGAGCGGTGACGAAGGGATACCTAGTTTTTTCTTGCAGGACCGCGATAAAGACCAAAGATGTACAAGAATAAGGTTGAGGAACAATGCCAGCCTTGAGCCCAACAGAAAACTTCGAAGGCCTGAAGGAATCCCCAGCCGTTGGGATAAAGTTGGGTAGAGCGAGATGGAGGTGGTGCAGAACTTCAATTTGAAGGTCGGAGAAAGGGAACCTAATCTTAAGTTGATGCCACAAAGATTCCAGCATCATAATGTAACAACCCTCGCCCTCAGAAGCCGGCGTGCAAATCCTTTCCTTCTTATTTGGGATAACAAATTTATGGTTTGACGAAGGATCAGCTGCGACGTCAGTTCCAGGAGTGTTGGGCCCATAATGAAAACATTTTCTCCAGTGCTTCTCCACCTTCCTAAGCCGGCGATTATCCTTCACCGAACACTCCTCTCGGATAATATCCCAAGGAACCCACAACATTCCTCAGATATTCTTCAGCTCTAAAAAATCTGGAGGACATTCGATCCGAGGCTGAGAAGTATTGGGCTCTCCTGCCCCTCGTACGACAACTTCAAAGTCCCTGGCATCGGGCGAAGCCGGTACACCATCAGAAGATCCCGGAGCATCAGAAGCCACTGAGATGGGAATTTCACCCTGAGCAGGTTCCATATCTACATGATCAGAGAAAGCAGAGTCAGATCCCAGGGATGAATGGCTACAAGAAGAAGGAGCATATGCAGGGTCGGATTCAGAATCTAAGGAATGAGTCATAAACGACGGTATAGATTCTTTATCTTCTAAAGAATCCCTGGGATGGGAAGACTCAACTTCATCCCCTACCGGGATAAAATTAACTAGGGCACGACGATCTGAACTTTGTTCGACAGACACAGAACTTTCAGAACTATACTCATCAGGAAGATGGGCTGATGCAAGAAGAAGAGCAGAAGGTTCTGGGTTCAAAGTGTTAAACGACCCACTCACACTTTGGGTAACTGATTCACCACTCTCTACTCGTCGCGAATATAGAGGATAAAACCAAAAATGGCAAGATTCACAATAATCAGGATTGGCTATGGAGGGCGTACCAGGACAAGGGTTTGGCTCATTAGAAGACCTATGTTTGCGAAGACCCCTCGCAAAACTCTCAAGAAGTTCAGTATCATTTGATTCTGAAGAGGAACTACTCGTCAACACGATAATACCATCAACCATTTTTGAAGGAAAGAGACCCAAAAACTACAACTAAACCCTAAAAGAGGGGAAGAATGCAACAGAACAATCCAAGAATCAGGAAAGAGTTGAATAAAGGCAAAAATTAGCAAAAAGTAGAAGCAATACCTGAAAGATGAAGAGAAAATGTTGCTAGAAAACGGGTCTGACGAATGAGCACGAAGAAGGAAGAAGAAAGGTTTTCAGAAGTTCTCTGTCGCAGGAAATGAAGAGACAGGAAGCGCGAAGGTGAAGAGTGAAAACTTGAAAAAGAGAAAAGAGGTAAAATGTAACGGGTGAAAAGAAATAAAGTAAAAACCGTCACATCATCTTAATGGACGTGGGGCCCAAGAACCACGCTAATCATCGCGCACAGTGCCCAAAGTGGGGTGCGTGAAACACACGCGCCCTAAAAGAAAACCAACCGTCATCTCGTAACATTTCCAGAATCGCTATCAAACATCCACCCGGCATGACGAATAAACTCGCCAACCTTTCCTAAGAAGAGCTTGACGACTTGGGGGGCAACTGTTGTGGACCAAAATAATGGCATCCCGGATAGACGTCAACATGCCGGGTCAAATAAACACCAAATACCGCCAGCATCCCGGTAAGTTGGGCGCGGCCTATTATCCAGGCCCAGCTGATGAGGGTTGGGCCCAGGCACAGATCCTGGCCCAATACGGACCACATTTAGGTCATTCACCTCATTCTATGAATACTATCATAATGCACCATGCAAGGTATGTAAGATATATTATCATATATACAAACCCTAATTCACTCACTGAATTGAGCGTCGGAGTGCTTGCAGGTGCACACCACCGCCGCCGAAGCTCAGGACCCTGAAGTAATCCCACTGCCCTTTGCTGATCAAGAAGACCATCTTGCTCGTCCTACATTCCTGTCAGGTTGGATCACAACAGTTGTAAATTAGAATTTAGCTTCCGTTAGTGTTTTGAAAAAAAACAGACTCGAAAATTAAGGTGTTACAATTTCTACAAACAAATGTTTCAATTTTAAAAATATAAAAAATAGTGTAACGTAAGCTAGAAACTTCTTGGTGAACAATACATTGTTGTCAAAAAAATCAAATAATTTAATAAATAAAAAATATGCGTTTTCATTTTTAAAGTAAAAAACACTCTATATTTCAATTCTATAGTACACGATTTCTACAAACAAATGTTGCAATTTTAAAAATATAAAAAATTGTGTAAATTACGCTAGAAACTTCATGGTCAACAATACATTGATTTAAAAAAAATTAAATAATTTAATAAATTTAAAATATGCGTTCTCATATTTTTAGTAAAAAACACCCTATTTTCAAGTGTATAGTTCGCGATTTCTAGAAACAAATGTTTCAATTTTAAAAATATAAAAAATTGTAAAAATTAAGCTAGAATCTTTATGGGGAACAATACATTGTTTTCAAAAAAACAAATATTTTATTAAATTTAAAATATGTGTTTTCATTTTTAAAGTAACTACAGTTGTAAACCTCCAAATTGAATGAAACCAAAAGCATTTGAAAGATAAGAGGATTATATACAGCTCGTATTAAGACCACAAATTCAAATTCCAATTAAAACAAATTCATAAATCCAGTTCAAATTGTGTCAAAACAGGGGAAAATGGTATTGATCAACTTTTCACAATTTTCAATCCTCCCTTCCATCTCAATTCCTCATAATCATATTAACTTCATCTAATTCAATATAAATCACTCAAAGATCAATTCACAAGGATGACCAAAGTCCAATTTCATCAAATTCACATCATCATCAAGATCATTCTCATACATTCACATTCACAATCCAATATCCAAACAAAGAATCAACATAAATGCATCAACCCCACACATATAGAACCAATTCAACCAAGATCAACTTCACACTTCAAGAACACAAGAAACATGTCAATTGAACACCAATATACATACAAACTAAATTCATGTCATCTAACCAACTCAATTCCAAAACCTAACATCATAAAACCTCAAATTCCTAATTTCCCTAATTGGAGTTTTAAGTTTGGGGATTAGTGGGGTTACCTTAGAATTGGAGCTCTAAACTCAATCTCTAAATTCCATAGTGGAAGATTCTAAACCGGTAGAATTGGAGTTCCGACGCGTAGATCATTTTCTTCAGCTTAGGCGGCAACTGACAGCCGGAAAGCCACCATGCAAGCACTCAAAGTGGTTGTCACCACCACCACCTCCTTTCTCTCTCGCCACCCTCTCTCCATTTCTTTCAAATTTTTGTTTGATTGTTTTGATGTGTGTGTGTACGTGAGTGAGAGTGAAATAAGTGAGGGTGTAGTGGTTAGGTGAGGGAGAGTGCATGGTAAGAGCGTAGTCCTTAGTTTTAATTTATTAAAAATTGCACCTAGGTCCTTGTCTTTATAAAATTTAATAAAAGTTCAACTTAACATAATTTAAATAGATAAAACCACAAGGACATAGTTACAACTTTCTAATTTTATATTTTAATCCCCTAAGCCCACCTTGCCACATTTTAAAACCTCTAGTTGTATTCATATCATAACCTAGTCCATTTCTCTTAATCCTATATGCTTTATAATTTATTTTAGTTCCCTAAATTCCTTATCTCTTCTAAATTAGCCCCATATGGACATAACTGTGAATTTAAATAATCTACTCTAGGAGATTAGAAATTTGGGATGTTACAATTCTACCCCCCTTAAAAGAATTGTTTCCTCACAATTCGTTCTAAGTCTTGGCTCAAAGGAACATTGATAACTGAGATATCTTGAGAGACTTATAGGTTCAAAACCTAACGCATTTTGACTAGCAAGAGTTTCAACTCACGTCATAAGCTTGACGAGGTAAGTTTATACGACTTTCTCAATTTTTGATATGAATGTTATGTGATTATTGGAAGACCCTAAAACCAATGGGGTGAATACATATACTATTTGGAAGAATGACTTTGAGGCCTCGTTTTTGAGTTGTGGTATCCCCTATTATGGAATTGAAAAAGTTTAAGATAAAAATAATATTTAGTCCTCAAGTTCATTGGGAAAAATCAAGGTCTACCCTTAAGACTTGACTTGTATTTCACCTAGGTATTCGATATAAATTAGTGAGAACGTTTGAAAAATTTGCATAAATCTAGACTTGATGAGTATGATCATCAAGTGTTTAATAGAATTCTATAGACTTAGTGAACACAAGAAATAGAACTTGCAAAGTTGACATAATGTTAACTTTCAAACTCGTAAAACCTCGAATTGGGTAGGAAATAACCCTAGGTAGCCATTAGTTTGTAAATTAAACATCATAGAATAAGAGGCACACAAACGTCTTGAATTAACTTAATCCATTGCCGAGATTTGGAATTTCTCAAAGAAAGTCTAAATGGTCATTAAGACTTTAGTTTGAAGTATAGGTTAAAATTTTACTAGTATTGGTACTTCTAGTGAAGTTTGGTTATAAGTTCAAAGTATTATAACCTAGCAGGTACTAGTTGTAGAGTGGAAGGAATTCACTGCATGAAGTGTTAAGTTCTTAAACGTATTAATGAAAGACTCCTTGTATCCTAGGTAGCATCCTACACTTTCTTAGGGTATACAACTTAATTCTAGGATGATTAAGCCTTCCCAAATTGTCGATGTGAGTTAGATTGGACTTTAATGTGTTTTTGCACGTGTCTCTAAACACGGACATTCGTGAACTTGTTGCCATGATATAAAGAGAATGACTGAATTGAGGATAACTTGATAAGGGCTCATTGTTTCTTTACTTAAGTAAGAACTCAGGATTTGGAGAATCAGGAGTTGATTCGACTACCAACATAGTTGTTTTGGTGTAAGCATTATAGTTTATGACTACAATGACGATGTATCATGTCAAGGAAATTCTTGTAACCCTATAAGGATTTATTTTAGAGGCCTAATGTGAACCTAAACTTATTTTTTATATATATATATATATATATATATATATATATATATATATATATATATATATATATATATATATATATATATATATATTTAGCTTATTCTCCGAATAGGTACTATTAATAAACTTATAAAGTAGTTGGGGTGCTTAGCTGGAATTCAAAAGTATATGAAAATTGGAGTTGTTTAAGTCTCTAGGAATCTTTGAGGAAGATTTTCTAAAAGCTTGGATTCACATAATTTGTAGGCGTAGTTGGAGTTGTATAGACTTCATAGGTTTAAATTTTGGAAAGTTAAGTTTAAATCAACAAGGAGAGTTAAAAGGGACTTTCTAAATGATCAATAGTAATCCATTAGCGACAAATCGCATAGATAGAAGCTTATATGGGTTCAAATTTTCGGAAGATCTAAATCTTCAGAATTTGAATGGAGGATTATAAAGAAGTTCTCTAATGCTTTCGCTGCGCCCCTATGGTTGGTTTGTTTTCCAAGGTAACTCAGATCCAAGATTCAAAACTTGATCTTAAATAAGGATACTTTGATAACCATCAAAATGGTTTCAGGAGCTTAGATCACCAAAGAAATCTTTAACTGTGACATCGCAATAAGGTTTAGAATAATTTCTTAGATTGACTAGAACTTCAAAATTAAATGAAATTTGAAGTCATGAAGAGTATAGTTCCGAAAATGTGAAATTCAAAGTAGGTAAGATGGACTGAATTTGACTTCTTTTCGATTGTCGACTTGGTAACATACTTTCTTAGAGGACCGGCAAGAATAGAGAATTTAGCTAAATGGCGGGAGTGGTTTCTAGTCATCGTAGAGTACCTAAAAATGTTTAGGGGGTCTACGTCAGATATAAGCCTTTGTATAGGAGCGTCTAAGAGTGTGATTTAAAATGTCAGTAGATTATGAGGGAAGCTAGTTGTCAAAACTTTCGTAGTCAGCATCAGAAGAGAAAGATTTATCTCTAGGTTATCAGGTGTAAAACAACACAACCTAGATCTTATAGTAAGAATTACACTAGCATTAAATAGATAACGGAATAAAGGCATCCCCACCAAGGAATGAGATTTAGTTAAAAATTGATGATGGTTGCCATAGATTTGGAGTTCTTGGTATTGGAAAATAGAGAGAAATTTGAGGTGTCTAGATTCACATATAAAAAGAAAATGTAAGTTTTCGTCGTTGTCCTAAATTAACCCTAAGGCGTAGCAAAATATTCAAAAATTTGTTTCGAGTCCACTATATGAATTGAAGTCTAAACTGGATATACTTAGCATTTAATTTATCAGCTTCAAGTACAATACACGATTTCTAGAAATAAATGTTGATATTTTTTTTAGTTAAAAACACGACAAAAAATCAAATAAATTAATAAATTTAAAATATGCATTTTCATTTTTAAATTATAAAACACCCTATTTTTCAAGTGTAGTACACGATTTCTAGAAACAAATGTTAGTATTTGAAAAATATAAAAAAATAGTATAAATTAAGCTAGAAACTTCATTGTGAACAATACATTGTTCTCAAAAAAATCAAATAATTTAATAAATTTAAAATATGCGTTTTGATTTTTAAAGTAAAAAACACCCTATTTTTGAAGTGTATAGAACGCGATTTCTAGAAATAAATGTTTCAATTTTAAAAAATATATAAAATTGTAAAAATTAAGCTAGAAACTTTATTGGGGATAAATAGATTGTTTTCAAAAAAATCAAATAATTTAATAAGTTTAAAATCTGCATTTTCATTTTTAAAGTAAAAAACACCCTATTTTTCAAGTGTATAAACACGACTTCTAGAAACCAATGTTGCAATTATAAAAATATAAAAAATTGTGTAAATTTAGCTAGAAACTTCATGGGGAAAATTACATTATTTTCAAAAAATTCAAATAATTTAATAAATTTAAAATATGCGTTTTCATTTTTAAAGTAAAAAACACCCTATATTTCAAGTCTATAGTACACAATTTTTAGCAAAAAATGTTGCAATTTTAAAAAATAAAAGATTGTATAAATTAAGCTAGAAACTTTATTGGGAACAATACATTGTTTTCAAAATAATTAAATATATTAATAAATTTAAAATATGCGTTTTATTTTTTAAAGTAAAAAACACCCTCATTTTCAATTGTATAGTACACGATTTTTAGAAACAAATGTTGCAATTTTAAAAATATAAAAAAATCATAAATTAACCTAGAAACTTTATGGGGAACAATATATTGTTTTCAATAAAATCAAAAAATTTAATAAATTTAAAATATGCGTTTTAACTTTTAAAGTAAAAAACACACTATTTTTCAAATGTATAGTACACGATTTTTAGAAACAAATGTTGCAATTATAAAAATATAAAAAGTTTTGTAAATTAAACTAGAAAATTCATGGTGAACAATATATTGTTTTCAAAAAAATAAAAAAAAATTTAAAAATGGATTTACTTTGCATTAAACTTATCAGCTTCAAGTATAATACAAGATTTCTAGAAATAAATGTTGATATTTTTTTTAGTTAAAACACGTCAAAAAAATAAAATAATTTAATAAATTTAAAATATGCATTTTAATTTTTTAAATAAAATATACGCTATTTTTCAATTGTATAGAACACGATTTCTCGAAACCAATGTTGCAGTTATAAAAATATAAACAATTGTATAAATTAAGCTAGAAACTTCATGGGGAAAATTACATTATTTTAAAAAAAATCAAATAATTTAATAAATTTAAAATATGACTTTTCATTTTTAAAGTAAAAAACACCCTATTTTTCAAGTGTATAGAACACGATTTCAAGAAACCAATGTTGCAGTTATAAAAATATAAACAATTCTATAAATTAAGCTAGAAAATTCATGGGGAAAATTACTTTCTTTTCAAAAAAATCAAATAATTTAATAAATTTAAAATATACATTTTCATTTTTTTAGTTAAAAAAACCCTATTTTTCAAGAGTATACGATTTCTAGAAACAAATGTTGATATTTTAAAAATATAAAAAGTAGTGTAAATTAAGCAAGAAACTTCTTGGTGAACAATACATTGTTGAAAAAAAAATCAAATAATTTAATAAATTTAAAATTTGAGTTTTAATTTTTAAAGTAAAAAACACCCTATTTTCGAAGTGTATAGTACGCGATTTCAAGAAATAAATGTTTCAATTTTAAAAAATATATAAAATTGTAAAAATTAAGCTAGAAACTTTATGGGGAACAATAGATTGTTTTAAAAAAATTAAAAAATTTTATAAATTTAAAATATGCATTTTCATTATTTAAGTAAAAAACATGCTATTTTTCAAGTGTATAGAACACGATTTCTAGAAACCAATGTTGCAGTTATAAAATATAAACAATTGTATAAATTAAACTAGAAAAGTCATGGGGAAAATTACTTTATTTTTAGAAAAATCGAATAATTTAATAAATTTAAAATATGCGTTTTCATTTTTTTAGTTAAAAACACCCTATTTTTAAATAATATACGATTTCTAGAAACAAATATTGATATTTTAAAAGTATAAAAAGTAGTTTAAATTAAGTTAGAAACTTCTTGGTGAACAATACATTGTAGTAAAAAAAATCAAATGATTTAATAAATTTAAAATGAGTTTTGATTTTTAAAGTAAAAAACACCCTATTTTTGAAGTATATAGTACGCGATTTCAAGAAATAAATGTTTCAATTTTCAAAAATATATAAAATTGTAAAAATTAAGCTAGAAAATTTATGGGAAACAATAGATTGTTTTAAAAAAAATTAAAAAATTTAATAAATTTAAAATATGCATTTTCATTATTTAAGTAAAAAACATGCTATTTTTCAACTGTATAGAACACGATTTCTAGAAACCAATGTTGCAGTTATAAAAATATAAACAATTGTATAAATTAAACTAGAAAATTCATGGGGAAAATTACTTTATTTTTAGAAATATAAAATAATTTAATAAATTTAAAATATGCGTTTTCATTTTTTTAGTTAAAAACACCCTATTTTTCAAGAGTATACGATTTCTAGAAACAAATATTGATATTTTAAAAGTATAAAAAGTAGTTTAAATTAAGCTAGAAACTTCTTGGTGAACAATACATTGTTGTAAAAAAAATCAAATAATTTAATAAATGTAAAGTTTGTGCTTTGATTTTTAAAGTAAAAAACACCCTATTTTTGAAGTGTATAGTACGCGATTTCAAGAAATAAATGTTTCAATTTTCAAAAATATATAAAATTGTAAAAATTTAGCTAGAAACTTTATGGGGAACAATATATTGTTTTAAAAAAAATTAAAAAATTTAATAAATTTAAAATATGCATTTTCATTATTTAATTAAAAAACATGTTATTTTTCAAGTGTATAGAACACGATTTCTAGAAACCAATGTTGTAGTTATAAACATATAAACAATTGTATAAATTAAACTAGAAAATACATGGGGAAAATTACTTTATTTTTAGAAAAATCAAATAATTTAATAAATTTAAAATATGCATTTTCATTTTTTTAGTTAAAAACACCCTATTTTTCAATAGTATACGATTTCTAGAAACAAATGTTAATATTTTAAAAGTATAAAAAGTAGTTTAAATTAAGCTAGAATCTTCTTGGTGAACAATACATTGTTGTAAAAAAAATCAAATAATTTAAAAAATTTAGAATTTGAGTTTTGAATTTTAAAGTAAACAACACCATATTTTTGAAGTGTATTGTACGCGATTTCAAAAAATAAATCTTTCAATTTTAAAAATATATAAAATTGTAAAAATTAAGCTAGAATATTTATGGGGAACAATAGATTGTTTTAAAAAAAATTAAAAAATTTAATAAATTTAAAATATGCATTTTCATTATTTAAGTAAAAAATATGCTATTTTTCAAGTGTATAGAACACGATTTCTTGAAACCAATGTTGCAGTTATAAAAATATAAACAATTGTATAAATTAAACTAGAAAATTCATGGGGAAAATTACTTTATTTTTAGAAAAATCAAATAATTTAATAAATTTAAAATATGCGTTTTCATTTTTTTAGTTAAAAACACCCTATTTTTCAAGAGTATACGATTTCTAGAAACAAATATTGATATTTTAAAAGTATAAAAAGTAGTTTAAATTAAGCTAGAAACTTCTTGGTGAACAATACATTGTTGTAAAAAAATCAAATAATTTAATAAATGTAAAATTTGAGTTTTGATTTTTAAAGTAAAAAACACCCTATTTTTAAAGTGTATAGTACGCGATTTCAAGAAATAAATGTTTCAATTTTCAAAAATATATAAAATTGTAAAAATTAAGCTAGAACCTTTATGGGGAACAATATATTGTTTTAAAAAAAATTAAAAAATTTAATAAATTTAAAATATGCATTTTCATTATTTAATTAAAAAACATGCTATTTTTCAAGTGTATAGAACACGATTTCTAGAAACCAATGTTGCAGTTATAAAAATATAAACAATTGTATAAATTAAACTAGAAAATTCATGGGGAAAATTACTTTATTTTTAGAAAAATCAAATAATTTAATAAATTTAAAATATGCATTTTCATTTTTTTAGTTAAAAACACCCTATTTTTCAAGAGTATACGATATCTAGAAACAAATGTTAATATTTTAAAAGTATAAAAAGTAGTTTAAATTAAGCTAGAATCTTCTTGGTGAACAATACATTGTTGTAAAAAAAATCAAATAATTTAAAAAATTTAAAATTTGAGTTTTGATTTTTAAAGTAAACAACACCCTATTTTTGAAGTGTATTGTATGCGATTTCAAGAAATAAATCTTTCAATTTTAAAAATATATAAAATTGTAAAAATTAAGCTAGAATATTTATGGGGAACAATAGATTGTTTTAAAAAAATCAAAAAATTTAATAAATTTAAAATTTGCATTTTCATTTTTTAAGTAAAAAACACTCTATTTTTCAAGTGTATAAAACACGAATTCTTGAAACCAATGTTGCAATTATAAAAATATAAACAATTGTGGAAATTAAGCTAGAAACTTCATGGGGAAAATTACTTTATATTCAAAAAAATCAAAAAAATAAATAAATTTAAAATATGTGTTTTAATTTTTAAACTAAAAAACACCCTCATTTTCAAGTGTATATAGTACACAATTTCTAGAAACAAATGTTGCAATTTTAAAAATATAAAAATTTTTATAAATTAACCTGGAAACTTTATGGGGAATAATATATTGTTTTCAGTAAAATCAAAAAATTTAATAAATTTAAAATATGCGTTTTAATTTTTAAAGTAAAAAACACCCTATTTTTCAAATGTATAGTACACGATTTTTAGAAACAAATGCTGCAATTATAAAAATATAAAAAGTTTTATAAATTAAACTAGAAACTTCATGGTGAACAATACATTGTTTTCAAAAAAATCAAAAAAAAAATAAATTTAAAATATGGGTTTTCATTTTGAATGTAAAAAACATGCTATTTTTTCAAGTGTATAGAACACGATTTCTAGAAACAAATGTTGCAATTTTAAAAACATAAATCAAATAGTGTAAATTAAGCTAGAAAATTTATTTTGAACAATAAATGGTTGTAAGAAAAATAAAATAATTTAATAAATTTAAAATATGTGTCTTCATTTTTTTCATAAAAAAGACCCTATTTTTCAAGTGCATAGTACACGATTTCTAGAAACAAATGTTGATATCTTAAAAATATTAAATATAGTTTAAATTAAACTTGGAACTTCAAGGTGAACAATACATTGTTTTAAAAAAAAAATAATTTAACAACTTTATAATATGCATTTTCATTTTTCAGTAAAAAACTCCCTATTTATCAAGTGTATAGTACACGATTTCTAGAAACAAATGTTGATATTTTAAAATATAAAAAAATAGTGTAAATTAAGAAAGAAACTTCATTGTGAAGAATACATTGTTGTCAAAAAAATTAAATAATTTATTAAATTTATAATATGCGTTTTCATTTTTATAGGAAAAAACACCCTATTTTTCAAGTGTATAGTACACGATTTCTAGAAACAAATGTTGATATTTTAAAAATATAAAAAAATAGTGTAAATTAAGCTAGAAACTTCATGGTGAACAATACATTGTTGTCAAAAAAATAAAAAAATTTACTAAATTTAAAATATGCGTTTTCATTTTTTTAGTAAAAAACACCCTATTTTTCAAGTGCATAGTACCCGATTTCTAGAAACAAATGTTTATATTTTAAGAATATAAAAATTAGTGTAAATTAAGCTAGAAACGTATTGGTGAACAATACATTATTGTAAAAAAATTAAATAATTTAAGAAATTTAAAATAAGCGTTTTAATTTTTTTAGTTAAGGTGATTATGGAATGAGCCCACAAGTATATTTTTCGAAAATAAGGTCTACCCCTGAGATTTGACCTTCACTTTGCTAGAGTATTCACTTCAATTTAGTGGAAAGTGTTGATAAGAATTGCACAATTTAAATTGATGATATTGGATATTAAGTATTTAATGGAATTTCATGGACTTAGTGAATAGAATAGGCGTAATTGAATAAGTCACGATTAAGGTTATCCTTCACGTTGAGGGGAATTTGAACTGGCGGAAAGTAACTTAAGGTGCCTATAATTTATGAATTAGGCTTCAAAAGTTACAAGACCTACTAATGATTTAACTTAGCTTAATTCATCACCGAGATTTAGAATTTTTAAAAGAAAGTTTAGAAGGGTTACTGAGACTCTAGTTTTGAAGTAGAGGTAAAGATTATACAAGCATTGATGTTTTTAGTGAAGTTTGGTTCTGGGTTCAAGGTCGTAGAACCTGTTAGGTCTTGGTTGTAGAGTGGGAGGAATTCAATGTAAGAAGCATAGATTCCATGAACACGCGGTGAAAGACTACTTGAATTAAAGCGTATTCTTATTCCTTCTTAGAGGTAACACTTTAATTCTAGGATAATTAAATAATTTCAAGTTGTTGATGTGAGTTAGAGTGGATCAGAATGTGTCTTTGCATGTGTCTTTAAAGGCGGACGTCCATGAACTTGTTGCCATGATATAAAGAGAATGGTTGAAATTATAATAGCATGATAAGAGCTCGTTGTCTCCTTACCTAAGTAAGAATTCAGGATTTGGAAAGTTGAGAACTGATTCGAGTGCCAATATATTTGTTTTGGTGGAAGCATTATAGTTTATGACTATAATGACGGTGTATCACATCAAGGAAATTCTTATAACCCTACAAGGATTTGAGTTAGAGATTTACTGTAAAGCTAAACTTATCGTTAGCTTATACTTCGAATAAGTAACTGAATTTACAAGGAAGTTGAGGTGCTTAGCCGGAATACAAAATCATATAACAACCGGAGTTGTTTAGGTCTCTAGGAATCTTTGAGGGAGATTGTCTAAAGCTTGAAATCAAATGGTTACTAGGAGTAATTGGACTTGTCTAGACTCATAGGATTTAAATTTTTGGAAATCTAAGTTCAAATTGACAGGGAGAGTTAAAAGGAATTCTCTAAATGGTCAATACTAATCCATTAGTGATAAACCGCATAGATAAAAGCAAATAATTTAATAAATTCAAAATATGGGTTTTCATTTTTAAAGTAAAAAACACCCTACATTTCATTTCTATAGTACACGATTTTTAGAAACAAATGTTACTATTTAAAAAATATAAAAAATAGTGTAAATTAAGCTAGAAACTTCATGGTGAACAATACATTGTTGTAAAAAAAAATCAAATAATTTAATAAATTTAAAATATGCGTTTTCAATTTAAAGTAAAAAACACCCTACATTTCATGTCTATAGTACACGATTTCTAGAAACAAATGTTACTATTTAAAAATATAAAAAATAGTGTAAATTAAGCTAAAAAATAGTGTTAGGGTTTGGATTTGTGACAGTTTTCCAGTTAGACTGGCTGTAATACTGTAAAAACCTGTTTTCACTGCCGACGGGTTACTCAGTTATATGTCGAGCATATAACTGACGGTTACAGTAGTGCAGGTGGCTCAGACTTGGAGGGTGTTAGCGCGTGAGCAGTTTTGCAGCCTCTTTTTTGTTACTTAGGTAGTCATTAGTATCTTTGTATGGCTACCTTAATTGGACATGTACATATTCTCTGGACTATAGAGGAAACACTGATGTATATATTAGTACTTTGATATATGTATATTCTTTATTAAATTCTGCTGTGTTTGGTTTTAAAAAAAAAACTACCCTAAAAATCTAGGTGTTACAATTTGGTATCAGAGCAGTTTAGTCCTATCCGAACTGTGTTATCCCAATGCGTAACTTAGATAAAAGTCCAAAGAAATAAGTCCTGTCTTAACCTGAGATGTTGAGCGTATGCGATTCATTATATTGAACCTGATCAACTCAGTGTGGTGCGTTGTATGCAGGAAGACAGGGCAAGCAGACCACCCGGTAGACCTCGTACTAACATCAATGCAACACCAACTCCGAGTGATTCTCCACTAATACAGCAAATGGCACATGTCATGACTCAAATGATGGAGGCGCAAGGACGGGTAGACCGATATCAGAGTTTCCATAGACATGACCCACCCATTTTCTCTGGTGGAAGAGATCTCATGATAGCAAAAGAGTGGCTGGATCAGTTGGAGGAGATATTTAGAATAACTAGATCTGTCAATCAGGATAAGGTGGAGTTGGCTACTTATAGACTGAGAGGAGAAGCGGCACAGTGGTGGAAGCGGTATCGTGAACATATGGAGGCAACAGGAGGCCATGTGACATGGGAGGAATTTAAGACTCTGTTTCTGAACAAATATTTTCCCTCTAATGTGAAGGATCAAAAGGAGATAGAACTTTTGACACTGCAACAGGGAGACATGACGGTGGACGAATATGTTGCAATATTTGAGAGTTTAGCCCGATTCTTGAACAATCTTCAGAACCAACCTGATGAGGCATGGAAGTCTAAGAGGTTCGAGCAAGTACTTAGGCCCGAGGTTAGAAACATAGTGATCACTCAGAAAATCCTGGAGTATCAAACCCTGATTCAAGCATGCCAACTGGCTGAACAGTCATTAGCCGCAGTGGCGGCTAGTAGACAGCTGATGTGTAAATGCAAGAGGGAGGAAGGAAGTTCAAAAGGAGGAAAAGGCAAGGAAGTAGTTGACAAAGGCAAGAATACCATCCAGAAATGTAAGAACTGCGGGAAACTTCACATAGGAGAGTGCTACAAGAACAAAAGGGTTTGTTTCATATGTCAGAAGCCAGGACATCTTAGCTGGCAATGCTCAGATAAGGATCGGAAGCCAGCACAGGAGGACAAGGAGAAGAAAAAGAATCATGTGAGAGGCCGTGTCGATACGTTGAATGCAGAAGAGGCTGATCATTCCAAGGATCTTATCTATGAGATTAATAAAAGTAAAACCTGTTAATATTCTGTTTGATTCTGGTGCAACTCACTCATTCATATCAGTAGATTGTGCAAAGAGAATATATTTTCCTGTGTCTAAGCTACCTTACAAAGTGTTAGTATCTACTCCATCCGAAGAGAACATCTGTACGACAACCATGTGTTCCCCAGTGTTCCTAGATTTTCAAGGCAAGACTTTCTGCATAGATCTGTACTGCCTACCGATGAAGGGACTAGATGTGATTTTAGGCATGGAATGGCTCAAAGCCCACAAGGTCAGAATTGATTGTGCCACAAGATCGTGCATATTCCAGACCAAGGCTTGGAGATATACTGTACGCATCATCCTACTTCTGATTTCCATAATCTGCCTAAGTATGATATTGGCCCAAAGTATTTGATTGTCTATATGAGCAATGTTAAGAATTCGGTGTGTGTTGATTCTCTCCCTATAGTCCGAGACTTTCTAGATGTATTTCCCGAAGACATAGAATCCTTGCCACCCGAAAGGGAAGTAGAGTTCTCGATTGAGCTAATTCCGGGAGTTGGACCTGTCTCTAAGGCACCATACCGAATGGCACCGTTAGAATTGGCAAAAGTAAAGTGCCAGATTGAATAGCTAATGCAGAAGCAATTCATTAGACCAAGTGCTTCGCTGTGGGGAGCCCCGGTATTGCTTGTCAAGAAGAAAGATGGGAAATTGCAGCTATGTGTAGACTACAGAGAGCTAAATAAGCTGACAGTAAAGAATAAGTATCCTTTGCTGCGGATTAATTATTTACTTGATCAGTTAGGAGGAGCCAAGGTGTTTTCAAAGATTGATCTTCCATCAGGATATCATCAAATTAGAATCAAGCCTGAGGATATTCCTAAGACTGCTTTCCGGCACAGTACGGTCATTATGAGTACTTGGTGATACCGTTCAGATTGACAAATGCTCATGCTATCTTCATGGACTACATGAACCGGATTTTTCGACCCTACTTGGACAAGTTTGTTGTATTTTTCATTGACGATACTCTCATCTACTCCAAGACTGCAGAAGAACATGGAGAGCACTTAAGATTGGTTCTAGGAATACTCCAAGAGAAGCAACTGTATGCTAAAGAAGTTCAATTTCAAGGCCATGTGATTAACAAAGATGGTGTGGCTGTGAACCCAAGCAAAGTTGAAGCTGTGATGAAATGGAAAAGACCAACCAATAGAAATCCGAAGTTTTCTGGGACTAGCAGGGTACTACCGGCGATTCATCAAGGGATTCTCTCAGATTGCCATTCCCTTGACTAAGTTAACAAGAAAGGGTGTTCCATTTGTGTGGGATGCCAAGTGCGAAGACAACTTTCAGTTGTTGAAGGAAAAGCTGACAATAGCGCCGATGTTGGTAATTCATGATCTGACAAAGAATTTTCAAGTGTATTGCGATGCATCTAAGCAAGGCTTGGGGTGTGTACTTAAGCAAGAAGGACAAGAAGTTGCTTACGCTTCCCGACAGTTGCGATTGCATGAAGCAAATTACCCAATGCATGACTTGGAGTTAGCTGCAGTGGTCTTTGCGTTGAAAGTTTGGAGGCACTATTTGTATGGAGTCACATTTGAAGTGTTCAGTGACCACAAAAGTTTGAAGTACTTGTTCAATCAAAAGGAGCTGAACATGAGACAGAGGCGATGGATGGAATTTCTGAAAGATTACGATTTTGAGTTAAAGTATCATCCAGGAAAGGCTAATGTAGTGGCCGATGCATTAAGTAGAAAATCCTTGCACGTGTCGACTATGATGATTCATCAAATGGAGCTCTTGGAGAAATTCAGAGATCTGCACTTGGATGTGTCTTGCCACGATGATAGCATCTCTGTGTATAAGCTTGACTTGAAGGATACACTTAGAGACCGAATCCGCGAAGCACAAAAGCAAGATTATGAGTTACAGAAGTTCAAGGAACAAGAGGATTTCTCTTTAACTAGTGACGGGATGATGTTATTCAGAGACAGAGTATGTATTCCGAATAATGCAGAGATTAAGAAGACAGTGCTTGAAGAGAGTCACAGTAGCCAGTACTCGGTACACCCTGGAGCTACAAAAATGTATTAAGACATGAAAAAGTTATTCTGGTAGCCTGGGATGAAGAAGGACATTGCATAATTCGTTTCCAAATGCCTTACCTGTCAAAAGATCAAAGTTGAACATCAAAGACCCTCTAGACCACTTCAGCCATTGGACATTCCAGAGTGGAAATGGGAGTCTATAGCCATTGACTTTGTAGTTGGATTACCCAGAACGCCAGCAGGACATGACTCAATCTGGGTTATCATTGACAGATTGACTAAGACCGCTCACTTCTTTCTCGTCAAGACCACTTATTTCGCGGAGAAGTATGCCAAGTTGTATATTGTAGAGATAGTCCGACTACATGGGGCACCAACCAGTATTATCTCAAACAGAGACCCTAAGTTTACTTTTCGCTTCTGGGGAGCACTACAGAAAGCTTTTGGGACTCGGCTACATCTGAGTACCTCTCATCATCCCCAAATCGACGGACCGTCCGAAAGAACAATACAGACTCTAGAAGATATGTTGCGGGCTTGTATACTAGAAGAAGGCAGTGATTGGGGAAAGTATTTGTCGTTAGTAGAGTTTGCCTACAACAACAGTTTTCATTCGAGTATAGGCATGGCGCCCTATAAAGCACTCTACGGGAGAAAATGCCGGTCGCCAGTATGTTGGTTTGAAACAGGAGAAAAGTTGCTATTGGGGTCGGATTTGGTGCAAGAAACAACGGACAAAATTAGGCATATCAAGGAAAAGTTAAAGAAAGCCCAAGACCGCCAGAAGAGTTATGCAGATCAGCGGAGAAAGCCTCTGGAATTTGAAGAAGGCGACCATGTATTTTTGAAGGTTACACCCTACACTGTTGTTGGCAGAGCAATGAGAACAAAGAAGCTGCAACCTCGATTCATTGGTCCTTATCAGATTCTCCGAAAAGTAGGACCCGTTGCTTATCAACTTGCTTTGCCACCTTATCTTTCGAACCTTAATAACGTTTTTCACGTATCCCAACTCCAGAAGTACGTGTCTGATCCCTCGCACATTTTGGAAGCCGATGACATTCCGTTGAAGCCCAACGTCTCATATCAGTTGAAGCCTATAAGGATTCTAGACCAAGGAGAAAAGACACAAAGAAACACGGTGATTCCATTAGTGAAGGTCCTCTGGGAGAACATTGATTCCTAAGAAATCACTTGGGAGAAGGATAAAGATATGAGAAGCACATATCCAGAGTTATTTACATAGTTGAGGTAATTGCTAATTTTGAAGGCAAAATTATTTTAAGGGGGGTAGAATTGTAACATCCCGAAAATCCATCAAAGAGGCTTAGGACTTAAGGGATTGATTACAATTTACAAAGAAAAGGAAGAAGGATTAGTTGCAAGTAAAAAGAAACAAAGATAACATGAATATTTGAATATGAACTGTCATATTCGAATAATATTCAAATATGAGTTGTCAATATTTGAATAGTATTTGAATATGCATGTCCATATTCGAATAGTATTCGAATATGCCACGTCATATTCGAATAGTATTCGAATATGCGAGTGAAGAACTGAATACAGGAGCCTTATATTCGAATATATATTCGAATATGGACCCCAAAGTCTATAAATAGGGGTGCCTTGTCTCCAAACTGGCTGTTCTTCAGTTTCCTCACTTCTCACACTCCTAAAATCTCTGTTCCCAAACCAACTATGTCACAACTCTTTCATCCTAAGGCTTCCATCTCATAAAACTAAGGTTCCAAATGGTTTGAATCAGATTCAGAGGCACTACAGTAAAGGAACCAGAGTAGGAGATTGGGCTTGGAGGCGAAGGATAAAAGGATACAGGGAAGTTTCAGGTAAACCTGTAAACCCCAAATCCCTAATACTTGGAATTTAGGAACATGTGACTAGGGAATGATAGGAATATGCTATTAGGGAAATCAAACTAATATACTTTGTTTAAAGTTTGATGTATGATTGAATTATGCATACTATGTTTGAAATATGCATGATATGATTGATATGTGTATGAATTTAATAGGCTTTATGTTGATGAATGATGCATGTGATATCGTTAAACACGTTAAAGGTATAAATAAGGTTTTCGAGAATTTAATGTGACACTAATTGGGAATTTGATATTGAAATGATTTTAAAAAAGTTTGAAAAGGATTGTGTCCCAGTATTAGTATATTCATATATGTATTTGAATATGGGATGCCACGTTCAAATAGATATATGAATATAACACCTCTATCACATAAAATCCGAGTGTGGAGTACATGGTAATCGGATAAGTGTATACTGGAAACCCTTATTTGTACGCTACGTGATTGATATGACTGTGTGATGCATTAGAACTGAAAATGGAAATGTTAAAAGAGGCTCTTCCCAATTAATAGAGATTGAGTAAAAGGGTTAAGTTCCAATGGATGTAGACTGGGTAAGAGGACAGAGCAAGAAAATGGAAAGATGAGAATGTAGGGTTATCCCGAAAGGGGCAGATAACCTGAAGTGCTAGACTACCCGAGAACGGGGTAGATAGTCAAGTGCAAAGAGGCTATCCCAAAAGGCGTACATAGTCCCTGGGCTAGCCCGAGAGAGGGTTGGTAGCCCGGTAGTAGGATCTTGGGGGGATGCCTGCCAGGACCATGATGATGAGCTCAGCTGTGCATTCACTGTCATGCACCCATGGTGGACTCCCGATGCACATGGTTTCTCGTTAAAAGAGGAAAGAAATGAAATGGATAATGACCACACATGCATATCTATGTGTTTGATATCTATACTTGATTTGTGTATGATTGTTAGGGTTTGGATTTAGGACGGTTTTCCAGTTAGACTAGATGGTAATACTGTATAAAACTTTTTTCACTGCCGACGGGTTACTCAGTTATGTGTCGAGCATATAACTGACAATTACAGTATTGCAGGTGGCTCGGACTCAGAGGGTGTCAGCGCGTGAGTAGTTTTGCAGCCTCTTTTCTGTTACTTAGGTAGTCATTAGTATCTTTGTATGGCTACCTTAATTGGACATGTAGATATTCTCTAGACTATAGATAAAACACTGATGTATATATTAGTATTTTGATATATGTATATACTTTATTAAATTCCGCTGTGTTTGGTTTTTTTTTTTTAAAAAAAAACTAACCTAAAAATCTAGGTGTTACATAAATTAAGCTAAAAACCTCTTGGGGAACAATACATTGTTTTCAAAAAAATCAAATAATTTAATAAATTGAAAATATGCGATTTCATTTTTATAGTAAAAAACTCCCTCTATTTCGAGTCTATAGTACACGATTTTTAGAAACAAATGTTGCAATTTTAAAAATATAAAAAATTGTGTAAATTAAGCTAGAAACTTCATGGTGAACAATACATTGTTTTCAAAAAATCAAACTATTTAATAAATTTAAAATATGCATTTTTATTTTTAAAGTAAAAAACACCCTATATTTCAAGTCTATAGTACACGATTTCTACAAACAAATGTTGCAATTTTAAAAATATAAAAAATTGTGTAAATTAAGCTAGAAACTTCATGGTGAAAAATACATTGTTGACAAAAAAAATCAAATAATTGAATAAATTTAAAATATGCGTTTTAATTTTTAAAGTAAAAACACCCTATATTTATAGTACACGATTTCTAGAAACAAATGTTACTATTTTAAAAATATAAAAAATAGTGTAAATTAAGCCAGAAACTTCATGGTGAACAATACATTATTGTCAAAAACATCAAATAATTTAATAAATTTAAAATATGTGCTTTCATTTTTAATGTAAAAAACACCCTACATTTCATTTCTATAGTACACGATCTCTAGAAACAAATGTTCCTATTTTAAAAATATAAAAAATAGTGTAAATTAAGCTCGAAACTTCATGGTGAACAATACATTGTTGTCAAAAAATCAAATAATTTAATAAATTTAAAATATGGGTTTTCATTTTTAAAGTAAAAAACATCCTACATTTCATATCTATAGTACATGATTTCTAGAAATAAATGTTACTATTTTAAAAATATAAAAATAGTGAAATTTAAGCTAGAATCTTCTTGGTGAAGAATAAATTGTTGTCAAAAAATAAATTAAATAATTTAATCAATTTAAAATATGCGTTTACGTAACATCCCAAGAATCGAGCACTTTCCAAATCACATGTCTAAAGAAAATCTCGTCTTTAGCCCTAAAGCCCCTTTTAGCAACATTGAGAAAGTTAAGGGACATGATTGCAATTTTATTAAAAATGCACCCCACATCACTTTGAGATCACCCACACACAATAACTCATTCCCTCTTTCTTCCCATTTCCTTTCAATCTCACGCCACCTCTCACTCTCATTTTCCCAATCTCCATTTTATTCTCTTCTTGTTCCAAAAGAAAAGAGAACACTTCTCTCCCTCTCCTCCTTATACCTGCGCAAGAGACAACAAGTAGATGGAAGAACCCATGTTCTCTCCAAATCTCTTATCTCCTTCTTCCTCTCTCTCATTTCCCTCATTCTTCACACTCTCCATTACATTCATTCTCTTCATCAATTACCAAGAGGAAGAGAGCAGCCTCACTTCCCTCTCCCTCTCATCATCAAGTTCAGCCACTCTTAGAGATTTTAACACAATTCTCAATTCTTCTAATTGATCCTCACCATCAAAGTTTCAAGGAGTGCATGTAAGTCTTCCCTCTCATTTCTTCTTCTCCTCTCTTATGGTTTCCTCACTACAAGCCACTAATTTCTGCAAACTATGTTTCTATGGATGAAATGGTGATGCATGTGGCTTCAAGCAACTCAAGTGGAGCATATGGGACACATGCATGTAGAAATTTCAAATTTTGAAGTGATTGGGTTGCTCTTGAAGTAGAGGCTCTAACCCCCTGTTTCCATTAATTTTGTGGGCCTCTCTAAGGTAAAGGGAACAAACCTATGTGATTTAAGCTAGATGGAATTGTGACTAACAATATTTGAGTCAAGTTGTGAGAAATCATGTTTTTACTCTGGTTTAGTCACAACCGTGATTTTTCATGTAAGTTTAGGACAGGTAAATGACCTTATCTGTTTTCGTGTTCTTCATAAAAATTGTATAGCTATCTTTTAGCTTTCCAACGCCACTGAGTTTGCTCAATTTCGATCTCTGTAGCTTGAGTTATGGCCCAAATCCTGAGACAGTATCAATGTTTATGGGCTAGGTTTGTCTCAATGTACCTTTCTGTTCGAGGAACTATTTTGACAATTAAAATTTTAAAACTAGGTTTATATGTCTTCATAAATATTGTAGAAAATCCTTTTATCTTTAATATGCATCTGACCTCATACCAATCCATGGTCTATAGTTTGAGATATGGCAGAATTACTGAAGCAATGTCGAAAATCTAGTATGGCCTTAAGTCCAATTCTGTACCTCTGTTATAAGACACGTTTAATTGTCTAGATGAGGGAATTTGCCTTCTTAATCTGTATAAGAGTTGTAGAGGATTTACTTAGTTTTCCAATGACACAAATCTTGCTTAATTTAGATCTGTATAGCTCCAGTTATAATCAAATTACTGAACTGAGGTCAAAATCGAGGTCTGATTGAATCTGTCTGTTTTGTTGCTAATTTAGAACTTGCTAATGAGCCCATTTGTCTTCGTGGTCTTCATAATAAATGTATATCTGTGTCTTATCTTTGACTTCCAACTGGTTTTGTGTAAATCCATCAACTATAGCTCAAGATATGCTCTAATCACTTAAGAGGCGTCATATGTGACCAGATTTTGTAGTGCTTCTTTGTATGTAGTTTCGACCTCTGAGACGTGTGATTCTGTCTTCAAGCCCTTCATTGAAGTTGTAGACAATAAAGTTAGATTTAATTTGGCATAAGTTTCATGTGAATCCACTCAGTGTAACTCAAGATATAGTAGGATCACTGAGACAATATTTGAGTGTTAGGACAGTTTTATGTCCAGTTCTGTACCTGACTTTAAGAGCAACTTAAATTATCTAGATGATGGAATCTGTTTTCAAGTCCTGCATGAAAGTTATATATTATTAATTTAGCTTTAATTTGGAACTGGTTTCATGTCAATCCATGGTCTACAGCTCCAGTTATGACAGAGTTACTAAAGTAGTATCGAAAATTTAGAACAGCCTTGAGTCTGGTTCTATGTCTGTTTTCAAGGGCATTTATAATTATCCAGATGACGAAACATGGTTTTGAGTCCTTCATAAAAGTTGTAGGCAATCATGCTATCTCTAATTTTCAACTGGTTTCAAATCAATCTGACAACCATAGCTCTAGATATAGTTGAAACAATGAGGTAGTATCAGAAATCTAGTTTCTGTCATGCAGTCAGTTTCCAATTAGAATTACACTCTCAAGACGTATGATTCAAATCACAATTCCTTCACATTAATTGTAGATAAAGGTCTTAAGTTTCATTTCCAATTAGTTTCACTGGAATCCAATGTCTATAACTCTAGATATTGCGAAATTACGAAGCTGCAACAAGAATTGGGTGATGCTGAAATTGAATGAAGTTAAAAGAAGAAAAGAAAGCAAAGAATTGGAAGAATAGGTGACTAGAACTTCAAGAGGTAACCCCACTAAACCCCAAACTAGACTAATTAGGGAATAGAAATGTCATGTGGTTTGATTATTGAGCTATTGTGAAATGTGTGATAAAATATGTTTGGATTTGTGTATGTTAGATGATTTGATAATTTGGTTTTCATGCATGTGGCTTGATTATTGAGCTATTGTGAAATGTGTGATAAAATAGGTTTGGATTTGTGTATGTTAGATGACTTGATAATTTGGTTTAGATGCATATGGCTTGGCTTGGAATTATTGAAGAAATGTATGCTAAAATGTGATTTTGGGTTGTTATGAGTATGTATGGATACCAAAGTGATTTTGTTAGAAAGCATGTTGCTTGTGGTGCCATGGTGGATGTGCATTTTGGTGAATGCTTTGATGTTATGGTGGTGAATTGAGTCTCTTGAAGATGTATGTTGAAATGATTATGATAAGTATATTGTTATGACATGGATGGCAAGTGATTTAATTAATGATTAATGAAAATGAAATTTAAAGACAAGTTTAAGCTTTCCCCCATCAACAAATGTTGAGTAAGCGGGTTGAATCCCACCGGTCAGACACTGGGTAAGCGGACAAGCATGAATAAACATGAGAATGTAGGGTCTCCCCGCGATTCGGGGGTCAGATGACCTGAACTAGTAGGGTGCCCTGTGATAGGGAATTATGGCCCGAAAGAAAGGACTATCCCATTGATGTGGGGTTAAGATAGTCTTGGGCTATCCCATTCATGTGGGGTTAAAATAGCCCGGCAGCCAGTTTGATCACGGTAGGGACGCTTGCCGTGGTCCTAGTTTTGAGCTCAACCTCGCGTTACTGCCACGTGCTATGGGAAGTTTAGTGCACTACGCTTCCATAAAAGACTCAAGAAAAGAAAATAACTAAGTATGTTAATGAAAGATCATGGCATGCTTACATCCATAATTTTCATAGCATGCATTATGTATGAAATTGTTGCATTGAATTGATTGTGTGTTAGGAATTTAAATGGGGTGTTCTCCAGTTAGACTAACTGTGATATGGTATAAAAATGTTTTCAAAATGCCGGGGATTACTCAGTTATATATTTACATATAACTCATGGTTACCATATCGCAGGTATCAGAAGATTATGAAGCGAAAGCCACAGATAGGACGAGTTGTGGGCTTTTCTTAGGTATAGCCACACGTGGTGAACCTAAGTCTCAAGTTCATATATTAATTTGTTCAGCTGTATAGGAATCTGTATACATTGAAAGGATTGTAATTATTATTATTATCAATTGTTGTAAATTAGAATTTAGCTTCCGTTAGTGTTTTGAAAAAAAAAAAACGGACTCAAGAATTAAGGTGTTACAGTATACATTTTTAAAGTAAAAAACACCCTATTTTTCAAAAGTATAGTACGCGATTTCTAGAAACAAATGTTTCAATTTTAAAAATATAAAAAATTGTATAGTACACGATTGTTTTCAACTTTATGGGGGAACAATAGATTGTTTTCAAAAAAATTAAATAATTTAATAAATTTAAAATATCATTTTCATTTTTAAAGTGAAAAATACCCTATTTTTCAAGTGTATAGTACACGATTTCTAGAAAAAAATGTTGCAATTTTAAAAATATAAACAATAGTGTAAATTAAGCTAGAAACCTTTTGGGGAACAATACATTGTTTTAAAAAAAATCAAATAATTTAATAAATTGAAAATATGCGTTTTCAATGTAAAAAACACCCTATGTTTCAAGTCTATAATACACGATTTTTAGAAACAAATGTTGCAATTTTAAAAATATAAAAAATTGAGTAAATTAAGCTAGAAACTTCATAGTGTACAATACATTGTTTTCAAAAAATTTAAAAATTTAATAAATTTAAAATATGCGTTATTATTTTTAGTAAAACACACCCTATATTTCAAGTCTATAGTACACGATTTCTAGAAACAAATGTTGCAATTTTAAAAACATAAAAAATTGTGTAAATTAAGCTAGAAATTTCATGGGGAAAATTACATTTTTTTCAAAAAATAAAAATAATTTAATAAATTTAAAATACGCGTTTTCATTTTTAAAGTAAAAAACACCCTAATTTTCAAGTGTATAGTTCACGATTTCTAGAAAAAAATGTTGCCATTTCAAAAATATAAAAATTTTATAAATTAACCTAGAAACTTTATGGGGAACAATATATTATTTTCAAAAAAATAAAAAAATTTAATAAATTTAAAATATGCGTTCTAATTTTTAAAGTAAAAAACACCCTATTTTTCAAGTGTACACGATTTATAGAAACAACTGTTGCAATTATAAAAATATAAAAAATTTTGTAAACTAAAACTTCATTGTGAAAAATGCATTGTTTTCAAAAAAATCAAAAAATTTAATAATTTAAAATATGCATTTTTATTTTTAAAGTAAACACACCCTATTTTTCAAGTGATAGAACACGATTTCTAGAAACAAATGTTACAATTTTAAATATATAAATCAAATATTGAAAATTAAGCTAGAAACTTTATTGTGAACAATACATGGTTGTCAAAAAAAATAAAATAATTTAATAAATTTAAAATACGTGTTTTCATTTTTTTAGTAAAAAACACCCTATTTTTCAAGTGCATAATACATAATTTCTAGAAACAAATGTTGATATTTTAAAAATATTAAATATAGTGTAAATCAAGCTATAAACTTCATGGTGAACAATACAATATTTTAAAAAAAAACAAATAATTTATTAATTTTAAAATATGTGTTTTCATTTTTAAAGTAAAAAACACCCTATTTTTCAGGTGTATAGTACACGATTTGTGAAAACAAATGTTGATATTTAAAAAATATAAAAATATAAAAAATAGTGTAAATTAAGCTAAACACTTCATGGTGAACAATACATTATTTTAAAAAAAATCAAATAATTTAATAAATTTAAAATATGCGTTTTCATTTTTTAGTAAAAAACACCCTATTTTTCAAGTGTGTAGTACATGATTTCTAGAAACAAATGTTGATATTTTAAAAATATAAAAAAATAGTGTAAACTAAGCTAGAAACTTCTTGGTGACAATACATTGTTTTCAAAAACATCAAATAATATAATAAATTTAAAATATGCATTTTAATTTTTAAAGTAAAAAATGCCCTATTTTTCAAGTGTATAGTACGCGATTTCTAGAAATAAATGTTTCAATTTTAAAAAGATATATAATTGTAAAAATTAAGCTAGAAACTTTACGGTTAACAATAGATTATTTTCAAAAAAAAATCAAATAATTTAATAAATTTAAAATATGAAATTTTCATTTTTAAAGTAAAAAACACCCTATTTTGCATGTGTATAGTACACGATTTCTAGAAACAAATGTTACAATTTAAAAAATATAAATCAAATAGTATAAATTAAGCTAGAAAATTTATTGTGAACAATACATGGTTGTCAAAAAAAATCAAATAATTTAATAAATTTAAAATCTGGATTTTCATTTTTTTAGCAAAAAACACCATTTTCAAGTCTATAAGTACATAATTCTTAGAAACAAATGTTGCAATTTTAAAAATATAAAAAAATTTGTAAATTAAGCTAGAAACTTCATGGTGAACAATATATTGTTGTCAAAAAAGTCAAATAATTAATTAAATTTAAAATATGCGTTTTCATTATTTTAGTAAAAAACACCCAATTGTTCAATTGTATAGTACACGATTTCTAGAAACAAATGTTGATATTTTAAAAACATTAAAAATAGTGTAAATTAAGCTAGAAAGTTCTTGGTGAACAATACATTGTTGTCAAAAAAATCAACTAATTTAATAAATTTAAAATATGTGTTTTAATTTTTAAAGTAAAAAACACCTTATTTTTCAAGTGTATAGTACGCGATTTGTAGAAATTAATGTTTGAATTTTAAAAATATATAAAATGGTAAAAATTAAGCTAGAAACTTTATGGGGAAAAATAGATTGTTTTCAAAAAAATAAAATAATTTAATAAATTTAATATATCCATTTTCATTTTTAAAGTAAAAAACACCCTATTTTTCAAGTGTATAGTATACGATTTATAGAAACAAATGTTGCAATTTTAAAAATATTAAATATAGTGTAAATTAAGATAGAAACTTCATGGTGAACAATAAATTGTTTTAGAAAAACAAATAATTTAATAATTTTAAAATATGCGTTTTCATTTTTATAGTAAAAAATGTAACACCTTAATTTTTGAGTCCGTTTTTTTTCAAAACATTAGTGGAAGCTAAATTCTAAATACAACAATTAATAATAATAATAATTACAACCTTTTCAATTTATACGGATTCTTATACAGCTGAACAAATTAATATATGAACCTGAGTCTTTGGTTCACCATGTGTAGTTACTACTAAGAAAATCCTAATCTCGTCTCGCTTATTTATTTTATTCTCCACAATGCCAGGATACCTGCAATATGGTAACCGTTTGTTATATGCAAAACATATAACTGAGTAACCCTCGGCATTTTTGAAAACACTTTTATACCATATCGCAGCCAGTCTAACTGGAAAATACCTCATTTAGTCCCTAACACACAATTCAATCAAGAATCAATGCAACACTCATACATAATGCATGCTATGACAATTATAAATGTATGCATGCCATGATCTTTCATTATCATACTTGTTTCATTTCTTTTCTTTAGTCTTTTACAGAAGCCTCGTGCACTAGACTTCACCATAGGCTCACGGCAGCAACGCGCATCTGAGCTCAATCGTGGGACCACGGCAAGTGTCCCTACCGTGATCAACTGTCGAGCTATCTTGACCTCGTTCATTGGGAATAGCCCAGGACTTCCTTACCTGTTCATTGGAATAGTCCTTTCTTTCGGGTCATCTGTCCAGTCACAGGGCAACCCTACTACTTCAGGCCATCTTACCCCGTTCATTGGGAGACCCTACATTCTCAATCTTTTCATGCTTGTACGCTTACCCGGTTTGTAACCGGTGGGAATCAACCCGCTTACTCAACATCCGTTGATGAGGGAAAGCTTAAACTTGTCTTTAAATTTCATTTTCATTCCATGTCAAATATTATCATGAATTTTACATTCAACTCACATCATTTGCATTCAACATTCATCATTCATCACATGACAATGTCACAATTCAATTCAAGAGCTTACCCTATCATTTCATAATCCTAAAGCATGTTACTAAGTCATATAAGCCTATTTCCTTACATTCCTATCAAATAACTTAGTTAAATAAGCTTACATGGCATTTTAGAAGTAAAAATAGGTTAAGAAGGTACAGGACACTGTTGCCTAGGCCACCATTCTGTCGCCTGAGCGCTGCGACTGGGTGCAAAACTGCCAAATTACAGGGTTCTGTCGCTTGGGCGCCAGTCACAAATGCAATACTATGTGTTTTCTGTGTTCCAGCGCCTGGGCGCTCAGCACTGGCGTAGTCTGCTATTTTGACCATAACTTGAGTTGTAGACCTCCAAATTGGGTGAAATCAGTGGAAAATGAAATCTAACAAAATTATCTACAACTTTAATTTAGAACTCAAGATCTAAATCAATTTGTTTCTAGTAGATAATTTCGCTTGATTTCACTTGTCCATGTTAAAATCCCAATTTTGGCAGCTCTAAGTGTTTTATCCATAACTCAAGCTATACAATTTGGATTCTCATGAAATTTGTGGCATTCGAAAGATAATAACATTTTCTACAACTTTTATGCAGGCCACAAAATCAGAATCCAATTGTAAATAGGTCTACTATGCATCCCAACTATGTCAAAATTCATGAAAATAAGGAATGAAGCTTTTGCTTACATCTTACCTTCACATTCAAAACCAATTCCTTCAATTCCCATCTCAATTTTTCAAATCAAAATGGCATCATGCTAAACCCCATTTAATACACCCAATATGCACCTTCCTTCCCCACATTAAACTTCCAAAATCAAAGAAACCAACTTACCAATACAATTTCCCTAGCTTCCTATTTGATCATGCATATTTCAACCACTCATTCAAGAGACAAAAAATCAAAACATACATCCATTACCTCTCAATTCACTCTACCACATAGTATCATTTCAACAAGGAAATCTATCCCTACTTCAAGGCCATTGCCACAACATCATGTTTTCAAACAACAAATCACATAGGTATTCACACACAATCAAAACAAGCCAAAACCACAATTTATCATACAATTTCACAATGATTCAAAATCAAGCCACATACATCAAAACTAAATCATCTAATTTAACAAGTCCAAACCCTATCTCATACCATCATCTATTCCCTAGTTAACCTAATGTGGGGTTATGTGGGGTTACCTTTCAAGCTTAGCTCCAAAATCCTTGCCTTCTCCAAATGTACCCAAGAACCCTAACTTCACCCAAATGACTTGCAAATCCCTAATATTCGCAAATGCAAGCTATTAGCACCCATTAGGACTCAATTTCAAGCTTGCATGTTAGAAGTTGGAGTTGGGAAATCATCTACCCCAATATAGGGCTTTACCAAGAGTGAGCGAGAAGCGAAATGCATGGCTTACCTAGGTTCTCCAATAGCTTCTCCAAGCTCACAAATGGCTTCTCCAAGCTCCAATGGACAAGATTGATGAACGACCCTCTTGATTTGGGCTTGAAGGCCAAACCCTAGGAGAGTAGAAGATGGGAAGAAGATGAACTTGTGAAGTGTGGAATGAGAGGGAGAGTGAGGTGTGGGAATGGGTGGAGGAAGTGAGGGTTTTTCCTCACTTAACTAGGTTCTAAATCTTGCTAAGTGATCCCTCATAGCACTTTATAAAATTGCAACCTAGTTCTTCCCTCTAATTTCTTAAGGATTGCAATCAAATCCCTAAATTCCCGTTTTATTATAAAAGAACCACTTTCTCTTTTCAAGGAAATTTATGGGATGTTACAAAAAACCTAATTATGGTGAAAAATACATTGTTTTCAAAAAAATCAAATAATTTAATAAATTTAAAATCTATGATTTCATTTTTAAAGTAAAAAACACCCTATATTTCAAGTCTATAGTACACGATTTTTAGAAACAAATGTTGCAATTTTAAAAATATAAATAAATAGTGTAAATTAAGATAGAAACTTCATGGTGAACAATACATTGTTGTCAAAAAAATCAAAAATTTAATAAATTTAAAATATGCGTTTTCATTTTTAAACTACAAAACACACTATTTTTCAAGTGTATATATAGAACACGATTTCTAGAAACAAATGTTGCAATTTTAAAAATATAAATCAAATAGTGTAAAATATACTAGAAAATTTATGGTGAACAATACATGGTTATCAAAAAAATCAAATAATTTAATAAATTTAAAATATGTGTATTCATTTTTTTAGTAAAAAAACACCCTATGATTCAAGTGTATAGTACACGATTTCTAGAAACAAACGTTTATATTTTAAAAATATATAACATAGTGTAAATTTAAGCTAGAAACTTCATGGTGTACAATACATTGTTTAAAAAAAAATCAAATAATTTAATAAATTTAAAATATGCGTTTTCATTTTTAAAGTAAAAAACACCCTATATTCCAAGTCTCTAGTACACGATTTCTATAAAAAATGTTGCAATTTTAAAAATATAAAAAATTGTGTAAATTAAGCTAGAAATTTCATGGTAAACAATACATTGATTTCAAAAAATATTAAATAATTTAATAAATTTAAAATATAAATTTTCATTTTTTAAAAAAAAACACCCTATTTTCATAGTGTATATAGTACACGATTTCTAGAAAAAAATGTCAATATATTAAAAATTAAAAAACTAGTGTAAATTAAGCTAGAAACATAATGGTGAACAATACATTGTTGTCAAAAAATTCAAATAATTTTATAAATTTAAAATATGTGTTTTCATTTTTTTTTAGTAAAAAACACCATATTTTTCACGTGTATAGTACACGATTTCTAGAAATAAATGTTGATATATTATAAATATAAAAAATAGTGTAAATTAAGCTAGAAACTTCATGGTCAACAATACATTGTTGTAAAAAAAATCAAATAATTTAATAAATTTAAAATATGCGTTTTAATTTTTAAAGTAAAAAATAACCTATATTTCAAGTCTGGAGTACACGATTTTTAGAAACAAATGTTGCAATTTTAAAAATATAAAAAATTGTGTAAATTAAGCTAGAAACTTTATTGGGATTAATATATTGTTTTCAAAAAATTAAATATATTAATAAATTTAAAATTTTCGTTTTCATTTTTAAATTCCAATACACCCTAATTTTCAAGTTTATAGTACACGATTTTTAGAAACAAATGTTGCAATTATAAAAATATAAAAAATGTTGTAAATTAAACTACAAACTTCATGGTGAACAATACATTGTTTTCAAAAAAATCAAATAATTTAATATTTTTAAAATATGCATTTTCATTTTTAAAGTAAAAAAACCCTAATTTTCAAGTGTATAGTACACGATTTCTAGAAACAAATATTGCAATTTTAAAAACATAAACAAGTATGTAAATTAAGCTAAAAACTTCATGGTGAACAATACATTGTTTTAAAAATAATCAAATAATTTAATATTTTGAAAATATGCATTTTCATTGTTAAAGTAAAAAACACCCTAATTTTCAAGTGTATAGTACGCGATTTCTAGAAACAAATGTTGCAATTTTAAAAATATAAAAAATTTTGTAAATTTAGTTAGAAACTTTATCCGGAACAATACATTGTTTTCAAAAAAATCAAATAATTTAATTTTTTTAAAATATACATTTTCTTTTTTAAAGTAAAAAACACCCTATTTTTCAAGTGTATAGAACATGATTTCTAGAAGATCCTAGAAGTCCCGACAAGATCCAATTAAAGTCCAACACATCATACCAAGCTCAACCTGTGGAGATCCTAGATCGTGGGGAGAAGACCTTGCGGAACAAGGTGATTCCGTTGGTTAAGGTTCTATGGCAAAGCATCGATTCGTCGGAAATCGCTTGCGAAAAGGAACAAGACATGAAGGACGCCTACCCCGAATTATTTTGACGACACAGGTTAGTTCTTAATTTTGAGGACAAAATTATTTTAAGGGTGGTAGAGTTGTAACATCCCACAAATTCCCAAATAGGAATTAGTGGTTCCTTAGAAGAGATTGGGAATTTAAGGGTTTGTAGGAATTCTAACAAGAGAAAAGGGAGAAGGACTAGAAAGCAAATTTTTAAAAGATTGGGAGAAGGACCTAATTGCAAAACTTAATGAGATGTTAAAATTTGACTAAAACTCCCATTTTCCTCTCCTCTCTCCCACGCCTTTTCGCTCCATCTTCATTCTCAAAATTTCCTCTTCTTCTTCCTCTCTTCTACTCTCATAGGGTTTGGATTTCAAACCCAAATCAAGTGAAATCCTTCACCAACCTTGTCCATTGGAGCTTGGAGGAGCCATTTGTGAGCTTAAAAGAAGCCATTGAAGCACATAGGTAAGACATGGACACCCATTTCTTCATTTTGGGCCAAACCCCCATTCTTGAGGCAAATGGTCTGTCAACCCCATTCTTAATATGCTAGCTTGCAAATGAGTCCCAATGGGTCTAATAACTTGCATTTATGAAAATTAGGGATCATCAAGTCATTGGGTGAAGTTAGGGTTCTTGGGTACATTTGGAGAAGGCAAGGATTTTGGAGCTAAGCTTGAAAGGTGACCCCATTAAACCCCAAATTAGAATAGATAAGGAGTATCAGTGGTGTGAAATATGATTTTGAGCTATGGTGCAAGGTATGATAGAAATAGGTTTAGACTTGTGAAATTTGATGACTTGGATTAGTTGCATGTGGTTATTATTGAGCTTTTGAGAATGTATGTTAAAATAGGTTTTCATGTGTATATTATATGTTTGATAAATGGACTTGATGCATGTGGTTTGGTTAAATTCTTATGTGTGTATGTTTGGATTATTGTATTGCATTTGTGATGTTTGGTGAAAACTTGTTTGGTTTCCTTGCTTTTGGAAGTTGAGAGTGGGTGAGGAAGGTGTATATTGGGTATATGAATTGGGTGTAGCATATTGTCAATTTGATTTGGGGGAATTGAGATGGGAATTGAAGGAATAGCTTTTGAATGTGTAGGTAGTATGTAAACAAATGCTTCGTTCCTTGTTTTCATAAATTTTGACATAGTTTGAGATGGATATTAGACCTATTTACAATTGGATTATGATTTTGTGGCCTGAATAAAAGTTGTATAAAATTTTATTATCTTTCCAATGCCACCAATTGCATGAGAATCCAATTTGTATAGCTTGAGTTATGGACAAAACACTTAGAGCTGTCAAAATTGGGATTTTAACATGGACAAGTGAAATAAAGCGAAATTATCTACTAGAAACAAATTGATTTAGATCTTGAGTTCTGAATGAAAGTTGTAGATAATTTTGTTAAATTTCATTTTCCACTAATTTCACCCAATTTGAAGGTCTACAACTCAAGTTATGGTCAAAATAGCAGACTACGCCAGTGCTGAGCGCCTAGGCGCTGGAACACAGAAAACACACAATATTGCATTTGTGACTGGCGCCCAGGCGACAAAGCCCCGTAATTTGTCAGTTTTGCAACCAGTCGCAGTGCCCAGGCGACAGAATGGGCGCCTGGGCGACAGGACCCTGTTGTCAGGGAGTTTGTAACACATTTCTGGCGCCCAGGCGCCAAAATGGTCGCCCGGGCGATAGTGTCCCGTACCTTCTTGACCTATTTTTGCTTCTAAAATGCTTTGTAAGTCTAATTAACTTAGTTTTATGATAGGAATGTAACGAAATAGGCTTATGGGACTTAATAACATGCATTAGGATTGTGAATTGAGATGGCAAGTTCCTTGATTTTGAATTATGAAATTGTCATGTGATGAATGATAAATGATGAATGATGATTGTTGAATGCAAATTATATGAGTTGAATGTGAAATGCATAATAATACTTGATGTGAAAATAAATTAAATGACAAGATAAGCTTTCCCCCATCAACAGATGTTGAGTAAGCGGGTTGATTTCCACCGGTTACACACCGGGTAATTGGACAAGCATGAAAAGATTTAGAATGTAGGGTCTCCCAATAAACAGGGTAAGATAGCCTGAACTAGTAGGGTTGCCCGGTGACCGGGAAGATGGCCCGAAAGAAAGGACTATCCCGATGAATGAGTAAGATAGTCCTGGGCTATCCTAGTGATTGGGTAAGATAGCCCGGCAGTTGATCACGGTAGGGACGCTTGTCGTGGTCCTATGATTGAGCTCAAGCGCGCGTTACTGCCATGCGCCTAGGGAGGAGTCTTGTGCACGAGGCTTCCGTAAAAGATTAAAGAAAAGAAATGAATTAAGTATGATAATGAAAGATCATGGCATGCATACATTTATACTTGGTCATTACATGCATTGAGTGTGAATATGTTGCATTTGATTGATTGTATGTGATAGGAACCAATTGGGGTGTTTTCCAGTTAGACTGGCTGTAATATGGTATAAAAGTATTTTCAAAAATGCCGAGGGTTACTCAGTTATATGTTTACATATAGCTGACAGTTACCATATTGTAGGAGACTCAGAAGATGAAGACTTTCGTGCTTGAAGACCTATTACCTTAGCCATGTAGTATTTTCAAAAATGCCGGGGGTTACTCAGTTATATGTTTACATATAGCTGACGGTTACCATATTGTAAGAGACTCAGAAGATGAAGACTTTCGTGCTTGAAGACCTATTCCCTTAGCCATGTAGTATTTTGGATATTTTGATATGTATTTTGGGGTAGCCAACCCTTCCCTGTATTACGCTCCTTGGCTACCGTTATTGGACATGTTTCTCTTGCATGTAGTAGATATTTAAACTTATTATCTTTCCCTATATGGACTTATGTATTTTGATAGGGCATATGATAGTCCACCCTAAGACTAAGTAGTGTATGTACTCATATATGAGAGTTTCCTTTGCTAGTTACTTCTTATAAAATATTTTAAAAAAAAACGTAACCTTTAATTCCGTTAGGTGTTACAAGTGTATAGTACACGATTTTAGAAACAAATGTTCCAATTATAAAAAAATAAAAAATATTGTAAATTAAACTAGAAACTTCATAGTGAACAATACATTTTTTCCAAAAAAATCAAATAATGTAATATTTTTAAAGTATGCATTTTCATTTTTACAGTAAAAAACACCCTAATTTTCAAGTGTATAGTACATGATTTCTAGAAACAAATGTTGCAATTTTAAAAATATAAACAATTGTGTAAATTAAGCTAGAAACTTTATGGGGAACAATACATTGTTTTCAAAAAAATCAAATAATTTAATATTTTAAAATATGCATTTTCTTTTTTAAAGTAAAAAACACCCTATTTTTCAAGTGTACAGAACACGATTTCTAGAAACAAATGTTGCAATAATAAAAATATAAGCAATTGTGTAAATTAAGCTAGAAACTTCATGGGGAAAATTACATTATTTTCAAAAAAATTAAATAATTTAATAAATTTAAAATATGCATTTTGATTTTAAAAGTAAAAAACATCCAAAATTTCAAGTCTATAGTACACGATTTTAGAAACAAATGTTGCAATTATAAAAATATAAAAAATCTTGTAAATTAAACTAGAAACTTCATGGTAAAAAATACATTGTTATCAAAAAATCAAATAATTTAATATTTTTAAAATATGCATTTTCATTTTTAAAGTAAAACACACCCTAATTTTCAAGTGTATAGTACATGATTTCAAGAAACAAATGTTGCATTGTTAAAAAATATAAACAATTGTATATATTAAGCTAGAAACTTTATGGGGAACAATATATTATTTTCAAAAAAATCAAATAATTTAATATTTTAAAATATGCATTTTCTTTTTTAAAATAAAAAACACCCTATTTTTCAAGTGTATAGAACACGATTTCTAGAAACAAATGATGCAATTATAAAAATATAAACAATTGTGTAAATTAAGCTAGAAACTTCATCAGGAAAATTAAATTATTTTCAAAAATATCAAAAAATTTAATAAATTTAAAATATGCGTTTTCATTTTAAAAGTAAAGAACACCCTAATTTTCAAGTGTATAGTACACAATTTATAGAAACAAATGTTGCAATTTTAAAAATATTAAAAATTTTATAAATTAACCTAGACACTTTATGGCAAAAAATATATTGTTTTCAAAAACATCAAATAATTTAATAACTTAAAAATATGTATTTTCATTTTTAAAGTAAAAAACACCCTATTTTTCAAGTGTATAGTACACGAATTCTACAAACAAATGTTGCAATTTTAAAAATATAAAAAATTGTGTAAATTAAGCTAGAAACTTCATGGTAAACAATGCATTAATTTTGAAAAATGTTAAATAATTTAATAAATTTAAAATATGCGTTTTCATTTTTTTCGTAAAAAACACCATATTTTTCAAGTGTATTGTAGACGATTTCTAGAATTAAATGTTCATATTTTAAAAATATTAAAAAAATAGTGTAAATTAGGTTAGAAACTTCATGGTGAGAAATACATTGTTGTCAAAAAAATCAAATAATTTAATAAATTTAAAATATGCGTTTTCATTATTAAAGAAAAAAACACCCTATTTTTCAAGTGTATAGTACACGATTTCTAGAAACAAATGTTAATATTTTAAAAATATAAAAAAAATAGTGTAAATTAATCTAAAAACTTCATTGTGAAGAATACATTGTTGTAAAAAAATCAATTAATTTAGTAAATTTAAAATATGCGTTTTCTTTTTTTAGTAAAAAACACCCTATTTTTCAAGTGTATAGTACACAATTTTTAGAAACAAATGTTGCAATTTTAAATATAGAAAAAAGTTGTGTAAATTAAGCTAGAAACTTTATTGGGAACAATACATTTTTTTAAAAAAAATTAAATATCTTAATAATTTTAAAATATGTGTTTTAATTTTTAAAGTAAAAAACACCCTATTTTTCAAGTGTATAGTACACGATTTTTAGAAACAAATGTTGCAATAATAAAAATATAAAAAAATATATAAGTTAAACTTGAAAATTCATGGTGAACAATATATTGTTTTTAAAAAATTCAAAAAATTTAATAAATTTAAAATATGCCTTTTCATTTTTAAAGTAAAAAAAACCCTATTTTTAAAGTGCATAGTACGCGATTTCTAGAAACAAATGTTGATTTTTTAAAAATATTAAATATAGTGTAAATTAAGCTAGAAACTTCATGGTGAACAATATATTATTTTTAAAAAAATCAAATAATTTAAGAAATTTATAATATGAGTTTTCATTTTTTTAGTAAAAAACACCCTATTTTTCAAGTGTATAGTACACGATTTCTAGAAACAAATGTTGATATTTTAAAAAGATAAAAAATAGTGTAAATTAAGCTAGAAAATTCTTGGTGAACAATACATTGTTTTCAAAAAAATCAAATAATTTAATAAATTTGAAATATGCATTTTCATTTTTTTAGTAAAAAACATCCTATTTTTCAAGTGTATAGTACATGATTTCAAGAAATAAATGTTGATATTTTAAAAATATAAAAAATAGTGTAAATTAAGCTAGAAACTTCTTGGTGAAAAATAAATTGTTATAAAAATATCAAATAATTTAATAAATTTAAAATATGCGTTTTCATTTTTAGAGTAAAAAATACCATATTTTTCAAGTGTATAGTACGCGATTTCTAGAAATAAATGTTTCAACTTTAAAAATATATAAAATTGTAAAAATTAAGCTAGAAAATTTATGAGGAACAATAGAATGTTTTAAAAAAATCAAATAATTTAATAAATTTAGAATATGCATTTTCATTTTTGTAAAAAACACCCTATTTTTCAAGTGTATAGTACATGATTTCTAGAAACACATGTTACAATTTTAAAAAAATAAACAATTGTGTAAATTAAGCTAGAAACATTATGTGGAACAATACATACTTTTCAAAAAAATAAAATAATTTAATAAATTTAAAATTTGTGTTTTCATTTTTATAGTAAAAACCACCCTATATTTCAAGTTTATAGTATACGATTTTTAGAAAAAATGTTACAATTTAAAAAATATAAAATTTCTGTAATTTAAGCTAGAAAATTTGTTGGGAACAATACGTTGTTTACAAAAAAATCAAATACATTAATAAATTCAAAATTTATGTTTTCATTTTTAAATTCTAAAAAACCCTCTTTTTCAAGTGTATAGTACACGATTTTTAGAAACAAATTTCGCAATTATAAAAATATAAAAAAATTAAAAAATTAAACTAGAAACTTCATGGTGAACTATACATTGTTTCCAAAAAAATTGAATAATTTAATATTTTTGAAATATGCATTTTCATTTTGAAACTAAAAAACACTATTTTTCTAGTGAATAGAACACGATTTCTAGAAACAAATGTTGCAAATTTAAAAATATAAAAAATTTTGTAAATTAAGCTAGAAAATTTAAGGGGAACAATACATTGTTTTCAAAAAAATAAAATAATTTATTAAATTTAAAATATGTGTTTTCATTTTTAAAGTAAAAAACGCCCTATATTTCAAGTCTAAAGTACACAATTTTCAGAAACAAATAGTGCAATTTTAAAAATAGAAAAAATTATGTAAATTAAGCTCGAAACTTTATTTAGAACAATACATTGTTCTAGAAAAAATTAAATATCTTAATAAATTTAAAATATGTGTTTTAATATTTAAAGTAAAAAACACCATATTATTCAAGTGTATAGTACACGATTTTTGTTAACAAATGTTGCAATTATTAAAATATAAAAATTTTTGTAAATTAAACATGAAACTTTATGGAGAACAATACATTGTTTTCAAAAAATTCAAAAATTTTAATAAACTTAAAATATGCGTTTTAATTTTTAAAGTAAAAAACACCATATTTTTCAAGTGTATAGAACACGGCTTCTATTAAAAAATGTTGCAATTTTAAAAATATAAATAAAATAGTGTAAATTAAGCTAGAAACTTTATTGTGAACAATACATGGTTGTCAAATAAAATCAAATAATATAATAAATTTAAAATATGTGTTGTCATTTTTTATTAAAAAACATCCTATTTTTCAAGTACATAGTACACGTTTTCTAGAAACAAATGTTGATATTTTAAAAATATTACATATAGTGTAAATTAAGATAGAAACTTCATGGTGAACAATACATTGTTTTCAAAAAAACCAAATACTTTAATAAATTTATAATATGAGTTTTAATTTTTTTAGTAAAAAAACACCCTATTTATAAAATATATAGTACACGATTTCTAGAAACAAATGTTTATATTTTAAATATAAAAAATAATAGTGTAAATTAAGTTAGAAACTTCTTGGTGAACAATACAATGTTGTAAAAAAAATCAAATAATTTAATAGATTTAAAATATGCATTTTCATTTTTTTAGTAAAAAACACCTTATTTTTCAAGTGTATAGTACTTGATTTCCAGAAATAAATGTTGATATTTTAAAAATACAAAAAAATAGTATAAATTAAGCTAGAAAAGTCATGCTGAACGATACATTGTTTTCGAAAAATCAAATAATTTAATAAATTTAAAATATGCGTTTTCATTTTTTTAGTAAAAAACACCCTATATTTCAAGTGTATAAAGCTAGAAGCTTCTTGGTGAACAATACAATGTTTTCAAAAAAACAAATAATTTAATAAATTTAAAATATGCGTTTTCATTTTTTTAGTAAAAAACACCCTATATTTCAAGTGTATAAAGCTAGAAGCTTCTTGGTGAACAATACAATGTTTTCAAAAAAACAAATAATATAATAAATTTAAAATATGCGTTTTCATTTTTAAAGTAAAAAATATCCTATTTTTCAAATGTATAGTATGTGATTTCTAGAAATAAATGTTTCAGTTTTAAAAATATATAAAATTGTATAGAACACGATTTCTAGAAACATATGTTGATATTTTTTAAGCTACAAACTTCATGGTGAACAATACATTATTTTCAAAAAAACCAAATAATTTAATAAATTTATAATATGCGTTTTCATTTTTTTAGTAACACAACACCATATTTATGAAGTGTATAGTACACGATTTCTAGAAACAAATGTTGATATTTTAACTATAAAAAAAATAGTGTAAATTAAGCTAAAAATTTCTTGGTGAACAATACACTGTTGTAAAAAACATCAAATAATTTAATAAATTTAAAATATGTGTTTTCATTTTAAATGTAAAAAACACCTTATTTTTCAAGTGTATGTAAATGATTTCTAGAAATAATGTAATATTTTAAAAATACAAAATAATAGTGTAAATTAAGCTAGAAAAGTCATGGTGAACAATACATTGTTTTTAAAAAATCAAATAATTTAATAAATTTAAAATATGCGTTTTCATTTTTTTAGTAAAAAAACACCCTATCTTTCAAGTGTATAGTAGACGATTTCTTGAAGCAAATGTTGATATTTTATAAATATAAAAAATAGTGTAAATTAAGCTAGAAACTTCTTGGTGAACAACACATTGTTGTCAAAAAAACATATAATTTTATAAATTTAAAATATGCGTTTTCATTTTTAATGTAAAAAATACCCTATTTTTCAAGGTATAGTACGCGATTTCTAGAAATAAATGTTTCAGTTTTAAAAATATATAAAATTGTAAAAATTAAGCTAGAAACTTTATGGGAACAATAGATTGTTTTTAAAAAAATCAAATAATTTAATAAATTTAAAATATGCATTTTCATTTTTAAAGTAAAAAAGACCCTATTTTTCAAGTGTATAGTACACGATTTCTAGAAACAAATGTTGCAATTTTAAAAATATAAACAATTGTATAAATTAAGCTAGAAACTTTATGGGGAACAATACATTGTTTTCAAAAAAATCAAATTATTTAATAAATTTAAAATTTGCATTTTCATTTTTATAGTAAAAAACACCATATATTTCAAGTTTATAGTACACGATTTTTAGAAAAAATGTTGCAATTTTAATAAATATAAAAATTTCTGTAAATTAAGCTAGAAACTCTATTTGGAACCATACGTTGTTTTCAAAAAAATCAAATATATTAATAAATTCAAAATTTTTGTTTTCATTTTTAAATTCTAAAAAACCCTCTTTTTCAAATGTATAGTCAACGATTTTTGGAAACAAATTTGTCAATTATAAAAATATAAAAACATTAGTAAATTAAACTAGAAACTTCATGGTGAACAATACATTGTTTTCAAAAAATCATATAATTTAATATTTTTAAAATATGCATTTTCATTTTTAAACTAAAAAAATCCCTATTTTTCAAGTGTATAAAACACGATTACTTGAAACAAATGTTGCAAATTTAAAAATATAAAAAATTGTTTAAATTCAGCTAGAAACTTTAAGGGGAATAATACATTGTTTCCAAAAAAATCAAATAATTTAATAAATTTAAAATATGTGTTTTTAGTTTTAAAGTAAAAAACATCGTATATTTCAAGTCTATACTACACAATTTTTAGAAAACAATGTTGCAATTTTAAAAAAAGAAAAAATTGTGTAAATTAAGCTAGAAACTTTATTGAGAACAATACATTGTTATCAAAAAAATTAAATATCTTAATAAATTTAAAATATCTGTTTTAATAAAAAACACTCTATTTTTCAAGTGTATAGGACACGATTTTTAGAAACAAATGTTGCAATTATAAAAATATAAAAAAATTTAAATTAAACTTGAAACTTCATGGTGAACAATACATTATTTTCAAAAAATTAAAAAAAATTAATAAATTTAAAATATGCGTTTTCATTTTTAAAGTAAAAAACACCATATTTTTCAAGTGTATAGAACACAATTTCAATAAACAAATGTTGCTATTTTAAAAATATAAATCAAATAGTGTAAATTAAGCTAAAAACTTTATTGTGAACAATACATTGTTGTCAAAAAAAATAAAATAATTTAATAAATTTAAAATATGTGTTGATATTTTTTATTATAAAACTCCATATTTTTCAAGTGCATAGTACACGATTTCAAGAAATAAATGTTGTTATTTTGAAAATATTAAATATAGTGTAAATTAAGCTAGAAACTTTATGGGGAACAATAGATTGTTTTAAAAAAAATCAAATAATTTAATAAATTTAAAATATGCATTTTCATTTTTAAAGTAAAAAACACCCTATTTATCAATATATAGTACACGATTTCTAGAAACAAATGTTGATATTTTAAAAATAAAAAATAATAGTGTAAATTAAGCTAGAAACTTCTTGGTGAACATACATTGTTGTAAAAAAAATCAAATAATTTAATAAAATTAAAATATGAGTTTTCATTTTTTTAGTAAAAAGCACCTTATTTTTCAAGTGTATAGTACATGATTTCTAAAAATAAATGTTGATATTTTAAAAATATAAAAAAAATAGTTTAAATTAAGCTAGAAATGTCATGGTGAACAATACATTGTTTTCAAAAAATTATATAATTTAATAAATTTAAAATATGCGTTTTCATTTTTTTAGTAAAAAAACACCCTATCTTTCAAGTGTATAGTACACAATTTCTTGAAGTAAATGTTGATATTTTATAAATATAAAAAATAGTGTAAATTAAGCTAGAAGCTTCTTGGTGAACAATACATTGTTTTCAAAAAAACAAATAATTTAATAAATTTAAATTATGCATTTTCATTTTTAATGTAAAAAATACCCTATTTTTCAAATGTATAGTACGCGATTTCGAGAAATAAATGTTTCAGTTTTAAAAATATACAAAATTGTAAAAATTAAGCAAGAAACTTAATGGGGAACAATAGATTGTTTTAAAAAAATCAAATAATTTAATATATTTAAAATATGCATTTTCATTTTTAAAGTAAACAAGACCCTATTTTTCAAGTGTAGTACACGATTTCTAGAAACAAATGTTGCAATTTTAAAAATATAAACAATTGTATAAATTAAGCTAGAAACTTTATGGAGAACAATACATTGTTTTCAAAAAAATCAAATAATTTAATAAATTTAAAATTTGGGATTTCATTTTTATAGTAAAAAACACCCTATATTTCTAGTCTATAGTACACGATTTTTAGAAAAATTGTTGCAATTTTAAAAATATAATAATTACTGTAAATTAAGCTAGAAACTCTATTGGGAACAATACGTTGTTTTCAAAAAAATCAAATTTATTAATAAATTCAAAATTTTTGTTTTCATATTTTAATTCCAAATAACCCTCTTTTTCAAGTGTATAGTCTACAATTTTTAGAAACAAATTTCGCAATTATAAAAATATAAAAAAATTATTAAATTAAACTAGAGACTTCATGGTGAACTATTCATTGTTTTCAAAAAAATCTTATAATTTAATATTTTTAAAATATGCATTTTCATTTTTAAACTAAAAAACACCCTATTTTCAAGTGTATAAAACACGATTTCTAGAAACAAATGTTGCAATTTTAGAAATATAAACAATTGTGTAAATTAAGCTAGAACCCTTAAGGGGAACAATACATTGTTTTCAAAAAAATCAAATAATTTAATTAATTTAAAATATGTGTTTTTATTTTTAATATAAAAAACACTGTATATTTCAAGTCTATAGTTTACAATTTCTAGAAACAAATGTTGCAATTTTAAAAATAGAAAAAATGGTGTAAATTAAGCTAGAAACTTTATTGGGAACAATACATTGTTTTCAAAAAAATTAAATATCTTAATATATTTAAAATATATCTTTTAATTTTTAAAGTAAAAAATACCCTATATTTTAAGTGTATAGTACACGATTTTTAGAAACAAATGTTGCAATTATAAAAATATAAAAAAAATTGTAAATTAAACTTGAAACTCATGGTGAACAATACATTGTTTTCAAAAAATTTAATAAATTTAAAATATGCATTTTCATTTTTAAAGTATAAAACACCATATTTTTCAAGTGTATAGAACACGATTTCTATAAACAAATGTTGCAATTTTAAAAATATAAATTAAATAGTGTAAATTAAGCTAGAAACGTTATTGTGAACAATACATTGTTGTCAAAAAAAATAAAATAATTAAATAAATTTAAAATATGTGTTGTCATTTTTTATTAAAAATCACCGTATTTTTCAAGTGTATAGTACACGATTTCAAGAAACAAATGTTGATATTTTAAAAATATTAAATATAGTGTAAATTAAGCTAGAAACTTAATGGTGAACAATACATTGTTTTCAAAAAAACCAAATAATTTAATAAATTTATAATATGCGTTTTCATTTTTTTAGTAAAAAAACACCTTATTTATCAAGTGTACAGTACACGATTTCTAGAAACAAATGTTGATATTTTAAAAATAAAAAATAATAGTGTAAATTAAGCTAGAAACTTCTTGGTGAATAATACATTGTTGTAAAAAAAATCAAATAATTTAATAAATTTAAAATATGTGTTTTTATTTTTTTTGTAAAAAATACCTTATTTTTCAAGTGTATAGTACATGATTTCTAAAAATAAATGTTGATATTTTAAAAATATAAAAAAAATAGTTTAAATTAAGCTAAAAACTCTATTGGGAACAATAAGTTGTTTTCAAAAAAATCAAATATATTAATAAATTGAAAATTTTTGTTTTCATTTTTAAATTCCAAAAAACCCTTTTTTTCAAGTGTATAGTCAATGATTTTTAGAAACAAATTTCGCAATTATAAAAATATAAAAAAAATAGTAAATTAAACTAGAAACTTCATGGTGAACTATACATTGTTTTCAAAAAAATCATATAATTTAATATTTTTAAAATATGCATTTTCAATTTTAAACTAAAAAACACCCTATTTTTCAAGTGTATAAAACACGATTTCTAGAAACAATTGTTGCAATTTTAGAAATATAAACAATTGTGTAAATTAAGCTAGAAACTTTAAGGGGAACAATACATTTTTTTTCAAAAAAATCAAATAATTTAATTAATTTAAAATATGTGTTTTTATTTTTAAATTAAAAAACACCGTATATTTCAAGTCTATAGTACTCAATTTTTAGAAACAAATGTTGCAATTTTAAAATAGAAAAAATTGTGTAAATTAAGCTAGAAACTTTATTGGGAACAATACATTGTTTTCAAAAAAATTAAATATCTTAATAAATTTAAAATATGTGTTTTAATTTTTAAAGTATAAAACACCCTATTTTTCAAGTGTATAGTACACGATTTTTAGAAACAAATGTTGCAATTATAAAAATATAAAAAAAATTGTAAATTAAACTTGAAACTTCATGGTGAACAATACATTGTTTTCAAAAATTTCAAAAAATTTAATAAATTTAAAATATGCGTTTTCATTTTTAAAGTAAAAAACACCATATTTTTCAAGTGTATAGAACACGATTTCTATAAACAAATGTTGCAATTTTAAAAATATAAATCAAATAGTGTAAATTAAGGAAGAAAATTTATTATGAACAATACATTGTTGTCAAAAAAATAAAATAATTTAATAAATTTAAAATATGTGTTGTAATTTTTTAATAAAAAACACCGTATTTTTCAAGTGCATAGTACACAATTTCAAGAAACAAATGTTGATATTTTGAAAATATTAAATATAGTGTAAATTAAACTAGAAACTTCATGGTGAACAATACATTGTATTCAAAAAAATCAAATAGTTTAATAAATTTATAATATGCATTTTCATTTTTTTAGTAAAAAAACCCCCTATTTATCAAGTGTATAGTACACGATTTCTAGAAACAAATGTTGATATTTTAAAAATAAAATATAATAGTGTAAATTAAGCTATAAACTTCTTGGTGAACAATACATTGTTGTAAAAAAAATCAAATAATTTAATAAATTTAAAATATGCGTTTTCATTTTTTTAGTAAAAAACACCTTATTTTTCAAGTGTATAGTACATGATTTCTAGAGATAATGTAACACCTAATATTTTCAAGAATATTTTTTTTTTTAACATAACCATCATTTGAAGTTTAACGAGTAATGGTGAATAAGTGTGTAGTACATCATCAAATCCAAAATACCAGTTATACATAATTAAGTATATTGCGAGCCTAAGAGAGAGAAGCCATAACTAGGTAGCTATATATTACAATTTGTACAACAAAATGAATATGCTACCTAAAATCAAAACACTAAATCTCCAGCCACGTGCTCAAGACAAGCTAGTCCTTATCGCCTTCGGTACCTACAACACTATAACCGTCAGTTACATGATTACATGTAACCGAGAAACCCCCGGTTGTAAACAAATAGTTTTCAAGTGCTGCAGCCAGTACTAACTGGAAAATCCCCACAATCACTTAATACTATCAAGCAATTAAGCAAACATTTACATGCCTCATGCATCATTAACATCTCAGCTAATAACAAGCCTCAATCGTCATTTACACAAGCGAATAACACGCACACAATCATAAATGACACACATGCGAATAACACGCACCCTACTCGATTTACTTTACCACATTGAGTATTTTTCTTTTTAAAGGGTAATCCCCGTGCACGGGGCACCACCACGCGCTGCATCAAGGCGCCATGAGCTCAAACCCCTCAGGACAGGTGCCCCCATCCTGAGGCCAATGCCACCTCTTTACTTGTGGAGTTTCCGCTCCACCCAAAAGAGGACTTTTCATTTACACACCTCAATGACAAGGAATTTATACATTTTGCCTCAATAACGAAGAATTTACAACATTACGCCATACATACCAATGGCACACTTAGTGAACTACATCACAATCCACCAATTTAGTTATCACCAAACAGAATTTTAGCCAAACATGCTGTACTATTTTCAAAACTGCAATTAATCTATACATTGAAAAATTATGAAAATTCATGGTAATAAAATAGATTTAATTATCTTTCCACAGCCACTTGTTTCACCTAAAACGGAGTTTCCTAGGCCTAGTTATGCCCTTTTGAAGTCAGATGTTCTGCCATGTCATTTCAGCATGATACTAGTTTACACAATGGATAATAACTAGAGCTATAGGTATCCAAATTGAGTGAAACCAGTAGAAAATGAAAGCTTACAAGACTATTCTACCATTTTCATTCAGAGTTCCAGATTTAAATCAATCAAATTCTGGGGGTATAACTTCATTGAAATCCATCAGACCCAGATAAACTCCAATCTGGACAGCTTGTATTGAAGAATTTTTATCCAATAAAACACTTGTCCAAAAATCATAAAAGTTTTACAGGACATGACCAACACACCAAGGATCCATCATAAAAATTATCACATTAAAATACAAAGTACAAAAATCACAGTAATTCACGTAATTCACTTACTACTGCAGAATTTCAGCATCTGTCCAACATTTAGTACCACCAATTCCAAAATTTGTATTAAATCAGAAATAAATCCAAAAATTATAAAATTTTACCACAAGGTATATCACATACTCAGGTATCATCATACCAAATTTCACACCAAAATTCCAATCACATAAATTGCAGAAAATTTGGGAAAATCCCAATTTATTTTCAAATTCAGAAATTCTGCAGCATAAACAGTGTTCATTCAAAAATTCACCAAAAATCGGGTAAAACTCCTAAAATCATGAAATTTAGTTCTGAAACCCTACACATACTGAAGTTTCACCATACCAAATTTCAAGCCCATACCTCAAGTGGGACCTCAGAAACAAAATTTCCAATTCTAGACTCAATCTAAAGAGGTTTAGGACTAGGGGTTTTGAGTTGTGGGTTACCTCACTCCAAGCTTTCCTTGCTCCAAATTCCTTACAAGGCTCAAGCCCTAGAATCCTTCACTTCTTCAACACTAAAGGCTCCCACTTGCATCAAGGAAGTAGAGGAAAGAACTTGTGAGCTCAAGTGACTTGGTTCCTCATAGCATGCATGATCTTGTCCTAAATTTGGAGTTTGAGTGGGATTTTGGGTGAGATTGAGAGAGAGAGCTTAGGGTTCTTTGTTTCTTTGGTGAGAAGAAGATGAGAGTGTGAAGTGTGTGTGTGAGTGTCGTGTGAGAGGGAGAGGGAAGGAGAGTAAAGTGATCTTGTGTACACAATGACCATATTACCCCTCCAATAAGCCCCCAATTCCATCCTTGCCCTTTTTTTTTTTTTTTTAACTCTACACTTACTAATCCTAAGTTTTAGTCCCTCATCTCTAACATTAATCTCAATTAGAGATTTTAATCCCTCTATTTCTCCCTTTTATTTCCTACACCTCTCAAGGATTAATTTAACCATTCCAGTTATTTTAAGTTGTGTTGGCTAAGATTTTCGAAATGTTACAATTCTACCCCCGTTAAAAGAATTTTGTCCTCAAAATTCGAAATTACCTGTATCACAAAAACAACTCTGGATACGAGTCTCTAATGTCCTGCTCCTTCTCCCATGTAATTTCAGAGGAATCAATGCTCTTCCATAGCACCTTCACCAATGGAATCACCTTGTTTCGTAGAGTCTTTTGCCCATGATCCAGGATCTTCACCGGTTGTGCTTCATAAGTTGCGTTAGACTTTAATTCCACCTCATCCGGCCTCAAAACATGGGATGGATCCGGAACATATTTTCGAAGGTGCGACACATGGAACACATCATGTAGATTGGAGAGGTTTGGAGGCAAATCCAATCGGTATGCCACCGGTCCCACTCTTTTCAATATTTGAAAAGGCCCCACAAAACGTGGTTGAAGCTTTTTAACTTTCATGGCTCTTCCCACCGCCGTAGTGGAAGAAACCTTGAGGAATACATGATCACCCTCCTCAAACTCTAATGGTTTCCTTCTCTTGCCCGCGTAGCTCCTTTGTCGATCTTGAGCAACCTTCAACTTTTTTTGAATCCGCTTGATCTTATCGGTGGTATCTTGGACCAACTCCGGTCCCAAAACAAGTTTCTCCCCGGTTTCATGCAAAGTTGATATTTTAAAAATATTAAATATAGTGTAAATTAAGCTAGAAACTTCATGGTGAACAATACATTGTTGTTAAAAAAATCAAATAATTTAATAAATTTAAAATATGGGTTTTCATTTTTAAAGTAAAAAACACCCTATATTTCGAGTCTATAGTACACGATTTCTACAAACAAATGTTGCAATTTTAAAAATATAAAAAAAGTATCTAAATTAAGCTAGAAACTTCATGGTAAACAATACAATGATTTCAAAAAAATTAAATAATTTAATAAATTTTAAGTATGCTTTTTCATTTTTTTAGTAAAAAAACACCCTTCTTTTCAAGTGTATAGTACACAATTTCTACAAACAATTGTTGATATTTTAAAAATATAAAAAAATAGTGTAAATTAAGCTAGAAACGTCATGAGAAAAATACATTGTTGTCAAAAATATCAAATAATTTAATAAATTTAAAATATGCATTTTCATTTTTAAAGTAAAAAACACCCTATATTTAGAGTCTATAGTACACGATTTCTACAAACAAATGTTGCAATTTTAAAAATATAAAAAATTGTGTAAATTAAGCTAGAAACTTCATGGTAAACAATACAATTATTTCAAAAAAATTAAAATAATGTAATTAATTTAAAATATGTGTTTTCATTTTTTTAGTAACAAACACCCTTTTTTTCAAGTGTATAGCACACGATTTCTAGAAACAAATGTTGATATTTTAAAAATATAAAAAAATAGAGTAAATTAAGCTAGAAACTTCATGATGAAAAATACATTGTTGTCAAAAAAATCAAACAATTTAACAAATTAAAAATATGCGTTATCATTTTTAAAGTAAAAAACACCCTATATTTCATCTCTATAGTACACGATTTTAACAAACAAATGTTGCAATTTTAAAAATATAAAAAATTATATAAATTAAGCTAGAAACTTCATGGTGAACAATACATTGTTGACAAAAAAATCAAATAATTTAATAAATTTAAAATATGCATTTTCATTTGTTTAGTAAAAAACACTATACTTTTCGAGTGTATAGCACACGATTTCTAGAAACAAATGTTGATATTTTAAAAAGTATAAAAAAATAGTGTAAATTAAGCTAGAAACTTCATGATGAAAAATACATTGTTGTGTAAATAATAATATAATTTAATAAATTTAAAATATGTGTTTTCATTTTTAAAGTAAAAAACACCCTATATTTCAAGTCTATAGTACACGATTTTTACAAAGAAAAGTTACAATTTTAAAAATATAAAAAATTGTGTAAATTATAGTAGAAACATCATGGGAAAAAATACATTGATTTAAAAAAAATTAAATAATTTAATAAATTTAAAATATGCGTTTTCATTTTTTTAGTAAAAAACACCCTTCTTTTTAAGTGTATAGTACACGATTTCTGAAAACAAATTTTGATATTTTAAATATATAAAAAAATAGTGTAAATCAATCTAGAAAGTTCATGATTAAAAATACATTTTTTGTCAAAAAAATCAAATAATTTAATAAATTTAAAATATGCGTTTTCATTTTTAAAGTAAAAAACACCCTATATTTCAAGTCTATAGTACACGATTTTAACAAACATATGTTACAACTTTAAAAATATAAAAAATTATGTAAATTAAGCTAGAAACTTCATGGTAAACAATACATAAATTTAAAATAAATAAATAAATAATTTTCTAAATTTAAAATATTCGTTTTCATTTTTAATGTAAAAAACACCCTATATTTCAAGTCTTTAATACACGATTTCTACAAACAAATGTTGCAATTTTAAAAATATAAAAAAAATTTAGAATTAAGCTAGAAACTTCATGGTAAACAATACATTGTTATTAAGTAAATAAAATAATTTAATATATTAAAAATATGCGTTTTCATTTTTTTAGTAAAAAACACACTATTTTTCAAGTGTATAGTACACGATTTCTAGAAACAAATGTTGTATTTTAAAGATATAAAAAAAATAGTGTAAATTAAGCTAGAAACTTCATGGTCAACAATACATTGTTGACAAAAAAATCAAATAATTTAATAAATTTAAAATATGCATTTTCATTTTTAAAGTAAAAAGCACCATATTTTTCAAGTGTATAGCACACGATTTCTAGAAACAAATATTGATATTTTAAAAAGTATAAAAAAATAGTGTAAATTAAGCTAGAAACTTCATGATGAAAAATACATTGTTATCAAAAAAATCAAATAATTTAATAAATTAAAAATATGCGTTTTCATTTTTAAAGTAAAAAACACCCTATATTTCAAGTCTATAGTACGCGATTTCTACAAACAAATGTTACAATTTTAAAAATATAAAAAATTGTGTAAATTATAGTAGAAACATCATGGAAAAAAATACATTGATTTAAAAAAAATTAAATAATTTAATAAATTTAAAATATGCGTTTTAATTTTTTTAGTTAAAAACACCCTTTTTTTTAAGTGTATAGTACATGATTTCTAGAAACAAATTTTGATATTTTAAATATATAAAAAAATAGTGTAAATCAAGCTAAAAAGTTCATGATTAAAAATACATTTTTTGTCAAAAAAATCTAATAATTTAATAAATTAAAAATATGCGTTTTCATTTTTAAAGTAAAAAACACCCTATATTTCAAGTTTGTACACGATTTCTACAAACAAATGTTGTAATTTTAAAAATATAATATTTTTTGCTAATTAAGATAGTAAATTCAAGATAAACAATACATTGTTGTTAAAAAAGTCAAATAATTTAATAAATTAAAAATATGCATTTTTATTTTTTAAGTAAAAAACACACTATTTTTCAAGTGTATAGTACACGATTTCTAGAAACAAATGTTGATATTTTAAAAATATAAAAAAAAAGTGTAAATTAAACTAGAAACTTCATGATTAAAAATAAATTTTTGTCAAAAAAATCAAATAATTTAATAAATTTAAAATATGCATTTTCATTTTTAAAGTAAAAAAATACCCTATATTTCAAGCCTATAGTACACAGTTTCTACAAACAAATGTTGTAATGTTAAAAATATAAATTTTTTTGCTAATTAAGCTAGACACTTCAAGGTAAACAATATATTTTTGGTAAAAAAATCAAATAATTTAATAAATTAAAAATATGCGTTTTCATTTTTTTAGTAAAAAACACACTATTTTCAAGTGTATAGTACACGATTTCTAGAAACAATTGTTGATATTTTAAAAATATCAAAAAATATTTTAAATTAAGCTAGAAACTCCATGGTGAACAATACATAGTTGACAAAAAATCAAATAATTTAATAAATTTAAAATATACGTTTTCATTTTTAAAGTAAAAACCACCTAAAATTTCAAGTCTATGGTACACGATTTCTACAAACAAATGTTGAAATTTTAAAAATATAAAAAATTATGTAAATTAGGCTAGAAACTTAATGGTGAACAATACATTGTTGTCAAAAATATCAAATAATTTGATAAATTTGAAATATGCGTTTTCATTTTTAAAGTAAAAAACACCCTATATTTCATATCTATAGTACACAGTTTCTAAAAACAAATGTTGCAATTTTAAAAAAATAATTAATTTTGTAAATTAAGCTAGAAGCTTCATGGTAAACAATACATTGATTTAAAATAAAAAGTAAATAATTTAATAAATTTAAAACATGCGTTTTCATTTTCAAAGTAAAAAACACTCTATATCTCAAGTCTATAGTACATGATTACTACAAACAAATGTTACAATTATAAAAATATAAAAAATTGTGCAACTTAAGCTAGAAACTTCATGGTAAACATCACATTTATTTAAAAAAAAATCAAATAATTTTATAAATTAAAAATATGCATTTTCATTTTTTAGTAAAAAAAACACTATTTTTCAAGTGTATAGTACACGATTTCTACAAACAAATGTTGCAATTTTAAAAATATAAAAAATTGTAAAAATTAAGCTTGAAACTTCATAGTAAACAATACAATGATTTCAAAAAAATCTAAATAATTTAATAAATTTAAAATATGCGTTTTTTATTTTTAAAGTAAAAATCAACCTATATTTCAAGTCTATAACACATGATTTCTACAAACAAATGTTGCAATTTTAAAAATATAAAAAATTTTACAAATTAAGCTAGAAACTTCATGGTAAACAATACTTTTTGTTAAAAAAATCAAATCATTTTATAAGTTAAAAATATGCGTTTTAATTTTTTTAGTAAAAAACACACTATTTTTCAAGTGTATAGTACACGATTTCTAGAATTTAGCTAGAACCTTCATGGTGAACAATATATTGATGTTAAAAAAATCAAATAATTTATTAAATTTAAAATATGCATTTTCATTTTTAATGTAAAAAACACCCTATATTTCAAGTCTATAGTACACGATTTTTACAAACAAGTGTTACAATTTTAAAAACATAAAAAATTGTGTAAATTAAGCAAAAAACTTTATGTCTAACAATAATTTTTTGTTAAAAAAATCTAATAATTTAATAAATTAAAAATATGCATTTTAATATTTTTAGTAAAAAACACACTATTTTTCAAGTGTATAATACATGATTTCTAGAATTAAGCTAGAAACTTCATGGTGAACAATACATTGTTGTTAAAAAAATCAAATAATTTAATAAATTTCAAATACACCCTATATTTCAAGTCTATAGTATACGATTTCTTCAAACAAATGTTGCAATTTTAAAAATATAAAAAATTATGTAAAATATGCTAGAAACTTCATGGTAAACAATACTTTTTTGTTAGAAAATCAAATAACTTAATAAATTAAAAATATGTATTTTAATTTTTTTAATAAAAAACACACTATTTTTCAAGTGTATAGTACACGATTTCTAGAATTAAGCTAGAAACTTCATGGTGAAAAATACATTGTTGTTAAAAAAAATAAAATAATTTAATAAATTTAAAATATGAGTTTTCATTTTTAAAGTAAAAAACATCCTATATTTCATATCTGAAGTACACATTTTCTACAAACAAATGTTGCATTTTCAAAAATATAAAAAATTGTGTAAATGAAGCTAGAAACTTAATGGTGAACAATACATTGATTTAAAAAAAATTAAATAATTTAATAAATTTAAAATATGCTTTTTCATTTTTTTAGTAAAAAACACCCTTTTTTTTCAAGTGTATACCACACGATTTCTAGAAACAAATGTTGATGTTTTTAAAATATAAAAAAATAGTAATAATTAAGCTAGAAACTTCATGATGAAAAATACATTGTTGTCAAAAAAATCAAATAATTTAATAAATTTAAATTATGCCTTTTCATTTTTAAAGTAAAAAAACCCTATATTTCAAGTCCATAGTACACGATTTCTACAAACAAATGTTGTATTTTTAAAAATATAAAAAATTGTGTAAATTATGCTAAAACCTTAATGGTAAACAATAGATTGATTTAAAAAAAAATTAAATAATTTAATAAATTTAAAATATATGTTTTCATTTTTTTAGGTAAAAACACCTTTTTTTTTACAAGTGTATACCACACGATTTCTAGAAACAAATGTTGATATTTTAAAAATATAAAAAAATAGTGTAAATTAAGCTAGAAACTTCATGAAGAAAAATACATTGTTGTCAAAAAAACCAAATAATTTAATAAATTTAAAATATGCGTTTTCATTTTTAAAGTAAAAAATACCCTATATTTCAAGTCTATAGTACACGATTTCTACAAACAAATGTTGCAATTTTAAAAATATAATAAATTGTGTAAATTAAGCTAGAAACTAAATGGTAAACAATATAATGATTTCAAAAAAAATTAAATAATGTAATAAATTTAAAATATGTTTTTTCATTTTTAAAGTAAAAAACACCCTACTTATCACGTGTATATTACACGATATCTAAAAACAAATGTAAATATTTTAATAATATAAATAAAAATTGTATAAATTAAACTAGAGACTTCATGATGAAAAGTTTATTGTTGTCAAAAAAATCAAATAATTTAATAAATTTCAAATATGCGTTTTCATTTTTAAAGTAAAAAACACCGTATATTTCAAGTCTATAGTAGACGATTTCTACAAACAAATGTTGCAATTTTAAAAATATAAAAAATTGTGTAAATTAAGCTGTAAACTTCTTGGTAAACAATACATTGATTTCAAAAAAAATTAAATAATTTAATAAATTTAAAATATACATTTTCATTTTATTAGTAAAAGCCACCCTATTTTTCAAGTGTATGGTACACGATATCTAGAAACAATTGTTTATATTTTAAACATATAAAAAAACTAGTGTAAATTAAGCTAGAAACTTCATGATTAAAAATACACTGTTGTAAAAAAAAAACAAAAAATTTAATAAATTTAAAATATGCGTTTTCATTTTTAAAGTAAAAAACACCCTTTATTTCAAGTCTATAACACACGATTTCTACAAACATATGTTGCAATTTTAAAAATATAAAAAATTGTGCAAATTAAGCTACAAACTTCATGGTAAGCAATACATTTTTGTTAAAAAAATCAAATAAATTAATAAATTAAAAATATGCGTATTCATTTTTTTACTAAAAAACACACTATTTTTCAAGTGCATAGTACACGATTTCTAGAATTAAGCTAGAAACTTCATGGTGAACAATACATTGCTGTTAAATAAATTAAATAATTTAATAAATGTCAAATATGCGTTTTCATTTTTGTAGTAAAAAACACCCTATATTTCAAGTCTATAGTACACGATTTCTACAAACAAATGTTACAATTTTAAAAATATAAAAAAAGTATCTAAATTAAGCTAGAAACTTCATGGTAAACAATACAATGATTTCAAAAAAAATTAAATAATTTAATAAATTTAAAATATGTGTTTTCATTTTTAAAGTAAAAAACACCCAATATTTCAAGTCTATAACACACGATTTCTACAAACAAATGTTGCAATTTTAAAAATATAAAAAATTGTGCAAATTAAGCTGGAAACTTCATGTTAAAAATTATATTTTTGTTTAAAAAATCAAATAATTTAATAAATTAAAAATATGCGTTTTCATTTTTTAGTAAAAAAGACACTATTTTTGAAGTGTATAGTACACGATTTCTAGAATTAAGCTAGAAACTTCATGGTGAACAATACATTGTTGTTAAAAAAATCAAATTATTTAATAAATTTAAAATATACGTTTTCATTTTTAAAGTAAAAAACACCCTATATTTCATGTCTATAACACACGATTTCGACAAACAAATGTTGTATTTTTAAAAATATAAAAAATTGTGTAAATTAATGTAACATCCCCCCAATAGCCTAAGCATATTACGTGTCCGGAGGCAACAAAGATATCCCCCAACTAGGCCAATTATTACTATTATTATTATTATTATTATAATAATTATTGTTATTGAAACTATTATTATTATTATTAATAATAATAATATATATACATATAGGTGGATCATTAAGTGGCATATTGCCACTTTCACCACCTTACCAACACACACACACGTACACTATCTAAAGGATGCACACACTCACACACATGATTTAATAAATCATGCTGCGTGCCATGGACTGCATATCATGGTGAAAAAAATGAAAAAAAAAAATGAAAAGATGTACAGACATGACATTAAGCTTGTTGGATAATTAAGGCCACTATTACAATTGATTGGATTTATTTCTTACACACACATTATCAAATGACAGTGTGAGCAACATGATGTCAAGAGCGTGCATGTGATCTACTCTAGGTACTTGATGGAATGGGAAATAATATTATGAATGCACTTCCACTAACTAGACACCAACATGTGAAAGGAATAAGGAATAAAGATTTCACAAGAATAGAGGTCTGCAAAATTTTATGGAGGGCCACTAGCTAACACGCATGATGGGTAGTAGATTATTAGAAAAATGCTAAGGTAGAATGAGGTGGCTGTGTGCATGTGTTTGTTGTGCAATTATATATGAGGTCCATCCCTCATTCTCGTTCTCACCTTCTTCCAATTACTTAAGCAATTTCTTTCCCAAATCTCTCCACTCCAAGGCTAGATTCTTCAACTCCAAACTCTCGGGTATCTAGAGAAACCAAGGGTTCAGGTGCTTGAAGGAAGGTTTGAAGGTTAGAGACAAGGTAACCCAAGAACCCCAATTAGAATTAGGAGATGATGTTGTAAAATTCGTATCTCTGAATTCCCTTGGTGAATGGATTTGAAATTTTGCATGGTGATGGATTTATGTTTGTAGAGTTTCAGAATATAATTTTATGATTTTTGGAGTTTTTCATGATTTTTGGTGAATTTTGGAATGCACCATACCATTGCTGGAAATTTTGGTAAACATGAACATGCAAACTATATTTCGGGAATTTATTCCTCATATGTCACTAAGTGTTTTGAAGTGAATCCTTTTGAAGTTATTTATCTCTATGTATAAGATTATATTATAAATTTTCATGATTTTTAGACGTGTGGTTAATTTAATAAAATTCTTACAATGAGGCATGTCCAGTGCTGTGAAAACCAACCAACGAAAATTTATACAGTTACTTCGAAAATTGGTTTCTCTCTGGTTACAAAGTACTTTGATCTGAATATTTTTATAGTGATTCTTCTATATGTCTATTATCTTATGGTAAAATGTTATGATTTTTGGATATGTTTGTGATTTTATAAAATTACTACATTGAAGCATGTCACATGCTGTCAGGAACAGCTAATCAGGATTTGTTTAGTGATTTCGAAAATTCATTTCTTTCTGGTTACTCAGTATTTCGGTGTGGAACTTTTTATAGTGATTCATCCATATGTCTATTAGCTTCTGGTAAACTTTTATGATTTTTGGATATGTTTGTGATTTTATAAAATTACTACATTGAAATATGTCGCATGCTGTAAGGAACAGTTAACAAGGATTTGTTTAGTTATTTTGAAAATTCATTTCTTTCAGGTTACTCAGTATTTTGGTGTGGAAATTTTTATAGTGATTCCTCCATATGTCTACTAGCTTCTGGTAAACTTTTATGATTTTTGAATATGTTTGGGATTTTATAAAATTACTACATTGGAACATGTCACATGCGGTGAGGAATAAATAAGTATTAAATGTATGAACACGCTAGCACTATGAAAAGAATAATCCATGTTGAAAGTGTGAATTTTACTTTGAGATGTTAATTGATTGTTATGACCTTGTGAAAAGTGATTATTGTGATGATTTTCATTAAAATGACATCGAAATGGGCATGCAATTGATGAGTGAATTTGATGATTTGATGATGATTACCATGTATGTGATAATTACAGTTATGAAATGAAAATGATGAAAATGCTTTCCCCATCAACAGATGTTGAGTAAGTGGGTAGAATTTCCACCGGTAGTATACCGGGTAAGTGGACAGATAATTAAACATGCAAGATGTAGGGTCTCCTCGCGATTCGAGGGTAAGATGACCTGAACTAGTAGGGTGCCCTATGATAGGGAATCATGGCTCGAAAGAAAGGACTATCCCATTGATGTGGGGTCAAGATAGTCCTGGGCTATCCCATTGATGTGGGGTCAAGATAGCCCGGCAGCCAGTTTGATCACGGTAGGGACGCTTGCCGTGGTCCTAGTTTTGAGCTCAACCTCGCGTTACTGCCACGCGCTAGGGGAAGTCTAGTGCACGAGGCTTCCATAAAAGATTCAAGAACAGAAAAAAAAATCAAGTATGTTAATGAAAGACCATGGCATGCATACATTCTTATTTGTCATAGCATGTATTATGTATGTGGATGTTGCATGAATTGTGTGATAGGAATTAAATTGGGTGTTTTCCAGTTAGACTGGCTGCGATATGGTATAAAAAAATGTTTTCAAAATGTCGGGGGTTACTCAGTTATACGTACGGTTACCATGTCGCAGGTATAGAAGATTGGGAAGCAAAAGCCACAGATGGGACGAGCTGTGGGCTTTTCTTAGGTGTAACCACACATGGTGAACCTAAGTCTCAAGTTCATATATTAATTTGTTCAGCTGTATAGGAATCCGTATAAGTTGAAAGAGTTGTAATTATTATTAATTGTTGTAATTAGAATTTAGCTTCCGCTAGTATTTAGAAAAAAAAAATCGACCCCAAATTTAGGGTGTTACAATTAAGCTAGAAATTTCATGGTAAACAATATAATGATTTCAAAAAAAATTAAATAATTTAATAAATCTTAAATATGCGTTTTCATTTTTTTACTAAAAAACACAATATTTTTCAAGTGCATAGTATACGATTTCTAGAATTAAGCTAGAAACTTCTTGGTGAACAATACAATGTTGTTAAAAAATCAAATAATTTAATATATTTAAAATATGCGTTTTCATTAAGTAAAAAACACCCTATATTTCAAGTCTATAACACACGATTTCTACAAACAAATGTTGCATATTTAAAAATATAAAAAATTGTGCAAATTAACCTGGAAACTTCATGTTAAAAAATACATTTTTGTTTAAAAAATCAAATAATTTAATTAATTAAAAATATGCATTTTCATTTTTTTAGTAAAAAAGACACTATTTTTCAAGTGTATAATACACGATTACTAGAATTAAGCTAGAAACTTCATGGTGAACAATAAATTGTTGTTAAAAAAATCAAATAATTTAAAAAATTTAAAATATGCATTTTAATTTTTAAAGTAAAAAACACCTTATATTTCAAGTCTATAGTACACGATTTCTACAAAAAAAATTTGCAATTTTAAAAATATAAAAAATTGTGTAAATGAATCTAGAAATTTCATGGTAAACAATACAATGATTTCAAAAAAATTAAATAATTTAATAAATCTTAAATATGCGTTTTCATTTTTTTAGTAGAAAACACCTTTTTTTTTCAATTGTATAGTACACGATTTCTACAAACATAAGTTGATATTTTAAAAATATAAAAAATTAGGGTAAATTAAGCTAGAAACTTCATGGTGAACAATACATTGTTGTTAAAAAAATCAAATAATTTAAAAAATTTAAAATATGCATTTTCATTTTTAAAGTAAAAAACACCTATATTTCAAGTCTATAGTACACGATTTCTACAAACAAATGTTGCAATTTTTAAAATATAAAAAATTGTGTAATTTAAGCTAAAAATTTCATGGTAAAAAATACAATGATTTCAAAAAAATTAAATAATTTAATAAATCTTAAATATGCGTTTTCATTTTTTTAGTAAAAAACACCTTTTTTTCAAGTGTATAATACAAGATTTATAGAAACATATGTTGATGTTTTAAAAATATAAAAAAAATAGTGTAAATTAAGCTAGAAACTTCATTGTGAAGAATACATTGCTGTTAAAAAAAATCAAATAATTTAATAAATTTAAAATATACGTTTCATTTTTAAAGTAAAAAACACCTTATATTTCAAGTCTATATAGTACACGATTTCTACAAACAAATGTTCCAATTTTAAAAATATAAAAATTGTGTAAATTAAGCTAAAAACATCATGGTAAAAAATAAAATGATTTAGAAAAAATTTAATAATTTAATATATTTTAAATATGCGTTTTCATTTTTTTATTAAAAAACACCATTTTTTCAAGTGTATAGTACACGGTTTCTAGAAACAAATGTTGATATTTTAATAATATAAAAAAATAGTGTAAATTAAGCTAGGAACTGCATGGTGAACAATAAATTGTTGACAAAAAAATGAAATAATTTAGTAAATTTAAAATATGCGTTTTTATTTTTAAAGTAAAAAACACCCTAAATTTCAAGTCTATAGTACACGATTTCTACAAACAAATGTTGCAATTTTAAAAATATAAAAAATTATGTAAATTAAGCTATAAACTTCATGGTAAACAATACATTAATTTAAAAAAAAATTAAAGAATTTAATAAATTTTAATGCATTTTCATTTTTTAAAGTAAAAAACACCCTTTTTTTCAAGTGTATAGTACACAATTTCTAGAAACAAATGTTGATATTTTAAAAATATAAAAAAATAGTGTAAATTAAGCTAGAACCTTCATTGTGAACAATACGTTGTTGTCAAAAAAAAAAATAATTTAATAAATTTAAAATATGCGTTTTCATTTTTAAAGAAAAAAACACCCTATATTTCAAGTCTATACTACACGATTTCTACAAACAAATGTTGCAATTTTAAAAATATAAAAAAATTGTGTAACTTAAACTAGAAATTTTATGGTAAACAATACAATGATTTCAAAAAAATTAAATAATTTAATAAATCTTAAATATGCATTTTCATTTTTTTAGTAAAATACACCTTTTTTTAAAGTGTATAGTACACGATTTCGAGAAACATATGTTGATATTTTAAAAATATAAAAAAATAATGTAAATTAAGCTAGAAACTTCATGGTGAACAATATATTGTTGTTAAAAAAATTAAATAATTTAATAAATTTAAAGTATACATTTCATTTTGATAGTAAAAAATACCCTATATTTCAAGTCTATAGTACACGATTTCTACAAACAAATGTTGCAATTTTAAAAATATAAAAAGTTGTGTAAATTAGGCAAAAAAACTTCATGGCAAACAATACAATGATTTCGAAAAAAATTTAATCATTTAATATATTTTAAATATGGGTTTTCATTTTTTAAGTAAAAAACACCATTTTTCAAGTGTATAGTACACGGTTTCTAGAAACAAATGTTGATATTTTAATAACATAAAAAATTAGTGTAAATTAATCTAGGAACAGCATGGTGAAAAATAAATTGTTGACAAAAAAATGAAATAATTTAGAAATTTAAAATATGCATTTTCATTTTTAAAGTAAAAAACACCCTATATTTCAAGTCTATAGTACACGATTTCTACAAACAAATGTTGCAATTTTAAAATATAAAAGATTATGTAAATTAATCTATAAACTTCATGGTAAACAATACATTAATTTAAAAAAAAATTAAATAATTTAATAAATTTTAAATATGCATTTTAATGTTTTTAGTAAAAAACACATTATTTTTCAAGTGTATAGTACCCGATTTCTAGAAACAAATGTTGATATTTGAAAAATATAAAAAATAGTGTACATTAAGCTAGAAATATCATGGTGAACAATACACTGTTGTCAAAAAAATCAAATTATTTAATAAATTTAAAATATGCGTTTTCATTTTTAAAGTTAAAAACACCCAATATTTCAAGTCTATAGTACACGATTTCTACAAATAAATGTTGCAATTTTAAAAATATAAAAATTTTTGCATATTAAGCAAGAAACTTCATGGTAAACAATACATTGATTTCAAAAAAATTAAATATTTTAATAAATTTTAAATATGCATTTTCAATTTTTTAGTAAAAAACACCCTTTTTTTCAAGTGTATAGTACACAATATCTAGAAACAAATGTTGATATTTTAAAAATATTAAAAAATAGTGTAAAATTAAGCTAGAAACTTCATGGTGAACAATACATTGTTGTCAAAAAAAATCAAATAATTTAATAAATTTAAAATATGCATTTTAATTTTTAAAGTAAAAAACACTCTATATTTCAAGTCTATACTACAAGATTTCTACAAACAAATGTTGCAATTTTAAAAATATAAAAATTGTGTAAATTAAGCTAGAAACTTCATTGTAGAAAATACATTGATTTCAAAAAAATTTAATTGATTTAATAAATTTAAACTATGAGTTTTAATTTTTAGTGAAAAACACCCTACTTTCAAGTGTATATTACACAATTTCTAGAAACAAATGTTGATATTTTAAAAATATGAAAAAATAGTGTAAATTAAGCTAGAAACTTCATGATAAAAAATACATTGTTGTCAAAAAAATAATATAATTTAATAAATTTAAAATATGCATTTTCATTTTTTAACTAAAAAACACCCTATATTTCACGTCTATAAACAAATGTTATAATTTTAAAAATATTTAAAATTGTGTAAATTAAGCTAGAAACTTCAAGGTAAACAATACATTGATTCCAAAAAAAATTAAATAATTTAATAAATTAAAAATATGCATTTTAATTTTTAGTGAAAAACACCCTACTTTTAAAGTGTATATTACACAATTTCTGGAAACAAATGTTGATATTTTAAAAATATGAAAAAATAGTGTAAATTAAGCTAGAAACTTCATGATAAAAAATAAATTGTTGTCAAAAAAATAATATAATTTAATAAATTTAAAATATGCATTTTAATTTTTAACTAAAAAACACCCTATATTTCAAGTCTATAAACAAATGTTATAATTTTGAAAATATTAAAAATTGTGTAAATTAAGCTAGAAACTTCAAGGTAAACAATACATTGATTTCAAAAAAAATTAAATAATTTAATAAATTAAAAATATGCATTTTAATTTTTAGTGAAAACACCCTACTTTTAAAGTGTATATTACACGATTTCTAGAAACAAATGTTGATATATTAAAAATATGAAAAAATAGTGTAAATTAAGCTAGAAACTTCATGATAAAAAATACATTGTTGTCAAAAAAATAATATAATTTAATAAATTTAAAATATGCATTTTCATTTTTAACTAAAAAACACCCTATATTTAAAGTCTATAAACAAATGTTATAATTTTAAAAATATTAAAAATTGTGTAAATTAAGCTAGAAACTTCAAGGTAAACAATACATTGATTTCAAAAAAAATTAAATAATTTAATAAATTAAAAATATGCATTTTAATTTTTAGTGAAAAACACCCTACTTTTAAAGTGTATATTACACGATTTCTAGAAACACATGTTGATATTTTAAAAATATGAAAAAATAATGTAAATTAAGCTAGAAACTTCATGATGAAAAATACATTATTTTCATAAAAAATTAAATAATTTAATAAATTTAAAATATGCATTTTAATTTTTTTAGTAAAAAACACCATATATTTCAAGTCTATAGCACACGATTTCTACAAACAAATGTTGCGATTTTAAAAATATAAAAAATTGTGTAAATTAAGATAGAAACTTCATAGTAAAAAATACATTGATTTCAAAAAAAATTAAATAATTTAATAAATTTTAAATATGCATTTTCACTTTTCTAGTAAAAAAAACCTTTTTATTTCAAGTGTATAGTACACGATTTCTAGAAATAAATGTTGATATTTTAAAAATATAAAAAAAAGTGTAAATTAAGCTAGAAACTTCATGACTAAAAATACATTGTTGTCAAAAAAATCAAATAATTTAATAAATTTAAAATATGCGTTTTAATGTTTAAATTAAAAAATATCCTATATTTCAAGTCTATAGTACACGATTTCTACAAACAAATGTTGTAATTTTAAAAATATAAAAAATTGTGTAAATTAATTAGAAACTTCATGGTAAAATATACATTGTTGTCTAAAAAATCAATTAATTTAATAAATTTAAAATATGCATTTTAATATTTTTAGTAAAAAACACATTATTTTTCAAGTGTATAGTACCCGATTTCTAGAAACAAATGTTGATATTTGAAAAATATAAAAAATAGTGTACATTAAGCTAGAAAATTCATGGTGAACAATACACTATTGTCAAAAAATTAAATTATTTAATAAATTTAAAATATACGTTTTCATTTTTAAAGTTAAAAACACCCTATATTTCAAGTCTATAGTACACGATTTTTACAAACAATTGTTTCAATTTTAAAATTATAAAAAATTGTGTAAATTAATTAGAAACTTCATGGTAAAATATACATTGTTGTCAAAAAAATCAAATAGTTTAATAAATTTAAAATATTCATTTTAATGTTTTTAGTAAAAAAAAAATTATTTTTCAAGTGTATAGTACCCGATTTCTAGAAACAAATGTTGATATTTGAAAAATATAAAAAATAGTGTACATTAAGCTAGAAAATTCATGGTGAACAATACATTGTTTAAAATTGCGTTTAATATTTAAAATATGCGTTTTCATTTTTAAAGTTAAAAACACCCTATATTTCAAGTGTATAGTACACGATTTTTACAAACAATTGTTTCAATTTTAAAAATATAAAAAATTTGGTAAATTAATTAGAAACTTCATGGTAAAATATACATTGTTGTCAAAATAATTAAATAGTTTAATAAATTTAAAATATGCATTTTAATGTCTTTAGTAACAAAATTATTTTTCAAGTGTATAGTACCCGATTTCTAGAAACAAATGTTGATATTTGAAAACTATAAAAAATAGTGTACATTAACCTAGAAAATTCATGGTGAACAATACATTGTTGTCAAAAAAATCAAATAATTTAATAAATTTAAAATATGCGTTTTCTTTTTAAAGTAAAAAACACCTTATATTTCAAGTCTATAGTACACGATTTCTCGAAGTAAATGCTGATATTTTAAAAATATAAATAAATAGTGTAAATTAAACTAGAAACTTTATGATGAACAATATATTGTTTTCAAACAAATCAAATAACTTAATAAATTAAATCATGCATTTTAATTTTTTTAGTAAAAAACACCCTATTTTTCAAGTGTATACTACACGATTTCTAGAACCACAAGTTGATATTTTAAAGATATAAAAAAATAGTGTAAATCAAGCTAGAAACTTCATGGTAAACAATATATTGTTTGAAACAGTTTTGGTTTTTAGTTTTTAAAAATTGTATTATAAAACAGTTTTCAGAAACCGTTTTTAAAAAAAGTCAATATAAATTTGTTTGTAAATTCAGAAAACTGAAAACTGAAAACCAAAACAAGTTTTAGATGTTTTCATATTTTGGTTTTTAAATACTGAAAATCAAAAACTGTTCCCGAAAACTGTTTTTGAAAACTCGACTGCCAAACGGATTTTTTAGTTTTCTATTTTTAAAAATAGAAAACTGTTTTAAAAAGAAAAATCAAACAAACCCTAAATCATGCCTTTTCATTTTTTTAGTGAAAAACACCCTATTTTTCAAGTGTATACTACACGATTTCTAGAACCAAAAGGTAAAATTTTAAAAATATAAAAAAATAGTGTAAATGAAGCTACAAACTTCATGGTAAACAATACAACATTTTCAAAAAAATCAAATAATTTAAAAAATTTAACATATGCGTTTTCATTTTTAAAGTAAAAAACACCCTATATTTATAGTCTGTAGTACATGATTACTACAAACAAATGTTGCAAATTTAAAAATATAAAAAATTGTGCAAATTAAGCTACAAACTTCATGGTAAACAAAACGTTGTTGTTAAAAAATAAATAATTTAATAAATTTAAAAAATGCATTTTCATTTTGAAAGTAAAAAACACCCTATATTTCAAGTCCATAGTAAACGATTCCTACAAACAAATGTTGCAATTTTAAAAATATAAAAAATTGTGTGAATTAAGTTAGAAACTTCATTATAAACAATACATTGTTGTTAAAAAAATCAAATAATTTAATAAATTAAAAATATGTGTTTTCATTTTTTTAGTAAAAAGCACACTATTTTTCCAGTGTATAGTACACGATTTCTAGAAACAAATGTTGATATTTTAAAAATACAAAAAAATAGTGTAAATTAAGCTAGAAACATCATAGTGAACAATAAATTGTTGTCAAAAAAATAAAATAATTTAATAAATTTAAATTATGAGTTTTCATTTTTAAACTAAAAAACACCCTATTTTTCAAGTCTATGTACACAATTTCTACAAACAAATGTTGCAATTTTAAAAATATAAAAAATTGTGTGAATTAAGCTAGAAACTTCATGGTAAACAATACATTGGTGTTAAAAAAATAAAATAATTTAATAAATTAAAATCATTTTTTTAGTAAAAAACACACTATTTTTCAAGTGATAGTACACGATTTCTAGAAACAAATGTGGATATTTTAAAAATAAAAAAAATAGTGTAAATTAAGCTAGAAACATTTGGGTGAATAATACATTGTTGTCAAAAAAATTAAATAATTTAATAAATTTAAAATATGCGTTTTAATTTTTAGTGAAAAACACCCTAATTTAAAAAAGTCTATATTACACGATTTCTACAAACAAATGTTGCAATTTTAAAAATATAAAAATTCTGTAAATTAAGCTAGAAGCTTCATGGTAAACAATACATTGATTACAAAAAAAATTAAATAATTTAATAAATTAAAAATATGTGTTTTAATTTTTAGTGAAAAACACCCTACTTTTCAAGTGTGTATTACATGATTTCTAGAAACAAATGTTGATATTTTAAAAATATGAAAAAATAGTGTAAATTAAGCTAGAAACTTCATGATGAAAAATACATTGTTGTCGAGAAAATCAAATAATCTAATAAATTTAAAATATGCGTTTTCATTTTTAAACTAAAAAACATCCTATTTTTCAAGTCTATGTACACAATTTCTACAAACAAATGTTGCAATTTTAAAAATATAAAAAATTGTGTGAATTAAGCTAGAAACTTCATGGTAGACAATACATTGTTGTTAAAAAAATCAAATAATTTAATAAATTAAAAATATGTGTTTTCATTTTCTTAGTAAAAAACACAATATTTTTCAAGTGATAGTACAAGATTTCTAGAAACAAATGTCGATATTTTAAAAATACAAAAAAATAGTGTAAATTATACTAGAAACATTTGGGTGAACAATACTTTGTTGTCAAAAAAATCAAATAATTTAATAAATTTAAAATATGTGTTTTAATTTTTAGTGAAAAACACCCAAATTTAAAAAAGTCTATAGTAAACTATTTCTACAAACAAATGTTGCAATTTTAAAAATATAAAAATTCTGTAAATTAAGATAGAAACTTCATGGTAAAAAATACATTGATTACAAAAAAAATTAAATAATTTTATAAATTAAATATATGTGTTTTCATTTTTTTAGTAAAAAACACACTATTTTTCCAATGTATAGTACACAAATTCTAGAAACAAATGTTGATATTTTAAAAATACAAAAAAATAGTGTAAATTAAGCTAGAAACATCATGGTAAACAATAAATTGTTGTCAAAAAATACAAATAATTTAATAAATTTAAAATATGCGTTTTTATTTTTAAACTAAAAAACACCCTATTTTTCAAGTCTATGTATACAATTTCTACAAACAAATGTTGCAATTTAAAAAATATAAAAAATTGTGTGAATTAAGCAAGAAAGTTCATGGTAAACAATACATTGTTGTTAAAAAAATCAAATAATTTAATAAATTTAAAATATGTGTTTTCATATTTTTTAGTAAAAAACACTATTTTTCAAGTGATAGTACACGATTTCTAGAAACAACTGTTGATATTTTAAAAATATAAAAAAATAGTGTAAATTAAGCTAGAAACATCAGGGTGAACAATACATTGTTGTCAAAAAAATTAAATAATTTAATAAATTTAAAATATGCGTTTTAATTTTTAGTGAAAAACACCCTAATTTAAAAAAGTCTATAGTACACGATTTCTACAAACAAATGTTGCAATTTTAAAAATATAAAAATTCTGTAAATTAAGCTAGAAACTTCATGGTAAACAATACATTGATTACAAAAAAATTAAATATTTTAATAAATTAAAAATATGTGTTTTAATTTTTAGTGAAAAACACCCTACTTTTCAAGTGTGTATTACACGATTTCTATAAACAAATAGTGATATTTTAAAAATATGAAAAAATAGTGTAAATTAAGCTAGAAACTTCATGATGAAAAATACATTGTTGTCGAGAAAATCAAAAAATTTAATAAATTTAAAATATGCGTTTTCATTTTTAAAGTAAAAAACACCATATATTTCAAGTCTATAGTACACGATTTTTAAAAACTAATGTTGCAATTTTAAAAATATAAAAAATTGTGTTCATTAAGATAGAAACTTCATGGTAAATTATACATTGTTGTCAAAAATATCATATAATTTAATAAATTTAAAATATGTGTTTCAATTTTATTAGTAAAAAACACATTTTTTTTCGAGTGTATAGTACACGATTTCTAGAAATAAATGTTGATATTTTAAAAATATTAAAAATATTTTAAATTAATCTAGAAAAATTATGGTGAACAATACATTATTTTCAAAAAAATACAAATAATTTAATAAATTTAAAATATGCGTTTTCATTTTTAAAGTAAAAGACATCCTATATTTAAAGTCTATAGTACACGATTTCTACAAGCAATTGTTTCAATTTAAAAAATATAAAAAATTGTGTAAATTAAGCAAGAAACTTCATGGTAAACAATATATTTATTTCAAAAAAATTAAATAATTTAATAAATTTAAATATGCATATTCATAGTTGTAGGAAAAATCACCATTTTTTTCAAGTGTATAGTAAACGATTTCTAGAAACAAATGTTGATATTTTAAAAATATAACAAATATTGTAAATTAAGCTAGAAAATTCATGGTGAACAATATATTGTTGTTAAAAAAATAAAATAATTTTTTAAACAAAAATATGTGTTTTCATTTTTTTAGTAAAAACACACTATTTTTCCAGTGTATATTACACGATTTCTAGAAACAAATGTTGATATTTTAAAAATACAAAAAAATAGTGTAAATTAAGCTAGAAACTTCATGGTGAGCATTACATTGTTGTCAAAAAAATCAAATAATCGAATAAATTTAAAATATGCGTTTTCATTTTTAAACTAAAAACACCCTATATTTCAAGTCTATAGTACACGATTTCTAAAAACAAATGTTACAATTTTAAAAATATAAAAAATTGTGTAAATTAAGCTAGAAACTTCATCGTAAACTATACATTGTTGTTAAAAATATGAAATAATTTAATAAATTTAAAATATGCGTTTTAATTATTTTAGTAAAAAATACATTATTTTTCAAGTGTATATACACGATTTCTAGAAATAAATGTTTATATTTTAAAAATATAAAAAATAGTGTAAATTAAGCTAGAAATATTATGGTATATAATACATTGTGGTCAAAAAATTCAAATAATTTAATAAATTTAAAATATGCGTCTTCATTTTTAAAGTAAAAAACATCCAATATTTCAAGTCTATAGTACACGATTTCTACAAACAATTGTTTCAACTTGGAAAATATAAAAAATGGTGTAAATGAAGCTAGAAACTTCATGGTAAACTATACATTATTGTTAAAAAAATAAAATAATTTAACAAATTTAAAATACGCGTTTTAATTTTTAAAGTAAAAAACACCCTATATTTCACGTCTATAGTACACGATTTCTAGAAACAAATTTTGATATTATAAAAATATAAAAAATAGTGTAAATTAAGCTAGAAACTTCTTGGTTAATGATACATTGTTGTTAAAAAATAAAATAATTTAATAAATTTAAAATATGTGTTTTAATTTTTAGTGAAAAACACCCAAATTTAAAAAAGTCTATAGTAAACTATTTCTACAAACAAATGTTGCAATTTTAAAAATATAAAAATTCTTTAAATTAAGTTAGAAACTTCATGGTAAAAAATACATTGATTACAAAAAAAATTAAATAATTTTATAAATTAAATATATGTGTTTTAATTTTTTTAGTAAAAAACACACTATTTTTCCAGTGTATAGTACACGATTTCTAGAAACAAATGTTGATATTTTAAAAGTACAAAAAAATAGTGTAAATTAAGCTAGAAACATCATGGTAAACAATAAATTGTTGTCAAAAGAATACAAATAATTTAATAAATTTAAAATATGCGTTTTTATTTTTAAACTAAAAAACACCCTATTTTTCAAGTCTATGTATACAATTTCTACAAACAAATGTTGCAATTTTAAAAATATAAAAAATTGTGTGAATTAAGCAAGAAAATTCATGGTAAACAATACATTGTTGTTAAAAAAATCAAATAATTTAATAAATTAAAAATATGTGTTTTCATATTTTTTAGTAAAAAACACTATTTTTCAAGTGATAGTACACGATTTCTAGAAAAAAATGTTGATATTTTAAAAATATAAAAAAATAGTGTAAATTAAGCTAGAAACATCAGGGTGAACAATACATTGTTGTCAAAAAAAATTAAATAATTTAATAAATTTAAAATATGCGTTTTAATTTTTAGTGAAAAACACCGTAATTTAAAAAAGTCTATAGTACACGATTTCTACAAACAAATGTTGCAATTATAAAAATATAAAAAATAGTTTAAATTAAGCTAGAATCTTCTTGGTGAAAATTAATTTGTGTCAACAAATCAAATTATTTAATAAATTTTAAATATGCGTTTTCATTTTTAAAGTAAAAAACAACGTAATTTTCAAATCTATAGTACACGATTTCTACAAACAAATGTTGCAACTTTAAAAATATGAAAAATTGTGTAAATTAAACTAGAAACTTCATAGTGAACAATACATTGATTTAAAAAAAATTAAATAATTTATTAAATTTAAAATATGCATTTTCATTTTTTTAGTAAAAAACACCCTATTTTTCAAGTGTATGGTACACGATTTCTAGAAAAAAAAATGTTGATGTTTTAAGAATATAAATAAAAGAGTAAATTAAGCTACAAACTTCATAGTGAACAATACATTGTTGTCAAGAAAATCCAAAAATTTAATAAAATTAAAATATGCGTTTTCATTTTTAAAGTAAAAAACACCATACATTTCAAGTCTATAATACACGATTTCTACAAACAAATGTTGTAATTTTCAAAATATAAAAAATTATTTAAATTAAGCTTGAAACTTCATGGTAAACAATAAATTGATTTTAAAAAATTCACTAATTTAATAAATTCAAAATATGTGTTTTCATTTTTAAAGTAAAAAACAACCTATATTTCAAGCCTATAGTTCACGATTTCTACAAACAAATGTTGCAATATTAAAAATATAAAAAAATAGTTTAAATTAAGCTAGAAAATTCTTGTTTGACAATACATTGTTGTCAAAAAAATCATATAATTTAATAAATTTAAAATATGCATTTTCATTTTTATAGTAAAAAACACCATATTTTTAAAGTCTATAGTACACGATTTCTACAAAAGAATGTTGCAATTTTAAAAATATAAAAAATTGTGCAAATTAAGCTAGAAACTTCATGGTAAACAATACATTGTTGTTAAAAAAATCAAATAATTTAATAAATTAAAAATATGTGTTTTCATTTTTTTAGTAAAAAACATCATATATTTCAAGACTATAGTACACGATTTCTACTAACAAATGTTGGACTTTTAAAAATATAAACAATTGTGTAAATTAAGCTAGAAACTTCATCGTAAACAATACATTGATTTCAGAAAAAATTAAATAATTTAATAAGTTTTAAATATGTATTTTCATTTTTTTTGTAAAAATCACCCTTTTTTAAAGTAAAAAACACCCTATATTTCAAGTCTATAGTACACGATTTTTACAAACAATTGTTTAAATTTTAAAAATATAAAAATTGTGTAAATTAAGCTAGAAACTTCATGGTAAACTATACATTGTTTTAAAAAAAATCGGATAATTTAATAAATTTAAAATATGCTTTTTCATTTTTAAAGTAAAAAACACCCTATTTTTCAAGTGTATGGAACACAATTTCTACAAACAAATGTTGTAATTTTTAAAATATAAATCAAATATTGTAAATTAAGCTAGAAACTTTATTATAAACAATACATGGTTGTAAAAAAAATCTAATAATTTAATAAATTTAAAATATGTGTTTTCATTGTTTTAGTAAAAAAACATCCTATTTTTCAACTGTATAGTACAGGATTTCTAGAAACAAATGTTTATATTTTAAAAATATAAAAAATTGTGTAAATTAAGATAGAAACTTCATGGTGAACAATACATTGTTGTCAAAAAAATCAAATAATTTAATAATTTAAAATATGCATTTTCATTTTTAAAGTAAAAACCACCCTATTTTTCCAGTGTATAGAACACGATTTCTAGAAACAAATGTTGCAATTATAAAAATATAAACAATTGTGTAAATTAAGCTAGAAACTTCAAGGGGAAAATTACATTATTTCAATTTTTAAAAATGAAACTGAATCTTTATGGGGAACAATAGATTCTTTTTAAAAAACCAAATAATTAAAAAAAATTAAAATATGCATTTTCACTTTTAAAGTAAAAAGCACCATATTTTTCAAGTGTATAGTACACGATTTCTAGAAAAAATGTTGATATTTTTAAAATATAAATCACAGTGTAAATTAAGATAGAAATGTCTTGGTGAAAAATACATTGTTTTCAAAAAAATCAAATAATTATATATATTTAAAATATGCGATTTCATTTTTTTAATTAAAAACATTGTATTTTTCACATGAATAGTACACGATTTCAAGAAACAATTGTTGATATTTTAAAAATATAAAATAGTGTAAATTAAGCTAGAAACATCTTGGTGAACAATACATTGTTGTCAAAACAATAAATTGATTTAATAAATTTAAAATATGCATTCTAATTTTCAAAGTAAAAAAAAAACCCTATTTTTCAAGTATTTCTAGAAACAAATGTTGATATATTAAAAATATAAAAACATAGTGTAAATTAAGCAAGAAACTTCATGGTAAACAATACATTGTTGTCAATAAAATCAAATAATTTAATAAATTTAAAATATTCTTTTTCATTTTTATAGTAAAAGCACCCTATTTTGAAAGTGTATAGTACAGGATTTCTAGAAACAAATGTTGATATTTTAAAAATATAAAAAAATAGTGTAAATAAAGCTAAAAGCTTCATGGTGAACAATACATTGTTGTCAAAAAAATCAAATAATTTAATAAATTTAAAATATGCATTTTCATTTTTAAAGTTAAAAACACCCTATATTTTAAGTGTATAGTACGCGATTTCTAAAAATGAATATTTCAATTTTTAAAAAATAAAAAATTGTAAAAATTAAGCTATAAACCTTATGGGGAACGATAGATTTTTTTCAAAAAAATCAAATAATTAAAAAAAAATCAAAATATGCATTTTCATTTTTAAAGTAAAAAACACCCTTTTTACAAGTGTATAGTACACGATTTCTATAAACAAATGTTGTTGTTTTAAAAAAAATAAAACAACATGTAAATAAAGATAGAAATGTCTTGGTGAACAATACATTGTTGTAAAAAAAATCAAATAACTATATAAATTTAAAATATGCATTTTCATTTTTATAGTAAAAGCACCCTATTTTGAAAGTGTATAGTACAGGATTTCTAGAAACAAATGTTGATATTTTAAAAATATAAAAAAATAGTGTAAATAAAGCTAAAAGCTTCATGGTGAACAATACATTGTTGTCAAAAAAATGAAATAATTTAATAAATTTAAAATATGCATTTTCATTTTTAAAGTTAAAAACACCCTATATTTTAAGTGTATAATACGCGATTTCTAAAAATGAATATTTCAATTTTTAAAAAATAAAAAATTGTAAAAATTAAGCTATAAACCTTATGGGGAACGATAGATTTTTTTCAAAAAAATCAAATAATTAAAAAAAAATCAAAATATGCATTTTCATTTTTAAAGTAAAAAACACCCTTTTTACAAGTGTATAGTACACGATTTCTATAAACAAATGTTGTTGTTTTAAAAAAAATAAAACAACATGTAAATAAAGATAGAAATGTCTTGGTGAACAATACATTGTTGTAAAAAAAATCAAATAACTATATAAATTTAAAATATGCATTTTCATTTTTATAGTAAAAGCACCCTATTTTGAAAGTGTATAGTACAGGATTTCTAGAAACAAATGTTGATATTTTTAAAATATAAAAAAATAGTGTAAATAAAGCTAAAAGCTTCATGGTGAACAATACATTGTTGTCAAAAAAATGAAATAATTTAATAAATTTAAAATATGCATTTTCATTTTTAAAGTTAAAAACACCCTATATTTTAAGTGTATAGTACGCGATTTCTAAAAATGAATATTTCAATTTTTAAAAAATAAAAAATTGTAAAAATTAAGCTATAAACCTTATGGGGAACGATAGATTGTTTTCAAAAAAATCAAATAATTAAAAAAAAATCAAAATATGCATTTTCATTTTTAAAGTAAAAAACACCCTTTTTACAAGTGTATAGTACACGATTTCTATAAACAAATGTTGTTGTTTTAAAAAAAATAAAACAACATGTAAATAAAGATAGAAATGTCTTGGTGAACAATACATTGTTGTAAAAAAAATCAAATAACTATATAAATTTAAAATATGCATTTTCATTTTTTTAGTTAAAAACACAGTATTTTTCAAGTGTATAGTACATGATTTCTAGAAATAAAAGTTGATATTTTAAAAATATTTAAAATTGTGTAAATTAAGCTAGAAGCTTCATGGTGAACAATACATTGTTGTCAAAAAATCAAATAATTTAATAAATTTAAAATATGCGTTTTCATTTTTAAAGTTAAAAACACCCTATATTTCAAATGTATAGTACACGATTTCTAGAAATGAATCTTTCAATTTTTAGAATATAAAAAAATTGTAAAAATTAAGCTAGAAACCTTATGGGGAACAATAGATTGTTTTAAAAAAAATCAAATAATTAAAAAAACATAAAATATGCATTTTCATTTTTGAAGTAAAAATCACCATATTTTCAAGTTTATGATACACGATTTCTAGAAACAAATGTTGATATTTTACAAATATAAAACAATGTGTAAATTAAGCTAGAAATGTCTTGGTGAACAATACAATGTTGTAAAAACAAATCAAATAATTATATAAATTTAAAATATGCATTTTCATTTTATTAGTTAAAAACACCCTATTTTTCAAGTGAATAGTACACAATTTCTAGAAACAAATGATGATATATTTAAAATATAAAAAGATAGTGTAAAGTAAGCCATATACTTCATGGTGAACAATACATTGTTGTCAATATAATCAAATAATTTAATAAATTTAAAATATGCGTTTTCATTTTTATAGTAAAAAAAACCATATTTTTCAAGTACAGGATTTCTAGAAACAATTGTTGATATTTTAAAAATATAAAAAATAGTGCAAATTAAGCTAGAAACTTCATGGTGAACAATATATTGTTGTCAAAAAAATCAAATAATTTAATATATTTAAAACATGTGTTTTCATTTTTAAAGTAAAAAATACCCAATTTTTCAAGTGTATAGAACAAGATTTCTAGAAACAAATATTGCAATTATAGAAATATAAACAATTGTGTAAATTAAGCTAGAAACTTCAAGGGGAAAATTAATTATTTCAATTTTTAAAAATGAAAATGAATCTTTTAATTTTTAAAATATAAAAAAATGTAAAAATTAAGCTAGAAACTTTATGGGTACAATAGATTGTTTTCAAAAAAATCAAATAATTAAAAAAAATTAAAATAAGCAGTTTAATTTTTAAAGTAAAAAACACTCTATTTTTCAAGTGTATAGTACACGATTTCTAGAAACAAATGTTGATATTTTAAAAATATAAAACATAGTGTAAATTAAGCTAGAAACGTCTTGGTGAACAATACATTGTTGTCAAAAAAATAAAATAATTATATAAATTTAAAATATGCGTTTTCATTTTTTTAATTAAAAACACCCTATTTTTCACGTGTATAGTACATTGTTGTCAAAAAATAAAAATAATTTAATAAATTAAAAATATGCGTTTTGATTTTTAAAGTAAAAAACACCCTATTTTTCAAGTGTATACTATGCGATTTCTAGAAATAAATGTTGATATATTAAAAATATATAAAATTGTAAAAATTAAGCTAGAAACTTTATGGGGAACAATAGATTGTTTTCTGAAAAATAAAATAATTTAATAAATTTAAAACACGATATTTTCAAGTGTATAGTACACAATTTCTAGAAACAAATGTTGATATATTAAAAATATAAAAAGATAGTGTAAATTAAGCAAGAAACTTCATGGTGGACAATACATTGTTGTCAATAAAATCTAATAATTTAATAAATTTAAAATATGCGTTTTTATTTTTATAGTAAAAAACACCCTATTTTTCAAGTGTATAGTACAGGATTTCTAGAAACAAATGTTGATATTTTAAAAATATAAAAAGATAGTGTAAATTAAGCAAGAAACTTCATGGTGAACAATACATTGTTGTCAATAAAATCAAATAATTTAATAAATTTAAAATATGCATTTTCATTTTTAAAGTAAAAAACACCCTATTTTTCATGTGTATAGTATAGGATTTCTAGAAACAAATGTTGATATTTTAAAAATATAAAAAATAGTGTAAATTAAGCTAGAAGCTTCATGGTGAACAATACATTGTTGTCAAAAAAATCAAATAATTTAATAAATTTAAAATATGCATTTTCATATTTAAAGTTAAAAACACCCTATATTTCAAGTGTATAGTACGCGATTTCTAGAAATAAATGTTTAAATTTTAAAAATATATAAAATTGTAAAAATTAAGCTCAAAAATTTAAGGGGATCAATAGATTGTTTTCTAAAAAATCGAATAATTTAATAAAATTTTAAATATGCTTTCTAAATTTTAAAGTAAAAAACACCCTATTTTTCAAGGGTTTAATACACGATTTCTAGAAACAAATGTTGATATATTGAAAATATAAAAAGATAGTGTAAATTAAGCTAGAAACTTCATGGTGAATAATACATTGTTGTGAATAAAATCAAATAATTTTATAAATTTAAAATATGTGTTTTCATTTTTATAGTAAAAAACCTCCTATTTTTCAAGTGTATAGTACAGGATTTCTAGAAATAAATGTTGATATTTTAAAAATATAAAAAATAGTGTAAATTAAGCTAGAAGCTTCATGGTGAACAATACATTGTTGTCAAAAAAATCAAATAATTTAATAAATTTAAATATGCGTTTTCATTTTTAAAGTTAGAAACATCCTCTATTACAAGTGTATAGTACGCGATTTCTAGAAATGAATTTTTCAATTTTTAAATTATAAAAAATTGTAAAAATTAAGCTAGAAACCTTATGGGGAACAATAGATTGTTTTAAAAAAAAATCAAATAATTAAAAAATTTAAAATATGCATTTTCATTTTCAAAGTAAAAAACACCCTGTTTTTTAAGTGTATAGTACACAATTTCTAGAACCAAATGTTGCAATTATAAAAATATAAACACTTGTGTAAATTAACCTAGAAAGTTTATTGGGAACAATACATTGTTTTCAAAAAAATTTAATATATTAATAGATTTAAAATATGCATTTTATTTTTTAAAGTAAAAAACACCCTAACTTTCAAGTGTATAGTACATGATTTCTAGAAACAAATGTTGCAATTTTAAAAATAAATTTTTTTTTATAAATTAACCTTGAAACTTCATTGTGAACAATACATTGTTTTCAAATAAATCAAAAGTTTAATAACAGAGATAAGACACAGATCTACATTTGTTATGAAGACCACAAAGACAAATGGGCTCATTAAAAGTGTCTTATAACAGAGGTACTGAATTGGACTTCAGGCTATACTACATTTTCGACATTGCTTTAGTAATTCTGCCATATCTCAAGCTATAGACTATGGATTGGTATGAGGTCAGAGGCATACTGAAGATAAAAGAATTTTATACAACTTTTATGAAGACACTAAAACCTAGTTCTAAAAATTTAATTGTCAAAATGGTTCCTCGAACAGAAAGATACATTTAGACAAACCTAGCCCTTAAACATTGACATTGTCTCAGTGTTTGGGCCATAAATAGAGTTGTAGGTATCCAAATGGAGTGAAACCAAAGCCATTTGAAAGATAACAAAATTTCCTACAACTTCTATGCAGAGTTTGAAGATTAACTCGGTCATCTACGAACCCTAATTTTACAGTCAAACTCGCGTTTTTGGACAGATCAGAACAGAACAAAGGATTTCTTTCACTATCATAGTTTTTCCAGATTTTGTCTTGCTTAAATCAGAGATTCATCCACCCCATAAAAGGGACTATAAATATTTTTGAAATGTGAGTTATTTACTCTAAAGCTAACACTTCATGATGTGATTTTTGGGATGTTACATTAAAATATATAAAATTGTAAAAATTAAGCTAGAAACTTTATGGGAAACAATAGATTGTAATCAATAAAATTAAAATATGCATTTTAATTTTCAAAGTAAAAAACACTATATTTTTCAAGTGTATAGAATACGATTTCTAGAAACAAATGTTGCAATTATAAAAATATAAAGACTTGTGTAAATTAACCTAGAAAGTTTATTGGGAACAATACATTGTTTTCAAAAAAATTAAATATATTAATTAATTTAAAATATGCATTTTATTTTTTAAAGTAAAAAACACCCTAATTTTCAAGTGTATAGTACACGATTTCTAGAAACAAATGTTGCAATTTTAAAAATAATTTTTTTTATAAATTAACCTTGAAACTTCATGGTAAACAATACGTTGTTTTCAAATAAATCAAAAAATTTAATAAACTGAAAATATGCGTTTTCGTTTTTAAAGAAAAAAACACCTTATTTTTGAAGTTTATAGAACACGATTTCTAGAAACAAATGTTGCAATTATAAAAATATAAACAATTGTGTAAATTAAGCTAGAAACTTCATGGTGAAAATTACATTATTTTCAAAAAAAATCAAATAATTTAATAAATTTAAAATACGCGTTTTCATTTTGAAAGTAAAAAACACCCTATATTTCAAGTCTAAACTACTCAAATTTTAGAAACAAACGTTGCAATTTTTAAAAAATAAAAAAATTTGTAAATTAAGCTTAAAACTTTATTGGGAACAATACATTATTTTCAAAAAAATTAAATATATTAATAAAATTAAAATATGCGTTTTATTTTTTAAAGTAAAAAACTCCCTAATTTTCAAGTAAAAGACTTCTAAAAACAAATGTTGCAACTTTAAAAATATAAAAAAAATTTATAAATTAACCTAGAAACTTTATGGGGAACATTATATTGTTTTCAATAAAATCCAAAAAATTAATAAATTTAAAATATGCATTTTAATTTTTAAAGTAAAAAACACCCTATTTTCAAGTGTATAGTACACAACTTTTAGAAACAAATGTTGCAATTATAAAAATATAAAAAGTTTTGTAAATTAAACTAGAAACATCATGGTGAAAAATACATTGTTTTAAAAAAAATCAAAAAAATTAATAAATTTAAAATATCCGTTTTCATTTTTTTAGTAAAATGCACTCTATTTTTCAAGTGTATAGAACAAATTTCTATAAACAAATGTTGCAATTTAAGAAATATAAATCAGATAGTGTAAATTAAGCTAGAAACTTTATTGTGAACAATAAATGGTTGTAAAAAAAATCAAATAATTTAATAAATTTAAAATATGGGTTTTCATTTTTAAAATAAAAAACACCCTATTTTTCAAGTGTATAGTACGCGATTTATAGAAATAAATGTTTCAATTTAAAAATTATATAAAATTGTAAAAATTAAGCTAGAAACTTTATGGGGAACAATAGATTGTTTTCAAAAAAATCAAATAATTTAATAAATTTAAAATATGTGTTTTCATTTTTTAAATAATAAACACCCTATTTTTCAAGTGTATAGAACATGATTTCTAGAAACAAATGTTGCAATTTTAAAATATAAATCGGATTTTGTAAATTAAGCTTGAAACTTTATTGTGAACAATACATGGTTGAAACAAAAATCAAATAATTTAATAAATTTAAAATATGGTTTTCATTTTCTTTAGTAAAAACACCCTATTTTTCAAGTGCATAGTACACGATTTCTAGAAACAAATGTTGATATTTTAAAAATATTAAATATAGTGTAAATTAAGCTAGAAAATTCATGGTAAACAATACATTGTTGTCAAAAAAATCAAAAAATTTAATAAATTTAAAATATACGTTTTCATTTTTTTAGTAAAAAACACCCTATTTTTCAAGTGTATAGTACACGATTTCTAGAAACAAATGTTGATATTTTAGAAATATTAAAAATAGTGTAAATTAAGCTACAAACGTCTTGGAGAGCAATACATTGTTGTCAAAGAAAATAAAAAAAAATTAATTAATTTAAAATATGCGTTTTCATTTTTTAGTAAAAAACACCCTATTTTTAAGTGTATAGTACACGATTTCTAGAAACAAATGTTGATATTTTAAAAATATAAAAAATAGTGTAAATAAAAGCTAGAACTTCTTGGTGAACAATACATTGTAGTAAAAAAAATCAAATAATTTAATAAATTTAAAATATGCATTTTGATTTTTAAAGTAAAAAACGCCCTATTTTTCATGTGTATAGTATGCGATTTCTAGAAAAAAATATTTCAATTTTAAAAATATATAAAAATGTAAAAATAAAACTAAAAAATTTATGGGGAAAAACAGATTGTTTTCAAAAAAATCAAATAATTTAATAAATTTAAAATATGCATTTTTATTTTAAAAGTAAAAAACACCCTATTTTTCAAGTGTATAGAACATGATTTCTAGAAACAAATGTTGCAATTATAAAAATATAAACAAATGTGTAAATTAAGCTACAAAATTTATTGGGAACAATACATTGTTTTCAAAAAATAAATATATTAATAAATTTAAAATATGCATTTTATATTTTAAAGTAAAAAACCCCCTAATTTTCAAGTGTGTAGTACACGATTTCTAGAAACAAATGTTGCAATTTTAAAAATATAAATTTTTTTATAAATTATCCTAGAAACTTTATGGGGAACAATAGATTGTTTTCAAAAAAATCAAATAATTTAATAAATTTAAAATATGAATTATCATTTTTAAAGTAAAAAACACCATATTTTTCAAGTGTATAGAATACGATTTCTAGAAACAAATGTTGCAATTATAAAAATATAAACAATTGTGTGAATTAAGCTAGAAAATTTATGGGTAATAATATATTGTTTTCAAAAAAATCAAATAATTAAATAAATAGAAAATATGCATTTTCATTTTTAAAGTGAAAAACACTATATGTTTCAAGTGTATAGTACACGATTTCTAGAAACAAATGTTGCAATTTTATAAATATAAACAATTGTGTAAATTAAGTTAGAAACTTTATGGGGAACTATATATTGTTTTAAATAAAAATAAAATAATTTAATAAATTTAAAATTTGCGTTTTCATTTTTAAAGTAAAAAACACCCTATATTTCAAGTCTATAATACACGATTTTTAAAAACAAATGTTACAATTTTAAAAATATAAAAAATTATGTAAATTAAGCTAGAAACTTTATTGGGAACAATACGTTGTTTTCAAAAGAATTAAATATATTAATAAATTTAAAATTTTCGTGTACATTTTTTAATTCCAAACCACCCTCTTTTTCAAGTGTATAGTACACGATTTTTAGAAACAAATGTTGCAATTTATAAAAATATAAAAAATGTTGTAAATTAAATTAGAAACTTCATGGTGAACAATACATTGTTTTCAAAAAAATCAATTGTAACACCTAACAAAATTTAAGGCTAAGTTTTTTTTTTCAAAAACATTTGCTAAGTAATATACATGATAGATAGTTCATCTACATGAGTTACATAGTGCTTAGTCTAAGGGGCTATCATAGGCCCTATCAAAATACATAAGTCCATAGGGAAAGATAATAAGTTTAAATATGTACTACATGCCAGAGAAATACGTCCAATAACGGTAGCCAAGGAGTGTGCTACAGGGAAGGGTTGGCTACCCCAAAATACAAATCAAAATATTCAAAATACTACATGGCTAAGGGAATGGGTCTTCAAGCACTAAAGTCTCCATCTTCCGAATCTCCTGCAATATGGTAACCGTCAGCTATATGTAAACATATAACTTAGTAACCCCCGACATTTTGAAAATACTTTTGTACCATATTACAGCCAGTCTAACTGGAAAAACACCCCATTTGGTTCCTATCACACACAATCAATCAAATGCAACATATTCACACTCAATGCATGTAATGACAAGTATAAATGTATGCATGCCATGATCTTTCATTATCATACTTAATTCATTTATTTTCTTTAGTCTTTTACGGAAGCCTCGTGCACAAGACTCCTCCCTACGCGCATGGCAGTAACGCGCGCTTGAGCTCAATCATGGGATCACGACAAGCATCCCTACCGTGATCAACTGTCGGGCTATCTTACCCCAATCACTGGGATAGCCCAGGACTATCTTACCCCATTCATCGGGATATTCCTTTTTTTTGGGCCATCTTCCCAATCACCGGGCAACCCTACAAGTTCAGGCCATCTTACTCGGTTCATTGGGAGACCTTTCATTCTCAATCTTTTCATGCTTGTCCACTTACCCGGTGTGTCACCGGTGGGAATCAACCCGCTTACTCAACATCCGTTGATGGGGGAAAGCTTAAACTTGTCTTTAGGTTTCACATTCATTTTACATCAAATAATATCATGCATTCATCATTCATCATCCCTCATTTATCATTTGTCATGTGGCAATTTCACAATTCAAAATCAAAGAACTTGCCATACTATTTCCTTACCTTAAGGCATGTCACTAAGTCTTATAAGCTTATTCCATTGGTTTAAATCCTAGATATAGGTTAATTGAGGGTGCTTTGTCATTTGGAGGTGGGAAGTTAGGTCCCTGATCATGCACCCGAAAGTTCCTATATGGGTCCTCCCTACCTTGATTTTGAAGCATCTGACTCAGGGCTTGAGCTATTTGCCTTAGGGAATCCGCGGGTCCTTCTGCCATTGTCCTGCATACACAAAACCCACATTGAGTTGATCAGGCTCAATATAAGAGTACCGTACACAGAAGCTATCAACAGTCAAGACTGGACTTATCTGTGGACTCTATCAAATTTTCATTTAAGTATCACAGTCCAAAGAATCAAACTGCTCTGATACCAAATTGTAACACCTAACAAATTTTAAGGCTAAGTTTTTTTTTTTTTTGTTTTTTTTGAAAGACATTAGCCAAGTAATATATATCATGAGTTTCATAGTGCTTAGTCTAAGGGGCTATCATATTCCCTATCAAAATACATAAGTTCATAGTAGTAGGTTATTAGTACAAACTAGAGATAATATGTCCACTAACGGTAGCCATCGAACGTACTATAAAGAAGGATTGGCTACCCAAAATACATCAAAATATCCAAAATACTACAATGACTAAGGGAATGAGCCTTGAAGCGCTAAAGTCTTCATCTTTTGAGTCTCCTGCAATATGGTAACTGTCAGTTATATGTAGACATATAACTGAGTAACCCCCGGCATTTTTAAAAATACTTTTATACCATATTACAGTCAATCTAACTGGAAAACACCCCGTTTAAATCCCTAACACACGGTTCAATACAACAATTCATACATAATGCATGTAATGACATATATGGATGTATGCATGCCATGTTCTTTCATTAACAAACTTGGTTCTTTTCTTTTCTTGAATCTTTTATGGAAGCCTCGTGCACTAGACTTCCCCTACGTGTGGTAGTAACGGGAGGTTGAGCTCAAAACTATGACCACGGCAAGCGTCCCTACCGTGATCAACTGGCTGCCGGGCTATCTTGACCCCACATCAATGGGATAGCCCAGAACTATCTTGACCCCACATCAATGGGATAGTCCTTTCTTTCGGGCCATGATTCCCTATCACAGGGCACCCTACTAGTTCAGGTCATCTTACCCCCGAATCGCGGGGAGACCCTACATCTTGCATGTTTAATTATCTGTCCACTTACCCGGTTTACTACCGGTGGGAAATTCTACCCGCTTACTCAACATCCGTTGATGGGGAAAACATTTTCATCATTTTCATTTCATAAATGTAATCATCACGTACATGGTAATCATCATCAAATCATCAAATTCACTCATCAATTGCATGCCCATTTAGATGTCATTCTAATTAAATCATCACAATAATCACTTTTCACAAGGTCATAACAATCAATTAACATCTCAAAGCAAAATTCACATTTTCGACATGGATTATTCTTTTCATAGTGCTAGCGTGTTCATACATTTAATACTTATTTATTCCTCACCGCATGTGACATGTTCCAATGTAGTAATTTTATAAAATCCCAAACATATCCAAAAATCATAAAAGTTTACCAGAAGCCAATAGACATATGGAGGAATCACTATAAAAGTTTCCACATCAAAATACTGAGTAACCAGAAAGAAATGAATTTTCGAAATAACTAAACAAATCCTGGTTAACTGTTCCTGACAGCACGTGACATGTTTCAATGTAGTAATTTTATAAACTCACAAACATATCCAAAAATCATAAAAGTTTACCAGAAGCTAATAGACATATGGAGGAATCACTATAAAAATTTCCACACGAAAATACTGAGTAACCAGAAAGAAATGAGTTTTCGAAATAACTAAACAAATCCTGGTTAGCTGTTCCTGACAGCATGTGACATATTTCAATGTAGTAATTTTATAAAATCACAAACATATCCAAAAATCATAAACTTTTACCATAAGATAATAGACATATAGAAGAATCACTATAAAAATATTCAGATCAAAGTACTTTGTAACTAGAGAGAAACCAATTTTTGAAATAACTGTATGAATTTTCGTTGGTTGGTTTTCACAGCATTGGGCATGCCTCATTGTAATAATTTTATAAAATTAACCACACGTCTAAAAATCATGAAAATTCATAATATAATCTTATACATAGAGATAAATAACTGTAAAAAGATTCACTTCAAAACACTTAGTGGCATGTGAGGAATAAATTCTCGAAGTATAGTTTGCATGTTCATGTTTAACAAAATCTCCAGCAATGGTACGGTGCATTCAAAAATTCACCAGAAATCATGAAAAACTCCAAAAATTATCAAATTATATTCTGAAACTCTAAAAACATAAATCCATCACCATGCAAAATTTCAAAGCCATTCACCAAGGGGATTCGAAGGTACGAATTTTACAACATCATCTTTTAATTATAATTGGGGTTATTGGGTTACCGTGTCTCCAAAGTCTTCAAACCTTCCCTAACGATGCTTGGAGCAAGTAGAATGGAAGTGAATTGAGAGTGTGAGAGTGTGAAAGAGGGAGGATTAGGCGCTAGAAATTGGGATGGAGATGAAGGTGTTTTGCATGTATGTATTCTTATGTGTGTGTGCTCATGGAGACTAAGTATATATTAAGCAATTTTCTGCCCCCTTCTTTTCCACTTATGCGCAGCCTTAATGCCCATGATGTGCTGTCCTTGTGCCCATGAAATGCTGTCCATGGCAGCATGATTTATTAAATCATGTGTGGGTATCCCTTTGTGTACGTGTGTGTGTTGGTAAGGTGGTGAAAGTGGCAATATGCCACTTAATAATCCACCTAGAATATAATAATAATAACAACAACAACAACAACAATAATAATAATAATAATAATAATTTGCCTAGTTGGGAGATATCTTTGTCATCTCCGGACACGTAAAATACTTAGGCTATTGGGGGATGTTACACGTTATGGGGAAAATTACATTATTTTCAAAAAAATAAATAATTTAATAAATTTAAATATGCGTTTTATTTTTTAAAGTAAAAAACACCCTATTTTTCATGTGTATAGTACACAATTTCTAGAAACAAATGTTGCAATTTTAAAATTATAAAAAACTTAATAAATTAACCTAGCAACTTTATGGGGAACAATATTTTGTTTTAAAAAAAATCAAATAATTTAATAACTTTAAAATATGCGTTTTCATTTTTAAAGTAAAAAACACTCTATTTTTCAAGTGTATAGTACACGATTTCTAGAAACAAATGTTGATATTTTAAAAATATAAAAAAATAGTGTAAATTAAACTAGAAACTTCATGGTGAACAATACATTGTTGTAAAAAAACATCAAATAATTTAAGTGTATAGTACATCAAATGCGTTTTCATTTTTTTACTAAAAAACACCATATTTTTCAAGGGTATAGTACACGATTTCTCGAAACAAATTTTGATATATTAAAAATACAAAAAATAGAGTAAATTAAGCTAGAAACTTCATGGTGAACAATACATTGTTGTCATAAAAATCAAATAATTTAATAAATTTAAAATATGCATTTTCATTTTTAAAGTAAAAAACACACTACATTTCATTTCTATACTACACGATTTCTAGAAACAAATGTTACTATTTTAAAAATATAAAAAGTAGTGTATATTAAGCAAGAAACTTGTTGGTGAACAATACATTGTTGTCAAAAAAAAACCAATAATTTAATAAATTTAAAATATGCGTTTTCATTTTTAAAGTAAAAAACACCTTATATTTCGAGTCTATAGTACACAATTTTTAGAAACAAATGTTTTAATTTTAAAAATAAATAAAATTTTTAAAATTAAGCTAGAAACTTTATGGGGAACAATATATTGTTTTCAAAAAAATCAAATAATATAATAAATTTAAAATATGTATTTTCATTTTTAAAGTAAACAACACTCTATTTTTGTGTATAGTACACGAATTCTAGAAACAAATGTTGATATTTTAAAAATATAAAAATATAGTGTAAATTAAACTAGAATCTTCATGGTGAACAATACATTGTTGTAAAAAAACATCAAATAATTTAAGTGTATAGTACATCAATTGCGTTTTCATTTTTTTACTAAAAAACACCATATTTTTGAATTGTATAGTCCACGATTTCTCGAAACAAATGTTGATATTTTAAAAATACAAAAAATAGAGTAAATTAAGCTTGAAACTTCATGGTGAACAATACATTGTTGTCATAAAAATCAAATAATTTAATAAATTTAAAATATGCATTTTCAATTTTAAAGTAAAAAACACCCTACATTTCATTTCTATAGTACACGATTTCTAGAAACAAATGTTACTATTTTAAAAATATAAAAAGTAGTGTATATTAAGCATGAAACTTCTTGGCGAACATTACATTGTTGTAAAAAAAAACCAATAATTTAATAAATTTAAAACATGCGTTTTCATTTTAAAGTAAAAAACACCCTATATTTCAAGTCAATAGTACACAATTTTTAGAAACAAATGTTGCAATTTTAAAAATATTAAAAATTGTTTGAATTAAGCTAGAAACTTTATTGGGAACAATAAATTGTTTTCAAAAATATTAAATATAATAATAAATTTAATATATGCATTTTAATATTTAAAGTAAAAAACACCATATTTTTGAAGTGTATAGTACACGATTTTTATAAACAAATGTTGCAATTAGAAAAATATAAAAAATTTTGTAAATGAAACTAGAAACTTCATAGTGAACAATACGTTGTTTTAAAAAAATAAAAAAACAGAGTAAATTAAGCTAGAAACTTCATGGTGAACAATACATTGTTGTCATAAAAATCAAATAATTTAATAAATTTAAAATATACATTTTCATTTTTAAAGTAAAAAACACCCTACATTTCATTTCTATAGTACACGATTTCTCGAAACAAATGTTACTATTTTAAAAATATAAAAAGTAGTGTATTTTAAGAATGAAACTTCTTGGTGAACAATACATTGTTGTAAAAAAAAACCAATAATTTAATAAATTTAAAATATGCGTTTTCATTTTAAAGTAAAAAACACCCTATAATTCAAGTCTATAGTACACAATTTTTAGAAACAAATGTTGCAAATTTAAAAATATTAAAAATTGTGTAAATTAAGTTAGAAACTTTATTGGGAACAATACATTGTTTTCAAAAAAATTAAATATAATAATAAATTTAATATATGCGTTTTAATATTTAAAGCTAAAAACACCATATTTTTCAAGTGTATAGCACACGATTTTTATAAACAAATGTTGCAATTAGATAAATATAAAAAAAATTGTAAATTAAACTAGAAACTTCATAGTGAACAATACGTTGTTTTAAAAAAATCAAATAATAGAGTAAATTAAGATAGAAACTTCATGGTGAACAATACATTGTTGTCATAAAAATAAAATAATTTAATAAATTTAAAATATGCATTTTCATTTTTAAACTAAAAAACACCCTACATTTCATTTCTATAGTACACGATTTCTAGAAACAAATGTTACTATTTTAAAAATATAAAAAGTAGGGTATATTAATCAAGAAACTTGTTGGTGAACAATACATTGTTGTCAAAAAAAAACCAATAATTTAATAAATTTAAAATATGCGTTTTCATTTTTAAAGTAAAAAATACCTTATATTTCAAGTCTATAGTACACAATTTTTAGAAACAAATGTTTTAATTTTAAAAATAAATAAAATTTTTTAAATTAAGCTAGAAACTTTATGAGGAACAATATCTTGTTTTCAAAAAAATCAAATAATTTAAAAAATTTAAAATATGTATTTTCATTTTTAAAGTAAAAACACTATATTTTTCAAGTGTATAGTACACGATTTCTAGAAACAAATGTTGATATTTTAAAAATATAAAAATATAGTGTAAATTAAACTAGAAACTTCATGGTGAACAATACATTGTTGTAAAAAAACATCAAATAATTTAAGTGTATAGTACATCAAATGCGTTTTAATTTTTTTACTAAAAAACACCATATTTTTGAAGTGTATAGTACACGATTTCTCGAAACAAATGTTGATATTTTAAAAATACAAAAAATAGAATAAATTAAGCTAGAAACTTCATGGTGAACAATACAATGTTGTCATAAAAATCAAATAATTTAATAAATTTAAATTATGCGTTTTCATTTTTAAAGTAAAAAACACCCTACATTTCATTTCTATAGTACACGATTTCTAGAAACAAATGTTACTATTTTAAAAATATAAAAAGTAGTGTATATTAAGCATGAAACTTCTTGGCAAACAATACATTGTTGTAAAAAAATAACCAATAATTTAATAAATTTAAAATATGCGTTTTCATTTTAAAATAAAAAACACCCTATATTTCAAGTCTATAGTACACAATTTTTAGAAACAAATGTTGCAATTTTAAAAATATTAAAAATTGTGTAAATTAAGCTAGAAACTTTATTGGGAATAATACATTGTTTTCAAAAAAATTAAATATAATAATAAATTTAATATATGCGTTTTAATATTTAAAGTAAAAAACACCATATTTTTCAAGTGTATAGTACACGATTTTTATAAACAAATGTTGCAATTAGAAAAATATAAAAAAATTTGTAAATTAAACTAGAAACTTCATAGTGAACAATACGTTGTTTTAAAAAAATCAAATAATAGAGTAAATTAAGCTAGAAACTTCATGGTGAACAATACATTGTTGTCATAAAAATCAAATAATTTAATAAATTTAAAATATGCATTTTCATCTTTAAAATAAAAACACACTACATTTCATTTCTATAGTACACGATTTCTAGAAATTAATGTTACTATTTTAAAAATATAAAAATTAGCGTATATTAAGCATGAAACTTGTTGGTGAACAATACATTATTGTAAAAAAATAAATAAATAATTTAATAAATTTAAAATATGCGTTTTCATTTTTAAAGTAAAAAACACCTTATATTTCAAGTCTATAGTACACAATTTTTAGAAACAAATGTTTTAATTTTAAAAATAAAAAAAATTTTAAAATTAAGCTAGAAACTATATGGGGAACAATATATTGTTTTCAAAAAAATCAAATAACTTAATAAATTTAAAATATGTATTTTCATTTTTAAAGTAAAAACACTCTATTTTTCAAGTGTATAGTACACGATTTCTAGAAACAAATGTTGATATTTTAAAAATATAAAAATATAGTGTAAATTAAACTAGAAACTTCATGGTGAACAATACATTGTTGTAAAAAAACATCAAATAATTTAAGTGTATAGTACATCAAATGCGTTTTAATTTTTTTACTAAAAAACACCATATTTTTGAAGTGTATAGTACACGATTTCTCGAAACAAATGTTGATATTTTAAAAATACAAAAAATAGAGTAAATTAAGCTAGAAACTTCATGGTGAACAATACATTGTTGTCATAAAAATCAAACAATTTAATAAATTTAAAATATGCATTTTCATTTTTAAAGTAAAAACACCCTACATTTCATTTCTATAGTACACAATTTCTAGAAACAAATGTCACTATTTTAAAAATATAAAAAGTAGTGTATATTAAGCATGAAACTTCTTGGTGAACAATATATTGTTGTAAAAAAAAACCAATAATTTAATAAATTTAAAATATGCGTTTTCATTTTAAAGTAAAAAACACCCTATATTTCAAGTCTATAGTACACTATTTTTAGAAACAAATGTTGCAATTTTAAAAATATTATAAATTGTGTAAATTAAGCTAGAAACTTTATTGGGAACAATACATTGTTTTCAAAAAAATTAAATATTGTAATAAATTTAATATATGTGTTTTAATATTTAAAGTAAAAAACACCATATTTTTCAAGTGTATTGTACACGATTTTTATAAACAAATGTTGCAATTAGAAAAATATAAAAAATTGTGTAAATGAAACTAGAAACTTCATAGTGAACAATACGTTGTTTTAAAAAAATCAAAAAATAGAGTAAATTAAGCTAGAAACTTCATGGTGAACAATACATTGTTGTCATAAAAATCAAATAATTTAATAAATTTAAAATATGCATTTTTATTTTTAAAGTAAAAAACACCCTACACTTCATTTCTATAGTACACGATTTCTAGAAACAAATGTTACTATTTTAAAAATATAAAAAGTAGTGTATATTAAGCATGAAACTTCTTGGTGAACAATACATTGTTGTAAAAAAAAAAACCAATAATTTAATAAATTTAAAATATGCATTTTCATTTTAAAGTAAAAAACACCCTATATTTCAAGTCTAGAGTACACAATTCTTTGAAACAAATGTTGCAATTTAAAAATATTAAAAATTGTGTAAATTAAGCTAGAAATTTTATTGGGAACAATACATTGTTTTCAAAAAAATTAAATATAATAATAAATTTAATATATGCGTTTTAATATTTATAGTAAAAAACACCATATTTTTCAAGTGTATAGTACACGATTTCTAGAAATAAATGTTGCAATTATTAAAATATAAACAATTGTGTAAATTAAGCTAGAAACTTTATGGGGAACAATACATTGTTTTCAAAAAAATCAAATAATTTAATAAATTTAAAATATGCTTTTTCATTGTTAAAGTAAAAAACGCCTTATATTTTAAGTCTATAGTACACAACTTTTATAAAGAAATGTTGCAATTTAAAAATATAAAATATTGTGTAAATTAAGCTAGAAAATTTATTGGTAACAATACATTGTTTTCAATAATATTAAATATATTAATAAATTTAAAATATGCGTTTTCATTTTTAAAGTAAAAAACACCATATTTTTCAAGTGTACAGTACGTGATTCCTAGAAATAAATGTTTCAATTTTTAAAATAAATAAAATCGTAAAAATTAAGCTAGAAACTTTATGGGGAACAATACATTGTTTTCAAAAATTTCAATTAATTTAATAAATTTAAAATATGTATTTTCATTTTTAAAGTAAAAAACACTCTATTTTTCAAGTGTATTGTACGCGATTTCTAGAAATAAAAGTTTCAATTTTAAAAATAAATAAAATAATTAAAATTAATCTAGAAACTTTATGGGAAACAATAGATTGTTTTAAAAAAAAATAAAATAATTTAAAAATTTAAAATATGTACTTTCATTTTTAAAGTAAAAAACACAGTATTTTCAAGTGTATAGTACACGATTTCTAGAAACAAATGTTGCAATTATAAAAATATAAACAATTGTGTAAATTAAGCTAGAAACTTTATGGGGAACAATACATTGTTTTCAAAAAAATCAAATAATTTAATAACATTAAAATATGCGTTTTCATTTTTAAAGTTTAAAACAAATTTCAAGTCTATAGTACACGATTTCTAGAAACAAATTTTGATATTTTAAAAATATAAAAAATAGTTTAAATTAAGCTAGAAACTTCATGGTGAACAATAGATTGTTTTCAAAAAAATCAAATAATTCAACAAATTTAAAGAAGGACATTGTAGAATTCGTTTCGAAATGCCTTACCTGTCAAAAGATCAAAGTTGAACATAAAAAACCCTCTGGACCGCTTCAGCCATTGGACATTCCAAAGTGGAAATGGGAGTCTATAGCCATGGACTTTGTAGTTAGATTACCCAGAACGCCAACGGGACACGACTCTATCTGGGTTATCATTGACATATTGACTAAGACTGCTCACTTCTTGCCCTTCAAGGCCACTTATTCTGTAGAGAAGTATGCGAAGTTATATATCGCAGAAATAGTTCGACTACATGGGGCACCGACCAGTATTATCTTAGACAGAGACCCTAAGTTTACTTCTCGCTTCTGGGGAGCGTTGCAGAAATCTTTTGGGACCCGATTGCATCTGAGTACCTCTCATCATCCCCAAACTAACGGACAGTCTGAAAGAACAATACAGACTTTGGAAGATATGTTGCGGGCTTCTGTACTAGAAGAGGGCGCAGACTGGGGAAAGTATTTGCCGTTAGAAAAGTTTGCCTACAACAACAGTTTTCATTCAAGTATAGGCATGGCGCCCTATGAAGCACTCTACGGGAGAAAATGCCGGTCACCAATATGTTGGTTTGAAACAGGAGAAAAATTGCAATTGGGGCCGGATTTGCTGCAAGAAACAACAGACAAGATTAGGCGTATCAAGGAAAAGTTAAAGATAGCCCAAGACCACCAGAAGAGTTATGCAGATCAGCGGAGAAAGCCTCTGGAATTTGAAGAAGGAGATCATGTGTTTTTGAGGGTTACACCCCACACCGTTGTTGGCAGAGCGATGAAAACTAAGAAGCTGCAACCTCGATTCATTGGTCCTTATCAAATTCTCCGGTAAGTAGGACCTGTTGCTTATCAACTTGCTTTGCCACCTCATCTTTCGAACCTTCATGACGTTTTTCATGTATCCCAACTCTGGAAGTACGTGTCTGATCCCTCACACATTTTGGAAGCTGATGACATTCCGTTGAAGCCCAACGTCTCACATCAATTAAAGCCTATGAAGATCTTAGACTGATGAGAAAAGACTTTAAGAAACAAAACGATCCCATTAGTGAAGGTCCTCTGGGAGAACATTGATTCCTTAGAAATAACTTGGGAGAAGGAACAAGATATGAGGAGCACATATCCAGAGTTATTTTCATAGTTAAGGTAATTCCTAATTTTGAGGGAAAAATTATTTTAAGGGGGGTAGAATTGTAACATCCCGAAAATCCATCAAAGAGGCTTAGGACTTAAGGGATTGATTACAATTTACAAAGAAAAGGAAGAAGGATTAGTTGCAAGTAAAAAGAAACAAAGATAACATGAATATTTGAATATGAACTGTCATATTCGAATAATATTCGAATATGAGCTGTCAATATTCTAATAGTATTCGAATATGCATGTCCATATTCGAATAGTATTCGAATATGCCACGTCATATTCGAATAGTATTTGAATATGCAAGATAGTATTCGAATATGCAAGTGAAGAACTGAATACAGGAGCCTTATATTCGAATATGGACCCCAAAGTCTATACATAGGGGTGCCTTGTCTCCAAACTGGATGTTCTTCAGTTTCCTGACTTCTCACATTCCTAAAACCTCTGTTCCCAAACCAACTACGTCACAACTCTTTCACCCTAGGACTTCCATCTCATAAAACTAAGGTTCCAAACGGTTTGAATTAGATTCAGAGGCACTATGGTAAAGGAACCGGAGTAGGAGATTGGGCTTGGAAGCGAAGGATAAAAGGATTCAGGGAAGTTCCAGGTAACCCTGAAAACCCCAAATCCCTAATACTTGGAGTGTAGGAACATGTGACTAGGGAATGATAGGAACATGCTATTAGGGGAATCAAACTAATATGTTTTGTTTAAAGTTTGATGAATGAATAAATTATGCTTACTATGTTTGAAATATGCATGAAATGATTGATATGTGTATGAATTTGATAGGCTTTATGTTGATGAATGATGCATGTGATAATGTGAAACATGTTAAAGGTATAAATAAGGTTTTTCCAGAATTAAATGTGACACTAATTGGGAATTTGATATTGAAATGATTTTAAAATGGTTTGAAAAGGATTGTGTCCCAGTATTAGTATATTCAAATATGTATTTGAATATGGAATGCCATGTTCACATAGATATATGAATGTAACACCTTTGTCACATAAAAATTCGAGTGTGGAGTACATGGTAATCGGATAAGTGTATACTGGAAACCCTTGTTTGTACGCTATCTGATTGATATGACTGTGTGATGCATTAGAACTGAAAATGGAAATGTTAAAAGAGGCTCTTCCCACTCAATAGAGATTGAGCAAGAGGGTTAAGTCCCACCGGAAGTAGACCGGGTAAGAGGACAGAGCAGGAAATGGAAAAGATGAGAATGTAGGGTTATCCCGAAAGGGGGAAAATAACCTGAAGTATTGGGCTATCTTCACGAGGTAGGTAGTCTAAGTACAAAGAGTACTATCTTCACGAGGTAGGTAGTTCCCTGGGCTAGCCCGAGAGAGGGTTAGTAGCCCGGCAAGAGGATCCTGGGGGGACGCTCGCCAGGACCGTGATGATGATGAGCTCAATACGCTTTACTACCACGTGTTTTGGTGGATTCCCGGTGCACAGGGTTTCCCGTTAAAAGAGGAAAGATATTAAAATGGAAAATGATCATGCATACATATTTATGTGATTGAAATTATACTTGTTGTATGTATGTTTGGTAGGGCTTGGATTTGGGATGATTTTCCAGTTAGACTTGCTGTAATACTGTATAAAACTATTTCTCTACTTTCGACGGGTTACTCAGTTATATGTCAAAGCATATAATTCACAGTTACAATATTGCAGGTGGCTCGGACTTGGAGGGTGTCAGTGCGTGTGCCCTTTTTTGTTACTTAGGTAGTCATTTGTATCGTTGTATAGCTACCTTAGCTGGACACATGTATATTCTCTGGAATGTAGACAAACACTAATGTAGATATTAGTATTTTTATATATGTATATATGTTGTTCAAAATTCCGCTGTGTTTATGTTAAAAAAAAAAACTACCCTAAAAACACCCTTCTAGAAATAAATATATAAAATTTAAAAAATATAAAAAATTGTAAAAATTAATCTAGAAACTTTATGGGTAACAATACATTGTTGTAAAAAAAACATAATTTAATAAATTTAAAATATGCTTCATTTTAAAATAAAAAACATTCTATTTTTCAAGTGTATAGTACGCGATTTCTAGAAACAAATGTTGCAATTATAAAAATATTAAAAATTGTGTAAATTAAGCTAGAAACTTCATGAGGAAAATGACATTATTTTTAAAAAAATTCAAATAATTTAATAAATTTTAAATATTAGTTTAAATTTTTAAAGTAAAAAAGACCCTAATTTTCAAGTGTATACTACACGATTTCTAGAATGAAATGTTGCAATTTTAAAAATATTGAAAATTTTATAAATTAACCTAGAAACTTTATGGGGAACAATATATTGTTTTAAAAAAAATAAAATAATTTAATAACTTTAAAATATTCGTTTTCATTTTTAAAGTAAAATACACCCTAATTTTCAAGTGTATAGTACATGATTTCTAGAAACAAATGTTGCAATTTTAAAAGTATAAACAATTGTGTAAATTAAGCTAGACACTTTATGGGGAACAATACATTGTTTTCAAAAAAATCAAATAATTTAATAAATATAAAATATGCATTTTCATTTTTAAAGTAAAAAACACCCTATATTTCTAGTCTATAGTATATAATTTTTAGAAACAAATGTTGCAATTTTAAAAATATAAAAAATTATATAAATTCAGCTAAAAACTTTATTGGGAACAATACATTTTTTTTAAAGAAATTAAATATATTAATAAATTTAAATTATGCGTTTAAATTTTTAAATTAAAAAACACCATATTTTTCAAGTGTATAGTACACGATTTTTAGAAACAAATGTTGCAATTATAAAAATATACAAATTTTTGTAAATCAAACTAGAAACTTCATGGTGAACAATACATTGTTTTCAAAAAAATCAAATAATTTAATAAATTTAAAATATGCATTTTCATCTTTTTAGTAAAAAACACCCTCTTTTTCAAGTGTATAGTACACGATTTCTAGAAACAAATGTTGATATTTTAAAAATATAAAAAAATAGTGTAAATTAAGCTAGAAACTTCTTGGTGAACAATACATTGTTGTAAAAAAATCAAATAATTTAATAAATTTAAAATATGTTGTTAGTCATGGCAACCATCACCCAAGAGGGGATGAATTGGGTGATTTAAAACTTTAAAACACTTTCAAGAAATTTAAACAATTTTGTGCAAATAAAAATTATAAGCAGCAGAACAATTTTATAAAGAATTCAATTTGTAAATCCAACTCAAATATAATGAGATTATGAGGAATTAAAGTATGAAGTACGATTAGCAATAAAAATATAGATCAACAAATATGAGAGTTAAAAGAGTAGGGAAGCGAGAGAATCAAACACATAGATTTATATTGGTTCGGTCACTAAACCTCCTTGTGACCTACGTCCAGTCTTCAAAACGACACCACAGAAATACTTGTATTCAATCTTCAACAAGATTACACACTAAGAGCACTCCCCACCATTGGATACCCCACCAATGTGCTAGAGCCTCAACTAGGGATACCTCACCCTAAAACAACCTTGAAGGATACCCCACCTTCAATCAACTAGAAGGATACCTCACCTTCTCTCCACAATTCACTTTAAGGTTTTACAAATAGTGAAGCTCTCAAAAGAGTAGATATTACAACTTGAAGCACAAAGATTTGAGCAAGCCTTTAGCAAGATAGAGCAATTTTGAATAACAAAGCTTTTTGAATGATGAGAATAATTCAAGATGAAAGACCAAGATTAAAGCATTTGATTCATGTTAGAAGAAGCTTAGAAATGAGACAATATTGTTCTAGTGTGATACTAGAGATGAAAACCTTGATTCTTGTACTAGAATGGCCCAAGAACTCATATTTATAGCCCTCCATTCAAATCTAGTCGTTACTAGCCGTTTATAGCTCTCCATAGCCCATATTCGAATATATATTCGAATATAGAATCTCATATTCGAATATGTATTCGAATATGGCACTTCTAGAAGCAGATTTTTCACATTTTGAAAGCTATATTCGAATATATATTCGAATATTAAAACCCATATTCGAATATGCACTTACTAGTGCTTAGAAAGCAATATTCGAATATCAAAAGCCATATTCGGATATGTAATCGAATATGCACTTACTGGTGCTTAGATATTCGAATATGTATTCAGATATGAAATTCCTGACGACAATCTCTAACTTTGAAAAATCATAAGTCCTTCACTTCTTGTCCGTTTCAAGCGAATGACTAGTTTTTAGAAATCTCTTTGAGTCTACTTTCATATGAAACAAGTTTCAGATTGAAAATCAAATTCATTTTAAAGATATGATCAAAATAGCGAACAAAGATCATTTTCCAAAACCTAAAAACAAAGGCTGAGTTCAAAAGTTCATAACTTCTTCATTTGTGATCCATTTAGAGCAAAAGACCAGTCATTAGAAAGTTTATTGAGTCTATTTTCAAATGAAATAAGGTTTAGCTCAATACTCAAAATACATGTAATGATATGATCAAAACGGTAAACATATATCAGCTTCTATATAAGACTATTGTTGAAAATATATTTGTTTATGCCTATTAACAAATTCAAACCAATTATTTGAGTACTTTTAAACATTAACTCACTTTTCAAATCTTTATCTAATTGAAAAACAATTTTCTCAGGATAAAACACTTTGTAACCAATTTCTTTGAAAAACACATTTTCAAGGCTATGGTTTAAAATGATGCTATGAATGCAAGGTGAAAAACAAGCTCTCAAATTTACACTTACATAGCCTAGAAAAGAAATATATCAAACTAAGTCCTTAGGCTTCTTGATGCAATCCAAGCCTGTTAGTTTCTCTTCCATACTATCATAAGCACTTGGCCATCATTGTCATTCTCCTTCTTGAGTTGAGCATAATTGATTTTTCCATTTTTCTTGATCATTGCTTGCTCTTAATGCTTGGACTATCTACAAGACATTTCTCACTTGAAAATCATAGTTAGTCCAAACTTCTAAACTCAAAATCAAATATGATTGATTTATAAATATATAACTCTAGTTAGTCTATCAAGCATTCATGTACACATTGCATCATTATCAACTCGTATATCACAATAGAGAACACATAACCATACATGGTATAATGCACTCCATTAAGCTCATGTAGTAGCATGTCCATTCTTAATTTAATCTTACATTTGTCAACATCAAAACATACTACACATAACTTATTGCTATTGTATTTTTCATCATCAAAACATAATCTATTAAACATTTAAGCACACATACTTCTACATATGCGTTTTCATTTTTAAAGTAAAAAACACCCTATTTTTCAAGTGTATAGTACGCGATTTCTAGAAACAAATGTTGATATTTTAAATATAAAAAATAGTGTAAATTAAGCAAGAAATTTCATGGTAAACAATACATTGTTGTCAAAAAAATCAAATAATTTAATTAATTTAAAATATGCATTTTCATTTTTTTAGTAAAAAGCACCCTATTTTTCAAGTGTATATAGTACACGATTTCTAGAAACAAATGTTTATATTAAAATTATAAAAAATAGTGTAAATTAAGCTAGAAACTTCATGGTGAATAATATATTGTTGTCAAAAAAATAAAATTATTTAATAAATTTAAAATATGCGTTTTCATTTTTTTAGCAAAAAACACCCTATTTTTCAAGTGTACAGTACACGATTTCTAGAAACATATGTTGATATTTTAAAAATAAAATAAATAGTGTAAATTAAGCTAGAAACTTCTTGGTGAACAATACATTGTTGTCAACAAAAATCAAATAATTTAAAAAATTTAAAATATGCGTTTTCATTTTTAAAGTAAAAAACACCCTAGATTTCAAGTCTATAGTACACGATTTCTACAAACAAATGTTGCAATTTTAAAAATATAAAAAATTGTGTAAATTAATCTAGAAACTTCATGGTAAACAATAAATTGATTTTAAAAAAATTAAATAATTTAAGAAATTTATAATATGCGTTTTGTAACACCTAATGAAATTTAAGGCTAAGTTTTTTTTTTTTTTGTAAAACACTGTTAAGTAATATGCATCATAGATGGTTCACCTTCATAAGTTACAGAACACTTAGTTTAGGGGACTATCATACGCCCCATCAAAATACACGAGTTCATAGTAATAATAATAATAATAATAATAATAAGTTTCGCTAAATTATAATTTACCATAATTAATAAAAAATAATAATAATAATAATTACAACCCTTTCAATTTATACGGATTCCTATACTGCTGAACAAATTAATATATGAACTTGAAACTTAGGTTCACCATGCGTGGCTATACCTAAGAAAAGCCCACAGCTCATCCCATCTGTGGCTTTTGCTTCACAATCTTCCGATACATGCGATATGGTAACCGTCAGTTATATGTAAACATATAACTGAGTAACCCCTGACAATTTTAAAAATAGTTTTATACCATATCGTAGCCAGTCTAACTTGAAAACACCCAATTTAATCCCTAACACACAATTAAATCCACAATCAATGCAACAGCTCATACATAATGCATGCTATGACAGTTATGGATGTATGCATGCCATGATCTTTCATTATCATACTTGTTTCATTTCTTTAGTCTTTTACGGAAGCCTCGTGTACAAGACCTCTCCCTAGGCGCATGGTAGCAATGCACATTTGAGCTCAATGATGGACCACGGCAAGCGTCCCTACCATGATCAACTGCCGGGCTATCTTGATCCTGTCCATTGGGAATAGCCCAGGACTTCCTTACCCGTTCACTGGAATAGTCCTTTCTGTCAGGTCATCCACCCAATCATAGGGCAACCCTACTAGTTCAGGCCATCTTACCCCGTTCATCGGGAGACCCTACATTCTCAATCTTTTCATGCTTGTCCGCTTACCCGGTGTCAGACCGGTGGAACTTAACCCGCTTACTCAACATCCGTTGATGGGAGAAAGCTTAAACTTGTCTTTAAATTTCATTTTCATTTCAGATAAAATACTATCATGCATTTCACATTCAACTCATATCATTTGCATACAACATTTATCATTCATCATTCATGACATTACAATTTCATTACTCATTAATTAAATCACTTTCCATCCATGTCATAACACTCTACTTATATAATCATTTCATGACCCTAATACATGTTACTAAGTCCTATAAGCCTATTTCCATTCATTCCTATATTAGAAATAGGTTACAATGCATTTTAGAAGCTAAAACAGGTCAAGGAGGTACAGAGCACTGGCGCTTGAGCGCCAAACATCCATTTGCCATTGCCATAAATTTTGTCCTGGCGCTCGAGCCCCAGTGACAGATGACAGCTTTTTGCGAATTTCACTAAAAACTCAGTTTCTTTCCTTTCAACCTCCTTCCTTGACCCCATTTTCACTTCCAAAACACTACCCACATTATGGCACCACAAATTCACACATATGCAATCAAATTATCATAAATCAAGTGCAATTTAGCATGATTCAAATATCAATTGCTTCAAAATTCAACTTCACATTAAGACCACAAAACACACTTTCAACACACTCACCCATTACTTCTCAATTCACACCATCACATAACATTATTCCAACAAGGAGAACTCTCCCATTTCAATTTCATTTCCTCACATGGTCTACAAGCGACATATTTTCATATAACCACAATTCACATTAGCACTCATACACACACAAACAAGCCAAAATCACAATTTATTATACTTATTCACAATGGTCCAACATCAAGCCACATGCATCAAAACTAAATCCTATAGTTCCACAATTTCAAACCTAACCTCATACCATTTTCTATTTCCTAACTAATCTACTTGGGGTTTAGTGGGGTTACCTCTCAAGTGAGCTCCAAAGCCCTTGTCTCCTCCAAGTGTACCCAAAAACTCTAACTTTCCCAAATGACTTGTTAATCCCTAATATTCACAAATAGAAGCTATTAGCAACCCATTAGGACTCTATTTCAAGCTTGCATGCTAGAGATTTGAGTTGGGAGATCATTTTCCCCAAAATGGGGCTTGACTAACAATGAGAGTGAGTGGAGATGCATGGCTTACCTAGGCACTTCAATGGCTTCTCTAAGCTTCCAAATGCCTTCTCCAAGCTCCAATGTTGAAGAATCAAGGAAGGAGAAGCTTCATCTCTCTTGGGCTTGGGCAACCCTAGTAGAGCAAGTGTGAAAATGAGAAGTGAAGAGAGTGAGGAAGGGAGAAAGGGGAGAGAATGAGAGGGGAATTTATGAATCAAAGTTGGTCAATCATTCATTGCATGTATGAAATGGAAGACTAAAGTGAGGAAGTTGGTTAATGGTGGTGGGGAAGAAGAGAGCCCTTATGGAAGATGAAGAAGAAGAGGTGATTGTGATTTGGGAGAGTGAAGTGGCGTGAGAGAAGAGGGGAAGAAGTGAAGGGAAGTTGTTTCCCTACTTTGCAATCCAAGCCCCCACTTATGAAACCTTAAAATTGCAACTTAATCCCTTCTCCACATTTCTATAGTTATTGAAACCAAGTACCTTGAGTCCACCTTGTTACCCATTTAATCTCTATTTTTATTATAATCTAGTTCTTTCCCCCTAATCTAATTTGCTTTCTAATCTATTCTAGTTTCCCAAATTCCTTATCTTTTCTCAAATAGCCCCTTAAGAGTGAGTTTGTGAATGTAAATAATTTACTATAGGAAATTAGAAATTTGGGATGTTACAATTCTATGCCCCTTAAAAGAATTGTGTCCTCACAATTCGTTTGAATTTCTAGCTCAAGGAACGTTCATAACTGAGATACCTTGAGAGAGCTATAGGTTCCAAAACCTAACGCATTTTAAACTAGCAAGAGTTTTGACCAAGGTCGGCAGCTTGATGGAGTAAATTTTAACGAAGTGTAGTATGACTAAGTTAGAATTTCAACATGAATGTTATATAATTTTAAGAAGACCCTAATTCAATAGAGTGAACAAATACCTTATTTGGGGAAAATGGATTTAGGACCTTGTTTTAGAATCGTGATTTCCACAATAATGGACTTGGAAGAGATCAAGATGAAAATGACATTTAGATCAAAAGTACATTGAGGGAAAAAGGATCTACTCTTGAGATGCGACCTTTTTTTTTTTTGAGAACTATCTGGAAGACTTGCTCAATTTAAACTTGATGGTATCAAATATCAAGTACTTAATAGAAATTTCATAGGCTTATTGAATAAAATAGGCGTACCTGAAGAAGTTGCTATCATAGCTATCCTTCAAATTGAGGGGATTTTGAATTGGTAAGAAGCAACTTAAAGTGACTTTAATTTGTGAATTAGGCTTCAAAAGTTACAAGACCAAGAATATGCGTTTTCATTTTTAAAGCTTATGGGGAACAATATATTGTTTTCAAAAAAATCAAATAATTTAATAACTTTAAAATATGCGTTTTCATTTTTAAAGTAAAAAACACCTTATTTTTCAAGTGTATAGTACACGATTTCTACAAACAAATGTTGCAATTTTAAAAATATAAAAAAATTGTGTAAATTAAGCTAGAAACTTCATGGTAAACAATGCATTGATTTAAAAAAAATTAAATAATTTAATAAATTTAAAATATGCGTTTTCATTTTTTTTAGTAAAAAACACCCTATTTTTAAAGTGTATAGTACACGATTTCTAGAAACAAATATTGACATTTTAAAAATATAAAAAAATAGTGTAAATTAAGCTACAAACTTCATGGTGAACAATACATTGTTGTCAAAAAAATCAAATAATTTAATAAATTTAAAATATGCGTTTGCATTATTGAAGTAAAAAACACTCTATTTTTCAAGTGTATAGTACGCGATTTCTAGAAACAAATGTTACTATTTTAAAAATATAAAAAAATAGTGTAAATTAAGCTAGAAACTTCTTGGTGAATAATACATTGTTGTCAAAAAAAATCAAATAATTTAATAAATTTAAAATATGCGTTTTCATTTTTAAAGTAAAAAACATCTTATATTTGAAGTCTATAGTACACAATTTCTACAAACAAATGTTGCAATTTTAAAAATATAAAAAATTTTGTAAATTAAGCTAGAAATTCTATGGTAAACAATACATTGGTTTCAAAAAAAATTAAATAATTTAATAAATTTAAAATTTGCATTTTCATTTTTTTAGTAAAAAATACCTTATTTTACATGTGTATAGTACACGATTTCTATAACATCCCAAATTTTTAATTTCCTAGAGCAAATTATTTAGATTCACAAACTCATTCTTAAGGGGCTACTTTAGAAGAAATAAGGAATTTAGGGAACTAAAATAAATTATAAAGCATATAGGATTAAGGGGATTAAAAATATAGCAAGGTTGGGTTAGGGGATTAAAATATAAAATTAGAAAGTTGTAACTATTTCCTTGTGGTTTTATTTATTCAAATTTTGTTAAGTTGAACTTTTATTAAATTTTATAAAGACAAGGACCTAGATGCAATTTTTAATAAATTAAAACTAAGGACTAGGCTCTTACCATGACTCACCCTCACCTAACCACTACACCCTCACTTATTTCACTCTCACTCACGTACACACACATCACAACACAATAAACAAAACTTGAAAGAAATACAGAGAGAGGGTGGCGAGAGAGAAAGGAGAAGGTGGTGGTGGCCACCACTTTGAGTGCTTGCATGGTGGCCTTCCGGCCACCGGAGCAGTTGAAGAAAATGATCTACGCGATGGGAACACCAATTCTACCGGTTTAGAATATTTCACGATGAAATTTAGAGATTGAGTTTAGAGCTCCAATTCTAAGGTAACCCCACTAAACCCCAAACTTAAAACTCCAATTAGGGAAATTAGGAATTTGAGGTTTTATGATGTTAGGTTTTGGACTTGACTTGGTTAGATGACATGGATTTAGCTTGTATGCATATTGGTATTAAATTAACATGACATGTTTCTTGTGTTCTTGAAGTGTGAGGTTGATCTTGGTTGAATTGGTTCTATATGTGTGGGGTTGATGCATTTATGTTGATTCTTTGTTTGGATATTGGATTGTGAATGTGAATGTATGAGAATGATCTTGATGATAAGGTGAATTTGATGAAATTGGACTTTGGTCATCCTTGTGAATTGATCTTTGAGTTATTTATATTGAATTAGATGAAGTTAATATGATTTTGAGGAATTGAGATGGAAGGGAGGATTGAAATTTGTGAAAAGTTGATAAGACCATTTTCCCTTGTTTTGGAACAATTTGAACTGGATATTTGAATTGGTTTTAATTGGAATTTGACTCTATAATCTTCATAAGAGTTGTAGAGCACTCACTTAGCTTTCAAATGCTTTTGGTTTCACTCAATTTGGAGGTCTACAACTTTAGTTATGACGAAATTACTGAGACATGGTCTATATGAAAGTATCTGTTTTGTTGATTGCAGATCCCTGTCAAAGATGACTATTTTTGAAAATTAAAATTTTAGAAATAGGTTTCGTGATCTTCATACGAATTGTAGAGCATCCTCTTGACTTTCAAATGCTTTTTGTTTCACGCAATTTGGAGGTCTACAACTCAACTTATGGACAAAATATGAACAGGGGTGCGCACACCTTCCTGGGCTGTGCGCACAAGATTGGGCAGTAGCTCCAGGGGTGAATTAAGGTGCGCACACCTTCCTGGGCTGTGCGCACAAGATTGTGTTTGACAGCTTCTTAGTGTTTTCTACATCTTTTCTTCAACTTTATTCATTCTTTCCTTCATTATTCAAGTCCAATCCTCTAAAATCAACATTTCTCCATGCTTTATTCCTAGATGAACATGATCAAACAAAATGAAATGAAACGATTATGATAAGTATAGTGTTATGATATGGATGGAAAGTGATTTAATTAATGATTAATGAAATCATAATGTCATAAATGATGAATGATGAATATTGTATGCAAATGATATGAATTGAATGTGAAATGCATAAAAATATTTTATGTGAAATGAAAATGAAATTTAAAGACAAGTTTAAGCTTTCCCCCATCAACGGATGTTGAGTAAGCGGGTTGATTCCCACCGGTCAGACACCGGATAAGTGGACAAGCATGAAAAGATTGAGAATGTAGGGTCTCCCAATGAACGGGGTAAGATGACCTGAATTAGTAGGGTTGCCCGGTGATCGGGAAGAAGGCCCGAAAGAAAGGACTACCCCATTGATGTGGGGTTAAGATAGTCCTGGGCTATCCCATTTATGTGAGGTCAAGATAGCTCGACAGCCAGTTTGATCACGGTAGGGATGCTTGTCGTGGTCCTAGTTTTGACCTCAACCTCGCGTTACTGCCACGCGCTAGGGGAAGTCTAGTGCACTAGGCTTTAATAAATGACTCAAGAAAAGAAAAGAACTAAGTATGTTAATGAAAGATCATGGCATGCATACATCCATAATTGTCATAGCATGCATTATGTATGAATTGTTGCATTGAATTGATCGTGTGTTAGGAATTTAAATGGGGTGTTTTCCAGTTAGACTGGCTGTGATATGGTATAAAAATGTTTTCAAAACGTCGGAGGTTACTCATTTATATGTTTTGAATATAACTGACGGTTACCATATCGCAGGTATGAGAAGATTATGAAGTGAAAGCCACATATAGGACGAGTTGTCGGCTTTTCTTAGGTATAACCACACATGGTGAACCTAAGTCTCAAGTTCATATATTAATTTGTTTAGCTATATAGGAATCCATATAAATTGAAAGGGTTGTAATTATTATTATTATTAATTGTTGTAAATTAGAATTTAGCTTCTGTTAGTGTGTTGGAAAAAAAACAGACTAAAAAATTAAGGTGTTACAGAAACAAATGTTGATATTTTAAAAATATAAAAAAATTGTGTAAATTAAGCTAGAAACTTCATCGTGAACAATACATTGTTGTAAAAAAAAATCAAATAATCTAATAAATTTAAATCATGGGTTTTAATTTTTTTAGTAAAAAACACTCTATTTTTCAAGTGTATAGTACACGATTTCTAGAAACAAATGTTGATATTTTAAAAATATAAAAAATAGTATAAATTAAGCTAGAAACTTCATGGTAAACAATACATGGTTGTAAAAAAAATCAAATAATTTAATAAATTTAAAATATGAGTTTTCATTTTTAAAGTAATAAACACCCTATTTTTCAAGTGTATGGTACACGTTTCTAAAAAAAATTATATATTTTAAAAATATAAAAAATAGTGTAAATTAAGCTAGAAACTTCTTGATTAACATTACATTGTTGTAAAAAAAATCAAATAATTTAATAAAATCAAAATATGCATTTTCATTTTTAAAGTAAAAAACACTATATTTCAAGTCTACACAATTTCATATTAAAGGTTAGAGTAATATATGATTAGTAGGTCGGATGTCCATTGGTACTTGGGAATCAACTCAGGGTAGTCTTTCAAAGAATGATCTAATAAAAGTGGTAGAGCGTTTCTCATTGAAAATTAGATTGACGAGCAGAATGATGGATCTTTGAATTGTCCGTGAAACTAAGAAGCTCATTTAGGATTTGCTGGAAGCATACGTTTAAGATTGGGAATTACGCCCGTAGTTGTGATACTTTGTGAGGTCAAATTCACATAAGGTTGAAATCGATAAGCTAAGGTCTGTCCTTAGTGCTTGATTTGAAAACGAAATTGAGTATGAAACCTCGTGGGTGATAAGGTTTCACAAGGAAGAAATAAAAGTTTCTCCGTGATTCTGCTGCACAACTCTGATTTCTGATGACTAACCGGCTCTAAAACACAATTAACACGTTTAGAATGGACATAATATGGTTTGTTTAGATAGGTTGCACATAATAACTTAGATCAATCTCAATGAATAGCCAATAGGTTAGGGAAGATATGTGTCGAGGTTACGCAGTTACTCTAGCTTGTTTGATTTACAAGTCTCTTCGGATACAGTTAGAAGTGAAGTGGAAAGGTTTACAGGTCAACTTAATTGGGACTAGCAGGATTTCAGTGCTAACTTACACTTGAATTAAAATTGAATGAATAATAATTCAAGATTTAACATGAAACAGTTCAATGTTCTCATTGAAGATTGTTTGGACTTGGATCGTCGAGCCCACAATGAAAATGTGGTAATTATGACTAGTGCTGAAATGAATTGAAATTTAGTCAGAAAAGTAATATCATGACTAAGGACTGAGTTTGAAATTTGAGGTTTGGCAACTCAAATTAAATTTTTTTTTTCAAGTCTTAGAGACTACCAATCGAATACTTCATTAATTAGCTTGTGGCTTCAAAAATGATTATAGAGAATCTATGGGTATGGTGATGTGACTGAAGGGTCCTGAATGGAGGGGGAGTATGACATTATGTCAATAATTATTTAACAACAATAAAACTAAACTTCAACCTGGGTTCAAGTAATTTATAGGAAAATCTCAGCGAACACATTTCTTCTCGATGGTGAAAGGACTTATAATTTTGGTGGTGTTGAGGAGGTTGGAAGACGTGTTCACTCCCTTTTTGTAATGATACTTGAACTGTCATAGGAAGGCTAAAAGGGTTCGTTGGGACTTCCCGTGATAATTAGTATTAGTTTGTGTAAGAAAAGAAAATGTCTCATCTGCAATCCAAAGAAAAAAATGGGTACGAGCAATTGATAACTGATGGGATTAAGGTTCATGGAGCCTGAGGTTGAGGATAGAAATTTATGAGAGATAGTATGAAAGGATAAAACTTAGAGAGATCCAAACTTCAGAGGAATTTGAACTTCACGTCTTGTAAAAAAAAGATAAAGACGATCCTTTTCCAGCTCCTACCTGAACATGACGAAATGATCTAAGCGAACATCAAGGTACATCTTGACTCAGTATTTTCTCTGATCTAGTGATTTGAATTCGTTGAGTACAAAGAGTGCACCATAAGACTCTTAGAATGCGACCTAGGACAACATTAAAACTTGTTAAAATTATTAGAATAAGTCTAACTTGAACCGGAAATAATCACGATAAGGTTAAGGATTTATTTGCGTGGAACCATCAAGGCTAATGATTACAAAACGAACGTAGTATGCCAAGAGATTTTCCGTGACTCTACGAGATATTCTAATCGAGGTTCTTAGAATAAGGCTGAGTATACCTTTAGCTTGAATCCCATCCAAATAGCATTGGTAATTTATAGTGTCACTACTAATTCTTAAAATGAAGCCCGATCATAAAAATTGAAACTATCTAGATTTTTCTAAGTAGTTCTTAATGGGAATTGATTGAGAATCTGAGTGGGAGGTATTGCTTAAAGATTGAAATCGTGATGAATAGTTTTTCATGGACCCTCATAAAAATATGGAGCTTAAGGAATCTAAGTCCCAAAGGAAACTTAAATGAAAGAAAAATGGGATGGAGTTCCTCATGCTTTCGTGACGTGGTCTATTTCTATACTTAACCCATAATTCCTTGCGTACATCTCCCTAACACAAATTCAACTAGGAAATATATATAACGCCCTTTCTTGCTGTTGCGAGATTACCACTACCAGATTTCCTAAGTCCTTTCTATCTCTTGGCTTTCTTACCAAAAGCCCTTACATACGGTCCTAATCACTACGCCTACTAGGGGATAATTAGGCTTTGAATAATCCAACTACGCATAATCTTCACACTCATTCCACTACCTACTCTAAAAGGCTAATCATATTTATCCTTAAAACGTATTCTACTTGGTACTCTTTCAAGGCTAGTGACTTGAATTCATTGGTTACGGATGCATCAATGTCGTGACTAAGGTACTGAATTGGCCAGACCCAATATCTTACAATCACAAACACCAGTACATTTGTATTCCAATGTCTCATCCTATTTAACCTGGAAGATACTAAAAGAAGAACAATCTCGTTAAGAGTCGTTCTTATCCATTAGTAGTCATAACTTCTACGCTAATGCACCAATATTTCATTGATCAGACTAAATATTAGCTGCACGTTTCTTCGAAGCTTATGACACACCTAATGAATTTGTTCAGATTATTAATCATTCAGCTGACTATTGACTCTTTATCATCACAGTCCGATGGATCAAATTGCTCTGATACCATAAATGTAACACCTTAATTTTTGAGTCCGTTTTTTTTCTTCCAAAATACCAGTGGAAGCTAAATTCTAATTTACAACAATTAATAATAATAATTAAAACCCTTTCAATTTATACGGATTCCTATACAGCTGAACAAATTAATATATGAACTTGAGACTTAGGTTCACCATGTGTGGCTATACCTAAGAAAAGCCCACAACTCGTCCTATGTGTGTCTTTCGCTTCATAATCTTCTGATACCTGCGATATGGTAACCGTCAATTATATGTAAACATATAAATGAGTAACCCCCGACATTTTGAAAACAATTTTATACCATATCGCAGCCAGTCTAACTGGAAAACACCCCATTTAATCCCTAACACACAATTTAATCCACAATCAATGCAACAACTCATACATAATGCATGCTATGACAATTATGGATGTATGCATGCCATGATCTTTCATTAACATACTTAGTTCTTTTCTTTTCTAGAGTCTTTTATGGAAGCCTCGTGCACTAGACTTCCCCTAATGCGTGGCAGTAATGCGAGGTTGAGCTCAAAACTAGGACCACAACAAGCGTCCCTACCGTGATCAAACTGGCTGACGGGCTATCTTGACCCCATTCATTGGGAATAGCCCAAGACTTTGACCCGTTCATTGGGATAGTCCTTTCTTTCGGGTCATCTTCCCGGTCACCAAGAAACCCTACTAGTTCAGGTCATCTTACCCCGTTCATTGGGAGACCCTACATTCTCAATCTTTTCATGCTTGTTCGGTTACCCGGTGTCTGACCGATGGAACTCAACCCACTTACTCAACATCCGTTGAAGGGGGAAAGCTTAAACTTGTCTTTAAATTTCATTTTCATTTCACATCAAATATTATTATGCAGTTCACATTAAACTCATATCATTTACTTTCAACATTCATCATTCATCATTCATGACATTACAATTTCATTAATCATTAATTAAAGCACTTGCCATCCATGTCATAACAATATACTTATCATAATCATTTAATTTCATTTTTCAAGTTACCATGCATTTTCATGATCCTTTTTATGGTTTTTCAAGACATTATAACCTAATTTAATCATTATTACCCTAGAAATAAACTACTTGAACGGTATATTGCATTTTGGAAGTAAAAACAAAGGGTCCTGTTCTAGGTCATTTTCGCCGCCGCTAAAAATTTTGCTGCCGCGAAAATGACGCAAAAAATACAGCTAAAAATTCGCTGCCGCAAACATTTTCGCTGCCACGAATTCAGCACAGAACCATTTTTTCTGCAATGCGCTCTGTTGGTATTTTGGTCATAACTTGAGTTGTAGACCTCCAAATTGAGTGAAACCAAAAGAATTTGAAAGCTAAGAGGATTATATACAACTATTGTGAAGATTCAAAAATCCAGTTCTAAAAAGTTAATTGTCAAAAACAGACATCTTTAACAGGGATGTACACTTAACAGAACAGACATTTCAATACAAACCTTGTCTCAGTAATTTGGCCACAACTAGCGTTGTAGACCTCCAAATTGAGTGAAACCAAAAGAATTTGAAATCTAAGAAGATTTTCTACAACTCCTTTGCAGACCATAATGGCAAAATCGTATGAAAAAGTATTCAAAACTCACACCCAAGTTACTGCAGAAAACTCACATTTTCATCCAAAATTCACCCGTTTTTTCCAACAACTCACATGGCTTATATTCAGGACCAAGCACACGAAATTTTTAACACCAAGCAAGGTTTCAAATACCAATTTCATCATCATAGATCAACAATACATCAATCAACACATACAATTTCAATTCACACAAACATGCAACACAAAACACTTCAAATTCAGTCAAGACCCAAATTCCCAAATTTCACAAATCAAAACCTATTTCTATCACACATTTCACCATAGCTCAGAATCAAACCTCATACCATTTCCACTTCCTAATTAGTCTAGTTTGGGGTTTAGTGGGGTTACCTTTGTCTTCAAGTCCCGGATTTCCACTTTCCCCAATCTTCAAATCTTCAAACCTTCACTTTTGAAACTTGAACCCTACAATTTTCAACCTCCAAATTAGTACACAACCTCACCTAACTAAAAATCTTAAGTTGCATGTGAGATTAAAGGTGTTGGGGGTTCATTTTTCAAGAGAAAGAAGTGAGTGAAGAGAGGAGAGGGAAAATGGTTGCATGTGGCTCACCTTGGTTTCCCTTGAAGCCCAAGAGCTTGAGGATGATGATTTGAATCTTGAAATTGAAAGATTGAAGAAGAATTATTGGATTTTGGAGGTTTGGAGGCTTTGTCCTAGGAGAGCAAATGAAGAAGATGAGGTTGGGTGTGCGAGAGTGAATGGGAGGTGTGGGAGAAGAAGGAAGGAGAAGAGGGGTTTTTGTCAAAATTTAGCAACTCATGAGAATTGCTACTAAGTCCTCCTCCACAAGTTTTAAAATTGCAATTTAGTCCCTCCTCCTAATCCCTTAATAATTGTAGCATAAATCCTTAAATTCCCAATTTCTACTAAAAGAACCACAAATCATCATTTCGGAATTTTTGGGATGTTACAATTCCACCACCCTTAAAATAATTTTGTCCTCAAAATTGGGCTTACCTAACTTGTCAGAATAATTCGCAATAGGAGTCCCTCAGGTCCTGCTCCTTTTCCCAGGTGATCTCCGATGAGTCGATGTTTTCCCACAAAACCTTTACTAGCGAAATCACCTTGTTGCGCAAAGTCTTTTCCCCTCAGTCAATTGCAACTAGCTTCACTTGATATGCGGTGGTTGACTTAAGAGGAATTTCATCCACATTCAAGATATGAGAGGGGTCGGGTATGTATTTCCTTAGTTGAGATACGTGGAACACGTCATGAAGGTTAGATAGATTGGGAGGTATTTCTAACTGGTATGCAACAGGTCCCACTCTCTTCAAAATCTAGAAGAGACCAACAAAACGGGGTTAAAGTTTCTTGACTTTCATTGATCGTCCCACAGCCGTATATGGTGCAACCTTTCAGAACACATGATCACCCTCATCAAATTCTAAGGGCTTTCTTCTCTGATTTGCATAATTCTTTTGCCGATCTTGGTGAATTAAGCTAGAAACTTCATGGTGAATAATACATTATTGTCAAAAAAATCAAATAATTGAATAAATTTAAAATATGAGTTTTCATTTTTAAATTAAAAAACACCGTATCTTTCAAGTGTATAGTACTCGATTTCTAGAAACAAATTTTTCAATTTTTAAACTATAAAAATTGTAAATATTAATCTAGAAACTTTATGGGGAACAATAGATTGTTTTCAAAAAAATAAAATAATTAAATAAATTAAAAATATGCATTTTCATTTTTAAAGTAAAATACACACTATATTTCAAGTGTATTGTACACGATTTCTAGAAACTAAAGTTGAAATTTAAAAAATATAAACAATTGTGTAAATTAAGCTAGAAACTTTATGGGGAAAATACATTGTTTTATAAAAAATCAAATAATTTAATAAATTTAAAATTTTCCTTTTCATTTTTAAAGTAAAAAACACCCTATATTTCAAGTCTATAGTACACGATTTTTAGAACCAAATGTTGCAATTTTAAAAATATAAAAAATTCTGTAAATTAAGCTAGAAACTTTATTTGGAACAATATGTTGTTTAAAAAAAATCAACTATATTAATAAATTTAAAATTTTTTTTTTCATTTTTAAATTCCAAAACACTCTTTTTCAAGTGTACAGTACACGATTTTTAGAAACAAATTTTGCAATTATAAAAACATAAAAATTTTTTGTAAATTAAACTAGAAACTTCATGGTGAAAAATACATTATTTTCAAAAAAATCAAATAACTTAATATTTTTAAAATATGCATTTTCATTTTTAAAGTAAAAAATACCCTATTTTTCAAGTGTATAGAACACGATTTCTTGAAACAAATTTTGCAATTTTAAAAATATAAACAATTGTGTAAATTAAGCTAGAAACATTAGGGGGAACAATAAATTGTTTTCAAAAAATTCAAATAAATTAATAAATTTAAAATATGTGTTTTCGTTTTTAAAGTAAAAAACACCTTGTATTTCAAGTCTATTGTACACAATTTTTAGAAACAAATGTTGCAATTTTTAAAATATAACGAATTGTGTAAGTTAAACTTGAAACTTTATTGGGAACAATACATTGTTTTCAAAAAAAATTAAATATCTTAATAAATTTATAATATGTGTTTTAATTTTTAAAGTAAAAAACATCCTATTTTTTAAGTGTATAGTACACGATTTTTAGAAACAAATGTTGCAATTTTAAAAATATAAAAAGGTTTTGTAAACTAAACTTGAAACTTCATGGTGAACAATACATTGTTTTCAAAAAATTTAATAAATTTAAAATATGCGTTTTCATTTTTAAAGTAAAAAACACCATATTTTTTAAGTGTATAGAAAACGATTTCTATAAACAAATGTTGCAATTTTAAAAATATAAATCAGATAGTGTAAATTAAGCTAGAAACTTTATTGTGAACAATAAATGGTTGTAAAAAAAAAATCAAATAATTTTATAAATTTAAAATATGTGTTTTCATTTTTAAATTCCAAAACACCCTCTTTTTCAAGTGTATTACACAATTTTTAGAAACAAACTTCACAACTATAAAAATATAAAACTTTTTGTAAATTAAACTAGAAACTTCATGGTGAACAATACATTGTTTTCAAAAAAATCAAATAATTTAATATTTTTAAAATATGCGTTTTCATTTTCAAAGTAAAAAACACCCTATTTTTCAAGTGTATAGAACACGATTTCTATAAAAAAAATGTTGCAATTTTAAAAATATAAATCAAATAGTGTAAGTTAAGCTAGAAAATTTATTGTGAACAATACATTGTTTTCAAAAAAAATTAAATATCTTAATAAATTTATAATATGTGTTTTAATTTTTAAAGTAAAAAAATCCTATTTTTTAAGTGTATAGTACACGATTTTTAGAAACAAATGTTGCAATTATAAAAATATAAAAAAGTTTTGTAAACTAAACTTGAAACTTCATGGTGAACAATACATTGTTTTCAAAAAATTTAATAAATTTAAAATATGCGTTTTCATTTTTAAAGTAAAAAACACCATATTTTTTAAGTGTATAGAAAACGATTTCTATAAACAAATGTTGCAATTTTAAAAATATAAATCAGATAGTGTAAATTACGCTAGAAACTTTATTGTGAACAATAAATAGTTGTAAAAAACAATCAAATAATTTTATAAATTTAAAATATGTGTTTTCATTTTTAAATTCCAAAACATCCTCTTTTTCAAGTGTATTACACAATTTTTAGAAACAAATTTCACAACTATAAAAATATAAAACTTTTTGTAAATTAAACTAGAAACTTCATGGTGAACAATACATTGTTTTCAAAAAAATCAAATAATTTAATATTTTTAAAATATGCGTTTTCATTTTTAAAGTAAAAAACACCCTATTTTTCAAGTGTCGAGAACACGATTTCTAAAAGCAAATGTTGCAATTTTAAAAATATAAACAACTATGTAAATTAAGCTAGAAACTTTATGGTGAACAATACATTGTTTTCAAAAAATTTAATAAATTTAAAATATGCGTTTTCATTTTCAAAGTAAAAAACACCCTATTTTTCAAGTGTATAGAACACGATTTCTATAAAAAAAATGTTGCAATTTTAAAAATATAAATCAAATAGTGTAAGTTAAGCTAGAAAATTTATTGTGAACAATACATGGTTGTAGAAAAAAATCAAATAATTTAATAAATTTAAAATATGTGTTTTCATTTTTTAGTAAAAAAACACCCTACATAGTATACGATTTCTAGAAACAAATGCTGATATTTTAAAAATATTAAATAGTGTAACATCTCGAAAATTCATATAGGAGACTTAAGATTTAAGGGATTTGATTGTAATTTACAAAGAAAAGAAAGATGAGGATTGGTTGTAAGTAGAGAGGTCAAAGGAGGGATAAAAAAAACATGAATATTTGAATATGCACTAGCATATTCAAATAGTATTCGAATATGAACTGTCATATTTGAATAGTATTCGAATATGCATGTCAATATTCGAATATGGAAGTTTGGAATTGAAAACAACAACCTTATATTCGAATATATATTCAAATATGGACCCCAAAGCCTATAAATAGGGGTGTTTCGCATTCAAAACTCACTGTTTCCCTCTTCCTCGCTCTACGCTGTTTCAATTCTTTGATAGACCTCTGCCACTAATCAATCACATGCCACAACTCATTCATCTTAAGGTTTCCTTCTCACAGTAGGATTCCAAGAGTTGAGATTCCAACTCAGAGATAAAGAATGATGAAGAAGGGAATTCGAAACTGGATTGGAGTTGAAGGATAAAAGATTCTGGGATCCCAAGGTAACCCTAAAACCCCAAATCGAGAACATTTTGAAATGTTAGGAACATGTGATTAGGAACTATAAATAATGTGTTAGGAATTGGCTGAATGAGGAATCTGTCTGATATTATTTGTTATGTTTGCGTGATGTTAACATGGTAACCGAAGTTGCATGAATGGAATGACATATATGAATGAATATGATGTTTGATATGTCTGTATGATGTTTTGTTAACATGCTTAACGATGTTGCATGAATGGAATTGAGAATATGAATGAATATGAAGCTTGATATGTCTGTATGATGCTATGTGATCAAATGTGCAAACAGACGTTTCATGTTTAGAGACTGTGAATGATGTATGAAAATGATAAAGTGCATTTAACAGATAAGAGATTCCAGATTATTATACGATGAAATTGAGAATAAGACTCTGGATAGATTTTCAAACTGTTTTTGAATTGATAAGTCTGGAGTCATTATGAACTCTAATATGTACTCAAATATGGCAGGCCATATTTGAATAGATATTTGAGTGTGGAACTTATGATACATAATATTCAAACATAGGATGCTTGTTTTCGAATATTATGCTACTGGAACTCTTGTTTGATTGATTGTGATATGAATGTGATGTTTGATGCATTAGAACCTAAAAATATGAAATAAAACATAAAAGAAATATGGAAATGCTTCCCCCATCAACATTTGTTGAGTAAGAGAGTTGAGTTTCGCCAGAAGTAGACCGGGTAAGTGGACAAGCATAGAAAGAGAAATGATTTGGGGGCTATTACTGGAAGGGGTAATAGTTCTTGCAAACCTGTAATGTGTGATGACTCTGAGAAAGAGAAACAATTGGGGGCTATTATCAGAAGGGATAATAGTTCTTCCAGACCTCTATTGGAGGTGAGGCATGGACTCTGGCTAAGGACGCTTACCAGGGTTTACAGAAAGCTCTATAGTGCTATTGCCACGCACAATGGTATTATTGCATGCATTGTATATGAATGTGTGAATTCGTATGTGTAAGTGTTATGTGAATGATGTGTGTTTGCTAGGAATGTGATTTGGGGCAGTTTTCCAGTTAGACTAGCTGCAATACTATAAAATGTTTTTAGTTAGACTGAGGGTTACTCGGTTATATGTTTTATATATAACTGACGGTCGCAGTATTGCAGGTATTGGAAGACTGTGGAGCTAAAGCAATGGATAAGACAAAGCGTTAGGCTTTGCTTAGGTAAAACCACACTTGGTGAACCTAAGCCTGTTGTTCAAAGATTATGTGATTCAGCTGTATAGGGAATTATCATATAAATAAAGAAAAGTTTTCTGCTATATTTTAAATAAAACCAAGTAACTAGAGTTGTATTTTCAAGAAAAAAATCTAAGTATCAGGTTTTCAAAGTTAACATTTTTCAGTAACTAATCTTTTCAAAAATTAGGGTTTTATAATATGGTATTAGAGCAGTTTGATCCTTCGGACTGTGATGAGTTGGTAGTCAGCTGAACGAATAATATTATGAACATATCTGTTAGGCACGTCATAAGCTTCGAAGGAGCATGCGGCTAATATTTGGTCTGATCAACTGAGTATTGGCGCATGAGAGTAGAAGTTATGAATGTTAATGGATAGGAATGATCTTTAAAAGGATCGTTCTTCTTTTAGAAACTTTCCTTGAAAATAGGATGAGGCATTGGGATACAGATGTACCAGTGTTTGTGACTATAAGATATTGTGCCTCACCAGTTCAGTACCTTACTCACGGCACCGACACATTTATGACCAATGGATTCAAGTCATTAGCCTAGACAGAATACCAGGTAGAATATGTTAAGGATAAATGTGGTTAGCCTTATGAAATATAGATAGTGGGAAATTAGTATAAAGCGTAGGCGAAGTTGGATTTCTCAAAGACAAATTATATCCAAATTGGTAAGAAAGCCAAGAGGCAGGAAGAACCTAGGGAGTTGGGTAGTGGTAATCTCACAACAACTAACGGGGGGCTATGTAGATATTCTCGGTGGGAAATTGGGTATGTATAGGAATAGATTATGCCATCAAGCATAAGGAACTCTATTCTAGTTGCATTTAAGTTTTCTCTACGACTTAAATTTCATAAAACTCTAGTTCTTTTATGATTGATAAACTATCCATGTGAATCCTAGAAATCAAATTCTTTCGAAAAGTCACCAAGCCTAAATTCAAGTAGACGCTGTGACTAAAGAACCTTTATTGGAAGGATTTAAGCATAAACTCTAATTGAACGATCATGTATTCTTAGAAAAGTTCAAGAACTCATATCGTATAGTAACCTTTTTCCTTTTCATAATGATAGTGTAATATCGTATCGAGAAATTTGTCTCATTAGGGTCAATCTTTAGAAATTCTTTCTACTTGAGGATTTAATAAGTTAGTTTCATGGACTTAATCTTAGAGAGACTCATGTCCCACATCTTACTCTATCCCAATCACTTCTTTGTAAGCACTCTATTTCAATATTCATATAATCCTGGTATAAATCTAATCATGGGATTCAGATAATATTACGCATAATGACTTTAGAAATAAACCTTTCTTTCCTTAAGTTAATCGTGAAAATCTTAGCATACAGTTCCTCAAGTCCTAAACCTTACCTTATCATCAATCTTAAGAATTAATTGTTTTGGAACACTTTAGACACTAAGTATATCCTTACTCAAAACTGATAAGTTAGAGGGTAAGCATATCCGATTTGGACTTCAATTCATATAGTGGAAACAAAGCAAAAATTTGTTTAAATATTTTACCACCACTTAGAGCTAATTCAGGACAACAACGAAAACTCTTGTTTTCTTTCCATATATAAATCCAGACACAAACTTTCTCTGCCAATATCAAGAACTCCTAAATGGCAACTGTCACTAAATTATATCTAAATTCCATTCTCAAAATAAGACACCTTTATCCAGTTATTCATTTAATCTTGGTCTAAACCTCCTTATAGGATCTAAACAATGTTGTTCCTTCTGATGCTAACTATGGAAGTTCTGGAAATCGATCTCCATTATAAATTACTTGTATTTTAAAACACACCCTTAGACGCTCCTATACAAAGGATTCCATAAGACATAGATCCATCAAACATTTTTAGGTACTCTACGAAGACTAGAAACCACTCTTGAACCTTAACTAAGTTTGTTACACTCATTTGTTATCTAAGAAAGTATGTTACCAAGTCAATAATCAAATGGAAGATAAGTTTATTTTCATCATACCTACCCTGAATTTCCCGTTTTCAGAACCGTACTTCTCATGATCCCAAATTTCGTTTAAGTTAGTTTTAGTCAATATATGAAATTCTTCCAAGCATTAGTACAACATCACCGTTAAAAGATTTCTTTGGCAATTTTAGCTCATAACACCATCTTGATGGTTATCAAATTATCTTTCTTGATATTCGAATTACAAATATCAGATTAGAGTTACCTAGAAAGACGATTTAACCAGAGCAACCTAACGATAGCGTTAGAGGAATTCTATAAATCTTTCATTTGAACCTCTCCAAAAGTTAGAACCCATATAAGTTTTTATCTATGCGGCTTAGCGCTAAAAGATTTCTATTGATTATTAAGAAAATTCCTCTCCTTGGTTCCGATACCTATGAAACCTATACAACTCCAAATACTTCTATCAAGTTATCTAAATTCAAGCTTTTCCTCAGAAATTCCTAGAGACTAGAACAAAATCTGGTTTCTATAAAGTTTCGAATTCCGGCTAAGCACTTTGACCACCTGGTAAATTTATTTACTATACTTATCCAGGGTATCAGCTAAAGATAAGTCTAATCTTATATTAAGTCTCAAAATTAAATCCTTGTAAGTTTATGAGAATTTCCTTGAAATAATACGCCGTCATTAGTCATCCACTATAATGTTCCCACTAAAAACAAAGATGTTGCCCTCAATTTTCTCCACCCGAGTTCTTACTTAAGGGAAACAACTAAACTATTATTTCAGCCAATCTCTTTATAGCGTGTCAATAAAATAAACTACAGATGTTAAGAGCCACGTGCGGAACGCATTCTAATCCACTCTAACCACTTGGAATAATTCAATCATCCTAGAAGTAAGTAGGAATAAGGAGACACCTTACTCCAAATAGTCTTTCACGACTCGCCTAAGAACCCTGTGATTTTTGCAATCAATATCATTCCGCCTTTCAACAAAAATATAATAGGAAATACTGATTAGAATTCAGAACCAACTTGTAGTCAAAAGATCAAGAATTGTGAATTTTAACCCTATCCTAAAACTAATGTCTTGATGGACCACCTAAAAACTTTCTTCAAAGATTTCTAAATATTAGCAAGAGACTAAATCAAGACGTGATGATGCCTCTTATTCCATTGAGTTTTAATTTCAAACTAATAGCCACCTAGGGTTATTTCCTACCTAATTCAAGTTTTCACAAGTTGCAAAGATAACCTTCGTGTTAACTTTGTAAGATCTTCTACTTATGTTCACTAAGTCTATAGGATCCTATTAAATACTTAACGATCATACTCAGGGTTACCCAAATTTTTCAATATCTCATTGACTTATATCTAAGTGAAATGTAGGGCAAGTTTCAAGGGTAGACCCTGATTTCTCAAAATGAACTAGAAATCCAAATATCACTTTTATCTAAACCCCTTTCAAACCTATGATTATGGGAATCATAGTCCTAAAACCATTTTTTCCCAAATAGTGTAAGTATTCACTCTATCAGATCTTTCTACAATTATATGACGTACTGACCTTACGAAAGCCGCACTATATTTGACAAAGTTATCTATAAATCCCTCAAGATACTTTAGATATGAATATTCCTTTGGTCCAGGAATCAAAGTAAATTGTGAGGACACAATTCTTTTAAGAGGGGTAGAATTGTAACATCTCGAAAATTCATAAAGGAAACTTAGGATTTAAGGGATTTCATTACAATTTACAAAGAAAAGAAAGAGGAAGATTGGTTGTAAGTAGAGAGGTCAAAGGAGGGATAAAAATAACCTGAATATTCGAATATGCATTGTTATATTCGAATAGTATTCAAATATGAACTGTCATATTCGAATAGTATTCGAATATGCATGTCAATATTCGAATATGGAAGTTTGGAATTGAAAACAGCAACCTTATATTCGAATATATATTCGAATATGGACCCCAAAGCCTATAAATAGGGGTGTTTCACATTCAAAACTCACCGTTTCCCTCTTCCTTGCTCTATGCTGTTTCAATTCTTTGATAGACCTCTGCCACTAATCAATCACATGCCACAACTCGTTCATCTTAAGGTTTCCTTCTCACAGTTGGATTCCAAGAGTTGAGATTCAAACTTAGAGATAAAGAATGACGAAGAAGGGAATTCGAAACTGGATTGGAGTTGAAGGATAAAAGATTTGGGGATCCGAAGGTAACCCTAAAACCCCAAATCGAGAACATTTTGAAATGTTAGGAACATGTGATTAGGAACTATAGATAATGTGTTAGGAATTGGCTGAATTAGGAATCTGTCTGATATTATTTGTTATGTTTTCGTGATGTTAACATGCTAACCGAAGTTGCATGAATGGATGGGAGATATGAATGAATATGATGTTTGATATGCCTATATGATGTTCTGTTAACATGCTAAACGATGTTGCATGAATGGAATTGAGAATATCAATGAATATGATGTTTGATATGTCTGTATGATGCTATGTGATCAAATGTGCAAACAGACTTTGCATGTTTAGAGATTGTGAATGATGTATGAAAATGATAAAGTGTATTTAACAAACAAGAGATTCCAGATTGTAATACGATGAAATTGAGAATAGGACTCTGGATAGATTTTCAAACTGTTTTTGAATGGATAAGTCTAGAGTCAGTATGAACTCTAATATGTACTCAAATTTGGCAAGCCATATTTGAATAGATATTTGAGTGTGGAACTTATGATACATTATATTCAAACATAGGATGCTTGTGTTCGAATATTATGCTACTGGAACTCTTGTTTGATTGATTATGATATGAATGTGATGTTTAATGCATTAGAACCTATAAATGTGAAATCAAATAAAAATGAAATATGGAAATGCTTCCTCCATGAACTTTGGTTGAGTAAGAGGGTTGAGTTCCACCGGAAGTAGACCGGGTAAGTGGACAAGCATAGAAAGAGAAATGATTTGGGGGCTATTACCGGAAGGGGTAATAGTTCTTGCAGCCCTGTAATGGGTGATGACTCTGAGAATAAGAAACAATTGGGCGCTATTATCAGAAGGGATAATAGATCTTGCAGACCTCTATTGGAGGTGAGGCATGGACTCTGCCTAAGGACGCTTACCAGGGTTTGCAGAGAGCTCTATAGTGTTATTGCCACGCACAATGGTGGATTCCCGCGTGCACCGAGTTTCTCGATAAAAGAGGAAAGAATGGAAAATGGAAAATGATCATGGGATGCATACGTACATGATATTATTGCATGCATTGTATATGAATGTGTGAATTTGTATGTGTAAGTGTTATGTGAATGATGTGTGTTTGCTAGGAATGTGATTTGGGGTAGTTTTCCAGCTAGACTGGCTGCAATACTGTAAAATATTTTTAGTTAGACCGAGGGTTACTCGGTTATATGTTTTACATATAATTGATGGTCGCAGTATTGCAGGTATTGGAAGACTGTGGAGCTAAAGCAATGGATAAGACAAAGCGTTAGGCTTTGCTTAGGTAAAACCACACTTGGTGAACCTAAGCCTGTTGTTCAGAGAGATTATGTGGTTCAGCTGTATAGGGAATTATCATTTAAATAAAGAAAAGTTTTCCGTTGTATTTTAAATAAAACCAAGTAACCAGAGTTGTATTGTCAAGAAACAAATTTAAGTATCAGGTTTTCAAAGTTAACATTTTTCAATAACTACTCATTTCAAAAATTAGGGTGTTATATATAGTGTAAATTAACCTAGAAACTTCATGGTGAACAATACATTTTTGTCAAAAATATCAAATAATTTAATAAATTTAAAATATGCATTTTTAATTTTTTTACTAAAAAACACCCTATTTTTCAAGTGTATAGTGCACGATTTCTAGAAACAAATGTTGATATTTTAAAATATAAAAAATAGTGTAAATTAAGCTAGAAACTTCTTGGTGAACAATACATTGTTTAAAAAAAAAATCAAATAATTTAATAAATTTAAAATATGCGTTTTTATATTTTTAGTAAAAAACACTCTATTTTTCAAGTGTATAGTACACGATTTCTAGATACAAATGTTGATATTTTAAAAATATAAAAAAATAGTCTCAATTAAGCTAGAAACTTCATGGTGAACAATACATTGTTGTCAAAAAATTCAAATAATTTAATAAATTTAAAATATGCGTTTTCATTTTTAAAGTAAAAAACACCCTATATTTCATATCTACAGTACATGATTTCTACAAACAAATGTTGCAATTTTAAAAATAAAAAAAATTGTGTAAATTACGCTAGAAACTTCATGGTAAATAATACATTGATTTCAAAAAAAATTAAATAATTTAATAAATTTAAAATATGCGTTTTCATTTTTTTAGTAAAAAACACCATATTTTTCAAGTGTATAGTACACGATTTGAAAAATTAGTTTTTTGGGTCCGTTTTTTTTTCCAAAACACTAGTGGAAGCTAAATTCTAATTTACATCAACTAATAATAATAATGATTACACCCCTTTCAATTTATATGGATTCCTATACAGCTGAACAAATTAATATATATGAACTTGAGACTTAGGTTCACCACGTGTGGTTATACCTAAGAAACGCGCACATCTCATCTCATCTGTGGCTTTCACTTCACAATCTTCTCATACCTGCAATATGGTAATCGTCAGTTATATGTAAACATATAACTGAGTAACCCCCGACCTTTTTTGAAAACAGTTTTATACCATATCACAGCCAGTCTAACTGGAAAATACCCCATTTAATCCCCAACACACAATTCAATCCACAATCAATGCAACAACTCATACATAATGCATGCAATGATAATTATGGATGTATGCATGCCGTGATCTTTCATTAACATACTTAATTCTTTTCTTTTTTGGAATCTTTTATGGAAGCCTCGTGCACTAGACTTCCCCTAGCGCGTGGCAGTAACGCGAGGTTGAGCTCAAAACTAGGACCACGGAGAGCGTCCCTACCGTGATCAAACTGGCTTCCAGGCTATCTTGACCCCGTTCATTGGGAATAGCCCAGGACTTTGACCCGTTCATTGGGATAGTCCTTTCTTTCAGGCCATATTCCCGGTCACCGGGCAACCCTACTGGTTCAGGTCATCTTACCCCGTTCATTGGGAGACTCCACATTCTCAATCTTTTCATGCTTGTCCGCTTACCCGGTGTCTGACTTGTGGGATTCAACCCGCTTACTCAACATCCGTTGATGGAGGAAAGCTTAAACTTGTCTTTAAATTTCATTTTCATTTCACATAAAATGTTATCATGCATTTCACATTCAACTCATATCATTTGCATACAACATTCATCATTCATGATTTATGACATTACAATTTCAAAAATCACTAATTAAATCACTTTCAATCCATGTCATAACACTATACTTATCCTAATCATGTCATGACCCTAATACATGTTGCTAAGTCATATGGATCTATTTACATTAATTTTAACCCTAGAAATAGTATATTAGGGTCCACAATGCATTTTGGAAGTTAAAACAGGTCAAGGAGGTACAGAGCACTGGAGCTTGAGCGCCCATTTTGGTGCTTGAGCGCCAGGCAACGTTTTTCCTCTGCCAGGAATTTCATTCTGGCGCTCGAGCCCCAATCCTGGCGCTTAAGTGCCAGACATCCATTTGCCACTGCCATCAATTTTGTCCTGGCGCTCGAGCCTCAATCCTGGCGCTCTAGCCCCAGCGACAGATGACAGCTTTTTGCGAATTTTACTAAAAACTCAATGTCTTTTCTTTCAACCTCCTTCCTTGACCCCATTTTCATTTCCAAAACACTACCCAAATTATGGCACAACAAATTCACACATATGCAATCAAATTATCATAAATCAAGTGAACATTAGCATGATCCAAACATAAATGCTTCATTCATTCAATCTCACATCAAAATCACAAGACACAATTTCAACACATACACACATTGTTTCTCAATTCACACTACTACATCAAAATATGTCAACAAGGAAAACTCTCACACTTCACTTTCATTGCCACAATAGTTTCCAAAATAACCTACATGCATCAAACTAAATTATCCCACTTAACAAGTCTAATCCTAATCATCATACATTCCACAAATTGTCAATAGTCAAGCCACATGCATCAAATCCCAATTCATTTAATATTATGATTTCAAACACATTCCTATAATATATTTCATATTAGCTCAAAATCAAGTCATATATCATTTTCTATTCGTTATCTTGCCTAAGTTTGGGGTTTAGTGGGGTTACCTTTCAAACTTGAGTTCCAAATATCTTTGTCTTCTCCAAATGCACCCAAGAACCCTAACTTCCCAAAATGACTTGCAAATCCCTAATATTCACAAATGCAAGCTATTAGCACCCATTAGGACTCAATTTCAAGCTTGCATGTTAGAAGTTGGAGTTGGGAAATCATCTACCCCAATATAGGGCTTTACAAAGAGTGAGGGAGAAGGGAAATGCATGGCTTACCTAGGTGCCCCAATAGCTTTTCCAAGCTCACAAATGGCTTCTCCAAGCTCCAATGGACAAGATTGATGAAGGAACCCTCTTGATTTGGGCTTAAAGGCCAAACCCTAGGAGAGTAGAAGATGGGAAGAAGATGAACTTGTGAAGTGTGGAATGAGAGGGAGAAAAGGGCGAGAATGAGAGTGGATGTAAAAGGGCTTGCATGTCAAATTAAAGAGAAGAATTACCTTCCTTGTGGCTTGGTGATGATGATTTCTTAAGGAAACAACATGGAATTTGAGCTCCTATGGTGAGATTGATCAAGGAATTAGGAGAGGGTTTGAGGAGGGGATGAAGAATTAGAGAGAAGAGCATGGTCTTTGTGTGGGCTGAAATGAGAGGGGGAGAAGGGGAAGTGAGAGTTTTTCCTCACTTAACTAATTTCTAAATCTTGCTAAGTGGTCCCTCATGGCACTTTATAAAATTGCAACCTAGTCCTTCTCTCTAATTTCTTAAGGATTGCACTTTATGAAGAATTAGGACCTTGTTTTAGAATCGTGATTTCCACAATCATGGACTTGGAAGAGATCAAGATGAAAATGAAATTTAGATCAAAAGTACATTGAGGGAATAAGGATATACTCCTGAGATGCGACCCCCCCCTTTTTTTTGAGAACTATCTAGAAGACTTGCTCAATTTAGACTTGATGGTACCAAATATCAACTACTTAATAGAACTTCCATAGGCTTATATATTGAATAAAATAAGCGTAACTGAAGAAGTTGCTATCATAGCTATCCTTCAAATTGAGGAGATTTTGAATTGGTAAGAAGTAACTTAAAGTGACTTTAACTTGTGAATTAGGCTTCACGAGTTACAAGACCTACTAATGAATTAACTTAATTTAATTCGTCCTCGAGATTTAGAATTTCTAAAAGAAGGTTAAATGGTTACTAACACTCTAGTTTCGAAGCAGAGGTCAAGATTCCACAAGCATTGATGTTTCTAGTGAAATTTTGTTCTGAGTTCAAGGTCGTATAACCCATTAGGTCTTGGTTGTAGAGTGGAAGGAATTCATTGTAAGAAGCATAGGTTTCTTGAACGTTTCGTGCAAGACTACTTGGATCAAAGCGTCTTCCTATTCCTTCTTAGGGGTATCACTTAATTCTAGGATGATTAAATAATTCCAAGTTGTCGATGTGAGTTAGAGTGGATCAGAATGTGTCTTTGCACATGTCTTTAAACGCGGACGTCCATGAACTTGTCGCCATGATATAATGAGAATGGTTGAAATGATAATAGCATGATAAGGGCTCATTGTTTCCTTACCTAAGTAAGAATTCGGGATTTGGAAAGTTAGGAATTGATTCGAGAGCCAACATATTTTTTTTCGTGGAAGCATTATAGTTTATGACTATAATGACGATGTATCATGCCAAGAAAAATTCTTGTAACCTTACAAGGATTTAATTTAGAGACTTAATATAAAGCTAAACTTATCTCTATCTTATACACTGAAAAATAATATTGACGACCTTATAGAGTAGTTATTTTAAACGAAGTTCAAAATTGTAAGAAAATCGAAATCGTCTAAGTCTCTAGAAAGCTCTGAAGGAAACTGTCTAATAACTCGAAATTATATAATTATTAGAAGTAGTTGAATCTACCTGGACTTCATAGGATCTAAGTTAGAGAGACTAAGTTCGAATTGACAGGGAGAATTAAAGGAAGAGATTCTCTTAATGATCAGTAGTAATCTGTCAATGATAAACCGCATAGGTGGGGACTTATATGGGTTCAAACTTTGGGAAGATTCGAATCTTCAGAATTTGAATGAAAGATTTTAAGAAGTCCTCTAACGCTTTAGTTGTGCCACTCTGGTTGAGTCGTCTTTTCACGGCAACTCGGATGTAAGATTTGAAACTTGAAAACAAATAAAGGTATATGATAACCCTCAAAATGATTTCATGAGTTTAGATCACCAAAGAAATCTTTAACAGTGATATCGCACTAAGGTTTAGAATAATTTCTTAAACCGACTAGAACTTCAGAATTAAATGAGATTTGAAGTCATGAAGAGTAGAATTCCAAACTGTGGAATTCGAGATGAATATAATGAAACAAGCTTAACTTCGTCTTAAAGTCGGCGTGGTAACATATGTTCTTAAAAGAACTAATAGATGTAGAATGCTTAGGTAGGTTGCATGCGTGGTTTAACCTCAGAGAAATTTGGGTTTATGGAATTGGATGGAGATATGAGATTGAATATGTTTATACTCCTGTAGCGCAACTCTAATTTACTTATGACCCGAATCTCATACAACTCTTGTCTACTCCTAAGGCAACCAGTTTCTCCATGATCTATTGAAGATTTTAAGATGATTTGAATTGAAGGAATTTAGAATTTTATGTTTTTGGACTAACCAGAGAAGTTAAATACAAGAAACTAGGAGCTAGGCTTTGGAACATGTTCATCTACCGAGCACGCTAGAAAGTCCTAAAATGTGGTTTCGAGAGTTGGAGTTTCACTAGTAGTCGTCTCCTATAATGATCTACATAGAAAGATTCCAATAGCTATTTGGTCTCTCGAATCAAAAGGGGTTCACGCTAAGGAAAATGAAACAATTCGAGTGGAAATTTAATATATACACAATAGAGATATGTTCAAAAGAACCAATAAGGGTTAAGTATATTATTGGAAATAGAGAAAATTTTTCATGGCTTCTATAGTGCGCTTGTAAGGCATGTTAAGAGTCGAATGGACTATTTAGAAATCTTCATGTGGAGAGGTCTTAGTGCTTGTTCCAGAGTAGAAATAGAAGTTTAGGAGATCTTTGGGGATTATCCGACTAAATTGAAATGATATATGAAATTGAACTCATCTTATCTTATGGCCTTTCTAGGTCTCTGTATAGAAGTGTCTAAGGGTGTGGCTTAAAAGATTGTTAAATTTTGAGGGAACTGAATGCTAAGACTTTCGCTATAAACTTAAGGGAAAAGAGACTTATCTGTAAAGTCATCACTCTTAGAAAAATACTAACCGAATCCCATAATACGGTTTAGACTGAGATTACATGAATATTGAAATAGAGTGTCCCAAAAGAATTGATTCCAAAGTTAATGATAGAGTAAGATGTGGGACTTAAATCTTTCTCAGATTAGGTTTACAGAAGTATCTTAATACAACCTCAAATGGAAAGAATTTCTAAACCTTGAACCTAAAGGTAGCTTTTGATTCTATCTAGAAGCAAACTTGTAGTAGAACAAATTTCTCGATACGCGTTATTCCATCATTATGAGAAGGGAAAATGGTTACTATAAGATGTTGCTACATGAAGAGACATCAATGGAATTGTTATAGGCAAATAAGTCGTTGAATTTTTCTAAGGATACGTGACCGTCAAATTAAAATTTATGATGAATTCATCAAGAAAGAAAGCATATAATGGTTTGGAATAAGCAATAAACATTATTCAATCACAACATTGATACAAATTTAGGCTTGGTGAATTTCCCGAATAAGATGGAGAATTTGATTTCTAAGATTTACGTGGGTAGTTCGTCAATCAAAATTATAAGGGAAAAGGATTTAAGGAATTTGAACCCTAATTTCGCAAAATCTTCACACCCATTTTCTACTATCTATTCTAGAAGGCTAACCAAATTTATCCTTAAAGCATACCCTGCTTGATACTCCTTCTAGGCTAGAGACTTGAATCCATTGGTTACAAATGCATCAATGCTGTGACTAAGATACTGAACTGGCCAGGCCCAATATCTTACAATCACAACACCGGTACACCTACATCCCAATCTTTCATCCTATTTTCCATTAAAGTTACTAAAAGAAGAACAATCCCTTTAAGGGTCGTTCCTATCCATTGGTAGTCATAACTTCTACTCTAATGCACCAATATTTAATTGATCGGACTAAATATTAGCTGCACGTTCCTTCAAAGCTTATGACACACCTAATGAATATGTTCAAATTATTAATCCTTCAGCTGACTATTGACTTTTTATCATCACAGTCCAATGGATCAAACTGCTCTGATACCATAAATGTAACACCTTAGTTTTTTGAGTTCGTTTTTTTTTTCCAAAACACTAGTGGAAGCTAAATTCTAATTTACAAAAATTAATAATAATAATGATTACACCCCTTTCAATTTATACGGATTCCTATACAGCTAAACAAATTAATATATATGAACTTGGGACTTAGGTTCACCACGTGTGGCTATACCTAAGAAAAGCCCACAGCTCATCTCATCTGTGGCTTTCGCTTCACAATCTTCTGAAACATGTGATATGGTAACCGTCAGTTATATGTAAACATATAACTGAGTAACCCCCGGCATTTTTTGAAAACAGTTTTATACCATATCATAGCCAGTCTAACTGGAAAATACCCCCTTTAATCCCCAACACACAATTCAATCCACAATCAATGCAACAACTCATATGTAACATCCCATAAATTACTAAGTAAGAATTAGGTCATTAGGAGAAATTAGGAGTTTTTATGGGAGTTGTTGCAATTATTAAAAGAAGTGGAAGAAAGGACCATATAGCAAATTTTAATAAGATGTGTAATTTTCACAAAACCCCCTCCTTCCCTCCCTATTCTCCCACGCCCTCATCTCCCTCTCTCACATTCTCACACTACAAAATCCAACTCTAACTTCATCTTCCTCACTTCTTCCTACTTGCTCTCCTAGGGCAAATCATATTTCTCTCAAAATGTGAGCAATCTTCTTCAATCTCTCCATTTCAAGACTCAAATCATCATCCTCAAGCTCTTGAGCTTCCAAGGGAACCAAGGTAAGCCACATGCAAACCATTTTCCCTCTCATCTCTTCACTCACTTCTCTCTCTAGAAAATGAACCCCAACCCCTCTAATCTCACATGCAAGCCCTAAAATGAGTTCCTAAGGGTGCTAATGACTCTCATTTGGGGGTATTTAGGGATTTCCAGGTCTAGTGTTGGAGATTGAAGGATTTGGTGGAGCTAGAGAATGAGAGTGCTTAGGGACTCAAAGTTTGAAGGTAACCCCACTAAACCCTAAACTTAAAAGTCCAATTAGGGAAATTAGGAATTTGAGGTTTTATGATGTTAGGTTTTGAAGTTGATCTTGGTTGAATTGGTTCTATATGTATGGGGTTGATGCATTTATGTTGATTCTTTGTTTGGATATTGGATTGTGAATGTGAATGTATGAGTATGATCTTGATGATAATGTGAATTTGATGAAATTGGACTTTGGTCATCTATGTGAATTGATCTTTGTGTGATTTATATTGAATTAGATGAAGCTAATGTGATTTTGAGGAATTGAGATGGAAGGGAGGATTGAAATTTGTGAAAAGTTGATCAATACAATTTTCCCCTGTTTTGGAACAATTTGAACTGGATTTTTGAGTTGGTTTTAATTAGAATTTGACTTCGTGGTCTTCATAAGCGTTGTAGAGCAGCTTCTTAGCTTTCCAATTCTTTTGGTTTCACTCAATATGGAGGTTTAAAACTCTAGTTATCATCAAATTACTGAGACATGGTCTATATGAAAGTATCTGTTTTGTTGATTGCACATTCCTGTCAAATATTACTGTTTTTGACAATTAAAATTTTAGAAATAGTTTTTGTGGTATTCATAAGAGTTGTAGAGTATCCTCTTAGCTTCCAAATTCTTTTGGTTTCACTCAATTTGGAGGTCTAAAACTCAAGTAATTTCTAAAGTACGAACAGGGGTGCGCACACGTTCCTAGGTTGTGCGAATAAGATTGGGCAGCAGCTCCAGGGGAAATTAAGGTGCGCACATGTTGGAGGGCTATGCGCACAACTGGAGGCAGCAAGCAAAAACACAATTAAGATACGCACAACTAATCAAAGTGTGCGCACAGCTGGGGGACAAATTCAATCCCACACCCTTCTAGCCTTCATTCTTCAACTCCTTTCATCTCTAGCTTCATTCTTTAAGTATAATCTTCAAAGATCAACACTTCTCCATGCTTATTTCTACATGAACATAATCAAATAAATTGCAATGTAAACATCATGAATCCATTTCTAGGATAGGAATGAATGAAATTAGGTTCATGTGACTTATAAACATACAATAGGATCATGGAGATGTTGTGGTATGTGGTATGACATGTATGATGAATGATGAATGATGCATGATGAATGTGGAATGCAAATGATATGAGTTGAATGTGAAATGCATGATAATATTTGATGTGAAATGAAAATGAAATTTAAAGACAAGTTTAAGCTTTCCCCCATCAACGGATGTTGAGTAAGTGGGTTCATTCCCATCAGTTACACACCAGGTAAGCGGACAAGCATGAAAAGATTGAGAATGTAGGGTTTCCCAATGAACAGGGTAAGATGGCCTGAACTAGTAGGGTTGCCCTATGACTGGGCAGATGACCCGAAAGAAAGGACTATTCCAATGAATGGGTAAGGAAGTCAAGGGCTATTCCTAATGAATGGGGTCAAGATAGCCCGGCAGTTGATCACGGTAGGGACGCTTGCCGTGGTCCATGATTGAGCTCAGATGCGCGTTGCTGCCATGCGCCTAGGGAGAAGTCTTGTGCACGAGGCTTCCGTAAAAGACTAAAGAAAAGAAATGAAACAACTATGATAATGAAAGATCACGGCATGCATACATTTATAGTTGTCATTGCATGCATTATGTTTGAATATGTTGCATTGGATTGAATTGTGTGTTAGGTATTATATGGGGTTTTTTCCAGTTAGACTGACTGCGATAAGGTATAAAAATGTTTTCAAAAAAATACCGGGGGTTACTCAGTTATATGTTTACATATAACTGACGGTTACCATATCGCAAGTATCACAAGATTAATAAGCGAAAGCCATAGATAGGACGAATTGTGGGCTTTTCTTAGGTATAGCCACACATGGTGAACCTAAGTCTCAAGTTCATATATTAATTTGTTCAGCTGTATAGGAATCCGTTATAAATTGAAAAGGATGTAATTATTATTATTATTATTAATAGTTGTATTTAGAAGTTAGCTTGCACTAGTGTTTTGGAAAAGAAAACGGACTCAAAAATTAAGGTGTTACATTTATGGTATTAGAGCAGTTTGATCCTTCGGACTGTAATGATAATGAGACGATAGATAGCTGAACGATTAATATTCTGAACATATCTACTAGGTGTGTCATAAGCTTCGAAGGAACGTGTAGCTAATATTTAGTCTAATCAATTAAATATTGGTGCATGAGAGTAGAAGTTATGACCACTAATGGACAAGAATTATCTTTAAAGTGATTGTTCTTCTTTTAGTAACTTTCATGGAAAATAGGACGAGACATTGGGATATAGGTGTACCGGTGTTGTGATTGTAAGATATTGGACTTGGCCAGTTCAGTACCTTAGTCACGGCATTAATGCATTTGTAACCAATGGATTCAAGTCATTTAGAGTATCAATTAGAATACGTTTTAAGGATAAATGTGGTTAGCCATTTAGAGTAGGTAGGGGAATGAGTGTGAATATTTTGCGAAATTAAGATTTGAATTCCTTAGACCCCCTTTCCCTTTATAATTGTGATCGACAAACTATCAACGTAAATCTTAGAAATTAAATTCTCTATCTTATTCGGGAAATTCACCAAGCCTAAATTCAAATCGATTTCTTGACTAAAGAACCTTTATTGCTTATTACATACCATTATATGCTTTCTTTCTTTAAGGATTTAAGCATCGACTCTAATTTGACGGACATGTATTCTTAGAAAGGTTCAATAACTCATTTTCTCATAGTGATTGAATTGATATGCTGTCGTTTAATCATATTGTATAGTAACCATTTTCCCTTCTCATAATGGTGGCATAACATTGTATCGAAAAATTCGTTCTACTACGAGTTTGCTTTTAGATAGAATTAAAAGCTGCCTTTAGGTTCAATATTTAGAAATTATTTCTACTTGAGGTTGTATTAAGTTAGTTTTGTAAATCTAATCTTAGAACGATTCAAGTCCCACATCTTACTCTATCATCAACTTTGGAATCAATTCTTTTGAGATACTCTATTTCAATATTCATGTAATCTCGGTCTAAATCTTATTATGAGATTCAGATAGTATTGTTTTACGCGTGATGACTTTAAAGATAAGTCTTTCTTTCCTTAAGTTAATCGTGAAAGTCTTAGCATTCAGTTCCCTCAAATTTTAACAATATTTTAAACCATAGCCTTAGACACTTCTATACAAAGACCTAGAAAGGCCATAAGACAAGATGAGTTCAATTTCATATATCATTTCAATTTAGTCGGAATATTCCCAACGATCTCCTAAAGTTCTATTTATACCCTAGGAAACATGCTAAGACCTCTCCACATGAAGATTTCTAAATAGTCCATTCGACCCTTAACATGCCTTACAAGCGCACTATTGGAGCCATGCAATATTTTCTCTATTTCCAATAATATACTTAACCCTTATTGGTTCTTTTGGACATATCTCTAATGTGTAAATATTAAATTTCCACTCGAATTGTTTCATTTTCCTTAGTGTGAGCCCCTTTTGATTCGAGAGACCAAATAGCTATTGGAATATTTCTATGTGAATCATTACAGGAGACGACTGCTAGTGAAACTCCAACTCTCGAAACCACGTTTTAGGACTTTCTAGCGTGCTCGGTAGACGAACATGTTCCAAAGCCTAGCTCCTAGTTTCTTGTATTTCACTTCTCTGGTTAGTCCAAAAACACAAAATTCTGAATTCTTTCAATTCAAATCATCTTGAATCTCCAATAGATCACAGAGAAACTGGTTTCCTTAGGAGTAGACAAGAATCGTATAAGATTCGGATCATAAGTAAATTAGAATTTTGCTACAGGAGTATAAACATATTCAATCTCATATCTCCATCCAATTCTAAGGAGCCTAAATTTTTCCAAGGTTAAACCACACTTGCAACCTACCTAAGCATGTTAAACCTATTGGTTCTTTGAGAACATATGTTACCACGCTGACTTTAAGACTAAGTTAAGCCTATTATATTTTCTCTATCTCGAACTGCACGGTTTGGAACTTTACTCTTCGTAATTTCAAATTCTCTTCAATTATTACATTATAATCAGTATAGGAAATTCTTTCAAAACCCTAGTGCAATATCACAGTTAAAGATTTCCTTGGTGACCTAAGCTCATGAAGCCATTTTGACAGTCACCAAAATGCCCTTATTTATGTTCAAGTTCCTAATCTTAGATCCAAGTTGCCTTGAAAGATGACCCAATCAGAGTGGCACAACTAAAGCGTTAGAGGAATTCTTAATAATCCTCCAATCAGATTCTGAAGATTTAGATCTTCTTGAAGTTTGAACCCATATAAGCTTTTATCTATACGGTTTATCGCTAATGGATTAGTATAGACCATTTAGAAATTTCCTTTTTACTCTCCCTGACAATTTGAACTTAGATTTCCAAAATTTAATCTTATGAAGTCTAGACAAGTCCAATTACTCCTAGTAACTATTTATTTCAAGCTTTTAGATAATCTCCCTCAGAGACTCCTAGAGACCTGAACAACTTCAGTTGTCATATGATTTTGTATTTCGGCTAAGCACCCCGACTTCCTTGTAAATTCAGTTACTTATTCGAAGTATAAGCTAAAGATAAGTTTAGCTTTACAGTAAATCTCTAACTCAAATCTTTGTAGGGTTACAAGAATTTCCTTGACGTAATACACCATCATTATAGACATAAACTATAATGCTTCCTCCAAAACAAATATGTTGGCACTCGAATCAGTTCCCAGCTTTCCAAATCCTGAATTCTTACTTAGTTAAGGAGACAACGAGCTCTTATCATGCTATTATCATTTCAACCATTCTCCATATATCATTGCAACAAGTTCATGGACGTCCGCCTTTAAAGACACGTGCAAAGACACATTCTGATCCACTCTAACTGACATCAACAACTTGAAATTATTTAATCATCCTAGAATTAAAGTGTTAACCCTAAGAAGGAATAAGAATACACTTTAATTCAAGTAGTCTTTCACCGCACGTTTAAGGAATCTATGCTTTTACAATGAATTCCTTCCACTCTACAACCAAGACCTAACAAGTTATACGACCTTGAACTTAGAACCAAATTTCACTCGAAACATCAATGCTTGTAGAATCTTGACCCCTGCTTCAAAACTAGAGTCTTAGTAATCATTTAAACCTTTTTTTTAGAAATTCTAAATCTCGGCGATGAATTAAGTTAATTCATTAGTAAGTCTTGTAACTTTTGAAGCCTAATTCACAAATTAAAGTCACTTTAAGTTACTTCTTCCCAGTTCAAAATCCCCTCAATTTAAAGGATAGCTATAATAGAAACTTCTTCAGTTATGCCTATTTTATTCAACAAGCCTATGAAACTTCTATTAAGTACTTGATATTCGGTAACATCAAGTCTAAATTGAGCAAGTCTTCTCAATAGTTCTCAAAAAAATAAGGGTCGCATCTCAGGAGTAGATCCTTATTCCCTCAATGTACTTGTGATCTAAATGTCATTTTCATCTTGATCTCTTCCAAGTCCATGATTGTGGAAATCACAATTCTAAAACAAGGTCCTAAAGCCATTTTTCCCGAATAGGGTATTGTTCACTCTATCGAATTAGGGTCTTCCTACAATAATATAACATTCATGTTGAAATTCTAAGTAAGTCGTACTACAATTTGATAAATTTACTCCATCAAATTCCCGACTTTAGTCGAAACTCTTGCTAGTTTAAAATGTGTTAGGTTTTGAACCTATAAATCTCTCAAGGTATCTCAATTATGAACGTTCCTTGACCTAGGAATTATAACAAATTGTGAGGACACAATTCTTTTAAGGGTGGTAGAATTGTAACATCCCATAAATTACTAAGTAAGAATTAGTAGGTCATTAGGAGAAATTAGGAGTTTTTAGGGGAATTGTTGCAATTATTAAAAGAAGCGGAAAGAAGGACCATATAGCAAATTTTAATAAGATGTGGAATTTTCACAAAACCCCCTCCTTCCCTCCCTATTCTCTCACGCCCTCATCTCCCTCTCTCACATTCTCACACTCCAAAATCCAACTCTAACTTCATCTTCCTCACTTCTTCCTACTTGCTCTCCTAGGGCAAATCATATTTCTCTCAAAATGTGAGCAATCTTCTTCAATCTCTCCATTTCAAGGCTCAAATCATCATCTTCAAGCTCTTGAGCTTCCAAGGGAACCAAGGTAAGCCACATGCAAACCATTTCTCCTCTCATCTCTTCACTCACTTCTCTCTCTAGAAAATGAACCCCAACCCCTCTAATCTCACATGAAAGCCCTAGAATGAGTTCCTAAGGGTGCTAATGACTCTCTTTGGGGGTATTTAGGGATTTCCAGGTCTAGTGTTGGAGATTGAAGGATTTGGTGGAGCTAGAGAACGAGAAGTGCTTAGGGACTCAAAATTTGAAGGTAACCCCACTAAACCCTAAACTTAAAACTCCAATTAGGGAAATTAGGAATTTGAGATTTTATGATGTTAGGTTTTGAAGTTGATCTTGGTTGAATTGGTTCTATATGTGTGGGGTTGATGCATTTATGTTGATTCTTTGTTTGGATATTGGATTGTGAATGTGAATGTATGAGTATGATCTTGATGATAATGTGAATTTGAAGAAATTGGACTTTGGTCATCTATGTGAATTGATCTTTGAGTGATTTATATTGAATTAGATGAAGCTAATATGGTTTTGAGGAATTGAGATGGAAGGGAGGATTGAAATTTGTGAAAAGTTGATCAATACAATTTTCCCCTGTTTTGGAACAATTTGAACTGGAATTTTGAATTCGTTTTAATTGGAATTTGACTTCGTGGTATTCCTAAGGGTTGTATAGCATCCTCTTAGCTTTCAAATGCTTTTGGTTTCACTCAATATGGAGGTCTACAACTCTAGTTATGACCAAATTAGTGAGACATGGTCTATATGAAAGTATCTGTTTTGTTGATTGCACATCCCTGTCAAAGATTACTGTTTCTGAAAATTAATATTTTAGAAATAGGTTTTGTGGTCTTCATAGGAGTTGTAGAACATCCTCTTAGCTTCCAAATTCTTTTGGTTTTACTCAATTTGGAGGTCTACAACTCAAGTTATGTCCAAAGTACGAACAGGGGTGCGCACACGTTCCTAGGTTGTGTGCACAAGATTGGGCAGCAGCTCCAGGGGGAATTAAGGTGCGCACATGTTGGAGGGCTGTGCGCACAACTGGAGGCAGCAAGCAAAAACACAATTAAGTTGCACACAACTGATCAAAGTGTGCGCACAGTTGGGGGATAAATTTAATCCCACACCCTTCTAGCCTTCATTCTTCAACTCATTTCATCTCTAGCTTCATTCTTTAAGTCTAATCTTCAAAGATCAACAAATCTCCATGCTTATTTCTACATGAACATAATCAAATAAATTGCAATGTAAACATCCTGAATCCATTTCTAGTATAGGAATTAATGAGATTAGGTTCATGTGACTTATAAACATGCAATAGGATCATGGAGATGTTATGGTATGTGGTATGTGGTATGATATGTATGATGAATGATGAATGATAAATGTGGAATGCAAATGATATGAGTTAAATGTGAAATGCATGATAATATTTGATGTGAAATGAAAATGAAATTTAAAGACAAGTTTAAGCTTTCCCCTATCAACAGATGTTGAGTAAGCGGGTTCATTTCCACCGGTTATACACCGGGTAAGCGGACAAGCATGAAAAGATTGAGAATGTAGGGTCTCCCAATGAATAAGGTAAGATGGCCTGAACTAGTAGGGTTGCCCTATGACTAGGCAGATGACCCGAAAGAAAGGACTATTCCAACGAACGGGTAAGGAAGTCCTGGGCTTTTCCCAATGAACGGGGTCAAGATAGCCCGACAGTTGATCACGGTAGGGACGCTTGCCGTGGTCCATGATTGAGCTCAGATGCGCGTTGCTACCATGCGCCTAGGGAGAAGTCTTGTGCACGAGACTTCCGTAAAAGACTAAAGAAAAGAAATGAAACAACTATGATAATGAAAGATCATGGCATGCATACATTTATAGTTGTCCATGCATTATGTTTGAATATGTTGCATTGGATTGAATTGTGTGTTAAGTATTATATGGGGTGTTTTCCAGTAAGACTGGCTGCGAAATGGTATAAAAATGTTTTCAAAAAAATACCGAGGGTTACTCAGTTATATGTTTACATATAACTGACAGTTACCATATCGCAGGTATCAGAAGATTAAGAAGCGAAAGCCACAGATAGGACGAATTGTGGGCTTTTCTTAGGTATAGCCACACATGGTGAACCTAAGTCTCAAGTTCATATATTAATTTGTTCAGCTGTACAGGAATCCGTATAAATTGAAAAGGATTTAATTATTATTATGATTATTAATAATTGTATTTAGAAGTTAGCTTGCACTAGTGTTTTGGAAAAAAAAAATGGACTCAAAAATTAAGGTGTTACATTTATGGTATCAGAGCAGTTTGATCCTTCAGACTGTAATGATAATGAGATGGTAGTCAGCTAAACGATTAATATTCTGAACATATCTATTAGGTGTGTCATAAGCTTCGAAGGAACGTGTAGCTAATATTTAGTCTGATCAATTAAATATTGGTGCATGAGAGTAGAAGTTATGGCCACTAATGGACAAGAATGACATTTAAAGTGATTGTTCTTCTTTTAGTAACTTTCATGGAAAATAGGACGAGACATTGGGATATAGGTGTACCGGTGTTGTGATTGTAAGATATTGGACTCGGCCAATTCAGTACCTTAGTCACGGCATTGATGCGTTTAGAAGTTCATTGGGATAGTCCTTTCTTTCGTGCCATCTTCCCGGTCACCGGACAACCCTACTAGTTTAGGTCATCTTACCCTGTTCATTGGGAGACCCTACATTCTCAATCTTTTCATGCTTGTCTGCTTACCCGGTGTCTGACCGGTGGGATTCAACCCACTTACTCAACATCCGTTGATGGGGGAAAACTTAAAATTGTCTTTAAATTTCATTTTCATTTCACATAAAATGTTATCATGCATTTCACATTCAACTCATATTATTTGCATACAACATTCATCATTCATCATTTATGACATTACAATTTCAATAATCACTAATTAAATCGCTTTCAATCCATGTCATAACACTATACTTATCCTAATCATTTCATGACCCTAATACATGTTACTAAGTCATATGGACCTATTTACATTGATTCTAACCCTATAAATAGTATATTAGGGTCCACAATGCATTTTGGAAGTTAAAATAGGTCAAGGAGGTACATAGCACTGGCACTTGAGCGCCCATTCTGGCGCTTGAGTGTCAGGCAACATTTTTCCACTACCAGGAATTTCATTCTGGCGCTCGAGCCCCAATCTTGGCGCTTGAGTGCCAGACATCCATTTGCCACTACCATCAATTTTGTCCTGGCACTCGAGCCCTAGTGAGAAATGACAACTTTTTTCGAATTTCACTAAAAACTCAATTTCTTTCCTTTCAACCTCCTTCCTTGACCCCATTTTCACTTCCAAAACACTACCCACATTATGGCACAACAAATTCACACATATGCAATCAAATTATCATAAATCAAATGCACATTAGCATGATTCAAAAATAAATGCTTCATTCATTCAATCTCACATCAAAATCACAAGACACAATTTCAACACATACACACATTGTTTCTCAATTCATACTACTACATCAAAATATGTCAACAAGGAAAACTCTCACACTTCACTTTCATTGCCACAATAGTTTCCAAAATAACCTACATTCATCAAACTAAATTATCCCACTTACCAAGTCTAATCCTAATCATCATACATTCCACAAATTGTCAATAGTCAAGCCACATGCATCAAATCCCAATTCATTTAACATTATGATTTCAAACACATTCCTATAATATATTTCATATTAGCTCAAAATCAAGTCATATATCATTTTCTATTCCTTATCTTGCCTAAGATTGGGGTTTAGTGGGGTTACCTTTCCAACTTGAGTTCCAAAATATCCTTGTCTTCTCCAAATGCACCCAAGAACCCTAACTTTCCCAAATGACTTGCAAATCCCTAATATTCACAAATGCAAGCTATTAGCACCCATTAGGACTCAATTTCAAGCTTGAATGTTAGAAGTTGGAGTTGGGAAATCATCTACCCAATATAGGGCTTTACCAAGAGTGAGGGAGAAGGGAAATGCATGGCTTAACTAGGTGCCCCAATAGCTTCTCCAAGCTCACAAATGGCTTCTCCAAGGTACAATGGACAAGATTGATGAAGGAACCCTCTTGATTTGGGCTTAAGGGCCAAACCCTAGGAGAGTAGAAGATGGGAAGAAGATGAACTTGTGAAGTGTGGAATGAGAGGGAGAAAGGGGAGAGAATGAGAGTGGAGTAAAAGGGCTTGCATGTCCAATTAAAGAGAAGAAATACCTTCCTTATGGCTTGGTGATGATGATTTCTTAAGGAAACATCATGGGATTGAGCTCCTATGGTGAGATTGACCAAGAACTTAGTAGAGGGTTTGAGGAGAGGATGAAGAATTAGAGAGAAGAGCATGGTCTTTGTGTGGGTTGAAATGAGAGGGGGAGAAGGGGAAGTGAGGGTTTTGCCTCACTTAACTAGTTTCTAAATTTTGCTAACTGGTCCCTCATGGCACTTTATAAAATTGCAACCTAGTCCTTCTCTCTAATTTCTTAAGGATTGCAACCAAATCCTTTAATCCCCATTTTGTTATAAAAGAATCAATAGCTCTTTTCTAGGAAATTTATGGGATGTTACACGATTTCTAGAAACAAATGTTGATATTTTAAAAATAAAAAAAAAATAATGTAAATTAAGCTAGAAACTTTATGATGAAAAATACATTGTTGTCAAAAAAAATAAAATAATTTAATAAATTTAAAATATGGTTTTTCATTTTTAAAGTAAACAACACTCTATATTTCAAGTCTATAGTGCACGATTTCTACAAACAAATGTTGCAATTTTAAACATATAAAAAATTGTATAAATTAAGCTAGAAACTTCATGGTAAACTATACATTGTTGTCAAAAAAATATAATAATTTAATAAATTCAAAATATGCGTTTTCATTTTTTTATTTAAAAACACACTAATTTTCAAGTGTATAGTACACGATTTCTAGAAACAAATGTTGATATTTTAAAAATATAAAACAAAATAGTGTAAATTAAGCTAGAATCTTCATGGTGAACAATACATGTAGTCAAAAAATCAAATAATTTAATAAATTTAAAATATATGTTTTCATTTTTAAAGTAAAAAACACCCTATATTTCAAGTCTATAGTACACGATTTCTACTAACAAATGTTGCAATTTTAAAAATATAAAAAATTGTGTAAATTAAGCTAGAAACTTCATGGTAAACAATACATTGATTTCAAAAAAAAATTAAATAATTTAATAAATTTAAAATATGCGTTTTCATTTTTTAGTAAAAAACACCCTATTTTTCAAGTGTATAGTACACGATTTCTCGAAACAAATGTTGAAATTTTAAAAATATAAAAATAGTGTAAATTAAGCTAGAAACTTCATGGTGAAAAATAGATTGTTGGAAAAAAATAAAATAATTTAATAAATTTAAAATATGCGTTTTCATTTTTAAAGTAAAAAACACCCTATATTTCAAGTTTATAGTACACGATTTCTACAAACAAATGTTGCAATTTTAAAAATATAAAAAATTATGTAAATTAAGCTAAAAACTTCATGGTAAACAATAAATTGATTTTAAAAAAAATAATAATTTAATAAATTTAAAATATGCGTTTTCATTTTTAAAGTAATAAACACCCTATATTTCATATCTATAGTACATGATTTCTAGAAACAAATGTTACTATTTTAAAAAGATAAAAAATAGTGTAAATTAAGCTAGAATCTTCTTGGTGAACAATACATTGTTGTCAAAAAAAATTAAATAATTTAATATATTTAAAATACGTGTTTTCATTTTTAAATTAAAAAGCACCCTATTTTTCAAGTGTATAGTACACGATTTCTACAAACAAATGTTGCAATTTTAAAAGTATAAAAAATTATGTAAATTAAGCTAGAAATTTCATGGTAAACAATACATTGATTTAAAAAAAGTTAAATAATTTAATAAATTTAAAATATGAGTTTTCATTTTTAAAGTTAAAAACACCCTATATTTCAAGTCTATAGTACACGATTTCTACAAACAAATGTTGCAATTTTAAAAATATAGAAAAATAGTGTAAATTAAGCTAGAAAATTCATGGTGAACATTACATTGTTGTCAAAAAAATCATATAATTTAATAAATTTAAAATATGCGTTTTCATTTGTAACATCTTAGTTTTTGAGTTTGTTTTTTTTTTTCGAAAACACTAGTGGAAGCTAAATTCTAATTTACAACAATTAATAATAATAATAATAATTACAACCCTTTCAATTTATATGGATTCCTATACAGTTGAACAAATTAACATATGAACTTGAGACTTAGGTTCACCATGTGTGGCTATACCTAAGAAAAGCCCACAACTCATCTCATATGTGGCTTTCGCTTCACAATCTTCTGATACCTGCGATATGGTAACCGTCAGTTATATGTAAACATATAACTGATCAACCCCCAGCATTTTTTAAAATAGTTTTATACCATATCGCAACCAGTCTAACTGGAAAACACCCATTTAATCCCTAACACACAATTCAATCCACAATCAATGCAACAACTCATACATAATGTATGCTATGACAATTATGGATGTATGCATGCCATGATCTTTCATTAACATACTTAATTCTTTTTTTTCTTAAATATTTTATGGAAGCCTCGTGCCTAGACTTCCCCTAGCGCATGGCAGTAACGCGAGGTTGAGCTCAAAACTAGGACCACGGCAAGCGTCCCCTTCGTGATCAAACTGGATGCTGGGCTATCTTGACCCCGTTCATTCGGAGTAGCCCAGGACTTTGACCTATTCATTGGGATAATCTTTTCTTTCGGGCCATCTTCCCGGTCGCCGGGCAACCCTACTAGTTCAAGTCATCTTACCCCGTTCATTGGGAGACCCTACATTCAACTCATATCATTTGCATCCAGCATTCATCATTCATCATTTATGACATTACAATTTCAATAATCACTAATTAAATTACTTTCAATCCATGTCATAACACTATACTTATCCTAATCATTTCATGACCCTAATACACGTTACTAAGTCATATGGACCTATTTACAATGATTCTGACCCTAGAAATAGTCTATTAGGGTCCACAATGCATTTTGGAGGCTAAAACAAGTCAAGGAGGTACAAAGCACTGGCGCTCAAGCGCTAGGCAACGTTTTTCCACTGCCAGAAATTTCATCTTGGTGCTCGAGCCCCAAATGTCTTGTTAATCCCTAATATTCACAAATCGAAGCTATTAGCACCCCATTAGGACTCCATCTCAAGCTTGCATGCTAGAGATTTGAGTTGGGAGATCATTTTCCACAAAATGGGGCTTGACTAAGAATGAGAGTGAGTGGAGATGCATGGCTTACCTAGGCACTTCAATGGCTTCTCCAAGCTTCCAAATGCCTTCTCCAAGCTCAAATGGTGAAGAATCAATAGAAATGAGGCTTGATTTCTCTATACTTGGGCAAACCCTAGGAGAGGAGAAGAAGAGAAGAAGATGATGAAATTTTGAGAAGGGAAAATGAGTGAGAGGGCGTGGGAGAGGTGGAGAGGAAGATGGGGTTTTTATTCTTATAACATCTTAAGTTTTGCAACTAGGTCCTCTCCTAGGACTTTTTAAAATTTGCTCCTTAGTCCATCTTCCAATTCTCTTGTTAGAATTTCTACGAACTCTTAAATTATCAATTTCTTCTAAAGCACCACAAATTCCTATTTGAGAATTTGTGGGATGTTACATCATTTTTAAAGTAAAAAACACCCTATTTTTCAAATGTATAGTACGCGATTTCTAGAAACAAATGTTTCAATTTTAAAAATATAAAAATTTGTAAAAATTAATCTAGAATCATTATGGAGAACAATACATTGTTTTCAAAAAAATCAAATCTTTTAATAAATTTAAAATATGCTTTTTCTTTTTTAAAGTAAAAAAAACCCATATTTCAAGTCTATAGTACACAATTTCTAGAAACAAATGTTGCAATTTTAAAAAAATAAAAAATTGTGTAAATTAAGCTAGAAAATTTATTGGGAACAATACATTGTTTTCAAAAAAATTAAATATATTAATAAATCTAAACTATGCGTTTTATTTTAAAGTAAAAAACACCCTATTTTTCAAGTGTATAGTACACGATTTCTAGAAACGAATGTCACAATTATAAAAATATAAAAAAAATTGTAAATTAAACTAGAAACTTCATGGTGAACAATACATTGTTTTCAAAAAAATCAAATAATTTAATAATTTTAAAATATGCACTTTCATTTTTAAAGTAAAAAACACTGTGTTTTTATCAAGTGTATAACACACGATTTCGATAAACAAATGCTGATATATTAAAAATATAAAAAAAATAGTCTAAATAATGCAAGAAACTTCATGGTAACAATACATTGTTCTCAATAAAATAAAATAATTTAATAAATTAAATCATGCGTTTTCATTTTTTTTAGTAAAAAATACCTTATTTTTCAAGTGTATACTACACTATTCCTAGAAACAAAAGTTGATATTTTAAAAATATAAAAAAAGATTGTAAATTAAGCGAGAAACTTCATGGTGAACAAAAAATTGTTGTCAAAAAAATAAAATAATTTAATAAATTTAAAATATGCGTTTTCATTTTTAAAGTAATAAACACCCTACATTTCATGTCTATAGTACATGATTTCTAGAAACAAATGTTACTATTTTAAAAATATTAAAAATAGTGTAAATTAAGCTAGAACCTTCTTGGTGAACAATAAATTGTTGTCAAAAAAATAAAATAATTTAATAAAATAAAAATATGCATTTTCAATTTTAAAGTAAAAAACACTCTATATTTCAAGTCTATAGTACACGGTTTCTACAAACAAATGTTACAATTTTAAAAATATAAAAAATTGTGTAAATTTAGCTAGAAACTTCATGGTGAAAAATACATTGATTTCAAAAAAATTAAATAATTTAATAAATTTAAAATATCCATTTTAATTTTTTTAAGTAAAAAACACCCTATTTTTCAAGTGTATGGAACACGATTTCTAGAAAAAAATGTTGATATTTTAAAAATATAAATAAATTTGTAAATTAAGAAAGAAAATTCATTGTGAACAATACATTGTTGTCAAAAAAATAAAAAATTTAAATAAATTTAAAATATGGGTTTTCATTTTTTTAGTAAAAAACACCATATTTTTCAAGTGTATGTAGTACACGATTTCCAGAAACAAATGTTGATATTTTAAAAATGGAAAAAATAGTGTAAATTAAGCTAGAAATTTTATGATGAACAATACATTGTTGTCAAAAAAATCAAATAATTTACTAAATTCAAAATATGCTTATTAATTTTTAAAGTAATAAACACCCTACGTTTCATGTCTATAGTACACGATTTCTAGAAACAAATGTTGATATTTTAAATATAAAAAATAGTGTAAATTAAGCTAGAAACTTCATGGTGAACAATACATTTTTGAGAAAAAAATCAAATAATTTAATAAATTTAAAATATGCGTTTTCATTTTTAAAGTAAAAAACACCTATTTTTCAAATGTATAGTACACGATTTCTAGAAACAAATGTTTCAATTTTAAAAATATAAAAAATTGTAAAAATTAAGCTAGAGTCTTTATGGGGAAAGTTTTAGATTGTTTTCAAAAATAATCAAATAATTTAATAAAGTTAAAATATGCATTTTAATTTTTAAAGTAAAAAACACCTTATATTTCAAGTGTATAGTACATGATTTCTAGAAATAAATGTTGCAATTTTCAAAATATCAACTATTGTGTAAATTAAGCTAGAAACTTTATGGGGAACAATACATTATTTTCAAAAAAAATCAAATAATTTAATAAATTGAAAATATGCATTTTCATTTTAAAAGTAAAAAACACCGTATATTTCAAGTGTATAGTACACGATTTCTACAAACAAATGTTAATATTTTAAAAATATAAAAAATAGTGTAAATTAAGCTAGAAAAGTCTTGGTGAACAATACATTGTTGTCAAAAAATTAAATAATTTAATAAATTTAATATATGCGTTTTCATTTTTTTAGAAAAAGCACCTATTTTTCAAGTGTCTAGTACACGATTTCTAGAAACGAATGTTGCAATTATAAAAATATAAAAAATAGTGTAAATTAAGGTAGAAACTTCATGGTTAACAATACATTGTTGTCAAAAAAAATCAAATAATTTACTAAATTTAAAATATGCGTTTTAATTTTTAAAGTAATAAACACCCTACGTTTCATATCTATAAAACACGATTTCTAGAAACAAATGTTGATATTTTAAATTTAAAAAATAGTGTAAATTAAGCTAGAAACTTCATGGTGAACAATACATTGTTGTCAAAAAAATCAGATAATTTAATTAATTTAAAATATGGGTTTTCATTTTTAAAGTAATAAACACCCTACATTTCATGTCTATAGTACATGATATCTAGAAACAAATGTTACTATTTTAAAAATATAAAAAATAGTGTACATTAAGCTAGGGTCTTCTTAGTGAACAATACATTATTGTCAAAAAAATCAAATAATTTAATAAATAAAAAATATGCGTTTTCATTTTTAAAGTAAAAAACATTCTATATTTCAATTCTATAGTACACGATTTCTACAAACCTATGTTGCAATTTTAAAAATATAAAAAATTGTGTAAATTAAGCTAGAAACTTTATGGTGATCAATACATTGTTGTCAAGAAAGACAAATAATTTAATAAATTTTACATATGTGTTTTCATTTTTAAAGTAATAAACGGCCTACATTTCATGTCTATATTACATGATTTCCATAAACAAATGTTACTATTTTAAAAATATAAAAAATAGTGTAAATTAAGCTAGAAACTTCATGGTGAATAATACATTGTTGTCAAAAAATCAAATAATTTAATAAATTTAAAATATGGGTTTTCATTTTTAAAGTAAAAGACACCCTATTTTTTAAGTGTATAGTACGCCATTTCTAGAAACAAATGTTTCAATTTTAAAAATATAAAAATATGTAAAAATTAAGCTAGAATCTTTATGGGGAACAAAAGATTGTTTTCAAGAAAATCAAATAATTTAATAAATTTAAAATATGCATTTTCATCTTTAAAGTAAAAAACATACTATTTTTCAAGTGTGTACACGATTTCTAGAAACAAATATTGTAATTTAAAAAATATAAACAATTGTAACACCTAACAAAATTTAAGGATAAGTTTTTTTTTAACACTAGTGGAAGCTAAATTCTAATTTACAACAATTAAAGATAATAATAATTACAACCCTTTCAATTTATACGGATTCCTATACAACTGAAAAAATTAATATATGAACTTGAGACTTAGGTTCACCATGTGTGGCTATACCTAAGAAAAGCCAACAGCTCATCCCATTTGTGGCTTTCGCTTCGCAACCTTATGATACCTGCATTTTAAAAACACTTATATACCATATTACAACCAGTCTAACTGGAAAAACACCCCGTTTGGTTCCTATCACACACAATGCAACATATTCACTCTCAATACATGTAATGACAAGTATAAATGTATGCATTCTATGATCTTTCATTATCATACTTAATTCATTTCTTTTCTTTAGTCTTTTACGGAAGCCTCGTGCACTAGACTTCACCATAGGCGCATGGCAGCAACGCGCATTTGAGCTCAATCATCGAACCACGGCAAGCGTCCCTACCGTGATCAACTACCGGGCTATCTTGACCCCGTTCATTGGGAATAGCTTAGGACTTCCTTAACCGTTCATTGGAATAATCCTTTCTTTCGGGTCATCTGCCCAGTCAAAGGGCAACCCTACTAGTTCAGGCCATCTTACCCCGTTCATTGGGAGACCCTACATTCTCAATCTTTTCATGCTTGTCCGCTTACCCGTTGTGTAACCGGTGGAACTCAACCCACTTACTCAACTTTCGTTGAAGGGGGAAAGCATATCTATCATTTCATTTTCTTATCAAATTATCATGCATTAAACATTCATCATAAATGTCATAACACATACCACAACATCTCCATGATCCTATTGCATGTTTATAAGTCACATATACCTATTTTCATTCATTCATATCCTAGAAATGGATTCATTATGTTTACATTGCATTTTGTTTGATTATGTTCATGTAGAAATAAAGCATGGAGAAGTGTTGATTTTAGAGGATTGGACTTGAATAATGAAGGAAAGAAAAAAGAAAGTTGGAGAAAAGATGTAGAAAACACTTAGAAGCTGTGAAACACAATCTTGTGCACACAGCCCAGGAAGGTGTGCCCACCTTAATTCACCCCTGGAGTTGCTGCACAATCTTGTGCGCACAGCCCAGGAAAGGTGTGCGCACCCCTGTTCGTATTGTGGCTATAACTTGAGTTGTAGACCTCCAAATGACGTGAAACCAAAAGAATTTGAAATCTAGGAGGATTCTCTACAACTCTTATGAATACAACAAAACCCAGTTCTAAAAATTTAATTGTCAAAAACACTCATCTTTGACAGGTATGTGCAATCAACAAAATAGATACTTTCATATAGACCATGTCTCAATAATTTGGTCATGAGTTGTAGACCTCCAAATTGAATGAAACCAAAAGAATTTGAAAGCTAAGAGGATTATATAAAACTCTTATTAATACTACAAAGTCAAATTCAAATTAAAACAAATTCATAAATCCAGTTTAAATTGTGCCAAAACAGGGGAAAATGGTATTGATCAGCTTTTCACAAGTTTCAATCCTCCCTTCCATCTCAATTCCTCAAAATCATATTAACTTCATCTAATTCAATATAAATCACTCAAAGATCAATTCACGAGGATGACCAAAGTCCAGTTTCATCAAATTCACATCATCATCAAGATCATTCTCATTCTCATACATTCACATTCACAATCCAATATCCAAACAAAGAATCAACATAAATGCATCAACCCCACACATATAGAACCAATTCAACCAAGATCAACTTCACACTTCAAGAACACAAGAAACATGTCATGTTAATTTAACACCAATATGCATACAAACTAAATTCATGTCATCTAACCAAGTCAAGTCCAAAACCTAACATCATAAAACCTCAAATTCCTAATTTCCTTAATTGGAGTTTTAAGTTTAGGGTTTAGTGGGGTTACCTTAGAATTGGAGCTCTAAACTCAATCTCTAAATTCCACCGTGGAAGATTCTAAACCGGTAGAATTGGAGTTCCCGACGCGTACATCATTTTCTTCAACTGCTCAGGCGGCAATCGACGGCCAGAAAGCCACCATTCAAGCACTCAAAGTGGTTGTCACAACCACCTCCTCCTTTCTCTCTCGCCACCCTCTCTCTTCATTTCTTTCAACTTTTTGTTTTATTGTTTTGATGTGTGTGTACATGAGTGAGAGTGAAATAAGTGAGGGTGTAGTGGTTAGGTGAGGGAGAGTGCATGGTAAGAGCGCAGTCCTTAGTTTTAATTTATTAAAAATTGCACCTAGGTCCTTGTCTTTATAAAATTTAATAAAAGTACAACTTAACATAATTTAAATACATAAAACCACAAGGACATAGTTACAACTTTCTAATTTTATATTTTAATCCCCTGAGCCCACATTGCCACATTTTAAAACCTCTAGTTGTATTCATATCATAACCTAGTCCTTTTCCCTTAATCTTATATGCTTTATAATTTATTTTAGTTCCCTAAATTCCTTATCTCTTCTAAAATAGCCCCATATGGACATAACTGTGAATTTAAATAATCTACTCTAGAAGATTAAAAATTTTGGATGTTACAATTCTACTCCCCTTAAAAGAATTGTGTCCTCACAATTCGTTCTAAGTCCTGGCTCAAAGGAACATTGATAACTGAGATATCTTGAGAGACTTATAGGTTCAAAACCTAACGCATTTTGACTAGCAAAAGTTTCAACTCACGTCATAAGCTTGACGAGGTAAGTTTTACCAAAAATGGAGTACGACTTTCTCAATTTTTGATATGAATGTTATGTGATTATTGGAAGACCCTAAAACTGATGGGGTGAACACATATAGTCTTTCGAAGAATGACTTTGAGCCCTCGTTTTTGAGTTGTGGTATCCGCTATTATGGAATTGAAAAAGTTTAAGATAAGAATAATATTTAGTCCTCAAGTTCATTGGGAAAAATCAAGGTCTACCCTTGAGACTTGACCTGTATTTCACCTAGGTATTTGATATAAATTAGTGAGAACATTTGAAAAATTTGCATAAATCTAGACTTGATGAGTATGATCATCAAGTGTTTAATAGAATTCTATAGACTTAGTGAACAGAAGAAATAGAACTTGCGAAGTTGACATAATGTTAACTTTCAAACTCGTAAAAACTCGAATTGGGTAGGAAATAACCCTAGGTAGCCATTAGTTTGTAAATTAAACATCATAGAATAAGAGGCACACAAACGTCTTGAATTAACTTAATCCATTGCCGAGATTTAGAATTTCTCAAAGAAAGCCTAAATGGTCATTAAGACTTTACTTTGAAGTATAGGTTAAAATTTTACAAGTATTGGTACTTCTAGTGAAGTTTGGTTATAAGTTCAAAGTATTATAACCTACCATGTACTAGTTGTAGAGTGGAAGGAATTCACTGCACGAAGTGTTAAGTTCTTAAACGTATTAATGAAAGACTCCTTGTATCCCAGGTAGCATCCTACACTTTCTTAGGGTATACAACTTAATTCTAGGATGATTAAGCCTTCCCAAATTGTTGATGTGAGTTAGATTGGACCAGAATGTGTTTTTGCACGTGTCTCTAAATGCGGACATTCATGAACTTGTTGCCATGATATAAAGAGAATGACTGAATTGAGGATAACTTGATAAGGGCTCATTGTTTCCTTACTTAAGTAAGAACTGGGGATTTGGGAAATCAGGAGTTGATTCGAGTACCAACATAGTTGTTTTGGTGTAAGCATTATAGTTTATGACTACAATGACGACGTATCATGTCAAGGAAATTCTTGTAACCCTATAAGGATTTATTTTAAAGGCCTAATGTGAACCTAAACTTATTATATATATATATATATATATATATATATATATATATATATATATATATATATATAGCTTATTCTCCGAATAGGTACTATTAATAAACTTATAAAGTAGTCGGGGTGCTTAGCCGGAATTCAAAAGTATATGAAAATTGGAGTTGTTTAAGTCTCTAGGAATCTTTGAGGAAGATTTTCTAAAAGCTTGGATTCACATAATTTGTAGGAGTAGTTGGAGTTGTATAGACTTTATAGGATTAAATTTTGGAAAGTTAAGTTTAAATCAACAAGGAGAGTTAAAAGGGACTTTCTAAATGATCAATAGTAATCCATTAGCGACAAATCGCATAGATAGAAGCTTATATGGGTTCAAATTTTCGGAAGATATAAATCTTCAGAATCTGAATGGAGGATTATAAAGAAGTTCTCTAACGCTTTCGCTGCGCCCCTATGGTTGGTTTGTTTTCCAAGGTAACTCAGATCCAAGATTCAAAACTTGATCTTAAATAAGGATACTTTGATAATCATCATCACCAAAGAAATCTTTAACTGTGACATCGCACTAAGGTTTAGAATAATTTCATAGATCGACTAGAACTTCAAAATTAAATGAAATTTGAAGTCATGAAGAGTTTAGCTAAATGGCGGGAGTGGTTTCTAGTCATCGTAGTACCTAAAAATGTTTATGAGGGAAGCTGGTTGTCAAAACTTTCGTAGTCAACATCAGAAGAGAAAGATTTATCTCTAGGTTATTAGGTGTAAAACAACACTATCTAGATCCTATAATAAGAATTACACTAGCATTAAATAGATAACGGAATAAAGGCATCCCCACCAAGGAATGAGATTTAGTTAAAAATTGATCATGGTTGCCATTGATATGGAGTTCTTGGTATTAGAACATAGAGAGAAATTTGAGGTGTCTGGATTCACATATAAAAAGAAAATGTAAGTTTTCAACGTTGTCCTAAATTAACCCTAAGGCGTAGCAAAATATTCAAAAATTTGTTTCGAGTCCACTATATGAATTGAAGTCTAAACTGGATATACTTAGCATTTAACTTATCAGCTTCAAGTATAGTACACGATTTCTAGAAACAAATGTTGATATTTCTTTTTAGTTAAAAACACATCAAAAAAATCAAATAATTTAATAAATTTAAAATATGCGTTTTCATTTTTTTAGTTAAAAACACCCTATTTTTCAAGTGTATAGAACACAATTTCTAGAAACAAATGTTGATATTTTAAAAATATTGTAAAATAAACTAGAAACTTTTTGGTGAACAATACATTGTTGTCAAAAAAATCAAATAATTTAATACATTTAAAATATGCGTATTGATTTTTAAAGTAAAAAACACTTTATTTTTGAAGTGTATAGTACACGATTTTTAGAAATAAATGTTTCAATTTTAAAAAATATATAAAATTGTAAAAATTAAGCTAGAAACTTTATGGGGAACAATAAATTGTTTTCAAAAAAATCAAATAATTTAATAAATTTAAAATATGCATTTTCATTTTTAAACTAAAAAACACTCTATTTTTCAAGTGTATATAGAACACGATTTCTAGAAACCAATGTTGCAATTATAAAAATATAAACTATTGTGTAAATTAAGCTAGAAACTTCATGAGGAAAATTACATTATTTTCAAAAAAATTAAATAATTTAATAAATTTAAAATATGAGTTTTAATTTTAAAGTAAAAAACACCCTATATTTCAAGTCTATAGTACACAATTTTTAGAAAAAAATATTGCAATTTTAAAAAAATAAAAAATTGTGTAAATTAAGCTAAAAACATTATTGGGAACAATACATTGATTTCAAAAAAATTAAATATATTAATAAATTTAAAATATGCGTTTTATTTTTTAAAGTAAAAAACACCCAATTATTCAAGTGTATAGTACGCGATTTCTAGAAAGAAATGTTTCAATTTTAAAAATATAAAAAAATGTACAAATTAAGCAAGAAAATTTAATGGGTGCAATAGATTGTTTTCAAAAAATCAAATAATTTAATAAATTTAAAATATGCCTTTTCATTTTTAAAGTAAAAAACACCCTATTTTTCAAGTGTATAGAACACGATTTCTAGAAATAAATGTTGAAATTTTAAAAATATAAACCAAATAGTGTAAATTAAGCTAGAAACTTTATTTTGAACAATACATGGTTGTCAAAAAAATCAAATAATTTAGTTTTCATCATTTTTTTAGTTAAAAACACCCTATTTTTCAAGTGTATAGTACATGATTTCTAGAAACAAATGTTGATATTTTAAAAATATATAAAATAGTGTAAATTAAGAGAGAAACTTCATGGTGAACAATACATTGTTATAAAAAAATCAAATAATTTAATAAATTTAGAATATGCGTTTTCATTTTTAAAGTAAAAAACACCCTAATTTTCAAGTGTATAGTAAATGATTTCTAGAAACAAATGTTGGAATTTTAAAAAAGTAGATAAATTGTGTAAATTAAGCTAGAAACTTTATTGGGAACAATATATTGTTTTCAAAAAAATTAAATATATTAATAAATTTAAAATATGCGTTTTATTTTTTAAAGTAAAAAACATCCAAATTTTCAAGTATATAGTACACGATTTCTAGAAACAAATGTTGCAATTTTAAAAATATAAAATTTTTATAGATTAACCTAGAAACTTTATGGGGAAAAATATATTTTTTTCAATAAAATCAAAAAATTTAATAAATTTAAAATATGAGTTTTAAGTTTTAAAATGAAAAACACTATATTTTTCAAGTTTATAGTACACGATTTATAGAAACAAATGTTGCAATTATAAAAATATAAAAAGTTTTGTAAATTAAACTAGAAACTTCATGGTGAACACTACATTGTTTTCAAAAAAATCAAAAAAATTGATAAATTTAAAATATGTGTTTTCATTTTTAAAGTAAAAAACACCCTATTTTTCAAGTGTATAGAACACGATTTCTAGAAACAAATGTTGCAATTTTAAAAATATAAATCAAATAGTGTAAATTAAGCTAGAAACTTTATTGTGAACAATATATAGTTGTAAAAAAATCAAATAATTTAATAAAATTTAAAAAATCAATATATGGTTGAATTCTACCGGTCAGACACCGGTAGAATTTAAGACTCTGTTTCTGAACAAATATTTTCCCTCTAATGTGAAGGATCAGAAGGAGATAGAATTTTTTACACTGCAACAGGGAGATATGACAGTGGACGAATATGTTGTCAGATTTGAGAGTTTAGCCCAATTCTCGAACAATCTTCAGAACCAACCTGATGAGGCATGGAAGTCTAAGAGGTTCGAGCAAGGACTAGGCCAGAGGTTAGAAACTTAGTGATCACTCAGCAAATCCGGGAGTTTCATACCCTGATTCAAGCATGCCAACTGGCTGAACAGTCATTGGTCGCAGTGGCGGCTAGTAGACAGCTGATGTGGAAACGCAAGAGGGAGGAAGAAAGTTCAAAAGGAGGAAAAGGCAAGGAAGTAGTTGACAAAGGCAAGAATACCATCCATAAATGTAAGAACTGCGGGAAACTTCACAGAGGAGAGTGCTACAAGAACAAAAGGGTTTGTTTCATATCTCAGAAGCCAAGACATCTTAGCTGGCAATGCTCAGATAAGGATCGAAAGCCAGCAGAGGAGGACAAGGAGAAGAAGAAGAATCATATGAGAGGTCGAGTCTATACGTTGAATGCAGAAGAGGCTGACCATTCCAAGTATCTTATCCAATGTATGGGATTAATAAAAGCAAAATCTGTTAATATTCTGTGTTATTCAGGTGCAACTCACTCATTCATATCAGAAGATTGTGCAAAGAGAATATATTTTCCTGTATCTAAGCTACCTTACAAAGTGTTAGTATCTACTCCATCCGAAGAGAACATCTGTACGACAACCATGTGTTCCCCAGTGTTCCTAGATTTTCAAGGCAAGACTTTCTGCATAGATATGTACTACCTACCGTTGAAGGGACTAGATGTGATTTTAGGCATGGAATGGCTCAAAGCTCACAAGGTCAGAATTGATTGTGCCACCAAGACCGTGCATATTCCAGACCAAGGCTTGGAGATATACTGTACGCATCATCCTACTTCTGATTTCCATAATCTGCCTAAGTATGATATTGGCCCAAAGTATTTGATTGTATGTATGAGCAATGTTAAGAATTCAGTGCGTGTTGATTCTCTCCCTATAGTCTGAGACTTTCTAGATGTATTTCCCGAAGACATAGAATCCCTGCCACCCGAAAGGGAAGTAGAGTTCTCGACTGAGCTAATTCCGGGAGCTGGACCTGTCTCTAAGGCACCATACCGAATGGCACCGTTAGAATTAGCAGAAGTAAAGCACCAGATTGAAGAACTAATGTAGAAGCAATTCATTAGACCAAGCCCTTCGTCGTGGGGAGCCCCGGTATTGCTTGTCAAGAAGAAAGATAGGAAATTGCGGCTGTGTGTAAACTAAAAAGAGCTGAATAAACTGACAGTAAAGAATAAGTATCCTTTTCCGCGGATTGATGATTTACTTGATCAGTTAGGGGGAGCCAAGGTGTTTTCAAAGATTGACCTTCGATCAGGATATCATCAAATCAGAATCAATCCTGAGGATATTCCTAAGACTGCTTTCCGGACGTGGTACGTTCATTATGAGTACTTGGTGATACTGTTCAGATTGACAAATGCTCCTGCTATCTTCATGGACTACATGAACCAGATTTTTCTACCCTACTTGGACAAGTTTGTTGTAGTTTTCATTGACGATATTCTCATCTACTCCAAGACTGTAGAAGAACATGGAGAGCACTTAAGATTAGTGCTAGGAATACTCTGAGAGAAGCAATTGTATGCTAAGTTGGATAAGTGTGATTTTTGGCTAGAAGAAGTTCAATTTCTAGGCCATGTGATTAACAAATATGGTGTGGCTGTGGACCCAAGCAAAGTTGAAGTTGTGATGAAATGGGAAAGACCAACCAATGCTACATAAATCCGAAGTTTTCTGGGACTAGCAGGGTACTACCAGCGATTCATCAAGGGATTCTCTCAGATTGCATTCCCTTGACTAAGTTAACAAGAAAGGGTGTTCCGTTTGTGTGGGATGCCATGTGCAAAGACAGCTTTCAGTTGTTGAAGGAAAAGTTGACAACAGCACCGGTGCTGGTAATTCCTGATCCGACCAAGAATTTTCAAGTGTATTGTGATGCGTCTAAGCAAGGCTTGGGGTGTGTACCTATGCAAGAAGGATAAGCAGTTTCTTACACTTCCCGACAGTTGCAACTGCATGAAGCAAATTAACGAACGAATGACTTAGAGTTAGCTGCAGTGGTCTTTGCGTTGAAAGTTTGGAGGCACTATTTGTACAGAGTCACATTTGAAGTATTCAGTGACCACAAAAGTTTGAAGTACTTGTTCAATCAAAAGGAGCTGAACATGAGACAGAGGCGATGGATGGAATTTCTGAAAGATTACGATTTTGAGTTAAACTATCATCCATGAAAGGCTAATGTAGTGGCCAATGCATTAAGCAGAAAATCCTTGCACGTGTCGACTATGATGATTCATAAAATGGAGCTCTTGGAGAAATTCAGAGATCTGCACTTGGATGTGTCTTGCTACGATGATAGCATCTCTGTGTATAAGCTTGACTTGAAGGATACACTTAGAGACCGAATCTGAGAAGCACAGAAGCAAGATTATGACGTATAGAAGTTCAAGGAACAAGAGGATTTCCCTTTAACTAGTGACGGGATGATCTTATTTAGAGACAGAGTATGTATTCCGAATAGTGTAGAGATTAAGAAGACAGTGCTTGAAGAGTGTCACAGTAGCCAGTACTCGGTATACCCTGAAGCAACAAAAAAATATCAAGACATGAAAAAGTTATTCTGGTGGCCTAGGATGAAGAAGGACATTGCAGAATTCGTTTCCAAATGCCTTACCCGTCAAAAGATCAAAGTTGAACATCAAAGACCCTCTGGACCGCTTCAGCCATTGGACATTCCAGAGTGGAAATGGGAGTCTATAGCCATAGACTTTGTAGTTGGATTACCCAGAATGCCAGCAGGACATGACTCAATCTGGGTTATAATTGACAGATTGACTAAGACCGCTCACTTCTTGCCCGTCAGGACCACTTATTCCGTGGAGAAGTATGCCAAGTTGTATATTGCAGAGATAGTCCGACTACATGGGGCACCAACTAGTATTATCTCAGACAGAGACCCTAAGTTTACTTTTCGCTTTTGGGGAGCACTGCAGAAAGCTTTTGGGACTCGGCTACATCTGAGTACCTCTCATCATCCCGAAACCGACGAACAGTCTGAAAGAACAATACAAACTTTAGAAGATATGTTGCGGGCTTGTATACTAGAAGAAGGCGGTGACTTGGGAAAGTAATTGTCGTTAGTATAGTTTGCCTACAACAACAGTTTTCATTCGAGTATAGGCATGGCGCCCTATGAAGCACTCTACGGGAGAAAAAGCCGGTCGCTAGTATGTTGGTTTGAAACAGGAGAAAAGTTGCTATTGGGGCCAGATTTGGTGCAAGAAACAACAGACAAAATTAGGCATATCAAGGAAAAGTTAAAGAAAGCCCAAGACCACTAGAAGAGTTATGCAGATCAGCAGAGAAAGCCTCCGGAATTTGAAGAAGGCGACCATGTATTTTTGAAGGTTACACCCTACACTGCTGCTGCCAGAGCAATGATAACAAAGAAGCTGCAACCTCGATTCATTGGTCCATATAAGATTCTCCGAAAAGTAGGACCCGTTGCTGATCAACTTGCTTTGCCACCTCATCTTTCGAACCTTCACGATGTTTTTCACGTATCCCAACTCCAGAAGTATGTGTTTGATCCCTCGCACATTTTTGGAAGCCAATGACATTCTGTTGAAGCCCAACGTCTCATATCAGTTGAAGCCAATAAGGATTCTAGACCGAAGAGAAAAGACACTAAGAAACAAGGTGATTCCATTAGTGAAGGTCCTCTAGGAGAACATTGATTCCTCAGAAATCACTTGGGAGAAGGATCAAGATATGAGAAGCACATATCCATAGTTATTTACATAGTTGAGGTAATTGCTAATTTTGAGGGCAAAATTATTTTAAGGGGGGTAAAATTATAACATCCCGAAAATCTATCAAAGAGGCTTAGGACTTAAGGGATTGATTACAATTTACAAAGAAAAGGAAGAAGGATTAGTTGCAAGTAAAAAGAAACAAAGATAACATGAATATTTGAATATGAACTGTCATATTCGAATAATACTCGAATATGAGCTGTTAATATTCGAATAGTATTCGAATATGCATGTCCATATTCGAATAGTATTCTAATATTCCACATCATATTCGAATAGTATTCGAATATGCAAGATAGTATTCGAATATGCAAGTGAAGAACTGAATACAGGAGCCTTATATTCGAATATATATTCGAATATGGACCCCAAAGTCCATAAATAGGGGTGCCTTGTCTCCAAACTGGCTGTTCTTCAGTTTCCTCACTTCTCACACTACTAAAACCTATGTTCCCAAACCAACTACGTCAAAAATCTTTCATCCTAAGGCTTCCATCTCATAAAACTAAGGTTCCAAACGGTTTGAATCAGATTCGGAGGCACTACAGTAAAGGAACCGGAGTAGGAGATTGGGCCTGGAGGCGAAGGATAAAAGGATTTAGGGAAGTTCCAGGTAACCCTGAAACTTGGAATTTAGGAACATGTGACTAGGGAATGATATGAATATGCTATTAGGGAAATCAAACTAATATACTTTGTTTAAAGTTTGATGTATGATTGAATTATGCATACTATGTTTGAAATATGCATGATATGATTGATATGTGTATGAATTTCATAGGCTTTATGTTGATGAATGATGCATGTGATATCGTGAAACACGTTAAAGGTATAAATAAGCTTTTCTAGAATTTAATGTGACACTAACTGGGAAGATGAGAATGTAGGGTTCTCCCGAAAGGGGCAGATAACCTGAAGTACTAGACTATCCCAAGAACGGGGTAGATAGTCTAGTGCAAAGGGGCTATCCCGAAAGGGGTAGATAGTCCCTGGGCTAGCCCGAGAGAGGGTTGGTTTCCCGGCAGTAGTATCCTGGGGGGACGCCTGCCAGGACCATGATGATGAGCTCAGCTGTGCATTCACTGTCATGCACCCATGGTGGACTCCCGGTGCACAGGGTTTCCCAATAAAAAAGGAAAGAAATGAAATGGATAATGACCATGCATGCATATCTATGTGTTTGACATCTATACTTGATTTGTGTATGATTGTTAGGGTTTGGATTTGGGACGGTTTTCCAGTTAGACTGGCTATAACACTGTATAAAACTATTTTCACTGTCGACGGGTTACTCAGTTATTTGTCGAGCATATAATTGACGGTTACAATATTGCAGGTGGCTCGGACTCGGAGGGTGTCAGCGCGTGAGCAGTTTTGCAGCCTCTTTTCTGTTACTGAGATAGTCATTAGTATCTTTGTATGGCTACCTTAATTGGACATGTACATATTCTCTGGAATATAGATGAAACACTGATGTATATATTAGTATTTTGATATATGTATATACTTTATTAAATTCCGTTGTGTTTGGTTTTTTTTTTAAAAAAAACTACCCTAAAAATCTAGTGTTACAATTTGGTATCAGAGCAGTTTGGTCCTACCTGGATTGTGTTATCCCAATGCGTAACTTAGATAAAAGTCCAGAGAAATAAGTCCTGTCTTAACCTGAGATGTTGAGCGTATGTGATTCATTATATTGAGCCTGATCAACTCAGTGTGGTGTGTTGTATGCAGGAAGAAATGGCAGCCAGACCACCCGGTAGACCTCGTACTAACACCAATGCAACACCAACTCCGAGTGATTCTCCACTAATATAGTAGATGGCACAAGCAATGACTCAAATGATGGAGGCGCAAGGATGGGTAGACCGATATCAGAGTTTCCATAGACATGACCCACCCATTTTCTCTGGTGGAAGAATTCCATGATAGCAGAAGAGTGGCTGGATTAGTTGGAGGAGATATTTAGAGTAACTAGATCTGCCGATCAGGATAAGGTGGAGTTGGCTACTTATAGACTGAGAGGAGAAGCGGCACAGTGGTGGAAGCGGTATCGTGAACATATGGAGGCAACAGGAGGCCATGTGACATGCGAGGAATTTAAGACTCTATTTCTGAACAAATATTTTCCCTCTAATGTGAAGGATCAAAAGGAGATAGAATTTTTGACACTACAACAGGGAGACATGACGGTGGACGAATATGTTGCCAGATTTGAGAGTTTAGGTCGATTCTTGAACAATCTTCAGAACCAACCTGATGAGGCATGGAAGTGTAAGAGGTTTGAGCAAGGACTTAGGCCCGAGGTTAGAAACTTAGTGATCACTCAGAAAATCCGGGAGTATCAGACCCTGATTCAAACATGCAAACTAGCTGAACAGTCATTGGCCGCAGTGGCGGCTAGTAGACAGCTGATGTGGAAACGCAAGAGGGAGGAAGGAAGTTCAAAAGGAGGAAAAGGCAAGGAAGTAGTTGACAAAGGCAAGAATACCATCCATAAATGTAAGAACTGCGAGAAACTTCACAGAGGAGAGTGCTACAAGAACAAAAGGGTTTGTTTCATATGTCATAAGCCAGGACATCTTAGCTGGCAATGCTCAGATAAGGATCGGAAGCCAGTAGAGGAGGACAAGGAGAAGAAGAAGAACTCTGTGAGAGGCCGAGTCTATACGTTGAATGCAGAAGAGGATGACCATTCCAAGGATCTTATCCAAGGTACGGGATTAATAAAAGCAAAACCTGTTAATATTCTGTTTGATTCTGGTGCAACTCACTCATTCATATCAGTAGATTGTGCAAAGAGAATATATTTTCCTGTCTCTAAGCTAGCTTCCAAAGTGTTAGTATCTACTCCATCCAAAGAGAACATCTGTACGACAACCATGTGTTCCCTAGTGTTCCTAGATTTTCAAGGCAAGACTTTCTGCATAGATCTGTATTGCCTACCGATGAAGGGACTAGATGTGATTTTAGGCATGGAATGACTCAAAGCTCACAAGGTCAGAATTGATTGTGCCACCAAGACCCTGCATATTCCAGACCAAGGCTTGGAGATATACTGTACGCATCATCCTACTTCTGATTTCCATAATCTGCCTAAGTATGATATTGGCCCAAAGTATTTGATTGTCTGTATGAGCAATGTTAAGAATTTGGTGCGTCTTGATTGTCTCCCTATAGTCCGAGACTTTCTAGATGTATTTCCCGAACACATAGAATCCTTGCCACCCGAAAGGGAAGTAGAGTTCTCGATTGAGCTAATTCCGGGAGTTGGACTTGTCTCTAAGGAACCATACCGAATGGCACCGTTAGAATTGGCAGAAGTAAAGCGCCAGATTGAAGAACTAATGCAGAAGCAATTCATTAGACCAAGCGGTTCATCGTGAGGAGCCCTGGTATTGGTTGTTAAGAAGAAAGATGGGAAATTGCGGCTGTGTGTAGACTACAGAGAGCTGAATAAGCTGACAGTGAAGAATAAGTATCATTTGCCGCGGATTGATGATTTACTTGATCAGTTGCGTGGAGCCAAGGTGTTTTCAAAGATTGGTCTTCGATTAGGATATCATCAAATCAGAATCAAGCCTGAGGATATTCCTAAGACTGCTTTCCGGACGAGGTACGGTCATTATGAGTACTTGGTGATACCGTTTGTATTGACAAATGCTCCTGCTATCTTCATGGACTACATGAACCGGATTTTTCGACCCTACTTGGAAAAGTTTGTTGTAGTTTTCATTGACGATATTCTCATCTACTCCAAGACTGCAGAGGAACATGGAGAGCACTTAAGATTGGTGCTAGGAATACTCCGAGAGAAGCAAATGTATGCTAAGTTGGATAAGTGTGATTTTTGGCTAGAAGAAGTTCAATTTCTAAGCCATGTGATTAACAAAGATGGTGTGGCTGTGGACCCAAACAAAGTTGAAGCTGTGATGAAATGGGAAAGACTAAGTAATGCTACGGAAATCCGAAGTTTTTTTGGACTAGCAGGGTACTACCGGCAATTCATCAAGGGATTCTCTCAGATTGCCATTCCCTTGACTAAGTTAACAAGAAAGGGTGTTCCGTTTGTGTGGGATGCCATGTGCAAAGACAGCTTTCAGTTGTTGAAGGAAAAGCTAACAAGAATGCCGGTGTTGGTAATTCCTGATCCGACCAAGAATTTTCAAGTGTATTGCGATGCGTCTAAGCAAGGCTTGGGGTGTGTACTTATGCAAGAAGGACAAGCAGTTTCTTACACTTCCCAACAGTTGTGACCGCATGAAGCAAATTACCCAACGCATGACTTGGAGTTAGCTGCAGTGGTTTTTGCGTTGAAAGTTTGGAGGCACTATTTGTACGGAGTCACATTTGAAGTGTTCAGTGACCACAAAAGTTTGAAGTACTTGTTCAATCAAAAGGAGCTGAACATGAGACAGGGGCGATTGACGGAATTTCTGAAAGATCACGATTTTGAGTTAAAGTATCATCCAGGAAAGGCTAATGTAGTGGCCGATGCATTAAGCAGAAAATCCTTGCACGTGTCGACTATGATGATTCATCAAATGGAGCTCTTGGAGAAATTCAGAGATCTACACTTGGATGTGTCTTGCTACGATGATAGCATCTCTATGTATAAGCTTGACTTGAAGGATACACTTAGAGACCGAATCCGAGAAGCACAGAAGCAAGATTATGACGTACAGAAGTTCAGGGAACAAGAGGATTTCCCTTTAATTTGTGACGGGATGATCTTATTCAGAGACAGAGTATGTGTTCCGAATAATGCAAAGATTAGGAAGACAGTGCTTGAAGAGAGTCACAATAGCCAATACTTGATACACCCTGGAGCTACAAAAATGTATCAAGACATGAAAAAGTTATTCTGGTGGCCTGGGATGAAGAAGGACATTGCAGAATTCGTTTCCAAATGCCTTACCCGTCAAAAGATTAAAGTTGAACATCAAAGACCCTCTGGACCGATTCAGCCATTGGACATTCCAGAGTGGAAATGGGAGTCTATAGCCATGGACTTTGTAGTTGGATTACCCAGAATGCCAGCAGGACATGACTTAATCTGGGTTATCATTGACAGATTGACTAAGACCGCTCACTTCTTGCCCGTCAAGACCACTTATTCCGTGGAGAAGTATGCCAAGTTGTATATTGTAGAGATAGTCCGCTACATGAGGCACCAACTTGTATTATCTCAGACAGAGACCCTAAGTTTACTTCTTGCTTCTGGGGAGCACTGCAGAAAGCTTTTGGGACTCGGCTACATCTGAGTACCTTTCATCATCCCCAAACCGACGGACAGTCCGAAAGAACAATACAGACTTTAGAAGATATGTTGTGGGCTTGTATACTAGAAGAAGGTTGTGACTGGGGAAAGTATTTGTCGTTAGTATAGTTTGCCTACAACAACAGTTTTCATTCAAGTATAGGCATGGCGCCCTATGAAGCACTCTACGAGAGAAAATGCCAGTCGCTAGTATGTTGGTTTGAAACAGGAGAAAAGTTGCTATTCGGGCCGGATTTGGTGCAAGAAACAACAGACAAAATTAGGCATATCAAGGAAAAGTTAAAGAAAGTCCAAGACCGCCAGAAGAGTTATGCAGATAAGCGGAGAAAGCCTCTGGAATTTGAAGAAGGTGACCATGTATTTTTGAAGGTTACACCCTACACTGCTGTTGGCAGAGCAATGAGAACAAAGAAGCTGCAACCTCGATTCGGTTGTCCTTATCAGATTCTCTGAAAAGTAGGATCTGTTGCTTATCAACTTGCTTTGCCACCTCATCTTTCGAACCTTCACAACGTTTTTCACGTATCCCAACTCCAGAAGTACGTGTCTGATCCCTTGCACATTTTGGAAGCAGATGACATTCCGTTGAAGCCCAATGTCTCATATCAGTTGAAGCCTATAAGGATTCTAGACCGAGGAGCAAAGACATTAAGAAACAAGGTGATTCCATTAGTGAAGGTCCTCTTGGAGAACATTGATTCCTCAGAAATCACTTGGGAGAAGGATCAAGATATGAGAAGCACATATCCAGAGTTATTTACATAGTTGAGGTAATTGCTAATTTTGTGGGCAAAATTATTTTAAGGGGGTAGAATTGTAACATCTTGAAAATCCATCAAAGAGGCTTAGGACTTAAGGGATTGATTACAATTTACAAAGAGAAGGAAGAAGGATTAGTTGCAAGTAAAAAGAAACAAAGATAACATGAATATTTGAATATGAACTGTAATATTCGAATATGAGTTGTCAATATTCGAATAGTATTCGAATATGCATGTCCATAGTCGAATAATATTCGAATATGCCACGTCATATTCGAATAGTATTCGAATATACAAGATAGTATTCGAATATGCAAGTGAAGAACTGAATACAAGAGCCTTATATTCGAATATATATTCGAATATGAACCCCAAAGTTCATAAATAGGGGTGCCTTGTCTCCAAACTGGTTGTTCTTTAGTTTCCTCACTTCTCACACTCCTAAAACCTCTGTTCCCAAACCAACTACGTCACAACTCTTTCATCCTAAGGCTTCCATCTCATAAAACTAAGGTTCCAAACGGTTTTTGTAACACTCTCAATTTTGCTAATTAATTACTAAATAGGAAATTATTCCGCTAGAAAAATATTTCGATTCCGATTATATGATTAGAAAATATTGGAGAACGATATATTTTAATTCTAGAATTTTTCGTTGCGTTTTTAATTTTATAGTGCACGCATAACGATCGAAATATACCAGTTATTCCAAACATATTTACATTCTAGAGTATTAATCAATAAAAGACAAATCCCTCTAACACTCCATACTCTCCATGTAGTCAAACCATACCCTAGACATAGGGAACTTGATTTGCTTCAACCACTCCAACTATTCACACCATGCCTTCATGTACCCCTCAACTATTCAACAAAGCTCTCCAAACACTCCAAGACCCCTCAAAAAAACTCAGCCCACTTCCTCTATAAATAGGGGACTCTACTTCACTTCCAAACACACCAAAGCACAAGCTTCTCTTCTCCTTTCTCTCTAAAATTTTCTTGAGTCCAAAATTGGTGTTGCTTGTAGTGATAACTTTGGAAGCTCTACCCTTCATCAACCCCTTTAATCCTTGAAGATAACCTTGGTAAGGGGAAGTGAGAATAGCTTAGTGTAGAATTTAGTTGGGTATTTGGGTGAGGGTTGGCCCTAGACCCTCTTCATTCATTAACTTTCAAAGCTGGTTCTGTCTTATGCCTGTTGATTTAGAGCCCATATTTTGGGAATTGATCATTGGATAATTCAGCTCCATGCTTAAAAATCATTTTAAGATGTGTTTTAACTACTGGTAAAGTTTCATAATTTTTGGATGATGTTAAGACCTTATTTTGATTCTTGAAACATTATTGCTCTATTCTATCTGGTGAGTTCATGCTACTGGAGTTACTTTGTGCGTATCATTAAAGCCTCTTATTCTGTTTAGATGCGTACGAAAATTTGTATGATGATATATCTGTGTGTTAGCTTTCCAGATTGGTATCATTTGTAATTTTTGATCTTGTGTTTGATTTTATATGGATTTTTGAGTGACACAAGGTCATTTCTGGAAAGTCAGAACGTTTTGGTTTTTCTGCACCATTTGGGAAACAGATTTAACTTATGAAAATTTTTATGAAAAACTAGACTCAAAGTGGATCATTTTTGGGTTGGTTTCATAAATTTTTAGTAACTGAGTGATTTTATAAAAATCGTTGAAGATGAAGATCCTGTTACTGTAGTTTTCTGTTTTGCTGGAAAAAGTTGTAACTTTGAGAAACTATTTCGCACTGTATTACTACTCAAAAATTCTTGAAAAATTTATATGTTGTATGTTAATATATCTACTATATCATATCAAAAATTCATATTTTTCTGGGCACATATGAATTTATTATACTTTTTTAGACTAGCTACTGCCAGATTCTGTACAGTTTGAAAGAAGGATTTTTCTGGCGATCTTAAGTATTTTAAAAAATTCTGGAAAAATTCTATTTTGACCCTAACCCTGTGAAGTAACTGTATAAATTAATTGGGGACCAAATAAAATCGTTTAATATTTATTTTATCCCTTTTAAAGAAAGGACAACATGCTGAAGAGTCACTGAAACAAAGGAAAAACCACTTTTCCTTCAACTTCTGAATATTCGAAATTTATGAGCTTTTTAATACCAAATAAATCATTTTTAAGATGATAATGATGTTTTCAAGGCTAAATGATTGTTTTGGACTTATTTATAAATTCCTATAATTTTTGGATATGGTTTAAATGATAATATGTCTAAAAGGACTAAAGTAAATTTCAAACAATGGTGCTAATAGTAGAAGTTAATAAAGGCCTAAGTGCCAAAAGATGAATATAGAAAATGTGAAAATTAAATATATGACTTTTAAAGGTGTATTCTCCCTATTAGGAGTATTATATGAATACCATGATAATTGCTTTGTTTTTGGGAATTAAACTGAAATCTGTGGTAAAGGATTTGACAAGTGGTGTGATTAGTAATCTTTTTGCAAAATGCTGTTTGAGCCTAGTTGTATGGATGGGATGTGAACCTGGTTGAATCCTTGTGATAAACTATGCTTAAAAGTACTAAAACACCTTGAGATTGTATGTTTTGAAAATAGTATTTTCAAAAACTTCTATTAAGGAGGAATAAAAGCTAAAAGTGGTGCGTTGGCACAATAACGTTATACTCTAGGGAGTGGGTTTTGGCCTTTGGGGGCTTTAACCAGAGTGTGAGATGCCTAGGGGACTCGGTGGTAGCTCCCCGATGTCGGGCTACTCACTGAAAAAGCTCGGTTACCTCGACACGTCTCTAAGTATATTCTGGATCGGTGGAGAGTACTGAGGTACATGGACTTGTACGAACGAAGTATGACTCCCGGTCACCTCCTTAATAGAAAGAGTCGCTAGCGATGATGTCGTTTTTGTTTTTTTTTTTTGGAGTCTCATGCATTACGGTATCCTTGAATGTGCATGTTGTATGATGTTACGAGTAAGAATATCGATTGTAAGCTATTATAGATTTTCTGTTTAAAAATCTAAATATCCTGACTCTACTTCTATCAAACTTTGTTGTATCTCACTCCTCTGTTTTGTGTTGTATTTATCTGTCTATGTATATATCTATTACGCGATACAATAGATGGCGGCTCGAGAGACCCTCTTGGAAATCAACTGCCCAATTGAATTTGGCTACTGGGAGCATGATGTATCTTGTGGGACGTCCACTTTTGTAGGAGAAGTATCCTTCTGGATATCTCATCCGTCACTACCGATGCTCCGGCCCACTTACATTAGAGCGACTTTGACGTTGGTTATTCGGACACCCCCTGGTCTCATGCCTGTACCCGCAGCGTTCCGACCCACTTCTCATCCTTCTTATTTCACTCTGTCTCTTGTGGAGCAGTACTCTGGTGGCCAGGGTTGGTTTTTCAACTCGCCTAGGGAGAGCTCTCCTGAGAGTGATCCGAGTGAAGATACTGGGATGGAGAGTGCAGCGTCCTTTATTTAGTTATATTTTCGTTAAGACATTTTGGATGGCTGTAATATTTGATCAGTGCATTTCCTATGTACGACATCTTCTACTCTTCGAGTGGTAGAGTATTTTTTTGTCATGTCGTCTAGGATTCCCAGTAATTTATGTTTTGTTATCTGACTAATTAATATATCTATGTTATATTAGCTTATCGTATGTGTGTTAGTTACCAATTCTAAACTTTCATTCGACTAGGTCTCATTACCGTTTCGAATATACAACTATTAAGTTTCGAAAAATTTTACTCGAAATTTAACCTCTCGATACGAGTATGATGAATTAGCCTTAATAACTTTAATTGAATAGCTCATTCCGCTTAGTATAAATTGGGGCGTTACAGTTTGAATCAGATCGAAGGCACTATAGTAAAGGAACCGGAGTAGGAGAATGGGCTTGGAGGCAAAGGATAAAAGAATTCAGGGAAGTTCCAAGTAACCCTGAAACTTGGAATTTAGGAGCATGTGACTAGGGAATGATAGGAATATGCTATTAGGGAAATCAAACTAATATACTTTGTTTAAAGTTTGATATATGATTGAATTACGCATACTATGTTTGAAATATGCATGATATGATTGATATGTGTATGAATTTGATAGGCTTTATGTTTATGAATGATGCATGTGATATCGTGAAACAAGGTTTTCCAAAATTTAATGTGACACTAACTGGGAATTTGATATTGAAATGATTTTAAAATAGTTTGAAAAGGATTGTGTCCCAGTATTAGTATATTCAAATATGTCTTTGAATATGGGATGCCGCGTTCAAATAGATATATGAATATAACACCTCTGTCACATAAAATCCGAGTGTGGAGTACATGGTAATCGGATAAGTGTATACTGGAAACCCTTATTTGTACGCTACGTGATTGATATGACTGTGTGATGCATTAGAACTGAAAATGGAAATGTTAAAAGAGACTCTTCCCACTCAATAGAGATTGAGTAAGAAGGTTAAGTTCCTCCGGATGTAGACCGGGTAAGAGGACAGAGCAGGAAAATGGAAAGATGAGAATGTAGGGTTCTCCTGAAAGGGGCAGATAACCTGAAGTGCTAGACTATCCCAAGAACAGGGTAGATAGTCTAGTGCAAAGAAGCTATCCCGAAATGGGTAAAAAGTCCCTGGGCTAGCTCGAGAGAGGGTTGGTAGCCTGGCAGTAGGATTCTGGGGGGATGCCTGCCAGGACCATGATGATGAGCTCAGTTGTCCATTCACTTTCATGCACCCATGGTGGACTCCCGGTGCACAGGGTTTCCCATTAAAAGAGGAAACAAATGAAATGAATAATGACCATGCATGCATATCTATGTGTTTGACATCTATACTTGATTTGTGTATGATTGTTAAAAACATCAAATAATTTAATAAATTTAAAATATGCGTTTTCATTTTTAGAGTAAAAACCACCCTACATTTCATTTCTATAGTACATGAATTCTAGAAACAAATGTTCCTATTTTAAAAATATAAAAAATAGTGTAAATTAAGTTAGAAACTTCACGGTGAACAATACACTGTTGTTAAAAAACTCAAATAATTTAATAAATTTAAAATATGCGTTATCAATTTTAAAGTAAAAAACACCCTACATTTCATGTCTATAGTACACGATTTCTAGAAACAAATGTTACTATTTTAAAAATATAAAAATAGCCTAAATTAAGCTAGAAACTTCATGGTGAACCATACATTGTTGTCAAAAAAATTAATAATTTAATAAATTTAAAATATGTGTTTACATTTTTAAAGTAAAAAACACCCTATTTTTCAAGTGTACAGTACGCGATTTCTAGAAACAATTCTTTCAATTTTTAAAATATCAAAAATTGTAAAAATTAAGCTAGAAACTTTATAGGGGAACAATAGATTGTTTTAACAAAAATAAAATAATTTAATATATTTAAAATACCACTTTAATTTTTAAAGTAAAAAACCCTATTTTTCAAATGTATAGTACACGATTTCTAGAAACAAATGTTACAATTTTAAAAATATAAACGATTGTGTAAATTCAGCTAGAAACTTTTTGGGGAACAATACATGGTTTTAAAAAAAATAAAATAATTTAAAAAATTGAAAATATGGGTTTTCATTTTAAAAGTAAAAAACACCGTATATTTCAAGTCTATAGTACACGATTTTTAGAAACAAATATTGCAATTTTAAAAATATAAAAAATTTGTCTAAATTAAGCTCGAAACTTCATGGGGAAAATTACATTATTTTTAAAAAAGTCAAATAATTTAATAAATTTTAAATACACATTTTCACTTTTGAAGTAAAAAACACCTTAATTTTCAAGTGTAAAGTTCTCGATTTCTAGAAATAAATGTTGCCATTTTAAAAATAAAAAAATTTATAAATTAACCTAGAAACTTTATGGGGAATAATATATTGTTTTCAAACAAATAAAAAATTTAATAAATTTAAAATATGCATTTTAATTTTTAAAGTAAAAAACACTCTACATTTCATGTCTATAGTACATGATTTCTAGAAACAAATATTACTATTTTAAAAATATAAAAATAGTGTAATTTAAGCTATAATCTTCTTGGTGAAGAATACATTGTGGTAAAAAAAATTAAATAATTTAATAAATTTAAAATAAGCATTTTAATTTTTAAAGTAAAAAACACCCTATATAGTATACGATTTCTACAAATAAATGTTACAATTTTAAAAATATAAAAAATTGTGTAAATTACGGTAGAAACTTCACGGTAAACAATACATTGATTTCAAAAAAAATTAAATAATTTAATAAATTCAAAATATGCGTTTTCATTTTTTTAGTAAAAAACACCCTATATTTCACGTCTATAGTACACGATTTCTAGAAACAAATGTTACTATTATAAAAATATAAAAATAGTGTAAATTAAGCTAGAAACTTCATGCTGAACCATACATTGTTGTCAAAAAATTAAATAATTTAATAAATTTAAAATATGCGTTTACATTTTGAAAGTAAAAACGACCCTATTTTTCAAGTGTATAATACACGATTTCTAGAAACAATTGTTTCAATTTTAAAAATATCAAAAATTGTAAAAATTAAGCTAGAAACTTTATAGGGGAACAATAGATTGTTTTAAAAAAAATAAAATATTTTAATAAATTTAAAATATCATTTTAAATTTTACAGTAAAAAAAAAACCCTATTTTTCAAGTGTATAGTACACGCTTTCTAGAAACAAATGTTGCAATTTTAAAAATATAAACAATTGTGTAAATTAAGCTAGAAACCTTTTGGGGAACAATACATGGTTTTCAAAAAAATAAAATAATTTAATAAATTGAAAATATGGGTTTTCATTTTTAAAGTAAAAAACACCTTATATTTCAAGTCTATAGTACACGATTTTTAGAAAAAAATATTGCAATTTTAAAAATATAAAAAATTGTGTAAATTAAGCTAGAAACTTCATGGGGAAATTTATATTATTTTAAAAAATTTCAAATAATTTAATAAATTTTAAATACGCTTTTTCATTTTTGAAGTAAAAAACATCTTAATTTTCAAGTGTATCGTTCACGATTTCTAGAAACAAATGTTGCCATTTTAAAAATATAAAAAAATTTGTAAATTAACCTAGAAACTTTATGGGGAACAATATATTGTTTTCAAAAAAATAAAAAACTTAATAAATTTAAAATATGTGTTTTAATTTTTAAAGTAAGAAACACCCTATTTTTCAACTGTATAGTACACGATTTTTAGAAACAAATGTTGCAATTATAAAAATATAAAATTTTTTTTTTACTAAACTAGAAACTTTGTGGTGAAATATATATTGTTTTCAAAAAAATCAAAAAATTTAATAAATTTAAAATATGCATTTTCATTTTTAAAGTAAAAACACCCAATTTTTCATGTGATAGAACACGATTTCTAGAAACAAATGTTGCAAATTTTAAAAAAAAATCAAATAGTGAAAATTAAGCTAGAAACTTTATTGTGAATAATACATGGTTGTAAAAAAAAATCAAATAATTTAATAAGTTTAAAATATGAGTTTTCGTTTTATTAGTAAAAATCACCCTATTTTTCAAGTGGATATTACACAATTTCTAGAAACAAATGTTCATATTTTAAAAATATTAAATATAGTGTAAATTAAGATAGAAACTTCATGGTGAACAATACATTGTTTTAAAAAACACAAAAAAGTTATTAATTTTAAAATATGCATTTTAATTTTTAAAGTAAAAAACACTCTGTTTTTCAAGTGTATATGACATGATTTCTAGAAACAAATATTGATATATAAAAATTATAAAAAAAGAGTTTAAATTAAGCTAGAAACTTCATGGTGAACAATACATTGTTTTCAAACAATTCAAATAACTTAATAAATTTAAAATATGCATTTTCATTTTTCAGTAAAAAACAACCTATTTTTCAATTGTACAGTACACGATTTCTAGAAACAAGTGTTAATATTTTAAAATAGAAAAAATAGTGTAAATTAAGCTAGAAACTTCTTGGTGACAATACATTGTTTTCAAAAAAATTAAATAATTTATTAAATTTAAAATATGCGTTTTAATTTATAAAGTTAAAAACACCCAATTTTTCAAGTGTATAGTACGCGATTTCTAGAAATAAATGTTTCAAATTTAAAAATATATCAAATTATAAAATTTAAGCTAGAAACATTACGGGGAATAATACATTGGTTTAAAAAAAACAAATGATTTAATAAATTTAAAATATGCATTTTACTTTTTTAAAGTAAAAAACACCCTATTTTTAAAGTGTATAGTACACAATTTTTAGAAAAAAATGTTTCAATTATAAAAATATAAAAAATTGTGTAAATTAAGCTAGAAACTTCATGGGGAAAATTAGGTTATTTTATAAAAAATCAAATAACTTATTAAATTTAAATATGCGTTTTCCTTTTAAAAGTAAAGAACACCCTAATTTTCAAGTGTATAGTACACGAATTCTAGAAACAAATGTTGATATTTTAAAAATAGAAAAAAATAGTTTAAATTAAGCTAGAATATTCTTAGTGAACAAAACATTGTTGTAAAAAAAATCAAATATTTAATAAATTTAAAATATGCGTTTCATTTTTAAAGTAAAAAACACTTTATATTTCAAGTCTATAGTACACGATTTCTACAAACAAATGTTGCAATTTTAAAAATATAAAAAATTGTGTAAATTAAGGTAGAAACTTCATGGTAAACAATAAATTGATTACAAAAAAAATTAAATAATTTAATAAATTGAAAAAATGCGTTTTCATTTTTAAAGTGAAAAACACATTATTTTTCACGTGTATAGTACGCGATTTCTAGAAACAAATGTTTCAATATTCAAAATATTAATAATTATAAAAATTAAGCTAGTATCTTTATGGGGAACAATAGATTTTTTTTAAAAAAAAATCAAAAAAATTATTAAATTTAAAATATGCATTTTAATTTTTAAAGTAAAAAACACCCTATTTTTAAAGTGTATAGTACACAATTTTTAGAAAAAAAATGTTTCAATTATAAAAATATAAAAAATTGTGTAAATTAAGCTAGAAACTTCATGGGGAAAATTACGTTATTTTAAAAAAATCAAATAACTTAATAAATTTAAATATGCGTTTTCCTTTTAAAAGTATGGAACACCCTAATTTTCAAGTGTAATGTACACGAATTCTAGAAACAAATGCTGATATTTTAAAAATAGAAAAAATAGTTTAAATTAAGCTAGAAACTTCATGGTGAACAACACATTGTTGTCAAAAAAAACCAATAATTTATTCAATTTAAAATATGCGTTTTCAAGTGTATGGTACACGATTTCTAGAAAAAAATGTTGATATTTTAAAAATATAACTAAAAGTGTAAATTAAGCTAGAAACTTCATGGTGAAAAATACATTGTTGTCAAAAAAATTAAATAATTTAATAAATTTAAAATATGCGTTTTCTTTTTCAAAGTAAAAAACACCCTATATTTCAAGTGTATAGTACACGATTTCTAGAAACAAATGTTGATATTTAAAAAATATAAAAAATAGTGTAAATTAAGCTAGAAACTTCTGTGTGAACAATACATTGTTGTAAAAAAAATCAAATAATTTAATAAATTTAAAATATGCGTTTTCATTTTTTTAGTAAAAAATACCCTATTTTTCAAGTGTATAGTACACGATTTCTAGAATCAAATGTTGATATTTAAAAAATATAAACAACAATAGTGTAAAATAAGCTAGAAACTTTATTGGGAAAAATACATTGTTTTCAAAAAAAATAAATATATTAATAAATTTAACTTATGCGTTTTAATATTTAAAGTAAAAAACACCCTATTTTTCAAGTGTATAGTACACGATTTTTAGAAACAAATGTTGCAATTATAAAAATATAAAAAAATTGTCTAAATTAAGCTAGAAAATTTATTGGGAACAATACATTGTTTTCAAAAAAAATAAATATATTAATAAATTTAGAATATTCGCTTTATTTTTTTAAATAAAAAACACCCTATTTTTCAAGTGTATAGTACACAATTTTTAGAAACAAATGTTGCATTTAGAAAAATATAAAAAATTGTAAAAATAAAGGTAGAAATTCTATGGGGAACAATAGATTGTTTTTCAAAAAAATCAAATAATTTAATAAATTTAAAATATGCATTTTAATTTTTAAAGTAAAAAACACCCTATTTTTAAAGTGTATAGTACACAATTTTTAGAAAAAAATGTTTCAATTATAAAAATAAAAAAAATTGTGTAAATTAAGCTAGAAACTTCATGGGGAAAATTACGTTATTTTCAAAAAATCAAATAACTTAATAAATTTAAATATGCGTTTTCCTTTTAAAAGTAAAGAACACCCTAATTTTCAAGTGTATAGTACACGAATTCTAGAAACAAATGATGATATTTTAAAAATAGAAAAAAATAGTTTAAATTAAGCTAGAAACTTCATGGTGAACAACACATTGTTGTCAAAAAAAACCAATATTTTAATAAATTTAAAATATGCGCTTTTAAGTGTATGGTACACGATTTCTAGAAAAAAATGTTGATATTTTAAAAATATAACTAAAAGTGTAAATTAAGCCAGAAACTCCATGGTAAAAAATACATTGTTATCAAAAAAATTAAATAATTTAATAAATTTAAAATATGCGTTTTCTTTTTTAAAGTAAAAAAACCTATATTTCAAGTGTATAGTACACGATTTCTAGAAACAAATGTTGATATTTAAAAAATATAAAAAATAGTGTAAATTAAGCTAGAAACTTCTGTGTGCACAATACATTGCTGTAAAAAAAATCAAATAATTTAATAAATTTAAAATATGCGTTTTCATTTTTTTAGTAAAAAATACCCTATATTTCAAGTGTATAGTACACGAGTTCTAGAAACAAATGTTGATATTTAAAAAATATAAACAACAATAGTGTAAAATAAGCTAGAAACTTTATTGGGAAAAATACATTGTTTTCAAAAATAATAAATATATTAATAAATTTAAAATATCAGTTTTAATATTTAAAGTAAAAAACACCCTATTTTTCAAGTGTATAGTACACGATTTTTAGAAACAAATGTTGCAATTATAAAAATATAAAAAAATCTTCTAAATTAAGCTAGAAAATTTATTGGGAACAATACATTGTTTTCAAAAAAAATAAATATATTAATAAATTTAGAATATTCGCTTTAAATTTTTAAGTAAAAAACACCCTATTTTTTAAGTGTATAGTACACAATTTTTAGAAAGAAATGTTGCAATTATAAAAATATAAAAAATTGTAAAAATAAAGGTAGAAACTCTATGGGAAACAATAGATTGTTTTTCAAAAAAATCAAATAATTTAATAAATTTAAATATGCATTTTCATTTTTAAAGTAAAAAACACCCTATTTTTAAAGTGTATAGTGCACAATTTTTAGAAAAAAATGTTTCAATTATAAAAATATAAAAAATTGTGTAAATTAAGCTAGAAACTTCATGGGAAAAATTATGTTATTTTCAAAAAATCAAATAACTGAATAAATTTAAATATGCGTTTTCCTTTTAAAAGTAAAGAACACCCTAATTTTCAAGTGTAATGTACACGAATTCTAGAAACAAATGTTGATATTTTAAAAATAGAAAAAAATAGTTTAAATTAAGCTAGAAACTTCATGGTGAACAACACATTGTTGTCAAAAAAAACCAATAATTTAATAAATTTAAAATATGTGTTTTCAAGTGTATGGTACACGATTTCTAGAAAAAAAATGTTGATATTTTAAAAATATAACTAAAAGTGTAAATTAAGCAAGAAACTTCATGGTGAAAAATACATTGTTGTCAAAAAAATTAAATAATTTAATAAATTTAAAATATGCGTTTTCTTTTTTAAAGTAAAAAAACCTATATTTCAAGTGTATAGTACACGATTTCTAGAAACAAATGTTGATATTTAAAAAATATAAAAAATACTGTAAATTAAGCTAGAAACTTCTGTGTGTACAATACATTGTTGTAAAAAAAATTTAATATTTTAATAAATTTAAAATATGCGTTTTCATTTTTTTAGTAAAAAATACCGTATTTTTCAAGTGTATAGTACACGATTTCTAAAAATAAATGTTGATATTTAAAAAATATAAACAACAATAGTGTAAAATAAGCTAGAAACTTTATTGGGAAAAATACATTGTTTTCAAAAAAAAAAAAAATATATTAATAAATTTAAAATATGCGTTTTAATATTTAATGTAAAAAATACCCTATTTTTCAAGTGTATAGTACACGATTTTTAGAAACAAATGTTGCAATTATAAAAGAAATAAAAAAATATTCTAAATTAAGCTAGAAAATTTATTGGGAACAATAGATTGTTTTTCAAAAATATCAAATAATTTAATTAATTTAAAATATGCATTTTAATTTTTAAAGTAAAAAACACCCTATTTTTAAAGTGTATAGTACACAATTTTTAGAAAAAAATGTTTCAATTATAAAAATATAAAAAATTGTGTAAATTAAGCTTGAAACTTCATGGGGAAAATTACGTTATTTTCAAAAAATCAAATAACTTAATAAGTTTAAATATGCGTTTTCCTTTTAAAAGTAAAGAACACCATAATTTTCAAGTGTATAGTACACGAATTTTAAAAACTAATGTTGATATTTTAAAAATAGAAAAAAATAGTTTAAATTAAGCTAGAAACTTCATGGTGAACAACACATTGTTGTCAAAAAAAACCAATAATTTAATAAATTTAAAATATGCGTTTTCAAGTGTATGGTACACGATTTCTAGAAAAAAATGTTGATATTTTAAAAATATAACTAAAAGTGTAAATTAAGCTAGAAACTTCATGGGGAAAATTACGTTATTTTTAAAAAATCAAATAACTTAATAAATTTAAATATGCGTTTTCCTTTTAAAAGTAAAGAACACCCTAATTTTCAAGTGTATATTACACGAATTCTAGAAACAAATGTTGATATTTTAAAAATAGAAAAAAATAGTTTAAATTAAGCTAGAAACTTCATGGTGAACAACACATTGTTGTCAAAAAAAACCAATAATTTAATAAATTTAAAATATGCGTTTTCAAGTGTATGGTACACGATTTCTAGAAAAAAATGTTAATATTTTAAAAATATAACTAAAAGTGTAAATTAAGCTAGAAACTTCATGAGGAAAATTACGTTATTTTTAAAAAATCAAATAACTTAATAAATTTAAATATGCGTTTTCCTTTTAAAAGTAAAGAACACCCTAATTTTCAAGTGTATAGTACACGATTTCTCGAAACAAATGTTGCAATTTTAAAATATTAAAAATTTTATAAATTAACCTAGAAACTTTATGGGTACAATATATTGTTTTCAAAAAAATCAAATCATTTAATAACTTTAAAATATGCGTTTTCATTTTAAAAGTAAAAAACAGCCTATTTTTCATGTGTATAGTACACGATTTCTACAAACAAATGTTGCAATTTTAAAAATATAAAAAATTGTGTGAATTAAGCTACAAACTTCATCGTAAACAATGCATTGATTTAACAAAACACTTTAAATAATTTAATTAAAATATGCATTTTCATTTTTTTAGTAAAAAACATCCTATTTTTAAAGTGTATAGTACACAATTTTTAAAAACTAATGTTGATATTTTAAAAATAAAAAAATAGTGTAAATTAATCGAGAAACTTCATGGTGAACAATACATTGTTGTCAAAAAAATCAAATAATTTAATAAAATTAAAATATGCGTTTTCATTATTAAAGTAAAAAACACCCTATTTTTCAAGTGTATAGTACGCGATTTCTAGAAACAAATGTTACTATTTTAATAATATAAAAAATAGTTTAAATTAAGCTATAAAATTCTTGGTGAACAATACATTGTTGTCAAAAACATAAAATAATTTATTACATTTAAAATATGTGTTTTCATTTTTAAAGTAAAAAACACCCTATATTTCAAGCCTATAGTACACGATTTCTATAAACAAATATTGCAATTTGAAAAATATAAAAAAATTTGTAAATTAAGCAAGAAACTTTATGATGAACAATACATCAATTCAATAAAACTTAAATAATTTATTAAATTTAAAATATGCTTTTTCATTTTTTTTTCTAAAAAACAACTTATTTTTCAACTGATTTCTAGAAACAAATGTTGAAATTTTAAAAATATAAAAAGAATGTGTAAATTAAGCTAGAAACTTTATGGTGAACAATACATTGTTGTCAAAAAATCAAATAATGTAATAAATTTAAATCATGCCTTTTAATTTATTTAGTAAAAAACACCCCATTTTTCAAGTGTATTCTACACGATTTCTAGAAACAAATGTTGATATTTTAAAAATATAAAAAATAGTATAAATTAAGCTAGAAACTTCATGTTGAACAATACATTGTTGTCAAAAAAATCAAATAATTTAATAAATTTAAAATATGCGCTTTCATTTTTAAAGTAATAAACACCCTATATTTCATGTCTTTAGCACACGATTTCTACAAACAAATGTTGAAATTTTAAAAATATAAAAAATTGTATAAATTAAACAAGAAACTTCATGGTGAACAATACACTGATTTAAAAAAATTAAATAATTTAATAAATTTATTTTATTAGTAAAAAACACCCTATTTTTGAAGTGTATGGTACACAATTTCTAGAAAAAAATGTTGATATTTTAAAAATATAAATAGACGTGTAAATTAAGCTAGAAACTTCATGGTGAACAATACATTGTTGTTAAAAAATCAAATAATTTAATAAATTTAAAATATGTGTTTTTATATTTATTTTGTAAAAAATACCATATTTTTCAATTGCATAGTACACGATTTCTCAAAACAAATGTTGATATTTTAAATATAAAAAATAGTATAAATTAAGCTATAAACTTCATGGTTAAAATTACATCGTTGTTAAAAACATAAAATAATTTAATAAATTTAAAATATGTGTTTACATTTTTAAAGTAAAAAACTCCCTATATTTCAAGTCTATAGTACACAATTTTTAGAAACAAATTTTAGAATTTTAAAAAAATAAAAAAAATTTTAAATTAAGCTAGAAACTTTATTGGGAACAATACATTGTTTTTAAAAAAATTAAATATATTAATAAATTTAAAATATGTGTTTGAATTTTTAAAGTAAAAAAACCCTATTTTTCAAGTGTATACTACACGATTTTTAGAAACAAATGCTGCAATTATAACAATATAAAAAATTGTAAAAATTAAGTAAGAAACTTTATGGGGAACAATATATTGTTTTCCAAAAAATCAATTAATTTAATAAATTTAAAATATGCATTTTCATTTTTAAAGTAAAAAATACCCTATTTTTCAAGTGTATAGTACACGATTTTTAGAAACAAATCATGCAATTATAAAAATATAAACATTTTTGTAAATTATACAAGAAACTTCATTGTGAACAATACAATGTTTTCAAGAAAATCAAAAAATATAATATTTTTAAAATACGCACTTTCATTTTTAAAGTAAAAAACACCCTATTTTTCATGTGTATAGTACACGATTTCTAGATACAAATGGTGATATTTAAAAATGTAAAAAAATAGTGTAAATTAAGCAAGAAATTTCATGGTGAACAATACATTGTTGTCAAAAAAATCAAATAATCTAATAAATTTAAATCATGCATTTTCATTTTTTTAGTAAAAAACACCCTATTTTTCAAGTGTATAGTACACGATTTCTTGAAACAAATGTCGATATTTTAAAAATATAAAATATGTAACATCCCAATAAATTAAATGGTACATGCTTAGATTGATTACTAAGTATTACGAAATTGGGTTTAAATAGAACAAAAATAAAAAGGGGGACCTACTTGCAATTTTTAAAATATTGCAAAGTAGTCCTCCCACATTAATGAAAAGGGAAAAATCAAGAAAAGGACCCAAGTCCCCTTCACCATCTCAAACTCGCCACTCTCCTCTCTAACACTAGGTTAGAAATTCTCCTCCTTCTATCTAAAACCCACCACCCACATTCTCAATCCCAAGCCTTGCATGTGGTAATTTGGAGTCCTTAGGTCTCATCTTCCATTAAATTTCAGGTATTGGTAAGTAATTCCTATTCAACTCTTCCAATTCATGGTTCCTTTCTCCTCTACTCATTTGGGTGTGTGATTAATACTACTTAGGAACACCAAAAGAATCCAAGGAGCAAGCTAAAGGAAAGGGAAAAGAGGTGTTGGATTTGAGTTCCAAACCTTAGAGGAGAACTTTAAGAGCAAGGGTAAGAGGAGTTTTGTAAGGTAACCCCAAAACCCCAATAGTATAGCTAGCTAGAAATTGTGAATGGTAGGTTGAATTGTGTGATGCTAATTGTGATTGTGGCTTGAAATCATGTAAATTGTCTTGATGTTTGATGAAATTGGTTGTTTTGTTGTTATGTTAGTATGTTGCTTGCAATTGCGATTGTAATGTTTGAATGCACATTAGATGTTTGATGAAATGGCTCACATAGATGGGTTTATGGTTTTGGAAGTTAAATTGGGTTAAAGGTTTAGGTTGGTCAGAAACAGGGCATGATTTTGATGAAATTCCGAGTGTTAATGCTGTGACTTTGAACTTAAATTCGAAGCATTTTTATTATGACTTGTTCATCATTGTCTTCACAAGAGTTGTAGACATTCCTCTTAGCTTTTAAATTCCTTTGGTTTCACTAATTTGGAGGTCTACAACTCTAGTTATGACCCAATTACTGAGACAGGGTCAATTATGAAGTATCTGTTTTGTTAAATGTGTTTCCCTGTCAAAGATGTCTCTTTCTGGAAATCAAATGTTTAGAACTGGGTTTTGTGGTCTTCATAAGAGTTGTAGACAATCCTCTTAGCTTTCAAACGCACTTGGTTTCACTCAATTTGGAGGTCTACAACTCCATTTATGCCCAAAATACCAAGAGGATACAGTTTTGATGAAAACTCGAATTTGGCTGTTAGTGACTGGCGCTCAAGCGCCAGGGAAAAATTCCTGGCAGCATGAAAAGTGTGTCTGGTGCTCAAGCGCTAGGATGGGCGCTCAAGCGCCAGAGCCCTATACCTTCCTGACCTGTTTTAGCTTTCAAAATGCATTGAACCCTTCCATGGACATGTTCTAAGGTTGGAATAGATGGAATTAGGCCACAATGCTTTAGAACCATGCAAAGAAATATGTGATCGTATGATGTTGAGTATGAATGATTGCCTTTTGTATGTGATGAATGATGTATATTTTTAAACATGATTAGTTTATGATGAATATGGGATACCAATGCAACATATGATCAACTCTCCTCTTAACAAGAGTATGGGTTAAGGTCTTGGTACGAGAAAGAGATTGAGATTGAAATTTGCATTGGCTCATGCATTGTCATTGATGAACAAAATGGATTGCATATGCACCTTCGGGTGTTTGACCGAGCAGATTGAGGGTTCAAGGAGGGACGCTTCCTTTGACAACAGAGATCTCCATTGAGGGTGCGAACTGCCGGCACAAAACTAATGATAAAGGAAATCATACATTGCATTGCATTTCATTGACTCTATGATTTGAAAGTGCATTGTAATGGTAAATTAGATGCTTGAATGTTGTAGTTGCTTAGCTATAGAATTGGGAAGGGTTTGCTACTTGTTGCCTGTAACACTGTTGGAACATGTTTTGGATAAACCGGGTGTTACTGAGATATATGTCAAAGCATGTATCTCACGGTTACAGTGTTGCAGGTGATACTGGAGACACATGAGTAAAAGCCAAGACATAGAAGGAATGTTTCAAGAAGATATCTTTCTTTTGTTTTGATAAATTTCATTGTAATATTTTGTTCTGATGGACCTTCCAATTTTATTTTGTTAGACTCAGTTGTATGAACTTAAGCCAAGTAGATTATGTGTAACTCTCACTATGGGGTGTAATATGTATTGGTTTAGTAGTTTCCATGAACTAGAGTCACATAATGTACAAACTATGCCTATGTACACTTACTTAATATATGTGTTTTCCATTAATTATGGCAGCTCAATTATTAGGGTGTTACATTTGGTATTAGAGCGGTTCGAACCATTCGAACCGTGAGAGTTACAGTAGGCTAGTTTGTTTGGTGTTTTGAGTCTCATTCCGCTTCTTGGTAAACATATACTTTTAATTACAAAGCCACTAATATTGAGACTGATCAACTCAATATATGTGTATTTGTATGCAGGAGATATGCCACCCAGGAGGCCAGGGAGACCGCCGAGGGCTAACCAAGTAAATCAAGAACCAAACCCTAATGCTCCAATTCCACCGGGGCTGACCGACACACCCTTGATGCAACAAATGGCCCAAGCCATGACAAGGATGATGGAAGCTCATGCTCGAGATGATCATTATGAGAAGTTTAAATCCCATGATCCGCCAGCATTCTTAGGTGATCCCGATGGTATGGCCGTGGAAAGGTGGCTCCAACACATGGAGTGCATCTTTAGGGTCATGAGGTGTACGGACCTGCAAAAGGTGGATTTGGCAACGTACAAGTTACATGGGGAATAAGAACACTGGTGGAATGAGTACCAGCAACAAAGGGAGGAATCTCAAACGCTAATCACATGGGAACTCTTTTGGGGTGCCTTTTTAGAGAATTACTTCCCTTCAAACCTTAAGGATCAAAAGGAAATAGAGTTTTTAGAGCTCAAACAAGGGGAGATGACTATAGGCCAATATGTGGCAAAATTTGAAGAGCTAGCCCGTTATTCCAACAACCTAAGGAATCAACTCGATGATGCATGGAAATCAAAGAGGTTTGAACAAGGGTTGAGGCCGGAGATTCGGAATCAAGTAGTTACACAAGAAATCCGACATTACTTGACCCTTGTCCGCAAATGTCGCCTAGCCGAACAATCCTTGGGTGAAGTTAACCTAAACAAGCAAGGAAATTAGAAGCGAAAGAGGGAGGAACAAGGTTCCCGAGAAACAAAGCAAAAGGGGAAATATGTTAAGGAAAAGCAAACTACTAAGACCCCTTCCGGACCAGCTCCTCTTTGCAAGAATTGCGAAAAATATCACCATGGGGAGTGTTTGAAGAACTCTGGAACGTGTTATTATTGCAAGAAGAAGAGGCACATGGCTTATCAGTGTGCACTCAGGAAGAACAAGGACACTACCGGATCACAACCACCAACACAAGGGAGGGTATATACCTTAAGTCGTAAGAAGGCTAGTGAATATGATAATCTCATTCAAGGTGAGTGTTTGGTAAACAATGACTCTGTAATTTTATTGTTTGATTCGGGTGCCACTCATTCCTTTATCTCTTATGATTGTGTCCATAGACTAAATCTTCCTATTTCAAAACTCACTATTGAATTGATTGTCTCCACTCCTGCTGAGGATAAAGTGTCCACTTCGTTTGTATGTAGTCCATGTTTCTTAGTTTATCAAGGTAGAACTTTCTGTTTAGACTTGTTCTGTTTACCTCTAAGTAACATTGACATAATTTTGGGAATGGATTGGATGTATTTCCATAATGTTGTTCTTGATTGTGCGAATAAAATTGTGTTCATTCCCCCTACTGATAAAGATATTTCATGTTCCCACTCTTCTACTTTTGATGATGTCCGATTCCTGTCAGTAAGTAGTATTCAAGGATACATGCTCCATTCCTTAGCTGAGATGAAATCCGGTTTGAGCATAGAAGCAATTCCCGTAGTTAATGAAATTTCTGAGGTGTTTCCCGATGATATAACTACCTTACCACCAGAAAGGGAAGTAGAGTTTTCTATTGAGTTAGTTCTAGGTGTCGGGCCAGTGTCTAAAGCTCCATATAGGATGTCCCCCTTAGAATTGGCCGAGGTAAAGAGACAAATAGAGGGCTTGTTAGAGAAGCAATTCATCAGGCCCAGTGTGTCACCATGGGGAGCCCCTGTTTTGTTAGTTAAGAAAAAGGATGGGAGCCTGAGGTTATGTGTTGATTACCAGGAGTTAAATAAGTTGACTGTGAAGAACAAGTACCCGCTTCCCCGGATCGATGATTTGTTGGATCAATTAGGGGGAGCCTCGGTCTTCTCTAAGATAGATTTGAGGTCAAGGTATCACCAGATAAGGATTAGACAAGATGACATTATGAAAACCGCCTTTCGAACAAGGTACGAACACTATGAATACTTGGTTGTACCTTTTGGACTTACAAATGCTCCGGCAGCTTTTATGGATTACATGAACTGTATTTTTAGACCGTACCTTGATCGGTTTGTGGTGGTTTTCATAGATGGCATTTTGATTTATTCCAAGTCCCGGAAAGAACACGAAGAGCACTTGAGGATTGTCCTGCAAACCCTTAAGGATAAGCAATTATATGCTAGGTTAGACAAGTGTGAATTTTGGTTAGAAGAGGTCCAATTCTTAGGACATGTGATAAATAAGAGAGGGGTAGCAGTAGATCCTAGCAAAGTTGAAGCAGTGACTAAGTGGGAACCTCCCATGACGGTTACCGAAGTCCGAAGTTTCCTAGGACTAGCCGGGTACTACCAAAGGTTTATTAAGGGATTTTCACAATTGGCTCTCCCGTTAACCAAGTTGACACGCAAGGGAGTACCATTTGAATGGAATGAGAAGTGCGAAGAAAGTTTCCAAGCCCTTAAGGATAAATTGACAACCACCCTGGTGTTAGTGATTCCCGATGTATCTAAAGACTTCCAAGTATATTGTGATGCCTCTAAAATGGGTTTGGGATGTGTCTTGATGCAAAGTAGGGGTGTAGTGGCCTATGCCTCTAGAAAATTAAGGCCTCATGAAGGAAATTACCCTACCCATGATCTTGAATTGGCCGCGATCGTTTTCGCATTGAACATATGGAGGCATTATCTTTATGGAGTAAGGTTTGAAGTCTTTAGTGATCATAAGAGTCTCAAGTACCTCTTTGACCAGAAGGAATTGAATATGAGACAAAGGAGGTGGATGGAATTTCTTAAGGACTACGACTTTGGGTTGAAATACCACCCCGGGAAGGCCAATGTGTAGCCGATGCTTTAAGTCAAAAATCCTTGCATGTATCCTCCATGATGATTCATGAATTAGAACTGTTAGAGAAATTTAGGGATCTTCACCTTGACGTCTCCATGAGAGCCATGAGTTTGCATTTAACCAAGTTAGAAATAAGGAATGAGCTTCGGGAGAGAATTAAGGTAGCCCAACTCGAGAACAAGGATGTTTTGCAAAAGAGGGGTCAACCCGGTTTTTTCGAAACAAGTGATGGGGTAATTTTGTTTCATGGTAGGACCGTTATCCCTGACAACGACGGCCTTAAACGGACGATATTAGAGGAAGGCCACAAAAGTGAATACTCTTTTCATCCCGGTATCACAAAGATGTATCAAGATTTAAAGAAAATTTTTTGATGGCCGGGAATGAAAAAGGATATCGCTCTTTTTGTAGCCAAGTGCCTCGCTTGTCGACGGATAAAGATTGAACATCAAATACCCTCGGGAGAGTTGCAACCACTTGAAATACCTGAATGGAAATGGGAAAGCGTGGCAATGGATTTTATAGTCGGGTTGCCTAGGACCCAAACCGGATTCGGTTCCATATGGGTCATTGTGGATAGGCTTACCAAATCTGCTCATTTCTTACCCGTTAAAGCCAATTACCCCGTGGATAGGTATGCTCATCTGTATGTTAGGGAAATAGTTAGACTTCACGGAGCACCCCTCAACATCGTGTCGGATAGGGACCCAAAATTTACCTCTAGGTTTTGGGGGGCGTTGCAAAGGGCTTTTGGGACTAGATTGAATCTTAGCATCGCATACCACCCCCAAACGGATGGCCAATCTGAACGAACTATATAAACCTCACAGGATATGTTGAGGGCGTGTGTTCTTGATGAGAAGAGGGACTGGAGCGAGACACTACCCCTGATTGAGTTTGCCTACAATAACAGTTACCATTCTAGTATTGGCATGGCACCGTATGAGGCGTTATATGGCAGGAAGTGTAGGTCGCCTTTATGTTGGTATGAGGTAGGTGAGAAAGCCCTATTGGGGCCAGAGATGGTTAGGGAAACATTTGAGAAAATTAGGGAAATACGGGAAAGGCTTCGAATTGCTCAAAGTCGGCAAAAGAGTTATGCAGACCAAAGGCGAAAGCCACTTGAGTTTAAAGAGAGAGAACATGTATTCTTGAAAGCCACTTCCACCAGGTGTAGGATAAGCTCTCCTAGCCAAAAAACTACATTCTCGATTCATAGGGCCTTTCCAAATTATAAAACGTGTCGGTCCTGTCGCATATCAGCTTGCTCTTCCCCCTAATCTTTCCAACTTGCATGATGTTTTTCATGTCTCTCAACTTCGCAAGTACATTCCCGATCCATCCCATGTCTTGCGCCCCGAAACAGTAAAATTAGGAGATGATTTGTCTTACCAAGCAAAACCAATTGAGATTGTGGATCATAGCCTGAAAAGCCTAAGGAACAAGACCATACCTCTAGTAAAGGTGATTTGGCAAAGCTTGAACTCAACTGAAGCAACATGGGAGAAGGAACAGAATATGCGGGAGTCGTATCCAGAGCTGTTTGAGAATTGGTAAGTTTAATTTTGAGGGCAAAATTAAATTTAAGGGGGGGGGGGAGAATTGTAACATCCCAATAAATTAAATGGTACATGCTTAGATTGATTACTAAGTATTAGGAAATTGGGTTAAAATAGAACAAAAATAAAAAAGGGGGACCTACTTGCAATTTTTAAAATATTGCAAAGTAGTCCTTCCCACATTAATGAAAAGGAAAAAATCAAGAAAAGGACCCAAGTCCCCTTCACCATCTCAAACTCGCCACTCTCCTCTCTCACTCTAGGTTAGAAATTCTCCTCCTCCTCTCTAAAACCCACCACCCACATTCTCAATCCCAAGCCTTGCATGTGGTAATTTGGAGTCCTTAGGTCTCATCTTCCATTAAATTTCAGGTATTGGTAAGTAATTCCTATTCAACTCTTCCAATTCATGGTTCCTTTCTCCTCTACTCATTTGGGTGTGTGATTAATACTACTTAGGAACACTAAAAGAATCCAAGGAGCAAGCTAAAGGAAAGGGAAAAGAGGTGTTGGATTTGAGTTCCAAATCTTAGAGGAGAACTTCAAGAGCAAGGGCAAGAGGAGTTTTGAAAGGTAACCCCAAAATCCCAACAGTATAGCTAGCTGGAAATTGTGAATGGTAGGATGAATTGTGTGATGCAAATTGTGATTGTGGCTTGAAATCATGTAAATTGTCTTGATGTTTAATGAAATTGGTTGTTTTGTTGTGTTGCTTGCAATTGTGATTGTAATGTTTGAATGCACATTAGATGTTTGATGAAATGGCTCACATAGATGGGCTTATGGTTTTGGAAGTTGAATTGGGTTAAAGGTTTAGGTTGGTTAGAAACAGGGCATGATTTTGATGAAATTCCGAGTGTTAATGCTGTGAATTTATACTGAAATTCGAAGCATTTTTATTATGACTTAGTCATCATGGTCTTCACAAGAGTTGTAAAAGTTCCTCTTAGCTTTTAAATTCCATTGGTTTCACTCAATTTGGAGGTCTACAACTCTAGTTATGACCGAATTACTAAGACAGGGTCAATTATGAAGTATCTGTTTTGTTAAATGTGTTTCCCTGTCAAAGATGTCTCTTTTTTGAATTCAAATGTTTAGATTTGGGTTTTGTGGTCTCCATAAGAGTTGTAGAAAATCCTACTAGATTTCAAACGCACTTGGTTTCACTCAATTTGGAGGTCTACAACTCTATTTATGCCCAAAATACCAAGAGGATGCAGTTTTGATGAAAACTCGAATTTGGCTGTTAGTGACTGGCGCTCAAGCGCCAGGGGAAAATTCCTGGCAGCACGAAAAGTGTGTCTGGCGCTCAAGCGCTAGGATGGGCGCTCAAGCGCCAGAGCCCTATACCTTCCTAACCTTTTTTAGCTTTCAAAATGCATTGAACCCCTCCATGGACATGTTCTAAGGTTGGAATAGATGGAATTAGGCCACAATGCTTTAGAACCATGCAAAGAAACATGTGATTGTATGATGTTGAGTATGAATGATTGCCTTTTGTATGTGATGAATGATGTATATTTTTAAATATGATTAGTTTATGATGAATATGGGATACCAAAGCAACATATGATCAACTCTCCTCTTAACAAGAGTATGGGTTAAGGTCTTGGTACGAGAAAGAGATTGAGATTGAAATTTGCATTGGCTCATGCATTGTCATTCATGAACAAAATGGATTGCATATGCACCTTCGGGTGTTTGATCGGACAGATTGAGGGTTCAAGGAGAGACGCTTCCTTGGACAACGGAGATCTCCATTGAGGGTGCGGACTTCCGGCACAAAACTAATGATAAAGGAAATCATACATAGCATTGCATTTCATTGACTCTATGATTTGAAAGTGCTTTGTAATGGTATATTAGATGCTTGAATGTTGTAGTTGCTTAGCTATAGAATTGGGAAGGGTTTGCTACTTGTTGCCTGTAACACTATTTGAACATGTTTTGGATAAACCGGGGGTTACTGAGATATATGTCAAAGCATGTATCTCACGGTTACAGTGTTGCAGGTGATTCTGGAGACACATGAGTAAAAGCCAAGACGTAGAAGGAATGTTTCAAGAAGATATCTGTCTTTTGTTTTGATAAATCTCATTTTAATATTTTGTTATGATGGACCTTCCAATTTTATTTTGTTAGACTCCGTTGTATGAACTTAAGCCAAATAGATTATGTGTAACTCTCACTATGGGGTGAAATATGTATTTGTTTAGTAGTTTCCATGAACTAGAGTCACATAATGTACAAACTATGCCTATGTACACTTACTTAATATATGTGTTTTCCATTAATTATGACAACTCAATTATTAGCGTGTTACAAAAAATAGTGTAAATTAAGCTAGAAACTTCATGGTGAACAATACATTGTTGTAAAAAAAATCAAATAATTTAATAAATTTAAAATATGTGTTTTCAATTTTAAAGTAATAAACACCCTACATTTTTAAAGTACACGATTTCTAGAAACAAATGTTACTATTTTAAAATATAAAAAATAGTGTTAATTAAGCTAGAATATTCTTGGTGAACAATACATTGTTGTAAAAAAAATCAAATAATTTAATAAATTTAAAATATGCGTTTCATTTTTAAAGTAAAAAACATTTTATATTTCAAGTCTATAGTACACGATTTCTACAAACAAATGTTGCAATTTTAAAAATATAAAAAATTGTGTAAATTAAGCTAGAAACTTCATGGTAAACAATACATTGATTACAAAAAAAATTAAATAATTTAATAAATTTAAAAAATGCGTTTTCATTTTTAAAGTGAAAAACACCTTATTTTTCATGTGTATAGTACGCGATTTCTAGAAACAAATGTTTCAATTTTCAAAATATTAAAAATTAAAAACATTAAGCTAGAATCTTTATGGGGAACAATAGATTTTTTAAAAAAAAAATCAAAAAAATTATTAAATTTAAAATATGCATTTTCATTTTTAAAGTAAAAAACACCCTATTTTTCAAGTGTATATAGTATACGATTTCTAAAAGCAAATGTTGCAATTTTAAAAATTTAAACAATTTTGTAAATTAAGCTAAAAACTTTATCAGGAAAAATACATTGATTTAAAAAAAACAAATAATTTAATAAATTGAAAATATGCGTTTTCATTTTTAAAGTAAAAAACGCCCTATATTTCAAGTGTATAGTACAGGATTTCTAGAAACAAATGTTGATATTTTAAAAATATAAAAAATAGTGTAAATTAAGCTAGAAAATTCTTGGTAAACAATACATTGTTGTAAAAAAATCAAATAATTTAATAAATTTAAAATATGCATTTTCATTTTTTTAGTAGAAAACACCTTATTTTTGAAGTGTATAGTACACGATTTCTAGAAACACATGTTGTTATTTTAAAAATATAAAAAAATAGTGTAAATTATTCTAGAAACTTCATGTTGAAAATTACATTTTTGTCAAAAAAATCAAATAATTTAATAAATTCAAAATATGCCTTTTTATTTTTTAGTAAAAAAGACCATATTTTTCAAGTGTATAGTACACGATTTCTAGAAACAAATGTTGATATTTTAAAAATATAAAAAATAGTGTAAATTAAGGTAGAAACTTCTTGGTGAAAAATACATTGTTGTGAAAAAAATAAAATAATTTAATAAATTTAAAATATGCATTTTCATTTTTAAACTAAAAAACACCCTATTTTTCAAGTGTATAGTACGCGATTTCTAGAAATAAATGTTTCAATTTTAAAAATATAAAAAAATTGTAAAAATTAAGCTTGAAACTTTATGGGGAACATAAGATTGTTTTCAAAAATATCAAATAATTTAATAAATTTAAAATATGCATTTTCATTTTTAAAGTAAAAAACACCCTATTTTTCAAGTGTATAGTATACGATTTCTAAAAACAAATGTTGCAATTTTAAAAATTTAAAAAATTGTGTAAATTAAGCTACAAACTTTATCGGGAAAAATACATTGATTTTAAAAAAAAACAAATAATTTACTCAATTGAAAATATGCATTTTCATTTTTAAAGTAAAAAACGCCCTATATTTCAAGTGTATAATACATGATTTCTAGAAACAAATGTTGCAATTTTAAAAATATAAAAAATTGTGTAAATTAAGCTAAAATATTTATGGGGAAAAGTACATTGTTTTCAAAAAAATCAAATAATTTAATAAATTGAAAATATGCATTTTCATTTTTAAAGTAAAAAACACCCTATATTTCAAGTGTATAGTACACGATTTTTAGAAACAAATGTTGCAATTTTAAATTATAAAAAAATATGTAAATTAAGCTAGAAACTTTATTGGGAACAATACGTTGTTTTAAAAAAAAATAAAATATATTAATAAATTTAAAGTTTTCATTTTCATTTTTAAATTTGAAAACACCCTATATTTCAAGTGTATAGTACACGGTTTCTAAAAACAAATGTTGATATTTTAAAAATATAAAAAATAGTGTAAATTAAGCTAGAATCTTCCTGGTGAACAATACATTGTTGTCAAAAAAATCAAATAATTTAATAAATTTAAAATATGTGTTTTCATTTTTATAGTAAAAAACACACTATTTTTCAAGTGTATAGTACACGATTTATAGAAACAAATGTTGATATTTTAAAAATATAAAAAATAGTGTAAATTAAGCTAGAAACTTCATGGTGAATAATATATTGTTGTCAAACAAATCAAATAATTTAATAAATTTAAAATATGCGTTTTTGTAACATCCCAATTTTTTAATTTCCTAGAGCAAATTATTTAGATTCACAAACTCATTTTTAAGGGGCTATTTTAGAAAAAATAAGGAATTTAAGGAACTAAAATAAATTATAAAGCATATAGGATTAGGGGAAAAGAACTAGGTTATGATATGAATACAACTAAAGATTTAAAAATGTAGCAAGGTTGGGTTAGGGAATTAAAATATAAAATTAGAAAGTTGTAACTATGTCCTTGTGGTTTTATTTATTCAAATTATGTTAAGTTGAACTCTTATTAAATTTTTTAAAGACAAGGACCTAGATGCAAGTTTTAAGAAATTAAAACTAAGGACTACGCTCTTACCATGCACTCTCCCTCACCTAACCACTACACCCTCACTTATTTCACTCTCACTCACGTACACACACATCACAACACAATAAAAAAAAACTTGAAAGAAATGAAGAGAGAGAGTGGCGAGAGAGAAAGGAGGAGGTGGTGGTGGCCACCACTTTGAGTGCTTGCATGGTGGCCTTCCGGCCACCGGTTGCCGCCGGAGCAGTTGAAGAAAATGATCTACGCATTGGGAACTCCAATTTTACCAGTTTAGAATCTTCCATAGTGAAATTTAGAGATTGAGTTTAGAGCTCCAATTCTAGGGTAACCCCACTAAACCCCAAACTTAAAACTCCAATTAGGGAAATTAGGAATTTGAGGTTTTATGATGTTAGGTTTTGGACTTGATTTGGTTAGATGACATGAATTTATGTTGCATGGAAATTGGTGTTAAATTAACATGACATGTTTCTTGTGTTCTTGAAGCGTGAAGTTGATCTTGGTTGAATTGGTTCTATATTTGTTGGCTTGATGCATTTATGTTGATTCTTTGTTTGGATATTTGATTGTGAAGGTGAATGTATGAGAATGATCTTGATGATAATGTGAATTAGATGAAATTGGACTTTGGTCATCCTTGTGAATTGATATTTTAGTGATTTATATTGAATTAGATGAAGTTAATATGATTTTGAGGAATTGAGATGGAAGGGAGGATTGAAATTTGTGAAAAGTTGATCAATACCATTTTCCCCTGTTTTGGAACAATTTAAACTGGGTTTTTGAATTGATTTTAATTGGAATTTGACTTCGTGGTCTTCATAAGAGTTGTATAGCATTCTATTAGATTTCAAATGCTTTTGGTTTCACCATATTCGGAGGTATACAACTCTAGTTATGATCAAATTACTAAGATAGGGTCTATACGAAAGTATTTGTTTTGTTGATTACACATCCCTGTCAAAGATGACTATTTTTGACAATTAACTAGGTTTTGTGGTCTTCAAGAGTTGTAGAGCATCCGCTCAAATGCTTTTGGTTTCACTCAATATGGAGTTCTTCAACTTACGTTATGGCCAAAATACGAACATGGGTGCGCACACATTCCTGGGCTGTGCGCACAAGATTGGGCAGCAGCTCCAGAAGGAATTAAGGTGCGCACACCTTTCTGGGCTGTGCGCACAAGATTGTGTTTGACAGCTTCTAAGTGTTTTCTACATCTTTTCTTCAACTTTCTTTATTCTTTCCTTCATTATTTAAGTCCAATCCTCTAAAATCAACATTTCTCCATGCTTTATTCCTACATGAACATAATCAAACAAAATGCAATGTAAATATAATGAATCCATTTCTAGGATAGGAATGAATAAAAATAGGTATATATGATTTATAAACATGCAATAGGATCATGGAAATGTTGTAGTATGTGTTATGACATGTATGATGAATGTTTAATGCATGATAATGTGAAATGATAATGAATGAATCCCACCGGTAGTATACCGGGTAAGTGGACAAGCATGAAAATGAAGAAGTACGGTCTTCCAGAAAATGGGGTTAAGATGGCCTGAAAATTTAATGACTATCCTGAAAGGGGTCAAGGTAGTCATAAGCTATCCCGAAAGGGGTTAAGATATCCTGGCAGTGCCCCAGAGATTCAGGTAGGGACACTTATCGGGGGTACTGTGAGCTCAAATTATGTCTTTCTGCCAATTATGCCTTTCTGCCAAGGTACCTATGGTGGAGATCTAGTGCACTAGACTCCCGTTAAAAGATGAAAAAGAAATGTAATGTGATTCAAAATGAATTGAAATAAAATGTAATGTGATTCAAAATGAATTGAAATGAAATGTAATGTGATTCATGACATTTATGCATATAAATTAAATTGTATTTGTGTGTACTCCTTTGTTTGAATGTGTTATGGTATGTTAGGCTTGTATTGGGGAGATTTTCCAGTTAGACTGGCTGCAATACTGATCTATAATGTTTTTAGTTAGACCGGGGGTTACTCGGTTATATGTTTTTCATATAACTGGCGGTCTCAGTATTGCAGGTATCAGAAGATTAAGGAGCTATAGCTACGGACGAGAAAAGTCTCAAGGTTTTCATAGGTATAACCATATATGGTGAACCTAAGTTTTATGTTCAAGTATTTATTTGTTCAACTGGATAGGAATTCGTTTAAGTTAAAAAGGGCTATAATTATTATTACTTATTGTGTAGTAAATTTTAGCTTCCGCTTGTATATGAAAAAAAAATGTTCTACAAAATAAGTTGTTAAATTTATGGTATCAGAGCAGTTTGATCCATCGGACTATGATGATAATGAGTCGATAGTCAGCTGAACGATTAATATTCTGAACATATCTATTAGGCATGTTATAAATTTCGAAGGAACATGCAGATAATATTGAGTCTGATCAACTGAATATTGGTGCATGAGAGTAGAAGTTATGACTACCAATTGATAGGAATGATCTTTAAAGGGATTGTTCTTCTTTTAGTATATTTCATGGAAAGTAGGATGAGACATTGGGCTATAGGTGTACCGATGTTGTGACTGTAAGATATTGGGCCTGGCCAGTTCAGTACCTTAGTTACGACATTAATGCATTTGTAACCAATGGGTTCAAGTCACTAACCTAGAATGAGTACCGAGTAGAATATGTTTTAAGGACAAATGTGATTAGCCTTCTAGAATAGATGGCGGAAAATGGGTGTGAAGATTTTGTGAAATTTGGATCCGAATTCCTTAAACCCTCTTCCCTTTATAATTGTGATCGTGCGTAAGGGCCCTTGGTAAATAAGCCAAGAGGCGGAAGAGACTTAGAGAGTCTGGTAGTGGTAATCTCACAACAACAATTAAGGGGGGTTATGTGTATTCCTATTCGGATTCATGTTAGGAAGATATACTCAATGGAAAATTGGTTAAGTATAGGAATAGATCACGTCATTAAAGCATGAGGAACTCCATCCCAGGTTCTTTCATTTAAGTTTCCTCTAGGACTTAAATTCCTTAAACTCTAATTCCTTTTATGATTGACGTTGACAAACTGTCTACGTAAATTCTAGAAATCGAATTCTTTATCTTCTTTGGAAATTCACCAAGCCTAGATTAGAATTAATTTTGTGACTCAAGAAGTTTCATTGCTTATTCCAAACCATTATATGCCTTCTTTCTTGGTGAACTAAGCGTCGATTCTAATTTGACAGTCATGTATCCTTAGAGAGGTTCAAGAACGTATTTTCTTATATCGATTAAATTGATGTTCCTACATGTAGATACCTCTTATAGTAACTCTACTCCCTTCACATATACGTGACATAACATTGTATCTTGAAATTTGTCCTCCTTGTGAGTTTTCCTTGAGATATAATCTAAGTTGCGCTTAAGTTCAAGTTTTAGAAATCCTCTCTAATTGAGATGTATTAGGTTTGTTTTGTTAATTTAATCATTAAATGAAACAAGCCCTACACCTTAACTTACCACCAATCTTAGAATTGTTTGTTTTGGAACACTCTAAGTATATCCTTACTCAAAGCTGATAAGTTAGGAGCTAAGTATATTCAGTTTAGACTCCAATTCATATAGTGGACCCGAAGAAAAAAAAATTGTTGAATACTTTGCTACAACTTAGAGTTAATTTAGGACAACAACGAGAACTCTTAAATTCTTTCTGTGTGGGCATCCAGACACATTAACTTTCCCTCTACTTGTTAGTATCAGGAACTCCTAATAAACAACAACTGTCATTAATTTTTTTTTTATCTAAATTCGATTCTCTAATTAAGACGCCTTTATCTGGTTATCCATTTAATCTTAGTCTAATTCTTATTATAGGATCTAGACAGTGTTGTTTTAAACCTGAGGGCTTAGAGATAAATCTTCCTCTTCTGATGCTAACTACGGAAGTTTTGGCAATCGATTTCCCTCATAATCTACCGGTATTTTAAATCACACTCTTAGACGCTCCTATACAAAGGGTTCCTTGAGACATAGATCCCTTAAACATTTTTAGGTACTCTACGAAGACTATAAACCACCCTTGTACCTTAACTAAGTTTGTTACACTCGTTGGTCATCTAAGAAAGTATGTCACCAAGTCGATAATCAAAAGGCAATCAAATTTATTTCATCATGCCTACCCTGAGTTTACCGTTTTCAGAACCATATTTCTCATGACCTCAAATTTCACTTAACTTTGAAGTTCTAATCAGCATATGAAATTCTTTCAAGCATTAGTGCAACATCATCGTTAAGGATTTCTTTGGTAATCTAAGCTCCGAAACCATTTTGATGGTTATCAAAATATCCATATTTACATTCAATTTTTGATCCTTAGATCCAAGTTTCCTTGGAAGACGAATTAATCAGAGTGGCACAGCGAAAGCGTTAGAGGACTTCCTTGTAATATTCCATCTAGATTCTTAAGATTTGAAGTTTCCCAAAGTTTGAACCCATCTAAGTTTCTATCTATGCATTCAGTCCCTAACGGTACTGATTGTTAAGAGAATCCTTTTTAATTCTCAATTTCAAATTTAACTTAGTTTTCCAAACTTTAATCCTATAAAGTTTAGACCAGTCCAACTACTCCTTGTAATTATCTGAATTTAAGCTTTTAGATAGTTTCTTTCATAGCTTCTTAGAGACTTGGACAACTCCGGTTTTCATATAGTTTCGGATTCCGGCTAAGCACGCCAACTACCTTGGAAATTCATTAGTTGTACTTATTCGCAGTTTAAGCTAAGGATAAGTTTAGCTTCACATTAAATCTCTAACTTAAATCCTTGTGAGGTTACATGAATTTCTTTGACATGATACACTGTTATTATAGTCATCAACTATAATGCCTCAACTAAAACAAATATGTGGGCGCTCAAATCAGTTCCCGATTTTCTCAATCATGAGTTCTCACTTAAGTAAGGGGACAACGAACCCTTATCACATTGCCTTTAATTCAACCATTCTCTTTATATCATAGCAACAAGATCATAAATATCCACGTTTAGAGACGCGTGCAAAAACCATCCTGATCCAATCTAATTCACATCAACAACTTGAAATGAGTTAATCATCCTAAAATTAAAATGTTACCCTAAGAAGGAATAGGAAGTTTCCTTGTACTAGAAACCAACTTGTACTAGAAAGATCAAAACTTGTAAATTCTAACCCCTATTCTAAAACTAGAGTCTTAGTGACCATTTAGACCTTCTTTGAGAAATTCTAAATCTAGACAATGAATTAAGTTAAGTCAAGTCATCCGTAGATCTCGTATCTTTCCAAAGCCTAATTCCCAAATGAATGAAACTATAGTTTGCTTCCCACCAGCTCAAGTTCCTCTCAAGCTAGAAATAACATTAACCACAACTTCTTTAGTAATGCCTATTTTATTTACTAAATCTATGAAATTTTATTTGGTACTTGATATCTGGCCTCATCAAGCCCAAATTGGGCAAGCCTTCCCAATAGTATCATTAATTATGGTGAAATACTCTCGGAAAATAAAAGTCGAATCTCAAGGGTAGACTTTGATTTTCCCAATATGCTTGAGGTCAATACACTACTTCTATCTTAATCTTTTTCAATTCCATGAGAGTGGATACCACAATTCTTAAACAAGGTCTTAAAATTATTCTTCCGAAAAATATAAGTGTTCACTCCATCGGTTTTAGAGCTTCCAGGCTGCCTTATGAACTCCAATGGGGTTTCTAGTGCATCGTACCACATTTTTCATTAAAGCTTACCCTACCAAACTCATGATATAAGTCGAAAACCTTACAAGTTCGATATGCGTTAAGTTGTGAACCCATAACTCTCTCAAGATATTTACGTTATGAAAGTTCCTTAAGCTAGGAATTAAAATGAATTGTGAGGACACAATTTTTTAAGGGGGGTGGAATTGTAACATCCCAAATTTCTAACCTTTTGGAATAGATTATTTAAATTCACAATTGCGTCCTTGAGGGAGGCTATTTTAGAAAAGATAAGGAATTTAGGGAACTAAAATGAATTATAAAGCATATAGGATTAGGAAAAAAGGACTAGGTCATGATATAAATACAACTAGACATTTAAAACGTAGCAAGGTGGGCTTAGGGGACTAAAATATAAAATTAGAAAGTTGCAACTAAATCCTTGTGGTTTTATTCATTTAAATTAAGTTGATTTGGAATTTTATTAAATTTTATAATGACAAGGACTTATTTGCAATTTTTAATAAATTAAAACTAGGGACTATCTTCTTACCATGCGCCTTCCCTCACCTAACCATGCACCCTCACATATACCCCTCCTCACTCACGTATACACACACACAAAACATAATCGATGAAAATTTTATAAAGTAGAGAGAGAGGGTGGCGAGAGAGAGGGAGAACTTGATCATGGCCACCACTTTGGGTGGTTGCATGGTGGCCTTCCGGCCACCGGTTGCCGCCGGAGCAGTTGAAGAAAATGATCCATGCGTTGGGAACTCCAATTCTACTGGTTTAGAATCTTCCACGGTGGAATTTAGAGATTGAGTTTAGAGCTCCAATTCTAAGGTAACCCCAAACTTAAAACCCCCAATTAGGGCAATTAGAAAATAGATGATGGTATGATGTTAGGTTTTGGACTTGATTTGGTTAGACGACATGAATTTATGTTGCATGGAAATTGGTGTTAAATTAACATGACATTTGTCTTGTGTTCTTGAAGTGTGAAGTTGATCTTGATTGAATTGGTTCTATATGTATGGGGTTGATGCATTTATGTTGATTCTTTGTTTGGATATTGGATTGTGAATGTGAATGTATGAGAATAATCTTGATGATAATGTGAATTTGATGAAATTGGACTTTGGTCATCCTTGTCAATTGATCTTTGAGTGATTTATATTGAATTAGATGAAGTTAATATTATTTTGAGGAATTGAGATGGAAGGGAGGATTGAAATTTGTGAAAAGTTGATCAATATCATTTTCCCCTGTTTTGGAACAATTTGAAATGGATTTTTGAATTGGTTTTAATTGGAATTTTACTTCGTGGTCTTCATAATAGTTGTAGAGCACCCTCTTAGCTTTCAAATGCTTTTAATTTCACTCAATATGGAGGTCTACAACTCTAGTTATGACCAAAGTACTAAGACAGAGTCTATATGAAACTATCTGTTTTGTTGATTGCACATCCCTGTCAAAGATGACTGCTTCTGACAATTAAAATTTTAGAACTATGTTTCGAAGTCTTCATAATAGTTGTAGAGAACCCTCTTAGCTTTCAAATGCTTTTGGTTTCACTCAATTTGGAGGTCTACAACTTAAGTTATGGCCAAAATACGAACAGGGGTGCGCACACATTCTTGGGCTGTGCGCACGAGACTGGGCAGCAGCTCCAGGAGGAATTAAGGTGTGCACACCTTCCTGGGCTGTGCGCACAAGATTGTGTTTAACAGCTTTTAAGTGTTTTCTACATCTTTTCTTCAACTTTCTTCATTCTTTCCTTCATAATTTAAGTCCAATTCCTTTACAATCAACACTTATCCATGCTTTATTCCTACATGAACATAATCAAACAAAATGCAATGTAAATATAATGAATCCATTTCTAGGATAGGAATGAATGAAAATAGGTATATATGACTTATAAACATGCAATACGATCATGGAAATGTTGTGGCATGTGTTATGACATGTATGATAAATGTTTAATGCACGATAATGTGAAATGATAATGAATGAATCCCACCGGTAGTATACCGGGTAAGTGGACAAGCATGAAAATGAAGAAGTAAGGTCTCCCAGAAAATGGGGTTAAGATGGCCTGAAGAAGTAGGGTCTCCCAGAAAATAGGGTTAAGATGGCCTGAAAATTTAATGACTATCCCGAAAGGGTCAAGATAGTCATAGGCTATCCCGAAAGGGGTTAAGATAGCCTGGCAGTGTCCCAGAGATTCAGGTAGGAATGCTTACCGAGGGTATCAATGAGCTCAAATTATGCCTTTCTGCCAAGGTACCTATGGTGGAGATCTAGTTAACTAGACTCCCGTTAAAAGATGAAAAGAAATGTAATGTGATTCAAAATGAATTGAAATGAAATATAATGTGATTCATGACATTCATGCATATAAATTAAATTGTATTTGTGTGTACTACTTTGTTTGAATGTGTTAAGGTATGTTAGGCTTGTATTGGGGAGATTTTCCAGTTAGACTGGCTGCAATACTGATCTATAATGTTTTTAGTTAGACCGGGGGTTTCTCGATTATATGTTTTTCATATAACTAACGGTCTCACTATTGCAGGTATCAGAAGATTAAGGAGCTATAGCTACGAACGAGTAAAGTCTCAAGGTTTTCTTAGGTATAACCATACATGGCGAACCTAAGTTTTATGTTCAAGTATTTATTTGTTCAGCTGGATAGGAATTCGTTCAAGTTAAAAAGGACTGTAATTATTATTATTTATTGTGTAGTACAAATTTTAGCTTCCGCTTGTATATGAAAAAAAAAATGGTCTACAAAATAAGTTGTTACACCTCCCCTCCAAATCCCCCCACTTTTGGAGGGATTTTAAAATGAACTAAAATCCCTCCCCTCCCCTCCCCTCCCCTCCTCTAATATTTGAACCAAACACACCAACTTCCTAATAATCCCTTCCCTCCCCTCCCCTCCAACCAAACAGACCCTAAGAAATTAGAGGGAAGGACTAGGTTGCAATTTTATAAGTGCCATGAGGGACCACTTAGCAAGATTTAGAAATTAGTTAAGTGAGGCAAAACTCTCACTTCCCCTTCTCCCCCTCTCATTTCAGCCCACACAAAGACCATGCTCTTCTCTCTAGTTCTTCATCCCCTCCTCAAACCCTCTCCTAATTCCTTGATCAATCTCACCATAGAAGCTCAAATTCCATGTTGTTTCCTTAAGAAATCATCATCACCAACCCACAAGGAAGGTAATTCTTCTCTTTAATTGAACATGCAAGCCCCTTACTTCCTCCCTCATTCTCGCCCCTTTCTCCCTTGCCCACTCTCTTCACTTGTCATTTTCACACTTGCTCTCCTAGGGTTTGACCTTCAAGCCCAAAACATCAAGGTTCATTCATCAATCTCCAACATTGAAGCTTTTGAGAGGACATTTTCAAGCTTTGGGACACCAACAAGCTACTTAGGTAAGCAATGCATCCTCATCTCCCGTTCTTTGATAAAGCTCCATTATGGGGCAAATGGGCTTTTGATCCTTTCCTCTAACATGAAAACCCTAAAATGAGTTCCTAAGGGTGCTAATGACTCTTATTTGGGGGTATTTAGGGATTCCCAAGTCTAGTAGTGGAGATTGAAGGATTTGGTGGAGCTTGAGAACAATAAGTTCTTAGGGACTCAAAGTTTGAAGGTAACCCCACTAAACCCCAAAACTTAGGCAAGATAAGGAATAGAAAAGATATATGAATTGATTTTGAGCTATTATGAAATATATGATAGGAATTGGTTTGAACTTATAATGTTAAATGAATTGGGTTTTGATGCATGTGGATTGACTATTGTCAAATTGTGAAATGTGTGATGATTAGGATTAGACTTGTTAAGTGGGATGATTTAGTTTGATGCATGTAGGTTATTTTGGAAACTAGTGTGGCAATGAAAGTGAAGTGTGAGAGTTTTCCTTGTTGTCATATTTTGATGTAGTAGTGTGAATTGAGAAACAATGTGTATATGTGTTGAAATTATGTCTTGTGATTTTGATGTGAGATTGAATGAATGAAGCATTTGGGTTTGAATCATTCTAATGTACACTTAATTTGTGACAATTTGATTGTATATGTGTGAATTTGTTGTGCCATGATGTGGGTAGTGTTTTGGAAGTTAGAATGAGGTCAAGGAAAGAGGTTGAAAGGAAAGAAACTAAATTTTTGGTGGAATTTGCAAAAGCTATCATCTGTGGCTGGGGCTTGAGCGCCAGGATTGGGGCTCGAGCGCCAGGACAAATATCCTGGCAGTGGCAAATGGATGTCTGGCGCTCAAGCGCCAGGATTGGGTCTCGAGCGCCAGGATGAAATTCCTAGCGGTGTAAAAATGTTGCTTGCCGCTCAAGCGCCAGTGCTCTGTACCTCCTTGACCTGTTTTAACTTCCAAAATGCATTGTGGACCCTAATAAACTATTTCTAGGGTTAGAATCAATGTAAATAGGTCCATATGACTTAGTAACATGTATTAGGGTCATGAAATGATTATGATAAGTATAGTGTTATTACATGGGTGGCAAGTTCTTAAATGAATGATTAATGAAATATTAATGATGAATGATGAATGTTGTATGCAAATGATATCAGTTGAATGTGAAATGCATGATAATATTTTATGTGAAATGAAAATGAAATTTAAAGACAATTTTAAGCTTTCCCCCATCAATGGATGTTGAGTAAGCGGGTTGAATCCCACCGGTCAGACACCGGGTAAGATGACCTAAACTAGTAGGGTTGCCCAGTGACAAGGAAGATGGCCCGAAAGAAAGGACTATCCCGATGAATGGGGTAAGATAGTCCTGGGCTATCCCAGTGATTGGGGTAAGATAGCTCGGCAGCCAGTTTGATCACGGTAGGGATGCTTACTGTGGTCCTAGTTTTGAGCTCAACCTCACGTTACTGCCATGCGCTAGGGTAAGTCTAGTGCATGAGGCTTCCATAAAAGATTCAAGAAAAGAAAAGAATTAAGTATGTTAATGAAAGATCATGGCATGCATACATCCATAATTGTCATAGCATGCATTATGTATGAGTTGTTGCATTGATTGTGGATTGAATTGTGTGTTAGGGATTAAATGGGGTGTTTTCTAGTTAGATTGGCTGGAATACGGTATAAAACTGTTTTAAAAAATTTCGGGGGTTACTCAGTTATATTTTTACATATAACTGACGGTTACCATATCGCACGTATCAGAAGATTATGAAGCGAAAGCCACAGATGAGAGTTGTGGGCTTTTCTTAGGTATAGCCACACATGGTGAACCTAAGTCTCAAGTTCATATGTTAATTTGTTCAGCTAAATAGGAATTTGTAAAATTTGAAAGGGGTGTAATTATTATTATTATTATAATTATTATTATTAATTGTTGTAAATTAGAACTTAGCTTCCATAAGTGTTTTGAAAAAAAAAAAAACCGACTCAAAAATTAAAGTGTTACAATAAACAATTGTGTAAATTAAGCTAGAAACTTTATGGGGAACAATACATTGTTTTCAAAGAAAATCAAATAATTTAATAAATTTAAAATACGCGTTTTCATTTTTAAAGTAAAAAACACCCTATATTTCAAGTCTATAGTACACAATTTTTAGAAACAAATGTTGCAATTTTAAATATATAAAAATTGTGTAAATTAAGAGAAACTTTATTGGGAAAAATACTTCGTTTTAGAAAAAAAATCAAATAATTTAAAAAATTCAAAATATGCGTTTTAATTTTTAAAGTAAAAAACATCATAATTTTCAAGTGTATAGTACACGATTTCTAGAAACAAATGTTGCAAGTATAAAAATATTAAAAATTCTGTAAATTAAGCTAGAAACTTCTTGGTGAACAATACATTGTTTTCAAAAAAATCAAATAATTTAATAAATTTAAAATATGCGTTTTCATTTCTAAAGTAAAAAACACCCTATAATTCAAGTCTATAGTAAACAAATTTTAGACACAAATGTTGAAATTTTAAAAATATAAAAAATAGTGTAAATTAAGCTAGAAACTTTATTGGGAAAAATACATTATTTTCAAAAAAATTAAATATATTAATAAGTTTAAAGTTTTCATTTTCATTTTTAAATTCCAAAACACCCTATTTTTCAAGTGTATAGTACACGATTTTTATAAACAAATGCTCAATTATAAAAATATAAAAAATTGGTAAATTAAACTAGAAACTTCATAGTAAACAATACATTGTTTTAAAAAAAATTAAATAATTTAATAAATTTAAAATATGCGTTTTCATTTTTTTAGTAAAAAACACCCTATTTTTTAGTACACGATTTCTAGAAACAAATGTTAATATTTTAAAAATATAAAAAAATAGTGTAAATTAAGCTAGAAAATTCATGGTGAAAAATACATTGTTATCAAAAAAATAAAATAATTGAATAAATTTAAAATATGCGTTTTCATTTTTAAAGTGAAAAACACCCTATATATTAAGTCTATAGTACACGATTTCTACAATCAAATGTTGCAATTTTAAAAATATAAAAAATTGTGTAAATTAAGCTAGAAACTTCATAGTAAACTATACATTGTTGTCAAAAAAATCAAATAATTTAATAAATTTAAAAAATGCATTTTCATTTTTTTAGTAAAAAACACACTATTTTTCAAGTGTATAGTACACGATTTCTAGAAACAAATGTTGATCCTTTAAAAATATAAAAAATAAGTGTAATTTAAGCTAGAAAATTCATGGTGAATAATACATTGTTGTCAAAAAATTCAAATAATTTAGTAAATTTAAAATATTCGTTTTCATTTTTAAAGTAAAAAACACCCTATATTTCAAGTCTATAGTACACGATTTCTTCAAACAAATGTTTCAATTTTTAAAATATAAAAAATTGTGTAAATTAAGCTAGAAACTTCATGGTAAACAATACATTGATTTCAAAAAAAATTAAATAATTTAATAAATTTAAAATATGCGTTTTTATTTTTTTAGTAAAAAACACCATACTGTTCAAGTGTATAGTACGCGATTTCTAGAAACAAATGTTGATATTTAAAAATATAAAAAAATAGTGTAAATTAAGCTAGAAACTTCATGATGAAAAATACATTGTTGTTAAAAAAATCAAATAATTTAATAAATTTAAAATATGCGTTTTCATTTTCAAAGTAAAAAACACCCTATATTTCATATCTATAGTACACGATTTCTACAAATAAATATTGCAATTTTAAAAATATAAAAAATTGTGTAAATTAAGCTAGAAACTTCGTGGTAAATAATACATTGTTGTCAAAAAATCAAATAATTTAAAAATTAAAAAAATGTCTTTTCATTTTTTAAGGAAAAAACACACTATTTTTCAAGTGTATAGTGTAAATTATAAAAACACATGATTTCTAGAAACAAATGTTGATCCTTCAAAAATATAAAAAATAAGTGTAATTTAAGCTAGAAAATTCATGGTGAAAAATACATTGTTGTCAAAAAATTCAAATAATTGAATAAATTTAAAATATGTGTTTTCATTTATAAAGTAAAAAACACCCTATATTTCAAGTCTATAGTACACGATTTCTTCAAACAAATGTTTCAATTTTTAAAATATAAAAAATTGTGTAAATTAAGCTAGAAACTTCATGGTAAATAATACATTGATTTCAAAAAAAATTAAATAATTTAATAAATTTAAAATATGCGTTTTTATTTTTTTAGTAAAAAACACCATATTGTTCAAGTGTATAGTACGCGATTTCTAGAAACATATGTTGATATTTTAAATATATAAAAAAATAGTGTAAATTAAGCTAGAAACTTCATGATGAAAAATACATTGTTGTCAAAAAAATCAAATAATTTAATAAATTTAAAATATGTGTTTTCATTTTCAAAGTAAAAAACACCCTATATTTCATATCTATAGTACACGATTTCTACAAATAAATATTGCAATTTTAAAAATATAAAAAATTGTGTAAATTAAGCTGGAAACTTCATGGTAAATAATACATTGTTGTCAAAAAATCAAATAATTTTAAAATTAAAAAAATGTCTTTTCATTTTTTTAGGAAAAAACACACTATTTTTCAAGTGTATAGTGTAAATTATAAAAACACACAATTTCTAGAAACAAATGTTGTTTTTTTAAAAATATAATAAAATAGTGTAAATTAAGCTAGAAACTTCATGGTGAAAAATACATTTTTGTCAAAAAAATCAAATAATTGAATAAATTTAAAATATGTGTTTTCATTTATAAAGTAAAAAACACCCTATATTTCAAGTCTGTAGTACACAATTTCTACAAACAAATGTTTCAATTTTTAAAATATAAAAAATTATATAAATTAACCTAGAAACTTCATGGTAAACTATGCATTGTTGTCAAAAAAATCAAATCAATTAATAAATTTAAAAAATGCATTTTCATTTTTTTAGTAAAAAATACCTTACTTTTCAAATGTAAAGTACACGATTTCTAGAAACAAATGTTGATATTTTAAAAATATAAAAAAAATAGTGTAAATTAAGCTAGAAAATTCAAGGTGAACAATACATTGTTAACAAAAAAATCAAATAATTTAATAAATTTAAAATATGCGTTGTAATTTTTAAAGTAAAACACACCCTATTTTTCAAATCTATAGTACACGATTTCTACAAACAAATGTTGCTATTTTAAAAATATAAAAAATTGAGTAAATTAAGTTAGAAACATCATTGTAAACAATAAATTGTTTTCAAAAAAATCCAATAATTTATTAAATTTAAAATATGCACTTTCATTTTTTTAGTAAAAAACACACTATTTTTCAAGTGTATAGTGTAAATTATAAAAACACACAATTTCTAGAAACAAATGTTGTTTTTTTAAAAATATAATAAAATAGTGTAAATTAAGCTAGAAACTTCATGGTCAAAAATACATTTTTGTCAAAAAATCATATAATTGAATAAATTTTAAATATGTGTTTTCATTTATAAAGTAAAAAACACCCTATATTTCAAGTCTATAGTACACAATTTCTACAAACAAATGTTTCAATTTTTAAAATATAAAAAATTGTATAAATTAACCTAGAAACTTCATGGTAAACTATGCATTATTGTCAAAAAAATCAAATCAATTAATAAATTTAAAAAATGCATTTTCATTTTTTTAGTAAAAAATACCTTACTTTTCAAATGTAAAGTACACGATTTCTAGAAACAAATGTTGATATTTTAAAAATATAAAAAAATAGTGTAAGCGAGAAAATTCAAGGTGAACAATACATTGTTGACAAAAAAATCAAATAATTTAATAAATTTAAAATATGCGTTTTAATTTTTAAAGTAAAACACACCCTATTTTTCAAATCTACAGTACACGATTTCTACAAACAAATGTTGCTATTTTAAAAATATAAAAAATTGAGTAAATTAAGTTAGAAACATCATTGTAAACAATAAATTGTTTTCAAAAAAATCCAATAATTTATTAATTTTAAAATATGCACTTTCATTTTTTTAGTAAAAAACACACTATTTTTCAAGTGTACAGTGTAAATTATAAAAACACACAATTTCTAGAAACAAATGTTGTTTTTTTAAAAAAATAATAAAATAGTGTAAATTAACCTAAAATCTTCATGGTCAAAAATACATTTTTGTCAAAAAAATCATATAATTGAATAAATTTAAAATATGTGTTTTCATTTATAAAGTAAAAAACACCCTATATTTCAAGTCTATAGTACACAATTTCTACAAACAAATGTTTCAATTTTTAAAATATAAAAAATTGTATAAATTAACCTAGAAACTTCATGGTAAACTATGTATTGTTGTCAAAAAAATCAAATCAATTAATAAATTTAAAAAATGCATTTTCATTTTTTTAGTAAAAAATATCTTACTTTTCAAATGTAAAGTACACGATTTCTAGAAACAAATGTTGATATTTTAAAAATATAAAAAAATAGTGTAAATTAAGCTAGAAAGTTCAAGGTGAACAATACATTGTTGACAAAAAAATCAAATAATTTAATAAATTTAAAATATGCGTTTTAATTTTTAAAGTAAAACACACCCTATTTTTCAAGTCTATAGTACACGATTTCTACAAACAAATGTTGCTATTTAAAAAATATAAAAAATTGAGTAAATTAAGTTAGAAACATCATTGTAAACAATAAATTGTTTTCCAAAAAATCCAATAATTTATTAAATTTAAAATATGCACTTTCATTTTTTTAGTAAAAAACACACTATTTTTCAAGTGTATAGTGTAAATTATAAAAACACACAATTTCTAGAAACAAATGTTGTTTTTTTAAAAATATAATAAAATAGTGTAAATTAAGCCAGAAACTTCATGGTCAAAAATACATTTTTGTCAAAAAAATCAAATAATTGAATAAATTTAAAATATGTGTTTTCATTTATAAAGTAAAAAACACCCTATATTTCAAGTCTATAGTACACAATTTCTACAAACAAATGTTTCAATTTTTAAAATATAAAAAATTGTATAAATTAACCTAGAAACTTCATGGTAAACTATGTATTGTTGTCAAAAAAATCAAATCAATTAATAAATTTAAAAAATGCATTTTCATTTTTTTAGTAAAAAATACCTTACTTTTCAAATGTAAAGTACACGATTTCTAGAAACAAATGTTGATATTTTAAAAATATAAAAAAAATAGTGTAAATTAAGCTAGAAAGTTCAAGGTGAACAATACATTGTTGACAAAAAAATCAAATAATTTAATAAATTGAAAATATGCGTTTTAATTTTTAAAGTAAAACACACCCTATTTTTCAAGTCTATAGTACACGATTTCTACAAACAAATGTTGCTATTTTAAAAATATAAAAAATTGAGTAAATTAAGTTAGAAACATCATTTGAAACAATAAATTGTTTTCAAAAAAATCCAATAATTTATTAAATTTAAAATATGAACTTTCATTTTTTTAGTAAAAAACACACTATTTTTCAAGTGTATAGTGTAAATTATAAAAACACACAATTTCTAGAAACAAATGTTGTTTTTTTAAAAATATAATAAAATAGTGTAAATTAAGCTAGAAACTTCATGGTCAAAAATACATTTTTGTCAAAAAAATCATATAATTGAATAAATTTAAAATATGTGTTTTCATTTATAAAGTAAAAAACACCCTATATTTCAAGTCTATAGTACACAATTTCTACAAACAAATGTTTCAATTTTTAAAATATAAAAAATTGTATAAATTAACCTAGAAACTTCATGGTAAACTATGTATTGTTGTCAAAAAAATAAAATCAATTAATAAATTTAAAAAATGCATTTTCATTTTTTTAGTAAAAAATACCATACTTTTAAAATGTAAAGTACACGATTTCTAGAAACAAATGTTGATATTTTAAAAATATAAAAAAATAGTGTAAATTAAGCTAGAAAATTCAAGGTGAACAATACATTGTTGACAAAAAAATCAAATAATTTAATAAATTTAAAATATGCGTTTTAATTTTTAAAGTAAAACACACCCTATTTTTCAAGTCTATAGTACACGATTTCTACAAACAAATGTTGCTATTTTAAAAATATAAAAAATTGAGTAAATTAAGTTAGAAACATCATTGTAAACAATAAATTGTTTTCCAAAAAATCCAATAATTTATTAAATTTAAAATATGCACTTTCATTTTTTTAGTAAAAAACACACTATTTTTCAAGTGTATAGTGTAAATTATAAAAACACACAATTTCTAGAAACAAATGTTGTTTTTTTAAAAATATAATAAAATAGTGTAAATTAAGCTAGAAACTTCATGGTCAAAAATACATTTTTGTCAAAAAAATCATATAATTGAATAAATTTAAAATATGTGTTTTCATTTATAAAGTAAAAAACACCCTATATTTCAAGTCTATAGTACACAATTTCTACAAACAAATGTTTCAATTTTTAAAATATAAAAAATTGTATAAATTAACCTAGAAACTTCATGGTAAAGTATGTATTGTTGTCAAAAAAATAAAATCAATTAATAAATTTAAAAAATACATTTTCATTTTTTTTAGTAAAAAATACCATACTTTTAAAATGTAAAGTACACGATTTCTAGAAACAAATGCTGATATTTTAAAAATATAAAAAAATAGTGTAAATTAAGCTAGAAAATTCAAGGTGAACAATACATTGTTGACAAAAAAATCAAATAATTTAATAAATTTAAAATATGCGTTTTAATTTTTAAAGTAAAACACACCCTATTTTTCAAGTCTATAGTACACGATTTCTACAAACAAATGTTGCTATTTTAAAAATATAAAAAATTGAGTAAATTAAGTTAGAAACATCATTGTAAACAATAAATTGTTTTCCAAAAAATCCAATAATTTATTAAATTTAAAATATGCACTTTCATTTTTTTAGTAAAAAACACACTATTTTTCAAGTGTATAGTGTAAATTATAAAAACACACAATTTCTAGAAACAAATGTTGTTTTTTTAAAAATATAATAAAATAGTGTAAATTAAGCCAGAAACTTCATGGTCAAAAATACATTTTTGTCAAAAAAATCAAATAATTGAATAAATTTAAAATATGTGTTTTCATTTATAAAGTAAAAAACACCCTATATTTCAAGTCTATAGTACACAATTTCTACAAACAAATGTTTCAATTTTTAAAATATAAAAAATTGTATAAATTAACCTAGAAACTTCATCGTAAACTATGTATTGTTTTCAAAAAAATCAAATCATTTAATAAATTTAAAAAATGCATTTTCATTTTTTTAGTAAAAAATACCTTACATTTCAAATGTAAAGTACACGATTTCTAGAAACAAATGTTGATATTTTAAAAATATAAAAAAAATAGTGTAAATTAAGCTAGAAAGTTCAAGGTGAACAATACATTGTTGACAAAAAAATCAAATAATTTAATAAATTGAAAATATGCGTTTTAATTTTTAAAGTAAAACACACCCTATTTTTCAAGTTTATAGTACACGATTTCTACAAACAAATGTTGCTATTTTAAAAATATAAAATATTGAGTAAATTAAGTTAGAAACATCATTTGAAACAATAAATTGTTTTCAAAAAAATCCAATAATTTATTAAATTTAAAATATGAACTTTCATTTTTTTAGTAAAAAAAACACTATTTTTCAAGTGTATAGTGTAAATTATAAAAACACACAATTTCTAGAAACAAATGTTGTTTTTTTAAAAATATAATAAAATAGTGTAAATTAAGCTAGAAACTTCATGGTCAAAAATACATTTTTGTCAAAAAAATCATATAATTGAATAAATTTAAAATATGTGTTTTCATTTATAAAGTAAAAAACACCCTATATTTCAAGTCTATAGTACACAATTTCTACAAACAAATGTTTCAATTTTTAAAATATAAAAAATTGTATAAATTAACCTAGAAACTTCATGGTAAACTATGTATTGTTGTCAAAAAAATAAAATCAATTAATAAATTTAAAAAATGCATTTTCATTTTTTTAGTAAAAAATACCATACTTTTAAAATGTAAAGTACACGATTTCTAGAAACAAATGTTGATATTTTAAAAATATAAAAAAATAGTGTAAATTAAGCTAGAAAATTCAAGGTGAACAATACATTGTTGACAAAAAAATCAAATAATTTAATAAATTTAAAATATGCGTTTTAATTTTTAAAGTAAAACACACCCTATTTTTCAAGTCTATAGTACACGATTTCTACAAACAAATGTTGCTATTTTAAAAATATAAAAAATTGAGTAAATTAAGTTAGAAACATCATTGTAAACAATAAATTGTTTTCCAAAAAATCCAATAATTTATTAAATTTAAAATATGCACTTTCATTTTTTTAGTAAAAAACACACTATTTTTCAAGTGTATAGTGTAAATTATAAAAACACACAATTTCTAGAAACAAATGTTGTTTTTTTAAAAATATAATAAAATAGTGTAAATTAAGCCAGAAACTTCATGGTCAAAAATACATTTTTGTCAAAAAAATCAAATAATTGAATAAATTTAAAATATGTGTTTTCATTTATAAAGTAAAAAACACCCTATATTTCAAGTCTATAGTACACAATTTCTACAAACAAATGTTTCAATTTTTAAAATATAAAAAATTGTATAAATTAACCTAGAAACTTCATGGTAAACTATGTATTGTTTTCAAAAAAATCAAATCAATTAATAAATTTAAAAAATGCATTTTCATTTTTTTAGTAAAAAATACCTTACATTTCAAATGTAAAGTACACGATTTCTAGAAACAAATGTTGATATTTTAAAAATATAAAAAAAAATAGTGTAAATTAAGCTAGAAAGTTCAAGGTGAACAATACATTGTTGACAAAAAAATCAAATAATTTAATAAATTTAAAATATGCGTTTTAATTTTTAAAGTAAAACACACCCTATTTTTCAATTCTATAGTACACGATTTCTACAAACAAATGTTGCTATTTTAAAAATATAAAAAATTGAGTAAATTAAGTTAGAAACATCATTTTAAACAATAAATTGTTTTCAAAAAAATCCAATAATTTATTAAATTTAAAATATGCACTTTCATTTTTTTAGTAAAAAACACACTATTTTTCAAGTGTATAGTATAAATTATTAAAACACACAATTTCTAGAAACAAATGTTGTTTTTTTAAAAATATAATAAAATAGTGTAAATTAAGCTTGAAACTTCATGGTGAAAAATATATTTTTGTCAAAAAAATCAAATAATTGAATAAATTTAAAATATGTGTTTTCATTTATAAAGTAAAAAACACCCTATATTTCAAGTCTATAGTACACAATTTCTACAAACAAATGTTTCGATTTTTAAAATATAAAAAATTGTATAAATTAACCTAGAAACTTCATGGTAAACTATGCATTGTTGTCAAAAAAATCAAATCAATTAATAAATTTAAGAAATGCATTTTCATTTTTTTAGTAAAAAATACCTTAGTTTTCAAATGTAAAGTACACGATTTCTAGAAACAAATGTTGATATTTTAAAAATATAAAAAAAATAGTGTAAATTAATCTAGAAAATTCAAGGTGAACAATACATTGTTGACAAAAAATTCAAATAATTTAATAAATTTAAAATATGCGTTTTAATTTTTAAAGTAAAACACACCCTATTTTTCAAGTATATAGTACACGATTTCTACAAACAAATGTTGCTATTTTAAAAATATAAAAAATTGAGTAAATTAAGTTAGAAACATCATTGTAAACAATAAATTGTTTTCAAAAAAATCCAATAATTTTTTAAATTTAAAATATGCACTTTCATTTTTTTAGTAAAAAACACACTATTTTTCAAGTGTATAGTGTAAATTATAAAAACACACAATTTCTAGAAACAAATGTTGTTTTTTTAAAAATATAATAAAATAGTGTAAATTAAGCTAGAAACTTCATGGTGAAAAATACATTTTTGTCAAAAAAAATTAAATAATTGAATAAATTTAAAATATGTGTTTTCATTTATAGAGTAAAAAACACCCTATATTTCATGTCTATAGTACACAATTTCTACAAACAAATGTTTCAATTTTTAAAATATAAAAAATTGTATAAATTAACCTAGAAAATTCATGGTAAACTATGCATTGTTGTCAAAAAAATCAAATCAATTAATAAATTTAAAAAATGCATTTTCATTTTTTTAGTAAAAAATACCTTACTTTTCAAATGTAAAGTACACGATTTCTAGAAACAAATGTTGATATTTTAAAAATATAAAAAAAATAGTGTAAATTAAGCTAGAAAGTTCAAGTTGAACAATACATTGTTGACCAAAAAATCAAATAATTTAATAAATTTAAAATATGCGTTTTAATTTTTAAAGTAAAACACACCCTATTTTTCAAGTCTATAGTACACGATTTCTACAAACAAATGTTGCTATTTTAAAAATATAAAAAATTGAGTAAATTAAGTTAGAAACATCATTGTAAACAATAAATTGTTTTCAAAAAAATCAAATAATTTATTAAATTTAAAATATGCACTTTCATTTTTTTAGTAAAAAAACACACTATTTTTCAAGTGTATAGTACACAATTTCTACAAACAAATGTTAATATTTTAAAAATATTGAAAAATAGTGTAAATTAAGCCAGAAACTTCATGGTGAAAAAAAAATTATTGTCAAAAAAATCCAATAATTTAAAAAATTTAAAATATAAGTTTTCATTTTTAAAGTAAAAAACACCTTATATTTCAAGTCTGTACACGATTTCTACAAACAAATTTAGTAATTTTAAAAATATAAAAAATTGTGTAAATTAAGCTAGAAACTTCATAGTTCCAATTCAGATTATAATTTCAAAAATATAACAAAATGATAAACTCCAGTTTAATAATATACACGGTTTAACCCATTTAATTTTCATTTCCCCTTCCCTGCAATATAATATAATGGTTCATCACCACCATAAAACAAAAAAAACGCATATACTGGGGTTAGAATTAAAAATATATATATATACATATATATATCAATCAATGTTATGTAAAATTTTCAATTTAATCACATAGCCCCAGGAGCCAAAAGAAAACAAAAATATATACGCTGGAAACTTGTATATATTTATATACATATATTATTATTATTTTTTTTTGAGCGCTGGAAGCTTATAAATAAATGTATATTGCACATTCTCACAAAAATAGATACTTTCATTTTTGAATAGTTCCAAAATCTACAAAATTAAATGAAATTTTATATAAACAAGCAGTAGAAAATAGAAAAAAAAAAACAGAGCAGAAATGATAAGAATTCCCCTACCTCTATTCTCATTTGAGTTTCTCTTCTCTACCAAAAGAGATTAGACATAGCACGTCACTCTTCTACTTTTATTTTCTTCTCCTGATTCTAAAAGTCCTCAACACTGTTATCTCAGTCTTTTACTGTTATTTCTTTCCCTTGTGCCTAAACTCAGCTGATAACTCCATCTCTTCTACATTCTCTTATTTATAGAATGAAAGCTAAGCAACCCTCTCACACATACTAGCTACAGATTCTTGAAGGAATGGCTAAAATTGTTGGAGTCCCAATACTGTCAGTATCATGCTAAAAATAAAAATTTAAGTCATCAGATACATTCCCTAGAGAGAACCACATACACTACCAAGGGTCCAGGGATAATATATCATCATACATATATATATATATATATATATATATATATATATATATAAAATGTAACTATACCTCCATTATGCATCGACATAACATGCACACAGCCACCTAGCCCCTTCTTTATCCTAGTGCATTATAATAATTGATAGCTAATTGTGGGAGTTAATAAAATAACTACATGGGGGATATGGGCTAAAGCTGCCATTGAGTGAAGACAAGGTTATTTAACATTCTTTTATATATATAATGGCACACATGCTAGTGGAGTGCTGGATGCTTTCTCTCCTTTCTGAGAGGAAATTATTAAAATTGAAACTTGTGAAGTTATATGGGCACATTGGCTATGCTATCCATGTTACTATATTGAATAGTCCTTACAGAATTATATATGTAGATCACTATGTCTATATTCTATCACGAGAAATAGCATAAATGTATTCAGGATCTTTAATACTAGTAAATCTAGTTATTAAAATATTGGGATGTTACAATTTTTAAAGTAAAAAATATCCTATATTTCAAGTATACAGTACACGATTTCTACAAAAAAATGTTGCAATTTTAAAAATATAAACAATTGTGTAAATTAAGCTAGAAACTTCATGGTAAATAACACATTGATTTAAAAAAAAATTAAATAATTTACTAAATTTAAAATATGCGTTTTCATTTTTTAGTAAAAAAGACCTTACTTTTCAAGTAGATAGTACACAATTTCTAGAAACAAATGTTGATATTTTAAAAATATAAAAAAATAATGTAAATTAAGCTAGAAACTTCATGATGAATAGTACATTGTTGTCAAAAAAATCAAATAATTTAGTAAATTTAAAATATGCGTTGTAATTTTTAAAGTAAAAAACACCCTATTTTTCAAGTCTATCATACACGATTTCTACAAACAAATGTTGCTATTTTAAAAATATAAAAAATTGAGAACGTTAAGCTAGAAACTTCATTATAAACAATGCATTATTGTCAAAAAAATTAAATAATTTAATAAATTTAAAATAAGCACTTTTATTTTTTTAGCAAAACAAACACTATTTTTCAAGTGTATATTACACGATTTCTACAAACAAATGTTAATATTTTAACAATATAAAGAAAATATTGTAAATTAAGCTAGAAACTTCATGATGAACAAGAAATTATTGTCTAAAAAATCAAATAATTTAATAAATTTAAAATATGCGTTTTCATTTTTAAAGTAAAAAACACCTTATATTTCAAGTCAATAGTACACGATTTCTACAAACAAATCTTGCAATTTAAAAAATATAAAAACTTCAAGGTAAAAAAAACATTGATTTCAAAAAAATTAAATAATTTAATAAATTAAAAATATGCATTTTCATTTTATTAGTAAAAAACACAGTATTTTTCTTGTGTATAGTATACAATTTCTAGAAACAAATGTTGATATTTTAAAAATATAAAAACATACTCTAAATTAAGCAAGAAAATTCATTGTGAAAAATACATTGTTTTTAAAAAAAATCAAATAATTGAATAAATTTAAAATATGCGTTTTCATTTTTAAAGTAAAAAACACCCTATATTTTAAGTCTATAGTACACGATTTCTACAAACAAATGTTGCCATTTTAAAAATATAAAAACTTGTGTAAATTAAGCTAGAAACTTCATGGTAAACAATACATTGATTTCAAAAAAATTAAATAATTTACTAAATTTAAAATATGTGTTTTCATTTTTAAAGTAAAAAACACCCTATATTTCAAGTCTATAGTACACGATTTCTACAAACAAATGTTTCAATTTTAAAAATATAAAATTTTATAAATTAAGCTAGAAACTTCATGGTAAACAATACATTGTTGTAAAAAAAAATCAAACAATTTAATAAATTTAAAATATGCGTTTTCATTTTTTTAGTAGAAAAACACACAATTTTTCAATTGTATAGTACACGATTTCTAGAAACAAATGTTGATATTTTAAAATTATAAAAAAATAGTGTAAATTAAGCTAGAAACTTAATGAAGAAAAATACATTGTTGTCAAAAAAATCAAATAATTTAATAAATTTAAAATATGCGTTTTCATTTTGAAGTAAAAAATACCCTAGATTTCAAGTCTATAATACACGATATCTACAAACAAATGTTGCAATTTTAAAAATATAAAAAAATTGTGTAAATTAAGCTAGAAACTACATGGTAAACAATACATTGTTGTCAAGAAAATCAAATAATTTAATATATTAAAAATATAAGTTTTCGATTTTTTAGTAAAAAACACACTATTTTTCAAGTGTCTGGTGTAAATTATAAAAACACCCGATTTCTATAAACAAATTTTGATATTTTTAAAATATAAAAAAGATAGTCTAAATTAAGCTAAAAACTTCATGGTGAAAAATACATTGTTGTTAAAAAAATCAAATAATTGAAATAATATAAATATGCGTTTTCATTTTTAAAGTGAAAAACATTGTAAATTTATAGTACACGATTTCTACAAACAAATGATTCAATTTTAAAAATATAAAAAAATTGTGTAAATGAAGCTACAAAACTTCTTGGTAAACTATACATTGTTGTCAAAGAAATCAAATAATTTATTAAATTTAAAATATGTGTTTTCATTTTTTTAGTAAAAAACACATTATTTTTCAAGTGTATAGAATACGATTTCTAGAAACAAATGTTGATATTTTAAAAATACAAAAAATAAGTATAAATTAAGCTAGAAACATCATGGTGAACAATACATTGTTGTAAAAAAAACCAAATAATTTAATAAATTTAAAATATGCATTTTCATTTTTAAAGTAAAAAACACCCTATAGTACACGATTTCTACTAACAAATGTTTCAATTTTAAAAATATAAAAAATTGTATAATTTAAGCTAGAAACTTCATGGTAAATAATACATTGATTTAAAAAAAAATTAAATAATTTACTAAATTTAAAATATGCGTTTTATTTTTTTTAGTAAAAAAGACCTTACTTTTCAAGTAGATAGTACACAATTTCTAGAAACAAATGTTGATATTTTAAAAATATAAAAAAATAATGTAAATTAAGCTAGAAACTTCATGATGAATAATATATTGTTGTCAAAAAAATCAAAATAATTTAGTAAATTTAAAATATGCGCTGTAATTTTTAAAGTAAAAAACACCCTATTTTTCAAGTCTATAATACACGATTTCTACAAACGAATGTTGCTATTTTAAAAATATAAAAAATTGAGTACGTTAAGCTAGAAACTTCATTATAATTTAATAAATTTAAAATAAGCACTTTTATTTTTTTAGCAAAACAAACACTATTTTTCAAGTGTATAGTACACGATTTCTACAAACAAATGTTAATATTTTAACAATATAAAAAAATATTGTAAATTAAGCTAGAAACTTCATGATGAACAAGAAATTATTGTCTAAAAAATCAAATAATTTAATAAATTCAAAATATGCATTTTCATTTTTAAAGTAAAAAACACCATATATTTCAAGTCAATAGTACACGATTTCTACAAACAAATCTTGCAATTTAAAAAATATAAAAACTTCAAGGTAAACAATACATTGATTTCAAAAAAATTAAATAATTTAATAAATTAAAAATATGCGTTTTCATTTTAATAGTAAAAAACACAGTATTTTTCTTGTGTATAGTACACAATTTTTAGAAACAAATGTTGATAATTTAAAAACATAAAAAAATTTTTAAATGAAGCTAGAAACTTCATGGTAAACAATACATTGATTTCTATAAATTTTATATAATTTACTAAATTTAAAATATGCGTTTTCATTTTTAAAGTAAAAAACACCTTATATTTCAAATCTATAGTACACCATTTCGACAAACAAATGTTCCTTTTTTAAAAATATAAAAAATATTGTAAATTAAGGTAGAAACTTCATGGTAAACAATACATTAATTTTGAGAAAAATAAATAATTTACTAAATTTAAAATATGCGTTTTCAATTTTTTAGTAAAAAACACCCTATATTTCAAGTCTGTAGTACACGATTTCAACAAACAAATGTTCCATTTTTAAAAATATAAAAAATATTATAAAATAAGGTAGAAACTTCATGGTAAATAATACATTGATTTTGAGAAAAATAAATAATTTAATAAATTTAAAATATGCGTTTTCATTTTTTTAGTAAAAAACACACTATTTTTCAAGTGTTATAGTACACGATTTCCAGAAACAAATGTTGATACTTTAAAAATAAAAAAAATAAGTGTAAATTAAGCTAGAAACTTCATGGTGAACAATACATTGTTGTCAAAAAATCCAAATAATTTAATAAATTTAAAATTTGCGCTTTCATTTTTAAAGTAAAAAACACCCTATATTTCAAGTCTATAGTACACAATTTATACAAACAAATGTTGCAAATTTAAAAATATAAAAACTGTGTAAACTAAGCTAGAAACTTCATGGTAAACAATACATTAATTTCAAAATAAATTAAATAATTTATTAAATTTAAAATAAGCGTTTCCATTTTTAAAGTAAAAAACACCCTATATTTCAAGTCTATAGTACACGATTTCTACAAACAAATGTTCATTTTTTAAAAATATAAAAAATATTGTAAATTAAGGTAGAAACTTCAAGGTAAATAATACATTTATTTTAAGAAAAAATTAATAAATTTAAAATATGCGTTTTCATTTTTTTTAGTAAAAAATACTCTATATTTAAAGTCTATAGTACACGATTTCTACAAACAAATGTTGCATCTTTAAAAATATAAAAAATTGTGTAAATTAAGCTAGAAATTTCATGGTCAACAATATATTGATTTCAAAAAAATCAAATAATTTAACAAATTTAAAATATGCGTTTTCATTTTTATAGTAAAAAACACACTATTTTTGAAAGGTATACGATTTCTAGAAACAAATGTTGATACTTTAAAAATATAAAAAATAAGTTTAAATTAAGCTAGAAACATTATGGTGAACAATACATTGTTGTCAAAAAATCCAAATAATTTAATAAATTTAAAATACGTGTTTTCATTTTTAAAGTAAAAAACACCCTATATTTCAAGTCTATAGTACACGATATCTACAAACAAATGTTGCAATTTTAAAAATATAAAAAATTGTTTAAATTAACCTAGAAACTTCATGGTAAACAATACATTGATTTTAAAAAAAATTATATAATTTACTAAATTTAAAATATGGGTTTTCATAAAAAACACCCAATATTTCAAGTCTATTGTACACGATTTCTACAAACAAATGTTCCATTTTTAAAAATATAAAAAATATTGTAGATTAAGGTAGAAACTTCATGGTAAACAACACATTGATTTTCAGATTAATAAATAATTTAATAAATTTAAAATATGTGTTATCATTTTTTTAGTAAAATATACTCTATATTTTAAGTCTATAGTACACGATTTCTACAAATTAATTGTTGCAATTTTAAAAATATAAAAAATTGTGTAAATTAAGCTAGAAATTTCATGGTCAACAATATATTTATTTCAAAAAAATCAAATAATTTAACAAATTTAAAATTTGCGTTTTCATTTTTTTAGTAAAAAACACCATATATTTCAAGTATATAGTACACAATTAATACAAACAAATGTTGCAATTTTAAAAATATAAAAAATTGTTTAAATTAAGCTAGATACTTCATGGTAAACAATACATTGATTTCAAAAAAAATTATATAACTTACTTAATTTAAAATATGGGTTTTCATTTATAAAGTAAAAAAAACCCTATATTTCAAATCTATTGTACACGATTTCTACAAACAAATGTTCCATTTTTAAAAATATAAAAAATACTGTAAATTAAAGTACAAACTTAATGGTAAACAACACATTGATTTTGAGAAAAATAAATAATTTAATAAATTTAAAATATGCGTTTTCATTTTTTTAGTAAAAAATACTCTATATTTTAAGTCTATAGTACATGATTTCTACAAATTAATTGTTGCAATTTTAAAAATATAAAAAATTGTGTAAATTAAGCTAGAAATTTCATGGTGAACAATATATTTATTTCAAAAAAATCAAATAATTTAATAAATTTAAAATATGCGTTTTCATTTTTTTAGTAAAAAACACACTATTTTTCAAGTGTTATAGTACACGATTTCTAGAATAAAATGTTGATACTTTAAAAATATAAAAAATAAGTATATATTAAGCTAGAAACTTCATGGTGAACAATACATTGTTGTCAAAAAATCCAAATAATTTTATAAATTTAAAATATTCTTTTTCATTTTTAAAGTAAAAAACACCCTATATTTCAAGTCTATAGTACACGATTTCTACAAACAAATGTTGCAATTTTAAAAATATAAAAAATTGTGTAAATTAAGATAGAAACTTCATGGTAAACAATACATTGATTTCAAAAAAAATTATATAATTTATTAAATTTAAAATATGTGTTTTCATTTTTAAAGTAAAAAACACCCTATATTTCAAGTCTGTAGTACACGATTTCAACAAACAAATGTTCCATTTTTAAAAATATAAAAAATATTGTAAAATAAGGTAGAAACTTCATGGTAAATAATACATTGATTTAAAAAAAAATTAATTGAATAAATTAAAAATATGCGTTTTCATTTTTTTAGTAAAAAATACTCTATATTTCATGTCCATAGTACATGATTTCTACAAACTAATGTTGCAATTTTAAAAATATAAAAAATTGTGTAAATTAAGCTAGAAATTTCATGGTTAACAATATATTGATTTCAAAAAAATCAAATAATTTAACAAATTTAAAATATGTGTTTTCATTTTTTTAGTAAAAAACACACTATTTTTCAAGTGTATAGTACACGATTTCTAGAAACAAATGTTGGTACTTTAAAAATATAAAAAATAAGTGTAAAGTAAGCTAGAAACTTTATTGGGAACAATACATTGTTGTCAAAAAATTCAAATAATTTAATAAATTTAAAATTTGCGTTTTCATTTTTTTAGTAAAAAACACCCTATATTTCAAGTCTATAGTACACAATTAATACAAACAAATGTTGCAATTTTAAAAATATAAAAAATTGTTTAAATTAAGCTAGATACTTCATGGTAAACAATACATTGATTTCAAAAAAAAATTATATAACTTACTAAATTTAAAATATGGGTTTTCATTTCTAAAGTAAAAAACATCCTATATTTCAAGTCTATTGTACACGATTTCTACAAACAAATGTTCCATTTTTAAAAATATAAAAAATACTGAAAATTAAAGTACAAACTTCATGGTAAAAAACACATTGATTTTGAGAAAAATAAATAATTTAATAAATTTAAAATATGCGTTTTCATTTTGTTAGTAAAAAATACTCTATATTTTAAGTCTATAGTACACGATTTCTACAAATTAATTGTTGCAATTTTAAAAATATAAAAAATTGTGTAAATTAAGCTAGAAATTTCATGGTGAACAATATATTGATTTAAAAAAATCAAATAATTTAATAAATTTAAAATATGCGTTTGCATTTTTTTAGTAAAGAACACACTATTTTTCAAGTGTATACGATTTCTAGAAACAAATGTTGATACTTTAAAAATATAAAAAATAAGTGTAAAGTAAGCTAGAAACTTTATGGTGAACAATACATTGTTGTCAAAAAATCCAAATAATTTAATAAATTTAAAATATGCGTTTTCATTTTTAAAGTAAAAAACACCCTATATTTCAAGTCTATAGTACACGATTTCTACAAACAAATGTTGCAATTTTAAAAATATAAAAATTTTTGTAAATCAAGCTAGAAACTTCATGGTAAACAATACATTGATTTCAAAAAAACTTATTTAATTTATTAAATTTAAAATATGCGTTTTCATTTTTAAAGTAAAAAACTCCCTATATTTCAAATCTATAGTACACGATTTCTACAAACAAATGTTCCTTTTTTAAAATATTAAAATATTTTAAATTAAGATAGAAACTTAATGGTAAACAATACATTGATTTTAAGAAAAATAGATAATTTAATAAATATAAAATATGCGTTTTCATTTTTTTAGGAAAAAATAGTGTATATTTTAAGTCTATTGTACACGATTTCTACAAATTAATTGTTTCAATTTTAAAAATATAAAAATTTTGTAAATTATGCTAGAAACTTCGTGGTAAATAATACATTGATTTTTAAAAAAAATAATTAATTTAATAAATTTAAATATGCGTTTTCATTTTTTTTAGTAAAAAATACTCTATATTTCAAGTCTATAGTACACGATTTCCACAAACAAATGTTGATACTTTGAAAATATAAAAAATAAGTGTAAATTAAGCTAGAAACTTCATTGTGAACAATACATTGTTGTCAACAAATCTAAATAATTTAATAATTTTAAAATATGCGTTTTCATTTTTTTAGTTAAATATACTCTATATTTTAAGTCTATATATAGTACTCGATTTCTACAAACAAATGTTTCAATTTTAAAAATATAAAAAATTGTTTAAATTAGGCTAGAAATTTCATGGTCAACAATATATTGATTTCAAAAAAATTAAATAATTTAACAAATTTAAAATATGCGTTTTCATTGTTTTTAGTAAAAAACACTGTAACTTCCCCCCAATAGCCTAAGCATATTACTTGTCCGGAGGCAACAAAGATATCTCGCAACTAGGCCAATTATTACTATTACTATTATTGTTATTATTATTGAAATTATTATTATTAATATATATACATATAGGTGGATCATTAAGTGGCATATTGCCACTTTCACCACCTCATCCATAGGACACCCAGGTGCACACTTAGATACACACACACACTTGATGCAAATTCAATTAAAATTGCATCCACGGACAACAAAATGAAATGGGAAAAATCAATCCCATACTTGGAACATGCAAAGTGGAAGAGTGGGGGCAGAACTTTGCCTTAAAATACTATAAACTCCCATCACTTTAGGTTGGTGAGTAGTCTTTAATTTATGCCACCTGAGGAGTACTTGGAGGCAAGCAACATTCCTTCACTTCTTCCTCTCTTTCCCACGCCACACTCTCCCTCATCTTCACTCACACTTGCTCATTCAACCATTAGCTTATTATCTTCAAGCTCTCCTCACATGCATGTATTGATGTTGGGTTAGGGTCTTAAGGAGCTCAAGAACCAGCAAAGAAAAAAGGGCAAATAAGTCTTGGAGGCTTGAGTTCCAGAGATTGAAGAATTAGTAAGAATTTGTGAAGGTAACCCAAGAACCCCAATTAGAATTAGGAGATGATGTTGTAAAATTCGAATTCCCTTGGTGAATGGCTTTGAAATTTTGCATGGTGATGGATTTATGTTTTTAGAGTTTCAGAATATAATTTGATAATTTTTGGAGTTTTTCATGATTTCTGGTGAATTTTTGAATGCACCGTACCATTGCTGGAGATTTTGTTAAACATGAACATGCAAACTATACTTCGAGAATTTATTCCTCGCATGTCACTAAGTGTAACACCCTCATAAAATGGCCTTAAACTAACATGTAAAACATAGATGCTTTTCACGTGATTAAGTGGCCTTGTCAATGATTCTATGAAAATTACCCTATTTAGAAAAATAAATCCTGAATATATAATTACATGACCATACTAGTGAGAGTTAGACCTGAATTACTTGGCTAGAGTCTCAAAATACAAGTCCAAGTGACATCAAAAGAGGAAATCTATGATAGTAACTTTATTACAATTTAGGATTACAACTATAGGTACAATAAAACATCTAATATAAGTCTTCATTCTTTTGCTCCATCATCTCTAGCCATGACATCACCTGCAATACTGTAACCGTGAGATATACGAATTCACATATATCTCAGTAACCCCCAGTTATATAAAAACGTTTCCACAGTGTTGCAGGCAACAAGTTGCAAAACTATCCCCTCCTAGATTTAATACTAACATCATCCATATGAACCTCAAGTTCCTTAAACAGTCAAAAAGTCAATCAGTCACATAAACATTAAGTTCCATCACACAATCAATCATTCATAATTTGTGAACTCTAATGAGGTATGCTATGCATGTTCCTTTTTATCAGTTTTGTGCCTGCAGCCCGCACCCTCATTGGAGATCTCCATTGTCCAAGGAAGCGTCCCCCCTTGAACCCTCAATCTACCCGGTCTCACACCCGAAGGTGATCAATGCAGTGTCTTTTATCATAAATGAAAATGCATAAACCAATGCAATATCAGCCTCATTCTCTTCCTCATACCAAGGCCTTAACCCATACCCTTGTTGATGAGGAGAGTTATTCACATATTGCATTGTATTTCAAGTCAATCACATAATTTCAGTTATTAATTAATCATGAAAACATGGCTTAAAGCCCCTTAACATTGCAAGGCCCGTACCAATTCCCTTGCAATGTTAAATACATGTTAAAACCTCATTCTCTTCCTCATACCAAGGCCTTAAAACATACCCTTGTTGATGAGGAGAGGCATTTGATTCCTTAAACATAAATCTTGAAACATTCAATCACACAAATACATGTTCAATTTCTACCTTATTCATAACATACAATGAAGCCATTCATCCACAATCATGCACCACACAATTTCATGGTACTAGGCATAATTTGTAAAACAATGGGACCTATTTTCATCCATTCCAATCCTAGAGATGGATTCATTATGTTTACATTGCATTTTGTTTGATTATGTTCATGTAGAAATAAAGCATGGAGAAGTGTTGATTTTAGAGGATTGGACTTGAATAATGAAGGGAAGAATGAAGAAAGTTGAAGAAAAGATGTAGAAAACACGTAGAAGCTGTCAAACACAGTCTGGTGCGCACAGCTCAGGAAGGTGTGCGCACCTTAATTCACCCCTGGAGCTGCTGTCCAATCTTGTGCGCACAGCCTAGGAAGGTGTGCGCACCCCTGTTCTTATTTTGGCAATAACTTGAGTTGTAGACCTCCAAATTGAGTGAAATCAAAAGAATTTGAAAGCTAAGAGGATTATCTACAACTCTTATGAAGACCAAAAAACCTAGTTCTAAAATTTTAATTGAAAAAAACAGTAATCTTTGATAGGGATGTGCAAACCACAAACAAATACTTTCATATAAACACTATCTCAGTAATTTGATCATAACTAGAGTTGTAGACCTCCAAATTGAGTGAAACCAAAAGCATTTGAAAATTAAGAGGATGCTCTACAACTCTTATGAAGACCACGATGTCAATTTCAAATTAAAACCAATTCAAAAACCCAGTTCAAATTGTTCCAAAACAGGGGAAAATGGTATTGATCAACTTTTCACAAATTTCAATCCTCCCTTCCATCAAAATTCCTCAAGATCAGATTAACTTCATCTAATTCAATATAAATCACTCCAAGATCAATTCACATTCACAATCCAATATCCAAACAAACAATCAACATAAATGCATCAACCACACACACATATAGAACAATTCAACCAATTTCATCAAACATCAAGACAATTTACATTATTTCAAACCACAATCACAATTTGCATCACACAATTCATCCTACCATTCACAATTTCCAGCTAGCTATACAATTGGGGTTTTGGGGTTACCTTCAAGCTCTTCTTGCCCTTGCTCTTGAATGGCTATCTCTAGGGTTTAGAACTCAAATCCACCAATTTTCCTTTTCCCATAGCTTGATTCTTGAGCTCTTGTGTCCCCCATACATGAAATTGGAAGGCATTTAGGCTTAGGAACACTAAAGGCCACACATGCAAGGTATATCTATGGAGATTGGAGGAATGGGTTTTAGAGAGAAGTTGGAGAAAATGGAGCTTAGAGTGAGAGAGGGAGTTGGCGAGAATGGGGAGAAGAGGAAGGCTATGGTCTCTTATCTAGTGTGGTCTAGTTCACTTAAGATGGGAGAGACTACTTAGCAATTTTTAAAATTTGCAAGTAGGTCCTCCCTTTCTTTGAGAGTCCCCTTTTAACTCTCTTCTACATAATCTCTTAATTGTTGGTACTTGGTTCTTGAATTAAGCATATACCACAATTAAATAGCCTTAGATATCATCACTAGTAAATTTGGGATGTTACACTAAGTGTTTTGAAGTGAATCTTTTTACAATTATTTATCTCTATGTATAAGATTATATTATGAATTTTCATGATTTTTAGACGTGTGGTTAATTTTATAAAATTATTACAATGAGGCATGTCCAGTGCTGTGAAAACCAACCAACGAAAATTCATTCAGTTATTTCGAAAATCTGTTTCTCTCTGGTTACTAAGTAGTTTGATCTGAATATTTTTATAGTGATTCTTCTATATGTCTATTATCTTATGGTAAAGTTTTATGATTTTTGGATATGTTTGGAATTTTATAAAATTACTACATTGAAATATGTCACATGCTGTCAGGAACAGTTAACCAGGATTTATTTAGTTATTTCGAAAATTCGTTTCTTTCTGGTTACTCAGTATTTTGGTGTGGAAATTTTTATAGTGATTCCTCCATATGTCTATTAGCTTCTGCTAAGCTTTTATGATTTTTGGATATGTTTGTGATTTTATCAAATTACTACATTGAAATATGTCACATACTGTCAGGAACAGTTAACCAGGATTTGTTTAGTTATTTCGGAAATTCGTTTCTTTTTGGTTACTTAGTATTTTGGTGTAGAAATTTTTATAGTACTTCCTCCATATGTCTATTCACTTCTGGTAAACTTTTATGATTTTTGAATATGTTTGAGATTTTATAAAATTACTACATTGGAACATGTCACATGCGGTGATGAATAAATAAGTATTAAATGTATGAACACGCTAGTACTATGAAAAGAGTAAGCCATGTTGAAAGTGTGAATTTTGCTTTGAGATGTTAATTGATTGTTATGACCTTGTGAAATTATTGTGATGATTTTAATTAGAATGACATCTAAATGGGCATGCAATTGATGAGTGAATTTGATGATTTGATGATGATTACCATGTACGTGATGATTACATTTATGAAATGAAAATGATGAAAATGTTTTCCCCATCAACGGATGTTAAGTAAGCGGGTAGAATTTCCCACCGGTAGTAAACCGGGTAAGTGGACAGATAATTAAACATGCAAGATGTAGGGTCTCCCCGCGATTCGGGGGTAAGATGACCTGAACTAGTAGGGTGCCCTATGATAGGGAATCATGACCCGAAAGAAAGAACTATCCCATTGATGTGGGGTCAAGATAGCCCGGCAGCCAGTTTGATCACGGTAGAGACACTTGTCGTGGTCCTAGTTTTGAGCTCAACCTCGCGTTACTGCCATGCGCTAGGGGAAGTCTATTGCACGAGGCTTCCATAAAAGATATAAGACCAGAAAAGAAATCAAGTATGTTAATGAAAGACCATGGCATGCATACATTCTTATTTGTCATAGCATGCATTATGTATGGGTGTTGCATTGATTGTGGATTGAATTGTGTGTTAGAGAATAAACGGGGTGTTTTCCAGTTAGACTGGTTGCGATATGGTATAAAAAAATGTTTTCAAAATGCCGGGGGTTACTCAGTCCTATGTTTACATATAACTGACAGTTACCATGTCGCAGGTATGGAAGATTGGGAAGCAAAAGCCACAGATGGGACGAGCTGTGGGCTTTTCTTAGGTGTAACCACACATGGTGAACCTAAGTCTCAAGTTCAAATATTAATTTGTTCAGCTGTATAGGAATCAGTATAACTTGAAAGAGTGGTAATTATTATTATTATTAATTGTTGTAATTAAAATTTAACTTCCACTAGTGTTTTGGAAAAAAAAAAAAACGGACCCGAAAATTAGGGTGTTACAAACACACTATTTTTCAAGTGTATAGTACACAATTTCTAGAAACAAATGTTGATACTTTAAAAATATTAAAAATAAATGTAAATTAAGCTAGAAACTTCATGGTGAACAATACATTATTGTCAAAAAATCCAAATAATTTAATAAATTTAAAATATGCGTTTTAAATTTTTTAGTAAAAAACAACCTATATTGCAAGTCTATAGTACACGATTTCTACAAACAATTGTTGCAATTTTCAAAATATAAAAAATTGTTTAAATTAAGCTAGAAACTTCATGGTAAACAATACATTGATTTCAAAAAAAATTATATAATTTACTAAATTTAATATATGGGTTTTCATTTTTGAAGTAAAAAACACCCTATATTTCAAATCTATAGTACACGATTTCTACAAACAAATGTTCCATTTTTAAAAATATAAAAAATATTGTAAATTAAGGTAGAAACTTCATGGTAAACAATACATTGATTTTGAGAAAAATAAATAATTTAATAAATTTAAAATACGCGTTTTCATTTTTTTGGTAAAAAGTACTATATATTTTAAGTCTATAGTACACGATATCTACCAATTAATTTTTGCAATTTTAAAAATATAAAAAATTGTGTAAATTAAGCTAGAAATTTCAAGGTGAACAATATATTGATTCCAAAAAAATCAAATAATTTAATAAATTTAAAATATGCGTTTTTATTTTTTTAGTAAAAAACAAACTATTTTTCAAGTGTTATAGTACACGATTTCTAGAAACAAATGTTGATACTTTAAAAATATAAAAAATAAATGTAAATTAAGCTAGAAACTTCATGGGGAACAATACATTGTTGTCAAAAAATCGAAGAAATTTAATAAATTTAAAATATGCATTTTCATTTCTAAAGTAAAAAACACCCTATATTACAAGTCTATAGTACACGATTTCCACAAACAAATGATGCAATTTTAAAAATATAAAAAAAAGTGTCAATTAAGCTAAAAACTTCATGGTGAAAAATACATTGTTGTCAAAAAAATTAAATAATTTAATAAATTTAAAATATGTATTTTCATTTTTAAAGTAAAAAACACCCTATATTTCAAGTCTATAGTATACGATTTCTACAAACAAATGTTCCATTTTTAAAAATATAAAAAAAATTGTAAATTAAGGTAGAAACTTCATGGTAAACAATACATTGATTTAAAAAAAAGAATTTAATAAATTTAAAATATGCGTTTTTATTTTTTTAGTAAAAAATACTCTATATTTAAAGTCTAAAGTACTCGATTTCTACAAACAAATGTTGCAATTTTAAAAATATAAAAAATTTTGTAAATTAAGCTAGAAATTTCATGGTCAACAATATATTGATTTCAAAAAAGTCAAATAATTTAATAAATTTAAAATATGCATTTTTATTTTTTTAGTAAAAAATACTATATTTTAAGTCTATAGTACACGATTTCTACAAACTAATGTTGCAAATTTAAAAATATACAAAATTGTGTAAATTAAGCGAGAAATTTCATGGTCAACAATATATTGATTTCAAAAAAATCAAATAATTTAACAAATTTAAAATATACGTTTTTATTTTTTTAGTAAAAAATACACTATTTTTCAAGTGTATAGTACACAATTTCTAGAAACAAATGTTGATACTTTAAAAAGATAAAAAATAAGTGTAAATTAAGATAGAAACTTCATAGTGAAAAATACATTATTGTCAAAAAAATTAAATAATTGAATAAATTTAAAATATGCGTTTTCATTTTTAAAGTAAAAAACACCCTATATTTCAAGTCTATAGTACACAATTTCTACAAACAAATGTTCCATTTTTAAAAATATAAAAAATATTGTAAAATAAGGTAGAAACTTCATGGTAAATAATACATTGATTTTAAAAAAAAAATTAATTGAATAAATTATAAATATGCGTTTTCATTTTTTTAGTAAAAAATACTCTATATTTTATGTCTATAGTACATGATTTCGACAAACTAATGTTGCAATTTTAAAAATATAAAAAATTGTGTAAATTAAGCTAGAAATTTCATGGTCAATAATATATTGATTTTCAAAAATATCAAATAATTTAACAAATTTGAAATATGCGTTTTAATTTTTAAAGTAAAAAACACCCTATATTTCAAGTCTATAGTACACGATTTCTACAAACAAATGTTGCAATTTTAAAAATACATAAAATTGTGTAAATTAAGCTAGAAACTTCATGGTAAATAATACATTGAATCCAAAAAAAATTAAATAATTTACTAAATTTAAAATATGCTTTTTCATATTTTAAGTAAAAAACACCCGATTTTTCATGTGTATAGTACAAAATATCTAGAAACAAATGTTGATATTTTAAAAATATAAAAAAAAAGTGTAAATTAAGCTAGAAACTTCATGATGAAAAATACGTTGTTTTCAAAAACATCAAATAATTGAATAAATTAAAAATATGCATTTTCATTTTTAAAGTATAATACACCCTATATTTCAAGTCTATAGTACACAATTTCTATAAACAAATGTTCCAATTTTAAAAATATAAAAAATATTGTAAATTAAGGTAGAAACTTCATGGTAAACAATCCATTGATTTTAAGAAAAATAAATAATTTAATAAATTTAGAATATCCATTTTCATTTTTTTAGTAAAAAATACTCTATATTTCAAGTCTATAGTACACGATTTATACAAACAAATTTTGCAATTTTAAAAATATAAAAAATTGTGTAAATTAAGCTAGAAATTTCATGGTCAACAATATATTGATTTCAAAAAAGTCAAATAATTTAATAAATTTAAAATATGCATTTTTATTTTTTTAGTAAAAAATACTCTATATTTTAAGTCTATAGTACACGATTTCTACAAACTGATGTTGCAAATTTAAAAATATACAAAATTGTGTAAATTAAGCGAGAAATTTCATGGTCAACAATATATTGATTTCAAAAAGATCAAATAATTTAACAAATTTAAAATATACGTTTTTATTTTTTTAGTAAAAAACACACTATTTTTCAAGTGTATAGTACACGATTTCTAGAAACAAATGTTGATACTTTAAAAATATAAAAAATAAGTGTAAATTAAGATAGAAACTTCATAGTGAAAATTACATTATTGTCAAAAAAATTAAATAATTGAATAAATTTAAAATATGCGTTTTCATTTTTAAACTAAAAAACACCCTATATTTCAAGTCTATAGTACACGATTTCTACAAACAAATGTTCCATTTTTAAAAATATAAAAAATATTGTAAAATAAGGTAGAAACTTCATGGTAAATAATACATTGATTTTTAAAAAAAATTAATTGAATAAATTTAAAATATGCGTTTTCATTTTTTTAATAAAAAATACTCTATATTTCATGTCTATAGTACATGATTTCTACAAACTAATGTTGCAATTTTAAAAATATAAAAAATTGTGTAAATTAAGCTAGAAATTTCATGGTCAATAATATATTGATTTTCAAAAAAATCAAATAATTTAACAAATTTAAAATATGCATTTTCATTTTTAAAGTAAAAAATACCCTATATTTCAAGTCTATAGTACACGATTTCTACAAACAAATGTTGCAATTTTAAAAATACATAAAATTGTGTAAATTAAGCTAGAAACTTCATGGTCAACAATACATTGAATCCAAAAAAAATTAAATAATTTAATAAATTTAAAATATGTTTTTTCATATTTTAAGTAAAAAACACCCGATTTTTCATGTGTATAGTACAAAATATCTAGAAACAAATGTTGATATTTTAAAAATATAAAAAAAATGTGTAAATTAAGCTAGAAACTTCATGATGAAAAATACATTGTTTTCAAAAACATCAAATAATTGAATAAATTTAAAATATGCATTTTCATTTTTAAAGTATAAAACACCCTATATTTCAAGTCTATAGTACACAATTTCTACAAACAAATGTTCCACTATTAAAAGATAAAAAATATTGTAAATTAAGGTAGAAACTTCATGGTAAACAATCCATTGATTTTAAGAAAAATAAATAATTTAATAAATTTAGAATATCCATTTTCATTTTTTTAGTAAAAAATACTCTATATTTCAAGTATATAGTACACGATTTATACAAACAAATGTTGCAATTTTAAAAATATAAAAAATTGTGTAAATGAAGCTAGAAATTTAGTGGTCAACAATATATTTATTTCAAAAAAATCAAATACTTTAACAAATTTAAAATATGCGTTTTTATTTTTTTAGTAAAAAATACTCTATATTTTAAGTCTATAGTACACGATTTCTACAAACTGATGTTGCAAATTTAAAAATATACAAAATTGTGTAAATTAAGCGAGAAATTTCATGGTCAACAATATATTGATTTCAAAAAGATCAAATAATTTAACAAATTTAAAATATACGTTTTTATTTTTTTAGTAAAAAACACACTATTTTTCAAGTGTATAGTACACGATTTCTAGAAACAAATGTTGATACTTTAAAAATATAAAAAATAAGTGTAAATTAAGATAGAAACTTCATAGTGAAAATTACATTATTGTCAAAAAAATTAAATAATTGAATAAATTTAAAATATGCGTTTTCATTTTTAAACTAAAAAACACCCTATATTTCAAGTCTATAGTACACGATTTCTACAAACAAATGTTCCATTTTTAAAAATATAAAAAATATTGTAAAATAAGGTAGAAACTTCATGGTAAATAATACATTGATTTTTAAAAAAAATTAATTGAATAAATTTAAAATATGCGTTTTCATTTTTTTAATAAAAAATACTCTATATTTCATGTCTATAGTACATGATTTCTACAAACTAATGTTGCAATTTTAAAAATATAAAAAATTGTGTAAATTAAGCTAGAAATTTCATGGTCAATAATATATTGATTTTCAAAAAAATCAAATAATTTAACAAATTTAAAATATGCATTTTCATTTTTAAAGTAAAAAATACCCTATATTTCAAGTCTATAGTACACGATTTCTACAAACAAATGTTGCAATTTTAAAAATACATAAAATTGTGTAAATTAAGCTAGAAACTTCATGGTCAACAATACATTGAATCCAAAAAAAATTAAATAATTTAATAAATTTAAAATATGTTTTTTTATATTTTAAGTAAAAAACACCCGATTTTTCATGTGTATAGTACAAAATATCTAGAAACAAATGTTGATATTTTAAAAATATAAAAAAAATGTGTAAATTAAGCTAGAAACTTCATGATGAAAAATACATTGTTTTCAAAAACATCAAATAATTGAATAAATTTAAAATATGCATTTTCATTTTTAAAGTATAAAACACCCTATATTTCAAGTCTATAGTACACAATTTCTACAAACAAATGTTCCACTATTAAAAGATAAAAAATATTGTAAATTAAGGTAGAAACTTCATGGTAAACAATCCATTGATTTTAAGAAAAATAAATAATTTAATAAATTTAGAATATCCATTTTCATTTTTTTAGTAAAAAATACTCTATATTTCAAGTATATAGTACACGATTTATACAAACAAATGTTGCAATTTTAAAAATATAAAAAATTGTGTAAATGAAGCTAGAAATTTAGTGGTCAACAATATATTTATTTCAAAAAAATCAAATACTTTAACAAATTTAAAATATGCGTTTTTATTTTTTTAGTAAAAAATACTCTATATTTTAAGTCTATAGTACACGATTTCTACAAACTAATGTTGAAAATTTAAAAATATACAAAATTGTGTAAATTAAGCTAGAAATTTCATGGTCAACAATATATTGATTTCAAAAAAATCAAATAATTTAACAAATTTAAAATATGCGTTTTCATTTTTTTAGTAAAAAACACACTATTTATCAAGTGTATAGTAAACGATTTCTAGAAACAAATGTTGATACTTTAAAAATATAAAAAATAAGTGTAAATTAAGCTAGAAACTTCATGGTGAACAATACATTTTTGTCAAAAAATCCTAATAATTTACTAAATTCAAAATATACATTTTCATTTTTAAAGTAAAAAATACCCTATTTTTCAAGTCTATAGTACACAATTTCGACAAAAAAATGTTACAATTTTAAAAATAGTAAAAAATAGTGTAAATTAAGCTAGAAACTTCATGGTGAAAAATACATGGTGGTCAAAAAAATTAAATAATTGAATAAATTTAAAATATGCATTTTCATTTTTAAAGTAAAAAACATACATTATTTCAAGTCTATAGTACACGATTTCTACAAACAAATGTTTCATTTTAAAAATATAAAAAATATTGTAAATTAAGGTAGAAAATTCATCGTAAATAATAAATTGATTTTAAAAATAATTAATTTAATAAATTTAAAATATGCGTTGTCATTTTTTTTTAGTAAAAAATACTCTATATTTCAAGTCTATAGTACACGATTTCCACAAACAAATGTTGATACTTTAAAAATATAAAAAATAAGTGAAAATTAAGCTAGAAACTTCATGGAGAACAATACATTGTTGTCAAAAAATCCATATAATTTAATAAATTTAAAATATGCATTTTCATTTTTAAAGTAAAAAACACCCTATATTTCAAGTCTATTATAGTACATGATTTCTACAAACAAATGTTGCAATTTTAAAAATATAAAAAATTGTGTAAATTAAGCTAGAAACTTCATGGTATACAAAACATTGATTTCAAAAAAAATTATATAATTTACTAAATTTAAAATAAGCATTTTCATTTTTTTAGTAAAAAAGACCTTACTTTTCAAGTATATAGTACACAATTTCTAGTATATAAAAAAATTGTTTAAATTAAGCTAGAAACTTCATGGTAAACAATACATTGATTTCAAAAAAAATTATATAATTTACTAAATTTAAAATATGCGTTTTCATTTTGAAAGTAAAAAACACCCTATATTTTAAATCTATAGTACACGATTTCTACAAACAAATGTTCCATTTTGAAAAATATAAAAAATATTGTAAATTAAGATAGAAACTTCATGGTAAACAATACATTGATTTTGAGAAAAATAAATAATTTAATAAATTTAAAATACGCGTTTTCATTTTTTTGGTAAAAAGTACTCTATATTTTAAGTCTATAGTACACGATTTCTAGAAATTAATTTTTGCAATTTTAAAAATATAAAATATTGTGTAAATTAAGCTAGAAATTTCAAGGTGAGCAATATATTGATTTCAAAAAAATCAAATAATTTAATAAATTTAAAATATGTGTTTTTATTTTTTTAGTAAAAAACACACTATTTTTAAAGAGTTATAGTACACGATTTCTAGAAACAAATGTTGATACTTTAAAAATATAAAAAATAAATTTAAATTAAGCTACAAACTTCATGGTGAACAATACATTTTTGTCAAAAAATCCAAAAAATTTTATAAATTTGAAATATGCATTTTCAATTTTAAAGTAAAAAACACCCTATATTTCAAGTCTATAGCACATGATTTCTACAAACAAATGTTGCAATTTTAAAAATATAAAAAAAAGAGTAAATTAAGCTAGAAACTTCATGGTGAAAAATACATTGTTGTCAAAAAAATTAAATAATTTAATAAATTTAAAATATGTGTTTTCATTTTTAAAGTAAAAAACACCCTATATTTTAAGCTAGACACCTCATGGTAAACTATACATTGTTGTCAAAAAACAAATAATTTTTAAAATTTAAAATATGCATTTTCATATTTTCGTAAAAAATACTCTATATTTTAAGTCTATAGTACACGATTTCTACAAACAAATGTTGCAATTTTAAAAATATAAAAAACTGTGTAAATTAAGCTAGAAATTTCGTGGTCAACAATATATTAATTTCAAAAAAATCAATAATTTATCAAATATAAAATATGTGTTTTCATTTTTTTAGTAAAAAATACACTATTTTTCAAGTGTATAGTACACGATTTCTACAAACAAATGTTGCAATTTTAAAATTATAAAAAATTGTGTAAATTAAGCTAGAAACTTCATGGTGAACAATACATTGTTTTCAAAAAATCCTAATAATTTAATAAATTTAAAATATACGTTTTTATTTTTAAAGTAAAAAACACCATATATTTCAAGTCTATAGTACCCGATTTCTACAAACAAATGTTGCAATTTTAAAAATATAAAAAACTGTGTAAATTAAGCTAGAAACTTCATGGTAAACAATAAATTGATTTCAAAAAAAATTATATAATTTACTAAATTTAAAATATGCGTTTTCACTTTTAAAGTAAAAAACACCTTATATTTCAAGTCTATAGTACACGATTTCTACAAACAAATGTTCCATTTTTAAAAATATAAAAAATATTGTAAATTATGGTAGAAACTTCATGGAAAATAATACATTGATTTTAAAAAATAAAAATAATTTAATAAATTTAAAATATGCGTTTTCATTTTTTAGTAAAAAACACACTATTTTTCTAGTGTATTGTACACGATTTCTAGAAACAAATGTTGATACTTTAAAAATATAAAAAATAAGTGTAAATTAAGCCAGAAAATATATGGTGAACAATAAATTGTTGTCAAAAAATCCGAATAATTTACTAAATTTAAAATATGCGTTTTCATTTTTAAAGTAAAATACACCCTCTATTTCAAGTCTATATAGTAGACGATTTCCACAAACAAATGTTGATACTTTAAAATTATAGAAAATAAGTGTAAATTTAGCTAAAATATTCATGGTGAAAAATATATTGTTGTCAACAAATCCAAATAATTTAATAAATTTAAAATATATGTTTTCATTTTTAAAATAAAAAACACCCTATATTTCAAGTCTATTGTACACGATTTCTACGATTTCTACAAACAAATGTTGCAATTTTATAAATATAAAAAATTTTGTAAATTAAGCTAGAAATTTCATGGTAATCTATACATTGTTGTAAACAAAATCCATAAAATTAAATAAATTTAAAATATTAGTTTTTATTTTTTAGTAAAAAACACATTATTTTTCAAATGTATAGAACATGATTTCTAGAAAGAAATGATACAATTTTAAAAATATAAAAAATAAGTGTAAATTAAGATAGAAACTTCATGGTGAACAATACATTATTGTCAAAAAATCAAATAATTTAATAAATTTAAAATATACGTTTTCATTTTTAAAGTAAAAACACCCTATATTCAAGTCTATAGTACACGATTTCTACAAACAAATGTTGCAATTTTAAAAATATAAAAAATTGTGTAAATTAAGCTAGAAACTTCATGGTAAACAATGCATTGATTTCACAAAAATTTAAATAATTTAATAAATTTAAAATATGCCTTTTCATTTTTTTAGTAATAAACACCCTATTTTTCAAGTGTATTGTACACGATTTCTAGAAACAAATGTTGATATTTCAAAAATATAAAAATTAGTGTAAATAAAGCTAGAAACTTCATGGTGAAAATTATATTGTTTTCAAAAAAAATAAAAAAATTGAATAAATTTAAAATATGCGTTTTCATTTATAAAGTAAAAAATATGCTATATTTCATGTCTATGGTACACGATTTCTAAAAACAAATGTTTCAATTTTAAAATTTTAAAAAATTATGTAACGTAAGGTAGAAACTTCATGGTAAACTATACATTTTTATCAAAACAATAAAATAATTTAATAAATTTATAATATGCGTTTTCATTTTTTAGTAAAAAACACACTATTTTTCAAGTGTATAGTACACGATTTCTAGAAAAAAATGTTGATACTTTAAAAATATAAAAAATAAGTGTAAATTAAGCTAGAAACTTCATGGTGAACAATACATTGTTGTCAAAAATCCAAATAATTTACTAAATTTAAAATATGCGTTTTCATTTTTAAAGTAAAAAACACTATATTTTTCAAGTCTATAGTACACGATTTCCACAAAAAAATGTTGCAATTTTAAAAATAGAAAAAAATAGTGTAAATTAAGCTAGAAAATTCATGGTGAATAATACATGGTTGTCAAAAAAATTAATTAATTGAATAAATTTAAAATATGCATTTTCATTTTTAAAGTTCAAGTCTATAGTACACGATTTCTGCAAAACAAATTTTCCATTTTTAAAAACATAAAAAATATTGTAAATTAAAGTAGAAACTTCATGGTAAATAATACATTGATTTTAAAAAAAAATAATTAACTTAATAAATTTAAAATATGCTTTTTCATTTTTAAAGTAAAAAATACCCTATATTTTAAGTCTATAGTATAGGATTTCTACAATCAAATGTTGCAATTTTAAAAATATAAAAAAATTGTGTAAATTAAGCTAGACACATCATGGTAAACTTTACATTGTTGTCAAAAAACAAATAATTTTTAAAATTTAAAATATGCATTTTCATATTTTCGTAAAAAATACTCTATATTTTAAGTCTATAGTACACGATTTCTACAAACAGATTTGCAGTTTTAAAAATATAAAAAACTGTGTAAATTAAGCTAGAAATTTCGTGGTCAACAATATATTGATTCCAAAAAAATCAAATAATTTATCAAATTTAAAATATGTGTTTTCATTTTTTTAGTAAAAAATACAGTATTTTTTAAGTGTAGTACACGATTTCTACAAACAAATGTTGCAATTTTAAAATTATAAAAAATTATGTAAATTAAGCTAGAAACTTCATGGTAAATAATACATTGATTTCAAAAAAAATATATAATTTACTAAATTTAAAATATGCGTTATCATTTTTAAAGTAAAAAACACCTTATATTTCAAGTCTATAGTACACGATTTCTACAAACAAATGTTCCATTTTTAAAAATATAAAAAATATTGTAAATTATGGTAAAAACTTCATGGTAAATAATAGATTGATTTTAAAAAAGAAAAATAATTTAATAAATTAAAATATGCGTTTTCATTTTTTTAGTAAAAAACACACTATTTTTCTAGTGTATAGTACACGATTTCTAGAAACAAATTTCGATACTTTTAAAATATAAAATATAAGTGTAAATTAAGCCAGAAAATTTATGGTGAACAATAAATTGTTGTCAAAAAATCCAAATAATTTACTAAATTTAAAATATGTGTTTTCATTTTTAAAGTAAAAAACACCCTATATTTCAAGTCTATATAGTAGACGATTTCCACAAACAAATGTTGATACTTTAAAAATATAAAAAATAAGTGTAAATTAAGCTAAAATCTTCATGGTGAAAAATACATTGTTGTCAACAAATCCAAATAATTTAATAAATTTAAAATATGCGTTTTCATTTTTAAAGTAAAAAACACCCTATTTTTCAAGTCTATAGTACACGATTTCTACGATTTCTACAAACAAATGTTGCAATTTTACAAATATAAAAAATTGTGTAAATTAAGCTAGAAATTTCATGGTAATCTATACATTGTTGTAAAAAAAATCCATAAAATTAAATAAATTTAAAATATAAGTTTTCATTCTTTAGTAAAAAACACATTATTTTTCAAATGTATAGAACATGATTTCTAGAAACAAATGTTGATACTTTCAAAATATAAAAATAAGTGTAAATTAAGCTAGAAACTTCATGGTGAACAATAGATTGTTTTCAAAAAAATCCAAATAATTTAATAAATTTAAAATATGCGTTTTCATTTTTTTAGTAAAAAACACCCTATATTTCAAGTCTATAGTACACGATTTCTACAAACAATTCTCGCAATTTTAAAAATATGAAAATATGTGTAAATTAAGCTAGAAACTTCATGGTAAACATTACATTGATTTCACAAAAAATTAAATAATTTAATAAATTTAAAATATGCCTTTTCATTTTTTTAGTAATAAACACCCTATTTTTCAAGTGTATTGTACACGATTTCTAGAAACAAATGTTGATATTTCAAAAATATAAAAAATAGTGTAAATAAAGCTAGAAACTTCATGGTGAAAATTACATTGTTTACAAAAAAAATAAAAAAATTGAATAAATTTAAAATATGCCTTTTCATTTTTAAAGTAAAAAATATGCTATATTTCAAGTCTATGGTACACGATTTCTAAAAACAAATGTTTCAATTTTAAAATTTTAAAAAATTATGTAACGTAAACTAGAAACTTCATGGTAAACTATATATTTTTCTCAAAAAAATAAAATAATTTAATAAATTTAAAATATGCGTTTTCATTTTTTTAGTAAAAAACACATACACGATTTCTAGAAACAAATGTTGATACTTTAAAAATATAAAAAATAAGTGTAAATTAAGCTACAAACTTCATGGTGAACAATACATTATTGTCAAAAAATCCAAATAATTTACTAAATTTAAAATATGCGTTTTCATTTTTAAAGTAAAAAACACCATATTTTTCAAGTCTATAGTACACGATTTCCACAAAAAAAATGTTGCAATTTTAAAAATAGAAAAAAATAGTGTAAATTAAGCTAGAAACTTCATGGTGAAAAATACATGGTTGTCAAAAAAATTAAATAATTGAATAAATTTAAAAGATGCATTTTCATTTTTAAAGTTCAAGTCTATAGTACACGATTTCTACAAACAAATGTTCCATTTTTAAAAAATATAAAAAATATACATTTTCATTTTTAAAGTAAAAACACCCTATATTTCAAGTCTAAAGTACACGATTTCTACAAACAAATGTTGATATTTGAAAAATACAAAAAAATACTGTAAATTAAGCTAGAAACATCATGATGAAAAATACATTGTTGTTAAAAAAAAAAAATAATTTATTAAATTTAAAATATGCGTTTTCATTTTTAATGTAAAAAACACCCTATATTTCAAGTCTAAAGTACACGATTTCTACAAACAAATGTTGCAATTTTAAAAATATAAAAATTAGTGTAAATTAAGCTAGAAACTTCATGGTAAACAATAAATTGATTTCAAAATAAATTAAATAATTTAATAAATTTAAAATATGCGTTTTCATTTTTTTAGTAAAAAACACCATACTTTTCAAGTGTATGGTACACGATTTCTAGAAGCAAATGTTGATATTTTTAAAAGAATAAAAAAAAAGTGTAATTTAAGCTATAATCTTCATGGTGAACAATACTTTGTTGTGAAAAATCAAATAATTTAATAAATTTGAAATACGCGTTTTCTAGAAATAATTGTTTCAATTTTAAAAATATAAAAAATTGTAAAAATTAAGCTAGAAACTTTATGTAACATCCCAAATTTCTAATTTCCTATAGTAAATTATTTAGATTTACAAACTTACTCTTAAGGGGCTATTTGAGAAAAGATAAGGAATTTGGGAAACTAGAATAGATTAGAAAGCAAATTGGATTAGGGGGAAAGAACTAGATTATAATAAAAATAGAGATTTAATAGGTAACAAAATGGGAATTTAGGAATTTGGTTGCAATCCTTAAGAAATTAGAGTGAAGGACTAGCTTGAAATTTTATAAAATGCCATGAGGGACCACTTAGCAAGATTTAGAAACTAGTTAAGTGAGGCAAACCCCTCACTTCCCCTTCTCCCCTTCTCATTTCAGCCCACACAAAGACGATACTCTTTCTCTCTAGTTCTTCATCCCCTCCTCAAACCCTCTCCTAATTCCTTGATCAATCTCATCATAGAAGCTCAATTCCATGTTGTTTCCTTAAGAAATCATCATCACCAAGCCACAAGGAAGGTAATTCTTCTCTTTAATTGAACATGCAAGCCCCTTACTTCCTCCCTCATTCTCACCCCTTTCTCCATTCCCCACTCTCTTCACTTATCATTTTCACACTTGCTCTCATAGGGTTTCCCATGCCCAAGAGAGATGAAGCTTCTCCTTCTTTGATTACCCCACTAAACCCCAAATAGACTAGTTAGGAAATAGAAAATGGTATGAGGTTAGGTTTGAAATTGTGAAACTATAGGATTTACTTTTAATGCATGTGGCTTGATATTGGACCATTGTGAATAAGTATAATAAATTGTGATTTTGGCTTGTTTGTGTGTGTATGAGTGCTAATGTGAATTGTGGTTGTATGAAAATATGTTGCTTGTAGACCATCTGAGGAAATGAAATTGAAATGGGAGAGTTATCCTTGTTGGAATAATGTTATGTCATAGTGTGAATTGAGAAGTAATGGGTGAGTGTGTTGAAAGTGTGTTTTGTGGTCTTAATGTGAAGTTGAATTTTGAAGCAATTGATATTTGAATCATGCTAAATGGCACTTGATTTATGATAATTTGATTGCATATGTGTGAATTTGTTGTGCTATAATGTGGGTAGTGTTTTGGAAGTTAGAATGGGGTCAAGGAATGAGGTTAAAATGCAAGAAGTTGAAATTTTGGTGAAATTCGCAAAAGCTGTCATCTGGGGATGGGGCTCGAGCGCCAGGAGAAAATTTTGGGCCGCAACGAATGGAAGTCTGGCGCTCGAGCCAGGATGGGGTTTGAGCGTCAGGATAAAATTTCTGGGAGTGAAAAATGGGCGTCTGGCGCTCAAGCGCCAGAATAGGCGCTTAAGCGCCAGTACTCTTACCTCCTTGACCTATTTTAGCTTCTAAAATGCATTGTAACCTATTTTTAAGATAGGAATGAATGGAAATAGGCTTATAGGACTTAGTAACATGTATTAGGGTCATAAAAGTAGAGTATTATCACATGGATGGAAAGTGATTTAATTAATGAGTAATGAAATTGTAATGTCATGAATGATGAATGATGAATGTTGTATGCAAATGATATGAGTTGAATGTCAAATGCATGATAGTATTGTATGTGAAATGAAAATTAAATTTAAAAACAAGTTTAAGCTTTCCCCCATCAACGGATGTTGAGTAAGCGGGTTGAGTTCCACTGGTCAGACACCAGGTAAGCGGACAAGCATGAAAAGATTGAGAATGTAGGGTCTCCTAATGAACGGGGTAAGATGGCCTGAACTAGTAGGGTTGCCCTGTGACTGGGCAGATGACCCGAAAGAAAAGACTATTCCAATGAATGGGTAAGGGAAGTCCTAGGCTATTCCCAATGAACGGGGTCAAGATAGCCCGACAGTTGACCACAGTAGGGATGCTTGCCATGGTCCATGATTGAGCTCAAATGCGCGTTGTTGCCATGCGCCTAGGGAGAAGTCTTGTGCACGAGGCTTCCGTAAAAGACTAAAGAAAAGAAATGAAACAAGTATGATAATGAATTATCATGGCATGAATACATCCATAATTATCATAGCATGCATTATGTATGAGTTGTTGCATTGATTGTGGATTGAATTGTGTGTTAGGGATTAAATGAGGTGTTTTCCAGTTAGGCTTGCTGTGATATGGTATAAAATTGTTTTCAAAAATTGTGGGGGTTACTTAGTTATATGTTACATATAACTGACTATTACCATATCGTAAGTATCACTAGATTATGAAGCGAAAGCCACAGAAAGGACAAGTTGTGGGCTTTTCTTAGGTATAGCCACACATGGTGAACCTAAGTCTCAAGTTCATATATTAATTTGTTCAGCTGTATAGGAATCCGTGTAAATTTAAAGGGTTGTAATTATTATTATTAATTGTTGTAAATTAGAATTTAGCTTCCACTAGTATTTTGGGAAATAAAAACGGACTCGAAAACTAAGGTGTTGCAAACTTCATGGTGAACAATACATTGTTGTCAAAAACATCAAAAAATTTAATAAACTTAAAATATGCATTTTCATTTTTTAGTAAAAAACACCCTATTTTTTAGTACACGATTTCTAGAAACAAATGTTGATATTTTAAAAGGATAAAAAATATTGTAAATTAAGCTAGAAACGTCTTGGTGAACAATACATTGTTGTAAAAAAAATCAAATAATTTAATAAATTTAAAATATGCGTTTTCATTTTTTTAATTAAAAACACCCTATTTATCAAGTGTATAGTACACGATTTCTAGAAACAAAGGTTGATATTTTAAAAATATAAAAAAATAGTGTAAATTAAGCTAGAAACTTCTTGGTAAACAATACATTATTGTCAAAAAAAATAAAATAATTTAATAAATTTAAAATATGCGTTTAGATTTTTAAAGTAAAAAACACCCTATTTTTCAAGTGTATAATACGTGATTTCAAGAAATAAATGTTTCAATTTTAAAAATATATAAAATTGTAAAAATTAAGCTAGAAATTTTATGGGGAACAATAGAATGTTTTCAAAAAAATCAAATAATTTAATAAATTTAAAATATGCGTTTTCATTTCTAAAGTAAAAAACACCCTATTTTTCAACTGTATAGAACACGATTTTTAGAAACAAATGTTGCAATTATAAAAATATAAACAATTGTGTAAATTAAGCTAGAAACTTCATGGGGAAAATTATATTATTTTCAAAAAAATCAAAAAATTTAATAAATTTAAAATATGCATTTTCATTTTTAAAGTAAAAAACACCCTAATTTTCAAGAGAATAGAACACGATTTCTAGAAACAAATATTGTAATTTTAAAAATATAAAACAAATAGTGTAAATTAAGCTAGAAACTTTATTGTGGACAATACATGATTGTAAAAAAAATCAAATAATTTAATAAATTTAAAATATGTGTTTTCATTTTTTAGTAAAAAACACCCTATTTTTCTAGTGCATAGTACACGATTTCGAGAAACAAATGCTAATATTTTAAAAATATTAAATATAGTGTAAAAAAAGATAGGAACATCAAGGTGAAAATAAACTGTTTTAAAAAATTAAAACTTTTAAAATACGCGTTTTAATTTTTTTAGTAAAAAACCTTTTATTTTCAAGTGTATAGTACACGATTTCTTGAAACAAATGTTGATATTTTAAAAATATAAAAAAATAGTGTAAATTAAGAAAGAAACTTCATGGTGAACAATAAATTATTGTCAAGAAAATCTAATATTGTAATAAATTTAAAATATGCGTTTTCATTTTTATAGTAAAAAACACCCTAATTTTCAAGTGTATAGTACACGATTTCTCGAAACAAATGTTGATATTTTAAAAATATAAAAAATAGTAAAAATAAGCTAGAAACTTCATGGTGAACAATACATTGTTGTCAAAAAAATCAAATAATTTAATAAATTTAAAATATGCATTTTCATTTTTTAGGTAAAAAACACCATTTTTTTCAAGTGTATAATACGAGATTTCTAGAAACAAATGTTTCAATTTTTAAAATATAAAAATTTGTAAAAGATAAGCTAGAAACTTTATTGGGAACAATAGATTCTTTTAAAAAAACAAATAATTAAATAAAATTAAAATATGGAGTTTCATATTTAAAGTAAAAAACACCCTATTTTTCAAGTGTATAGAACACGATTTCTAGAAACAAAGTGTTGCAATTATAAAAATGTAAACTATTGTGAAAATTAAGATAAAAATTTCATGGGGAAAATTACTTCATTTACAAAATAATCAAATAATTTAATAAATTTTTAATATGCGTTTTCATTTTTATAGTACACAATTTTTAGAAACAAATGTTGCAATTTTAAAAAAATAAAATTTTTGTAAATTAAGATAGAAACTTTATTAGGAAGAATACATTGTTTTCAAAAAATTTAAATATATTAATAAATTAAAAATGTGCGTTTTATTTTTAAAGTAAAAAACACCCTAATTTTCAAGTGTAAAGTGCACAATTTCTAGAAACAAATGTTGCAATTTTAAAAATATAAATTTTTTTATAAATTAACCTAGAAACTTTATGGGGAACAATCTATTGTTTTCAATAAAATCAAAAAATTTAATAAATTTAAAATATGCGTTTTAATTTTTTGAGTAAAAAACACCATATATTTCAAGGGTATAGTACACGATTTTTAGAAACAAAAGTTGCAATTATAAAAATATAAAAAGTTTTGTAAATTGAACTAGAAACTTCATGATGAACAATACATTGTTTTTAAAAAAATCAACAAAATTAATAAATTAAAAATATTCATTTTCATTTTTAAAGTAAAAAACACTCTAATTTTCAACAGTATAGAACACGATTTCTAGAAACAAATGTTGCAATTATAAAAATATAAAAAATTGTGTAAATCAAGCTAGAAATTTCATGGGGAAAATTACATTATTATAAAAATAATCAAATAATTTAAAAAATTTAAAATATGCGTTTTCATTTTATAGTAAAAAACACCCTAATTTCCAAGTATATAGTACACGATTTCTAGAAACAAATGTTGCAATTTTAAAAATATAAAAAATTTAATAAATTAACCAAGACACTTTATGAGGAACAATACATTGTTTTGAAATAAATCAAAAAATTTAATAAATTTAAAATATGCGTTTTAATTTTTAAAGTAAAAAACACCCTATTTTTCAAGTGTATAGAACACGATTTCTAGAAACAAATTTTGCAATTATAAAAATATAAACAATTGTGTAAATTAAGCTAGAAATTTCATGGGGAAATTACATTATTTTCAAAAAAGTCAAATCATTTAATAAATTTAAAATATGCGTTGTAATTTTTAAAGTAAAAAACACCCTATATTTAAGTCTATAGTACACAATTTTTAGAAACAAATGTGGCAATTTTAAAAAAATAAAAAATTGTGTAAATTAAGATAGAAACTTTATTGGGAACAATACATTGTTTTTAAAAAAATTCAATATATTAATAAATTAAAAATATGCGTTTTATTTTTAAAGTAAAAAACACCTTAATTTTCAAGTGTATAGTACACAATTTCTAGAAACAAATGTTGCAGTTATAAAAATATAATTTTTTTTATAAAATCAAAAAATTTAATAAGTTTAAAATATGCGTTTTAATTTTTTAAGTAAAAAACACCATATTTTTCAAGGGTATAGTACACGATTTTTAGAAAAAAAAGTTGCAATTTTAAAAATATAAAAAGTTTTGTAAATTAAACTAGAAACTTCATGGTGAACAATACATTGTGTTCAAAAAAATAAAAAAAATTAATAAATTAAAAAAAAGTGTTTTCCTTTTTAAAGTAAAAAACACCCTATTTTTCAAATGTACACGATTTCTAGAAACAAATGTTGCAATTTTAAAAATATAAATCAAACTGTGTAAATTAAGCTAGAAACTTTATTGTGAACAATACATGGTTGTAAAAACAATCAAATAATTTAATAAAATTAAAATATGTGTTTTCCTTTTTTTAGTAAAAAACACCTTGTTTTTCAAGTGCATAGTACACGATTTCTAGAAACAAATGTTGATATTCTAAAAATATTAAATATAGTGTAAATTAAGCTAGGAACTTCATGGTGAACAATACATTGTTTTAAAAAAAAGAAAATAATTTAATAATTTTAAAATATGCATTTTTAATTTTTTAGCAAAAAACACCTAATTTTTCAAATGTATAGTACATGATTTCTAGAAACAAATGTTGATATTTTAAAAATATTAATAATAGTGTAAATTAAACTAGAAACGTCTTGGTGAACAATACATTGCTGTAAAAAAATCAAATAATTTAATGAATTTAAAATATGCGTTGTAATTTTTTTAGTAAAAAACACCCTATTTTTTAAGTGTATAGTACACGATTTCTAGAAACAAATGTTGATATTTTAAAAATATAAAAAATAGTGTAAATTAAGCTAGAAACTTCTTTGTGAACAATACATTATTGTGAAAAAAATTAAATAATTTAGTAAATTTAAAATATGCGTTTTGATTTTTAAAGTAAAAGACACCCTATTTTTCAAGTGTATAGTACGTGACTTCTAGAAACAAATGTTGATATTTTAAAAATATAAAAAATAGTGTAAATTAAGCTAGAAACTTCTTGGTGAACAATACATTGTTGTCAAAAAAATAAAATAATTTAATAAATTAAAATATGCGTTTTTATTTTTAAAGTAAAAAACGCCATATTTTTCAAGTGTCTAGCACGCGATTTTTAGAAATAAATGTATAAATTTTAAAAATATATAAAATTTGAAAAATTAAACTATAAACATTATGGGGAACAATAGATTATTTTCAAAAAAATCAAATATTTTAATAAATTTAAAATATGCATTTTCATTTTTAAAGTAAAAAACACCATATATTTCATGTGTATAGAACACGATTTCTAGAAACAAATGTTGCAATTATAAAATATAAAAAATTGTGTAAATTAACCTAGAAACTTTATGGGGAATAATATATTGTTTTAAAAAAATCAAATAATTAAATAAATAGAAAATATGCATTTTCATTTTTATAGTAAAAAACACCCTATTTTTCAAGTGTATAGTACACGATTTCTAGATACAAATGTTACATTTTTAAAAATATAAACAATTTTGTAAATTAAGCTAGAAACTTTATGGGGAACAATACATTGTTTTCAAAAAAATCAAATAATTTAATAAATTTAAAATTTGCGTTTTCTTTTTTAAAGTAAAAATCACCCTATATTTCAAGTCTATAGTATACGATTTTTAGAAACAAATGTTGCAAGTTTAAAAATATAAAAAATTTTGTTAATTAAGCTTGAAACTTTATTGGGTACAATACATTGTTTTCAAAAAAATCAAATATATTAATAAATTTAAAATTTTCGTGTACATTTTTAAATTCCAAACAACCCTTGTTTTCAAGTGTATAGTACATGATTTTAAGAAGCAAATGTTGCAATTATAAAAATATAAAAAAAATTTGTTAATGAAATTATAAACTTCATGAGGAACAATACATTGTTTTCAAAAAAATCAAATACTTTAGAAAATTTAAAATATGCCTTTCATTTCTAAAGTAAAAAACACCCTATTTTTCAAGTGTATAGTACACGATTTCTAGAAACAAATGTTGCAAATATAAAAATATAAACAATTTTATTAATTAAGCTAGAAAATTTATGGGGAAAATTAAATTATTTTATAAAAAATCAAATAATTTATTAAATTTAAAATATGCGTTTTTTTTTTAAAGTAAAGAACACCCTATTTTTCAAGTGTATAGTACACGATTTCTAGAAACAAATGTTGCAATTTTAAAATTGTAAAAAATTAAATAAATTAACCGAGAAACTTTATGGGGAACATTATATTGTTTTAAAAAAAATCAAATAATTTAATCACTTTAAAATATGTGTTTTCATTTTTAAAATATAAAACACCCTATTTTTCAATTGTATAGTAGACGATTTCTAGAAACAAATGTTGATATTTTAAAAATATAAAAATATAGTGTAAATTAAGCTAGAAACTTCATGTTAAACAATACATTGTTGTGAAAAAAATCCAATTATTTAACAAATATAAAATATGCGTTTTCATATTTTTAGTAAAAAACACCATATTTTTCAAGTGTATATAGTACACGATTTCTCGAAACAAATGTTGATATTTCAAAAATATAAAAAAATAGTTTAAATTAAGCTAGAAAGTTCATGGTGAACAATACATTGTTGTCATAAAAATCAAATAACTTAATAAATTTAAAATATGCGTTTTCATTTTTAAAGTAAAAAACACCCTACATTTCATTTCTATAGTACATGATTTCTATAAACAAATGTTACTATTTTAAAAATATAAAAAATAGTGTATATTAAGCTTGAAACTTCTTGGTGAACAATACATTGTTGTCAAAAAAATCAAATAACTTAATAAATTTAAAATATGCGTTTACATTTTTAAAGTAAAAAACACCCTATATATTATGTCTATAGTATACAAGTTTTAGAAATAAATGTTGCAATTTTAAAAATATCAAAATTTGTGTAAATTAAGCTAGAAACTTCATGGTAAACAATACAATGATTTCAAAAAAAATTAAATAATTTATTAATTTTAAAATATGTGTTTCAATTTTTTTTAGCAAAAAACACCTTATTTTTCAAGTGTCTAGTATACGATTTCTAGAAAAAAATGTTTATATTTTAAAAATATAAAAAAAATAGTGTTCATTAAGCAAGAAACTTCATGGTGAAAAATATATTGTTGTCAAAAAAATCAAATTATTTAATAGATTTAAAATATTTGTTTTCAATTTTTTAGTAAAAAACACCCTGTATTTCATTTCTATAGTGCACGATTTTAAAAACAAAAGTTACTATTTTAAAAATTTAAAAAATAGTGTAAATTAAGCTAGAAACTTGATGGTAAACAATACAATTATTTCAAAAAAAAATTAAATAATTTATTAAATTTAAATCATGTGTTTCCATTTTTTTTTAGCAAAAAACACCTTATTTTTCAAGTGTCTAGTACACGATTTCTACAAACAAATGTTGATATTTTAAAAATATAAAAAAATAGTGTAACTTAAGCTAGAGAATTCATGGTGAAAAATACATTGTTGTCAAAAATATCAAATAATTTAATAAATTTAAAATATGCGTTTTCATTTTTTTAGTAAAAAAGACCCTATTTATCAAGTGTATAGTACACGATTTCTAGAAACAAATTTTGCAATTTTAAAAATATTAAAAATTGTGTAAATTAAGGTAGAAACTTCTTGGTGAACAATACATTTTTTTCAAAAAAATCAAATAATTTAATAAATTTAAAAAATGTGTTTTCATTTTTAAAGTATAAAACACCTTAATTTTCAAGTGTGTAGTACGCCATTTCTAGAAATAAATGTTTAACTTTTAAAAATATAAAAAATTGTAAAAATTAAACTAGAAACTTTATGGGTAACAATAGATTGTTTTCAAAAAATCAAATAATTTAATGAGTTTAAAATACGCACTTTTTTTTTAAAGTAAAAAACACCATATTTTTCAAGTATATAGTACACGATTTCTAGAAACAAACGTTGCAATTACAAAAGTATAAACAATTGTGTATATTAAGCTAGAAACTTTATTGGGAACAATACATTGTTTTAAAAAAAAATTAAATAGATTAATAAATTTAAAATATGCGTTTTCATTTTTAAAGTAAAAGACACCCTATTTTTCAAGTGTATAGTATGTGAATTTCTAGAATTAAATGTTGCAGTTTTAAAAATATATAAAATTGTAAATATTAAGCTATAAACTTTATGGGGAACAATAGATTGTTTTAAAAAAAATCAAATAATTTAATAAATTTAAAATATGCGTTTTCATTTTTAAAGTAAAAAACACCCTATTTTTCAAGTGTATAGTACGCGATTTCTAGAAATAAATGTTTCAATTTTAAAAATAAATAAAATTGTAAAAATTAAGCTAGAAACGTTATGGGGAAAAATAGATTGCTTTCAAAAAAATCAATTGATTTAATAAATTTAAAATATTCATTTTCATTTTTAAAGTAAAAAACACCCTATTTTTCAAGTGTATAGTACACCATTTCTAGAAACAAATGTTACTGTTTTAAAAATATAAAAAAACAGTATAAATTAAGCTAGAAACTTCATGGTGAACATCACATTGTTGTCAAAAAAACAAATAATTTAATAAATTTAAAATATGCGTTTTAATTTTTAAAGTAAAAAACACCCTATATTTCAAGTCTATTGTACATGATTTCTAGAAACAAATGTTGATGTTTTAAAAATATAAAAAATAGTGTAAATTAAGCTAGAAACTTCATGGTGACAATAACCATGGCATGAGATGTATTTTCCTTATTAGAAAGCAAACCGAAGCTTAGGAAGAACTTCTGGCACCAGAAACAAGGGGAAAGGAATGTGAGAAAACAAAAGTGTTGTTGACTCAGCTGTGAATGTTACCGATACCTGAGCTCCACTTATGGACTTGGGGCACTTCATTCGAGCTCATCAGTCTGGCATTTTGGGGTGGTATGGAATAAGTAGGAGGTAATATGCTCTAGTGTAAGTGCCGTTCCTGCCTCTCTCTGTCCAACTCCTTACGCAATTGACGTAGTAGACCTCTCGCATGATTGTTTCAATGATGTCAAGAAAGAGGATCAGACTTGATCAGTTCAGGAGCTCTTTGTATAGGTTGGGTTTGCTGGGCTTTGATGCTTACCTTATTATTATGAAAAGGGGAAGGTTTGATAAAGGAGCTTTTAAGCCCTTTTGCTGGATTGTTGGTCTGCAGCCCCGCCCTATAGAATGAATCAAATAAGGATAGGCCTATTGATGACCGAGCCACTCTTATACTACTCCTTACCTCACCCCCTTCTCACTTAAAGGGCGAAGTCGCTGAAGCGAGTCTAAAGGCCAAAGAGTGATCTTTGAACGTTACTACGCATCCATAGGTATAGTGTATTGTCATGGTAAAGGAAGGACTCTATCTTCTGAGCAAGCCACTAGCTGCAAAGATGGCTTTGATCTACGAGCACCTACAGCTAGTATCCGGCCTGTAACTCCTCTTCCGGACCCTCGAGGCAGGAGCGAGACTTCCTTACTTCAAATGAAGAGTCCTTAAGAAAAGGGGATCGATCCATTGAATGAAAGGAATCTCCATTCGTGGATGGAAAAGAAGGAGGCTAATAAAATCTCTCTCAAAGAACGACTCTCTAAATACATTGTTGTAAAAAAAATCAAATAATTTAATAAATTTAAAATATGCGTTTTCATTTTTAAAGTAAAAAACACCATACATTTCATGTCTATAGTACACGATTTCTAGAAATAAATGTTACTATTTAAAAATGTAAAAAATAGTGCAAATTAAGCTAGAATCTTCTTGGTGAATGTAACACCTAATGCAAATTAAGGCTAAGTTTTTTTGTTTTTTTTGAAAAGAATTTGTTATGTAATACCCATCATAAATTGTTCACATGCATGAGTTACATAATGCTTAGGTTAATGGCCTATCATATGGCCTATCAAAATACATAAGTTCATATTGAAAGATAGTAAGTTCAAGTATCTACTACATGTCAGAGAATATATGTCCAATAACGGTGGCCATCTAACGTACTACAAGGAAGGATTGGCCACCCAAAATACATCAAAATATCCAAAATACTAAAAGGTCTAAGGAAATGAGTCTTCAAGCGCTAAAGTCTTCGTCTTCCGAGTCCCCTGCAATATGGTAACCGTCAGTTATATGTAAACATATAACTGAGTAACCCCCGATATTTTCAAAAATAGTTTTATACCATATTACAACCAGTCTAACTGGAAAACACCCCAAAAGGTCCCTAACACACATTTCAATGCAACAACTCATACATAATGCATGTAATGACAAATTTGGATGTATGCATGCCATGTTCTTTCATTAACACACTTGATTCTTCTCTTTTCTTGAATCTTTTATGGAAGCCTCGTGCACAAGACTTCCCCTAGCGCGTGGCAGTAACGCGAGGTTGAGCTCAAAACTAGGACCACGAGAAGCGTCCCTACCGTGATCAAATTGGCTGCCGGGCTATCTTAACCCCACGTCAATGGAATAGTCCAGGACTATCTTAACCCCACATCAATTGGGATAGTCCTTTCTTTCGGGCCATAATTCCCTATCATAGGGCACCTTACTAGTTCAGGTCATCTCACCCTACATTCTCATGCTTAATTATGCTTCTCCACTTACCCGGTGTGTAACCGGTGGGATTCAACCCGCTTACTCAACATCCGTTGAAGGGGGAAATCTTAACTTATCTTTAAATTTCATTTCACAATTATCATGCATTTTCATTAAACATTCATCAAAACATTTTCATGATCCTTTTTATGGGTTTTCAAGACATTATAATCTATTTCGATCATTATCACCCTAGAAATCAGCTATTTGAAGGGTACATTGCATTCTGGAAGTGAAAACAAAGAGTGCTATTCACAAAAATGACATAGAAAGTACAGCTAAAAATTCGCTGCCGCGAATTTAGCACAGAACCATTTTTTCTGCAACGCGCTCTGTTGGTATTTTGGCCATAACTTGAGTTGTAGACCTCCAAATTGAGTGAAACCAAATGAATTTGAAATATAAGAGGATTATCTAAACCTCTTATAAAGACCTTAAAACCCAGTTCGAAAACTTTAATTGTCAAAAATAGCCATCTTTAACAGGGATGTACACTTAACAGAACAGACATTTCAATACAAACCCTGTCTCAGTAATTTGGCCACACCTAGAGTTGTAGACCTTCAAATTGAGTGAAACCAAAAGAATTTGAAAGCTAAGAGGATTTTATACAACTCTTGTGAAGACCATAATGGCAAAATCTTATGAAAAGTTATTCTAAATTCACACCCAAGTTACTGCAGAAAACTCACATTTTTATCCAAAATTCACCCTGTTTCCCAACAAACTCACATGGCTCATATTCAGGACCAAGCACACGAAATTTTTAACACCAAGCAAGGTTTCAAATACCAATTTCATCCGTCATACATCAACAATACATCAATCAATACATACAATTTCAATTCACACAATCTATTCACTCTCTTTTTTCTCTTCCTCCTTTTCATCTCTCTCAAATTCTTCCTCCTCTATCATCAAATTATCACTAATCTCATCATCAATTGTATCGCCACTCCATGTGGAAATAGCTATGCATTGCTCCTCGGAGATTCTTTGATTATTGCATGAGAAGGGACTAGCGCTTAATTTTGATATTTGTTTAGCCATTTGCTCAATGTGAGTCTCAATATTATGCAAAAAAGATTCAATATTCTTCTGAGAAGTTTCCATTGATGTCTCATGATCCAAAGATGATTGTAGAAACTTTTCCATGGTAGCCTCAAGTTTTGTAGTTGATTCAAGCCATGTAGTGATTTGAGGCTCTAAAGCATATTGATCTTGATAACTCGACGATGCTTACAAGAACTTTGCCAAAGTTTCATCAAGTTTAGAAGTATGCCCATACGAAGGAGAGAATGAAGGACTCCACGCACCTGTATTTTGATAACTACTCCAACCCAAAGAAGAATTATCAGTAAAATTGGATTGAAAAGATGGGTTAGAACAATTACCTTGCCAATGTTGAGTATTCCAATACGGCACTACCTGCTCGTGAGGCACGGTATTGAAATACATGGTGTCTTGCTTAGATCATTAGAACATGGATTAGTGTAGAGAGTAAAAAGAAATAAAAATAACAAAAAATAGGTAAGGGTTAATAAAACAGAAAAAGAAAAAAAGAAAAATAAAAAGAAGATATCAGATTAAATTAAAACTAAAATTATATGTACAAACAAAAAAATAAAAACTATTCACAACCCAAATATCCAACTGAGACTAAATTGATCACCGTGCTCCCCGGCAACGGCGCCAGAAATTTGTTAAGTATTTTAGAGAACTAAAATACTAACTCGTTTCAATATAGTGGAAAACAAGTTATCGTCCTTAGGGAGCAACTACAAAACAATTTAGTTCAATTAGAAAACTTGGGTTTGAATTGTAAAATAAGTGCTTGTAATGGTAAAAAAGGTTAAAAACAATTTATAAAAACACTTGGACTTGGATTTCACTGTACTGATGTTTATTCCCAAAAGTTAAGAACTTATTTAGTTAATTGAATGGCCAAGGATAAAAACCACGGACAAAGATCCCTCATTTGCCAGATTCTATGACAAAACTATATCGATTAAATCCCTTTAAACGGTAAAAGAGTTGCCACGCAATAAGAATTCCCTTTTTAAAAGTGGTTTATAAATGAAAACTATCTCTAGACTTTCATTGATGAAATTCCTTTTCACAGAACCTCTTTTCAAATTAAATTCCCATTCAATAAGAAAAGTTAGAAGGAGAGAAGGAAGGTGATGAAGCTTTCAACTCTAAATTAAACAAAGAAAAGAAAACCAATCAATTTAACATAAATAAAAATCTGAGTTTGAGAATTCACACAGCAAGTTACATCCAATCCCAAGTAAAAGGGTTTTAAGCTACCATCTCTCAATTTCTCACTTTCTCTCCCTAAAACCCTAAATTTCGTGCAGAGATGGCTCTCCTAGCTCCTAGTGAATGAGGCTTTTTAAAGAGATCCCAAGTGGTTTATCTTTGCTCAAAATAAGATAAAATAATATGAGATAAGGTTTCTTCAGATCTTTTTTCCTTTTTCTTCGCCCTTATCTTCTGTGCTTTTATTTATTTACCTGCAATCCAATAATTTAGGGATCAAATCTTATCTAAATCAACCCATAAGATATGGATGAAACTCAAATCAACAAATTCTCTCACAAATTAAGATAAGTATTGAATTTACTAAATTTAAGGGAATTTAATTAAAAGATAAACATAATATCATTTAAAATATATTCAAATTAACCACAAAATAGTTTAATAATTATCTGTCATCAATGCAACACAAAACACTTCAAATTCAGTCAAGACCCAAATTCTCAAATTTCACAAGTCCAAACCTATTTCTATCACACATTTCACAATAGCTCAGAATCAAACCTCATACCATTTTCACTTCCTAATTAGTCTAGTTTGGGGTTTAGTGGGGTTACCTCAATTCTTCAAGTTCCTAAGCACTTCTTGTTTCAAGTGTTTTCCCAAACTCTTCAATCCTCCCAAATAGGGCTTGATGGTCCCTAAGGTTCACAAATGTGAGTCATTCACACTCATTAGGACCCATTTCGGAGATTTCATGTGGGAGATGAAGATCAAAATTCCATTTTCCCAAAATGGAGCTTAACCCACAAAATAGAGAATGAGAAGATGCATGTCTTACCTTGATGCCTTTTTGGTGTTCCAAAGCTTGGAAATGTCCTCTCCAAAGCTCCAATGTCAAAGTTGATGGAGAAATCTTGATGATTTGAACTTAGGGGAATTTGCCTACGAGAGTAGAAGAGAGGAAGAAGATGAAATTTTGAGAAAGGGGAGAAAGAGTGAGAGGGCGTCGGAGAATGAGAGGGAGAGGTGGAGTTTTTTATCAATTTTTGACATTTTATTCAGTTTGCAAATGAGTCCCTCCTTCTATGTTTCAAAAATTTTCTACTTAGTCCTTCCCTTTTTTACTTGTTAGAGTTGCCACTTAACCCCTAAATTCCCAAATTCTCTTCAAGAGCACCAACCTCTAGTTTGGGAATTTGTGGGATGTTACAACTCTTCCACCCTTAAAATAATTGTCCTCAAAATTAAGAACTAACTTGTGTCGTCAAAATAACTCGGGGTAGGCATCCTTCATGTCTTTTTCGTTTTCCCAAGTGATCTCCGACGAGTTGATGCTTTGCCATAGCACCTTAACAAATAGAATCACCTTGTTCCGCAAGATCTTCTCCCCGCGGTCTATGATTTCAACAAGTTGGGCTTGGTATGACGTGTTGGATTTCCATTGGATCCTGTCGGGACTTAGGATATGAGAGGGGTCCGGTACATATTTCTAGATTTGGGATACATGAAACACATCGTGTAGGTTTGAGAGGTTCGGATGTAAAGCTAATCGGTACGCCACAGGCCCAACCCTTTGCAAGATTTGGAAGGGTCTAACATATCTCGGCTGGAGCTTCTTTACCTTCATGGATTTACCCACAACGGTGGTAGGGGAAACTTTAAGGAACACATGTTCACCTTCTTCAAACTCTAATGTATTTCTCCTATTATCTGCATAGCTCCTTTGTGGTCTTGAGCTACCCTCAATTTCTCCTTAATCCACTTGATCTTGTTAGTCGTATCTTGTACTAATTTCGGTCCCAAGAGAATTTTCTCTCCAGTCTTATACCAACACACCGGAGATCTACATTTCCTACCATACAAAGCTTCGAACGGAGCCATTCCGATGCTTGAATGATAACTGTTGTTGTAAGCAAATTCCACCAATGGTAGATATCTACCCCAATCTCCTCCTTCCTCAAGGATGCATGCTCTAAGCATATCTTCCAGAGTCTGAATCGTTCTCTCTGATTATCCATGAGTCTGGGGGTGATACGCCATACTCAAATGTAACTGAGTTCCAAAGGCCCTTTGTAGAGCTTCCCAAAATCCGGAGGTGAACTTCGGATCTCTGTCCGATACAATACTGAGTGGTGCTCCGTGTAACCGAACAATCTCCTGAAGGTACACCTTTGCATACTTCTCTATAGTATAGTTGGATCTGACGGGTAGAAAGTGAGCAGACTTCGTTAATCGGTCTATTACTACCCATATGGAATCATATCCACCTGGGGTCTTTGGCAACCCAACTACGAAGTCCATTGCAACTGACTCCCACTTCCACTCTGGGATCTCCAAAGTTTGAAGTGGCCCAGAAGGCTTTTGATGCTCCACCTTTACCTTTTGACACGTTAAACATCGAGCTACAAAACTAGCAATGTCACGCTTCATACCCGGCCACCAAAAGGATTTCTTCATGTCTTGATACATCTTAGTTGCACCTGGATGCACCGAGTACTGACTGTTGTGGCTTTCCTTAAGTATTAGATCATTGATCTTGTCACTATTGGGAACACATACCCTGTCTCTGAACAAGATCATCCCATCCCCAGAAATTGAGAATTCTGGATGCTCTTTGAGTTCCTGTAACTCGGGATCATGCCTCTGCGCTTCTTGTATTCGGTCTCGAAGCAGATTCCTAACATCCACCTTGCTCACTAATAAATTGTCATCACAAACACCACATTCAACCTAAGATCTCTGAACTTCTCCAGAAGCTCTAACTCATGCACCATCATGGAAGACACGTGCAAAGATTTTCGACTTAAGGCATCGGCTACAACATTTGCCATTCCCGGGTGGTATTTCAATTGAAAATCGTAGTCCTTCAAAAACTCCATCCATCAACGCTGTCTCATGTTCAGTTCTTTCTGATCAAATAAGTACTTTAAGCTCTTGTGGTCACTAAACACTTCAAAGGTGACGCCATACAAGTAGTTCCTCCACACTTTTAACGCAAATACAACTGCAGCTAATTCCAAATTATGTGTAGGGTAATTACCCTCGTGTGGTCTGAGTTGCCTAGAAGCATAGGCTACTACGTGTCCCTCTTCCATAAGAACACATCCCAAGCCTTGCTTGGATGCATCACAGTAGACTTGGAAATTTTTGGAGGGATCCGGTATCACTAACACTGGCGCTGAGGTCAACTTCTCCTTCAACATCTAAAAGCTTGCCTCACACTTGAATTTCCATTCAAAAGGAACCCCCTTTTGAGTTAGTTTGTTCAACGGAATTGCGATCTGTGAAAATCCCTTGATGAAACATCGGTAATATCCAGCTAATCCGAGAAAACTCTGAATCTCGGTGACGTTCGTGGGTCTTTCCCATTTTAGCACCGCCTCCACCTTACTAGGATCAATTGCCACACCATTTTTATTCACCACATGGCCGAGAAACTGAACTTCTTCAAGCCAAAATTCACACTTTTCAAGTTTAGCATACAGTTGCTTATCCTTTAAAACTCCTAACACAACTCTTAAGTGCTCTTCATGTTCTTCAGGCGTCTTAGAATAGAACAAAATGTCATCAATGAAGACCACCACGAACTTATCTAGGTAAGAGTGGAAGATACGATTCATGTAATCCATGAAAATTGCAGGAGCGTTGGTCAACCCGAATGGCACTACCAAATACTCATAATGACCATAACGGGTCCTGAAAGCAGTCTTTGGAATATCCTCTGGCTTAATTCAAATTTGATGATATCCCAAACGCAAATCAATCTTGGAAAATACCTTAGCTCCTCCTAATTGATCCAACAAATCATCAATTTAGGGAAGAGGATATTTGTTCTTCATAGTGAGCTTGTTCAGCTGCCGGTAGTCTACACATAACCTTAACTTCCCATCCTTCTTCTTGACTAGGAGCACAGGCGCTCCCCATGGGGAAGCACTTGGGCGTATGAACTGCTTTTGTAACAGATCTTCAACTTGCTTTTTAACTTCTGCTAACTTTGCATGGGCCATTCTATAAGGAGCTCTAGATACCGGTCCAGCCCCTAGAATTAAATCAATGGAAAACTCAATTTCCCGCTCAGGCGGCAAGGAATCAATGTCATTAGGAAATATTTCAGGATAATCTCGAACAATCGGAATAGAATCTATGTCATGAATCACCTTAGAAGACTCTAAACATAAAATTATAAACCTAGGCCCATCATCATATTCAGCTATATTATCTTCATCAAATGTAGGATGGTGGGAGCAATATACCTCGTACTCCCGTTCCGGCACTTGGATGGTCTTGTTGGCACAGTCAATAGTAACCTTGTGAGAATGCAACCAACCCATACCCAGGATGATTTCCAACCCTCTCATTGGAAGACAATACAAGTCAAGGCAGAAAACTTTATCTTGATGTTCTAAATACACTGGAGAACACATTGAATGGGTACTAAGTTTCCCTTCTGAAGGTGTGGATACCCTCAATTCATAGCTAAGTCCCCTAATGGGCAATTGTAGTCGTTGGGCACTTGCTAATCAAATGAATGAATGAGTAGCACCAGAGTCAAAGAGAATGTGCAGCGGTTACTTGTGAGTTAAACTCGTACATTGCACCAAGTTCTCGGACTTGTCAGCCTCCATTGCATCTAAGGTATACACACGCCCCCGCATCGGGGCCCTTGTTTGAGTATCTTTGTGCTTGCTGTCGGGCCAATCTCGCACCATGTGTCCGGGCTTGCGACAGATGAAACAGGCTCCCTTGCCTTTCAAGCATTCTCCAGGATGATAAGCATCACAGTTCTTGCATTTCGGGAATGAGCGACCCGAATAATTAGTTGTTTGCTTCCCTTTCTTGTCACCACTTCTTCCTCTTAAGCTCCCCGAGCCTTCTTCATTCCTCTTTCTTTTCCAGCTAGCTTGCTTTTCCGCCAACATCGCGGCCAAGGAGTGTTCGCTGAGTTGGAATGCTTCGATCAATTACTGATAATCCCGGATTCTATGAGCAGTGACCATGTTTCTCAATTCGGGGGGCAAACCTTGCTCGAACCTCTTACACTTCCAAATATCATCAGTCTTGTTCAAAAGGTTGTTAGAGAAGCGGGCTAGATTTTCAAACTTCGCCACATACTCAGATACAGACATGTTCCCTTGTTGCAAAGAGAGAAACTCAACCTCCTTCTGATCCCGGAGGGTGCTGGAGAAATACTTGCCCAAGAAGAGTGTCTTGAACTGAGCCCATGTTAATTGCCTTTGGTTGGCCTCCATATTCGCCCTATATCCAAGCCACCATTGAGCAGCTTCTCCATCGAACTTATAAGCAGCCAAGGTCACTTTCTCAGCATCAGTGCATTGCATAACCCTGAAAATTTCCTCTATCCTTCCTAGCCATGATTCTGCTTCTATTGGGCCTTGATCCCCAGTGAAAGTAGGAGGATCATGCACCCGAAAGTTCCTATATGGGTCCTCCCTGTCTTGGTTTTGAAGTAGTTGATTCAGGGCTTGAGCTATTTGCCTTAGGGAATCTGCGGGTCCGTCTGTCATTGTCTTGCATACATAACACCCACATTGAGTTGATCAGGCTCAACATAAGAGTATAGTGCACAGGAACAACCAAAAATCAAGACTGGACTTATCTCTGGACTCTATCTAAATTCATCTAACCACCACAGTCTGAAGAATCAAACTGCTCTTATACCAAATTGTAACACCTAATGCAAAATAAGGCTAAGTTTTTTCATGTCTATATTACACAATTTCTAGAAACAAATGTTACTATTTAAAAATATAAAAAATAGTGTAAATTAAGCTAGAATCTTCTTGGTGAATGTAACACCTAATGCAAATTAAGGCTAAGTTTTTTTTTTTAAAAGCATTTGTTAAGTAATACCCATCATAAATTGTTCACATGCATGAGTTACATAATGCTTAGGTTAATGGCCTATCATATGGCCTATCAAAATACATAAGTTCATATTGAAAGATAGTAAGTTCAAGTATCTACTACATGTCAGAGAATATATGTCCAATAACGGTGGCCATCTAACGTACTACAAGGAAGGATTGGCCACCCAAAATACATCAAAATATCCAAAATACTAAAAGGTCTAAGGAAATGAGTCTTCAAGCGCTAAAGTCTTCGTCTTCCGAGTCCCCTGCAATATGGTAACCGTCAGTTATATGTAAACATATAACTGAGTAACCCCCGATATTTTCAAAAATAGTTTTATACCATATTACAACCAGTCTAACTGGAAAACACCCCAAAAGGTCCCTAACACACAATTCAATGCAACAACTCATACATAATGCATGTAATGACAAATTTGGATGTATGCATGCCATGTTCTTTCATTAACACACTTGATTCTTCTCTTTTCTTGAATCTTTTATGGAAGCCTCGTGCACTAGACTTGCCCTAGCGAGTGGCAGTAACGCGAGGTTGAGCTCAAAACTAGGACCACGACAAGCGTCCCTACTGTGATCAAACTGGCTACCGGGCTATCTTAACCCCACGTCAATGGAATAGCCCAGGACTATCTTAACCCCACATCAATGGGATAGTCCTTTCTTTCGGGCCATAATTCCCTATCATAGGGCACCTTACTAGTTCAGGTCATCTCACCCTACATTCTCATGCTTAATTATGCTTCTCCACTTACCCGGTGTGTAACCGGTGGGATTCAACCCGCTTACTCAACATCCGTTGAAGGGGGAAAGCTTAACTAATCTTTAAATTTCCTTTTATAATTATCATGCATTTTCATTAAACATTCATCAAAACATTTTCATGATCCTTTTTATGGGTTTTCAAGACATTATAATCTATTTCGATCATTATCACCCTAGAAATAAGCTATTTGAAGGGTACATTGCATTCTGGAAGTGAAAACAAAGAGTCTTATTCTGAGTCATTTTCGATGCCGCTAAAATTTTCGCTGCTGCGAATTCAGCACAGAACCATTTTTCTGCAACGCGCTCTGTTGGTATTTTGTCCATAACTTGAGTTGTAGACCTCCAAATTGTGTGAAACCAAAAGAATTTGAAATATAAGAGGATTATCTACAACTATTATTAAGATCTTAAAACCCATTTCTAAAACTTTAAATGTCAAAAATAGCCATCTTTAAAAGGGATGTACACTTAACAGAACAGACATTTCAATACAAACCCTGTCTCAGTAATTTGGCCACACCTAGAGTTGTAGACCTTCAAATTGAGTGAAACCAAAAGAATTTGAAAGCTAAGAGGATTTTATACAACTCTTGTGAAGACCATAATGGAAAAATCTTATGAAAAGTTATTCAAAATGCACAACCAAGTTACTGCAGAAAACTCACATTTTCATCCAAAATTCACCCTGTTTTCCAACAAACTCACATGGCTCATATTCAGGACCAAGCACACAAAATTTTTAACACCAAGCAAGGTTTCAAATACCAATTTCATCCATCATACATCAACAATATAGCAATCAACACATACAATTTCAATTCACACAATCTTGCAACACAAAACACTTCAAATTCAGTCAAGACCCAAATTCTCAAATTTCACAAGTCCAAACCTATTTCTATCACACATTTCACAATAGCTCAGAATCAAACCTCATACCATTTTAGCTTCCTAATTAGTCTAGTTTGGGGTTTAGTGGGGTTACCACAAATCTTCAAGTTCCTAAGCACTTCTTGTTTCAAGTGTTTTCCTAAACTCTTCAATCCTCCCAAATAGGGCTTGATGGTCCCTTAGGTTCAAAAATGTGAGTCATTCACACTCATTAGGACCCATTTTGGAGATTGCATGTGGGAGATGAAGATCAAAATACCATTTGCCCAAAATGGAGCTTAACCCACAAAACAGAGAATGAGAGGATGCATTTCTTACCTTGATGCCTTTTTGGTGTTCCAAAGCTTGGAAATGTCCTCTCCAAAGCTCCAATGTCAAAGTTGATGGAGAAATCTTGATGATTTGAGCTTGGGGGATAATGCCTAGGAGAGTAGAAGAGAGGAAGAAGATGAAATTTTGAGAAAGGGGAGAAAGAGTGAGAGGGTGTGGGAGAATGAGAGGGAGAGGTGGAGTTTTTTTATCAATTTTTGACATTTTATTCAGTTTGCAAATGAGTCCCTCCTTTTATGATTCAAAAAAATTTCTACTTAATCCTTCCCCTTTTTACTTGTTAGAGTTGCCACTTAACCCCTAAATTCCCAAATTCTCTTCAAGAGCACCAACCTCTAGTTTGGGAATTTGTGGGATGTTACAGAGAACTATACATTGTTGTCAAAAAATCAAAAAATTTAATAAATTGAAAATATGGGTTTTCATTTTTAAAGTAAAAAAAAAAACCCTATATTTTAAGTCCATAGTACACGATTTTTAGAAACAAATGTTGCATTTTTAAAAATCTAAAAGATTCTGTAAATTAAGCGACAAAATTCATGGTGAAAAATACATTGTTTTTAAAAAATCAAACAATTTAATAAATTTGAAATACGAGTTATTATTTTTAAAGTTAAAAACACCCTATATTTCAAGTCTAAACTACACGATTTCTAGAAACAAATGTTGCAATTATAAAAATATACAAAATTGTGTAAATTAAGCTAGAAACTTCATGGCGAAAATTACATTACTTTTAAAAAAATCAAATAATTTAATAAATTTAAAATATGCGTTTTCATTTTCAAGTATATAGTTCACGATTTCTAGAAACAAATGTTGCCATTTTAAAAAATATAAAAAAATTTATAAATTAACCTAGAAACTTTATGGGGAACAATATATTGTTTTCAAAAAAATTAAAAAAATTAATAAATTTAAAATATGCGTTTTAATTTTTAATGAAAAGAACACCCTATTTTTCAAGTGTATATAGTACACGATTTTTAGAAACAAATTTTGCAATTATAAACATATAAAAAAATTTCTAAACTAAACTAGAAACTTCATGGTGAACAATACATTTGTTTTCAAAAAAACAAAAAATTTAATAAATTTAAAATATGAATTTTCATTTTTAAAGTAAAAACACCCTATTTTTCAGGTGTATAAAACACGATTTCTAGAAACAAATGTTGCAATTTTAAAATATAAATCAAATAGTGCAAATTAAGCTAGACTTTATTGTGAACAATACATGGTTGTAAAAAAAATCAAATAATTTAATAAATTTAAAATATGTGTTTTCATTTTTTTAGTAAAAAACACCCTATTTTTCAAGTACATAGTACACGATTTCTAGAAACAAATGTTGATATTTTAAAAATATTAAATATAGCTTTAATTAAGCTAAAAACTTTATGGTGACCAATACATTGTTTTTAAAAAAAACAAATAATCGTTTTTTTTAAAGTAAAAAACACCCTATTATTCTAGTGTATAGTACACGATTTCTAGAAATAAATGTTGATATTTAAAAAATATTAAAAAAAAGTGTAAATTAAGCTAGAAACTTCATGGTGAACAATACATTGTTTTCATTAAAATAAATTAATTTAATAAATTTAAAATATGCGTTTTAATTTTTTAGTAAAAAACACCATATTTTTCAAGTGTATAGTACACGATTTCTATAAACAAATGTTGATATTTTAAAAATATAAAAAATAGTATAAATTAAGCTAGAAACTTCTTGGTGACAATACATTGTTTTCAAAAAAATCAAATAATTTAATAAATTTAAAATATGCGTTTTCATTTTTGAAATAAAAAACACCCTATCTTTCAAGTGAACACGATTTCTAGAAACAAATGTTGATATTTTAAAAATATAAAAAATAGTGTAAATTAAGCTAGAAACATCATGGCGAACAATACATTATTGTCAAAAAAATCAAATAATTTAATAAATTTAAAATATACGTTTTCATTTTGTTAGTAAAAAACACCCTACATTTCATTTCTATAGTACATGATTTCTAGAAACAAATGTTACTATTTTAAAATTATAAAAAAATAGTGTAAATTAAGCTAGAAAATTCATGGTAAACAATACAATGATTTCAAAAAAATTAAATAATTTAATAAATTTAAAATTTGTGTTTCCATTTTTTTAGTAAAAAACACCTTATTTTTGAAGTGTATAGTACATGATTTCTAGAAATAAATGTTGATATTTTAAAAATATAAAAAGACAGTGTAACGTAAGCTAGAAACTTCATGGTGAACAATACATTGTCTTCAAAAAAATAAAATAATTTAATAAATTTAAAATATGGATTTTCATTTTTTTAGTAAAAAAGACCCTATTTTTCAAGTGTATAGTACACGATTTCTAGAAACAAATGTTGATATTTCAAAAATATTAAAAAATTATTTAAATTAAGGTAGAAACTTCATGGTGAACAATACATTGTTGTCAAAAAAATCAAATAATTTAATAATTTTAAAATATGTGTTTTTATTTTTAAAGTAAAAAACACCCTAATTTTCAAGTGTATAGTACGCGATTTCTAGAAATAAATGTTTAAATTTTAAAACTATAAAAAATTGTAAAAATTAAGCTAGAAACTTTATGGGTAAAAATAGATTGTTTTCAAAAAAATCAAATAATTTAATAAATTGAAAATATGCACTTTCATTTTTAAGGTAAAAAACACCCTATATTTTAAGTTAGTACACAATTTTTTGAAACAAATGTTGCAATTTTAAAAATATAAAAAATTGTGTAAATTAAGCTAGAAACTTTATTGGGAACATTACATTGTTTTCAAAAAATTTAATATATTAATAAATTTAAAATAGGCGTTTTCATTTTTAAAGTAAAAAACACTCTATTTTTCAATTTTATAGTACGCGATTTCTAGAAATAAATGTTTCAATTTTAAAAATATATAAAATTGTAAATATTAAGCTAGAAACTTTATGGGGAACAATAGATTGTTTTTTAAAAAAATCAAATAATTTAATAAATTTAAAATATGTGTTTTCATTTTTAAAGTAAAAAACACCCTATATTTCAAGTCTATAGTACACAATTTTTAGAAACAAATGTTGGAATTTTAAAAATATAAAAAATTGTGTAAATTAAGCTAGAAACTTTATGGGGAACAATAGATTGTTTTCAAAAAAATTGTAACATCCCATAAATTCCCAAGTAAGAATTAGTGGCTCTTTTATGAGAAATTGGGAATTTAAGGATTATTTTGTTATAATTAGAAGGAGGGCCTCATAGCAATTTTTAATAAGATGCAAAAAATTTCAATTAAATCCTTCCTCCCCTACTATCTTCTCACGCCACCACTCCCCCTTTCTCATATTTTCATTTCTTCTTCTCCTTCATCCCACTCTTCCTTTCTCTTCCACTCTCTCAAATGCTTCCATCATTCTCCTAGGGAAAACATCAAGAGAGCTCCCAAGTTTCAAGCCACTTTCCTCTTCCATCTTCCATTCCCAAAGCTCTAGGACATTAAGGTTCTTTAGGTAAGAACATGCCCTTCATTTCTCTTCTCCTTAGCTCAAATTCCCAAATTGGGTGAATGAGTTTAAATCGATCTCTTCCACATGCAAGCTTCAAATTGGGTCAAAGTAAGGAACTATGGACTGATGCTTGTGTAAATTAGGGGTTTCAAACACCTTGGGTGGAGATTGAAGGCTAGGAATTGAGAAACTTGAAGAAATGGAAAGAATTGGGACTTGGGGTTTCAACTAAAGGTAACCCACAAAACCCTCCAAATTAGTGAAATTATGGATTAGATGATGGTATGAGGTTAGGTGTTGGAATTGATTGTGTTAGATTGTAGGAATTTGATTGCATGTGTTTTGTTTGAATTAGCTTGGAATATATCTTGTTATTTTTTTAAAAGTGAAGTGAATATTGATGCTTGTGTGTTTTTGTGGTAATGCATGTTGATTGTAGAACTTTGTGTGCATTACATGTTGAAATGAGGTCATATGGGAAATTGAAGGGAGAAGCAACGAGTGTGTGTGTTGGATTGATGTTCCATGAATTAGGAGTTTGAGGTAAGCATGATTGAGGTCTTATGTAATTGTTAGAAATTGAATGCTTATAATATTGTTTGCTTTGAGAATGATATTGATGATGGTGTGGAATTGATGGAATTGGACCTTGGTCATCCTTGTGAATTGATTTTGAGTGACTTATAATGAACCATGTGAATTTGGTATGCTTTTGGATGAATTGAGGTAGAAGGTAGGATTGAAATTGGGAAAGTTAATCAATGTCATTTTCCCCTGTTTTGGCTGAATCTGGGTACAAATTGAACTGGATATTTGACTTGGTTGTAATTGGATTTGGATTTCATTGCCTCTTAGAAAGTTGTAATAAATTCTGTTAGCTTTGTAATGCCACAGGTTTAATCAAAATCCAATTTCTATAACTTGAGTTATAGGCAAATTAATTAAAGCTGCCAGGTTTGGGTTTTTATCATGGGAAGTTGAATTCAAGTGAAATTATCTACTGGAAATTGATTGATTCAAGTCTTGATTTCTGAATAAAAGTTGTATATAATTTCATTAGCTTTCATTTGCCCTTGATTGCACTCAATTTGGAGGTCTAGAACTCATGTTATGGCTAAAATACCAACAGGATGCAGTGCTATTGAAAAATAGCAAGGCTGATTCTGGGCCGAATTCGCGGCAGCGAAAATTTTCGCTGCAGCGAATTTTACCTGAACATTCTGTGTTGATTTCGGGGCAGTAAAAATTTTAGCGGCAGCGAATTCAACATAGAACAGGGGCCTATTTTTCTTACTTCAAAAATGCAATGTAACCCTAATCCACTTATTTTTATGATGGGAATGAATGAAATTGATGTGAACTGAATGTTTGATGCATGATAATTTGCAATATGAAATGATAATGGAATAATTCCCCTTCAAATTGAGTTGAGTACTTGGGTCAACGATTTCCCACCGGTAGAATACAAGGTAAGTGGCCAGTTAATTAAATTTTATACAATATAAGGTCTCCCAGAAAATTGGGTTAAGATGGCCTGAAAATTTAAGGACTATCCCAAAAGGGGTCAAGATAGTCATAGGCTATCCCAAAAGGGGTTGAGATAGCTTGGCAGTGCCCCAGAGATTCAGGTAGGGACGCTTACCGGGGGGTGTCAGTGAGCTCAAAATTATGCCTTTCTGCCGAAGTACTTATGGTGGAGGTCTAGTGCACTAGTCTCCCATTAAAGAATATGTAACATGATATGGATTAGTAATATGTATGCATTCTAATTTATCAATTCATATACTTCATATGTGTAAATTGTTATGTGATTGATAGGATTGGTAATTAGGGAAGTTTTTCCAGTTAGACTGGCTGCAGTATCATATGATTATTATTATTTTCAAATACCGAAGGTTACTCAGTTATGTGTTGTACATGTAACTGACGGTTATGATATTGCAGGTAATACCGAGGACGACGAGTACAGCGCGTGAAACCAAGTCTTAGATATTTATTTTGAATTGAGCTAGGTAATCACACCTTTTCTCTAAGTACGTATCTATTGTGACTACCAGGTCGGACATGTTTTCTCTCAGGGTCTATATAAACTATTTTGTGATTTGGAACTAGAACCCTTATGAACAAAGTATGTATATGTGCAAGCTTATATGCATGACTATGTAGAATATGAACTTGAATGGTAGGACACTTCAATTCCGCTGAAAACTCCGAGTTAAAAAAAATGGTCTTAAATTCTAGGTGCTACAAAAATGAAATAATTTAATAAATTTAAAATATGTGTTTTCATTTTTAAAGTAAAAAACAACCTATTTTTCAAGTGTATAGTACGCAATTTCTAAAAATAAATGTTTCAATTTTAAATATAAATAAAATTGTAAAAATTAAGCTAGAAACTTTATGGGGAACAATAGATTGTTTTCAAAAAAATAAAATAATTTAATAAATTTAAAATATGCATTTTCATTTGTAAAGTAAAAAACACTCTACATTTCATGTCTATAGTACACGATTTCTAGAAACAAATGTTACTATTTTAAAAATATCAAAAAAATAGTGTAAATTAAGCTAGAAACTTCATGGTGAAAAAATACATTGTTGTAAAAAAAACAAATAATTTAATAAATTTAAAATATGCGTTTTAATTTTTAAAGTAAAAAACACCTTATTTTTCAAGTGTATAGTACGCGATTTCTAGAAATAAATGTTTCAATTTTAAAAATATATAAAATTGTAAATATTAAGCTAGAAACCTTATGGGGAACAATATATTGTTTTCAAAAAAATCAAATAATTTAATAAATTTAAAATATGCGTTTTCATTTTTAAAGTAAAAAACACCCTATTTTTCAAGTGTATAGTACGCGATTTCTAGAAATAAATGTTTCAATTTTAAAAATAAATAAAATTTTATAAATTAAGCTAGAAACTTTATAGGGAACAATATATTGTTTTCAAAAAAATAAAATAATTTAATAAATTTAAAATATGCATTTTCATTGGTAAAGTAAATAACACCTTATTTTTCAAGTGTATAGTAAACGATTTCTAGAAACAAATGTTACTATTTTAAAAATATAAAGAAATAGTGTAAATTAAGCTAGAAATTTCATGGTGAACAATACATTGTTGTAAAAAAAACAAAAAATTTAATAAATTTAAAATATGCGTTTGGGTTTTTAAAGTAAAAAACACCTTATATTTCAAGTCTATAGTACACGATTTCTAGAAACAAGTGTTGATATTTTAAAATTTTTTAAAAAAGTGTAAATTAAGCTAGAAATTTCATGGTGAACAATACATTGTTCTTCAAAAAATCAGATGATTTAATAAATTTAAAATACGCGTTTTCATTTTTAAAGTAAAAAACACCCTACATTTCATGTCTATAGTACACGATTTCTAGAAACAAATGTTGCAATTTTAAAAATATAAAAAATAGTGTAATTAAGCTAGAATCTTCTTGGTGAACTATACATTATTGTCAAAAAAATCAAATAATTTAATAAATTGAAAATATGCATTTTCATTTTTAAAGTAAAAAACACCCAATATTTTAAGTCTAAAGTACACGATTTTTAGAAACAAATGTTGCAATTTTAAAAAGCTAAAAAATTGTGTAAATTAAGCTAGAAACTTCATGATGAAAAATACATTATTTACAAAAAATCAAAAAATTTAATAAATTTAAAATATGCGTTATTATTTTTAAAGTAAAAAACACCCTATATTTCAAGTCTATAGTACACGATTTCTAGAAACAAATGTTGCAATTTTAAAAATATAAAAAAATGTGTAACTTAAGATAGAAACTTCATGGGTAAAATTACATTACTTTTAAAAAAATCAAATAATTTAATAAATTTAAAATATGCATTTTCATTTTTAAAGTAAAAAATACCCTAATTTTCAAGTGTATAGTTCACGATTTCTAGAAACAAATGTTGCCAATTTAAAAATATAAATTTTTTTATAAATTAACCTAGAAACTTTATGGGGAACAATATATTGTTTTCAAAAAAATCAAAATTTAATAAATTTAAAATATGTGTTTTAATTTTTAAAATAAAAAACACCATATTTTTCAAGTGTATATAGTACCTGAATTTTAGAATCAAATGTTGCAATTATAAAAATATGAAAAAATTCCTAAACTAAACTAGAAACTTCTTGGTGAACAATACATTGTTTTCAAAAAAATAAAAATTTAATAAATTTTAAATATGCATTTTCATTTTTAAAGTAAAAACACCTTATTTTTCAAGTTATAGAACACGATTTCTAGAAACAAATGTTGCAATTTTAATAATATAAATCAAATAGTGCAAATTAAGCTAGAAACTTTATTGTGAATAATACATGGTTGTAAAAAAAATCATATAATTTGATAAATTTAAAATATGTGTTTTCATTTTTTTAGTAAAAAACACCCTATTTTTCAAGTGCATAATACACGATTTGTAGAAACAAATATTGATATGTAGAAAATATTTAATATAGTTTAAATTAAGCTAAAAGCTTCATGGTGAACAATATATTATTTTAAAAAAAACAAATAATAGTTTTCATTTTTAAAGTAAAAAATACCCTATTTTTCAAGTGTTATAGTACACAATTTCTTGAAACAAATGTTGATATTTAAAAAATATTAAAAATTATTGTAAATTAAGATACAAACTTCATGGTGAACAATACATTGTTTTCAGAAAAAGAAAATAATTTTATAAATTTAAAATATGCTTTTTCATTTTTTATTAAAAAACACCTTATTTTTCAACTGTACAGTACACAATTTTTAGAAACAAATGTTGCAACTATAAATATATAAAAAATAGTGTAAATGAAGCTAGAAACTTTATTGGGAACAATACTTTGTTTTCAAAAAAATTTAATATATTAATAAATTTAAAATATGCATTTTCATTTTTAAAGTAAAAAACACCTTATTTTTCAAGTGTATAATAGTACGTGATTTCTAGAAATAAATGTTTCAATTTAAAAAATAAATAAAATTGTATAAATTAAGCTAGAAACTTTATGGGGAACAATAGATTGTTTTCAAAAAAATAAAACAATTTAATAAATTTAAAATATGCGTTATTATTTTTAAAGTAAAAAACACCCTATATTTTATGTCTATAGTACACGATTTCTAGAAACAAATGTTGCAATTTTAAAAATATAAAAAATTGTGTAAATTAAGATAGAAACTTTATGGAGAAAATTACATTACTTTTAAAACAAATCAAATAATTTAATAAATTTAAAATATGAATTATCATTTTTAAAGTAAAAAACACCCTAATTTTCAAGTGTATAGTTCACGGTTTCTAGAAACAAATGTTGCCAATTTAAAAATATAAAACATTTTATAAATAAGCCTAAAAAGTTTATGGTGAACAATATATTTTTTTCAAAAGAATCAAAAAATTTATTAAATTAAAAATATGCGTTTTAATTTTTAAAGTAAAAAACACCCTATTTTTCAAGTGTATATAGTACATGATTTTTAGAAACAAATGTTACAATTATAAAAATATAAAAAAATTTCTAAACTAAACTAGAAACTTTATCGGGAACAATAGATTGATTTCAAAAAAATCAAATAATTTAATAAATTTAAAATATGAGTTTTCATTTTTAAAGTAAAAATAACCCTATTTTTCAAGTGTATAGTACGCGATTTCTTGAAATAAATGTTTCAATTTTAAAAAAAAAAATTGTATAAATTAAGCTAGAAACTTTATGGGGAACAATAGATTGTTTTCAAAAAAATAAAATAATTTAATAAATTTAAAATATGCATTTTCATTTGTAAAGTAAAAAAAAAACCTTATTTTTCAAATGTATAGTAGACAATTTCTAAAAACAAATGTTACTATTTTAAAAATATAAAGAAATAGTGTAAATTAAGCTAGAAATTTCATGGTGAACAATGCATTGTTGTAAAAAAAACAAATAATTTAATAAATTTAAAATATGCGTTTTAATTTTTAAAGTAAAAAACACCCTATATTTCAAGTGTATAGTTCACGATTTCTAGAAACAAATGTTGCCAATTTAAAAATATAAATTTTTTTATAAATTAACCTAGAAACTTTATGGGGAACAATATATTGTTTTCAAAAAAATCAAAATTTAATAAATTTAAAATATGTGTTTTAATTTTTAAAATAAAAAACACCATATTTTTCAAGTGTATATAGTACCTGAATTTTAGAATCAAATGTTGCAATTATAAAAATATGAAAAAATTCCTAAACTAAACTAGAAACTTCTTGGTGAACAATACATTGTTTTCAAAAAAATAAAAATTTAATAAATTTTAAATATGCATTTTCATTTTTAAAGTAAAAACACCTTATTTTTCAAGTTATAGAACACGATTTCTAGAAACAAATGTTGCAATTTTAATAATATAAATCAAATAGTGCAAATTAAGCTAGAAACTTTATTGTGAACAATACATGGTTGTAAAAAAAATCATATAATTTGATAAATTTAAAATATGTGTTTTCATTTTTTTAGTAAAAAACACCCTATTTTTCAAGTGCATAATACACGATTTGTAGAAACAAATATTGATATGTAGAAAATATTTAATATAGTTTAAATTAAGCTAAAAGCTTCATGGTGAACAATATATTATTTTAAAAAAAACAAATAATAGTTTTCATTTTTAAAGTAAAAAATACCCTATTTTTCAAGTGTTATAGTACACAATTTCTTGAAACAAATGTTGATATTTAAAAAATATTAAAAATTATTGTAAATTAAGATACAAACTTCATGGTGAACAATACATTGTTTTCAGAAAAAGAAAATAATTTTATAAATTTAAAATATGCTTTTTCATTTTTTATTAAAAAACACCCTATTTTTCAACTGTACAGTACACAATTTTTAGAAACAAATGTTGCAACTATAAATATATAAAAAATAGTGTAAATGAAGCTAGAAACTTTATTGGGAACAATACTTTGTTTTCAAAAAAAATTAATATATTAATAAATTTAAAATATGCATTTTCATTTTTAAAGTAAAAAACACCTTATTTTTCAAGTGTATAATAGTACGTGATTTCTAGAAATAAATGTTTCAATTTAAAAAATAAATAAAATTGTATAAATTAAGCTAGAAACTTTATGGGGAACAATAGATTGTTTTCAAAAAAATAAAACAATTTAATAAATTTAAAATATGCGTTATTATTTTTAAAGTAAAAAACACCCTATATTTTATGTCTATAGTACACGATTTCTAGAAACAAATGTTGCAGTTTTAAAAATATAAAAAATTGTGTAAATTAAGATAGAAACTTTATGGAGAAAATTACATTACTTTTAAAACAAATCAAATAATTTAATAAATTTAAAATATGAATTATCATTTTTAAAGTAAAAAACACCCTAATTTTCAAGTGTATAGTTCACGGTTTCTAGAAACAAATGTTGCCAATTTAAAAATATAAAACATTTTATAAATAAGCCTAAAAAGTTTATGGTGAACAATATATTTTTTTCAAAAGAATCAAAAAATTTATTAAATTAAAAATATGCGTTTTAATTTTTAAAGTAAAAAACACCCTATTTTTCAAGTGTATATAGTACATGATTTTTAGAAACAAATGTTACAATTATAAAAATATAAAAAAAATTCTAAACTAAACTAGAAACTTTATCGGGAACAATAGATTGATTTCAAAAAAATCAAATAATTTAATAAATTTAAAATATGAGTTTTCATTTTTAAAGTAAAAATAACCCTATTTTTCAAGTGTATAGTACGCGATTTCTTGAAATAAATGTTTCAATTTTAAAAAAAAAAATTGTATAAATTAAGCTAGAAACTTTATGGGGAACAATAGATTGTTTTCAAAAAAATAAAATAATTTAATAAATTTAAAATATGCATTTTCATTTGTAAAGTAAAAAAAAACCTTATTTTTCAAATGTATAGTAGACAATTTCTAAAAACAAATGTTACTATTTTAAAAATATAAAGAAATAGTGTAAATTAAGCTAGAAATTTCATGGTGAACAATGCATTGTTGTAAAAAAAACAAATAATTTAATAAATTTAAAATATGCGTTTTAATTTTTAAAGTAAAAAACACCCTATATTTCAAGTCTATAGTACACGATTTCTAGAAACAAATGTTGATAGTTTAAAAATATAAAAAAAAGTGTAAATTAAGCTAGAAACTTCATGGTGAACAATACATTGTTGTCCAAAAAATCAGATAATTTAATAAATTTAAAATACGCGTTTTCATTTTTAAAGTAAAAAACACCCTACATTTCATGTCTATATTACACGATTTCTAGAAACAAATGTTGCAATTTTGAAAATATAAAAAATAGTGTAATTAAGCTAGAATCTTCATGGCACACTATTTTTCAAGTGTATAGTACACGATTTCTAGAAACAAATGTTGATACTTTAAAAAAATAAAAAAAATGTAAATTAAGCTAGAAACTTCATGGTGAACAATACATTGTTGTCAAAAAAATCAAATAATTTAATAAATTGAAAATATGCATTTCCATTTTCAAAGTAAAAAACACCCTATAATTTAAGTCTATATTACACGACTTTTAGAAACAAATATTGCAATTTTAAAAATCTAAAAAATTGTGTATATTGACCTAGAAACTTCATGGTGAACAATACATTGTTTTTGATAAATCAAACCATTTAATAAATTTAAAATATGCGTTAATATTTTTAAAGTAAAAAACACCCTATATTTCAAGTGTATAGTACACGATTTCTAGAAACAAATGTTGCAATTTTAAAAATATAAAAAATTGTGTAAATTAAGATACAAACTTCATGTGGAAAATTACATTACTTTTAAAAAAATCAAATAATTTAATAAATTTAAAATATGCATTTTCACTTTTAAAGTAAAAAACACCCTAATTTTCAAGTGTGTAGTTCACGATTTCTAGAAACAAATGTTGCCAATTTAAAAATATAAAATTTTTTATAAATTAATCTAGAAACTTTATGGGGAACAATATATTGTTTTAAAAAAAATCAAAATATTTAATAAATTTAAAATATGTGGTTTAATTTTTAAAGTAAAAAACACCCTATTTTTCAAGTGTATATAGTACACGATTTTTAGAAACAAATGTTACAATTATAAAAATATGAAAAAATTTCAAAACTAAAATAGAAACTTCATGGTGAACAATACATTGTTTTCAAAAAAATAAAAAAATTAATCAATTTTAAATATGCATTTTCATTTTTAAAGTAAAAACACCCTATTTTTCAAGTGTATAGAATACGATTTCTAGAAACAAATGTTGCAATTTTAAAAATATAAATCAAATAGTGCAAATTAAGTTAGAAACTTTATTGTGAACAATGGTTGTAAAAAAAATCATATAATTTCATAAATTTAAAATATGTGTTTTCATTTTTTTAGTAAAAAACGCTCTATTTTTCAAGTGCATAGTACACGATTTGTAGGAACAAATGTTGATATTTAGAAAATATTAAATATACTGTAAATTAAGCTAAAAACTTCATGGTGAACAATACATTGTTTTAAAAAAGACTGTAACATCCCGAAAATCCATCAAAAAGGTTTAGGACTTAAGGGATTGATTACAATTTACAAAGAAATGGAAGAAGGGTTAGTTGTAAGTAGAAAGGTCAAAAGAAGGACAAAGATAAGTAAAATATTTGAATATGAACTGTCATATTCGAAAAATATTTGAATATGCCTTGTCATATTCGAATAGTATTCGAATATCACTACGCCAGATTGTGCTTTATTTAGCGCATCAATTTGCACCGCTTTCACACGAACGCGTTGGCAAATGTTAAAAAAGGGTCATTTGCAACGTATGGTAGCAGGAGCGCTGGAAATTATATATTATATTTTTAAATAAAAAATCATTCGCAGCGCGTCATATCTCAAGCGCTGGGAACTAAATATTTTATTTTTAAAATAAAAATCATTCGCTGGGCATCATATATCAAACGCTGGGAACTAAATATTTTATTTTTAAAATAAAATCATTTGCAGCGCCGACAATGCAAGCGCTGGAATTGGTTTCAATTTGCAGCGCACAAAATGCCAAGCGCTGCCCTTGACCCTTTTAACCTAATCCCCAATTCACTCTCACTCTTACGAAAAATCCAAGCGCTGCTCCTTCATCACCTTCGTTCTTCACCTTCGCTCTCTCTCTCGTTCTCCTTATCACTCTAAGGTAGCTTTTGAATTATTTTTGTTCTGTTCTGTTCTCCCAATTTCGAATTATTTCTGTTTTGTTTTGTTCTCCCAATTTCGAAAATGGAGGGGAATAGGGTTTTTTGGGTTTGAAGTTTTCAAAATGGAGAAGAAAGGGGTTTTGCGAACACATAGCAGCGCTTTGTACATGATAGCGACGCTGTTTCTTTCTCCAAAACGCAACGCTGCTGTTTCTTTCGCCAGGACCATGACAGCGACGCTGCTGTTTCTTTCTTTCCTTAATTCTTCAATTTCTCGCCATTGTTTCTTGTTCTATTTTCTTAGTTTCATCTATCTCTTATTTTCTATGCTGAACAATTTTTTATTGCTTATTTTATATGATTCTTTTCAAAGGTTTTGTTGGTTATTTTGTCGCACTCTCTTACATGTTCCTTTTTTTAACATTTCTTTTTCTGAAAAGCTGAAGAAGGTGTCATTGATTTGTCTCTATCCTAAGCAAATACAAGTTTTTTGTTTTGTTTTTACAAGTAACAAAATGTTGTTTGCTTCTTCCCCTGTATCACTCTTTTCACAGATCCTATTCATAAAAAAACTTGAAATGACTCTGTAGTTACATGTTTTCACAGTTAACAGAAGCTTTTTCTTAAAGCATACACTATTTTATTTTGTTGAAAAATCTATAATGGTTTCATCAAATCAACCAATAGAAATTCTTTCTTGATGCAGTTATGTAAACATAGGGAAGAACTTGAATGAAAATATAACATTTATACATGGTCATAATGTTAATTTATTTTCATTCAAGAGAATACTTCTTTGTATTATATCTTATTTTTATTGTTATAATTTTTCAGGCTGTATACAATGCAAACAAGTTTGCTAAATTTGTGAGAAGAGATAGACTCCAAAATTGGCTAGACTATTACTAGATTAAGTTTGAGAGGAATCCTGACAAGAGGCCAACTGTCAAGGTATGCAATTTCTATGAATACTAGTTGTATGCTATGTGACTTTACATTGATTTTTTGGGCCGTTGATCTGACATTGTTATTGTTATCTCTTGTCAAATATATATTAAAATATTACTTTGATCCTCTGCTTGAATATTTTATATATATATGGCACAAATTATCCTATGCAATTATGATTTGGTATATATATATATATTGCATATCTTATATATATATATATATATATATGATTGTCCAACTCTACTCGGACAGTAAAAGTACCACTCTTTCTCTCCCGTAGCAGCCAACTCTACACATAAAAGAGAGAGAGACTTAGGTACTTTTACAGTTAGAGGTTGGTAGGTACTTGTTTGATTTTTTAATTAGGAATAAAAAAAATGGATTTGATTCTATAGGTAGATAACAAACATGGATACAAAATGGATGTCTGCAAACCGCTTATCGACGGAATATGAGGATAGAGTCAAAGACTTCATCAATTTTGCAATAGAGCCCGCAGAAGATCCTAGTAGGATTATCTGTCCGTGTACAAAATGTGGTTGCTTCAAGAGAACGAATGCATAAGGGTTGATTGATCATTTAGTGTGCCATGGGATTGATCCGACCTACACATGTTGGACGAAGCATGGAGAGTCAGTCAATTCATCAACAAACTGGAGGTCAAATGCTAGGGACGATTCATTTGATATGGGAACAAACACTTATGAGGTTGACTTTTTAGAAGATATGGTTGATGTGGTTGAACAGGATTTTCGTGATTGTCCAGAAATGTTTGAGAGGATCAAAAATGACGCAAACACTCCATTGTATGAGGGATGCACCAAGTTCACAAGGCTATTTGCAGTTTTGAAACTATACAACTTGAAGGCTGGGAATGGATGGACCGACAAAAGTTTCACCGAACTACTTTATGTTATGAAAGAGATGCTTGCTGATGATAATGTGCTCCCTAGTCGGACTTATGATGCAAAGCAAATGTTGTGCTCTATTGGTATGAGTTATGAGAAAATACACGCTTGTCCCAATGATTGCATACTGTTTCGAAATGAATATGAAGATCTAAATGTGTGTCCCAAATGCAATGCCTCACGATACAAGAAGCAAACAACTCCGGCAAAGGTGATGTGGTATTTTCCTATAATCCCAAGATTCAGGCACTTGTATAGTAGTCAGCACGATGCAAAACTTCTGACGTGGCATGCTGATGAGCGTGTAAAAGATGGCAAGCTACGACACCCAGCCGATTCTCCACAATGGGTTAAGATTGATCATGAATACCCAGAATTTGGGCGAGAACCGAGAAACTTGCGTCTTGCCTTATCCACTGATGGAATGTGTAAGTATTATTTTTACTTGTGTTCTTCATTATATTATTGGATATTTGGTATGTCAAATTGACAAGTTGTCTGTTGTGTGTTTCAGGAGGCCTTATCACAATTAGCTTCCCAAGGAGAGATAGATATCTCTGGCCGCCAAGATATACTTGCTCGAGCTTTGATGAAACCAGAACGCCCTGGTCATGTTAGGGGTGTTGGATTTGGGGTCGGTTTAGGGGATTATTTCCCAAAAGAGTTTGAGGGTAATAATTTACACGTAGAGGAAGAGTTTGAGGCACCGCCACCTATGCAACCACCACCTGGGACTAGTGTGAAGGATAGTCATACTCCTATACCAGTTGAAATTCCAATGGTAACTTGCTATTTGTGTGCTTGCTATTTACATGTGACTATCGATATCATACTTTTGCATCATTTTATATGTGACTATCTTTTCAGGGCATCTTCCCATGTGACTTATATGCATCATCTCCAATAATGCGTTTGGTTGGTAAGGGAAAGGTGTTCAATGATACTTTTGGTGAGGAGATTTATATTCATACGATACCACTCTCCCCTGACCATGTTAAAGTGGGAGTTGATATTGTATTAGAAACAGATTGCCCATTGCCTCTTCCGATTGAAGAGGAAGACATGTATAATATTGAAGATGCTTTAGGGACTTGTGTTGCATGGCCAAGAAATTTGATAAAGATAGTATGTGAATAGTAACCTTTTATGTAATTGTGCTATAGTTTGTTTTACTTTCAAATTAATTTTTTATTATTACAAACCTTACAGACACAAGATAAAGAGGAATCACAAAAAGACAATAAAGAGAAGGCAAAAACTTCTGGGCATACAAAGGAATCAAATGCAGGTCCATTGAAGGGTTGTCCCGCACCTTTGGGTAAGTATTTGATACTCGTTATTAAAGTATATATGACTTAATTTTTAATTGTCAATTCTTATCGCTTTATAGGGGGTGATAGGGTAGCTTTTGAAGATGATCCATTACTACTGCTTAGTAGGTATGCTAAGACGCAATTACAAGAAAATAGAGTACTAACAGTAGACATGGAAGAATGCATCTTCAATCTAGCATTTACAAAAGCTCTTGGGCGAGATCAGATCATGGAGGCCCTACGTCACTATGAGATAGGTGCCTCTATAATTACTATGTATATCAGGTAATTACTAATATAAATCCCAATTAGATTTTTGGTCAATTTAGCAATTTCTCATATATTCATTACTTAAAATGTATGTCATTATCATTGAAGGTTCATTTACTATACTTTCATGGTGCCTAATGGGGAAACAAAGCGTTTTTCGTTCATTTCTCCACACATGACACCTATTGGAGAAAAAAAAATTCATGGAAGACAAAAGCAAACGCGTCGCTGATATACTCTATGCCCATAGAGACACGAAAAAACTGATTATGGCACCGCACAATGTGGGGTGAGTAAGTTTCTATCATGGTGGGATTGTAATGATTAAAATATATAACATATCTTGAAGTTGCTTATTAATTCAACTCACGTGTAGGGGGCATTGGGTTTTGGTTGTCTTCGATCCCAGTGCTTCAGAGTCCGTGTATTATCTCGACTCAGTACATGGTGATCTGAATAATCGTCAAGATACGAAGCTAATGTTCAACAGGTAAGAAAAAATACATATCTTGAAGTATTTAATTAAGTAGAGTTAATTATTTCATTTTTATCTTTTACAACTTATGACTTTGTTTCATTATTAGAGCGCTTACAATTTATCGGCATAAAATTGGAGCACCACGAAAGCCGCCAAACTTTGTTAAGTGGATGAACATCAAGGTATGAACATCTTCATTAATTAAACTCGTGTCTTTATTCCAAATTTTTTTACTAATTTCCTTTATCTTTTTATTTTAAAACGTAGGTACCAAAGCAAAACAATAATATTGATTGCGGCTATTATGTTATGCGATATATAAGGGATATAATCCTACATGACGTGTCCTCTATTCCTTTAGAAGTAAGTCAAATATAAATTAAAGTACTTGAATATAATTAACTATAAACTATATTTTTTATATTGATATTGAATAGAATTATTTTAATTTAACTTGTTTCAATTTATTAGTACTTTCCGGATTGCATTGGAGGAACGTATGTCAACAGTCAGATTGAGGAGGTCATTGAAGAGTGGGCACAATGTATGAAGACATAGATGTTAGGGAAATTTTACTTGGATTTTATGTATTGTATGGATGTATGACTGCATTTTATGTATTTTGACTATTTAATATATTAAAATTGATTGGATCTGGTGATAATTGTCTGTACTGATCTCAACAAGTTTATAAATTATTGCTTTGAAGCAGGGGAAATGATGTAAAAACCAAATGAACCCAAAAAAAAAATTGTATTAGCCGTGTTTGATACCTGACGCGCTACTAATACTACTCTTCGCTATCACTAATTGCAGCGCTTGCAATATTAACCGCTGCTAATGAAATGATCATTTGCAGTACTTGATAATGTAAGCGCTGCTAATGAAATGACAATTTGCAGTGCTTGAAATAATAAACACTGCTAAAAAGTGTTTATTTGCAGCGCTTAGACAAACGTTGGAAAAAGGTAATGATCCTTTTGCAGCGGTCGCATTTCCAGCGCTTCAGAAGCGCTGTGAATTATCAAAATAAGCGCTGCAAAAGGGGTAAATCTGGCGTAGTGTATGCATGTCCATATTCAAATAGTATTCGAATATGTAAGCTAATATTCGAATATGTAGGTGAGGAATTGAAAACAGGGGCTCTATATTCGAATATATATTCGAATATGGACCCAAAATCTATAAATAGGGGTGCCTTGACTCAAAAGGGGCTGTTCTTCAGATTCATCGCTTCTCACACACCTAAAGACCTCTGTTCCTAAACCAACTAAACCATAACTCTGTAACCCTAAGGCTTCCATCTCAAAAGACTAAGGTTCCAAACTGTTTGATTCAGATTCAGAGGCAACTACGGCAAAGGAACCGGAGTAGGAGATTGGATCTAAAAGATTCAAGGAGTTCTAGGTAACCCTAAAAACCCCAAATCCTTAAATACTTGAAATTTAGGAATATGTGACTAGGGAATGCTAGGAATATGTTATTAGGGAAATCAAACTGATATGTTGTGATTAAAGTTTGATGTATGCTTGAATTATGAATACTACGTGTGAAATATGCATGATATGGTTGATATTGTATGATTTTGATATGCCTTATGCTGATAGATGATGCATGTGTTGTTGTGAGATATGTTAAAGGTATAAATAAGGTTTTCCAAAGTTAAATGTGACACTAACTGGGAATCTGATACTGAAATGATTTCAAAGTGGTTTGAAAAGGATTGAGTCCCAGTAGTAGTATATTCAGATATGTGTTTGAATATGGAGTGCCATATTCAAATAGATATATGAATATAACACGTTTGTCACATAGAATCCGAATAAATGAGAGTTTGTAATCGAATAAGAGGATACTGGAAACCCTTGTTTGTACGCTATGTTCTTAATGTGAATGTGTGATGCATTAGAACTGTAAATGGAAATGTTAAAAGTGGCTCTTCCCACTCAATAGAAATTGAGCAAGAGGGTTAAGTTCCGCCGAAAGTAGACCGGGTAAGAGGACCTTTCCCACTCAGTAGATATTGAGCAAGAGGGTTAAGTTCCGCCAGAAGTAGACCGGGTAAGAGGACAGAGCAGAAAATGGAAAATATGAGAATGTAGGGTTATCCCGAAAGGGGGAAAATAACCTGAAGTACTGGGCTATCTTCACGAGGTAGGTAGTCTAAGTACAAAGGGTACTATCTTCACGAGGTAGGTAGTTCCCTAGGCTAGCTCGAGAGAGAGTTAGTAGCCCGGCAGGAGGATTCTTGGGGGATGCTCGCTAGGACCGTGATGATGATGAGCTCAATACGCGTTACTGCCACGTGTTTTGGTGGATTCCCGGTGCACAGGGTTTCCCATTAAAAGAGGAAAGAATCGAAAATGGAAAATGATAATGTATACATAAATGTTTCATTTTAAAAAATAAATAAAATTTTATAAATTAAGCTAGAAACTTTATGGGGAACAATAGATTGTTTTAAAAAAAATAAAATAATTTAATAAATTTAAAATATGCATTTTCATTTTTAAAGTTAAAAACACCCTACATTTCATGTCTATAGTACACAATTTTTAGAAACAAATGTTACTATTTAAAAATATAAAAAAAAGTCTAAATTAAGTTAGAATCTTCTTGGTGAACAATACATTGTTTTCAAAAAATCAAACAATTTAATAAATTTAAAATATGCGTTATTATTTTTAAAGTAAAAAAACCCTATATTTGAAGTCTATAGTACACGATTTCTAGAAATAAATGTTGCAATTTTAAAAATATAAATAATTGTGTAAATTAAGATAGAAACTTCATGGGGAAAATTAAATTACTTTTAAAAAATCAAATAATTTAATAAATTTAAAATATGCATTTTCATTTCTAATGTAAAAAACACCCTAATTTTCAAGTGTATAGTTCACGATTTCTAGAAACAAATGTTGCCAATTTAAAAATATAAATTTTTTTATAAATTAACCTAGAAACTTTATCGTGAACAATATATTGTTTTCAAAAGAATCAAAAAATTTCTTAAATTGAAAATATGCGTTTAAATTTTTAAAGTAAAAAACACCATATTTTTCAAGTGTATATAGTACACGATTTTTAGAAACAAATGTTGCAATTATAAAAATATAAAAAAATTTCTAAACTAAACTAGAAACTTTATTGGGAACAATACTTTGTTTTCAAAAACACTTAATATATTAATAAATTTAAAATATGCATTTTCATTTTTAAAGTAAAAAACACCATATTTTTCAAGTGTATAGTACGTGATTTCTAGAAATAAATGTTTCAATTTTAAAAATATATAAAATTGTAAATATTAAGTAGAAACTTTATGGGGAACAATAGATTTTTTTTAAAAAAAATCAAATAATTTAATAAATTTAAAATATGAATTTTCATTTTAAAGGTAAAAAACACCCTATTTTTCAAGTGTATTGTACACGATTTATAGAAACAAATGTTGATATTTTAAAAATAAAAAAATAGTGTAATTTAAGTTAGAAACTGACAATAAATTGTTTTCGAAGAAATGAAATAATTTAATAAATTTAAAATATGCGTTTTCATTTTTAAACAAAAAAACCACCCTACTTTTCAAGTGTATAGTACAGATTTCTAGAAACAAATATTGATATTTTAAAAATATAAAATATAGAGTAAATTAAGCTAGAAACTTCTTTGTGAACAATACATTGTTGACAAAAAAATCAAATAATTTAATAAATTTAAATATGCATTTTCATTTTTTAGTAAAAAGCACCCTATATTTCATTTCTATAGTACACGATTTCTAGAAACAAATGTTACTATTTTAAAAATATAAAAAGTAGTTTAAATTAAGCTATAAACTTCATGCTAAACAATACATTGATTTAAAAAAATTAAATAATTTAATAAATTTAAAATATGTGTTTCCATTATTTTAGTAAAAAACACCTTATTTTTCAAGTGTATAGTACATGATTTCTCGAAACAAATGTTGATATTATAAAAATATAAAAATATAGTGTAACATAAGCTAGAAACTTCATGGTGAACAATAAATTGATGTCAAAAAAATCAAATAATTTAATAAATTTAAAATATGCGTTTTCATTTTTTTAATAAACAAGACCCTATTTTACGAGTGTATAGTACACGATTTCTAAAAACAAATGTTGATATTTTAGAAATATTAAAAAATTGTGTAAATTAAGGTAGAAACTTCAAGGTGAACAATACATTGTTGTCACAAAAATATGTGTTTTCATTTTTAAAGTAAAAAACATCCCATATTTCAAGTCTATAGTACACAATTTTTAGAAACAAATGTTGGCACTTTAAAAATATAAAAAATTGCGTAAATTAAGCTAGAAATTTTATTGGGAACAATAAATTGTTTTCAAAAAAATTAAATATATTAATAAATTTAACATAGGTGTTTTCATATTTGAAGTAAAAAACACCCTATTTTTCAAGTGTATAGTACTTAATTTCTAGAAATAAATGTTTCAATTTTAAAAATATATAAAATTGTAAATATTAAGCTAGAAAATTTATGGGGAACAATAGATTGTTTTAAAAAAAATCAAATAATTTAAGAAATTTGAAATATGCGTTTTCATTTATAAAGTAAAAAACACCCTATATTTCAAGGTCTATAGTACACAATTTTTAGAAACAAATGGTGCAATTTTAAAAATATAAAAAATTGTGTAAATTAAGCTAGAAACTTTATTGGGAACAAAAAATTGTTTTCAAAAAAATTAAATATATTAATAAATTTAAAATATGCATTTTCATTATTAAAGTAAAAAACACCCTATTTTTCAAGTGTGATAGTACGCATTTCTAGAAATAAATGTTTCAATTTTAAAAATATATAAAATTGTAAATATTAAGCTAGAAACTTTATGGGAAATAATAGATTGTTTTCAAAAAAATCAAATCATTTAATAAATTTAAAATATGCGTTTTCATTTTTAAAGTAAAAAAATCCTATATTACAAGTCTATAGTACACAATTTTTAGAAACAAATGTTGCAATTTAAATAATATAAAAAACAATGTAAATTAAGCTAGAAACTTTATTAGGAACAAAATATATTAATAAATTTAAAATTTGCCTTTTCATTTTTAAAGTAAAAAACACCCTATTTTTCAAGTGTATAGTACGCGATTTCAAGAAATAAATGTTTCAATTTTAAAAATGTATAAAATTGTAAATATTAAGCTATAAACATTATGGGGAACAATAGATTGTTTTCAAGAAAATCAAATAATTTAATAAATTTAAAATATGCGTTTTCATTTTTAAAGTAAAAAAGACCCTATATTTCAAGACTATAGTACACAATTTTTAGAAACAAATGTTACAATTTTAAAAATATAAAAAATTGTGTAAATTAAGCTACAAACTTTATAGGGAACAAAAAATTATTTTCAAAATAAGTTAAATATATTAATAAATTCAAAATATATGTTTTCATTTTTAAAGTAAAAAACACCTTATTTTTCAAATGTATAGTATGCGATTTCTAAAAATAAATGTTTCACTTTTAAAAATATATAAAATTATAAATATTAAGCTAGAAACTTTATGGGGAACAATAGATTGTTTTCAAAAAAATCAAATAATTTAATAAATTTAATTTCATTTTTAAAGTAAAAAACACCCTATATTTCAAGTCTATAGTACACAATTTTTAGAAACAAATGTTGCAATTTTAAAAATATAAAAAATTGTGTAAATTAAGCTAGAAACTTTATTGGGAACAAAAAATTGTTTTGAAAAATATTAAATATATTAATAAATTTAAAATATGCATTTTAATTATTAAAGTAAAAAACACCCTATTTTTCAAGTGTGATAGTACGCGATTTCTAGAAATAAATGTTTCAATTTAAAAAATATATAAAATTATAAATATTAAGCTAGAAACTTTATTGGGAACAATAGATTTTTTTCAAAAAAATTAAATAATTTAATAAATTTAAAATATGCGTTTTAATTTTTAAAGTAAAAAAACCCTATATTACAAGTATATAGTACACAATTTTTAGAAACAAATGTTGCAATTTAAATAATATAAAAAATTGTGTAATTTAAGCTAGAAACTTTATTGGGAACAAAAAATTGTTTTCAAAAAAACTAAATATATTAATAAATTTAAAATATGAATTTTCATTATTAAAGTAAAAAATACCCTATTTTTCAAGTGTGATAGTATGCGATTTCTAGAAATAAATGTTTCAATTTAAAAAATATATAAAATTGTAAATATTAAGCTAGAAACTTTATGGGAAATAATAGATTGTTTTCAAAAAAATCAAATCATTTAATAAATTTAAAATATGCGTTTTCATTTTTAAAGCAAAAAAATCCTATATTACAAGTCTATAGTACACAATTTTTAGAAACAAATGTTGCAATTTAAATAATATAAAAAACTGTGTAAATTAAGCTAGAAACTTTATTGGGAACAAAAAATTGTTTTAAAAAAAATTAAATATATTAATAAATTTAAAATATGCCTTTTCATTGTTAAAGTAAAAAACACCCTATTTTTCAAGTGTATAGTACGCGATTTCAAGAAATAAATGTTTCAATTTTAAAAATGTATAAAATTTTAAATATTAAGCTATAAACATTATGGGGAACAATAGATTGTTTTCAAAAAAATCAAATAATTTAATAAATTTAAAATATGCGTTTTCATTTTTAAAGTAAAAAACATCCTATATTTCAAGACTATAGTACACAATTTTTAGAAACAAATGTTACAATTTTAAAAATATAAAAAATTGTGTAAATTAAGCTAGAAACTTTATAGGGAACAAAAAATTATTTTCAAAAAAAATTAAATATATTAATAAATTTAAAATATACGTTTTTATTTTTAAAGTAAAAAACACCTTATTTTTCAAATGTATACTATGCTGTTTCTAGAAATAAATGTTTCACTTTTAAAAATATATAAAATTGTAAATTTTAAGCTAGAAACTTTATGGGGAACAATAGATTGTTTTCAAAAAAATCAAATAATTTAATAAATTTAAAATATGCGTTTTCATTTTTAAAGTAAAAAACACCCTATATTTCAAGTCTATTACACAATTTTTAGAATCAAATGTTGCAATTTCAAAAATATAAAAAATTGATTAAATTAAGGTAGAAACTTTATTGTGAACAAAAAATTGTTTTTAAAGAAATTAAATATATTAAAAAATTAAAATATTCATTTTCATTTTTATAGTAAAAAATACCCTATTTTTCAAGTGTATAGTATGCGATTTCTAGAAATAAATTTTTCAATTTTAAAAATATATAAAATTGTAAATATTAAGCTAGAAACTTTATGGGGAACAATATATTGTTTTCAAAAAAATTATATAATTTAATAAATTTAAAATACGCGTTTTCATTTTTAAAGTAAAAAGCACCCTATTTTTCAAGTGTATAGTACGCGATTTCTAGAAATAAATGTTTCAATTTTAAAAATAAATAAAATTGTGAAAATTAAGCTAGATACTTTATGGGAAACAATAGATTATTTTCAAAAAAATCAAATAATTTAATAAATTTAAAATATGCATTTTTTTAAAGTAAAAAAATCCTATTTTTCAAGTGTAGAGTACACAATTTCTAGAAACAAATGTTACTATTTTAAAAATATAAAAAAATAGTGTAAATTAAACTAGAAACTTCAATGTGAACAATACATTGTTGTCCAAAAAAAAAATAATTTATTAAATTTAAAATATGCGTTTTAATTTTTAAAGTAAAAAACACCCTATATTTCAAGTCCATAGTACACGATTTCTAGAAACAAATGTTGATATTTTAAAAATATAAAAAATAGTGTATAAAAAACACCCTTCTGGCGCTCAAGCGCCAGTGCTCTGTACCTTCTTGACCTGTTTTACCGCCATGCAACGTTTTTCCACTGCCAGAAATTTCATCCTGGCGCTCGAGCCCCAGCAACAAATGACAGTTTTTTGCGAATTTCACTAAAAACCCAGTTTCTTTCCTTTCAACCTCCTTCCTTGACCCCATTTTCACTTCCAAAACACTACCCACATTATGGCACAACAATTCACACATATACAATCAATTTGTCACAAATCAAGTGCACATTAGCATGATTCAAACACAAATGCTTCATTCATTCAATCTCACATCAAAATCACAAGACATAATTTCAACACATATACACATTGTTTCTCAATTCACACTACTACATCAAAATATGTCAACAAGGAAAACTGTCACACTTCACTTTCATTGCCACACTAGTTTCCAAAACAACCTACATGCATCAAACTAAATCATCCCACTTAACAAGTCTAATTCTGATCATCATACATTTCACAATTTGACAATAGTCAAGCCACATGCATCAAAACCCAATTCATTTAACATTATAAGTTCAAACCAATTCCTATCATATATTTCATAATAGCTCAAAATCAAGTCATATATCATTTCTATTCCTTATCTTGCCTAAGCTTTGGGGTTTAGTGGGGTTACCTCTCAAGTGAGCTCCAAAGCCCTTGTCTCCTCCAAGTGTACCCAAAAACTCTAACTTTCCCAAATGACTTGTTAATCCCTAATATTCACAAATAGAAGCTATTAGCACACCATTAGGACTCCATCTCAAGCTTGCATGCTAGAGATTTGAGTTGGGAGATCATTTTCCCCAAAATGGGGCTTGACTAAGAATGAGAGTGAGTGGAGATGCATGGCTTACCTAGGAACTTCAATGGCTTCTCTAAGCTTTCAAATGCCTTCTCCAAGCTCCAATGGTAAAGAATCAATAGAAATGAGGCTTGATTTCTCTATACTTGGGCAAACCCTAGGAGAGGAGAAGAAGAGAAGAAGAAGATGATGAAATTTTGAGAAGGGAAGAATGAGTGAGAGGGCGTGGGAGAGGTGGAGAGGAAGATGTGGTTTTTATTCTTATAACATCTTCTTAAGTTTTGCAACTAGGTCCTCTCCTAGGACTTTTTAAAATTTGCTCCTTAGTCCATCTTCCTATTCTCTTGTTAGAATTTCTATAAACTCTTAAATTCTCAATTTCTTCTAAAGCACCACAAATTCCTATTTGAGAATTTGTGGGATGTTACAGTTTAGTTTACAAATTTTTTTATATTTTTATAATTGCAACATTTGTTTCTAAAAATCGTGTACTATATACACTTGAAAAATAGGGTGTTTTTTACTTTAAAAATTAAAACGCATATTTTAAATTTATTAAATTTTTTGATTTTTTTGAAAACAATATATTATTCCCCATAAAGTTTCTAGGTTAATTTATAAAAAATTTTATATTTTTAAAATGGCAACATTTGTTTCTAGAAATCGTGAACTATACACTTGAAAATTAGGGTGTTTTTTACTTTAAAAATGAAAACGCATATTTTAAATTTATTAAATTATTTGATTTTTTTAAAATAATGTAATTTTCCCCATGAAGTTTCTAGCTTAATTTACACAATTTTATATTGTTAAAATTGCAACATTTGTTTCTAGAAATCATGTGTTTTTTACTTTAAAAATAATAACGCATATTTTAAATTTATTAAATTGTTTGATTTTTTGAAAAAAATGTATTGTTCACCATGAAGTTTCTATCTTAATTTACACAATTTTTTAGATTTTTAAAATTGCAACATTTGTTTCTAAAAATCGTGTACTATATTTTCAATTTAGGGCGTTTTTTACTTTAAAAATGAAAACGCATATTTTCAATTTATTAAATTATTTGATATTTTTGACAACAATGTATATTTCACCAAGAAAATTCTAACTTAATTTACACTATTTTTTATATTTTTAAATAGTAACATTTGTTTTTAGAAATCGTGTACTATAGACATGAAATGTAGGGTTTTTTTACTTTAAAAAAGAAAACGCATATTTTAAATTTATTAAATTATTTGATTTTTTTTACAACAATGTATTGTTTACCATGAAGTTTCTAGCTTAATTTACACTATTTTTTATATTTTTAAAATATCAACATTTGTTTCTAGAAATTGTGTACTATAGACTATATAGGGTGTTTTTTACTTTAAAAATTAAAATGTATATTTTAAATTTATTAAATTATTTGTTTTTTTGACAACAATGTATTGTTCACATTGAAGTTTCTAGCTTAATTTACACTATTTTTTTATATTTTTAAAATAGTAACATTTGTTTCTATAAATTGTGTACTATACACTTGAAAAATAGGGTGTTTTTTACTTTATAAATGAAAATAAATATTTTGAATTTATTAAATTATTTGATTTTTTTGAAAACAATCTATTGTTCCCCATAAAGTTTCTAGCTTAATTTTTACAATTTTATTTATTTTTAAAATTGAAACATTTATTTCTAGAAATCGCGTACTATTCTCGTGTGTTATTTTCTTCTCCTAGCTTTCTTTTAAGCTCATTTTAAGTCACATAGACGGAGGGAAATTTTTTTCGCTTCCGCATAAGTACTCTGATTTCCCAACAGTGGTATCAGAGCTCTCCTGGTTCAGGGGAGCAAGCTTGTGTGATTTAAGATGGAAGAAACTTTTTCGCATGATGGAGATATGTTCAAGCTGACTGCAGAAAACTACTCGTATTGGAAGCCCATGATGGAAGATCACTTGTACTGCAAGGAGTTACATGAGCCTATAACATGTAATCAGAAGCCGGAAGAGAAGACTGACAATGAATGGGAACTTCTGAATCGAAAAGCCATAGCTATGATTAGGAAGTATATTGATAGAAGTTTGTTCGAGCATGTGTCGACGAACACTAATGCTTATGAGCTATGGTCTAAACTTGAATCTATGATTCAAAAGAAAACTCCTAGAAATAAAGCACATCTTGTCAGAAGGTTGGTGAAGCTGGAGTACAAGGATGGCCAAGGTATGATAGAGCATTTAAACACTTTTAAAGGTCTTGTTAATCAATTGACAAAAATTGAAATGAAGATAGATGATGAGTTGCAAGCACTCCTTCTCCTTAATTAGTTCTTTGCTTGAGAGTTGGGACACTTTGGTGGTCACTCTCAGTAACTCTGTTCCCAATGGGAAACGCTCAATGGACACTGTTTCAGACAGTCTATTGAATGAAGAATCCAGACGAAAGGAGCGTGATATGCCTTACCAGTCTGAGGCCAATGTTGTAGACATACGAGGTAGAAGCGAAACCCGTGGGAAAAATGAATCTCATGGAAGAGGCAAAAGCAAGGAGAAAGGACATTCCAAGTCTCGTTCCAAAGTAAGCTGCTACTATTGTGGCAAGCCAGGACATATAAGGTCCGAATGTAGGTTCCTTAAGAGAGATCAGAAGGCTAGGAATGTCCATGCAAATGTGATAGAACCCAAGAAGAAAAACGATAAATCCACTACAGCCGTCGTATCAGACGATGACGTTTTTCCCATTGGAGAAGACAATTACTTGAATGTTGCCTATGGTGATTGTTCATGGATTGTAGATTCTGGCGCATCGTTCCATGTGAGTCCACATGAAGGTTTCTTCTCAAATTACAAGAGAGGAGACTTTGGAACAGTCAAGATGGGAAACCATGTCACCAGTAAGATTGTTGGCATAGGGGATGCGATCATTACAACAAACACAGGGAGCAAGCTCGTGCTGAAAGAGGTGAGACATATACCTGACATGCGTCTAAATCTCATCTCGACTGGAAAGTTAGACGATGTTGGGCTCGTGAGCCACTTTGGTGGTGGAACATGTAAGTTGACAAAAGGAAGCATGGTGATTGCCAAAGGTTCCAAAGATGGAACTTTGTATATTACACAGGGAAGAATTTGCAGTGGAGAAGCAAATGTGGTAGACGACTCCAAAGATCTTTGGCACAGACGATTGGGCCACATGAGTGAGAAAGGATTACAGATCCTTGCCTAAGATCATCTCCCTGACATGAGTGGCCAGCACCTAGAATCTTGTACTGATTGTCTAACTGGGAAGCAGTGTAGAGTCAGTTTTCAAAGATTAGACGATCCCTCAAGGAGGAAGGAAGTTCTCGAGCTTGTGCACTCAGATGTTTGTGCTCCGTCTGAAAGATCCAATGGAGGTGCGTATTATTTTGTAACCTTTATTGATGATTACTCTAGGAAAGTATGGGTATATTTATTGAAAACTAAAGACCAAGTTCTTCATGCTTTCATGGAATTCCATGCTTTGGTGGAGCGTGAGACCGGGAAGAAGCTGAAATGTCTAAGGTCAGACAATGGTGGAGAATACTGTGGTCCGTTCGAGGCATATTGCCGGACTCATGGTATCAAACTGGAGAAGACCCCTCCAAAGACCCTTCAATTGAATGGCGTGGCTGAAAGGATGAACAAAACAATTGAAGAAAAGGTTAGATGCATGCTGTCTCATGCAAATCTCCCTAAGTCCTTCTGGGGTGAAGTTGTGAAGACAGCAGTGGCGTTAATAAATCTCTCACCATCACGACCTTTGAAGGGAAAGATTCCAGAGGAAGTATGGTATAAGAAGAAAGCGTCTTACAACCACTTGAAGGTTTTCAGATGCAGAGCATTCGTCCATATACCCAAAGATGAACGGGCAAAGCTGGATGCTAAGACCAAGGAGTGCATATACCTTGGGTCTCCAAAGGATGAATTTGGGTATAGATTATGGGATCCTGTAAACAAGAAGATTATTAGAAGCAGAGATGTGGTATTCTTTGAAGATCAGACGATCAAGGACTTCCAACAGAAAAGGCAGGTGAAGTCCAAGACAAGCAGTGATGATGTGGTAATCCATCCTGGGAGCAACAATTCAGGGGGAGAAGATTCTCAAAGATAAACTATTCCTGATCAGACAAATCCTGAGCAAATGCTACCTCAGAGGTGGATGATCAAATGATCCCAGATGATCAGGCGGATCCAAAACCCCAAACGATTGAAGAAAATCAGACGCAGCCTGAGCCAAGACGTTCTATAAGAGTCGGGCAACCCTCCACCAAGTACTCATCAGACGAATATGTTACACTCACTAGTGATAGTGAACCTCAGAGCTTTGCTGAAGCTATGGAGACGAAAGAAAAGGAAGAATGGATCAAAGCCATGAATAAGGAGATTACCTCATTGCATGAGAACCACACCTATGATCTGGTGGAATTACCAAAGGGAAGATGGCCTTTGAGGAACAAATGGGTGTACAAGTTGAAGTATGAAGAAGGGAGTTTAAAGCCCCGATATAAAGCCTGAATCGTGGTGAAGGGATGTAACTAGAAGAAGGGAGTTGACTTCGAAGAGATCTTCTCACCAGTAGTGAAGATGCCCTCTATAAGGGTAGTCCTAAGTTTAGCAGCTATCCTAGACTTAGAGATTGAGCAGCTTGATGTGAAGACTGCATTCCTGCATAGAGACCTAGAAGAGGAGATTTATATGGAGCAACCAGAAGGGTTTGAAGAACCAGGCAAGGAACACCTTGTGTGTCGTCTGAACAAGAGTCTCTACGGGCTAAAGCAGGCCCCCAGGCAGTGGTATAAGAAATTTGAATCCTTTATGACTCAGCACAAATTTTCGAGGACATCAACAGATCATTGTGTATTCATAAAGAGGTATGACAATGGTGATTTTATCATATTGCTGCTATATGTTGATGATATGCTGATTGTGGGTTATGACAAAAGTAAAATTACTAATCTGAAGAAGGCCTTGAGCAAGTCCTTTGCTATGAAGGATTTAGGACATGCAAATCAAATCCTTGGAATGAAGATTGTCAGAGACCGTTCCAAGAGGTTGTTGTGGCTATCACAAGAGAAGTACATTGAAAAAGTCCTCAAGAGGTTTAATATGGACAATGCAAAACCAGTGAATGTTCCACTTGCTGGGCACATGAAGTTGAGCAAGAGGCATAGTTCGACAAGTGAAGAAGCGAAGCAAGAGATGAGCAAGGTGCCTTATTCGTTTGCGGTAAGCAGCCTTATGTACGCTATGGTTTGTACAAGACCAGACATTGCTTATGCAATTGGAGTTGTGAGTCGGTTCTTCTCAAATCCGGGCAAGGAGCACTGAAATGCAGTGAAATGGATATTAAGGTATCTAAGAGAAACTACCAAAAGGTGCTTGTGCTTTGGTGATGGTGATCCTGTGTTAGAAGTATACAGCGATGCTGACATGGCTGGAGATGTGGATTATAGAAAATCTACATCAGGTTACATAACTGCTTTTGCAGGGGGAGCTGTGTCGTGGCAATCAAAGCTACAGAAGTGTGTTGCTTTGTCAACCACTGAAGTAGAGTATATCGTAGTGACTGAAGCCTGCAAGGAGACTCTATGGTTGAAAAATTTCCTGTGTGAGTTAGGTCACAAGCAAGAAAGATATGTTGTGAATTGTGACAATCAAAGTGCGATTCATCTAGCTAAGAATCAGACTTTTCACTCTCGTTCGAAGCATATTGATGTTCGATATCATTGGATAAGGGAAGTTTTGGATGATGGCCTGTTGCAGCTAGAGAAAGTCCACACAGACGATAACTGGTCTGATATGTTGACTAAGACGGTATCAATCAATAAGCTCTCAGAATGTTGCAAGGGAGTAGGATTGATGATGCCCCTCAATTAAGTCGGGAAGGGGGAGATTGTTGGAAATTCCCTCCTTAATTAATCTGATACATTTTCTTTCAAAAACACATGCATATGAATTGGTCAAATAAATTATTCCAAGGTCTTGGATTCATTTCCTTGACTTTTGAGAACTTGCACATTCATCTTGAATGTGTAGATTCATCCTTGGAAATGTGAAGAGAACTTAATATCCACCACCACTCTTATGGAGAATCCTCACCCATTTCTACTATAAATAGGAGACTTGAGAGAAGTATTGGCATCAATCCAACTAGAGAGTTGAGAATCAAGATTGAGAAAGTGAGAGAGTTTTGGAATCCTCTTAGAGAGAGAGAGAGAGTGATTCCACCACACTTGGTGAGATTGTATGATTATTGTATATCATCCAAGAAGGTGGGATTGAGTGTTATCCTCTTGTATTGAGAGAGATCTTATTGTCTTCCTACTTTCATAGTGGAGATATTTTGATGGCTTGGTCCCGTGGTTTTTCCTTCTCACATTGAGGAGGTTTTCCACGTTAAAAAATTCTCGTGTTATTTTCTTCTCCTTACTTTCTTTTAAGCTCATTTTAAGTCAACCATTTTTCTCTCTGCCACAGGGATTTCCCTTTCTACACAATATTTTGTGATTTCGCATTTCGTTCTTCTACTCCAGTTTTGATTTTCATCTTTCCTATAGGTGTGAATTTCTGCATTTGTTCTTGCTTTTCTCTGCATTTTTTAATTATTTTTCTCATGATTTTTCTATTCTTTTCTTGGAAGGAATTGATGGACACCAACTGTTTGTTGAAATGCCAGAATGACTTTTTGTTCTTTTTTTTTTCTTGTAGTTAATGGATCTTGAATAAATCCAGGAGCTCTTGCTAGGGCAACTTCAATGTCGATGTTATGGGGGTTCTTGATTTCTTCAATAGGGATGGATCATTTACAGAGTAAATAGTTGAACTAGAACCTTAAAAGATATTGTAATCTATCAGGTAGTCTTTTTTCTCTCATTTTATTGAAAATGAAACTACCCAATTGTTTAATTTCCTGCTTTACACTATATGCGTGACATTGTAAGTGATATTCTTATGGAGATCAGTGAAATTTTGCATTTGATTTTCGTTCTCATTTGACTTACCCATTTCTTTCTCATTTTCCTGTAGTCAAATGTGCCCAAAATTCTTTTATTTTTATGTTTCTTATTTGAAGTTAACTTGTCCTTAATTATAATTTCTCTGAAGTTTTAAAAATACCAATAGATAAATGTTGATTTAGGTTAGAATTTGTTTATATTGTTCAATTAAATCTGATTATGCAGGTCATAATTATATCCTACAAATTTCTAGGACCCTTCGTCAAGGCTACAACCATTAACCATATAATTGTAGCAACTTGCAACTCAACAATATTTTGATAAATGCATCCAACAGGTTGGTCGGGTGGCTGATGTGACCTGAATAGCAAATCCTCGGTTCAAACTCTGTGGACGCACTTTAGCCAAATTCATGACAAGATGGAATTGTCCCATTCCTCCCAAATGGAATGTGTCGTATCAGTTCAAGTAGATGGTGATTTAACTTTGTCATGGATTCAAAATGATACTACTAAAGTATATTTGTTGCGAAGGAGTTATGTATTTGTTTTAGCAGGGGGCTACGATATGAATCTTCATGCAGTATTAATTTCAAAATATTATGTCAAAATATTTTCATTTTTACCTTTGTTTATTGGAATTCCATGAGGTTACCAACTAATTGTTCGTGAAGCATATATACTAATCAGTGTAGAATTGTAGGGGCGTTGCCTTTGACGAGAGACTTGATCCTATTTGTGAAGTGGACAGAGACTATCCGAATTCCGAGGTTGAATGTTCCCCATATTTGAACCAATTAACAAAAACCCGTGAAGAATCTTGGTCAATAATGCTAAAAGCTAACTAAATGTTTGAATTTGATTGTGTTATGTATAACTTCACTTATTCACATTTTAAAGTTTCATTTGTTAATATGTGTTTAATCTATTTGTGATTTTCATATTGCCTTACTCATATTGATCGATATTGACATCATTAGCACAACTTATGCACACTAATACAATGACTAACCTAAAGCGGGCTAAGTGATGAGAATGGTTTCTCATTGTTTTACTACAATCTCTATTTATATGATTTTGAGGCTTTTAATCTAAAAAAATAAATAAAAAGGTTTCCTGATTGATATTCATTCTTTTTGTTACAAATTTATTGTTCTAATAACCATTATGTATTTGCAAGTCTGCAGTTGTTTATTTAATTAAAGTGAGTTGTCTATTCCCTAGAAATAAAATTGCACTTCTCTGTTTGGCCTATCTCATTTATACTGCCTCATAAAATTTATTAAGTTTAGGGAGAACGTGTGTGTTTCTTAAACTATTTCTTTAAAGTGAGTTTGGTATTTACTATATTATGTATTGTCAGTAAGTAGGAGATGTTGTGTTGTGCTGCATGTAGGGAGCTTACCCTTTTTTTTTTTTCAGTTCTATGGAGTGGTTGGAGAGAGATTCTTGCAACTTGAACACTTTGCCTCAAGAATTTTCTCCCCTTTTGGCTTCAAAGTCATGTTCTAAACATAACTACTTTAAAGGCTTTTTGGGTATTTGTCACTTGCGGAGTTTCTGAAAAATTCTTTGTGAATACATGTTATTTGGTGGAAGTTTACCTTCTAAGCTATTTATAGTATTTTTACTATGTAAATGGAATTAATATAATGGAGTAAGTATATTCTTATATTTATGTGGATAGACAATTTTTAATAATGATGTAAAGTATTTTAATACATGTATTTATAACAATGTTAAGCTTCAAGCTATGTAAATAAAATAGAATATGCTTCGGATGCTAATTGCTAAGTCACAAATCTAAATACACTCTGATCTAATATAGATGAATAAATTTGTTCGGTTAGTTCTTGAATGGCAAGCTTTCAAATAAGCTTACAATTTGTTTATTTTTTTATGCTTAAATATATTTTTCATTCTTGCAAAATTATGCAAATTCACTTTTCATCCCAGCAAAAAAATTTATTGATAAAAAGTCCAAATTTTTCTCAAAAATTTTATTTTTAGTCTCTACTATTAGTTTGGTCAGTTAACTGCTAAAGTGAATTACTCTAATTTTGTAAGGACATATTTAAGCCATTTTTTATTATAGTAATAATATGTGACGGGTTAAAGTTCTCCCTCAAAATGAGAAAATAAAGTTAGTATCCTATTTGAAATTTATATATTGTGGTGACTTTGTGTTCTTCTATAAATATATTTGTTCTTAATTTGGTTCTTCATATATTTTTGTCACCAAATTAATCATTTAAAGATTGAAAATAATATTAAGGAGAACTAATTTTTTAGTATTTTAAAACTTTGAGAGGCTCATTTAATTGCATTTTAAGTTTTTAAGGGATTAATTTGATAGTGTTTAAATTTTAAGGAATTAATGTGACTACAAAAATATTCATAAGGCCAAATTGATGAGCACAACTATTAATAATATAGACATTATACAAGTTGTTCAATGAATGTAAGGAAATCTAGATTTGATTATATAAATAGATGGTTTACATTTATTTTGCATTAATCCAATTTAAGGAAATCTAGAATTGATTATATAATTTATAACATTTGAATAGGTGAGGTCAATTCAATCTTGATTACTTAAGTTTTTAAAATGTATTTTATTTTATTTATTTATCCATAGTTATAGCAACATTAACAAATCGTGATTTACATAAGATGTTTATATACGAAGCATAGACTGCATAGTTCAAGATAATATTACTACATATATAAAGACTCAAAAAATGAATTCTTAAATTTTTTTAACAATATTCTGAGTTTTAATAAAAGTTTAAAATTGCAGTTAATGTTGAAGTTTACTTAAATTTTTAAAGTATAATATTAATCAAAAAATAATTATAAAAATGTTTGGTATCACTTTTTTTAATAATTCATTATGTGCAGCGCACGGGTGCAATATTAGTTGCTACTTGAGAAAAATTATTATGACAAATTATTTGTGCTCCTCACTTTGGCGGGTCTTTCTAATGATATGGACTCTATTCGTCAGCAAATATTAGCTAGTGCTTCTATTCCTTCAATGGAGGATATCTTTGCTCGTCTTCCTCATCTGTTGTGCCCATCAATGATGCTTCTATTCTTGCCTCCCAATCATTTGTCAATGCAAATGTAGCTCGCTCTAACAATAGAGGTCACAACTCTCGTCCTCGACCTCATTATACCTACTGCAATAAGTTGGGACACACTCGTGACCGTTGCTTCAAGTTGCATGGACGGCCAAAAAGCACATCAGTACCTTCATCAGATTCTCCATTGGTGCCTCATGTGACAATTCTGCTGCTGAATATGAACATTATTTGGCATATCAAGCTATCAACCCATCCATCACTACATCGGTTGCTCAGGCTGGTAATATTGTTTCCCGCCTCACCCAATCATCCATTGGTCCTTGGATTTTGGACTCAGGAGCCTCAGACCACATTTCTGGTAACAATCGTCTTTTCACCAAACTAACCTATCAATCCAACCTTCCTGTGGTCACCTTAGCTGATGGATCCCAAACAATGGCTAAAGGCATTGGCCAAATTTGTCGTGTCCCTTCTCTACCTCTTGATAATGTTTTTTATGTGTCGGGATGTCCTTTTAATTTGATTTTGTTAGTAAGTTGACTCGTTCTCTTAATTGTTCTGTTACCTTCACTGCTAATTTTGTTCTTGTCCAGGACCGGGCTACGGGACTGACAATTGGAGTAGGGTGTGAATCTCAGGGACTGTATCAATTGACCTTACCACCTTCTCCATATGCTTTTGTGTCTGTTGTTTCTCCCTTGTTACATCATAATCGTCTCGGCCACCCTAGCATCTCAAAACTCAATAAAAGATTCTAGATCTCCCCACCATCTCTTCCTTAGAATGTGAGTCATGTCAACTTGGGAAATATACTCGCTCTTCATTTCAAAAGCGGGTTAATAATCGAGCTACTTCTCTTTTTGAGTTAGTCTATACCGATGTTTGGGGTCCTAGTCGGATTCTCTCAACAATAGGATATAAATATTTTGTGTAATTTATTCACGATTTCTCTAGATATACTAGGTTATTTTTAATGAAATCTCGCTCTGAAATATTTTCTGTGTTTAAGACCTTTTGTGCTTAAATTCAAAATCAGTTTAATACTTTTATTCGCATTTTGCGAAGTGATAATGCACGTGAATATTTTTCTACACAATTCACGTCTTTTATCCACTCTCATGGTATTCTTCACTAATCTTCTTGTGCTCACACCCCTCAACAAAATGGTGTTGCTGAGCGCAAAAATGATCATCTCATGGAAACTGCTCGCAAATTGCTCCTTCACAATCATGTCCCTTTAAAATTCTGGGGTGACGCAATTCTTACAACGTGTTACTTAATTAATCAGATGCATTCTTCTGTGCTTCACAATGAGGTTCCTGTGTCACTCTTATTTCCTTCTCAGCCTATATATTATCTCCCACCTCGCATTTTTGGGTGCACGTGCTTTGTTCACATTCTCATCCCTAGCCAGGATAAGTTGACAGCTAAATCTTTCAAGTGTGTCTTCCTTGGTTACTCGCGCTTACAGATAGGATACACATGCTTTTCTCTAGGCCTCAACCATTACATCTCTTCTGCCGATGTCACCTTTTTTGAAGAATTCCCATTTTTTCCTTCGTCTTCTGTTAAGCATTCATCAATCACTTATGTCCTTCCTGTACCTTTCACTATTTTACCACAAGAAAACACTCCTCCACAAAATCCTCCTCCTCCTCCTATTCTGACATATTAGTGTCGCCCACGTCCTCTTGCTCCTGTGGATTCAGGTCCTGCTCCAACGCCTCAACCGCCCCCGGTGCTGCCTCCTACTAGCTTTCCTATTGCAGTTCGTAAAGGTAATTGGACTACTTGTAATCCTCATCGTATCTATACTTTCTTGAGCCAACACCGTTTATCTTCTCCATATTTTGTATTTGTTTCTTTCTTGTCTTTTATGTCAATTCCTAAGACTACAGGTGAGGTACTATCCCATCCTAGGTGGCGATAGGCTATGGTGGATGAAATGTTTGCCTTGCATTCCAATGGGACTTGGGAGTTAGTCCCTCTTCCTCTAGGACAAACTATTGTTTGGTGTCGAAGGGTCTATGCTGTTAAAATTGGTGCTGATGGCCAAATCGATCATTTGAAGGCCCGATTGGTTGCTAAAGGATATACTCAAATATATGGATTAGATTATGGGGATACCTTTTCACCAGTTGCTAAGATTGCTTCTATTCGACTTTTCCTCTCCATGGCTGTCATTCATCATTGGCCCCTTTTTCAACTTGATATCAAAAATGATTTCTTACATAGAGAGCTTGAAGAAGAAGTGTACATGGAGCAACTGTCTGGCTTTGTTGCTTAGGGGGAGTCTGGCTTGGTTTTTTGCTTGCGCCGATCTCTATATGGCTTGTAAAAAAAATCCCCTACAGCATGGTTGGGACGATTCAACAATTTACTCAAATAGTTTGGTATGATTCGCAGTGAGAAGGATCACTCCGTCTTCTATCATCACTCTACACAACACAAGAGCATATTTCTAGTTATATATGTGGATGATATTGTCATCACTGGCAGTGATGAAGATGACATTGGCAAACTAAAACACCTTTCTCAGCATTTTCCTCAGTCTTCCACAGGGATCGTAATCTCCCAATGCAAATATGCTCTTGACATTCTAGAAGAGACTGGTATATCAGATTATAGGCTTGTGGAAACTCCCGTGGATCCGAACATCAAACTTCTACCAGAACAAGGGGAGTCTTTATTAGACCCTGGGCGTTATAGGAGGCTTGCTGGAAAATTTAGCTGCCTTACTATCACACGGCCTGATATCTCTTTTGCGGTAAGTGTAGTTAGTCAATTCCTACAAGACTCGCGTGTCACTCATTGGGATGTGGCAATTCGAATTGTTAGATACAACAAGAAAACACCACGACAAGGACTTCTCTACGAAGATGAAAGCCATTCTCAAATTGTGGGCTATACTGATGCTGATTGGGCTGACTCACCCTCGGATAGACGATCAACCACATGTTATTGTGTGCTCATTGGTGGTAACTTGATATCTTGGAAAAGTAAAAAGCAGGATGTGGTTGCAAGATCAAGTGCAGAAGCATAATACCGAGCCATGGCATTAACAACATGTGAACTTGTTTGGTTAAAGAATTTACTTCAGGCATTAAAACTTGGAGATAAAAAGCCAATGCAGCTATTTTTTGATAACAAAACAGCGTTGGATATTTCTTCCAATCCAGTGTTTCACGAGCGGACAAAACATATAGAAGTGGATTGTCACTTTATCCGTGAGAAATTCACATCTGGATGCGTTGTTACTGAAAACTCTAAGGATCAATTAGCAGATGTCTTCACTAAAGTTCTCTAAGATCCTCGAATTACATATATTTGTTGCAAGCTTGGATCATATAATCTATATGCTCCAACTTGAGGGGGAGTTTAGAAATACAATTAATGAATGATGTACAGATTACTAGGTCCACTCTGTTGCATACATGTACAGAATATTAGATTCATTATCTTTTCCTAGGTTACTTATTTATTATCTTTTCAGGTGTAAATTGAACAAATATATTTATCATCAACACATGGATTAAAAGCTACTTAGCGAAATAATTAAGAAAGTAAATAAGTTAACACCATCCATGTTGCCATGAGAAATAACAAGAACCAGAGATTATGTTTTAGACCCTAAGGTTCACAAGGGGCTGATTTTGCTTCAAAATTCAGCAAATGGCGTACATAGAATGCGAGTGACAAGATCACATAGATTTGAAAATTAAGATTGTACATGATCCCCTATGTGCCTATATCTTGTTATTCTTGACCTTAATTTCATGAATTGAAATCTCTACTAAAGCCTAAAGTGACACGTTTTAATACAAGTCAATAGGTATCATTGCAAGCATTGAAACCCCATTCCAAGTGTCCACACTTACCTTTCTCCATTCTTATATCTATTTAAGTCTCCCTAACTCACTCAACCTGACAAATTATACTATGTACTTTTCATATCCTATATCTAAGAAACATAGAAAATCAGATGCAACTTTTAAACCATATTGTATCAACACTGACTCAACAAAAATCCACTGCCTTGTTTCTGTGCCATAATCGCCTCTTCATCTCACACATTTCATCAAACACTTTACTTGCACTTCTCAAAAACCACGGGCAAACACAAGAATAATTTTAATGCTATGAAAACCACAATTAAACTCGAAACTTCGGAAAAACAACACCAGAAATTCGCAAGAACCAAGATAATTAAAATATTGAATAACGATTAAGAAGGACAATGAGATGAATATCGAAACCTGAAGGTGCAGTATTAAATTTCTGATTTGAGTTGCAATTTTGAGGTAAGATGAGATTAATAGCCATTGTAGAGTGCAAAGACAATGAGATGGTGTTGTAGCATTTGCTTCTTCAAGAGGGTGTTTACTGTTAAGGTCATGCAAAATAAAGTTACCGGTATTCAATATAACTTGTTTGCAATCGTTATTAAATGTCCGAAAAATAAATTAAAATTACCTCCCGCCTTTAGAGTAATGTGATTATTATCAAGAGTAGAAACACTTTGGAAATTCCAAATGGTAAATTTAGTGATATGGTAATGTTCCTATGATGATAAAATCAAGCTAGCATTCACATTCCTAAATCAAGAAGCTTAAAATAGAGTAACTTTTCATTATGAACACTTAGTCATTTCGATCATTTTAAGATACAATAAATTAATCAATATTCATCAGCTCAATCGCTACAAAGTAATACAGTAACAATACAATACTTGTAAAGAAGCACTACATATTGTCTAAAATTAGAAATTAAAAATAATTCTCGATCTGATGTGAACTTGATGCAAAGAAATTTCCTGATGGGGTTCTTACACACTCAACAAAAACATAATGCAAATAACAGAGTTCCTGAAAGAATCTCAAAGATAAAAAATGAAAGATCAGTTCCTATATGACATAGTGTGTATATCTTAGTGTTGAGATCGTACCTGAGGGAGTTACTGGGCTGACAGAGGTGGAACTGTTCTGGACCAGTAATGGATAAAGAGTACGACGTCAAAGCTCCAATGCGGCGGTATGGCACCTACAAAGACTCCGACGCTCAAGTAAGTATCAGGATTAGGTTAATGTGATATATTTGAATGTTACGTACCTTGCATGGTCTGTTTGTATGTGTCTTTGTAGTAGGTGCATTAGGGTTGACCGTGGGTCACTATGGGCCTGACATGTGTTATCTAGGCCCAACTCGTAGTCTGTATTGTATCTTGTAGGTCGTCTTGTATCTCGTCTGCTAGTTGGGATGGTAGGTGGGTTGTGCCACGTCATACCTACGACGATATGTGGTCGTGGACTGGGTTATCATAAATCCAGTCCATAACAGTTGCCCCCCAAGTCTCCGAGTTAGCCGGCAGATAAGTCGGCGAATTGTATATCATATGTCGCTCAACATTTTTGCTGTAACTGGATTAGGCCGAAACTTGTATCTTTCTTGATTCATATGCCAGACAGGAACGATTGATCTTCACTTGGGGGCACGTGAGTGCACACATTTTAATGGGGTAACGTGCGCCATGATTGCGTACGGTCTCGAGCCCTTTACTTATTAATGCGACGAGACAGTTTCTTTTTCACCTTCTCCTTCCTTCGTCATCCTTAAGGATAAAACCTACTACAGGAAAAAGAGTACCCCTTATTACACTGTCAAAATTACATAATTGTTCAACTGTAACACCGCTGCAAATCGGCGACATTGAGGGTCCTTGGTAATTCCTTGCCCTTCAAAGTTTCCAGATAATATGCTCCTTTTGTAGTTGCACTTTTAACTCGGTATGGGCCTTCACAATTTGCCTTCAGTTTGCCATCTTTATCATTTCGATTCCCAATGCTGGCTCTCCTCATCACTAAATCGCCGGCTTGGAAATTTCTCTTGACCACTTTTAGGTTGTGTCTCTGAGCTATTTGCTGCTTTCGTGACAACTCTTTTATCCTGGCTATTTCCCGAACTTCATCTATCAAGTCGGAATCTTCCCTTAGTAGTTGCTCATTATTTTCGGCAGGATGCATAACCCGCCATAAAGGTTGACCAATTTCCACCGGGATGACTGCATCAGTCCCGTACACCATTCTAAAGGGAGTTTCCCCAGTGGTACTATGGGGTGTGGTTCTGTAGCTCCAAAGCACTTGGTACAGATTTTTTGTCCAACTGGCCCCAGCCTTCTCAAAATGCTTTCTCAAGCCGGTCAAAATGACCTTGTTAGCTGATTCTGCTTGTCCATTGGATTGAGGATGTTCCATACTAGCAAAGTATTGCTTGATATGGAGCCCTGCTAACATTTCTCGAAATTCTTTATCAGTGAATTGGGTCCCGTTATCACAGATCACCTCTATCGAGATACCGAAACAACATATAATTTGACGGAAAACCAAATTCTGAACTTTTATAGAAGCTATGCTAGCCAGGGGTTCCAATTCAATCAATTTAGTATAATAATCGACAGCAACGATTAAATGTTTTAACTGACCTGTTGCATGAGTGAAAAGTCCTAGAAGATCTAGCCCCCAAGTGTGAAAGGGCCAGGGCGTCGATATACTATGAAAATCCTCGGCGGGAACGCGAGTGAGAGGACTATGCTCTTGGCATTTCTGGCATTTCTTAACATAGTCTGCTACATCTGTATTCATAGTCAGCCAGAAATATCCCGCCCGTAAAGACTTTCTTGCCAAAGACTTCCCGCCAATGTGGTAGTCGCAGCTGCCTTCGTGCACTTCTGCCAGCACGTACCAAGTTTTAGAAGGTCCTATGCACTTGAGGAGTGGTGTGGACAATCCTCTCCTGAAAAGCTTTCCTTCAATCACAACATATTGAGTTGATTTCTGAACAACTTGCTTGGCTTCTTTCTGATCATAGGGCAACATTACTTTGTAACTGTAGTTCTTCAACGGGGTTCTCCAGTCTTCATCATCTATCTGGAGAATAGCACATGGTGTAGGGATGACTTCTTCTACAACTGAATGCAAAGCAGAAGCCGACTTTGTGCTTGCCAATTTCAACAATAAGTCATTTCTACTATTTTTCTGATTGAGGAACGTGCTTGATTTCGAACTTAGAGAGCCCAAGCATGCTTTCCTTGACCAAGGCGAGATATTTCTGCATCAAAGGCTCTTTCGCTTGATAGTCTCCCTTGATTTGAGATACTACTAACTAAGAATCGGAACAAAGAGTTATTGTCGTAGCCCCTAATTCCTTTGCTGCCCTTATTCCAGCCAGACATGCCTCATATTCTGGCTGATTATTTGAAGTCGAGAATTCAAATTTTAGGAAGTACTCGACTGCTACTCCTTCGTCGTTTTCTATAAGAATCCCTGCTCCAGAACCCTTTGTATTTGAGGACCCATAAACATATATCGTCCAGGGCCCGGATTCTGTTCTCCGGGATGTGTCATCTCTGCATGGAACTCTACCAAGACTTGGGCCTTTATTTCCTGCCTTGGTTCGTATGATATATCATATTGTGAAAGCTCAACCGTCCAAGCCATCATTCTTCTAGCGAGATCAGGTTTATGCAAGACTTGCCTGATCGATTGGTTAGTACGCAACGTGATGGGATGGCATTGGAAATAAGGGCGCAAACGCCTGGACGCTAACAACAGAGAATAAGCAACCTTTTCAAGCCTTTGGTAATTCAGCTCCGAGCCCTCCAATACCTTAGACACGAAATATATCGGATTTTGGGCCCGAGATTCTTCTTTGGCCAAGGCGGCACTCACGGCTTCATCACCAACTGCCAAGTACAAATACAACATTGGACCGGGATCTGGTCTGGATAAGACTTGAGGTGAGGCCAAGACCCCCTTCAATTCTTGGAAGGCTTGTTCGCATTCCGAACGCCAGTCTAAAGTCTCCTTGTTGCGCAACATCTTGAAGAATGGCAAACATCTTCTAGCTGAAGCCAGTAAGAAACGAGTTAGGGTTGCGATTCGTCCCATCAGTTGCTGGACCTCTTTGACAGTTCTGGGACTCTCATATTCAAAACAGCACTGCACTTGTTCGGGTTTACCTCGATCCCGCAGTTAGTTAACATAAATCCCAGGAATTTCCCTGCCTCGACACCAAAAGTACATTTATTAGGGTTTAACCTAAGATCATACGTGTGTAACTTATGGAAGGTTTCCTCTAGATCCACCACAGGGTCTTTGTGTTCTGGGGTTTTGACAATCATGTCGTCAATGTAGACCTCCAGAATTCTACTTATCTACTCTGTGAAAACTTTACTCATCATCCTTTGCTATGTAGCGCCGACATTCTTTAGACCAAACGACATCATATTGAAGCAGTATACCGCCAAATCAGTGATAAAGGCGGTTTTTGTCTTGATCGTCAGGATGCATGGGGATCTGATTGTACCCGGAATAGGCGTCCATGAAAGACAGGTATTTATATCCCGCTGAATTATCCACCAACTTATCAATACAAGGCAGCGGGAAAGGATCTTTTGGGCAAGCTTTGTTCAGATCTGTGTAATCTGTCTGTGCACATTCTCCACTTCCCGTTGGGCTTCTTCACCATAACGACATTGGAAAGCCATTCTGCATAGCAAATCTGGTATCTAGGAGCTCTTTCACCTGTTTCTCAATAACTTCTGTCCTTTCTAGACCCATTCTTTGTTTCTTCTGGGCGATGACAGGCAAGATTTGGGTTTACCCCCAGCATATCGGACGAGACCCAGGCAAAAAGGTCTTTGTTTTTCTTAAGAATCTCAATAAGTTGCCCTCTGAAGGCTAGGGGCAAGTTTGCTCCCACCTTCACATTCTAGCCTTCTTTTGGCCCAATTTGAACTAGAATCTGATCCCCTTCAGGTTGAGGCCTCTACTCCTCAAAATCTGCCCGAGGATCCAGGTTGGTCATCATAACCCCGGCATCATGTAATATATCCTGGCGCTCCATTTTCTTCTTTCCTTTCCCTTAGTGAGTGTTTGAGGGAATGTACGACGTCTTTGTGATTTTAAGACTCTCCTGATAGCATCGTCTAGCATCGCTGCTCTTTCCCTTTACCATGACAACGGAACCGTCTTCTCCGGGAAACTTCAGAGCCAAATGTGTGGTCGACACAATGGCGCCCAAGTGATTCAATGTCGGGCGGCCAATTATGGCGTTATAAGCAGATGGGAAATCCACCACAATGAATCTGGCCACCACTGTCTTGGCGCTCGGTCTTTTTCCAAAGAGGACCTTCAAGTCTACGTATCCTTTTGGCATTATGGTGTCTCCTGTGAAGCCAATCAAGCTCCCTTTATGGGGGATCAAGTCCTTAGAACCCAAGCCTAGTTTTTCAAACAAACTCAAGAACATGATATCTACTGAACTTCCTTGATCAATAGAAATACCATGGACTTCAAATCCCCCCAAGTTCGCAACTATTAATAGTGGTTCATTATCCCTGACCTGTTCCTGCGGTAAATCAGCATCAGGAAAAAATAGTATTGGATTAGTTACCTGCGCCACTTGTGAACATGAATCTCTAGCGTCTCGAGTCCTTTTTCTGTCGTCAAGACCCTTCAAACTCGTTCCTCCTACTATAACTTGAATTACTCCCTTTGGGGGGGATTCTTGATTTCGCCTTGGACTCCGGGATCTATTGCGGGTTTCTAATGCCGGATGCCGGTTATTTTGTGGTGATCTCGGACGTCGATCTCGGGGAACGAGACTCTGCCGATGATCTCTCCTGTTATTGGAATCTTGTGTGTAGTTCCTGAGTTTGCCTTGTCGAATAAGCTTCTCAATAGCATCTCGGACTTGGACACACTCATTCGTTGAATGACCCTTCTCCCGATGATAGTGACAATACCGGTTCTGGTATCGTCCTGGGTCCTGAGGGGTGGTGGTATATCCCTTATCTTCGAGTTCGAAACCTATTTGCATACCGTCGCTGGCGATACAGTCAACGGGGTATATGTGTTGAACATCCCTCGTGGTCCTTTTGGCGGCTTGTCCTGCGACTTGTCTTCTTTACCTCGAGATTGAGAGTTTTGTGGGTTTTTTCCCTCTTTCTTGGCGGCGTGGGCTAATTGAGCCCTTTCCCACTCCTCGACTCTTATCCACTTCTCAGCCCTGGCCTTCAAGTCGTCCATGGATGTTGGCTTTTTACCGGCCAAGGCTTTCGCAAAGGCACCTGGCTTCAAACCTTTAAAAAAGAAATATAGCACGAGGTTAGGTTCAACGTTCCGAACTTCTAGCACCTTGTTATTAAATCGACTTATATACTCTCTTAGACATCTGCTTAATTGTTTCTAAATGAAACTCGGTTTTAAACTGCCGTTTGCTACTAGTGAAGTGTAAAACAAACTTATCTTTTAGGGTCTTCTAGTTGTTAATGGATTGCAGCGGGAGATCGGAGAACCAGCAACTTGCAGCTTCCGAAAAAGTCAAGGGAAAAGCCCGACATACGATTGCTCCATTGACTCCCTAGAAGTACATGGCCCTTTCGAAAGTGCTCACATGCAAGGTTGGATCTTTCATCCCATCGTACTCTTTCAGATGCTTTGCGAATTGGAATTTGTTGCGGGTTGCATCAATTGTCCTGTGGCGGAGGCTAGATGGGCCAAGTCACTATCAAATCATGGCGCTTGAGCTGCTACGCTCTTAAGTAGAAAGAGTTGTGCCTTGACTATCAGCTATAGCTTTTGGCCTAGTGGTAACCGCTCGATCCAACAATTGCTATCAGAGCCAAGGTCATGAGTTCGATACCCAGCGGGGCAATTGCTGAGGGGGAGATTGTTGCGGGTTGCATCAATTGTCCCGTGGCGGAGGCTAGATGGGCCAAGTCACTATCGAATCATGGCGCTTGGGCTGCTACGCTCTTAAGTAGAAAGAGTTGCGCCCTGACTATCAGCTATAGCTTTTTGCCCAGTGGTAAGCGCTCGATCCAACAGAATTCGTGAGGCAAAGTGTGGGACATAATCCATGGAGTGAACGGGTTATCAATGTAACCAAATTCTAGGATGCTCTCTGCTATATGTTCTTGTTGGACGGCCTACGGGCTCCCTGAGGCATTGGTGGCGGGTTACCGCCCTCCACCCAGGACGCTGCACGGAAGTCCTGCTGAAGAACGTCTTCTCTTTGTCAGCTCATCCTAATCTCCACCTGTTTTTCCTCAATTCTCGGGATCAGGGTTGCCATTTTCCGCATTGTTAGGATTATTTTGTTGTTCGTTTCTGGGGTTTCCTTCGTCTTGTTGAGGCTGTTTCTCGACATCTTGGACTGGATCCTCCTCAACTACTTTCTCTTTACCTTTTCGGACCTGTTCTCTCTTTTTCAAGGTCGCAATCTCCTTGGCTTGCGCTTTTCCGCATTGTTAGGATTATTTTGTTGTTCGTTTCCGGGGTTTCCTTCATCTTGTTGAGGTTGTTTCTCGACATCCTAGACTGGATCCCCTCAACTACTTTCTCTTTACCTTTTCAGACCTGTTCTCTCTTTTTCAAGGTCGCAATCTCCTTGGCTTGCGCTTGCACCAGTCTCTGTAACTTGCGAAACTATGCCTCTAAGTTAAGAGGTGGTTGTGATCCTGCCTGCTGGTTAGAGCCCTCTTCATCCTGCCAGGTCCTAGGTCTTGGAGGTTGGGATCATTGTACTCCCTATTTCGAGTGGAACCTACCATCGTTGACGGTAGAGGGAACAGAACTTTTCGTTGCGTTGCCCACAGACGGCGTCAATGTTGAGATCATACCCGAGGGAGTTACTGGGCTGACAGAGGTGGAACTGTTGTGGACCAGCAATGGATAGAGAGTACGGCTCAAAGCTCCAATGCGGCGGTGTGGCATCTGCAAAGACTCCGACGCTCAAGTAAGTATCAGGTTAATGTGATATATCTGAATCTTACGTACCTTGCATGGTGTGTTTGTATGTGTATTTGTAGTAGGTGCATTAGGGTTGACCGTGGGTCACTATGGGCCTGACATGTGTTATCTTAGCCCAACTCGTAGTCTGTATTGTATCTTGTAGGTCGTCTTGTATCTCGTCTGCTAGTTGGGATGGTAGGTGGGTTGTACCACGTCATACCTACGACGATATGTGGTCGTGGACCGGGTTATCATAAATCCAGTCCAAAACACTTAGCATCAAGAAGGATTAAATCTAAAGATAGGATGATACCCTTGTTTTTGAAGTCCTCCACACACCACAGCTTAATAACCCTCACCAAAAGGTTCCAATCAAATCTTCCTCCTTGAAGAGCTGCTATGTCGAAAATGTGCACAGAGGAAATCTTGTCTGCACTTTTCTTACTCATTTTTAGTCCCTTTGTTTTGCTGGCAGAGAACAATTGGGAAGAAGAAGCTGAAGTTTTACTAAGCTTTGAATTGAAGTACATATGTTCCGGCACCATATTTATAAGCATTAATTAAATTAACCTACATGTACTGATTGGAAGAGGTCACTTGGCAGAATTAGGAAATAATACCGGTGGGATTGCAACAATTGATGATTTTAATTTTTCAAGCTGGTATGAATCTTTTCTCTCTCTCTCACATTCGGATAGTGTTTGTTTGTTTTGTGAGTTCAGAAGCTTTCTTATCATTAAGAACTGCAACTATATATCCCACTCCAAACCGTCTAATGGATTTTTGATGTTTATTTGGATTTGCCAGTTGGCCTTTCTTATACTATTGTTTTTGTCAATTAATTGATCTTAATATCCAAAAAAAGAAAAAGTTAATTGATGTTTTCAGTTTTTGAAGATTTGGAATTATCTTATCTGTTTTTTATTTTTGAAATTCCTTCCTAATTTTATCTTCTCTTATTCCGATGTATAAAAAAAATTTATCTTTTCAATTTATTATTTTCAAATTTAATTTTAAAATTATTTTTTTTCAATTTATTGTTCTTAATATCAAAAAAAAGAAAAAATTAATTGATGGTTTCAGTATTGAAAGATTTGGAATTATCTTTTCAGTTTTTTATTTTTGAAATCCCTTCTTAATTTGATCTTTTCTTATCCTGATGTATCAAAAAAAAATTATATTTTCAAATTTAATTTTAAATAATCTTTTTTCAATTTATTGATCTTAATATTAAAAAAAAGAAAAAAATAATTGATGGTTTCAGTATTGAAAGATTTGGAATTATCTTTTAAGTTTTTTCTTTTTGAAATTCCTTCTTAATTTGATCTTTTCTTATCCCGATGTATCAAAAAATATTTATACTTTCAATTTTTCATTTTCAAAAAAAATAAATTGTTTTTGTCAATTAATTGATCTTAATATGTTACCAAAATATTGATCATAATATCTAAAAAAATGATGTTTTCAGTTTTTGAAGATTTGGAATTATCTTTTCAGTTTTTGATTTTTGAAATTCCTTCTTAATTTTATCTTTTCTTATTCCAATGTATCGAAAAAAAAATTAACTATTCAATTTTTTATCTTCAAATTTAATTTTTAAAATAAATTTTCTTTTTCATTTTATATTTTAATATTTTTTAGATAATTTTTTTGTTTCAGCTTTATCATATTCCAATTTTAATTTTTTTTCCACCTAATTTTTATAGTATTAAGATTAAGATAAGATAAAATTTGTAAATTAATAAGTGTAAAACAATTAATTGAATTAAATTTTGATGATATTTTTTCCTTTTAAATAGCTAACATTCAAGTTAATTTTGACAAGAACACTTTTTTAAATACAAACTTATAAATCCCTAATAAATATAGAGGCTAGCATTGAATTTAATATCCAACTATTACATTAATGCATATTGTAAAATACCATTTAACGCTCCACAAACCATAGTAAATTATACTCCCTCCATCCCAAAATGTAAGATTCTCTAAAGAGTTTTTGTTTGTCCCATTTTATAGGACACTTTGAAAATTTTTGTGCACATTTAATTTTTTTTTACCATTATATCCTTGCTACTCAACCAATTTTGATAGAGAGAGGTGATAAAAATAGATTGAAAGGCTAAATTTGATAATTAATACTTTTGTTAAACAAATTTAATGCATTTAATTAAATTAACCACGCAATGATCTTACATTTTGAGATAAAGGGAATAATTTTTTAGAGAAACTAAAGTAATTCAAATGGGTGAATAATTGCCTTCTAGGTTACAACTTTAAGCATTTATATAGAATATAGATATAAATATAGATTGAATTGCGTTCAATAAATTTGGATCCATTGAATCCATAGATGCAAAAAATTAGCATTGACGTTTACCAAGTTGCACCATGTAACATTTATTTCAACGGGATTTTTATTTCAATCAAAACATATCTCAACATGGTATTTTCCATAGATCGACTAGATAATTCTAGCATCAATTAAGGAAAAAATGAGAAACTTCATAAAGCATCAATAGCTGACATAACACGCATACATATACATTCCACGCTTCCTTGTAAAAGTGTGGAAATGAGAGAGTGATTCCAAGTAAGTGCAAGGCGTGAGCGCATGTGTGAGAGGAAGTGATGACACTACAATGTTACTCATTAGCTACAGAAATATTCGTGATAAACAACTATTTTCGTTGCTAATATAAATTTTCTGATGGATTAGTGACGGCCATCGAGCTGTCGCTAAAAGTGGCGTCATTAATATTTGCGACGGAAATATCTGTTGCAAATTTGCCACAGATATTTCAGTCGCAAATTTTTCGCAGTTATTTCCGTGGCTATTTTTTTTTGTGCAAATATTTTTTTTCGTGCAACTTATAATCCATCTCTAATTTATGTTTGCGACGGAAATTTCCTTCGCAAATTTGCCATGTATATTTTCGTCGCAAATTTGCCACGGATATTTTCATCGCAAATTTGCCAAGGATATTTCCGTGGCTAACGTTTTTTGGCGCGAACTTTTTTTGCGCCATTTTAGCCGTCTCTAATTAAGGTTTGCGACGGAAATTTCCGTCGCAAATTTGCCACGGATATTTCTGTCGCAACTTTGCCACGGATATTTCCGTCGCAATTTTGCCACAGATATAAACCGTGGCTATTTTTTTGCGCCAAATTTTATTTTGGCGCCACTTTTGAGCCATCTCAAAATCATTTTGCGACGGAAATTACCGTGGCAAATTTACCACGGAATGTACCGTCGCTAAAATTTATTTATTTTTTAAAATAAAAGCTTCTAGAGCATGAGCTCCTCGGTCAAAAAATCAAATCAAACGTTGAGAAGAAGAAAGAATGAATGAAAGAATGAAAAAAAAATAAAGAAATAAAGAAAGAATAAGAGGATGAAGGAGGAGTGCCTCACATCAGACTTGGAGGTCGCCGGAGATAGAAATCATTGGAGTTGGTGGTCGCCGGAAATGGAAGTCATCGGAGTTGGAGCTTCGCCAGAAGTCGTTGGAGATGGATGTGTCTGAGGTGTAGGGTGGTGTTAGAAGAGTGATTAGAAGAAGTTATTGGAAGAAGAAAAGAATAGAAGAAGAAGAGAATAGAAGAAGCGGAAGAACAAATGAATAAATAGGAAGAAGTGTAAGAAATAACGGACGAAATTAAAAAGAAACAACGGTTGGGATCTCGTTAAGGTTGATTCGCGTCACTTGCCATCTTCCAATCAAATTTTGACACATGGCGTTAAAACTTAGCGACGGAAATTTGCGTTGCAATATTTTTTCAAAAATTTATCAAAAAACAAAAAAAAACATTTTGCTGAACTGTTAGCGTCAGAAATATCCGTCGCTAATTTTGCGACGGAATTTTCCGTCGCAAATATTTTCGAATTGTTTTTTTTAAAAATATTTTAATTAACAGTTAGCGACAGAAATATCCGTGGCAAATTAGCCACGGAAATTTCCGTTGCAAATATTTTCAAAAATTTTTAAAAAGTTAAAAAATAAATTTTTTGTTCAACCATTAGCGACGGAAATATCCATCGCAAATTAGCCATGAAAATTTCCGTCGCAAATATTTTTGATTTTTTTTTAAAAAATTTTCTACAGTTGGCGACTGAAATTTCCGATGCAAATTAGCCATAGAAATTTCCGTTGCAAATATTTTCGAAAATTTAAAAAATAAAAAAAAATATTTTTGGTTCAACAGTTAGCGACGGAAATTTCCGTCGCTACCCACCTTCAAAACAAAAAAAAATAAAAATAAAATTGTCAACATTTGCGACAGCCAGGTCCGTCGCTATTCACCTTGCATTTTGTAAAAAAAAAATTTAAAAAAAGAAAATGTTCGCCATTTGCGACGGCTTGGACTGTCGCTACCTACCTTCAAAACCAAAAAAAATAAAAAAAGAATAAAATAGTCAACATTTGCGACGGCCTGGACCGTCGCTTTTTAGCGACGGCCTGGTCCGTCGCTATTCACCAAGTATTTTGTAAAAAATTAAAAGAAAAAGAAAATGTTCGCCGTTTGCGACAGCCAGGTCCGACACTACCTACCTTTAAAATAAAATAAAATAAAATGGTCAACATTTGCGATGTCCTAGATCGTCGCTATTTAGCGACAATCAGGTCTGTCACTATTCACGATGCATTTTGTAAAAAAAAATTAAAAGAAGAAAATGATTGTCGTTTGCCGTCCTAGACCGTCGCTACCCACTTTCGAAACAAAAAAATTAAAATAAACTAAAATGGTCAACAGTTGCAACGGTCTGGACTGTCGCCATTTAGCGACGGCCAAGTTCGTCGCTACCCACCTTCAAATCAAAATAAATAAATAAATAAATAAATAAACTCAGCCTCTTTAGCGACGGAATTTGCCGTCACCAAATTTACGATGGCTTTTTCCGTCACAAATAGTATATATGCCGTCACAATTAAGCAATGGCTTCGGGCCGTCGAAAAAAATTTGTCGCTAAATTGATGCATTCTTGTAGTTAGAGGACATGCACAAGGGCAATGACTTAGGAGCGCTTAATGGGCTTGGAGGACCAATGACTCGAGCGAGGACTAAAAAGGCACAAGAGGATCTTAACCAACTTTTGATATCCATTCTTGAATAAGAGCCCAAGGTGGAAGACATTGAGCCCAAATGGGTCAATTGGGTGATGATCTAAGAGGACCCTTAGGAGGGACCAAAAATGCAGCGCCTGAGGGACCAAATTGCACACCAAGGAGGGACCAAATGTAGCACCACTTTTAGAGTAGTTAGGAGTATTTATTTTAATTTTAAATTTCCAAGATTATCTTTTAGTTAGATTTTATCTTCTAGGGTTAATTTTCATTATTCTAGGAAACTTAATCTTTTAGAGCGATATTATCTTCTAGGAATATCTTTACTTAATCTTTTACAACGATATTATCTTCTAGGAAATCTTTATTTTTAATTTCAGATTTTAGTAGATTAGGAAGGAAATTGCTTTCCCAATAAAAAAAAGGGGGCGCGCCTCATTAGTCTAAGAATAGGGTTTTTATTTTCTGTTTTTATCCTTTGTAAACTTTGCCTATTTAAAGGCAGTGCTTTTCTTAATTCAAGGTTAGACGTTTTATTCAGAAAATATTAAGTGTGGGAGTGATTCTCCTCTTCCTTGGTTAAGAGATTGAGCCACCATAGAGATCTATCAAGAGTTCAAGCCACTCTTGTGCGACATCTCGTCCCGGCATATCGAAGGACCCAACCAATCTTCGTGTGGAGCCACCAACCCGACCCGGTTCTCTGCTTCCTTCTGCCTAAATCGACCCCTTCTTCTCCTCCAAACTTGTGCCTTCTTCCAACTTCTTCCTTTCTCCAATTCCTTGTTCGTTGCGTCTCCGAGGGATTGTTGGAAATTCTCTAGAAAGATCCGTCAAGAACCTCGTTCGTCAATTGGTTTCATATCATTTGGTATCTAGAGCAAGGTTAAAAGAATAATAAGGTAAATAAGGCAAGATTAATTATGGAACAATATTATTTAGTAGGATGAGAGTAATACCTTCAGCTCATCCAATGAAAGATCGCTAAGGAACTGGTTATCGTTGAGATAGCAACAATAGTTGATAATATCTGCTGGAATAGGAGTCTCCCAAACCGAACGCCCATCCTCCTTACCTAACATCTCATCCAAAGCAGATTTCTCCGCGTTAGCACCTAACAAATGTGAAATTTGTTAGTAGCAGGGAGAGAACAAAATAGAAAAGAAAATATATACCTAGCGGACGAAATACGCGGTTGGGGAGACGAGCTATTGTTATACCTTGGTCAGCATCGTCCATAATGACGTCATCCACGGGACCCTCTAGCTCTTGAAATGGAACTTCAACATTAATGGCCGCACCGCCTGACCCGGCCAAAGCAACAATGGGACCAGTACTTGTCCCAGCTAGGGGAGAAGAAGGGCAAACGTCCTGGCAGCAACAGCAATGGAACCACCAGCAGTTTGTGCCAGAATACCTAAGGTCGCCGAGAGCGGAGGAGGAGTCGCGATAGTGTGAGTAGATGAGGAAAGGGCAGAACCTTTACCTCGTTTTCCCCAACCATGGTCATCCCGATTCTTCTTTTTCTTCCCGCCCCGGCCGCCGGCCTCCTTTGCCGCAGCCATGGCACTGGCGATACGCCTAGAAATAGCCTCTTCAATCATAGCTATAACAACAAAAGCAGTCATCCCACAATAAGAAAAAGGAAAACAAAATAAGAGCAAACAGTTAAAAATAAAAACCAAGATGGCCGCATACCCTTGCATTTATCTCGGTCATCCCGACGAGCCTCCAACACGGCGCAACAAGGAATACTCTTGTGATCCTTAACAAACTGATGAAGGAAATCTCGCGACCTTTTCTGACTGTCAGTAAGGAATCCTTCCAAAACTTTTTCTACCCCGGGTTCCCTCTTTCGATAAGCGCAATAATCCCAAAGGCAAGGAAACAATGGATCCCCGTTGAGATTCTTCCAACAATAACCATCCGAAGATTTTTTGGGCAAGACTCTAAAATAGGGATATTTTCAAGACCAGTTCACTTTATCCTCATACGAGATAAACACCCCCCGATTCCTAACGAAAGGACGCCCAAAGGCCCCTCCGAGGATATATATTAAAGATATGAGTGAAGGCACTACTAGAAGCTTCGAGACCAAAAGCCCAGCAAAAGATCTCATACGCCCGGATAAAACCCCAACTGTTGGGATGTAGTTGAGAGGGTGCGGCATGAAATATGTTTAAGATATCACATTGACATGTTGTGAAAGGAAGCTACACTCCAAACCTCGTAAAATGCCACTCATACATCATGAGGTATTCGGTCTCGCCGCAAAATAAGGAACACACGCGATCATTAGGATCGGGAAAATCAATTTTATACAAGTCATCCTGCTCAACCATGGCTCCGGGAGAGATACAAACCCGGCTGTGGAGACGGGAAAGGTCATCAGGGGACTTGAAAATAGAGGGACGAGACAATACGTTCTCATCCACCTAGTACTCTTTCATTATTACGTCTGAGATTTTAGGAGCATCATCTACCTCTGATGGGACATTCGCGGCGATTTGATTGACGTTGACATCCTGCGAAGGATCATTCGAGACCACATGAGGTTCAACAGCAACTTCAGGATTCACAAGAGAGGGAGTCATGGTGACAGTAGGAGAAGGAGTAGGAACACTGAAAATGCTCTCTAAAGAACTAGAACTAGGAGGAGAGGGCGTAGATTCCGCAGGGGAATCTGAACGGAATTCAGAAGTTGGAGCTCGATCCAAAGGATAAGGTGGATCCTGAAAACTAGGATAAAGTGATGACGGGCCCCCGAGACCAGATCCTCCGAGGCCTCGAGAAGAGGGATTACCGCGACCTAAAAATCTTTCCGAACTATAAGCAGAAAAATCCAAGTCAATCCCCTCAACCTTATCCCTTCCAAACCAAACATAATAGGAACGAGTATAATGTCCGTGGGATCCCCTTTGCCTTCGTCGATATCCAACCCCCTGCGAGACTGCGACCTTCCGCCTGTGATAGTGATCCCACCACCACGACCAGTTCTGCCTATGTAATACGGGTCAAATCCTTTCGACGGATTCTGGTATTGAGGCGGCGGAGAAGGGGAGGAAGACTCCGGAGGAGGCTCAACGGCTAAGGGAGGAGGTTGTTCAACCTCATGGTAGGTAGGTTTTCTCAAATAAATATGAGACATAAGAGCTTCAAAGGAAGCCCCACCAGAAGAAGACGAAGAACTAGTTGGAGACCCCATTGGATATAAGTATAGTAAAACGAAAAAAGGAGTTGCAAGGGAGAAGAAATACCTGGAAAAGCTAGACAGCGAAAGCCGGAAAAATCTTGATGAAAAAACTTGGAAAACCAGAGAACCATTATGACAAAGCAAAAGCACTGAGAAAAGGAAGCGACGAGTGAGGAAGGAAAAGAGCTGAAGGAGGGTTAAAAAGAGACGGTTAATGGGTGTGGGCCTGAAATTAACTGTCGTATAGAAGCACAAAGGTCCCTAATGATTACCTTGAGAAATAGCAAAGTGGGACACGTGGAGCAAAGATGTAAAATAATCGTTGAAAGTAAAAAAGCGGTCCTGCCTTTCGCGACATCAAATGTGAACTCGGTAAAGTCGTAAAAAGGCTCTATCGACTTCAGGGGACAACTGTTATGGACGGGATACCCCACTAGGGGCATTCATGGAATTTCTAGTCGCGACTACCTAGTCCTTGTTCTACTACCTTGGTGGTGATGAAGCTCTGTCTCGATCTGAAGCTCTAGCCGCACCTTGATCGCGAGGAATCTATGTATCGATCTAAAGGTCCAATCGTATGTTGTGTGAGCTTCAATCCACTAGTAAAGATGTAAGAATTTCCCAATTCTAATGAGTTCTTTTTTTTTTAATTACCTTCCCCACGTATGTATAGGACCAAATCCATTTGCAATTTTAATCGGTGTTTTTAGGGATTTCACGCATATTGAGATTTTGCATGCGATCTGAATCGCAAGGGGTGCTGAGATCATAAAAGCGTAAGATTTTGTGATTAAAATCATGATCTTGACTACAATGGTTAGATGTGACAAAGAACCTGCACCCTTGACAAGGTATTTATTCTTCTACTCTTCTATAGTAGTAGCAAAGTTGAATATGCGATGCTTTCTATTTACTAAATTATCTTAAATGCAAATGCAATGATGATTGTGGGGGATAAGCCAAGACCCTTGTTCACTATTTTAATCGGTGTTTGAAATGAGAAAAATTTCTTCTTGTGATTTTGATGTAAGTGATGCTTTAGGACTTCATTTTAATTTTTCATATTATAACTATTCACTTGGTGCATTGCATTCTCTCTCAAGATTGTCGATAGGATTATATTATCGGAAATTTAAACCTTACATATGAGAGAATTTTAAATATATATTTAATGAGTTGATTGTTTCTTTAAGAGAAAATTTCTACTTGTTTTACAAAGGCAAAAATTTGACCCATCAGTAACAGAAACAAATTTGACCCATCAAACACGGTGATGATAGTGGAGATAAGCCAAGACCCCTCTATCCTTTGAGTTGAAAAAGGCTATAGACTATTTGAAAGTAGCGAAAGTCCTTCATGGGATTTTGATGTATGTGATGGTGGAGGACTTCATTTTAATCAAAGTCAGCAAAAGATAGACTTTTGTTCCTTTCGAATACGTTTGTAGCCTTTTTCAACTCATGATTGGTGGGCAAGGATCTTGGCTTATCCCCACTACCATCTAAGTGTTTCATTTGAGATGATTTAACAAATGGAAAACGTTGGAGTGTCAAATTTTCTACTGTTACACAAGAAAAGAAGAATAATTACCTTGTCCATAGTGCTGGTTTGTTGTCGCACCTAACGAATAGAAATCCACATACTTTGAAACCCTGTTAAGGAATAATATGCCATCAGATACGCAAAATGAAGTCAAGAATCAGAGAGGTAATTAAAGTATCATGAAATTAAAATTATGTATCTGGAAACCTGCTTTCCGCCAACAGTTCTCAATATTGTAAATTCTTTTATACTTTTTCGTTGTATTATGGTGGTTTTGTGGTTATATTAATGAAAGGTGAGCAGTAGGAAAAAAGAACATATCTCTTCTAAAGTTTTTCTAGATTGACATCCTATGGAATTTCTTTGTTTCTCGATTTTCCTTTGCAATTGGATCGCAGTGCAGATCATTGTGAGGAAAAAAAGGCTTAGAAGCTTCTGGATACAGAGAAAACACATTTTTCATATTCGCCACTCATACCCTCTATTCTTGAGTTGAAAAAGGCTATAGACTAATTGAAAGTAACGAAAGTCCTTCATGGGATTTTGATGTAAGTGATGGTTGAGGACTTCATTTCAATCAAAGTTCCTACATAGATTTTTGTTCCTTTCAAATACTTTTGTAGCCTTTTTAACTCATTATCTATGGGCAAGGGTCTAGGCTTATCCCCACTACTATCTATGAGTTTTCTTTGAGATATTTTAAACAAAGCTTTTAGATACATCATTAATGTGACCCAAAAATATTCTGTAGTACTAATATTATTCAAAAAATGAAATAAATTAATTTGCATACATCATTAATGTGACCAAAATGATTACTACGTATATAGTTATAGTCTTATAAAGGGTATCAAACTTAAAATCTGAAAAAGTATACTAATGTCACACTAGTATTTACTTTTAACAATTTTATCAATCATTTTTTCCTTTTTCTTTTATATCATATCACTCACTTTTATTTTGTTTATTTTCTTTGCTTCTTCGATCATCTCTCTTATTTTTCTTTTCCACCATTACGCATTGACAGCTGTAGGGTAATATGGTCATTAAAGACCTGTTTGCACGCAGTACTGACATTTCAGGTTCAACTTCTTCGAGAGAGTATTACTTTCGTGCAAGTTCTTCTCCATCATCCTCTCTGCGACACTGTCATTTTAATAGGCCTTTGTCGTGTTATTACTAACTTTGATTTCCAAATGACGAAACCTTAATAAAATAAATAGTGCTACCATACGTGTACTTGTAGTCGCTTTCAATGGCCAACCACCCTCCGTTTTAAAATTCGTCTTGACCACCCTTTAATAATAATAATAATAACGTTGTTATGAGAAAGAAAATAATATAATGGGTGTAGTGAGTTGGGTGAACAATTGTGTTCACGCTACATAAAGTTTAATAACAACTAATAACAAACCTTTGTAGGAATTGAAATTGCAGTGCTCTTACAAATTTATCAATGCTTTCATTTTCATAATTTGATTGGATTGGATTTTAACGGTTCTGCTCAGTAAATGTACTCCATCTAGTCCTTATTATAAGGTAGTATATTTACCTAAATTACATGTACTAATAAAGTTAGTTAGTTGCATCAAATCCTTCAAAAATTTGTGTGATATATTAATTTTACCCTTCATTAAAAATTGTGTTTCATAATTGTTACAATAAAGTTAAAGCATTCAATATGGGCAAATAAAAAAAATCAACCATAAAAATATCATGGGATATGTGAAATGCCTTATAAAAAGGACCACAAAATTCACTGAAAATGTGCCTTATAATAAAGACTAGAGGGAGTAATTCCCACTACCACAACCAAAATAACCACTGCCTCCTCTCTTCCCTTACTCTAGTATTTAGTACTTTTCGTCTTTTGCTTTTCTCTACAAATTGTTTTTGTTTAATAAATTTTGTTTAGAATAAAGTGGTTTGAAGTTTTCAGCTTTGACTTTATTGTCCCTTCTTTTATAAGTTATGTATATGATGGAAAGAGAGGAAGATTCCCATCGTGGGAAATGATTAAAATTTTAATAACATACATTAGATATAATGATGAAAATTTTAACAACGAAAATTTTAGACACGAAAACTACAACGAAAATGTTTGTGGCTTTTATGATGGTCTAGTTTGTTTACTGGAGCATTGTTCTCTAGTTTTTTAAGTTTTTTTTTATCATGTAAAAATATTGCTATTAAGTCCTCCTTCTCCTCTTCTCTACTGCCAAAACATCCTCTTTGTGCAATCTATACTGTAAATGCAAATGTTCTAAGTTTGGAGTTTCGATGATTCCACAACAAACCAAGAATCAAAGTTCTGAAAAGATAAATCAAGCGAACAAGCACAGTAAACAGATCCGCAACAACAAGGGTATATAGGATTTTAACTTATGAATAAATGTAATTTTGATTAAGGCTCTTTGAAAATGAAACATACATTTTTTTTAAAAGGTTTTTAGAAAAATATTAAAAGTTAAGCCAAAAATATTTTCAAAGAAAAGACCCTCCTAGAAAATTTCAAAGAAAATATCTAAAATTGATTTTTGCCTGAAAAAGTCTAAATTGGCTGTATATTCAAATATCAAGGTTCTGGAAATAAAATTTGAATTTTCTGACCAGGATATTCGAATATGGCTTGCCATATTCGAATACATATTCGAATATGACATATTGCCTTGGCCTAATTATTTTCAAGAAATAGTGTATCTGAATATATATTCGAATATGGCTTGCCATATTCGAATACATATTCGAATATAACATGGTGCCTAGGCATTTCCACCCTCCAGAACTATTATATTCGCATACATATTCGAATATGGAACCTCCATATTCGAATATATATTCGAATATGAAGCCTACATAACTCAAATTTTAAATGCAGAAACACTGTATTCGAATACATATTCGAATATGAAAGTGTCATATTCGAATACATATTCGAATATGTTAATTAAACTGTGCGCATCTTTCATCTGTTGTTTCTGCTATCTATAAAAAGGGCTTCTGACAAAAATTTTAACACACCCCTTTCAAGCTAATCACTGTATTGAAAAAGTTTTTCTATCCTCAATCTTTCTGAATCAAGGGTCGTGTGCTATTGCCTAAGGCTTGCTTTGTTTTTCCTTACTCTGTTTCTTTCATTAAACAAAGAGCCTTAAATCAAATATATTACAGCTTCAAGTTGTATCATTTACTCTTTTGAGAGTTTCATTGTGGTGAGTTTAATTTAAAAAGTGTTAAGAAGGAAAGGTATCCTTCTAGTTGATTGAAGGTGAGGTATCCTTCAAGGTTGTCTTAGGGTGAGGTATCCTTAGATTGAGGCCTTTGAGATTGGTGGGGTATCCAACTGAAAAGGGTGCTCTTAGTGTGTAAATTGTTGGAAAGCAATACAAGAATTCTCCCGTGGCGGAGATTCGTAGACTGGATGTAGGACACAAGTGGTGTGTGACTGAACCAGTATAAAACTCGGTGTTATTCTCTCTATCCTTAAAAGTCATATCTGTTTATTTTGTTGCATCTTCATTTCTGTTTTTATTGTCTTTTAATTCCCTATATCAACTAAAATATACTCTGTTCAAGTCTTGCTATAATTTTTTAAAAGAATTCCTATATCAACCCCCCCTCTTGAGCATAGAGGCCCTTGTCTAACATATACCTTCTGAGATCCGCCTCCTTCATCTCCTCCATCCTTGGCACCCTTCCCATCACTTCAACCTTGGCACGGACAAGTCCGCTACCTTTTTGAAATCCTAATTTGCAAACCCACAAACTCAACCTCGACTTTCTCTCTCTCAAATGCGAATTAAGGCGTAAGAGGTAAAGGAGCTCCACTCATAATTAATGACTTCCCTCAACAATTCCTTCTTTCCTCTTCAAAGTTGAGCAATCATCGCTTACTATTTTCACTCCCCTTTGCTTTTGATGATGCTCTCATTCGCTATTTGTTACATCCTAAATTTTTCATTTTTGTTTGCCATTTTGGAAGGATAAAGCGAGGATGTTTGCCATTTTGTTTCATGAATTTTCCAATATGCTTCTGTTTTGCACCGTTAATTATTTCTAAGGCTTTAATTTTTCAATTGGAGAAGGAATTTGATGTGGGATGTGGACTGGGTTCCTTTTTGTTCTTAGGAGATAAATGATTGAGATGAAATCAGGTGATATGAATGTTGTGATAACCCCTAGTAACTGTAATATGTGTCTATATATATATATATATATGAGTTGTAATTTATATTGTGACTGTAATTTGTATTGTCTAAACTTCTTTTCTGTATTCTCTCAATGAAAGCACCAAATGTTATAATACTATAGAGTAATATTGCAAATAATTCACTGATGAGTATTATTGATATGAATTCTGTGGTAATCGCTAGTAACTATAATATGTGAACTAATACATAGAATAAGGACTTTTGGGATGTTACAATTCTACCCCCTTAAAAGAATTGTGTCATCACAATTCGTTTTAACTCCTACCTCAAGGGAATTTTCATAACTAAAATACCTTGAGAGAGTTATAGGTTCAATATCCAATGCATTTTAAACTAACAAGAGTCTCGACTAAAGTCGGGAGATTGATGGGATAAACTTTAACAAGTGTAGCGCGGCTTACTTAAAATTTCAACATGAATGTTATATAATTGTAGGAAGTCCTAAACCGATAGAGTGAGCACATACACTACTTGGGGAAAACAACTTTAGGACCTTGTTTTAGAATTGTGATTTCCACAATCACGGACTTGAAAGGGATTAGATAAAAGTGTCATTCGGATAGACTTAAGGACGTTGTTTCACTTAAGTATTTGATATAAATCAATGAGAACGTTTGAAAAATTTGGGTAACTTGAGACTTGAGGAGTACGATCATCAAGTATTTAACATAATTCCATAAACTTAGTGAACATACAAAACTTATGAAGTTGACATAAATGTTAACTTTAAAACTCGTGAAAACTTGAATTGGGTAGGAAGATAACCCTAGATGGTAATTAGTTTGTAAATTAAACTTAATTGAATAAGAGGCACACGAACATCTTGACTTAAGTTAATCCCTTCCCGATATTTAGAAATCTTTGAATAAAGTTTAGGTGGTCGACTAAGACACTAGTTTTAGAATAGGGGTTAAAATTTACAAGTCTTGATCTTTCGAGCACAAGTTGGTTCTGAGTTCTAATCTGTATAACCCGTTATGTCTTTGTTGTAAAGCAGAAGGAAGTCGATTGCAAGAAGCATAGAGTTGTTAACGTAACACGAAAGACTACTTGGATCAAAGAAACTTTCTATTCCTTCTTAGGGGTAACACTTTAATTCTAGGACGATTAAATCATTCCAAGTTGTTGATATGAGTTAGAGTGTATTAGAATGTGTTTCGCATATGGCTCTCAATACTAGTAGTTTATGAACTTATTGTCATGATATAAAGAGAATATAACATCATAGTGGTTCGTTGTTTTCTTACTTAAGTAAGAACTCACGATTGAGAAAAGTGGGAACTGATTTGAGTGCCAATATACTTGTTTTAGTGGGAGCATTATAGTTGATGACTATAATGACAGTGTATTATGTCCAGGAAATTCTTGTAACCTTACAAGGATTTATTTTCGAGACTTAATATAAAGTTAAACTTATCTTTAGCTTATACACTGAAAATAGTATTGACGAGTTTATAGAGTAGTCGTTTTAAACAGATCGCAAAATTGTAAGAAAACCAAAATGGTCTATGTCTCTAGGAAGCTCTAAAGGAAACTGTCTAATAACTCGAAATCATATAATTACAAGGGTAGTTGAATCTGCCTAGGCTCCATAGGATCCAAGTTAGAGAGACTAAGTTCGAGTTGACAAGGAGAGTTAAAAAGGGATTCTCTTAATGATCGGTAGTAATCCGTTAGTGATAAATCGCATAGATAGAGACTTATATGGGTTCAAACTTTGGAAAGATCCAAATTCTTCAGAATCTAAATAAAAGATTATAAGATTCAAAACTTGAACATCAATAAGTGAGAATGCTCTCCAAAAAATATCAATTTCATTCAATGATCAAAAAGGATAGTAAGGTAATGAACAATAAGATGTGACTAACAATGTGAGTAAGTCCTAGCTAACTATCAAGAATGACCATGTGTATATGAACATTTCTTTGACTTTTTTTTTTTTTAAATCATTTTGCTTTTCAAATGATTTTCTATGCTTTTGTTCTTTTCTTTTCTCTTTTTTTTGTATGTATATTGTTTTTTTTTCAACTTGTTCTTTCTCTTTTTCTTTTTGTATTCTCTATATACTCTTGCGTTGCACAAACAAATCACACAATTGAATCACTTAATCACAAAAATTGAAACAAATGAATGAAACAAAATGCTAGATGGTTTGTATGGAGGAAAAGCTAGCTAACAAGAAGGATGTGGTACAAAAACAACACAAAAATGTTGAACATCCATGAACAAATTGATACAAGCAAGAAAGAATGGTAGACATACAAGACAAAACTCACTTAGACAATTTAGCGAACACTATGTGTGTATAATGGACACAAAAACCCAAACGTGTAAGAATCAACAAAGAGACTCAAAAACAAAGGGTAAAATGGCGCAAACTCATCATTATAGGGAATATCAACTCGATTTTTGGATTCATACACCAAGAGCACAAAAATCAAGCCAAGATTATCAAGAACAAGCAAGAACAATTATGAACATTGTTGCAGAAATTTTGCAATCAAGACTTGATCCCAAGGCTTTCTAACATGGAGAATCCAAAGTTCAACTCAAAATCAACATTCCCAATGGATCATGCAAAAATAGCATCAAATTCATTAAATGAAAATTCACCAAAATTGGGGAAAATGGCACCAAAACAGAGTAAGAATAGGAAAGAGGAAATTCAAACCAAATTCAAAAAATTAATCACAATTAGAGATCAAATTACTCAAATACCATCCATAGAAGTCAAGATCAAGAAGAAATCTGAAGATTAAACGGTGGAAATTCAAGAATAACCTCAAAGAAGCCCTATGCTCAATGATACCAAGTGATGAAGGTGAAATCCCATGGAGATAGTATCTAGCTTCAATTTTTTGTTTTTTGAAAGGTGAAGAAAATATTATTTAGTATGAGAACAAGGGGTACTCACCCAAATACAAAAGTTCAAAAATACATATGGAATTAATCACCACCACAGAATCAACAAAAAAGAGATAACAGTAAAATAACTGCAAGATCAAACCCAGCTAGCGCTCAACAAAGATCAACATTGAATAAGACATAAAACAGGTTCTGTGCACCAGTTAAAGTATGATAGTCCAGCAACCCCACCTTTAGCGTAACATTTAAGCCAGTCCCATGATCTCCTTTTAATGGCCTCGACAACAGCAGAAACATCAAAACATTCATCTTGAAAGATATCTCTGTTTCTGGCTAACCAAAGTTCCCAAATCACAGCCAACCAGATCAACAAACCCAATTGATTTCCTTTCTTCTTAGGAAAGAAACTTTTGAAGGAAATTAAATGACTATGACAACATGCAGGATGCACCGCCTGATAGCCCAACAAAGTAGTTACACAAATCCAGACTTCATAAGCAACACTACATGAGAAAAATAGATGTCCAGAAACCTCAGGATTAGATTTACACAAAACACAGTTGATTTCTTGATTAGAAAGTAAGATATTTCTTTTTGGCTAAGTTAACTCTAGTTGGCAACCTATCCAGCAGAATTCGCCATACCAGAATTAAAACTTTCAACGGGGCGTGAATCTTCCACGGTAATTTAAGAAAATCAATTTCTCCTATATTGAGATTACTGTTCGAACTGCCCAGCGACCAGCGAACTCCAACTAGCAAAGCATATGTAGACGCTGAAGAATAGCCGTGTACTGGATCCTTATCCCAGACCTAAGAATCTTCAACATCCTGCAAACAAAGAGAAGGCATAATTGTGTTTTCAACGTTCGTCAAATCTCCCTCCTCCCAACTATACAACACTCTCCACCACTAGAACCTCCATTCCAACTCAGACCCCAACACCCTCACAAATTCAGCTATAGTTGTAGATTTGTTAACTACAACTGAATATAATCCACCAAAGCTTTCTTTTAAGCAAGCACTCCCCAACCACCCATCCTCCCAAAAAGCAATGCTCTTACCATCTCCAATCTTTCTTGTAAGTCCTTTGGAAAACCACCCATTGAACTCATCACTTATACTATCGATCTTTTCCAAATCTCTCCACCAGATTGATTTAGTACCTTCAGTGATGCTGTTATTATTAGAGAAACTTTCCTTGCCATATTTTGACATCAGCACTTTGAACCACAGTTCTTCACTCCAACTAAACAGCCTCCAACGCTATTTCCCTAACAAACTTAGATTAAACAGCTCCAAATCCTTTACTCCAAGACCTCCTTGTGACTTGGGGTTAACTATTACATTCCACGAAACCCAAGCAATTTTTCTTTTTTCCAAGTAGCCACCCCACAAAAATTCTCTTTGCATCCTTTTGAGGATTGCCAAGACACCTTTTGGAGCTTTGAAAACAGAAAAGAAATACAGAGGTAAGCTAGTTACAACAGAGTTGATCAGGACTACTTTCCCACCTGACGACAATAATTTCCTCTTCCAACTGCCCAACCTTTTCCTAAACGCATCAATCACTGGTTGCCAAGTGGCAGATCTTCTAGGATTTGCTCCAATAGGGAGCCCCAAATATTTGAATGGAACAGGACCAAGCCTGCAACACAAGAGCCTACTAGCTTTACAAAGGAAATAAGACTTTACATTAACTCCCATCATTGAACTTTTGAAGAAATTAACTTTTAGGCCAGAAACTAATTCACCTCTTAAAATAACTTTAATAGCCCTCAAATTCCCCAAAGATGCTTCCCCTATGAACATTGTATACTCCGCATATTGTAAAAGAGACACTTCTACGTCATCCTTTCCCATCGAATAATGCTGAAAAAACCTTTAGACAAGGCATTATCCATGAGCCCTCGCAAACCTTCAACAAATATTAAGAACAAAAAAGGGGCTAGTGGATCCCCTTGTTTAAGTCCTTTTGTCATTTGTAAAAAACCCAGAGGGACTTCCATTAACCAATACAGCAAGCGAACCAGAGAAAACACAAGCCTTTATCCACCTTCTCTATTTCATATTAAAACTTATCCTCAACATCATGTAATCTAGGAATCCCCAACTCACTGAGTCATAAGCTTTCTCAAAATCAACTTTAAATATCAAACACTCCTTCTTAGCCTTTTTAGCCTCATCAACAACTTAGAGTGACAGTACCATCTAGTATCTTTCTATCAGCTAAGAAGGCACTTTGAGAATCAGAGATTACAGAATTAAGAGCCATTTTTAATCTCCCAACTAGAATTTTAGCCACTATCTTATATAAACACCCAACCAAGGAGATGGGCCTAAAGTCATTTAGTTTCTGGGGACAATTTACCTTTGGCACTAATGTAACAAATGGAGCAGTAAAATCCCCATGCAGAGAAGCATTTTCAAAAATATCTCTTAACAGATTAACACCATCAAATTTAATCATAACCTAGAAATGCTTAATAAAGGCAAAGTTATACTCATCCTGGCCTGGAGCTCTGTTGCTTTCACGACTTTGAACGACATCATCAATCTCTTCCACTTAAACGGTCTCACTAGCCAATTCTGTTGAAATTCGGAAATACTGTTAAAGGCCACACCATCTAGCTTTGGTCTTTCATGAAATTTCTCAGTAAACTGTCTTTCAAAATGAGAGTGAATTAACTCCCTAATCCCATCAACCTGATCCACCCATTGATGTTTGTCCCATAATGCATTAATATGATTAGATTTCCTTCTCAAATTAATACATATATGGAAGTACCTAGAATTGGAATCTCCTTCTCTTATCCATCTCAACTTAGACTTTTGGAAGAGCAAACAATCATTCACTTTCATACTATGCCGAAAGCTCAACACAGCTTCCTTCCTTTCCTTTAATTCAACTGGAGTCAAGATACCCACTTCTACCTTCTTATATGTCTTAGCAATAATTTCTTTAGAATTTTTTATTCTAGTATCCAAATTCCCCCCCCCCCCCATTCAGCTTTAACCACTCCTTTATATCCCCCTTTAAAAACTACGTTTTTTCTTTTAACACGAAAGCTCTCCACCCTTGAACATCGTATTCTGCCCACTTCTCGTTCACCAACATCTCAAACCTAGGTTCCTTTAACCACCAATTTTGAAACCTGAATAGCTTGGGTACCAATCAACCGAGTTGCTCCTAAGGATGAAACGGAAATAATCTGAAACACCTATTTCTAGTGCCCATAACCCAGCACTCTTCCACACCTTCCACCAATCTTAAGAAACCAGCATTTTGTCAATCCTACTCATTACAGAACCGTCAATTCTATACCAAGTGAAGCCTCTTCCTAATAAAGGAATTTCCTCAACCTCTGCATCAGCCACAAATTTACAGAAGTCCCTAATCTTAGAGCCCCTGGTCCAAACATTGATACCCTTCCTTTCATTCATGCTCAGAACTGCATTAAAATCACCTAACAGACACCACAATTTTACCCTTGAGTTTCTCATAAAAGATAAGATATCCTCCCACAACTTCCTTTTTCCTTGGTCCTCATAGGGAGCATACACATCAACAAAAACACATTCTACTTGTTGATCTTTCCATTCTAACTGCACTCCAAGAAAACCATCCCCTTCAAAATAACTTTGAAACAGAAAGAGATCATAATTCCATATACATAGTAAACCACCAGAATTCCAATTGGCCTTTTTGAACCTATTATCACACTTTGAGCTACCTCATATACTTTCACATAATTTATCATCCATCTCCTTTAGCTTTGTTTCTTGAACCACCACTAAACTTGCTTTTTCACCTCTTACCAACAACTTTAATTTCATCTGTTTCACCCTACTCCCAGACCCCTAATGTTAAAAGGCAACAGATTCATCATTAAACCATACCTGGATTCCCATCAATTGCCGCAAACGCCTCTTAGTCCCTGACATCGAGAATTGCAAAAGGATCTATAAGAGCATCGCTCTTCTCCGCTGAAATTACACCCAATTCGACACACCCTCTCCATACAGATTCTTTGTCAAAATCCATCTCATGACCCAAGACCGCCGCGTTGCAACAAGAAATGCCGAATTTGTGATGGAAAAATTACACCCAGAGGAGACATTAGACGGGGATGAAGGAACCTCATCTTGAACCAGAGACATGGAAGGAGAAAGAGATCCTTTAGATTTCAACGACGACCTTCCACGTTTCCTTTTGAGCTTTCCTCCACGATCCTTATGACTCACAAAACCCTACTGAATTGATTAAGGAAGAGAGGCCTTCTTTTCTTCTTCTTCCTCTCATTGCGCACCTTGTGGATTTCAGAATAAGGTGAGATTGGTGAACGAGGTCCACCTACAGATCAATCAGTGCTCCCTTCACCACTAAACCCCCCATGATGACCAAACTGATAGGAAGACCAGCCTTAGATTGTGTTGCATCAGGGCTAATTTTGCTAGAGCCCAAATTTGGAGAAGTGCTCTCACTAACATCAGTTAGGCCTACTAACTCAACGCTAGGGAAGGCCCAATACTGACTTAAATCAATGAAGCAAGGGTCAGCATAAAATATTGGAGAAGGCCCAAGAACTTCTTCCCGTGTCTCATTTACCCCACCTTGACTGTTGCATTCACTAGAATTTTCTACGCATGCTCCAACAGAATAATTTTCCCCCACTTTATTATTTAATGACCAATCCTTATTACTCAATACCTCAACCCCACTAGGAGACAAAGAGGAAGCTGCTTTTACATTTCCCACTACAGTACCATCATTCACTCCATTCCCATGCATGCCTACGTGCATTACTTCCTTCTGATTTTCCAAATTCTTTCCAGATCCAGACCCCCTGACAGACCCTTCAGCTCCCCTGAACAACTGCTGATTTGGCTGTTCATAATTTTCCAAAGCTAGATCCTCCTCATCATCCTTATTGCATATTGAATCTGGAACCATGGATTTCAACAACAAATCCTCTGAACATGGAGACTCTGGCGAATAGAACATCTTCTTTCTATATTCTTCAGGAACACGAAAATCAACATCTCCAAACACTTCTTTGATGATTCTAATATTAAAAACAATACCATCGATCTCAACACGGACATTCAAATTAAAGGGATTTGGCATAGGAGTTTTAATAAGGACCCTTGCTACATCAAGTCTTTCCTTCTCCCTTGTGTTGTTATCTAAATCCACAAAGGATTCTCTACCAAAAACCAAGAATCTGAAGAATTTCTCCCCCCAAACGTGCAAAGGAATTGCATAGCATTTTAACCAAGTAACACGCTCCTTCACCACAAAGTTAGGACTCCAATAATCATGTAAAAGAAATTGGGCTCCAACTTTTCCTTTGCACCTTGAACCACTTCTGACAGAGATTCTAAATCTTCCCCTTCAATTAAAACTAAATCAACACCCATTCGGGTTGTTTTAACAGAGAACAAACCCAATCTAAACATCTCATCTTGCATTAGAAACAGGTGAAAAGGACTCTTTACTTTCCCAAAAAAACATTTCTTTAATCTTTCAATCTCTTCTTTCTCAGGAATGAAACTTCGATGGAACCCTTCATCTGCAACCTTATCTTTTTGTCCCCCATCCCCAATCTTCCTTACCTTCTGAGTCCCTGCCACTGCTTGAGCAAAAGAGACCCCAGCCGTAACTTTATTCAAATTTGATAAGTTTCTTCACTCACATACTATTTCCCTATACTGCGCAGTATTGGGTGCGTGATCTCTATCGAATCTGGGGAGATTAACGTGAATCTTCTTGCCCCCAATGAAAATATTATTTAGCTTGCATTCCATCTCCTCGAGGTTTGCCAACCTCTAGAATCTAACAAAACGAAACCTCTTCCCGTATCTATCTCTTTTATTCGGAATGAAAACCTCATTTACTTTTCCCCATTTCTGAAAAAGATACCACATTTCCATGGATCCCCAATCATCAGGTATATTAGTTAAGAAGAAAGACATAAACTTGTCATTCTTCTTAACCAACCTACCCTCCTGGACAGTGATCTTACCTACATCTGGAGAAGAAACACCTCTAGCATACCACTTCCTAGTTTTCTTTCTCACTGTCTCCCAGCCCTTCTCTTCCCCTCTTCCACCCTCATCCCCGCCAAGCTCACTGCCTACAAACCCTTTATCTTTCTCACACCAAACACTCATGGCTTTCCAACTTCTCTCTCTCACTACTTTCTCTCTCTCATCTTTTTTGATCTAGTTTCAATGAGGTCTTAGAACCCTAAATTGGAAGGAGAAGAACGATTAGAATGCGAAAGAGAAAAGGATGGGGTGAGAAATCGCCACCCTAACCGAGGTTAGAGATAAGATCATTGTAGCATCGCAACATTGATGTTGGGAACCAATGATGAGATTGCAATTCAAGTTCTATAGCACTTTGCTAAGAACCCTGTTGTAGCATAGAATTTAGGTAGGTGGTTCGTAAACTTATGAGGTATGTGTGGATTTAATGGTGAAAAGAGAAGAAGAAGAAGAAGAAGAAGAAGAAGAAGAAGATGATGATGAAGGAGAGAGGGGAAGGCTTAGGTGAAGAGGATAAGGGGAGAGAGTGTTGTGTGAATAATTTGTTATCAATGTAATTAAGTTTTGGTTAGTTAGTTTTCTGTTATGTGTTTTGGGCTTGTTTGCAATTAGTTGTAAAATTCTATTTTTTGCTAAAGAGTCCCTGTCACAAATGTATAAGTACCATGTGCTCTAATATTCATAATCAATGGGAATAAGATTACTTTTAGAGCTTAATACTTTCTTCTTCTCTACTACTGCTTTTGGTGTGTGTCTTCCGCGTGTAAGGTCCAACATTGGTATCAGCAACATCAGGTTGAAGATTTAGGGAGTGAGTAATCATGAAAGGGAATAATTTTCCAGCACACTTGCCTATCTTGGATGGCAAGAACTACGATAAGTGGTGCATTCAAATGAAGGTGATCTTCGGGATGCAGGACGTGCTGGAGAATGTTTAAGAAGGATTGAAAGAACTCGACAAGGCTGCCACTGATGCTCAGAAATTGGCGCATCGTGATCTCAAGAAACACGATTGCAAGGCTCTTTTCCTCATACATCAATGTGTTGATGCAGGTAATTTTGAGAAAATTTCAGCTACAGGATCAGCTAAGGAGGTGTGGGAGATCTTTGAGAAGTGCTATGCGGGATCAACTAAACTAAAGAAGGTTAGGTTGCAGACCTTGCAGCGGCAATATGAGCTGCTTCAAATGAACGATCAAGAAGATGTCACAGCCTACCTTGGTCGCGTCCATTGTGAATCAAATGGCAGCATGTGATGAGAAGTTAAAGGAACAACAAGTGGTTGATAAGGTTGTTAGAACTCTAGCACCAAAATTTGATCACATTGTTGTTGCCATCGAGGAGTCCCGGAACTTGGAAGTAATGAATTTGGAAGAGTTGCAGGAATCACTTGAGGCACACCAGCAGAGAATGAATGAGAGGAATGGTGCAAACGGTACTGAGCAAGCCTTGTTTGTAGCGAATGGCAAAAAGAGTAGTGGAAAAGTTAAGAAGAAGAAAGGCAAGTTGCAGAACAAGAATGATGTTGATGCTGGAACAGACAATGACCTATCTGCTTCAGATAGGGAGGATACTTAAGGTAAATCTGGTAGGAAGAAGTTTAATAAAAGAAACATTCAATGTTATAATTGTCAGGGATGGGGGCATTTTGCTAAAGAATGCACTAATCCAAAGAAGCTAAGACAAAGAGTTGAAGAGGCTAAGATGGCTACAGAAGAAGATTCAGATGATGGGCATGTCATTTTGATGGTAACCACTGCACTTGGAGACAAAGAAGAGGAGGATTCAAGCTGGTATCTTGACATTGGATGCTCCAATCACATGACTGGTCGCAGGGATTGGCTAGTTGACATAGATGAAGGAGTCAAAAGCAAGGTCAAGTTTGCTGATGACAGTGTGATGCGAGCTGAAGGGATGGGAAAGGTCGTGATCTAGACAAAAGATGGCAAGACTTCATACATTTTGGATGTTCTTTATGTCCCTAACATGAAGAACAATCTCTTGAGTCTTGGCTAGCTTATGCAGAAAGGTTATAATATGACATTGCAGAACAACATGTTGAAGATCTATGGAGCCTCGGGTAAACTGGTTATGGCATCAAAGATTTGGCCATCTAAACTGCAGCTACCTTGAACAATTGGATTCAGCAAGTTTGGTTTCTGGACTGCCCAAAATACAGCAACCAAAGTCAGTATGTGATAATTGTTGTTTATCCAAATAGACAAGGAAGTCTTTTAAGCATACTATCTCTCCAAGATCAACATCAGCCTTGGAACTGGTATACTCTGATGTGTGTGGCCCTTTTGAGGTAGAATCATTGGGAGGTAACTCGTACTTTGTTTCCTTTCTAGATAATTTTACTAGGAAAACTTGGATTTACTTACTGCAAAGAAAGAGTGGTGTTTTTGAAGTTTTCAAATGGTTCAAGGCAATGGCAGAAAAGGAGCAACAGAAAAACATTCAAACTCTGAGATCCGATGGTGGTGGAGAATACACCTCGAAGGAACTTGAAGAATTTTGTGTAGCAGCAGGTATTACACATGAGGTAACACCACCATACACACCCCAGCATAATGGAGCATCAAAAAGATTGAACAGGACCGTGTTAAACATGACCAGGTGTATGTTAAGGAATTTCAATCTTCCTAAGAATCTTTGGGGTGAGGCAGTCTCTACATCTGCTTATCTTCTCAACAAAAGTCCTAGCAAGAGGTTGAGAAATGTCACACCAGAAGAAGCATGGTCAGGTAATAAGCCAAATGTTTCTCATTTGAGGATTTTTGGTTGTCTTTGTTACAGACATGTTCCGGATTAGCTGAGGAGGAAGCTACACAACAAGGGAGAACCAGTGCTCATGGTTGGTTATCATAGCACAGGAGCATACAGATTGTATGATCCTATTTCATAAAAAGTTTTTGTTAGCTGTGATGTGATCTTTGATGAAGGGAGAGGGTGGAATTGGAACTCAGAGGCTGTTTCAGATGCTATTGGCAGTTGGTTAAGTTCTGAGGGAGAGAATTATGTTACTGCTTCTGCTGAGATTGATGATATTGATGATCAACATGAAAGATCGGAAGCTAAACCAAGTCTTAGACCTCAGAGAACTAGAGCTGCTCGTAGAAGATTTGATGACTATGAGGTCTATGCAGATGATAGAATCAATGATGATGGTTCTCTGGCTCGTGAAGGCGATGCTGATCAACATGATCTGGTCCATTCAGAACTTAATACTTTCTTCTTCTTTGCTACTGATTTTGGTGTGTGTCTTCCACGTGTAAGGTCCAACATAATTGAGGCACTAGGGTTTATTGTCCCCCTTTTAGGATCCCTTGACTACTCTTTTATAAAGTGGGTCATATCCCCTTTTTTTGGGTGCAAGTAGTACTTACATTTGGATGTGTTCAAAGGTGGTTAAAAAAGCACATTATATAGAAAGCGAACTATATGTTAAAGTGTTAGGAGCAGATTGGACTCTTAGCACACTACCACATGCGCGCAAGATCTCAAAGAGAATTCCGCGGTATCACTATGGCGTCGTCCTACCAAAGCGTTTTAGATCTACTAAGCATTCTTTTAAGCATTAATATTCAAGTATCTCTTAGTATAATTAACTTTAGTTAATAATAATTAGGTGAGGATCCCAAAAATAGCCCCCTTGCACTTGAGAAAGAAATTTCTCAAGTATTTCTTTCTTAAGTGCAGTAATATTGAAGCCTTACCATTTCTTTATGCTGCGAGAAGCTTTATCCCTGAAAAATAATTTAATCATGCTACAGAGAACTTTCTCAATAAAATTATAATCATTTTGCGAGCTAGAAGAGATTGTATCAATGACTATATAATAGTCTACACTTCAAAGCATGTTTGTAAAAAAAGTTAAAGACTTCTATGACTAAAAGTATTAGTAGGCACTCATGAGAGGCAATCTAGCGTTATGAGATCATTCCTTATATTAGGAAGTTCCGTAGTTATTATTTTGAGCATTTGTGTTCGTCTTTCTCGTTTGTTAAGGCATCTTTCATAGAGTGTCTTAGTTAGAGAGCGTAAAGCTTCCATTCAATGCTACTAAGTATTTTTGTATAAATAATTTGTATAAATAAATAATATGTATGAGTGCATCAAATATAATTCGTGAATATAATATACGAATACCGTGAATGTATTATCCGCTTGATAAAGTGTTACATTTCAACTTACCACTTGCAACTCGGTGTCTGGTTTGTTTTCATGATTTCAGATGTAGTGCTTTGATAAATATTAGTTGCTTTGTTGCATTTGCTTTTCCTTTTGGTTCCTAACTTTTATATCTGGACTTCTCATACACACCTTCTATATTTCAGACTTTCTTGCCCGAGTCTAAAATGTGTTTTTCTACGCAATTCACGGTTAAGTATCATACGCGCTTTCCATATTAGGGAGTTCACTTTTTGATTTTGATCTAGTACGTGCTAACTGTGTATTGCATCATTGGGTTTCATATATGCTTTCTTCATATTGCATTGTCAAGCTCGATATGCCATTTTTTCTTTTTTTCATGCTAATTGTAGTTGGATGCTTTAACTTGGTGTTTTCTTCATCTTCTATAGCCCCTTCTTTATGGATATATGCTATCAATGACATATATTCATAAAGAATTACATAATAATTAAGTTCATACGAGTGTTCCCTTTTATCGCTTGTAGGGTTAATTTCCCCTTTTGGTTAGCATAAGAAAATCACAAAAGTCACACACATATATATAAAGAATTGCTTGCGTTGTTTACCTTTGTTAAATTATACATGGGTGGCATATACATAAAGGCTAGCATGCACATCTATCATGCAAAAGTAGAGTGGTTCGCTCTTAACCAAGTCTATAATTTCAAGTGATATTGAGTAGACTAGTTCATATTTGATTAGTTTGACATATTTACTATACAGTTCATGAATTGGTTCACTCTCACCCGACTGTGTTTGTTTACAAACTAATGAGTTGGCCGGTTCGTTTTTGAGCAACCTTTGTTTGGTTGAATGATAATTAGTGCTTGTTTGGGTAATAATCCATACTTGTTTCAGTAATACTCAGTGCTTGTTTCGGTAATAACCAGTACTTATTCCAGTAATAATCATCCGTACTTGTTTCAGTATTATTCAGTGCTTGTTTCGGTAATAATCAGTACTTGTTCAAGTAATAATTTTCGGTAATAATCGGTTTGCATTCAACCAACTTTGCTCATACAATTGATAATACTTGAAGGGTAGAGGGTGCAAACAAATTATAGTGCCACGTGTGTAGTGCACAGTATGAATTGGTGGTAAGGAATCAACATAATCACCACGAAACATATTCTAACTCAAGTTTGCAAGCTAATAGAGCAATTTATTATTATTATTATTATTATTATTATGACGCATATTGGAAGATAAAAAACTACCTGCTAAATTTGATGATGTGTTGCGTTGGTGTTGTAGCGTACTCGAATACCCGGGGCAAACAAATAATTAGTATGCATGCGCAAAGTAAACTCACACAAGTCATATGAATGAGGTGATGTTAATTACAAGTCAAATAATGCTAGTCAACTTAAGCTACTAATTAACTGACATGAGACTTTTAATTCAAGTTGGGAAGTATTAAATATGTTGTATCAAGCAAGCGGAAGATTATTAATCAGAACAACTTTTATTTAAGAGAAAGTTAGAAAAGCGACCTTTACTATGCAGCGTGCCCATGCCCAGCGTCTTCCATTGGTTCTTGTGTGCAACGTACTAATATGTAGTCGTTCTCCACTAACTGTTATACACATCATATTCAGGTTCTAACGCTTTCTCTCGGTTCTTGTACGCAATTACTTGAGGCAAGTTAGAGAAAATATCAACAAATCTATAAGAAAATAAAATAACTAAATAAATAAATAAGTAAGTAAGATAGATTGAACAGTAAAATGATAAGAGAGCACTTTCCTGCACCATGCCAATGAAATGGTAAAACAGAGGTTGGCTTCCACAGGATAGGGCCTCTGTTCAAACTTGATTTCTCATTCCACAAGTCTGATGATCCGACTGTTAAATACAAAGATCTTGATGTTGCTAATTCTTTATTGCATAGTGTGCACACGCATATTGTCCTCCGCTGACTCTTATATGCAGCGTACTCGTATCCCAGCATATTTATGTCCTAGCATTTTCCATTAACTCTCTTTGCACGGCGTATTCATGTTTTGGCATTCTGTACACATTCATGCGCACCGCAAGCTCTTGCATGAGCATTCTCCATCAATTCTTGTCCACAACAGGTTAATGTTTTAGTTGTTATGCGCTTTGACGAGAAATGCGCACTGAAAAGAAGTGCGCTCTGACGAGAAATGCACTCTGACGAGAAGTGCGCTTTGAAGGGAAGTGCGCTCCGATGGGAAGTGCGCTCTGACAGGAAGTGCGCTCTAACAGAAAATGTGAGTTGTCCCCATCAAACAAGTCATCAACAAAAATTCTGACAAAATATAAAAAGATGTGACTTTACAGGTTTGGACTTAAATTTATTAGCTTCTCAAAGGTATTGTCCTTTCTAGTATCTACTCATGCCTTTTCTTTTCACAAACTAACATTTTTCTTAATTTTTCTTACATTACTACATTGCTTGATTAGTTGCCAGCTATCACACACAACACATGCATATTACTCTAATGATTTAGAGGCCATGTGCATATAATGAATTGGGGTTCAAGTAACACAGGATAATTTAAAATAACAAAAAGCATGAAGTTAAAATAATAGTAATAATAATAATAAAACAAAATAAAATAAAAAGAAAAGGAAAAAAAAAATGATACTGCCCTGTATGTGCAACCATGAAAAACATATGAACCTTCACCTCTGAAGGGTGCTGCGTGAACAGAGGAAGGTGGATAGAGAAGCAAACATTTCAATGAAACAGGGCTGTTGCTCATAAAACAGAGCTATTATTCACCCTCGATTTTCCCCGCTAGATAGATCGAATCAACAATCTGACCGTTGAATATGAAGAACATGATGCCTAGGATCTACTGACAAAATTTTAGCTCGATCTAACGGTTAAACAATTTTCTAGAGCGAATCTAAAAAACCTGCAAGTGAAAAACGTGATTCTTGCTGTCTCCAATTCGAACTTGATTTTTCCTTCCTCAGATCTTAAATCGACGATCCGACCGGTCAGAATGAAGCTATGAACGTCTTAAGGCTTCCATAAAATTTTCAGCTCGATCCAACGGTTAAATAATAATCTAGATCCATATTTCTAAACCTGTATAGTGCTTGAGCGAAAATGGGTCTCTTCTTTCTCTTCTTTTTTCTGTTATGGTTTCTCCCATTTCATTCACACAAACCTCCCCGGCAATGGCGCCAATTGTTGTAGCATAGAATTTAGGTAGGTGGGTTCGTAAATTTATTAGGTATGTGTGGATTTAATGGTGAAAAGAGAAAAAGAAGAAGATAAAGGAGAGAGGGTAAGGCTTAGGTGAAGAGGATAAGGGGAGAGAGTGTTGTGTGAATAATTGAGGCACTAGGGTTTATTGTCCCCCTTTTAGGATCCCTTGACTACTCTTTTATAGAGTGGGTCATATCCCGTTTTTTTGGGTGCAAGTAGTGCTTACATTTGGATGTGTTCAAAGGTGTTTAACAAAGCGCATTATATAGAAAGCGAACTATATGTTAAAGTGTTAGGAGCGGATTGGACTCATAGCACACTACCACATGCGCACAAGGTCTCAAAGAGAATTCCGCGGTATCACTATGGCGTCGTCCTAGTGAAGCGTTTTAGATCTACTAAGCATTCTTTTAAGCGCTAATATTCAAGTATCGCTTATTATAATTAACCTTAGTTAATAATAATTAGGTGAGGATCCCAACAAACCCTATCAATAGAAACTAAGCTCTCAATTAAGAAATTCTATTTCAAAATGATCAAAGTTCTGTTTTACAAAGCAAAAAATGTATTTATAGGTGACCTAAAGCCCCTAAACGCTCCAAACGGCCAAAACAGGAAAAGCCAGCGCGTTAGCACAAGTTGAAAAGCTGTGTGCACAGGTGCTCACTGCTTCTACGCGTGCTATAAGGTCCAAAACTAGTGTGCCCGCCCAGCCTTTTGGCTCTACTTTGTTCTGGCGCGCTATACCAGGTCTAGGAGTTGTTCTGACACGTTCAAACAAGTCCATGGAGTGTGCTAACAGGCAAACTGCAACTTAAACCACAAAATGAAGTACAAACTCAACGGATAATAATCCTAATGAGCTTATTGCATCATGAGGATGCTAAAAAAACCTAACAGCTAAAAGCTTCAAATAATGGTTTGCTTGCTATCCTCTTGAATCTTCGCATCCATCAAGCCATGCTCACACCAGAAGAGATAGAGATGATAAAAGGAAAAATAAAATAAGAAGAACAGAGAGAGGGGCGCTGGTATGAGGAAGAAAAGAGAACAATGAAAAAAAAAAATGAAAATGATGAAGAAGTGAAGGAAGAGGTGCTCCACAACCAGGAAGGTAAGAGAAAGGAAGAAAAAGATCAACAGAGAAGGGCTTCGTGTGAACCTTGGAGTGTTGGTCTTTTTCTTTTTTCTTTTTCCTTGTTTTTAAAACTTTAGTACCATCTCTTTTTTTTTCAATTCTTTTTTTTCAGCCCAATTCTTCTATTTTGATTCCATGTTCAGCCCAATTCTAAAACCAAAATTTCGCCCTTTTTTTATAGATGTTTTCCCACTTTAATCTTTCAATTCTTATAAACAAAACACAATAAACTAGAAATAACATGTTTTTTTTCCATTTAATAACATTTTGATAAGAAAAATAATAAAATCAATTATGAAAATTTTTTTCTAGAATATGAACATTTTTATTACTGTGAAATTTTATGTATATGATTATAAGATAACAACTTTGAATCCAATAGAAGATTTTGAAAAAAAAAGGTTATGCGATAAAAATTATTTAGAATATAAAAATAAATGTAAATTTACACCAGTGACCCGTGTAAACAAATTAAACTTTTTCTTTTCTTGTACTTTTTATTTATATGGATAAATGCAAATGAGGTGCATACACTATTTTGTTATTAACAAATGCAGGATAACATTTTACTGGTTATAATTGCTTAGCAATTTATGATCCATTCACGGTGTTGGAATTTTTCTTTTCATGATGTTGTGAATTAGGAATCATGTTGTTCTTGCATTTAATTGATAATAATTGCATTTTGAGCTCCGACAAATGAAAGGGTTTTCAATTTGTGATTTTTATGGCTGGGAGACCTTTTTATTCATACCATTTATCTTCACTAAAAATAATTAATAATAGTAATATGATATAAAAAAAATTGGCTCTGACCTTAACTCATGTCTTGGCTCTGGCCCACATGTTTAATTGCATAAAAAATAATTGGTCTTAATTTGACACTAATCTTTGCCTTGTGATCTTTCGGCCTTGACTCTACTTGATCGGGGTTGGGTTAAATGGCTCATTTTTACACTTTTAAATTTTAGAAATGTAACGCCCAGCTCTTTTACAAAAAGGCAAAATAGTTCCTAATGATGCACAACTACACAATTCTACATTAATAACAAAATATTATTTTTGCTATAGTAGTACCAAAAAAATTAATTTTCTATAAGTGGAAGTGTTATGATTGTACACCAATCACTACTGGTTAGATACACATGTTACCAAATTATAGAAGCAATACCTTTAAAATTAATTTTATTATATTTGTATATAAGATTAATTTCCTCATATTTTACACGTAGACATCATGGGTTTGAGTTATCTTATAGGAGCTAACTTTTTATTTATTTATTTCTTTTGTAGCAAACAAAGAATATAATTTAAAATTAATCAATTTTTACTGTATATAAAAATGCATTCCAAAGAAAAATCTAATTGTAAGGTAAATAATAAAAATATAGATATAAAGTTAAAAAAAATTATGTTTATATATCAAGAAATAAATAAAGTAAATATTGAATATTTTCCAATATCTTTTTTAATAATTTTCAATGGATTTTTTATTTATTATATTCATCCTCTTGACATATATTAGTGGACATAATATTTATAATTGCTGGCTATTTTTGCAAGAATATCCGCGCACTAGTTAGCTTTAGTAGATTATGTGTCACCGACACAACCCTTGTATTGAGACGTTATGGGTTTGAGTTGTCTTACAGAATTTGGTTTTTTATTTGTTTATTTCATTTAAAGCCAAAATAAATATAATTTAAAGTTAATTAATTGTTACCATTTATTCCAAAGAAAAAACTTTTGAATAAGGAAAATATTAAAGTATAGATAAGTTAAATAAAAATATGTATATACGTGCCGAGAAACAAAGTAAATATTGAACACTTTTCAATATCTTTTATAATATTTATAAGTAAGTTTTTTTATTTATTCATTATCTTGATATATTAGTGAAGTAATACTTATAAATTCTGTTTCTACTATATTTTTTTTATAAGGATTCGAATCGATGACCTACTACTCAAATAGTACTCTTCAACCATCTGACCAATCTGTTAGATGCCTGTTTCTACTATATAAGTACCCTTCATATTTGAATTTCAACTATACTTATAATGTTTGGTAAAAATATATAATAATAATAGTAGATTCAAAAAATAATCTTCTAGTAAGATAAATATATATTAAAAATAATTTTGCTAATATACACCCACATGCTTTTTAGAAGAAGTGCGTTAGCAAGTTATAACTTGAAATTTTAAAATACATCCACAAGGTGTAGCTTGCTAACGCACTCCTTCTATAAAACAAGTGGGTGTACGTTAGCAAGCCCTACATGAGTTTGCTAATGTACACCCATTTGTTTTATAGAAGGAGTGCATTAACAATTTATAATTAGATTTTTTAAAATACACCCAAAAGGTGTAGCTTGCTAACGCACTCTTTATAGGAAATAGGTGGAGGAAATAGGTGGGTGTACGTTAACAAACTCTATATATATATATATCACGAAACAAACAAAGTAAATATTGAATGTTCATCTTTTCTAATAATTATAAGTAGTTTTATTTATTCATTATCTTGACATATATTAGTGAATGTAGTAATTATAAATTTTCCTTTGTTACATATTACTTGAAAAGCTTAATTTTATAAAATTTAGGGTAAAATGTAAAAAGTATCATTGAGGTTTTATAAAATAGCACAAAATACCAAACTTAAAATAAATTAGCATTCGACACTAATTTTTTCTATAACATGCACTAATAGCAAAGGAATAGTCCATTAATCAGAATATTCTTATTACTAAACACAGTTAAATCTCTCTCTATTAATATGTACATGTAGTGTTAATACTTGGAGTACTTTTTATTCTCTTGTTCAAATATATTCCTTCTTTTACAGGTAAAAAAAAATATGTCCTCATTTTTTTCTGTAAGTTAAACAAAAATAATTTTGCCATCAATTGATTTTCATGCAAAATTCATTTACTGAATTTTCTCAAGGACGCCCGTTGAATCTTTTTTCATAAAACAAAAAATATTTTTTTTGTGAATAAAAAAATTATTTTTTTTGTGAATAAAAAATTAAATAATTTACAAATGAGCTAAACAAGCCAAGTTCAACATTTATTATTGCTTCATAAGATAAGTTACTGCTTTGCTATCATATTTGGTGGACAAGATTTATACAAAATATATAGAGCATCTCCTAAAATTTAATTCTAATAGCCTAAAATATGTAATATTAGTATTAGTATTAGTTAAAATCATTGTTATAGCACATGAGAAACTCTTTATGTCACCACACTGACACCATAAAATAGGAAATAACCACCTTACACGGAAGCCTGTGAAAAGTATAAAGTCTTCAATAACCCAAAGGTTAACATTAGATAATAGCAAAGTAATAGTAAATGTAATAAGTAGCAAGACATAAGTAGCTGTAAATGTAACCAAATGCTCCATAAATTTTTTTTTATTTTATAAAAAACTTAGTTATTGTATATTATTATCTATTTCTCTCTTCTCTTATTTCTAATTAATTCAAACAAAGGAATAAAATTACATAATTTTGTTCTTCTACATTTTTCTCCAACTAAATATCACCTCATTTCATTTCTATTTTAACTCTTCCACCATTCTTTAATTTCTTACTCTCATTCCTATTTCTTTCTCTACTATTTTTTCACTCAGTCAAATGAAATGTGAAGGGTATTTTAAGTACACTTTCATATTAAATATTTTTTAAAATTTAAGTTAACTCATATTTTATATCTTCCATATATCTCAACTTTTAAAAAAAATGAAAAACAAATAAAGTTGGTAAAAAATACAAACTTAATAAATATATTTAGAAAAATCTATAGTATTCATACTTTAAATGAAATAAATTTATGTTTTTATTTAGAAATAACTTATATTATTTAGACTTTAAATAAAAAAATTATTTTAAAGTCATTATTTAAATAAAATTTAAAGTCTAACGGGTTAGCCCCTTTAATAAGAAAAAATATTGAATGATAAAATTTATTTTTAGAATTAAGTATTTTAATCAAAAGAAATCAAACAATAAAAATGATAAAGCAATTGACATACCAAATTTTTTAAAAAAAGAATATATTCTTTTCTAAATGTATATATTGCTTATAAAATAATATTATTGATTCCTGTAACAATTGCTTCAGAAGAAGCTTTTCAAAATTAAAATTAATAAAACTCATTTAATTAATGTCAATAATGTCTCAACAAAAATTAAATAGATTTGACTTTATTTTATATAACGTTTTGAAAAAATAAACTGTAAAATGAGAATTGACTTTACTAATTTTATACTGCAAATCATTTTGTGTCTCTAAAAGTAAAAATATGAAATTTCGATAAACTTAATAAATTATTGTTATTAAGAAAAAACAACAATTTTTAACTTTGCTTTAAGTCTCTATATATAAGTATTGAGTCGCCTTTTAGGCCACAAGCAATTCATGTCTCACGAGATTGATTTTTTAAAAAATAATTAAATAACAATTTTTTTTCAAAATATTACATATAATATATATACGTGTAAATATTTTATATACTATTACATTTTAAAAAATAATAAAACTGTTTTACTAAATATAAACATATAAGATATATGTAATTTATTTAATACAATGGTATTGCCATTTGAATACATGATTGGTTAGTTAAGCACTATAGCTGATCTATTATATCATATATTTTTCTTAGCTGAGAATTATCAAAGCGCTAGTTTGATATGGTGTTTTTTTGGTGCCTTTCATTTAGTGCACTAACTTGAGTTTGACTTTGTCTATCTAACATTTATTTTTATTCTTTTGTTTAATCGAATTAAAATGAGAGAAGAGATAAACAGAGAGAATGATATAAACTTATTATAATTTAAATAATATACATTAATTCAAATAGAAAAGAATATATATTTTTTAAAAATTAAATTATTATAAGAGTTAAATTAAATCTATAAAAATTGAATTGGGTTGATATATGAAATGGGGAAGGCTTGGATAAGTTGCAAATTGAGAGAAAAGAGAGCGATGAAGTTTCTAGAGAAAGCCATAGATGATGGATCTAACGGGTTAGCCCATTTATTTAAAACTTAAGTCTAGTGGATTAGCCTATTTAAATAAAACTTATATAAGTTTTTAAAATCATTTATAAAGTTGATCTTGCAGGTTAGTCCATTTATAAAATCATTATATTAAACTATAATTAAAAAGTTCAAGACATTTGATATAAAATTATAATAACAAAAAATATTTTTTAAAATTATAGTCTAAATTATGCAAGTTATGTGTTAAAAAATTTTAAATTTATTTCATTTTTTTATCAGTCAAAAATATATATTAATACAAATTAAGAGCACAAAAAGTGCTAAAGTAGATATCCAAAGAGAAAAAAAAAAACAACACGGGTCTAAATAATAGCAGGCACCCCAACAAGACAAGAAGTCAACAACCAAAAAATAAACAACAGGAATAAACAAATAGAACATGGAGCAAATTTCAAGCCATCAATAGCACTCATGGAGGCTACAGAAGCAAGCTATTTGTGTAAATTTATTTCATTTAAAGTCAAAATAATATAAGTTTTTCTAAATACAATTATTAAGTTTGTAACTTTTTTACCAACTTTATTTTGTCTTTTTTTTCTTTTTTCTTTAAAAAAAGTTGAGATATATACAAGATATAAAATATGAGTTAACAACATTTGAATTAAAAAATATACAATAGAAAAGAGTATTTAAAATACTATTTCGTATTTTGTTTGACTCAGTAAAGAAATAGGAGAGAAAGAAATAAGAAAGAGATTAAGAAATTAAAGAAATGAGGAAGAGTTAAAATAACAAAGAAATAGAGTGCTATTTAGTTAGAGAGAAATATAGAAAAAAAATATTGTGTATTTCATTCATTTGTTAGGATTAATTAAAAATAAGAAAAGAGAGAAATAGATAATAATATAAAATGATTTAGTTTGTAAAACATTAAAATTTATAATTAAATTAGTATATAATAAAAATAACATAAATGATATACAAATTAAATAGTATAAATTAATTCAAATAGACAATAATATATATATATATATATTAAATAAAGACTTAAATAGATAAAATATTAAACTCCAATGGTTGGCTTAGCGGTATAAGGCCCTGCTAAGTTCATAGGAGGGACGATCAGCGGAAGGTCCATGGTTATACAAAAAAAAAATAGATAAAATATTATGTATAAAAATATCAAAAATTGAATTGATTTGATATTTGGTGGGAGAGTAGCTTGAGTAAGATGAGAGTATGAAGAAAAGAGATTAAAGAATATTACAATAGTTTAAGAATATGTGTTTAAATTTCAAAAAATGTTGTTTTAATATTAGAAATTTGTTTACAATATTTAAAAATTAGCTTCAATTAGATGATTTGAACGAATTAAACACATGTTAATGTTAATTAATAAGAGGAATAACATGAAGAAACAAATTTGTTCTTCATAAATATCACCTTTTTATTTTAGTGGCATAGGGTTCACTTTATAAAACATCCATAATATTATAGGGACCTTTGCTAAAAAATTAAATTTCTGTTACAAAAAAGAATCTACTAATTTAAACATATAAACGCTGGTAAAGATTCCAATGGCATAAACTATGCCAGACACACTGCGAGTACCCTATAATGACCCTTCTTAGACCTCATCATTGCTACTAAAACCCCTCATCAATCCTAGTAGCTTTAAAATTATTAATTATCACAAAAAAATCATTATTTATTAATGTTTTTTCTCTATTAGATTAATTACTGTCAATATAAATTTTGTTTAAGTGTGTGACTTGTTATAATTGATACTATTAACAGTACAAAACAAAAAAATGGATACGACACTTTGATAGAGATAGTTTTACCCCGTCACATATTTATTCTAGTATTTGAAGCATAGAATCTTAATTTTTGAATATTTAGTTATTTAAATTTCTGTGACCAAATGGTATAAAAAAAGGAACATATCGACATAACAGAACTGTTAGAAATAATTTAATTTATTAGTGATAAGATTATTTAGCTAGAGATAAAATCAATTATTAGAGTTTAGTCAGAGTCACTTATGAAGTTTAGAGTATGTTAGTGCTGATAAGATTAAAAAGGTCTATCAGTCAGTTAGTTTTGAATATTTAATTATTTAATTTTCTCTATATATACAATGTATCTTGATTTCATTATATGTGAGAGTGAAATAATAAAAATTCTTTTGTGTCACTCCTCCATGTTTTTCTAACAAGAACTAAATAACATAAGGATAAAGCTAACCGACTAAAGCAAATGATGGGTAGTCAAAAATATTTTTTTGTCACTTCATAGGATAAATATTTTACATTAAAAATGTATTAGTCTTCATAAGAATTACACACGTATTGGTACAAATATAATTTTAAATTTTAAAATTTAAGTTTTCTCAATTTTAATTATTTATCAAATGTCAAATAATTTTTATACCGACAAAAGTGCATCCATGCGGGTTTCAGTGAAGAGTTGCTATTTAAATTTTCACAAACAAGAAGTCACAAACAGGAAAAGTTATTTAATAATAAAAAACAATATTTAAATGATATACCTAAAATGATTAAGAACTTTAGGGATCAATCTATTCCGCGCCTCGGGTGCGGATCTAGTATAAAAAATAAGTTATAGAGTATTACAACTATGATTCGTACTTCATATTTAGACCTTGCAATCAGACTTTTAAATTTTTTTTCAAAGGAATACTAACAGATCAATATATAATTACTAACGGATAAATATGTTAGTATAAGTAATTGATATATACTATTAATTTATAAATTATTATATACTAATGGATAAATCCGTTAGACAAAGTCTATTCCAACGATAATTAATCTAACGAAAATCAAAAATAAATATTAATGAATGATAATTTAGTTGTAATGTATAGTTGCATTAGACTTCAAAGTCAAACTATTTATGCTTAATCTATCTTGAACGATTTGTTTATATTTATTTTGGAAAAATAAGCACTTTCACCTGCAGAAATTTTAAGTTGTTTGTCCATACTTCTCAAAATCAGAAATGAAAAATAAGATGCCTGTTTTTCAAAATAATAAATTGTCATGATAGAGAGGGAAAATTAGAAAAATTATTATTACTATTATAACCGAACATAAATAACTTCCGATTTTTATCATAATTATTTAAAAAGGAAAATGTTTTTCACACTCAAATGTCCCTTACTCATTCTCACTCATTCTATATAATAATATTATTTGGATGAATAAAAAATGGAAACGGAGATGTGGATGGACGACGTGCTCCGTTAATGAGGAAAGAGAAAAAGATTTTAAACAAAATAAAACAAATCCCTGATTCCCTCGTGTACTTCATCTACCTTCTTCCCTACTTCAATCTGAAAGGCAAAGAACTGAGGAAAAAATCTTCATTTCCCATTCCCTAATCTTTGTCCTCCCTTCGTAATCGTCGTTGGCGTTCTTCCTTCATAAATTGCCGTGGGCGTTGTTCTCCTCCCTTCATAATCGTTGTTGGCGTTCTTCTCCTCCCTTATGTAAGCCTTGTTTCTTAGTCGCAACGTTAAAAGGACTCCCCGCGTTCGTGAACCATCTGTGACCTATTCGTATTGGTGTTCGTCATCACCTACCTGAGCAGCTTCGTCTTCAACGTTCCCCATATTCACTATAGGTAAGTTTCTTTAAAAGAAACCCTGAAATATTGAATGGTTAGCGACTAAAGAACGGAATCTTTGTGATTGGAAAGTAAATAGTCAATACTTTTGACTAAATTGTATGCACATTGATGAAATCGTAATATTGAAGTGGCAGATAATTTTACTAAACCATAATTCTCCAAAGGAAATAGTGTCTAGTTTACTAAACACATTGATGAAATCGTAATATTGAAGTGGTTTATAATGTTATCGAAGTAATTTTGGTTTGAGACTTTTTAGTGTTCAACGTAGAAAGTTATTGTTTAGTGTAATTTTGGCTAATGCTTATACAGGTTGTGGTGAAAAGGAACTGCATATGTGTACAAATTTTTATCTGTTAGAATTTTGTAGGTACTATGTAGAATTATTTGGTAGAAATTGATTGATTCAAATTATATTGTCAAGTAATGTGTACAATGTGGATAATGATTGATCAAAATGTGGTTACAGGGGCTGCATATGTGTTGAAATTTATTGGCAGTCCATTTTGTTGATTTGTAGGTAGATTTAATGGATATAACCTTTATTCTATTTGATGAGTGTCTGTTATTATGATGAAAATGCAGAGTTTCCAACGAAGTTAAATATACAAAATGCGTGTGAAGAATATGTGCAAGACCCACTGGTTGGCACAAGTGAATGCAAACCTAAGTGATCGATGCACAACGGCAACACATAGTATCAACTTCATTTAAATATCTAGTAGATTTGCCAGATAATTTGGAGGTGTCATGTCCCTTATTGGCTGAGATGATTAGTAGGTGGGACAACCGTAGCAATGGATTTAGAGTCGGCAACAAGGTTGTGCTTATTACTCCTCTCGACGTTTGTTTTGCTCTAGGCCTACATGTTGTTGGTAAAGTGGTCAACCTGAATGATCATCCTTTTCCTAAACAATCCCACACATGAGGATTGTTTATTCAAAGGGAAACAAAGGTTGAGTCTCTTGCAGATCTTTTGCTGCTGTACGGTTCCTAGAGTCAAGTCGTTGATGATTTTTATAGACTCTACTTTTTGCTTGCCTTTGCTGCATTTCTGCTGTCGAAAACAACAGAGTCAATAAACCCATGATTGTTTACATTTGTTGACAATTTGGAATCGCTTGATGAATATGCATTGGGTAATGTTGTATATGAATATATTGTCATGGGGTTGAATCGTGTGTCGAGTCGTCTTCGTGACAAAATGAATAGAAGGGAAATCAACATCACGGGATGTGTAGCCGTGTTGCAGGTATAACAAACCCAGTGTAATTTGCCAAGTAGGTTATTACATTAGAAGATTTATGTTTCTCCATAATTTGGATTGATTTTCCTATGCGTGTTTTTAGGTATGGGCTTGTCAGCGGCTCGCATTACATCGTAGACAAGAACGTGCAATGAAGAATAAATTTCCCAGAGTTTTAAATTACGTGTGTTTAGTGTCACGAGGGAAAAAAATTGTCCAAGCATTCAAAAACAATATGGTTAGTTTTGAATAACAACAACTTAGTTAATTATAAGGATTGTATTTATGAGTTATTATCCAATAAGTATACATAATGCTTGTTTTTTCTTGTTTTGTAGATAATTCAGGAACTTGCTGCAAATTCGTATAAATTTCACATAGATGTAGTGATAGAAGCCTTGTAAGAGGCAAGTTCTAGATTCCCACATTGGTCCCGTCGCAGCAGTCAGATAGATGGAATAATTGCTGACCAAAAACTATTGAGGAATGACCAAAGGTTTCGGACCTGCAGCAAAAATGTATTGTTCCTCGAGGATGATGTGTCTTACATTAAGCAACAAATTAGGCTCACAACTTCTGGAGCGCCAACATCACGCTCACATCCCGATGTGGACATGCACCATCATCCAGAATCAGGTAGCTTCATATTGTTCTATTAAATGCATATTCCTTTCTGTGTTTGGATAAATTTGAAGTAAAAACCTGTTGTTTGTTAAACGCAAATGATGAATCAGTGGAGCTGGATGAGGGTGACCATGAGGAAAGCCCAATGGCAATGGTTCCATGTATTAGTTATGCTGAGCCTCTAAGTACAGTTTCTCAAATGGCAGAAGTTTCGGATGAACCAAGTAATATGGAGTGCACAGGTAATTCAATTGAATGCGGTATATTATCATATTTTATAGGTACTTGTCATTTCACTGTGATGAAATATTTTCCTAGGTATTTTTATAGAAATTGTTAGAAACTTATTATTTCGCGAACAGTATATGCTTTTGTTTGGATTTTGTATTTCCATAAGTATTTTTATTGGGTGTTCCATATCAAAGTTATTGAATGTTGAAAATCAAACAATAGTTCCTAGATTTAGTGTAGGTTATTAATACATGGCCAAATTTCATTTTTGTAGAATTTCATGCCCAAATTTAGTATAGGTTATAAATACATGCCTTCATTTGTGTAGGTTATCAATACATGCCCAAATTTAGTTAAGGTTATTAGTACATGGCCAAATTTCATGCACTAATTATAATTTCTGTAGAGGTAGGAAATCATTTTTGTTAAATTTTGACTCTCATATTTAGTACCCAGATATGTGTCTACTGTTTTAACTATTTATAATTACAATTACCCCTGTAAATGTGCTTCTAAAAGGGGCTTTGTTAGTCTCATCTAATTTAAAATCGACTTTTCAAAGTCCTACAAACCAAACCAGAGTTTCCCATTATACATAAAAAATGCGGGGAAATTGATAATTATGGTGAGAGTTATTGAATATTTGCTTTAAAAACTCATTGAATATTTGCGTCTATAGATTCCGTTGGAAGTGGTTACATGTGCGTTAGCAAGTGGTTAACATAGTCAAAAATTTGGTGAAATGCATTTTTATAGTTTGATATACAATGTTACAGTCCGTATATCCAAAAGTGGTTGACAATGATTGTTTATTTTGTGTAGATGAGATATCAGGTGTGAACATCACTCTATCTGAAATTGAGAGGAAACAACTTTATAAGACTGTAATCGAAAGGGGTCGCTGGTCAAAGATTGGAAAAGACGAGTATGTGAAAAAGTATCTATGGTTGACATAACAAGTTTCAAATATATGTTTGTAGCATTCATGGATTGTTTTGTTTTGTAGAACTATTGTTTGTATGTTCGGCCAACTACTCAACTTTCATGACATTCAAACAATGAAACCGAGGGCCTGGTATGCAATATGGTGAGTGATGTAGTAGTATTACCTTACTGAATGCATTTTATCTGTTAGGATTGTAATTGATTGACCCCTTTTTTGTGGTAGATATTCATGCTTGCAGCAAAGGTTTTCATGGATGACGGGAGACGTTTGAAGGGTGTTGTTACTTGCTATATGTTTACTCTCATGTTTGTCGTAAGTATAAATTAGTTTAGTACATTATAACTTTGTACACATATGCGTTGTTGTCTAACCTTTGTTTCTGTCTGTGTGATGTAGGACAAAATTTTAGGCAAAATGCAAAGCGCAGAGGCTAGTATTAATTGGTCGGATGAGACGCTCCGTGGTATTGTGCATGGTGGGCAGGAACTACAAATCCTAAGACATGCCGATTTTGTAAGTTTTATATTTTGTAAAAAAAAAAAATTATTTTCATGATGAAACTAACTACCCTAGGTTTTGACTTTAATGTTAAGTATTTATTATGTCTCGTAAAACGTTTCATATGATAAACAGATATTCACTCTTGCTTTATTTAAATCACACTGGTACTATTACGTGATAGCGTAAATGAGCGGAAGTTTAATGTGTTAGATTCAATGGCGGAGGCCATAGATGATGAACGTCAAATGGTTGACCTAACCGTGGTGAGTTTTAGAAATTGCAATTCAGTTTGAGACAAAGTTTTAGATGTAGTGCATAAATATGCAATTTATTTTTATGAAATTAAATTTGTGTAGAAAAATCGGATACAACAACTCATATTTGTGTTGAGGCTCGGTATACCTGGACAAGATTTTGATTTTCATATACTTGTCCGACAATCCCCCGTTAAACTAATGGGTGAGCAAAAAACATAATATAAAAATTTGATTTACTCTGTTATTAATTTGCAAATGCGAGATAAGTATGCGTATTCACTAATAATCATTATGCAATATCTATATTTTGTTATAGTCATGATTATGGAATATTTGTTCTGAAGTACATGAAAATTTGGGATGGACACCCTAAGGGAGAAGAGTGGACCATGCCAACCTATTCAACGGTATGGTTAACATTTAATTAATTGTTATAATGATTTTTTTAAAGTAAGGGACTCAACATTTGTATGTTTTTTTTGTTTGCAGAGGCAAATTAATGTCTTTAAACGCCAATATGTTTGTGATTGGGTACTTCATCCAACAAATAGTGTGCGGACTACTATTTTGGGATGTGCGATTGCAAAACGTACGAAGCTTCATATACGTCGCAGATGATCCAAATAGCTATTGAATGATCTGGGATCCGGCATATTGAGTACATGTGTTTTGTAAATGAAATTTTCTTCATATTCTCTTTTTTTCCATATATTGTTGTAATTATATTGTACCGAATTTGAATTAAATGTAATTAAGTAATTTTATATAATTGACGTTCAACAATAGTGTCCAGAATATTCATGATTTATTTAAAAGAGCTTACTATTTTGGAACGTGCGATTAGGAAGCTTCATAAATGTCGCAGATGATCCAAATAGTTGTTGAATGATCTGAGATCCGGCATATTAAATACATGGTTTGTAAATGAAATTTTCTTCATATTCTCTTTTTTTCCATATAGTTGTACATAATATTGTACATAATTTGAATTAAATATAATTAAGTAATTTTATATAATTAACGTTCAACAATAGTGTCGATAATATTCGTAATTTATTTAAAAGAGCTTACACGCTGTAGATTGAGTAATTCTATGTGTAATTCATCCATTGAAAACAATATTTTAAATATTATATTACATTAGCTACATGGATTTTTAATTAACCAGGGTTCAATATGTAGCATATAAAATGATTACTAGGTAATTATAGTAAAGTGAGTAATCATAATAAATTTCGTCATATAAGCAGCTCCGTAATCAGTATTGGAAGCTCCCGTAACCACAATTTTATTTGCTCAGTTAATTTCTTACATTTTGAAACATGTGTATTTACTTTGGTTTTATTGGTCAGAAAACACAAATTTGAAATTATCATAGTACAATCTATAGGATATGAAATGATATTAAAGCAAGTTAAGGAATCAGAATCAAATTTGTCATATAATGTGCCCTGTAATCACGTTTGAAAGCTCTTGTGACCCATATGTTTTACTTTAGTTTATTAACATTTTTTATTTGTTTAAAGAGCTTCGAAAAACATGATTTTCAATTAACCAAGGTTCAATATGTAGCATATGAAATGAATACAAGGTAATTATAGTAAAGTGAGTAATCATAATCAATTTCGTCATATAAGCAGCTCCGTAGTATTGTAAGCTCCCGTAACCACAATTTTATTTGCTCAATTAATTTGTTACATTTTTAAACATGTGTAGTTACTTTGGTTTTATTGGTCAGAAAACACAAATTTGAAATTACCATGGTGCAATTTATAGGATATGAAACGATATTAAAGCAAGTTAAGTAATCAGAATCAAATTCATCATATAATGTGCCCGTAACCACGTTTGGAAGCTCTCGTGACCCATATGTTTTACTATAGTTTATTAACATTTTTTATTTGTTTAAAGAGCTTACGAAAACATATTTTCAATTAACCAGGGTTTAATATGTAGCATATGAAATGATTACTAGGTATTTATAGTAAATTGAGTAATCATAATCAATTTCGTCATATACGGTCCCGTAACCAGTTTTGGAAGCACCCGTAACCACAATCTTCATTGTTTAGTTAATTTGTTACATTTTGAAACATGTGTACTTACTTTTGTTTTATGGGTCAGAAAACACAAATTTAAAATTACTATGGTGCAATATATAGGATATGAAATTATTACCAAGTGATTAAAGCAAGTTGAGGAATCTGAATCAATTTCTTCATATAATAGCTATTACACAAAAACACAAATGTTACAATTTAACAACCAAATGTTAACTACTGCTGATATGATAGACCACAAAAAGAGTAACAATTTATATTACTTAGATGTTGTACTTCACCAATGCCAGAAATTTCTGCTGTTGTTCATCTTTGAGGCGAATGTATTCTTCAATTGCATCACTATGTTTAACCTCCGCAGCTTCGAGATTGTCAATTACTTAGTGAAGTTCTTCAGTCAACTTACAACATAATGCTCTTATACGTTGCACTTCCCTAGCGGCCTCATCTGCGATATCCTCAGCCTCATTTGTTGCACAATTTGGTTAAAAACATGTTCAAAGATTGTCTATCCATGGCCCATCGACTTGAAGGTGAGAGACAACATGAATCTGTTCAAGAATGAGTGTCTTGTACTCGCCAACCCAATCGTCAAAGCCAACATAGTCATAAAAGTTATGCTGTTTAAGGAGACGTAGTAACTTAATAAATTTATGGAAACCATATTTCCTTATTTGACGAGGGGCATTCGAAGCAAATGACATACCAAGATAATGACTAACAAATGAAGTCAACATGTCTAAATCTCTTCCTTCAATTCCACGATCTGTTAAGGTAGCGCTAGGATTGGTGTTTGTACCAACCCCTTCCCTTGTTGCATCGTCATTAACCCCTATACCACCTGTTTTGTCCCCTAAGAAGGCCATTGGTTTTTAGTAACAATGAAAAAGGTATAAATTTTCGAAAAACATACATATAAGAAAACTAAGTTAGGGTTTTTTGTGTGACATTTTTCAGTTATAATTCAAAAATGGGAAAAACTGACATAGGTTATATAGAAACTTGTTGAATTAAGGTACTTCAGTCGTTGATCGTGGACGACAATGGTATGTGGATGATGGCGTCAACTTAAAAGGAAGAGTGACAACGACGGTGAAGAGTTAAGGGAATTTATATGTGAATTTTGGATTTTCAACTATATCTTTATTGGAAAATGGGGGAATTGATAATTGATGTTTGGATTAATAACATTAATTAATCTGTTAAATGATTTATTTTTATATTAATTAAATTAAATTGACTACATCACATTTTTTAAATACATATAGTTTCTTGATTTGGTTAATTAAATAGAAAATGAATGCATTGATAAATAATACATTTTGAAAAAAAATGTATGTATAAAAAAATAAATTGTAATGCTGCATTTGCAACTGTTCATAACAAAAGGGTTGCAATCATTCTTAACGAATGGGTGGTAACTGTTCATGGTGCAAATGGTAACCATATAAAGAGTGTCAACTATGTAACAAAGCAATATTGAATTAACATTCATGATTCTAATGCTTTTAGTCATGGTTGAGTCATCAAGCACAGGAAACATTCCTGAAAGATTGACGCACAATGCCCTTGTAGAAGTCATGACTAAAGTTTCAAAGAATTCCCTCGAAGACCATATGAATATGGTGGCAGTATGCAAAAATTTTAAACGTGCTGCTAGTGACCATAAAGTTTTTAAACATGTGTACACGTGGAATATACCAGAACCAAGGCTTATCAGTAGTCTATATCAAATGGAATTTTATAATCGCTATAAAGACAATGACAATCTTGGATTGCAATTCTGAGATGCTTTACATGATTTGTTCACATGCTTGTCACCCAATGGACATTCAAGGATACATAAGTTGATACAGTAGGCCGAAGAAGGATGCAACGAAGCGATGTACGTATACAGCATGTTACAAATGAACGACATAGAACCGAGTAAAAGGGCAAGTGGTTTGAATATGTATTTGAAGTTAAAAGCAGATAATTGCCTCAGAGAATGTTGTGTAAGAACACGACATTTCATAAGAAGGACATGGCAAATTTATGATGTTCACCCAAATTGCTTTCCTTCATTTAGTGGGGACTTCGATTGTCACTTCAAGGTGCATCATTAATCAATAGTAAAATGCTGATGTCGATGAAGATATTGATGAAGCAGTGTACATGGTGGTCCAATGCGAAGGTTGTTTGGCAGACTATGAACTTAAATATTTTTTGAATATTTTTATTGGTTGGTATTTTCCTGGTCAAATAGCACTATAAAATATTGATGTCCACTTTGTATTTGTGGATATATAGAATAGCTACTTGAATATTTATGCACCTTTTTTTTTCCAAAATATTTATGCACCTTTTATTTATAAATAAATAATGTTAATTGTAAATTCCAAACCTTCCTGAACAAAAAGTTGATATGATGATGATGTTACTTTAAAAAGAATTTTATATATGGCAGAATTATGTATAAAATAATAAGTATAAAAAGAAGATATCATATTATTTCAAATTTATATTTTGAATTGTATTTAGTATGATGCCTCTCTTACATATTTAGTATAATAAAATATTTCGTAGAAATATTTGTTAAGTAGTTAACATTAAAAAATAAACTGTGCATCGCACGAGTATGATTGCTAATTTATTTGTAAATTTAAATTTCAGATAATTTAATTATACTATAATTATATGTACTTTTGTAACATTTGTTAAATTCTGGTACGTAATTATATTTAATTGAAAAAACCCGTTCATATGATTATAGGAGAGGGAAAATATTGTCATGTAATTTTGTAAAATTTGTTAAAAATTATAATAATTATGAACTATGACATATTGAATTATGTTCATATGCGTAATAGTTTATCTAATTTGGAAACAAAGTTTACACATAGCTAATATTAATAATTCATTACATTAAGATGCAATAATAGTTGCCACATATCAGAAACTTTGTTAGCAAAATGTGAAGTATACATTAGCCTCCCAAAATACAAATAAAAAGATTATTTGGTACTAGAATTAAGGACACAAATAAAATTTATGATTGATATTAAATAGAAATGGTTAGGCGTGCATCCCAAGTTGGTTACCATGACACCATATATGACGAATTACATTTATATTTATTAATTTTATATGATTATATTCATTAAACGATGAATGAAAAGAACAATTATCCCTATGTTAAGGACCACAACAACAATACCTAGACCAAAAACAAGGACATGGAAAGGGAACCCTATGAAGCACTGGGCGAGGACGAATCAAACCTGTCCGTCTTCGTTCATCCATGCCACCGTTGCATTGGTGGTTCTACATCCATCTCAAAACCTAAAAACCTCATTCTTGGTCTTGCCGGTATCCTCCAGGCCACAATGATAAATCGGGACCGTGATGATGATATTTCAACTCAAGAATTCATAAGGAATGCGTTTGACAAAGACAGGCAAATGGATCCAAATTTCAGCGCGAACCCATGGCTATGTGCAATGCAATTCGTTGCTGGAACAAGTTGGTTTAACACCAAAAATCCCCACTTCCCTCTAAAATTCACAGTGTGATGTTTTCTATCTGCCTTGTTTCAGATACAGTGATGGTCGAGGAGAGGCACTGCCATACATTGATGCTTCAGGTACTACATATTCGTGGCCGCGGTTGAGCTCAATCAACTATCACTTGGAAATTGGACGAATGCCTTAGGTACTACCTATTTGGTACTTTGTAAGTTGTTTTGCACCTTTGGACTATACAGTTAAATGAAAACCGTTTCTAACCTGGTACTTTGTAATTTGTTTCGCACCTTTGGACCCTGCACAGGTAGTTGCAGTTATCAAATCATGCAAACCCAATGGCCTTGGAGACATGATGGTTACCCTAAAGGTATTTGATGATGGATAATTATTAAACTATTTTGTAGTTAATTTGAATATATTTTAAATGATATTATGTTTATCTTTTAATTAAATTCCCCTAAATTTAGTAAATTCAATACTTATCTTAATTTGAGAGAGAATTGGTTGATTTGAGTTTCATCCTTATCTTGTGGATTGATTTAGATAACATTTGATCCCTAAATTATTGGATTGCAGGTAAATAGATAAAAGCATAGAAGATAAGGGTGAAGAAAAAGGAAAAAAGATCTGAAGAATTCTTATCTGATATTAGTTTATCTTGAGCAAAGATAAACCACTTGGGATCTCTTTAAAAAGCTTCATTCACTAGGAGCTAGGGGAGCCATCTCTGCACGAAATTTAGGGTTTTAGGGAGAGAAAGTGAGAAATTGAGAAATGGTAGCTTAAAACCCTTTACTTGGGATTGGATGTAACTTGCTGTGTGAATTCTCAAACTCAGTTTTTATTTATGTTAAATTGATTGATTTTCTTTTCTCTGTTTAATTTAGAGTTGAAAGTTTGATCACCTTTCTTCTCTCCTTCTAACTTTTCTTATTGAATGGGAATTTAATTTGAAAAGAGATTCTGAAAAGGAATTTCATCATGAAAGTCTAAGGATAGTTTTCATTTATGAACCACTTTTAAAAAGGGAATTCTTATTGCGTGGCAACTCTCTTACCGTTTAAAGGGATTTAATCGACATAGTTTTGCCATAGAATCTGGCAAATAAGGGATCTTTGTCAGTGGTTTTTATCCTTGGCCATTCAATTAACATAATAAGTTCTTAAGTTTTCAGAATAAACATAAGTACAGTGAAATCCAAGCCCAATTATTCTTATAAATTGTTTTTACCACTTTTTATATTACGAGCACTTATTTTACAATTCAAACTGGAGTTTTCTAATTGAACTAAATTGTTCTAGAGTTGCTCTCTGAGGACGATAACTTGTTTTCCCACTATATTATAATGGGTTAATATTTTAGTTCTCTAAAATACTTAACAAATTTCTGGCGCCGTTGCAGGGGAGCACGGTGATCAATTTAGTCTCGGTTGGATATTTGGGTTGTAAATAGCTTTTTGTTTGTACATATAATTTTAGTTTTAATTTAATCTGATATCTTTTTTTTATTTTTCTTTTTTCTTTTTCTGTTTTCTTAACCCTTACCTATTTTTTGTTATTTTTATCTTCTTTTTACTCTCTACACCAATCCATGTTCTAATGATCTAAGCAAGACACCATGTATTTCAATACCGTGCCTCACAAGCAGGTAGTGCCGTATTGGAATACTCAACATTGGCAAGGTAATTGTTCTAACCCATCTTTTCAATCCAATTTTGCTAATAATTCTTCTTTGGGTTGGAGTAGTTATCAAAATACAGGTGCGTGGAGTCCTCCATTCTCTCCTTTGTATGGGCATACTTCTAAACTTGATGAAACTTTTGCAAAGTTCTTGCAAGGATCATCGAGATACGAATCAACTACATGGCCTGAATCAACTACAAAACTTGAGGCTACCTTGGAAAAGTTTCTACAATCATCTTTGGATCATGAGACATCAATGGAAACTTCTCAAAAGAATATTGAATCTTATTTGCGTAATATTGAGACTCACATTGGGCAGATGGCTAAACAAATGTCAAAATTGAGCACTAGTCCCTTTTCAGGAAATAATCAAAGAATCCCCGAGGAGCAATGCAAAACTATTTCTGCATGGAGTGGTGATGTAATTGAAGATGGGATTAGTTATAATTTGATGATAGAGGAGGAAGAATTTGAGATAGATGAAAAGGAGGAAGAGAAAAAAGAGAGTGAAGAGAGTGAGGAAGAAAAGGAGGTGGGAGTTGAAACTTCAGAGAATTTTGTAAATATAGAAAATCAGGAAATTGAGAAGAAAGATATTGTGAGAGAGGATGCGGACTTGAGGGTGAGAGTTGAAGTTTTTAAAGGTGATGATCCAATTCACCCTCCGGTCCTTATAAATAACAATGAGAACGAATATTGTGAAGAAGTGTGTGGGAAGTTGGTTCCCACACCAATGCCTACTCTTCATACTGATGTGGAGAGTTAAGAGGTGAAGAAGAATGAAAAAGTGCATCTCAATGTATTTCTAATACCATTTGATGATGGGAAGCCTAAGGTGAAGATGTGTGATGTGACGACGGACGAGGATTCTACTTCGTATGCTTATCATCCTAAGCCACCTTGGCCTCATGGAAGAATGTTTTTGGAGAAGCACTTTGGACGTGGACTCAAATTGGAAAGGAGGAAATATTCTTCTCTTGCATGTCTCAAGCCACCTTGAACTTTAAAGTTATAGGCGTCGAGCTTACGACGTTAAACAAGTGCTTGTTGGGAGGCAACTCAATATCTATTGCTTTTATTATTTTATTAATTATTATTATGATTGAGTCTTAGGAGTTTATAATTGAGACTTGTAATCTTGATGTGTTATACATTTACTAACTATTGCTTTTACTTGAGGTTTTACCTCCTATTATTTTCTGAGTTATTTCTTGCAGGACACCCCGACGATTCTTATCGTTGTTAGTGATGGCCTAGGGTCAGGTCTAATTTTCAGGGGGAGGCAAGACCAGTTGGAACTAATAGTGCAGTTGGAGCAAGATTAGAGGGAATTGTTTACCATCAGGTTGTATTGCTCTTTTCTTTACTCTTAGCTCATTTTATTTTTCTTTTTAATTAGGATTGGTAATTAGGACTTAAGATTTAGGAAATAAAATTACCTGAGGTTGGTTTTTGAGGAATTTGATTGTATGTCTTGAGTGTGAGTTTGAAAAAGATTTTGAAATGAGTTATATGATGTGTTTCAAATGCTTGATTGAATTCTTGATTTCTTGCATGATTTGTATGAATGAATTAGGGAGGCAATTAATTGACTTTGTTAAGGGAATTGTATGCCTAAAAGCCTTGTGAGTGTGTGTGATCCTAAATGCATTATATGTTTTGAGAGTCTTCACTTGGTTTATCTCCTCTAATTTTGCATGAATTTCTAAAATTGCCATTAAGCATGTTAAAACTTAAAAATGATAGAGGCATAGTTTCGATTGTTGATATTGAGCTAGAGCCAAAAAGCTAACCCTTGTTGTTTTGATTGAATATCCTATTTTTGGTACCCACTTTGAGCCTTAAAGTTAATGAATCTTTCAAAATTTATACCTTGAACCATCATGATATTATTATTTCCTACCTTTACTAAGATGGATCATTAGTGTATGCATACTAAGTGAGGTACATTGGTTTAATTGTGGTTAGAATTAAAAGAAAAGCTCATGGGTTTCCTTACTTGAAAGAAAGAAAAATTTAGGCATGCCTTGTGAAAAATAAAGATGCTCTCATGTATAAAAAAATGTTAATAAAAATAGTTGGAAAGAAAATGAAAGAAAGTTGTGCAAGGATGCATAAGAAAAAAAAATGTGTCATGAAGAGTGAGGAAATCCTAAAGTTGTGGTGTAGCTCCAATTTGGTTGTGCATAAGGTATATGAGTGAGAGTGTTAGTATGCTTGCATTAATGCTCTATCTTATTTTGTTGACTAGAAAAACCAATTTTTCTTGTAGCCAAGCCACGTTATAACCTTAATAAAAAGACCTCTTGATTTTTGTTTTGCATGTGTACATGGTTTGATTGTGAAATGAATTGCAAAATCTAAGTTGGGGAGACTTAGTGAGGAGTTGAGCGAAACACATACCTTGTGAGAATTGAGAGTCTATTCCCTTGGCTAATTGATTGTTGGTCCTCCCATTTTGTTGTACTTTGAGTGCTTAGGAATCTTGTTTTCAATTAGGGGTTTGGGGCCATCATATATACTCATCGATTGATCTCTTTTGATTCTCAAATGATTGATGAATGATTAGATTTTTCTTGAACCGAACTCAAGTAGGAAGCTAGGATTTTTAAATAAGTGTTGATTGGTTGTCTTGCTTGAGGACAAGCAAGAATCTAAGTTTGGGGGAGTTTGATGATGGATAATTATTAAACTATTTTGTGGTTAATTTGAATATATTTTAAATGATATTATGTTTATCTTTTAATTAAATTCGCCTAAATTTAGTAAATTCAATACTTATCTTAATTTGAGAGAGAATTGGTTGATTTGAGTTTCATCCTTATCTTGTGGATTGATTTAGATAACATTTGATCCCTAAATTATTGGATTGCAGGTAAATAGATAAAAGCATAGAAGATAAGGGTGAAGAAAAAGGAAAAAAGATCTGAAGAATCCTTATTTGATATTATTTTATCTTGAGCAAAGATAAACCACTTGGGATCTCTTTAAAAAGCTTCATTCACTAGGAGCTAGGGGAGCCATCTCTGCACGAAATTTAGGGTTTTAGGGAGAGAAAGTGAGAAATTGAGAAATGGTAGCTTAAAACCCTTTACTTGGGATTGGATGTAACTTGCTGTGTGAATTCTCAAACTCAGTTTTTATTTATGTTAAATTGATCGGTTTTCTTTTCTCTGTTTAATTTAGAGTTGAAAGTTTGATCACCTTTCTTCTCTCCTTTTAACTTTCTTATTGAATGGGAATTTAATTTGAAAAGAGATTCTGAAAAGGAATTTCATCAATGAAAGTCTAGGAATAGTTTTCATTTATGAACCACTTTTAAAAAGGGAATTCTTAATGCATGGCAACTCTCTTACCGTTTAAAGGGATTTAATCGACATAGTTTTGCTATAGAATCTTGCAAATGAGGGATCTTTGTCAGTGGTTTTTATCCTTGGTCATTCAATTAACATAATAAGTTCTTAAGTTTTGAGAATAAACATAAGTATAGTGAAATCCAAGCCCAAGTATTCTTATAAATTGTTTTTACCACTTTTTATATTACGAGCACTTATTTTACAATTCAAACCGGAGTTTTCTAATTGAACTAAATTGTTCTAGAGTTGCTCCCTGAGGACGATAACTTGTTTTCTCACTATACTATAATGCGTTAATATTTTAGTTCTCTAAAATACTTAACAGTATTGTATGAGATGGATAGAAGTATACATTGAATTTGTGTATGAATTGTAACCTCGTGACTTCAATGTTGAGATTCAGGATCCCACAACATCCGTGGATGCTAGTATCCATCATAAGGTGTTTAGAGAGGCAGAATTTGTGAACGAAATAATCGTTGGTTCCGTGCTTCTCCTCCAAAAGGTGTTGTTGTGTGCGTGACTTCTTATTTTTCCATCTGAACATATTGTGGTGATCGAACTAATATGACCTTGTAGGTTGCTATTTTTTGTCCGTTCGGGTCAACTTGTTATCTGAACATCACACTGCCGAACATTTTCAAGGTTGATATATAATTTGTGTTCCATGACTGCAAATGGTATTCAACTAACCTAATTGTTATCCATGAGGCATTTGATCCATTTATTTGTGTGCTAATAATTTGATATCGTTATTAACAGATATTTCCCATGGAGTGTGGAACTCCAGACCAAGGCATCATGCGTGCACCCTGAAAATCAAATGAAGACGACTATTACTGAGTGTTTGTGTTTGTATGGTTCCCCCATGTATTGGATATCAGTTGTGTCGGTTTAAATCTATATTTATGTGTTATTTGGTTATTTATTGTATTTATGTTTCCCCCATATATTGGATATCATTTGTATCGGTTTAAATCCATAATTATTTATTCTATTATATCATCACGTTTCCTATTTCCCATGTTTATGTGTTCTGTTAAACAAAGTCTATTCCGGTTGCTGTTGACATTGATAAAAATCAACACATTCGTGACATTAACGATAACATTATATACGTGCAACAACACAAATAAAACCTGAAAAACAGTAGATGCATTGCTAACATATAGAGGATTATTACTTATGTCACTATGTTGGTTTATTCTTCATTTGATAAGTACTCCTCCTGGCCTACAATAGATTCCTCTTCCTTTGTGCCAAGAATCCGTCTATTTGCGTTTGCAAATTGTTGACAAACTCTCAGCATGCCATATCATGCACGCCATATTGCCATAATGTTGTTTTCAACTTGGATGCGCTCCAAAGCGATAACAATTATCTCATATGTGGATCTGAATCCAATATGCTTCGTGAAGTTAAAGCTAGAATCGATGCTTCTAATGCACAGAGGTCTTGTTGGAGGTCATTTGACTCCACAACTCTGAGACGCAATTCTTGTCTAATGACTTTCTTTTATTGTAGTCGATTATTCTGATTCTCATAACACCAAGTCAGCTCGACGAGGAAAAATTATATTCTCTCATTGTTCACTTAATTGCTTCCCACTTCATGTTTGAAAACAACTTACATATATTTATAGATATAATGGCGCATTAAAGAATTCATTGTTTAATAATTTTAATTCAACATTTAACTAGTTAATTTCACCAAGTAATACAAGGCATGTAACCCAAGTTAAACAACATGCAGCAAGAACACTTATCCATGTTCTAGGTATGCACATATCCTATTCACTCACTACAGCATGTGATAGTTTAGATTAACAGCCTTACACTATTTACACACATGCTACTTAATAGTAGGGTCTCAAGTCACAGTCACACTATCCATGTTTGGAGTTTAATCCAATAAGAGGCAGCAGCAGACTTTAAGTCATGGTATATGCATGTGACTGAATAATGATTGTGGAATAAAATTTAAGTTAAACAAAAAAACCAACTATTCGACACTTAATGTAAGGATGTAACCACATATGCTGTCTATGTTGTCACAACAGTGATATATCATAGTAGAATCAACTGCTTTTTTGCGACATGCACCAGTCATGTCAAACAACATAATAATTTTAGAGACACTACGTTGCTAGATTCAACAATTTACAAAAGGATGTAACCACACATGGTATATGTGTTGGCACATCAATGTGACTCATAAGTACGCAACTTTAACAGCATTTAACGCATGCAGCGATGATTCCACGGTGACATTGTTTCCTCCGCTTGTTGGCCCGCTGGTGGCAAGTGTACTCTCCTGCGTCAAGAACAGAAAAATGCTTACTCAAAAAAAAATAATATTTGAAAAAATAAATTTTGTGTATTATAACAATCATGTCTTTTAAGAAACGATATAGCACAAGATTCACATAATCACTTATCGTCACGAATATGTTATGTCTGACATTGATTGAAGTCTTCCGTCTCTTGTTCATGACTTCTTCCACATTGGACTTTCTCCTGTTCTATCGAGGACGACCCTTACGCGATACTGCCTTTGGGCTTCCAATTTTTGTTGAGTTGTCATCAACCTCAGCTGATTCCACAACATGTGACAGGATGTTGCTTCTACTGTATTTGACCCGTGTATGTGTTTGAAAGCCTTTATCCTATCATGCTCCGAGTAGATTGCATCCATCAAGAACTTTGTGGTTTCCTTCCTATCGGCTGCACAAGTCGTCATAGCGTTGAACCTGTGGTCACAACTCCTTCACATCATAGTTGCTTCTAATATAGGTGTGCTTTTGGCGAACCAATTTGCTCCATCTGGTAAGTACACATTTGGCGGGGGCCTTATTCACTTGTTGATGCTCAAGCACCACAAGAGAGTGCTTGCAAACGATGCCCCTAAATTCAAGAAATAGACAGCTACACTAGATGTCTGCCTCATCTCGTTTAAAAGGAAACAGTGTGGACAACCTCTCTTGGCCGATTATTAACAAGGGTGTCCTACCTAATGGAATATATTTTAGCCGACCCTTGCACCTCACATTTAACAAGACAACAGTTTATTTTTCCCCTAAACTCATCCTCTACATTAGCAAACTTGGCATTTGTATACTCTTGCTAGAACTACCTCTCAATCACAGATGCTAAAGTGCACTTCATGACTGTATTGGACGACCGAAAATAAGCTTGATACTCTTTTTCGGCCTTGTCATGAAGGGCATTATTAAATTGTGTCACAAATTCAGCAAGGCTCATTTTGGAATTGATGTATCCATCAAAAAAAAGTTAATGCCTTCACTCCTCTGCGTGGTTGACATTCCGGCCCAAAAATATTGCTTCAAGTATATCGAAACCCATCTATGTCTCTTTTTAAATAAGCAATTTAACCACGCATTATCGTGAATTCCGTATTTCATCTTCAGCCCATTCCAACTTGCTTCAAAATGGTCAACACTCAAGGAGTCAAAAACAACATCCTTGAGGTCACACTTTAACTCCTTATACCGTTCATGTCGGGATAACTTTTCAGGGACCTTCTTCATTATGTGCCACAAACACCACCTATGATGGGTATTTGGGAACACTGTTGATTGCCTGCTGCATTACAATACATTGGTCCGTGACAATACCAATTGGGCATTAATCTGACATAAAACGAAGGAATGCCCGAAACAACCATACAAATGAATCAGTGTCTTCAATCAATAAAAGGCCAAACCTAAGCAAAATTTTTTGGCCGTGATGATTTACACCCACAAAGGGAGCAAACGATATATCACACTTGTTGGTTAGATACGTTGTGTCGAATGAGACTACGTCACCAAATGATTCGTAAGCAGCTCTCGTCCTAGCATTTGCTCAACAGACGCCTCTCCTTGCCCAGGAAGTTCCTTAAATCCCTTTCAACGAAAGATACATTTTCAAACCCTCAAGCTTCATTGACAATAGAACTGAACGTCTTGTTCAACCTAATCTCTGCTGAATCATTCAGGTTTACCGTTCTCTGTACTTCCAAGCTGATGCTTCTATTCGCCGCAAACATTCTAGACTTGGTTGAACTTAGCTCATGTACATGATCAAGCTGAATCCCGCGCCGGGTGACACCTCACGAGTCGTCGTGAAGTAGATGAATGCATATCTTTGCTGGGCATTTTACCTTTTTAGACGTTGTGGACTTAGAACTATCACATTTAGTGTGTGGTGTACCATTTCTTGCACATGTGATGACGGATAATTATTAAACTATTTTGTGGTTAATTTGAATATATTTTAAATGATATTATGTTTATCTTTTAATTAAATTCCCCTAAATTTAGTAAATTCAATACTTATCTTAATTTGAGAGAGAGTTGGTTGATTATTTGAGTTTTATCCTTATCTTGGACTAATTTAGATAAGATTTGATCCCTAAATTATTGGATTGCAGGTAAATAGATAAAAGCACAGAAGATAAGGATGAAGAAAAAGGAAAAAATATCTGAAGCAACCTTCTCTGATATTATTTTATCTTATTTTGAGCCAAGATAACCACTTGGGATCTCTATAAAAGGCCTCATTCACTAGGAGCTAAAGGAGTCTGAGTAGAGAAGTTGAGAATTCTAGAGATAGAAATAGTGCAAAGAGAGATCTTGTGTAACTTTCATCTATAAATTCAATTGTTTCTCAATTCAAGATGGTAGCTTAGATTCCTATTCTTGGATTTGGACGTAGCTAGCACTATAATCACTCAAACTCTCTTGTTCCTTTCTATATTAATTGGATTGTTTCTCTTTATCTGTTTTAATTGTTGAGTTTAAAGCTTAATAATCTTTCTTCTCTTTCTTCTAACCTTTTCAATTGAATGGGAATTTGATTTAAAAGGAGGTTCTGATAAAAGATTTTCATAAAGCAATAACCTAGAGATAGGTATTGATTTATGAACCGTTTATTTAGAGGTTTTGCTTATTGCGTGATTGAATTCACATATTTTTAAGAGATTGGAATATGTATTTTCATTATCACAGAATCTTACAGAATGAGAAATCTTCTGTAAGTGAAAATTTTACCTTACGGTCTTTCAAATAATATGGAAATTAACATAGAGGAAGAGATCGTTACAGTGCGCAGCAAGTTCAAATCCAAGTATTTATTAAAATTGTTTTAAACTCCTTTTACATTACGAGCATTCATTTCATAATTCAATTCAATTTAAAACCTTTCAAAAACTTCGCCCAAGGTCTTATATTGGCACTAAATTGTTCTGTAGTTGCTCCCTGAGGACGATAATCTGTTTTTCCACTATACTGAAACGAGTTAGTATTTTAGTTCTCTAAAATACTTAACAACATGCCAGTTTAACGTACGTGGTTATACCTTTTGTATCCTTTCGTTGGTCTCTTACTATTGTTTCAAACCCATTCCGACAACCGTACTTGTGGTAGAATTCCTTAGCATCTTCAAGAGTCTTGAACACCATCCCATGTCGAGACCCATCATCACCTATATCTAGATCCGTAACTGGAGCTATCGTTCGTGGTGTAGTAGGTGGACTTGTTTCATGTTCTGTCGCCCAATCAGCCGGTGTTGAGGTTCCAATGACATCATCAACACTGACTTCATCCATATTAACGATCAAATTCTCGAGTCTACAAAAAATAAATTGCCTATTAAACAGAGTTAATTTAAAGTAGTTAAAAAACCCATATCAGCCAGCCACAATCACCAAAATGTATTGCACCAGCACATAAAACCCCACCTACCCAAATAACACAATTCTTTGCATCAATTAATAGTTCACATATACGAATGGACGCCTATAAAAAGTGAAAAATTAAGTAACTAAAGTTTTTTTCCCTTACATACCTTGTAAAATAAATGACGTAAGCGAGCTGGACGCAGACAGGAAGAAATAAACTGGAATATGCCCTAACAGATCTTAAATTCAGACAATTGCCTTCCCTCAGGTGACCGACAACAACCGTTTAATACAACTCTAACCAAGTGTTGACTATTTTGGTATACGAATTTGACGAAAATTATATTTTAAACTTACAACACAAAACAAAGAAAAAATAATAATTATCTTATAGGTAAATTTCACAAAGTACCCCTGATGTTTTAAAAAATAACACAAACTACGAAACTTTAAAAAAAATTAACAGTCCACCCCATTTTCCAAAATAAACACAAACAATAATTAAATGTCTCCCAATTTTTGTAATATATATAAAACATTCAATTTTCCTTTATGATTTTTTTTGTACAAAATTCAATAAAAAATAATAAAATAGATTATATTCAATATTAATTAGATACCAAATTTAAATACACAGATTTTATTTCGTTAAGAAAATTCCTTCAATATTAAGGAAAGAAGCAATTGGTTACGCGTGCTTTCATGCAGGGTTAGTGGACACCATATATGACAAAGTTTTGTCATAATCTTCAATTTACTTTAATTACCTTAATAATTTAATATGTTGTATATTAAACCCAGGTGAATACAAATTTGTGTTATCTAAACTATTAAAACAAAACAAGTACACATCATTCACAATGTTACCTGTTAAGAAGAAATGGTTACGCACGTCGTAGAAAGTTGTTACATGGCATCGTATATGACGAAGTTGTTACATAACTTTCATTCTTCTTTAATTATCTTATAATAATTTAATATGCTGTATATTGAACCCAGGTGAATACAAATTTGTGTTATCTGAACTATTAAAACAAAACAAGTACACATCATTCACAATGTTACCAGTGAAGAAGCAAATGGTTACGCATGTATTAGAGCGTGGTTACATGGCACCGTATATGATGAAGTGGTTACACAATCTTCATTCTCCTTAAATTACCTTATAATAATTTAATATGTTGTATATTGAACCCAGGTGAATACAAATTTGTATTATCTGAACTATTAAAACAAAACAAATACACATCATTCACAATGTTACTAGTGAAGAAGCAAATGGTTACGCACATTGTAGAGAGTGGTTACATGGCATCGTATATGATGAAGTCATTACATAATCTTCATTCTCATTTAATTATCTTATAATAATTTAATATGTTGTATATTGGACCCCAGGTAAATACAAATTTGTGTTATCTGAACAATTAAAACAGAACAAGTACACATCATTCACAATGTTACTAGTGTAGAAGCAAATGGTTACGCACGTTGTAGAGCATGGTTACATGGCATCGTATATGACAAAGTGGTTACATAATCTTCATTCTCCTTTAATTTCCTTATAATAATTTAATATGATGTATATTGAGCCCAGGTGAATGCAAACTTGTGTTCTCTGAAAAATTAAAACAGAACAACAACACATCATTCAAAACGTAACCCTGGATAATTGAAATCCTGTTTTCTTGAGTTATTAACAAATTAAAAATGAAACTAAAGTTAAATAGTAAAAAACATATGGGTTACGAGAGCTTCCTAAAGTCGTTATCGGGCATACCTTATAATCGTTTCACATTCTACATATTGAACACCGGTGAATTCTAATTTGTGTTCTCTGACCTATTAAACTGAGCAATGAACATTGTGGTTACGAGTACTTTAAGAAGTGGTTACGTGGCACCTTATATGACGAAGTTGATTCTAATTTCCTCAATTTACTTAAATAATTTCATATGCTACATATTGAACCACTAGTTATTTTAAATAAATGTTTTCCTGAGCTATAAAAACAGATAACAAATGTTAGTAAATATAAATAGTTAACAACATATAAGTTACAAGAGCTTCAACAGGTGGTTACAGGGCACGTTATATGACGAAGTTGGATCTGATTATCTTCATTTTCCTTTAATTACCTTATAATCATTTGATATGCTACATATTAATCCACTGGTTAATTGAAATTGATGTTTTCCTAAGCTATAAAAACAAATTAAAAATTTAACGATATTTAAATATTAAACAATATATTGGTTAAGAGAGCTTCAAGATCGAGTTACAGGGCACTTTATATGACGAAGCTGATTCTGATTCAATTTACTATATTTACTATTTAATCATTTCATATGCTACATATTGAACCATTGGTTAATTTCAAATTTGTGTTTTCTGACCTATTAACCCAAAGTAAGTACACATGTTTCAAAATGTAACAATTTAACTAAGTAATGAAGATGGTGGTTACGAGTGCTTTCGGATGTGGTTACATGGCACCTTATATGACTATGTTGATTCTAATTCCTCAATTTACTATAATTATCATTTAATCATTTCATATGCTACATATTGGCTACTAAATTTAACTAAATTTACCATAAATGTTTTTCTGAGGTATAAAAAAAATAAATGTAAGTAAATTTAAATAGTAAACAACATTTTGGTTACGAGAGCTTAAGAGGTGGTTACCGGACACCTTATATGATGAATTTAGTAAACATACTTACAAATTTAAGAAAATTTAAGTAGACAAATGCTGAATTTGGATCAAAATATATATTTATGTGATGTACCATATGCTAGATCCAGAAGTGGGGTTTACAACAATTGGGAACAAATGTAACATATGGACCGCACACACTAATAATATCAACAAATACAAAACTTGTAGAAGTGAAGATTATTCCTTCAAAATTCTTCATTCCTTCATCTATTTTTGCCTTTTCCGAGCATACTTCAACGTTGTATACGGTGTCTTCATAGTTCCGCTTGCTATACACTTACAGGGTGACCTCTTCAAACGCCCAACAATGGTTGACTGTGGTTGTCTATCAGCATCACCTACACCACTAGTGTAATTCTGAATCAGCTTTACATTACCTTATAGGGAACCATCTATGTAGACATGGGGTCAAATTTTTGTCTAACGATACAAATGAAATTACCTTCCGTAGCAGGATTCATTGGTTCAACCTTCAAAGGACAAGGGATCCACGTAACTATTGCTTGCTCAATGTTTGGCTGGACTTCTCTTAGAGGACTTGACACCATAGCTTCTTTGGAAGTTGCTTGGACTTCTTTGGAAGTTGCTTCCACTTCTTTTGGAGTTGTGAGCTCCGTTAAGTCTTCCTCCACCCGTGGCGCGTCCACTTTGGATTCAACTACACCGTACCATTTACCATAAATGACATTAAAAATAGATCAATCGTGCAGATCACACAGATCCAGTTGCAAGCCTTTTCATGTAACATACCGGACTCACCTCCATGCATTTTGCCTCCTTCTGCGTTTTGGGATGATGCTGCTTGCGGGGTCATATTCAGTGAAGGAGTAGGGATGGTTATAACCATAGAGGGTACCATATTTGACTGCGCTCGAGGAGGACTTGACAAAACAAGTTGTTCGTAAGTTGACATCCCTGTCAGTTGAGATTATAATATCATAAATAACAGTAGGTTCAACACTCGTATTATTCCCTTTAACAGCAGTCGTTGTATGTAACATAGCATACTCACCTTGTTGAGCATTTTCGGTAGGTGATGGTGGCGGTGTCACATTACCATGTCTTTGCCCAATATGCTGTTTAATCAGTCTTAATTCATCTTCAAGGGGGAAACCTTACTTCACAATTGGTCCACCGTCTTACAAAATTGGGCATTCTCCTTCTCCAGCTGTTCCTGCTCAATCAAGACTTCGTCCATGTCAAAACTTGTCTCGGTCTAGTTGAAAAATCCATCTCTGGCCTCTTCAAGTCCTTCCCTTATGGCATCCACCTCAAGTTCATAATTTTTTGGGACAAGGTCTTCAATTACCTGCACATAATAAATGGTTTCAAAGATTATATTTCCTATGCTATAACTGACTTAAATGATAAACACATAATTATCATCTTTTTTTCAAAACTAACTAAATTGTGCTCGAACGCTTGTTTTATCTCCTTCTTACTTAACGAAAGGGTCAGTGCATTCGTAACCCTCGGAACTAACCCAACTGTGACAAATGCTCATAGGCCCATATCTAACATATAGATATCGAATAACAAACCATAAGAAAAATATACAACAACATATATCACAATTATGATGTTTACATAAATTATTGGTTATTAATTGTTTACATGTAACAAGGCAGCACATCCCTTAATATGGAGCTGGGCAGCATTCTTGTCATCCCTGAGCCTGCTTGCGGCACGAGTAATGGACGATTTCAGATTCCCATATATTGCGTTGCCCCAATCATAGTACTCAAGAGCATCCAAATCATCAAAATATGAGAGCCATGATGGATCAACGCACTGCCTTGCTTTTGGCATCAAAAACTCAGCAAGGCCTATCAATATATACAGTTGGCAGAAATCATCCACTATATCATCGTCCTGATATTTGGTCAGAAGTTTCTCCACTTCTTTAATGTTATAAGCTTCTCCTTTAGGCAACTTAATCTCATTAAACATTTCTCTAGTGTGTGATTCTTTGCTTCTATCAACTTCACCGAATGTAAGCTTTTGACCCACAATTCGTAGTCCAAGTCCAAAGCAAACATCAAGTGGGCTGAAGCTAACAACCCTGCTTCAAATTCTAAACCCCCACTATGGACGTCCCACCTCCTAAGCATTTCCTCCATTAATGGAGTGCAAATCTGCATCTTATCAACAATGTCAATGAGAAATCTAAAAGGCGTCATCTTTATCCTTTCCCTCTGCGCATCACTCAAACTTTGGTTGATACGTTGTAACACATCGCATGTACATCTATTCCTTATACGAACCATTTTTTTAGGGGTCTCTGAAAATTATAAATAATATTGTCATTATTTCTACTAGCCAATCATTTCAAAACAAATATTTTCACAAATACACAATTACCACAATAGACAATTACCAAATTAGGCCATTCTACTTTCTACACATATAAGGACCCCTATAACCACATCCTGGGTAGCGATTAACCACTTCCTATATATTACTACCCATATGCAGCAGTTACTCATTACACGCATTCTAAGCTATGAGGAACACATAATACATCAGAATCGCAATAAACCCTAGTAAACCAACAACAGCGCTTCAACGTTTAACCATGGTTTACAGTAATAAGGGAAAATATCAACCGAGTAATCTAGAAACATACCTAACTAGATGAGGATACGCAAGAGTTAGGAAAAAAATCACAAGAGAGGTTTTTGCTTGAAGATGAAGTTGAGAAGGGTTGAAGATGAACAGGGCAATAGCAAAAGACAGTGAGAAGACGAAGAGTGAGAGAGAGGGAGTCACGACAAAGAGAGAGGGAGAGAGAGGGCTTTCTGATTTTCGTTTTATTTTCAAAATTTCTAAACCCTCCGTGTCTGTTAACGTTTGCATCTCCATTTCCATTATTTTATACATTAAATGCAACTAATATTATTAAATAGAATGAGTGAGAATGAGTGAGCTATATTTGAGTCCGAAAATTGCTGTCCATTTAAAAAATAATCACTTACTTCAAAAATCATTTATTTTTAAATGATATCACCCTTACATTTGGAATAGTTTTTCTCGGGAACAAATAAGGTAATTAATTTTTCAAAAATTATTTTCTCAGTGAACTCACAAAAATATATAGCTCTTTCTTTCAAATAAATTAAACTAAACAAAAAGTAATTAACTTGATGTGTTGTCATGAATAAATTTAAAATTGATTTTCTCTCTCATAATTAATTTTTTAAAGATAAACATGTCAAATTCTATTGGAGAAAAAGAAAGTAATAAATAATAAAAAGACATCAAGACATGTAATTTTAGTCCTAGTTAATTGACAACATGTTTAAAAAATTCTTATTTTTAAAACATAATACCTTATTTTTCAAAAAATAAACCTAAGTAAGCTCAAAAGAAAAACTTTTAATATTACTTTAGGCTGCGTTTAAAAGAGCTTATACAAAACTTATAAAAATATATTATAGGTCTCTTTAAACTGTTTTCAACTTATTTTTATAAGTTTCTTAGCATAACTTAACAAAATAAGCTATTTATAACTTATTCCAATAAGTTTTATAGTTTTATCAATAACTAAATTTCTTTTAATAAAAACTTATTGTTTAAGTATTTAATTAACCCACCCTTATTCTTCAACCAAACAAGCATTAACTTGATGTGTCAGTTGTCACTATGAACATCTCTCAAATTTCAGGTTCAGCATGGACAATACTATCAAGATCATTCACCGAATATTGCATCATTGGGTGGGAAAATCTTCTGAGAACTCTCCTCTTATATTTCACAAACGTTTCATCACCAGAATTCTATTTCCAAACAGTTATATACAATTCCAAAGAATACAAGAACACAATAGCAAACAATGACCTACACTTCATTTCATGGGACAATCCTCCAAAACAAAATCCAAGGTCTCTAGGACTCAAAGATTACTGAAAAATTGTTACTAGTAACCATTCGTTTGCTCGAAAATTCAAGCGGAACGATCCTGTTCTTGACAAGATTGATAGAGAGATGTTGAAGTGACATCGCGGGGGATTTTCTTTTGGTGGATGGTGCGAAGGAAATATGTTGTGTTCTAAAAATATAGGAATGACATAAAATAGAGGTACTTGGCTTGAAGGTAATGATTGTGGGATCCACAGGAAGAACTTCGATCTTCAAGTGCTCCGGCGGCGCTCCACGACGTTGTGTGGGGAACTTGCAAGGTCTCCGACGCTCAAGTCAGTGACTATATTGGTCAAAGTAATTATTAATAGATTAATAGCATACATGGTATAGTGTAATGTGTTATACTTATAAAGAGCTATTAGGATCTACAGGTTATATTTTGCGCCTCAAGGGCCTTGTCTTTGGGTCTAGCCCAATCTCAATAATAATTAGGATATTGTACCCGACATGGTATTCACGACTGGGATATCTATTAATTCCGGTCCACAACATAAGCCCCCCAAGATGGCGAGTTGCTGCAAGCAAGTCGGCATCTTTAAGTATCCATGTTGGATTACTATCGATCCCGCAATTCGGGATATTTCAAATTATTAAGCTCTATCTCTCTTTTATTTATTAGGAGTTCATTTCTATCATTTCAAGTATTCTCCTCTGCGTTGGTGGCTTAATTTAGTTTCTTGACTTCAATATTCAAAGCTTCATATTCTAGATTCGTATGCTGGGTTGGATGTCGAATTTCAAACTTCACGTGTTCAGACTCGATGAATTTTCCCCATTTATGAGTAGGAGAATTATTTTCATGGTTGATCACTTTGATGATTTCTTTATTGAAGCCCCCTATGATAGTGTTCTACTGGGAGTAGAATTCTGACTCAAGTGCATCACATGTTGTTCTAATTTCATCTCGTAAAATGAATTGTTTCTTCTCTCAGTTCTTCAAGTTCCATAAAGTTGGGTGATCCTTTTGTAATTTTTTATACGTTCCATCATCGTAGATCTCGGAGTCTTGTAAAATTCAAGCCACTTAGACAATTATGTCCTTTCTAGCTGACTTGCTCCATATCAGCTGTAGTGGTAAGCTCCAACTCGATACTGCATCGAAAGTGAAACTCTTCACCCTATTATAATTTCCCTTGAGTCGGTGTTCCATTGAAGGTAAAAATTTGACCTTATTATACTTGGCCGACATGAATGTCATGTCGGATTAAAACAGTTTGTCTCTGACCTTTATGCCGGGACTTCACATAATTTCCTCTTGAGTTTGTTGTTCGCCCTTTATGAGCACATGATTTTCAATTAAAATTTCCAGTCCTTTTACCTTGGCATGGGGCCTATGAACCTTTGCATCACTAATATGGATATGGGATTATGATCCCCAAGGTAAGGTTGCTGCCATCAACTTTTTAGTGGAATCCTTTAGATAATTTGGTTTACTGACTCTATCATCACTGGTATTGTTTAGTGTGATCTAATAATTCCTGGAGGTATTTTACCACCTTGGTGATCTAAATTTATGATGACTCCTATTGCTGAAGCTATCTCGGATATCGATGGCATCTCATGCTCTGTGATCATATCTCGTTCAATGTCGTCTTATCAGTTCATCTCAGAATTTTCCAAAGATCAACATCATCTTGGAATTTTTGCCTGGATGTGATGTACATAAGCTTTGTTGGCTTTTTTCAAGCCTATCTCGGTTTCTTTTTGGGCTTCTCTAGCAATATTCTCCTCGAAGATTTGTATCTCCGCTATGAAAATGGGCTCTTTGGCCTAGTTATCCCCTTTCTTTTAGGGAGGCGTAGACATTTGTTCTTTATTTAATTGCTCGCCTGTCGAGTCTGGTTTTTTAAATCTTTTCATATTAAGACTTTGTGACCATTTGCTAATGGTTCAAGATTCCCGCCGGTCATCAATTTTTTCTAATCCTTCAACATAGAAGTTGAATAACCTTTTTGTTAAGGATTTTAATTCATGATGGTCGTTAACTTTAAACCCTTTGTTTTGGGTCGACATGAACTTCATTGTCAAAGAATCCGATGAAAGTCCTGTTGGGATCAACAGTCTTGCCGAGGTTATCTTCTTCAGTTTAGGGACTTGGTCCCTATTGGAATCAACATGGCCTTGGAGCCGAGTTGAGTCAATTATCGAGATGTACTTGGATGAGATGTACTAATCAAAATATTTTTGCCGAAATAGACTAGTGCATTCCGAAGTTGGATCTGTAGTCTCCAAAGTCAACAAGCTGCTTTGAGCAAGTTATCATCTTTGGGGTATTCATGCCAGATCTATTGAATCCCGGTCTTTATGTGCTTGCTGTTGATAGCATTGTGAGCTTCTTGCATAAGTCTTTCACTTTCGTTTAGTTAAGTTGTATTTTTGTATAATGTCTAGAACCCAACTTGGGACTTGCTTTGTGAACGAGCTTCAAGGTCTCCTCAAGGGAAGAGATTCTAATGCCTTCGGGGATCATGTTGAGACACTTCAATTTTTGAATCTCGATGTTATATTCCACTTTGCAGGTGCTTTCTCCTTTTGAACTTTGCACCCTCTAGAAGATCATGGTGTTAATGTTGGTGAAGCCGAAGCCTCTTGAGTTATCTTCTAACGAATTTGTTGTTTAATTCTCATTTGGTCTATTTTGACTAAGTGCAATTCTTCCCTTTGACTTTTACTTACGATCTAATATTGGGGTATGAAAACAATGTCCGAAGACTATATAACTGTATGAATCCCATATGCTTTTAGTTTTGTAAGTAGGTTGGGGTACAATGCCCTAACCTCGGTAAATTTTCTTCCTAATTGGAATGCATTCTGGGATTTTGATGAGGATCATAAAGTCCTTAGGAAATTATTCGTAAGCTATTCTTGCCTTTTTTCTGAGATGGGTTAGCAAACTTGGGACTATAAGTCGTATCTCAGTTTGTGATCGTTCTCAAGATTAATTTGGGACATTGAGTCTTATCTTGTTCATAGCCTAGCATGAGTTTTGATTTGAGACATGAAGTCTGATCTCAGATTTTTATTGCCGCGAGGTGAATGTGGGACGTATAGTCCTATCTCGGGTTTTTGTCAACCAAGATTTCATTATTTTCCTTAGATGTCGCTGCTTATTTTCGAGTACTTCAGCCTCTTGAAATTTCAAGGACTTTTATTTTGGAATGGCCTTTGACCCTTCTTGGTATCTCGAGGAGAGAACATCGTAGCCATTTTGTCTTTGATCTAAGTATTTTTCTCGAAATGGCCCGTGGCCTTTTTATGGGATATCCCGGGAGATTGTCATCCTGAGATGGTTGTAGCCTTGTCGAATTAGGTGATAAGTGTCCACTTATCTATGCTTTAGGAGTTGTTTTCACCTTGTTTTGAGTCTAGTTTAGAGTTTTGAAGCATGAAAACTATTGGAATTGCTCCTTTGTTTGAATGCTTTGGTTTAGAATAGGACTTTTTGATTTTGTTAGTGTTTTCTTGAGAAATTCTCACTTTTTGATCCTTGTTTTGTTTTTTTGATGATGTTGTAAGATCAAGAGTTGGAGAAGTTGATGAGTCAAGCATTGGAAAAAGCCATGAAGCATGGGGAGAAGTTGATCAAGCAAGGATTCATCTAGAGGAGGGGTGCACATGCTCAAAGTTAAGGAATTTGCCTTAGTTTCAAGGGTGCTCACGCTCAAAAGAAAGTTTCCCACGCCAAGAAGAACATAGCTCTCGGGAGTTAGAGCGTAGGCTACGCCATCTAGGTGTGCTCACGCGCTACTTGTGGCTGGGAGGAGGAATTATGGGCGTGAGCACGCCCAAATGCACGCCATCTGAGTGTGAGCACGCACTAGCAAGGAAGAAATTGGAGGAATCCTATGCGTGAGTACGCACTAGCCACTTCTTTATATAGGCTGAGATTAGTTATTTTCGAGAGCTTGGATTCATAATTGAGTTTTAGGTGCGATTTCTCTCCTTCTTCTCACTTTTCTCTGTTCTTGAGAGTTCTTGGAGCCCTTGAAGAATCTTGTGAGAGCATATTCATCAAGAATCCATAGACTACTCCTCCTTATTGGTTTTCTTCTCTTCTCCTTCTTTTCTTGCCATTATGCTTTGCTAGACTTCTTAGGTTAGGGAATTGGGGATTTTGATCCCAAACTTATGTAATTGATTTTGAAGGTTAATTCAATGTTTCTATTCTTCAATTGAGTGACTACTTCTTCTCTTAATGCTTCTTCTTTGTTGATTAATTTCAATTTTGGCTGAATTGCTTCCGACGTGAATGCTACACTTGAATTAGTGAATAGGGATTTTGATCCAGATGCAATTGTGCCATTGGAAAATTGATAATTGTATTGGAACTGTTTTAATTCACCATAATCTTGCATGATCTTAGGAGTAGAACTTGTAGGTTATGAGGTTTTGTGAAATCCACCTTCTTCTCGTGTTTTCTCTAAAATTGGCCTAAGGAATTAGGGGATTGAAGATAAAGTAAAGGGGCTAATGATATAGGAATAGACTTAGTCTATAGTTGTGGATTGTTACCTTTAATTGATTGATTAGAACTTGAATTAACCTCAAGCTTATGTTACATAAGGGAATGATCATATGAACCTACTCCCTAATCTCTCTCATTCTTGATTTTTACTCTTTTTATTGTTTACTTTTGCATTCTTTTGCATGTTTACTCACTCACACACAACTATGATAGTCCAAATAGTGAAATCCTTGGGGATTTGGTACTCTTTTGCATAGTCCCAATGGAAACGATACCCCTATTCACCTTCTATTCTTTTAAACGAACTAGTGCACTTGCTAGTATGACATTTGTGCCTATCAAGTTTATAGCGCCATTGCCGGGGACAGTTGATTAGATATCAATAGTTCCCAAAGCGTTCACTAATTTGGACACTTCACATCATTTTTCATATTCACCTTTTTGTTATTTTCTTTCATTTTTTACTCTCTTTTTCAATTTGCCCTGTTTTTGTGTGATCTCACCTTCCTTGTTAAGCTTTTATGCGTGGCAAGGAAATTGAATTTACTTTTGATCCAGAGCTTGAGAAGACCTTGAGGAGAACTCGCAAGCAAACCAAAGCAAACAAAGTAGAGTACAAGGAACACAAATCCAAGGAAAACCAAGAGCAACAAGCCACTTGTTCTTATCAAGAGAAGGTTATTGAAGAGCAACCTACTTTAGCACAAGAGGAAGTGGTCCTTGCTCAAATAACTATCGATGGAGAACCGACCACCACCAAGAAGGATGACACTAGAGGACCTCACGGCTCCTCTAGTTGATGGATGTGGGTCTTGTATCAACCCTCCTACAATAGCGGCTAATAGTTTTGAAATCAAGCTGGCTCTCACCCAACTAGTGAGAGGAGAACAATTTAGAGGAAGAGAAGAGAAAGATCCCAACCGTCACATATATAAATTCCCTCAAATTTGTCGAACCATCAAGATAAACAGAGTTTCAGATTCTCCGATTGAGATTATTTCCCTTCTCCTTGAAGGATGAGGCTCTTGATTGGATTCAAAGCCAACCGACCAGAAGCATCACTACATGGGAGGACCTTGTTTTCAAATTCTTAGCCCAATTCTTCCCTCCGGCTAAGCATGGTCAATATAGATCAGAGATCTCTTGTTTCAAACAAAGAGATGGTGATTCCTTTGGAACCGCTTGGAAGAAATTCAAAGCACTCCTCCGAAAGTGCCCACATCACGGTTTTACCGACCTTCAAAACATCCACATTTCATTCAATGGTCTGAATCGAAGTGTTAGGGGCCTTTTAAACGCTTCCGCCGGTCGCTCCATAAGAAAGAAAGGAGCTGAACAGGCAAGGGAACTAATTGAGATCATGGCCAACGAGGATGAAGCCTCCGATGACTTGTATAGAGGAAGGAGAGGAGTGATGGAGCTAGGTACTCAAGATGCGGTCCTAGCCCAAAACAAGCTTTTATCCCAACAAATTGAGAATCTCACCAAGCAACTCCAAGTAGTCTAACTTGGAGCAGTTCAAGCACCAACTCTTCAATGTGATTTTTGTGGTGGCAACCACCAAAACAGGTTTTGTGCCAATACCGGAAACGCTAGTTAGGAACAAGTAAACTTCATGGGAAACACTCAAAAAGCCTCATACTTCCCCCAAAACAATACATACCATCCACATTTGAGGAATCATCCCAACCTTTCATACGAAAGCAACAACTACTTAATAAGTGTGAATTAGTGGTGTTTATATAATAAGAAATCCCCATTTATCATATCAGAAATATTAAGTTTGTATATAAATTTCATCCTTAAACATTACTTTGTGAATTTTCGAGTAGAATTGTACAAATAATTGTTTTTCAACTCATGGAATGTATTTTTAGTTATTTTGAAGGTTGGACAAGAGGAAAAATATGTGGGAGCACAAATGAAGTTAGCGCTCGAACGCCACACCAAGGCTCCGTTCGAGCGCTGTAATCAGTTCAACATTGGATTCTCACCGCCAGAGTTATGAGTCTGGCACTCGAGCACTGCAAATGACGCTCAAGCGCCAGATATATTAACCACACATTAAAAATGCATTAACCAGCGCATTAATGCCAGCGCTCAAGCCTTGTAATGGCGCTTGAGCGCCAGAAGGAAGTAGCTGAGAAGTCCCTTCAGTGCTTGAGCACTGAAACTGGCGCTTGAGCGCCAGAGTCCTACTCAGAATGGCTATAAATACAGTCTTGTTTTGTACCGTGGGAATATGGAATTCTAGAGGAGAAAAACACTAAGTTACATCACTTGAGTCAGGGTTTGAGTACTCTTAGGTTTTATTCTTGGAGTTCATGACCTTGTTTGGCTAAGCTTTCCACTGGATTAAATGTAATTATTTTATCTCTTGTTACTTTCAATTTTTAGTTGTTTTTTTATATATAAATTGGAGTTCTTCTTCTGTTCTTCTTTCCTTGGTTCAACTTGATCATATTTACCTTTTTCTTAGTTTATTTGCAAAGTTGAGAAACTTGTTTATAAATGGATTTGGAGAAAACTCTCATAAAACCTTCTATTCTGGACATAGATAGAAGTTCTTATGAATGTTCATAATACTCTGCTTAAAGCAAGACTTAGTTCCTAAAGCTTCAAGAGATTCAACTCTAGAAACTAGTATTTTAGAATCAAGTGCAAAGACATTTGCACTTGTGACATTGAGTGTACATCTTTTTATATATAGTATCTAACTACTGTTTAGATGAACAAAGTTAAGTAATGAAATTTAATCCCAGGTGATTCTTCATTTTATTTATTTAACATTTTCTGAAGTTCTTTTTCTTGCAAACAAATTCACACTTCACTATGTTTTTGAAACCTTTTTAACTCAATTCTTAAATAAATAAATTCAGTGCTCCTTCTGGACGATATACTTGAAACTAGTTGATTATTTGAAGTTTTATAAAATGGTTAACAAATTTCTGGCGTTGTTGCCGGGAAAAACGGTAGTTTATTATGATTTTTGAGTTGATTTGTAAAAATTGTGAATAGTAATTCTTTTTGTAATTAATTGCATATTTGTACCTAACTCTCACCATTGTTCCAGTGCTGTTGTATACTTACTCGCAACAAAAGCCAAAGAGATAAGTTACTGTATATTGACGAAATTGAGGCGTTTGCAAGGCGAAATTCTGCAACAAAACACCAAGAACAAAAGGAGGGAGAAAGTTCCTCAATTTTTTCTGTTCATACTATACATTCTGCTACTCCAATCATGGCTGAGGAAGTTCATAATCCTCGACCTCCAAGGGTTGTCCTTTGTGACTATGTGATTCCTCAAGGTCCAAGGAATCGATCCGCTATTGTCTTGTACCCCATAGCTTAGCAGATGGAGATTAAGCCATATTGGTATATTCTCATTCTGACCAATCAGTTGGCAGGGAAAGATCACGAGGATCCGCATAATTTCTTGGAAACCTTTTATGATTTGGTAGCAACTATGAGCTTGGATGAAGCAAGTGTTGAGGAAGCCTATATGAAATTATTTCATTTAGCACTTATTGGAGATGCAAAAGAATGGTTCAAGACTCTTCCGAGCCAAAGCTTGAACACATGGAGTGAGGTTGAAGCCGCTTTTTTAACAAGGTTCTTCCCTCCTTCTAAAATGATCCAGATACAATCTGAAATATTTGCTTTCAAGCAGGGGCAAGATGAACCATTCCATGAGGCTTGCGAGAGGTACCAAAGGTTGTTAAGAAAATGCCCAAATCATAGGTTGACCGATGTTGGAAAGTTAAATATCTTCTGTGTAGGATTGAACCACCAATGGACAATCCATTTAACTACAACTGTAGGAAGGTCATTGAAAACCATTGGTGTACTGACTGCAATGGAAATTATCACTTCTTGGTAGCAAGTGATAGGGTTGGTCATCATTCGAGAATTCAAGCCTCAAAGCCCAAAGGAGTTCTTGAATTAAATTCTTCTGATGTGATTCTGGCACAGAATAAGCTCATGACTTAGCAGATTGAGATTTTGAGTCAAGCTATTACTCAATTAGTGCCTAAACCGCAACAGGTTCAAGTAGTGAATCAGCAAGCTCAAGTAGGGGTATGTGAGTTGTGTGGTGAGGCTTATTCATACACTCAATGTCCACATGCTTCTTTCCAAAAAGATGAAGAGTTGAATTTTGTGAATAAACAATCAAGAGGATATTTCTTTTCTTCACACTTTAAATCTAATGCTTCCAATAATGGAATAAAGGGTCGGAAGAATCCTCAAGGACATAATCAAACAAACTGGAATAATTCAACGAGTTCATCTAACAGGTCGCCATTTGTTCCATTGGTAAAGAGGACCTTGAAATTGGAAGATACCTTGGATAAATTTCTCCAAGTCTTGTTGGCTAATCACCAAAATAACGAGGCTTTTCAAAAAAACACTGTGGCATCTATTCGGAATCTTGAGACTCAAGTGGGTCAAATCTATAAGCAATTGGCAGAGCTTACCACTACGCCTTTCTCCGCTAATACCACTACAAATCCTAAAGAGCAATGCAAGTCCATTGTAACAAGGAGTGGTAAGGGATTAGTAAAGGAATTGGGTATCATTTGAATAATCCCGAGGATGTGGAAGGAGGAGTGGAGGAAATAGTCATGAAGGAAGTAGGAAAGGAAGTTGATACTGAAAAAAATGAGGAAAATAATAATGTAAATATAGAAAAAAATAAAATAATCAAAAAGAAGAGTGAGGACAAGGAGAAGGTAGATGGAGTGCCTCAGGTGAAGGAGGTTCCTTATCCTTTGCATCCATCAAAGAAAGAACAGGAAAAGCAATATGCTCGCTTTCTGGACAGTTTCAAACGGCTTCAAATTAATGTGCTATTCATGGAAGCTATGGAGGAAATGCCCACTTGTGCCAAGTTCATGAAGGACTTGTTAACTATAAAAAGGAAGTTCAAGGATGAAACTGTGGAGTTAGAAGCTGGGTATAGTACTATCATCCAAAAGTCTTTGCCTCACAAGACCAAAGATTCGGGTAGTTTTACTATCCCGGTTACTATTGGTGCCCTTCCTGTAGGGAAGGCATTATTGGATCTTGGTGCAAGCATTAACCTCATGTCGTTATCCATGTTAAAACGGATTGGTGATTTGGAAGTGAAGCCCACTAGAATGACTCTCCAATTGGCGGATAGGTCATTAAAATTTCCTTATGGTGTAGCGGAGGATGTTCTAATGTGGGTGGATAAATTCGTTTTTCCAGTTGACTTTGTCATTAAAATTTCCTTATGCTTTCTAGGTTTTTTAATTTATTTCTTTTGATTCTTGTTTTCTTGATGTGTGTCTTCCTGTAACATTTGACACTTGTTGTGCTTATTTTGAATGTATTGTGTGTTTGTCTTATTATATTTTTGTGATTGTTCCCAATGCTGAATTTTTTGTCTGTCAATTGGGTGTGTGTTGATCATTTGGTTATTGTTATTATCAAAGGTAGTGCAGGACTTTGGTCGGTGTAATCTTTTTATTTGGTGGCACATATTTGTGTTAGTCTTTCCATATGGATTTAGTTACTGGCTGTATGGATTTGTTGGGTGTCTTTTACAGTTTTGTAATTCTTTTGGTACTCCTGGTAACTTGTATTAATGAAAAAAAAAGAGCAGAAAAAACATAGAAAAAATATGATCAAGAAAATAACAATTTCTTGCTTTCTAGCAACAAAATAAACCCACTTTTTTCGTGACTAGTGTTCATGTTTGTTTTGTGTCTATGTGGTTGATGCACTGCTATTATTGATGCTTGAAAACACAGAAAAGTGAGTGAAATAAATAGTAGATAAAAAACAGAAAAAATGTGATCATGAATGTTGAAATGACTAATAGGAGCACTTAACTTGATATTTAATCCAAGGTACAAGTAGCTAGTGAAATTTTGATAGACCCAAGAATTTGCAACATTAGGATTCTTCAACTTTCTTTAAAAAAATTATCATTTTCATCGTTTTCTTTATAAACTTTGAGAATGAAAACAATCAATGTATAATATAAGTCAAAACCCACCTTGTAACATTCATTCGCTCTTACCTTTCTGGCTTTTCTATATAGGATTAAAAATTTACATGAGAATTAAATATAATCTCTTTGCTTATTAAGAAATAACTTAACATATATTTTTCAATAATTTTTCATTATTACTTTTTTTGATTAATTTTTTTATTCTTGTTATTGTTATTATTGTTAGTAATGTGTTACCATAAATAATAGTTACACAAAAAACTGAATATTTAAACCTTACGTTTGGTTAAGGAACTTGGTTAAGAAACCTTACCTTTCTTTATTATTAAAATAGTAAAAAATACATTCTTAATACTAAAAAAAATATTTTTGAATTTCATGTGAAAATATTATAAGAATAGCTTATTCGGTTTATAATAATAACATAATAATTATGTTTAAGATTTTTATTCTATTTTATGTTTAAGCTTTCTTTTCTGGTTTATTAATAATCTAAGGCTTTAAGAATAGAGTAGAGGTAATATTGTATAGTTTCATATATGGTTTAAAAAAAATTACCATGGTCTGGACTTGAATACAAATATACCAAACTTAACTTTTAAAAATGAAATTGCAGTAGAACCATTAATATAAATTTATTATTCAAATTTATTTAACAAGTAAAATCCTTCAAACACATGTTTCTTGATACATTTGAAACATTATAGCAAGGATTTCATGTTATGCTTTTCCCAGAGAAAGAGCTCGTTAAAACCCACATTTATATATATTGTCAAGTTTCATAAACTTAATTCACAGCTCCATATTCAGATTTTACTTGGAAAAAGAGCTAGGCTTCGCACTATCTGGGAAAAGAATTGTCGTTGAACATCGAAAGGTATGTTCCTCTTACTTTATCTCCATGTGACTGTATTATGTCATGTTAGTATGTTATGTATAGTTTAGGCTTGTACGTAATCTTACTAGCACCTGAATAGGTATATGGTGTTCAACAAAAAATCTAAATTTATAGTTATATGATGCTGAATTAGTATCTTAACATAGAGTAATAGGTCTTGTTGTTTGTATTCAGCTATAGATAAGTGTTGGATTAAAATGCAAGGTAACACACCTGAATATGAAACTGGGTTAAATGAGTTTTTGGACTTTGCCTTGAATGTAGCTCTATCTCAGGTAGAGTAATATGCCCCTGCCATAAATGCAATTTTAGAAAATGGAAGAATAACAAAGAAGTGTATGACCACTTAATATGTAAACCATTTCGTGAGGATTATACGTGTCGTCATGGAGAGACGGAATCGGTTGGTGTCTCGCATGGAATAGCAGATAGCCTACCGAATAAAATGTTGTGCAAGATGTGATAAATGATGTGTCTAGTGAGGATTCCACGCGGAGTACAGGTTAAATGATGCATTTAGATTCTCTGCTGCTAAACCCAGGCCAGCATTAGCAGATGAAATGAATGGAGATGAAGAGAGGATGCCAAATTTGAATGGTCAAGGCAATGATGTCGCAAAAGAATTTGATGGTTTAGTTAAAGATGGGAACAACATATAAATTATATGATGGATGTACTAGGTTCTTAAAATTAATTTTTAGTCAAATTATATGATATTAAGTCTATCTACAAAATCATTGACAAAACAATGTCAATGATTATTAAGCTGCATGATGCTTTTGAACATGCGCAAATCCCAGCTTCAGGTTATGTAGCAAAGAAAGTCATAAACAAGGTTGGTCTTAATTATTAAAACATACATGCATGCCCTAATGATTGTATGTTTAATTGGAGAGATGATTAAGATAGAGATGAATGTAAAATATGTCAGACTTCGAGATGGAAGAAACAAAGTAAACAAAATGGAAGTGGTCTAGGGTTACACACTCGTAAGCCACAAAAGAAATTTCTAGGCAAAATTTTGCGATATTTTCCATTGATCCCAAGGCTACAAAGGTTGCTTATGTCTTCCAAGACATCTAACGATATGATATGGCACACTGAATTGAATGATGAGGCACCCAAGGCATGGAAGAACTTTGATTTGAGATATCATGATTTTGCTGCTGAACCTCAAAATCTAAGACTAGGCTTAGCTAGTGATGGGTTCAACCCTTTTGGAAACATTAGCCTGAGTTATAGCATATGGCCATTGGTTCTTATTCCATACAACACTCCTCCATGGATGTGTACGAAAATAGAAAATTATATTCTTTCATCTGTCATACCTGGAAAAAAAATGCTTGGTAATGATATACATATTTATATGTAGCCCATTGTCGCTGAGTTGAAAGAGTTGTGGGAGAAAGGTGTTGAGACCTATGATGCTTCAAGAAATGAAGTATTCATGTTGCGAGCTTGTCTTTTATGGACTATTAGTGACTTTCCTGGCCTTGGGATGCTTTCTGGATGGAACACATATACAGGACTCTCTTTTCCAACTTGTAACATTGATGCGAGACCTCCTCTTCGTCTTCCATGCAGCAAAAAATGGTGTTTTATGAGTCATCGTCGGTTTTTGACTAAAGGGCATAAGTTTAGGTTGAATTGAATTCGGTTTAACGGCCACACTGAGGATAGGGATCCTCCAAAAGAACTTTCTGGATTTGACATCTTGCAGCAATTAGAGAATATAAATGTCACATTTGGAAAGAAGCCACGATCACTAAATAATCGAAAGAGAACTCGCGAGGAGAATGTTGATGAGCGTCACACTCAAGAGGAAAACGTGGATGAGCGTCAAACTCAAGGGGAGAATATTGATGACCTTCAGACATTGCTGCGTCAACAATGGAGGAAAAGAAGTATATTTTTTCAGCTTCCATATTGGGAATTCAACTTGTTGCACCATAATCTTGATGTCATGCACATTGAGAAAAATGTGTGTGACAATATCCTTTTCACATTGATTAATGACAAGGACAAAAGGAAAGATCATATGGAGGCTCGAAGAGATTTGCAAAAATTGAAGATAAGAAGAGAACTCGAGCCATTGGATGACGGAAAGAAGTTCCCAGTAGCCCTCTTTACCTTAACAAAGAATGAGATAGATATTATGTTGAATACTCTAAAAGATGTAACTGTGCCAGATGGTTATTCAAGCAAAATTTTACGATGTGTTGATACAACGCAGCGCAAAATATTTGGCTTGATGTTTTCATAAAGTATGCCTCCAAGAAGAGAAATAGGATCCATGGATAGTGATTATGAGCCCTCTCAAGAGGATGATAGTGAGGAGCATGACATTGATCATAATGAGGAGCATGACATTGATCAACCTGCTGCCCGAGGAAGAAATCGGCAATCTTGGAATGTGCAAATTAGAAGTAAGTTACTAAGGGCGTGTTTGGTTTGACATTGATCATTATTCACTCTTTCTTATTCTTATTTCTTATTCTTCTTCCTTATTTTTTATTTTAATTTTATATAAAAATATATCAACCAGTCAATGATGATAAAACAAACATATGATTATTTTAAAATTTATTCAAATGTGTTTATAATATAACTTTTTAAAAATTTATACATATGATTATTTTGATTTATTATTTTTCCTTTTATAGATAGTGAAGGACAAGTCAGAGAAGAACATTTGCAAGTAAAAGAGGTTTGGCGGATGCAAAAAGGAGAAAAGGTGTTCATACCTTTTGATGGGATTCAACCTGCAGGAACTGATGCTGATGGTTTGCTGGGAGGCTTTCTGGGACAACTAGGACAAGATCACAAATATTTACCCATTAGTTTTAAGAATTGGTGTAAGGTTGCTGACACCTTTAAGGATGAATGTTGGGACAAAGTTATTAAGGTGAGTCTTTAGACCATTTTAGTTTGTTATAATTAATATTAATGTCATTACTAACAGATTTCAATGACTGTAGGCAAAGTTTTGGTGGGATCCAAGCGTTCGTGATGATGTAGTACATTCATATGTCATGGAGGACATTGGGAAGAAATGGAAGGAAAGTAGGCTACGATTATTCAACCTCTACTTTGACCGATCCAAAAGTCGGGATGAAAATATTAGAAATCCTCCACTGTCAATTCCAGCTACTGAGTGGGTTACATTTGTAGACTACCGATTAGACGAGAAGACTAAGGTATTATTAAATTCAATTATAAACATCGCTCATAGAAAAAAACATGCTATTAAAAATTGCTTCGATTTTTTTGAAGGCAATGTGTGCACAAAATGCCCGTAATAGAGCTAAGCTTACAATTAACCAACTGGGGGTAGGAAAAAGCTAAAAAGAAGGGCCGTTGAGATTTTAAGTATACAAAATTGATTCATGTATTTTCTTTTTAAAATTTTTAAGTGACATAACACTAATTGCTTTCACACATTCTTTATGTTATAGATGAAGGAGACTGGGAAACAAGTCAGTAGGGGCACTCTATTTATCCACATTCATAAAAGGAAAAATGGGAACTACATCAATGATGAGGCTAGAATTGTTTGTGTAAGTTTTCATATTTATAAATTGCTTGTTAGTTTTCATTTCAAACTTTTTGTTGAGGCCTAAAACTAGTTAATTAATTATAGGAACATTAAATTAAATTTACCTTATATATTTGTTGAGTACGAAATACAAAACAAAACAGTGATATGTATATACATAATACATTTTTTATGTAATTATGTTGACTGTTGCAATATTCGGTTTGTCAATTTTCTGATTTAACAATTTGATTATCTTTGTGGGGCACTTGTCATTATTGATTTTACTTGCTACCTTTAGATTAGCCCGTAGTTGAGATCACTTATTAAATGACCAGTTGACTAGCTTATGATATTGACCATGATTTCTTATAAGTTAATTACTTAATATAATTTTTGATTGGTACTTATTTCTCTCAAATGCAAATCTCATTTTAGGACAAAATCACAGAGATGGAAAGCCAAGGAAATACTCCTGTGGAAATTTCCCCAAATGACTCTCTTAGCCAAGTGTTTGGGAAAGAACATCCAGCTCGAGTTAGAGGATTAGGATTAGGTGTTTGTCCTTCTAAGTTTCTGGCACTAATTACCAAAGATGCAATAATGCTAATGCTTCAACTAATAGTTCTAGTGTAGGGAGTATCTATAATGGACAGTTACAACAAAAAAATGGATGCATTGCAAATCCAATTGCAATTAAAAGTCCAAGAAGGAATTTGAGTTGCTAGTCCTTGAGCTGTACAAGGAGGCGAAAAAGGATTTGCCACCCCATATAGCTAGTCGAATCAATGTATGTGTAAGCAACTTTATTCATCAAATTTTAAACTAGTCGGCTTTGTAGTGAAACTAACACATTTATTTTTGCAGTGTCTCAACCACAACAACCTTCTATGTCTCAATCTGACACTCACCACCCAGAGAAGATATTATTCTCAACAAGTGTTCCAAGAGTTATTAGCAACTATTATGAACTTTCTGTGATTGCTAGGTCATTTTGCAATCAGAAACTTGTGCTTTTTTATTTTGATTGATATATATTTGAGTAAATTCATCTTTACACTATGTTGGGATTTTTATTTTTGTTGACAGATGTATTTGATTGGCGATGGATTTGATTGGTGCTTGAATGAGAATTTCAATGATAGCAATTGAACACATTTTACTTGTTTGGTATTTTTAGAGTAATGTTATTATAAATTTAATTGTTACACGTTAAATATCAAGTTAATTATTATAGGTTAGCTGAGAGTTGAAATTTGAGATTAGTGTTGCAGTTTAAGAGATAGTGGCGGTTTTAATGGCCTGCTCAATTTGTACTTTGTAGCGGTTCGAACCACTGTGTAATCCCATGAATACAAAAATAGCGGCGGTTTTTTAATGAATAGAACCGCCACTATGTCTGATGAAGACTTTCATTTTTTTTATTTTGTGGCAGTTTGAAAACGACGTAAGTCGTACAACGGAAATAGCGGCGGTTTTTTAATGATATTAATCGCCACTATAGCAAGTAAAAACACGTTTTATCAATTGAATATTTATGGCGGTTCTATGGATGAAACTGCCGCCAAAAAACTGCCATTATGCGTTCGTGGCGGTTATTCCGACGGTTTTCTAAAACTGCCACTAAAGTGAATTGCATCGCCTGATTTGGTGGTGGTTCGTAAACCACCGCTAAGTACGTTACCAGCGGTCAAAACCGCCTCGAAACCATATAAAAAACCACCACTATTCTCCATTTTTCTTGTAGTGGAATTTGAATTGCCATGATCAATTGAGACATAGAAATGATAGAGGCATAGTTTCCTTGATAGAGTTTGAGCCAAAAGCCTACGTGTTGAATTACATCTTTTGTTGGTACCCAATTTGAGCCATAAATTCTTTCTTAAACCCTATATACTAATATGAATGTTTTATCCTTACCTTTAAGTTGGAGAAAAATATTTTTATATCTAGGGAGAGTAATGGATATGCAAATGATGTATGATTCTATTAGCTTAAAAAAAACATGAATCAAGTGTTTCTTGTATATACGTAAGTCCTTGGGCAGCCTTGTGTACATATATATAGTATGTATATTAAAAATAATAATAAAAAAATAAATAAATAAATAAATAAAGAAATTGAAAGGTGCCTTGAAAAATAAGAAAGAGAAACACTTGAAAGGAAATTTGGGGTGAGCATGTTGTATAGAATAGGTTGGGGGAAGCTTGTGATTATATGAATATGTATTCTCCAACTTGTTTTGCTTAACTAGAAAAACAAAGATTCTTTGTAGCCCAGCCTCATTACAACCTTTTGAAAAGACTTATTGATTTATTGATCGATTTTGTGAATTGGTTTGATGGCAAATAAAGAACAAAATTCAATTGAAGCAACATTGAGGAATCGAGCGAAAATGATACCATGTAAGATTTGAGAGTAAGCCTTTGGTAATGGTTGATTACAATTTCTTTTGCACTTGAGTCATAAATTGAGCAAGTTCTTTTTCGTCTTAGGTGATCATAAGTCTGTTTTCCCTGTTCATGCATATTATGGTGAATTTTGTTTGATTGTTGAACCTTAGACCACACTTGCTATAGTACCTTTTGTTCTTTTTAGGAAATACATTGCTTGAGGACAAGCAAAGTCTTAGGTTGAGGGGAGTTTGATCGGTGTGAATTATTTGTGTTTATATAATAAGAAATCCTCACTTATGGTACCAGAAATATTAAGTTTGTATATAAATTTCATCCCTAATCTTTACTTTGTGAATTTTGGAGTAGAAATGTACAAATAAATGTTTTTCAACTCATGGAATGTATTTTTAGTTTTTTTGAAGGCAGGACAAGAGAAAAAACATGTGGGAGCACAAATGAAGTCAGCGCTCGAGCACCACACCAAGGCTCAAGCGTTGTAATCAATTCAACATTGGATTCTCACTGCCATAGTTATGAGTCTAGCGCTCGAGCGCTGCAAATGGCGCTCAAGCGCCAGATATATTAACCTTGTATTAACCAGGGCATGCTCAAGCCCTATAATGGTGCTTGAGCGCCTGAAGGAAGCAGCTGAGAAGTCCCTTCAGTGCTTGAGCGCTGAAACTAGCGCTTGAGCGCTAGAGTCCTTCTCAGAATGGCTATAAATACAATCTTGTTTTGTGTAGTGGGGATATGGAATTCTAGAGCAGAAAAACACTAAGTTACATCACTTTAGTCAGAGTTTGAGTACTCTTAAGTTTTATTCTAGGAGTTCATGGCCTTGTTTGGCTAAGCTTTTCACCGGGATTGAATGTAATTATTTTATCTCTTGTTACTTTCAATTGTTAGTTGTTTTGTTATATATAAATTGGAGTTCTTCTTCTGTTGTTCTTTCTTTGGTTCAGCTTGATCATCTATACCTTGTTCTTAGTTTATTTGCAAAGCTGAAAAACTTGTTTATAAATGGATTTGGAGAAAACTCTCATAAAACCTTCTATTCTAGAGATAGATAGAAGTTCTTATGAATGTTCATAATACTCTGCTTAAAACAAGATTTAGTTCCTAAAGCTTCAAGAGATTGAATGTAGAAACTAGTGTTTTAGAATCAAGTGCAAAGACATTTTCACTTGTGACATTGAGTATACATCTTTTTATTTATAATATCTAACTACTATTGAGGTGAATAAAGTTAAGTAATGAAATTCAATCCCAGGTGATTCTTCATTTTATTTATTTAACATTTTCTCACGTTCTTTTTCTTGCCAACAAATTCACACTTCACTATGTTTTTGAAACCTTTTTAACTCAATTCTTAAATAAATAAATCCAGTGCTCCTTGTGGACTATACACGTTTTACCACTATACTTGAAACGAGTTGATCATTTGAAGTTTTATAAAATGGTTAACATTATCTAAAGCCCGATATTCCACCCTTCGCACAAAACCAACCACAATACAATCAAACATCATCATCATACAACCCAAATTCATCCTTTAAATTCAACACTCAACCCATGGTCCAAAAGCCCCAAGTACCACCAACCCAACCAACTCAAGGAATTTCCCCTAACCTAGAGAATATCCTACTTGCGTTCATGCAAAGGACGGATGCCTACATGAGTGAAACTAATTATACCTTGAAGAATCACGATGCATCCATCAAGAACCTAGAGACCCAAATGGAACAAATTTCAAGACAATTATCAGAGAGGAAACAAGGAAAATTCCCTAGTGATACCATTGTGAATCCTAAAGAGTAATGCCATGCAATCACCTTAAGAAGTGGCAAGGTTGCTTCACCTCCACCATCTAAGATTGAAGATCAAAAGGTGGAGAAGGAAGAACCACCCAAAAATAAGCTAAGTGATGACAAATACCTTGATATGGATCCCAATGATTATGGTGAGTCGTACACTATAAAGATTGGATGTGATGATCCAAAGGATCTCCCACCCAAGAAGACAAGGAAACAACTCCTTGAGGAGTCGGCTGACTATGAGAAGCTTTCTCCATTTGTGACGGCTAGGATTCCCTTCGCACAAAGGCTTGTAAAGAAAGATAAAGAAAAGCAAATCTCCTAATTCCTAGATGTTTTTAGGAGTTTGAGAATTAACTTGCCTTTTGCAGAAGCCCTTGAACAAATGCCACTTTATGCTAAGTTTACGAAAGACCTCCTTGCCAAGAAAAGGAAGCTAAAGGATGATGAAACAGTCTCTTTAACCGAGGAGCTGAGTGCAATCCTCCAAAGGAAGCTTCCACAAAAAACTAAAAGATCAGGACTCATTCAAGATTCCTTGTGAGATTAGTGGTGTGCATGTTGGAAGAGCTCTATGAGACCTTGGGGCAAGCATAAATCTAATGCCCCTATCCGTTTTGAAGAAACTTGGGGTAAATGAAGTAAAACCAACAATGGTCACTTTGCAAATGGCGGATAGATCAATCAAACACTCCTATGGGGTTGTGGAAGACTTGTTGGTGAAGATCGACAAGTTTATCTTTCCGGCAAACTTCATAGTGATGGACATGGAAGCCAATGAGGAAGTCCCAATAATCTTAGGAAGATCCTTCCTCGTCACGGGACGCACCCTCATTGATATGGGAGGGGGAGAGCTCATGCTAAGAGTCCAAGAGGAAAAGGTAATTTTTAAAGTCTTTGAATCTTGGAAAAACAATAGTGATAGCTCCCCTTGCAAGAATGTGGAGGTTATAGATACCTCATTGGCTAAGGAATTAAAAAGAATAAACTATGACTCAACTTCAAGGAATACTAGTTCTTTTGTGAAAAATCAAATGAAAAAAGTGAAGTGAGTCATGAAGGGATTAAATGTCTTGCCAATGAAGGTTCTAAAGTCTCTCCACTTGATGATACTTGACATGAAAAGGCTTCAAAGGTTGAAAAGATTGTATGTGAAGAAACATTGGATACACCTAAGCAATCATTCTCCAACTTCCATTGTGTTTTTTTGGATAAGAAATACACCTTGCCGGTGATTTTTCACAACTCAATAGGTGGAAAGTCAGAAGAAAGATTGCTTGAGGAATTAAGAGATGAAATGTTGGGATGTGGAAAGAACTTTGAGAGGGTCAAGGAGAAGAACTACTGTCCCCTTGTGGAGAGCAAGTGTCTTGGAAACAATGTTGCTTTGGTAGAAGGGCCCAACATGATTGGGAGCCCAAGAACTTGGTGGGAAGTTTTGAATTGCCCATTGGATGTTCTTTCAAGTCACATTTGGAAGTTGAACATAGACAAGGAGCACAAACTTTGGGAAATGGTTTTGATGGATCCTTGGTCTATGGCTTCAAACCTCCATAAAGTGACAAATGCGTCAATCTAAGTGACGTTAAACAAAGCGCTTACGAGAGGCAACCCACTTAGGTTCATTCATTCTTTCATCATTCCATTTGTTCTTGAAAAAGAAAAGCAAATAAAAATAGATACATATAGAAATAGAATAAAGAATAAGAGATAGTACCATTCTTGTCATCATTGTTTTGTTGAATCATTTGACTTTGTGGATGAAATGAATTTAAGGTGCACGGTGTTGAAGACCAAGCAATTCAATGAGGAAGTAAGTGTAAGGTAAGGTCACTTAGAAGCTCTAAAATCAACCATTTTGTGGCCTAACTTGAGGGTGAGCACGCTTGAGGAGAAATTCCTCTCGGGAAGTTGGGCGTGAGCACGTGCATTTTTGAAGCAAAGTAACAGCTCTTGGGGCGTGAGCACCATAGAAGTGGCAGCGTATACATAAAATTAGGCGTAGGCTACGCTGGTTTGGCGTGAGCACGCGCGCCTAACATGAGCCACCTTGTGCCATGCGTGAGGCCCTTTTAAAACCCACACTTCATTTATCCCACTCCTCATTCCTCACATAATCCATCTTCTCTACTCACACTTTCACTCTAAGTCTCATTCCTCTCCATTCCAAGCACCAATACTCCATCTTCTTCTTATTCTACATCTTGATTTCACTAATTCTCCACTCACTTCACCATCTTCACTTGACTAGAGTTGATTTCCCCTTTTTGATTTGTCAAGTTCCCAAGTTCAAGACCCAAAGGTAACACTTGAATCTCTCTAATTCTCATGCATTTATGGATTGATTGTTGATTATTCTTACTTGTATGAGCTAGAATCACTTGACTATGGGTGTTTTGGGTATGGATTTGAAGTTTTTGGGAATCTTGAGGGTTTGGGGGAAAGTGTTGAAACTTGGATGTTCTTGAGTAATTGGTGGCATATCGTTGCAATTGATGTGTTGTTTGATTCTTTACTTACCATTATTGAAAAATTGGATGCCACATTGTTGTGAATGAAGTGTCGATTCACAAATTTGAAGTATGCACACTAGGTGTTTGACAAAAGTCCTTAGTGAATAACATGTGATAATGTGCATAACATTCTTGTGCTATATGGTTTGGCTTGTGTTTCTTTGGTTGAAATATATCTCATTAAGCTCATTAGAATTAAATTGGCACAAGTTCATGCATGTTCAAAACTTGCTTGGCTATGTGGACTTTTGTAACACTTAGTAGAGCAACTCATTTTGCACTTCACTAACATGTTCATTGAGATGATTATTCTTGTAGGATGGAATCTCAAGCATCTGGAAAATGATTCAAGACAATCGCAAGCATGAGAGCCGCAAGGAATCCAAAGGTTCCAAAAACCTCCAACACCAATCCAAGGCCAAGGTTTGATGCCCATAGGTTGCGAACGAAGGAAAATGAGGCAATTTTCAAAAAGCAATCATGTCAAAAAGGGGAGTGCTAAAAGAGAGACAACTCTTTCTCACCGAGGATGATTGCTTCCCCAACTTCACGGGTGAAAAGAGACAAATGACACTGGAGGGGCCTATGAAGAGCTTGTTAGGGAATTTTATTCCAACATGAAGATCAATGACAAAGACCCAATCGACAAGTAGACCTCCTATGTAAGAGGTAATGAGATATCTTTTCATCTCTGATTGCTCAATGAAATGTTGAACACTCCCATGACACCACATACCACATGTGAATTGCAAAAGCTCATGAATTGGATCTTGGATATGGGTGAAATTAAAAAGGTCTTGTGCAATGGCCAAGGGGAATGGGTCATGGATGCAAATAATGAGTTGGCTAAGAATATGCTTACGAAGTTATTTACTCGGTAGGCAAAAATTTGGTGCTCATTTGTCCAAGGGGTGCTAAGCCCAATTAAGCACTCCAATACCATAATCAAGAAGAGGTTGATATGCACCTATGTTTTAATGAAGTAATTGCCTCTCAATGTGGGTTTGACTATTAGTAATGAGATCCTAGATTGTAGGAATACAACCGGGCCAACCAATTCTATGAATATGGGTCTCGAAGCTCTAATGGAAAAGAAAAGGTAGTTGAAGAAGAAGATGAAGAAGATGATGATGAAGAAGATGAAGGATGGTATATAAAAAATGATAACTAGTTGAATAAAGTGTAATCTTTTTAGTTTTCCTTTGTATTTTGTGTGTTGTATTTGTAGTGTTGTTGTGTAACTTTTGAAACATTGTGTGGTGGATAATTGTGGCAAACTTCAAGATGCTTAGGAGAGATCTTCAAAGGGGAGTCTTTCTCAACCCTTCTTTTCTAAGTTTTGATTAGATTGGTTATTTGATAGATTCCTAGACTTGTTGATTGTTTCTAGTGATTGTTGAATGGAAAGGTATCAATTATTGTTTCTAGTTGGAATGACTCTTGTGACTTAGGCATTTAGGATTGACACATGTGCTCCATTTGATAGTTTGCATGCTCTTGATTGTTTGAGAAGTTCTTGTTGACAAATATGTGCATTAGTGAAAAAGTACTAGGGTTGTGGCATCTTTTATGTGGTTTAGCAATGTGTAAAAATCATACAACCTAGCTGAGGATTTTGAGCCTCCTACATGTTCCTTGTCATGAGTGTTCATTATGTTGAGGTGTGCTCTTGTATTTGATTTTGCCCTTGGTTGAGATTCCTAATTACATGCTAGGACTAACATCATAGAGGCATTTTTCTTGTTGTGAGCCTTGAGCCAAAGTAAGCCTTGTCATTTACATTATCCATTGCTAGCTCCTTTCAGCCTTGATTTGCCCTTCATTTCTTGATATTTAGCTCATTACAAGCAAATAAGTGTAAAACCAATTGTCCCTACCATGTACACACATAGAGCATTGGTTATACACTTGGGTATATAGTTTTCTACTAAGTTGGGGTTGTTTTTGCTTAGGGAACCGGCCAATTCCCTAAGTTTGGGGTCCCAGTGATTTTTGCTTCTGAGTTGATTCTATAGGTTTTGGTTTGGGGTGCATTGTGAGCTTGACTTGAGGATAAGTCAAAATTCTAAGTTTTGGGTGGGAAACACTTTGAGTTGGTGTTTGTTTGGCTGTTTATGTTAGGGTAGACCATCATGCATGCATTGATTCATTCATCTTACATTTTCCACTTCAATGTTCCACTTGTGTTTCATGTTGTGACACTAGGTACCAACTCAAGCAAAGTACAAAAGCAAAGTGTTAAGGAAAAAGCAAAAGAAAGAAAAATCAAAAGAAAAAAGACTCAAAAAGAGACATATTCAAAAGAAAAAAAAATTAGAAAAACAAAGAAAAAGAAAGTGAAAGAAAAATTTTGTTGGAAAAGGATGGAAAATGTAAGGAATAAGAGTTGGTACTCTAGTAGTGCTCATGTGTTTTGTGTTGTTGTTTTCCCTTTTTCCATCATCTTGTCCATTTCATCATTTTTTTTGCATATAGGTGTCTAGGAGTCCATTGTTCTTGTGTGTATGTGGTTACAGCTAGTTTCCCCTTCATTTTTACCTACCCTACCTAAGCCCCATTACAACCATAAGAAGACCTCTTGATTTTTCCTATGCATGTGATTTCTAGTGGTGGAGACTTAGAGGGAAATCTCAAATTTGAAGATCCCATACCTCACATAATTTATTCGAGTGCATTGATTCTAGCCTAAACACTTTGAGTGATGAGTGGCATGCACTTTATCCTTGTGAGGATTGCATTGCTTTTCTACATCATTACTTGTGCCACATTCCTAGTTGATTTCTTTGTATTATATCTTGTCAACTTGTGCCTTGATAACATGAAGGAGTGTGTGACTTTCAATGGAGATGCATGCATAATTCTAAGGTGTTTAGGTGTATGATGAATTTTGAATGAATCATAGGTTAGATGCCATGCCAAATTTGTTGGTCCCTTAGGTTTAGATTTGATGTTTGCTTGGGGACAAGCAAAAGATATGTTTGGGGTTGTGATAAGTGTCCACTTATCTATGTTTTAGGAGTTGTTTTCACCTTGTTTTGAGTCTAGTTTAGAGTTTTGAAGCATGAAAACTATGGAAAATGCTCCTTTGTTTGAATGCTTTGGTTTAGAATAGGACTTTTTGATTTTGTTACTGTTTTCTTGAGAAATTCCCACTTTTTGATCCTTGTTTTGTTGTTTTGATGATGTTGTAGGATCAAGAGTTGGAGAAGTTGATGAGTCAAGCATTGGAAAGAGCCATGAAGCATGAGGAGAAGTTGATCAAGCAAGGATTCACCTAGAGGAAGAGTGCCCACGCTCAAAGTTAAGGAATTTTCCTTATTTTCAAGGGTGCTCACGCTCAATAGGAAGTTGCCCACGCCAAGAAAAATATAGCTCTCAGGAGTTGGAGAGTAGGCTATGCCATCTGGGCGTGCTCACACGCTACTTATGGCTGAGAGGAGGAATTCTAGGCGTGAGCACGCGCTAGTAAGAAATAAATTGTAGGAATCCTGTGTGTGAACACGCTATTTGGGCATGAGCATGCACTAGCCACTACTGTATATAGGCTGAAATTAGTTATTTTCGGGAGCTTGGATTCATAATTGTTTTTTAGGCGTGATTTCTCTCATTCTTCTCACTTTTCTCTCTTCTTAAGAGTTCTTGGAGCCCTTGAAGAATCTTGTGAGAGCATATTCATTAAGAATCCATGGACTACTCCTCCTTATTGGTTTTCTTCTCTTCTCCTTCTTTTCTTGCCATTATGCTTGGCTAGACTTCTTAGGTTAGGAAATTGGGGATTTTGATCCCAAACTTATGTAACTGATTTTGAAGGTTAATTCAATGTTTCTATTCTTCAATTGAGTGATTACTTCTTCTCTTAATGCTTCTTCTTTGTTGATTAATTTCAATTTCGGTGTAATTGCTTCCGATGTGAATGCTACACTTGATTTAGTCAATAAGGATTTTTATCTAGATGCAATTGTGCAATTGGAAAATTGATAATTGTATTGGAACTGTTGTAATTCACCATAATCTTGCATGATCTTAGGAATAGGACTTGTAGGTTATGAGGTTTTGAGAAATCCACCTTCTTCTCTTGTTTTCTCTAAAATTAGCCTAAGGAATTAGGGGATTTAGGATAAAGAAAGGGGCTAATGATCTATGAATAAACTTAGTCTATAATTGTGGATTGTTACCTTCAATTGATTGATTAGAACTTGAATTAATCTCAAGCTTATGTTACATAAGGGAATGATCAAATGAACCTAGTCCCTAATCTCTCTCATTCTTGATTTTTACTCTGGTTATTGTTTACTTTTGCATTCTTTTGCATGTTTACTCACTCACACACAATTATGATAGTTCAAATAGTGAAATCCTTGGGGATTTGGTACTCTTTTGCATAGTCCATGTGGAAACGATACCCCTATTCACCTTCTATTCTCTTAAATGAACTAGTGCATTTGCTAGTATGGCATTTGTGCCTATCATTAGGTCCAATTACTTTGTCTTGGAATGACCTGTAGGCCTTTCTTTGTTATTTTCTCCTTTGGGACCGTATTGACTGGGATAGTTACCACCATCTTCAAGCTTGTGTTTATTTGGCGAATTTAGCCAGGATTGTTGTCCTTTTGATTTTTCGTAGTGTAGAACCGGGTTGGCCATAATCATTGCCCTTTAATTTTTACTCATCTCGGATTTATAGAATTGGGTTGGCTGTAGCCATAGCCTTTATAGCTTTGTAATCTTTCTATGGGTTAGCTTTGGTGGCATTTCTTTGTTGATGTTGTTGTTGAGGGTTAGCCTTAAAGGCGTCCCTTGTTAATAGCTCTCTGTTTTTTTGTTGATCTTGTTGTTGAGGGTTAGCCTTAAAGGCGTCCCTTGTAGATAGCTCTCTTTTTCGAGCTTTTATCTTTGAAACAATATTTTGTATGTACTTTGGAGAACTTGTTGCTTTAATCTCGCCACATTTTGTCATCTCCAACTTTTGCCTTTAATTTGTTGCTTCATAGCTATAGATTTACATTTTTGTGCTTTCTGTAGAGCTTATATTTCTACATTTCATTTTTCGGCCGACTTTGATATGTTGTTTTGTAAGTTGTGCGGATCTCGTTTCATAGAGTTTACTTGCAGTCGTAGCTATTTTCTTAGCTTTTGACTTGTTGTTCTTGAATAGCCTTAAAAGGCATATTTGTTTGTTATCTTTGGTCTTCATTTTTGTCTGTTGAATAGCCTTAAGAGGCATATTTGTTGGTCTTCCTTTCTGTTTATTGAATAGCCTTAAGAGGCATATTCATTGATCGTTTATAGATGGCCTTAAGAGGCCTTGATCATCTTCGTTTGTAGATGGCCTTAAGAGGCCTTGATCATCTTCGTTTGTAGATGTGACCGTTGTCATCTTCTTTTGAAGAGACCTTGATCACCAGCATTTGTAGCCGACATATGTAGATGTGACCTTTGTCATCTTCTTTTGAAGAGACCTTAATCACCGACATTTGTAGTCGAAATTTGTAGATGTGACCTTTGTCATCTTCTTTTTGAAGAGACCTTGATCACCGGCATTAGTCGCCGCCATTTGTAGATGTGACCTTTGTCAGCTTCTTTTTGAAGAGACGTAGATAGCCGGCATCTATAGCCGACATTTGTAGATGTGACCTTTGTCATCTTCTTGTGAGGAGACCTTGATCACCAGCATTGGTCGCCGCCATTTGTAGATATGACCTTTGTCGTCTTCTTTTTGAAGAGACCTTGATCACCGACATTGGTCGCTGCCATTTGTAGATGTGACCTTTGTCATCTTCTTTTTGAAGAGACTTTGATCACCGGCATCTATAGCCGACATTTGTAGATGTGACCTTTGTCATCATTCTTTTTGAAATGACCTTGATCACCAGCATCTGTAGCTGACATTTGTAGATGTGACCTTTGTCATCTTCTTTTTGAAGAGACCTTGATCACCGACATTGGTCGCCGTCATTTGTAGATGTGTCCTTTGTCATCTTCTTTTTGTAGAGACCTTGATCACCCTAGTGACCTTTGTCACTTTTTTGTCGATGGTTGTCTCGAGGAACTCTTTCTAGTTAACGACATATGTATTTCGGTTGGTTTTGCTGAATTTGTTTTAATCATTGCTTTTGTTTGATGTTGTTTCGCTTTGTTTTATTGATAGTTTGTTCCAGGATATCTTGGTCGCCATTACTGATTTTCTGTATCTCAAGAAATTTATAGACAAAACATGCATAATGGTAAGTAGCCATGAGTAATAGAAAAAAGACATTTATTAATAAAGAATAAAAATTTGATGGCAAATAAAGATTTTATCTTGCTTTCCTCTTTCCGGAGGGATTTCCCCTTTGGATTTTCAATCATGATCTGACTTTTACTTGTTTACAAATAAAAACAATACTCCACTAGTAGTATATAGTTGACTGGCATGATTTTCATGCTGGTCTTGTCCATTACCCTTCATAAATGTTAGTCATTGAGCATGTAATATTATAAACATAATATTAATTGTGCATGTAACAATGAATGTTAATATGCCATTTAATACCATAATTACAAATATTAATCATGGAGTATTGTCCCGACAATATTCTTTTGATGTTAGCATACATGGAGAAAATATAGACAATATCGTGGATGCACATATTTTAAGGTGTTAATGTTGAATAGATAATATTGTGAATGCTAGCATGCAAATTGTGAAGCAACTATTGAGCAGGATATGTTGCACAAACAATGTAATGGGTGCTAGCATACCGTATTAAAATAATTCTACTGTGTAATGTCAGACATTACTATGATGTATAAATATTGAGTATGAAGCATATAAACTAAAATAGATTGTACCGTGCACCGGGATTTTTTAGTGATACTGCATAGTAGATCGTGCCTTAGAAAACTCCAATATAGTTTCTGAACTCAAATGTTCATCTGTGGAACCGGAATGGTTTCTGGATCAGCAAGATCTTCTTTGAACCAAGGAAGTCCTTTTGTTCTGACTAAGCTCTTCATTAATTTTGCTAGACACACCACCTAGTGGATATTTTTACTAAGCCCACCACATCTTCTGCTGCGACACCTTCCTAGTTTTTTCTGCTGGGCGAACCATTTTTTCTAAATGAGATAACTTTTTGCTGGAAAACTACCCATTTTTGTCTGAAGGGCCTTTCTCTCTTTTTTTTTGCTGATTGCGCCACTTAGGCTATTATTTTATTTTATTTGGTTGGCTGGGCCACCTGGGTTTATTTGTTTTGGCAGGCAGAGGTACACCAGCTTGCCTTTTACTTTTTTTGTTGTGACATGGGCCTGGGCGGGTTTTGCTAATCGTACCACCCCAAAGTTTGCTTCGAAATCGCAAAATGACGGTTATAACATCAATGTTCTAGTTCTGCCGCCGATTCAATTTTTGTTGGTCGTACCTTGATAGCCATAAAAGGCAGGAGCAACGTTGAGGAGGAAAGGAGGTGGACCAACGCTGAGGAGGCAGGCAGCGACATCTTGAGCATACTGATTTATGTTTTTGCTCTTTTTTCCCCGAAATACTTCCCACGACGCGATAGAGAGATGGGAAAATTTTTTACCGTTTCCCACAGACGGCGCTAATGTTGCGTTCTAAAAATATAGGAATGACATAAAATAGAGGTATCTGGCTTAAAGGTAATGATGGTTGGATCCACAGGAAGAACTCCAATCTTCGAGTGCTCCGGCGACGCTCCACGACGGTGGGTGGAGGACCTACAAGGACTTTGATGCTTAAGTCAGTGACTATATGGGTCAGATTAATTTTTATTATATTAATAGCATACCTGGTATAGTGTAATGTGTTATACTTATAAAGAGCAATTAAGGTCTGCAGGTTATATTTTGGGCCTCAATGACCTTGTCTCTGGGTCTAGCCCAATCTCAATAATAGCTATGATATTGTGTCCGACATGGTATTCATGAAAGAGAACTTTGGTGTTGTTAAACCAGGCCCGGGTTCGAAAAAGTTGAAGAATTTGTTATCTTATGTTCTTTCGAATAAAGTTCTTCATAAACAGCAATGCCGGTGAGTTTATTTTGATTTTTTTATGGTTGGTTGCTTGGAAAGAATGTTATGAAATAATGGATGAGTTTTTGGGAATTTGAGGTTTATATTATGTAACACTAAAATCTAACAAAGATATCTATAGTTAGCATATAACTGATTCTTTTAAAACTGTTGTACGTATAAGAAAGACTATATAGGTTAAGGAGGTAAAATTTATCTCAGCGATCTCTATACTTAGTCACAAAAAGAGAAAGAAAATCTGGCAAGAGTAACTTTCTTGCATCTCCGACATAGTCAAGGGAATCAAATTAGTCTTTACCAGAGAAGAAATTGAGAAGCGATTCAAACCAAATTAGTTAAACACTGCTACATTTATATCAACAGAGCAATTAGCATGTTGGTCTAATGACTAAAAAGCATAAATTTAAGTGCTACTACTTAATTCAAACTCTTATGAATGCATTTTACTTATTAAAAAATAAAAATTTCTATCCACAAGTCACATAAAAGGACAAATAGTTTCAATCTTTATTCCTTGACACTCAAGGTTCTTTCTAACCGGAAGAAAGTTTTGTATGTTGCGCGCCTACACCACATAAAGTTTTTCTATCTATCATAGACATACACAAAGGGATTGAAATACTATCATGGGCTGTCTTGAGGAAAAACCTGGCCTATCAAATCATGATTAGATAGTTTCGTGAAAGATGTTAATACATATTTGATAACCGGAAAGAGCTAAAGATTTTTTTTAGAAATCATTTGTGAATGGAATGGAGTAAGAATATGACAATGGCACGAGAATGAAATAACTAGAAAAACATTACAATTTCAATAAAAATCAAGGGAGTTAAATTTGATTTATATATATATATATTAATTGTTTTTATTTATTTTTAATATTTGCTATATAAATTTTAAAAAATAAAATAAAATAGAGATAATACTTTAATTTTTAATATAATTATTAATAAAAACAAAAAATAAAAATGTAAAATAATAAACAAACACTTATTTTATGGCCCTGAAAATAGTGAAAGATCTATGGATAGAAAACAGATTAATTAATCCCTCCCTGAGCAAGCTTCTAGCAAAAATTCTCTCAATTACAATCATCATATTACATACCCTTCCACTCATTATTACCCTCCTATTGCAATTTTTTTTTTTTTACTAAAATTACAGTAAAGAAAAGTAATTCATTAACGCAGGAAGAAAAAAGAGTACAGTCATCATGTTGAAGAAAGAGTGTGGCCGGTGAGATAATATGCAAAATCTTATCATATATATGCTCTTCTATTGCGATTTTGTTTTGTATTCATATGCCTTTCAATCATGTCAAATCTTCTATTCTGTGAGATAGACAGCTCAGATCCTAGCATAGCATAAGTGTTGAGGGCACTTAAGTAATTAAGTTTTAGTTAAACCAGTATTGTAGGATAGTTATTTTTCCTTATTAATTATGATTAGAGCTTCCCTCACATACTGTCCTATATATATAATTGGGATCTCCTTGTAATACTTATTGTGATTTTCATAATAATATTTTCAGAATATTCTTCTCTTTTCCTTTCTCTCAAACTCTCATTTCCTTCTGTTATCTCTCATATCTTTATGGTATCTAGAGCTACCAATCTCGGCGAAAAGATGGCTTCTTCTACCCTACCCACCCTGTAGAGATCATACCTGAGGGATATTTTGAGATGGTGGCAATAGGTGAGTTCTAGACCAGCAATGAATGAAGAATACGGCGTCCAAGCTCCACTGCAGCGGTGTGGCACCTACAGAGACTCCAACGCTCAAGTTAGTACCAGAAATAGGTTTTGTGTGATCTATTAGAATAATACGTACCTTGCATGGTGCGTTTACATGTGTATTTATAATACGTGCATTAGAGTTGAGCGTAGGTCATTGTGGGCCTGACAAGTATTATCTTGGCCCAATTAGGAGTCCATATTGTATCCCATAAGTCGTTTTGTGTTCCCTCGGATGGTCGAGATAATAGGCGACTTGTGACATGTCATGCCTATGAGGGCATGTGATTGCGGGCCGGGTTATCATAAATCTGGTCCATAACAGTTGCCCCCCAAGTCATCGAGTTACATGTCACATGTGGTTTTATGATCTTATCCCGTTGCCGGATGTAAACGGTTGGTCTTCATTTGGGGGCGCGTGAGCACTTGCACTTTTATGGGGTAACGTGCGCCATGATTGCATAATGTCTTGAGCCACTCACTTATTAATGCGACGAGTACGATTCCTTTTTCCTTCCTTCTTCTTTCTGCCATATCATAGTCCTTCCCTCTCTTCCATGTTCATTTTGAAACGTCATCTTTCTAAATCCAGCGAAAACTTGATCTCTTGGCTCTTCTTCCCTGTAACGGACATTACTCCATTTTCAAAGTTCTTCCAACTCTCCTCCTCTGCTTCAATCAGGTACTACTCTTCCCTTTTTCTCTATTCTACTCTGTTTCTTTTTATCTAATTCCCTTTGCTTGTGTGAGTTTAAACCTGCTTCTATGGTTTGGGTTTTTCATTTCGTTTTTCTAGTGTAGTCTCCCCACTCCAATGGACGAGCAAATCATTGTCCATTCCAGCAGCTCTTCCTTCGATTCCTGTAACACCGAAGTTCTTAGGGAATTTGCGAATAGGATCTCAAAACTTCTAAGAGTCCCAAATCCTGACCTCATAAGAGGTATGTGTTCCGTCAATACCCCTCACTTCTCTGAGCCTCATGTTATCTCGGCATACTCACCTCAAAGTTCTGAGAGTGGGGAATCCATTACCCAACATGTGAGTGCTCCCTCTAGAGTTTTGAATCTTGAGCCTCCAATCTACGTAGAGGTGACTAGGAAATCTTCAGGAGATCCTGACGATTCAGCCGAATGCAACTCTAATCCCGGTCGTATGTTATTTAGAACCAATCCCATCCGTCCTGATCCCTGAAGCCATCTAGAGGACTCAGATAAATTGTCGTCGTCTATGACCAATTCTCTAGATTCTGAATCCATTCCGGCCTATCGCCCCTCTTCATCTCCTACCCCAAGTTCTTCTCTTCCGGGATCTAACCGTTCGTCTTGTGCACTTGTAGATATGGCGCCCAAAAGAACTCGCCGGCGAGTCACCAATGCCGCTGGGACCCGGCATGAGCAAGATGATGCTAAGTAGGCCGGTCCTTCCGGGGTTCACTTCAATCCACAGGAGATGAGGACTGAATGGGCCGGCATTCGAGGTATCAAGAATTTATTGTGGGTTCCGGCCACCTGGTTGAGTCAACCCAGCGCCATCTCGTCCCAAAAGTAGTTGAAGCTTGTAGAAGCGGAATGGAAGAAATGCTTCCATTATGAACCCAACACTCCTGACAACTCTTACACTTCTGGCACTTCTGTGGATTATAAATTGGAGATCCCGGGGGATGACGAGCAAATTTGTTCATATGCCGCTGGTGGGACCAAAGCTTTCTTTATGGCCTACACCGCCATGTTCGACCAATTTCGCATTTGTTTCCCTTTCTCGGATTTTCAGATAGAAGTCCTTCACAACCTCCATTTAGCCCCATCTCAGCTTCATCCCAACAGATGGGACTTCGTGCAAGCCTTTGAAGTCTTTTGTTGGGCCAACGAATAGAAATATTCATCAAATTTATTCCTATATTTGTTTGGCCCGTATCGAGGGTCTTCGATCTAGTCTTGTGTGTCCCTTCGGCTTCGCAAAAATGTTACCCAAATGTTTATCCTGTGGGACGATTCCGTCAAGGACCGGTGGGATTTGTATGTGAAGCTCACACCGAAGAAGAATGATTTTGTAGCTTTCTAGAAAAAACTGACCGCGAGCCGCTTTTCCCCTTATATTGGTCAGCTGAACATTATTCCAAGCCGCTCACTTGCGACGAACTTGAATGCGGCTTCCTTGATGATGACGATGCAAGAACGTTTAATTACTTGCACGACTTTGTCACTAGTCAAGAAATGCCGATTCACTGCCGGGATGTGCTTAGAGCCTCTCGTGCTACTCCCACCTTATGTTTATGTAAGGGTAAACTGAAAGCTAACCGCCGAGTTCCCTCTCCCTAGGTGGGAATGAACCCGTGCCGGGAAAGAATTCTGGTGTCGTTGCTGCTAAGCCGGCATCCACCACCCGGGGTTCTCCCCTTGCGGGCAAAGCTCCTACTGTTGCTGGGATGCAAAAAGACTGTGAGGTCCGTCAAAGTAAAAGGCCACGAGTAACTCAAGGTGAGATTTGTTTTCTCTTATGTTCTTTTTAATCTTGTATAATCCATTCCTCTTGTTATTTACTTTCGGGATCTTGCTTGCAGTTGCCCCTGCGGTGGTCGAGGGTGGATCATCCACATGTCTTATCCCGGCCGTAGTTAATCAACCTCAAGTCTGGGAAGGTTTTCTGCCTCCCAGCATCCAATTTAGGCATGGCGACTTCTTTCAAAGGGGAAGCGCCGAAACAAGAAAGGTATTTCTTCATTTGACATACCTGTCCCATTATGATTTCTTTCTTCGTACTTTGATTAACTCATTCTTTTTGTTGCAGGGCCAAATCCAGTCCCTCATGGGTTGCATGTCCATGAGTCTATCCATGCTCCAGGCTGTCCATGAGGAAGCTGATCATTAGGAGAAAGTATTCCAGTTGAAAGATGAGCTCCAAGATACTTAAGACGACCTTGAGCTGAAGGAAACCTTGCTTAAGAGCTCCAAGGAGAATGTCAACATGTTGGAGGGCCAACTGGCTGGCCTGAAGAAGGAAGTTGAAAAGAAAGACAAGACTCTGTCTGAGCGGGATGAGTTGCTCGCTGCAGAGAAGAAGAAAGCGGGTTTCAATGTCGCCAAACTGAAAGAGTCGGAGGGGGAGATTGTCCATCTTAAAACCCTAGTTATCGAGCTTAAAGTCTCTTTGGATGCAAAGGAAGAGGAGCGGGTGACTGGGCTTACTGAAGCCGGGTATGACGCTTATTGTGAAGCTGTAAGGTCTATCAAGTTTCTGAATCCCGGTGTGGAGCTCAATCCCCGTGGATTGGACCCCTTTCACGGAGTCAAAGATGGGAAATTCAAGGATTTCCATGATCACCGTAACCCGGTCCTTCTAGATCCCGCTTTGATGGAGCCTTTCAACTGCGACTCTCCTCCTCCGACTGTCGAATAGGAAGATGATGCCGCCACAAATGCCGGGATGGTCCGAAGGCTTAGTTCTTTTATTTTGTTTTGTTTTCTTGGTTTATTATCTCTTGCTTGTAACCTCTAGGTTCTAATCTTGACAATTTCGATCGAGTAACTTGTCGATTTCTAACTTCTGTTAATTGCATAGCGTTTGTTACTTTCATTTTATCGCCTTTGCTTTGCTATGCCGGCGTTCTTCAATGTCGGTTGTGGCCTTTATCTCCTTCTTTGAGAAAGGACCTTGGCCCTCGGCATTAAAAGTCGTTTTAATGTCGTCATAACCTTTATCGCCTTCTTGTTGAAGGGACCTTGGTCTTCGGCTTTGTAAGCCGTTTAATGACACTCTGACCTTTATCGCCTTCTTTTTGAAGGGACCTTGGTCTTTGGCTTTGTAAACCGTTTAATGTCGCTGTGACCTTTATCGCCTTCTTTTTGAAGGGACCTTGGTCTTCGGCTTTGTAAACCGTTTAATGTCGTTGTGACCTTTATCGCCTTCTTTTTTAAGGGACCTAGGTCTTCAACTTTGTAAACTGTTTAATGTTGCTGTGACCTTTATCGCCTTCTTTTTGAAGGGACCTTGGTCTTCAGCTTTGTAAACCGTTTAATGTCGATATCCTAAATGGATTTTGTTTAACATCCTTTTGATTTGATCTTCGTTGTATATCACTTTCCAGGATGTTTCATGTTGAAATCATCAAGATTGTTGTAATTAATGAAACATAACACAACAGATAGAAAAAAATTATAGTTAAAGCCAACTTTTTATTGCATGAAGTTTGTTGGTTGGGGCCTCGTTAAAACCTCAAGCAAAAAAATCCTCCTTAAGGATAAAACCTGCTACAGGAAAAAGAGTACCCCTTATTACAATGTCAAAATTACACAATTATTCAACTGTAATACCGCCGTAGATCAGCGACATTGAACGTCCTTGGTAACTCCTTTCCCTTCAAAGTTTCCAAATGGTATGCTCCTTTTGTAGTCGCACTTTTAACCCAGTATGGGCCTTCAAAAAATTGGCCTTGAGTTTGCCATCTCTAGCATTTCGATTGCCAATGCTAGCTCTTCTCATGACTAGATCACTGGTTTGGAAGTTTCTCTTAACCACTTTCAAGTTGTATCTCTGTGCTATTTGCTGCTTTCGTGACAACTCTTTTATTCTGGGGATTTCTCGGACTTCGTCCACCAGATCGGAGTCTTCCCGAAATAACTGTTCATTATTCTCGGCGGGATACATTACCCGCCAAAAGGGTTGGCCGATCTCCACCGGGATGACTGCATTGGTCCCATAACACATTATGAAGGGAGTTTCTCCGGTGGTGCTGTGAGGCGTGGTTCTGTAGCTCCAAAACACTTGGTACAAATTCTCTGTCCAACTGGCCTCCGCTTTTTCAAAATGCTTTCTCAAGCCGGTCAAGATGACCTTGTTAGCTGATTCCGCCTGTCCGTTGGATTGAGGATGTTCCACACTAGCAAAGTATTGCTTGATATGGAGCCCTGCTAGCATTTCTCGAAATTCTTTATCAGTAATATTGGATCCCATTATCAAAGATTACCTCTGCCGGGATACCGAAATGACATATAATTTGACAAAAAACAAAGTTCTGAACTTTTATAAAAGCTATGCTAGCCAAAGGATCCATTTCAATCCATTTAGTGTAATAATCGATAACAACAATTAAATGTTTTAACTGACCTGCCACGGGAGTGAAAGGTCCCAAAAGATCTAACCCCCAAGTGTGAAAAGGCCAAGGCGTCAATATACTATGCAAGTCTTCGGCGGGAATGCGAGTGAGGGGACTATGCTCCTGGCATTTCTGGCACTTTCTCACATAATTCGCAGCATTTGTGTTCATCGTCGGCCAGAAGTATCTCGCCCGTAGAGACTTTCTCACCAAAGACTTCCCGCCAATGTGGTGGCCGCAGCTGCCTTCGTGTACTTCTGCCAAAACATACCAAATTTCGGAAGGTCCGATGCACTTGAGAAGTGGTGTGGACAATCCTCTCCAGAAAAGTTTCCCTTCAATCACAACATACCGAGTCGACTTCTGAACAACCTGCTTAGGTTCCTTTTGGTTACTGGGCAAAATTCCTTTGTCAATGTAATTCTTCAGCGGAGTTCTCAAATCTTCGTCATGTATCTGGAGAATAGCCCCCGGTGTAGGGATAACTTCTACCACTGAATGTAAAGCAGAGGCCGATTTTGTGCTTGCCAATTTTGACAACAGATCAACTCTACTGTTTTCTGAATGTGGAACGTGCCTGATTTCAAATTTATAAAGCCCCACCAATCTCTCGTTGAATAGAGCGAGATACTTCTGCATCAAAGGCTCTTTCGCTTGGTAATCTCCCTTGATTTGAGACACTACCAGCTGAGAGTCTGAACAGAGAGTTATTACCATAGCCCCTAATTCCTTGGTCGCCCTATTCCGGCCAGACATGCCTCATACTCCGCCTGGTTATTAGAAGTCGGGAATTCAAATTTGAGGGAATACTCGAATGCCACTCCTTCATTTTCTATAAGAATTCTTGCTCCAGAACCCTTTGTGTTGGAGGATCCATCCACATATATCGTCCAGGAGCCCGGGTTCTGATCTCCGGGATGTGTCATCTCTGCCAAAAATTCTGCTAAGACTTGTGCCTTTATCGCCTGCCTTGGTTCGTAGGATATATCATACTGGGAAAGCTCAACTGCCCAAAGCCATCATTCTGACAGTGAGATCAGGTTTATGTAGGACTTGCCTGATTGGTTGTTTAGTACGCACCGTGATGGGATGGCACTGAAAATATGGGCGTAGGCGCCTGGATGCTAACAACAGAGAATAAGCAACCTTCTCGAGCCTTTGGTAATTCAACTCTGAGCCCTACAAAGCTTTAGACACGAAATATATCGGACTTTGGGTCTAAGATTCCTCTTTGACCAAGGCGGCACTTACAGCTTCATCAGCTACTGCCAAGTACAAATACAATATTTGTCCGGGGTATAGTTTTGATAGGACCGGAGTTAAAGCTAAGACCCCTTTCAACTCTTGGAAGGCTTGCTCACATTCCGAATTCCAATCAAAAGTCTTCTTGTTGCGCAACATATTGAAGAATGGAAAACATCTTCTAGTTGAAGTCGGCAAGAAACGGGTTAGGGCTGCTATTCTTCCCGTCAGTTAATGGACTTCTTTGATAGTTATGGGACTCTGCATATTCAAAACAGTGCTGCACTTGTCTGGCTTTACCTCGATCCTGCGGTTAGTTAACATAAATCCAAGAAATTTTCCTGCTTCGACATCGAAAGTAAATTTATTAGGATTTAACCTGAGATCATACCCGCGTAATGATAAGTGCAAATTAGTGTGTTTATATAATAAAGGATTTTCACTTATCTTCTCAAGAAATAACATGTTTTTATCTAAAATTTCACCTCTAATCCATACTTTTTGAGTTCAATAGTCAAAAGGTAGAAATAATATTTTTTCTAACTCAATAAATGTATTTTTCAGGTGTTTTGGAAGCAAAATATGAAAGTCAAGATGCTGAAGCATATAAGAGGCCAGCGCTCGAGCGCCAGACCAAGACTCGAGCGCTGGAAGCTGAGTAACATAGGATCCTCACTACTAGTATAAATGCTCTGGCGCTCGAGCATCACACCAAGGCTCGAGTGCTAGTATCCGTTGAGCATTAGATCATTTCTGCCAGAGTTATGAGCCTAGTGCTTGAGCGCCACATCAGGGCTCGAGCGCCAAACACATTAACCAGGCATTAAAGCTCATTTACCAGCATGTTAAAAGCCAGCGCTCCAGCGCCAGGAGGGCGCTCGAGCGCCAGACCCCTGCCCAAAACACCTATAAATACAGTCTTTCAGAACTTAGGAGTGAGATTAAGTTGTATAGAAATAAACCACAAAGTTTAGGCTTTTAGTCAGAGTTCTAATACTCTTAGGTTTAGTTTTTGAAGTTCATGGCCTTGCTAGGCTAAGCTTTCCGCTGGGATTGAATGTAATTACTTCGTCTCTTGTTTCTTTTAATTGTTAATTTATATTATTTATGAATTGGAGTTCTTCTTCTGTGCTTCTTTTCTTGGTTTAAGCTTGATCACCTTTTGCCTTGTGTTAGTTTATTTGCGCAATTGGGAAATTAGTTTTTAAACGGATATGGAGAAAAACTCTTATAAAAGCTTCGAATCTAGGGATAAATGGAAGTGTTTTATGATTGCTTTATACTCTGCTTAATGCAAGACTTGGTAGCTAGAGTGCCAAGGGTTTGGGCTCTAGAAACTAGTGTCTTAGAATCAAGTGACAAAGGGATTTGCACTTGTGACATTGAGTATGCATCTCTTCTTATAATATTTAACTAAAATAGAAAGAAACAAGGTGAAGTAATGAAACTCAATCTCAGGTGACTCATTATTTTATTTGATTATCTCTTTATCTATTGTTTATTTTATTTTCCATTCACAATCTTAATATGTTTTTGAACAATTCATCAACTTAATTCTTAATCGAATTAATCCAAGTGCTCCCTGTGGATGATACACGTATAGTCACTATACTGAAACGAGTTAACCATTTCCAGCACCATTAAAAAGGTTAACAATAGTTGAGAAAATTGTTTATAAATAGATTTGGAGAAAAACTCTGATAAAATCTTCTAGTCTAGAGATGGATGGAAGTGCTTATGATTGCTACAATACTCTGCTTAATGCAAGACTTAGTTGCTAAAGTGCCAAGAGATTAGGCTCTAGAAACTAGTGTCTTAGAATCAAGTGACAAAGATATTTGCACTCGTGACATTGAGTATGCATCTTTTCTTATAATATTTAACTTCTATTGAAAAAAACAAGATTAAGTAATGAAACTCAATCTCAGGTGAATCTTTATCTTATTTGTTTTAACATTTTATCAAGTTTTTATTTTATTATCCATTCACAACTTGTTATGTTTTTAACACTCTATCAACTTAATTCTTAATCGGATAAATTCAGTGCTCCCTGAGGACGATACACGTATTATCACTATACTCAAACGAGTTAACCAAGTGAAGCTGTATAAAAAGGTTAACACGTAATTTGTCAAAGGTTTCCTCTAGGTCTGTCACTAGGTCTTTGTGTTCTAGAGTTTTGACAATCATGTCATCAATGTAGACCTCCAGAATTCTGCCTATCTGCTCTGCAAAGACTTTGCTCATCATCGGTTAGTAAGTTACGCCAGCATTCTTTAAAACGAACGGTATCATGTTGTAGTAGTATACCCCCATGTCGGTGATAAAGGCGGTTTTTTCTTAATCATCGGGATGCATGGGGATCTAGTTGTATCCGGAATACGTATCCATGAATGACAAGTACTTATATCTCGCTGAGTTGTCCACCAACTTATCAATACACGGGAGTAGGAAAGGGTCTTTTGGGCAGGCTTTATTCAGATCGGTTTAATCTGTGCATACCCTCCACTTCTCGTTGGCCTTTTTCACCATAACAACAGTGGAAAGCCATTCAGCATAGCAAATCTCGCGGATAAATCCGGCGTCTACGAGCTCCTTCACCTGTTTCTCAATAGCTTCTGTCCTTTCCGGCCCCATTCTTCGTTTCTTCTGGGCTACAGGGAGCATCCCGGCTTGATAGACAAGTGGTGACAGGCTAAATCTGGCTTTACTCTCGGCATATCTGATGAGACCCAAGCAAAAAGGTCTTTGTTTCTCTTAAGGAGCTCAATAAGTCGCCCTCTGATGGCTGGGGGCAAGTTTGCTCCCACCTTCACATTTTGGCCTTCTTTCGGCCCAATTTGAACCAGAATCTGATCTCCCTCCGGTTGAGGGTTTTGCTCTTCAAAGTTTGCCCGAGGATCTAGATTAGTCATCATTACCCCGACATCATGTATTAAATCCCGGTGCTCCATTTTCTTTTTTCCCTTTCCTTCGTGAATCTCAGAGGGCATGGGCGGCATCTTCGTAATTTTGAGACTCTCCTGATGACGTTGTCTAGCATCACTGCTCTTTCCCCTTATCGTGAAAACGGAGCCGTCTTTTCCGGGAAATTTCATGGCCAGATGTATGGTCGACACAATGGTGCCCAACTGATTCAAAGTCAGGCGTCCTAGTATGGCATTATAAGCAGATGGGCAGTCTACCACAATGAATCTGGTCATCACTATCTTGATACTTGGCTTTTGTCCAAAAAGGACTTTTAAGTCTACGTATCCTTTCGGCACTATGGTGTCTCCTGTGAAGCCAATCAAGCTACCTTTGTGGGGGATCAAGTCCTTGGAGCCTAGACCCAGTTTGTCAAACAAACTCCAAAATATGATATCTGTTGAGCATCCTAGATTAACGAAGATAAGGTAAACTTTGAATCTCGCCAAGTTCACAGCTATCACCAGTGGTTCATTATCTCTGACCTGTTCTTGTGGCAAACCAGCGTCAGAAAAAGATAATACTGGGTTGGTTACATGTGCCACTTGTGAACAAGAATCCCTAGTATCGCGGGTCCTTTTTCTATCTTCGGGACCCCTCCAACTTGTTCCTCCTGCTATAACCTAGATTACCCCTCCTGGAGGAGATTCCTGATTGCGTCTTGGACTCCGAGATCTATTTCGGGCTTCTGGTCCTGGATGTCGGTTAGTTTGTGTTGATCTCGGGCGTCGATCCTAGGGAGCGGGAATTTGCCGACGATCTCTTCTGTCATTAGAATCCTGAGTGTAATTCTTGAGTCTCCCTTGTCGGATCAGCTTCTCAATGGTATCCCGGAGCTAGACACACTCATTGGTCGAGTGGCCCTTCTCCCGATTATAATGACAATAACGGTTTTGATACCGTCCCAGAGTCCTGAAAGGTGGGGGTCTGTCCCTTATCTCTAAGTTCATCACTTCCTTGTACATCGTCGCTGGCGATACATTCAACAGGGTGTATGTGTTAAACATCCCTCGGGGTCCCTTTGGCGGTTTATCATGGGACTTGTCATCCTTCCACCGAGATTGAGGGTTCTGCTGGTTTTTTCTCTTCTCATCTTTTTTGGTGGCCTGGGCTGCTTGAGCCCTCTCCCACTCCTCGATTCTTATCCACTTCTCAGTTCTGGCCTTCAAGTCGTCCATGGATGTCATCTTCTCACCGGCCAAGGCTTTGGCGAAGGCACCTGGTTTTAAACCCTTGATAAGGAAATATAGTACTAGGTTAGGTTCAACATTCCTAACCTCTATCACCTCATTATTAAATCAAGTTATATACTCTCTTAAAGACTTGTCTTTCATTTGTTTAATTGTTTCTAAATGAAATTCAGATTTAAACTGCCTTTTGCTACTAGTGAAGTGCAAAACAAACTTATCTTGTAGGGTCTTTCAGTTGTTAATGGACTGTGGTGGGAGATCAGAGAACCAACGACTTGCAGCTTCTGACAGAGTCAAGGAAAGGCCTGGCATACGGTGGCTTCATTGACTCGCTGGAAGTACATGGCTCTTTCAAAGGTACTCATGTGCAAGGTTGGGTCCTTTGTACCATCGTACTCTTTCAGCTGCTTTGCGAATTAGAATCCATAAGGCAAAGCATGAGACATAATCCAGGGAGTAAACCGGTTATCGATGTAACCAAACTTGAGGATGTTCTCCGCCATGTGTTCTTGCGGGATGACCTGCGGGCCCCCCTGGGCAGTGGTGGCGGGTTACCGCCCCCCACCCGGGATGCTACCTGGAAATCTTGCTGAAAAGCGTCCTCTCTGTGCCGACTCATCCTAATCTCCACCTGCCTTTCTGCATTTTTCGGATCAGGATTTCCGTTCTCTAGGTTGTTAGGGTTATCTTGTTGTTCGTTTCCATCGTTTCCTTAATCATATTGAGGCTGTTTTTCAACATCCTGGATTGGATCTTCCTCAACTACCTTATCCTTACCTTTTTGAATTTGTTCTCTCTTCTTCAGGGTCGTGATTTCCTTGGCTTGCGCTTGCACCAACCTCTGTAACTTGTGTAATTCTGCCTCTAGGTTAAGAGGTGGTTGTGAACCTGCTTGCTGATTAGAACCTTCGCCATGATGTCCGTCCCCTAAATTTTGGAGAATGGGATCATTATATTCCTTGTTTCGAATGAAAACACCATTGTTGACGGTAGAAGGAACCCAACTTTTCCTTACGTTCCCCACAGACGGCGCCAATGTTGAGATCGTCCTAAGGGATATGTTGAGATGGCGGCGATGGGTGAGTTCTAGACCAGCAATGAATGAAGAATACAGCGTCCAAGCTCCATTGCGGCAGTGTGGCACCTTTAGAGACTCCGACGCTCAAGTTAGTACCAAAAATAGGTTTTGTGTGATCTATTAGAATAATATGTACCTTTCATGGTGTGTTTACGTGTGTATTTATAATAGATGTATTAGGGTTGAGCGTAGGTCATTGTGGGCCTGACAAGTATTATCTTGGCCCAATCTGGAGTCCATATTATATCCCATAAGTGGTCTTGTGTTCCCTCGGATGGTCGGGATAATAGGCGGGTTGTGACATGTCATGCCTATGTGGTTGCGGGCCGGGTTATCATAAATCCGGTCCATAACCCTTTTCCCTCAAACGATGGTTACAGTTTTAGTGAAATTGGATGACGAAAATTTCTTAACATGGAAGATGCAAGCCAACAACGTAATTCGATCGTTTAAACTCCATAAATTCTTGGATTTCAACACCAAAGGAGGAATACCGGATCAATTCAAAAATGATGAAGATCGCCGTGCAGGAAAGATCACTGTAGAGTTTGCAAAATGGGATTAGCAAGATCAAATGATTTACACCTGGTTGCTTGCATCGATGAATTCTAGTCTCCATACGCGAATGGTTGGGTGCGATCATTCTTATCAAATATGGCAGAAATTGCACACGTATTTTAAATCTCAGACGCATGCCAAGGTGAATCAACTTAAGACACAACTCAAAGGTATTTAAAAGACTGATTATTTGAATGATTTCCTTCTCTCTATCAAAAAAATCGTAGATACTTTGGCCTCTGTAGGGTCTCCTATTGCTGAGTCTAAATATATTTCTATAATCTTGGATGGGTTGTCCAGTGAATATAATCCCCTAGTCACCTCTATTATCTCTCGCACCGATCCTTATACTATGGCTGAGATAGAGACCATGTTAGCTACTCTAGAAAACGGATTAGAAAGACAGAAAAAGGAGGAACAAGATTCCTTCTCTATGCAGAATATGCAGGCAAATCTTGCACAATTTCAACAGAAATTTGGCAAAGGTCAAGGAGGTAGGTTTTATGGAAGAGGGCATTCTAATTTTCGTGGCAATAATAACTCTAGCTATAGGGGTAGAGGAAGATCTTATGGTAGGAACAATAGTTATGATAGCAGATTCAATAACAGACCACAATGTCAAGTATGTCAGAGGCCTAGCCTTACTGCTATGACCTGTTATCACCAGTTAAATCCAAATTATCAGGATTCTAACTCTTCTCAGCAGCAATCTAATTACACTGAGTCCCAAGGTAGAGCAATGCTTGCAGAAAGCAATTTTGATGATAGTTCCGCTATTTCGGCAATGATGGCAATACCTGAAACTCTGTATGGTCCGTCTTGGTACCCTGACACCAGTACTACACACCATATCACTTTAGAGTCATCCAATCTGACTAGTAAGACACCTTACACTAGAGATAGCAAGCTGAAAATGGCCAATGGTAAGAGCTCTGCCATTTAAAGGATGGGTAATTCTTTTTTCTACACCTCTAAATCTAATCAACATATGCTTTTAAGTAAATTACTGCAGGTTCCTTCTATATCAAAAAATCTGATTAGTGTCTCTAAGTTTGCTCGTGATAATAATGTTTTCTTTGAATTCTATCGTAACAAATGTCATATTAAATCTTAGGAAACTAAGGATGTTCTGTTGGAAGGAAAATTGCAAAATGGCCTTTATGCTTTTGATGATATATGTCTTCCACCAACTACATGTAATACTTAGTTTACTTGTAATAAACAATATCATACTAATAGTCCTGATGTTTCCCTTCAGCATGCTTTGTGTAATAATAGTTTTTCTACGTCTTCTATTTGTGATAACAATGATAATTTGTATAAAATCTAGCATTCTCGATTAGGACATGCCAATTTCAGAGTTGTGCAACATGCTCTAAATTCTTTCAATGTTTCAGTTCCAAGAAATAGTGCTTTTTATATTTGTAAATCATGTTGTTATGGCAAAGCTCACAAGTTACCGTTCAAAGATTCTCTGCTGCGTATGATAAACCTTTACAAATGATTTATTCTGATATTTGGGGGCCAGCACCTCTTCCATCTACTAAAGGCAGCAGGTACTATATTCACTTCCTTGATGCATTCTCTAAATATACTTGGATTTATCTTCTTGAACATAAGTCTCATGCTCTAGCTTGTTTCATGCATTTTAAAAGAATGATTGAAAATCAACTTGGTATGACCATTAAATGCATTCAGACAGATGGTGGTAAAGAGTATACTGTTTTCTCAATTTTTTTAAAGGAAAACAACATTCAACATAGAATAAGTTGTCCATACACTCATGAAGAAAATGGGGCAGCAGAAAGAAAACATAGGCATATTACATAATGGGGCTCTCTATGCTTGCACATGCATCTATGCCATCAAAATTTTGGGGTGAAGCTTTTCAAAGTATGCTTCACATTATTAATCACTTACCTACACCAACACTTGGATTTTCTTCTCCTATTGAGACTCTCTTTTCGAAACCTCCAAGATCTTCTAAACTAAAAGTCTTTGGTTGTGCATGTTATCCATATTTAAGGCCATATAATAAAAATAAGTTGCAATTTCATTCATCTGAGTGTGCTTTTATTGGATACAATCCTTCTTATAAAGGTTATGTTTGTTTGTCATCAACAGGGAAAACATATATTTCCAGACATGTGACCTTTGATGAAAGAGTTTTTCCCTTTGTTGTCAATCCAAACTTTGACAAATCAGATGATTCTGGAACCAGCAGTACATCTAGTAATCTCTTACCACAAATACCAATATTACAATCTTTACCTCCTCCATCATTACCTAACACCTCCACCCATACCTACAGTACCTGCAACCTCAATACCTCCAGAACCTGCTATCTTAGCTCAAGCTACTACACAAAACCAATCCCTCAACATACCAGAAAATCATACTACCATACCTTCTACTAACACTCATCCTACGTTAACTCGCGGTGAAGATGGTATAAGAAACCCTAGAGTTTTTACTATCACAGATCAAACAGACACTAAGTGTGATTATATCATGACAGAACCTAGATCAGTTAAAACTGCATTGTGATTACCTCATTGGAAGAAGGCTATGGATATGGAGTATCAAGCCCTTCTCGACAACAACACATGGAACCTGACATCTCTACCACCTGGCTGTAATCTCATTGGTTGTAGGTGGGTCTTTAGAGTGAAGACAAATGCAGATGGTAGTCTCAACAGGCTTAAAGCACGTCTGGTTGCCAAAGGATTTCACAAAAGAGACGACTGCGATTTCTTTCATACTTTCAGCCTTGTGGTGAAACCAACCACCATAAGGGTTCTGTTGACTATAGCTCTATCTAGACGCTGGAGTCTAAGACAGTTAGACAATGCAAATGTTTTTCTAAATGGAGATCTAAGGGAAACAATCTACATGCAACAACCTCCTGCCTATGTTAAAGGAGACGGCAGCCTTATTTGCAAGCTCAATAAGTCCTTATATGGACTTAAACAGGCCCCTAGGGCCTGGTTTGAATAGCTACATCAGACCTTAAGTCAAGTTGGGTTCAATGCAGCAAGAAGTGACACCTAGTTATTTCTGAGATTTCATCCTAACCGTGTAACTTTTATACTTGTGTATGTTGATGATTTAATCATCTCAGGATCATCATCTGCAAAAGTAGATAAACTTGTCAAATACTATTGAGATCGTACCTGAGGGATATCCTAAGATGGCAGCGATGGACGAGTCCTCGATCAGCACTGAATGTTGAATGCGGCGTCCTAACTCCACGGCGGCGGTGTGGCACCTATAGAGACTCAGACGCTCAAGTTAGTACCTGAATTAGGTCTTATGTGGTATATTAGAGTAATACGTACCTTGCAGGTGTGTTTACATGTGTATTTATAATGAGTGTATTAGGGTTGAGCGTAAGTCACTGTGAGACTGACAAGTGTTACCTTGGGCCCAATCCGGAGTCCATATTGTATCTCATAAGTCGTCTTGTGTCTCGTTGGAAAGCCGGGATAATAGGCGGGTTGTGACAAGTTGAGCCTATGACGACATATGGTTGCGGGCCAGGTTATTATAATCCCGGTCCATAACAGTTGTCCCCCAAGTCGTCAAGTTTCCCGATTGGGAAGTCTCCGAGTTGTATATCATATGTCATCATAATTTTATGATCTTATCCCGCTGCTAGGTGCCAACGGTTGGTCTTCATTTGGGGGCGCGTGAACACACGCAATTTCATAGGGTAACGTGTACCATGATTGCATAATGTCTCGAGCCACTCGCTTATTAATGCGATGAGACGGTTTCTTTTCCCTTCTTTACTCTTACTATTATATCATTGTCCTTCCCTCTCTTCCGTATTCATTTCAAAATGTCACCTTTCTCCTTCAACGAAAACCTGCTCTAGCAAAAATTTGCTATCTTGGTTCTTTCTCCCTATCAACAAGCTTTACTTCATTTTTGGAATTTCTTCCACTCAGCTCCTCTATTTCCAATAGGTATTGCTCTTTCCCTCATTTCCAATTCTGTTCTATTTCCGGTTATTCAACTCCTTCTGTTATATGAGTTTAGACCTGCTTCTTAGGGTTTTGGAGTTTCCTGTTTCCTTTTTCTAGTGTTATTTTCTCCCCTCCAATGGAAGAGCAAATCATTGTCCTTTCGAGCGATTCTTCTAATGATTCCTGTAACACTGAAGTTCTTAGGGCTTTTGCAAATAGGATATCAAAACCTCTTAGAGTTCCAAATCCAGACCTCGTAAGAGGTATGTGTTCTATCAATACTTCTCACTTCTCTAAACCTCGTGTTATCTGGGCGTATTCGCCTCAAAGCTCTGAGAGTGGAAAATCAATTACCCAACATGTGAGTGGTTCCTTAAGAGTTCTGAATCCTGAATCCCCAGTCTGTGTAGACACTATTAGGAAATCTTCAGAAGACCCCAATGAAGCAGCCGAAGAAAATTCTAATCTCAGTCGTATGTTAATTAAAAACAATCTCGTCCATCCTGATCCTGGAAGCCATCTAGAGGATCCAGATGAGTTGTCCTCGTCTATGACCAATTCGGAATCTGACCCTGCATATCGCCCCTCTTCGTCTCCTACTCCAAGTTTTTCTCTTCTGGGATCTAACCGTTCATCTTGTGAACTTGTAGATATGGCACCCAAAAGAACTCGCCGACGAGCCACCAATGCCGCCGGGACCCGTCATGGACAAGATGATGCCGACCAAGCCGGTCCTTCTGGGTTCATTTCAATCTTCAAGAAATGAGGACCGAATGGGCTGGTATTCAAGACATCAGAAATTTATTGTGGGTTCCGGCCACCTGGTTGAGTCAACCCAGCGCCATCTCGTCTCAAAAGCAGTTGAAACTTATGGAGGCGGAATGGAAGAAATGCTTCCACTATGGGCTCAATACTCCTGACAAGACCTACACTTCTAACCCCTCTTCGGATTACAACCTTGAAATCTCGGGAGACGACGATCGAATTTGTTCATATGCCGCCGCTGGGTCCAGGGCATTCTTTATGACCTATACCGCCATGTTCAATCAATTCCGGATCCGGTTCCCTTTCTCGGATTTTCAGATAGAGGTCCTCCACAACCTCCACCTAGCCCCTTCTTAGCTTCATCCCAACGGGTGGGCCTTTGTTCGAGCCTTCGAGCTATTTGTTCGACGAATGAGTGGAAGTATTCATCAAATTTATTTTTATATTTGTTTGGCCCGTATCGGGGGTCTTCGATCTGGTCTTGGGTGTCCCTGCGCCATCGCAAGAACATCACCCAGATGTTTATCCCGTGGGATGATTCCGTCAAGGTTCGGCGGGATCTGTACGTGAAGGTCATTCCCAAGAAGAATGATTTTGTGGCCTTTTGGGAGAATGCTAACCGGGAGCCACTTTTCCCATTGTATTGGTCAACAGAACACTATTCCAAGCTGCTCACTTGTGATGAGCTCGAGTGTGGGTTCCTTGACGACAACGATGAAAGAACTTTCAACAACTTACACGACTTTTTCACTAGTCAAGGAATGTCGATTCATTGCCGGGATGTACTCGGAGCCTCTCGTGCTTCTCTCGCCTTATGTTTATGTATTAATCTTTCCATCTGTTTTCCTTTATTATAGCATATTGTGTTGTTTGGGTATGTTGATGTTTCTTTGTCTTTCCTATAGCCGACATTATGTCGAAATTCTCTGCCCGTTTTGACGCCAAGGCCGCCAAGGATGCCAAAAGCAAAGGAAAAGCTAACCTGCCAGGTTCTCTTTCTGCTAGTGGGACTGAGACCATCTCGGGCCCAACTGATGCCGCCACTACTTTGCCGGCATCCGGTACCAAAGGTTCTCTTGGGGTAAGGCCCCCGTTGTATCCGGGGTACAGAAGGGAGGTGAAACTCGCCAGAAGAAGAGACCGCGAGTACTTCAAGGTAGAGTTTGTTGGTATTGTGCTTTTTCTGACTTAACATAATTGATTCCTATTGTTCTCAACCTTCGGTGTATTATTCACAGTTGCGCCTGTGACGGCTGAGGGTAGATCATCCGCAGTTCTTATCCCAGTCACGGGTACCCAGCCTCAAGACTGGGAGGGTTTTTTGCCTCCTAATGTTCAATTCAAGCACGGTGACTTCTTTTAGAAGGGGAACGTCGAGATAAGAAAGGTAGTTCTTCTTCCACCATACTTGTCTAATTACAAACTTTTTCTATATGGATTGACTAACTCATTCTATTTGCTGCAGGGTCAAGTCTAGTCCCTTATGGGCTGGATGTCCATGAACCTGGCCATGCTTCAGACCGTCTTCAAGGAGGCTGATGGTTCAGAGCAAGTATCTCAGCTGAAAGATGAGCTCCGGGATGCTAAGGATGACCTTGAGTTGAGGGAGACCCTGCTCAAGAGCTCTAAGGAGAGTGTCATCCTGCTGGAGGGCCAACTGGCTGATCTGAAGAAAGAGATTGAGAAAAGGGACAAGTCTGTGGCGGAGCGGGATGAACTTCTTGCCGTTGAGAAGAAAAAGGCGGCTTTCAATGCCGCTCAGCTAAAGAAATCAGAGAAGGAGGTGGTCCAGCTTAAAGGCCAACTGCTCGAGCTTCAATTTGCTCTAGATTCGAAGGAAGAGAGCCGGGTTGCGGAGCTCACGAAAGTCGGTTATGATGCTTACCGTGAAGCCGTCAGATCCTTCAAATTTTTGAATCCTAGAGTGGAGCTGAATCTCCGGGGATTGGATCCCTTCCATGGGGTTAAAGACGGGCGGTTCTAGAATTTTCGCGATCACCGGAATCCCGTTCTTCTGGATCCCAACTCCATGGAACGCTTCAACTGTGATTCACCTCCTCCTGCTGTTGATGGAGAGGCCGATGCCATCGAGGATGTTGATGGCGGCGTGGAGGGTTAATTTTAACTTGTCTTTGTGTTCTCTTTTTTTGTTGCTTCACTATTTTCGGCTTGTAACTTTGACAATTTCAATTTACAACTTAATTAATTTCTACCTTCTTTTGGTTTTAATGTAACATAGTATCTCTTCTATCCTTGTCCTTACTTTTTGTCATTTCTGGTTTGTGGTGCCGGCATTTCCCAATGTCGGTTGGGACCTTTGTCTCCTTCTTTATGAAGGGATCTTGGTCCTCGGCATTAAAAGCCGTTTGATGTCGTCGTGACCTTTATCGCATTCTTTTGAAGGGACCTTGGCCTTTCGGCTTTGTAAGCCGTTTAATGTCATCATGACCTTTATCGCCTTCTTTTGAAGGGACCTTAGCCCTTCGGCTTCTTAAGCCGTTTAATGTTGTCATGACCTTTATCACCTTCTTTGAAGGGACCTTGGTCTTTGGCTTTGTAAGCCGTTTAATGTCGTCATGACCTTTATCACCTTCTTTGAAGGGACCTTGGTCTTCGGCTTTGTAAGCCATTTAATGTCGTCTTCCCAAATGGATTTTGTTTAGAATCCTTTTGGTTTGATCCTCGTCGTATACCACTTTCGGGATGTTTTACATTGAAGTCGTGATTCCTGTATTTAATAAAACATAACACAACGAATTGAAAACAATTATAATTGAAGCCAACATTTTATTGCACGAAGTTTGTTGGTTGGGGCCTCGTTAAAACCTCCAGCAGAAAAACCCTCCTTCGGGATAAAACCTGCTACAGGAAAAAGAGTACCCCTTATTACAATATCAAAGTTACATAATTATTCAACTGTAATACCATCATAGATCGGCGACATTGAACGTCCTTGGTAACTCCGTGCCCTTCAAAGTTTCCAGATGGTAGGCTCCTTTTGTAGTCACACTCTTAACCCGATATGGGCCTTCCCAATTGGTCTTGAGTTTGCCATCTCTAGAATTTTGATTGCCAATGCTAGCTGTCCTCATGACTAAATCCCAGGTTTGGAAGTTTCTCTTAACCACTCTCAAGTTGTATCTCTGTGCTATTTGCTACTTCCTGGATAACTCTTTTATTATGACGATTTCCCGGACTTCATCCACCAAATCAGAGTCTTCTCGAAGTAGTTGTTCATTATTCTCGGCGGGATATATTACCTGCCAAGAGGGTTGGCATATCTCCACCGGGATGACCGAATCGGTGCCATAAACCATTCTGAAGGGAGTTTCTCTGGTGGTGCTGTGAGGCGTGGTTCTGTAGCTCCAAAGAACTTGGTACAAATTCTCTGTCCAACTGGCTCATGCCTTTTCAAACTGCTTTCTCAAGCCGGCAAGATGACCTTGTTAGCTAATTCCGCCTGTCCGTTGGATTGGGGATGTTCAACACTAGCAAAGTATTGCTTGATATGGAGCCCTGCTAGCATTTCTCGAAATTCTTTATCATTAAAATGGGTCCCATCATCACAAATTACCTCTGTCGGGATACCAAAACGACATATAATTTGGCGGAAAACAAAGTTCTGAACTTTTATAGATGTTATGCTAGCCAAATGTTTTCATTCAATCCATTTAGTGTAATAATCAACAGCGACAATTAAATGTTTCAAATGACCTGCTGCGGGAGTGAATGGTCCCAGAAGATCTAACCCCCAAATGTGAAAAGGTCAGGGTGTCGATATATTGTGCAGGTCTTCGGCGGGAATGCGAGTTAGGGGACTATGCTCCTGGCATTTCTGGCACTTTCTCACATAATCCGCTGCATCTATGTTCATATTCGGCCAAAAGTATCCTGCCCACAGAGACTTTCTCGCCAAAGACTTCCCACCAATGTGATGGCCGCAACTGCATTTGTGTACTTCTGCCAGCACGTACCAGACTTCGGAAGGTCCGATGCACTTGAGGAGTGGTGTGGACAATCCTCTCCTGAAAAGTTACCCTTCAATCACAACATACCGAGTTGACTTCTGAACAACCTGCTTGGCTTCCTTCTGGTCACTGGGCAACATTCCCTTGGCGATGTAATTCTTTAGCGGAGTCCTCCAATCTTCATCATCTATTTGGAGAACAGCCCCTGGCGTAGGGATCACTTCTTCTACCACTGAATGTAGAGCCGAAGCCGACTTTATGCTTGCAAACTTCGACAACAGATCAGCTCTACTATTTTCTGAACGTGGGACGTGCTTGATTTCAAATTTAGAAAGCCCCACCAAGCTCTCCTTGACCAGGGCGAGATACTTCTGCATCAAAGGCTCCTTTGCTTGGTAATCTCCCTTGATTTGAGATACTACTAGCTGAGAGTCTGAGCAAAGGGTTATTGTTGTAGCCCCCAATTCATTGGCCACCCTTATTCCAGCCAAACACGCCTCATATTCCACCTGGTTATTGGAGGTCAAAAATTCAAACTTGAGGGAGTATTCGACTGCCACTCCTTCTTCATTTTCTATCAGGATCCTTACCCTAGAACCCTTTGTATTCGAGGATCCATCTACATATATCGTCCAGGAGCCCGGGTTCTGATCTCCGGGATGTGTCGTTTCTACCAGAAATTTTGCTAAGACTTGTGCCTTTATCGCCATCCTTGGTTTGTAAGATATATCATACTGGGAAAGCTCAACTGCCTAGGCCATCATTCTGCCAATGAGATCAAGTTTATGCAGGACTTGCCTGATCGGTTGGTTAGTATGCACCGTAATGGGATGGCATTGAAAATATGGGCATAGGCGCCTGGATGCCAACAACAGAGAATAAGAAACCTTCTCGAGCCTTTGGTAATTTAACTCTGAGCCCTTCAAAGCTTTGGACACGAAATATATCGGACTCTGGGTCCGAGATTCCTCCTTGACCAAGGCGGCACTTACAGCTTCGTCAGCTACTGCCAAGTACACATACAATGTCTGTCCAGGATCTGGTTTTGATAGGACCGGAGGTGAAGCTAAGACCCCTTTCATTTCTTGGAAGGCTTGCTCGCATTCCGAATTCCATTCAAAATTCTTCTTATTGCGCAGCATCTTGAAGAATGGCAAACATCTTCTAGCCGAAGCCGGCAAGAAACGGGTTAGACCTTCTATCCTTTCCGTCAATTGCTGGACTTCTTTTATAGTTCTGGGACTATGCATATTCCAAACAATGTTGCACTTGTCCGGGTTTACCTCAATCCCGCGATTAGTTAACATAAATCCCAAAAATTTGCCTGCTTCGACACCGAAAGTACATTTATTAGGATTTAACCTGAGATCATACATGCGTAATTGGTCGAAGGTTTCTTCAAGGTCCGCCACTGGGTCTTTGTTCTCTGGAGTCTTGACAATCATGTCATCAATGTAGACTTCCAGGATTCTACCTATCTGTTCTGCAAAGACTTTACTCATCATCCGTTGGTAAGTTGCATCGGCATTCTTCAAAACGAACGGCATCATGTTGTAGCAGTATACTCCCATGTCGATGATAAAGGCGATTTTTTCCTGATCATCGGGATACATGGGTATCTAGTTGTATCCGGAATACGGGTCCATGAAGGAAAAGTATTTATATCCCGTCAAGTTGTCTACCAACTTATCAATGAACGGGAGCAGGAAAGGATCTTCTAGGCAGGCTTTATTCAAATCGGTATAATCTGTGCATATCCTCCACTTCCCGTTGGCCTTCTTCACCATAACAACATTTGAGAGCCATTCTGTATAGCGAATCTCGCGGATAAACCCGGCATCTAAGAGCTCCTTCACCTGTTTCTCAATAGCTTTTGTTCTTTCTGGCCCCATTCTTCGTTTCTTCTGGGCTACAGGGGAACATCTCGGCTTAATAGACAAGCGGTGACAAGCTAAATCCAGCTTCACTCCCGGCATATCTGACGAGACCTAAGAAAAAAGGTCTTTGTTTCTCTTAAGGAGCTCGGTAAGTCGCCCTCTGATGGCTGGGGGAAAGTTTGCTCCCACCTTCACATTCTGGCCTTCTTTCGATCCAATTTGAACCAGAATATGGTCTCCCTCTTGTTGAGGCCTTTGCTCTTCAAAGTCTGCCCGAGGATCTAGGTTGGCCATCATTACCCTGGCCTCGTGTACTAAGTCTCGGGGCTCCATTTTCTTTTTTCCCTTTCCTTCATGAATCTCGGTGGGCCGGGATGGCATCTTCGTGATTTTAAGACTTTCCTGATAACATCGTCTGGTATCACTGCTCTTTCCCCTAATTGTGACATCGAAACCATCTTCCCTGGGAAATTTCATGGCCAGATGTATGGTTGATACGATGGCGCCCAAGTGGTTCAAAGTTGGGCGTCCCAGTATGGCATTATAAGCAGATGGGCAGTCCACCACAATGAATCCGGTCATCACTGTCTTAATACCTGGCTTTTTCCCAAAGTGGACTTTCAAGTCTACGTATCCTTTTGGCACTATGGTGTCTCCTGTGAAGCCAATCAAACTGCCCTTATGGGGGATCAAGTCCTAGGAGCCCAGACCTAGTTTGTCAAACAGACTCCAAAACATGATATCTGTCGAGCTTCCTTGATCAACGAAGATACGATGAACTTCGAATCCCTCCAAGTTCGCAGCTATCACCAGTGGTTCATTATCTCTGACTTGTTCCTGTAGCATATCAGCGTCAGAAAAAGACAATACTGGGTTGGTTACCTGTGCCACTTGTGAACAAGAATCCCTGGTGTCGCGGGTCCTTTTTCTATCTTTAAGGCCCTTCCAACTTGTTCCTCCTGCTATAACCTGGATTACTCCTGTGGGAGGGGATCCTGATTACATCTAGGGCTCCGAGATCTATTTTGGGCTTCTAATCCCGGATGTCGGTTGGCTTGTGGTGATCTCAATCGTCGATCCCGGGGAGCGGGACTTTGCCGATGGTCTCTTCTATCATTGGAATCCTGAGTGTAATTCCTTTGTCTCCCTTGTCGAATCAGCTTCTCAATGGTATCCCGGAGCTGGACACACTCATTAGTCGAGTGGCCCTTCTCCCGGTGGTAATGACAATAACGGTTCTGATATCGTCCCGAAGTCCTTAGAGGTGGGGGTCTGTCCCTTATCTCCGAATTCATTACCTCTTTATACACCGTTGCTAGCGACACAGTCAACGAGGTGTACGTGTTAAACATCCCTCGGGGTCCCTTCGACGGTTTATCCTTGGCCTTGTCATCCTTCCCCTGAGATTGAGCATTCTGTTGGTTCTTTCCCTTGTCGTCTTTTTTGGCGGCTTGGGCTGCTAGGGTCGTCTCCCACTCCTCGATTCTTATCTAATTTTCAGCTCTGGCCTTCAAGTCGTCCATGGATGTCGGCTTCTCGCCGGCCAAGGCTTTGGCGAAGGCACCCGGTTTTAAACCCTTGACAAAGAAATATAGTACTAGGTTAGGTTCGACATTCCTAACCTCTAGCACCTCATTATTAAATCGAGTTATATACTCTCTCAGAGATTCATCTTTCATTAGTTTAATTGTTTCTAAATAAAATTCAGATTTAAACTGCCTTTTGCTACTAGTGAAGTGCAGAACAAACTTATCTTTTAGGGTCTTCCAGTTGTTGATGGATTGCGGTGGGAGATCAGAGAACCACCGACTTACAGCGTCTAACAAAGTCAAGGGAAAGACCCAGCATACAATGGCTTCATTGACTCCCTAGAAGTACATGGCTCTTTCGAAGGTACTCAAGTGCAAGGTGGGGTCCTTGTTCCATCGTACTCTTTTAGCTGCTTTGTGAATTGGAATCCGTGAGGCAAAGCGTGGGACATGATCCAGGGAGTAAACGGGTTGTCGATGTAACCAAACTCGGGGATGTTCTCCGTCATGTGTTCTTGTGGGGTGACCTATGGGCCCCCCTGAGGTGCTGGTGGTGGGTTTCCACCCCCTACCCGGGATGCCGCCCGAAAATCTTGCTGAAAAGCGCCCTCTCTGTGCCAGCTCATCCTAATCTCCACTTGCCTTTCCGCATTTCTCGGATCAGGATTACCGGTCTCCGGGTTGTTTGGGTTTCCCTGTTGTTCATTTTTGTCGTTTCCTTCGTCAGGTTGAGGCTATTTCTCAACATCATCCTGGATTGGATCTTCCACCGCTAACTTCTCTTTACCTTTTCGAACTTGTTCCCTTTTCTTCAGGGTCGTGATTTCTCTAGCTTGTGCTTGCACCACCTTTGTAACTTGCGGAATTATGCCTCCAAGTTAAGAGGCGACTATGAACCTGCTTGCTGATTAAATCCTCGCCGTGCTGCCCATCTCCCAGGTCTTGAAGTACGGGGTCATTATAGTCCCTGTTGTGAGTGGAAAACACCATTGCTGACAGTAGAGAGAACACAACTTTTTATTACGTTCCCCACAAACAGCGCCAATTTTGAGATCGTGCCTGAGGGATATCCTGAGATGGCGGCGATGTGCGAGTCCTCGATCGGCACTGAATGTTGAATGCGGCGTCCTAACTCCACGGCGGCGGTGTGGCACCTGCAGAGACTCCGACGCTCAAATTAGTACCTGAATTAGGTCTTATGTGGTATATCAAAGTAATACGTACCTTGCATGGTGTGTTTACGTGTGTATTTATAATGAGTGTATTAGGGTTAAGCGTAAGTCACCGTGTGTCTGACAAGTGTTACCTTGGGCCAAATCCGGAGTCCATATTGTATCTCATAAGTCGTCTTGTGTCTCGTTGGAAGGCCGTGATAATAGGCGGGTTGTGACAAGTTGAGCCTATGACTACATATGGTTGCGTGCCGGGTTATCATAATCCCGGTCCATAACAAATACCTTGAAAACAAATTTCCTGTTCGTGATCTTGGTTTCCCACACTTGTTTCTTGGCATCCAAGTCATCCCTCAGCCCAACAACACTCTTGTGTTAACCCAAACCAAGTACATCTGTGAGATTCTTAAAAAGGCAAACATGCTAACATGTAAGCCAATCAAAACTCCTATGACTAACAACCTCAAATTAAGCTCCGTTGACCATCCAGATTGTGAAAATCCTACCTTATACAGATCTATAGTTGGCAGCCTGCAATACCTCACTATAACCAGACCTGAAATATTGTTTTCTGTGAATAAAGTCTCTCAAATTCATGCACTCTCCAAAGGAGCCTCACTGGCAGGCAGCAAAACGAATTTTGAGATACCTATCAGGAACTTCAACATCTGGAATCACGACTTCAAAGAGTCTTCATCTGTCAGCTTTATGTGATGCAGATTAGGGAGCTAACATGGATGACAGGAAGTCAATCACAGGATATGTGGTTTTCTTTGGTACTAGTCCAATCTCACGGGCTTCAAAAAAACAGCAACCAGTTTCTCGATCAACTACTGAAGCAGAATTTCGATGACTAGCAGCTGCAATAACAGAGTTAACTTGGCTAAAGTCATTACTTAAAGAGTTGAAGATCACTTCCACTAGGCCACCTACAATCTACTGTGACAATTTGAGTGCAGTCCTACTTACAGCAAATCCAATTCTACATTCCAAGACTAAACACTTTGAGCTTGACTTATTTTTTGTAAGGGACAAAGTTCAACAACAACAAGTTACAGTGCATCATATACCTGATGCAGAACAGACCGCAAATATACTAACAAAACCTCTCGCTTTTCCTGCCTTTTCCAATTGCTTGTAAAAACTCAGAGTGTGTAATCACACCCTCATGAGTTTGAGGGGGTGTATAGAGGGCACTTAAGTAATTAAGTTTTAGTTAAACCAGTATTGTAGGATAGTTATTTTTCCTTATTAATTCTGATTAGAGCTTCTCTCACATACTGTGCTATATATATAATTGGGATCTCCTTGTAATACTTACTGTGATTTTCATAATAATATTTTCAGAATATTCTTCTCTTTTCCTTTCTCTCAAACTCTCATTTCCCTGCGTTATCTCTGATATCTTTAATAAGGAAAATGAATGTTCCATATAACACCCATTTAATTTCTATACTTAATTTTTCTATGTTTGTTGCAGATTTGCATAATTGGCATAATTTTATTGCTTTACATGAAAACAAAACAACGAAAATAAGAAATTAAAATGCAAATTTAGGGTTTGTTTGATATCTCTTTTTGAAAACAGTTTTATGTTTTTAAAAACAGAAAACTAAAAAACTCGTTTGGCAGTCGAGTTTTCAAAAACAGTTTTCGAGAACAGTTTTTGTTTTTCAATATTTAAAAACTAAAATACCAAAATATCTAAAACATGTTTTGGTTTTCAGTTTTCAGTTTTCTGAATTTACACACAAACTTGTATTGAAAACTTCTCTCACTTTTTTTAAAAACTGTTTTATAATACAATTTTTAAAAACTAAAAATCAAAATGGTTCCAAACAAGCCCTTAGAAAACTCTTTATTCAATTTACCATGGAATGAATTTCCTGTAGTGCTTCGAACTCTTTATTCAACACCTATATAAAACAGAAAATAAAAAAAAAAATACAAAAGTAAACAGGCCTGTTTCAAGAAAAATTTAAAACCTTCTAGGCATTTACACTCAAGAGGAGGCTTGTTGAGTACTCTTAACAATCTGCAGCAAATATTATACAAAGTTAACATGAAGAAATAACAAAATAAAAGAAAAAAAATGAATAAACTTATTAAAAAAACATGAAGAAATAACAGGCTGCCTACATGGAAATATGTAAAAAAGAATAATTGCAGCAGAACGGTATCTTTGCAAAACTAAACAAATTCAAGAGGAGACAAATTTCTGACAAGATTATTTTATCAATTCTAGCCTCTGATTTAATATTAAATGCAATTGTATGAAATTCTATTAACGGTAAGATTTCAGTTAAGATTTCCTCTTAAATTAAACTAGACTAAACGCAGCAAACTATTTAAGTAATTTTTGATGAATTTCTCTAGTTAATTATCCTTTTTCAATTCAATACACGTACAAGTTCAGTTTAGATATCAGAATGGAATCATGAATCTGTGGGTCATTCAAAGATTTACATTCCTAGTTGAGATGATTAATTTAGAAGAGTTTTGAGAAATGTAAAAATGTATTGATTCAACTCAATGGAAGAGATTAGAAAGATCCCCTTATATAGAAGTAAAGCTCCAACGGCTATATTTACAAAATCTAACTAACTTCCTAATGAGGCAACTTAACAAATAACCGAATTACCGAAGCACCTAACTAAGTTCTAAAAGGAAAAACTGATCTAACAGAAACTAACCTACTGATATCTGCAGAATTATGCAGAATCAAAGAAACACATAGCAGCAACTATCAGCGATTGAAAAATACAGCAAAATGAAACTGTCGGTTTACTTTATCATCCAATATAATTTTAATACTTACTTATAAGTTTATAGAAATAACAAAAGTGAAGCTAATTAATTAAGCCAAAAACATGAGAGAAATTGCAGAATATAGAGTGAACTAAAGACTATAGTACCTATGCCATTGAAGAGCTGATTAGTTTACAGCACTGATTGTTATACTTCTATTATGTTCTGCTGAAAACTTGAATGAATCTAAAGTTATTTTTAGTTTTGGTTATTTGCCCTGTTAATCATTTTTCAAAATGTCACTAATATGATGTTTTAGCTTAAGAAAGCTCAGAAATTCATAACTCAAATCAAGTTCATGATATTGTCTAGGAAAATAACTTTGGTGTGGTTTTATATCAGCTAAAATTTATCTTAGTTTAGCTGTCTATCAAACTAACAAACTTTTAAGATATTTCATCTATATAAACCATTTCTGAGGATAAGTTCTGATTTCAAAATCTTGTAATAGAAATACTGAAATACAGCATAACTAATTTTGAAATAAAATAGACAATTTACATTTACATAAAAAATTACAATTATGACAAACTAGTACTAAAATTGATGGCACTGCCTTTGTCCCCAACTGTCTCAAAAGGAACTAGCTAGATTTGAGAATTGAGACACTAGAACTGGTGCACTTGTAACTTCTTCGTTATCAAGTGATTTTCTGAACCATAATTCATAATCCAGTGTAAAAATCTCTCAACTACTGTGAGACTAGTAAGACCCCTTCAAGCAATTTTGTTCCTTCACATGAATATCAGACCTCATTATTTCAGGAATTTTACTCTTCTCACTCCGATCAACACATATTATTTTTCTTACATTTAATACTAGTGTGTTTAACATCAATATTTTATGAGACAGATAAAACAACCATAATGTTAATTAGTATGAGAAACAAAAAGTGATACGCACAAAATCAACGGTCGGTTGCCTACCTATATCTCTCTAATATTGACAAAGGCTACATTTACTTAAGATTCAAGTATCCTACTCCTACATCAACGGTCTTACTCATTAAATTCCATCACAACTTCCTGGGGTTTGTTGCAGGTTCACTTTTTCACTTTCTTTACTTTTTGGTCCACCATCAACGGCAACTTTTTTCTTTCACTTTTATATCTCATACCAAGAACACCTTTCTGCTCACTTTATTAATTAAAAAAGCCTTGCCAAATTGACTCAAACAGTAGTCAAAATAAACAAATTAATTAATTAATAATATTTCTTGTAGCAACACAAAATAAAGTACAACTAATAAGATATGTTAATCACATAATCTGATCAGAAAACGACGGAAGTCTGCGGAAAAAGTTTGCAGGAATAGACGGCATGTCGTCTCGGAACCTGGGGTGTCGCAGGAAATAGAACGCAGCACACAAAACAAAGACTTTAAACGGCACTGCATAGAACATCAACGACGAAAACAAACACAGAACTGCGAATATCCCCGTAGCGCGTGGGTCCCGCCAGCTGAAAAGTGCTTCCAAGCGCTCTCCCTGTGCTGCCACGTCACCGAGTAGTGTCTGCGCCCTCCCCGCAAGCGCGCGCACCCTATCGTACCTGATCCGAACGACTTCTGCAGATCGCGTCGTCGGAAACCCGTCGAACTCCTCATCCAGCTCGTCGAGGCTCACCATGTCCACGTAGGACATCCTTGGATCCATGCTCTGTGGGACCCTCTTTCTGTAACGGAATCTCAGTAGTAAAATCAAGAATGCATACATGAACACTGTGGGGAGCACCAGGTAAGGACACAATACAATCGCTGCGAGAAGCACGTGCACTAGAACCGTCGTGGGAGGGTGTACCCACGTGCGAATCCCATCCATCCATCGCATTAGCGTCGCAGCACGTGACAAGCAACCTACCACTCTGAACCAGTTCGCCTTGCTCCGCCGCATGCTCCATACGTGCGTGTCTGAGTCCAGCATGAATTGAACCACTTCCTGACCCAAAGGCGGTTCAGACCGGGCTAGTCGAGCCGTTACTATTCTCATTGCAGTTTGGCGCAAGAGATCTTGTTGGGCCGGGCCGAAAGGACGCACGTAGTGCATTCTGGGTAGAACTGGGCTTGCGTAGGCCTGCATTAGGCTCAACCACGAGGAACATGAAAATCTCACTGCAATCTCTATCTCTCCCATTCTCTTGGCGCCACTTGGCAGCAAAACAGTTAACGAGTACGAGTTTACGTACACCCTGTTAGTGTCCAGTGTGGACAACCGCACACGAATTTTCCCCAACCTAAGATCTCTATTGGGTTTACCTTCCTCGCTGCGCTTGTGCCTTCCGTTGTCAAAAACGCCAATGGTGAGCACCGTGCAAGGGTCGTAAACATCCCACGTGTACTGCTCGTTCCATCGCGGGTTGAACCGGTCCATGATGGTTCGGGTTCGCACCCACTTGGGTCCATATTTGGCAACCACGTAGGCATCGGTGGTGCCACGTGTCCCGTCCTTGGTCTTCACCGGGAGAAGATTGGTTGCGCTGCGAATCCCAACCTCAAGCAAACCGATTGGTGGCTTGGAGAGTTGTTTAGCGGCGGCTCGCACGTCGCTGGTCACGTGAGCGGCTTCATCTATCACGTGATATCCACCTTCCAAGCAAACTCTAACGTGGATCCTACCAGCGTAGGAACGGCTCTCGTCTTCGCCGGATAAATTGAACCATCTTGACTTTGGCTCCGTTCGATCGTCTGTTCTCCTTTCGATTGATGACACGTGGATCCTTGTTTGGCCCACTGTTTTGGTATTTGACACGTCCTCCACTGTTACAACCAAAAACGGCTCAAACGGCTCGGCTGCTACAAACACGAGGTCCTCGTTCCATGTTGGGTTAGCTGAGCCAGCTGAAGTTCTTCCTGTCTTGAAAAGCTGAGCGCCGAGCTGAGCCTTCACGTAAAGATCAGGATTCCTAGCCTTAGGCTCGGGACCCGAACCTAGCTGCAAGTCTTGGGTTTGGATGACCGTTAGTCTCAGATACCAAAGCTTAGGAGAGAGATACACCTTGGCTCTGGTCTCCGGTATCAACCCGCCGGAATCTGACTGCCAAGCCTCTTGAAAAGCTTCATCGGCCTGAGTTCCAATCCAAACGGCGAGCATGACGTCGTTTCCGGGCGATGACTCAGATTCCAGAGTGTACCACTGTGGAGCTAAAGGACTATCCGGTGGAACTCTCTTAGGTACCTCCTGCAGATCAAACGACACCGTTCCGAGACAACTCTCAGTACTCTGATCCCCTTCTTTTTTCTCCTCTGACCATACTGAAACTTCCAACGACGTCGAATTGAGGCCTTCTTTGTCAAAGGCAAAGACCTGATCCCAGTCTCTGTTTTCTCCTTCGCTTTTAGTCTTAACGCTGTGAGTTCCAATCACAAGCTTAGAATAAACCGTGGAATTAAGTTCAGGTTTCGCTCGTTTCGCCTTCACCACGCGAACGTACAGAAACGGCATGCGATCAACGAGATCGTAAGCGCTTCGACTTCGATCGCTGCTCAGAGAACGGAGTTCGTGATCGCTCACGTTCAGATCTGCACGCTTTTGAATCTCGCCGTTCTTTTCCTTCTGCTGCTTCCCTTTCTCTGTGTGAGCAATCGGTGGATTTTCGACTTCAGAAACCGCGGGAGGCGGCTGCGCCGGCGATTTTGCTGGTGCTGCCTCTGCCGGAGCTTCTTCTTTCGGTTTTGCGTCATCCGTGGCCGGCTTTTCTTCTTCTTTCGGTTCTTCTTTAGATTTATTCTCATCTTCCTTCTTTTCCTCTTCTTTCTTTACTTCTGATTCTATCTTTTCTTCCTTCTTCTCTCCGTCTTGTGCTTTGTCCGCCGGCTTCTCCTCCGCCGGCGGTGGTTGATCACCGGTGGTTTCCGTAGCAGGTGGATCTTCATCAACGTAATAAATTTTAAGCCCGAGCTCTCCTTTGATCTGAGAGAACACGCTCCTTTTCTCCAACGGATAGTACACCATGGATTCCAAACCTGTCTTCACAAACGTGCTTCCGGATATTTTAACTTTACCGAGAAAAGTGCTTCTCTTCCCTGTTTTCTTGTCGTTGTAGAGATTAACCTCGAGCGTTTCGGAAGCCATTGATTCTTTATCGTGGATGATGAATTCTAGCTTCTCGTCCCATTGAGGATTGAGATCTCTGGATTTGGTCTTCGTTCGACGTCTCTGTCCATCGAAGTCAACCATCGCATACGCACTCGCGGTTCCTTGACCGTCTTTCGGCATCAGGTTCTTGGCATTGCAAACCTCCACGATCAGCTTCCTTCCAGAACCTTCCGCCATCGTAGTGAGCTTGAAGCGTTTGAGAGTAATAGAAGCAAAAATTGAAAAACAGAGGAGTGTATGTGTTAACTGTTCAGTGTGTGCGTTTTTTCTTTCTTTTTTTCTACAATTTCTTTTGGTTAGTTGAACAATGAGAAAGAATTCAATGACTGTAACGTTATAAAGCCAACGCGAGGAGCGTGGACACGTAAGACGAGAGTGCCACGTGGCGAGATCTGGTGCGCAAGATTTTACACCAACGTGGAATAATTAACTGAAACTGAGTCAGCTTGCCGGGTGCTGCCACTGCTGCTGAGTGGAGTGAGTTTGCGAATCGTTGTTACTATTCTGTTAATGTTAGGGTATGGATTTCGAGAAAATAACACAAATGCCCTTAATAAATATTTCTTTTTTTTTTTCGTGTGGGTAAAAAATAGTGAAGTTATTTTCATTATATTTTTTATAATAAAAGGTTAGGAGTGTTTATTATTAATTTAAATAAATTATTTTAATAATATTATTTTTTATTATTTTTATTTTATTGGTTAAAAGAATATTTTTAATAAAAAAAATTGACAATAAATAAAAATAGAATGATAATAGTTTCTTCTTAAAAAGTTTAATAAAAGAGTAAGGTTATTCAGTTCAAGGTAAGTCATGAGCAAAAATTATTAATGTCAACAAAAATTTGTGATGAAATCTACCTATTATCTATTAAAGAAAGTTAAATTCAAGGAAACAGGAGTCGATTCCTTAGCTTAATGACGAAAGCAACACCACTCAAACTAATTTCATTCGACATTATTGTCATTATTTTATGCATTCTCATGTTATTTCTTTTATAATTAATAAAGCACAATATTTTCATAATATTTGTCCTCAAAAGAAATATATTCATAATATTTAAATATTAATATTTAATTATATTAATTTAAAAATATTTTTAAATTAGAAATAAAAAAATTATAATTTTACTGAAAAAATGGTTTGTTGTTTATTTTTGGGATCAGATCATGGTAAAAGTGTGTAAGAGAAAAACGATCATAGTAAAAGCGTTTTGGAGATGAAAATGCTCAAGCTTAATGCATTTGGTGTGAAAAAATTCACCTGCAGTGGACACGCACTGCTCATTTTTGTTCTTTTGCTTTCTTTTGTGTTCTCACTTCTGTCTTTTGTTTTTGTTGTCACGCTTCTACTGCCGATAGTGCTGGCTATAGTGCACCACTTGTGGCTCAAAGGCTGCTACTATAGTCATTACACATTTACACTACACAATATGTTTTTGGAAATTGATATTGCCACCTCTATTTTGATATTGTCACTCTCATTTAAAAATTTTCATTCAATTTTGCTTTACCTTTTTACAAAAGAAAAAGAGAAAAAAGAAGTGATAATATCAATTATTGGAATGACAATATCACTTCCCTATTTTTTTTATAGGCTAAAGTGCGACTAACCTGTTAAATGCTTATATAAAACATATTTAAATTAATAAAAATTGTTCATATTTTTTTATTAAGTTATTTAAATTTTAATTTATGTAATTTTTGTAGTTGAATTAAAATTAAAATAATTTATTCAAATTAACATGCAGATATATATTTGGGTAGAACTATGCATCTTAGTATTGATTTTATTAGTTTAAATTATTGGTTTTACTTATGGTGCACAAGTGAAAAGTTTTATACTGATGACTTCATAACCATTGTTTTATTTATGGTTAAAAAAATGAAAAGTTAACATCACACTTTAAATGAATAAATAAATTTGTGTCACCTAAACTTCTTTATATTTATGTTGTGTATGATAAATGACATCTAAATTCTTATTTTTCTTTTATGAAGCTAGCTTGACACTTTGTTCTAAAAAAGGGCTTTATTTTATTTTTTCTGTTTTTTATTTAAAATAACTTATTAAAGAAACTAAAGGATCATTTAAATTTGATAAGAAAATTAACAGATAATTAATTTAAGTGGCACATACTAATTTATGCTCTCCTTAAGTAGTAAAATCTCAAGTGTAAATCTCAAAAATAGGAAAATATTTACTATGAGCTGGCCCAATTCAGTCGTTAGTAAAAAAATTGAAGATAGAGTATTTTTTGTCTCATTCTACCATGCTCACCATCATAGTTATAATTTATACTTATAAAAAAGTTACCATGTGATAAATATCTATTATATTACTTTATTAATATGCTTTATTGGGGATGGAAAATGAAACCGCATCTCCCAGATATACGTGAATAATACTTGTCATAGATATTCGTTATAAAAACTCGTGGATACTCATAAGTACTCGTTATCCGTTAAAAATAAATTTATAATATTTTAAATATTTTTTTTTAATTTCTAAAAGTGATATTAAATATTTAATATAAAAAATATGTTATAATTTTATTCAATATCAAATTTCTTTAAAAAATATAATATTTTCTTCTTATTTAACTTTTAACTTAAGAAGAAAAAAAAACATAAACATTAAGTAATAATTATATTATTTGAATATTTATTTTTTAATTTTATTATTTTAATAGTTAATATAATTACTAATATAAATTTTATATTAAACTATGATTTTAAGTATAATTTTTTGTTTCTTAAATATTTTTTAATAAATCTTTAGTTAAATAAAATATTCACAAATTTTCGACGAATACCGATAAACCAACGAAGAAGAGTAACAACGGACTTAGGTGCGGTTTTGGGTCCATGCAATGTGCCCAATCGCACAGGACCCCAAAAATATGAGACTTAAAATATTAAATGATATATCTTACAGACCCCAAATATTAAATGATGCACTTTATAATTAGAATTATAAAGTAGAGTAAATGGTAAGGGTTTTAAATAATGCATTCAATGTTCAGAATTGACGATTTTTTAACGAATTGATAATTGACGATTTTTGTAACAAATTTTAAGTGATTTGTTAAAATACTTTTAATGTTTTAATTGATTTAATAATATAACTTAATCAGAAGTTTGGAAATAAAAAACTCCTCAGAAGTTTGTAAATAAAAAAACTCCAATTTTTTAAAAATAATTGAAACAATAGATAGGGTTTACAAAATTTTTGCTTCGCCCCCAAGTGATTGACTACTACCCGCCAGCGCCTTCTTCCATCCTTATGCTTTATTAGTTGGTTCACACCATTTTCGGTAATATTTCTTCTATTTTAAAATGTAAAACTCTCTAGAAAATTTTTATTTGTCTCATTTTATAAAACTCTTTAAATTTTTTATGCACATTTAATTTTTTTTTTTATCATTATACCTTGTTATTCAACTAATTTTGATGAACATTAATTAATTAAGAGAGAGTGAGGTGATAAAAAGAGATTGAAAGAATAAATTTAAAAGCTAATACTTTTTGTTAGATAAATTTAATGTATTTAATTAAATTAACCACTTTTTTTAATTTTTATAATATTGGCGTAGGAGGTTTTATTTTTTTGGACAGAGGGAGTACATCGCAACTTGTAGATTCACGGTAATACCGTCCATGTGCATGTTACGCATGTGAGTCAGCACAGAGCATCCTCGTCAGGATGAGCATTGTCTTCAATTAATAATTTAGACCAAGATACTCATGAAATTCAGTTCCAGTATCTATGTTTCTTTATTAAAAAAATTAAATTTTCTTATTAAATTTTTTTATAAATTTTTTATTTACTTAATTTTTATCAGTATTTTTTATTTTTATTAAATATTTACTTTTTAGATGATAGAACACTTATTAAAATGAGATAAGTAAGAGAATTTATAAAGAAATTTAACATTTCTCTTATTAATTAATTGCTCATCTATCTTAATCATTTTCTGGTTCTCTTCGGTTTGGCACACGTACAATTCCCGTGTTTATTGTTATCTTTTTCTCTCAATATTAAAAGAGAGAGAGAGAGAAAAACCCACTTGCTTGTAGCAGCAGTCTGCAAATGTTAACGTTACTTTGTTTCGGTGCTTCATGAGAGTTTCCTCGATCAGGCAATGCATATAGAGAAAAAACATTAAAGAAAGGAGTTATGAAGTTTTTAATGAGCTCGTTACACGTTATAACAAGCAGTATCCGTTATATGTACGGTACTGACAAGATGCAAACCGCTGATATTTAATACTCCCTTCCTTTTACTTTCTCTTATTCTATTTATAATCTTATTCTATTTATAAGATTCTTCTTAGATAATATTAATGATTTTTTTTATAAAATTCTTTGTCAAAATTTACAAACATTAATTATTCCTTCCGTTTCTTATTATAAGATTTTAAACAAAAAAAATCAATATTTCTTTTTATAAGATCCTAGCTAAAAAAATTAAAAGTATTTATTATATTTTTCCAATTTTGCCCTTATTTATTGGTATCAACTTATGTGAGTTTCAATAATTCATTTAATGTATGTGAGGATAATACTGGAAAATTATTATAACATTTTAAAATTTCAATAAGATCTTTTGGTGTGAGTGCTTTTCTTAATCTATGTGATGTCCTTTTCAGGATCTTAAAATAAGGAACGGAGGGAGTATCTTTTTTCATGTTTGCCTTTCATAATGAGTCAACTTTTTTTAATTCCAAAATTTGATTACCAGAAGAATTAATATCTTTTACTATTTCCCAATACATTAAATAGGGATAAACATAGAAGAGTATATAATTTTCCAAAATCCCAAAATATTAACTAAATTAATAACATGTAATCTTAATAACCACAATTGTCATGTTGGATCCTTATAAAAAGGACCGGAGAAAGTATATAAGATCTTTTCTAGACAACAGTAATATTATGGTTTTACTAAACAATAAATAATGTTGTATTAGATTAAAAAATTTAATCATGAGTATATAATATTTTATATTTTGAAAATATAGAAAAGTCAAATGCATCTTTTGGTCATGTATCTCTTATGTGCATTTTATTTTGATCTTATATTTTTTTTGGGTTACATTTTAGTCCTGTATTTCTTATAACTTTTAACACTCTTTTAATATTTACTCTTTTCGTCCCATAATATAAGCCCCAACTATTAAAAAAGTCTTGTCTTATAATATAAGTTCCTACACACAAAATTAAAAGCATTTATTATGATTTTTTAACTTTCAAAGTTATCTAACCAATAGAAAATAATTGAATTTAAATTTAATTAGTGTAACATCTTAATAATTTAATTAATACTTCTAATTCCAATAATTTAACCACTTTTCTTAAACTGTGTGAAATGCTAGTTAGAGATTATATTATGGGACAGAGAAAGTAGTTCCTTAAAAGGTATTCTACGGACATTGTTTAACATTTTCCCTATAATATAAGATTCTTTATATTTTTTAGGAGTATTTATTACTTTTTAGCTCTTGCTAACAATGTCTTAAGGACAATTGTTAAGATTATTATAATAAGAAAATTAAAGTGCACATCATGTGTCTTGAAAGTACGAAAAACTACAATTTTCAACGCTGTTTTACTATATTTAATTCCTTAAAATGTGCCTTAAAGGCATTGTTTAACATTTTCCATATTTTTATCATGTTTCTCCGTTATAATTGATATTTTATAAGAAAATTGTGCGAGGTAACTAATGTAATAATAAGAAGAAAAGGGATAAATTAAAAAATAGTTACATTTTTTAAAAATTAATGTATTAATTAATTTTATTATATATTTTTTAATAAATATAATAGTTCAAATAGAATGTTATTATAATATGAAACAGAGGTAGTAATATACTTACTTTAATTTTAATACTAGGTCTGGACTCAAATATAAGAAAAAACTCTCATGTTTTTTTAATTTGGTCTAAAATATAAGCAAAATTTAATTACTTCTCTCTCATTTAATGCTATTATTCTTAAGTTATCTTTCATTAATTGTTATAACTTTTATATTATACTCTCTCCGTCCCAAAATATAAGACCCTCTAGAGAGTTTTTGTTTGTCCCGTTTTATAGGACCCTTTGAAAATTTTTGTACACATTTAATTTTTTTTACCATTATACCCTTGCTACTCAACCAATTTTGATGAATCCAAAATATTAATTAAGAGAGAGAGTGTGAGGTGATAGAAAGAGATTGAAAGAGTAAATTTAGAAATTAATGTTTTTTGTTAGACAAATTTAATGTATTTAATTAAATTAATCACTTTCCTTAATTCCCGCAATATTGATCTAGGGGTCTTACATTTTGGGACAGAGGGAGTAATAAATATCATAAAGGTCATTTTAGTAATTTAACTTTATCTTTTATCTAAAATTAAAAACATTAATTTTTTTTTAAAGATCACAAAAATTAAATGCAACTAACTAACTTTCTTAATATGCGTAAATTAAGTAATTTTTGCTTATATATAAATCTGAAGACAACATTAATGTTTCAAGTGTAACTTTAGTAAGAGATGCAGATGTTGAGTTGAGGTACTTTTATCATAGGTGGATGGGATTAGCACCATCCTTATTGGGAGTGGCACCATCCTTATTGGGAGTGACACCATCCTTTTTAGTATATAAATTTATGATTCTTACATATAAAAAGGATGGTGGCACTTCCAATAGAGATGGTGCTAATCCCATCTTCCTTATCATAGTTAGAGCATCTTTTAACGGGGAGTGTTGCTTCTCATGGGTTTTATTATTTTTATTAAGAAAATGCTAAACAATATTTTTAGAGCACTTTTTAAGAAATTAAATATAATAAAAAAGTGTTGAAAATTATAATTTTGTGTATTTCTGAGACACGGAATATTGTTCACTTATGATTAATTTTCTTAATCTAGTAACCTTAACAAGTGTTCTTAAGACATTGTTTAGCGGGATTTTTTTTTTTTTGGATTTCACATTTACACGTTACTCATTCAATTTAAGCAACACAACTACTTTAATGCAAGGTTCTTAACAAACAACTCTGTACATGAGTCCTTCATGGACACCACAAATTAACTACCTCATATTTACTATTTTTGTTATGATTCATTATTTAGTTTTAATTTTCATTATATCTGTAATTTAAATTTAATTTAATTTTAAAATATTAATAAAATGTTAAAAATTTATAATTAAATAATAATAATAATAATAAAAGGATTGCTAATTTTGACCCAAAACTCGTTGACAATTTTGCATGTATTACATAAAAGGATTGAAATTATATGGATTGAGATCCATTGACAAACAATTTTTTTCAAACACATTGTTGAGATTGTACCTGAGGGATATCTAGTGATGGTAGTGAGGGGCGAGTTCTAGTCCAGCACTAAATGATGAACGCTGCGTCCAAGCTCCACGACGGTGGTGTGGCACCTGCAGAGACTCCGATGCCCAAGTTAGTATCTGAATTAGGTTATATGTGGTATATCAGAGTAATACGTATCTTGCATGATGTGTTTATGTGTGTATTTATAATAGGTACATTAGGGTTGAGCGAAAGTCATCTTGGGCTTAACAAGTGTTATCTTGGGCCCAATCCGGAGTCCATTAGCATCTTGTAAGTCGCCTTGCATCTCGTTGGACGAGGGCGGGTTGTGGCATGTTGGTCCTGTGACGACATATAATTGGGCGCTGGGTTATCATAATTCCGGGCCATAACAATTGCCTCCCAAGTCGTCGAGTTCCCTTTTTGGGAAGTCGCCGAGTTGTACGTCATATGTCGTCATGGTTTTATGATCGTATCCCATTGTCGGGTGTAAACGGTTGACTTCATTTGGGGGTGCGTGAGCACACGCGCTTTCATGGGGTAACGTGTGCTATGATTGCGCAGTGTATTGGGCCACTCACTTATTAATGTGAGGAGACGGTTCTTTTTCCCTTCCTTCTTCTTACTGTCACATCATAGTCTTTCCCTGTCTCCCGCGTTCACTTCAGAGCATTGCCTTTCCAAAACCAGTGAAAACTTGCTCTCTTGGTTCTTCCTCTCTGTAACATACATTACTCCATTTCCAGAGTTCCCCAAACTCTACTGGTGTGAGTTCAAATCTCCTTCTTAGGGTTTAGCTTTTCCATTTTGTTTTTCTAGTGTGGTTTCCCTACACCAATGGATGAGAAAATCATTATCCTTTCCAGTAGCTCTTCCTCTGATTCCTGTAACTCCGAGGTTCTTAGGGATTTTGCAAATAGGATCTTGACACCCCTAAGAGTTCCAAATCCTGACCTTGTAAGAGGTATGTGTTATGTCAATACTCCTCATTTCTCTGAACCTCATGTTATCTGGGCATATTCACCTCAAAGCTTTGAGAGTGGAGAATCAACGACCCAACATGTGAGTGCTTCATCTAAGATTTTGAATCCTAAGCCCCCAATCTACGTAGAGGTAACTAGGAAGTCTTCAGGTAATCCTGACGATTCAACCAGAGAAGATACTAATCCCGCCCGTATGTTAGTTAACACCAACCCCATCCGTCCTGACCCTGGAAACCACCTAGAGGATCCAGATGAGTTATCATCGTCCATGACCAATTCTCTAGATTCTGAATCTGATCTGGCATATCATCCCTCCTCATCTCCTACTCCAAGTTCTTCTCTTCTGGGGTCTAATCGTTCATCTTGTAAACTTGTAGATATGGCGCCCAAGAGAACCTGCCGACAAGCCACCAATGTCGCCGGAGCTCGGCATGGACAGGACGATGCCGAGCAGGCTGGTCCTTCCGGGGTCCATTTTGATTTGCAAGAAATGAGGAATGAGTGGGCCGACATTCGGGCATTAATAACTTATTATGGATTCTGGCTACATGGTTAAGTCAGCCCAGTGCCATCACGTACGAGAAGCAACTGAAACTGGTGGAAGCCGAATGGAAAAAATGCTTTCATTATGGGCCCAATACCCCCGACAATTCTTATACCTCGGATCCTTCTCAAGATTATAAACTTGAGATCCCAGGAGAAGACGAGAGAATTTGTTCGTATGCCGCCAAGGGGACCAGAGCTTTCTTCATGGCATATACTGCTATGTTTGATCAATTTCGAATCCGTTTTCCTTTCTCGGATTTTCAAATAGAAGTTCTTCATAATCTCCACCTAGCCCCCTCTCAACTTCATCTCAATGGTTGGGCCCTCGTGCAACCCTTCGAGATCTTTTGTTGGGCTAACAAGTGGAAATATTCTTCCAATCAGTTCTTGTATTTATTTGGCCCGTATCGCGGGTTGTCAATCTAGTCATGGGTGTCCATTCGCCACCGCAAGAATGTCACCCAAATGTTTATCCCGTGGGATGATTCCGTTAAGGTCCGGCGGGATTTATACGTGAAGGTCATGCCTAAGAAGAAGGACTTTATAGCCTTTTGGTAAAACGCTAACCGGGAGTCGCTTTTCCCGTTATATTGGTCGGTTGAGCATTATTCCAAGTCGCTTACTTGCGACGAGCTGGAGTGTGGCTTCCTTGATGATGATGATGAAAGGACTTTTAACAACTTACATGATTTCGTAACCAGTAAAGGAATGCCAATTCATTGCCGGGATGTGCTCGGAGCCTCTCATGCTTCTTTCGCCTTATGCTTATGTATTGATCTTCTAGTTAGTTTTCCGTTATCGTAGCCTGTTATGTTGTTTGGGACTGCTAATGTTTGTTTTTGTTTTTCCTGTAGCTGACATTATGTCGAAGTTTTTTGCCCGCTTTGACACCAAGTCCGCGAATGATGCCAAAGGCAAGGGGAAGGCTAATCCCCCAGGCTCTCTTTCTGCTGGCGAGACTGAAGTCATCCCGAGGCAAACTAATTGTTGGTCATGGCAACCATCACCCAAGAGGGGGGATGAATTGGGTGATTTAAAACTTTAAAACACTTTCAAAAAATTTAAACAATTTTATGCAATTAGCAATTATAAGTAGCGGAACAAGTTTATAAAGAATTCAATTTGCACAACCAATTCAAATATAATGAGATTATGAGGAATTAGAGTATGAAGCAAGATGAGCAATAAAAATATAGAGCAACAAATATGAGAGTTGAAAGAGTAGGGAAGACAGAATCAAACACAGAGATTTATACTGGTTCGGTCACTAAACCTCCTTGTGACCTACGTCCAATCTTCAAAACAACACCGCGGAAATACTTGTATTCAATCTTCAACTAGATTACGCACTAAGAGCACTCCCCACCATTGGATACCCCACCAGTGTGCATGAGCCTCAACTAGGGATACCTCACCCTAAAACAACCTTGAAGGATACCCCACCTTCAATCAACTAGAAGGATACCTCACCTTCTCTCCACAATTCACTTTATGGTTTTACAAATAGTGAAGCTCTCAAAAGAGTAGATATCACAACTTGAAGCATAAAGATTTGAGCAAGCCTTTAGCAAGATAGAGCAAGTTTGAATAACAAAGCTTTTTGAATGATGAGAATGATTCAAGATGAAAGACCAAGATTAAAGCATTTGATTCATGTTAGAAGAAGCTTAGAAATGAGATAATATGATTCTAGTGTGATACTAGAGTGGAAAACCTTGCTTCTTGTGTTAGAATGGCCCAAGAACTCATATTTATAGCCCTCCATTGAAATCTAGTCGTTACTAGCCGTTTTTAGCTCTGCACAGTCCATATTCAAATATATATTCGAATATAGAATCCCATATTCGAATATGTATTCGAATATAACACTTGGAAGCAGATTTTTCACATTTTCAAAGCTATATTCGAATATATATTCGAATATCAAAACCCATATTCGAATATGTATTCGAATATGTACTTACTGGTGCTTAGAACGCTATATTCGAATATATATTCGAATATCAAAAGCCATATTCGAATATGTATTCGAATATGCACTTACTGGTGCTTAGATATTCGAATATGTATTCGGATATAAAATTCCTAATGACAATCTCTAATTTTAAAAAATCATAACTCCTTCATTTCTTGTCCGTTTCAAGTGAATGACCAGTTGTTAGAAATCTCTTCAAGTCTACTTTCATATAAAACAAGTTTCAGATCGAAAATCAAAGAAGTTTTAAAGCTATGATCAAAATAGTGAGCAAAGGTCATTTTCCAAAACCTAAAAACAAAGGCTGAATTCAAAAGTTCATAACTTCTTCATTTGTGATCGATTTAGAGCAAAAGACCAGTCATTAGAAAGCTTATTGAGTCTATTTTCAAATGAAATAAGGTTTAGCTCAATATTTAAAATACACGTAATGATATGATCAAAACGGTAAACATATATTAGCTTCCATATAAGACTATTGTTGAAAAGATATTTGTTTATGCTTATTAACAAATTCAAACCAAATATTTTAGTAATTTTAAACATAAACTCACTTTTCAAATCCTTATCTAATCGAAAAACAATTTTCTCATGATAAAACACTTTGTAACCAATTTCTTTGAAAAACACATTTTGAAGGCTATGGTTTAAAATGATGCTATGAATGCAAGGTGAATGACAAGCTCTATCAAGTAATGACTTCTCAAATTTACACTTACATAGCCTACAAAATAAATATACCAAACTAAGTCCTTAGGCTTCTTGATGCAATCCAAGCTTGTTAGTTTCTCTTTCATAGTATCATAAGCGCTTGGCCATCATTGTCATTCTCCTTCTTGAGTTGAGCATAATTGATTTTTCCATTTTTCTTGATCATTGCTTACTCTTAATACTTGGACTATCTACAAGATATTTCTCACTTGAAAATCATAGTTAGTCCAAACATCCAAACTCAATATCAAATATGTTTGATTTATAAATATATAACTCTAGTTAGTCTATCAAGCATTGATGTACACATTGCATGATTATCAACTTGTATATCACAACATAGAACATATAATCATGCACTCCATTAAGCTCATATAGTAGCATGTTCATTCCTAATTTAATTTTACATTTGTTAACATCAAAACATACTACACATAACTTATTGCTATTGTATTTGTCATCATCAAAACATAATTTATTAAACATTTAAGAACATATACTTCTACACTAATGACGATGTTGTCTTACCGGCATCAGGTACCAGAGGCTCTCCTCTCGGGGGTAAGGCCCCTGCTACGCCCGAGGCGCAAAAGGGGGAGGAAACTCGCCAGAAGAAGAGGCAGCGTATACTTCAAGGTAAAGTTTGTTTGTCTTGCATTCTTCCTAACATAACTTGTTCCTTTTGTTATTAACTTTCCTGATCAACATTTGCAGTTATGCCTGTGACGAATGAGGGTGGATCATCCACAACTCTTATTCCCACCGCCACTATCCAAACTCAAGTTTGGGAGGGTTTTCTCCCTCCTAGCATCTAGTTCAAGCATGGCGACTTCTTTCAGAAAGGTAGTTTTTTGTCCTATATACTTGTCTAATTACAAACTTTCTCTGCATGGATTGACTAACTTATTCTGTTTGCTTCAAGGTCAAGTCCAGTCCCTTATGGGTTGGATGTCGATGAATCTGGCCATGCTTCAGTCTACCTATGAGGAGGCTGATAGTTCAGAACAAGTGTCCCGATTGAAAGATGAGCTCCGGGATGCCAAGGATGACCTTGATTTAAGGGAAGCCCTGCTCAAGACTTCTAAAGAGAATACCCTCCTACTGGAAGGTCAGCTGGCTGACTTAAGGAAGGAGATTGAGAAGAAGGACAAGTCTGTATCGGAGCGGGATGAACTCCTGGCTGCCGAAAAGAAGAAGGTGGCTTTTAATGCCGCCCAACTGAAGAATTCAGAGAAAGAGGTGGTCCTACTTAAAGGCCAACTACTCGAGCTCCAATCTGCTTTGGATTCGAAGGAGGAAAGCCGGGTTGCTGAGCCACGGAGGCTGGCTATGATGCCTACTGTGAAGCCATCAGATCTTTTAAACTTTTGAATCCCGGTGTGGAGCTGAATCTCCGGGGATTGGATCCCTTTCACCGGGTTAAAGACGGTAAATTTTGGAATTTCCGTGATCACTGGAATCCTTTTCTTCTGGATCCCAACTCCATGGAGCCCTTTAACTGCGATTCACCTCCTCCAGATGCTGATGAAGAGGTCAATGCTGTCGAGGATGTTGATGGCGACATGGAGGCTTGATTTTCGACTTGTCTTTCTATTTTCTTTTGTTGCTGCTTTGCTATTTCTAGCTTGTAGCCCTGACAATTTCGCTTGTAGCTCTGACAATTTCAATTTACAACTTGGTTAATTCCTATTTTCTGTTGATTTAATACAACGTATTGTATTTTTTCTATCCTTGCCCTTGCTTTTTGTCGTTTCTTTTTGTCGTTTCTGATTTGTGATGCCAGCTCTTTTTAATGTCGGTTGGGACCTTTGTCTTCTTTATGAGGGGACATTGAGCCTCGACATCAAGATCGCTTAATGTCGTCATGACCTTTATCGCCTTCTTTGAAGGGACCTTGGTCTTCGGCTTTGTGAGCCGTTTAATGTCGTCATGACCTTTATCGCCTTCTTTGAAGGGACCTTGGTCTTCGGCTTTGTAAGCCGTTTAATGTCGTCATGACCTTTATCACCTTCTCTGAAGGGACCTTGGTCTTCGGCTTTGTAAGCCGTTTAATGTCGTTATCCCGGATGGGTTTTGTTTAGCATATTACTTCCTGGATATTTTATGTTGAAATCTTCGTGATTCTTGTATTTAATAAAACAACACACAACAAATTGAAAGTAATTATAATTTAAAACCAACATTTTATTGCACGAAGTTTGTCAGTTGGGGCCTTGTTAAAACCTCCAGTAGAAAAATCCTCCTTAGGGATAAAACCTGCTGCAGGAAAAAGAGTACCCCTTATTACACTGCCAAAGTACATAATTATTCAGCTGTAATACTGCAGCAGGTCGGCGACATTGAAAGTCCTTGGTAACTCCTTGCCTTGTAAGGTTTCTAGATGGTATGCTCCTTTTGTAGTTGCCTTCTTGATCCGGTATGGGCCTTCCCAATTGGCCTTGAGTTTTCCATCTCTAGCATTTCGATTGCCAATGCTAGCTCTTCTCATGACTAGATCACCGGTTTGGGAATTTCTCTTAACCACTTTCAGGTTGTATCTCTGTGCTATTTGCTGTTTCCTTTATAGCTCTTTTATCTTGGCGATTTCCCGGACTTCATCCACCAAATCGGAATCTACTTGAAGTAGTTGTTCATTATTCTTGGCGGGATACATCACCCGCCAAGAAGGTTGACCGATCTCCACCGAGATGACCGCATCGGATCCATAAACCATTTTGAAGGGAGTTTCCTCGGTGGTGCTATCAGGCGTGGTTCTGTAGCTCTAAAGCACTTGGTATAAGTTCTCTGTCCAACTGGCTCCTGCCTTTTCAAACCGCTTTCTCATGCCGGTCAAGATGACCTTGTTAGCTGATTTCGCCTGTCCGTTGGAATGGGGATGTTCCACACTAGCAAAGTATTGCTTGATATGGAGCCCTGCTAGCATTTCTCGAAATTCTTTATTAATTAATTGGGTCCCATTATCACAGATTACTTTTACCGGGATACCAAAGCGACATATAATTTGACGAAAAACAAAATTATGAACTTTTATAGATGCTATGCTAGCCAGAGGTTCCAATTCAATCCATTTAGTGTAATAATCAACAACGACAATTAAATGTTTCAATTGACCTGCTGCGGGAGTGAATGGTCCCAGAAGATCTAAACCCCAAGTGTGGAAAGGCCAAGGCGTCAATATGTTGTGCAGGTCTTCGGCGGGAATGCGAGTGAGGGGACTATGCTTCTGGAATTTCTGGCACTTTCTCACATAATCCGCTGCATCTGTGTTCATAGTTGGCCAAAAGTATCCTGCCCGTAGGGACTTTCTCGCCAAAGACTTCCCACCAATGTGATGGCCGTAACTTCCTTCGTGTACTTCTGCCAGTACGTATCAGAGTTTGGAAGGTCCGATGCACTTGAGGAGTGGTGTGGATAATCCTCTCCTAAAAAGTTTTCCTTCAATCACGGCATACTGAGTCGAGTTCTGAACAACCCGCTTAGCTTCCTTCTGGTCATTGGGCAACACTCCCTTGGTGATATACTTCTTTAGCGAAGTCCTCCAATCTTTATCATCTATCTGGAGTACCGCCCCTGGCGTAGGGATCACTTATTCTACCACTGAATGTAGAGCCAAAGCCGACTTTGTGCTTGCCAAATTTGACAACAAATCAACTCTACTATTTTCTGAATGTGGGATGTGATTGATTTCAAATTTTGAAAGCCCCACCAAGCTCTCCTTGACTAGGGCGAGATACTTCTGCATCAAAGGCTCCTTTGCTTGATAATCTCCCTTGATTTGAGACACTACCAGTTGAGAGTCTGAGAAAAGGGTTATTGATGTAGCCCCCAACTCCTTAGCCGCCCTTATTCTAGCCAAACACACCTCATATTCCGCCTGGTTATTGGAGGTTGGGAATTCAAACTTGAGAGAATACTCGACTGCCACTCCTTCTTCATTTTCTATCAGGATCCCTGCCCTAGAACCCTTTGTATTCGAGGATCCATCCACATATATCGTCCAGGAGTCCGGGTTCTGATCTCTGGGATGTGTCATTTCTGCCAGAAATTCTGCTAAGACTTGTGCCTTTATCGCTTTCCTTGGTTCATAAGATATATCATACTGGGAAAGCTCAACTGCCCAGGCCATCATTCTACCGACGAGATCAGGTTTATGTAGGACTTGCCTGATCGGTTGGTTAGTATGCACCGTGATAGGATGGCACTGGAAATACGAGCGTAGGCGCCTAGATGCCAATAACAGAGAATAAGCAACCATCTCGAGCCTTTGGTAATTCAACTCTGAGCCCTACAAAGCTTTAGACATGAAATATATTGGACTCTGGGTCCAAGATTCCTCCTTGACCAAGGCGGCACTTACAGCTTCGTCAGCTACTGCCAGGTACACATACAATGTCTATTCGGGATCTGGTTTCGATAGGACCAGAGGTGAAGCTAAGACCCCTTTCAATTCTCGGAAGGCTTGCTCGCATTCCGAATTCCATTCAAAACTCTTCTTATTTTGCAGAATCTTGAAGAATGACAAACATTTTCAAGCTGAAGCCGGCAAGAAACAGGTTAGAGCTGCTATCCTTCCCATCAGTTGTTGGACTTCTTTTATAGTTCTGAGACTCTGTATATTCAAAACAACGCTGAACTTGTCCGGGTTTACCTCAATCCCACGATTAGTTAACATAAATCCCAGAAATTTTCCTGCTTCGACACCGAAAGTACATTTATTAGGATTTAACCTGAGATCATACATGCGTAATTGGTCGAAGGTTTCCTCAAGGTCCGCCACTGGGTCTTTGTGCTCTAGAGTCTTGACAATCATGTCATCAATGTAGACCTCCATGATTCTACCTATCTGTTCTGAAAAGACTTTGCTCATCATCCGTTGGTAAGTTGCGCCGACATTCTTCAGACCGAACGACATCATGTTGTAGCAGTATCCTCCCATGTCGGTGATGAAGGCAGTTTTTTCATGATCGTCGGGATGCATGGGTATCTGGTTGTATCCGGAATACGCGTCCATGAAGGACAAATATTTATACCCCACTGAGTTGTCGACAAATTTATCAATGCACGAAAGTGGGAAAGGATCTTTTGGGCAGGCTTTATTCAAATCGGTGTAATACGTAGCAAATCTCGCGGATAAACCCGGCATCTAAGAGCTCCTTCACTTGTTTCTCAATAGATTATGTTCTTTCTAGCCCCATCCTTCGTTTCTTCTAGGCTACAGGGGGACATCCCAGCTTAATAGACAAGCAGTGACAGGCTAGATCCGGCTTTACTCCCGGCATATTTGACGAGACCCAAGCAAAAAGGTCTTTGTTTCTCTTAAGGAGCTCGATAAGTCGCCCTTTGATGGCTGGGGGCAAGTTTGCTCCCACCTTCACATTCTGGCCTTCTTTCGGCCCAATTTGAACCAGAATCTGGTCTCACTCTGGTTGAGACCTTTGCTCTTCAAAATATGCCCGAGGATCTAGGTTGGTCATCATTACCCCGACCTCATCTTTTCCCCTTTCCTTCATGAATCTCGGCGGGCCTGGGCAGCATCTTCATGATTTTAAGACTTTCCTACTAACATCGTCTAGTATCACTGCTCTTTCTCATAACCGTGACAACGGAGCCATCTTCCCCAGGAAATTTCATGGCCAGATGTATGGTTGATACAATGGCGCCCAAGTGGTTCAAAGTCGGGCATCCCAATATAGCATTATAAGCAGATGGGCAGTCCACCACAATAAATCTGGTCATCACTGTCTTGATACTTGGCTTTTGCCCAAAGAGGACTTTCAAGTCTACGTATCCTTATGGCATTATGGTGTCTCCCGTAAAGCCAATCAGACTGCCCTTATGGGGGATCAAGTCCTTGGAGCCTAGACCTAGTTTGTCAAATAGACTCCAGAACATGATATCTGCCGAGCTTCCTTGAGCAACGAAGATGCGATGAACTTTGAATCCCGCCAAGTTTGCAGCAATCACTAGTGGTTCATTATCTCTAACCTATTCCTGCAGCAAATCAGCGTCAGAAAAAGATAATATTGGGTTGGTTACCTGTGCCACTTGTGAACAAGAATCCCTAGTATCATGGGTCCTTTTTCTATCTTCAAGACCCTTCCAACTTGTTCCTCCCGCTATGACCTGGATTACCCCTCTGGGGGGGGGGGGGGGATCCCTGATTGCATCTGGGGCTCCGGGATCTATTGCGGGTTTCTGGTCCCAGATGTCAGTTAACTTGTGGTGACCTAGGGCGTCGGTTCCGGGGGGTGGGACTTTGCCGACGGCCCTTCTATCATTGGAATCTTGAGTGTAATTCCTGAGTCTCCCTTGTCGGATCAACTTCTCAATTGCATCCCGGAGCTGGACACATTCATTAGTCGAGTGACCCTTTTCCTAGTGGTAATGAAAATAACGGTTTTGATATCGTCTCGGAGTCCTGAGAGGTGGGGTTCTGTCCCTTATCTCTGAATTCATCACCTCCTTATACACCATCACTGGCGACACAATCAACGAGGTGTACGTGTTGAACATCCCCCGAGGTCCCTTTGACGGTTTATCCTGAGCCTTGTCGTCCTTCCCTCGAGACTGAGGGTTCTGCTGATTCTTTCCCTTGTCGTCTTTTCTGGCTGCTTAGGCTGCTTGAGCTCTCTCCCATTCCTTGATTCTGATCCACTTCTCAGCTCTGGCCTTCAAGTCGTCCATGGATGTCGAATTTTCACCGGCCAAGGCTTTGGCGAAGGCACCTGGTTTTAAACCCTTGACAAAGAAATATAGTACTAGGTTAGGTTCGACATTTCTAACCTCTAGCACCTCACTATTAAATCGGGTTATATATTCTCTTAGAGACTCGTCTTTCATTTGTTCAATCATTTCTAAATGAAATTCGGATTTAAACTGTCTTTTGCTACTAGTAAAGTGCAGGACAAAAATATCTTTTAGGGTCTTCCAGTTGTTGATGGATTGTGGTGGGAGATCATAGAACCACCGACTTGCTGCTTCTAACAGAGTCAAGGGAAAGTCCCGATATACAATGGCTTCATTAGCTTCCTGGAAATACATGGCTCTTTCGAAGGTACTCTTGTGCAAGGTCGGGTCCTTCGTTCCATCATACTCTTTTAACTTCTTTGCAAATTGGAATCCGTGAGGCAAAGCGTGGGACATGATCCAAGGGGTGAACGGGTTGTCAATGTAACCGAATTTAGGGATATTCTCCACTATGTGCTCTTGCGGGATGACTTGTGGGCCCCCCTGGGGTACTGATGGCGGGTTAGCACCCCCTATCCTGGATGATGCCTGAAAATCTTGCTGAGTAGCGTCTTCTCTGTGGCGGCTCACCCTAATCTCTACCTGTCTTTCCGCATTTCTCGGATCAGGATTGCCATTCTCCGGGTTGTTAGGGTTATTCTATTGTCCATCTCCGCCGTTTCCTTCGCTACGTTGATGTTGTTTCTCAACATCCTGGATGGGATCCTCTTCCACTACCTTGTCCTTACCTTTTCGAACCAGTTCTCTTTTCTCCAGGGTCTCTATTTACTTGGCTTGTGCTTGCACCAGCCTTTGTAACTTGTAGAATTCTGCCTCTAGGTTAAAGGGTGGTTGTGGACCTGTTTGCTGATTAGAATCCTCGCCTTGCTGCCCATCTCCCAGATCTTGGAGAATAGGGTCATTATAATCCCTATTGCGAGTGGAGTACACCATTGTTGATGATAGAAGGAACACAGCTTTTCATTACGTTCCCTACAGACGGCGCCAATGTTGAGATCGTACCTGAGGGGTATCTGGTGATGGCGGCGAGGGGCGAGTTCTAGTCCAGCACTGAATGATGAACGCTACGTCCGAGCTCCATGGCAGCGGTGTGGCACCTGCAGAGACTTTGATGCCCAAGTTAGTACCTAAATTAGGTTTTTTGTGGTATATCAGAGTAATACGTACCTTGCATGGTGTGTTTACGTGTGTATTTATAATAGGTACATTAGGGTTGAGCGAAAGTCATCTTGGGCTTAACAAGTGTTATCTTGGGCCCAATCTGGAGTCCATATAGCATCTCGTAAGTCGCCTTGCATCTCGTTGGACGAGGGTGGGTTGTGTTATGTTGGTCCCATGACGATATATAATTGGGCGCTGGGTTATCATAATCCCGGGCCATAAGACATATGAATCAAAAAAATAAGAAGTGAATATGAAGATTGAACTAAGATTTTTTTTGTGTACAAATTAATTCAACCATAAACCATTTTATACTGGTTTTTGACCAACTTACCATTGTGATTTTTCACTAAATTCTTTCTTTTCTGCTACTCTAAGACCATCTCCATTCTCCAACCCCAAGTTTCTTATATATTATTTTATATTATTTTAAAGAGTCTCACGTGTACATATCATTGTTTTAATTTAAGCAACTCATTCACTCCAACCCAAGTTTCTTAATAAAAAACTGTGTCATGGGTCTCACATTAACCCCACAGATTAACTACTTCATATTTTATATTTTTAATTTTAATTTTAAATTTTATTTTAAATTTTATTTTAATTTATAATAAAGATAATATATGAATTTAAAATTTAATTGTAATAGTAAATTATAAGTAAAATATTAAATTAAAATGTAAAAAAAAATTGATCATACAATTCCAACAAGCGTCCAAAGCAATTTTATTTTTTTTAAAAAAAAACAAAAAGACTTATTAACCTCACTTGATTATACAATTCCAACCACTTGATAAATTTGATCATACAATACCAACTAGTGGCAACTATATACATGATTTGATATGATTTAATCCCAATCACTCATCTTCTCTCATACAGTTTCACTCTTCAAAAATAAATAAATTAAAAAAAGGTTAAATATGTTTTTAGTCTTTGAATTTTTGCGAGAATTCGTTTTTAGTCCTTAAACTTTAAAAAGTATGTTTTTAGTTCCTAAAGTTTTTAAAATGTTCGTTTTTTGTCCTTCTGTTAAGTTCCATTAAGTTTAATACTGACTTGGCAAACATAATACACATATCAGATTCTTACTAGGCCACGTGTCATATTTTTTTATAATTTAACAAATAAATTAAATAAAAATAAAAAAAACCCTAACGACTACTCTCTCTCTTTCGAAGCTCTTCTCTCACACTGTAAAGCTCTCCTTCTTCATTCTACTCCATCATCTTCTTCATCATTATTATCTTCTTCTTCACCCTCATCATCATCTTCTTCTTCTTTTTTATCTTCTTCATCATCATCTTCTTCTTCCAATTAAATTTAAAACTAAAAAAAATAAAACCCTAAACATCTCTCTCAATCTCTCCTTTGAACCTCTTCTCTCTCTCCACTACAAGAAAAGGGTGATTTTGCGTCAATTTTTTGTGTAGGCCCTCGACACCTACGCAAAATTTTGTTATTTGCGTCGGCCATAAACGACAATAAGGCGACACAATCAGATATATCGTTTTTTTATTTTTTTCTTAAATTTGCGTCGGATCCCATCACAGTTTGCGTAGGTTTTGACGGATGCAACTCTTTTAGTGAAATTTGCATCCTCCGTGGCCTACGCTACAGTTAATCCCTCTGCTTCCAACATTTTCCCTACACGCATCAGATCAGATGAACCATATTCACTCATTCACGCCCAAACAACCCTAACAATTTCCCTCTTTCTTTCCCTCCATCGTTGCCCTCCTCCGCGCCCTCCTCCGTGCTCTCCTCCGCGCCCTCCTTCGCGCCACTTCGTCCTCCCACTGTGGTTCTCAACGTCTTTTTCTGTTCCGCTCTCTCCTCTGAACCAATAGTTCTGCACGTTGTCTTCCACAGGTATGGCTGGGATCCTTATTTCTTTCTATTTCTCACTTCTTGAACTTCGGATTTTTCACTCTCTTTCTTGTTTAATGCCGAAGGAACCCTTGCTCGTTTGACACACTTCGCTCATTCTGTTGCACTCCTTCTTTGTTTCTCCCACAGGTATGGAATTTGTGATTTTTTTCTGTTTCTATCATCATTTTTTTGTTTTTGGCAATTACAGGGCTACTAGTTGTAGGATTTTGATGAATTGGGTTTCTTCTTGCATAGGTTGATTTTTCTGTCAGTATAGTAAGTACTCTAGTATCTTGTATAGTGGTCTCTCTCTACCTTGGGTCACAGCTTGTGTTTTTTGTCTTGCTTGGCCAGGGAGAGTGACTCTAGTTAAGTATTTAGGTGTTTATGGAATATATTATTGTTGTAATCATGTATGTTGCATTTCATCTTTGGGATATATGATTATTGTACTAACTATTGATGTTTCTATTTATGTTGATTGAGTATCATTTCAGTTTCTTTATCACTGTTGTAATCATGTTTTGGTTATGAAATTTTGGCATTTTTTGATGAATTGGATGAAAGTGGACTTAATGCTGAAAAATGTGAATTTTGGATCAGAAGAACAAGGATTACCTTTTTTTAACCATTGGCAAAGTTTCTACCTTTGGCGTGTGGGTTATCATGTTGAGTAACTCTATATGGTCAATGATGTTTGACTGTTTTGGTTCAATTTGTATAGGTTTGTGAGATTTGTAAGCTCTCCAGAAATTCTAGAGAGGTTTGTGACAATAGAAAAGGAGATTGTGCAGATTGAAGATTGGATTCAGTCAAGTGAGAAGAGCAATTTAGTGGCAGAGGCAGAAGGTATGGATGCATGTTGGAAAATCTTAATGACAGTTCACATTGGTGTCTTATCTTTCTGTTTATTGGAAAGTTTGACTTGGAATTTGTTTGCTTTACTTATATGGTTAATAATTTATTATAGTTCTATCGAACCGTATACTGATATACATATATGCTATTTGAAAGATTGAATGCATCAATTGTTTATTAAGGCTATGTTAACCTACACAAATTATGGATTCAGGTTTCTATTAAATAAAATGATTTGACAAGAATCAGACTCTAAACGTGAAACCAAGCTAGTGAAACACTAAGTCATCAATTCATATAATCTTTCAATAAGAAAACTGAGCTATGCAGAAGCATTACCTTTCTGGTGACCGAAAAATGCAGAAGCTAAAGTTCATTCTCTAGTGATTAGGCAAGAGATTTATGATCATACCATGCAAAACATATAACAAGCTTCCTTTAGGCATATACTCTGAGATAAAAAAGCTTCTCTTATCTCATGTGATTATCTTCACGTTGACAATTGAAAAAGATAAGGCCAATAGTCTTTCGATTAAAATATTTACTTGTTACTAATTTGGTCCCTCTTCAAAATTGAATTATGTATCTGAAAAGTGAAATGTTAGAAATGCAATATATAATTTGTGTTAAGCTACTGCTTTCGCAAGGTAGTAATTGCTAGTTAATTTTGACATGACTGTGTACATTGTTATTGAAAAGGGTGCTAGCTAGGTTGATCAAGATTGAAGACCTAGTCATTTACAAAACAATATAACATAAGAAAGGAAAAGAATGAGAAGAACTTTAATTAATTAGGATGGTAAAAGGATCTATATATCTGATGAAGCAAATATAGTATGAGGGCCTACATAGAATGAATTGAAAGAATTGATCTGATAGAAAACTGTGGCTTAATTTTTGTTGCTGCGTGGTGGCGTTTAATTTCTGTGCCAGTAAAAATGGACAACTTGTTAGCTCAATTTACAAAGACATTAAGGGTACCCTGTTTCCAACCATTGCTGTTCATAGCCAAAATGAAGAGTATGTTCATATACATGACTTCCATTTTTCATTTACTGGACTTACCGCGTGTTTCTTTCTTCAATTGTCGAATATAATGCTATGTATCTATGTTTCTTTATATTTGTGAAGCTGATTAGAGCAGTCAATTGTATTAAGAAATTTCTAGTTAATTAATACTACTACCTTGTAGTTCAAATTCAATGCTGACCATGCACAGTTTAATTAATGCTCGTCAAAATGGACCTTCATTCTTTTGATCATCATATACATGTTTGAATCCTTGATTACTTTTTTGCTTCTTTCATATTATAAGTTTTTTCTGTTTAGCATCAGTAGTTATTGCTTAGTTTCAAATAGCAGTTTCTTTTGATCATTAGTTGAGGTGTTTAATTTTTCAGGAGTGTGTTTCATTTATCTTTAACACGGTGCATGTCAACTTTGGGCAGATACACATTACTTTTGATTTGAAGGTAAGGGCCTGTTTTATATGTCATTTATCCTTGTCTCTAAATCTTGAATTACAAATTTTAGTGACTGTATGTGCTTTTGTGGTATCATTAACTTGATTAAACATGGCAACCTGCTTCTATTTAAAATAAAATGCAGAACACGTTTATTCTCAATTGAAACTTATGGATCAAGAAGCAAATAATAGTAGCAGTACATTGTGGAATTGCAATTCATGTTTCTATAACTTTGTTACACACAATGTACATTGTGGAATCTACCTCTCTCTCTTTATATATATATATATATATATATAGATCTCACAATTATACTGTGGAATCTACCTAAACATTTTAATTATATACACAATTTCAGTTTAAAGTGAAAACAGTAATCTTATAATTTAATTTTTCCACATCGTATAGGTGTCGAAGGCTTGAAGTTGTTACACATTCTCTAGACGCAATCTGCAAGTATTATTCAAGCTTGTCATCTAGAACTACAGGTATATCTAGAACTGCAAGTATTATTCATTTTAATTTTTTTTCTGGCTTGTTTTTGTTTTTAAGTTCTGTTATGTTTATTTTTAAGTTATGTTCTTTTTTTATTCTAGCCTGTTCTATATTGTGTTTATTTTCGATTCTGATAGGTATGTGTATGACCTGACTCAATTGAGTTGCATTGGCTATATACTTAAGCATATAAGATTATATATATAAGATTCACTTGACAGTTGTGAAAAGTAGATTATAGATGCTACACTTTGTTGAATTTAATTTCATTTTTTTCTTCTGTTGTGTTTTTTATTCTGACCTGTTCTCATTTATTTTAGGGTAGTAATTAAATAGCAACAAGTACCCCTAAGGTTTGCAAACATAGCAATTAACACCAATTTCCTCTTAAAATAGCATTCCGCACCACAAACTAAATTATGCATTATTATTATCTAGAAAATTGAAAAGAGCATTTGAGTTATCCAACCACTTCAAGGTTAATTTTTCCCATCAGTTATGCATTTTAATCAATTCGCTAGGCACCCATGACCTTAATATATAAATATCATGGACATAGCATAAAAACAATGAAAATAAATATCATGGACATCTTATGAAAGATTTATTTTTTAGTGTATAAAAAAGATAAATAAAATTCAATTAAAAATTACTAGAGAAAAAGGAAATCATAGAAACTGGAGAGCGTTTGAAGTTTGAAGATATTGCAGCAGAGCGAGAGGCAGCCACTAGCTCAGCCTCAGCCTCGGATTCCTATTTCTTTGTTCTGTTTTTAGTTTGCCACTCTTATTCAAAATTTTCCCTATATTTTTAGTTTTATACTCTGATTTTGTGATGTACTTAATTAGTAAGGCTTCTCATGAACTTGTTTTATGTAATGACAATTTCAAAAACTTGTGTTTTAAGTGATCTAAATTAATTTTTTTTATAAATTAAATTAAATTTCTTGTTATAAATGCAAGTGATGAATAGGATATGCAGTTAATTTTTTTATTAATAATTGTGTCGGCCAAGCCTACACAATTACAGACGCAAAAATAACATTTATTTGCGTCAGCTTTTTAAACGTTGCGTCGGCTATGGACCTTCGCTATTTTGCGTAGGCCTGTTTGTCTAGCGTAGGTCTTTGCGTAGGCTTCTCACTGGACGCAAATTTGGGTCGAATTTTTGAACGGACGCAAACACTTTCCATCGAGGTGTTTTGCGTCCCATTCGACACCGATGCAAATCCGACGCAAAACTATATTTGTGTCCGTTTTTTGCCTGTTTGCGTTCGCTTTTGGCCTACGAAAAAACCCGAATTTATTGTAGTGCTCACTCTCTGCTAAGTTGTTCTTTCGTCGAATTTTGCTTCCATTAGAACCATTCTCTTCTACTTCTGGTGTTGAGTTTGTATGATATGCGGATATGAGTTTTTGATTTGGGGATTTGGGAATCTTCTTATTCTTTTCTCCATTGATTTCTGCTTCCATTATAACCCTTCACTTTTGCTTCCTGTGTTCGATTTGTGTGATTTGCGGATTTGAGTTTTTTATTTGGGGATTTGGGTTTTTGATTTGGGGATTTAGGTTTTTGATTTGTTCTTCTTGTGCTCAGACTTTGGGATTAGGGTTTTCAATGAGGGGAAGTAAGAAGAGGAAGAAGGAAGACATTTGATCTGCACATTCGATCTAAGCTTCTAAGTTTCTAGGTTTTGGGTTTCTGGTTTAAGATTATGGGTTTCTTGTTCTTCTCCTGTTTTGTTATTTCTTTCTTTTTCCCAAAATTCGAAAAACCCTAATTTTTCAAGATTGCAATCACTCATCTTCCAAAATCCCTAAATCGATAAACCCTAATTTGGGAATAGATGTGGGATGGAGATGAGTTTCTGGGTTGGGGATAAAATTTTCTAGGTTAAGGATGAAGTTTTCTTGGTTTGGGAATAAAGATTTCTAGGTTGGGGATGAAGATTTCTGGGTTGGAGATGAGTTTCTGGGTTTGGGATTAAGTTTTATTGTTTTTTTTTTGTTTTTTAATTTTTTTAAAAAATTGAGAAATTTAAATAATTAAAAAATTAAAAAATTATTGACAGAGTTAGTAAGAATTTAACGGAAGGACCAAAAACAAACTTTCGCTAAACTTCAGGGACTAAAATTATACTTTTTAAAGTTTGGGGACTAAAAAGAGATTATCACTAAAGTTTATGGACCAAAAACATATTCCACCCACAAAAAAATACTTTCACTCTTCTTTCTCTCAAACCCTTTCACTCTTCACTCTTCAAAAATACAAAAAAAGACCCTCTGCCTCTTTCTCTCAAACCCTTTCACTCTTCTTTCCATTCACTCTCTCAAAGCCGACGCCGCTTCCTCCTCTTCTTTCCCCCACCTTCTCTTGTTCCCTTGCCGCCGCCACCTCTTCTTCTTTCCCCCACCACTGCCCTCCTCTTCTTTCACTCTCTCAAACCCTTCCTCTTTTCTATTCCCTCTCCGTTCACTCTTCTTTTCTCTCCGGTTAGGCTGTGCATGTCCTCCTCATCATCAACGAAGCTTGAAGAGGCAAGGTTGGATTTGGCCAAAGATCTGCTCACCATTGTCCATATCTTCTACCTCAGATCAATTTTTTTTCTTTAATTTTTTTGTATTTTCTTGTGTAAAAGTTTTATTTTTGGATGAAATTTCTGGATTTAGTTTCAGTTTGTAATTTATTTGTTGTTTTTTGTTGTAATTTCTAGATGATTACCCTATGTAAGTTCTAATTTTTGATTTCTGGATTTGTTGTTGTTGATTTCTGGATTTAGTTTCTGTTTTTGTTGTAATTTTTGATTTTTGGATCTGTTGTTTGTTGATTTCTTCAATCCTTCTCCTCTATTCTTTCACTTCCGCGACTTTCAATTTTTTTGATCCCACTATTTGTGCAAGCAACTCCTGCTCTTGGATTGCTTATTTAAGCAACTTTCATAAGCAACCAATGCCAAGTCAGCACACTCCAATGGGAATTTGGTTGCTTATTTGAGTTGCTTGTGCTAAGAACCCCAAATAAGAACCTGCATTGGAGAGGGCCTAATTCATCATTCAATTAGCTTTTTTCCCCTATTCTAACGATTGTGGGCTTGGGCCTTTTTTTTTTTGTTTGAAAATAAGTTAAATCAAGGCCATTCAGCTTAAAATGATGATGTAGACAAAAAAAATAATAATAAATAAATAAAAGAATCTTAAAATAATGATGAATCACGAGTCATTGATCAGTTGATGAGATCCTCACCATTCATTCGAATTTCTATTCAATCTTAGCCACACATCTTCACTTTATACCAAACCCACACATTTTCACATTTCCAATTTCCAATTCCATAAACCCTCCTCTCCTCCTCATACACCGCCACCCCTCTCTTCCTCATACGTTGCCGTCCCTCTCCTCCTCATCACTCCACCACCCATTTTCCCTTCTTCTTCTTCCTCTTCTTCTTCTTCCTCTTCTTCTTCCTCTCCTTCTCCTTCTTCTCCATCTCCTTCTTCTCCTTCTCCTTCTTCTCCTTCTTCTTCTTATCCTCCTTCTTCTTCTCTTTCTTCTTGTTATTCTCCTCCTTCTTCTTCTCCTCCTCCTTCTCCTTCTCCTCCTTCTCCTTCTCCTCCTCTCCTTCTCCTCCTTCTCCTCCTCCTTCTCCTTCTTCTTCTTCTCCTCCTCCTTCTTCTCCTCCTTCTCCTTTTCCTCCTTCTCCTTCTCCTTCTCCTCCTTCTTCTTCTTCTCCTCCTTCTCCTTCTCCTCCTTCTCCTTCTTCTCCTCCTTCTTCTTCTCCTCCTTCTCCTTCTCCTCCTTCTCCTTCTCCTCCTTCTCCTCCTCCTCCTTCTCCTCCTTCTCCTCCCCCTCCTTCTCCTCCTCTTCCTTCTCCTTCTCCTCCTTCTCCTTCTTCTGGTTCTCCTTTCTCCTTCTCCTTCTCCTTCTTCTCCTACTTTTGCTTCTCCTTCTTCTCCTTCTCCTTCTCCTTCTTCTTCTCCTTCTTTTGCTTCTGCTTCTCCTTATTCTCCTTCTCCTTCTTCTCCTTCGCCGTCGCCTTCACGTTCGCCTTCGCCTTCTCCTTCTCCTTCGTCTTCTTCTCCTTCTCCTTCTCTTTCTTCTCCTTCTCCTTCTCCTTCTCCTTTTTCTCCTTCTGCTTTTCCTTCTCCTTCTTTTGCTTCTTCTACTTCTCCTTCTCCTTCGCCTTCTCCTTCTCCTTCGTCTTCGCCTTTGCCTTTGCCTTCGCCTTTGCCTGCGCCCTCACCCTCGCCTTTGCCTTCGCCTTCTCCTTCTCCTTCTTCTTTTCCTTCTCCTTCTCCTTCTCCTTCTCCTTTTCCTTCTCCTTCTCCTTCTCATTATCCTTCTCCTTCTCTTTCTCCTTCTCCTTCTCCTTCTCCTTCTCCTTCTCCTTCTCCTTCTTCTTCTTGTGAATCATGTTCAGTTGGCTCAATAGAGTTTTCAAAAGCTACAACACATGGTACCCAATCTCTCTAAATTATCCACATTTTCTTTGGAATCATGTAATATGTTTGTCTATTGAAGGATTGTTACTTAAATTTATGTGTTTTTTCCATCTTTTGTACTCAATTTCTTTCTCTTTGACCTTAGCCTTTTTGTTGTAGCCTACTGACTTTGCACAAATTGGTGGATACCTTTTTGTAGTCTCTACTTGTTTTTCTTAAGAATTCAAGGAGAACTTTTTTTAAAGAGGTAAAAGGCAAGAGTGAAAAAAAATCATTTTGAGAGAAAAGCCATAACTTTGAGTGTGGTGAGAAATTGATAATGACAAATATATTTTTTCTTGTTATATTTTGATTTGGGTTTGTGCCAGATGGTAGAAGATATCAAAGGAGGAGGTATTAATTGCTTGGAAATGAAAGCTTTGATGGTACTTTTCGAGAGGTTGATGAAGCAACATACCAAAGAGATCCATGAGCAGTTAGATCAATTGGAGAATAGAGAAACTCTAAGAAGACGAAATGGTGGAGAGCCCATGCACAACAGAATTGAAGGTGTCAAGCTCAATATCCCTCCTTTCAAAGGAAAGAGTGATCGGGAGGCGTATTTGGAGTGGGAGCTGAAGATTGAGCATATATTCTCTTGCAACAACTATGATGAAGAGAAAAAGGTGAAGCTAGCAGCCGCCGAATTCTCAGATTATGCTCTCATATGGTGGAATAAATTTCCAAAAATAAAAGTTGAGTAATGAGGAGCCATTGGTGGATACATGGCAGAGATGAAACGACTTATGCGGAAACGTTTTGTGCCAGCTAGCCAGGGAAGAGAATTGAAGCTTAGGCTACAAAAGCTTTCTCAAGGTAGCAAGGGAGTTGAAGATTACTATAAGGAGTTGGAGGTTCTAATGTTACAAGCCAAAATTGAAGAATATGAGGAGGTAGCTATGGCTCGTTTCATTAGTAGTTTAAATTCTGATATTAGAGACATTGTTGAGCTTTAGGAATTCCTAGAGATGGAGGAGTTGTTACACAAAGCCATGCTAGTGGAAAAACTTTAGAGAAAGGGGGCAGTAAGGAGAAGTTCTTCCAATGTTCATCAAATTAGAGGGACAAGGACAAGAAGGAAGAGGCTGCAACCTCTAGCATTCTAACATCTTCCTTACATAGGAAGGCACCAATTAAATCCTTGGAGCAGCTCGTGAAGAAGAGTTGTGAAGTGAAATGCTTTAAGTGTCAAGGTTTGGGACACTATGCATATGAGTGCCCTACAAGGTAAACTATTATCCTCAAGGATGGTGGAGAATACACTAGCCAATCCGAAGCTAGTGAATGAGAGGATAGTGAACAAGAAAATGAAGTGGAGGCTCCAAAGGGAGACTTCATATGAGTACTACGAAGTCAAGTGAAGTTTGTTGAAGATTCCCAAAAAGAGAACCTCTTTCACACTAGATGTTCAATCCAAGGAAAGGTTTACACATTGATTGTGGATTGAGGTAGTTGTAATAATGCGGCAAGTGCTAGATTAGTGTCCAAACTAAATCTAGACATTAATCCACATCCTAGGCCATACAAGCTTCAATGGCTTAGTGAGGATGAAGAAGTATGTGTGAGTGAACAAGTCGAGCTGTGTTTAACCATCGAAAAATATAGTGACAAAGTGCTTTGTGATGTTGTTCCAATGGAGGCTTGTCTTGTTCGTTTGGGTAGTCCGTGGCAATATGATACTCGAGCTATTCATGATTGCTACACCAACAAAATTTATTTCATGCACCATGATAAAAAAAATTGTACTCATGCCTTTGAGTCCCAAAGAGGTGTGTGAAGATAAAAGAAAAATGAGAGAAAAGATTGCTCACGAAGAAAAGAAAAACAAAAAGAGAGTGATCTTCAAAAAAAGAGTGAGATACTCGAGAGAAAACAAAATTGTATAGCAAGAGTGGAAGAGGTAAAGAAGGTGATGCTTGCAAAGCAACCACCTTGTTTTCTAAATTACAAAAATCAGATTTTCAATGCTAACAATTTTGATAACCTTGAATTGTTTTCTAGTGTTATTTCTCTTATGCAGGAAATGGAGAATGAGTGCCCGAAAAATGTTCCAAGCAAGAGGAAGAATGGTGTTGCATCAAGGTCTGATGTTTATTTTGGTGTCTATAAAGTTTGTTTCTTTGTCTAGTTTAAGATGGTTACGGTGAAGAGCAGAACGGTTACCATTGTGCATTATGTGTGGGATTTCTTGTGTGTTAGGGTCTAATCACATGTGTTGGTGTCTGATGCAACATATGATCATGTAATGTATGAGTTCATGATGATTTGGTGTTGCATCAATGTTTGATGTTTATTTTGGTGTCTATAAAATGTATATCTTTTTCTTGTTTAAGATGGTTATGGTGAAGAGCAGAATGGTTACCAGTGTGCATTATGTGTGGAATTCTTGTGTGTTAGAGTCTAATCACATGTGCTGGTGTCTGATGCTGCATATGATCATGTAGTGTATGAGTGCATGATGATTTGGTGTTGCATCAAGGTCTGATTTTTATTTTGGTGTCTATAAAGTTAGTATCTCTGTCTTGTTTAAGATATTTACGGTGAAGAGCAAAATGGTTACCCTTGTGCATTATGTGTGGAATTCCTGTGTGTTAGGGTCTAATCACATGTGCTGATGTTGGATGCAGCATATGATCATGTAGTGTATTAGTGCATGATGATTTGGTGTTGCATCAATGTATGATGTTTATTTTGGTGTCTATAAAGTCTATATCTTTTTCTTATTTAAGATGGTTACGGTGAATAGCAGAATGGTTACCATTGTGCATTATGTATGGAACTCCTGTGTGTTAGGGTCTAATCACATGTGCTGGTGTCTGATGCAGCATATGATCATGTAGTGTATGAGTGCATGATGATTTGGTGTCTATAAAGTATGTATCTTTGTCTTGTTTAATATGGTTACGGTGAATATCAAAATGGTTACCATTGTGCATTATGTGTGGAATTCCTGTGTGTTAGGGTCTAATCACATGTGCTGGTGTCTGATGTTTATTTTGGTGTATTTAAAGTTTGTTTCTTATATGCTTGTGTTGAATTACAGTTTTTTAAATCTAAGATGGAAAACATGTTGTGAATCAATCATATGGTGAAGACCCATTGGTTGTTAAACGCCAATGCACATATGAGTGACGCACAAGGGCAACAGATTCAGGCGATGCCATTCAAATATCTGCTTGAGTTTTCACGGGAGATGAAGTTGTCTACTCCATTATTGTCGGAGATGCTAACTAGGTGGGATGAGGATAGTTGCGGATTTAGAGTCAGGAGCATGGTAAGTTTGTTTTTAAAGCAACTTCACATATGAGGATAGTTGCGGATTTAGTGCCTTTCACTCCACTAGATGTTTGTTTTTACTTAGGCCTTGGAATTGTTAGTTAACCTGTTAAGTTTGATGATGGCGAACTTGCCAAACATTCCCACTTAAGAAGGTTTCTTTAGAAGGAAACAAAAGTAGACAAAATTACTGATCTTCTACTTCTTCACGGTGGCGTCCGAGATTCTGTTGATAGTTATTGCAGACTGTATCTAGTACTAGCCTTTGGCGCATTTTTGATGTCGAAGACTATTGAGTCAATCAACAAACATTTGTTTAAATTTGTTGATGATTTGGACTCACTAGATCAGTATGCACGGGGCAATGTAGTGTATTAGTATTTGGTGACGAGCTTAAATTGAGCGTCACAGGTTCTTCATGCGGGAAAGAACTCAAGAGAAATAAATATCGCAGGATGTGTGGCAGTTTTACAGATATATTTTTTTGTTGTGACTTGTATTTGTTCGTTGTTATTTTGTGTTTAGTCAGCGAGATAGTTAGTTGTTATTACCTAGATTTGTTGTTGACTTATTGGGTTAACTATTGATATGTGAAATGATTAGGTGTGGGCCTGTGAGCGCCTTCGATTAAAATGCTGGCCAGACTATGGACTGAAGAACAAATTTCCTCAAATGAGCAACTATGAATGCGTGGTTGCACGCAGCAAGAAGTTAGAGAAGCTTTTAAAAAGAATGTGGTTAGTATCGAATTCAATTTGAAATTTATGTTAATGCGATTCACCTTCACTGAATGATAAATGTTTTATATTTTTTTAGTGACAATTGTAGAAAAATAAAGGAATTGTTGCAACTTGCATGAAATTTGACATAGACGTTGTTAAACAAACTTTGCAAGCAGCAAGGAGTGAATTTTCTCACTGGTCCCACCACAGCAGTGACATAGCTGCCATCATCGATGAACAAACACAACTGAGGAACAACCATACAAAAGTTGGAGCAACAGTCAACGACTTACAATCGAGGGTGTCGAAGCTTCATGCTGAAATCTCGCATATTAAAGGAAAATTGGGGTTAAAAGGTAGTTGCATCTTATATTGTACGTTGAAATTCAGTGGTTTTGTTCCAGAACTTTGCATCTTATAGGGTTAAAAGGTAGTTGCATCTTATAGTGTAGTTTCATTATTACTCGTAGCTCCCACTCATGAATCAGTTAATGTTAACGTGGTGCATGAAGGTACAACCTCGTCATCACCATCACAACCGGAGGCAGATCTGAATGCTAAATGTGAAATAGGTAAATGAATTTAGTTTCCCGGATATGGAATGGAAGTTTTAGTTTAAGATATACCTGTGTAATTGGATATGCAAAGGGAAGTTTAAGTGTATTTAATATTTCTTGCTTAGGGCCTGCAATGGTAGTATTTTGTCATTGTTATATAGTTGCATCTCCTGCTACATTTGTGCTTTTCTTCTCTATTGTATCTTCTATTAATAGAATTTGTCATGTTTTGGTTCGAAAACTTTGTGAAGCAGCTGAGCATGGTCATCCAGGAGGTCCAATTGGTGATTCAGCTTTAGTTTCATCAGAGGAGCTATTGCTGTCTGGAAAGCTGAGGTCAAAGGACCAAGAGAAAATGAACGCTGCATTGGATATAATAAAGACAAGTATGCATGCTTCATATTTAAATATTATAATTTCCACTAGTTTATTTTTTAATACCAATCCTTTGGAAATAAAATGTAGAAAAATGAAACACGGACTAGATTTCTATTAGTTTAGTCTTTTGTTGATGCACTGTAACTAGATTTCCTTTTGTTGATGTAGACAATAAACGTGCAATTGTTAATAGTTATTGGCCTTTTGGACACTTGGAGGACAATCTTTAGTTGGTGCAGTTCTGGCAAGTAATATTCAAAGTCCACCAAAAGTAGATTTTACTGATGTTCAGGAAGTGATAAAGGATATTAATAAGGAAATAAATCCTTCTTCCATAACAGAAAATGAAGGTATGTTTATAAAATATATATAACCATATAACCATGATTTTACTGTGGAAGCAAATGCACTAAAATGCCTTAACAATGGAGTTTTGATGATTCCAACACAACATGAGAACCAAGCCCATTGTGGCAAATCAAGCGATCGAGCGCTATAAATCAAGAACGCAATAACAAGGGTATAAAGGAGTTCATTTTCATAAATGTAAATTTAATTAAGGCTCCTTAAAATGAATCAATATGTTTTAATCAAATCTTCTGTGAAATAATCCCTTGAAAATGTTTTATGCTTGAAAAATAACTTTAAAATATGTTTGCAAGCTTAGAACAATCTTATGCCTCTTTGGAAAAGTCTCTTTTTAAAGGTATATATAAGGTTCTGGATTGAAATACTGAATTTCTGAATTCAATATTCGAATATATATTTGAATATGGGTCTCCATATTCGAATATATATTCGAATATGAAGCAGTAGCTTGGCCACCATCTTTTCTAGAATCATAATATTCGAATATGGAACCTCCATATTCAAATATATATTCGAATATAACAGTGTTCCATTGCCCACACTTTTTCCAGAATCTTAATATTCGAATATATATTCAAATATGGAACCTCCATATTCGAATATCACACTTAGCCATTGCCTACTCTTATTCCAGAACCTCAATATTCAAATATATATATTCAAATATGGAAGTTCCATATTCGAATATATATTCGAATATCTCAATGATGTCTTTCAAATTTCTTTTTCCAGAGGCTTCATATTCTGATATATATTCGAATATATAAGCTATATATTCGAATATTGCAATCTTCTGAATGCTTCTAAGCTACCCCTTCATTCTCTTTAAAAGGGGATCTTGGGTCATTTATGAGATACACCCTTGCAAGCATTTATTGAGCTGATAAAGTCTTTGATATCATGATCACTCTCTCTATCAAGGGTCTTGTGTCTTAAGGCTTTCATTATTCTATTTTCTCTAAGCTTAATTGATTCATCACATAAGGGCCTTAATTAAATCTTCCTTGTACTTCAAGTTGTATCTTTTCACTCTATTGAGAGTTTCTTAATTGTAAACACTTAATCCAAATTCTTGAGTGAAGGTGAGGTATCCTTCAAGTTAGTGATTAGGGTGAGGTATCCCTAGAGTGAGGCTCTTGCAATTGGTGGGGTATCCAATTGAGAAGAGTGCTCTTAGTGTGTATCTTGTTCAAGTTTGAATGCAAGTGTTCTCACGCGTGGTGATTGGAAAACTGGATGTAGGCCACAAGGAGGTTTAGGGGCTGAACCAGTATACATCTTGGTGTCATTCTCTCTAACTCTTTTCTCTTACTTATGTGCATTGCATTGCATCTTTAACATTCATATTCATGTCTACATACATACATACTACAACTAAACTACCATTCAATCAAGCTTTGCTATGTTTTGTGAAAAGATTTTGAAAAAGTTTTAGAGCTTAATTCACCCCCTCTTGAGCATAGTGGTCCTTGTTTAACAAGTGGTATCAGAGCTCGGTCCTTGTTTAAATAGCTTCACAGCTTCAAGGATATGGCCTCTTTTCAAAATGTTTGTATCTAGGAAGGTGCCTCCTCTAACAGACCTCCATTCTTTAATGGAGAGAACTATTCCCTTTGGAAAATTAAAATGCAAGCTTGGGTAGAAGGTATAGACGTTGCAGTATGGGATGCTATAGAAGAAGAACCATACATTCCCATGCATACTGTTGATGGTAAAGAAGTAGAGAAACCTAGGAAACAATGGTCTACTGAGGAAAAGAGACTTGCTCAATTCGGCCTAAAAGCTAAAACCATAATTATTTCTGCACTAGGCAATGATGAGTTACCTAGAATTTCTAACTGCAAAATTGCTAAAGAAATGTGGGATGTTTTGAAAGCTACTCAAGAAGGAACAGATGGGGTTAAGAGATGAAAAATAAATGCATTAACTAGAGAATTTGAAATGTTTCAAATGAATGCTGGAGAAAACATTCAGGATTTGCAAAAATGTTTTACATATCTCAAATTCATTGCATGCTCTTGGAAAGGATTATTCTAATGAAGATCTTGTTAACAAAGTCTTGAGATGTCTTAGCAAAGACTGGCAGCAAAAGGTTACAGCTATCGGTGAAACGAGAGATCCTCGTACAATGTCTCTGGCCACTCTATTTGGAAAGCTGGAAGAACATGAGCTTGAGCTAAGCCGCTTGGATCAACTTGAAGGAATTGATAAGAAAAAGAAAAGTATCGCCCTTAAAGAAACCATCCCTCAAGAGACTAGAGAAGCAGAAGATGACTTTGATCCAACAACTATGGATGACGAAACAACAGTTCTCTTTGCAAAAAGATTCAACAAATTCTTCAAGAAAAGAGAAACTTCAAGAAGATCACTTCACTATACTTCAAGAAAGGTGTTCAACAAAAGTGAAGGATCAAATCAAGTCCCAACATGCTATGAGTACGGAAAGCCCAAACACATGAAGATGGAATGCCCTTTGAACAAAGGTAAAGTTGAAACTCAAGAGAAAAGATTCACTAAAGGAAAGAAAGGAAGAAGGGCTTACATAGTCTGGGATGGAAACGACATGGAATGAATGGAGGAATCAAAAAGCGAAGAGGCTAACCTTTGTCTCATGGCAAACCTCGGGGTATAACCCTAACAATCAACAAAAGCTTTATAAGAACTTCTTTGTGCCTTCTAGTACCTCCTCTAGCCCTTTCATCACATGCTTTTATTGTCGATCAAAAGGACATAGTGCTACCACTTGCAATGCAAGAAAGAGGGATGTACCTCAAGGAAGGAAAATGTGGGTGCCCAAAAGCACCTTGACCAAAGCTAACTCTCAAGGACCCAAGAAACCATGGGTACCTAAAAGAAGAACTTGAATGTTTTGTAGGTATGCTTGGTGGCAAGACAATCCAAATGGTATTTGGACAGTGGATGCTCCAAGCATATGATGGGTGACAAATCTAAATTCTCATCTATCACACCAAGGGATGGAGGATACGTCACTTATGGGGACAACAACAGAGGGAAAATCCTTGGTATAGGTAAAGTTGGTAAGACACCTTCAACCTCCATAGATAATGTACTATATGTTGAAGGCCTAAAACATAATCTATTGAGCATAAGTCAATTATGTGATAAAGGTAATGAAGTTGTTTTTAATTCTTATTCATGTTCTATCATTAGCATGGAAGATAACTCTATTAAATTCATGGGTCATAGAGTGAATAATGTTTACATGATTAGTCTAGATGATATATCCTCAAACGATGCTCAATGTTTCATGACAAAAGAGGAGGAACCGTGGCTATGGCACAAACGAATTGCACACATTCATATGGATCATTTGAACAAACTTATTTCAAAAGAATTAGTAATTGGTCTACCAAAAATTCGTTTTGAAAAAGATAGATTATGTAATGCTTGTCAAAAGGGAAAACAAGTTAAAGCTTCTTTTCAATCAAAAAATGTTGTTTCATCTTTAAGACCTTTGCAACTCCTACATATAGATTTGTTTGGTCCCTCTAGGACCATGAGTTTTGGGGGTAACTACTATGGATTGGTTATAGTTGATGATTACTCTAGGTACACATGGACTCTCTTTTTGGCTCACAAAAGTCAAGCCTTTAAGGCATTCAAAAGATTGGCTAAAGTCATTTAAGATCAAAAAGATTTGAAAATTGCATGCATTCGTAGTGATCATGGGGGGAATTTGAAAGTCATGATTTTGAAAAATTCTGTGACAAAAACGACATTGAGCACAACTTCTTGTCTCCAAGGACCCCACAACAAAATGGTGTTGTGGAGAGGAAAAATCGCTCACTGGTTGAGTTGGATAGAACGATACTCAATGACATGGATCTCCCAAAGTACTTTTGGGCCGATGCCGTTAGTACCGCTTGTCATGTTATGAACCGGGTTCTTATTCGATCCATCTTGAAGAAATCCCCCTATGAGCTCTTCAAGGGAAGAAAACCCAACATCTCTTATTTTCATACATTTAGATGCAAATGCTTTGTGCTTAACAAATGGAAAAGAAAACTTAAGCAAATTTGATGCCAAGGCTGATGAGGGTATATTCTTAGGATATTCTTCAACTAGCAAGGCATATAGAATCTACAATAAAAGAACTATGACTATTGAAGAATCAATTCACGTGAATATTGATGAAACTAACTCCAAAAACTTGGATAGAAAAGTTGATGACCTTGCAGGTAGCCTTGAAGACATGAACATCATTGATGATAAAGTAGGTGAAGAAGTGGAAAAAGATAAACCGGAAAGCTCAACATATGGTCAAGTGGAACCTCATGATGAGCTTCCTAAAGAATCGAGAATCTCAAAGCACCACCCCATTGACAACATTATCAATAATATATCAAAGGGGGTAACCACTAGACATTCTCTCAAAAATGCATTTAATTTTATGGCCTTTGTATCTTAAATTGAACCTAATACCATAGATGAAGCAATAGACGATGAAAATTGGGCCATAGCTATGCAAGAAGAGTTAAATCAATTTGAAAGAAATTAAGTTTGGGACTTGGTCCCTAGGCCTAGTGATCATCCAATCATAGGTACCAAATTGGTTTTTAGAAACAAACTAGATGAGAATGGAGTAATTACTAGAAACAAGGCTAGACTAGTAGTTAAGGGATATAACCAAGAAGAAGGTATAGATTATGAAGAAACATATGTTCCCGTAGCTAGATTAGAAGTCATTAGACTCCTTCTCGCCTTTGCATGCATCATGGATTTCAAACTCCATCAAATGGATGTGAAAAGTGCTTTTCTAAATGGTTTCATTCAAGAAGAAGTATATGTTGAACAACCTCCGAGTTTTTAAAATTTTGAATTTCCAAACCATGTTTTCAAACTCAAAAAGGCCTTGTATGGTTTAAAGCAAGCCCCTAGAGCTTGGTATGAAAGGTTAAGTAAATTTCTTTTAGAAAATGGTTTTCAAAGGGGAAAAATTGATAATACCTTGTTAATCAAGCATAAAAATCATGACATACTTCTTGTTCAAATTTATGTTGATGATATTATATTTGGTGCTACTAATGAGAATTTATGCAAGGACTTTGCCACAAGCATGCAAGGTGAATTTGAAATGTCCATGATGGGAGAACTTACTTTCTTCCTTGGGTTTCAAATCAAACAAACTGAGCAAGGAACCTTTGTTTCGAAAACCAAATATTGCAAGGAGTTACTTAAGAAATTTGGCATGGAAAAATCCAAGGAGATGGCTACTCCAATGAGCACCTCTTGCTACCTAGACAAAGATGAGAATGGTAAACCTGTTGATGTGTCCAAATACCGTGGCATGATTGGGTCGTTATTATATCTAACTTATAGTAGGCCTGATATCATGTTTAGTGTATGCATGTGCGCTAGGTAGCAATCATGTCCAAAAGAATCACATCTTAGTGTCGTTAAACGTATTATGCAATATTTGCTTGGCACGTATAACATGGGGTTATGGTATCCAAAAGGTGCATCATGTTTTCTAATTGGATATTCTGATTCTGACTTTACTGGCTGTAAATTAGATAGAAAGAGAACTAGTGGCACATGTCATTTTCTAGGTTATTCATTGGTGTCATGGCATAGTAAGAAACAAGTAAGCATAGCTCTTTCCACTGCCGAGGCGGAATATGTTGCAGCTGGAAGTTGCTGTGCTCAAATTCTTTGGCTAAAACAACAACTTGAAGACTATGGTATTCACATGCATCATATTCCTTTAAAATGTGATAATACAAGTGCAATTAATATCACCAAAAATCCCATCATGCATTCTAGAACTAAGCATACAAAAATAAGGCACCACTTCATTAGGGATCATGTTCAAAAGGGTGATTGCATTCTTGAATTTATTGAAACATCCAAACAACTTGCTGATATTTTCACCAGGTCTCTTTCAAAAGAAAGTTTTTATTTTATAAGAAGAGAACTTAGCTTAATTGATCAATCATGTGTTGTTTGATATTATAAACAGTGTTAAATTCCTGCAAATTTATTTATCAAATACTGACTTGAGCTTTGGAGGCTCTTCTTTGTGTTTTGCAGGTCCTCTTAATTGAAAGAAGACACAAGTATATGAGTATCATCCATTAAGTTCTTCAAAATCAGGCTCCTTTTTAAAATTTTAAAATTTTTTTTGAGTTATTATTCAAATAGTATTCAAATATCTGCAAACTGTTGCAAGAATATTCGAATATATATTTGAATATGGGAGTTAATATTCGAATATATATTCGAATATATGCATCCTGTTGCATGTATATTCAAACACATATTCGAATATGGGAGTCAACATAAGTCTCCTCTATTTCTCCCTCATTTTCCAGTATGTCAATATTCGAATAATATTCGAATATATAGTCCACATATTCGAATATAAAATCCCCATATTCGAATATTTGACTGATTTCTTGACTGCATATTCGAATATATATTCGAATATGCCACTTCACATTCGAATATGTCACTTCATATTCGAATATATATTCGAATATTGAATTGCTATCCCTACTTAAACAATTTCCTTTTCTTATCTCTCTCTCATCTCTCTCCTCCTCTCACGAAGATCTCCTCTCCCTCACTCACAAATCTCCCCTCTCTCTCAAGCAATCAACACCAATGGAGTTTTCCTCTTCCTCACCACCTCCATCTCCACCACCTGCCACCTCTCCTCCATCACCAACCTACAAACGCACAAGATTCAAACGCATCGCCGTCAACAAACCCACCTCCATTCCTCGTGGGCCACGCACAGGCTCTTCTTCCTCCGTTCCTTTGGCCACTGCCGATGCCTCTCCTGAACTCCAATGGTGGTTCTCCTCCATTGCCCAAATCTCCAAATTTCAGCACAACTTCATCGACAGAAAACTGGTCGACGCCAAATGGGTTAATTTCCCTTGGTTCCATGAACAAAGGTTCTCCTTTGTTCCTTGGCTGGAGAATGCTCATCTAATCTCATTCCTAAGCATCAAAGAACGCGTCTACCCTCATCTCGTGCGCGTCTTCTACTCCGACATGGCCTATGACATTGAATCTTGCACTCTCACCTCCGAGGTAAAGTGCACCAAGATAGTAATTCCTCCTTCTCTCTGGACAACTCTCACTGGGCTGCACTTTGAAGGCACCCAAATTCTTGGTTCCACAGCTATAGGTCAATGGGCCAGTGAATACAATCCAATCCAGGCCCTTGACACAATGTGCCATGTTCGTTCTTCCTTCCATACATCCAAGCAGGGAGACTACTTCCCAACCAGCTATCTGACCATGAATTCCAGGCTTGTACACTTCATCATTGCAAGGGTCCTCCTCGGACGAGTGGGGAACTTTTCCAAGGTCCTTCACGATGACCGGCTTATTCTGTGGGCCTTGATCAAACAGAAGCCTGTTGACTGGGCACGACTTGTTCAGCACCACATGCTGAAGAGTTCTACAGGGACTACTCCTTTTCCCTATCCCACACTCATCACCATGATCCTCCGCCACTTTCGCATCAACCTCACCGATGAATAGTCCACACCTACTGACAGACAGAACTTTGAAATTGGACAATCCGTTCTGCATTGTGCCACGATTGTCTTCGCTGCTGATCGTTGGTATTTCAGGAGTTGGGCATTGAAGGTAATCGCCCCAAAGAAGATTTTCCTGAACCAGCAGAACAAGACCCTAAAGCACCACCACCTGAGCCTTACCAAGCCCCAGACCCTTTCTCCTCCCACTTCCAATAGTTGAGCCTCCAAATCTCCCAGATGATGGATGCTCATTTTGAACAGCAGTGGTCATATTTTGGGCAACTCTGTGAGCAGATAGAGTCCTCCTTGAGGGGGGAGATTGCCTCCCTTCGAGAAGAAATTGCTCGGAGTTTTATGCCACAGTACTCCCAACCTTCCTTCCACGACGGTCAAGGCAGCGCCGGCGGCTCTCAACAACCATTTGGGGGTGATGGTCTTCACGGCTTCAGGGCTCAACAATGTCCCGGCTTGGACTTTGACTTCTTTAACACTCCACCTGCATCCGGCCCCCTCTAGACTTTTTGATTTCTCTCCCTAACTCTGCTCAGTACACTTGCACATGACTAACTTAGCTTAATTTGTTTATTTTGGGGATATTTCATATTGCATGTTTTTAAATTGGATTATTTTGGAGTTTTTCAAACTCAAGATTTTACCTCTGAATATTTTCAGAATTGTTGCTTATCCGATTTCATCCCATTTTTTTTAATGATGACAAAAGGGGGAGAATCAATGCTGAATATGTTCTTGATGAATGATAATATCTTTATCTGTGTTGAATTATGATTAATGATGAAAATTGTTATGATTTGTGTTTCAAATCATGAAAATTAAACTTTTGTTGCTTAAATTATTACCTCCTACCTTAATAGCGAAAAATGTTTATCTGCATATACATAGGGGGAGTCAAATTCCTTTTGAAATGGGGAGTTTCTGATACATTTAAACTTTCTAATATTCTGCGCTAAAAATATCTAATATACTGATTAAGAATTTCATTTGTTGTTTGTCATCATCAAAAAGGGGGAGTATGTGGAAGCAAATGCTGTAAAACGGCTTAACAATGGAGTTTTGATGATTCCAACACAACATGAGAACCAAGCCCATTTTGGCAAATCAAGCGATCGAGCGCTATAAATCAAGAACGCAACAACAAGGGCATAAAGGACTTAATTTTCATAAATGTAAATTTTATTAAGGCTCCTTAAAATGAATCCATATGTTTTAATCAAATCCTCTGTGAAATAATCCCTTGAAAATGTTTTATGCTTGAAAAATAACTTTAAAATATGTTTGAAACCTTAGAACAATCTTATGCCTCTTTGGAAAAGTCTAATTTTAAAGGTATATTCGAATATAAGGTTCTGGATTCAAAAATTGAATTTCTGAACTCAATATTCAAATATATATTCGAATATGGGTCTCCATATTCAAATATGAAGCAGTAGCTTGGCCACCATCTTTTCTAGAATCATAATATTCGAATATGACAGTGTGCCATTGCCCACACTTTTTCCAGAATCTTAATATTTGAATATATATTCGAATATGGAACCTCCATATTCGAATATATATTCAAATATCACAGTGAGCCATTGCCTACTCTTTTTCCAGACCTCAATATTTGAATATATATTCGAATATAGAAGTTTCATATTTGAATATATATTCGAATATCTCAATGATGTCTTTCAAATTTCTTTTTTCTTGAGACTTCATATTCTGATATATATTTGAATATATAAGTGATATATTCGAATATATATTCGAATATTGCATTTTTCTAAATGCTCCTAAGCTACCCCTTCATTCTCTTTAAAAGGGGATCTTGGGTCATTTATGAGATACACCCTTGCAAGCATTTATTGAGCTGATAAAGTCTTTGATATCATCATCACTCTCTCTATTAAGGGTCTTGTGTCTTAAGGTTTTCATTATTCTATTTTCTCTAAGCTTAATTGATTCATCACATAAGAGCCTTAATTAAATCTTCTTTGTACTTCAAGTTGTATCTTTTTGCTCTATTGAGAGTTTCTTAATTGTAAACACTTAATCCAAATTCTTGAGTGGATGTGAGGTATCCTTCAAGTTAGTGATTAGGGTGAGGTATCCCTAGAGTGAGGCTCTTGCAATTGGTGAGGTATCCAATTGAGAAGAGTGCTCTTAGTGTGTATCTAGTTCAAGTTTGAATGCAAGTGTTCTTGCACGTGGTGATTGAAAAACTGGAATTAGGCCACAAGGAGGTTTAGTGGCTGAACCAGCATACATGTTGGTGTCATTCTCTCTAACTCTTTTCTCTTACTTATGTGCATTGCGTCTTTAAAACATTCATATTCATCTCTACATACATACTACAACTAAACTACCATTCAATCAAGCTTTGCTATGTTTTGTGAAAAGTTTTTGAAAAAGTTTTAGAGCTCAATTCACCCCCCCTCTTGAGCATAGAGGCCCTTGTTTAACATTTACAATAGTTGGGGTTATGTAAAGTAATAGTTTTATACTAATTGATGATGTAAATGACAAAAGGAATCTGATGTTAGTTGTAGCCGAAGGGAGCTTACCGGAAGAGACATCAATAACAATGATAGATAGTGCGGTTTCAACGACAGTCAAATGCACACTATCTGATTGTAAAATGGATGAATTAATAGGGTTGTAACTATATTCAATCGATGGTCAAATATTAAAAAAAATGAGTATGTGGTTGACTATATGTTTTGTTATCTAAACCTTGTAGTGTTGAATTAATCATGATAACACTTTATTTCATTATTTTTTGAGATGTGGTTAGTATGTTTGGGTAGCTGCTCTATGTCAATGATTGACAATCCATGAAACCGACGAAATGGGTGTGCAATTGGTTGAGTAATGCAATTTTATTATCCTTATTATATTCATTTTGTTGTCGATAACTCTAAATGATTGAATATTTTTTTTGTAGATAATTGCAATGGCGGCAAAAGTGTTCATGGAAGATGAGAGACATTCAAAGGGTGTAATCACTCGTTTCATGTTTACTCCGTTGTTGGTGGTAAGTATTTTTTAATTTTTGGAGTAATTGTCCAGAGGAAAGCTATAAAATTGCAAAACATGTAATTGGATTGAAACTGAAAGTGAAGTATGTACATAGTTGATATTGCATGCCCAATTTTATGTTGTTATATTGTCATCTTCGATTTTACTTAATTTTAGTTGTTATGTATTTATTTGCTACTTGTGTAACCTAAGTGCTTTTTATTTGTAGGAAAAAATTAAAGCAGATTTGCAAACTTCAGAGGTCGCTTATAGTTGGAATGACGAGACAATTCCTCGGATATTTGATGGTGTGGACGAATTACACATTTTGATGAATGCTGAGTGTGTAAGTTTTCGGTGAACTTAAAATGACTATGTAAATGTTCATAAATGTGAGGAAGGGGAGTTGTGTCTTTGAAAATTTTAAATTTTTTAAAATTACTAAAACGTTTTTCTTGATGAATAAATATTTGTTCAATCCTTATTGAATAACCACTAATACTATTTTGTGGTGTATGTGATGGAAAGAAAGTTTATAGTTCTGGATCCAATGGCTCATGCTATAGATGACGAACATAGATTGTTTGATCTAATAGTGGTAACTTATACATTGAAAATGCATTTAATTTGGGGACAGTTGCAATTAAAATAATTCGTGAAATCTTACAAGCCAATTTATGAATTTAATTTGGTGTAGAAAAACCGAATGCAAGAATTAATGGGTATGTTGAGGCTTGGTTACCCTGCTGAATTGGAGTATATCCTCGCAGCAATACCCCAGCAAATGAATAAGTGAGTAAAAATATGTGTTGTAAGTTTTTTAGTTTGTTATGTAGTTCAGATTTCAGATAAGTGTTGGCATATTAACATTATAATTTTTTCATTATCATTGGATGTTATTATAGCTATGATTGTGGAGTATATTTGCTGAAATATATGGAAACTTGGGATAGTCAACCTAAAGAAGGAGATTCAACTATGCCTATCTATTCACCAGTATGATTTACATCACATTAAGTCTTATAAATAAGATGTCGCTCAATACATTTAACTGTGTTTTAATGCATATATTTCCATCTAGGCGCAATTAAATGACTTTAGACGTCAATCTATATGTGAATGGGTAGCTTATCCGGCATACAATCTGCGAGATAGCATATTGAAATGGGTAATTGTTCCAAAAACTACGAGAAGTGTCAAACGTGGCAACACTGGAACATGTGGCAAGGGTGCTAAACGTCGCAAATCTCGTTATTAGTGTTTGCTTAAAATGAAAAGTAGTTAAATTAAAGTTTTGTCACACTTATTGGTAATGTATTTAGGTGCAAGCTGATTGAAGGTGTTATCTTTAGTCTAATTGTTTGGATTTTTCACAATTGCAGGTTCTGATATTGGAATGCATTTTTTGGATAAGTCCACGTAATTAATCCATATATATTGAGTGTGTAACATGCCAAGGTCATGAGTTCGATACCCAGCAGGGCAATTGCTGAGGGGGAGATTGTTGCGGGTTGCATCAATTGTCTCGTGGCGAAGGCTAGGTGGGCCAAGTCATTATCGAATCATGGCGCTTGGGCTGCTACGCTCTTAAGTAGAAAGAGTTGCGCCTTGACTATCAGCTATAGCTTTTGGCCTAGTGGTAAGCACTCGATCCAACAATGTAATTAAGTGTACAATTTTCACCCTTTATATTGGTGACATAATTGATTACTTGTTCGATGCACATAATTGTGTTTTAATGTGTCGAATAAGTAGGATCCGCCATATATGAAACAATTGTAACCTAATGCGGAGATGTTGATACCCATATTGTATTTCAGATAGATATTCATATGGTCAATACATTTAAACATGTAAATAAGGTAAATATTCATATGGTCAATGTGGAGATGTTGATACCCATATGTCATTGCATAGAAAATAAGATAAACATGAATTCTTCACATGTTGCATTAAGGTAACCAAATATGGGTTGTTAAGTAACCAGTGATGATTTACAATAACCGTGAAATAGTACTACTTCTCTCTATATGGGGCCTATTGTATAGGAAGTTTTGTTTTATATGAATAAATCTAAATAATTTAGTAAGTTAAATTCAATGAAATTGTTTTTCTCATATTTATAATCAATTAGTTTCTAACATAATTGATTGCATTAATATAAGTAAAGAAGAAAGTGGTTACACCTAGGTCCAGATGTGGTTTCAGGGCCCATATATGACGAAATTTCTTCTTATTTATTATAATTACGTCAAAAGAGAAGCTAATGCTAAAAACATAATCATCAACCTATCTCTTTCAAAATGATTTTATCAATGAATTATGTAGTATTAGTTTTGAAATTTTTACCATAAATATGACTGCTATTTACTATAAAATGTCACTGTTTTGTATATAGAAAATTATGTGATCTTAAAAAAAGACACAAATGCAACTCATCACATATGGTATGTGGGTAACCAAAACGGGATGCACACCTAACCAGTTTGGATTTCTAACACCTATTAGTTTAATACCAGGCCTTTAGACATCCATATAGCCTTATCATTAATTCTTCTCACTAAAAAATGTCATTATTCTGTATAAAGGTACTTTCATTGTATAGAAAATAAGATAAAAATGAATGCCATTATTCTGGGATAGCAGTCGTGTTTTGGGATGTTTTTAATTTTTTCACTTTAGGAGATAGCAGTTGTGCCTTCATGGTTTGCTTCTCCCTGATGGATGTATCCCCATCAGTGCTTTGCTTCGTGGACCAGGGTGGTAATGAGTTTGGTGTCCAAGTTGCAAAATTGTTGAATAACACGTTTCTTAGTTTAGGTTGTAAAAAAATTGGTAAACTTTATGAAGAAATAAAACATGGGGTTGGCTGGTGGGACTGTATACCTAGATGGGAAGGTTTGATATGTATCTGTTTGATCAACATGTTAATCAACTTTCCTATGTGTCGGCAAGGAAAATTTTTAAGGCATCAAATATAAATATAAAATCTTTGGCTGATGTTGTAAGAGGTTGTTGCGGGGGGAGGAAACTGAGTTTGATTTCTCCTTCACCATGACCTTGTCAGACTTTGAAACAAAGCATTTCTTGGTATTTTTCCTGTTATACGTTCTAAATTGTTATACGTTCTACCCTTTTGTATTGTATACTTTTTGTAGATATTATAATATACTTTTGTGTGTTTGTTTTCAATATGTTCCAGCTTTTTCTTGATAATTTTTGTTGTGAGGCACTTTATCCACTGTGTGACATGATTTTCATCTAATGCGATATTACTGATTCCAATTTCTTTGAAGTGAAACTTTTCTGTGGGGGTGGACGAGGAACGCCAATGCGGGTGTACTTGAAACAAGGAGGGCCTCTTTTCTGTGAGCTCAATAATATTAGAGGCGGGTCTATCAAAGACAATCTGTTGTTTTATTTTTTGGGATGTTGTATAGGAAGTTTTGTTTTAAATGAATGAATCTAAATAATTTAGTAATATAAGTCAAATTCAATGAAATTGTTATTCTCATATTTATACTCAATTAGTGTTCTATTTGAGAATTCCTTCTAATGCAGTAACATAATGTATTGGATTAATATAAGTAAAGAAGAAAGTGGTTACACGTGCATCTAGACGTGGTTACAGGACCCCATGTATGACGAAATTGCATCTTATTTACTATAATTACGTTAAATTTATTTCATATGCTATATATTGAACCCTTGCTTGTTGGAATTAGAGTTTTCTCATCTACTACAACAGATTCAGTACACATGTTTAAAATTGTAACAAAATTTAAACAAGTAAAGAATATAGTGGTTACGCGTAGGTCTAGAAGTGGTTACAAGGCCTAATATATGACGAACTTGCTTCTTATTTACTATAATTACGTTAAATTCATTTCATATGCTATATATTGAACCCTGGTATGTTGGAATTAGAGTTTTTTGATCTATTACAACAAATTCAGTACACATATTTAAAATTGTAACAAAACTTAAACAAGTAAATAACATAGTGGTTACGCGTAGGTCCAGAAGTGGTTACAGAGCCCCATATATGACGAGTTTTCTTATCAATGAATTATGTAGTATTAGTTTTGAAATTTTTTCCATAAAGATGACTAATTCTTATATTATTTTCATATATTTCCCTATCCATTTATATAAATTTTTAAATAATATTTAAAAATAAAATAATTCTATGTTTACTTAAAATTATTTTCTTCTTCAATATAATTTTTGAAATTGACAATAGGCTTTTAAGTTTTTCAGTTGAAAAAATTATTCTTTAAATAATAATAAACAATGGTTTTTTTTTAATCATGAGATTTACACTACAATTTTTATTTTGAATTCTTACGTAATAAATTCCATTTCACATGAACATAAATTATTCAGAAAATGTCCAATTTATTAATTTAAACAGAATATCATTTATAAAATTGTAACAAAATTTAAACAAGTAAAGAAGCTATTGGTTACGGGTGCGTCTCGAAGTGGTTATGGGGCCCATATATGCCAAAATTTGTCTCATAAAATATGAACAATTTTGTCTCTTATTTTACTTATTTTAAAAAAAATAAGCACTTCTTTAAGTTTTTAGTATATTTGTTCCTACTTCTCAAAATAATCTGAAGCAAAAATTAATCGGATTTTTGCTTATTTTAAAAATTAACTTTGAGCTGCTTCTCAAAAGAGTCATATGTAATAGAAGAGAAAAGATTAAAAAAGTAATTATTCTTATTTCAACTAAACATAAACAACTTCTGATTTTTACCATAATCAATTAAAAAAATAATCAATTCTCTATACTTGTCTTCACAATCAATTTTTTTTTTTAAGTTTAAACAAATTGGCCCTAAGATAAACAAATGTAACTTTTTTCAAATAATTTCTTTGATTAAATTTTAATTTCCTTAATAAAACGATGATGATTATTGAAATTCCACTAAATAATTTTTGAAAATGAGGGAATTAAATTTCGAAATGGAGAAAATGATATTTTTGGTGAAAATTTGGTTTCCAAAACTTTGTTACTTTTATATATTATTATTATTATTATTATTACTATTAATAATAATAAGTTTAAGATTAAGATAAGATTAACATTAAAATATTTAGATTACGATATATATATATATATATATATATATATATATATATATATATATATATATATATATATATATATATATATATATATGTATGGTCATAAATATAGATAATTCAAATAACAAAACAAAAATTCAGTCAATTTCATTCTATTTGATTTAGTTGATTCGGTTTATTTGATTAATTTCATTAAATTATAATTGTCACAAATCACGTACAATTATAAATTAAGATTTTCACGTAAAAGAAAACCGTTAATTAAGTCCAAAGATCATTGCATAAAATAATTATCATTTGTATTAGAAAATAATAATTTTTTTGAAAGTAAATAATCAATTTCAAAATCTTCTTTAATCTTGAAAAATCAAGTCATGTAGGATGGGAGTCTCCTTACAGCTAACACATGTTCCTTTTTTGTTTCTATTCTCCAAATTTTTGAGACTGCTTTTTGGATTTCCATCTCTGATAAAAATTGAGATCCTTTTGCTTTTTCATCTCTTTTAAAAAATTTTGAATTTTGAATTTTGAAATTCTAACATAAAAAATCTCTCCCAACTCATCTTATCGTACATCATTCTTCTCTCTCCTTATTTCTTCTTTCTTTTCCTTTTCTCTTTTGATTTCTTCTATCTTTCTCCTTCCAAGTATTATTTGACTTTGATGAGAAGCACAACAAAGAATGAATAATAAAACTTGGGTTTTCATGAAATTTCTCCTATACTTTGCGCCTCTTTCATTCACATTTATTCTTCATTTTTTCCCTATCTCACACCCCCTTTGTTTCGTCTTCTATCTCAATTACGTAGGGACAAATCTTCAGACCGAGGAGTGTTAATCTATTGATGCAACTGCAAAGGATTAACTCGTTTCAGTATAGTGATAATACGTGTATCGTCCTTAGGGAGCACTGAATTTATCTGATTAAGAATTAAGTTGATAGAATGTCCAAAAACATAACAAGTTGTGAATGGATAATAAAATAAAAACTTGACAAAATGATAAACAAATAAGATAAAGATTCACCTGGGATTGAGTTTCATTACTTAACCTTGTTTCTTTCAATAGAAGCTAAATATTATAAGAAAATATGCATATTCAATGTCACAAGTGCAAACATCTTTGTCACTTGATTCTAAGACACTAGTCTCTAGAGCTCAATCCCTTGACACTCTAGGTACCAAGTCTTGCATTAAGCAGAGTATTTTGGCAATCATAAGCACTTCTATCTATCTCTAGACTAGAAGATTTTATGAGAGTTTTTCCCCAAATCCATTTATAAACAAGTTTCTCAATTATGAAAATAAACTAACACATGGAAAAGGTGATCAAGCTTAGACCAAGAAAAGAAGAATAGAAGAAGAACACCAATTTATATATAATATACAACTAGTAATTGAAAGAAACAAGAGATGAAGTAATTACATTCAATCCCGGTGAAAAACTTAGCCAAGCAAGGCCATCAACTTCAAGAACTAAACCTAAGAGTATTAGAACTCTGACTAAAGCACTATACTTTGTGGTTTATTTCTCTACAATCCAATATCTTTTCCTAAATCTAGAAAGCTGTATTTATAGGTATTCTGAGCAGGGGCCTGGCGTTCGAGGGCCCTCCTGGAACTTGAGCGCTAGCCTTTAATGCGCTAGTAAATGAGTTTTAATGTCTGGTTAATGTAGCTAGCGCTCGAGCCCTGGTATGGCGCTCGAGCGCCAGGCTCATAACTCTGGCAGAAAGGATCCAATGCTCAACGTATATTGGCACTCAAGCGCCAGTGCATTTACACTAGCAGTGAGGATCCTATGTTACTCAGCTTCCAGCGCTCGAGCCTTGGTCTGGCGCTCGAGCGCTAGCCTCTTATATGCTCCAACATCTTGACTTTCTTATTTTGCTTTCAAAACACCTGAAAATACATTTCTTGAGTTAGAAAAATTATTATTTCTACCTTTTTGCTGTTGAACTCACAAAGTAAGGATTAGAGGTAAAATTTTACATAAAAATATGTTATTTCTTGACAAGATAAGTGTAAATCCTTTATTATATAAACACACTAATTTGAACTTATCAAACTCCCCCCAACCTAAGACTTTGCTTCTCCTCAAGCAATGTATCCCTAAAACAAAGAAAACAAACAAAAAGAAACATGACAAGTATGGGTTAAGGAAAGTGTGTCAAAATTTAATCTTCATGATATGCATGGAAAGAGTTAAGAGAGAATTATGATCACCTAATTTACAGAAGCAACAGACCAGTTTATAAATTAAGTGCAAAGGAAATTGTAATCAACTATTAACTAAGGTTCACTCTTAAACCTTACATGGTATCAATTACGCTCCATTCCTCAATGTCACTTAACTTGAATTTTGTTTTTCATTTGCCATCAAACCATTTCACAAAATCGAACAATAAATCAAGAGGTCTTTTCAAAAGGTTGTAATGAGGCTGGGCTACAAAGAATCTTTGTTTTTCTAGTTACACAAAACAAGTTGGAGAAAATATATTTATATACTTACAAGCTTCCCCCCAACCTATTCTACACAACATGCTCAACCCACACTTCCTTTCAAGTGTTTCTCTTTCTGATCTTCCAGGGCACCTTCCAATTTCTTTATTTATTTACTTTTTCTTTTCACATATATACACAAGGCTGCCCAAGGATTTACACATATATCAAAAACACTTGATTCATCTTCTTAAGCCAACAGAATCATACATCATTTTTATACCCTTTATTCTCCCTAAATATATAAATATTTTTCTCCAACTCAAGGGTAAGGATAAAACATTCACATAAGTGTATTATGGTTTAAGAAAGAATTTATGGCTGGAAGTGGGTACCAACAAAAGATGTAATTTTAACAGGTAAGCTTTTTGGCTCAAACTCAATCAAGAAAACTATGCCTCTATCATTTTTATGTCTCAATTGATCATAGCAATTACAAAATCAAACAAAATTCATTCAAGTTAACAAACAGGACTCTCATACATACAAGGCTAAAAAGGCTTTATCCTTGAAATTTTTTTCACAATTCCCAATGCACAAAAATCATCTCATGATCGGTTAAATTTCAAATCAATATTTTTCACAATTCCTCTTTTCCCATCCAAGCAGTATCATAAAAATTGTAATTTTGCACACAACCAGAACTAACACTTGCCATTGAAACAAACTACCAATTTATTTAATAAGTTTTTTTCAATTTTTTTTCAAAACAAAATAAAATAAAACTACATTACTTTTATTCATAAAAACAAAACAAGTTCAATCAAGAGAAACCAACAGAAACTTCCCTATCAAATCAATGGGTCATCCTCCTCCAAATAATCATTGATGTCGATGTCCCCATCACCACCAGACCCATCATCTTCTCCACTACCACCACTCCCTTCACCTCCCTCTCTAGCTGCCTCCCCCGGTGGAATTGGCTAGTCCCCAGGCCATTCCATATGTGCAGAAAAGGCCTCCGGAGGCTGGAAAAATGTTTGGCCCGACATAGAGTGCTATGCCATGGAATAGTGGGAGAGGTGAAGGCTAGTTAACCCCCGATGTAGGGCAGCAAATTGCTTGTCATTGTGATCAAGCATAGTGCTAAGACGGCCCCACAAATCCTCCATTGTTCTCGGGGGAACTTGCGGTGGTGGTGCAGGCGGTGTATTCGGATCCCTGTCCGCACTGTGGTTTCAGAAATACTTTTTGTCAATGGGCTCTCTAATCTTCTGGCTATGAACAATCGGAACCCCCGCATCTTCACAAAAGCTAGTGATGAGAGACGAGAATGCAAACCTTTGTTTCGTGCCACCCTTGTGCACATTGGCCCAAATCATGTCAGAAATAATCCGAGCGGGATCGACCGTGATACCGGGAGTCTTGATACAGCCCAAGAGATGGCACTCTTCAAGTGGGAGATTAGAGGGATGCGATTTTGGACGGAGGTTGGCGAGAATAAATGTCATCCAAAGCTTGGAGACCACAGTCATGTTGACCCGGAGAACCTTGTGAGGAACTTCATTCCTAGTCGTTTCCACAATCCTCCGATCCTCATAACAAATCCTCTCCAAAGTCGTTTGGAGATCCAACTCCCCATGATTCCTCATCCTTGTGAAGTCGTCAACCACCCCTTCACTTCTCTTGTATGACGAGATTGGTGAAATGACTCTGCCGCCAATTTTCTCATTTATCCAATCGGCATCATACGACACCCGAATATTGTGGACAACAGACAACTTCTCCCGAGTCTTGCTGTCTTTACCCCCAAAGGCGTTGGCATAGAACTCCTTGACAATCTACGGGTCAAACTTTTTTGGGAGCGAGTCTATCGACCACCAGTTTCGGAGAGTGAGCATGCCGGTAAAGTCTTGACATTCTCCATCTCATAGTTCAACTCTTCGCTCTGCAATAAAGTTCCAGTCATCAATGACCCGGAACCTCTCAGCCCTTTCCCGATCAATGAACCATTGGGGGTGGTCAGAACCACCACCTTGGGATGAGGAGCCTCCTCGTCTCCTTTGGGGGCCTTCTTTTCTCTTCTTTGAGGCATGCTCGGGCTCATGGGCGGGTGCCTTTACTCGGTTTCTGTTCACTTTATTGAAGGAAATTCCAAAATTAGTAACTACACAATCAAATCATCATCATCATTATATTCAAAAATACAATGCACATTTGGGTTTAAAAAATGGACTAGTTTTACTTACTAAAAAAACACATATTGCAGTTCAACCACAGACTTCAAACTTAGTCACATTCTGAACATAATTTAGAATTTCAACCCAAATTTTCCATAATATCATAAACAAATGAGTATATTCAGAATTACACAAGCATTTTTAACAGAAAACCCAAATGTTCAATGTATACAAGGATGAACTCATGTTCATGTTCATGTTTATGTACCCTCTTAACAAAATCATAAGAACAAAGCAATCGCAAAAAAGGAAAAATATATGAACAATGATTAATGAAATACATTTTACCTGAACATGAAGATGATCATAATGAAGAAATTGACAAACAAACTTGGAGAATTTGATGAATTTGAAGGATTTTGAGTGAGGAAATGCGTAAAGTGAAGAGAGAAAATGAGAATGATGTTAAAATCACTGATTCTGCGTAGTTTTTAAAGCCAACGCATGACTGGCGCTCGAGCGCTGCTTCTTCTGGCGCTCGAGCGCTGGTGCACTGATTACCATATCAACCGTTACGCTTGAGCGATCGAGCGCCAGCCCAAAATACATGGCAGTGAAGAAAGGCCTTTCAGTTGTCTCTGGCACTTGAGCATTGTTATTGGCACTCGAGCGCCAACATTTGACTCAAAATTTTTGAAAATAGCGCCAATTAAATAACTCTGGCGCTTGAGCGCCAGGTCCAAAAACTTGACAGTAATGAAGCCTTCTTCATATGCTCAAATTTAAAACTTTCTCACAAAAATTCTTTCACAATTCATCAAATTTATTTATTCTATTTACAAAAAACACAAAAACGAACAAACAAATTGGGTTGCCTCCCAATCAGCGCTTGTTTAACGTCATTAGCTTGATGCCTGTAGCATGGCTATGCCTCCTTTAAACCCATTATGATGGTTAGCCGCTGGACGTCACCACCAAATATAGCTTCAATCTTTGACCATTCACTACCCAGCTTTCATTCTTTACTGGGTCTTGAATCTCTACAGCTCCATAAGGTCTTACTTCCTTAACCCTAAAGGGTCTGGACCACTTGGACTTTAATTTTCCCGGGAATAATTTCACTATAGAATTAAAGAGCAAAACATATTGCCCGGGACTGAAAGCCTTTTTGACCAACTTATTATTGTGATACAACTTCATTCTTTCTTTGTATATCCTTGAAGACTAATAAGCACGGAGTCTCAATTCTACCAATTCATGAAGTTGTACTTTTCATTTTTTCCCAGCAGTTGTTTGGTCAAAATTAAAGTACTTTAAAGCCCAATATGACTTATGTGCTAATTCGACCGGTAAGTGACAGGACTTCCCATAGACTAATTGAAAAGGAGTTAATCCTATAGGAGCTTTATAAGCTGTCCGGTACGCCCATGGAGCATCATCCAATTTGATGGCCCAATCTTTCCTTGAAACGCTAACGGTCTTTTCTAGAATTCGCTTAATGTTCACCCCATAATGTTTGGGGATGGTAAAATGATAAACAAATAAGATAAAGATTCACCTAGGATTGAGTTTTATTACTTAACCTTGTTTCTTTCAATAAAAGCTAAATATTATAAGAAAAGATGTATACTCAATGTCACAAGTGCAAATATCTTTGTCACTTGATTCTAAGACACTAGTCTCTCGAGCTCAATCTCTTGACACTCTAGGTACAAAGTCTTGCATTAAGCAGAGTATTTTGGCAATCATAAGCACTTCCATCTCTCTCTAGACTAGAAGATTTTTTAGTCTGTTGATATGTTTGTAGATGGAGGATATACTTGAGACAACAACTGAGACAGAACATGATATACATGAACAATCAAATGAGATATTTATTTGGTTGATGAATATGATGTAGGAAGAAAAAGTAAGATGTAAGTAATGGTGATGTGAATGACAAAGGATGTAGTGGCGGAAGAAATGGGCAGCGGTGAACAATTTAGTATGAATGGGATGGATGATCTTGATAGAGTTGATTTTTTAAGTGTAATCCCTCAAGAAGTGATTAATTTTCAGTTTTGTAACTTGAAGATTGCGTTTGAATTTTACAATATGTATGCGAAAGTCAAGGGTTTTGTTGCTCGCAAAAGCAACACGGTGAAGAACAAGAGTGGTGAAGTGGTTCAACAATCTTTTGTTGGTTGGAAGGAAGGTTTTCGACATAAGAAATATGTGAACTTGGAAAATCATAACCAGGACCCAAAAATTGACACAAGGTGTGGTTGTGTAGCAAAAATATGGGTACATGCATCTGTGGACTTTAGTTGGTGGAAGGTGACTCTATTTGATGATTCCCATTGTCATGAATTACTATGTGACCCACATCTTGGAATGATACCAAGTCAGAGGAAAATGGGGGAGACAAAAATACATGAGATGAATAAGTTGAGAGATGTTGGCATAAGTACTGCACAAATATATGCTTCTTTCGCTAAAGAACATGGAGGGTACAGGAAAATAGGGTTGAACAAATAAGACATGTACAGTCAGATTGAAAAACAAAGAAGAATGGAAGTTGGTGATGTGAAGGCTACCATGACATTATTTCGGCAAATGTGACGTGAAGATCCATGTATGTTTTGGAGACATACTATTGACAACAATGGCCGATTACAACATTTATTCTAGTGTGACGGAACAAGCCAAGTTGATTATGAAGTATTTGGGGATGTTCTCGCGTTTGATGCAACCTATCGTCGAAACAAGTACAGGTGCATGTTGGTAGTTTTTTCTGGTGTAAACCACCACAACCAGTGTGGTTTTTGCTCTAGCTGTTGTTGCAAATGAATTAGAAGAGACCTATGTTTGGTTGTTGGAGGAATTTTTGGCTGCCCATAAAGGAAAATCACCACTATCAGTTATTACTGATGGTGATAAGGCAATGAAGAATGCCATCCACACAATGCTACCAACCACCAGACATGGACTGTGTGCATGGAACCTCCTGAAAAATGCATCAAGTAATGTTCATAACAATGAGGGTTTCAAAGACCAATTGAGGAAATTCATGTTTGTTGATTTCGATGTCGCTGAATTTGAAGAAAAGTGGCCTGAAATGGTTAAGGAGTTAGGTCTTGCAGAACACCCATGGGTGACAACTTTATATGACAGGAGAATATATTGGGCATCGTCGTATATATGAGGGAGTTTTTTTGCTGGATTTAGGACAACTTCCCGCTGTGAAGGTTTACACTCCCATATTGCGAGGTATGTCAACGTGTGTAACAATTTGACAGATTTCATCAAACATCAAGATCGTTACTTGTCTTATATTCGCGAAGACTACAAATCAGTAGTGGGTATGCCTATTCTCGAGACGCCTTTGTTATCACTCCGGAAATCTATTGTAACGGTATACAAAAGAAAGGTGTTTAAGTTATATCGTCCGGTTTTACAAAGAGCAGAATGACAGTTGATGGATGCAAGAGACACCAAATTGTTTCATATACATAGTGTCAAGATATGGGGATCTATTCGGGAATGGCGTGTGTCATATTATCCACCAACGTGCCAACTTGCTTGTTCAAGTCAAAGATTTGAATCTAGTGGAATGGTATGTGAGCACTTGATAGCGGTGACGGTTTACCTAAAGATTGAGGAACTCCCTAGTAGTCTAGTTCTTAGCCGGTGGACGAAGAGAGCGAAGGAAAATTTTGAGCAAAGGATGCATGATGGGATGCATTCAGTATAGTTAGGATATATGAAGCGCTATTTATCGAGCATGTCCTATTTACGAAAGTATGCTGTATTGTGTACCGAGCAAGCTGATGATTATTATGAGTGTAGGGAGAAGATTTTGGCAGATATGGAGAGACTAAATCAAAAGAGAATGGTGACAATAAATGAAGAAATCAATCAAGAAGCACCTTGTGGGAGCATTTTAAGGGACCCTATGAGAGTTGCATATAGAGGGCACAGAGATGGATCTTCATCGGTTAAAGACAAAGGTTGGAAGAGGATTTAGAGATGCACAATGTGTCGGGAAGAAGGTCATAACAAAACACGGTGTCCAACATCACAAAATGCTGTTGGACATGAAGGGCAGAGACAAGAGGCTAGTGTAGATGAAGAGTTGATAGAGTACGAGGCTGATGAGGCTACTATTTCACATTCAAAGGTAACCATTTGGACTTGACTTAATAGTATGCATGTGTGTAGACTAATTACGTATGATGATATACGGTTTTGATTTAGACTCTGTCTCCCACCGACGAGGAAGGGAGTGACTATGAAGTTGATGAAACGTGTGTCTATGTCGGTGCCGATGATGAATGTCTTGGCTGGCCATGTACATTCAAAATTGAAGAGTTAGATATAGATGAATAATTAATTTTTGCCGAGGAATTTATCCATAGCATTATTGTTAGTTTGTTTGTGTGTTTGAAGATGGATGTCTGAATATTTAGTGGTTATGCAACACTGACTAGTGTGCGCTTTTTTCATTATTGTCCCTATTTGAAGTGGTAACTTATGGTTTAAGATTTTGTTCTACGTTTGACCAACACAGGGTACAATTATTGTATTAAGTTGTTACTTGGTTTGGTTGAGGGAAATTATGATTTACTGCTTACCAGAAGCATTTAGTTTTAGCAAAGGTGGTAAATCAGAAGTGTTGAACCCTTGAGTTATTTATAACTATTACGGATGTAATTTTTTTGTCACATGGAAGTTATTATTGACAACATCCATTTTAAAATTCACATCATCTCGCATCTATTTCCAGAAAAAAGACCCATAGTTTATATTATAAGATTTTTTTGGTTATACTGACAAAGAAGAAACGTAACTGCAATAGCATTGACATTTAGTCTTCGTTTTTGTTCTAGTACTAATTTAGTTCTTGTGATGTCATACCGTTGGATTGGGACTTCCTTTAATTTTTGTTGTGATTTTTTTGTTGTGATTTTTTTGGTCTTTATGCTAGTATGTTGTTTTTGTCAATACTACATGACTCTATCAGAGTAGCATTATTCATTCAACTAATGCAAACTGCCAACCTTCAGGTGTATACAAAATAAAAAAAATAGTAACTACTACACTAAAATATAGAAGCAATGGAGTAGTACAACCAACACTATAGAAGAAAAAAAAAGTTTGTTCTATTACACGAAGCCAAAAGTTAGGGTGGTGTAGAGAGTAGTCCAAATTACTTAGTAACAAAGCAGTTGAGGTTAGAAGTTTAGTTACACAGCCACTGAAAACCCAACAAGGCTCACAAAATAATAAACAAAAAAAGTTCGTTGTCATCATCCCTAGTTGACAGCCAAAAAAAAATCCTGGAGCACATTCAAATTAGTCATATTAGATGAGGCCTAATGAATTCCAATATGTCTCAGAATCAAGTCGCAAATGGTTCCGAATTTCATTGTGACCACCCATCAGCAAAGTAATTGTGATTGTCATGCGAAGTACCTTATCGTTTAGCTGAAACAAATAATTTAACTTAGATGTAACTTAATGTCAGTAAAACTTGTAAAGAAAATTAAGTTATTATGTACTTACAGCAATGACATTTGGTTGAAATGCAAATTTCATCTTCATCCATTCTAAAACCCAAGCAGCAGTGTTTTCACTAGTCACACAAGTGCAACAAACAGATTCATTAACCATTAGATAGAGAACACAATTTTGAAATTTTAACTACAATTCGTAGGGTGTTGAGTACCTGCTCTCATAGTTGGGCATTCCTCTTGCCTCCTTAATCTACCATTTATGAAGGTGAATGGCAGAGGGCAAATAATTAAGAGGATAGTATGATGAACATAACATTTTACCAAGGAGTTGTAACTTTAACAAAAAAAACAGTGTATTATGTGAGTAGAATAGTTAGCCTAAAATAAATGGAAATCAGAAAATAGTCATTTGGTAAAGAATCATACCACCGTGCGGATAAATTCACGTCGTTTAATCAGTGTCGGACCAAGTGGTGCAAATGTGTCTAGGTGATAAATAAACATGTCTTGGAATGACACGACGACCAAATACCAGTGACCACTATTAGGTTCTCTAATTGGAATATAAATCTACAATGTAATAAAATTGTATTAAAAAATGATAAGCTACCTAACTACGATTTATCCATAACTGCTAATGTTAAAGTATGGAATAAAAAAGAAGAAAAGTAACTATCACCAAGCGTTTGCAACATGAAACCAAATACTTACAAACTTAAGAGTTGCAGAGTACTTCATCCAATCCTCTGCATACATGGTAATCAACTCTTCAGCAGTGCTACTAGTACGGATGTCTTCCTAGCATGATGTGAGAGTAATTAATATTTTTCACATTATTCTGCAAAGTGGACATACAACGTAAATAAACTATAGATGCACACAACAAAGGATGGGGGTAGAGCCCAAGTGGTAAGGTGAGTCCCCTTTTGCTCCTTCCAAGTTGTTTTCATGGCCATTATTTTGATCATCTACACGAAGTATTCATGATTTTCAATATTTAATTTCTGAAAGGCCTAACCCCATGTTATTTATAGACTTTGTTTTACCAAGTCAGATATAGTTCTCCTGGGACACATGCACTCTAAATCATCTCGTGTTGCTTCAACATGTCGTGACTTGAACAGGATTTCACTGATTAAGATTATGAAACAATAAGTCCATGTTAATGCTTAACAAATAATGAGGTAAAATTTATGTTTATTGGACATACCTTTGATTTTTATTGGGTGAAAAAACATACGCACAAACTTCTAAATTGTCTTGTGACAACCCCATCTCTGTAGTTGGCATAAAATTAAACATAACATGTTGTAAAGGGTATAAAAAAATTCACAAAGTTAAAAAAAAAAATTTAAGGCCCATACGTGTTTGTGTATAAAGCCTCATTTAGTTTATCTACATTTGGGAGTATCATTCCATGCTTTTTTTTTCTAGCAGCACCATATTGGCTACATGGTGTCACCCGTTCCTTAGTGTTGATGGTCCTACCTGCAGCATTGCTTCTAGAAGGAGAAGGAGAGTGTAGCAAGTTTTTATGCTGATATGTGCTCATTTTGAAAGGCCTAACAGTTGAGCTTGACAACTCGACTATCTTCTTTCTTCCCTTTGTTGAGGTTGCGGTGATCTTTTCTTTACCTTTACCCTTCAAGAATTTAGACATGAGATACACTACTTATAACATGAGATATGTATTAATAATAAACTTTCACTACCTGTGCAGTAGTTTTACGCTTCTTTGATGATCCATTTGATTGATTTCCACCCTCTTTTATGACAACCCCTTTGTTGGAAGATATTTGTGTGGTGAATAGGTTAACTTCATAATCTTCATCTTCTTCATCAGAGAAAAGTTCAATAAGTTCTTTTACTCCAACCTATTTTGATAGAATCTCATTTGTCGGTGGTGCCCCAACTTTTTCAGACAGTTGTTCCTTTGCCGAGGTTGATAGGGGAATGTTAGTTTTTTGTCCTACTTTAGAGCTTTCTGCCTTGTTCAGTGTTATACTGTCAGTGTTTGTTGATGGTCCATGGGCATTTGCCTTAGTCTTACAATTTCCATGAGGTTGGGGCTTTGAGTTGGCAGTGTTTACCGACAGTGATAACTCCACAATTCGGAGGGTGTTGTTTATCTTCATTGCCCATAGTTCCAAATCTTTTAATGTCCCCGTCATGCCCTACACGTTACACAGATGTTATGATAAGGTGGTAGTGTTGTTTATTATTAATATTTTTTTTTGTTATTTAGCTAACCTGAAGAATGAGTTCTGTTTTGTTTGACTTGGCTACAAGGTCATTAATAGCTTTGCCTAACAAGACCATTGATTCCTACAAAAACAAAAAAAAAAATCACTCTGTGATACATATTAAAAATTAATAAGTTCACAACCGAGGCTCAAACGTGAGTAGAGTAGTTACCAATCAAAATTAGAACCCTAAACCCATAATATTAAGTTGAAAATGTTAGATACCTTCTCTTCCCTAAGTAGTTGTGATGGCATTTTATGAACCTTGCAACAATAAATGTATATCTGCCTGTTAAATGTGATACAATGAGGAAGTAATGGAATGTCATAACTGACTGTAACATTGAATGCAGTTTTTCTCACCAAGTGACCTCCAAGTCTGTTGGTGAGGTATGGTCACTTACTTCCTCACGTCCCTCAATTTGTGACCGTAGCAATGAATGCAATTTTGAGTTTCTTTTTTTTGTTGGAGTAAATCCATTCACAACAGTGCTGAGTGCACCATGTTTGCTTGGAAGCTACTGGGCAGGTTTGACATTTTCGCTGAGTAGCAACAATATACTAAATGGGGTGAGGTCTCTTGCCACAAACTTTTAAGATCAACTCTTGAAAACTTCAATTAATTAATGTTATTCATCATGGAAATTTTAGATGTGTCAGACACGGAATGGTCAATGACTAATAACAGGTCCTTCACCAAGTTTTTTTTCCTACATACTAAAAATATAGTATCTCAATTCTAAAATATTAGTCACCTTAAAGGATCTCACATACATTAAGAAGAACAAATAATTTCTATTGAATGTAACAAATATTAGTCACCGTAAACAATTTTTTTTGTGGCTAAAGTGACTAATATTTCTTAATGAAGGGAATGATATATCCGATAGAATTGGTTTTTATTGATGCATTCTTTTTCATTTTAGTCTCTATATTTTTTAAATACTTTGCCTTACTATTAAAATAAAAATAATGAAGTCGAAAAAAACCAATGATCGAATAAACTGAAGATCGAACAACACTAACTAAAAATGATGTCTTGCTAATTTATTCAATCTAACGAAAGTATACTACATCTATATAATATTTTAAAACACAACCACGAAACCTGGTTTTCACACTAAAGCATGTTTAACTCAATTTTTTCACATGAACACATTCGCTTAGGTGTCACATTTAGGCTTCACTCACATTTCTCCCACCTTTTTTTGTGTATTAAAGGCGAACACAAAGTCTTGAAATAATCCTTGTCTAGTGTAACAACGGGAGCAAGACGATTGCCCTCCCGATATTCCATCTTCGTGAGGTTCTTCTCATACAAGTTACGTCGCTCTTTCTTCAAGTCTTTGTTTTGTAGTTTGGAAGCTTGTCAACCGCTTTCTTTGGCTCAGGTTACCGTTCCTTCTCTTGACCCCTTGCTCGCTAATAACCTTACTTATGTTGTTACTAAGCAGGAGGTCCTAGTTGCTCTGAAGGCTATGAAACCTTACAAAGCTCCAGGTCCTTATGGTTTTCAGGCTATTTTCTATAAAACCTTTTGGGAGACCATTGGCGATGACTTATGGTTTATGGTCAGGGACGCTCTGGCTCTAGGTACTATTCCTGATCACATTGCAGATGCCCTTCTTGTGCTCACTCCAAAGTTGATGCTCATTTCCATTTTAAGGAATTTCGTCCAATCAGCCTTTGCAATGTCTCTCTGAAGCTTATCTCCAAAGTTCTTGTGAACCGGATTCGGCCACTACTGGATGGGTTGATTGGTCCTCTTCAGAGAAGCTTCATTCTGGGGAGGGGAACTTCGGGAAATGCCATTATTGCCTAGGAGGTCCTTCATTATATGCGTCGCCAGAAGGGTAAGCGTGGTACTATCCTTTTTAAGATTGATCTTGAAAAGGCTTATGATAGAGTTGACTGGGGGTTCCTTCGCGCCACCTTGTTGGAGTTTGGCTTCCCTCTCCCTTTGGTTAATCTTATCATGGCCTGTGTTACTTCATCGACGTTGTCTTTGATTTGGAATGGTAATACTCTCCCTGCCTTCGCCCCTACTAGGGGACTGCGCTAGGGAGACCCCCTATCACCCTATCTTTTTGTTCTCTGCATGGAAAAATTGGCTTGTCTTATTCAGAGTAAAGTGGACAGTGGTGATTGGCTGCCTCTGAAGGTCTCATGCAATGGTTCTGCTATTTCTCATCTTTTCTTTGCAGATAATTGTCTCCTTTTTGCCCGGGCCAGGAGTAAACAAGTCAGAGTTATTCGTGATGTCTTTGAGAAATTCTGTATTGCTTCTGAGTTGAAGGTTAATGTTGAGAAGTCTAAGATGTTTGTCTCCGGGAATGTCCCTCACACCAAACAGGCAAAGTTTTCAGATATTTCTTCTATTGCCTATTGCTCAAACTTTGGGAAGTATTTGGGCTTCCCCATTCTCCAGGGTGGAGTGAAGAAGAGTGACTTTGACTTTGTAGTGGATTCCATGAAACGACGTCTTTCGTCTTGGAAGGGTAAGTTGCTTAATAGAGCTGGCCGTACTACTCTTGCCTCCTCAGTCCTTGCTACTATTGCATGCAAAACCTTTGGTTCCCTCAATCGGTGTGTGCCTCTATTGACTCCATTGTCTGGAACTTTGTTTGGTCTGGTGACCGTAATGGGTGGAGCTTGATTTGTTGAGATAAAATGGCTTTACCTCGGCGTGTTGGTGGTTTGAGTTTTCGCTTAGCCCGCTTCTTGAATATCGCTTTGTTAGGGAAACTGTCATGGGCCATTATTCATGATGATGATAAGCTTTCGGTCAAAATGATGCGCCAAAAATATTTGCGAGGGCCGTCTATATTTAATGTTAATGTTTCGTTAGCCAGCTCTTATTCTTAGAAATCTATTATGCGTGCTTTTAATCATTTGAAGGATGGATATAAGGTGCGTGTGGGAGCTGGCGAGGTGTCTTTCTGGTATGATCGCAGGCTTTCAGATGGTTTCTTATGTGAAAAGCTCCCTTACGTTAATACTTAAGATACTACCTTGCTGATCAAGGATGTGTGTGTTAATGGTGCATGGAATTTTGATCTGTTAGCCATTCTGTTGCCTAGCGAATTAAAAAATAAGTACTCCTTAGTGCACGTTAACCCATCTGTTCAGGATCTTCTTATATGGGCTGCTAATGTTCATGGCTCTTATTCTTCTCGCTCTGCGGCGTCTTGGCTCCAAGATCTTTGGCAATGTCGACATTATACTCCTCAAATTGCTTGAGTTTGGTGTCAACCAATTACTGACGGTATGGCCTTTATGTTCTGGCTTTGCTTACTTGGAATTCTTCCTACGAATGTGCTTTGCTACCACCGGATCCTTTTGGCATCTGCTATGTGCCAGCGTTGTGGCTTGGCTGATGAAACCATTCTGCACTGCTTGCGTGACTGTGCTCATGCGAGAGGTATTTGGCGCGGCATTGGTTTTCGTGAGGACGCCCAGTTCTTGGATAATAACGTTGTTTCTTGGGCTTATAGCTTCCTGAAGAATGGCAATGGAATCTTGTTCGCTTGCATCGTGTGGCATGTGTGGTGCGCTCGTAATCAAGCTATTATTAGTGGTAAGATCATGTCTAACTTTGAGACCATTTCAGCGATTGATAGCAATGCCTCCGGCTTGCTGTTGAACACTTCTATCTCGCGGGTTTCCTTGCAAAAATAAGTCTATTGGTGCGCTCCGAGGGAGAATCAAGTGAAGTTGAGTATCGACGGTAGTTGTATTAGCAACCCAGGTCCAGCAGGGGCTGGCGGCCTCCTCCGTAATCACTGCGGAGAGTTGCTTCTAGGCTTCTACGAATCTCTAGGCGATTCCACGAGTTTTCATGCGGAGCTTGTCGGCCTCTATTGTGGTCTTTTCCTTATATGGGAACTTGGTTATCGTGATGTTGTTTGCCACTCTGACTCGCTCCTTGCGGTGGAGACCGTCAAGCTGGGTGCCGGAGAATTTCATCTTTATGCTGCATTGATCCAGTCCATCAAGGAGCTCTTGTCTCGCAATTGGATTTGTTGGTTTGAGCATTCTTATAGGGAATCAAACTTCTGTGCTGATGCCCTCGCGAAGCTTGCATTTAGCGGTGTTTTTCCTCTTACAGTGATCCACTCTCCTATCCCTCAGCTGTCTAGTTTGTTGTTGGCTGATAGAGTAGGAGTTGTTCACTTTAGATCCCTTCCTTCTTAGTTTTTTAGTTTTTATTTTTAATTATTTTTCCGATGTACCAAAAAAAAATAAAAACTTAATTATTATAAAATTTTAGTTAATTATATAATCCACACATTAGTTAATTAAATTTCATTCATCAAAATATGTATATATAAATAATTGCAAAGATAAAACCAAATTTTTGATACTCAATTCAATAAAAAATGACAACTAACAATAGATTTTAAATTTTAGATACTCAAATATTTTTCCTCTTTTGAAAGGTGATACTCAATTTTATTTGAATTGTATATGCTTCAAATTATGTTTTAACTACAAATGAATAAAAAAGAAATTAGAATTTAATGAATTTTTTTAGTTAATTATTTTAATAAAAAATTTTACATGTAATATCATTTCAAAACTCATTAATCATTAATAAGATTCTGATATATATAAAACAAGCATACATTACAAAATTAAACATATAATTTTACGATTTCTCTATTTCTCTATTTAAGGAAACTACATGCTCTTTTTAATTTGCTATAACTTTTTTTGTAAAAAAAATTATTTTAACTTAAACATTATATTGAAACCGAGAATTGTGAAGGTTGAATGAGGAACATTAATCATGTGTGTTGGTAACATATTTGGTGGTGCCAAACAACTACATTAAATACTATCATCAGTAGGCTAACTATATATATAGCAACTCCTGGTTCAACACATCTAGAAATAAAACTACATGGAAAATGAAGTGGTGTATTATGTGGTTTTTAAAGGAAGGAGGGTATTATACAAAGTGGTTTCATGTACATGCTCAATTGTATGGCTTCAACCCTTCTTATCATGAGACTTTTCTAACCCGGGAAGAAGTTGAAGCAGCATGGGGCTCATACCTGGCATCTAACAAAAAAAGACGCTTGTTCACTCAACACGAATTGCATGCTACACAATATCCAGTCCAATTTATTGATAAATGTTGGCAACCATATTACTTTTTAAATCGTTTCTTAGGGGATATTATCAATAACTGCTTCTAATTATTTGTTAATCGCAGATGACTTGCCACCTTATCTCTAGCGCCATAGCATGCAACAATGGTTATAGAATGCTTGTTTTCGTTTAGGGCTACATCCACCAAGGTACACATCGCAACAAACAATAACAGTCAATAATTCTACATATCACTCGTTCCGAGCACCAATTGCAACACAAAATTGGGAAACCACCAGTGTTGAAAAGCAGATATGCGAAATCCAAATACGATGCTCGCGAAGATGTCGCAAAGTTGTTGCTAGACCATCTCAGCGCAAGTACGAGCGAACCAATTATTGACTTTAACTACAGTAACATCAACATATTAGAAGACAAGATTAGCACGTTGCAAGCTCAAATCAGTAACCTATCAATGGAAAATGCTACTCTAAATGCAGAACTCAGGCTTGCTCTATCTTCTAAAAAATGTAATTGCAATGAAAATCAATAACCTATCAACAAAATAGCATGTGTTTGCCATTGTATTGATTACGTCCCTCACCAAAAAATTGATTTTATATAATTTATTTTGTGTAAAATTGATTTCTAATATGATTTATGTTTAGCGAAATTTTTCTCAAGTTAAAACAAACATAATTTATCATATAATATGCACAACATAAATGGAAACAAGTTTTTACGTACAAATCTATCCATTGGTTGAAAGTCTGATGTTGACTTTTTATTATTTAAATAATAAATTAATAGTGATTAAAGGAGTTTTTCATAGTAAACTATTGGCTATAAAAATAATAAAAGTGGTGAAAATCAATAAATATAACATTAATAATGTAAATGTCAGAAATATTTTAAAACACATTTTGAATTTTCTTTCGAGACAATAGTTTTCGAAACAGACATTATGAGTTATAGTTGCATTATATTTCATCCTTAAATTTATTACTACTATTTGTTTTACTTCATTTTATTTGGATTCAAAGCTTAAGTATATCAATACACCCATAATGCTGCAATACACAACTCTACGCAACTCTTCAATGGCATCCTCAACATCCTCCAAACCAGATTTCGTCATGCTCATAAATTCTGATACCGAGACCGACTACTTCGACTCCACGGCCGATACCGACAGCGACGACTGCGATTGGCCGGCCAGTGATGATCCACATGTTGGATGGTATTTAAATGTAAAAAAAGCAACGACAAGGAACTTGTTGTTAATGCTTTCTCTCTCTTTTTAGATCAATGTTTTCTTTAACAATCTCCATCATCATTTTCAGGACCTAATTATCATAATTTTCCTCTTTTTTTCATTTATAGCTTATCCCTGCGTGTTTTGTCCAGAAAGTTATTAAGCTTAATTAGACTGAGATAACTCTATACGACAAGCACGGGAAAACGACTAAATGTCAACTACAAAGGCGCCCTGAGAGAAGCCCTTCTGAATGCTACATCAAAGGCCCACAATGGTACTGCTTTTGCAACTATCTAAATCTGCGACCAGGAGATCAACTCGGCCTTACTTGTAATGGAAACGCCTATGTGCTCGAAGTTTACGTCATCAGAAAACACAGAGGATGAATGCTTGCGCTGTTGCTTAGTACTTGTCTTCGTTTTGGAATTAGGGTTCTTAGGTTCTCTATTTGGTGTCGTCTTTATCATGCCCTTTTGGTTTTCTGTTTTTTTTTCTTTTTTTATAAAACCTCCACCTTCAACTACTCCCCCACCCGTTATGTTATTAATGATAGTCTATATATAAATATAAGTAATGTTCAACTTATTATTGCCTTCAATGTAAATTATTGTTCATCGTTCAATTATCTGTGTTTTAATGGAGGGAGCAAGTGATATTTGCAATTTCGTACCAAATTGATTTATAGTTCAAAATTCTTTTCTTTTCTTTTCTTTTTTTTCTTTATTCCATCCAATTTTTTTGCCCAACTTTTAGCTATATTAGGCCCATGAATTAATCCGTTAATTGGGTTTCACCAAAAATACAAAACCGCTAAATGGGTGTACAACAAAAAAAAAACCCTATATGGGTTCATAATCCACATTGCATAAAAAAATACCCCATTATACAAAAACATCTATTCAGGACCATATACACAAAAAAAATCTAGCCCACCTACTTCTCTTAATTCTACCAAAATATTTCCCCATCTTTTTGTCATTAATGGATTTCGGGTCAAAGAAAAATTGACACCACCTACTTCCCCGCGTCGTCAACACCCATGCTTCCCTTCCCTTCGACCTTCTTCCGCAAAGTCACCGCCGTCAGCACCTTCGCTGTAAACAGCATCTCCAGCGGCATCGGCTTCATAAATACTACTTTCATCCGCCGGTGCTCTGTAAATCCTCCCCTGTCAACACCTCCGCGGTCAGACCGTCTACACCTGCGCTACCTCTCATCGATTCCCCTCCATTTCCACATCGTCTTCTTCGACAATTGCCGTCGATTGCCACATTGTCTTCTTTGACACAACTGGTTCATCGGGACAGACCACACCATTAATTCCACCCACCGTCCACACCAATTTTTTTTCTGAATTTAAGGACAATAAAGGACACACTTGCAAATATCACTACTAACAATACATACAGTCAAATTAAAACACAATTTTTCCATTTCAGTAACCGGTCAATACCATCTAACCGTCCCTTTTATTTTATATTATATCAACGGTTAGAATCTCTTCTTGTGTATCAATACACAAAATTCCATTAGTGTATGTTAAGTGAGACCAAGTTTGAAACAGAGCAAGATATGGAATGATAGAGCAAATGTTGTGGTTAAAATACTTCTTCCCCTTTTCTTTACTTACACTTTTTTTTTTGTCTTTTTGAAGCACTCTTCGTTACTTACAAAAAGAAATTTAAAACGTTAATTTGTTTGGATCTAAAACAGAAAAAAGGCATAGGTGAGTTTTTTTTTAATTCTTCTTTGTTAGTTATTTTAATCCACGGGAAACACAAGGTTCTGGCTGATATTTTAATTTTTTTATCTTAATTATTGTTGCTCAAATTTTGTTGATATTTGTGTTTTAGTAGGTTCAATGAATACGCTCATGCTCTTGCTCAAAATCTTACTTAATTTACTTCTTTTGCAGGATGAGAAGGCTTTTCTAAAGCCACCCAAGGTTTAATCTATCATTTCTTTATTTTGAATTTTAGTTTGTTCCAACTATTTTGTTGCAAGTTGAGGTTTGTATAATTTGGGGTTGTATATATGAGTATCAAGCATCAATTTTTTATTGGGCTTAAACAATAGGCATTTGATTTGTTTTGCAGAAAAAATGCCATCTAAGTTTTCTGACATGGATGCGACGGGGTCTTTTTTGGTTGGCTGATGGAGTGGTGAATGTTGGAAGGTAATGCCATTGGTTTTTTTTTTCATTTACCATTTTGATGCAATTGAAACTATCTTTAACTGATAATATTTGTTAGATTTTTTATTTTATTTTTCACTCCCTTCTCATGCATTGTTATTTGGATCAATGTTTTTTCAAAATGTGAGCATTATGGTGGAAGTATAACATGAAAGAAAATATATATACCATGAGTAGTAAGATTATCGTATTAATTCTTAATTTGTTCCTTTGATTTGTTTGAATCAGTTCAACAGTTGACTCCATTTTTTTAAAAAAATATTCTTATGTACTTTCACAGGTGCTAAAAACTCCAGTGTCATTGGACATGCTTGATCACATATTTAATAGTTCTAAAAAACCAATTGATAACGGTCCACCCATATTACCTGAGGCTTACTTGGACATATCAAGTATATAATTTCTTCTCAAAAACTCTTAATCTGTATGTTTATCTTTGTCTTTTTTAAAATTTAGGGTGCTGTGCAGTTTAATTGCTCTGGTGTGCAGTTTAATTCTTGCATTAAAACTGATAAACTAGGAACTAGGATGCATATGACATCATTTTAAGGTTATACACAAGTAACAATTCAAGATGTGTATAGCAAATACCAATGAGAACAAACTACAAAAGTTTAGCAAAGTATTATACCATTTACAATAAGTCAAATGACTATAAAACAAATTTTCAGAAACGCAAAATATTCCTTCTTAAAGATCAGTTTTTATAGAAATGGCCTTTCTGAGGTTAAGCTTTTCACTAGACAGTAGTCTAGATGTGGCAATTCAATAATCTAATTCAAAAACAGAAACATTTATTTCAAAACTGAGCAACATTCTCTCTTTTCTACACCTTCAATTCAATTCATCTTTTACCATTGAAAAATGAACCTAAGATTTATATCCCAAATGACATGCAATAATTGATCTCTTCTGGTCTACTACTGAATTATTATCAAGTGTATAGATCATGTTATTTCTTGAGAGGATAAGTGTAAATCCTTTATTATATAAACACACTAATTTGCACTTATCAAACTCCCCCCAACCTAAGACTTTGCTTGTCCTCAAGCAATGTATCCCTAAAACAAAGAAAACAAACAAAAAGAAACATGGCAAGTATGGGTTAAGGAAAGTGTGTCAAAATTTAATCTTCATGATATGCATGGAAAGAGTTAAGAGAGAATTATGATCACCTAATTTACAGAAGCAACAGACCAGTTTATAAATTAAGTGCAAAGGAAATTGTAATCAACTATTAACTAAGGTTCACTCTTAAACCTTACATGGTATCAATTAGGCTCCATTCCTCAATATCACTTAACTTGAATTTTGTTTTTCATTTGCCATCAAACCATTTCACAAAATCGAACAATAAATCAAAAGGTCTTTTCAAAAGGTTGTAATGAGGCTAGGCTACAAAGAATCTTTGTTTTTCTAATTACACAAAACAAGTTGGAGAAAATATATTTATATACTTACAAGCTTCCCCCCAACCTATTCTACACAACATGCTCAACCCACACTTCCTTTCAAGTGTTTCTCTTTCTTATCTTCCAGGGCACCTTCCAATTTCTTTATTTATTTACTTTTTCTTTTCACATATATACACAAGGCTGCCCAAGGATTTACACATATATCAGAAACACTTGATTCTTCTTCTTAAGCCAACAGAATCATACATAATTTTTATACCCTTTATTCTCCCTAAATATATAAATATTTTTCTCCAACTCAAGGGTAACGATAAAACATTCACATAAGTGTATTATGGTTTAAGAAAGAATTTATGGCTGGAAGTGGGTACCAACAAAAGATGTAATTTTAACAGGTAAGCTTTTTGGCTCAAACTCAATCAAGAAAACTATGCCTCTATCATTTTTATGTCTCAATTGATCATAGCAATTACAAAATCAAACAAAATTCATTCAAGTTAACAAACAGGACTCTCATACATACAAGGCTAAAAAGGCTTTATCCTTGAAATTTTTTTCACAATTCCCAATGCACAAAAATCATCTCATGATCGGTTAAATTTCAAATCAGTATTTTTCACAATTCCTCTTTTCCCATCCAAGCAGTATCATAAAAATTGTAATTTTGCACACAACCAGAACTAACACTTGCCATTGAAACAAATTACCAATTTATTTAATAAATTTTTTTTCAATTTTTTTTCAAAACAAAATAAAATAAAACTACATTACTTTTATTCATAAAAAAAAAACAAGTTCAATCAAGAGAAACCAACATAAACTTCCCTATCAAATCAATGGGTCATCCTCCTCCAAATAATCATTGATGTCGATGTCCCCATCACCACCAGACCCATCATCTTCTCCACTACCACCACTCCCTTCACCTCCCTCTCTAGCTGCCTCCCCCAGTGGAATTGGCTGGTCCCCAAGCCATTCCATATGTGCAGAAAAGGCCTCCGGAGGCTGGAAAAATGTTTGGCCCGACATAGATTGCTGAGCCATGGAATAGTGGGAGAGGTGAAGGCTAGTTAACCCCCGATGTAGGGCAGCAAATTGCTTGTCATTATGATCAATCATAGTGCTAAGACGGCCCCACAAATCCTCCATTGTTCTCGGGGGAACTTGCGGTGGTGGTGCAGGCGGTGCATTCGGATCCCTGTTCGCACTGTGGTTTCAGAAATACTTCTTGTCAATGGGCTCTCTAATCTTCTGGCTATGAACAATCGGAACCCCCACATCTTCACACAAGCTAGTGATGAGAGACGGGAATGCAAACCTTTGTTTCGTGCCACCCTTGTGCACATTGGCCCAAATCATGTCAGAAATAATCTGAGCGGGATCGACCGTGATACCGGAAGTCTTGATACAGCCCAAGAGATGGCACTCTTCAAGTGGGAGATTAGAGGGATGCGATTTTGGACGAAGGTTGGCGAGAATAAATGTCATCCAAAGCTTGGAGACCACAGTCATGTTGCCCCGGAGAACCTTGTGAGGAACTTCATTCCTAGTTGTTTCCACAATCCTCCGATCCTCGTAACAAATCCTCTCCAAAGTCGTTTGGAGATCCAACTCCGCATGATTCCTCATCCTTGTGAAGTCGTCAACCACCCCTTTACTTCTCTTGTATGACGAGATTGGTGAAATGACTCCGCTGCCAATTTTCTCATTTATCCAATCGGCATCATACGACACCCGAATACTGCAGACAACAGACAACTTCTCCCGAGTCTTGCTGTCTTTACCCCCAAAGGCGTTGGCATAGAACTCCTTGACAATCTCCGGGTCAAACTTTTTTGGGAGCGAGTCTATCGACCACCAGTTTCGGAGAGTGAGCATGCCGGTAAAGTCTTGACATTCTCCATCCCATAGTTCAACTCTTCGCTCCGCAATAAAGTTCCAGTCATCAATGACCCGGAACCTCTCAGCCCTTTCCCGATCAATGAACCATTGGGGTGGTCAGAACCACCACCTTGGGATGAGGAGCCTCCTCATCTCCTTTGGGGGCCTTCTTTTCTCTTCTTTGAGGCATGCTCGGGCTCATGGGCGGGTGCCTTTACTCGGTTTCTGTTCACTTTATTGAAGGAAATTCCAAAATTAGTAACTACACAATCAAATCATCATCATCATTATATTCAAAAATACAATGCACATTTGGGTTTCAAAAATGGACTAGTTTTACTAAAAAAACACATATTGCAGTTCAACCACAGACTTCAAACTTAGTCACATTCTGAACATAATTTAGAATTTCAACCCAAATTTTCCATAATATCATAAACAAATGAGGATATTCAGAATTACACAAGCATTTTTAACAGAAAACCCAAATGTTCAATGTATACAAGGATGAACTCATGTTCATGTTCATGTTTATGTACCCTCTTAACAAAATCCTAAGAACAAAGCAATCGCAAAAAAGGAAAAATATATGAACAATGATTAATGAAATACATTTTACCTGAACATGAAGATGATGATAATGAAGAAATTGACAAACAAACTTGGAGAATTTGATGAATTTGAAGGATTTTGAGTGAGGAAATGCGTAAACTGAAGAGAGAAAATGAGAATGATGTTAAAATAACTGATTCTGCGTAGTTTTTAAAGCCAACGCATGACTGGCGCTTGAGCGCTGCTTCTTCTGGCGCTCGAGCACTGGTGCACTGATTACCATATCAACCGTTACGCTTGAGCGATCGAGCGCCAGCCCAAAATAGATGGCAGTGAAGAAAGGCCTTTCAGCTATCTCTGGCGCTTGAGCACTGATATTGGCGCTCGAGCGCCAACATTTGACTCAAAATTTTTGAAAATAGCGCCAATTAAATAACCCTGGCGCTTGAGCGCCAGGTCCAAAAACTTGACAGTAAAGAAGCCTTCTTCATATGCTCAAATTAAAACATTCTCACAAAAATTCTTTCACAATTCATCAAATTTATTTATTCTATTTACAAAAAACACAAAAACAAACAAACAAATTGGGTTGCCTCCCAATCAGCGCTTGTTTAACGTCATTAGCTTGACGCCTGTAGCATGGCTATGCCTCCTTTAAACCCATTATGATGGTTAGCCGCTGGACGTCACCACCAAATATAGCTTCAATCTTTGACCATTCACTACCCAGCTTTCAATCTTTACTGGGTCTTCAATCTCTACATCTCCATAAGGTCTTACTTCCTTAACCCTAAAGGGTCCAGACCACTTGGACTTTAATTTTCCCAGGAATAATTTCACTATAGAATTAAAGAGCAAAACATATTGCCCGGGACTGAAAGCCTTTTTGACCAACTTATTATTGTGATACAACTTCATTCTTTCTTTGTATATCCTTGAAGACTAATAAGCACGGAGTCTCAATTCTTCCAATTCATGAAGTTGTACTTTTCATTTTTTCCCAGCAGTTATTTGGTCAAACTTGAAGTACTTTAAAGCCCAATATGACTTATGTGCTAATTCGACTGGTAAGTGACAGGACTTCCCATAGACTAATTGAAAAGGAGCTAATCCTATGGGAGCTTTATAAGCTGTCTGGTACGCCCATAGAGCATCATCCAATTTGATGGCCCAATCTTTCCTTGAAACACTAACGGTCTTTTCTAGAATTCGCTTAATGTTCACCCCATAATGTTTGGGGATGGTAAAATGATAAACAAATAAGATAAAGATTCACCTAGGATTGAGTTTTATTACTTAACCTTGTTTCTTTCAATAAAAGCTAAATATTATAAGAAAAGATGTATACTCAATGTCACAAGTGCAAATATCTTTGTCACTTGATTCTAAGACACTAGTCTCTCAAGCTCAATCTCTTGACACTCTAGGTACAAAGTCTTGCATTAAGTAGAGTATTTTGGCAATCATAAGCACTTCCATCTCTAGACTAGAAGATTTTATGAGAGTTATTCCCCAAATCCATTTATAAACAAGTTTCTCAACTATGCAAATAAACTAACACATGGAAAATGTGATCAAGCTAGACCAAAAAAAGAAGAACAGAAGAAGAACTCCAATTCATATATAATATACAACTAGTAATTGAAAGAAACAAGAGATGAAGTAATTACATTCAATCCCGGTGGAAAGCTTAGCCTAGCAAGCCATGAACTTCAAGAACTAAACCTAAGAGTATTAGAACTCTGACTAAAGCACTATACTTTGTGGTTTATTTCTCTACAATCCAATATCTTTTCCTAACTTTAGAAAGCTGTATTTATAAGTATTCTGAGCAGGGGTCTGGTGCTCGAGCGCCCTCCTGGCGCTTGAGCGCTGGCCTTTAATGTGCTGGTAAATGAGTTTTAATGCTTGGTATGTAGCTGGCGCTAGAGCCCTAGTATGGCGCTCGAGCGCCAGGCTCATAACTCTGGTAGAAAGGATCGAATGCTCAATGGATACTGCCGCTCGAGCCTTGGTCTGGCGCTCGAGTGCTGGCCTCTTATATGCAACAGTATCTTGACTTTCTTATTTTATTTTCAAAACACCTGAAAATACATTTCCTGAGTTAGAAAAATTATTATTTCTACCTTTTTTTCTCTTGAACTCACAAAGTAAGGATTAGAGTGAAATTTTACATGAAAACATGTTATTTCTTCAGAAGATAAGTGCAAATCCTTTATTATATAAACACACTAATTTGCACTTATCACGGAGTCCTTCAATCTTCAAAGATGCTTATGATGTTGAGAGAGTGACGATAGCACTCCCAACGATTTTAGTCACGGTATAGACTCAGAATCTCTCTCTTTGTTTTACATTTTCTTCCATTGTTGCACTCTTGGAAAAAGTGGTAGGATTCCAGCCACATCTTTCTTCTTCTTTTTCATCACTCTTATTGCCTTTGTTTTGTTTAGATGTTGGAGAAAATTTTGAGGTTTTGTTGATTTTGGTTTGGAAAGTTCCCACAGTAAGAAAAGGGGTTTTAATAAAGGAACATTGCATGTGTACAACTTGGGTTTGCTATTTTTCTGTTTTGATTTTACATTTTTGCTCTAGATCTATATTTTAGGGTATTGTTTCTAATAGTGGGATTGTGAGATTTTGTGTTTTTAAATACATGTAAAAGATACACTATATAAAAATATAGTGTTTAATTAGCATATGTGTTTTTCTTAAAGTTTGAATTTTGATGAGTTATTATTGCTATTGCAGTTTTCCTTTTTCTTAGTAAACAACTATAGTAATAAGTTTGAAGGTGGCACTTGCGATACACAAAATGGGTTTTTGTTTACCGGTAAAAAAGAAGACTTGTATTTACCGGTCAAAAGATAGGTTGGTGACTGGCTAGTAAAAAGGCCAAAAAACAAATGGGGTTAATGTGATTTTGAGAAATTTACACATCCAACCCACCACCATCAGGGAGAACGACAACGAGGCAGAATAGACGGCGGAAGAACAGTGACGACAGAAGGAGGAAGGTTCGACGACGGAAGAACAGCGACGATGAGGACGGTTGTGTGCCCTGAATGGTAAGTTTATTCATTGATTTTACCTATATCGTGCGATTTTAGGTCGGATTTGTAGTGATTTAAATTGATTATTCGTTTGTTATTAGGGTTTTAGTGTTATTATTTGGGAAGGAGGAAGAAGAGGAAGGAATCTATCTTCTGACTTTCCCTCTGTTCATTCATTCCCTTTTTGGCGCTCTGTCTTCAAATTTGACATCTTTCCCTTCCCTGTTATTATCGATACTTCTGTATGTGAATGTCTATATTTCCATTTCGTTATGGGATGGATGATCTTGATAGAGTTGATTTTTTAGTCTGTTGATATGTTTGTAGATGGAGGATATACTTGAGACAACAATTGAGACAGAACATGATATACATGAACAATCAAATGAGACAGAACAGATATTTAATTGGTTGATGAATATGATGTAGGAAGAAAAAGTAAGATGTAAGTATTGGTGATGTGAATGACAAAGGATGTAGTGGCGGAAGAAATGGGCAGCGGTGAACAATTTAGTATGAATGGGATGGATGATCTTGATAGAGTTGATTTTTTAAGTGTAACCCCTCAAGAAGTGATTAATTTTCAGTTTTGTAACTTGAAGATTGCATTTGAATTTTACAATATGTATGCGAAAGTCAAGGATTTTTTTTGCTCGCAAAAGCAACACGGTAAAGAACAAGAGTGGTGAAGTGGTTCAACAAAGTTTTGTTGGTTGGAAGGAAGGTTTTCGACATAAGAAATATGTGAACTTGGAAAATCGTAAGCAGGACCCAAAAATTGACACAAGGTGTGGTTGTGTAGCAAAAATGTGGGTACATGCATCTGTGGACTTTAGTTGGTGGAAGGTGACTCTATTTGATGATTCCCATTGTCATGAATTACTGTGTGACCCACATCTTGGAATGATACCAAGTCAGAGGAAAATGGGGGAGACAAAAATACATGAGATGAATAAGTTGAGAGATGTTGGCATAAGTACTGCACAAATATATGCTTCTTTTGCTAAAGAACATGGAGGGTACAGGAAAATAGGGTTGAACAAATAAGACATGTACAATCATATTGAAAAACAAAGAAGGATGGAAGTTGGTGATGTGAAGGCTACCATGATATTATTTCGACAAATGTGACATGAAGATCCATGTATGTTTTGGAGACATACTATTGACAACAATGGTCGATTACAACATTTATTCTAGTGTGGCGGAACAAGCCAAGTTGATTATGAAGTATTTGGGGATGTTTTCGCGTTTGATGCAACCTACCAGGGTGGTTTTTGCACTAGCTGTTGTTGCAAATGAATTAGAAGAGACCTATGTTTGGTTGTTGGAGGAATTTTTGGCTGCCCATAAAGGAAAATCACCACTATCAGTTATTACTGATGGTCATAAGGCAATGAAGAATGCCATCCACACATTGCTACCAACCACCAGACAGGGACTGTGTGCATGGAACCTCCTGAAAAATGCATCAAGTAATGTTCATAACAATGAGGGTTTCAAAGACCAATTGTGGAAATTCATTTTTGTTGATTTCGATGTCTCTGAATTTGAAGAAAAGTGGCCTGAAATGGTTGAGGAGTTAGGTCTTGCAGAACACCCATGGGTGACAACTTTATATGACAGGAGAAGATATTGGGCATCGTCGTATATGCGAGAGAGTTTTTTTGCTGGATTTAGGACAACTTCCCGCTGTGAAGGTTTACACTCCCATATTGCGATGTATGTCAACGTGTGTAACAATTTGACAGATTTCATCAAACATCTAGATCGTTACTTGTCTTATATTCGCGAAGGAGAAGTTCGTGAAGACTACAAATCAGTAGTGGGTATGCCTATTCTCGAGACGCCTTTGTTATCACTCGAGAAATCTATTGTAACGGTATACACAAGAAAGGTGTTTAAGTTATATCGTCCGGTTTTATAAAGAGCAGAATGACAGTTGATGGATGCAAGAGACACCAAATTGTTTCATATACAAAGTGTCAAGATATAGGAATCTATTCGGGAATGGCGTGTGTCATATTATCCACCAACGTGCCAACTTGCTTGTTCATGTCAAAGATTTGAATCTATTGGAATGGCATGTGAGCACTTGATAGCGGTGATGGTTTACCTAAAGATTGAGGAACTCCCTAGTAGTCTAGTTCTTAGCCGGTGGATGAAGAGAGCGAAGGAAAATTTTGAGCAAAGGATGCATGATGGGATGCATTCAGTATAGTTAGGATATATGAAGCATTATTTATCGAGCATGTCCTATTTACGAAAGTATGCTGTATTGTGTACCGAGCAGGCTGATGATTATTATGAGTGTAGGGAGAAGATTTTGGCAGATATGGAGAGACTAAATCAAAAGAGAATGGTGACAATAAATGAAGAAAGCAATCAAGAAGCACCTTGTGGGAGCATTTTAAGGGACCCTATGAGAGTTGCATATAGAGGGCACAGAGATGGATCTTAATCGGTTAAAGGCAAAGGTTGGAAGAGGATTTAGAGATGCACAACGTGTCGGGAAGAAGGTCATAACAAAACACAGTGTCCAACATCACAAAATGTTGTTGGACATGAAGGGCAGAGACAAGAGGCTAGTGTAGATGAAGAGTTGATAGAGTACGAGGCTGATGAGGCTACTATTTCACATTCAAAGGTAACCATTTGGACTTGACTTAATAGTATGCATGTGTGTAGACTAATCTAATTAATCTGTATGATGATATACTGTTTTGATTTAGACTCTGTCTCCCACCAACGAGGAAGGGAGTGACTATGAAGTTGATGAAACGTGTGTCTATGTCGGTGCCGATGATGAATGTCTTGGTTGGCCATGTACATTCGAAACTGAAGACTTAGATATAGATGAATAATTAATTTTTGCCGAGGATTTTATCCATAGCATTATTGTTAGTTTGTTTGTGTGTTTGAAGATGGATGTGTGAATATTCAGTGGTTATGCAACACTGACTAGTGTGCGCTTTTTTCATTATTGTCCCTATTTGAATTGGTAACTTATAGTTTAAGATTTTGTTCTACGTTTGACCAACACAGGGTACAATTATTGTATTAAGTTGTTACTTTGTTTGGTTGAGGGAAATTATGATTTACTGCTTACCAGAAGCATTTAGTTTTAGCAAAGGCGGTAAATCAGAAGTGTTGAACCCTTGAGTTATTTATAACTATTACGGACGTAATTTTTTTGTCACATGGAAGTTATTATTGACAACATCCGTTTTAAAATTCACATCATCTCGCATCTATTTCCAGAAAAAAGACCCATAGTTTATATTATAAGATTTTTTTGGTTATACTGACAAAGAAGAAACGTAATTGCAATAGCATTGACATTTAGTATTCGTTTTTGTTCTAGTACTAATTTAGTTCTTGTGATGTCATACCGTTGGATTGGGCCTTCCGTTAATTTTTGTTGTGATTTTTTTGTTGTGATTTTTTTGGTCTTTATGCTAGTATGTTGTTTTTGTCAATACTACATGACTCTATCAGAGTAGCATTATTCATTCAACTAATGCAAACTGCCAACCTTCAGGTGTATACAAAATAACAAAAAATAGTAACTACTATACTAAAATATAGAAGCAATGGAGTAGTACAACCAACATTGTAGAAGCAAAAAAAAGTTTGTTCTATTACACGACGCCAAAAGTTAGGGTGGTGTAGAGAGTAGTCCAAACTACTTAGTAACAAAGCAGTTGAGGTTAGAAGTTTAGTTACACAACCACTGAAAATCCAACAAGGCTCACAAAATAATAAACAAAAAAAGTTCATTGTCATCATCCCTAGTTGACAACCAAAAAAAAATCCTGGAGCACATTCAAATTAGTCATATTAGATGAGGCCTAATGAATTCCAATATGTCTCAGAATCAAGTCGCAAATGGTTTCGAATTTCATTGTGACCACCCATCAGCAAAGTAATTGCGATTGTCATGCGAAGTACCTTATCGTTTAGCTGAAACAAATAATTTAACTTAGATGTAACTTAATGTCACTAAAACTTGTAAAGAAAATTAAGTTATTATGTACTTACAGCAATGACATTTGGTTGAAATGCAAATTTTATCTCCATCCATTCTAAAACCCAAGAATCAGAGATTTCACTAGTCACACAAGTGCAACAAACAGATTCATTAACCATTAGATAGAGAACACAATTTTGAAATTTTAACTACAATTCGTAGGGTGTTGAGTACCTGCTCTCATAGTTGGGCACTCCTCTTGCCTCCTTAATCTACCATTTATGAAGATGAATGGCAGAGGGCAAATAATTAAGAGGATAGTATGATGAACATAACATTTTACCAAGGAATTGTAACTTTAACAAAAAAAAAAGTGTATTATGTGAGTAGAATAGTTAGCCTAAAATAAATGGAAATCGGAAAATAGTCATTTGGAAAAGAATCATACCACCGTGCGGATAAATTCACGTCGTTTAATCAGTGTCGGACCAAGTGGTGCAAATGTGTCTAGGTGATAAATAAACATGTCTTGGAATGACACGACGACCAAATACCAGTGACCACTACTAGGTTCTCTAATTGGAATATAAATCTACAATGTAATAAAATTGTATTAAAAAATGATAAGCTACCTAACTACGATTTATCCATAACTGCTAATGTTAAAGTATGGAATAAAAAAGAAGAAAAGTAACTATCACCAAGTGTTTGCAACATGAAACCAAATACTTACAAACTTAAGAGTTGCAGAGTACTTCATCTAATCCTCTGCATACATGGTAATCAACTCTTCAGCAATGCTACCAGGACGGATGTCTTCCTAGCATGATGTGAGAGTAATTAATATTTTTCACATTATTCTGCAAAGTGGACATACAACGTAAATAAACTATAGATGCACACAACAAAGGATGGGGGTATAGCCCAAGTGGTAAGGTGAGTCCCCTTTTGCTCCTTCCAAGTTGTTTTCATGGCCATTATTTTGATCATCTACATGAAATATTCATGATTTTCAATATTTAATTTCTAAAAGGCCTAACCCCATGTTATTTATAGACTTTGTTTTACCAAGTCAGATATAGTTCTCCTGGGACACATGCACTCTAAATCAGCTTGTGTTGCTTCAACATGTCGTGACTTGAACAGGATTTCACTGATTAAGATTATGAAATAATAAGTCCATGTTAATGCTTAACAATTAATGAGGTAAAATTTATGTTTATTGGACATACCTTTGATTTTTATTGGGTGAAAAAACATACGCACAAACTTCTAAATTGTCTTGTGACAACCCCATCTCTGTAGTTGTCATAAAATTACACATAACATGTTGTAAAGGGTATAAAAAAATTCACAAAGTTAAAAAAAAAAAAATTTAAGGCCCATACATGTTTGTGTATAAAGCCTCATTTAGTTTATCTACCTTTGGGAGTATCTTTCCATGCTTTTTTTTTCCAGCAGCACCATATTGGCTACATGGTGTCACCCCTTCCTTAGTGTTGATGGTCCTACCTGCAGCATTGCTTCTAGAAGGAGAAGGAGAGTGTAGCAAGTTTTTATGCTGATATGTGCTCATTTTGAAAGGCCTAATAGTTGAGCTTGACAACTCGACTATCTTTTTTCTTCCCTTTGTTGAGGTTGCGGTGATCTTTTCGTTACCTTTACCCTTCAAGAATTTAGACATGAGATACACTACTTATAACATGAGATATGTATTAATAATAAACTTTCACTACCTGTGCAGTAGTTTTACGCTTCTTTGATGATCCATTTGATAGGTTTCCACCCTCTTTTATGACAACCCCTTTGTTGGCAGATATTTGTGTGGTGAATAGGTTAACTTTATAATCTTCATCTTCTTCATCAGAGAAAAGTTCAATAAGTTCTTTTACTCCAACCTATTTTGATAGAATCTCATTTGTCGGTGGTGCCCCAACTTTTTTAGACAGTTGTTCCTTTGCCGAGGTTGATGGGGGAATGTTAGTTTTTTGTCCTACTTTAGAGCTTTCTGCCTTGTTCAGTGTTATACTGTCAGTGTTTGTTGATGGTCCATGGGCATTTGCCTTAGTCTTACAATTTCCATGAGTTTGGGCTTGAGTTGGCAGTGTTTACCGACAGTGATAACTCCACAATTCGGAGGGTGTTTTTTTATCTTTATTGCCCATAGTTCCAAATCTTTTAATGTCCCCGTCATGCCCTACACGTTACACAGATGTTATGATAAGGTGGTAGTGTTGTTTATTATTAATATTTTTTTTTTTGTTATTTAGCTAACCTGAAGAATGAGTTCTGTTTTGTTTGACTTGGCTACAAGGTCATTAATAGCTTTGCCTAAAAAGACCATTGATTCCTACAAAAACAAAAATAAAATCACTCTGTGATACATATAAAAATTTAATAAGTTCACAACAGAGGCTCAAACGTGAGTAGAGTAGTTACCAATCAAAAGTTAGAACCCTAAACCCATAATATTAAGTTGAAAATGTTAGATACCTTCTCTTCCCTATGTAGTTGTGATGGCATTTTATGAACCTTGCAACAATAAATGTATATCTGCCTGTTAAATGTGATACAATGAGGAAGTAATGGAATGTCATAACTGACTGTAGCATTGAATGCAGTTTTTCTCACCAAGTGACCTCCAAGTCTGTTGGTGAGGTATGGTCACTTACTTCCTCATGTCCCTCAATTTGTGACTGTAGCAATGAATGCAATTTTGAGTTTCTTTTTTTTGTTGGAGTAAATCCATTCACAACAGTGCTGAGTGCACCATGTTTGCTTGGAAGCTACTGGGCAGGTTTGACATTTTCGCTGAGTAACAGCAATATACTAAATGGGGTGAGGTCTCTTGCCACAAACTTTTCAGATCAGCTCTTGAAAACTTCAATTAATTAATGTTATTCATCATGGAAATTTTAGACGTGTCAAACACGGAATGGTCAATGACTAATAACAGGTCCTTCACCAAGTTTTTTTTCCTACATACTAAAAATATAGTATCTCAATTCTAAAATATTAGTTACCTTAAAGGATCTCACATACATTAAGAAGAACAAATAATTTTTATTGAATGTAACAAATATTAGTCACCGTAAATTTTTTTTTTTGGTTAAAGTGACTAATATTTCTGAATGAAGGGAATGATATGTCCGATAGAATTGGTTTTTATTCATGCATTCTTTTTCATTTTAGTCTCTATATTTTTTAAATACTTGGCCTTACTATTAAAATAAAAATAATGAAGTCGAAGAAAACCAATGACCGAATAAACTGAAGATCGAACAATACTAACTAAAAATGATGTCTTGCTAATTTATTCAATCTAACAAAAGTATACTACATCTATATAATATTTTAAAACAGAACCACAAAACCTGGTTTTGACACTTAAGCATGTTTAACTCACAATTTTGTCACATGAGCACATTCGCTTAGGTGTCACATTTAGGCTTCACTCACATTTCTCCCACCTTTTTTTGTGTATTAAAGGTGAACACAAAGTCTTGAAATAATCCTTGTCTAGTGTAACAACGGGAGCAAGATGATTGCCCTCCCGGTATTCCATCTTCGTGAGGTTCTTCTCATACAAGTTACATTGCTCTTTCTTCAAGTCCTTGTTTTGCAGTTTGGAAGTTTGTCAACTGCTTTCTTTGGCTCGTGTTACCGTTCCTTCTCTTGACCCCTTGCTCGCTAATAACCTTACTTCTGTTGTTACTAAGCAGGAGTTCCTAGTTGCTCTGAAGGCTATGAAACCTTACAAAGCTCCAGGTCCAGATGGTTTTCAAGCTATTTTCTATAAAACTTTTTGGGAGACCATTGGCGATGGCTTATGGTTTATGGTCAGGGACACTCTGGCTCTAGGTACTATTCCTGATCACATTGCAGATGCCCTTCTTGTGCTCATTCCAAAGTTGATGCTCCTTTCCGTTTTAAGGAATTTCGTCCAATCAGCCTTTGCAATGTCTCTCTGAAGCTTATCTCCAAAGTTCTTGTGAACCGCATTCGGCCGCTATTGGATGGGTTGATTGGTCCTCTTCAGAGAAGCTTCATTCTGGGGAGGGGAACTTCGGGGAATGCCATTATTGCCCAGGAGGTCCTTCATTATATGCGTCGCCAGAAGGGTAAGCATGGTACTATCCTTTTTAAGATTGATCTTGAAAAGGCTTATGATAGAGTTAACTGGGGGTTCCTTCGCGCCACCTTGTTGGAGTTTGGCTTCCCTCTCTCGTTGGTTAATCTTATCATGGCCTGTGTTACTTCATCGACGTTGTCTTTGATTCGGAATGGTAATACTCTCCCTGCCTTCGCCCCTACTAGGGGACTGCGCCAGGGAGACCCCTATCACCCTATATTTTTGTTCTCTGCATGGAGAAATTGGCTTGTCTTATTCAGAGTAAAGTGGACAGTGGTGATTGGCTACCTCTGAAGGTCTCACGCAATGGTTCTGCTATTTCTCATTTTTTCTTTGCAGATAATTGTCTCCTTTTTGTCCGGGCCAGGAGTAAACAAGTCAGAGTTATTCGTGATGTCTTTGAGAAATTTCTGTATTGCTTCTGAGTTGAAGGTTAATGTTGAGAAGTCTAAGATGTTTGTCTTCGGGAATGTCCCTCACACCAAACAGGCAAAGTTTTCAGATATTTCTTCTATTGCCTATTCCTCTAACTTTGGGAAGTATTTGGGCTTCCCCATTCTCCAGGGTGGAGTGAAGAAGAGTGACTTTGACTTTGTAGTGGATTCCATGAAACAACGTCTTTCGTCTTGGAAGGGTAAGTTGCTTAATAGAGCTGGTCGTACTACTCTTGCCTCCTCAGTCCTTGCTACTATTCCATCCTATTGCATGCAAAACCTTTGGTTCCCTCAATCGGTGTGTGCCTCTATCGACTCCATTGTCCGGAACTTTGTTTGGTCTGGCTCCGGTGACCGTAATGGGTGGAGCTTGATTTGTTGAGATAAAGTGGCTTCACCTCGACGTGTTGGTGGTTTGAGTTTTCGCTTAGCCTGCGTCTCGAATATCACTTTGTTAGGGAAACTGTCATGGGCCATTATTCATGATGATGATAAGCTCTCAGTTAAAATGATGCGTCAAAAATATTTGCGAGGGCCATCTATATTTAATGTTAATGTTTCGCCAGCCAGCTCTTATTCTTAGAAATCTATTATGCGTGCTTTTAATCATTTGAAGGATGGATATAAGGTGTGTGTGGGAGCTGGCGAGGTGTCTTTCTGGTATGATCGCATGCTTTCAGATGGTTTCTTATGTGAAAAGCTCCCTTACGTTAATACTCAAGATACTACCTTGCTGATCAAGGATGTGTGTGTTAATGGTGCATGGAATTTTGATCTGTTAGCCACTGTGTTGCCTAGCAAATTAAAAAATAAGTGCTCCTTAGTGCACGTTAACCCATCTATTCAAGATCTTCTTATATGGGCTGCTAATGTTCATGACTCTTATTCTTCTTGCTCTACGGCGTCTTGGCTCCAAGATCTTTGGCAATCTCGACATTATACTCCTCAAATTGCTTGAGTTTGGCGTCAACCAATTACTGACAGTATGGCCTTTATGTTCTGGCTTTGCTTACTTGGAATTCTTCCTACGAATGTGCTTCGCTACCACCGGATCCTTTTGGCATCTGCTATGTGCCAGTGTTGTGGCTTGGCTGATGAAACCATTCTGCACTGCTTGCGTGACTGTGCTCATGCGAGAGGTATTTGGGGCGGCGTTGGTTTTCGTGAGGACGCCCAGTTCTTGGATAATAACGTTGTTTCTTGGGCTTATAGCTTCCTGAAGAATGGCAATGGAATCTTGTTCGCTTGCATCGCGTGACATGTGTGGTGCGCTCGTAATAAAGCTATTATTAGTGGTAAGTTCATGTCTAACTTTGAGACCATTTCAGCGATTCATAGCGATGCCTCCGGCTTGCTACAGCAGTTGAACACTTCTATCTCGCGGGTTTCCTTGAAAAAAATAAGTCTATTGGTGCGCTCCGAGGGAGAATCAAGTGAAGTTGAGTATCGACGGTAGTTGTATTAGCAACCCAGGTCCAGCAGGGGCTGGCGGCCTCCTCCGTAATCACTGCGGAGAGTTGCTTCTAGGCTTCTACGAATCTCTGGGCGATTCCACGAGTTTTCATGCGAAGCTTGTCGGCCTCTATTGTGGTCTTTTCCTTACATGGGAACTTGGTTATCGTGATGTTGTTTGCCACTCTGACTCGCTCCTTGCGGTGGAGACTGTCAAGCTGGGTGTCGGAAATTTCATCTTTACGCTGCATTGATCCAGTCCATCAAGGAGCTCTTGTCTCGCAATTGGATTTGTTGGTTTGAGCATTCTTATAGGGAATCAAACTTCTGTTCTAATGCCCTCGCGAAGCTTGCATTTGGTGGTGCTTTTCCTCTTACAGTGATCCACTCTCCTATCCCTCAACTGTCTAGTTTGTTGTTGGCTGATAGAGTAGGAGTTGTTCACTTTAGATCCCTTCCTTCTTAGTTTTTTAGTTTTTATTTTTAATTATTTTTCCGATGTACCAAAAAAAAATAAAAAACTTAATTATTATAAAATTTTAGTTAATTATATAATCCACGCATTAGTTAATTAAATTTCATTCATCAAAATATGTATATATAAATAATTGCAAAGATAAAACCAAATTTTAGATACTCAATTCAATAAAAAATGACAACTAACAATAGATTTTAAATTTTAGATACTCAATTTTTTTTCCTTTTTTGAAAGGTGATACTCAATTTTATTTGAATGGTATATGCTTCAAATTATGTTTTAACTACAAATGAATAAAAAAGAAATTAGAATTTAATGAATTTTTTTAGTTAATTATTTTAATAAAAAATTTTACATGTAATATCATTTCAAAACTCATTAATCATTAATAAGATTCTGATATATATAAAACAAGCATACATTACAAAATTAAACATATAATTTTACGATTTCTCTATTTCTCTATTTAAAGAAACTACATGCTCTTTTTAATTTGCTATAACTTTTTTTGTAAAAAAAATTATTTTAACTTAAACATTATATTGAAACCGAGAATTGTGAAGGTTGAATGAGGAACATTAATCATGTGTGTTGGTAACATATTTGGTGGTGCCAAACAACTACATTAAATACTATCATCAGTAGGCCAACTATATATATAGCAACTTCTGGTTCAACACATCTAGAAATAAAACTACATGAAAAATGAAGTGGTGTATTATGTGGTTTTTAAAGGAAGGAGGGTATTATACAAAGTGGTTTCATGTACATGCTCAATTGTATGGCTTCAATCTTTCTTATCATGAGACTTTTCTAACCCGGTAAAAAGTTGATGCAGCATGACTCATACCTGGCATCTAACAAAAAAAGACGCTTGTTCACTCAACACGAATTGCATGCTACACAATATCCAGTCCAATTTATTGATAAATGTTGGCAACCATATTACTTTTTAAATCGTTTCTTAGGGGATATTATCAATAACTACTTCTAATTATTTGTTAATCGCAGATGACTTGCCACCTTATCTCTAGCACCATAGCATGCAACAATGGTTACAGAATGCTTGTTTTCGTTTAGGGCTAGATCCACCAAGGTACACATCGCAACAAACAATAACAGTCAATAATTCTAAATATCACTCGTTTCGAGCACCAATTGCAACACATAAAATTGGGAAACCACCAGTGTTGAAAAGCAGATATGCGAAATCCAAATACAATGCTCGCGAAGATGTCGCAAAGTTGTTGCTAGACCGTCTCTGCGCAAGTACGGGCGAACCAATTATTGACTTTAACTACAGTAACATCAACATATTAGAAGACAAGCTTAGCACGTTGCAAGTTCAAATCAGGAATCTATCAATGGAAAATGCTACTCTAAATGCAGAACTCAGGCTTGCTCTATCTTCTAAAAAATGTAATTGCAATGAAAATCAATAACCTATCAACGAAATAGCATGTGTTTGCCACTGTATTGATTACGTCCCTGACCAAAAAATTGATTTTATATAATTTATTTTGTGTAAAATTGATTTCTAATATGATTTATGTTTAGCGAAATTTTTCTCAAGTTAAAACAAACATAATTTATCATATAGTATGCACAACATAAATGGAAACAAGTTTTTACGTACAACTCTATCCATTGGTTGAAAGTCTGATGTTGACTTTTTATTATTTAAATAATAAATTAATAGTGATTAAAAGAGTTTTTCATAGTAAACTATTGGCTATAAAAATAATAAAAGTGGTGAAAATCAATAAATATAACATTAATAATGTAAATGTCACAAATATTTTAAAACACCTTTTGAATTTTCTTTCGAGACAATAGTTTTCGAAATAGACATTATGAGTTATAGTTGCATTATATTTCATCCTTAAATTTATTACTACTATTTGTTTTACTTCATTTTATTTGGATTCAAAGCTTAAGTACATCAATACACCCATAATGTTGCAATACATTATGTCACGTCAACTCACTGCCGCCTCACTCTACATCATTCATGTACCAATGAGATTTTGCATCATTCATTAAATGTGCACAGTACATTCCAACCCACTTGGCGTGTTGGAGGGAAAAAATTTGGCGGGATCCACATAAAATTACCCACAAATCTTGTTGTGATGATCATTTCCAAACAACAATTAATGTGAGCCTGTATTTACAACTACCCTCAATTCATTCAAAATAGTTTATCTAAATATGTTATCATTTTATTTTATATCATTTTATTTTTAGATGGTAACGGGTACTCACGGATACTTGGGGTATTGTATTCATTAATAATTAATTATAAATTTATTTAAAATTAAAAAGTCATACGCCTAAGATTTTAAAAATTCCTCTATCTCTGTTATTTTTAGCCGATAACGGTACTCACAGATACCCGGGGTATTGTATTCATTAATACTCCCTCCGTTTCAAAATATAAGAACCTAGCCGTCTTTCACACAGTTTAAGAAAAGTCTTATTTTATAGATTTTTTAAAAAAATAGTTATTGTATTCCATATTTTTAGTGGGAAGATGTGTAAATAGGGGTAAATTTGAAAAAATTTAATAAATTTGTGTTGTATTAAGTGCGGGTGCTTTTATTATGGAACATGAAAAAAAACGGCTAGGTTCTTATACTTTGGAACGGAGGGACTAATTAATTATAAATTTATTTAAATTTAAAAAGTCATACGCTTAAGATTTTAGCCTGTTATGAGTACTCACGGATACCGATGGGTACTCGAAATTAAAAAACAATTGTTTTGAAGTACGGGAAACATTACCACGATAAATTACTGGATACATTACCACAAAAATACCAATTGTTTTACAACATCATTACAACACCACTCACTATAAACTTAAAAAAATAACACGGAAAAAAATAATTAAAGTTCAAATGACTCATAACATACGGGGACACAATATTAAACTTAACGAAACACACAAAATGATCATGTTAGACATACAAGCTTTCAAAACGTTAAACGTAAACCCAACCCCAAAGACATACTAAAGGTAATTCACCATATCAGTTATCTGCCTTTAATTGTTCATCAATGAGAAGTGTCTTGCAATAAGAATAGTAAACAACATGCCAACCAGTTGCTTCCACAAGGTCATCCAATAACAATAATGTCATGTTCTCTTTAGCAAGGTATTCACTCATCGCATAGTTTCCTAGTCGAAGTGGGCAGCTTAAGAACTTATCCTTGGTGGGGATAGATGCATACCATCGATAGTATGTCTGGTCCTCCACCATGCAAAAATCACAACTAAAATACTTTGGTTCTGGTAGCTGCAGTGTCTTACAAGCTTGACTCAGCGTTTATTGCATGCAATAGTATGCCAACGGTGGTTGTTCAATCTGACCCTCCTTCAAACTTCCCTCGTTCAGGTTTAGATTAGCAAAACCTATTAATTATTTATATTTATTATAATAACTTCATCTAATAATTTGTAGTGGTAATTAATAAATTGCAAAATTTATAACACAATTGACAATTACCACTTAAAATGTTTGTATCTGAACTTGCACTTGAACTACTTGATGCTAGAGCGTATGAGCCAGTCGATTTGTTACCAGTGGTGCTATACGTTGCATGTGCATACATAGGCCTAAACTTGACCCACGCTTCCTCCGCCGCCTCCCGCATATAATATCATTTAAAGACATTACACCCATAACGCAACACTTGAAAGTTACAATCCTCCCAACTAGTATTTATTCCAAGGGTTCTTCCATTGAGGACAACATAAAATGAGTAAAACTACGGACTCATGAGAACATGACCATACTATATATAGGGAGGATGGAGAAGTGAACAATATTTATGATACAAGCATTGGTTGTTCAACCAATGCAATTCAATTGCCTCACATACTCACCATATACAATGCAACAAATAGTGCGGGAGAAATTTTTTTTTATTATTATAACGTGATAATTTTTTTATTTACTACCATTTTGTGTAATGTCCGGATTATTTAACTGTTTGAATTAATTTATTAACATAAAACTACATTTGGTTTTTATCAACTTCATTTTCGTATTATGCATTTTTGTTGCATGCATTTTAGTAAAACCTAGTAATCATTTACTACTATTGAAATACATTTTAGAATAATGCAAACACATTTTTTAACTACACATTTTAAACCTGTCTAGAAATCGTTGGGGCTTTGCACTGCTATTATTAGATAATTTTACACACTAGATTCTACTATGTACTAATATATGTCACAAGTGACAAAAAAGAACAATACTAGAAGATTGTGTTTGGTTTTCCGTTAGTAAAATTTGGTTCGGTTAAAAGTAAGTTTGCTGAAAGTAAGTTGAGTTCAAAGTTAGTTTAGTTCAATGGAATATATGTTTGGATATTTTCAGCTAAAAGTAAGTTTAATAAACTGAAAATTGTTTGGATATGAAGGTAAAAATACTTTTAATAGTTGTAGTATTGCCCAAGCAACTTTTCCTCAACCCAAAAGGAGAGACAAGACTTCATTCAACCAAACCAGCTTTCAAAGGCAGTTTAACTTGACTCAACTTATGCAAATTAAAAACTAAACAACTTTACACATTGTTACATGCACCCAAAAGTGCTTTCGCTCAACCAAAATATAAATTACTATATACTATAACTTTCAATACTATTTTATATCTCCAAAATATAAATAATATTAATTTTTCCTTATTTTTTACTATATTTATTTGACTAGCAAGTGCCTTAAGAGTATTGTTTAAATTTTTAGCTTTATTTTGGGTTAATTATATGCATAGATCCTTCTTTTTTCCTTATTGTCCGAAAAAAATGTTAACAAACCAATCTTTCCTTCCTCTTTTAACGCTGACATGACATCTTAGACTGACACTTACTATTACCTACACCTGCTTACAACAATAAGGATCAACTACAAAACATAAATATACCTGGACCTTCCTTTAAAGTTGCTTGCATGGTATTTTAAGTTTGGCGGGAGCAAAATTAGCTCGCTCACTCTTAAAATCAATTTACATACATATAGTATATAAAAAAATTCATTCATAATTAATAATTATTATTTCTGTTTAGATTCAACATGGATCCAAATTCAACGACGAAGTATTACATACAAAAGCTATGAAAAGTTGCTTCCATGTATAACACGTTTAAACATGATAAATGCTCTCAAACGTAGATCCACATTTCTAACCAAATAATATGTCATTATGGTCTGACAACTTAATTAGTTTTTTTTTTTAAATTGTTCACATGAACGTATTAAAACCGCCGATAGAACATTGTACCCACACACATATGTCCTAATATGCTCACAAACTAACCTACAAGACTTATAAATAGTATAAATGTTAATTACTACTTGTATTTCAGATTATTATACTTTTTTTTACATTTTTTGTATTTTAAAATATCCGCAGGGATGCCCTTGACATTACCTCTAATTACATTCGCTAGCGTTTACTAAACATGCATTAGTAACACTAGGATCATCATCATCATGCCTATCCTAATTGCCCTTGACACACACTAATTGAGGATCAAAGTAGTATACCTATTAATAACACATTAATAAATCTAAATAAACTCACTAGCATTTAGTTCATATTAATTCATAATTAACCCTAGGATCATCATCATCCAATTAACATGAGGTGCCTAACCTAATTGCCCTTCACACACACACTCACTCACTCACTCGTTGAGGATCAAACTATTAACGAAATCTAACAATAACACATTACTACCTCTAATTACATTCGTTAGCGTTTACTAAATATGCATTGGCAACACTACGATCATTATCATCATGCCTATCCTAATTGTCGTTGACACACACACACTAATTGATGATCATAGTATACCTATTAATAACACATTAGTACCTCTAATTGAGGATCAAAGTAGTATACCTATTAATAACCCTAAGATCATCATCGGCCAATCAACACGAGGTGTCTAGCCTAATTGGCCTTCACAAACACTCAATAATTGACGATCAAACTATTAAACCCAATAACAACGGTTTACTACCTCTAATTACATTTACTTGCGTTTACTAAATATGCATTACTAACCCTACGATCAGCGTCATCATCCAAATATATCATAACCCTTTACAATCACATGTGCTCATCCTTTAACACAATTAACCTAAAATCTAAATAATCTTTCTAGTATTTATTGGATTTGTCTTCTTTGCCCTTACACTCACACGTGCTCGTCCTATTTTTTTTTTCCAACCAAATTTTATTCAAATTTCTTAGTTTTTCATACTTTATACTACTAATAATTCTTACTTGTTTTTAAATTGGTATTATACTAATATTCTAATGATAGACTATACCGTTCATGAAAAAAAACATTCACCACGTCACATGAATATCAAATATACCACACAAATTAACTGCCAAATATTTAACTTTTTTTTCAATTTTAATTTAAATATATTTTTTACCTTATATATTTCTTTTAACTTTAATTTTAATTATTCTTATATTAAATAGATATATTCAATAACTATAAAATCAGCATTCCACTTGGAATTTTCAATATATAAAATCTCCACAATTTATGTCATCAACATCAATGGTTCACATTAATTATCTAGATCCTTCCCTCATCATCCAGTGGCTCACCCTCCTCCTATCCATCCATTTTCTTTGATCTACATCAATGGTTCACATTAATCTATACTTTACATATTACCAAAATCATTAATTTACCGTGTCCTATTAGAGGTCCTTTTGTTGGCAATTCTTTAATTCATTATTAATTACAGATGTGATAAATAACCACCACTAGTTACACAACTCTACGCAACTCTTCAATGGCATCCTCAACATCCTCCAAACCAGATTTCGTCATGCTCATAAATTCTGATACCGAGATCGACTACTTCGACTCCACGGCCGATACCGACAGCGACGACTGCGATTGGCCGGCCAGTGATGATCCACATGTTGGATGGTATTTAAATGTAAAAAAAGCAACGACAAGGAACTTGTTGTTAATGCTTTCTCTCCCTTTTCACATCAATTCTTTCTTTAACAATCTCCATCATCATTTTCAGAACCTAATTAACATAATTTTCCTCTTTTTTTCATTTATAGCTTATCCCTGCGTGTTTTGTCCAGAAAGTTATTAAGCCTAATTAGACTGAGATAACTCTATACAACAAGCACGGGAAAACGGCTAAATGTCAACTACAAAGGCGCCCTGAGAGAAGCCCTTCTGAATGCTACATCAAAGGCCCACAATGGTACCGCTTTTGCTACTATCTAAATCTGCGACCAGGAGATCAACTCGACCTTACTTGTAATGGAAACGCCTACGTGCTCGAAGTTTACGTCATCAGAAAATACAGAGGATGAATGCTTGCGCCTGCTGCTTAGTACTTGTCTTTCTAGTGTCTTCGTTTTGGAATTAGGGTTCTTAGGTTCTCTATTTGGTGTCGTCTTCATCATGCCCTTTTGGTTTTCTGTTTTTTTTTCTTTTTTTATAAAACCTCCACCTTCAACTACTCCCCCAACCGTTATGTTATTAATAATAGTCTATATATAAATATAAGTAATGTTCAACTTATTATTGCCTTCATTGTAAATTATTGTTCATCGTTCAATTATCTGTGTTTTAATGGAGGGAGCAAGTGATAATCGCAATTTCGTACCAAATTGATTTATAGTTCAAAATTCTTTTCTTTTCTTTTCTTTTTTTTCTTTATTCCATCCAATTTTTTTGCCCAACTTTTAGCTATATCAGGCCCATGAATTAATCCGTTAATTGGGTTTCACCAAAAATACAAAACCGCTAAATGGGTTTACAACAAAAAAAAACCCTATATGGGTTCATAATCCACATTGCATAAAAAAATACCCCATTTTACAAAAACATCTATTCAAGACCGTATACACAAAAAAAATCTAGCCCACCTACTTCTCTTAATTCTACCAAAATATTTCCCCATCTTTTTGTCATTAATGGATTTCGGGTCAAAGAAAAATTGACACCACCTACTTCCCCGCGCCGTCAACACCCATGCTTCCCTTCCCTTCCCTTCGACCTTCTTCCGCAAAGTCACCGCCGTCAGCACCTTCGCTGTAAACAGCATCTCCAGCGGCATCGGCTTCATAAATACTACTTTCATCCGCCGGTGCTCTGTAAATCCTCCCTTGTCAACACCTTCGCGGTCAGACCGTCTACACCTGGGCTACCTCTCATCGATTCCCCTCCATTTCCACATCGTCTTCTTCGACAATTGTCGTTGATTGCCACATTGTCTTCTTCGACACAACTGGTTCATCGGGACAGACCACACCATTAATTCCACCCACCGTCCACACCAATTTTTTTTTTCTGAATTTAAGGACAATAAAGGACACACTTGCAAATATCACTACTAACAATACATACAGTCAAATTAAAACACAATTTTTCCATTTCAGTAACCGGTCAATACCATCTAACCGTCCCTTTTATTTTATATTATATCAACGGTTAGAATCTCTTCTTGTGTATCAATACACAAAATTCCATTAGTGTATGTTAAGTGAGACCAAGTTTGAAACAGAGCAAGATATGGAATCATAGAGCAAATGTTGTGGTTAAAATACTTCTTCCCCTTTTCTTTACTTACACTTTTTTTTTGTCTTTTTGAAGCACTCTTCGTTACTTACAAAAAGAAATTTAAAAAGTTAATTTGTTTGGATCTAAAACAGAAAAAAGGCATAGGTGAGTTTGTTTTTAATTCTTCTTTGTTAGTTATTTTAATCCACGAGAAACACAAGGTTCTTGCTGGTATTTTAATTTTTTTATCTTAATTATTATTGCTCAAATTTTGTTGATATTTGTGTTTTAGTAGATTCAATGAATACGCTCATGCTCTTGCTCAAACTCTTACTTAATTTCTAAAGCCACCCAAGGTTTAATCTCTCATTTCTTTATTTTGAATTTTAGTTTGTTCCAACTATTTTGTTGCAAGTTGAGGTTTGTATAATTTGGGGTTGTATATATGAGTATCAAGCATCAATTTTTTATTGGGCTTCAACAATAGGCATTTGATTTGTTTTGCAGAAAAAATGCCATCTAAGTTTTCTGACATGGATGCGACGGGGTCTTTTTTGGTTGGCTGATGGAGTGGTGAATGTTGGAAGGTAATGCCATTGGTTTTTTTTTTCATTTACCATTTTGATGCAATTGAAACTATCTTTAACTGATAATATTTGTTAGATTTTTTATTTTATTTTTCACTCCCTTCTCATGCATTGTTATTTGGATCAATGTTGTTTTAAAATGTGAGCATTATGGTGGAAGTATAACATGAAAGCAAATATATATACCATGAGTAGTAAGATTATCATATCCATTCTTATTTTGTTCCTTTGATTTGTTTGAATCAGTTCAACAGTTGACTCCATTTTTTTAAAAAAATATTCTTATGTACTTTCACATGTGCTAAAAACTCCAGTGTCATTGGACATACTTGATCACATATTTAATGGTTCTAAAAAACCAATTGATAACGGTCCGTCCATATTACCTGAGGCTTACTTGGACATATCAAGTATATAATTTCTTCTTAAAAACTCTAAATCTGTATGTTTATCTTTGTCTTTTTTTAAATTTGGGGTGTTGTGCAGTTTAATTGCTCTGGTGTGCAGTTTAATTCTTGCATTAAAACTGATAAACTAGGAACTAGGATGCATATGACATCATTTTAAGGTTATACACAAGTAACAATTCAAGATGTGTATAACGAATACCAATGTGAACAAACTACAAAAGTTTAGCAAAGTATTATACCATTTACAATAAGTCAAATGACTATAAAACAAATTTTCAGAAACGCAAAATATTCCTTCTTAAAGATCAGTTTTTATAGAAATGGCCTTTCTGAGGTTAAGCTTTTCACTGGACAATAGTCTAGATGTGGCAATTCAATAATCTAATTCAAAAACAGAAACATTTATTTTAAAACTGAGCAACATTCTCTCTTTTCTACACCTTCAATTAAATTCATCTTTTACCATTGAAAAATGAACCTAAGATTTATATCCCAAATGACATGCAATAATTGATCTCTTCTGGTCTACTACTGAATTATTATCAAGTGTATAGATCATGTTAACAAACTGCTCAGTGAGTTGTATTCCTTACTACTGTTCTTTAGTAAACCTTCAAGCATTGGCTGTCAGTCTATTAGAAACTTCTTAGAGTGTGTTTGAATTAACGGTTAAAAATTAGATTATTTCAAGAATCGATTATGTGTATAATTGACTATTGTTATAAATGATGATAACATAATTTTTATTTGTGTGTTGTTGAAAATTAATTTTGAAGATAATCTTTTGGATGGTATAAAAAAGACTTTTTATTGTAAAAATTTGAATTGCAGAAAAAGAAAGTAGATGAAAACAAAAAACTTTAATAAAAAAGCTCCAAATTCTTGCTTATTTAGAAAAAGCTTTTTATAGTTATAACAAAATAATCAAAAATCGTAATCAATTTTGAAAAAAAAATTGAAATATCATTTTAATTCAACTAAAAGTTTTTTTTTTTCATTCCTTCATCTACCACTAAGTTGTATCATGTATTCCTTCCTGATATTGCTTTAGTTTTATAATTTTGAATTCTTTATAGTCTTGCAAGGATTTAACTGTACTTCTTTAGGAAACAAGTTTAAATATTTAAACTTCCTCCACTTTCTCATTTAGTTTCTTACCATCTGTCTTTCTAAAAATCTTGACAATTTAGTGTTTTATATTTCTAAATGCAGGCAAGTTCATAGGAAGAGTAAGCAAAAAAATGAGAAAAAAGAAATAAAAGTGAATAAAAAATCTACTTATAAAAATGAATGCAAAAAGTTTAGGCTTTTATAGTTTTATTCATTGTAGTGTTTAATCTTTTCCCTTGTCATTTTTAAAAATGTTTAGCTATATATTATACTTTTTTAAATTACTCTTATTTCTCATTGTTAAGAGACATTAGACTCACTATGAAGATTATCCTTTAAGTGGTATCATGATACCCTCTTTGCTCATTATGAAAACACTTATCATATATTTAATTCAGTTTGCATCCTATAATGATAATATAATGATAATATAGAATGTACTAGGAGCTTAAGGTGGGAAATTAAGAATTTTTCAAATGCATGTATTAGAGTAAATTTTTTGTGTACTTATTTATCTCTTGAAATGTGAGGTTGTAGATGGCACTAACTACATGCTCAATTTTATTTTTCTTTAACCTCAGTTATCTTATAAAATTTTATTTGGGTGTTTAGTCGGATGAAATGATTCTCACTTTAACTATGAGTTCGATTCTCGCAATACCTCTAGTTTGAATTCTTATGATAATGATGATATATTTGGGTTATAAGCATTAATATGGAAATATTAATAACTAATGGTCTACTATTGATAACATATTGAACAATAATGATAGCTCTTATAGTGTTTGATATATATTTGACACTTATATATAGAATTGTGAATAAAAATGAGTTGCAATTTCATGAGGAGTATATGAATTAACAAGATCTAAATATTATGCATCTCTTGTTGACTCATGGAGATGACAAATGTTAGCTTTGTCTCAAATTATTTTAGATAATGAAAAAATTAAAATAAAAACAAGTGCTAAGTATGAAGTCACGCTTCTTTTTAGGTGTCAAGTAAGCAACTCTGTGGTGACTTAAATGACATTGCTCATTACTGAACATGAAACATTAATTGCCACTTTAAGTTGGACCTTTTATCTTCTATCCATATTCGAATGTAAGCTTTTCCCTTTGCCTTCTTGGCTCCCAGAATTATAATATTCAAATATATATTCGAATATAGACTTTCCATATTCGAATATAAAGTGCTTGGCTTTTGTATTTAACATACAGAATCTGTATATACGAATATATATTCGAATATGGACTTTTCATATTTGAATACATATTCGAATATAGTGAACGTTTGAAATGTTTTTAAGTTGCTTATTTGCTTCTCTTTAAAGGGGGCTTTGACCACACTTATTACACACACCCTTGCAATCAATCATTGAAAGAAAAAGGCATTTATTCCTCATTTTCTTTGTCAATCACTTAATCAAGGGTCTTGTGTTTTTTTCTTAAAAGGCTTTCTTTGTCCTCTTTAATCCTTGTTTGATTCATCATACAAAGAGCCTCATTAATCAAATACTCTAAGTGTTTCAACTTGTATCATTTATTCTCTTGAGTGAAGGTGAGGTATCCTTCAAGGTAGTTGTTAGGGTGAGCAGTTCTTAGTTTGAGGCTCTTGCACATTGGTGGGGTATCCAATGGTGAAGAGTGTTCTTAGTTTGTAACTTGTTTAAGTTGAATACAAGAGTTTTTGTGCAGTGCAAATTTAAAGACTGAGCATAGGTCACAAGGAGGCTTGGTCAGGTATCAAACCAAGTGTCTCTCATTTTAGAACATTTGGTTGTGTATGTTACAAACACATGCCTGATCAATAGAGAAAGAAGTTAGACGTAAAGGGTGTCAAGATGATACTGGTTGGTTACCACTGCACAAGGGCATATAGATTGTATGATCATGTGGCTAAAAGAATTGCTGTCGGCCGTGATGTCATCTTTGATGAAGGGTGAGGATGGAATTGGAGCTCAAACTTTGATACTAGGAACACAATAGCTTGGATCACTTCTAAGGGAGAAGAAACACATGATGGGCGTTAGAAGCTGAACCAAGCAACAGACCACAAAGGCATAGGCAGGTTTCAAGGAGACTTGCTAAGTATGAAATATATGATGACAGACAGATAGATGATGATGGTGAACTAACCAGTGAAGGGGGTGAGTTGGCTATGATGGTACTCAAGGCTGAGGCAGAGCCTATCAGTTTCAAGGAAGCCATTAAAGAATCAAGGTGGACTGCTACTATGAGAGAAGAACTTGCTTCTATTGAGAAGAATGAGACCTGGTAGCTCTATTACCTCCCAAGAGGCAAGAAGCCCATTAGTGTTAAGTGAGTTTACAAGGTGAACGAAAAGCCAAACGGTGAGGTAGCTAAATACAAGGAAAGGCTAGTTGCAAGGGGCTTTTTCCAAAAAGAAGGAATATATTACAATGATGTCCTTGCACAGGTTGCAAGGATTGAGACTGTGAGATTGATTATGGCAATTGCAAGCTACAAAGGATGGCCACTTCATCAAATGGATGTCAAGTCAGCCTTCCATAATGGTTGGCTTGATGAGGAGGTTTATGTGTCACAACCCCCGGGCTTTGAAATGAAATAACAACCATACAAGATGTATAAACTGAGAAAGGCATTGTATGGATTGAAACAATCACCATGGGCTTGGAACAAGAGGATAGACAGCTTCTTAGCTGAGTTGAAGTTTATAAAGTGTAAACATGAACATGGTGTTTATGTAAAGTATGAATCTGCAAAAGACTCGTTGATTGTATGTCATTTTGTAGATGATCTTTTGGTGACAGGAATAGCACTTGAGGACATTATGAGGTTTAAGCAATCGATGTAAGATGAGTTTGAAATGACTTATCTAAGAAGTTTATCACACTTTCTAGGATTAGAGTTCAAACAAGTTGACTCAAGTATACTTATGCATCAAAAGAAGTATGCATCAAGTGCACTCAAGAGATTTAAAATGGCTGATTGCAATTCAGTGCTCATACCAATGGAGGTTGAAACCAAACTCACGAAGGAAAGTGATGAAAGGCTGGTAGATTCTACACTCTACAAACATATAGTTGGGTCACTAAGGTATCTATGTCATAGTAGACCTAATATTTGCTATATAGTTGGATTGATCAGCGGGTACATGGACAAACCTAAGGTGTCACACATGATTGCAGCCAAACGTGTGTTGAGGTACATCAAGGGAACCATGGATTTTGGAGTGTTCTATTCTAACAGCAGCAAGTGCTATAAAGGTGGCATAGCTGGGTTCACAGATTCAAGCTGGAGTCGAAATGTTGACGATGGAAAAAGTACAACAGGATATGTTTTCATGTTCTATGACTCATCTGTTTCTTGGAGCTCAAAGAAACAACAATGTGTGGCTTTATCCTCATGTGAAGCCGAGTACATAGCTGCATCTTTAGGTGCGTGTCAAGCAGCAAGGGTGAGGAATTTAACGGCAAAACTGAAGATCAAGGAGAAGACACCGTAAAGCTGTGGATAAACAAAATATGTGCAATAAGTTTGGCCAAACATCCAACCGCGCATGGAAGCAGCAAGCATATCGACATAAGATACCACTACTTGAGAGATCAAGTGTTAGAAGGAAAGCTTGAAGTAGAGTTCTGTAACTCAGGAAACCAGAAAGCTGACGTGATGACTAAAGCACTGAATGTGATCAGATTTAAGCAAATGAGAGAAATGCTTGGGATGAAGATGCTTAGTGAACGGAATTAGGGAGAGTGTTGAAATATGTTAGTTAATTCAGTTACCAAGTGTTTTTGAATAGAGGATCTTTTAGTAACTTTGTAAACGTAATAAATGTACTTTAAGTGACTTACAAGTTTAATGTTTTTGCAACTCGGTCCTCTTGTAATACCCTTAATTCTATTATAATAAAGTATTAAGAAAAAAAAAATGCAAAAGACTTATATTAAATATAGTACTTTTAAAATACATGAAAAAACTTAGTTTATGAGTTACATCTTAAAATACTTGGGAATAGAAACATAACTTAAATTGAAATAATCCTAAACTTTTAAAGGACTCGATCTAGCAGACTTGACTCAGGACTTCTTCAAGTAGGCTCCTTACGAAGAGTAAAACTTAGTGACAATAGTATTTTTACAAGATCAATCGAACTACGACATATCCAGCCATAACTTGAGTGAAAGTTGTGGAAAACACTCCCTTTAACTTTTCGGAAAATATATAGCATTGATAGAACATTCATGACATTTATAATATACGGAGTGTGGTGTTACCAAGCGCATAACTTGCTATCCACCTTTCGTTGCAACTTAGGTTTAATTCTCATCTTTTAACCGTTGTCTTTTCACTTTGGTTCTCAAATCATAGTCTAGTCTAGTCTTAGCTTGAGTACGAAGCCGAGTAAAAGAGCGTCTCTTTTTACTCTAAAGGGGTGCCATGAAGGCCAGTCAGTCGTATATCATGAAATTGTTTGGGAACATTTAAGTATTTTCAACATATTCTATTCAAACATAATCTTTAACCAAAGGTAACATAGTCTTTAGCCCGAAGGCAACATAATCTTTGGTCTGACGGCAACATAGTCTTTGGCCCGAAGGCAACCTTTTAATTTTTATGTTTACTATGCTGAAACAATCATTAAAAAGTGGAACATATTTGAATTTAATAATTGAAGACATTATAATCTAAACATATACTCTAGCATATCATATTTCATTAAAATACACATAAAACATTTAAATAATAGACATTATATATTTATGAAATATAAGCACCCAGGGAGTTTTGTTGGGATTTCTATTGTCACCTGTTACGATACTAGCCTTCTATTACCATCTTCTGTCCCTCTCTATTCCGTTCTCTTCTCTTCCTCATTTCTCTCTCTTTTCTTCATGTTTCTTTCTCTAAGCGTGAGACATGACGATGACTCTCTAACTTGGCTATTTATAGACTTTGTCTCTAGTTCTACTTTATCTTTTAATTCACCATTCTGATACTCTTATAATTTCGTTGTTATTATCTCTTATTTTAACTATTATTATTATTTAATATAATAATTATATCTCCTAACTGATGTCTCTTGTATCTCTCATAACTAATTAATTATTAACAATTTAATGAAATTCTTATCTATGAAACTAATTAATAAATTCATATTATATTATTATTTTAATATTAATCTACCTAATACAAGTAGGTTGTAACACATAATCAGATTATCTCAGATCTATTTGCCTTTCATTCTTATCTCAAACTTAAATTTAAACTTTATTTATTTAAATATCCTTTCAATTACCTCGGTCCATCCAATCATATCTCAAACACATATTTCTATTTTATTTTTAAATACCATAACTACTTACTTTTCGAACCAACACAACCACATATTTATTTCCATGAATGAAAGTATATTCTAAATCACTAGTCTCTCCTATTCTCATTATTAATAATTATCTATTTCTCAATTACTACCATCATTTAATTGAATTTCTTTTTAAGTTAAATTATCAAATTTATGATATTAGTAATTATGTCAATCTATAAATTTTGGGGTGTTACACCTCTGGTTGCTTGTATAAATACTAGGAATTAATCAATAATAGATGAAACTCTACACTGCCCTAAGGGTATTAGTTAAGGTTATTATAAGTAGAAAAATAATCATAAGAGTACAGTGTTCCGTCTCTCAGAAATACAAAAAATTACACATTCCAATATCTTTTTACTACATTTGAGTTCTTCAATAGTGCACTTAAGACACTAAATATTATTTACCAACTCTATGTCATTAAAACTCTCCGTTGTGTTTTTGTCCTTATCACTATGTTTTGAAACCTCCATATGGGAAAGCGTTCCAACATAGGATACATTTAATCCTACTTCATTTAGTGAACTATTTGTGGGGATGACTTCTATAGTCGAAGAACTCATTTGCACTATGTAAATTGATATTTATGACCAATTGAGGGCCCGTTAATTATTCCTTAAAAATAATTGATTATGATGGTGAGTAGAGGATTAATTATTTTTTAATTGATTATGATAAAAATCAGAAACATCTCAAAGAATTGAAGAAAGACATTTAGAAACAAGAAAATATCATTGCAATTGGGGTTTGATCTTGATGAAAGCAATACATCAATAAGAACGAAATTCAATAAATTTAGTGCATTATTTTTTCTCATTTTTTTAATTTCTTATATTCTAATTCTAATAGAATATATATTAATAAAGATAGAATATAGATAATAAAAAGATCAAAAAGTTTTTTTGAAAACGGTAAGAAAAAGACCTTTCCTTTTGTTAAAAGTTTTTCCGGTTAAAATGAAAAGAATCGCTTTTTAAATATTCTCTCTTCTATTATACTTGATTGTTTAAAAGCAGCTCAAAGTAGCTTTTTAAAAAAAAGCAAAAAATGTATAATAATTTAATGTAAGTAATGATCATCAATATATGTATACATATTCCATGACAAAGTTTCAAATGACATTAATAATAATGAGTGATAGTATTTCATGATGAGATAAATGTAAAACAGCATAGATAAATGAAGAGTGAGGACAACTTATGTAAATATTTATTAGTTGATAAAATCACCCGTTCATTTCTTTAAGTATTTTAAGGTGGGACGACCCAAATGAGAAACGTGATTTTATGTGATAGAGAAAAAAGTGTATATCAACCTTTACATCTTATTTTGAATGATTAAACATAATAACTTTCAAAGAGATATATAAGATTTTTTTTAAAAATCACATGACTTGTAAATAGTTTTAAAATTGTCCAATTATAGTGATTCATCACATTTTTTAATGGCCCACATTCACTCTTTTCAGTTTCATATAAAATTATCTTTCTCATCTGAATGGTCCCCTCTATACTAACTATGATAAATAATAAAATCATTTTCTGCATAAATTTAAAAAGTCAGATGAAAAACTGCACCCATAAGTAATCTATTAATTATTGTATATAGCATATAAGTCATAGACTCATAGTTTATTTGTAACATCACTTATGGTAAAATGTTGGAAAACACTTGTACAAGAAACAAAAGTAGATTATTCCAGAGGCTATGAAGCACTCAAATCACTAGTAGCAGAGTCTCTCAAATCGAGATCCTAAAAACACAAAAAACACTCTTTCCATCTTTAATTATTGTGTAAATAACAATTAACCTTTGAATTCCACATTACTATTAATTATAATTGAACAAACTTTTAAATTGGTCTCTGAGATTGTAAATGTCATGCAGATTAGTCTATGAGATTTTAAAAACCTCAAAATAGTCCATGACTTTACAAAACGACATGCATTTTAGTCTCTTTATCTATTAAACGACATTAAAAAAAACTAAATAGAAAATGACTAAAATGAATAGTTTTTTGGGAAGTCGGGGACTAATTTGAAGTTTTCATAATCTCAAGGACTAATCTGCATAACACCTATAATCTCAGGGACCAATTTGGAGGTTTACTCAATTATAATTTTATTTATGAAACTCCATCACTCCAGACATAACCGAGAAATCACTGCAAGCAACATGAAATCTGGAAAATCCAGATCTTTTGCATAAGCTCTCAAATTCTTTCTCTGTTCTTTCCTTTCCTGTTGTTGCTAAAAACATGAGATTGTCAATAGCACAAGTGTGTTTCGATATTCTGCTTGAATCTGGGATTTCTGGAATTATATAGTCCAGAACAATCACTTTTCCATGTTCTGGTAAGGCTTTGTGGCAATTTCTTAAAAACTTCACACATTCATCATCTGGCCAATTATGACATACTAGCTGAAATTACAAGATTTAGAAAACAAAGAAAATAAAGTCATAAATTAGACTTTTTTTTTTTTATGATTTTAAAATATATAATTGAATTCTGCTATATCTCACTTACTTTCAGTAAAATGGCATCACCCTCTGGAACACTCACAAACATATCTCCTCCAACGTGCTCAATCCCTTCAAGAATGAGTGTTTACCAATTAGTAATTTTGGACGAACTTATTCTTGTTTTTTTTAAATCATTCTTGTGTTTTTTAAATCAATAATAGTCAGTTTACTATATGATTTTATAAGGTAATTTTATATTAGTCCTTAACTTTAAGAGTTATATTTTTGTTCGTGATTATATAATAATTTTATTTCACTTTACACCTCTTAAAACTAACGTGAATAATTTTTTTTGTATAATGTAAATAATTCTTTGTATAATGTCATATAAACGATTTTATATAAAGTTAAAGACTAATAATCTAATATGAATAAAATAGGATTAAAAAATTATTTACAAAAAATTAGGATTAAAGTGAAACTTAAATTATGTTATAAAGTGACTAACTAAAATAATAATTTTAATATATTTTGTTTTAACATTGGTTAATTGTCTTTTTAAAATATAGACAAAATGGTATTTTTGGTCCCTTAACTGTTTGTACTAACTCATTTTCATTTTTGAACTTTTTTTATTCGTTTTAGTCTCTTAACTTTTATTTTGGATTCAATTTAATCCCTACTGTTACATCCATCAAGGACATTAATAGATAAAAACCATTTTTGAAAGGACCAAATTGAATTTAAAATAAAAGTTATGAGACCAAATTGAATCCAAAATAAAAGTTAAGGACCTAAATCAGATCAAAATAAAGTTAAGGAACCAAATTGAATTAACGAAAAAAGTTAAGGGATCAAAATGTCATTTTACCTAAAATATAATAGACTACATATACAAAAAAATAGAGATTATCTCGTGACTCCAACACACTTAACGTGTGTGGCAAGTATATCAATAAAGTGTTCACGGTTCGAACTCCAGAATTCACACTTCTCTCTCTCGTAGTAATCTCGCTCCTGTAAAAAAAGAAATTTGTACATATGTTTACCTGGAAGGGGTGGTGCATCTTTAACAACTTGAGGCAAATCAAAATTAATTCCTTTAATTGAAGGATACTTTGATATGATCTTTGTTAATGCTTGACCTACTCCACCTCCTACATCAACCAGTGTTGATATTCCTTCAAATCCTTTATTATACACTTTGAGAATCCTTTCCATTTCTAACGGTCCAGATTGACCCATTGCTTTGTTAAAAAGTTGATTCAATTCTTCATTTGTCTTCATATATTCATAAGATGGCATTCCATACACTTTCAAGAAATGATTTGTGTCATTTGGGTCCACTATTGCATCCTTTACATCTTTCCTGTTAAGAATAATCAACACATAAACACATTACAATCTATGATATATGGTGGAATTTATAATATACGTTAACATTAAAATATATCAACAGACTCTTTTTACTCCTGTTTGGGAATTAATACTATTTATCCATAAGTATTTTTATTTATAATAATTTCAGATTCAACGCAGATTTATAATAAACAAACTTTGTCTTAACAAAAATGTTGTTACAATTATTCTCAAAAAAAAAAATGAAAACATAATCAAATTAAATCTCATTATAAATAGAGAATAAGTTCAGTAAGGCTTCAGTTATTAGTGAGCTAAAAGAGTGACTAACAAAATCTCATTTTGACCACGTCATTTTAACTTTTAAAAAATTGAAACGTCACCAAAATTTATTTTTTGGTTTTGGTCTCAAAAAATGTTTTGTGTATACTCATTATAATATACAATTGATTTATTTCATTGATTTATTATTTTTATAATTTTAAAAAATTAAAAAATAAAATAAAAAACTTGATTTAACTAATATTAAGTAAATTGTCAACGGGGAATGGCTTGGATGGTATCCCATGATCACAAAGTCATGAGTTCGAGTTTCATCTCATTAAACTTAATCCTGTTTAGTAAGTGTGTAAATTCCACTATAAATTCTCATTAAGATGAGTGGGTAATATGCCCTGACAGTAGGTTTGCTCTTTAACTAAACTTATCATAACAAAAAAATATATTAAGTAAGTTATAAATGAATCATAGACAATAATGAATGTATGCGAATCATTATTACTAATGAAGTTCATGCATAATTTAGCCATTAAATTAACAAATTATGTTGGCGATATTATTAAATAAATAATAAAAATGGTTAATTACCAAAGATCATGATATGCTCGAGTGACTAATGCAGAGAGTGGAGACAAAGAGCCACCATTGTTGTCAAGTGCAAAATAAGCACCAACAGGTGAGAGAGCATAAACTCTTTCTTTCTTTCCATTTTCTTCATTGATACGAATAGAGCACTTGAGAAGAGAATAACTTGCCAAAAGTGGCAACATCCTCTCAAGCCTATTGGTCAATTGAGGGTGTTGTTGATGATTTGGAAGCAGAGAAGCAATTTCAGAAGGAGAGAAACAAATTGATGATGATGATGAACTCTGTGATCTCTCTGCTTTCGCGATTTTCTCGAACAAATCGAGATCAATCGCGGCATTTAGAACCGCAGGAAACACTCCACTGAAACATAGTACCAAAGCAGAGAGGTAAGCATCATCGACCTTTGCTACCTCTGATGACTCTGAGGTAGTAACCTGATCATGGTTTTTTTCAGTGAAATTTGAACTCATTTTTCTTTACTAGCCTTTCTCTTCTGTTATTCACTCTTTTTTCTTTGGTACTATTGCTTCATTTTTGTGCCCTTTATAAAGGGAAAATTGTCTCCATCATGTATAATAAAAGTCTTGAATTAGCACTTTACCTAACTCTATTATAAAATTCAGGTGGCTTTTAGGGTCGCCTTAGAATAAAAGAGATCATCGTAGTTTTTAATAAATTATATCACTTATTATAGTGAATTTTACCAATTTAACTGTTGGATTGACAATTTATTTAATGTATATCAACATATAAAAATTTAGGCAGTTTGAAATATGTTTGATACTTTATCTAACTAGTTTTAATTTGGCCTTATAATATATACTTGAAATATTTGTAGTTACATTACATACCTGCAAATTTTTAAATCGTTTAAATTTTTGACACAATTAATCTGCGGTATCTAAACTTTAAATCCAAAGGTTAAACTGGTAAAAACATGTCTCGAGGTCATGGTGGACCACCGTGGTCCTCATTCTTTGAGGACTACCATAAAAGACACCTAAAATTCAACAATGATAGGTATACATTCGTGAACATGTACAACTCATTTACAATCTACTTAATATTAATCAAATTAAATTTTTCATTATATTTTTTAATTTTTTAAAATTAAAAAATTAGTAAACTAAGAGAGTAAATGAATTGTACACTTTAATGAGTGTACACAAAATATTTTTCTATAAAATTTAGTACCCAATATATTCTAAGAATAGGTCAGATATTAATAATAATTTTCAGCCAACAATTTTTGGTCAACCCTAATAAAATAATAATATTTAGTTTTTTCAATAGAAAAATAAGAAAGAGAAGGAGAACAAAATATTATTATTTTATTACAATTGGTCAAATGTTAGCCAAAAGAAGTCAGCTGAAATCATTATTGATCGGATATCTTCTCGCAAACACCCGAACACCTAAATTAGTGACTATCCATGTTTATGTGTGATTAACATGTTTCCTACTTTTGCTTACAACGGAATATATAGGTTGTGTGAATGTTTGCTTTAGCTTTATGTTTATTAAACTTAATCCTTAGGTTCAATAAAACTACAACGCTCAAGTCGACGTGTAAACTTTATTTTGGTGTACAAAATTGAGATACCAACTCGATATAAGTAATCAACATAGTCAATAAATTGAGATATCGGTACATAACAACTCGATATAAGTAATCAACATAGTCGGTGAACTGAGATACCGGTACATAGCAGTGTGTAAAAGAAGAATTACCTAGTCTATAAACATGACGTTTTGTTTATTGTTTCCAGATAATCACATGCGCAAATGACACACAAAAAGTCAATTAAACTTTGATACTAATATAAATTTAAAATTGGATCTAACTAGTTTTCTTTTTTTTTTTTTGTCCTCTTTTATAAACAGAATATTGAAAGAGAATTGTCTACCAATGATATACTCTAAGAGCATGTAAGCATGTTTGGATGTGTATTTTTTCTTAAAAAAAGCTATAGTTGTTTTTTTTTTTTAAAAAAAAAAAGCTTTTAGAGTATATTTAAATAAATTTTGATTGTGGTTACTTTTTTTATTTTTTATTTTTTTTTCTATAATTTTTTTTTAAGTAAACAATACTTTGAAGTTTATTAAAAAAACTTTTAGTCTTAATCTACTTTTTTTTCTTCAATCATTCAAATTTTTACTGTCAAAAATAATTTTTATACTATTGAATAATATGAAAGATTATATTTAAAATCACTTTTCAACAACATATCTAAACAAGTCTCAGTCATGTAGCTCAGTAAGTAAGCGTATGAGGACATGCGTATATAATTAGTAGGGGTTCAATTATCGGTTGTACTATTTTTTTTATAAAAAAAACAAAAACAAAATAATTATGTTAGTCTATTTGAATTTTGGAACTTCAATGTCTTAAAGAAAAGTAAAAATTGTTGGCTTGACTGAACGTTGGGATGGCAATAATTCATGGATGTGTCGGATTCAGTTATGAATTTTCGTTTTGAGTAGGCTGGTTTTGTCATACATGGTTTGAATGTGTCAATTTTTTTTTTAAATCATTCAATGTGTTTATTGCCAATTTGCCATTGGCTTCTTATTGAAATTGAAATTTCATATGATTCCTCTTTATTTGTAAGAGTGTGAGACACTGAGATGTTACTAAAGTTCAAAATTAGATTAAGATAGCTTCCACACTACAAAAGTTTGATTTTTCCAAGTTATTTCTCAATTTATTCTCTTTCTTGTGAGAAAATTTTAGAAGAGTTATGTTGTTTTATTTAAGGTTGATTTTTTAAAATTAGTTTTTATTACAAGAAAATTTATAATTATTTATAAAATTTAGTTAGAAATATTTTTAGTGGTTAATTTATTGTTAAATTGCTACTGATTAACTATCGAAATAAAATTTCTTAGCTAATTTAGTAGCCACAAATTTGGAACTACTAAATTAGTTATCAATTAGTTATGAAATATAGTTACAGACTATTTTTGTAGCTAATTTATATCTAAATAGTTACTTATTAGCTACTAACTATAATTTCGTAACTAATTTTAATAGCTACTTATATTAGCTATTAAATTAGCTACTGATTAGCTATGATTGTAGAATTTAGGGTTTAGGGTACCAAAAAAAATCTTTAGTTAATTTGTATCTAAATTACTACTGATTAGTTATAGAATGTAGTTCCAAATCGATCGTAGCTGATTTGTAACTTAATAGCTACTAATTAGTTATTGAATAAAATTTCATAGCTAACATTTTTAGTTACTGCTTATCTACTAATAAACTAGCTACTAATTAGCTATGAAATATAGTTACAAAATAAATTTTCCTAACTAAATTTATTAAAGTATTGAAAGTATTTTTATTATATTATATATATAAATCTCAAAACAATTTTATTTAAATAATATATAAATGTTGAAGTCTTATTATTAAGGGTAAATTGCACAAAGTATCCGTCGCAAATTTGCCACGGATATTTCTGTGGCTAATGTATTTTTTTTGGTGCGCATTGGTTTTTTAGCGCCACTTGTAATTCGTCTCTAATTTTGTTTCCGTCGCAAATTTGCGACGTCTATATCCGTGGCTAATAATTTTTTGGCGCAAAATTAGTTTTTTGCACAACTTGTAATCTGTCTCTAAGTTTGTTTGTGATGGAAATTTTCGTCGTAAATTTGCAACAGTTAATTCCGCGGCTAATATTTTTTGCCGTGTTTTTTTTCTTTGGCCAATTTGGCCTTCACTTATTTAAACTTTGCCACGAATATTTCCGTGGGTAAATTTTTTGGCACAATTTTTCTTTCCCAAAAAAAATATTTATTTGTCAGCATTAATTTTTTTTTTTTTGTAAAACATGAATAATTCTTACTAAAACTATATAATAAATAACAAATAAATATAATACACCAATAAAAGTTGAAATTAATAATAAATAAGTATTTTAAAACAACTAATCATACAAAAAGTCATCAAACAAGTAAATAAATAGGATATTTGAATTTTTATATATCTTTCAAACGGATACATCCATCAATAGTGTACCGAATCGCCTAATCGTGCTTCTATAGGTAAGTGAATCAGAAAATGTTCCATTGAATCAAAGAACCCAGGTGAAAAAATCGTTTCTAACTTGCATAAAATAATTGGAATATTATCTTCCATTCTTTCCAAATCACCGAGTTTTAGTGAATTGCAACAAATTTCCTTGAAAAATTGGCTGATCTCACTCAACGGTTTCCACACCTCACCGGGTAGTGAACGGAAGGCAATCGGGAGAAGATTCTTCATGAAAACATGACAATCGTGACTTTTCATCTCATGCATGGCACCCCTATTAACATTAGTGCACCGAGTTAGATTTGATGCATAACCATCTGGCATTTTCAACTCCTTTACCCACTGACAAACTAATTTTGCATCGTTTGACGTCAATGAGTACTTTGCCTTTGGCATGCCCATCTTTCCATTTTGTAATGGAACCAAATCCAAATCCCCATGCTTACACTCTCTCTATATATCCATCCTTGCCTTCTCATTATCTTTTGTTTTATCTTTTACATTCATAACGGTATTGAAGATATTGTCAAAGAAATTCTTTTCGATATGCATGACATCTAAGTTGTGACTTAACAAATTGCCTTTCCAATACGAAAGATCCCAAAAAATGCTCCTTTTAGTCCAATTATGAAGGGATCCAATGCCCGCCAGCCTTGTAGGACCTAAATTGGTTACCTTAGGAAAATCTTTCACAAACTCCCATACAAGTTCTCCGTCCTGAATGAGTGGCGGATGCTGCTTCTCAACCGTGTCATTTCTAAACGTCTTTTTACTCCTTCTAAATAATTATTAGGCGGCAAGAACCAACAATGACAATCAAACCAGGAATACTTTTTTTCTAAATTTCAACCAGAAGACATTTGTGTCATCCATACAATAAGGACAAGCTAACTTACCGTGTGTACTCCATCCAGATAACATCTCATATGCAACAAAATCATTGATAGTCCACATTAAACAAGCCCTCATTATGAAAATCTGTTTTGTGGATATACCATATATCAATGCACCATGACTCCACAACTGTTGAAGTTCATGAATCAATGGTTGCAAATACACATCTATTCTTGTAGTGGGATTTTTTGGACTAGGAATGAGACAATTCAAGAACATGTAAGGTTTGGTCATGCACATTTCAAGAAAGCCCAAGAATACAAGGATAAACATCCAAGAGTGGCTTATCAACCACAAGTTGAGACTATTGTTGTAAAAAGATTTGTCTTTCCACCACAAGAGGAAGTCATGGCTGAAAATATAGAAATGACTCTTGGACAAATCACCACTCCAAATGTGAATGGGTGTGGCTCTAGTATAACACCACCAAATGTGGCTGCTAACAATTTTGAAATCAAGTCGACACTCAATCAATTGGTAAGGGCGAAATAAATTAGAGGGATGGAAGAAGAGGACCCTAATCAACACATCCGAAACTTTTTACAAATTTTTTGAACTATAAACATGAATGGGGTTCTGGATGAAGCCATAAGATTGAGGTTGTGTTCCTTAATAGATCCCGAGCCTCGATAATGATGGTGTTCCAATGCATGAACCCTAATACAACTGTGGTGTTTACTGTGAACATGGTTACAAATGGGAGCCTACTAGCTATTTATACATCCAGACCCTCGATACCTAGAGTCTAAGTTCATTCGAAGTTAGGATAATTTCTCTGTTATCTGCTAATTGATGTGGTATTCGCTGATTTATATGCCCTTGATTTGGTATTCCCTTGATTGACTCTTGTCTTGGGCATGATTTGATACGTCCCTGATTCTGAGAAAATACTCTAGTTGTGTCCTTGATTTCGGGCATGTACTTGATGTCATCTTTGACGTTGTCGTGCCGGTCTGGGGTGTTGGTGTGGGCTAGTCCACCAGCCCCAGATAATTAGGACCTAGGTCAAGTTAATGCTGGCTAGTCCACTATTCCCACAAGCCTTGAAGCCTTTGGCTGAGGAGGCTTGAAGCAAGCATTGAAGTCGGATTAAGATCGTTTTGCGAACGAGGTGGGTGCTGGCTACTCCACCAGCCCCACAAGCCTTGAGGCCTTTAGTTGAGGAGGCTTGAAGTAAGCATTGAGGTCAGAGTAAGATCGTTGTGAGACCGAGGTGTGCTAGTCCACCAGCCCCACAAGCCTTGAAGCCTTTGGCTAATGAGGTTGTTTAGTAGTTACACCTGTATTGATATTTTCGTCTGTTTCTTGGCACGTTTTATTTTTCTCTATTGATATGATTCATCATTTTTTGTGCCATCTTTATTGCTTGACTTGACTGTTTCCTAATTTACCGTTTCTTTTAGGTGTGTATTTATTGTCGCTTCCCCTGTATATAGCTGGAATTACCTTTCCATTTTTACATCTTCCACTTATACATCATTGATGAAGAGAAGAAAAAAGCTTTGTTTGCCATTGGATTCTCAGTGACCTTCAATCCAAATCATGTCTGTAGTTTTTTTATGAGAAATATGCCCCATTACTAGGGGTGGCAAAACGGGCCAGCCTGGCCCGTTTGGCCCGTAGCCCGTTTAGCCCGCCATAAAACAGACCGGGCCGGGCCAGCCTGCCAAAGTCATACGGTCCCAAAACACTGGCTCGACCCGTATTTTGCAAGCCTGCACGGGCTGCGGGTTGACCCGCCAACCCGCCAACATAAGAAAAAAAATGAAAAAGCAAAAAAAAAACTGGAAAAAATTTTTTTTTTGGCCTATTTCTGTTTTTTTTTTTTGACTATTGACAGATTTTTTTTATAAAACTAGACCTTTAAACTTAGTTTTTTTTACTATGGACATAAGGTATTTAATATTTTTTGTTTTTTAGCCCAATTATGTTTTTTTTTTGTTTGAATTAGACCTTTTTTTTTAAAAAAAACTTTAATCTTAAGGTTCCAAACTCCCATCCCATATACAGCAAAAAAAAAAAACAGCCCGCGGGCCAGCCCAGCCCGCCACTGATTTAGCCCGCCGGGCTAGCAGGTTAGGCGGGGCGGGCTACATTGGGTTGGCGGTCCTCAATGGTCAGCCCAGCCCGCCTATTTTATATTGACCCGCGGGCCGGCCCGCCGGGCCCAACCCGTTTTACCACCCCTACCCATTACCACGTCGTGTTACTCATCATAAAACCTACGGTGTTAGTTGGGCTTGAACTGCCTCTGGGGATTTTTAATGTTCCCTATAATGGGATTTAACTCCAGACACTATGCTCAGCTTTTTGTTGCTCCTGTACTTCGGAGCTATGAACAATCTTGCTGGGGTTTCCTTTGCCAAGAACTGACTTCTCCCCAGACATCATACTCATCCTTCTGAGCTAGAGGTCATTAGTTTTTCCCATCTAATTCCGTTAACTGAGAAGCTCATGTGGCAAACAACATGCAATGATTAACGTCCACATGGAATTTTTAAAAAAAGATTCAATATCAAATACCAAAATTTCTAAATTAAAAAATAAAAGAAATTAAAAAAGAAAGAAAGAAACCCAGTGCCCAGGAGCGTTCTTAACGCTTCAACATTCTTCCTCCCATCTCTTTCTTTCTCGTCAGTTCTTTCTTCTTCTTACCGTTCTATTTTGTTATTTCTTCTTCTCCTTTTGTCTTCTTTTTTGCATTCTTTTGTCTTTCTTCCTTCTTCTCCTTTCAACATCTTCTCCTTCAAACTCACCCTTTGATCTCTATTCTCTTCCTCTTCTTCTTTTTCCTCGAACTACTTTTTCGATTTCTTCCTCTCTTTTTTCTTCTTCGAACTACTTTTAGGGTTTCAATTTTGGGAGATATAGGGTTGGGGTTTTAATGTTGGGAGATTTGAGATTGGGATTTCAATTTACGGAGAATCAAATTTGAGAATGAGAAACACCATTGTGAGCCCCAAATTCATTGTGATCACCACCATTCACTAAACCAATGTTCTATTTGAAGAGAACAAATGACTTCGTTTGTGGATTTGTTTAGTTCGTTTGTTCTCCACTTCCTCTTCTTCCTCAAAGATTCTTTGGACAAGGACCAGTGTCTTCCTTTTTTTTGGGTTGTGTTGGACCGATGCATTGTTGCGTCTTTTAGTTTCTATGTCACCATGGTCGATGACAATAAAGATAGTGGCGCAGGAGGCAGGTCTGGTTTCTGCTTTGTTTTATTTTATTATTTATTTTTATTTGGGAATTTTTTATAATTAATTAAGTAATGACGTGGAATAGACAGAATTAGACAGAAATAGACCGAAGGACTAAAAACAAACTTTTTGATAAATAGGATATGCCGCTCGATAGGTACCAAAGCCTACCCTACATCAGTTCTAGGCTAAGGCTTTTATAAGAGCCTAATTAACTAAACAAGGCAAGCTTCAGGCTCTATGAAAAGTAAATTAGGCCAGAGAAGCCGACTTACTTAAATAATTATAATAATAGTAATAGGTGCAAACTATAGCAGCCTCTCATTAGGTTTGCACACATTACACCAAGACCCATCATGTTTCCAGAATGAAACCAACCTCTCGTGGACTCGATATAATGTGTGTTGACCTGAGGAGTCTAAATATAACATAAAACAAACCTTAGGAGAGGTTTGTATAATAGAAACACTACTAGAATATTGTAAATTAGTTGCGCAAAATTAGCAAGGGCCACGATAGCGTCGCAAGTTGCTGTGGTGCAGCCGTCGCTAACGCGACGCAAATTAAGCATGAACATAAAAACAGAAAATGAGAAAAATTTGTGGGGGCCAAGCCGCCGCTAATATTTGCAGCGGCTAAAGCCGTCGCTAAGTAACCCAAATTTTTTTAAAAAAAAAAATTAAAAATAGTGCAAGTCAGAAGCAGCGGCTTGGCCGCCGCTAAATCAGACCGTAAAAATTTGTTGTCAAATTTTTTTTAAAAAAAATAAAAATGTGCAAGTTAGCGGGGGCCAATTTTGCGACGGCTATAGCCGTCGCTAAGCTGACAAAACCTGCTAAAAACTGACATCTCGGCATTTTAAATTAGCGACGGCTATTTAGAGGGGGCCTAGCCGCCGCTAATCTTGTCAGATTTTAAAAAAAATAATAAAAAAGTGCAAGTTAGCGAGGGCTTTGGCCCCTGCTAATTTTGAAACGGCTATAGCCGTCGCTAAGCTGACAAAACCTGTAGAAAACTGACATCTCGACATTTTAAATTAGTGACGGCCTTTTAGAGGGGGCTTGGCCGCCGCTACTTTGTTTAAAATCAGCAACTCATATCACTTATCCCTCATTTCTCACAAGTTACAAAACACTTTTCTCTCCTCTTTCCCTCTCTACTCCGTCCGACCGGCAACCATAGACAACAAATCGGCGGCCGCCACTCTATTCCGGTGACCACCACCCCATTCTAGCAACCACCACACGCTCCTCCTTCCTTCTCTATTCGCGAATCTTTATCTCTCCTTCTAGTAAGCTCACGGCACTTCCTCTCTTTTCTCACTTTGTTTTTCGGTGTGCTATTCTTGGTGGCACGGCCACTGTTGCGGTGTCACCGCCACCATTGACAGTGGTTCTACCACCTATTATAGTGGTTACAATTTCTATGCCTATTTTCTCTATTACTAATTTTATTTTGAAGAACCCATTTCTAATATATTTATTTTCTATTTATTGACAATACAATTGAAATTTTGTATTTCTATAATATTTTTATTTGTTCAGTTTATATTGTTTTATAATATTTAGGATTATTTATGGTATATTTAGTGTGTATGATTAATTATGGCTTATTTTAGATACTTTAGATTGTAGTATTTTTGATTAATTTCTGTTAATATATTGTAGTATTTTGGGTATTTTAGATTGTAGGAAGTGGTGGACATTTAGGTCTATGAGTATTTTTTAAAATATTTAATAAATGTATTATTAGATTTAATATTTATGTCATAATTTAAATTAGGTGCTACAAATTAATTAGGTCCATTAGTATTTTTTTTAAAATATCTAATTAGGAGCTGTTGGACATTAGGTCTATTAGTATTTTTTTTAAAATATGTAAACTGTTTGCGGGGGTTTTGGCCCTCACTAAATTAGCGGCGGCTTTGGCCCTCGCTAATTAGCGGGGGCTCTGGCCCTCGCTAAATTAGCGGGGCTATTTCGTTAGTTCAGTGGTGGCTTTTGCTACATAATTAGCGAAGGCTTGGCCCCGCTAATTAGCGAAGGCCATTTGGTCGTCGCTAATTTTTAGCATCGCGGGCTTTTGCGACAGCCCGATGGCCGTCGCAAATTGTGATTTAGCGAGGGCTTTTGCCTCGTTAGCGAAGGCTTTGACCCCCGCTAAAAGCTGTTTTTCTTGTAGTGAAAACAAACCTTACGCGAGGTTTGTGTAATAGAAAACCAACCTCACAGAAGTTCGGTGTAACATAAAACAAACCTTAGAGGAGGTCACTGTAATGTGGGAAAACCCTACTGAGTCTAGGTTTAAAATGCACATACTTCAAGGAATATTGTTGTATTTACCCTAATTGCGTGGACGAAAAACAAACTTATGCTTAAATTATATATTGGTTGTATAAGTGATAATTTCAATGTTATGTTATATGATTGTATATTTTTTCTATTATTAATAACATTTCTCACAACATTTTGTATATCTTTAGGTCCTTTAAGTTATTTCGAATTAATTTTTTTTAAAATAATTTTAAGGACTTTATTATCAAATAGACTTTTAAGTATTACTTTCAAGCCTTAAAATTAAAAGGCTATGACGGGTACTAGGTCAACACCGGCGGTTGTGCTAAAGTCTGCTTAAGCTCTTAGAAAGCCTTCTCGCATACTTCATCCCACATGAACTCTTCCTGGCGGCGTAACAGCCTGAACAATGGGAGGCATTTCTTAGCCGAAGCCGGCAAAAACCAAGATAGTGCTGCTATCCTCCTGGTTAATTGCTAAACTTCTTTTATACTCCTTGGACTAGACATTTGCAATATGCTTCATCCCACATGAACTCTTCCTGGTGGCGTAACAGCCTGAACAATGGGAGGCATTTCTTAGCCGAAGCCAGCAAAAACCGAGATAGTGCTGCTATCCTCCTGGTTAATTGCTGAACTTCTTTTATACTCCTTGGACTAGAAATTTGCAATATAGCCTTGCATTTATCAGGATTAGCTTCTATGCCCCTGTTTATTAGCAAGAATCCCAAGAACTTACCGGCTTCGACCCCGAACGTGCATTTATCTAGATTAAGTTTTAGCTCGTATTTTCTCATCTGTTGAAAAACCTCATTCAGGTCCGCAATGGAATCTTCGTCTTCTTTGGTCTTGACGATGATATCGTCTATGTAAACTTCCAAGATCAAATCTATCTGGTCAGCAAATACAAGATTCATCATGCATTGATAGGTGGCTCTGGCGTTCTTCAGCCCAAAAGGCATAACGTTATAATAGTACACCCGAAATCCGTGATGAAAGCCATTTTTTCTTGATTCATCATGCATTGTCTATACACGGTAGCGGTAAAGGATCCTTCAGGCAGGCTTTGTTTAGGTCCGTATAATCAGTGCACATATGCCACTTCCCGTTCTCCTTCTTTACCATCACCACATTTGGAACCCAATCTGAGTAATAGACCTCTCTAATGAAACTTGCTTCCAACAGCTCCTTGACTTTCTTTTTGATTGCTTCGGTCCTTTCTGGGCCTATATGCCGCTTTTTTTAGGAGACCGGGATAGAACCCGGCCGCAGCGCCAGCTTGTGACAACATATCTCGGGGCTTATTCCTGGCATATTAGAAGGCGATCAAGTAAACAAATCAACATTTTTAACAAGAGTATCTACGAACCTATTCCTCAACTCGGGAGGTAGGGAGGCTCCAATCTTAATTACTTTTGAGGGTTTGTCGCCGATCTGAACGACATCAAATCTCCCTCTGGCTTGGGTCTTTGGTACTAAAAATTTGCCCTCGGATTAAGATTGAGCATGAGAATGTTGAACCCTTTGGCGGGCTCCGACGTTGAAAATTCCTTTTTCCAGACAATGTCTCTGGCTGCACCGGGATTTTGGATATATTCAGACTCTCCTTGTAGCATTCCTTGGCTTCGGATTTGTTCCCACGAATTGTCACCACTCCGCCTTGATATCCCGGAAACTTTAATTCTAGGTGCAAAGTTGAAACCACAACACCAAGAGAATTCAAAGTTGGTCTCCCCAGTGTCGCATTGTATGCCGACGGGCAATCCACTACTAGAAACTGAACCGAGATAGTCCGGCGAACGGGTTTGTCCCCAAATGCATAGGTTAACTCCACATATCCTTTAGCGATGATATTGTCACCAGTAAATCTAATCAGGCTTTTAGGATGTGGGACTAAATCTTTGGTCCCTAATACGAACTTTTCAAACAAACTCCAGAATATAATATTTGCGGAACTACCCTGATCCACGAATATCCGATGCACTACAAAACCATCAATCATCCCGGTTATCACCAAAGACTCATTATCTCGGGGTTTTTCTGCAGGCATATCAACTTGAGTGAACAATAAAGCCACATCATTAGTAGGGATTACCTGGGCGCAATGTTCTTGTCCATCAAGGGTGCGTTTTTCTTTTTTCGTGATGCCTCCAGCTATGACATAGATAACACCCCGAGGCTGGGAACTCGCTCGTCGTTGTGGAGATGGGGAGCGCCCCCTTCCCTGTCGGGGCTCGACCTCTTTTATCTCTGTTTCGGGGAAACTCGCTCCTTTGCCTACCCTGGGAATCTCTGTGTTGCTGAACAAACTCCTTCAATTTACCTCGGCGCATTAGGCATTCAATTGCATCCTTCAACTGAATGAATTCGTTAGTGTAATGCTCGTGATCTCGGTGGTACTCACACCATTTCTTCTTATCCCAGCCCTGGGTCCTCAACGCTGGAGGCCGTTCAGTCAGCTCTGTGTGCATTACCTCTTTATACACCTTTGTCGGGGTTGTTAACAGAGGTGTATAATTTGTAAACATACCACGAGGCCCCCTATCCTGAAGCCTCGAGTCTGAAGGCTTCTTAGAGTTAGGAATTGCCTTTCAGGACTTATCCTCCGCCTTAACCTGCATGGGCATTGGGTCACCACTGGCTTTAGATTGCTCCTTGATTCTGATCCAAAATTCGGCTCGGTCCTTGAGCTCCTCCATATTCTGCGGCATATTTCCGGTCAACTCCTGTTTAAAGAAGCCGGGTTTCAAACCCTCCATCAAGAAAAACAAGATCATATTAGGGGTCAAATCTTTCACTTCTAAGGCCTCTTTATTAAATCGAATTATATAATCTCTTAGAGGTTCTTTTTCTCCTTGAGTTACACTTTTTAAGTGATATTCAGATTTAAATTCCTCTTACTACTAGTAAAGTGTCGGAGGAACTTATCTTTAAACATTTGCCAACTCCCTATCAAGTTGGGAGGTAACTCGTTGAACCATCGCTCTACTGCCTCCGTGAGGGTTAAAGAGAAAGCCCTACATGCCAACGATTCACGGATTCCTTGAAAGGGGACGATCCTTTCGAAATTCTACACATGCTGATTAGGATCCTTTGTCCCGTCATAATCGTCAAGTTTGTTTGCAAATTGGAATCTAATTGGAAGCTCCATTATTTTTGAGGATAATGGATTTCGGCAATACCCTACAGCTGGGTCGTTCTCTGCTACTATCTCGTTAAGCATCTGCTGATGGACTGGGATTTCATGTCGCCTATCCGGCATGGTTACTGGATTCCTGAACGCATGTCCCCCTATCCACAAGACAGCCCTAGCGTGATTAACAGGATGGGTTTGTGGTACATCCTACACTAACGGTGTATGTCGTTCTAAGACGTCAAGCACTTGCCTTGGTGGATTCCTTTGAGGTGAGGGTTGCACATTGGGGGGAGGCTAATTAGCCTTCTCTGCCTCTACACGACGTTTTTCGGCTCTGCACTCCTCAAAAAGCCTCCCCTGTTCCTCGACGAGGCAAAACATCCGATGAATTTCATCAGACTCCAATGTCAGATACGGCGTTGCTAAGATCGATGGTCCGATGCTCCGACGTGCTCCGCCACGGGGCAGGTAGTACTTGCTAGGACTCCAACGATCAAGTGAGTATGGGCTAGGGTTTGGAGAGTTAGGGTAGAAGAATGTCATACCTGTGCCCACGTTGTTACTACGTATTTATACCTTTGGGAAGGACTTGTGCGTCGCGATGGGCCAGAATATTGGGCCAACCCGACATCAAGCCCATTTGACTGCTGGGGCCCCTACCAGCATCTCATCTCGGGGTGTAGGTCCACAACAGTTCACCATGTGTGGTTATACCTAAGAATAGCCTAAAGCTTGTCTCATCCGTTGCTTTAGCTCTATATTCCTAAGATACCTGTAATACTGAGACCTCCATTTATATGTAAAACATATAACTTAGTAACCTCTGGTCTAACTAAAACATTTTACAGTATTACAGCCAGTGTAACAGGAAAATCCCCCAATGTCACACATCATACACATAACACATACACTCAGAAATAACACATTCATATACAATGCATGCAATGCCAATAACATGTATGTATGCATGCCATGATCTTTTATTACTTTCCATTTCATTTCATTTCTTTTCCTCTTTTAATGGGAGACCCAATGCACAGGGAATCCACCATAGGTGCATGGCAGTGTATGCACAACTTGAGCTCATATCCATGCCCATTGACAAGCGTCCTTCCAGGGTCTTACTGCAGGGCTACCTACCCCTCTAGCGCTAGCCCAGGGACTATCTACCCCTTTCGGAATAGCCCCTTTGTACTTTAGGTTATCTACCCCTTTCGAAACAACCCATCACTTCAGGTTATCTGCCCCTTTTGGGATAACCCTACATTTCAATATCATTTTCATGCTTGTCAACTGAACCAGTCTACTTCCGGCGGAACTCAACCCACTTACTAACTAATGTTGACGGGGGAAAACATTTCTATTATCATTTGATTCCACAATACATGATATCATGTATCAACATTCATCTCATATCAATTTCATTCATTCCCATCATAAAAATAGGTTGATTAGGGTTACAATGCATTTTTGAAGTTATAACAGGTCAAACATGTGTAGGCATGAGCGCCAGACACCTTTAACATGCTGACAGGATTTTGGTTTTGGCGCTCGAGCGCTAGTCCTAGACAGCAGGATTTCGTGTTTCACTCAAAAATGCATCCTCTTGGTAATTTGGACATAACTTGAGTAGTAGGCCTCCAATTTGGTGAAATTAGTGGCAAATCAAAGCTAATAAAATTATCTACAACTTTTGTTCAGAATCAATGATCTGAATCAATCTATTTATAGTAGATAATTTCACTTGAATGAACATGCCCGTGATAAAAACCCAAATCTAGTAGCTCTCAATATTTTACCTATAACTCAAGTTATACAAATTGGATTCTAACGATACTTGTGGCATTACAATGCAAACAAAATTTTCTACAACTTTGTAAAAGACCACAAAATCAGAATCCAAACAACACTAGGTGAAATATCCAGCCCAAACTGTGCTAGGATTCAGCCCAAATAGGGGAATTGAGATTGATCAACTTTTCACAATCGCAATCCTACCTTCCATCTCAGTTCCTCCAAAATTATACCAATTTCATCTAATTCATCATGACTCACTCAAGGATCAATTCACAAACATGACCAAAGTCTAATCTCATCAATTTCACATAGAAATACATGATACTTCAATCATGCACACAATCATACCTTCATACCTAATTTATCAACAAAGTTAAGTTCAAACATATTTCATAACATACATTGGTTCAAATCCAAACATCATAAAGTCTCTAATTTCTAGATTACTCTAATTGGGGTTTTTAAGTTTGGGGTTACCTTAAATCTCAAGCTCCTAGCCTTCAATCCCTCAACTTAAAAATCCCCAAGCCAGCAATTTTTTTGGAACTCCACTCCTCAAGCTCCCTAGCTTCTTCCAAATCCCCTCCTTCAAGCTCTTCTTTTCCTTCTTCTTCAAAGCCTCTTGTTCTCCTATTTTGAAGCTTTTTGAGCTATCATCTTCTTTACCTCCTTGGCCTTGGTCAAAATCGAGCACATATCTAGAAAGAGAGGAATGAGTAGATGAGGAAAATGCTCTTGCATGTGGAATTTGAGGATGGGAGTGATGGAGTTTCTAGAGAGAAGTTGGAGGGCTTCCATGGCATTATGCTTTGAGAGAGTTTGGAGAATAGGTAATATGAGCACAAGGCAATTTATTAAAAATTACACCTAAGTCCTTGATTATATAGAATTTAGTACAAAGACTTGATTAATTCTAAATAGAATAAACAACAAGTACTAGACTTCAATTAAGATTCAGAGGCTAATTGAGGTCTCACACTCCCCATTAAAACTCAAATTTTTGGGGATGTTACATTATGAATGCGTGAAGAACTTTACTTATGCATAAGATGAATGAAGAATGCAATTTTTGGTGTATGAACATGTTATTGATGCATGATGCATGACTATCTTTATTTTGATTCAAAACCTCAAAGATAGACAAAGACACAATCTTGTGTCTTATTTTAGGGTCACCTAAAGGAGATTATAACTGAAAGGATCTAATGGTTCTCTTCTTATATGTGAGTTCTCACGCCATAGGTGGCTTGCTACCCTAACAGCTGTCACTAGAGCCATGGCCTTTTTTGCAAAACAATCCACAATCAGTAGTGAGTTCTACCAAATGTGAGCATAGCCAAAAAAGACAAACTCTAGCAAGGATTTTCATGGAATGCAAATAGGATGTGCACCTGAATTGACACCACTACACAATCCCTCTAACCTAGGCTCAACTTAAACCAAGGTATATGGCTCTGCTCAATGTGTGTGGGGTATGTGTTGGTGATGATGTTTGTGAGGGGCATGTAGACCTGGGATGCTTTTGACTACCTAACCTATAAAACAAACAGAAGAGAACCCGCTGACACAGATATCCTATACAAACATACACGTCTTCTGCCCTAGGGTTTCATACACATACCATCACTAAAGACAAGCATAAGTAATATGTAAAAGCATATAGAGAAAATTAGTCATTAAAACAAAAAGGAAAGGGTCAATGAAAAAGGTTTCATAAATCTTGTACAATTACTTAACTTTCTACGTGTTTCTAGTGGAGCCGCCATCTGTCGCGATGTGGTTCGCAGCTGGAAAAGCAATCTGAAGAGAAAAAATGGTTTGAAAAAGGATGTGGAGTCGCTAGCATATTTTTATTTTCTATTTTTGAAGGGAAACATGGAAAACCCCTTTGAGAGAACCTAGTTCGGGAGTTGGTTACGAATGACGAAGGTGCTAGCACCCTATTTTCCCGTTCTAAAAGAACAATATCCCAAGTTGAATGTGTAAAATTTATGATAATTTTTAAAATAGAAATTGACCCTAAAAATAGGAAAAGAATGATAACAAAATCAAGATAAATTAAAGATAGAGAAAGAAAGAGAGGAAAGAATAAGTGCCCAATAGGACTTTATCCTAATCCTACTTATTTTCAAGTGTAGTGGAAAACTCAGGATTACATAGGTCTAGATTTGAAAAATATTGATTATAATTGATTGGAATTGATGTGAGAAAAAATTAAAAATGACTTAATTTGAATTTAGTTTTGAAAAGGTTGTCGGAAAGAAGTTTGATTTTTTTAAAGAAAATGTTAGAAAAGATTGGTGGGAATTTTGATCAATTAGCTTGAAAGAGTACTAAGGTAAACGCATTGATACACATAACCCTGATAATTTTGATCACCAAACACGAATGTATTGTCGCAGATTGTGATTTTAATTATTTAAATGACAACTTATTAACAAATCATGAATGTATTGTGGCAGACTATGATTTAATTATTTAAACCTCGATGTATTCACAAGTCACGAACGTATTATCGCAGACTGTGAATTTACTTATTTAGACAATGGAATCACATGAGACGAACGTATTGCCACAGACTCTGATTGCGTTAATTCAATGATTTTTTTATTTATTATTATTATTTTAAGAGGAGACCCTTAATTAGGGCAAGTTCGGGTTAGGTTGAATGAGTTTTTGTCTGTTTTGAAGTTTAATCCAAACTAAATAGTTTGGGTTGAGTTGGTTCAATTTTGAATAAACCTCCAAATTGATCTCTGAGATTGTAAGGGTCGTGCAGACTAGTCCCTGAGAGAACCTAGTTCGGGATTAGGTTGGTTTGGACAAAAATTGAATGAGTAAACTTTCAAATTGGTCCCTGAGATTGTAGGCGTCATGCAGATTAGTCCCTAAGATTATGAAAACCTCAAATTAGTCCCCGACTTTGCAAAAAATCATTCATTTTAGTCCTTTTCTACATAGTTTTTTTAAAGTCATTTAATAGATAAGAGGACTAAAATGTATGTCGTTTTGCAAAGTCAGGGACTAATTTGAGGTTTTTATAATCTTAGGGACTAATATGCATGATGCCTACAATCTCAAGGACCAATTTGAAAGTTTACTCATTCAATTTTTGTAATTTTTATTCTTTAACCCAAACCAACCTAACCCGAATTTAATTTAGTTGGGTTGGGTTGGGTGATTGGGCCTACCTAGTTAATTTTTAAAAAAAAATTAAAAAAAAAAACTATAAAATTTATAGTGATATAATATTAATTTTACATAAATTTAGTGATTTTAATCGTTAAAATAAAACATAATATTAATAATATAATCATACATTTAACATAGTCTTAACATAAATAAAATAGTCAATTAGTCATAATTGGAGGAAATAGTATTGGCAGTGAGGAGGTCAAGGAGACAGTTATTGTTAGGATTCTAAATCTGATTATGCGTGTTTTAGAAATAAAGCAATTAATAAAGAGAAGTTAATTAATCGAGAACTGGTTTGGAGAAAATAAAGCAATTAGGGCCCAATCTCAATATCAGAAAGAAGGAAGAGAAAAAAAATAATAGACATAATCACAAAAAACGATATGGGCCTATAGGCCCATGTTACATCATGTCATTCAAGCTACGTAAACAAAAAAACGGGCTTTAAACAACATGCGTACAACTGCCCAAAAAATAAGATGGACTTAAGAAAACAAAAGAGGGTAAAGGAAAAAGTGATTCACGCAGCAAAGTGGCGAATCGGCGCCTATCTTTTTTTCTTTTTTAACTCTAGTACTTACTTGGTATCTTTTATTTTTTCAACTTCAGTAGTTTATTTTGAGTTTATTTTCTATTTATAAGTAAAAGTCGGGCCACACAGAAATATTAATAAGTTTATAAAATTTTAAGTGATTTTTTTTAATGAAGGAAAGAGAAAAAAACAGCTTTAAAAAAAGTCACAACTTTTTATTTTCATTAAACATCTACCAATCACCATAACCAAAGTCGAACCGCTACCCACCGCCCCCCGCCACCCTCGACCACCCTCCGTCGCCTGCCTCCAGCAGCCGCTGCCAGTCAAATTTTTTTTTAAAAAAATGAAATTACCAAACAGTTTATGACTTTTTTTTAAATCTCTTATTTGTAGCTTTAACTTAAAAGTAGCTTTTAAGATGAAAATAAGCTGGGTCAAACGATATATTAGTATCTTTTTTCTCTTTTTTCAACTCCAGTGCTTACCTGATGTCTTTTTCCTTTTTCAACTCTAGTATTTACTTTGCATCTTTTTTCTCTTTTTCCAACTCCATTACTTACTAGTATCTTTTCCTCTTTCCAACACTAGTTTTTACCTGGTATTTTTTTTTTCTAACTCTAGTACTTACCTGATATCTATTTCTCTCCAATTCCAGTACTTACTTAGTATCTATCTCTTGTTCAATCACAGTAGTTACTTGGCATCCTTTTCCAAACTCCAGTACCGACCTGGTATCCATCTTTTTCTGTTCCAAAGTCTGGTAGAAATCCGCAACCTCAACTTTTTAGTCAGTTATAGGTAAATCTGGCAACCTCTCTTCTCCTCTGCTCAAAGCCAGACAAGCTGATAATCTCTATGATCATTAGCTTCCTTTATTCATTATCTTTACTTATTTTCTACTGAGATAATAAGAAAGCGTTGTTATTTATATTATATTGTAGAAAATAAGTAAAGAAGGGTAATGTGTGAAAACTCAATTTTATCCCGACAAATGTTTTATTTTCTAAAAAATACCTATTTTCTATTAATAAAGGCTCTTTTTTTTTGAATAGATCCAACTTAATAATAAAAGTCCATTCAGAGTTATTTTAAAAAAAATGCTTTCTTTTTATTTTTGTTAAAAATATTTAGTTTTGTTTTCTTTCTCTCTGTTTTTCCTTTTCACTTTCTCGCCTATCAAGACACACTCTCGCGTCTTATTTTTTCTTGTTGATTTTGTATTATGTCATAATTCCACCTTATTTATTTCCTCAATTTCACACAACCCTTGGACACTCACATCATAAGTTCCAAATTTTGGAAGGCTAAACCTTATCATAAACTTTCTGGGTATATTAGAATCATATTCTTGAGGTTAATTTCTGTTTTAATTTCGTTTTGTTTCAACTCTTTTCTTAATCCATTAATCTTATTTTCTACTTGTTTATGTTTGAATATGATTATGAGTTTCATGCTTAATGGATTTGGTCTTCTGTTTTGAACTTAAACTCGTTTTTCCCAATTTGCTTAATCATGTGGCCTAGAGATTTATGTGATGTGTATAAGATGCTTAATCATGTGTGAGTTCAATGATTTTCAGTTTTTGTAATCATCTTAGGTTTTAGAGATGCTTAATTTATGAGCCTGCTTTGATAAAAATCTCTATTACTAAATTGAAGAAGGGAATCATGAATTAATTGATGCGATTTGAAGTTGGATTAAGGAATCTGTAAGAATAGAAATTATCTTTTATAACCAAAAATGGAATTGATTGCAATTGAAATAGTAGGAAGTTAACCTGTCTATTTTCAACCTTAAATTTCAATTATGTTTTAATTAACTCAATTTGTCAACCTCTGGCTCTATTTCATGCATATTGTGTTTGAGTCTTTGTCTAAATGATAGTACGTAGGTTTACTTCCTAATATTACATTTATTTATTTTAAGTTGACCAAATACATCTTCAATTAGTCACCATTGCAACATTCACTATGGGTGACCTAGGAGCAACAATATTTTGAGCCAAGGATTCCGTGTTTTGATTTTCTTCCCTATCCACGATTTCTTCACCAAACTTCTTCTCGTGAAGAAGACGAAATTTTGTGAGGTTAGCTGCAGTCACTTTGCTATGGACTTTACAATATGAAAAAGAGTTAATTAGTAATAATGGTAAGGTAGAAGAATAAATAGCGAAATACCCACCTATATAATTATTTAGGAAAACATCATCCTTCTCATGGTCAATCAAAATTTTGGAGCTGAGTTGGAAGTGCTCTAGCAAGTCAACTTCCAACAATTCAACAACAGGTTTGAACATGACTTTGGTCTAATGGATTTGGCATCTGCTCACCGATACAATGGAAACTTATGTCTAAAATCATCCTTATAGGAATCGTCATAGGCAAATAAAAGTTTAGATCTGAGTTTTCTATTAATCGATATCCAACCCGACCATCCCCTTTTATTCTTCAGTTTCCTCTTCGAGAGTTAGTCCTTTGTTTGAAAAAAACAAAATTACTTGCCAATAGTAGGATCCAACTCTAAAAACTCACACAAAATCTCAAACGCCCTAATAAAAGCCCATGTGTTAGGATGAAGTTATGAGAGGGCGGCTTGGACATATCACAGAAGATCAAATTCAAACTTTGTAAGAGGGAGATGCACGCCAAGGTGATGAAACTATGTATCATATGAATAACAGAAAGGGAGAGTTCCTTTAGCAGCATGCATAAAATCTCTCTCAAAGAACATACAAAACCTAACGACCACAGCACTTGCGGTGAGCTTAGAATTTGTAATGGCGTGTATACTTACAAATTGTGTAACCTTCTCATCGTCGTTAATAGCTTTCTTTACGGCATCATAAAAGCTTTTCAAGGGGAGAGGGATACTCCAAATTTTCAAAAAAATGACAATGGCTTGCTTCACCATTCTTTTAGATAACAAAAAGGAAAATTGAAAAAAGAAGCATAAGTCCTGAGGGAAGAAAATATACCTTTCTCAAAATACTAGGGATTTCAACAAGTTTGCGGAAGATGAAGATTGAAGAAAAATGAAGAACAATAAATTTTAGAAGAATAATGAACAACAAGCAGAGATTATAGGAGAATGAAGAGCTACAAGCAGAAAGTGGCAGATAAGTGAAGTTTCATCCTTTAAATAAGGTCACAAATGAAGTGCCGCGCCTTCTCATGAGTAATGATGGAAGAGCATTCGACACGACGCTAGAAAGATGAAGCGTTGTGATGCTTTAAAAGAAACAATAATAAACAAGCACGTGTAAGCGTTACTTGAAACGTCTCTTCAAGAAACTCGCAAATTACACAGCGACGCGTAAAAAAACTAAAGAGGATAGAGGCCAAGATGAGATGTGCTTTTGTTAATGCTTCAAAGTGCGAGCTAAGGTTAGATTTTATTATGTTTCTAGTACCACTTTACAAATCAAAAGCAACATTACACTCTCCAGACTGTCTGTTTAATATTAGTACAAGTGTAAAAGAAATATTCTGCAGGTATGATCATAAACAAAGGAAAAGGCTTACTGCCTTCAGTAACCGAAGTTTAAACGTATTCAACTGTCATTAGGATAAGTCCAAGCTAACTCAACTTCAAGCTCCAGGCAAGCGCCTCGTTCATCATCTAGCTCTAAAGTACCACCTAACTTGCCTAATTGACTAATGAGAAATGTGTAAGTCCCAGCCATATGGAAGAGTGGGTGATTCTTCAAGCTTATCCCAAATCGGAATGAAGATGAACTAGACGCGGACCAAATCGGTGAACAAGATCGCACTCGAAATGCATGCTTTGTCTGGAATTCCAAGAAGGATCTTGAGAAAGACTACCAACATGAATGTGCTTTTGGTAGTCAAGTCCAACTCTATCTTTCCACCAAAGCTCAAATGAAAAGTGATTCTTGCATTGACGGAAAGAGAAAAAGGAAGCCTAACACCTTTCCCCATCTGATTGGCATGACAATGGATATCACCGTCAACCTCATATGTAGCTCGTCCCATTCCAACACCATAAATTTCATGGTAGGAAAACCGGCACGATAGGAATAGCGTATTTCTTACCAGAAAATTACGAACATGACAAAAGCCAACTGCCACTGAGGCCAAGATGAACAAGGTAACTCCTTTTTTCTTTTCTTCATGTTTGTGTTTGAAGTTGCAGACAGAAGAAAGGAATGGAACAATAATGCATAGAAGAGCTAGCATATATAGAAGGTCGATCTATAAATGCAAAGCCTGCAAACGTCGAACGGAAGTTACTTAATAGAGAAGTAAAATGATAGAATGTCATTCAACACAATAAATGTATGTGACAATACCACCGGTCATCATTAATATGACATGATTGCCGGCGACAATTAATGTGATGGAACTTTATGTTAGAACTTTGAAGTAACCAAGCCTCCAAACTTGCAGCGCGAGTGTACTGTCCGATCTCAACTTGAGTTCCATCCGGACAACTCAAGCCTCTATGACCAAGTCCTCGAGACTTGCGGGGCTGGTATACCGACTTCAGGATACCTCAACTAGACATTGCAACGCTAAATCTGCGTAGGACTATCATCCAGTATTTTAGTCTAGATACCTTTGTTTTTTGAGAATGTACCTAGACACTAGGATTTCGAGCAAAGCTACTAGTATAAATAGTTCTCGTTCCCCAACATGTATCCCTATACTCACAGTAAAAATCAAAATTCTCATTAAGGTTTGGGCAACGAAACACCAACAAAGTTTGGGACCAAAAACTTTGAGTGAACACTCATGTTAACTTTTTTTCGAAAAGTAATTTTTATATAAACACATACATAAGTTTGAAATAATTTCAAAATAACCACAAGTTTTATAATAAAACTTATCATTATTTCAATATATTCTTAACCTCTAATTAATTGGGTCCATAAATATTGTACCTATAAAATACTTTGTCTATTTTCCTTTTGGTAATATGAGTTGTTCAGGGTGCTAGCCTTACGCACATAAGCTAATACTATATATATATATATAGTTGGGTTCAAATGACACTAAGGTGTCAAAGTTTTTAAACGACACCGCGCATAACTTTTTATAAACAACAAATTTTGTTGATCCAATCAATCAATTGAAAGTTTATATAAAGTAGATCAAATATGCAAAAATTCATACAATTTGAAAATTATTTGATAAGTTATCTGAATGTTTTGCTTGAACGTCTAAAACAATATTTAAAATCGAAGTAAATTTCATTTGTTAAATTACATACCTACAAATTTTTAAATGGTATGAATTTTTACATAATTGATTTATGTCATACAAACTTTCAATTGATTAGTTGGATCGGCAAAATTCATTTTTTATAAAAAGTTATGCGCAATATCATTTAAGAATTTTAACATTATTTGAACCCAACTCATATATGCACAAATTGTAATGGTTGAAGTATAAGTAAACTCCATTTGAGGAAACAATATACCCTTTGCAATATGCTAAAAGCAACTGAAAGGAAAAAAAAAAAAATCTTTAAATTAAATGCTTTTTAGAAAACCACTTTGTGGGATGATGGCCGGTGAACATATGAGCTAAGTAAGTCTGTGTGCATCATTTAAAAGAAGAAACGTTAGATTCAACTACAAGTGTGGCTTATTATATGTTTTTTAATCAAATACCATTGTGTTTTAATTATTTTATAATTTTGACGAAAAATAATGCACCTGCTGCCTCACATCTTTAATTCTCAAATTAATTATTCAACGGTAGACTACTAGTGGCAAACCTATTCAGTATTCAACCTAGATAAATTTATTTCCCTCACTAGGAATAATTACACTAACTTTATCTGAAGTTTATCTATGTTATACTTATCTTTCTCTAATTTTTAAAATTATACTTTCCCCCTAAAATTTCTACTTTCATTACACAAATTTCCCTAATGTTAATTTTTTAAATGGTGTTACTATGCATATTTTACATTTTTTTTTAAAAAAAATATTTTACCATTTATTGCTTTTATTACTTTTATTTGATTTTACCATTTTGGTAATGAATGTAGAAATTTCAGGTGGATAAGTATAATTTTAAAAACTGAAGGAAGTAAGTGTAATATAAACAAACCTCAGAATTGGAGGTTGGTGTAATTATCCCTTAAAATAATTACGAATAATATATATTATGTATTTTTTATATCTTGTAGTAAAAGTCTACCAATGTTAATGAGAATGAGATGAAACTCTAATTCTAATAAAAACACGCATCAACTACCACACCCAAAAGATCCAGGTCTAAATTTTGTCAAATATAAAAAAAGATTTTCTTAACCTTAGTAATATTGCACACATTAAAAAACTAAAGATTGGAATAAAACAATGAATAAACCTTTAAATTGGTTTCTGAGATTGTAGGCGTCATGCAGATTAGTCTATGAGATTATGAAAACCTCAAATTAATCCTTGACTTTGCAAAACGACATGCACTTTAGTCTTTTTACCTATTAAACGACTTTAAAATACTAAGTAGAAAATGACTAAAATGAATGATTTTTTGCAAATTCATGGACTAATTTGAGATTTTCACAAGGACTAATCTGCATGACCCCTACAATCTCAGTGGGTTTACTGCATTATTAATTGTATGTTAAGCATAATCTTCTTAAATTTTTGTTTTTTAATAAACATTTTTTATCTTTAATTTTTTAACCTGTGCAATATTGCACAAGTTAGAAAAGTCCATATAAAAATACATATGTAAACCAAAAAATAAAAAAATAAAAAATTAACATGTTGACTTTTTGGTAGTGCAGTACATTTTATTTATGCATTAAAGTCTGAATCAGAGGACTATTTAAGCATAAGTGGATTTCATGCTCCCTTTGCAATTAACAGCTTTCTAACAATCACATATCATCAGATTCATGATGCTCATCACAAACTTTATCAAAGTTCTTGTGATCCTTCTGGCTTTCTCTTATGTTCTCCTCTCAGTTTCTGCTATCCCTGCAACTAGTAAGATTCAAAAGTTCTGATTTTTTTTTTAGGTTTTGTTTTGATTTGTGTGCAAAATATATATATTTGATGTATGTGTTGAATTGATTAATTTGATTTCAGGAACTCGAAATTTGAACGAAGAAGATACATCGGTTTTGACTTCTTCAGCTCAGGTAAGTCTATCTTGATCTGTCTCTTACATAGTTGACTTTCAGATTCTGTCTGTACAAAATCTGAAAGTCAAATTTCGGATGCGGCCGTGTTGTAGTCACAATTAACTGCAATCACAAGTAGAGATAAAGATGTAGTTAGATATGATTAGATTCGGTCACGGCCTAATGCGATTTTATTGACGGTAAAAAACGATGATATTGTTACCACATCACCTTACATGACAATGATCTCTCTTTCTTTATTTTCATTTAACGGAAAAAATAGATTTTTTATCACTCTCCTTTATCGAATTTTGTAAACTAAACACATAATAAGTGAAAAGACAGTACTTTTTTTTTTAATTTATTAATTGTTTTACTCTGTGTGTTTATTTGAAGCCACAGGGTTCAGTGAAATTGGAAAATGGTGAAGAGATGATGGTAGAAGGATTGATGGAAAGGAGAATGGATTTTGAAACACAAGACTATGGAGGGACAGGGGCAAATAGAGATCATGACCCAAAATCCCCTGGATTACTGGTTAATGATCAAAATATACATTAATTAATTAATTAAAGGGTTAAATATGTATTTGGTCTACGAACTTTTACGAGAATTTATTTTTAATCTCCGATTGCGAAAATCTATTTTTAGTCTTTCAACTTTAAAATGTCAAGTTTTAATCTCTGATGAACTTTTCAAAAGTTCATTTTTAATTCCTTTATACATTTTTTTCAAGTGACAAACTAATTTGCTAGTATGTAAACCTGACGAAGGATTTTTAGCTTGTCACATAAAAAAATTATGTACGAAAAGATTAAAAGTAAATATTTTAAAAGTTCAGGGACTAAAAACTTATATTTTAAAATTTGAGGACTCAAAATAAATTCTCATTAAAGCTCAAAAACTAAACATATTTAATAACCCTTAATTAAATTAGTCACATCCAAGCTCCAAAGGAGTCTCTGAAGTCTAAATGTGTTCTTTTATTTTGTCCAATGTTAATGGGTTAATTATACTATTTTTTTTTAAGTTGGCGTTAAATACATTTGAATTTTTTTATTTTAAAAATAACGTACCTCTTTTAATATATGAATTATTCTTACATGTTAATCTTTCTTAGTTTTATTAAATTTGATCTCAACTACGTATCTCTTTTAGAATATTTTAAAATATTTCAATTATTTTTCTCATTTTAAAATATACACAAAACCTTTAAAAGAATAAAATGCACGAAGAAAAATATGTGTAATTTTTAAAACAAGAAGCGTTATTCAACACTAATAAGTTTACCGGAGGTTAGTGTAAAGGAGATCAATGTTTGAGTAATATTCAAGAGTTTATAATGAATGTAAAATAATTTTTATATGATTTACAATAATAAAGTTAGATATATATACTAATTAGATTGTTTATGGATATATGTTGCACATGATACTCAACAATTTTGAGGTTCTTTTAATTAATTGTGGATCCAGCTTCAATGCACTTTGATTAATTTTCACGTGCACAGGAGCAACTATTTTTTCTATATATGGCAATTAATTAAGAAAAAGTAGTGGTACTTCTATTTTCTACACCAGTGTAGAGAGCATTGAATAAAAAAAATATATACTAAAATAGTCTTTAATAATTAATGTATTTTATAAATTATTTTAGTCTCTCAAAGAATCAGTTATTTAGATCCATCATTTTAGTCCCTAACTTTAACTATTATCAAAGTCAGAGACTAAAATGAATGATAGTATGAATCAAGGACTAAAATGACCTGCAAACTGTAAAGTTAGAGACTAAAGTGACTTATCCTCGTAAAGTTAGGGACTGAAATGCTATATCATTCTATTAAAAAAAAAGAGAAAAAAACAAAATACAAAATGAGAATGGCAAAATTATTTTTGATCTATTCAAACTTGGCTCATTAAACATTTTAGAAGTTATAGTCACTTAATCTAGATTAGAAAAAATATCCAGGTAAACAATTTCGTTTTAATTTGGACAAAATTTAAATAGAATGGCAAAATTGTCACATTAAAAAAGTTAAACAAGAAGACAAAATTTCCACGTATTTTAAAAGGTGAAAAGTGTAATTAACTAATTTTATTTTTTTAAAAAAAATGTTAATTTAATTTGATCCCCTCAAAATTCAGTTTTTACTAATTTAATCCCTTAAATATTTTTTATTATTAAATTAGTCTATTAAAAATGTAACTCACTACTAAATTAATTTTTAAATATTTAAAACACGATTAAATTAGTTCTTTAAAGTGCAAAAAATAAAATGTTGAATGATCAATTTAGTCACATATTTTAAGTGATCAAACTGGCAACGACCAAAATTTTAAAGGATTGAATTAATGTTTTTCCCTTTTTTTTATTTTTTGTCATCATTTCATTATTCTTGAAAGTACTATATACTATCATTTACCATCTTTGAATTTCGAGTTTAGCTTTAAACAATTAGAGTTCAAGTATTTGTTTATTAGGATTTGAAGCTTTTCGTACTAGCCAAGAGTCATTCTTTTAGGATTTTAAGTCTCAAAACGAGAAAAAAAAAAGGACTATGGATATGCTCAAACCCCTTGTTTGTTTTTATTTTTGTTAACTAAAATGTTTTCCTCATAGTTACTATTTATTTTCACAATTCACAATTACATTCAATTAAAAAAATATTTTTTTAATTGAATGAGATTATGACTCGAGAATAAATAATACTCACTCCGATACATTTCTATTTGTCTATTCATTTCAGGGTAAAATACACTTATTAATGTAATTATTACTTTTGTTTTCACCAAAATAATTTTTAATGTTTTTATATTATCTTTTATTTTTTATTGGTTCAATAAAGCATTAATTAGTATCTAATTAAATATAAATGTAAAATAGATAAAAATGTAATTAATATTATATTTCCTTGAAAACGTAAGTGAATAGATAAATTGAAAATAAATTTTTTTCTCTATATATATAGAAAAATAAAAAAGAATGAAAGAATTAGTTTTAAGCAAATTATAAATATAATTTTAGTTGAATATAATGAGATGATGATTTGAGAATAAATAATAGTTACGAGAAAATTATCGTTCGTCTTTTTAAATCCACTCTAATGGAGGTCTATTTCAAAAAGTTATTTTATAAGATAAGGTCTTTTTATATTTTTTAATCATATTTTATGTTGATGTGGGATTTTCATTATTTTTATCTTAATACACCTCCCTCATGTTAAAATGTTGACCTTTTATCGTTATTAATTTAACACACTCCACCTCTTAGTATATGAACCACATCATGGCACGTATAAGTTTGCAGATAATCACATCTGTTAGTGTGACCCACATTATGAAAGATCAAACACTTAGACCATACTAAGGTTATGTTTGAAAAATAAGTTGAAATGTTTTAGATTTTAACATTTAATTGTGAAATTGACTGAAAGACGTGAGATTATAACTATGAAATTATAAATGTGTAGTTAGTTTTTAATAAGCTCTAGTCTACTCTTGCTCTTCCGAAAATTTTAGCTTTCTCTTGGCTGTCCCTTAGATATAGTTTACCAAACCGAGATAATCTGTATGGTAGAGGGATCTTAAAGGGCTGTTTGGTTTGCATTTTTATTTCCTGTTTTCAATTTCTGTTTCCTGTTTTCTGAAATTTTTACAAAAAAAAAACTAATTTTCCTTTGTAAAACTTCAGAAAACAGAAAACAAACTGAAAATAGGAAATGAAAATAGAAAATGAAAATGCAAACCAAACAACTCCTAAGTATTTCTGCTTCGCAATTATGCCGGCCCTTTGTGCGGTTTGGTTGAGGAGAGTATTCTTCACTTGTTACTTCATTGTAATTAATGTTGCCTCACTCATATGAAAAAGGACTTTGGTTTGGACTGGTTTAACTTGTGCAATTGTGCCAATCTTAGAGGAATGGTTCCACCAATTTATGTTTACTGTTTGACAAAGGGGTAAAAAGAAAAGGGATGGCAATTTGGCATGCGTTAGTTAATTAGATTTATATAGTTATGCAGAAATTAACTTATCTTTAATTTTGGACTTTTGATGTGATTAATGTTTTACAAGTTAGTGATTTGATTAAGATTCGAATTTGGAATTAGTTCTATCCATATAGGAAAGAGAAGTCTATGTTGTTTTGATTGGAGTATGTCTCTTTTTGATTGTTTAAGGAGTGCTTAATCTTCCTTTTTTCTTCTCCTCTTTCTCCCTTCCTTGTATTTCTTTTTTGCACCTCTTACTTGTATAGACTCTAATGAGTTCCTCTTGTACTCTTTAGTCTATCAATAATATTGCTTTGTTTATAAAAAAAATTTATAATTAGTTTATTTATCAGAGTTGTTTGACGAGATGGGATAAGAGAATTTGAAAGGACTAAAAAGACATTTATTTAGTTATAGGTGAATTAATCATAGTCATAAACTTTGTAGCACATGACCTTATAAATTATAAATAATAATCAACACTATTGAGAATTAATTGCTAATTAATTAATTAATCCTAGCTGCACTGCTTTCAAATCTTGCTACTCCTATCCTTTTTCTTTTTTAGGGTTTTGTTATTTATTGTCTTAAAGATAATGATTAAATAATTCATAAATGGAAATTTTGCATTTAAAATAAAATAAAAATAATTTTATAGCATTAAATACTCTACACTTTCCAACACTTAAATTTTCATTTATGGGTTGCTTAACCATTGTTCTTAGGACAATGGATAGCAAAATCTTTTTTTTATAGACAAATACTCACACACCCACTATACACCATAAACTAAACTATTCTCCTAATATTTTCTGTCAAAATTTGAACCTTGAACATCTTACTCCCAAGCCTTATAACTTGGTACATGACCATTCGAATTAAAACTTTTGGTCTACTCGTGTCCTTCCTTATAATTGTGTCCTTCCTTATAATTGACACACATGCATCTTGCTGCTTTTCAGTCTTTTTTCCCAACTTTCTTTAATTTTATTCACTTACTCATCATTATCAGTAGTACACATAAGATTTTTTTGTATTCTTTTCTTTTTACCTCTTGTACTGATTTCAGCTTTGGTAGGTCCTTTTATTCTGATTTTTTGTTTATTTTTGGCTTATAAAAGAATTATAATATTGGGTGATTCTCAAGAAAGGAAGTTTTAAACAAAATAAGAAATTGAGACAATTCTGGCCTTTAAATATTTAAAGAGGAATAGGCGATAGTATAAAAATGATAGATAGTGTAAAAAAGGATACGTCAGATGAAAAAATAGAAGAATTCGAAATTGAGTGAAGAAATGAAGAAGATCTCTACCCGTTTTATACTACTATATTACTCCACCATAGGGGTGAATTCGATCCAAGTCAGAGCATTTAAAATTTAAGCCGGTGAAAAAAAAAAGTTTAAAGTTTGGTTTATTTATTTAAATAAACCAAATTATAAATTTAAATTTGGCTTCAAAAAATAAAAAAAAAAAACTTGAGCTTAGCATAATAAACTTGTTTATTTAATTATTTGCTTATGAATAATTTCTCTTAATTAAAATTTATTAATCTTATATTTAATAAATAATTTAATAAGTTAAAAATTCAATATATATATATACTCATATATCTTACTTATTAATTTGAAAAATGTTAACAAGTGTTTTAAGACACTTTTTAAGGAGCTAAATAGTAAAATATTGTTGAAAAATGTAACTTTTTATACTTTTAAGAAAAAAAATGTACACATATAATTAATTTTCTAATAATAATAATCTTAACAATTGCACTCAGAGTACTTGTTAGCAAGACACTATTAATTTATATAATGAAATAAAAAATAGTACCTTTTATATATTAGCTTATTATTATTATTACTTTATATATATATATATATATATAGAGAGAGAGGGATTAACTTACACCGGTGTAAGTTTGATGCCAACTCTTACACCGCGAATAACTCATTAATTAGTATTTTTCTTACAAAACCGATCGATAGATTAAAAGTTCTTAGTATATAGATTATATTTATAAAGTTTCACATCGATCTGAAATTGTTGTTCAGTACTCTATCAAGGTACTAAAAAATTAACGTAAAATATAGTTTCATAAAACATAAGAAAATATCAATCATTTGATGAAGTACTACAAAATTTCGGATTTACATGAAACTTTATAGATATGATCTATATACTAAGAACTTTTAATCTACCGGTCGATTTTGTAAGAAAATTATTAATTAATGAGTTATTCGCGGTGTAAAAGTTGGCATCAACTTACACCGGTGTAAGTTGATCCCTCCCCTATATATATATATATATATATGATCCGTTGACACCAATTGGTTTTACACCAATTCTTACACCAATTAAAAATGAGATATCAAAGTTTTTTTTTCACGAAACTTACCCTTGAATTTAAGCTACTTATCGTATAGATTATGCGTACAAAATTTTACATCAATCCGAGATCGTTTAGTACTCTATCAATATAATAAAAAAAGTAACGTAAAATATAGTTTTTAAAAATGAAAATAACAACTGTTTTGATGGAGTACTAAACGATCTTAGATTGATGTGAAATTTTATATACATGATCTATACGATAAGTATTGTAAATCCAACTGTACGTTTCGTGAAAAAAAACTTTGACATATCGTATTTAATTGATGTAAAACTAATTGGTGTCAACGAATCTATCATTTATATATATATATATATATATATATATATATATATATATATATATATATATATATATATGGACCTAACCTGCAAGAGAGGTACGTGCTAGGCCTACGTGGGTGGCTTAAGCCCTAGGTACCATGTCGTGTTAGCCACGACATGGATACCCGACTTAACGCCCGGGAAGTTCCACGGCCCCATATGGGGTTGGTTACAGATCCGCGCTTTGCGCCGCAATTCACGGAGGCGTGATAATGACAGGTTTTACTTTAGAGGTCTATGAAACTCTATAAATACATTTAACCTATCTTCATTTGCTACGCTTTTTACTCACTTGATATATGAACTATCCTCTTTGTGGGAACTCGCAGACTTTATTGTCGGAGTGCTTGCAGGTACCCTTGTCATCACTAGGTGAGTGGCCGGAGATCTGAAACCACCGTACCGGAGGCTAGAATGGAGGTCACGGCCCCCATGTCCAAGCGCATGACGGATCATTGTCGCCGCCTGTGGGGAAGAAAAGTTTCTTCTCCAATTTACTCATCTTATATCCTTTTTTTCTAGTTTTCTGGTTTTCGCAGGGAGAAGACCTTCAAAGTCATATACCTAATCTCTTGCTTGATCTAATCGCTTTCAACTGGTTGATAAGGTGAATTCTGGACAGTTAATCGGTTGGAGCATAGTTTTCAACAGATTAACTGAACAGATATCAGTTTTCTTGGCATTTCTATTAGATACGCGACTGATTTCAGCATAATTGCATACTTTTACTAATTATCTTCTTGTGCTTAGCTCTACTGATATTCTTGCATAAAATTATCGAATCCTATGAGGAGGATAATTGATATCTCTGTGTGAAAGTAGGCAACAACCTATACTAACAGGTGATTCAATTGTAGCAAGATGGTGAGCACGAGGAGAAAGAATCTAGCTGCCAAGGGAACCACCGCTCACGGCGGAAAATTGCCGGAAGAACAACCTTTTGCAAATGGACCTCCTCCACGCCAACAAGAGGAAGTCAAAATAGCTAATCCAGCAATGTTGGAACAAAGGATGATAATTATTGAGGACGGGATGAACGACTTCAAAGAAATGATTCAGAAGCAAGCTGAAGAGATTGAGAGAATGAATAAGGAGCGGGAAGCTTGGCAGAAGCAACAACTGGAGTTCCAGACAATCCTCGTCAACCTCGGCATGGGACAACAAGCCCCTCAGCAACAAGAAAATCAGCGAGATAGACAGGACCAACGTGCTGAAAAACAAGTCTCTATGGTGGGACAGCGAATCCCGCCATCTCAACCTGCCAACATTCCACCTCGAGTTCACGAGATAGATCAAGGAGAGCGGGTTGCTGAGAACGACATTCAGATTGATGGATGTTATAACCCGTTCGTTCTTGCGATTATGAACTTCGAGATGGCAGCAAATTTCAAGTTTGCTGTGCAAATTGACCCGTATGACGGGACAACTGACCCTCAAGATCATGTCGAGATATTCCAGCAAACAATGGCTTCCAGGGAGCCAAGGAACCAGTGATATGTCGGGATTTTCCTTTAACCCTGAAGGCTGTCGCCCGGAGATGGTTCTCATCGTTATCGACGGATCCATCGCGGGATGTAAAGCTCTCAAAGACAGGTTTATCTCGAACTTCACGAGCAGTAAACAACAGTTCAAAACAGAGCACCACCTTGAAAGGATAAAACAGAAGCCATAGGAGCCTTTAAGGGATTACATCATTTGCTTTAATGCAGAATTCCTGGAGGTACGTGATGTCACGCTAAATATGATGTTATATTTTCTTAGACATGGCCTGAAGTTGGGAGGATTCGCCAAAGACTTGGCAGGAGAAAAGCCGAAAAGTATGGAAGAGTTAAAACAACGGGCTGAGAAGTGGATCCAGATCGAAGAGTGGGTTCAGAATAACAAAGTCGACAATCAAGCTGCGAAACAAGAGCGAGATAAAAGAGACAAGGGAAAGACAACTTATGGTGGGAAATCCAGAGACAACGAGAAAAATTATGATCAGAGTGGCAGGCCGCCCAGGGGAACTTACTCCAATTACGCAACCCTTACAATGCCTCCTTTAAGGGTATACAAGGAAATCATGTACTCAGAACTCAAAGACAGACCCCCACCACTACGCACACAATCAAAGAACAAAGATAAATTTTGCTTATACCATAAGGACCACGGGCACTACACCAACGAATGTATCCACCTTAAAGATGCCATTGAGAAGTTAATCAAACAAGGAAAATTGAAACAATTCGTCCAAAACAACGACGAGGGTACATCTCGGGGCAGGAGCCCGTCACCTTCAAGAAGGCGTGGTTCCGGTCCTGGGAATAGGGATGTTGATCACAACCAAGATGAGAGGCGACGGTCGAGATATCGGAGTCCTAGGCAACATGACAACACTGCCTCCAAAGGTGTCATAAACGTGATTGCAGGGGGTTTAGATCAAGCAGAATCATCAGAATCATCGAGGAAAATAACCCAAGATGAAAGGGATTACTGCCTAGCTGTCAAGGCAATGCGAAGAATGACGCTAGCATTTTCAGAAGACGACTTTTCGATTGACGGCACGGGATCTAACGCCCCTCTATTCATCTCAGCTAGAATGGAGGGGTATGAAGTCAAAAGATTGTTCGTCGACCAAGGAAGCTCGACCGACATTATGTTCTGGGATTTTTTCCAGAAATTGGGTCTGGCTGAGAAAGACTTGATCGGACACAAATGGAATTTGATAGACTTTACAGGAGATACTATCTCCCCCAAAGGTTACGTTAAAATGAAGGTGACCTTTTCAGGCAGGGGAGAAAGTCGTTTAGTGGAAGTAAAATTCCTAGTTGTTGACTGTCCATTGGCTTACAATGCCATCGTGGGTAGGCCGACTTTGAATGCATTAGGAGCAATGGTCTCAACCTTGCATATGGCAATGAAGTTCCCGAGTGACAGGGACAACATTGTCACGGTAAGAGGTAAAGGCCTCCCAGTTGTACTATTTAGAAAGCTTAAAGATAGCAAAAGCTGCCCTTGCACAAGAAAAAGAAGAGCAAAAAGAAAATCCCAAAAAAGATGCAGAAGGTAAACAAAAGTTCATCAGGTGAGATTCTGTGGTTATGATGACGGACCTCGATCTTAGAGGAGAGTTCCAACATCAACGCCCAGAGCCTGAGGGTGACTCAGTGGAGTTACAAGTCGGCAACAAACTAGGATAAGTAGTTAAAGTCGGGAAGAACTTACCTATTAACATTATGAAAATTATGGCAAAAGTATTGTAGGATAACAAAGACATATTTTCCTGGGTTGCCTTGGATATGCTCGGGGTGGACCCAGAGAATTTTGCTGCCACCGGCTTGCAATACGGGAAGGATCAAAGCCAATCGCCCAGAAGAAAAGGAGAATGGGGCAAGAAAGAGTAACGACCATTGAAGCACAGGTAAACGAACCAGGATTCATCTGCGAGATACAATATTCAGATTGGCTTTTCAATGTCGTTATGGTCAAGAAGGCGAACGGAAAGTGGAGGATGTGTACTGACTACACAGACCTAAACAAGGCTTGTCCAAAAGATCCCTTCCCACTACCCTGCATTGACAAATTGGTAGACAACTCTACTGGTTATCGGTACCTATCATTTCTAGATACTTATTCAGGGTATAATCAAATACTCATGAACCCCGATGATCAGGATAAGACGTCCTTTATTACTGATCTCGGGGTATTCTGCTACAACGTGACGCCTTTTGGTTTAAAGAATATAGGGGCGACATATCAGCGCATGATGGATAAAGTGTTCGCCGTGATGAGGGCAAAGAGGTGGAGGTGTACATAGACGATATGATCGTTAAGACCAAAGATGGAGAAGACCCGTCCAAGGACTTGGAATCCGTCTTTCAATGCTTATGACGGTATAATTTATGACTTAACCCTTTAAAATGTACATTCGGTATGGAAGCAGGAAAATTTCTAGGCTACATGCTCACAAGTCGTGGGATAGAAGCAAATCAAGATAAATGTCGGGCGATCATTGATATGGCAAGTCCAAAGTCCCTAAAAGATGTACAACAGCTCACCGGGAGGATTGCAGCTCTGTCATGTTTTCTCCCAGCACAGCCAAACGTTGCCTCCCGATGTTCAAAATTCTTAAGAAACAAGATTCATTTATCCTAGTTTAACATTACAGGTGCAAGAAGCTGACTGGAGGAGGTAATCCCTTATCCCAGTTTAACGTTGCAGGTGCAAGAAGCTGTCTGGAGGGCACCCTTAATCGACTATATTGAAAGGGGAGTCACGCCATAAGATGACAAAGAAGCTAAACAGATAATTAAAAAAGCAACGAGATTTGCAGTAATTGAATGCCACTTATTCAGAAAGGGAATCTCAACCCCACTCCTGAAGTGTATTGGACTAGAGGAAATCTGGTAGGTGTTGGCCGAGATACATGAAGGAAGCTGTGGACATCATGTCGGAGCCAAATCTTTAGCCAGAAAAGCACTGAGTGCGAGGTACTTTTGGCCGACAATGCAGGAAGATGAAACCAATCACGTGAAAAAATTCGAACAGTGTCAACGACATTCTCACATTCTTTATATCCCACCGGAAAAACTGCACACTCTCTCGGCCCCATGGCCATTTCATACGTGGGGAATGGACATCCTGGGACCTTTCCATAAAGCCCCAGGACAATTAAAACATTTGGTGGTAGCGGTTGATTATTTCACTAAATGGGTTGAAGCAGAGCCTCTAGCCACTATCACTTTAGCAAGGGTACAAGCTTTTACATTTAAGACAATTATATGTCACTTCGGGATTCCAATCGAGATTGTAACAGATAATGGGACTCAATTCACAGGAAGTCAATTTAGAGAACTCCTGGAGGGGCTGCAGATTCGACAACATTTATCAAGTGTCGAGCATCCACAAACAAATGAACAGGCTGAAGCAGCTAATAAAATTATCTTGAACGGATTAAAAAAGCGGCTTGAAGATGCTAAGGGCAACTGGGTTGACAACCTATATCAAGCTTTCTGGAGTTACAGAACCACTCCGCAGAGTACAACGAGGGAAACCCCCTTCCGACTTGTATACGGAACGGATGTTGTTATGGACCTAACTCGCAAGAGAGGCCCATGTTAGGCCCACGTGGGTGGCTTCAGCCTAGGTACCAGGTCGTGTTAGCCATGACATGGATACCTGACTTAATGCCCGGGAAGTTCCACCCCCACGTGGGGTTGGTTACAGATCCGTGCTTCGCACTGCAATTCACAGAGGCGTGACAATGACAGGTTTGACTTTAGTGGCCTCTGGAACTCTATAAATACCTGTAACCTATCTTCATTTGGTATGCTTTTTACTCACTTGATATTTGAACTATCCTCTCTGTGGGAACTCGCTGACTTGATTGTCGGAGTGCTTGCAGGTACCCCCTCACCGCCAGGTGAGTGGCCAGAGATCTGAAACCACCGTACCGGAGGCCAAAATAGACGTCATGGCCGCCATGCCCAAGCGCATGACGGATCATGTAAATGCAAATGCTCTAAGTTTGGAGTTTCGATGATTCCACAACAAACCAAGAATCAAAAGGATAAATCACGCGAACAAGCGCAGTAAACAGATCCGCAACAACAAGGGTATATAGGTTTTAAATTATAAATGAATGTAAGTTTGATAAAGGCTCTTTGGAATTGAAACAAACATTTTTCTAAAAAGGATTTTTAGAAAAATATTAAAGAATTAAGATAAAATCATTTTCAAAGAAAAGACCCTCCTAGAAAATTTCAAAGAAAATATCTAAAAATTGATTTTTACTAGAAAAAGTCAAAATTGGATGTATATTCAAATATGAAGGTTCTGGAAATCAAATTCAAGTTTACTGACCAGTATATTCAAATATGGCTTGCCATATTCGAATACATATTCGAATATGACTTTTTATCTTGGCCAAATAAATTTTTCAGAAACTGTGTATTCGAATATATATTCGAATATGGCTTGCCATATTCGAATACACATTCGAATATAGCAAAGAACCTTGGCCTTGTCACCTTCCAGAAGTATTATATTCGAATACATATTCGAATATGGAACCTCCATATTCGAATATGAAGCCTACAGGAATCAAATTTTGAATGCAGAAACACTATATTCGAATACATATTCGAATATGGAAGTGCTATATTTGAATATGGAAGTACCATATTCGAATATGTAAGTGCTATATTCGAATAGCATATTCGAATATGAAAATGAAATATGCGCAGCTTCTGACTGCTGTTTCTGCCATCTATAAAAAGGGCTTCTCACTTAGAATATAACACACCCTTGTGAGCTTAACATTGGATTGAAAAATTACTTCCTATCATCAATCTCTCTAAATCAAGGGTCTTGTGCTTTTGTCTAAGGCTTACTTTGTTTTTCCCTATTCTGTTTCTTTCATCTAAACAAAGAGCCTTAAATCAAATATATTAGAGCTTCAAGTTGTATCATTTACTCTTTTGAGAGTTTCATTGTGGTTAGCTAATTTTGTGTGAAGGTGTGGTATCCTTCTAAATTGGTTGAAGGTGGGGTATCCTTCAAGGTGTTCTTAGGGTGAGGTATCCCTAGATTGAGGCCTTTAAAATTGGTGGTGTATCCAATTGAGAAAGGTGTTCTTAGGTTGTAATTGTTGAAAAGGAATATGAGAAATCTCACGTGGCGGAGATTCGTAGACTGGACATAGGTCACAAGTGGTGTGTGACTGAACCAGTATAAAACTCGGTGTAATTCTCTCTATCCCTAAAACTCATATCTGTTTAAGTTTATTTAATCTTCATTTCTGTTTTCCATTATATTTCAATTCCTTACGACAACTAATATATATCTTGTTCAAGTTGTGTTATAATTTTAAACGAATTTTTTGAAAAACTTTTAAGCTCAATTCACCCCCCCCCCCTCTTGAGCATAGAGGCCACTTGGTTAACAAGTGGTATTAGAGCTCATTCCTTGTTTAAAGAGCTTCACAGCTTCAAGGTAATGGCCTCTTTTCAAAACATGTCTATCCAGGAAGGTGCTTCCACAAATAGACCTCCATTCTTTAATGGAGACAACTACTCTTTTTCGAAAATTAAAATGCAGGCTTGGGTAGAAGGCATTGATGTCGCCGTATGGGATGCTATAGAGGAAGGTCCATTTATTCCTATGCACACTGTTGATGATAAGGTAGTTGAGAAGCCTAGAAAAGAGTGGTCTCTCGAAGAAAAGAGACTTGCTCAATTTGGTCTAAGAGACAAAACTATAATTATCTCTGCACTAGGTAATGATGAATTTCCTAGAATTTCAAATTGTAAAACTGCTAAAGAAATGTGGGATGTGTTAAAAGTAACACATGAAGGAACTGATGAGGTAAAGAGATCAAAGATAAATGCATTGACTAGAGAATTTGAAATGTTTCAAATGAATCCAGGTGAAAACATCCAAGATATGCAAATTGACTAGAGAATTTAATCTTCATTCTATTTTCCATTATATTTCAATTTCATACGACAACTAATATATATCTTGTTCAAGTTGTGTTATAATTTTAAAAGAATTTTTGGAAAAAATTTTAAGCTCAATTCACCCCCCCTCTTGAGCATAGAGGCCACTTGGTTAACACATCAAAATATATATATATATATATATATATATATATATATATATATGGACGTATCTAGTGAGAACACTAAATATGTGAGAACATGAGAACCATGAATCTTGACTATACAATCATGCATTAAAATATATATATATAGGGGGCATATCTAGTGAGAACTCTAAATATGTGAGAATATGAGAACTATGAATCTTGACCATATAACCTTGCATTTATGATGTGAGAGAAGATTTTAATGCATGATTATATGGTCAAGATTCATAGTTCTCATGTTCTCACATGTTTAGAGTTCTGACTAGATACGCTCCATATATATATATACTCCCTCCGGTCCTTTTTATAAGGACCCAACATGACAATTGCGGTTATTAAGAAAACATGTAATTAAGTTAGTTAATGTCTTGGGATTTTTGAAAATTATATACTCTTCCATGTTTACTCCTATTTAATGTATGAGAAGTAGTAAAAGATATTAATTCTTCTTGTAATCAAATTTTGGAATTAAAAAAAGTTGACTCATTATGAAAGGCAAACATGGAAAAGGATAATTAATGTTTATAAATTTTGATAGAGGGTCTTATAAAAAAGACCACTAACATTGTCTGAAAAGGGTCTTATAAATAGGACCGGAGGGAGTATATTGTTATGGACCTAACCCACAGGAGAGGCACGTGTAGGTCCCACGTGGGTGGCTCAAGCCGTCGGTACCATGTCGTGTTCACCACGACATGGGCACCCGACTTGGAGCTCGAGGAGCACCACCCCCACTTGGAGTCAGTTACAGATCTGTACTTACCGCCGCAATTCACGGAACTATGACAGTGACAAGTTTGATTTTAGTAGCCCTATTAGCTCTATAAATACCTATGATTCATCTTCATTTGGTACGTATTCATTACTACTTGATATCAGAAACTCAGACGCTACTGACTTGACCGTCAGAGTGCTTGCAGGTACCCCTCACCACCAGCTTTTAGTGTTTTATGAGAAAGAAAAACAAAGTAAAATTATGAGTTCCAAACCCAAACTGGAGTATTAATTGTCATGGAAAATTAATGCAAAACGTGTTTGATGAATTAATTAAAACACAATTTCAGAGATAAATTTAAAATTTATATTATTGTCACTGTTTCATAATGAGTATTATTTTAGGGAAATATTTTTTTTTTCAGAATGATTGTTACTTTATATTTTCAATGCATTATTAAATGTCCTTTTCTCTATTTTACTCTTATATAATAATTAATGCTCAACTAAAAACAACTTGAGATAGTTAATGATTCAATTATTAATAGAGATGGCTAAATTACACTTTTCGTCCTCTATGTTTTGGGTGTGATTCACATAAGTCCTCTAACTTTTTATTAGTTCATTTTAGTCCTCTAACTCAGTAACGTGACTCAAGTTTATCCTTTCGTTAGTTTTTCCGTTGAAAACTAACGGAAAACCCTAACAACGTTAGTATTAGACACGTTTCACCTTATGATTGGTCCATTAAAAATAAATATAATAATATATATTTATATATAATTAAAAAGAAAAAAATTGTTTTTTTTTTTAAAATAACTCCTCCTTCTCCACTCTCTCTATCACCAACTCCGGCCAACTCAATTCTTCTTCCTAATTCCTCCACCCTCTTCCACCATTGCCGGTGGCCCCAACCACACCACCACCACTCACCACCGAGTCACAGGACAAGCTCTTCCCCACTTTCTTTTCCAGCTGGCTCCCAATTTTCATTATGTTTAGTTTCCAATTTCCACACATTCCTGAACAACAATTCCTTCTCTTCTTGTTCACTCAACAATGTTGAACATAATAAATAACAAAGCATCCTTCCTCTTGTTTGCTGGTTCTGCTTCAATTGGGAATAACCAATTAACAACTCCAAAGCTTCTTTTGTTTAAGAATTGGGGATTTAGAGATTTTGTATATGTGTGAAATTAACAATGCATACCCCAAATTTGACATTCTACTCCATTGGTGAGTGGTGATGGTGAGTTGGGGCTCGCGGCGGTGGATGGGTGGTGGTTGCCGGCGGTGGAAGAGGGCAGAGGAGTTGGGAAAAAGGATGAAGGGTTAATTTTTTTTGTAACAGAAGATGTTTTTTTTAATAAAATAGTTTTTTTTAAACTTTTTAATTATATATAAATGTCTATGATTATATTTATTTTTAATGGACCAATTACAAAATGATACGGGTCTAATACTAATGCTGTTAGTGTTTTCTGTTAGTTTTTAACGGAAAAACTAACGAAAAGGTAAACTTGAGTCACGTTAGTAAGTTAGAGGACTAAAATGAACAAAAAAAAAAGTTAAAGGACTTATCTGAATCACACCAAAAATATAGAGGACGAAAATTGTAATTTAGCCAATAGAGATATATTAATAAAATTGCTTTAGTCATTATTATATTTATTTCATTTCTTAATTTCCATAAAACAACCTTAAATAACTGTCATTTTAAAACGAATGGAGAACTTGTTAAATAAAGGCTTTTTTCAGCTATAGGGGTGAATCATAGTCACAAACTTTTTAGCACATGACCTTATAAATAATATTCAATACTATTGAGAGTTTTTTTTTAATTAATTAATTTAAATAAAGGATGGTACTGGGTAGAGTCTGAGTAAGGTACCTAAGTATTTGTTCCCATATCTGTGTTTTAAAACATTCCTATATCCAGCCCCATCTACACATGAGTAGTGATTCTAATATCCGTCCTCATATCTTTTAGGTACCTATATATCCGTACCTAGACCCAATATATTTTTTAACTAAATAAAATATATTTTTTCTGTTTTTTTTATAAACTACTAAAACTAGAGTTCTTTTTAATATTTAAATTTAGTTTACATTAAAATTTAAATATCCAAAATATAAAAAAGTTTTTTAAAAATTAGAAATATATAAATTAAAGAACAAGTTATCCAAAATTTTGTTGATAATGAGTTATCTAATTTTAAATTTAATAGATAAAGACATAAGGTAATTAACTATAAAACATAATATAGTTTAGAATCTAAAGTAATTACAAAGTAAATAGTAATGAAACATAATTATAAATTTAACATAATAATACTCAAGTATTATGTGGAGTTCTCCGAAACTTTTCTAAAAAAAATATATCAATATAATTTAATTTTAAGTTATGAAGTTACAATCATCGAATGAAAAAATGAGATTAGAGAGCAAGCTAGTAGTAATTTAGTCAATTTAAAAAGATGACAATAAAGTCAAAGGATAATAGGATTATGAAAGCATTTAAGAACAATATAATTGAGATTTAAAAAAAGAAATAAAGAAACTTAATAGTTATTATCATATTTTAATTGTTCATGTAACATATTCATAAATAATAATAATTTTTATATAACATTTAGGTACGTGGGTATGGGAGGGGTGGGTACTAAAGTACATGCACCCATCCTCACTAAAAAGTGTGAGTAATTACTCGGATTTTGACCTTTCCCATTTTCTTAGATAAATATCCTCCCCGCTATGAGTAATTTATACGAGTACCCACTGTGTGGTCCAATTACCATCCCTAGATGCGATTCTTGATAAGTCCTTCTGACTGTTTCTACTGGTTGGATTCCTAGGTTGAACGCTGGCATCTTGTATGGTGACTTGGAGGTAATTCTCCTTTCCACCATTTTCTTTATTACCAAATAAAAATCTTTATTACCAAATAAAAATCTATGTATCTCTTGAATAAAAGTGATAATGATTATTGGTTCATTAAAAAATAAACGTAAATTTAAAATTTATAAATTACTCTTTATTATATTAAAATTAACTAATCCACATTTTATATACGTATATTGCCCATCACAGACACATTTCCAAAGCTGAAATCCTATAACTCTCGACTAGTGGGTTTTTATGAGTTGTCCACATTTTAGTAGTGGCATGCCCCCTTAAAGTAAATTTGGTCAAATTGTTGCATTATATCCACTAACACTATCGACTAGTATGATATTTTGGAATAATGCTTTTTAAATTAATAACCATTTAAAAAAAACAAGTTTTTATACCAAATTTTTCTTCGTCTCATTTCCATACCATTTTTCTTGCTATTTGATGTGAACTAACCTAGCAGGATGAAGAATGATCACCATAAAAAGTCCACTGGGAGAATTGGATGACGGGAATTCCGATGTCATAGTTTTGACGGTGGTGTTGGTGTACGTACAAGAAATCTGACGCTCAAGTTAGTAGATAAATTAGGATTATATGTGATAATTGAATATTATGTACCTTGCATAGTGCATTTTTTTATAGGAAGAACATTAGGGTTGACTACAGGTCTTATTAAGTCTTGGACTTGATGTCACGACCCATCTCATTATTAATGAAATCTCTCGTGAGTTAGTGGTCATTCCGGGTTTATCCTGGAATACCTCCGAATTACCATAGTCGTGTCTATTGTGACATGTGAATATGGCTGAGATACTCTAATTCCTTCCTATGTACAACACTATTATTATCTTTTCTTCCAAATTAAATGGAATAAGTATATCATCATTTACTCTTTCTAAATACTACTCCCAAACTTTTCTTTGAATAGGAAACTCTGTTTCACAATCTCAAATATTAAAACACGAGCTTAATTGTAAATTTGGTTATTTAATTAAAATTTTTTTAAATCTATGCAATATTACACAGGTTAAGAAATTAAAGATAAAAAAAAAATACAATATTAATTGTATGTTAAATGCAATCACATTAAACTTTTGTTTTTTTCAACAATTTCTTTTTATCTTAAATTTTTTAATCTGTGTATTACACATGTTAAAAAAATCTTTAATTAATTGTCGCTAATATATCATTCAGTTCCTCAATTATTTTGTTTTAGTAATTTTATTCCTTCTTCAATTTTTATGAAACGTTAAATTTACTCATTTCTTTAATGTTTCCTTCAACTTAAACACATTATATTCAGAGATAATATTTGTTATAATCTCGTTAGAAAAATTATGTCTCAGCATGATTGTTAAAATATAAAATTAAAATAAAAATCAAAATAGTACATTAATTGACTCAAAATAGTTCGATTTTGGTTTTCTGTTTTAGAAGTTGAAACCGTGTGCGATAGTTTAGTGGTAGGTGAGAAAGGAAGAGGTGTTGGCGATGATGGCTTGGGATTAGAATCTATTTTTTAATGATGAGAAACATATTCCTTGTATGGAGATAAGTCTATTAAACCGATTATCATACAATTATATTGTTAGTTAATATAATTTTTATCTGTTTTCTTTTTGTAACTAACTCAGTTAGGCAGCGATTATGATAGTTGAAGTAAGCCTAGCCTTAATTTCTCTTATATAAATTTATGTAATCTCAATTCTGCATTAAGTGAAATTCATTAAGTTTCTCATTTTTCATGAATATGAATTTCTCTCTATTCTTGATGTTCCATTAGTCTAATATGGTATCAGCAAACAATTAGCTTCCGAATCAGTGCTTCACGTTTCTGGGTCTTTTCTGTGTTTTCTCCTTCTCTTCCATGGCAAGCTCCAAGGATGATTACGCATATCTTTTTTCCTTTATCCTTATGATCATCCTGGATTACAGGTTGTTTCTCAAACCTTTAATGGTGACAATTTCCATTTTGGGCACAAATCTATGCTTCTTGCCCTCTCTGGAAAAAACAAACTTGGTTTTGTAGATGGTTCTCTGAAACAACCCGAGCTTACTGACACCGACAAGTTGCTCTCATGGCAGCGCAACAACAGCATCATCGCATCTTGGATCCTCAATTTTTTGTCAAAAGAGATAGCTGCTAGTGTGCTATATTCTCACTCTGCTACTGAGATTTGGAACGATCTACATCACAGACCTTGGGTGTTTCAAGTCAAGAAACAGCTTCTTGAGCTCCGCCAAGGATCGCAACCAATCAGCACCTATTTCACTTGTTTGAAAACTCTTTAGATGAGTTATCCGATCATCGCCCATAACATCTTGTTAAGGGGTCAAGCCTCTTCTTGATCATTTTATGAGGAATATGTTCTACATTTTCTAATGGGACTGGTGAACGATTTCTCATCCATCAGAGACGAAATTCTTTGCATGGATCCTCTGCCCTCATTTCAAAGAGTGGTCTCTTTGGTTCTTTAAGATGAAAGACAACAAGATATAGGTAGTTCATATCCTGCCGAGACATCATATCCTGCCGAGACATCTCAAATTGCTTTTTCTGTAAAGAATCAGAACTCAAAGCCTTCAAGTTACAAGAAAGACTGTGTGTTCTCACTGTGGCATCCCTGGACACATGAAGGACAAATGCTACAAGTTGAATGGCTACCCTTAGAATTTCAAGAAAGGGAAACAAGCCTCTCCTCCTATGGCAAATCAGGTTCGCGATTAATCTTCTGTAAGAGATGACATTTCCTTGCAGGTATCACAGCAGCGTTATCAAGAGATACTGCAACTCCTTCAGAATCAGATAAATCCTCCTTCACATAGTCTTACTGACATAGTAGTTGTTACTAATCTAATTCTTGGTAACATCAATTCTTCTTCTTGGAAATTAACTTCTAATAATGACACATGGATTTTAGATTCCGGTACTTCATCCCATATCACTAAAAATCCTAACAATCTGTTTTCCTGTCATGTCTTACTTAATAAATTTGTGCTTCTTCCAAATGGTATGCGTGTTCCAGTTTCAGAAACTGGCAATGTTAATCTGAATTGTGGAATTTTTCTCAAAAACGTTTTATGCATTCCTTCACTTCATGTTAACTTGATTTCTGTTAGAACCTTAACAAAATATGCTGCCTCTTGTGTTAAACTTTTTGCTTCTAAATCTGTCATCCAGGACAAACAGAAAAAGAGGAGGATTGGACTTGCTCAGATGAATGATGGCCTTTATTTGCTTCAATCAGTTGCTATTTCTAATAGATCTAGTTCTAAGATTTCCCCTGCTACTTGTAATTCTGCAAATAAAATTGTTGTTTCTAATAATTCAAGTTCTAAGCATTTACCTGTTGTTTGTAATTCTGTAACTTAGCCTAGCATTTCTATTTGGCATGCTCACTTAGGACATGTATCAGATAGGATTCTCAAATGTATTAGTAATAGTGCTTCCTTTCATGTTCCATCTTCTTACTCATCACATGAATGTACTATTTGTCCTTAATGCAAATTTAAAAGTCCAGCTTTTGTCTCTTTAAATAACATGTCTAGTTCACCCTTTGACTTAATACATTGTGATATTTGGGGTCCCTTCCAACATGAGACTTATAATGGCATGCGTTATTTTCTAACTATAGTTGATGATCGCACGCGTTTTACTTGGATATACTTGTTGCAAAACAAAAGCGATGTTGCTGTCCATATTTCTTCATTTTTTAATATGATATTGACTCAGTTTGGAAAGAATATTAAAACCATTAGATCAGATAATGATAGGGAATTCACTTGTTTGATTTATAAAACAAACATGGTACTCTTCACCAGTTTTCTTGTCCTTACAGACCTGAACAAAACAGTGTAGTAGAGCGGAAACACCAGCATCTACTCAACGTGGCTCGCGCTTTGTTATTTCAATCGTCTATTCCAATCAAGTTCTGGGGACTATGTGTAGAAATTGCTGCTCATCTCGTTAACAAAACTCCATCTCGGTTATTAAAGGACCGCTCTCCATATGAACTGCTGCATAGTGCAGCTTCTGACTATCATCATTTTCGCAGCTTTGGTTGTTTATGTTTTGTTTTTGTTCCCATATCCCAGGTGTGTTCCTAGGCTATCCAACAGGTTATAAAGGCTGGCGTATATATAATCTTCAAACACAAACATTCACCATATCCCGAGATGTTACTTTCATGGAGGAGTTATTTCTTTTCAAATCAGTTCCATCATCTAATCAATCTCCAAACTTCTTCAATGACATTGTCCTACCTACTTCTAATCAACAAATAATACCAGAAGCCACTCCTAAGCCTGCTATTCAGAATCCACCTCCTCTCAGAAGATCAACAAGACAGACAAGGAAACCTGTCAGACTTCGAGATTATGTCCATTATGTTTCATCTTCCAACTCTTTGCTCAACCAATCTTCCAAAGCAATTGGTTGCTGATGGATTTTCAAATCTAAATTCAATGTCGATGGTATTTTGAACATAAGGAAGGCACCGGTTAGGCAAGGATAGAAGAATTAAAATCTAATAAACGTAGCCAATTAAATTTATATCAATCTAAATTGTATTAACTAAATCCAAAGTATCCAAAGATAGAAGAACATGTAGAGTAGTCTAATAAAGTCTGAAAGCTAATCTTGTAAATTGAAGAAAGATTTTGATTGATTAATTTTGAAAAATTCAAATACAATTGATTTGGACACAAGTATATATACATAAGGAATCTGACTAACTAATCCTTAGTTAGTTATAACCGAAAATAACTAACTTGACCACTTATCAACTAAGAGGATAATTATAATACTTAGAGCTAGATTAAGACTAAGCAAAGGAATAGCTTTATTTCTTACACTCGTATACCTCCCCTTCAAACTCAAGGTGGGTGAGACAAAGGATTAGTGACCTTGAGTTTGGGACTGTTCACGACAAGCTACTGGGGTGCCCCCAGACTAGAGGTCTAATGACTAGAACACATTAGTTGCCTTAGTAAAATTTGTTACATGCCATCTTTACTATGCGGGGTGTTCTTTATAGGTGGTGGTCGTGTGGGCTGATGAGTTGGCCAGGTAGTCGGACAACGTGGGTACATGGCCATAATCGTGGGTAAAGTGATGGTGTATAATAAGGGCGAGCTGAGAGGTCAGTCGTGCCCCTTTAGGACGTGAACCCCGGGGCGATAGTGTTGGGTAAGGTTGTTGGGCTGCGTTGTGGGCGGTCGGCCTCCACGTCGTGGGCGGGCTGCCTGGCTATAATAGCACACCAGCTATACAAGTCTTGAGGCAGCGAGCTGAAGGGGGTTGAAGTCATATTTGGCGGGGTAGCCCAGTCTTTGCGCGAACGGGCTGCCTAGTTGTAACAGTACACCAGCCCCACAAGTCTTGAAGCGACAAGCTGAAGAGCCTTGAAGTCATATTTGGCGAGGTAGCCCGGTCCTCGCACGAACGGGCTGCCTAGTTGTAATAGTACACTAGCCCCACAAGTCTTGAAGCGACGAGCTAAAGAGGCTTGAAGTCATATTTGGTGAGGTAGCCTAGTTTGCGCGTGAACGGGCTGCCTAGCTATAACAGTACACCGAGGGCCACTCTATCTTTGATTTGACTCTATGCTGGTCCATATCAGTGTTCAGTCTTATCTTTTGTTATGTCCTGTGGTCAACGTTAGTGGTATAGTCAATATTGTGTTACCCTAGTGTAATTATCCTCATAACTAATGTGTGGGCCATAAATTTTAGGTGAGTTTGTTATCGGAATTCACGATAATTATGGTTGCCGAATTTGCGAAAGTTATACTATAAATTCCCCTCATTGTGGGTGTTTCTTCAGGCTTGCTTGGTTTGGTTCGTTTATATGGTAGATATGGAGGAAGACTGTGATGAGTTTTGGTTGGTTTGGACAATGCTTGTCCACAGATTCAATGACTACCTGGTGGGAATGAAAGGGAATAGACTGACCTAGTCTTTCCCACCATGGTAGTCATTGGGTAGGTGGGGAAGCTAAGTCTAAACAGCCTCCCTGTAGAGGCAGATGAAGCTACAAGAGATCATTCTGTGCACTCCATCTATGTCAATAGCCAGATCTAGATGACTACCATGGTTTTGGGGGAAGCAACCGTCTTTCAAAATCTTGTAACCTTCGTGCAGGGGCTCAAGTCAAAAGGAATCATCAAAATCCTACTTGCGTGGTCGGGCTGCTTCTCTACAGAACGCGGCCTCCAACCTGAAGATGGAGGGCCAATTCGAGGAGGAACGTGGAGGCTTTGGAGAGGATTCAAGTCCTTCGCGTTTGTCCCTCAGCTTTACAAGAAATATTAAATATTATTATGTATTGTAATGGCCTAAGACGTGAATAGCGCATGTCGTTAGAGAATAAACGAACAGTTTTGTTATGTACTTTTTATTTCTGTTATGTATTACCTCTTTACACATGTGATAATAAAATGAGGATATGCCTTCCCTATTTTTCGTGCTGCCTACATTTTTATCTGAATGATTCTATGTTTGTATGTTATGTGTTGTCGTTATCTTGAATATTTCAAGTACTGCCCCTTTTTTTTTGTAATAATACCCATAAAGACAAGAAACGCCTATCTACGGTGTCTAGGCCACTCTATGTGGTTGTATGATTTGTCCATGACGACCAGGTGGGCAGATCGTGGTAGGAAAGTGCGGACTATCAAGGAATTCCTTCGAGGGGTACGTGGCGTGGTACCATTGGGGATGTCCAGGGTCATGATTGAATGAAATGACACAAATGATAGGGGACGCGCATAAGTTGTGATGTGAATATATAAAAGAGTGGGAAGGAAAAAAGGAATAAATTTTCACTTTGAGTTTTCCTGTATCTGAAACTGTTCCTTTCATCCTTGCCTTCTACTAATTCCTCGATAGCGGAGATTTCTTGTTAAAGCATTTTCAGCCCTTGTGTAATCTAACCTAGGTACGCTTCTTACTCCTTTTCCCTTGGGTCTACTGTTTTTCACTTAAAAACCATGATGTTTGGGTATCCTCATGCTATGCGAATACCGATAAGTTTACAAAAATGAAAAAGGAGAGTTCTATTTTTACCCCTGGGCAGTGTGGGCAGATGGTGATGAAACAACCTGGGGAAGAAGAGCATGTTTTCATGGAGGGAAAACCTGAGTTCCAACTGTTCTGTTACTTTTATAGAATATTGTTTGATGAATTTAACTTGTGTCTCCCCCTATCCAAGTTCGAGATGGATTTGCTGGGTTGCTACCAGGTCGCTCTTAGCCAGCTTGTTCCCAATGCTTGGGCAACGATACAAGCCTTCCAAATATTATGTGGGTTTCTGGGCTTTACGAGCATGGTACGCAAGTTTCAGTACCTATTTTAGACAAAAAGAACTTTGAAGAAAGAGGATGAAGGGCTCAGGTGGTTTTACGTTAGTGCTCTGGCAGGGAGTAAGATTCTTGTCCCTTGGGCAGAGTCACTTGGGAATGCGTTACGAGGGGAGTTCTTCTGTGTGTCTTCCACGGAGAACCCAGAAAATGAGAATATGCTCTGGGAGGCTGGTGGGAAGGCGAAGTTCCCCACATATTGGAATAAATACGCTCGGCCCATTGGGCCCATAAAGCTAAAAGAGTTGACGCCTTTGGAGCAATGGGTGGTCGAGCAGATGCGAAAGATTAAAAATTTAATAGTTAGGGATTTAATACAAAAGGATAAAAGTCTTGAGAGACTGTTGCAACTCATAGGTGGGTGGTGATTCTAAAATCTGAGAAATAGTTATCTAAATATGTGTCGACTTAACACTTCTATAGTATACTAATGCTGTGTTTTTTATTTTTGCAGAAAAGCACGACATGTCAAAGGTGGGTGTGAACGCCCTTTGTGCTAAAAGGAAAAGGCGAATTGAGGAGGCAAACAAAGAGGTCGCACAAAAATTAGCCCAAGAAGAGGACATAGCTCAATTGGGAGGTTTGAAGAAGAAAAGAGAGGGACTGGAATCGGAGAAGAAGAGAAAGAAGAAAGTGGGTGACCATGGCCTAATACCAAGAATGGGCGACCATGGCCCAAAACCAGGGGATCTTCTGGTGTGGAAGAGATGAACCGCAGCCCGGGAGGAGATCATGGCAGCCTACCGAGGGATGTAAATGCGCAAATTAATGTCCCCCTGGAACTAGGGATGGGATGCACGAATGTTGTTTGTGGCCCCCAACCCTAAGATGAGATGGCGCAGAAGGTCTTGGAAGATCTGAATGACCTGTCGGAGGGCGCCCTGGGCATGTTGCCGGTGAAGACCCACTCTGCTGTAGATGTGTCAAACACGAGCTGTGGAGACATATCAGTGGGGGACATACCTCAGGTCACTGGGCTCGACGGGATCTTTAGAGCCCCCATAGTGGGAACAAGTGAAGGGGAGACCGAAAACCCTGATCTTGTGGTAAATGATGAAGCCCGACATGAAGGTCGGTTAGTAGAAGCTAGGAATCCCCGCAGGGAACTGTTAATATCTGATTCGCAAGCTCGTTGCTTGCAAGAATCTGGCTCCCAATCTGAGGGTACCGAGCTACGAGCCCACTTGAGCGCCCAGTTTTCGCCTTCTTGTTTTAAAATGATGGATGCTGTGGGTGGGGTGATCGACCATCATTTATCAATTTCTGGCAACCAGTACTTCACATCACAATTGTCTATCCAACAAAAAAATCACTTCCTGGAACAAACAGGTTTGGAGATGGCCCTAGTCTCCCGAGCTCTTGAAAACGACCTGAAGGACCCTCAGTATGAGACGCCTGCCCATAATTAGAGATGAGTTTAACAAGAAAAAATGACCAGGGAAAAAGATCAATAGCTCAAAGAGGCAAAAATTGCTCTATAAGCCTCCTTTGCAGAGCGTGATAAAAGTTAAGAAGCCTTGGTTAAGGAGAGGTCGGAATCCAGTAAGCTGAAGATTACAATTGAAGATCTCCAGGCCCCCCTAACCACCATCAAAAAAGACAAAGAAGAAATCGAGCATAATTATAAAGAAAACCAGGCGAAGTTGACTGAGGCCGCCCAAGAAAAGGATGCTTTGGTAAGTGAGGCAAAAAAACAAGTTGAGGAGAAGGAGGGCCTACAAAAAAAATTTGAGGATAAGGAGGCCGAGCTAGGCAAAGTTTTCCACGAGCTAGAAAGCGAGCGTGCTAAAAAGGAGAAAGCACATACAGAGCTGCAAGAGCTGAAAGCCGAACTAGAAAAAGTACGTATTGAACGGGATAACTATGCTGACCAGGTTGTTGATGTGTTTGATGAAGGTTTTGCAAGGTGTGCCTCCCATTTAATTTTCTCTCCCTCATCAGTTGGTTCATTTATTTCAGCACCACCAACAATACCCCACAGCCTTGTCCAAGCATATAAAATTTTATACAAGCGCTCTATGTATCATAATTTTCATTGCTTAATTTCTCCATTGAGCTAGTTAAAGATGTAATATCTGTCATGGTCTTAGACCAATAAATATGAATACCGCAGTACCTTTACATCTTGTCATCAATGTCTCTTCACAACAGTCCCTGACTGTAACAAAAGCTAACTATATGCTGCTGGGAGCAAGTTGGCCCTCGCCCATTTACTTTGATGCCAATGATTGAATTAGAGAAGAAGAATGGTGGATGACATCTTTATATATGGCTTATTGTTTTTTGTTATTTTGTGTTATGTTGTGTTTAATGATATTACAACATTTACGAGCATTTATAAAATATCTTCATTTCTAATTAATAAAACTAAAATAAATATGTGCAAATAATCTCTATAAACAAATGTAGAAAAACAAAATAAAAGTAAAATAACAATGTCGCAATCCTTTAGTTAGGGTGAACATTTAAAGAATAGTCATTGATACTCTTAAAAGTTTTATATTTTATCTTTAATTTGTTGGTACCCATGTTTCTAGGAGTATCCTGTTAGTATGAGGGTCACATCCATTTGTTTTGAGAATAAGATGAGTTTCTTTACCACATAATTTGGCCAAGACATGATATGCCCCAAATAGAATTTGTAGGAACATGACCCAACCATTGTCCAAGTGGTAACTAATTCCATTATCACAGTTATGTAGTTGGGTCATCCCATCGCAAGAAATTCAAGGAAAATACACAATCTCCTCAACATAGACATGACCTAAACATATATTGTAAAAACAAAGAAAAAGAGGAACATGTATGATGACACTAAGAAAAGAGTATATAAGATCCGTTAAGTACTTAGTTGATATGTTGAGAACAAACAAAGAAGATAAGTGAGGACGAAGCTTTGCAAGGATACAGCTCTGGGAGATCAAACTAAGAAGAGGAGGCTAAGGCTGCAAAGAGTTTTCCGAAAACAAGATGTGTAATTAGTTAATTTTGACGTGGGTATTTTTGTCCAAATGGAGCTCCATATTTTTACATGAGAGTTTATCTCCAATGGCAAGGCTTATTTTGCGATGAACTTGTAGCTGCTTTTCAAAATAAGAAAAAATCTAATTATTTTTTAATTATGATTAATTTGAGAAATATAAACAAACGTTCTAAAAGTTTTCAAATTGGTTTTTTTTTTTTATTTATTAAAATAAGTGCTTGTTTACAGCTAGAATGGGTAAAGCTAATAACAGAAGGTTGCAGTAAGTATGAAGAGAAGAAAAGAAAAATGTTAACATACACAGAGAGAAAAATGTTAACATACCCAAAAAAATTATTATTTATGGTGTAAATTAAATTTGAAATATTTGATAGATTATTTTTGTTGTATAAAGAAATATCAAATATATAATAAGCTTATAGGAAAATATAATTTAAATACATATATGTTATCACTGTGGGGTAACAAAAATTACTCAATGCATAAAGAGTTGTATAATTTTATAATTTTTAAAAAATTTTCAATCTAAAAAATATGTAATATTGAAACAAAATTATTTTGCTCTTAATGGAACTACAGGCATGTAGGGATAGAGAATTAGAGATTTTAAGTTAAAAAAATATTTAATTATGAAAAGGACTACTCATTTATTGGGAGGTAAATGTTTTAAATTATTTAAATTTGAGAATTCTCTCAATTTTAAAAATATATTATTATTTATAGAATTTTAAATTTATGTTATATAACTTTGTAACAATGTAATTTTATTTACTTTATAAATTATGTTTTAAAAGTGTTATTCACCTACAAGTATGTTAATAGTATAATTACCACATTTGAAGGATTTACTTTTACACGAGGATAAATATTTTAGATTTAGAATTGATATTTAATTGTCACATAATCATACATATGCAAATAGATACATATTTTAAAGTTTTTAATTTGTAATTTTGTTGAAACTTAGAAATATATCATTTATTAAATCAACTTTATATAATTCTTAAAAATTTTATCATGGTATGATAGCGATGACAATTTCATATTAGATAATAATATTGAAATCATAACATAAATTATACAAGTGAATAAATTTTATAATATTATTATTTTTTTATTCATTAAAATATAATTATTTATAAATATACAATTAATTTTAAAGGAATAAACTTATTCCATGCATCGCACGGGTGTATTGCTATTTAAGTGTAAGAGTATAATATATTATTAAAGGAAGAGTGTAAAACAGTATTATAAATCGCAAGCCTGCATGTACATGGTTATTATGATTTTTTTGGTAACACATGATTATTATATTGATGCTTAGGATAAATAAATAATTTAATTTCTCCAAAATTAAATTTAATTGGTTATTAAATTTTCAAATATAAAATACACATCATAATGTTAATAAAGTTAAAAAAAGTCATTTATCAACACCATCAAGTTTTTTTTTCGAAAGGTAAAAAATATATTAACTAAATTATCAAGAGCACTAAAAGTGCTTCCAATACATAGTGTCTACTTCAATTACCCAACCCATGAAACCTGTTTACAATTAATAGAAACATAAAATGGATAGGTTCCATCCCAGGGTATCTGAATACAGTTAATAGGAACAAGAAATGTAAAGGCTCTAAACACTAATTGAGCTTTAAAATAGCAATCTATCTAATCGAATCCCATCACAGACCAGCAGCTCAGGCAAATACAATCAACACCGTCAAGTTGGTACATACAGTCCTAACACTACGAAGCTTAACTAAATTCCTAAGTCCTAACACTACAAAGCTTAACTAAGCTATATAGTAAACCTCGGTGGCACGAAGGTGGAGTTTTTGGTGATGATTTTGCTTTGAGGTCGGGTTCTAGGAACACTTTTACACATTTTGGTGGATCTTGGAAAAAGGTGAATTGTGCTCTGGTTCTCAATGCCTCAGTAGCCATTCTATCAGCAACCATGTTCTCCAGTTTTCCAACTTGGTTAAAAAAAAACATCAAAGCCAAACAAATTTTTATGTTCCTTCTTCAGATCATCTAACAATTTTATTGCCTCTTGAATATAATGAAAATATCTTGTAAAAAAAGTAGCATTTCCGCTTGAGGTGATGATGTTGTATGCATTTTGACCGTCAGTTTCTAGAAAAATAGTACCAGGAAGGTTCTGATGGTTATCAACGAGGTGTCTAAGATACTAACAATTGCTATTAAAGAGGGTCGTTGAACCTCATATTCGGTGCATGAAGTTTCCTTAGTAGTCATGCATTGAACCCCTGTACAATGCACATCCTGTTCCATCCCAATAAAGTCCAGCGTCTATATTTCCTTTGAAATAGTTTTGTGGTGGTAATTTCAAGTTTGACTCCTGTGTAGGTACATATTTATTACGCCAGTTAGATTTAGCCAGCTGAGATGAAGAAGATCCAGATTTAGATGTGGAAAATGAACGGACAAATCTGTCCGATTCAAATAATAAGCTCAAGCCTTCCTGAACTGACGGTACGCTCAAATCTTTCCGATTCGAACGTCAGCTTCAAACCTACCAGACTTTTGGGATCGAAATAAACGATCATGAAGTTTATTAAATGGATTTTTTACCAGCTTTTCAGTTTTCCAAAAATTATGAATGTGTAAAACAAAATGATAGGATAGAAGGAAAGGAGAGAGGGAGTGGGACAGATTGAAAGAGCTTAGGACAGATTGGAAGAGCTGAGTATCTAAGGGAGTAGGGCAGACTGGAAGAGTGGATGATCTGTCTATATATAGGTGCAGGGAGAGATTTAAGGTGGGGGAAGGAGACGTGATTATTTAGAAGATGTTGCATTGGGGGATAGGAGAGATTTGAGGTGGGGGAAGGAGACGTGATTATTTGGAAGATGTTGCATTGGGGGATAGGTGATCTCCACAGGGACCGAACTCCATTGGGGGCCATCACTGTGTTTATTTGGAAATGATGAAGTAGTGCTATATAGACAAAGAGCAGTGATATCTGTGTTAAATTTTTCGTACAAATTATAATTCCCTTTACGCTTAAGTAGTACCCAGCCCCCCTTAAGTCGTATACATGTATAGCTATGGAGTTCCTACTTTATTCTCAATCCCTTTTTATCAATTACCACTATCATTATATTAATTTATTATTGGTTTATTGTGAAATTTTATTTAACTTATTAGTTAATATTTCTTGAATCGAACAATGAATTCAATAATGGTTGAATATCATATTACTATTTATATTTCTTTGAGTTAAATATTATTTACTCAATTTTCATCCAAGCACATTATTGACTATGATCTATGAATCCTATTATCACGATTTAATTTTTTATGGACTGGTCATAAAAATTTATACTACTCATTTATCATTTTTTCAACTATTGACTCAATATATAGCCATGATTTTTTTTATGCCGTGACTCACAACTTCACCGCCAACTATTTTATGAATTATTTATAATACTCTTTTGCAACTTCACGGTGTTAACACAACTATTTAAAATACAAATTTGCATCTATGGTTGAACGTAAATTAAAATTTAGCCCTCCCTCAATCAATTTTTTCGGGTTCTGTCCCTGGATCTCCATACTCTACTTTAAGTAACTTCACTCTTATTGCATGAAACACTATTTTAATTTTTCGAAAAAGAGATAAGAAAGTGAGTGTTAAGTGATGAATTTAATCATCACAATAAGAAAATGATAGAATCACATTAAAAATAAAAGTAAAACACAATATTAGTTATATATCAAATACAATCAGATATTATATATATATATATTTAAAAATTTTAATTGATAAAAAAAATATTTTCTTTTTGGTGTTCTATTTTATTTCACTTTATTATATTATATATTTCATTCCACTTTGTTACATTCTTATTTAGATAAATTCAGATATTAATAATAAAATTAATTTTAATTTGCAACGTAAAGTCATTATCACTCAACATCATGTGATGAACTGGTCATTAATTATAATGCTAAATCCTTCTATTAAATTTTCTACAAATTCTCCTACCCACTTAATTTTAACAAATATCATTTATTTATCAAAAAATAAATACTTAGTAAAGGATAAAAGATACTTATCAAAATTAAATGGATAGGAAGATTTAGTGTTTTTCTTATCATATATATAGAGAAACACATAGAAAGTCACTTAATGACAAGAAAAAAATTGATCTTGATTCTCGAGAGGTGTTTGGTGTCTACAACACCTAGCTTCTTTCTTTAATTTTTCTTTTTAATTTTCGTCTTTTTTCTTCCTTTTGGGAAAATCAAACCCACTTTTGCACCCAATGATTGGTGATTTGTTGCCTAAAATTTTAGAATATTTTTAGAAATTAATAACTTTGATAATGAAGCAACACATATATGTGATGAAGTTTGTATACACTCGATACAACCACAAAACCCTTCACGAACCCACTACTATATAACTTCTTTCCCTTTTATCATTTTATTATTCTTTTCTCTATTATTTTAAGCGAAATGATGCTTTTGGTCCTTTAACTTTTTGCACCAATTCATTTTGGTCTCTTAACTTTTTTGATCCATTTTAGTCCCTAAACTTTTATTTTAGATTCAATTTGGTCCCTACTGTTACATTTGTAAAGGATGTTAACGAATCAAAAACCATTTCTGAAGGGACCAAACTGAATCCAAAATAAAAATTAAGGGACCAAATTTAATCCAAAAAAAAAATTTAAGGGAGTAAAACAGATCAAAAAAAAGTTAAGGAACCAAACGGAATTGAGGCAAAGAGTTAAGGGACCAAAAATATCATTTTGCCATTATTTCATTAGTTAAAACTTTCAGTATTTAAATTATTTAAAACTTTGAATATTATTTAAATGACTATTAAATATTCTCTTAAATATTTTTATGAGAAGTAAATTGAACTCGAAACTAATTTATGAAAATAAAAAGAACTGCAGCATTAATGGTCTATTACCAATATTTGTCAATATTGCCACAACAGATATAATTAAGAAATATATGCAATATACCAATTATTTGAATCTTGAAGTAAAAATACAACTACGTGAATCAATTAATTATAAGTCTCAAGCAACCAACATATGCCAAAAGACTTTCAGATCTAGAGTAGATCAAGAAGATCAGATCGAGAACGGTACGAAACACAAAGAACAAAAGGAGACATAATAAGCTTGACTTGATTGAAGATCAAGCTTAAAGTCGTGGCTAGTAGTTTTGTGTTCTCTATCTTTTTTTCACATGAAAGTGATATAGATGATAAGTTTCACCTACACAAAAAAGCTTGTGAAACTTGTATATAATAAATTTCCTAACAGAAACATGAATTTTATGTCCCTGCCATAATTTCATTTTAAATTAAATTTAATAAAATCTAACACAATAGCATAATATCTAAAATGACATAAAAAGAGAATGATATTAAAAGTAAACATTACACAAGCATCTTGACAATCATTTCTAGTGAATATGGTACATCAACATCACAATATTGATCAACAACAGTCTATAAGCGAATTATCTTGACATTCAAATCCCAAGTCATTCTAAAGTCTGAAATTGAATTGATTGAATCAATAGTGCCCTCCATAATTTGAATTGCAAATAAACAACATATGAATAAGTGGAAGATTCAAATTGAAGCGAACCGTCCAATGTAATATAATATAATATATGGAATATAGAATTGAATATATTATAATAGAATAGAGGATTACTAGCGTGTAAATCTTGAACAATGATTAGAGATATCTTGTCGTTTGATCTTCAAACTATATCAATCCTAATGGTAATGGTAATATAAGTTTTTTTAATCGGCCAAACACACACCCCACGCTACACTACTTTTAAATCTACCCCATCGGGGACCGAACCCATCTCCTTGATCTTCAAGGACTCCTCCTTATGCCTCTTGAGCTACAAGCTCTCGGCAATGGTAATATAATTTAAAAGAAGAAAGGTGTTGTGGAATGCTGTGTGGGAAAAAATCGATGTGAAGGAAACAATTTATAAGTGCTAAAAGAATACTAAAGGACCTAACCAATCATAACGTAGGATGGTTTTAATATTTCTCAATATTAGGTCTTCATAATTGTTTACCAGATTTTTAACAAATCTAAACAAACAACTATCCTAGATTTATTAGCGAGGAAGGGAATAGAGTCTTCCTTCAAAAAGGTTCTTTATTATTGGCTAATTGTCATATAACATAGAAGAACCTGGATTCATTGTTCAATTCATTATATCATGAATAGATAAAGTACAAAAATCTGAGATTATAAAACATAAAGATATATTACAAACACAGAAATACAACATGTATACAAAGTAATCTGTCATAGATTCAAAGAACAATAGTAATACAAGATAGATTGAACATGAATTTGAAGGACGAGGTACGCATTTCAGACAGTAATCTTTGTTACTCATTTATAACCCTTTGGGTAGCCATGGTTAGTCATTTTGATTGAGGATACTAGGCTTCTTACGCATTGCAATGGGGTGCTTTAAATCACTTTGATAATATCTCTTCTATGCAAAGAGAACTCATGCCAAAAATGTGCCCAAGCATCCTTATTTATAGGTTTCTTGATCTGATCATTTGTTCAAGACATAAGTCAAATAACTGTCTTGACCATGGCTACGATCTTGCCACATCAGATTTGTGCTATGATCTTTTGTCGTGAATGACTCTAATTTGTTTCCATTACCAAAGAGCACACATGCCACTTCCTTATTGGTCTTCACTCACTTTCCAATACTTATTGTATTGTCTTTTTTCTCATTCTGCCACATGTCATCATATTTAACCTTCTTATTAAATCCATTGTGCTGATGACTTCTTGTCTTGGCTCTTCGACCTGATGAGATTACCCTTGAAAATTTAAAGGGGCCTCTTGTCTTTCTTCTCTGCTTCAACAATCTAAATATCTTCAACATGAGTGTAACATTTTTATGATCCTTCGACCAACTGTTTTTGATGATGATCTCAAAAAGGCCCATAATTGGGACAAGTCTTGCATTTTAAATTTCTTAGGAGAAGATCCTCTTTCCTTGACTTTTATGCTATATTTATAAGTATAATTCTGGATGATAGGCCTAAATAGCTTCTCAAAGATTTCACATATCAGTCTTGACCATCAGAGCTGTTCATATACTAATTTGGTCAGAAGTCATGAAAGCTTGATAGGGCTTGGACCAACCTTATTATGGTCAAAGTTATTTTGTCCCTAACTGATGCCCCCAAAATTTTACTCTTTGAAGGAATAAAAAGAGTAAATTTTAAATATAAATGTGCTATTTCAGAACAACTAACCATTTCGAACTCACACAATATTACTTGTAACGGAATTCCCATTCCTCTTCTTAATTACCAACTGCTATCTTAGTCAAATAAATTACCGTTACTGTTCCTAGGTAACTGATTCCAATCATGCTCATTATTAGTGAAATTAATCTCATTCCTCTTTCACGTTGAGACTAATATGCATTTCGATTCTTCTTTAAATCCTCCTGATGTTTCCATTTTTTCACCATCACTGATTTACTTCCTCTCTTCATTGCTCTAATGAAATACTCTTCTTCATTCATGTTCTCCTCAATTTCTTTATTTCTCCATCTACGACCCCATCTCTATAATCCTTGAATGGCTTCACACTCCTCTGCCTCTCCACAACAATCAAAAGGCAAAAGAGATCAAAGTACGATGAAGAAAATCCAAGGGTTCTGACCATCTGTTGATAATCGTTGTCCAACGTGATGGAGATCAAGTCTGCTTGACTCATAGGCTTAGAAGATTTAGAAGTCACTATAATATACATAGAGGGACCATGATATTTTTTAAAGCCACTGAAAGAGGTACATTAACCTCAACCATCACGTGGTCATTTTGCCTAGTCTACCACCCTTTCTGATGCCATGGCTCATGGCGACCAAGCTTTGGTATAAATTGTAACCTAATCAATATGCCTTTATCTTTTTGTAATGTGTTTAATATTCAACAAATTTTATGGTCTTTGATAAATGTGTCTAATTATTATTGTTCATCAGATTTTGCCCGTTAAGGTCATAAAGAAAATTGTTGGTAGAGCTGCAAACTTGATCAAACATCAAGACCACACGAACCACTGCCACATTGGTCAAGGGTGGTATGCATTCTGTCAAGCCATGAATCTCCATTGTAGTGATTCTTTAACTTTCAATTACAAGCGCATTGAAGGCATATTTGAGGTTCTTATTGATAGAGCTGCCATGGATGAGGAAAAGGATGCAGAGGACATGGAGGATAGGCTTAGGGACCTGAATGAGAGATTGATTCAACTGAGCTGGCATTTTTTTCAGTTTAAGTTTATCTTTTGATTTTTCAAAAGTTTTTCTAGTTTACCCATAAATAATTTTTTTTCACCAATTAAACATTAAATATTACAACATAAGTATACTTGCTATGCAGTATATTTAGAAAATAAGTTACAATATAGGAGTTTCCAAAGTGCTTTAAAAAATTCTTTCAAATTACTTTTCAATTTGTAGTTACAAATAAATCAACTCAATATTCATAATAATTTTTATGTAGCACTACTTTTTCATCATATAAATCTATTTATTATCTAATGCAAGTAATCATAACTTTTTAACTTTTATCTTCTTATTTGTACCAATAAGTTTTGAAATGGGAACTATCCCACTTTATATGGCCAATAAACAATATTATGTAAACTTCTATTCAACAATTTTGTCATATAAAAAAAATATAAAAAATATGAAACTAAAATGAATCATTTACTAAAAGGATATTATGATGACACCATCAACAGTTCATATGCTTACTAAAACTCAAACGTAACTTTCTATCTCTAATAATTTTTTATTATTCAAATCTTTTCATTAATAATTTAACCATTTATTATTAATCATTAATGACTTACATTAATTATTTCATCATTTAATTATATAAATACAAATAAGACAAATATCATAAATGGTATTGGCTGAATCCACAGGGAGTCACATATCCCCCAATTTTTTATATGTTTTTTTATTTCATTTGTAATTATCCAAACTGTGCACGGCTTTTACTTAAATGTTATATAAGTTGTTTATAATGTGTATTATTAACATCATGACACGAGCCTGTAGATACCGAACCCGTACATCGCACGGGTAAGTTGCTAATTGATAGTAAAAAAAGGCAATCTTAGAAGACAAATATTGATATTCCAACTCATATTTATGATCCACGATACCATAATAATCGTTTTCACCACCATGTGTAACACCTTTGATGCATACACGACGATTTGTGGTTTTCTTACCATGATTCCATGTTATAGTGTGAAATTTATACCCATTCACAAATACATAGTCCATGATGAAACTTGTCTGTATGGACCGCAAGACAATGACCTTAAGTCATTGTTTGTGACCCCCGGTACTCTCGTCATGAACCTATAAAGGAAAGAATCTTATATTAAAGAAATTTAAGTCATTGACATTAGAAAATCGGTGCATGACAGACTAAGATAGTACTTACATACATCTTAAATCATGCTGGAAAATCTATATGCATATCTGCGTGTATCCTTAGCATTAGTTGTTTAAATTAATAAACAAGTATATACAAACGGATAATTTTTGTTATATGGATCTTTCCATTTACTCCAAGTATGGTTTGACTTTGCTGCAATTTATAAGTAGATGTACATCACTTAGCACTTCCCACTTGTTAAATATCAATAGTGAAGTAGGTGGTACAACACCACCATCATTAGGGTTATTCCTGAGGTAGAATTTGAGACCAAGTTAAAAGAAAGATTTTCGAATATTTTTTTTTTTTAGAAACGAAGAAGATTTTTCGAAAAGAATTAAAAAGATAAGATGTGAAGAAAACTTAGTTGTAAAAGAAAAAGATATAGAAGAAAGAAATAGTTAAAACAGGAATAAAAAGATAAAATCAAAATTAAAAAAATAAATAAAATCTTTTTTTAAAAAAAGAAAAACTTTTCAAAAATAATTTTTAATATAAAGAAAAATATTTTTAATATAAAGTAATTTTTTTCGGAAGTAATTTTTTTTTTGAATTTTTAATCTAAATCTTTTTTACATGAATTTTTAATATTAAAAAGAAAAATTCTTCGACAGTTTTTTTTTAAACAAATAAAAAGATTACATTTTGAAATTAATTTTTAGAAAGAGAAAGAGATAAAGTAAAAAGCAGAAAAAAATAAAAACAAATTTAAAACAGAATACGACAGGATAAGTTCAAAAATAAATAAAAATAAAAAGAAAACGAAAAGAAAAGTCTAGTAGGAAAAACAAGTACAATCAAAATCGCAATAAGATATAAAATTAATTTTTCATATATTCAAACAAAACAAAATTAAATCAAAGAAGATATAATATAGTGTTAGAAAAAGGAAAAGAAAATATAATCAGAATTAAAAAGATAATTATTAAATTTTTTTGGATTGTTAATATTTTTCGAAATAGGATATAACTAATTAGAAGGTTGTTGTGTTCTAAAAATAAATCAGAATTTTATTAATATTAATTACTGTTATTATAATAATTACTTTATATTTTTAAATATACGTTCAGATTTTTATTTATACATTTTATTTTATTTTATTGTATTTTTATTATAAAAAAGAGAAAAAGATGGAGAAAAATAGAATAAAATAAAGAGGAAGAAAGAAGGAATTCCAGAACTTTTATTTTTTTATTAATTTTTTCTTTTTTAATTAAGGGGAAGAAAAATAAAAACATATCAAAAAGATATAGACAGAGGACTAACATAAAATAGACAAATGATATAAAATAGAAATAAAATAAAAGATAAACCTAAACTAGATAAAAAAAAAAAAGAAAAACAATCTTGAAAAATTAATTAGAACCCTAAACAACCATACTCCCTGGCAATGGCGCGAAAAACTTGTCAGTCGGATTTGTAATTTCTAAAATCGGATTTTCAATAAAACACATAAAATCTCAAATAAACTCAAACGAATCCTACCGAATTGTTATAAAGTGGTTGTAAACAACTGGGAATTTATCGTTCTCAAGGAGAAGCGTGTTTAAAAAAACTAATCAATTAATCTTATTAATTATCGATATGAGAACTAAATCTCTTCTACAATTCTACACCCATCCTTTCAGACACCACGCAAAACATTAAATAATGTCGTTGATGGCAAGTGAAAAGCAACAGTTAAGCGAAGAAAAAATAGAACCAATTGATATAAAAGAAACACCGCACAAATTAATTATCATAAAAGAGAAATAGAGTAGGAGTTACATTTAGACCAAACCATGGAAGGATTTAACTCTACGTGCACATAGTAGCAAAACAGCACTACTAGACTCAAAAACAATAACAAAAAGGGGTTCGGTATGGCTCAAAAGATGTGCAAAACAATCAACTCATCAAGTGTCAAAGAAATTGAAAATAACATAAAGTTCAAAAACACTTAGAGTAAAGTTGAAATGTCCAATCGAGAAATGAACAAGAGAGATACTAATTTATTAACCAAGAAGACATGTAAAAAGCTTATTTCGTCAATGATGTCAATCAACTTAGTTTCACTTTTCATTCACAAGTTATATCCACACAATTCAAGCACAATCAAGAGGTCTTTGATTAAGGGTGTAATGAGGCTGGGCTATAAGAAAACTTGTTTTTTAAGATAACCAAAAAGAAATCGAATCATTGCAATGCATACTTAATTCCCCCAATCTGACTTGTACTTAAGTCTTTTATGTACTTTTAAGTGACCTATCTAGTCAAACTCTGATTTTTCTCTTTTTATTTTTTATTTTTTATCTTTAGCAGCTAACCTCCACTACTTGGCTACTCAAGCAATGAAGATGAGCTCCCAATGTTCTTTCGCGCAAATGATCAAAACTGCTAACCTCAATCCCCGGGCTACTCAAACCATTGCAAAACTTTTCTTCTTCTTTTTTCTCTTTTTTTTATGAGAATGACTAGAGGCAATCTGCTGCACAATCCACCAAACAATCCAACAAACCACAACCAAGCTTGCATGCATCAATTCAACTCAACAAGGTGAGGATATATCAATTTAGGCTCAAGATGCAAGGTAAACAAAGAATCAATCATATAAGCTCGACTTCGCCGCCAAAAATTGGTATTTAATCAAACATAGGTTGGCTATTTGGCTCTAGCTAAATTTGTTTTTTTCTTTCTAAACTATCCCCTATCATGCTTATGCTATCATGTGCTTCAATAATAATCATGAAATCAAACAAAACTTTATAAATCAAAATCAAAGAGGAGTTTTCAAAAGAAGATCAAGGATCAAGTGTCCTCTTGGCAAAACTTTTCAAAATTACGTCCAAAACTCAAGTAATTCATGCAATCAAACTCTAAGTTAAAATTTTTTTTTTCAAAAATACATCAATTTCAAAACACTATCAAGTATCATTTATATACACATAATTAAGATAAAGCAAACTTTATTCAATCCTAATTACTCCTAAAAATCTAAGAGAAGAATTAAAATACCGAAAAGTAAAAGATAAAAGTAAAGAGAAAAGGTAAAAGTGAGAGAAAACTCCCCTGTCAACCCATTGGTGGGTTAGCTCCATCATCTTGCTCCTCATCCTAATCAGATGCCTGCCTCGCTTGATTAGGCCCGACCCCAGGCCATCTCATCGTTCTTGCCAATCCATTGGGGTGTGGCATTCCTGCTATTGAGTTATAATGATAAGGTTAAACCAAGATGTATAGCCTCTAATATCTCTCTTTGTTGAAGGGCTTTAGCATCTCTCCTAGCATTATCACGCTTATACGCGTCCACATGGCCTGAATAGTCTCAAAACACATTAATTAACGCAATTATGGCTCCAAATAGATTTAATAAACAAGATCACAGATTGAAAGAAAAATTTTAATCAATTTCAAGTATAAGAGAAAGCAAAGATGAGTTTAAGAACATAGCATCAATACTTCATGCATAGCATCAATAATTCCTCAAATAATTTAATTTCAAGAGCATTCAACAACTTAATATTGATTCTAATCACAATTATTCAATAGAAACATGAACTAAACAATTAATTTCATGCATGCATCCAGAAACATGTGAATTTTTCATACGAGAGATGGTGAAATTGGGGTTTTGCTCATAATAACAACATACATCAAATTAATCTAAAAACAAACACCCAATCATGTATAATAACTCATATAAACCATAATTTATCAAAATGTAATTCCCTTTGCCTCATGGAACTCGAATTTCATACCCACATATAGATAAAAGTTTCAACACAAAAACAGAGCATGTGAGTTTAAAGAAAATAGAGAGAAAGAGATGAAATTACATACCTTGATGCAATTACAGATGAGAGTGTGAGCTAATGATGGAAGGAATTGGAGTTTAGTTGAGAGAATTGAGAAAATTTTTATAGAGAGACAGCGAGAGTGAAGAAAAACGAAATTTTTGAAACTTGGCAGCCAACACTCGCTTAAGCAAGTATCCTGCTCATATGGGAAAATATTAATAGAGTTAATTTATAAAAGAAAAAGATAAAAAACTGAATTTATATAAAAAGAAAGATTTTCGAAAACATTATTTTTTTTAAGAAAAGAAGAAGATTTTTTGAAAAGAATCAAAAAGATAAGATTTGAAGAAGACTTAGTTGTAAAAGAAAAAGATATAGAAGAAAGAAATAGTTAAAATAGGAAGAAGAAGATAAAATCAGAATTAAAAAATAAATAAATAAAATCTTTTTTCAAAAAAATAAAAAATTTTCAAAAATAATTTTTAATATAAAGAAAAATATTTTTAATATAAAGTAATTTTTTTTCGAATGTAATTTGTTTTTCAAATTTTTAATCTAAATCTTTTTTAAACGAATTTTTAATACTAAAAAGAAAAATTCTTCGAAAAATATCATTTTTTTAAAGAAATAAAAAGTTACATTTTGAAAATAATTTTTAGAAAGAGAAAGAGCTAAAGTAAAAAAGCAGAAAAAAATAAAAACAAATTTAAAACAGAATACGATAAGATAAATTCAAAAATAAATAAAAATAAAAAGAAAAATAAAATAAGAGTCTAGTAGAGAAAACAAGTACAATCAAAATCGCAATAAGATATAAAACTAATTTTTGATAGACTCAAACAAAACAAAATTAAATCAAATTAGATATAATATAGTGTTAGAAAAAGGAAAAGAAAATATAATCAGAATTAAAAGATAATTATAAAAAATTATCGGATTTTTAATATTTGTATATTTTTATGTTTTTTCGAAATAAGATATAACTAATTAGAAGATAAAATCAGAATTTTATTAATATTAATTATTGTTATTATAATAATTATTTTTTATTTTTAACTATACGTTCAGATTTTTATTTATACTTTTTATTTTATTTTATTGTATATTTATTACAAAAAAGAGAAAAAGATAGAGAAAAATAGAATACAATAAAGAGGAAGAAAGAAGGAATTCCGGAATTTTTACTTTTTTATTAATTTTTTCTTTTTTAGTTAAGGGGAAGAAACATATCAAAAAGATATAGACAAAGGACTGAAATAAAATAAACAAAAAGATATAAAACAGAAATAAAATAAAAGATAAACCTAAACTAGATAAAACAAAAAGAAAAACAATCTTGAAAAATTAATTAGAACCCTAAACAACCATTATTGTGATATTCTATAAAACACATAAAAGCTCGAATAAACTCAAAGGAATCCTACCAACTTGTAATAAAGTGGTTGTAAACAATTAGGAATTTATCATCCTCAAGGAGTAGCGTGTTTGGAAAAACTAATCAATTAATCAAGAAGGAGTTTACATAAAAAGGTTTGATTTTTAGAAAAAGGTTTTAAACATATAAACTAAAAGAAAGTAAATAAAATAAAATAGATAGCTTATAATAGAGAAGAAGAAGGTTTTAGGTTTTGGTTCATCTTCATATTCTACTCAATTTTAGTTATTAATTGTCTTCCATAAAATTATCTTGCCCTAATATCTCGGCGACAAAACCTAATCTAATAAAGTCTAGCCCAATGCTTTTGCACTAGCTAATTACCCGAAAGCATTAAGAACTGGCATTATTGTGATCACACGTCTACTCATATGTCTATGCAACAGCTCGATATGAGATTTAAATCTCTTCTACAATTCTACACACATCCTTTCAGACACCACGCAAAACAATAAATCATGTCGTTGATGGCCAGTCAAAAGCAACCATTAAGCGAAGAAGAAATAGAACCAATTGATGTAAAAGAAACAATGCACAAATTAATTAACATAAAAGAGAAATAGAGTAGGTGTTGTGATTATACTTGAGAGATAACCTAGGATGATGGCTATGAGCGTGTTTTTGATCGATGATGAATGTCCAGTGCGGCGTCCTGACTCCTCGATGGCGGTGTTGTCACCTGCAGAGACTCCAACGCTCAAGTCAGTATTTGATTTAGGTTATGTGTAGTATTTTTTGGATAGAACGTACCTTGCATGGAGTGTTTATGTGGATATTTATAATGAGCGTATTAGGGTTGAGCGTGTGTCATTATGGGCCTGACATCGTCATCTTGGCCCAATCCGGAGTCTGTATCATAGCGTGTATCCCGCTTGATATCTTCTTAGATACGGATGGGTTATAACTCGTGATTTCAAGACGACATCTGGCTAGGTGCCGGGTTATCATAATCCCGGGCCATAACAGTTGCCCCCCATGTCGTCGACTTCCCATGTGGTGAAGTCATCAAGTTGTACACATCATATGTCGTCTTGGTTCCATGCTCTGAACTCGCCACTAGGTGCACACGGTTGATCTTCCTTGGGGAACGTGTGCCCACGCGCCTTTATAGTGTGTCGTGCGTTATGATTGAGGGGTGTCTCGAGCCACTTGCTCATTAATGTGACGAGACGGTTACCACTTCTCTCTCTCTCGCCTTTGTCATTTTTGTCATATACTGGGTTTCCCTCTTCCCTTTTGTTTCATTTCGAAAAACTTAGACTCTCTAAAATCAGCACAAGTTTCCCTCTCTAGAGTCTTCTTCTTCGCGAAAGAGGTCTGCCCTTTGGTCTCCCTTGTTTTCTCTTTCTGCATCATTCAGGTACCTTTCTCCCTTTCTTCATTTTATTATGTTTTCTTCGACTTCTTTTATCGCGTGGGTTTGGATTCGTTTCTTAGGTTTCTGGGTTTCTCGTCTCGTTTTGTCTAGTGTGGTTTGTCCTCTTCAATGGATAAGCGAATCATTGTCCTTTCCAAGCAGTTCTTCTTCTTCTTCTGATTCATGTGATACTGAAGTGCTTATGGCCTATGCAAATAGACTTTCCAAACCCTTAAGAGTTCTGAATTCTGACCTCGTAAGAGGTATGTGTTTTGTTAATCCTTCTCATTTTTCTGAACCTTGGGTAATCTGGGCGTATCCACCTCAGAGCTCTAAAAGTGGAGAGTCTGTGACCCAGAGAGTAAACACTTTGTTTAAAGATTTGAATCCCGAGTCCCCAGTCTATTTAGAGGTTACTAGGAAATCTTCAAGACATTCCGGCGATTCCCTCAGAACTGAGACTTATCTTGGTCGTATGCTAGTTAGGACCAATCTCGCTTGTCAGGAATTTGAAAACCTCCTAACAGATCCAGATGAGTTATCATCTTCCATGACCAATTCTCTAGATTCCGAATCTGATCCGGCATACCAACCTTCTTCCTCTCCTACTCCCAGTCCACCATTTCTGGGGTCTAATTGTTCATCTTCTAAACTTGTAGATATGGCACCCAAGAGAACTCGCCGTCAAGCTACCAGAGTCCTTCTGGGGTGGACAGAACGATGCCGAACAAGCTGGTCCTTCTGGGGTTCATTTTAATCTGCAAGAGATGAGGACTGAATGGTCCGGCATTAGGGGTATTAACAACTTGTTGTGGGTTCCGGCTACTTGGCTAAGCCAACCCTGTGGCATCACGTCTCCTCAACAATTGTCGTTGGTGGAAGCTGAGTGGAAGAAGTGCTTTCACTATGGTCCTAACACCCTTGATAATTCCTATACCTCAGATCCTTCCCAGGACTACAAGCTGGAAATCCCGGGTGAGGATGAGAGGATTTGTTCGTATGCCGCCCCGGGATCCAGAGCCTTCTTCATGGCATATACCGCCATGTTTGATCAATTCAAAATCTGTTTCCCCTTCTCAGATTTTCAAATAGAAGTTCTTCATCACCTTCATCTCGCCCCTTCTCAACTCCATCCCAATGTCTGGGCTTTTTTACAAGCCTTTGAAGTTTTCTGCTGGGCCAACGAGTGGAAATACTCTTCTAATCTGTTTCTATACCTTTTTGGCCCATATCGGGGATCTTCCATCTGGTCTTGGGTATCCCTTCGGCATCGTAAGAATGTTACACAGATGTTCATTCCATGGGACAATTCTGTCAAAGGCCGACGGGATCTGTACGTGAAGGTGACGCCCAAGAAGAACGACTTTATAGCTTTTTGGGAGAGAGCTAACCGTGAACCGCTCTTTCCTCTATATTGGTCAGCTGAACATTACTCTAAACCACTTACCTGCGAAGAACTCGAATGCGGCTTCCTTAACGATGATGATGCAAGGACTTTCAATTACTGGCATGATTCTGTCACTAGCCAAGGAATGGCCATCCATTGCCGAGATGTACTCGGGTCCTCCCGCGCTAGTCTCGCCTTGTGTTTATGTATTAATTTCTCTCTTGACTTCTTTATTTTCGAACATTTTATTTGATATAATGACTTTCCTTTGTTTTGTAGCTGAAATCATGACAAAATTCTCTACACGTTTTGATGCCAAGGCGGCCAAAGACGCCAAGGGTAAGGGGAAGGTCAATCCGCCCAGCTCTCTTTCCCACGGTGGAGCTGAATCGGCGACAGTAATCTTGGCGTCGGAGCTAAGGCGGCATTCGCTGCCTGGGGTTCCCCTTTGGCGAGAAAGACTCCTGCTGCTTTGGGAGCTGAAAAGGGAGGAGAGATTCGTAAGAGCAAAAGGCCACGGGTCACCCAAGGTGAGATTTACTTATTCTTACTCCTTCCATCCTTCCCTGTGTTTTACTTCCTCTTTCTTTTATTTCATGTTTTTGGAATGTCACGTGCAGCTGAACCTGTAGCAGGTGGGGGTGGATCCTCCACGGCTCATATCCCGGCCATAATTCCATCACCTCAAGTTTGGGAAGGTTTTCAACCTCCCAACATTCAGTTTAAGCATGGTGACTTCTTTCAGAGGGGAAGCACCGAGACCAGAAAAGTAATTCTCCTCCTGACATGTATGTCTTAATATTTCTTTTTTGGCGTGCTGCTTAATTCCTTCTTTTCTTGTTGTAGGGCCAAATCCAATCCCTCATGGGTTAGATGTCCATGGGTCTATCCCTACTTCAAGCTACTCAAGAAGAAGCTGATCATTCGGAGCAGGTATCCCGGCTGAAAGGTGAGCTCCGGGATGTCCAGGATGACCTTGAGCTGAAGGAAACTCTGCTCAAGAGCTCCAAGGAGAATGTTGGCCTTCTGGAGGGTCAATTGGCCGCCTTCAAGGAGGAAGTTGAGAAAAAGAATAAGGCCCTAGCTGAGCGAGATGAGCTACTTGCGACCGAGACGAAGAAGGCAGAGTTTAATGCCACCAAGCTGAAGGAATCGGAGGAGGAAGTTGCTCAACTCAAAGCTCAGGCCATCGAGCTTAAAGCCACCTTGGATGCCAAAGATGACGAGATGACGGCTAAGCTCATGGAAGCCGGGTATGATGCCTACCGGGAAGCTGTCAGGTCTATCGTTTTTCTGAACCTCGGTGTGGAGCTCAATCTCCGCGGGTTGGATCCCTTTCATGGGGTGAAAAACGGGCAATTCTGGGACTTCCATGACCATTAGAATCCCGTTCTTTTAGATCCCGCCTCGTTGGAGCTGTTTAATTGTGATTCTCCTCCTCTCCACAAAGAAGGTGATGCTGCCGCCAATGAGGACGATGACGGCGTGGAGGCTTAATGTTTTGTTTTATCTTGTAACATTTACTTGTCAGTTTTTGTTTGTGGCCTCTGGCTTGCAATCATGACAAATTTTCAATTAAGTAATCCAGTTGGATTCTTATCTAATGATCGCGTGTTGTCCATACCTTTGAATAGTAGCATCTTTGATTTTTAAAGCCGCCATTCTTTGATATCGGCTGTGGCCTTTATCCCTTTCATATAGGGACCTTGGCCTTCGGCTTTATAAGCCGTTTAATGGCGTCGTAACCTTTATCGCCTTCTCTCAAGGGACCTTGGTCTTCGGCTTTGTAAGCCGTTTAATGTCGTCGTGACCTTTATCGCCTTCTCTGAAGGGACCTTGGTCTTCGGCTTTGTAAGCTGTTTAATGTCGTATGTGGCTCCCGTGATGTTCCCGGTCGATTTCGCTATGATACCTGCATTTAATAGAGCATAACACAACAAATTGAAAGCATAAAATCAATCATTTTATTGCATAAGATTTGTCAGTTGGGGCCTCATTAAAACCTTCAGCACAAAAACCCTCCTTAAGGATAAAACCTGCTGTAGGAAAAAGAGTACCCCTTATTACAGAATCAAATTTACATGATCATTCAACTGTAATACCGCCGCAAGTCGGCGACATTCAACGTTCTTGGTAACTCCTTGCCTTTTAAAGTTTCTAGGTGGTAGGCTCCTTTCTCGGTTGCACGCTTAACCCGGTATGGGCCTTCCCAATTTGCCTTGAGTTTGCCATCTTTAGCATGTCGATTGCCAATGTTAGCTCTCCTCATGACTAAGTCCCCTACCTGAAAGTTTCTCTTAACTACTTTGAGATTTTATCTCTGTGTTATCTGCTGCTTCCTTGATAATTCTTTTATTCTGGCGATTTCCCGGATTTCGTCTACCAGATCAGAAACTTCACGAAGTAACTGCTCATTATTTTCGGCGGGATACATTACTCGCCAAGAAGGTTGACCAATCTCTTAACTACAAGTTTTCTGTCCAACTTGCTCCTGCCTTTTCAAAACGCTTTCTAAGGCCAGTTAGGATGACCTTGTTTGCAGATTCCGCCTGGCTGTTGGACTGGGGATGTTCCACACTAGCGAAGTACTGTTTGATATGAAGCCCTGCTAGCATTTCTCGAAATTCTTTAACAGTAAACTGGGTCCCATTATCACATATTACCTCTGCCGGGATCTCAAAGCGACATATAATTTGATGGAAAACAAAGTTCTGAACTTTTATAGATGCTATGCTAGCCAAGGTTCAAATTCAATCCATTTAGTGTAATAATCAATAGCGACAATTAAATGTTTTAATTGACCTGCTGCGGGAGTGAATGGTCCTAGAATATCCAAACCCCAAGTGTGGAAAGGCCAAGGCGTCGAGATGCTATGCAGATTTTCGGCGGGAATGCGAGTGAGGGGACTGTGTTCCTGGCATTTCTGGCACTTTTTCACATATTCCGCTGCATCTGTGATCATAGTAGGCCAAAAATATCCCGCCCGCAAGGACTTTCTCGCTAGAGATTTCCCGCCAATATGATATCCACAACTTCCTTCGTGCACTTCTGCTAATACGTACCAGACTTCGGAAGGTCCGATACACTAGAGCAATGGTGTGGATAACCCTTTCCTGAAAAGTTGACCTTTAATTACAGCGTATCTGGTCGACTTTTGGATAATCTGCCTAGCTTCCTTCTGGTCATTGTGTAATACTCCCTTGGCAATATAACTCTTCAACGGAGTCCACCAATCTTCATCATCTATCTGGAGAACCGCCCCCGGGGCCGGGATGACTTCTTCTACCACTGAATGTAGGGCCGAAGTCGACTTGGTACTTGCCAGCTTCGATAACAAATCTGCCCTACTATTTTCCGAGCGTGGGACATGCTTAATTTCAAACTTAGAAAATCCCACCAAGCTTTTTCTTACCAGAGCGAGGTACTTCTGCATTAAAGGTTCCTTTGCTTGGTAATCTCCCTTGATTTGAGATACTAATAGCTGAGAATATGAACATAGGGTCACCGCTGTAGCCCCCATTTCCTTCGCCGTCCTTATTCCCGCCAAACACGCCTCGTATTCCGCCTGATTATTGGAAGTCGGAAATTCAAATTTAAGAGAATATTCGACCGCCACTCCTTGATTGTTTCCAATCAAGATCTCTGCTCCGAAACCCTTGATATTCGAAGAACCATCCACATATATCGTCCATGATCTCGGGTTTTGATCCACGGGATGTGTCATTTCTGCCACAAATTCTGCTAAGAGCTGCGCTTTTATCGCCTGCCTTGGCTCATAAGATATATCATACTGTGAGAGCTCAACTGCCCAGGCCATCATTCTTTTGGCGAGATCGGGTTTGTGCAGGACTTGCCTGATCGGTTGGTTGGTACAAACTGTGGTGGGATGGCATTGGAAATATGGGCGCAAGTGTCTTGATGCCAGTAACAGAGAATAAGGAACCTTGTCTAGGCTTTTGGTAATTTAACTCTGATCCTTGCAAAGCTTTGGAGACAAAATATACCGGGCTCTGGATCCGGGATTCCTCCTTGATTAGGGCGGCACTTACCGCTTCATCAGACACCCCCAAGTACACATACAAAGTTTGGCCGGGATCTGGTCTTGATAAAATTGGGGGTGACGCTAAGACCCCTTTCAGCTCTTGGAAGGATTGCTCACATTCTGCATTCCACTCAAAATTCTTCTTGCTACGTAGCTTCTTGAAGAAAGGCACCTCTTGGCCGAAGCCGGCAGGAAACGGGTTACAGCTGCTATCCTTCCCGTCAGTTGCTGGACTTCTTTTATAGTTCTGGGACTCTACATTTTTAGAACAGCCCTACACTTGTCCGGGTTGACCTCGATCCCCCGGTTAGTTAACATAAATCCCAAAAATTTACCAGCTTCTACGCTAAAAGTACATTTATTTGGATTTAACCTGAGATCATACTTGCGTAATTGGCCGAAGGTCTCCTCTAGATCCACCACTGGGTCTTTGTGTTCCGGAGTTTTGACTATCATATCGTCAATGTAGACCTCCAGGATCCGACCAATCTGTCCTGCAAAGACTTTGCTCATCATTCGTTGGTAAGTCACGTCGGCATTCTTCAGACGGAATGGCATCATGTTATAATAGTACACTCCCATGTCGGTAATGAAGGCGGTTTTCTCCTGATCATCGGGATGCATGGGTATTTGGTTGTATCCCAAGTATATGTCCATGAAAGACAGCTATTTATATCCCGCCGAGTTGTCTACTAACTTATCAATGAATGGGAGTTGGAAGGGATCTTTTGGACAAGCTTTTTTCAGGTCAGTGTAATCTGTACACATCCTCCACTTCCCATTGGCCTTCTTCACCATCACTACATTTGAGAGCCATTCCGCATAGCGGATCTCGCAGATAAATCCGGCATCTAGGAGCTCCTTCACTTGTTTCTCGATGGCTCTTGTTCTTTCAGGCCCCATTCTTCGTTTCTTCTAGGGTGCATCCCGGTTTAATGGACAGACGATGACATGCTAAATCTGGCTTTACTCCTGGCATATCGGATGAGACCCAAGCGAATAAGTCTTTGTTTCTCTTGAGGAGCTCAATAAGCCGCCCTCTGATTATTGGGGGAAAATTTGCCCCCACCTTCACGGTTTGGTCTTCTTTCTGTCCAATCTGGACCAAAATCTGATCTCCCTCTAGTTGAGGCCTCTGCTCTTCAAAGTCTGCAGAGGATCTAGGTTGGTCATCATTACCCCAGCCTTATGTAGCAAATCCCGACTCTCCATTTTCTTCTTACCCTTTCCTTCATGAATTTCGGCGGGTTTAGCTGGCGTCTTCATGATTTTAAGGCTCTCCTGATAACATCGCCTAGCATCACTACCTTTTCCCCTTACTGTGATAATGGAACCATCTTCTCCGGGAAACTTCATAGCCAAATGTATAGTTGATACGATGGCGCCCAAGTGGTTCAAAGTCGGGCGTCCCAACATGGCGTTATAAGCAGATGGGCAGTCCACCACGATGAATCTGGTCATTACTGTCTTGATGCCTGGCTTTTTCCCAAAAAGGACTTTCAAGTCGACATATCCCTTCAGCATTATAGTGTCTCTTGTGAAGCCAATCAGACTGCCTTTGTGGGGGATTAAGTCTTTGGAGCCTAGGCCTAGCTTGTCAAACAGGCTCCAGAACATGATATCCGTCAAACTTCCTTGATCAACGAAAATCCGGTGAACTTCAAATCCCGCCATGTTGGCGGCAATCACCAATGGTTCGTTATCTCTGACCTGTTCCTGTGGCAGATCAACATCAAAAAAAGACAGTACTGGGTTATTTACCTGGGCCACCTATGAACATGAGTCTCTAGCATCACGGGTTCTTTTCCTATCTTCCAAAACCTTCCAGCTTGTTCCCCCCGCTATAACCTGGATTACTCCTCTTTGCGGGGATCCCTGATTGCACCTAGGGCTCCGAGATCTATTTCGGGCTTCAGGTCCCGGATATCTGTTGGCTTGTGGTGATCTCGGTCGTCGATCCCAGGGATTGGGGCTTTGCCTACGGTCTCTTCTGTCATTAGAATCTTGAGTGTAATTTTTGAGTCTCCCTCTACGAATCAACTTTTGAATGGCATCCGGGAGCTGGACGCACGCATTTGTCGAATGGCCCTTTTCTCGATGATAATGACAGTAGCGGTTCTGAAACCGTCCCGGATTCCTGAGAGGTGGGGGTCTATCCCTTATCTTTGAATTCATCACCTCCTTGTACATCGTCGCTGGTGATACTGTCAGCAGGGTGTAAGTATTAAACATTCCTCGGGAGCCCTTCGATGGTTTATCCTGGGCCTTATCTTCCTTTCCCCGAGATTGGGGGATCTGCTGGTTCTTCCCTTTGTTGTCTTTTTTAGCAGCTTGGGCTGCCTGAGCCCTCTCCCACTCTTCGATTCTAATCCATTTTTCAGCTCTGGCCTTCAAGTCGTCCATGGAAGTTGGCTTCTCGCCAGCTAAAGCTTTGTCAAAGGCGCCTAGTTTTAACCCTTTGACAAAGAAATATAACACTAGGTTAGGTTCAACATTTCTAACCTCTAACACTTCGTTATTAAATCGAGTTATGTATTCCCTTAAAGACTCGTCTTTCATTTGTTTAATCGTTTCTAAATGAAATTCAGATTTAAACTATCTTTTACTACTGGTAAAATGCAAAACAAACTTATCTTTAAGGGTCTTCCAATTGTTGATGGATTGTGGCGGGAGATCAGAAAACCACCGGCTTGCTGCTTCTGACAAAGTCAAAGGGAAAGCCCGGTATACGATGGCTTCATTGACTCCTGTGAAATACATGGCTCTTTCGAAGGTACTCACGTGTAAATTCGGGTCCTTCGTCCTGTCATACTCTTTTAACTACTTTGTGAACTGGAAACCATGAGGTAAGGAATGGGACATGATCCAAGGGGTGAACGAGTTGTCAATGTAGCCAAACTTTGGGATATTCTCTGCTATGTGCTCTTGTGGGCCGGCCTGTGGGCCTCCCTAGTGTACTGGCGGCGGGTTGGCACCCCCTATTCGAGATGCCGCCCGGAGATCTTGCTGGACAACGTCTTCTCTTTGTTGGCTCACCTTAATTTCCACCTGTCTCTCCACGTTTCGCAGATCAGGATTTCCATTCTCTAGATTATCAAGGTTATTTGGTTGCCTATCTTCGCCGTTTCTTTCGCTATGTTGAGGTTGTCTCTCAACTTCCTGGATTGGATCCTCTTCTACTACCTTTTCCTTACCCTTCCGAACCTATTCTCATTTCTTCAGGGTTTCAATCTCCTTAGCCTGTGCCTGCACTAGTCTCTGCAACTTAAGAAATTCTGCTTCTAGGTTAAAGGGCGGTTGCGGCTCTGCCTGCTGATCAGAATCCTCGCCCTGTTGGCCATCTCTTAGATCTTTGACAACGGGATCATTATAATACATGTTGCGAGTGGAATATACCATTGCTAAAAATAGAGAGAACACAACATTTTGTTACGTTCCCCACAGACGCCGCCAATGTTGTGATTGTACCTGAGAGATAACCTGGGATGATGGCTATGAGCGTGTTTTTGATCAATGATGAATGTCTAGTGCGGCGTCCTGACTCCTCGACGACGGTGTTGTCACCTGCAGAGACTCCGACACTCAAGCCAGTATTTAATTTAAGTTATGTATAGTATTTTTTGGATAAAACGTACCCTACATGGAGTGTTCATGTGGATATTTATAATGAACGTATTAGGGTTGAGCGTGTGTCATTATGGGCCTGACCATCGTCATCTTGGCCCAATCCAGAGTCTGTATCATAGCGTGTATCCTGCCTGGTATCTTCTTAGATACGGACGGGTTATAGCTCGTGATCTCAAGACGACATCTGGCTAGGTGCCGGGTTATCATAATCCTGGGCCATAACAGTAGGAGTTACACTTAGACCAAACCATGGAAGGATTTAACTCTACATGCACATAGTAGGAAAAGGCGTCCAGTCTAGATAAAGAGATGAAGAACAAAGGTTGCATCGGAAGACATCCTAGCAAACTTCATAATCCACTCCCATCTCCAAACACTTCTAAACTATAAAAAGTCTCATCCTAAAACTAAGAAAAACTTAGCCAAGCTAAGCTGAGCCTCCGAAAGTAACTGAAGTCTACTGACCTAGGACTAATTACAGGTATTTAAAGGAGTTAAAACGGGCTTTGGGGCGCTGGAAGGCCCGGAAGACAAAATTTAATCTTGTCTGCTTGCAAATAGGCGATTAAGCGCCTAATCTGGGCGCTTAAGTGCCCTTTCCCTAGACAGCTTCACCAAATTTTGCTTTTTCTCCCTCTTACTTGCTTCCAAAGCTTCACCTGAGTACAAAATACATGTAATTAGTACCAATTTATTATAAAAACACTAAAGTATTAGTTTCACTCAAGAACTTGCATTTACTAGAATTGAGATATTTTTCCATTAAAAACCATATAAAATACTTAAATAAACGCGTAATTAAAGCCTTAATAACATGTATATTTTCCATTTATCAACCATCTGGCATTGTTAACTCTTAGCCATTCACAAACGGACTTGTCTTCTACTATGGTCAATGTATACTTTGCTTTAGGCATCCCCATTTTCCCATTAGGCAATGAAACCAATTCCAAATCCCTCTGTAATAGTTATTTTCTAAATCCTTCGTTTTCCTGTCTTATTTGCAACATTTATCACAGTGTTATACACATTGTCATAGAAATTCTTCTCAATATACATTCATCAAGGTTGTGCCTTAACAGGTTATTTTTCCAGTATGAGTCTGTTACCTCTGGAAAATAATGTAAAAATTCCCACAGTTGAGAACTACCCAACATAAAAGGCAGATCATCGTGCACTTCTTTTTTCCTTCGAAAAGAACCTACGATGATAATCAAACCATAATTCTTTTTCCCAAAAATCCAATTAGGAAGATTTTGTTTCCTCCATACAATAACGACATGCTAACCTGCAATGTGTGCTCTAACTGGACAGCATCTCATAAGCAGAAAAATCGTTAATTATCCACATTAAACAAGCTCTCATGATAAAGTTTTGCTTTGTGGATACATCATATGTTAGTACACTTTGAATCTTTAACTATTTAAGTTCATCATTTAAGGGTTTCATGGACCAGGAATGAGACATGTTAAAACATATATGGTTTGGTCATGCACATCTCAGGAGGGAGGTTATAAGGCACAAAAATTATAGGCCAACATGAATATGGGTGTGTAGAAGCTTGTATGTATGGTGTAAACCCATCGGCACATAGACCAAGTATAACATTTCTTGGATCGTTGGAAAATTCTGGATAACACTCATTTAAATGTTTCTAGGCTTTGTTGTTTAATGGATGATGAAGAATAGCACCAACAATTCTGTTCTTATGATGCCATCTCATTTGACTTACAGTTTTCGAAGACGTGTATAGTCTTTGCAAACAAGGAGTGATAGGGAAGCAGAACATTCTCTTCACATAAATATATTTATGTCTGGCCATCAATAGATTACTAGGAACCAACCTAGGAGCATTGCAAAATTTTCATGAAAATAAATTGTTGTCTTCCGTTTAAAACGACGTGCAACCATTTGTACAACAATATATCATCTAAACTTGCTTACCTAACTTAAAAGTCAACCTAGTTGCTTCATATTAGTTGTTGGGTATATTTTCCAGGTGATACATCTGCAAGCATCTGTGCAAAATTATGGACACATCTTTGAAGAATGTGACAATTAGATCTAACTGCCAGCAATGAGATTGACAAAGTACATTCTGAATAATCTTTATAAATTGGTTTGTTCGCATCCATCAAAATGTTATAAAATCTTTGACATTCTAGGTTAGGCTCTTCATTCTCTTTTGCTATTTGGTCAAATATTGGCCTAAACACATCGGTGACCATCTACTCCATCATCTCAAACTGATCATCCTCATCCCAATTTACACCACTTGATTGTCCTCCTAAACTAGATGACTCAGGCTCATCTTCACCGTGTTCTGTCTAAATCCAATACTCAGGTTTAAACCCATCCTTATACAAGCGAGGTTTGACTTCATACTCCGTCAAAAGTCTCATACACTTACATTTCACAATGGACATTTAATCTTTTTTTTCCAGATAAGAAGTAAGGAAGTTCCATTGCTAACCAAACAAACACATCCACCCCATTAAGAAATCCAGTGTTCTGACCCATCCTATTTGTGGGAACCCAATTATATATCCATCTATGATCCATATTCTGCATTTAACTAGTTTGACACTAATAGAACAAAATTTTGGTACCATAACCCCTTAAATTCAAACAATGCTAAAGTTTGCTAACAAAAATCGGACAGCGTAACAACTTAATTATATGCCTTCCCAAAAAACAAATTGATAGGCATATAATAAACTAAATTCAAAGCAACCATCCAGAGACTAATTCAGTAACAAATAATTCAATAAAATTTCGGCAATATAATCCTTAAAATTCAAACAATTCAAAATTCTCCAATAATAAATTGAATAGCGTAACAACTTAATATATGCATTCTCAAGAAACAAATTACAGGAAAATAATAAACTAAATTCTAAGCAACCATATAGAGACCTATCCACTTTCAGCAGCATAACCCCTAATTAGTTAACAGCTTAATATATGCATTCTCAAGAAACAAACTAGTTAACTAAATTCAAAGCAACCATCAAGAGACATATCCACTTACAAATAATTCAATAAAATTTCGGCAGCATAACCCATAAATTCAAACAATTCCAGCATAACAGTTTAATATATGCATTCTCAAAAAACAAATTCATAGGAAAATAATTAATTAAATTCAAAAAAATCATCCAGAGACTACTAACAAACAACAAACATATTCCTTTGGTGTAATTTTATTTACACTATGTTTTGAAACAGACATTAATATTTATTTACACTATGCACGTACCTCGAACACCTAAAAATAAGCTGTATAGTCTACATTCCAATGTACAACTCCAACTCCAAACTGTAAGTCAAAAATAGTAACTACATTTAATGTAATTGATTATTAATTAAGACTTGTAAAGTAACTTAAAAGAGACGCAATATAGAAGAGATCTATAGTAGACTATATATATAGGTTACATAAACTCAAACTCATACAGAAGTAAAATAAGAGCATATTAGGGATTAAGGTATGCAATTAGAAAATTTTAATCTTAATTTATAATTACAAATGAGCATATTAGGGATTAAAGTATGCAATTTATTAAATCAAGGGTAAAAAAAGGTTAAGCTTGAGTTCATATTACAAACCTCTCAAATGAACACAGCAAAAAGATGAGATGGAGTTGGCAACCGGTAGCAGCAGTGGCGCGGTGGTGGTGAGAAGCTTGATTGGAATGAAGGTTAGAAATTAGGGAGAGAATGGTGAAAATGGTAAAGCGGATCCGGATAAGTTATTTTGAATTTAAAATAATGAATTTCTGTCGACCTTGGCCGATGCAAATTGAAACATGTTGCAGCATCCAGACACATAACAAATATATTTTCCGTCGGCCTAGCCACAGGAAATTTTCAAGATTTTAGCGCCAAATGTTCGGTGGCCAAGTTGACGCAAATTTTACCGTCGGCTAGGCCGCCGTAAATCCATTCCTTAGGCGGCCTACATAAATTTTTTGCAACTAATTCAGGGTTTTCTAGTAGTGAGAAATCATAGTATTCACGTAATAAAATTTGATAGAAGCACTAACCTCTTCACCATGCTATTAGATGGATGCCTTGAGTCTTCTGACGACATCAAGCAATCAAGAAACACCATTTACCTCTTGGCCTCATTATTCATTGTCTCTCTTAATTGATGTATCTTTCTACCCCGGCAGCTTATACTTTTTCTAGAATAGAAAAATTCTCTTTTTGCCAATTCCTCGATGGTGTTAAAGTCCCAAAAGGATATTATTCAAATTTCAAGAATTTGGTGTCAATGAATGACTTAAAGCTAAAGGGTCTAAAGTCTCATGATTGCGACATACTTATGGAGCATTTTTTATCAGTGGATATACGTTCCTTTTTGCTAAAAAAGGTGCGAGAGACCTTTACTAAATTATGTTTATTTTTCAAGGCAAGTTGTAGCAAAGTGTTTGATCAAACAAAGTTACCAGAATTGCAAAATGAAATTGTTGTGACTTTGTGTAAACTTGAAAGGTATTTTCTCCCTTCATTTATTGATATTATGCTTCATTTAACTGTTCACTTGGTTAAGGAAACAAAAATGTGTGTTCCAGCTTATATGAGGTAGATGTAACCAACCGAGTGTTATTTGAAAATATTGAAAGGCTATGTGAAAAGTTGATCTAGGCTAGAGTGTTGTGTTGTTGAATAATTGATAGTCAAAGAAGTTGTTGAGTTTTGTAGTGAATACTTCTCCAATGTCAATACCATTGGGTTTCCAAAGTCTTGTCATGAGGGAAGAATAATCGATGAGGAGATTTTGGGAAATGAAATAGTCAGTATACCAATCATGCGGTGTGAGCAAGCACACCTATATGTGCTACACAACATTGAAGAGGTTGAGCCATATCTTGAAAAACATGAGGACATACTTAGGAGCTCAAACCCAAATAGAAATGAGAATTGGATATGAAAAGAACACAGTAAGTTGTTTATATGTTGGCAAAATGATCACATTTTTATTGAGATGGATGTGAATCCTGGATTAATCTATGCATATCTCAAGTGTAAAGGATAGAAATCCCTTCTTTTCAAACATGTTATGTTAAGGGGTACTTGAATATATATTGCAAATGATTACACAATGTTTCAAGTGCTTATATTTTGTTGTAAGTGGGTTGATAACAATAATGACCTTCGTATTGATGAATCAGGGTTTTACAAGTTGATCTTAATAGGGAAGGTTAAAAAAAGAGCCATTTATCGTAACATCACAAGATCAACAAGTGTTTTTTGTCATCGATCCTTACAAGTGGTCCATTGTTTTGTTGACAAACAAAATTAACAATACACCTCATAAGGAGCATCATGATATTGATATCGAGGATGATCCTTTTCTTGGCACATCACAATCACTTGATAGTGATTTAATAGATGATCATGATACTGAAATTGAAGAAATATATGTTAGAGATGATCATGATGAGGGGATATAGGTTAATCCATCAATTATTTCTAACAAAGGAAATCAACATTAAATATAACAAGAAAAAGAAAAACCCTAAACAAGTATAGTTATCTTTTTCTTAAGTGAATTATTAATTAAATGTCTGCTTATTTTCACTGTCATCTATAATAAGTACTAACATCTTGTCATTAATTGTAAGTAAAATGGTTTCCTCTAGAACTCATTCTTCTAACTCTTGAGAAGAAGAGTTCAAATGTGGAGTAGCCATTATGAAGGATGTAGTTTGAGCTAGAAGTAAAGGAAAAAAATATTGGTTGGATGGAATAGTAGAAATCAACCGATTAATCCCAAAAAATCTAAGTTTGTGGGTTACATTGGATGTGTAACTCGAAGGATGGTACCCATTACTTATGATAATTGGCATGACGCACCGGGTGAGTACAAAGATTATATATGGGATAATGTTGCAATAAGATTAATTATCTAATTTATTATATGACACAACACTTTGATTATAATTTCATTTTGTAATTAATTACCTACTTTAACTCCTTGATTATGCAGTCTCACTTTAGTTTTGATGAAAGTCATAAGAAGTTTGTTCTAAGAGAACCTGGTAGGCTTCTTAGAATATTTAGAACTAATCTCACAAAATTTCACTTGAGAGACGCTAATGGAGTTTTAATTCAACACCGACTTGCGATATATGAAAACATCATATCTAAGGATGACTAGCAAGCTTATGTGGCTACTCGTGTAAATAAATGTTTTTAGGTAAAATCTTTGTGTAAATCAATTTGGTTGTTCTATTATATGCATATATATGGCTCTAATGATATAATAATTATATGTTCAAAAAGAAATTAAATGAAGCAAATCAACAAAAAGTAGCTAATCGAATCTACCGATATAGAAAATCTCGAATGGGATATCCATATCTTGAGCAAAAGGTGATAGGTTTGTGATTTCATTACTTTGGTAAATTTTATTAGATATTTGTGAGTGAACATTAATCACTTTGATTAACTATATAGCTTGATGAGGCGGGATCAAATGCTAATTCAATTTCCCGTCATGTTTTGTGGAGGGTTGCCCATGAGAACAAAAGGAAATATTGATAAAGAATTTGTTTAACATATTTGGTAGCAATGTGTAAGAAGCTAAACTTATTCAACAAGTTTGTTTCTCTTTCTTATAAAATAACTATTAAATTTTAATCTATGTATGTTAGGAGACTTGTTATCACTTATAATTAATTATTGATTGTTACTTAATTTATTATTATTTATTTAGGGTGTGACTCATGTGTCTTCTAACTTTTTCTTGAATATACACTTGGCTTAACTTCCATAGATTGAAAGAATTCATTTTATTTATTTTCTTGCAGAATTTTTATAGGGTCTTGATCTCTTAAGTGGCCATTCTTATATGATCTTGGAGGTCATTTAGGACTCAAACTTGACCAAATATGATACTAGAATCTGTCACTTGAGAAATAATTAGCGGTTATTTTCCATCCAAAATTGCTTTATTGTTCTTTTGTAGTTAAAGTGAATTTACTCTTATCCCATTTCACATGAAAGCATTTGTATTCGATTATATTTGTTAGGGGCATGGGTGCCGAATTTAACGGCTTACTTACCGTAAGCAATTGATAAGTTCAAATTAGTGTGTTTATTCAATAAAGGATTTGCACTTATCTTCTGTAGAAATTACATGTTTTATACATAATTTCACCCTTTATCTTTACTTTGTGAGTTTAAGAGTAAATAAGTGGTAATAATAGGTTTTCTAACTTAGAAATGTATTTTCAGGTGTTTTTTGGAGGCAAAATAAGAAGATCAAGTTGTTGGAGCATATAAGAGACCAGCGCTCGAGTGCCATACCAAGGCTCGAGCGCTGGAAGCTGAGGAACATAGGAGCCTTTCTGCCAGTGCAAATGCTTAGGCGGTTGAGCGCCATACTAGGGCTCGAGCGCCAGTAACCATTGAACATTGGATCCTTTTCTGCCAGAGGTATGAGTCTGGCGCTCGAGCGCCACACCAAGGCTTGAGCGCCAGAATACATTAAGCATTGGATCCTCTCTGCCAACAGTTATGAGCCTGGCGCTCGAGCGCCACACCAGAGCTCGAGCGCCAGAACATTGGATCCTCTCTGTCTGAGTTATAAGCCTGGCGCTCGAGCGCCACACTAGGGCTCGAGCGCCAAACGCATTAACCAGGCAATTAAGCTCATTAACCAGCACGTGTCAGGCCAGCGCTCAAGCGCTAGGAGAGCGCTCGAGCACCAGACCCCTGCCCAAAACACCTATAAATACAGCCTTTCTGAAGTTAGGGGAGATATATTGAATTGTATAGAAATAAACCACAAAGTTTAGGCTTTTAGTCAGAGTTCTAATACTCTTAGGTTTAGTTCTTGAAGTTCATGGCCTTGCTAGGCTAAGCTTTCCGCCGGGATTGAATATAATTACTTCGTCTCTTGTTTCTTTCAATTGTTAGTTTATATTATTTATGAATTGGAGTTCTTCTTCTGTGCTTCTTTTCTTGGGTTAAACTTGATCACCTTTTGCCTTGTGTTAGTTTATTTGCGCAATTGGGAAATTGGTTTATAAACGGATATGGAGAAAAACTCTCATAAAACCTTTGGATCTAGGGATAGATGGAAGTGTTTTATGATTTCTTTATACTCTGCTTAATGCAAGACTTGGTAGCTAGAGTGCCAAGGGATTGGGCTCTAGAAACTAGTGTCTTAGAATCAGGTGACAAAGGGATTTGAACTTGTGACCTTGAGTATGCATCTTTTCTGATAATATTTAACTAACATAGAAAGAAACAAGGTGAAGTAATGAAACTCAATCCCAGGTGACTCGTTATTTTATTTGATTATCTCTTTATTTATTGTTTATTTTATTTTCCATTCACAATCTAAATATGTTTTTGAACAATTCGTCAACTTAATTTTTAATCGAATTAATCCAAGTGCTCCCTGTGGACGATACACGTATAGTCACTATACTAAAACGAGTTAACCATTTCCAGCACCATTAAAAAAGGTTAACAAAATTTTTGGCGCCGTTGCCGGGGAGCACGGTTGGTTATTTCTTTTAAGTTTTGAGTTGATTTGTAAAAGCTTTGAATAGTTTTCTTTTTGTAAGTATTTGTATATTTGTACGTAACTCTCACTATTGTTCCAGTATTATTGTATGCTTACTCGCAGCAAAAGCCAAAGAGAAAAGTTAATATATATTGATGAAATCGAGACATTTGTTAGACAACAGTCTGCAACTAAATACCGTGAACAAAAGGAGGGAGTGAGTTCCTCAAATTTCTCTAGTAACTGTACACATTCTGTTACTTTTGATATGGCTGCGGAAGGTCCTAATCCGACGAGGGTTGTAGTCCTTGGTGACTATGTGATTTCGCAAGGTCCAAGAAATCAGTCCGCTATTGTCCTGTCTCTCACTGCTCAGCAAATGGAGATTAAACCATATTGGTATAATCTCATCTTGACTAATCAGTTTACAGGGAAAGATCATGAGGATCCGCATAATTTCTTGGAGACCTTTTATGATCTTGTAGCGACTATGGGCTTGGATGAAGCAAGTGTTGAAGATGCCTATATGAAATTATTTCATTTAGCACTTATTGGAGATGCAAAGGAATGGTTCAAGACTCTTCCGAGTCAAAGTTTGAACACATGGAGTGAGGTTGAAGAACCCTTGTTAACAAGGTTCTTTCCTCCTTCTAAAATGATCCAAGTGCAATATGAAATATCTGCTTTTAAGTAGGGGCAAGATGAAGCATTTCATGAGGCTTGGGAAAGGTATCAACGGTTGTTGAGAAAAAGTCCAAATCATGGGTTGACCGATGTTGCGAAGCTGAACATATTTTGTGCAGGATTGAACCATCAGTGGACGATCCATCTTACTGCAACTGCTGGACGGTCATTAAAAACCATTGATGTACCTACCGCAATGGAAATTATCACTTCTATGGCAGCAAGTGATAGAGCTGGGCATCAACCCAGAAGCCAAGTCTCAAAGCCCAAGGGTGTCCTGGAATTAAGTTCTTCTGATGCTATTTTGGCACAGAATAAGCTTATGACTCAACAAATTGAGCTCTTGAGTCAAGCTATTACACAATTGGTGGCAAACCCCCAACAAGTTCAAGTAGTAAACCAACAAGCTCAAATAGGAGTATGTGAATTGTGTGGTGAAGGTCATTCATACACTCAATGTCCGCATGCTTCTAGCCAAAAAGAGGAGGAGTTGAATTTTGTAAATAATCAGTCAAGAGGGAATTTCTTTTCTTCACCCTTTAAATCTAATGTTTCCAATTCTGGAATGCAAGGGTGGAAGAATCCTCAAGGACAAGGTCAAATAAACTGGAAAAATTCAACAAGTTCATCTAATAGGTCGTCATTTGTTCCATTGGTATAGAGGACCATCAAATTGGAAGACACCTTGGATAAATTTATCCAAGCTTCATTGGCTAACCACCAAAGTAATGAAGCTTTCCAGAAAAACACCGAGGCGTCTATCCGGAATCTTGAAACGCAAGTGGGTCAAATCTCTAAACAATTGGCAGAGCTTACCACTACTCCATTCTCCGCTAATACCACCACGAATCCTAAAGAACAATGCAAGTCCATTGTCACAAGGAGTGGTACGGAGATTGGTAAAGGAATAGGGGATCATTTGCATGAACCCAAGGAGGTGGAAGGAGAAATTGAAAAGGTAGCCATGGAGGAAGTAGAGAAGGAAAGTGAAGGTGAAAGAAGGAGTGAGGAGAAGAATAATGTAAATAGTGAAAAAGAAAAAAAGAAAAAAATCAAAAAGAAGGTTGAGGTCAAAGAAAAGATGGATGGAGGACCTTAGGTAAAGGAGGTTCCTTATCCTGTTCATCCATCAAAGAAGACAAAGGAAAGGCAAGATCCGGGTAGTTTTACTATCCCTGTTACTATTGGTGCTCTTCCCATGGGGAAGGCATTACTGGATCTTGGTGCAAGTATAAACCTCATGCCGTTATCCATGTTAAAACGGATCGGTGATCTGGAAGTGAAACCCACTAGAATGACCCTCCAACTGGCGGATAGGTCATTAAAATTTCCGTATGGAGTAGCGGAGGATGTTCTAGTGAAGGTTGATAAATTTGTCTTTCCGCTTGACTTTGTCATTATGGATATAGAGGAAGACTTGGAGATGCCTTTAATTCTAGGGCGACCTTTCATGAAAATGGCAAGAGTCATCATTGACGTGGATAATGGGCAACTCAAGGTACGAGTTGAGGATGATGAGGTAAAATTTGATGTGTTGGAAGCCATGAAACACCCAAAGGAAAAACAGCCAACCTTTAGGGTGGATGTCATTGAAGAGGTATTTCTATTAGGGAAGCAGGAATTATATAGTGCTAGCCCTTTAGAAAAAGCTCTAGTGCAGTCTCGTGCAAATTTATATGACTTGGTGGAAGTCAAAATCAAAAAATGTTTGAGGGACCTTGATACTCTGAAAGAGGGCCCCGTGATAACATTTGTCCCGGAAGACTTATCCAAGGAGGAGAGGTCAGAAAAAAATAAGCTGGAACTGAAAGTGTTGCCATCCGATCTGAAATATGCATTTTTAGATGAAGGGGGAGGCAAGCCAGATATAATCAACAGTTCACTATCTTCTGACCAAGAGGCACAACTCTTGGAGGTTTTGAAAGCCAATGAAGGGGCGATAGGATGGGCATTGACAGATCTTAAAGGAATAAGTCCTTCTTTCTATATGCACAAGATACATATGGAAGAGGATTTTAAACCTGTTGCCCAACCTCAAAGGCGATTAAACCCGACAATGAAAGAAGTAGTGAGAAAAGAAGTACTCAAGTTACTTGAAGCTGGTATGATTTATCCCATCTCCGATAGTGAGTGGGTAAGTCCAATTCAAGTGGTTCCAAAGAAAGGGGGAATGACGGTCATTGAGAATGAGAAAAATGAATTAATCCCTACAAGGACAGTGACCGGGTGGCGTATGTGCATTGATTATAGAAGGTTAAATCAAGCCACCAGGAAAGATCATTTTCCTTTGCCTTTTATGGACCAAATGCTTGAGAGACTAGCTAGCCAGACATATTACTATTTCTTGGATGGATATTCTGGGTATAACCAAATATTGGTGAACCCAGAAGATCAAGAAAAGACAGCCTCCACATGTCCATTTGGAGTTTTTGCTTATAAGCGTATGCCATTTGGACTGTGTAACGCGCCTGCAACCTTTCAAAGATGCATGCTCGCCATTTTTTCGGATTTGGTGGAGAAATGTATTGAGGTTTTCATGGATGACTTCTTTGTCTTTGGGAAAAGTTTTGAAGAATGTTTGAACAATCTGAATATTATGCTAGGAAGATGTGTTCAAACAAATCTAGTACTTAACTGGGAGAAGTGCCATTCATGGTAGAGGAAGGGGTGGTGCTCGGTCATAAGATCTCGTCTAGAGGGATCGAGGTTGACAAAGCAAAAGTGGAAGTCATTGAAAAACTTCCACCACCCGTGAATGTTAAAGGAATCAGGAGTTTCCTAGGACATGCCAGTTTTTACCGGAGATTTATTAAAGACTTCTCCAAGATTGCCAAGCCACTTAGTAATCTTTTGGTTAAAGATGTGGACTTCAATTTTGATGCTAAGTGCTTGGAGGCATTTGAGAGACTGAAGGAAAAACTGATAATGGCCCCAATCATAGTTGCTCCAAATTGGTCTTTGGACTTTGAGCTTAATTGTGATGCAAGTGACTATGCGGTGGGTGCCGTATTAGGCCAAAGAAAAGACAAAATTTTTCATCCAATACATTACGCTAGTAGAATACTTAATGATGCACAGGTGAACTATGCAACTACAGAAAAAGAATTACTAGCGATTGTATATGGGTTGGAAAAATTTAGATCTTATCTTATAGGGTTGAGAATGATTGTCTATACTGATCATGCAGCCATAAAATACTTGGTAACTAAGAAAGAGTCGAAGCCAAGATTGCTTCATTGGATTCTCTTGCTGCAGGAATTCAATCTAGTTATCAAGGATAAAAAGGGATGTGCAAATTTTGTGGCTGATCATCTTTCTCGAATTCATAACACAGAGGGGACCAACGAAAGAGAAGAGATTGTCGAGGAATTCCCGGATGAACGATTGCTGCTCATACAAGAAAGGCCATGGTTTGCTGATATGGCAAATTTTAAAGCAACAGGAATCATTCCGGATGAATTTTCTTGGCAACAAAAGAAGAAGTTCTTAAAAGACTCTTCTTATTTCGTTTGGGATGATCCTTATTTATTCAAAATTGGAGGAGATGGTCTTCTGAGACGGTGTGTTTCCCGTGACGAATCTAAAAGCATATTGTGGCATTGTCATAATTCACCCTATGGGGGCATTTTAATGGGGAACACACTGCAGCCAAAATATTACAATCTGGTTTCTATTGGCCAACAATCTTTAAAGATGCTCACATCTATGTGAAGCAGTGTGATAGGTGCCAAAGAACCGGAGGAGTAACAAGAAGGAATGAGATGCCTCTGACAATTATGCAGGAGGTAGATGTATTTGACTGCTGCGGAATTGATTTTGTTGGTCCATTTCCACCCTCTTTCACCAATGAATATATATTGGTGGGAGTGGACTATGTTTCAAAATGGGTAGAGGTAATTCCCTGTGCAAGAGCTGATGCAAAGACGGTAGTGACATTCTTGAGAAAGAATATATTCTCAAGGTTTGGTTCCCCGAGAGTACTCATCAGTGATGGGGGTTCGCACTTTTACAACTCCCAACTAAAGAAGGTCTTGGAACATTATGGGGTGAGATATAAAATTGCTAGTCCATACCACCCCCAAACTAATGGTCAAGCTGAAATCTCAAATAGAGAAATTAAGCGAGTTCTAGAAAAGACCGTTAGTGTTTCAAGAAAAGATTGGGCCATTAAACTGGATGATGCTCTGTGGGCATACCGGACAGCTTTTAAAGCTCCCATAGGATTGACTCCTTTTCAGTTAGTCTATGGGAAGTCCTGTCACTTACCGGTCGAGCTAGAACATAAGGCATATTGGGCTTTAAAGTATTTTAATTTTGACCAAACAACTTCTGGAGAAAAAAGGAAAATGCAACTTCATGAATTGGAAGAATTGAGACTCCAAGCTTATGAGTCTTGAAGGATATACAAAGAAAGAATGAAGTTGTATCATGATAAAAAGTTGGTCAAAAAGGTTTTTAGTCCTAGGCAATTTGTTTTACTCTTTAATTCTAGAGTAAAATTATTCCCGGGAAAATTAAAGTCTAAGTGGTCCGGACCCTTTAGGGTTAAGGATGTAAGGCCTTATGGAGCTGTGGAGATTGAAGACCCAGTGAGAAATGAAAGTTGGGTGGTCAATGGTCAAAGGTTGAAGCTATACCTTGGTGGTGACGTCGAGCGGCTCACCACCATAATGGATTTGAAGGAAGCATAATCATGCTACAGGCGTCGAGCTAATGACGTTAAACAAGCGCTGATTGGGAGGCAACCCAATTTTGTGTGTTTATTTTTTGTGTTTTGTGTAAATAGGATAAGTAAATTTGATGAATTTTGAAAGAATTTTTGTGAGAAAGTTGAAAATTTGAGCATTTGAAGAAGGCTTTTTCATTGTCCAGTTTCTAGACCTGGCGCTCAAGCGCCAGTGGCATTTATTTGGCGCTGGTTTCAAAAATTTTGAGTCAGATGTTGGCACTCGAGCGCCAATATCAGCGCTCAAGCGCCAGAGACAGCTGAAAGGTTTTCTTCATTGCCAGGTATTTTGGGTTGGCGCTCAAGTGCCAGAAAAGCGAAACGGTTGATCTGCTCATCAATGCACTAGCGCTCGAGCGCAAGTCACGCGTTGGCTTTAAAAATAGCGCAGTATCAATTATCTTTTCACAAAATCTCTCTTTTTCTCTCAACTGATACGCGTTTCCTCTCCTTTCTCACACGAAATCTCTTCAAAATTTCATCAAATTTCTCAAGTTTTTCATCAATCATCATCATGTTCAGGTATTGTTCATCATTTCAGTCATTGTTCATGTTTTCATTTCTATGTATGCTATGATTCTGGTTTATTATAGGCTGATGAACATGAACATGAACAGTTTAGGCATTCTTAGTACATTGTAAATTTGGGTTTTCTATTCAAAATGAGTTGTTTTGGCTATTCTCTGTGTTTTCAAAATTTTGAAACTATGAAGGAATGAAGGAACTTTGTTGAAATTCTGAATGGTATTTTGAATGTAACGAAATTATGAGTTATGTTCTTCATTTGAAAAATTAGTTATTTGAGATGAATAGTCCATTTTTGAAACCCAAATGCACATTGTACTAATGAACATGATGATGATGATGAGTTTGTGTGTTTGTTTCTAATTTTGAGTTTTCTTTGAATAATGTTCAGGAACCGCGGAAAAGCACCCGCTCATGAGCCCGAACGTGCTTCCAAGAATGGGAAGGAAGGCCCCAAAGGAGAAGAGGAGGTTCCTCATCCCAGGGCGGTGGTTTTGACCACCCCCAATGGTTCATTGACTGGGAGAGGGCTGAAAGGTTCAGTGTCATTGATGACTGGAACTTCATCGCGGAGCGCCGAGTGGAGTTGCGAGATGGGGAATGCCAAGAGTTCACCAGCATGCTCACTCTCCACAACTGGTGGTCTATTGCATCGCTCCCGGAGAAGTTCGACCCGGAGATTATCAAGGAGTTCTATGCGAACGCCTTTGGGGGAAAAGACACCAAAACCCGTGAGAAGGTGTCCACTGTCCGCGGGATACGGGTGCCATATGATGCCGACTGGATTAATGAAAAGATTGGCGGAGGAGTCATTTCACCTATCTCAGCCTATGAGAGAAGTGAAGGAGTGGTTGATGACTTCACGAGAATGAGGAATCAAGGGGATTTGGACCTCCAAACGACTTTGGAGAGGATTTGCTATGAGGAACGGAGGATTGTGGAGACGACTCGGAATGGAGTCCCTCACAAGGTTCTCCGGGATAACATGACTATGGTCTCCAAATTATGGATGACCTTTATTCTTGCCAACCTCCGGCTAAAGTCGCATCCCTCTGATCTTCCACTCGAAGAGTGCCATCTCCTTGGGTGTATCAAGACTCCCGGCATCACGGTCGACCCGGCACAGATTATTTCTGACATGATATGGGCCAATGTGCACAAGGGTGGCTCGAAACAGAGCTTGGCGTTCCCGTCTTTGATCACTAGCTTGTGCGAAGACGCGGGGGTTCTAGTCGTTCGTAGCCAGAAGATTAGGGAGCCCATTGATAAGAAATATTTTCGGAACCATTGTGCGGACAGGGATCCGAATGCACCACCTGCACCACCACCGCAAGTTCCCCCAAGGACTATGGAGGATTTGTGGGGCCGTATCAGCACGAGGCTTGATCATCATGACAAGCAATTTGCTGCCCTACATCGGGGGATGACTAGTCTTCACCTCTCCCACTACTCGATGGCCCAGCACACAATGCCAGGCCAAACATTTTTCCAGCCCCCGGAGGCTTTTGCCACACATTTGGATTGGCCTGGGGACCAGCCAATTCCATCGGGGGAGGCAGCTGGAGAGGGAGGTGAAGGAAGTGGTGGTAGTAGTGGTGGTAGCGGGGAAGAGGATGGGTCTGGTGGTGATGGGGACATCGACATCAATGATTTCTTGGAGGAGGATGACCCATTGATTTGATAGGGAAGTTTCTGATGGTTTATGTTGACTTCTTCTGTTTTTCTTGTTTTTTGTAGTTTTTTGTTTTTGTTTTTATAATAATACTGTAGTTTTTGTTCTTTTTATGAATATATATATATATATATATATATATATTAAATAAAAAGTGTGTTTTGTTTCAATGGCAAGTGTTGGTTTTAGTGGTGTGAAAAATGGAAATTCTTATGATATTCCATGGTTTGAAAAAAAAGAGAAATTATGAAAAATACTAATTTGAAAGTTAACCGATCATGAGATGATTTTTGTGCATTGGGAGTTGTGAAAAATTATTTTCAAGGTTAATGCCTTTTTAGCCTTGTATGTCGAGTGAATCCCACAAAAATGTATGAGAGTCCTCTTTGTTAACTTGAATGGATTTGGTTTGATTTTGTAATTGCCATGATCAATTGAGACTTAAAAATGATAGAGGCATAGTTTCTTGATTGAGTTTGAGCCAAAAAGCTTACCTATGAAAATTACATCTTTTGTTGGTACCCACTTTGAGCCATGAATTCTTTCTTAAACCCTAAGACACCTATGTGAATGTTTTATCCTTACCTTTGAGTTGGAGAAAAATATTTATATGTTTAGGGGGAATGATGGGTATGCAAACGATGTATCATTTTGTTGGCTTAGAGAAAAGAATCAAGTGTTTCTGGTATGATTGAAAATCCTTGGGCAGCCTTGTGTATATATGTGAAAAAGAAAAGAAAAGAAGTAAATAAATAAAGAAAAGAAAAGGTGCCTTGGAAAAAGAAGAAAAAGAAACACTTGAAAGGAAGTATGAGGTGAGCATGTTTTGTAGAATAGGTTGGGGGGAAATTTGTAAACATTTGTAAATATGTTCTCCAACTCGTTTTGCATAACCAGAAAAACAAAGATTCTTTGTAGCCAGCCTCATTACAACCTTTTGAAAAAGACCTCTTGATTCATTGTTCAATTTTTTGAAATGGTTTGATGGAAAATGAAAAACAAAATTCAAGTTAAGTGACATTGAGGAATGAGCGAAATTGTCACCATGTAAGGTTTGAGAGTAAACCTTTGTCAATGGTTGATTACAATTTCCTTTGCACTTAAGTCATAAAATCGTCCGTTGCTTCTGTAAATTGGGTGATCACAAGTCTCTCTCTTAGCTCTTACCATGCATATCATAAGAATTGAAGTTTGATACACTCGCTTTAACCCATACTTGCCATGTTGTCGTTTGTTGTTTTTTTTGTTTTAGGATACATTGCTTGAGGACAAGCAAAGTCTTAGGTTGGGGGGAGCTTGATAAGTGCAAATTAGTGTGTTTATTCAATAAAGGATTTGCACTTATCTTCTCTAAAAATTACATGTTTTATACATAATTTCACCCTTTATGTTTACTTTGTGAGTTTAAGAGTAAATAAGTGGTAATAATAGGTTTTCTAACTTAGAAATGTATTTTCAAATGATTTTTGGAGGCAAAATAAGAAGATCAAGTTGCTGGAGCATATAAGAGACCAGCGCTCGAGCGCCATACCAAGGCTCGAGCGCTGGAAGTTGAGGAACATAGGATCCTTTCTGCCAGTGCAAATGCTCTAGCGCTTGAGCGCCATACCAGGGCTCGAGCACCAGTAACCATTGAGCATTGGATCCTTTTCTGCCAGAGTTATGAGTGTGGCGCTCGAGCGCCACACCAAGGGTCGAGCGCCAGAATACGTTAAGCATTGGATCCTCTCTGCCAACAGTTATGAGCCTGGTGCTCGAGCGCCAAAACATTGGATCCTATCTGTCTGAGTTATAAGCCTGGCACTCGAGCGCCACACTAGGGCTCGAGCGCCAGACGCATTAACCAGGCAATTAAGCTCATTAACCAGCACGTGTCAGGCCAGCGCTCAAGCACTAGGAGGGCACTCGAGCGCCAGACCCCTGCCTAAAACACCTATAAATACAGCCTTTCTGAAGTTAGGGTAGATATATTGAATTGTATAGAAATAAACCACAAAGTTTAGGCTTTTAATCAGAGTTCTAATACTCTTAGGATAAGTTCTTGAAGTTCATGGCCTTGCTAGGCTAAGCTTTCCACCGGGATTGAATGTAATTACTTCGTCTCTTGTTTCTTTCAATTGTTAGTTTATATTATTTATGAATTGGAGTTCTTCTTCTGTGCTTCTTTTCTTGGTTTAAGCTTGATCACCTTTTGCCTTGTGTTAGTTTATTTGCGCAATTGGGAAATTGGTTTATAAATGGATATGGAGAAAAACTCTCATAAAACCTTCGGATCTAGGGATAGATGGAAGTGTTTTATGATTGCTTTATACTCTGCTTAATGCAAGACTTGGTAGCTAGAGTGCCAAGGGATTGGGCTCTAGAAACTAGTGTCTTAGAATCAGGTGACAAAGGGATTTGCACTTGTGACATTGAGTATGCATCTTTTCTTATAATATTTAACTAACATAGAAAGAAACAACGTGAAGTAATGAAACTCAATCCCAGGTGACTCGTTATTTTATTTGATTATCTCTCTATTTATTGTTTATTTTATTTTCCATTCATAATCTAAATATGTTTTTGAACAATTCGTCAACTTAAGTTTTAATTGAATTAATCCAAGTACTCTCTGTGGATGATACACGTATAGTCACTATACTGAAACGAGTTAACCATTTCCAGCACCATTAAAAAAGGTTAACAGCAATGAGATGCAACCATTGATGGTAAGTAAATTACATGAAATGCTGATGGTTGTACAAAAGGACCTATCCCCGTATAGATTTATAAATGCGCATTCATGAATGAATGTCTAAGATTACAATGATTTCCATATGTGCATTGTGTGTGTGTCAAAACCTAGTGTGTTAAATGCTTGGTTCATGTGTGTTATTTAGTTAAATTTCAAGATGACATAAGATACCAAATTAGTAGTATTTAAAAAGTTTGTGAATATTAATTTTAGTAATTATTAATATTGTTTTTTTAAATTGGTAAACACAATGGCACAATGATTTATGACATTTTGAGCAATGTTTAAATAATTAGTCATTTTTAATTTTAGTAATTATGAAAAGTATTGTTTCGTTTAATTTCATTTTTCTATTTTTTGGTGAATATTTATTATTTAGTTAAATTTTGTTTTTAACATTTAAACTATAATTTAAAACTTAAATAGTATATAATTATTAATTACTAGACTTAAATATAATTTTAATAATTTCAAATTATTTTATATATACAAACAAGCCACCCTAAAATGAAGGTATGTGGATTAGAATTAACAATGCAAGTATGGCAACCCTAACAAACAGTGGCATATTTGTTTGTATCCTACTGAATGTGAGTTCAAGTGGTCTTGTCAGAAAATGGAATTGTATAGGCTGTCATCTGAACACATAGTATGCATTTGGATGTTGAGGAGTTGCCACCATGTTTAATTCTTCAAAGGTGGACTAAGAATGCAAAGCAAAGCCTAAATTCTATGAATGTGACAACCCCATCCAGCTTTATTGCAGTAGCCATGGCTCGAATTGGATCCTTAGCTAAAATATCTAGACAAATGGAAATGTTGGCTTCTCAAGGTGAAAATCTATATTCTGATACAAAAGATTTGTTGCGTCAGATTGAGTGGCCGTGAAAGCAGGTAGTTAGTGATAATAGAGATGATGATAGGTTGGCAATAATGCCACACCAAACCCTCAACCATTAATTAGTTTGGTTAATGATCTTGTACGTGTGAGAACAAAGGGTGCAAACGCATCAAGAAAGTGACAATGTGGTGGTTTTTGTGATGTTTTTGGACATAAGAAGACTTTATGTGTCAAGAAGAAGAAATATATTGATTACCATATTGATGAATCAGTGAAAATTATCTGTGAGGAAGACTAGGAAATGGAATACTTAGATATTTTGGGTGACTATGCAAGCCTTACACTTAATTACTAAAATTACCTTGATTTTTATATAGATTTAATATTCATTTTTGTATTGTTATTTATTTTATATATATAACATGGTGCAAATGATTAGAAGGATCCAATTTTAGGCACTAGCAGAAACAAACTGGGCAAAAGGCAATTGATGATTGGTTGATTGAAATTGAATTATTTAATTATGAATTGTTAGTAGATAAGATACTAATATTTGGTTTTCTTTTAGTGAATTGGTTATGCATGGGTAGACTTTTGACCTTAAATTTACACTGCTAGAATATTTAACTTATTTCAATGTTGTTTGTGTTATTGAACTTGTTGTGTAATGTTTAACCGAATATTTTAGTAAAATTTTTTACCATTTTTTACACTTGGAGGGTTTATGTTTGTGGATGTGTTTGATGTGGCAAATATAAGCAAATATATTTGTTGATTATTGTGAACTGAAGAGCATTGATAAGGCTAGATTGCATTATTGATGATGAATACTTGTGTGTATTATGATTCCATATGAATGGTAAGCGAATTATGTGAAATGTTGATTGTTGTACAGAAGGACCTATCCCCTTATAGATTGGTAAATGCGCATTCATCAATGAATGCTCGTCATTACAGGAATTTTCAGATGCGCATTGTGTGTGTGTCACAACCTAGTGTGCTAAATGCTTGGTTCATGTGTGTTGTTTACTTAAATTTCAAGATGACACAATAAAAAATTAGTAGTATTTAAATAGTTAGTAATTATTAATTTTAGTAATTATTAATATTGTTTTTTAGATTGGTAAAAACAATGATTTAAGACATTTTTAACAATGTTTAAATAGTTAGTAATTATTAATTTTAGTAATTATGAATATTCTTCTTTAGTTTAATATTATTTTTCACTACAAGAAAAAGAGAAAATCATGTTGGTGATTTTGGCAAATTGCGGCGGTTTGAACCGCCACTAAAAGCATCTCCAAACGGTTTCAGAACCGCCGCTGTGTTAGCCGCCGAGAAAGTATTTCGCGATGTTTATACTCAGCCGCTGGAACAACAGGCAGCATTATCTTGTGGCGGTTGTGCATTTTTTTGCGGCGGAGGAAGACACCACTATTGTCCACATTTAGTTGTTTTTTAATTGCAATAGTCCGACGGTTTTCACGGTGGTTTAGCATTTCGTGCCGGCTTTGCTAACTACCGCTAAATGGACAGTGAAAAATGCTACGTTTAATGGAAGTTCCTAAACCACCGCTAAATGGAATGTGAAAAGATGCTACTTTTAATGGCTATCCTCAACCGCCGCTATATAACATGACTATTTTTTTTTGAACTTCTACAACTAATTTTTTTTCTGCATTTTTTTTCCTTTTTAACTGTTACCTCTAATTTGTTATTAAATATACTTGGATTTTAAATGATACAAATAAAAAAGTAAAAAGCATTAAAAAAGGAAGGTTAATAATTAATCTACATCAAATAATTATAGTTCTGAGAATCATATTATAACCAAATTGTTATTCAAAACAAAACTACAGTTCTATGAAATAAAAATCGAGACTAATTGATATAATTGTATTAAACAACTTGCTAAAATGTAATAACAGTACTAATATGATTTCTAATAAAAATCTAAGCATAAATTCAACCACGCAGAAGCTGAAGGTTCATGTTCGGGTTCGTGACTACCATTAGAAGAGCGTCTTATTTATGCGGGTGAATCTAAATCTCCAACCTAAAATTAAAAATTTTAAAAAAATTATTACAATTGACAAGAAGACTAACATGAAAACTAAACTAACTCACCATGAAAAACAAAACAAATATATACACTTCATAAATATGCATATTGGTTAATCAAAAGACATTGGATAAGTAAAATTGCATGACTAATCAATAAGGTGTAGAGGAATGAATATATATAAAATCAAACAAAATTTTTAAGAATATTACTAATCGCTTAGTGCAAATTACAACCATGTTTTTTGGGGTGATTACACCAAGATTAAATAACTTCAATTTCTATCATTTTATATACTGCCAATGATTGAACAAACATCAATTAACTATATCAAACCACATCTATTGGCTTTACCCTTAAAAGAGGAAATTTATCAATTATTTGTTAACTAAAGCAACACTATTAGCAGGTATTAAATCCCCAACAATTTTTCTCACAATGATGCAAACCTATATAGTATTTCACAACAAAAAAGCAATCAACAAACAAAAGACAAAATAGTAAAATTTTTTACCAACAGCAAACCATTCAATTGCAACAGAGTCATGATACCAAGCATAAAGAGACAGGAAAACATGGTCTGATTCTACCAGCAATCGAATTCACAGCAAACAACACAAGAATCCAAGCTAAAACATATCCCACAATCAGTGATTCACAATCAAACATGTTAATAAATTTGAAGCTAATATTAGAAGACTTCAACCACAACCAGCCTTTTCATCAGTTTTATATTAAATTAGTTTGAATGTTAATTAGTAAGTGTTAATTTGAATACAATCCCATGTTAGTTACTAGTTAGAGCAATTTACCTGATTGATTCTTAACATGGGAGAATCGACATACAATTGACTTCCAATATTTTTCATTAAAAAGGCCATTTGTTGATCCAAAGTGGTATGCCTTGCATTGCTTGCCTCCTCTATTGCTTTCGATTTTGATTATTTTCTTCTTCCATTTCTTTAAGCCTTGTCATATTGTCTTCTTCCATTGCTTTAAGTTTTGTCTTATTCTCTTCCTCCATTGCTTTAAGATTTTTGTTACATGCTTCAAATTCTAACTTCAACGCATCGAAGGCAAGATTTGATGATGTAGGCATTGTCGACCCCCCATAAGTAGTTCCAAAGACTTGGGTTGGACAAGGTCCAAATCCTAAGCCTCGAACACATCCTGGATGCTCTTTCCCAAAAACTCTAATATATGCCTCCTCATCAGATACAATCTCATCAGAGTGCATCTCCAATTGCTCGTATATGTAACAAGAAACATAATGAAGCATGTAAAAATTTTATATACTATGAATATTAGCTTGTCAATAATAATAAAAACTCTATGAATGTACTATACTTACACTTATTTGTCTAGCCTCTCCATTGACGAATGATCCATCCGATTTCTTATGGGAGATAGAATACATTTAAACTCTAATATAGGATCGACCTGTGTCAATTTCCTAACATTTGATATGACATTAGTAACATAATTAAGTACTACATTTACTTGATTGAAATTAGAATAGAATTTTACTAGCTCATGTCTCTTCCTAACTATTGTTTTTGACCTAAGAGTGTGAGGAATAGTTAGCTTTTCTCGATTGGCAGCATTTTTTGCACATATATCCTATATTGTTAAAATTACAAGTTAGTATATAAGTAATATTGATAAAACAAAAAGAAATAGATGTCTTATAACCTTTGTTTTCTCTTTTGATCTATAAGGTAAATATGCTGCCCATTGCTCTCTAGGAATGCCTTCTACACGCATCTCAAGGTTATTTTGCTAATCAACTGACTCGTTATGGAATTCATCATATAGCTTCAATATATTATCCTTCCAATTCTTTCCAATTTTTTCAAAAATATACTTTTTGTGCTCCACACTATCAATTTGGAAATTTTGCTTCAAAATAAAAACATAATAAACTTTTTAATAAATAAGTACAATGTAACTTAAATAAACCTAAAATATCATACATATTACATATTCTTACCTGTATATTGTTAGTCCATACATGATCTTTGAGTGTCTTTGTAATCAAAGACCATTTCTCATAATTGATGGAAAAGAATGGCAATTGGCAGCAAGCGTTCCTAAATATCTACCTAAAAGGCGAGCAGCCTCTCCAACTGGTTGGCCTTCTTCATTCCAATCCAAAAGTACTTTCTTCCCCGGAGGAAGCACCATCAACTTGGCAATAGTTGAACGATCTTCTTTTACTACTCGTTCGTCATATAACATGTAAGCACTTGAAACCATTAGTAAAGAAAATCATAAACAATGAAACATATTAGTCAATTAAAAGTAAGAAAATTTAAAACACATACCAATCACATTAATTGTCCAAAATTTATTTCACTTCCTTGAGGTTTCAGAGGTAGACGAAGATTCTCTACTACTATGTGGAACAAATTCGTCTTGAAGTTAAGTAGATGACATATTTTGGTCTTCAGGGAGAACTAGTGGGCAAGTTTGGACTATAGGCTCACTATGTGGTTCCCTAACTGATGCACTATGACTTGTGATGAAATCAATACCATCACGTGGAGCTGGTGTAGAGACTGTCCTAAGATTAAATCTCTTTGCCCTTGCCATCCTTATAAAATCATAATATTAATAAAGAAGAATTATATTTTTTATGACCAAATATTTTTTTTTAAAAAAAGAGATAATGAACAATAAATATCATAAAACAGTAATATAAGTGAGGAGTATAATAAATTGTACATAAATTTTTCCAATGGATCATCATAAAATCATATCATCATTGTGGCCTTCAACATTTTCATTCATGATTAAACTTAGAGGATCATCATCTATCAGAGCTCTTGCCAATTGTATAGCCACATTAATATCCGAAAATATTTCTTCCAAGTTTTGTGATGGATAAGCCTCATCAGAGGCCATAATGACTTCTTCATTTTCACCCATGTCGTACAAGTCACTTGGCTTTAAATGAACAGGTATACTCCATCCCTTTGATTTTTTGTCCTCCACATAGTAAACCATTTGAGGTTCAAAGGCTCTAATGTATGGCTCATCATCTTCATGCTCACCACTATGTATTAGTCTTGTGAAGTTAATTGATGTAAAACCCAACTTATTCGTTTATGCTCACCACTATGTATTAGTCTTGTGAAGTTAATTGACGTAAAACCCAACTTATCAGTTTTCATCCCTCTAGGATTAGTTGTATTAGCCCACTCACATTTGAACAATGGAATGGTGAATAGGCCATTGTAATTAAGCTCAATGATGTCTATTAATTTTCCATAGTAAGGTACCCCTCCGAACCTCATTTGGGTATCACTATTACTTGAGTAGCTTCTAGGTCCAAATGTACCAAAAATTTCACTATTTTGAGATATTAATCCTTTCTCTTGTTCCACAGTTCGAAACTTGTATCCATTTACATTATATGTCATGAATCTTCTAGCCCTATCAATAGGGCCTTGAGCAAGACAAAGTAGAACAGTTTTATCTGGTTCATTAAGACTATCAAGGTTGTTCATAATCTAGCAAAAAGATTGAGAATTATAAGTATTAGGCATAAACTCAAAAAAAAAAATCTAGTTTATGGTGTCTAACTCTTAACTTACGTGATTTTAGAACCAACCAACAAACTCTCTATGGACCTTCTTGTCAATTTCAGCAGGATTCCTTGTACGTCTCCTTAGTTGCCTCCGGGTAATATCTCTAAACTCTCTATTTAGATTCATAATATAAAAAGTTGGACATACAATTTTAAAAAATATAAGGCAAAGTTAAACTCACTGGAGAAAGTGATCGATTGCAGGGCAATTAGTAAGCAAATGTCTATGAGCTTAAAACTTTGAGGTTGAGGTAAGGTTGAAAAATGTAAAACCACCAATTGGCTTTCCTACTTGGGGAACAATTCAGCTACGCGCAAGTTAGGATGAATGACATTGGGTCCATCATCAACACGTCTTGGTCGGTTCCATATTGTCTCAATGTCATGAATATATACTTTTAGCAAAAAGTTAGAATCTTTTGCATTAAGTAACCTTTTGCTATAGAGCCTTCTGGTTTCCTTTTTTGACTAACACAACATTTTAGTTGTCCCAAGTACCTATTAAACATTAACCAAAAAACTAAAAAATGATTCCACGACATTCTTCATGTTTAATTGTTAGACACATATAATCATATATGCATTACCTCTCAATAGGATACATCTATCGATAATGGATTGGACCTCCAAGCTTCGCTTCTTCAGCAAGGTGGATGACCAAGTGAACCATGATGGTAAAGAATGAGGGAGGAAATAGCATTTCCATATGGCATAGAGTGAGCACAATCTCAAGTTGTAACTTGTCTAAAGATAGAACACTCAACACTTTCCCACACAGGTGCTTAAAAAATGAACATAACTCAATTAAAATTGTTGAAACTTGGTCAGGCAACAGTGTCCGCATGGCTAGTGGTAGCAATTGCTCCACCAATATATGACAATCATGACTCTTAAGCATCCCATTTAAGTGAGCATTTTCCACGTCCATGCATTTAGAGATGTCACTTGAATAACCATCTGGCATAGTGATGTTCTTTAAAGTTTTCAAAAATGTCTTCTTTTCTTGATTGGTCATAGTATAAACAACTAATGGATACCTTCCACTTCCACTCTCATTAGGCCATAGGTCATGCCAAACACCCATTCCTTTAAGATCCTTTCGAGCATTAAGGTGATCTTTAGACTTTGCACTATCATTTAACAACGTGTACAAGATGTTGTCACACACATTCTTCTCGATATGCATCACGTTGAGATTATGACGTAACAAGTTATATTACCAGCATGGAAACTCAAAAAAGATGCTTTTCTTTTTCCATTGTTAGTCTTGCTTTGTGTAGCATCTCTAGGAGCTCGTCCTCTTTTTCTCTTTCACCCTTCTACTTCTAGTCTTCAACCAAATGTAACATTAATATTCCTAACTTGATCAAGAATTTCAATACTAGATAGCATCTTGGGTGGAATACATGTTTCTTACTCTCCATCAAACCGAACTCTATTTAATCTAAATCTATGTCTTCGATCATGAAATCGACAATGACCCATAAAATACCATTTCTTACTAAATGTGAGACGATGAGGTTTATAGTCAAAGTTGCACGATAGGCAAGCCTGACCAGTGTATGTGTTCCACCCTGAGAGAGTTCCTAACCCTAGAAAATCCCTTATCGTCCACATCAAAGATGCATGTAGTTGAAACATCTTTTTAGTAGAAGCATCATATGTATCTACACCTTTATGTCATAACTCCTTCAACTCTTTGATTAAAGGTTGTAAATAAACATCTACATCATTTCTTGGCATGCGTTTACCAGGAATTATTATTGAAATGATAAAAGATGTCGACTTTATGCAAATCCATGGAGGGGTGTTGTATGGAACGAGAACAAATGGCCATATGCTATAACTTGTATTCATACTTCCTTAGGGGTTGAAACCATCAAACGCTAATGCTAGACGCACATTTCGCAGATCTGATTCAAATGAAGTATGTCTTAAATCAAAATTTCCAAGCTTCAGAATTTCTAGGATGCCTCATCATGTCATCACCACTACCTTGAACACTATGTCATTTCATATCCTCAACAATTTTTGAAGAGAAAAAAATCTCCGTAGACGTGGCTCTAGGGGAAAATAACTAAGAACTTTTGCAGGCATCTTCTTCTTATTATTGTCATCACTAGATGTCCCGACCTCACCATCTTTGACATTTGATTTCCATCTAGACTTATTATAGACCTTGCAGGTTTGTCTATTTTCATCATCTGCACCCTAATACAACATGCAATTATTGGGACATGCATGAATTTTTTCGTAGTCCAAACCAAGCTTGACAATAGTCTTTTTCATCTCATAAAATGACTTTGGAAGTTTTGCATGTTGAAACAAGTCTAATAATAGTTCTAATATCATTGTCATAGCTTTGTCACTCATCCCACACAAGAATTTGATATGATATAACTTCACCACAAAAGACACTTTTGAATACTTTGCACACCCTTCATACAATGGTTCTTCTCCATCTTTGGCAAACTCATAAAATCTTTAGCAACAGGCTCTTCTAAAGTTATCCTCAGCGACACTCGTTCTCCTTGGCCATTGTTTTCATTTGGTTCGAAGGGTGATTCACTTGCACACTGCCTATCAACTCCAAAAGCATAATTAATCATGTTCTGAATTAGATCTTCACCAACCACGGTGTCTTGTATTAAAGTTGAAACATTTTGGGTGGTATCGGCATTGCTAGTTTCTCCTGTTTTAGACTCTTCATGACAGAACCAAAAGGGAACTGCTTACATATTAAGTTGTCATATATCTCTCCTCTATTCTTCCATCTTCTAAAACCACATAAGGGACAAGGGCATATTATTTTACTGTCATGCGCAAAGGCAAAATCAATATTCTCTAACACCCTACGAATAAGAGGTAAATTTCGTGACATCGTGATCCACGAATTATCCATTACTTTATACTCCCTCTGTTCCTATATATAAGAGGTATTTAACCAAAATTACACAGACCAAGGAAAGTAGTTAAATTTTTAATTTTTAGAATAACTACCATAACATTCCAATATTACCCCTTTTCAATGATATCATACTTAAACCCACTATAATAATTTTTACTTTTCCAAGTTAAATCATCTCAATGTTTTTTATTACCTTCAGATCTTTTTTATCTTAATTAATCTCACCAAACTGTACAACTTGGCAAACTCCATGGAATCAAATTGAAATTTGATTAGCAAATTTGTTTCCCACCAAACCAAAATTTGGGAAGAAAAAAAATGGCGACTAAAACACTCAACCTAAAAAAAATTTGAAACTAGTAATTGAAAAGATTTAAAGAAAGTCTAACCAGAAACTTAAAAATAAGAACTTAATTTTAACAAGCAAAGAATTAAGATGCCAATTATCATGGATTTAAACATTCCTCTTCCAGATTCATCTGGTGAAGAAGAACCCAATACTCTCACTGAGCAAATTAACTTGAACCATGAAATATCATCAAGTGACATTTTAAGTGAACAAGAACAAGAGTTAATAGAGGAAGAGAGCAACAGACAAGCAGAAGATACCCATTCAGATTTTCATTTGGACAAAAATGATATAAAAGACGACATCAAACTAGAAACAAATCCAAATGAAACCAACACAGGTATTTGTTCTTTACAATACACTGCTTTTCGCAAATGTAACTGAAATCCTCTTTTTCCTCTTCCTTTTTTATTATGCTTTGATATTCTCAATTGAACATTTATTGTTATTTGGTATTTTACGTTCTCCAGATATATTTTAGGTATTACCAATTTGCACATGTGTGAAAATTAAGTCATTCAATACCTTTTCTTTATAATCTTTTATGCTTTTGAAATTTATTGGTTTGTTCATGACTAGTATTTGTTAAGATCAAGGTTTCTGGGGTCTTTCTAGTTTGCTTTATTAAAGTTTTTGAGTCTTCGTTTTCCACCCTTCATACTTCGTTTAAGGTTTTTGGAACAACATTGGTAATTTCTTATATCAAAATCATGTTCTTGTTATGAAAATGAGTCAATTGCTTAGTTGTTAGGATTTGACTTTTCTTCTTTGTTGGGATTGCTTCCTTTTAGCTATGGTTATTTTCTTCTTCTATTGTTGGTAGGAGTCTTTGTTTTCCTTTTTATAACTTCGTTAGCAACACATCTAGTGCTGAGTTTTGGATATATTTCTGTTATGGTTGATTTTAAAAAAATCATGTTGTTAATAGAGCATACAAAAGAAGCACCAAATATGAGAGCAGAGAGCAAACGTACATTCCTCAACAATGAACAACGCACTTCAATATCTCGTATCTTGATTCAGTCTACATGTCACCGAAGATTGAAAATAGGCACAATAAAAAAAGTGGCTTCATTATACTCTATTTCATGTAGTGTAATTGAACGCATTTGGCAACAAATAAAGCGTGAAGGAGAAGCATTTCATAAGAAGACAAAGAATTGTGGTCATAAGAGAGTAGAGCTCGACCAATCTCGTTTTTGTGCGATTCCATTGTGTAAGAGGACAACTTTGAGGTCTAGCTTATGAAATGAATGCAAACAAGACATCACTCTTCAGACTTATGAAGAAAGGAGCCATACGACGCCACTCAAATGCCGTGAAGCCATTTCTTAAAAAAAGAGAACAAAGTGGCTTGACTGAAATTTTGTTTATCCATGCTTGAAGCGGGTAGCATGCCACATGATCCAACTTTCATATCTATGCATAACATTGTACACATAGATGAAAAGTGGTTCTACATCACAAAGAAATCTGTCAACTATTACCTGCCAGAGGATGAGGAGGAGCCATTACGCACATGCAAAAGCAATAACTATAGGGAAGGTCATGTTTTTAACTGTAGTGGCACGTCCAAGATTTGATTCACAAGGGAATGAATTATTTTTTGGAAAAATCGGTGTATTCCCTTTTGTTACTTATGAGGCAGCAAAAAGAAATAGTGTTAACAGGCCTGCAGGGACGCTAGAAATGAAACCCATAACTTCAGTTAATAAGGAGGTGAGTAAAAGGTTTCTAATTGAAAAAAATGTTCCAGCCATCAAAGCAAAGTGGCCTAGAGAATCGCTACATGATGCGATAAACGTTCAGCAAGACACGCGAGAACTCATATTAAGCATGATGATGCTGACTTTTGCCAAGTTGCTTTGGAAGATGGATTTGAAATTCGTTTAATGTGTCAACTTGCTAATTCTCCAGATTTAAATGTTTTGGACCTTGGTTTTTTTTTATGCCATTCAATCGCTGCAACACAAGGAAGCACGTAAGAATGTTGATGAACTTGTCAGTTTTGTTGTTAAAGCCTTTGAAGATTTTCCATCTTCTGAATCAAACAAGATTTTCTTGAGGTTGGAATAACTACAAAGTTCCCATATAAAAAAGGGGGTGATGCAAAAAGAGGTTGTTTTCCTACTACGTTGGAGTGTGATCCATCGTTGGTGGAAGAAGTCAGCTCCTACATGAGATCTGTTGATGAATCATGAGGTAGAAATATTTGAATTACTTTGTTAGTGTTGAACTGCTCTGTTACAGTTGCAGTTTTTTGTGTTCCTTAAGTTGGTTGAGGTTAGGAAATAGGAATGATTTGAGGACTTTATTATTGTAATTGTACCTAAACATAAATTTTGGTACTGTTATGATTTAGGAACTCACGGCTTTAATGTCACTTTTGTTTTAATTTTAAGTATTTTGTTCTTCATGTCTGTTGCTACTTTTAATTTTGTGTACTTTTTTGTGGATATATATGTCTTTCATCAGAATGAGTAACAAGTGAACTTGTTGCAGCTTTAATAATGTTTTGGTAACTCTTTTTTTTACATAGTTACCTGGATTTTTTTTTCCTTTCCTCTTTTTTGGATTGAATAAGAATTCTCATTTAGGTTGCAAAATTTATTTGTTTTCTGAGTAGATTTTCTTCTATTCCTGTGACATACTGTTAGCTTATTAGGTCATGATGCTGTTGGGGAACATTAGAGTTTAAATATGCTATAAAGTGAAAGTAAAGAATATTGAAGGTAATGTTATTATAGATAAAGTAGAAAGAATATTGTTTTATCATGTCAACCAAAATATGATCATGTAATGGAGTGTGTTTGTGTTATGTAATCCAAAGTCCAAAATGAGTTCAAATAAACTATCACATGTTCTGAGATTTACCTTAAATATGAGATTTTTTAAAGGCTATTTTAGGTTGGCTAAATGTATAAGTGATACAAAGATAGTGTTCCTACTAATTCTCAATGTGCTATTTCTGCATCAATTAGGATGTGTTATGCAAGTTAAATAGAAATAAAATGATGTTCAGTCTCAAAATTAAATCCAAGCACGTGATAAGGTCACATGATCATATTGGGTAACTACTAGTACTGTGTATATATTATCAACGCTTGAGGCTCTCAATAATTTTAGCAACAAAATTAAAATCAGATCTTCTATCCTATTTCTTATTTGTGCAATTCTCACAATAAACACTAGCATAATTGGAGAATTGGTCCTAACTACTAATACTTAGCTTGAAAAGAAGTTTTCGTCCTTGTCTAAGATAAGATTAAATAACTAAGTTTTTATAAAGGCAATCAATAAGCAAAAAGTTATATAGTCAACAAGTCTATAGAAATATCCACATCAAGTGCTCACTCAATACGTAAGTATTATGAGTATACCACAAATGCTCCATATTTTGATAAATCTCCAATATGTGCTTTTTATATTAAATTATGAAAGATAAAGTTTCTATCAATTTTCTCTAGATGAACATTGATAACCCATGTCGTCTTTACTCTATAAATCACAACCTAAAATTGGCCTAAAAAACATCTCAGAAAATACCAATAGATGAGTCATTTAAAAATACCTAAAAAACAACTTAAAACCGTAATTGTCTAAGATGAGTTTTCATTGCTCCTTTGCTTTCACTTTAAACACACAAGAGGTTCAGCCCTTGATCATGAGAAATTTCATTCAAATTAAAAGTACCTATATGATCCACATTATGTACTCCTTCTAGCCCTTCATTTGGGACTTCATTCAAATCAATAACATATTTGAGATCTTCATTCTTTACTTCTTCCATCCCTTTGTTATGGATTTCATTGGCTTTGGACTTCATTGCTTCTTCATTTTCAAACTCTCAAAATGCTCCATCTTCATCTACACTCAAAGACTTTGTTTTGTTTGTCTTGAACTCTCTATTCTCTTTACAGCTCACTTCAAAAAAATTATCTTGACTCAATCCATCGTTATCAAACGAGTCTTCACCAACGAGAACTGAAAGATGCTCACTATCGTTATTCTGTAAATCCTAAAACACAACATGATCAAAGTTGTACTCTGGCTCATCGTCATTGTTCTCTAGTGAATCCTCTGGCACCATAGCATACTCTATCTTGAAGTCTTTCTGAAGCAAGTGACTAACCACAAGTGCATTATCAAAGTCATCATCGTCATCATCGATGCCGAAATCAAACGATGGTTGGTTGAACCCTTGATGACGTAATACCATTTTTTGCTATACTGTGAGAGAAAAAAAACCAAACGATAGGTCCAGGTGCAAGGGAAAGAAGAACAGTGAAAAACTGTGGTTAAAATGGAAATTTAGAAGTTAAATAAATAATTGTAGTTGAAAGTTGGCTCTTGGTATTTATTGTTCCTCGTAAAAGGACACTAATTAAATATAATTAGTCAAACATTTTTATTAAGGGTAAAAATGACTGAACCAAAAAATTGCTTTCTTGAAATAACAAACCCTCTTATAAAAAGGAACAAAAAATACTTCTAAAAGACATCTTATAAATAGGAACAGAGGGAGTAATGATTTGTCTGATCAAATAAAGGAAAGATGCAAAATATGAAAATTGGAACAATACAATTAAGTATAGGGGGCTTATTGACATATTATAACTCTACTTCAATTCTATTTTATACTACAACAAAATCTTCTAACTAATTATCATTATTATTTATTCCATTCATTTTGTTAATTTGACTAGTCAAAAGTCATGCATAATAAGTGAAATCATGAAATGCTCAGATGTCACAACCATGTATAAGCAAAGGAATTGTATATATCGCAATAAAGAAAAATATCAAAACTAACATACACTAAAACAGCAAAATCGCTTGATTGGATAAGCATTGAAAACTATGAACGAGAAAGAATTTGAAAACGGAGAGTTATTGAGTTATAGGCATAGCTAAATTAATTGGTCAATTTATTCTGAACTTAATTACAAACTAGAAGTCGTATATATTCGATAAAATTAAATTGGGGCAGCAATGCATATATGTTCACTAAGAATTACATACAAGAAGGGGCATATTATATAAATTTGAAGTCTGATCTAAATAAAACTTTTTTTTAAGATGAAAAATAACCAAACATACATGCCACGCGTTAGATTTGGTACTTGAAGAAGCTTAACTCTTTAGTATATTCCTTTTGACACAGCAAATGGTAGAACCTACATGAATAAGAAGCAATAATACCTAAAGAAATTGATACTTGTAGAACCTAAAATGACATTCTATACCATAATTATTAACTAGCAATTGCATCTTCCTTTGCTAATTTCTTAAATTCATTTTACATAGAAAGAACAAAAATGTCTCAAAGAAAATAGCATCAAAACCTATAGAGTAATGTAAGTTTTTAAGTTTATTTATGCACGTGTGTGTTGAAAAATGAACTACGAATTCGTCAACATAATATAACCAATTTTTCATTTTTTTTAAAAAATAGAAACCTTGATGGAAACAAAGATTGTTGCTGCCTTGTTGAACTAAAAAGCATGTCACAGTAGCAAATTTGCTTAGCAATAAATCTTATCTTAAAGGAAACAAACAAACTATCAACATACTAAAATTGTCATTTCTGTGTAGGTTAACGTAGCTAGTTATGCATCACTTATGAGAACAATCACCAGAAAGTTCATGTTAACCATAATAAGTTCACCCAATAATAAAAACATTCCAAATGACAAAACCAGTAATATATTAGCCCTATCTAAGCACCAAACAAATATAACATGTGACAGAGGATCATTTGATTCCAGTGTGTTCCAAGTTCAAACAAATGTCAACCTCTATTTGAAGATGTCTATAACATGTGGTTTTTAGTTTTCTGCACAAGTTCCAACAAATATAGGAGAAACCAACACTTTAACAGGCAACATTTTGGTTCAGCAGCATATTATCACTAAAATATTTTCCTAATTTATGATGAACTAAATTTTAGAAGCTGGACCTTTCTTCTTATGTTGACTCACAAACAAAATCAAAGATAGTTGACAGTTTCCTAACCACTAATTAATTGTGTTCCAGAATTTATCTTAAATTTTTGTTTATGTTATTTAGATAACACTTACTTCAGCTATTCTTTTTTAAGAAAGCCTCAATGACAGCAATATGACAGGTATTGATAGAACAAACATTCATATCAAGTTAAATAGAAATTACTTTTAGGATTTAATTACTAGTCTTTGACCTTAACCGTAATTTAAAACATTATACATATTACTTATATTCTTACTATAAATAGTAACTTCGCACTCATTGGAGACTAAAACTTCATCATAGAAAACAAACCACAATCAAATGAAAGCTGATACAGTGAGATGAAGATAAACATGGAAGAAAATGAGAGAATTCTCACCAGAACAAAGGATAGAAAAATAGCTCTAAAGAGCGTTTCACTAATGTAAGCTTTGTCTTCCCAAGCTCCTGTAACAACACCAACATTAAAAATTCAAAAGGCAATCTTGTGTAACTGTAAGTCATATTCTTTGACAAAGAAAGAGAGAGAAAAAAAAGAGACAAGGATATGACTAGTACAAACCAGAAGACTATTCTTTGTAGTAAATGATAAAGTTGGTGTTATTCACTTTCTAAAAAACGAAAAAGTCAATAATTTACAATAATTGGAATATGTGATCAGATGCACTTAAAAAGCTAATGCATCCTCCTTATATTATGAATTATTGAAAACTTAGAAAAATCCAACCACCATTTTTTTAAAATTATAAATATCACCAATACAGGACCAACCATTGCCAAACTTAAGAGAAAAAGAACTGAAACTAAATTTAACACCAATGGAAGTCAGATTGGGATCTAATAACACAACATCAAGCAGAAAATGACCATCAAATTTCTTCGCAACAAACGATGGAATTCTTTGCAAATACTGCATAAAAAAATAAAATTTACAAAATAAATTATTGATATATTCCATATAGAGAAATTTTACAAAATGAAAAAATTCTTCATACCTGAGAAGGATCATAAGGAAGAATAAAACTGCAGGAAACATAGATGAAAAAATATTTAAAAGACATTGAATTTACACAAAAAAAATCAAAATAATGTAAAATATCATAATAAATAAACCTGATATCACTGTCCATCGAGTTTCAAACAATAAAATGCAAAAAAAAAATAAAAAAATTGAGGGATTCAAATGATAGTTTGCAATGCAGACTAATATAGATATCAAATATGGAATGATTAATTAAAAACTCAAGAATGAGTACCATATATATGGGTAAAAAGAGGCACATCAGAGGCTCATTTTTTGCGCCTCTTCTCCTCATGTTGGTAAATAACATCCAATGCACATAGTCAAAATACATGATTTCAATTTAATGAATCAAATGAAAGGCATGTGAATAATCTAACATGCATAGGGAATATGAAAAAAGTCTTAAATTGTGCTTAAAGTTGCAAAGCGGTATCGCCGTATTATTGATCCATGGAGGAAGAATAGCTCATTCGAGATTTTGCATTCCTATTGATATTCATGAAGAATCAACTTGCAGTATAAAGCAAGGGAGCCCTTTGGAAGAGTTAATCATTGGAGCTAAATTAGTGGTATGGTACGAATCTCTGATCTGTCATAAATATTGTTTTGAGGCCGTTGATAAACTTTCAGGGATATTTTAAGATTCTCAAATTCTAATAGTTAGAGTAGACCTTTTGGAGGAAAAGTTATAGTTTTTGGTGGAGACTTCAGGCAAATTTTTCCTGTAATTCCAAAAAGAAAAAAGGCAAGATATTATTCATGCATCCATTAATTCTTCATATCTTTGGCAATATTGTCAAGTTTTGAAGCTTACACAAAACATGAGACTTCAAACAGGAAGTAAAGAAATAGATGTTGTAGAGTTACAGAATTTTTCAAATAGGATATTGAGAATAGGAGATGGAACCAATGGTGAGCAATCAGCTAGAGAAATGAAAATTGAAATTCCAGAAGATCTACTCATACCTGATTCTGTTGACTCAATGGCTACCATTGTCAATTATACTTATCCAAACATAATGGATAACATGAGTGATTTCAATTTTTTCCAACATCGTGCTATTTTAGCGCCAACGAATGATATTGTTAACAAGTTGAATGACTACATGCTTTCTCTAATGCCATCCGATCATAGGACATATCTTAGCTTTGATGCTCCATGCTAAAGTGATACAAATTTAAATTCCCTAGATAATGTACATACTCTAGAGTTTTTAAACACTATCAAATCTTCTGCTATTCCTAATCATCAAATAAAATTAAAAGTTGGTGTTCTAGTTATGTTGCTCAGAAAATCTTGACCAATCTTCTGGCTTATGCAATGGTACCTGTTTAGTGATTACCGAATTAGGAGATTTTGTGCTTGAAGCAAAGGTGATCTCGGGAAGCAATAACGGCAATAAAAGTACTTATTCCAAGGTTATCATTGACACCTTCTGATTGTAGAATACCTTTTAAATTTCAGAGAAGACAATTTCCAATAGATCTTTCTTTTGCGATGACAATAAATAAGAGCCAATGTCAATCACTCAAACATGTTGGTATTTATCTATCAAGACCTGTTTTTTGTCATGGCCAATTCTATGTTGCTATTTCAAGAGTAACAAATAGAAAATGATTGAAAATACTCTTGCAAGATGATGAAGGAAAGAGTATGAAGTCCACTACAAATGTTGTTTACAAGGAAGTTTTCAGAAATCTAAGTTAGTTTTCAAATAATCTCACATTTGCATCTTTTTGGTAAGTTATTCTTAAATTTATTCATAACTTTTATAAAATTTGTTGATTTGTAAAACTTCACAAATTATTAGCTAACAGGTATTATTTGAAATTGGTCGGTATGTTAGTTTGTCATATTTTAAAGTAGTTAAATTCATGAAGGAACACACTTGACCACATGGTCATAGATATAAGTTTATTATAGTCTCAAGGTAAGTAACTTATTTAACACAATTTTCTTTTTTATACAATTAAATAACTCCTTACATTCCTTGATTTTCTTATGCAGTTTAAATTTGCACATTTCCTTTAATTTGCTCCTATGACATAAATAAAAAATTATGCATTTTTTTATTATTTATAGGATATATAAAAAGACTATTCCCGTGCATCGCACGGGTCACACTACTAGTGATATATGATGAACGTGAATAGCTAGAAGGGTATATACTATCATCTTATTTCCAATTAGCCTCTAGTTGTTATTCTGATTGACTTTATATGTTGGTTAAGTCACAAGGGTATATTTTCCACTATGTATTATTCACATAAGGGTCTGAGCTTGTTGGTTTTTTCAAATATTTTTTTGGTTTATTAGGACTCTCTTGGCCTTGATTGCTGACATGAATAATATTGATCTACATGCTGGACTTTTTTGTTTTATATACTTTTTTTTATACTCTTAAAATGATCATCCTGTAGGATGGATATTTTCAAATTGATTATTCTGCCATAAAACATGATGGGTTCTTCCTAAATAAGGGGAAAATGGAAAGGATGTAAGTTTTGCTTTGTTTCATAAAGTCTTTATATATTTCCTTCTGTTCTTCGGAAACCAGTCAAGGTTAAAGCAAAATGCAGGGAATTTTTTTTTTTTTGCATATAGCCTTAGCTCAAATCATTCATTAGTTATAACATTTTTCTTTGTTTTTAAGATCAAAAACACTAAGCAACTTCTAATTTCCTTTCTACTTTCCCTTGAAAGCACTGATGATAAGAATTGAAAATCAATTTCTCAATTTTATATGATAATAATTAGAATACAAGACAGAATACAAATGAAAATTACTATTTGATAGACTTGAAATGCTATTAGGAGGAATGGAATACAAATGAACTACATTTATTTTAGGAGTGAAGGCTAAGATAACATAACAGAACAAGTTCACATGTGCTTCCCAACTTGAAATCAAAATTTAGCTGTGTAAGAATTCTATCTTTTTCTTAATAATTTGCAAAGGCTTTAGAACAATCAAATTATATCATGGGGTAATTGGGAAGTGCATAAAAATTAATTAAATGAGATATTGTATTTTTAAAAAAACTAAACCCCTTATCCTTAATACTTTATATCACATATCAAATCAATTCTTCAGGAGCCTTAGGTTGACATTTTAAAGAATTGAAAAGTGAAACCCCAATTAGTCATATTAAAGAATTGAAAAACAAATGACCTCTACCAAAATCATCCTTCTCCATTAAAGACTAACGAGAAAGTGAGAACAGAGAAAGTGAAACAGAACATAAGAGAGTACAACAGCAAGAAAGGGAGAACAAAGAAAGGAATACGGATAAGAACCTAACAGAGTCATATAGCGAAGTAAACAGAGAACAAAGATCAATTCAAAGACTTACCAGCAAAGAGGCAGCGAACCAGAGATCAACGAGCAAAGAAGATGGAAGGAGCAGCTATCCGAGTCGAACAACGAAGAGGAAGAAAAGACCAACGAATATGGAAGTAGCACATAAGAATCTGGGTTAGGGTTTCGCAAGAGAGGGAATAGAGAACTTGGTTTCATAAGAGAGGGAAAAGAGAACTTGGGTTAGGGTGTTAGACGATGAAAATGAAAAAGGGAACGAATCTGTCGTGGTTATGAGACTAAAATAAGAACTTCCATACAATTCATCCCAACCACCACAGATTTAAATTAAAAAGGAATGGCGATGGTTTTACAAAAACCGCCATTCAAACACGCCATGTTGAATAACATGGCCCTAAAATAAAAGACCACTGTGAAATAAACCCAAACCACTGCGAAATGAGTAGTATGCGGCGGCAGTTTGTCTAACCACCACACAAACCGTTGGTAAAATGCAAGCGGAGGCGATTTCTCATAAAATGCCACAAATTGCTCGATGCTAAGCCTCTTTTTTGTTGTAGTGTTTCTATTTTTTGGTGAATATTTATGATTTAGTTAAATTTTATTTTAATATTTAAACTCTCATTTAATACTTAAATAGTATTTAATTATTAATTACTAACTTAAATATAATTTTAATAATTTCAAATTATTTGTTCTATACAAGCATCCCACCCTAAAAACTATTTGACATGCACACGTTCAAAATATCACTTACAAGCAAAATACAGAATAGGCATCCTCCAAATTATGTGGTGAACGTATTTTCTGACACATAACCCATTCAAAATAAGGAAAATACAAAATATACCTACAGGAGATTGTTCATAATTTCACCCTCATCTTAATAGAGTTTAATCATATTGCATTTTTTGTAAATCAAATTCGGTTTACCAAAAAGAAAGTACACATCCAATAGATGCAATGTAATCCAAAATCAACGTCACAAAAATAGAAGAAAAATTGTCAATCAAAAAGAAAAGAATGGAAAAAAATTGTATCATATCCCATATCACAATTCACTGAATGGCCACTAGAATTATTCTGCCTTGTGATCAATGTCCTTCCTAATCTTCTCGTGGTCTTTTCGAATCAATGAAATAGCCACCCTCATCCTAACTATATTTTCATAAACACATAATTTCCCCCTTTATAAATGAGTATTTACTAAATCATCATGTACAAAAAAAAATTAAGTTTACCTATATCACTACATTTGGATGGAATCCATATTTCATTTCCTTCCAATCTAGTAACCTCACAACAGAGTGCTTCCTATATATTTGTGAAATTAATTTGTTAGTGTAATTACATTACAACACATTTAAATTTAGGTAAATTAATAATTAAAATCAGTCAATTATGTTGGTAATTATGAGTTGTATATGTTGTGTCTTGGTATAACCACTGCCCTAAAAGCAAATTTCGGTGGACCTCCGTTGCATCCAAATCCCAAAAATTCTCCTCAAGGTTAACATAATGGTGACTTAGAATCTTGCACTCGAACCTAAGACACTAAAATCTCGAAAACTATGCCCAAAGAAGAACAAGGGTGTAGAGTAAATTATTTAGTGTGTGTGTCTCCAAAGTTCATATGCTAACTTTATATCAATAAAAAGCAATGAACTGTTAGCTTAAAATAAGGAAATTAAATCCAGAAGAATAGGAGTGTGAGCTGGTCAAAAACAAAAACAAAAAGAGGATAATGCTCGGTAATTATGATGATACATATTGTGCCTAGGATTTAGCAACTTAATGTCAACAACCTTGACTAAGAAATTTGTTAATATCTCTTCGAATAAAAACAATAGAAACAAATTAATATCAATAAATGTATAACATTATCTCTACAATCCCCCCTCTAATGTCATACAAATAAATAAGGTGAGCTTTATTAGGCAAAGAAAAAAAATTGTGCTTAAGTGTTAATGTGCTAAGCATTGAATTAATACATAACGGTGTCAGGTAACAACCTAAATCCATGAAGTGAATTTCTCTTCAACTGAATGGACTTGGGTCGACATCCCCACAACACACACTATTGTTTAGAAATTGCAATGACTCTACGATAATATACTTACAAAAGATATATAGACCCTCAAGCACCTTGGGATCTCGTGACTGCTCTAGAAAGCTAGCCAAAGGCTTTCATAGAAGGTGGTATAGTTCTTCACACTCACGTAGGTAGTTACATAGAGTATGTCTCTCTCTAATAATGAGGCTATGTATCTATTAAGAGGTATCTTCAGATACATCAAGTTGCATCTCTATAACACCACCCAATTAAAGGGCTATGTATCTATTAATTGTTTAGCTTAACCTCTCATCAAGCACTACTACACACATGCCATAGGGATCAGAAATGTAGTGCGTAGGAGTATTCGTATAGCTTTGTGTAATGAACAATAGGGTATCTACGATACTTTCCTCCACTCAAGGCTTCAAGTCCATTCCCTCAACGTATCTAGGACTATGTTTCTAGCCAATCCCCTTTACAAAGGGTCTATTTCTCACTTCTGACTCACTATAGCGAGGTAAGTGTTTTTTTCAATATCATGCATGTGTGCCTTCTCCATAGGCACTATTATTGATTACATCAACCACAGCTTGTGAGAACAAAACATCTTACCCCACAATAGTATATCTTCTATTGAATCTTAGTCATTTGGCTTTTTATCTTGTAAGTTCTAATACAATAAACTCTTATTTTATTGCAAAGCTTGCTACACATACTTGTTTAGCTAGTTACAAAAAGAATTGTCCATCGCTTAAAATAAAGGCTTAATTATGTTTTTGTTCCCTACAAAATAGGGGTCATTTGGTTTTGGTCGCTATAAAATTATTTTTTTTGGTTTTAGTCGAACACTTGGCTTAAATATTTGGTTTTAGTCCCTGAAGTCAAAAAATGGATTCTGTGCCAAACATGCCTTTATTTAAAGACATGTTTGGCACAAAATCCATTTTTTGGCTTCAGGGACTAAAACCAAATATTTAAGCAAAGCGTTGGACTAAAACCAAAAAAATAATTTTATAGGGACCAAAACCAAAAGACCCCTATTTTGTAGGAACCAAAAACATAATTAAGCCTAAAATAAATATGTAACATTAAGTGGAACTTAGTAAAACTTTTTTTCATACTCAATTAACATAAAATTTTAACTCACTATACCTAAACCTTCAGGTAGTTCAATGATAACGAGCATTCAACGATTTACTACTAGAATTATGAATACATTACTCAAATGCTACATTGATTCTAGTGCAATAGCATTACCAAATATTTTAATATATTCATATTGTATTTTGTTCCAGCATTGTCATATAATATTCTAGCAAGTATCACATAAAAATACATAGAGCTATATATACGGAGAGAGAAACTCTTTTTATTTTTATTTTTATCCAACATAATACCAGTTTCTTTTTAATCTACCATTTCAAATTTGGAACTCTAAAAAGATCATTAACATCATTTATAAATTGGGTTAAATATGTTTTTGGTCTCTAAACTATCTCGGAAGTTTGTTTATAGTCCCTAAACTAAAAAAAGTTCGTTTTTAGTCTCTAAACTTTAGTAAAAGTTTGGTTATACTCCTTCTGTTAACTTCTGTCTACTTCCGTTAAGTGTGGGGCCGCGTTTCAAATTTTTTAATAATTTATCAATTTAAATTGCTAAATTTTCAAAAAAAACAGAGAGAAAAAAAAGAAAAAAAATCATATCTTCTTTTTTTCTTCTCCCTATGTTCTTTCTTGCTTCTCCTCTGTTGTTTCATTCTTCTCCTTTGTTCTGTTTTTTCATTCTTTCTTCTTCTTCTCTCTTCTTTCTCTTGTTCTTTCTTCTTCTCTCTTCTTTCTCTCGTTCTTTCTTGTTCTCTCTTATTACTCTTTCCCTTTCTTCTTCTCTCTTCTTTTTCTTGTTCTTTCTTCTCCCACGTTTTGATTGAGTAGACGAAACAACGATTAAAAAGAACATGACGATCAGGATTCTTTTCTTAATTTCAAAACCTATGTTTAGGAATTCAAAACTAAAAAGAAGCACACTGCAAATTCCAGAAAAGAGATTTTAGGGATTAGGGTTCCTTCCACTTCAACATCCTTCAAATACGCACAAACTCAGTTGGGATTGGAATTATGGGTTTTGATTTGGGGGATTGGGGTTCTCATGTTGGTTGAGAGGGATCTACGACAGAACCCCCATTTCCCTCTTCTCTCCCACTTCTATGAAATCGTCCACCTCTTTTCTTTCTTCTTCCTACATGGTTTTTAGAATGTTGTTTTGGGTTTCTGAAATCGATGAAGCCACAAGGACAGAACGGAGGGAGATGAATGGTGGTTCACAAATGGAGGAAGATGAACAGAACCAAATCTTGACGGCGGTGAGGGTGGGGGTATCTTGGTTTTGTTTTCTTTTTACCTTAAATTTTGGGGAATTTAATTAATTAAAAAAATTAAAAATTTATTGGGTCCTAGAAATTGATGACGTGGATTTAACAGATTTAGATGAAAATTAACAGAAGGACTAAAAACAATCATATCGAATAGTTTAGGGACCAAAAACAAACTTTTTTTAGTTTAGGGACTAAAAATAGATTTTCGGGATAGTTTAGGGACCAAAAACATATTTAACCCTTATAAATTTCAACCATGTTCCAAATACATACATGCACTTAATACACAATAAGAGTCTATTATTTATAGGATAAAATATAATTCTAGCACGCTCACAAAGTTCGCAAGTATTAAAACTTTATGTACCATAACATGGGTACTTATTTTATTCAAACCTTTTTAAGAAACTTCTCAATATAAAACCACAATTGTCTTATTGAGACCCGCCAAAATAGCTTTAAAAATAATACATCATTAATATATAAACTCAATAAATTCTCTAGAGTGCTACACAAAACCTTTTGCATAAATCTTAACAACAAGTTATACATGAAGTAGATAAGTTTATGTTTATCATAAAACATCAAAAGATCATGTACAAGATCAGGTACAAGTGGAATCGCATCAATTCTACTACCTAATTGAACAACTGCTCATTCTAATGTTTTCTGTCCCATTATTGTTAACTGAGGAGTCAACATGTTCAATTGAACAGAGTGGTTACAAAGCTGTTTTGATTCGAAAAACTGATGTTATTATTTGAGATGATCCTATGGTTAATAAGTGGGCTTTTGAAGCTCTTGATAGAAGTCTGAAGGATATCATGCGAATTAATGATGTTACTAATATTTCAAAGCCTTTTGGTGGTAAAGTTGTTGTATTGGGTGGGGACTTCAGGCAAATTTTACTCGTTATTCCAAGATCAAAAAGTCCGAATATTGTCATGGAAACAATTAATTTCTTAAGATTGTGGAAACATTGCCAAGTACTAAAATTGACAAAGTAAATGAGGTTGACAACTGGTGTTACTGTTGATCAAGATGTCTTAGATTTTTCAAATTGGATTCTTTCAATTAGTAATGGAGATATTAATGAAGATAATGATGGAGAAATTATTATACGCATTCCTGATTATTTGTTAATATTACATTCTAAGAATTATATTCATGATATTATTAGCTTTGTCTATTCTAATCTTGACATCAACATACATGAGGCTGGGGTTTTTCAATAATCGAGCTATTTTAGCACCAAAACTTGAGGTTGTTGAACAATTGAATAAATATGCTCTTTCATTGATCAAGGAGGAGAATAGAGTCTATCTAAGTGCTGATTCTACATGTCTATGTGAAGCAACTGATTTTGGTGATAATGAATGTATGACAATTGAATTCTTGAATGAAATTCGTTGGTTTTGATTACCAAACCATAAATTGGTGTTAAAAAAGGGTATATAGTTATGTTGTTAACGAATCTTGATCAATCTGTTGGATTATGCAATGGTTCTTGCTTAATTGTTGTTAGTCTTGAAAAACATTTTGTTGAAGGGAAGATTATTAGAGGAACCAACATTGGTGATAGAGTTTTCATTCCTCGGAATGACTATAATTCCAAGCGATAGCTATATTGGGTTCAAGTTTCAAAGGAGACAATTTCTTCTAATTGCTAGTTTTGCTATGACAATTAATAAAAGCCAAGATCAAACATTGTTACGTGTTGGTTTATTGTCGATAATATTAGTTTTTTCGCAAGGGCAATTGTATGTAACTGTAACTAGAGTCAATTCAAGAAATTATTTAAAGTTGTTGATAATTGATGACAAAAATCAATTGTCCTTATTTAATCAAAATATTGTGTGTAGACAAGTGTTGCAAAAAATTTATAATTAAATATTTTGTGATTAAAATCTGCATGCAATTTACAATTTTTCAAATATAAATAAAAAAAGAATCAAAGCTCGTACATTGCGCGGGCCACAGCCACAAGTGACTTATACAATGGATGCAAACATACATGTAACTTCGTGATAACTTCTCCATACTAACAATGACAACACACTTATTCTGCTTACCTCAAATTCCAACTAAATACACGCACAATTGATTGGTTTGTAGAATTGTATTCATGACTACTTCGCTTACCCAAACTTCTTCGAACTGGTCAAACAAATCCTCAATGGCTTAGCATTTTCAATATATGTTCATCTCTGAATTTGCTATAATACTGTTGTTAACTAAGAGTTGAATTTGTTGTGCCGTGGTACGACCATGGCCCTCAAAGCAAACTTTGGCGGACCTCCACTGTAACCCAATTTCCAAAACTTCTCCCCAAGGGTATACCAATAATGTTGTCAAGGAATCTTGTTAGTCATGGGCAATTGTATCTAGCTGTATCTAAAGTGAAGTCAAGAAATAGGCTGAAGATGTTGATAATTGGTGACAAAAATCAATTGCTCTCATTTACTCAAAATGTTGTGTACAAATAAGTGTTACAAAAAATTTATAATTAAATATTTTGTCATTAAAATCTTCATGCTGTTTACCATTTTTCAAATATAAATAAACAAATAATCAGAACCCGTGTATTGCATGAGCCACAACAACTAGTGTAACATATAGTTGCCCATAAGAAAATACAAATTTTTGACAAACATAACCCAACATAATTTAATGATTAACCATGACTTTAGTTTACTGTCATTACATTGCATACTTTTATTGGAGATTGGTTTCTTTGCATGATAAAAGGCCACCTTGTAGCCTTATACCATTAGCGCTATTCTTTATAAGGACTTTGACTTCAATGTTACCTTTTGAATTTTTTTTCTTCTATCACTCAAATTCCTACATATGTAATAAGTAACTTTTTTTATTACACATCCCTAATATAATTTCACTGATTCTTGTTGCGTATGAATTCATTCAAACACTTAAATTTGTGAATTAAAAAATAAGAATTTGTTAAGGAAGCTTGTAAAAGGTACTTTGATCCCTAATATAAATTCATATGAACGAGTGTCCCTTAATGCATTAGATTGAAGGTGAACAAATCAATTTATGAGGCCATGACTTGATGGTGTTTGTTAGGGTAAAACCAATTTTACCTTTAATGAATATGATAAAAAACAAATGATCACAGTAGATCCTTGATTGATATGAGATTTTGACCACTGATCATAATCAGTTAGTAATGGCTATAAAAATTGCTCATAATATACTTATGCTCAGAAAAAGAATGTATACCAAGCATTATTCACCAAGTTATAATCTAGAGATATTAATTTGAACAGAAACACTTTTTGATCCAATTAGAGGATTTTCCTTGTTCAATAAAGCTTGTGATTAAATAACTACAATGCTCAAAGTCATTCTGATCTTAGTCAAAAGAATTCATTGACACCAATAGTTATCAAAATTTTAATTTAATTGATTATGAAGAAATCAATTTTTATGATCACTTATAGATGATATGACTTATTTAAACATTTTGATGAAAACATCAAAATTATGGTCAAAAAGGCTTCTGACTATAGATCAGAGTATTCAAAGCGTAAAGTTGAAATTTGACTAAGTATTTGGTCATGCACAAGGAATCGGTATAAGAAAAGTCCAAGATAAAACACGTGTTCAGCCCAGAAAGAAGGCCGCCGCTAGTATTCCAACGTCAGAAATTTGGCAGTTATTCTTTGTAATGGATAACATCTTCACACTTCTAATTATTGAATAAATACAACGCATGGTAGATCTCTAATGGTTGACTTTTATTAATTTATATTCTTTTTTATTCTTTTTATGTAATTACTCTGTCAAGTAAGAGCACTATAAATAGTATCCATCTGTGCATAGAAAGCATGCAAAAGCAATATATGACAATAGATACATAACTTATGTTATTTTTTGTGATTCAAAAGAGAGAGTGTTGTTTATTAAAATTTTCCATTATAGTTCAGAGTGGTGTATATCAAAGAAGCCAAGTATTTGCTTAAACACAAACTAAAGCCATCTATCAAGATTCATCCGACACCTTACAACCCTTCGTAGAACGTCTCACACGTCCTTAGACAAAAACATGGTTAACAACGAAAGCACCATAGGTTATATGTAAGTATGGATTAGCCCCTTTGAGTGGTTGGAATCCTAGTCTGAATCTAGATGTACATTGTAATGTTTTGTAATGAAATATGAGTGAATGATTCTCCTTCCTCTTTTACATTGTGTAATCATATATTTACTCTTCAGAATGCATTTTAAGTTAATATGCTCATCTTTTTCTATTGCTGAATTAACATGATAAGGAATCTTTTATTCTCTATCTAACTAAAACAAGCTTGTTACCGACTAAACTAATCACAAAAGAATTTTTTTAGAGGAAGAAAATTTTCTTCCCAAAATTGAGATTAAGGAATTATTTGTTTTATAAAATTCATGCTAAACAATATTCTTAATGAAATGGTAAAAAAAAGGAAAAAACTGAAACGCCATAATATGCTGTAATGAAATATGTAAATATTTTGTAATGAAGTATATAAATGTATAATTACGAAATATATAAATGAGTGTTTATCCCTATAGTAGTGTTGTTATGAAATATATGTTTTTAACTATATCTTGTAGTATCACATTTTGTAATCAAATGCAAAAGTAGCTTGGTTGGTTTGATGATAAAAAACCCTCACCCTCTCACTACCATGTAATCAGGAAATAAAGTGTCTCTTAATGCGCTTTTTCCAGAATTTTATACACTCATTACAAATAAAAAGGAACAGTGGGAATTTGCACTTCAAGCCACGGAACTTCTCATAACCAAGAGAGTATTAAAACTATTAAAATAATACTAACATAAAATTTAGTGTTTTTTTTTTCATTTCTATACAATTAACACTTGAAGTTGATATTGTCAATTATGTAGTTTTACATAGCTTTTCTCTGTATTTTTTTTATGTAGTTCCTTACTTTTATTATTTAATTGTATTTGACTTATGTTGGTTTAATTTTACATAAGACAAACTTATGATGGAAATCTTTTATTTGTTTATACTTTATAGTTGATAGTTTATAGTTTATATTGACTTTGATCTCATCATAACTTTCTTTATATGATTTTTTCCTTTATTTCTATTTTACTCATGAAACAAAAGGCTTTTATAAACTAAAAAGAAAGAGGAAAAGACGTTACTTTGAGATTTATTTTAACATTTTTTTCTATGCTATTATTTATTTACATATTACACAAGTATTTTAAAAGTTGAAGGAATTCCCTTCTCTTGATGTTTTTTTTTAAAAGAAAGATCATTAAATTTTATAAATTAGGAGTACCTTAAGTTCTAAAATTTCATTATTTGGTTTATAAATTTGATATAATAATTAGATGGATTTACCCGAAAAAATATTATTTATGGTGTAAATTAAATTTATAATATTTGATAGACTATTTTTGTTGTATAAAGAAATATCAAATTATAATAAGCTTATAGAAAATTATAATTTAAATACATATATGTTATCACTGTGGGGTAACAAAAAATTACTCAAGGCATAAAGAGTTGTATAATTTTATAATTTTTTAAATTTTTTCAATCTTAAAAATATGTAATTATGAAACAAAATTATTTTGCTCTTGATGGAACTGCAGACATGTAGGGATAGAGAATTAGAGATTTTAAGTTAAAAAATATTTAATTATGAAAAGGTCTACTCATTTATTAGGAGGTAAATGTTTTAAATTATTTAAATTTGAAAATTATCTCAATTTCAAAAATATATTATTATTTATAGAATCTTGGATTTATGTTATATTACTTTGTAACACTGTAATTTTATTTACTTTATAAATTATGTTTTAAAAGTGTTGTTCACCAACAAGTATGCTAAAAGTATAATTACCACACTTGAAGAGTTTACAGGAGGATAAATTTTTTATATTTAAAATTGATGATTAATTGTCACATAATCACACATATGCAAATAGATACATATTTTAAAGTTTTTAATTTTTAATTTTGTTCAATCTTAAAAATATATCATTTATTAAATCAACTATATATATTATTTAAATAATAATATTTAAAAATTATAATATCATTACTTTTTTATTCACTAAAATATAATTATTTAGAAATATACAATTAATTTTAAAGGAACAAACTTATTCCGTGCATCGCAAGGGTACATTGCTAGTTACTCCCTCCAGTCCGAAATATAAGTCACTTCTAACCGAATTATCAAAATCAAGAAATGATAGTTAGTTTATTAAATTTGTCTAAAAAGATAATCTTTTTCCAACTATACCCTCTATATAAATATGCTAATAAATGCTTAAATTAATTAATATATCTTTCTCTCTCTTAATTCACTCTCTTTCTCACTTCGACATTAATTAATGAGTTAGTTACTCACTTATATTAAGCACCAAATATTTCTTCTAGAAGGCAACCTATATATAGGACCAGAGAGAGTAGTGTAAGAGTATGATATATTATTAAAGGAATAGTCCAAAACAATATTATATATCGCAATCATGCATGTACATGGTTATTATAATTTTTTTGTGGTAACACATGGTTATTATATTGATGCTTAGGATAAATAAATAATTTAATCCCTCCAAAATTAAATTTAATTGGTCATTAAATTTTCAAATATAAAATACACATCATATTGTTAATATAATTTAAAAAAAGTCATTTATCAACACCATCAAGTTTTTTTTTGAAAGGTAAAAAATATATTTACTAAATTATCAAGAGCACTAAAAGTGCTTCTAGTACATAGTGTCTACTTCAGTTACCCAACCCTTGAAACCTGTTTACAATTAATAGAAACATGAAATGGATAGGTTCCATCTCAGGGTATTTGAACACAGTTAATAGGAACAAGAAATGTAAAGGCTCTAAATACTAACTGAGTTTTAATATAACAACCTATCTAATCGAATCTCATCACAGACCAGCAGCTCAGGCGAATAAAATCAACACCATCAAGTTGGAACATATAGTCCTAACACTACGAAGCTTAACTAAATTCCTAAGTCTTAAAACTACAAAGCTTAACTAAGCTATATAGTAAATCTCGGTGGCACGAAGGGTGGACTTTTTGGTGATGATTTCCCTTTGAGGTCGTGTTCTAGGAACAATTTTTCACATTGTGGTGGATCTTGGAAAAACGTGAATTGTGTTCTTCTATCAGCTATTGTATCGGCTATTCTATCAGCTACCATGTTCTCCAATTTTTTACCTTGGTTAAAAAAAGCATCAAACCCAAACTTTTTATGTTTCTTCTTCAGATCATCTAACAATTTTATTGCCTCTTGAAGATAAGGATAATATCTTGTAAACAAAGTAGGGTTTCTGCTTGAGGTGATTATGCTATATGCATTTGGACTGTTAGTTTCTAGAAAAATAGTACCGGGAAGGTTCTGATGGTAATCAACGAGGTGTCTAAGATACATAACAATTGCTAATAATTCCGCAAGCTGAACATTTCTTGGTTTAGATTCAAGGAGGTTCGTTGAACCCCATATTTCGTACATGAAGTTTCCTTGGCAATCATGCATTGAACACCCATACGATGCATGTCTTGTTCCATCCCCATAAAGCCCGGCGTCTATATTTCCTTTGAAACAGTTTTGTGGTGTTAATTTCCACATTGACTCCTGTGTAGGTACATCTTTATTAGGCCAGTTAGATTTAGCCGACTAAGATGAAGAAGAGTCGAATTCATATGTGGAAAATGAATAGACAAATCTGTCCAATTCAAATATAGGCTCAAGCCTTCCCGAACTGACAGTACGCTCGAATCGTGCCGACCCAAACGTCGTATCAGCTTCAAACCTACCAGACTTTTGGGATCGAAATAAACGATCATGAAGTTTAGTAAATGGCTTTTTTTCCGAGCTTTTCATTTTTCCAAACATTATAAATGTGTAAAATAAAATGAGAGGGTAGAAGGAAAGGAGAGAGGTAGTGGGACAGATTGAATGAGCTTAAGATAGATTGGAAGAGCTGAGTAACTAAGGGAGTAGGCAGATTAGATGAGTGGATGATCTGTCTATATATAGGGGCACGGAGAGATTTAAGGTGGGGGAAGGAGACGTGATTATTTGAAAGATGTTGCATTTGGGGACATGAGAGATTTCATGTGGAGGAAGGAGACGTGATTATTTGGAAGATGTTGCATCGAGGGACAGGTGATCTCCACAGAGATGAAACTCCATTGGGGTCATCGCTGTGTTTATTTGGAAATGATGAAGCAGTGCTATATATAGACATAGACCAATGCTATTCGTGTTAAATTTTTGGTACAAATTATAATTTCTTTTATGCTTAAGTAGTACCCAGCCCCCCTGAAGTCATATACATGTATCTACGGAGTTCCTACTTTATTCTCAATCCTTTTTTATCAATTACCACTATCATTATATTAATTCATTGTTTGTTTATTGTGAAAGTTTAATTAACTTATTAGTTAATATTTCTTGAATCGAACAATGAATTCAATAATATTTCTTTGACTTAAATATTATTTATTCAATTTTCATCCAAGCACATTATTGATTATGATCTATGAATCCTATTAGGACGATTTAATTTTTTTTATGTTCCGGGCGTAAAAATTTCTACTACTCATTTATCATTTTTTTCTACTATTGACTCAAAATATAGCCATGATTTTTTTATGGCGTGACTCGCAACTTCACAGCCAACTATTTTATGAATTATTTATAATACTCTTTTGCAACTTCGCGGTGTTAACACAATTATTTAAAATACAAATTTGCATCTTCATGGCTGTACATAAATTAAAATTTATCCCCCTCACCCCCAATCAACTTTTTCTGGTTTTGTCCTTGGATCTCCATACTCTCCTCTATGAAACTTCAGTCTTATTGCATGAAACAATATTTTGATTTTTCATGAAAGAGATAAGAAGGTGATTGTTAAGTGATGAATTTAATCATAACAATAATAAAATGATAAAAACACATTAAAAATAAAAACAAAACACAATTTTATTTTTTTGTCAAATACAATCATATATATATATATATATATATATATATATATATAATTAAAAATGTCAATTCATAAAAAAAATTTTATTTTTGTTGTTCTATTTTATTTCGCTTTATTATATTATATATATTATCTATTTAATTCCACTTTGTTACATTCTTATTTAGAAAAATTCACATATTAATAATAAAATAAATTTTAATTTGCAACGTAAAGTCATTATCACTCAACATCATGTGATGAACTGGTCATTAATTATAATGCTAAATCCTCCTACTAAATTCTTCTACATATTCTCCTACCCATTTAATTTTAACAAATATCATTAATTTATCCAAAAGTAAATACTTAGTAGAAGATAAAAGATACTTACCAAAATTAAGTGAATAGGAGGATTTAGCGTTTTTCTTATAATATATATACAGAAACACATAGAAAGTCACTTAATGACAAGAAACAATTCGATCTTGATTCTTGAGGTGTTTGTTGTCTACAATACCTAGCTCCTTTAATTTCTTTTATTTTTCTTTTTAATTTTCGTCTTTTCTCTTCATTTTGGGAAAATCAAACTCACTTTTGCACCCACAAACTATGATCGGTGATTTGTTGCCAAAAATTCTTCAAATATTTTTAGAAATTAATAGCTTCGCTAATCAAGCAACACATATATATATGATGAAGTTTTTATACACTTGTTACAATCAATAAACCCTTCACGAACCCACTACTATATAACTTCTCCACTACTATATAACTTCTTCTTTACCGTTTATCTTTTTATTATTCTTTCCTCTATTATTTTATTAGTTAAAACTTTCAATATTTAAATTATTTAAAATTTTGAATATTATTTAAATGAATATTAAATATTCTCTTAAATATTTTTCTGAGAAGTAGATTGAACTTGAAACTAATCTATGAAAATAAAAAGATTTGCAACATTAATGGTCTATTATCAATATTTGTCAATATTGCCACAACATATATCATTAAGAAATATATTCAATAAATCAATTATTTGAATCTTGAACTAAAAAATATAGCTATATGAATCAATTAATAAGTCTCAAACAACCAACATATGCCAACCGAGACTTTCGCATCGAGAGTAGATCAAGATCAAACCAAGAATGGTACGAAACACAAGGAACGGAAGGAGACCTAATAAGCTTGACTTGAGTCTCAAATTGAAGATCAAGCTTAAAGTCGTGGCTAGTAGTTTCGTGTTCTCTAACATTTTTTTCACATCAAAGTGATATAGATGATAAGTTTCACCTACACGAAAAAGCTTGTGAAACTTGTATATAATAAATTTCCTTATAGAAGCATGAATTTTATGTCCCTTCCATAATTTCATTTTAAATTAAATTTAATCAAATCTAACACAATAGCATAATATCTAAAACGACATAAAAAGAGAATGACATTAAAAGTAAACATTACACAAGCATCTTGACAATCATTTCTAGCGAATAGGGTACATCAACATCACAATATTGATCAACAACAATCCATAAGTGAATTATCTTGACATTTAGATCCCAAGTCATTCTAAAGTGTGAAATTGAATTGATTGAATCAATAGCGCCCTCCATAATCTAAACAGCAAATCAACAACATATGAATAAGTGGAAGATTCAAATTGAAGGGAACCCTCCAATGTAATATAATATAATATATGGAATATAGAATTGAATATATTATAGTAGAATAGAGGATTACAACCGTGTAAATCTTGAAAATGATAGGAGATATCTTGTCGTTTGATCTTCAAACTATATCAATCTTAATGGTAATGGTAATATAAGTTTTTTTATTGATCGGCCAACCACACACCCCCACACTACACAACTCCTAAATCTACCCCACCAGGGATCGAACCCCTCTCCTTAAGCTTAAGAGCTCCTCCTTATGCCACTGGAGCTACAAGCTCTCGGCAATGGTAATATAATTTAAAAGAAGATAGGTGTTGTAGAATGTTGTGTGGGAAAAAATGGATATGAATGAAACAATTTATAAGTGCTAAAAGAATACTAAAGGACCTAACCAACCATAACGTAGGGTGGTTTTAATATTTCTCAATATTAGGTCTTCATAGTTATTTACCAGATTTTTAACAAATCTAAACAAACAACTATCCTAGATTTATTAGTGAGGAAGGGAATAGAGTCTTCCTTCAAAAAGGTTATTTATTATTGGCTAATTGTCATATAACATAGAAGAACTTGGATTCATTGTTCAATTCATTATATCATGAATAGATAAAGCACATAAATTCGAGATTATAAAACAGAGATATATTACAAACACAAAAATACAACTCGTATAAGAAGTAACGTGTGATAGATTCAAAGAACAACAATAATGCAAGATAGATTGAATAGGAATTTGAAGGACAAGGTATGCATTTCAGAGAATAATCTTTTTACTCACTTATACCCCTTTGGGTAGCCATGGTCAACCATTTTGATCGAATATGCTAGGCGTCTTAGGCGTTGCAGTGGGGTGTTTTAGAGCACTTAGATAATATCTGTTCTATGCAAAGAGAACTCATGTCAAAAATGTTCCCAAGCATCCTTATTTATAGGTTTCTTGATCTGATCATTTTTTCAAGACATAAGTCAAATAACTGTCTTGACCATGGCTACAATCTTGCCACATCAGATTTGTGCAATGATCTTTAGTCATGAATGGGTCTGATTTGTTTCCCTTATCAAAGAGCACACATGTCACTTCCTTATTGGTCTTCGCTCACTTTCTAATACTTATTGTATTGTCTTTTTTCTCATTCTGCCACATGTCGTCATATTTAACCTTTTTATTAATTCCATTGTGTTGATGACTTCTTGTCTTGGCTCTTCGACTTGATGAGATTAGCCTTGAAAATTTAAAGTGGCCTCTTGTCTTTCTTCTCTGCTTCAGCAATCTCCTTTAAAAATATAATTTTAACAAAGTTCTTGAATATCTTCAACCTCGGCATAAAAAGAGTAAATTTTAAATTTAAATGCGCTATTTCAGAATAACTAACCATTACGAACTCACACAATATTACTTGTAACGGAATTCCCATTCCTCTATTTAATTACCATACACTATCTTAGTCAAATAAATTACCGTTACTGTTCCTAGGTAACTGATTCCAATCACGGTCATTATTAGTGAAATAATCTGATTCCTCTTTCACGTTAAGACTGCTCAGTCTTTCGATTCTTATTTAAATCTTCCTGATGTTTCCATTTTCTCACCATCACTAATTTACTTCCTATCTTCATTGCTCTAATGAAATATCCTTCTTCATTCATCTTCTCCTCAATTTCTTTATTTCTCCATTTACGATCCCATCTCTATAATCCTCGAATGGCTTCCCAATCCTCTGCCTCTCCACAACAATCAAAATGCGAAATAGATCAAAGTATGATGAAGAAAATCCAAGGGTCCCGACCATCTGTTGCTACTGATCTGGAAAAGGACTCACTATAGTTGAGTATGAATTGTTTTCTTCATGCGTTTTATGAAAGAATGAAATTGTATTGCCACGATCTTTCCATCAACAATGGCAGCCCAACTATCCTCATGTTGTTGAGTTAATTCAGGCTGGCCATCACTGAACCACTGTTGTCCACTGTGATGGAGATCAAGTCTGTTTGACTCATGCGCTTAGAAGATTTAGAAGTCACTATAATCTTCCTAGTGGGATCATGATATTTTTTAAAGCCACTGAAAGAGATACATTAAAAATTTTCTTACGTGAAGATATCCTATACCGTCCTCAACCATCGCGTGGTCATTTTGCTTAGTCTACCACCCTTTCTGATGCCATGGCTCATGGTGACCAAGCTTTGGTATAAATTGTAACCTTATCATTATGCCTTTATCTTTCTGTATTGTGTTTAATATTCAAAAAATTTTGTGGTCTTCGATAAATGTGTCGAACTATTATTGTTCACCAGATTTTACCTGTTAAGGTCATGAAGAAATTTGTTGGTAGAGCTGCAAACTCCATCAAAGTGTCCCACGACAATGGACACATCATGAGGTAGATATTGATCAAACATCCAGACCACAAGAACTAGTGCCGCAATGGTCAAGGGTGGTATGCATTCTGTCAAGCCATGAATCTCCATGGTGGTGACACTTTAACTTTCAATTACAAGCGTTTTGAAAGCATATTTGAGGTTCTTAATGATAGAGCTGCCATGGATGAGGAAAAGGATGCAGAGGACATGGAGGATAGGCTTAGGGACCTGAATGAGAGATTGATTCAACTAAAAACTGTAGCTAACATTTTATTTTTTTTGGATGGCCCATGCATGATTTGGATTTCTTTTATGAGCTCTTTTTTCGTTTATATAGCTCTGTCTTTTTTTGTGTAATGGGCATATTTAATTGTCTTATGATATGAATTTTTTTTATTATCCTACTATGTACATTAAGTGTGGGACACAATTTCATCGAACATATGTGGTTTACATATTCGACAATTTAAGTTCATCTTTCGATTTTCCATTTAGTTTTTCTAGCTTACCCATAAATAATCTTTTTTTCACCAATTAAACATTACAAAATAAGTATACTTGCTATGAGGTATACTTAGAAAATAAGTTACAATATAGGAGTTTCCAAAGTACTTTAAAAAATTCTTTAAAATAACTTTCCATTTATAGTTACAAATAAATCAGCCCAATATTTACAATAATTTTTAAATAGCAGTACTTTCTCATCATATAAATCTATTTACCTAATGCAAGTAATCAGAACTTTTTAACTTTTATCTTCTTATTTGTACTAATAACTTTTAAAATGGGAACTATCCCACTTTATATTGCCTACAAACAGTATTATGTAAACTTTTTGATTGAGAGATGTTCCATAGAATCAAAGAAATTAGGTGAAAAAATTCTCTCTAATTTACATAGAATTAACGGGATTTCTTGCTCCATTTTACCTAAGTCATTAACTTTTAGTGAACTACAACATATATTCTAGAAAAAGCGACTGATCTTAGCAAATTGTTTCCTCACAAGTTCAGGAAATGCACGAAACACAATAGGAATTAAATTTCACAAGAAAAAAAATAACAATCATGACCTTTGATTCCAGATAAGACCCCTTATTCAAATTTGCACATGCTTAACTCTTTTAGCCATTCACCAACAGACTTTTTTTTTATGCTAGGTCAATGTATACTTTGCTTTAGGCATCCCCATTATCCCATTAGGCAATGAAACAAATTCCAAGTCCCTTAGTACACAGTGATTTTCTAAATCTTTCGTTCTCCTTTGTCTTATTTGCAACATTCATCAGTGTTAAATAGCTTGTCAAAGAAATTCTTCTCAATATGCATATCATCAAGGTTGTGCCTTAACAGGTAATTTTTCCAGTATGGAAGATACCAAAAAAGGATTCTTTTAGTATAGTTATGAAGGGTCCCAAATCCTGGAAACTTCGCAAGAACTGAGCTTGTTACCTGATAAGTGCAAATGAGTGTGTTTATATAATAAAAAAATTTGCACTTATCTTCTCATGAAATAACATCTTTTATGTAAAATTTCACCTCTGATCCATACTTTGTAAGTTCAAGAGTAAAAAGGGAGAAATAATCATTTTTCTAACTCTAGACATGTATTTTCAGGTGTTTTGGAAGCAAAATAAGAAAGTCAAGGTGCTGGAACATATAAGAAGCCAGCGCTTGAGCACCATACCAAGGCTCGAGCGCTAGGGACTACACTAGCATAGGATCCTTGCTGCCAGCATAAATGCTCTGGCGCTCGAGCACCACACCAAGGCTCGAGCGCCAGACAAATTAACCAGACATTAAAAATCCATTAACTAGTGCACTAATTCCAGCGCTTGAACAGGCGCTTGAGCGCCATACCTATGTCTAGGACACCTATAAATACAGCTTTGTAGAGTAAGGAAAGGATACTAAATTGTAGAGAAAAAACACTAAGTTACAATATTTTAGTTAGAGTTCTAGTACTCTTAGGTTTTGTTCTTGAAGTTCATGGCCTTTTTGGCTAAGCTTTCCACCGGGATTGAATGTAATTACTTTATCTTTTGTTACTTTCAATTATTAGTTGTCTATTATCTATCAATTGGAGTTCTTCTTTTCTTGGTTCAATTTGATCCTCTTTACCATGTCTTAGTTTATTTGCAGAGTTGAGAAATCTATTTATAAATGGATTTGGAGAAAAACTCTCATAAAACCTTCTAGTCTAGAGATACATGAAAGTTCTTATGAATGTCAAAATACTTTGCTTAATGCAAGACTTAGTTTCTAAAGCTTCAAGAGATTGAGTTCTAGAAAGTAGTTTTAGAATCAAGTGCAAAGATATTTGCACTTGTGACATTGAGTATACATCTTTATATATATAATATTGAACTTCTATTTAAATGAATAAAGTTAAGTTATGAAATTCAATTCCATGTGAATCTTTATTTTATTTGTTTAACATTTTATCAAGCTTTTATCTTATTACTAGTTTACACTTTACTATGTTTTTGACATTCTTTTGACTCAATTCTTTATCGAATAAATTCAGTGCTCCCCGAGGACGATACACATTTTATCACTATACTTGAAACGAGTTAACCGTTGGGGTTTTATAAAAAGATTAACAAATTTCTGGTGCCGTTGCCGAGGAGCATGGTAGTTTTTTTTAAAGTTTTGAGTTGAGTTGTAAAAATTGTGAATAGTAATTCTTTTTGTAATAAGTTGTTTATTGGCACCTAACTCTCACCATTGTTCCAGTGTTATTGTATGCTTACTTGCAACAAAAGCCAAAGAGATAAGTTACTGTATATTGACGAAATCGAGGCATTTACAAGGCAAAAGTCTGCAATAAAACACCACGAACAAAAGGAGGGAGAGAGTTCCTCAATTTTCTTTAGTAACTCTACGCATTCTGCTACTTTTATCATGGCTGAGGAAGTTCATAATCCTCCACCTCCGAGGGTTGTCCTTGGTGACTATGTGATTCCTCAAGGTCCAAGGAATCGGCCCGCTATTGTTTTCTCCCCCACAGGCCACAGCTCAGCAAATGGAGATTAAGCAATATTGGTATAGTCTCATTCTGACTAATCAGTTCACGGGGAAAGATCATGAGGATCCACATAATTTCTTGGAAACCTTTTATGATCTTGTAGCAACTATGGGCTTGGATGAAGTAATTGCTGAGGATGCCTATATGAAATAGTTCCATTTAGCACTTATTGGAGATGCAAAAGAATGGCTCAAGACTCTTCCGAGTCAAAGTTTGAACACATGGAGTGAGGTTGAAGAAGCCTTTTTAACAAGGTTATTTCCTCCTTCTAAAATGATCCAAGTGCAATCTAAAATATCTGCTTTTAAGTAGGGGAAAGATGAAGCATTCTATGAGGCTTGGGAGAGGTACCAAAGGTTGTTAAGGAAATGCCCAAATCATGGGTTGACTGATGTTGCAAAGCTGAATATTTTCTGTACAGGATTGAACCATCAATGGACAATCCATCTGACTGCAACTGTTGGAAGGTCACTTAAAACCATTGATGTACCAATTGCAATGGAAATTATCACTTCTATGGCCGCAAGTGATAGAGTTGGTCATCAGCCGAGAAGCCAAGTCTCAAAGCCCAAGGGTGTTCTTGAATTAAATTCTTCTGATGTAATTCTAGCACAGAATAAGCTTATGACTCAGCAAATTGAGCTCTTGAGTTAAGCTATTACTCAGCTAGTGCCAAAGCCTCAATAAGTTCAAGTAGTGAATCAACAAGCTCAAGTAGGAGAATGTGAATTGTATGCTGAAGCTCATTCATACACTCGATGTCCGTATGCCTCCTGCCAAAAAGATGAGGAGTTGAGTTTTGTAAATAATCAGTCAAGAGGAAATTTCTTTTCTTCACCTTTTAAATCTAATGTTTCCAATGCTGGAATACAAGGGTGGAAGAATCCTCAAGGACAAAATCAAACAAACTGGAAAAATTCAACGAATTCATCTGACAGGCCGCCATTTGTTCCATTCGTAGAGAGAACCATTAAATTTGAAGAAACCTTGGATAAATTTATCCAAGCTTCATTGGACAATCACCAAAATAATGAGGCTTTCCAGAAAAACATTGAGGTGCCTATCAGGAATCTTGAGACGCAAGTTGGTCAAATCTCTAAGCAATTGGCAGAGCTTACCACTACTCTTTTCTCTGCTAATACCACCACAAATCCTAAAGAACAATGCAAGTCTATTATAACAAGGAGTGGTAAGGAGATTGGTAAAGGAATAGGGGATCATTTGAATGAACCCGAGGAGGTGGAAGGAGGTGTAGAAAAGGTAGTCATGGAGGAAGCAGGAAAGGATGTGGATACTGAGACAAAGGAGGAGAAAAATAATGTAAATACTGAAAAAAATATAAAAGAAGAATGAGGACAAGGAGAAGATGGATGGAGTACCTCAGGTGAAGGAGGTTCCTTATCCTTTGCATCCATCATAGAAGACAAAGGAAAAGCAATATGCTCAGTTTCTGGACATTTTCAAACGGCTTCAAATTAATGTTCCATTCATGGAAGCTATGGAGGAAATGCCCACATATGCCAAGTTCATGAAGGACATTTTAACTAAAAAAATAAAGTTCAAAGATGAAACTGTGGAACTAGAAGCCGGGTGTAGTGCTATTATTCAAAAATCTTTGCCTCATAAGACCAAAGATCCGTGTAGTTTTACTATCCCTGTTACTATTGGTGCCCTTTCTGTGGGGAAGGCAATATTGGATCTTGGTGCAAGCATTAACCTCATGCCATTATCCATGTTAAAACAGATTGGTGATTTGAAAGTGAAACCCACTAGAATGACTCTCCAATTGGCGGATAGGTCATTAAAGTTCCCTTATGGTGTGGCGGAGGATGTTCTAGTGTGGGTTGATAAATTTGTTTTTCCCGTAGACTTTATCATCATGGATATTGAGGAAGATTTGGAGGTGTCTTTGATTCTAGGACGACCTTTCATGAAAACGGCAATAGTCATTATCAATGTCGATAATGGTCAACTCAAGGTACGAGTTGAAGATGATGAGGTTAAGTTTGATGTCCTAGAGGCCATGAAGCACCCAAAGGAGAAACAGTCAGCCTTTAGGGTGGATGTCATGGAAGAAGCATTGTTATTAGGGAATCAAGAATTGTGCATTGCTAGCCCTTTAGGAAAAGCCTTAGTGAAGTCTCATGCAAAGTTGTATGACTTAGAGGGAGTTTATATTGAAAAATGTTTGAGGGACCTAGATACTCTTAAAAAGCTCCCCATGAAAACATTTGTCCCGGAAAATTTACCAAACGAAGAGAAGTCAGAAATTAAAAAGTTGGAGTTGAAAGTATTGTCGTCTCATCTAAAATATGCATTTTTAGATAAAGGTGGAGGCAAGCCAGTTATCATTAATATTTCACTATCTTCTGCTCAAGAGGCACATCTCTAGGAGGTTTTAAGAGCCAATGAAGGTGCGATAGGATGGGCATTGACTAATCTTAAAGGTATAATAAGTCCTTATTTCTATATGCATAAAATACATATGGAAGAGGATTTCAAACCTGTTGCCCAACCCCAAAGGCGATTGAATCCGATTATGAAAGAGATAGTGAGGAAAGAAGTTCTCAAGTTACTTGAAGCTGGAATGATTTATCTCATCTCTAATAGTGAACGGGTGAGTCCAGTTCTAGTCCCGAAAAAAAGGTGGGATGACAGTTATTCAAAATGAAAAAAATTCATTAATCCCCACAAGGACAGTGACCAGGTGGCGCATGTGCATTGATAATCGTAAATAAATCAAGCCACCAGGAAAGATCATTTTCCTATACCCTTTATGGACCAGATGCTTGAGAGACTGGCTGGTCAGGCATATTATTCCTTTTTAGATGGATACTCTAGGTACAACCAAATTTTGGTAAACTAAGAAGATCAAGAAAACACAGCTTTCACATGTCCATTTGGAGTTTTTGCTTATAAATGTATACCATTTGGATTATGTAATGCACCTACCACTTTTCAAAGATGCATGCTTGCCATTTTTTCGGATTTGGTTGAGAAATATATCAAGGTGTTGGCTCTCCTCATCACAGGGTGATGGTTCTGACCACCCCTACCGGTTCATTGATCGAGAAAGAGTTGAGAGGTTTCGGGTCATTGATGACTGGAACTTTATTGCGGAGCGGAGAGTTAAATTACGGGATGGAGAATGTCAGGAGTTCACTGGCATGCTTACTCTCCGAAATTGGTGGTCCATAGCCTCGCTTCCAGAGAAGTTTGATCTAGAAGTTGTCAAGGAGTTATATGCCAGTGCCTTTGGGGGAAAAGAGAGCAAGACTCGGGAGAAAGTCTCCATAGTTCAGGGCATCTGGGTGTCATACGATGCTGATTGGATTAATGAAAAAATTAGAGAAGGAGTCATTTCACCAATCTCATCCTACGAGAGGAGTGAAGGGGTGATTGATGACTTCACACGAATGAGGAATCAGGGGGAATTGGATCTCCAGACGACATTGGAGAAGATATTCTATGAGGATAAGAGGATTGCGGAAACCACTATAATGGAGTTCCTCATAAGGTTCTCTGGGGAAACATGAACGTGGTTTCCAAACTTTGGATGACGTTTATTATTGCCAATCTCTGTCCAAAATCCCATCCCTCTGATCTTCCACTTGAAGAATGCCATCTCTTGGGATGTATCAAGACTCCCGGCATCACGGTCGATCTCGCTCGGATTATTTCTGATATGATTTGGGCAAACATGCACAAAGGCGGCACGAAAAAAAGTTTGGCATTCCCTTCTCTCATCACAAGCTTGTGTGAAGATGCGGGTGTCCCAGTTGTTTGTAGCTAGAAAATCCGAGAGCCCATTGACAAGAAATATTTCTGTAACAACGGTGCGGACAGGGACTCGAATGCACCGACTGCACCCCCACCACAAGTACCCTCGAGAACAATGGAGGATTTGTGGAGGCGTATTAGCTCAAGGCTTGATCATCATGACAAGCAATTTGCTGCCTTACATTAGGGGATGACTATCCTTTACCTCTCCCACTATTCCATGGCTCAACATTATATGTCGGGTCAAACATTTTTCCAGCCCCCGAATGCTTTTGCAGCTCATATGGAGTGGCTAGGGGACTAGCCAATTCCACCGGGGGAGGCAGCTAGAGATGGTGGTGAAGGGAATGGTGGTAGTTGAGAAGATGACAGGTCTGGTGGTGATGCGGACATTGATATTAATGATTATTTGGAGGAGGATGACCCATTACTTAGATAGGGGAGTTTCTTTCTTTGGTTTCTCTTGATGTTTGAACTTGCTTTTTTTTTCTTTCTTTTTAAAGTATTGTAGTTTTTATTTTGTTTTGAAAAAAAATGTGAAAAAAATTAAATATATTAAATAAAATGGTAGTTTTGTTTCAATGGCAAGTGTTGGTTTGGTTGTGTGCAAATGGAAATTTTTATGATATTGCATGGATGAGAAAAGAGGAATTGTGAAAAATACTAATTTAAAAGTTAATTGATCATGATGTGATTTTTGTGCATTGGGAATTATGAAAAAATATTTTCAAGGTTAAAGCCTTTTTTGCCTTGTATGTTGAGTGAATCCCACAAATTGTTTGAGAGTCCTCTTTGTTAACTTGAATGAATTTTGTTTGAATTTTAATTGCCATGATCAATTGAGACGTAAAAATGATAGAGGCATAGTTTTCTTTATTGAGTTTGAGCCAAAAAGCTTACCTATTGAATTACATCTTTTGGTTGTACCCACTTTGAGCTATAAATTCTTTCTTAAACCCTGTACATTTATGTGAATGTTTTATTCTTACCTTTGAGTTGGAGAAAAATATTTATATATTTAGGGATAATAATGGAGATGCAAATGATGTGTGATTTTGTTGGCTTAAAAAATATGACTCAAGTGTTTGCGGTATATGTGTAAGTCCGTGGGCAGCCTTGTGTAGATATATGAAAAAAAAATTAAATAAATAAATTGAAAGGTGCCTTGGAAAATAAGAAAGAGAAAAATTTGAAAGGAAGTTTGGGGTGAGCATGTTGTGTAGAATAGGTTGGGGGGAAACTTGTAATTATATGAATATATTCTCCAACTTGTTTTGTGTAACTAGAAAAACAAAGATTATTTGTAGCCCAACCTCATTACAACCTTTTGAAGAGACTTCTTGATTTATTGTTCGATTTTGTGAAATGGTTTGATGGAAAATAAAAAACGAAATTCAAGTTAAGTGACATTAACACCATGTAAGGTTTAAGAGTGAACCTTTGTTAATGGTTGATTATAATTTCCTTTGCACTTAAATCATAAACTGGTTCGTTGCTTTTGTAAATTAGATGATCATAAGTTCCTACTTAACTTTTTCCATGCATATCATGAAGATTGAAGTTTGAAGTTTGACACACTATTCTTAACCCACACTTGCCATCTTTCTTTTGTTTATTTTCTTTATTTTAGGGGTACATTGCTTGAGGATTCTTAGGTTGGGGGGAGTTTGATAAGTGCAAATTAGTGTGTTTATATAATAAAAAATTTGCATTTATCTTCTGATGAAATAACATGTTTTATGTAAAATTTCACCTTTGATCCATACTTTGTAAGTTCAAGAGTAAAAAAGGAGAAATAATCATTTTTCTAACTCTAGACATGTATTTCCAGGTGTTTTGGAAGCAAATTAAGAAAGTCAAGGCGCTGAAACATATAAGAAATCAGCGCTTAAGCGCCATACCAAGGCTCGAGCGTTAGGGACTGCACTAGCATAGAATCCTTACTGCCAACATAAATGCTCTGGCGCTCGAACACTGGTATCAGTTCAGCATTGGATCCCACTGCCAGAATTATGAGTCTGGCGCTCGAGCGCCACACCAAGGCTCGAGTGCCAGACACATTAACCAGGCATTAAAAATCCATTAACCACCGCATTATAGCAAACACTCAAGTGCTGAAACTGGTGCTTGAGCGCCAAACTCCTGTCCAAAACACCTATAAATACAGCTCTGCGGAGTAAGGAAAGGATACTGAATTGTAGAGAAAAAAACACTAAGTTACATTACTTTAGTGAGAGTTCTAGTAATCTAAGCTTTCCACCGGGATTGAATGTAATTACTTTATCTTTTGCTACTTTCAATTATTAGTTATCTATTATATATGAATTGAAGTTCTTCTTCTGTTCTTCTTTTCTTGGTTCAGTATGACAATCTTTTCCATGTCTTAGTTTATTTGCAGTGTTAAGAGACTTGTTTATAAATGGATTTGGAGAAAAACTCTCATAAAACCTTCTAGTCTAGAGATAGATGGTAGTTCTTATGAATGTCAAAATACTAAGCTTAATGCAAGACTTAATTTCTAAAGCTTCAAGAGATTGAGCTCTAGAAACTAGTGTTTTAGAATCAAGTGCAAAGATATTTGCACTTGTGACATTGAGTATACATCTTTTGATATATAATATTTAACTTCTATTGAAATGAACAAAGTTAAGTAATGAAATTCAATCCCAGGTGAATCTTTATTTTATTTGTTTAACATTTTATCAAGTTTTTATCTTATTACCAGTTTACACTTTACTATGTTTTTGACATTCTTTTGACTCAATTCTTAATCAAATAAATTCAGTGCTCCTTGAAGACGATACACGTTTTATCACTGTACTTGAAACGAGTTAACCGTTTGGGGTTTTATAAAATGGTTAACATTACTTTTGGAAAATCATGTACAAATTCCCACACTTGAAAACTACCAACATAAAAGGCAGATCATCTTGCACTTCTTTTTTCATAGTAAAAGATATCTTACTCCTTCTAAAAGGATGATCCTTTGAAGAGAACCTATGATGATAATCAAACCATAATTCTTTTTGCCAAAATGCAACTAGGAAGATTTTGTTTCCACCATACAATAATGACATGCTAACCTCCAATGTGTTCTTCAACTGGAAAACATCTCATATATAAAAAAATCGTTAATTATCCACATTAAACAAGCTTCCATGGTAAAATTTTGTTTCGTGGATACATCATATGTCAATGTACCATGAATCCTTAACTATTTAAGTTCATCATTTAAGGGTTACATGGTCCCAAAATGAGACAAGTTAAAACATATACGGTTTGGTCATGCACACCTAAGGAGGGAGGTTATAAGGCACAAAAATTATAGGCCAACATGAATATGAGTTTTCATAAGCTTGTATGTATGGTGTAAACCCATTGGCACATAGACTAAGCCTAACATTTCTTAGATCATTGGTAAATTCTGGATAACATTCATTAAAATGCTTTCAAGCTTTTCCGTTTGATCGATGGTGAAAGAACAACATCAACAATCATGTTCTCATGATGCTATCTCATTTGTCTTACAGTTTTCGAAGACATGTATAATCTTTACAAACTAGGAGTAATAAGGAAGAAGAACATTCTCTTCACATCAATATATTTATGTCTGGCCATTGCAGGATTACTTGGAACAGGAGCATTGCAAAATTTGCAAGAACATAAATTGTTGTCTTCCTTATAAAACAAAGTGCAACCATTTGTATAAAAATATATCATCTGAACTTGCATCCCTAACTTTAAAGCCAACCTAATTGCTTCATAATAGTTCTTGGGTATATTTTTCTTTGTAGGTGATACATCTGCAAACATCTGTGCAAAATTATTGACACATCTTTGAGGAATGTGCTAATTAGATCTAGCTGCCAGCAATGAGATTGGCAAAGTAGATTCCAAATAATCTTTATAAATTGGTTTGTCCGCATCCATCAATATGTTATAAAATCTTTGACATTCTAGGTTAGACTCTTCATCCTCATATGCTATTTGGTCAAATATTGGCCTAAACACATCGGTCACCATCTGCTCCATCATATCTCAAACTAATCATCCTCATCCCAATTTACACCACTTGATTGTCCTCCTAAATCAGACGATTCGGGCTTATCTTCACTGTGTTCTATCCAAATCAAATACTTAGGTTTAAACTCATCCTTATACAAGTGAGGTTTTACTTCATACTTCATCAAAAGTATCATAGACTTACATTTCACAATGGACATTTAATCTTTTTTTTTCCAGATAAGTAGTAAGGAAGTTTCATTGCCAACCTAACAAACTCATCCACCCCATTAATAAATTTAGTGTTAAAAAAAGACCTTTTTGCTAGCGCAAGCTATATGAAGCGTTGCCAAAGGTGATGGCCAATGCCAGCTGTTCCGTGTCAACTGCTGGCATAGGCTATATATGTGAGCAAAAAAAAAGAGACCAACGCCAGCGCTTCCGTTCTAACCGCTGGCGAAGGCTTTGGATCTATGCCAATGTATCAAATGGCGGCGCTTCATAAGCATTGGCATAACTATTTTCTGCCTTAGTGTGTAACTAGAGTTAAGTCAAGAAATGATTTGAATGTGTTGATAATTGATGACAAAAATCAATTTTCCTCATTTAATCAAAATGTCGTGTATAGAGAAGTGTCGCAAAAAATTTATAATTAAATATTCTGTGATTAAAATCTTCATGCAATTTACCATTTTTCAAATATAAATAAATAAAGAATCAAAGCTCATGCATTGCGCCGGCCACAACCACTAGTTACTTATACAATGGATGCAAACATACATGTAACTTCATGATAACTTCTCCACACTAACAATGACAACACACTTGATTCCGTTTGCCTCAAATTCCAACTAAATACACGCACAATTGATTAGTTTGTAGAATTGTATTCATGACTACGTCACTTACACAAGCTACTTCGAACTCTTCGAACAAATCCTCATTGCCTTAGCATTTTCAGCATATGTTCAAATCTGAATTTTCTTCTAGATTGTTGATAACTAAGAGTTGAATTTTTTGTGCTATGGTATGACCATGGCCATGAAAGAAAACTTTGGCGGACCTCCACTGCAACCCAATTTCTAAAACTGCTCCCCAAGGTTATACTAGTAATGTTGTTAAGGAATCTTGATGAATTTGTTAGATTATGCAATGGTACATGCTTAATTGTTGTTAGTCATGGAAAAATTTTGTTGAAGGGAAGGTTATCACAAGAATCAACATTTGTAATAGAGTTTTCATTCTTCAAATGACTATGATTTCAAGCGATAGCCATATTGGGTTCATGTTTCAACGTAGACAATTTCCTATTGTTAGTTTTGCTATGACAATTAATAAAAGCCAAGGCCAAACATTGTTACATGTTGGTTTATTGTTGACAAGATCAGTTTTTTCGCATGGGCAATTGTATTTAGCTGTATCTAGATTCAAGTCAAGAAATAGGCTAAAGATGTTGATAATTGATGACAAAAATCAATTGTTCTCATTTACTCAAAATGTTATCTACAAAGAAGTGCTACAAAAAATTTATGATAAAATATTTTGTGTTTAAAATCTTCATGTTGTTTACCATTTTTCAAATATAAATAAACAAAGAATCAGAGTCCATGCATTGCATGAGCCACAGCCACTAGTGTAACATATAGTATCCCATAAGAAAATACTAATTTTTGAAAATTATCACCGAAGATAATTTAATGATTGACCATGACTTTAGTTTATTGTCATTACATTGCATACTTTTATTGGAGATTGTTTTCATCGCAAGATAAAAGGTTACCTTGTAGTCTTACACCATTAGCGCAATTCTTAGATAAGGACTTTGACTTCAATCTCACCTTTTGATTTATTCACTCAAATTCCTACATATGTAATAAGTAACTAGTTTTATTACACACCCCTAATATAATTTCTTTGATTCTTGTTGTGTATGCATTCGTTCAAACACTTAATTTTGTCAATTAAAAAATAAGAATTTGTTAAGGGAGATTGTAAAAGGTATTTTGATCCCTAATATAAATTCATATGAATGAGTGTCCCTTAATGCATTAACATGAAGGTGAAAAAATCAATTTATGAGGCCATGACTTGATAGTATTTGTTAGGGTAAAAACAAATTTACCTTTAATGAATATGATAGGAAACAAATGATCATAGTAGAGCCTTGATTGATATGAGAATTTGACCATTGATCATAATCAGTCAGCAATGGCTATTAAAAGTGTTCATATTATACTTATGCTTAGAAAAAGAAAGTATTCTAAGCATCATTCACCAAGTTATGATCTAGAGATATTAATTTGAACAAAAACACTTTCGGATCCAATTAGAGGATTTTCTAGGTTCAATAAAGCTTGTGATTAAATAACTACAATGCTCAAAGTCATTCTGATCTTAGTCAAAATAATTCATTGACACCAACAGTTATCAAAATTTTAATTTAATTGATTCTGAAGAAATCAATGAGTAGTCAAAAAGCTTTACGGTGACTTATAGATGATATTACTTATTTAAAAATTCTGATCAAAACATATGAATGATGGTCAAAAAGGCTTCTGACTACAGATTAGAGTATTCAAAGCGTAAAGTCGAAATCTGGCTAAGTATTTGGTCATGCACAAGGAATCAATATAAGAAAAATCCAAGATAAAACACGTGTTCAGCCCAAAAGAAGGCATCTACTATTCTAACGTGAGAAATTGGCAGTTATTCTTTGAAATTGATAAGTTTTTCACACGTGACACTTCTAATTATTGAATAAATAGAAAGCCAAAGCAGAACTAACCGCTCAGGACACATGGTAGAATTCTAATGGTTGACTTTTATTAATTTATATTCTTTTTTATTCTTTTTATGTAACTGCTCTGTTGATGCAAAAGCAATATGTTACAATAGATACACAACTTATGTTATTTTGTCCTTGTGATTCAAAAGAGAGAGTGTTTCTTATTAAAATATTTCATTATAATTCAGAGTAGTGTATATCAAAGAAGTCAAGTATTTACTTAAACAAAAACTAAATCCATCTATCTAGATTCTTTTGACACCATACAGCCCTTCCTACGCACCTAACACGTCCTTGACAAAAACATGGCTAACAACGGAAGCACCATAGGTTATATATAAGTATGGATTAACCCCTTTAAGTGTTTGGAATCCTAGTCTGAATCTAGATGTACATTGTAATGCTTTATAATGAAATATGAGTGAATGATTCTCCTTACTCTTTTACATTGTGTAATCATATATTTACTCTTCAGAATGCATTTTAAGTTAATCTGCTCATCTTTTTCTATTTCTAAATTAACATGATAAGGAATCTTTTATTTTCTATCTAACTAAAATAAGTTTGATACCGACTAAACTACTCGTAAAAGAATTTTTTTTAGAGGAAGAAAATTTCCTTTCCCAAATAGAGATTAAGGAATTATTTGTTTGATAAAATACATGCTAAACAATGTTCTTAATAAAATGGTAAAAAAAAGGAAAAAACTGAAACGCCAAAATATGCTTAATTAAATATGTAAATATTTTGTTATGAAGTATATAAATGTATAATTATGAAATATATAAATGAGTGTTTATCCTTATAGTAGTGTTGTTATGAAATATATGTTTTTAAATGAATCTTGTAGCATCACATTTTGTAATCAAATGCAAAAGTAACTTGGTTTGATGATAAAAAACCCTCACCCACTTACTACCATGTAGTCGGGAAATAAAGTGTCTCTTAATGCGCATTTTCAAGATTATTATACTCTCGTTACAAATAAAAAGGCACGGGGAATTTGCACTTCAATCCACGGAACTTCTCTTAACCAAGACAGTATTAAAACTATTAAAATAATACTAACATAAAATTTAGTGTTTTTTTTTCATTTCTATACAATTAACACTTGAAGCTGATATTGTCAATTATGTAGTTTTACATAGCTTTTCTCTATATTTTTTTTTACGTAGTTCCTTATTTTTATTATTTAATTGTATTTGACTTATGTTCGGTTAATTTAATATACGACAAACTTATGATGATAATCTTTTATTTGTTTATACTTTATAGTTTATAGTTTATATTGACTCTAATCTTATCATAACTTTCTTTATATGATTTTTTCCTTTATTTCTATTTTACTCTTGAAACAAAAGGCTTTATAAACTAAAAAGAAAGAGGATAAGACTTTGCTTTGAGATTTATTTTAACATTTTTTTATAAGCTATTATTTACATATTTCTCAAGTATTCTAAATGTTGAAGGAATCCCCTTCTCTTGATCTATTTTTGAAAAGAAAGATCATTAAATTTTCTAAATTAGGAGTACCTTAAGTTCTAAAACTTCATTATTTGGTTTATAAATTTGAAATAATAATTATATGGATATATCCAAAAAAATGTTATTTATGGTGTAAATTAAATTTAAAATATTTGATAGATTATTTTTTATGTATAAATAAATATCAAATATATAATAAGCTTATAGGAAAATATAATTTAAATACATATATGTTATCACTGTGGGGTAACAAAAATTACTCAATGCATAAGGAGTTGTTTAATTTTATAACTTTTAAAAAATTTTCAATCTAAAAAATATGTAATTATGAAACAAAATTATTTTTCTCTAGATGGAACTGCATGCATGTACGGATAGAGAATTAGAGATTCTAAGTTAAAAAAAAATAATTATGAAAAGGACTACTCATTTATTAGGAGGTAAATGTTTTAAATTATTTAAATTTGAGAATTCTCTCAATTTTAAAAATATATTATTATTTATAGAATCTTAGATTTATGTTATATAACTTTGTAACACTTTAGTTTTATTTGCTTTACAAATTATGTTTTAAAAGTGTTATTCACCAACAGGTATGCTAAAAGTATAATTACCACACTTGAAGGATTTACTTTTACATGAGGATAAATATTTTAGATTTAGAATTGATATTTAATTGTCCCATAACCACCCATATGCAAATAGATACATATTTTAAAGTTTTTAATTTGTAATTTTGTTCCATCTTAAAAATATATCATTTATAAAATCAACTTTATATAATTCTGAAAAATTTTATCATGGTATGATAGTGATGACAATTTCATATTAAATAATAATATTTAAATCATAACATAAATTATACAACTGAATAAATTTTATAATATTATTACTTTTTTATTCATTAAAATATAATTATTTATAAATATATAATTAATTTTAAAGGAACAAAATTATTCCGTGCATCGCACGGGTGCATTGCTAGTTAAGTGTAAGAGTATGATATATTATTAAAGGAAGAGACCAAAACAATATTATATATCGCAAGCATGCATGTACATGGTTATTATAATTTTTTTGGTAACACATGGTTATTATATTGATGCATAGGATAAATAAATAATTTAATTCCTCCACAATTAAATTTAATTGGTCATTAAATTTTCAAATATAAATTACACATCATAATGTTAATACAATTAAAAAAAAAAAGTCATTTATTAACACCGTCAAGTTTTTTTTTTTTTTTGAAAGGTAAAAAATATTTTAACTAAATTATAAAGAGCACTAAAAGTGCTTCCAGTACATAGTGTTTCAGTTACCCAACCCATGAAACCTGTTTACAATTAATAGAAACAAGAAATGGATAGGTTCCATACCCTGCAAGAAATGTAAAGGCTGTAAACACTAACTAAGCATTAAAATAACAACCTATCTATTTGAATCCCATCACAGACCAGCAGCTGGTACATACAATCCTAACACTACAAATCTTAACTAAGCTATATAATAAATCTCGGTGGCACGAAGGGCGGACTTTGGTGATGATTTCCCTTTGAGTTCGTGTTCTAGGAACACTTTTAATTTGCACATTCTGGTGGATCTTGGAAAAACGTGAATTGTGCTCTAGTTTTCAACGCCTCTGTAGCCTTTCTATCAGCTACCATGTTCTCCAATTTTCCAACTTGGTTAAAAAAACCATCAAACCCAAACAACTTTTTATGTTCCTTATTCAGATCATCTAACAATTTTATTGCCTCTTGAAGATAAGGATAATATCTTTTAAACAAAGTAGTTTTTTCGCCTGAGGTGATAATGCTGTATGCATTTTGACTGCCAGTTTCTAGAAAAATAATACTGGGAAGGTTCTGATGGTAATCAACGACCTGTCTAAAATGCATAAAATTGCTATTAATTCCGCAAGCTGAAATTTCTTGGTTTAGATGCAGGCAGGGTCGTTGAACCCCATATTCCATACATGCAGTTTCCTTATTAGTCACACATTGAACCCCCGTACGATGCACGTCCTGTTCCATCCCCATAAAGCCCGACATCTATATTTCCTTTGAAACAGTTTTGTGGTGGTAATTTCCACTTTGACTCCTCTGTAGGTTACATCTTTATTACGCCAATTAGATTTAGCCGGCTGAGATGAAGAAGAGCCGGATTCCGATGTGGAAAATGAACGGAAAAATTTGTCTGGTTCAAATATAGGCTCAATCCTTCCCGAACTGACGGTATGCTCAAACTATGCCAATCCGAACGTCGTATCAGCTTTAAACCTACTGGACTTTGGGATTGAAATAAACGATCATAAAGATTAGTAAATTGCATTTTGACCAACTTTTCAGTTTTGCAAACATTATGAATGTGTAAAACAAAATGAGAGGGAAAAAGGAAAGGAGAGAGGGAGTGGGACAAATTAAAAGAGCTTAGGACAGAATGGAAGAGCTAAGTATCTAAAGGAGTAGGGAAGATTGGAAGATTAGAAGAGTTGATGATTTTTCTATATATAGGGGCAGGGAGAGACTTAAGGTGGGGGACGGAGACATGATTATTTGGAAGATGTTGCATTGGAGGACAGGTGATCTCCACAGGGACGGAACTCCATTGGGGCCATTGCTATGTTTATTTGGAAATGATGAAGTAGTGCTATATCTAGACAGAGAGTAGTGCTATTCGTGTTAAATTTTTTGTACAAACTATAATTTTCTTTAAGCTAAAGTAGTACCCAACCCCCCTTAAGTCATATACATGTATAGCTATGGAGTTCCTACTTTATTCTCAATCCCTTTTTATCAATTACCACTATCATTATATTAACTCATTAGTTAATATTTCTTGAATCGAACAATGAATTCAATAATGGTTGAATATCAATGTAACACCTTATTTTATAAAACGGTAGTTACTAAAAGTTTTAACCTAAAAACCTAATACCAACAAAATATTTCTTTAAAATACCTAATACTTGCTACTTTGTTTCATATTTAAATTATAAGCGGAAACATTTCTTTATTTACATTACAATTTCCTATACAGCTGAACAATATAACATCTGAATAAAAATATTAGTTTCACCATGTATGGCTACTTCTAAGGTATTCCTATAGCTTTTCCTCATCCATTGCTTTAGCTCCAAAATCTCTGGCTACCTGAAATACTGAGACCGTCAGTTATATGTAAAACATATAACCGAGTAACCCCCGGTCTAACTAAAAACATTTTAAATTAGTATTGCAGCCAGTCTAACTGGAAAATCCCCCATTTATATAAGCCCTAGTCAAACACACCAAATTGATACACACCAATAATACAGGACACAACAAATAGAGAGTATATACATGACATAGATTCACTATTCATTAAATTTCAATTTACTCATTTTTAATCTTTTAACGAGAAACCCCGTGCACAAAGAATCTACCATGGGTGCATAGCAGTGATGCACAATTTCTCAACTCACATGTGACTCAGATGAGCGTCCCCATCTCAGTCGTCTGCTTTCTAGGGACCACAACGGGTATGCATAATTTTCCAGGGACCACAAAGGGTTTGCATCATTTCCAGGGACCACGAAGGGTTTGCATTATTTCCACATTCATCATTCATCACATCTCAATTACTTTCAACATCAACCAATAGCATAGCCATTCATATCATGCATTAAACATTCATCATACATGTCATAACACAAACCACAACATCTCCATGATCCTATTGCATGTTTATAAGTCACATGAACCTAATTTCATTCATTCTTATCCTAGAAATGGATTCATGATGTTTACATTGCAATTTATTTGATTATGTTCACGTAGGAATAAGCATGAAGAAGTGTTGATCTTTGAAGATTAGATTTAAAGAATGAAGCTAGAGATGAAAGGAGTTGAAGAATGAAAGCTAGAAAGGTTTGGGATTGAATTTCTTCCCCAGCTGTGCGCACACTTTGCTCAGCTGTGCGCACCTTAGTTCCCCCTGGAGCTGCTGCCCAATCTTGTGCACACAGCCCAGGGACGTGTGCACACCCCTGTTCGTATTTTTGCCATAACTTGAGTTGTAGACCTATAAATTGAGTGAAACAAAAAGCATTTGAAAGATAAGAGGATTCTCTACAACTCTTATGAAGACCACAAACCCAGTTCTAAAAATTTAATATTCAAAAACAGTACTCTTTGACAGGTATGTGCAATCAACGAAATAGATACTTTCATATAGACCATGTCTCAGTAATGTGGTCATAACTAGAGTTGTAGATCTTCAAATTGAATGAATCCAAAAGAATTTGAAAGCTAAGAGGATTATCTATAACTCTTATTGAGACCACAAGGTCAAATTCCAATTAAAACCAATTCAAAAATCCAATTCAAATTGGGCCAAAACAGGGGAAAATGGTATTGATCAATTTTTCACAAGTTTCAATCCTCCCTTCCATCACAATTCCTCAAAATCATATTAACTTCATCTAATTCAATATAAATCACTCAAAGATCAATTCACAAGGATGACCAAATTCCAATTTCATCAAATTCACATCATCATCAAGATCATTCTCATACATTCACTTTCACAATCCAATATCCAAACAAAGAATCAACATAAATGCATCAACCCCACACATATAGAACCAATTCAATCAAGATCACCTTCACACTTCAAGAACATAAGAAACATTTAATGTTAATTCAACACCAATTTGCATGCAACCTAAATTCATGTCATCTAACCAAATCAAGTCCAAATCCTAACATCATACCATCATATGTTTTCTAATTGCCCTAATTGGGGGTTTTAAGTTTGAGGTTACCTTAGAATTGGAGCTCTAAACTCAATCTCTAAATTCCACCGTGGAAGATTCTAAACCGATAGAATTAGACACTATTAAAAAACGTAATTTTAACTACGGTTATTTATCGTCGGTTATTATAACTGTAGTTAACTATGAGTATTACTACGTTTATAATTGACTGTAGCTAAATGAATTACATTAGCTACAATTTTGTTTTAACTGTGGACAATTCCCTACTGTTTTGAACAACCGTAGCCAAATCCCTACCATTTTCATCCAACTGTAGCCAAGTTAAAAAAATAATGACCCACCCTGGCCAGACACTCTCTTTGCATTTCACCTTCATCGCAGACATGGAGCCACAAGCCAAAACTGTTGCATCTCATTTCTTTCTCGCATTGCATCTCATTTCTTTCTCGCATTGCGTCTTCCCTCAACCTCTCTTTTTTCTCTCCACCAAATCCAGAACGCAACCCAAGCTCTTGTTTCTAGCGCCGTCGCTGTTACAGTGGTGCACCGCCACCGTTCTCCTTCTTTTCGCCTTTGTTCCGCCGCAGATCACGTCAGTCACACTCTTCTGGTACATGTATAGAACCCTAGACTCTCCTTTCACTCTCATCACATCTTCCGCCATGCTTGTGAACCCTAGAACCGTATCACAGAGCATAATCGTAATAAAGAGAGAGAGAGCGCAATGGAAGAATTGGAAGCCAAGGGATCTAGTTTCTGAAGAGAACTTTACAGGATTAGAGGACCATTCTTTGACGAACTTGAAGCTTGGGATCCGGGAATTCATAAGGAGTTCGTGAAGCTAGAGACCGACACACATGGTGAATTGTGTTTGGGCCTCCTTGCAGCATCAGTGAAGCTTCCATCTCTTCCACCTTCACAATTAGCATCGGGTTTTCTCTCCACATAGATTTTCCAGGTAATTTTTGGTGGCTTCTTGTGTTATAAGTTTATCACCATCTCAAAGCATGAGGAGAACATGGTTGAATTGCATATAGACCTTCCCATTCCATTGATTAACTGTGCAAGCAGTTTCCTCTCTAGTGTGAATCCCTCTGCAAAATTCTTAGAAACTCAGTATCCATGGGACCCTGGATTTTACTGGATTCCTTGGTAATTTAGCAACCATAGACATCACTCACCAGGTGTTTGACAAAATGTCTAGGCTAGTTGTTGTCAGCATGCAAAGAAATTATGTTATTAGATTGGTTGTAGTGAAGGGGAATGGACACACATTTTGTGCAATTGGTGATGTCGCAGTTGTTACTTGTTATTCAAGAGCAATACTTGCTTGTAATCTTCTAACTCGCTTCCTAGGTGTTCACCCAAGCCTTGTTTGTGGAGATCAATTTGTATGTTCTTGTCTATCTGAATGGTACGGCGAGGAGTTCTTTGCGGTTCCTGTGACTATGCTGTTAGATGAAGCTACAAAGTTAAAAATGGAACTTGTTTTTGGTTTTGATAGGACTTTGCCAGAGTTGGATGAAGTCGTTCCAAAAACAGTAGAGCTGCTGGTCAAGAAAAAGGTAACTATATCTGAAGGTGATAGCGGAAATGTTCCAAGTTTAATGAATTCAATCTTGTTTGGTGATGATTTTCTTCGTAGCCTATTTGATTCTTGGAATGCAAAGGATGCGAAAACACTAGATGGTCGTGACAGCAGTTTCAATGAGACTCTGATTTTAATGGTGGATAATGATAATATGACTATGATGCGGAGTTTGGCTGGATTTGTTAGGCAGCAAAATTTGCTGGTATCTAAGATTGAGTTCTCTATGGTTAATCTTTCCATAGCTCTTATTTTTGCCTACATTTCCCAACTTGTTCAACTTATCTGTCTACCTTATGTGTGTAATTTACAATGTGGTTTTGACAGCGATTATGGCATAGCAAATTTAAGTGTGGTGATAAGGTATTCCATGTTTAAGAGACAAGATAGTACACTCCCAAGGTTTCTCAGCCAGTTAACTACTATGCTTTTTGCACTTGTACTGATAATCCAAGAAGCTCATCTTATTTTCCCAAGTGTTACTTCTTTATTCTATGTGCTTGTTTTTGGAGAATGGCCTTATGCAGCATTCCTGGAAAATTGCATACTGGAAAATTGCAGCATTCCTTTCTTCGCTGAGTACTCATATGAGTCTTGTGGATTGTCAACAACTATTATGTCAAGTAATTAGCTTGTTCCCTGCACAATGAGTTTATCTCAGTCACCCTCTGTCACAAATTGAAATTCAAAAGGTTTCATTGTTCTTTGTTGTGACTCTAGCGAATCAGTTACAAGGATGCTTGAACATAAGGCTAATTCTAGAATTGTGTCACAGCTTAGGAGCATTTCCATGCTTAGCTAACACATCTATCACACTCAGCAACCAAAATGCACGTGCCTTTGGAGCTGCTCTTGTAAATTCTGCATTCAAATACATTGCTGGACAAATTCATTTTAAGATTGCAGTTAATACACTCTTAAATGGAAGTGATTGTGAGATGAGAAATTCATTTCAGTTCTATTGCCCATTCAGATTTTGTGCAAGTTATGCATATGGTTCTATTGGGTTAGCTGTGAATTCAGTTCTCATGCTTCAGTTCATAATCTTATGGTATTGTTACTACCAGTTGTTGTGTGTGCATATGATTGGAAGAAAAGGAAAAAGTAAAAGATTATTATTCACTCCAACCTTGAGGACAAGGTTGTTTTGAAGGGGTGAGGGATGTTATGATATAAGTATTAGGGGTATTATAATTAGCATTCTATAGTTTAAATAATTTAGAAATTATAAGTATTAGGAATGTTATAATTACTATTTTATAGTTTATATAATTTAGGAATTATTGTAATGGGCTTGGCCCAATTAATATTAGGAGTATTCTAGTATAGTTTATATAAATGTATTGGATGTATGAGAAATCAAGCAATGAAAAATGAATTGTCTCTTCCCCTGTTATCTTCTTCCCCAATTCACTCTCTTTCTCCCCCTGAAATTATGAAATTCCCTTTCTCCCTGTGATTTTCTTTTCTAATATCTTCTTCTCCAATTCTTCAATCTCTTCTTCCTCTTCAATTCTTTAAAGGTAGGTAATGTAAAAATATAATGACCGTTAGTTAATGTGTTTCTCCACGGTTGAAAATGAACCGTAGCTAATACTAACGTTTTTCTACGGTTCACAACCGTGGCTAATATGTGAGAATTTCTCCATGGTTTACAACCGTAGTTAATGTTAATTTGTCTACAGTTCATTTTTAAACATCCAACACTTGCTCAAAATTGTAGATAAGTGGTTTCCCTACCAAGGATTTGGCTACGCTTGTGCCAACCGTAGAAAAGCGTTTTGGCTACAGTTAAAACCGTAGCTAAAACCAAGTTTTAACTGTAGCTAAAAACATAATTTTTTCTAGTGGGAGTTTCCGACGCGTGGATCATTTTCTTCAACTGCTGCGGCGGCAACCGGCGGCCGGAAGGCCACCATGCAACCACCCAAAGTGGTGGCCATCATCAAGTTCTCCCTCTCTCTCGCCACCCTCTCTCTCTACTTTGTAAAATCTTCATTGATTATGTTTTGTGTGTGTGTACGTGAGTGAGGAGGGGTATATGCTAGGGTGCATGGTCAGGTGAGGGAAGGCGCATGGTAAGAAGATAGTCCCTATTTTAATTTATTAAAAATTGCACCTAAGTCCTTGTCATTATAAAATTTAATAAAATACCAAATCAACTAAATTTAAATCAATAAAACCACAAGGATTTAGTTGCAACTTTCTAATTTTATATTTTAGTCCCCTAAGCCCACCTTGCTACGTTTTAAATGTCTAGTAGTATTTATATCATGACCTCGTCCTTTTTCCCTAATCTTATATGCTTTATAATTCATTTTAGTTCCCTAAATTCTTTATCTTTTTTAAAATAGCCTCCCTCAAGGACACAATTGTGAATTTAAATAATCTATTCCAGAAGGTTAGAAATTTGGGATGTTACAATTTCACCCACCTTAAAAAAATTGTGTCCTCACAATTTGTTTTAATTCCTAGCTTAAGGAACTTTCATAACGTAAATGTCTTGAGAGAGTTATGGGTTCACAACTTAACGCATATCGAACTTGTAAGGTTTTCGACTTATATCATGTGTTTGGTAGGGTAAGCTTTAATGAAAAATGTGGTACAATGCACTAGAAACCCCATTGGAGTTCATAAGGCTACCTGGAAACTCTAAAACTGATGGAGTGAACACTTATATTTTTCGGAAGAATGATTTTAAGACCTTGCTTTAGACTTGGTATCCACTCTCATGGAATTAAAAAAAGATTAAGTTAGAAGTAGTGTATAGACCTCAAGTACATTGGGAAAATCAAGTCTACCCTTGAGACTCGTCTTTTATTTTCCGAGAGTATTTCGCCATAATTAATGATACTATTGGGAAGACTTGCCCAATTTGGGCTTGATGAGTCCGGATATCAAGTACCAAATGAAATTTCATAGATTTAGTAAATAAAGTAGGCATAACTAAAGAAGTTGAGATTAAGTTTATTTTCTAGCTTGAGAGGAACTTGAGCTAGTGGGAAGAAAACTATTGTGTCCTTCATTTGTGAATTAGGCTTTGGAAAGATACGAGATCTACGGTTGACTTGACTTAACTTAATTCATTGTCGAGATTTAGAATTTCTCAAAGAAGGTCTAAATGGTCACTAAGTCTCTAGTTTTAGAATAGGGGTTAGAATTTTAAAGTCTTGATCTTTCTAGTACAAGTTGGTTTCAAGTTCTAATTTGTATAACCCGTTATGTCTTGGTTATGGAGAGGAAGGAAATTGATTACAAGAAGCATAGAGTTCTTGAATGTGTCGTGCAAGGCTACTTGGATCAAGGAAACTTCCTATTCCTTCTCAAGGTAACATTTTAATTTTAGGATGATTAACTCATTCCAAGTTGTCGAGGTGAATTAGATTGGATTAGGATGTGTTTTTGCATGTGTCTCTAAATGCGGATATTTATGATCTTGTTGCCATGATATAAAGAGAATGACTGAATTAATGGCAATGTGATAAGGGTTCGTTGTCCCCTTACTTAAGTGAGAACTCAGGATTGAGAAAATCGGGAACTGATTCGAGCGCCCACATATTTGTTTTAGTGGAGGCATTAAAGTTGATGACTATAATAACGGCGTATCATGTCAAGGAAATTCATGTAACCTCACAAGGATTTAAGTTAGAGATTAAATGTGAAGCTAAACTTATCCTTAGCTTAAATCGCAAATAAGTACAACTAATGAATTTACAAGGTAGTCAGGGTGCTTAGCCGGAATCTGAAACTATATGAAAACTGGAGTTGTTCAAGTCTCTAAGAAGTTGTGAAGGAAACTATCTAAAAGCTTAAATTTAGATAATTACAAGTAGTTGGACTGGTCTAAACTTTATAGGATTAAAGTTTGGAAAACTAAATTAAATTTGAAATTGAGAATTAAAAGGGATTCTCTTAACAATCAATAGTAATCCTGTTAGTGGCTTGAATCCATTGGTTACAAATGCATCAATCTTCACACTCATTTTCCACTATCTATTATAGAAGACTAACCACATTTATCCTTAAACCATATTCTACTAAGTTAGTGGCTTGAATCCATTGGTTACAAATGCATCAATGCCGTGACTAAGGTACTGAACTGGCCAGTCCCAATATCTTACAATCACAACATCGGTATACCTATATCCCAATGTCTCATCCTACTAAAAGAAGAACAATCCCTTTAAAGATCATTCCTATCCATTAGTAATCATAACTTCTACTCTTATGCACTAATATTCAGTTGATCAAACTCAATATTAGTTACACGTTCCTTCGAAGCTTATGACACGTCTAATAGATATGTTCAGAATATTAATCATTCAGCTGACTATCAACTCATCATCATTGCAGTCCGATGGATCAAACTGCTCTGATACCATTAATGTAACACCTTATTTTATAAAACAGTAGTTACTAAAAATTTTAACCTAAAAACCTAATACTTACAAAATATTTCTTTAAAATACCTAATACTTGCCACTTTGTTTCATATTTAAATTACAAACGGAAACATTTCTTTATTTACATTACAATTTCCTATACAACTGAACAATATGACATCTGAATAAAAATCTTAGTTTCACCATGTATGGCTACTTGTAAGAAATTCCTATAGCTTTTCCTCATCCATTGCTTTAGCTCCAAAATCTCTAGTTACCTGCAATACTGAGACCGTCAGTTATATGTAAAACATATAACCGAGTAACTCCCGGTCTAACTAAAAACATTTTAAATTAGTATTGCAGCCAATCTAACTGGAAAATCTCCCAATTATATAAGCCCTAGTCAAACACACCAAATTGATACACACCAATAATACAGGAGACAACAAATAGAGAGTATATACATGACATAGATTCACAAGTCATTAAATTTCAGTTTACTCATTTTTAATCTTTTAACGAGAAACCCCGTGCACAAAGAATCTACCATGGGTGCATAGCAGCGATGCACAATTTCTCAGCTCACATGTGACACGGATGAGCGTCCCCATATGAGTCGTCTGCTTTCCAGGGACCACAATGGGTATGCATAATTTTTTAGGGACCACAAAGGGTTTGCATCATTTCCACATTCATCATTCATCATACATGTTGTAACGCCCCAATTTATACTAAGCGGAATGAGTTATTCAATTAAAGTTATTAAGGCTAATTCATCATACTCGTATCGAGAGGTTAAATTTCGAGTAAAATTTTTCGAAACTCAATAGTTGTATATTCGAAACGGTAATGAGACCTAGTCGAATGAAAGTTTAGATTTGGTAACTAACACACATACGATAAGCTAATATAACATAGATATATTAATTAGTCAGATAACAAAACATAAATTACTGGGAATCCTAGACGACATGAGAAAAAAATACTCTACCACTCGAAGAGTAGAAGATGTCGCACATAGGAAATGCACTGATCAAATATTACAGCCATCCAAAATGTCTTAACGAAAATATAACTAAATAAAGGACGCTGCACTCTCAGTCCCAGTATCTTCACTCGGATCACTCTCAGGAGAGCTCTCCCTAGGCGAGTTGAAGAACCAACCCTGGCTGCCAGAGTATTGCTCCACAAGAGACGGAGTGAAATAAGAAAGATGAGAATCGGGTCGGAATGCTGCGCGTACAGGCATGAGACCAGGGGGTGTCAGAATAACCAACGTCAAGGTTGCTCCAATGTAAGTGGACCGGAGCATCGGAAGTGACGGATGAGATATCCAGAAGGATACTTCTCCTACAAAAGTGGACGTCCCACGAGATACATCATGCTCCCAGTAGCCAAATTCAATCGGACAGTTGATTTCCAAGAGGGTCTCTCGAGCCGCCATCTATTGTATCGCGTAATAGATATATACATAGACAGATAAATACAACATAAAACAGAGGAGAGAGATACAGCAAAGTTTGGTAGAAGTAGAGTCAAGATATTTATATTTTTAAACAGAAAATCTATAATAGCTTACAATTGATATTCTCACTCGTAACATCACACAACATGCACATTCAAGGATACCATAATGCATGAGACTCCAAAATAAAAAAAAACGACATCATCGCTAGCGACTCTTTCTATTAAGGAGGTGACCGGGAGTCATACTTCGTTCGTACAAGGAGCATGAACTCACCAGACAGAATAAAGCAATAATGTTTCATGAATCAAAATAAGGTCTTAACATCATCCAAAAATTATGAAACTTTACTAGAAGTTAAAACACATCTTAAAATGATTTTTAAGCATGGAGCTGAATTATCCAATGATTAATTCCCAAAATATGGGCTCTAAATCAACAGGCAAAAGACAGAACCAGCTTTGAAAGTTAATGAATGAAGAGGGTCTAGGGCCAACCCTCACCCAAATACCCAACTAAATTCTACACTAAGCTATTCTCACTTCCCCTTACCAAGGTTATCTTCAAGGATTAAAGGGGTTGATGAAGGGTAGATCTTCCAAAGTTATCACTACAAGCAACACCAATTTTGGACTCAAGAAAATTTTAGAGAGAAAGGAGAAGAGAAGCTTGTGCTTTGGTGTGTTTGGAAGTGAAGTAGAGTCCCCTATTTATAGAGGAAGTGGGCTGAGTTTTTTGATGGGTCTTGGAGTGTTTGGAGAGCTTTGTTGAATAGTTGAGGGGTACATGAAGGCATGGTGTGAATAGTTGGAGTGGTTGAAGCAAATCAAGTTCCCTATGTCTAGGGTATGGTTTGACCACATGGAGAGTATGGAGTGTTAGAGGGATTTGTCTTTTATTGATTAATACTCTAGAATGTAGATATGTTTGGAATAACTGGGATATTTCGATCGTTAAAAACGCAACGAAAAATTCTAGAATTAAAATATATCGTTCTCCAATATTTTCTAATCATATAATCGGAATCGAAATATTTTTCTAGCGGAATAATTTCCTATTTAGTAATTAATTAGCAAAATTGAGAGCGTTACAACTCTCCCCTCCTTTAAATAATTTCGTCCCCGAAATTCCACTAACCTTTATTGAATAATTGGGGGTAGTCTTTCCTCATCTGTTCCTCGGTCTCCCATGTTGCATTTTCGCTTGTTAGTCCTTCCCAGATGACTTTCACCAACGGGATTTCCTTCCTTCGCAACTGCTTTATCTTCCGATCCTCAATCCTTACAGGTTGTGCTTTATAAGAAAGGTTGTCCCTTACTTGCACCTTGTCAGGCTCAATCACATGTGTGGGGTCGGGGATATACTTTCTCATTTGAGACAAGTGAAACACATTGTGAAGATTTGATAATGAGGGAGGTAAGGCTATTTGATAGGCCACAGGGCTAATCCTTTTCAAGATTTGGTATGGTCGAATGAATTTTGGGGTTAATTTACGGGCTTTCAATGCACGGCCAACACCAGTCGTCGGTGTAACCCGAAGGAACACATGATCACCTTCCTGAAATTCGAGAGGCTTCCTCCTCTGGTCATAGTAACTTTTCTGCCTACTCTAGGATGCTCTCATCTTATCCTGAATCATCTTAATCTTATCTGTGGTTTGCTGGATGAAATCAGGTCCTAAGGTTAGGGCTTCACCGGTCTCAAACCATCACAAGGGTGTCCTACATTTCCTACCATACAAGGCTTCATAGGGTGCCATTCCTATACTTGAATGGAAGCTATTGTTCTAGGTGAATTCTATCAAAGGCAACAGCTGGTCCCAACTTCCTGAGTGTTCAAGCACACATGCTCTTAAGAGGTCTTCTAATGATTGGATGGTTCTTTCAGACTGACCATCAGTTTGGGGATGATAAGCAGAACTAAGTCGTAACTTGGTTCCTAAGGCTTTATGCAAACTCTCCCAAAATCTAGAGGTAAAACGAGGATCTCTATCTGACACTATGCTCGATGGGACGCCGTGCAGTCTAACGACTTCCTTGATATATAAATGTGTCAACTTCTCCAATGAGTATTCGATGTTAATAGGTAAGAAGTGAGCAGACTTGGTGAGTCGGTCCACAATTACCCATATGGCATCACAGCGCGTCTGGGTCATTGGAAATCCAGTCACAAAATCCATGGAGATGCTATCCCATTTCCATTCGGGGATATCCAATGGTTGAAGTTCCCCTGACGGCCTCTGGTGTTCAACCTTTGCCTTTTGACATACTAGACACGCTGCCACATACTCCACCACATCTTTCTTCATTCCAGGCCACCAAAACATCTTCTTCATGTCTTGGTACATTTTTGTAGCTCCAGGATGGAAGTTCATTTGACTCTTGTGTCCCTCTTCTAACAACAGTCTCTTCATTTCCTTATCATTGGGCACACAAATTCTATCCTTAAATCTTAAGATTCCATCTGTCCCAATTCGAAATTCTAACCTCTCCCCTTGACTAATCAGTTTCACCTTTTCTTGCAGCTCTTCATCTGCTGATTGTCCAACCATTATGCTCCCCATTAGTTCATTGGTCACCTTTAACATTCCACACTTAATGCTCTCAGGGGTGAATTCTAAACTTAGGTTCAAATCTCTGAATTGTTCTATCAGCTCTATTTCTTTGACCATCATCATAGACGCATGTATAGACTTTCTGCTCAATGCATCAGCTACCACATTTGCCTTTCCAGGATGATAGTTCAAGCCAAAATCATAGTCCTTCAAGAATTCTAACCACCTCCGCTGCCTCATGTTCAACTCCTTCTGGTCAAACAAGTACCTCAAGCTCTTATGATCACTGAACACCTCAAATCTTGCTCCATACAGATGGTGCCTCCATATCTTGAGAGCAAAAACTACTGCAGCTAATTCTAGGTCATGAGTAGGGTAATTTCCTTCATGGGGTTTTAACTGCCTAGATGCATAAGCAACTGCTCTCCTATCTTGCATTAACACGCATCCTAACCCTTGCTTCGATGCATCACAGTACACCTCAAAGTTGCCATTAGGATTGGGTAACACTAATACAGGTGCGGTTGTAAGCCTATGTTCTAGCTCTTGAAAACTATCTTCACACTTCTGATCCCACACAAAGGCTTGGTTTTTCCGAGTAAGACGAGTTAGGGGTAAGGCAAGTTTAGAGAATCCCTCTATGAACCTACGGTAGTACCCAGCTAATCCTAAGAAACTCCTAATCTCCGTCACTGTCCTGGGTGGTTCCCATTGTAGCACTGCCTCTATCTTAGATGGGTCCACTGCTATTCCTTTCCTAGAAATTATATGTCCTAGAAAGTTCACTTCTTCTAGCCAAAATTCACACTTAGAAAGCTTAGTGTACAACTGCTTCTCCTTCAGGATTTGTAGAACTATTCTAAGGTGCTCAACATGTTCATCTTGATCCTTAGAATACACAAGGATATCATCTATAAAGACCACTACAAACTTATCTAGGTAGGGATGGAAAATTCGGTTCATGTAATCCATGAATACCGTAGGGGCATTGGTTACTCCAAAAGGCATCACTAGGTACTCATAGTGTCCATACCTAGTCCTAAAAGTTGTCTTAGAGATGTTAGAGGACTTAACCCTAATCTGGTGATATCCAGATCTGAGATCAATCTTGGAAAACACTGCGGCTCCTCTCAGTTGATCCATAAGGTCATCTATCCTAGGCAATGGATACCTATTTTTGATTGTGACTTTATTCAACTGACGGTAGTCCACACATAGCCTCATGATGTCATCCTTCTTCTTTACCAGTAACACAGGTGCACCCCAAGGGGATACACTCGGCCTGATAAATTGCTTTTCCAGTAACTTCTGCAATTGGCTCTTCAGTTCTGCTAACTCAGTAGGTGACATCCTATAAGGTGCTATGGATATAGGTCCTGTCCCAGGGTAGAGTTCTATGCTAAACTCGATTTCTCTTTCTGGGGGTAATCCGGGAACGTCGTCAGGAAATACCTCTGGGAATTCATTAACAACAGGCAGGTTTCTAATCTCGGGTTCGCCTTCTACTTCCAAGGAGGATAACATCATGTATACCTGGGCTCCTTCCCTCAAGGATACCTTGACTTGGTTGGCATTCAAGAATTTGAATTGAGTGGAAACTGGGAATAACTTAGATGGGTTTCCAAAAACTACCGTTTTATCAAAACAATTCAAAAGGACATGATTGGAAGACAACCAGTCCATTCCTAGTATCACATCTAACTGGGTAAGAGGCAGACAAATTAAGTCTACAAGAAATTCTCTATCCTCAATCATAATTAGGCAATTCAAACAGGCTTTTGAAGTAAGAACAGGGGTATCTGTGGGTGTAGAAACTATTAAGTCATAACTTAAGGATGAAACAGGTAATCCTAGTTTCCGCACACAATCATGTGATATGAATGAATGAGTAGCGCCTGAATCGAACAATACAGTTAAGAGAGTTCCTTTTATAAGGCACTTACCCTGGATTAGGTCTTCTTGTTGTGCTGCTTCTGCTCCATTCAGTGTGTAGACTCTCCCCCTCGTCTTCAAACGATTCGCCTGAGGGTTGGAAGAACCACCTTGCTCCTTTTTCACCTCGTTGCAGTCCCTACTGATGTGTTCGGGTTTTCCGCATCGAAAACAAGTGAAGGTTTTGTCCTTGCAATCCGTGGTCAGGTGTCCTTTTCCACATTTTCCACACCTCAGTTGATTCCCATTCCCGTTTTTGGGTGTTCCTCCAGATGAGTTTCCAGAATTGTAGTTTCTGCCGAATTGTTTGGAACAATTTGAAGGACGCGAATATGGCTTCTTCTTGTTGTAGAACCCCTTTTTGTCATTCTTTTGGGGACCTACATTCTTCGGTTGAGCGAGTTTCGCCTTGTCCTCGTAAATTTTGCACTTATCAACCAGTGTTGCGTAATTCCGAATCTCCATTGGTGCAAAGACCATAGCTATTTCAGGCCTTAGTCCATTTTCAAATTTCACGCATTTCTGGCGTTCGTCAGGTAGGGTTTCATAGTACGGGAAGTACCGTGCGAGTTCCTCAAATTTTACAGCGTACTCACTGACAGTCATGCTTCCTTGCCTTAGATCCATAAACTCTTCAATTTTCTGATTCTTGACACTCTCAGGGAAATACTTTCCAAGAAAGTATTCCCTAAATATAGCCCAAGTTATCGCAACACCTCCGGCAACTAGACGTTGTCGAGTGTTGTTCCACCAGTTCTCTGCGTCATCCCTTAGCATGTACACAGCACAGATGACTTTTTGATTATCCAGGCTTTCCAGTGCCTCAAACAATTTTTCAAGTTCTTGGATCCACAAACGAGCTTTGTCATGGTCATGCCCGCCATTGAAGGTGGATGGGTCTCGCTTCAGGAATCGATCCAAGATGCCTTGCCCAGCATTTCCAGCATTCTGGTTGCGAAGTTCGCGTACTGCTTCAGTCATTGCGTTTATAGCCGTAGCTAGAATGTTGTCATTCCCACGAGCCATTTCTTCATGTGCTTGTTTGTGTTAGCTTTTTGTAGATACATCATGTATAAGATCTATAATAACTTTTGCAAAGTATTACAGAGAAAAACGTAATGAGCTGTCATATTTCCAGGCCGGAAGGAACGACCAGCTCTGATACCAAATTGTAACGCCCCAATTTATACTAAGCGGAATGAGCTATTCAATTAAAGTTATTAAGGCTAATTCATCATACTCGTATCGAGAGGTTAAATTTCGAGTAAAATTTTTCGAAACTCAATAGTTGTATATTCGAAACGATAATGAGACCTAGTCGAATGAAAGTTTAGATTTGGTAACTAACACACATACGATAAGCTAATATAACATAGATATATTAATGAGTTAGATAACAAAACATAAATTACTGGGAAACCTAGACGACATGACAAAAAAATACTCTACCACTCGAAGAGAAGAAGATGTCGCACATAGGAAATGCACTGATCAAATATTACAGTCATCCAAAATGTCTTAACGAAAATATAACTAAATAAAGGACGCTGCACTCTCCATCCCAGTATATTCACTCAGATCACTCTCAGGAGAGCTCTGCCTAGGCGAGTTGAAGAACCAACCCTGGCCGCCAGAGTATTGCTCCACAAGAGACGGAGTGAAATAAGAAAGATGAGAATCGGGTCGGAATGCTGCGGGTACAGGCATGAGACTAGGGGGTGTCCGAATAACCAACGTCAAGGTTGCTCCAATGTAAGTGGACCGGAGCATCGGTAGTGACGGATGAGATATCCAGAAGGATACTTCTCCTACAAAAGTGGACGTCCCACGAGATACATCATGCTCCCAGTAGCCAAATTCAATCGGACAGTTGATTTCCAAGAGGGTCTCTCGAGCCGCCATCTATTGTATCGCGTAATAGATATATACATAGACAGATAAATACAACATAAAACAGAGGAGTGAGATACAACAAAGTTTGGTAGAAGTAGAGTCAGGATATTTAGATTTTTAAACAGAAAATCTATAATAGCTTACAATTGATATTCTCACTCGTAACATCACACAACATGCACATTCAAGGATACCATAATGCATGAGACTCCAAAATAAAAAAAAACGACATCATCGCTAGCGACTCTTTCTATTAAAGAGGTGACCGGGAGTCATACTTCGTTCGTACAAGTCCATGTACCTCAGTACTCTCCACCGATCCAGAATATACTTAGAGACGTGTCGAGGTAACCGAGCTTTTTCAGTGAGTAGCCCGACATCGGGGAGCTACCACCGAGTCCCCTAGGCATCTCACACTCTGGTTAAAGCCCCCAAAGGCCAAAACCCACTCCCTAGAGTATAACGTTATTGTGCCAACACACCACTTTTACCTTTTATTCCTCCTTAATAGAAGTTTTAGTAAATACTATTTTCAAAACATACAATCTCAAGGTGTTTTAGTACTTTTAAGCATAGTTTATCACAAGGATTCAACCAGGTTCACATCTCATCCATACAACTAGGCTCAAACAACATTTTGCAAAAAAAAAGATTACTAATTACACCACCTTGTCAAATCCTTTACCACAGATTTCAATTTAATTTCCAAAAACAAAGCAATTATCATGGTATTCATATAATACTCCTAATAGGGAGAATACACCTTTAAAAGTCATATATTCAATTTTCACATTTTGTATATTCATCTTTTGACACTTAGGCCTTTATTAACTTCTACTATTAACACCATTGTTTGAAATTTACTTTAGTCCTTCTAGACATATTATCATTTAAACCATATCCAAAAATTATAGGAATTTATAAATAAGTCCAAAACAATCATTTAGCCTTGAAAACATCATTAACATCTTAAAAATGATTTATTTGGTATTAATAAGCTCATAAATTTCGAATATTCAAAAGTTGAAGGGAAAGTGGTTTTTCGGTTGTTTCAGTGACTCTTCAGCATGCTATCCTTTCTTTAAAAGGGATAAAATAAATATTAAACGATTTTATTTGGTCTCCAATTAATTTATACAGTTACTTCACAGGGTTAAGGTAAAAATAGAATTTTTCCAGAATTTTTTTAAAATACTTAAGATGGCCAGAAAAATCCTTCTTTCAAATTGTACAGGATCTGGCAGTAGCTAGTCTAAAGGAGTATAATAAATTCATACGTGCCCAGAAAAATATGAATTTTTGATATGATATAGTAGATATATTAACACACCACATATAAATTTTTCAAGAATTTTTGAGTAGTAATACAGTGCGAAATATTTTCTCAAAGTTACAACTTTTTCCCAGCAAAACAGAAAACTACAGTAACAGGATCTTCATCTTCAACGATTTTTATAAAATCACTCAGTTACTAAAACTTTATGAAACCAACCCAAAAATGATCCACTTTGAGTCTAGTTTTTCATACAAATTTTACTAAGTTTAATCTGTTTCCCAAATGGTGCAGAAAAACCAAAATGTTCTGACTGTTCCAGAAATGACCTTGTGTCACTCAAAAATTTATATAAAATCAAACACAAGATCAAAAATTACAAATGATACCAATCTGGAAAGCTAACACACAGATCTATCATCATACAAATTTTCGTATGCATCTAAAATGAATAGGAGCTTTAATGATACGCACAAAGTAACTCCAGTAGCATGAACTCACCAGACAGAATAGAGCAATAATGTTTCATGAATCAAAATAAGGTCTTAACATCATCCAAAAATTATGAAACTTTACCAGTAGTTAAAACACATCTTAAAATGATTTTTAAGCATGGAGCTGAATTATCCAATGATCAATTCCCAAAATATGGGCTCTAAATCAACAGGCAAAAGACAGAACCAGCTTTGAAAGTTAATGAATGAAGAGGGTCTAGGGCCAACTCTCACCCAAATACCCAACTAAATTCTACACTAAGCTATTCTCACTTCCCCTTACCAAGGTTATCTTCAAGGATTAAAGGGGTTGATGAAGGGTAGAGCTTCCAAAGTTATCACTACAAGCAACACCAATTTTGGACTCAAGAAAATTTTAGAGAGAAAGGAGAAGAGAAGCTTGTGCTTTGGTGTGTTTGGAAGTGAAGTAGAGTCCCCTATTTATAGAGGAAGTGGGCTGAGTTTTTTGAGGGGTCTTGGAGTGTTTGGAGAGCTTTGTTGAATAGTTGAGGGGTACATGAAGGCATGGTGTGAATAGTTGGAGTGGTTGAAGCAAATCAAGTTCCCTATGTCTAGGGTATGGTTTGACCACATGGAGAGTATGGAGTGTTAGAGGGATTTGTCTTTTATTGATTAATACTCTAGAATATAGATATGTTTGGAATAACTGGTATATTTCGATCGTTAAAAACGCAACGAAAAATTCTAGAATTAAAATATATCGTTCTCCAATATTTTCTAATCATATAATCGGAATCGAAATATTTTTCTAGCGGAATAATTTCCTAGTTAGTAATTAATTAGCAAAATTGAGAGTGTTACACATGTCATAACACAAACCACAACATCTCCATGATCCTATTGCATGTTTATAAGTCACATGAACCTAATTTCATTCATTCCTATCCTAGAAATGGATTCATGATGTTTACATTGCAATTTGTTTGATTATGTTCAAGTAGGAATAAGCATGAAGAAGTGTTGATCTTTGAAGATTAGACTTAAAGAATGAAGTTAGAGATGAAAGGAGTTGAAGAATAAAAGCTAGAAAGGTGTGGGATTGAATTTCTCCCCCAGCTGTGCGCACACTTTGCTCAGCTGTGCGCACCTTAACTCCCCCTGGAGCTGCTGCCCAATCTTGTGCGCACAGCTCAGGGACATGTGCGCACCCCTGTTCGTATTTTTGCCACAAGTTGAGTTGTAGACCTCTAAATTGAGTGAAACCAAAAGCATTTGAAAGCTAACAGGATTCTATACAACTCTTATGAAGACCACAAACCCAGTTCTAATAGTTTAATTGTCAAAAACAATACTCTTTGACAGGTATGTGCAATCAACGAAATAGATACTTTCATATTGACCCTGTCTCAGTAATTTGGTCATAACTAGAGTTGTAGAACTCCGAATTGAATGAATCCAAAAGCATTTGAAAGCTACAAGGATTTTATAAAACTCTTATTAAGACAACAAGGTCAAATTCCAATTAAAAATAATTCAAAAATCCAGTTCAAATTGTGCCAAAACAGGGGAAAATGGTATTGATCAATTTTTCACAAGTTTCAATCCTCCCTTCCATCTCAATTCCTCAAAATCATATTAACTTCATCTAATTCAATATAAATCACTCAAATATCAATTCACAAGGATGACCAAAGTCCAATTTCATCAAATTCACATCATCATCAAGATCATTCTCATACATTCACATTCACAATCCAATATCCAAACAAAGAATCAACATAAATGCATCAACCCCACACTTATAGAACCAATTCAATCAAGATCACCTTCACACTTCAAGAACACAAGAAACATTTAATGTTAATCCAACACCAATTTGCATGCAACCTAAATTCATGTCATCTAACCAAATCAAGTCCAAATCCTAACATCATACTATCATCTGTTTTCTAATTGCCCTAATTTGGGGTTTTAAGTTTGAGGTTACCTTAGAATTGGAGCTCTAAACTCAATCTCTAAATTCTACCGTGGAAGATTCTAAACCAGTAGAATTGGAGTTGCCGATGCGTGGATCATTTTCTTCAACTGCTGCGGCGGCAACCGGCGGCCGGAAGGCCACCATGCAACCAGCCAAAGTGGTGCCCATCATCAAGTTCTCCCTCTCTCTCGCCACCCTCTCTCTCTACTTTATAAAATCTCCATTGATTATGTTTTGTGTGTGTGTACGTGAGTGAGGAGGAGTATATGTTATGGTGCATGGTTAGGTGAGGGAAGGCGCATGGTAAGAAGATAGTCCCTAATTTTAATTTATTAAAAATTGCACATAAGTCCTTATCATTATAATATTTAATAAAATTCCAAATCAACTGAATTTAAATGAATAGAACCACAAGGATTTAGTTGCAACTTTCTAATTTTATATTTTAGTCCTCTAAGCCCACCTTTGTACGTTTTAAATGTCTAGTTGTATTTATATCATGACCTCGTCCTTTTTCCCTAATCCTATATGCTTTATAATTCCTTTTAGTTAAATTCCTTATCTTTTTTAAAATAGCCTCCCTCAAGGACACAATTGTGAATTTAAATAATCTATTCCAGAAGGTTAGAAATTTGGGGTGTTACAATCATATTACGATTTATATTTCTTTGACTTAAATATTATTTACTCAATTTTCATCCAAGCATATTATTGACTATGATCTATGAATTCTATTATGACGATTTAATTTTTTTTATGGACTGGGCGTAATAATTTCTACTACTCATTTATCATTTTTTATCAACTATTGACTCAAAATATAGCCATGATTTTTTTTATGCTGTGATTTACAAGTTCATCGCCAAATATTTTATGAATTATTTATAATACTCTTTTGCAACTTCACGATGTTAACACAATTATTTAAAATACAAATTTGCAACTTCATGGCTATTAAGTGCCAAAATTGAGTATATTTCATAGTCTATTTTAAGGCATTTTTTGTGAAAATCATCTTGAAAAGGAATAGAAATCACTCAAAATATGGATTTTGCTAACTCTTATAAAATTTATAAGTTATATTTATAATTATAGAAGTTCTGATTCCTTGTTATATGGTTTTAAAGTTTTAAGGAAAAGAAGAAGAAGGCAAGAGGACACATTTTTGAAGACCAAGAAGAAATTGAAGAATTCTGAAAAAGTCCTTTTTTGCTGCGGTAAAAAGTCTCGCTATAGCGAAAATGGAACAAAGACTTAAGGATGAAGAAAGGCTCGTTCGCTACGGTGAGTATATTTTGCCCAGTTCAGATTTTCAAGCTTTGCCGCCCAAATTTGTTACAGCCATTACCAGGGAATCAACTTTCTTCCCGATGAAGACATGGTTTCGTTGTACATGGTATAATTTGCTACAGCGAATTTACTAAATTTCAAAACTCTATAAAAGGGGACTTAGGCCTCGTAGCAAATCATCTTTTTCCATTCTAAGAGTATCAAGAGTGAGAAATAGAGAGAGAGTGAAGGAGAGTAAGGAATCCTCTTCAGAGGTTGATTTCCCAGGTTTGTAACGTTGTACGGTTGCTATGAGCAACTAATCTCTCCAAACTCAGGATTGAATGTAATTTCTCAACTATTGTACTTTGTTTTATTTCATTTATATAGATGAACAAATTATTTTATGATCTTAGTAATATTAATATTGGCTTAATGCTTGAAACTAGTTTGCCATTAGAATCATGATCTTAGAATCCAAGCGTATGCTGGAAAGGTGCTCTTGGAATCTGATTTGATTAGTGTTACTTGTTATGTTGTTACTCTAGGAATGGATGACAAAATAACGATTGCAATAGCACTTGTACCAAACGTGCCCAATGCTGGATAAGTGTTAGGAATTTTGAAAGTTTATCGGTGATTAAGAGGCTTATCTTAAATTTTATAACCGAGGAATTATTATAAATATTTTATAGTGTGCATCAAGAATCATAATTCAATCATCTATATGTATGTAAATCAAACAAGTACAAAGATGTTGATAAATGAAGTTCAATCCCAGCTTATTCTTAATTTGGTTAAAAAGATTACTTTAATTGTTTTTGTTTTATTCTTTCTTTCATGAACAAATCTATCAACTCTTTGTATAGTTACTCATTTTGTTATTTGTTCATTACTATCACAATCTAATATGCTCCTTGAGGACGATATCCCGGTACTCACCGGTTTTTGTTTACTTGAACGATACAGTGCGCTTGCCGTATTTGTGTGGTTTAATTACCACGCCAACAATGGCTGAACGTAAATTAAAATTTACCTCCACCCCAATCAATTTTTTCTATTTCCATCCCTAGATCTCCGATCCATACTCTCCTATACATAACTTCAGTCTTATTGCATGAAACACTATTTTGATTTTTCAAAAAAGAGATAAGAAGGTGAGTGTTAAGTGATGAATTTAATCATCACAATAAGATAATGATAAAATTACATTAAAAATAAAAATAAAACATAATGTTAGTTATAAGCCAAATATATATATATATATATATATATAATTAAAAATGTCAATTCATAAAAAAATTATTTTATTTTTGTTGTTCTATTTTTTTTCACTTTATTATATTATATATAATATATATTTCATTCCACTTCGTTACATTCTTATTTAGATAAATTCATATATTAATAATAAAATTATATTTTATTTTCAATGTAAAGTCATTATCACTCAACATCATGTGATGAACTGGTCATTAATTATAACGCTAAATCTTCCTACTAAATTTTCTTACAAATTCTCCTACCCACGTAATTTTGAAAAATATCATTTAGTTATCAAAAAATAAATACTTAGTAGAAGATAAAAGATACTTATCAAAATTAAGTGCAGAGGAGAATTTAGCATTTTTCTTATCATATATATACAGAAACACATAGAAAGTCACTTAATGACAAGAAACAATTCAATCTTGATTCTTGAGGTGTTTGCTGCCTACAACACCTAGCTCCTTTCCTTTATTTTTTTTAAAATTTTCTTCTTTTCTCTTCCTTTTGGGAAAATCAAACCCACTTTTGCACCCACAAATTATGATCGGTGATTTATTGCCTAAACTCTTTAGAATATTTCTAGAAATTAATAACTTCGCTAATCAAGCAACACATATATGTGATGAAGTTTTTATACACTCGTTACAACCACTAAACCCTTCACAAACCACTATTATTTAACTTCTTCTTCACCTTTTATCTTTCTATTATTCTTTCCGATCCTCTATTATTTTATTAGTTAAAACTTTCAATATTTAAATTATTTAAATTTTGAATATTATTTAAATGACTATTAAATATTCTCTTAAATATTTTTATGAGAAGTAAATTGAACTCGTAACTAATTTATGAAAATAAAAAGAATTGCAGCATTAATGGTCTATTACCCATATTTGTCAATATTTCCACAATATATATCATTAAGAAATATATACAATATACCAATTATTTGAATCTTGAAGTAAAAATACAGCTACATGAATCAATTAATAAGTCTCATACAACCAAATGCCAACCAAGACTTTCGGATCGAGAGTAGATCAAGAAGATCAGACCAAGTAAGTAAGAAACACAAGCTAACGAATAGATGGACACATATAATAAGCTTGACTTGAGTCTCAAATTGAAGGTCAAGCTTAAAGTCGTGGCTAGTAGTTTTATGTTCTCTAACATTTATTTTCACATCAAAGTGATTTAGATGATAAGTTTCACCTAGACGAAAAAGCTTCTGAAACTTGTATATAATAAATTTCCTTACACAAGCCAATTTTATATCCCTGCCATAATTTCATTTTATATTAAATTTAATCAAATCTAACACAATAACATAATATCTAAAATGACATAAAAAGAGAATGATATTAAAAGTAAACATTACACAAACATCTTGACAATCATTTCTAGTGAATATGGTACATCAACATCACAATATTGATCAGCAACAGTCCATAAGCGAATTATCTTGACATTCAGATCCCAAGTCATTCTAAAGTCTGAAATAGAATTGAGGATTACAACAGAGTAAATCTTGAACAATGATTGGAGATATCTCGTTGTTTGATCTTCAAACTATGTCAATCTTAATGGTAATGGTAATATAAGTTTTTTTTATTGGTCAAACACACATACCCCACAATACACTACTCCTAAATCTACCCCATCGGGGATCGAACCCATCTCCTTGAGCTTCAAGAGCTCCTCCTTATGCCACTTGAGCTACAAGCTCTCGGCAATGGTAATATGAATTTAAAGAAGAAAGGTGTTGTGGAATGCTGTGTGGAAAAAAATGGATGTGTATGAAACAATTTATAATTGCTAAAAGAACACTGAAGGACCTAACCAACCATAACGTAGGGTGGTTTTAATATTCCTCAATATTAGGTCTTCATAATTGTTTACCAGATTTTTAACAAATCTAAACAAACAACTATCCTAGATTTTAGCGAGGAAGGGAATAGAGTCTTCCTTCAAAAGGGTTCTTTATTATTGGCTAATTGTTATATAACATAGAAGAACTTGGATTCATTGTTCAATTCATTATATCATGAATAGATAAAGCACATAAATCTGAGATTATAAAACATAGAGATATATTACAAACACAGAAATACAACATATATACGAAGGAATGTGTGATAGATTTAAAGAACAATAATAATACAAGACATATTGAATAGAAATTTGAAGGATGAGGTATGCATTTGAGAGGGTAATCTTTGTTACTCACTTGTAACCTTTTATGTAGCCATGGTCGGCCATTTTGATCGAGGATGCTAGGTGTCTTAGGCATTGTAGTAGGGTGGTTTAGAGCACTTAGATAGTATCTCTTCTACGCAAAGAGAACTCGTGCCAAAAATGTGCCCAAGCATCCTTATTTATATGTTTCTTGATCTGATCATTTGTTCAAGATATAAGTCAAATAACTGTCTTGACCATGGTTACATTCTTGCCATATCAGATTTGTCCAATGATCTCTAGTCGTGAATGGCTCTGATTTGTTTCCATTATCAAATAGCACACATGTCACTTCCTTATTGGTCTTCACTTACTTTCTAATACTTATTGTATTGTCTTTGTTCTCATTTTCCCACATGTCGTCATATTTAACCTTCTTATTAATTCCCTTGCATTGATGACTTCTTGTCTTGGCTCTTCGACCTGATGAGATTGCCCTTGAAAATTCAAAGTGGCCTCTTGTCTTTCTTCTCCACTTTAACAATCTTCTTTTAAAATATAATTTTAACAAAGTTCTTGAATATCTTCAACCTTTGTATAACAATTTTATGATCCTTTGACCAACTGCTTTTGATGATGATCTCAAAAAGGCCCATAATTGGGACAAGTCTTGCATTTTAAATCTCTTAGGAGAAGATCCTCTTTCCTTGACTTTTATGTTATATTTCAAAGTCTAGTTCTGCATAATAGGCCTAAATAGCTTCTCAAAGATATCAGATATCAATCCTGACCATCAGAGATGTTCATGTACTAATATGGTCAGAAGTCATGAAAGCTTGATAAGGCATCGACCAACCTTGTTCAGGTCAAAGTTATTTTGTCCCTAACAACAATATATATATATATATATATATATATATATATATAGGGGATATATCTTATGAGAGGAGTACTTTTTATATGAGAGTGAGAGGAGTTCTTCTCAGCCCTTGGATCTAAATTAATGGCTAAGATTAGATGTTTCTTAAGAAACTCATGTGATCTCATTTAGAGAGAAACTTATTGTCTTCTTCTCTCATTCACGCTCAAAGGGGCCAAAACAAACGTCTCTCATTCACGCTAATTCTGGCTGTGCAACCGACCAACAGTGGATCGTTGGTGCTTAACATGGCAGTGGCTCGAATGTGTTTGGTGCAGCGGGGAACATGACGGTGTACGCTAGTGTTCTATGCGATGTAACGTGACGGTGTTCACTGAGACTCACATCGCGGTTCTGTTAAAATAACTAAGCAACACCCAACAAAGGGTTCATATCCTTAAAGGTGGGTGGTTTGTGGATCTATTGTAGTGAATAGATTACGAGATTTTGGGATCAACAAAGGGGATTAGGTCACAGAAGCTGGAGGAACTTGGTCAAACAGGGAAGAATGAACAAGAGTAAAGAAGGAACCACTGAATTTTGTTCTTTTATTTTTTCATTCAATTTTTTTATGCAATTTTTCGATGGCTGTTGTGATGTAATTTTTACAAGAACACAATGTTATTGGATGTAGGAACAAGTATATCTCATAATTTTTGCTTCAATTGAACTAAAGTGATACTATTATGTATTTCAGTACTTGAATTTGCTGCAATTTCTTGTTCTCCTTTCCTTTTGTCTTGCATCTTTTGAGTTTGAGAATTGGGATGTAAATATGTTGAGTGAGTCTGTCACATTTTCTAAGTGATTTATTTTAATATTTGTTGGCTCATGGAACGTTGCTAACTAACCATACCAAAGCTTCTTAGGAATATTTGAAACCTTGCTGTGATCATTGTCAAAACACAAAGGAAACCATTTTTCATGTTTTGAGTGGCAGAATTTAGTTCAGTCTCAATGTCAATTCAAGTATTTTAATTTGGACTTAAAGTAGTGGATAGTTTTTAATCTCTCTACTGTTGCATGTCACTTTTTAAATTTCAGTTGGAATTTTATTTTTTTGGTTCTAATACAATTCATATTTGATTTCACAATGGAGAAACAAGCAATGTCATGATCCTATTTTATGTATTCTGATTCTGCTATGATAGTTGAGGTTATAAACAACAAATGCATAGATGCTAATGCTCCAATTTGCTCTAGTTTGGGCAGATTAAGATGCTATTACAAAGGCAATGGTTAATGCATTTCAAGCATATCTTTAGAGACACTTTACATCAGAGCTTTAAGTTTTAGATATTAGATATTAGATTTTGATTTTGAAATGCAAGATAGATATGAAACTCATTACTCCAGCATATCAACCTATAAAACTGATATTTGCAATGATCAAATCAATTAGTTGCTTGTATCATTCATTAAAATAAAATTATAAACAAAATGATAGATTACAAGAATCAAAGAATTAAAAATTAGTTGTGTACCATTTAGTTTAACATGCAAAACCAAATGAAATGTGTACTAAAGTAGCCAATCTTGTATGTTTAAAAATACCAGACTAATTATAGTAAATCTGATCTGATGCTATATAATTATAGGATACAACCTAATACAAATACAAGGATGCTATTGCTACACTGTAACTTAATTACAATCAACTCAAGATAACTTTAACAACAAAAAATAACTTTGTTCTTAAAAAATCAATGACATTATCCTTTCTACAAGGACATGGTAAAGTAAAGTGGCCACACAAGCTCGTATACAATTTGAACAAAGGTGGCTAGAAGATATGCTACACAACTACACATAATGTTATAAAATTTGAATACTGTGCTCAATACTTTTGCAACGACCACAAAAATTACTCAAAAAAATTGAAAACAAAATATGAAAAAACAAAATTCAGTGGTTCCTTGGAGAGCCGCCGCATCCCACCATCGCGCCAAACACCTGCGAGGCACCATCGCATCACAGACCAGTGAGCCTTCACCACGTCAGCCACCACTGTTGTAAGCATCAGCGACCCACTAAGGATCGCTTGTGCTGACAAAATCAGCGTGAAATCGAGAATGGGGGAGGTCTATTTTGGCCCCTTTCCCTGAGCATGAACGAGAGAGTAAAACAAAAGTGTTTCTAATTTGGGATTGTAAATGAAATTAAGTGTGGAGGGGAAAACGAACGAGGGATTCGATTCCAGAGTGAACGAGAGAAGATGAGGGATTTCGAGCATGAATGAGAGAGAAGAAGACAACAGGTTTCCCTGCGAATGAGATCACATTAGTTTTTTAAGAAACTTTTTATCTTAGCCATTAATTTTGATCCAAGGTCTGAGAAGAACTCCTCTCACTCTCATATAAAAAGCACCCCTCTCATAAGATATATCCCCTATATATATATATATATATATATATATTATTTTGTTACTCCTTTATTTCAATATTTGGTTGATATGGTACTAATCAATTTATGGGTAACGAAATTGCAATACTAAATGATGCTCTCTAGATTGAATTAAACTTCACAATGTAACAACATTACGAAACAGAGAGATGCAAGCGAATTAGAAGAGAAAGAGGGAAATCCAAAACCAGATAATGTCCAAAAAGTTACAATAGAATAGAAACTAAAAATACACATTACTACTACTCTGAGAGGATCTACCTATATACATCATTAGTTTACTTTTAGGTCTGTCAACTTCTACGTTTTGTGCCTCATGCTTATGCTTCTCCATAATCCAGTTATCACTTCTTTTGTTTTTTGTGCCACCTGTCTGGATCAACTATTGCCCTTTGTTGTGCCCATATCAATACCCTCTCCTTCAAAATTAATCTTGCGCTCAAGGTCAAAATTTGGAAAATTTGTCTTCATATACGTTATAGGTTCCAAAGTACTATCAATTTTCGGTAAGGGACTCGATTGAACCCAAATCTAATCAATCCAAACGCCTTGCAGTAGAATGCGACGAAAATCTAGTATTTTTGTCAAAATGAATGGAAATGTATCTCTACAATTGCAAGAGGTAGTGAAATATATTGTTGAGAGGGTGTGCCAAGACAACGTTTGAGAATAGAAACATGGAAAACAGGATAAATATGGGCCGTGGGCGGTAACAACAACTTATAGGCCACTTTACCGATATGCTCAACTACTTGAAATTGTTCAAAATAACCCATACCTATCTATGATTACCATGAGCACGCAAAGTAGCTTGGTGATGCAGTTGCAATTTGCCAAAGGCCATATCACCCAACTAAAACTCGACCTCCAGCCTTTTGCGACCTTCAATCCACTTCATGCGATTTCGCGTGCACAAAAAATTAGCCTTGAGGGTTGTTAACACCTCATAACGTTGTTGCAATAGCTGAGCAACATCTAATGAAACTTGCATTGCTTTGTCACAAAATATTGTAGGAGGTGAGCACCCAGAGACAACCTGACATGGTCTTATACCTACCATTGTTTGAAATGTCAGATTGTACCAAAACGCTGCCTATGAAAACATTTGTAACTAAATGCGATGTCCATTATACATAAATCAATGAAGGTACATCTCAATACCGCAGTTGAGTGCTTCGGATTGGCCATCCGTTTGAGGATGATAAGCTGCACTCATAGTTAACGTCATACCCTAACTCTTAAACAATTGCTGCCAAAAGTGACTGGTTAAGGCCTTATCTCTATCAGATACTATAGATTCTAGCACACTAATAAAAGTAATTTTTAAAGGAATAAGATGAATAACAACCATGATAACTGTATCAACCCTGATCGGTGGTGGGCCGGTGATGAAGTCCATAGCAACATCTTCCCAAATGTTCTCTGGAATGGGTAAGGGTTCGAGAATACCTGCTGATAAGGAATGAGAAGCTTTAGCCTGTTGACAAACATGACACTTTTTGACATAATTGTTAACCTATTGTTTAAGCCCCTTCCAATAGAATTGTTCTATTAACCGCTGATGAATTTGAAAAAATCCCACATGATCCCCCACCAAAATGTCATCAAATTCATGCAAAAGTCATTGTGTGATTGTAGAAGTAGAAGAAATAACAAGCCTACTCTTCCAATAAAGCAGACCATCTTGTACTCGATAATAAGAAGGTAACATACCTAAACTTGTCGCATTAAGCAGGGGTCCATATTTAGAATTGTTAGCAATTTCCTTTCATAATTTAGAAAGCAATTCACATGAAACAGTAGAGAAAGACAATTATTCCATATGCGATAACGCATCTGCCACGACATTTTGGTTACCCAATTTGTATTAAATAACAAAATTATAACCCGTAAGTTTATGCATCCATTGTTGTTTTTCGGGTGTTTGCAGTGCCTAATAAATCAAAGGTTTCAAACTCTTATTATCAATACAAATGATGAATTGATGACCAACATATAATGATGAAAATTAGTCACTGCTTCAATGATAGCATGCAATTCCCTGACATATGCAGACTTGTCCTGTAATTGCGATGATAATTTCTTAGAAAAGAACACAATAGGATGTCCTTTTTGGCTCCAGATACTACAAATACCTCTGCCAGAGGCGTCCGTTTCTAACTCAAAAGGAACTGAGAAATGAAGCAAAATCAGCACTGAAGCCTTTGTAATTGCAACTTTGAGAGCTTGAAAAAGCTAATTGTGAAACAATAGACCACATAAACAAATCTCATTTTAAGAGATTATGTAATGGTGAAGCTAGTGATGCATAACATTTGACAAAACGATGGTAATAACTAGTTAAGCCCAAAAACCCTCTCAGTTTTTGCACAAATTAAGAGACATGCCAGTTTATAATAGCTAAAACTTTATCGGGGTCCATTGAAACACCATCAGAAGAAACCAAATACCCTAAGTAAGCAGTTTCTTGCCGGCCAAAACCACACTTTGACAATGTCACATGTAATTGATGACGCTACATAAGTTCCAAAATGGAGGATAAATGCATGAGATGATCTAACCACGTAGCGCTAGAAATCATAATATCCTCAAAGAAAACCAAAACAAATTGGGGCAAGAAATCCTGAATGTCATGATTGATAAAAGCATGAAATGAAGTAGGAGCATTCGTTAGGTCGAATGACATAACCAACCATTTATAGTGTCATTTATGTGTATGAAATGCAGTATTAAACCAATCTTTGAGCCTACAAGTAATTGACAATATCCAGAACGAAGGTCTAACTTGGATGAGTAATGATACCCATGTAATTCATGGAGTAGCTCATCAGCTATTGGCATTCAAAAGGAATTCTTATATATTATCGCATTTAAAGCACGATAATCGGCACAAAAATGCTAGGTCCTGTACTTCTTTTTCACCAAAATTACTAGAGAAGAAAAGGGACTTGTGCTACTCTGAATCAAATCTTCATTTCACAAATGCTACACGATAGTCTCAATTTCAAACTTGTAATTTAATGGATAACGATAAGGTCGAACCTTTACCGAAGTAGTTTCTAGAAGCAAAGGTATAGAATGATCTTGGCTACGCATCAGTGGTAACCCATGTGGCTTATGAAACACAAAAGCATAAGCCTAAAGAATCACCATTGTATTAGATGTGGTATTGTTGCCAAATTGACAAATGTATCCTCCATTACAAGTAATGGCTGAGAATGTAGAGTAAAAATCGCTAAAATTACATTTACTTTATGCAGACGATAGAGACAATGGTACTACGCCACAATAGTGGGTAAAGATGATGGTGCATCACCATGGAGAGTAACAAATGTAAAACCATCATAAAATTTGACAGTGAGTTTACTACAATCAGCCACGTGAGGACCAAGTGTAGCTAACCAAGAAGCACCTAAAACAATTTCTACACTCAAAACTCGAAGAACAAAAGCCGAAAGAGTAATGGGTGCCCTTGAATACATAGGGGAACCTGGCAAACCTTACCCACATAAGTCAGAAAATTTCCGTTACTGCTACTTTGAAATAAGGGGCGGTTTCCACCGGTAAAGAAGAAAATTTTTCCAATTGTGGTTGCATAAAGTTGTCAGAAGATTTTTCCAATTGTGGTTGCATATAGTACATTCACATTATGACCCACATTGATCCTTTGAATTGCATTGTACCCAAACCTGAAGAATTACTCAATGACAATAGTTCCGACAGTGGATCATCATCCTATTGTGTAACATCCCGAAAATCCCAAAGAAACTTAGGACTTAAGGGATATAGTTGCAAAATTACAAAGAAAAGAGGAAGAAGGATCTGTTACAAGTATAAAGGTCAAAAGAGGGACGACAAGGACTTGTATATTCAAATATGAACAGTTGTATTCGAATATACATGATCTGTATTCGAATATGGATGAGTCATATTCGAATATGGTCTGTGCATATTCGAATATGAACAGTAATATTCGAATATGGACTTTTCATATTCGAATATGGATGTGTTATATTCGAATATGAGGTCTGATATTCGAATATGAAAAGCTGATATTCAAATATGGAAGTGTGGAATGGAGTACAGAAACTTCATATTCGAATATATATTCAAATATGGATCCCAAATCTATAAATAGGGGTGCTTTACCTTCAAAACTCACCATTTTCCTCACTCTACACTCTTTCAATCTCAAAAGATCCTTCACTAAGCCTCTGCCACAAATCAACAACACTCCACAAATCTTCCATCTTAGAGTTTTCTCTCACTAGCCTCTTCTTGACTAAAGCTTCAAGGAGTGAGATTCCTACTCGGAGACAGCAGGGGCGGAAGAAGGAAGTTAGGAACTAGTAGTTGAGCTTGAAGGAGAAATGAATTATGGAAGGTAACCCTGACAAAACCCAATCTAGAATACTACGGATTATTAGGAACATGTGACTAGGAAATGTTAGTAACATGTTGATAGGCATTCAAACCAATGCATTGGAAATTGCTTGATTTAGGATTTTGTGTATGTTTGAGATCACATGCTATGTTTGATTGATGTCTATGTTGATTAAACATGCTAGTAGTTGATGCATGATTATGAATTGAATTGAAAATGTGAATGATGATGAATTCATAAGGATTGTATAAACAAAGGATTCCAGATTGTAATGTGACAAAATGGGGACTTTGACTTGAATGGATTTTAAGCGGTTTTAGAAACATAAGTCCAAGAGTTAGTATATTCAAATATGTATTTGAATATAACGCGTTGGTCACGTGATATTCGAATATGAGATGTTTGTATTCGAATATAAGATTACTGGAATTCTAGTTTAAAAGTTATAATATGAATATGGATGTTTAATACATTAGAACATATAATGTGAAATCAAACAGAAAGGAAATGTGAAAATGCTTTCCCCATCAACAGTGGTTGAGTAAGAGGGTTAAGTTCCGCCGGAAGTAGACCGGGTAAGAGGAACAACATAAAAAGATGATAATGTAGGGTTATCCCAAAAGGGGCAGATAACCTGAAGTGCAAGGCTATCCCGAAAACAGGGTAGATAGTCTAGTGCAAAGGGACTATCCCGAAAGAGGTAGAGCTAGCCCTAGAGAGGGTTGGTAACCCGAAAGTAGGATCCTGGAAGGACGCTTGCCAAGACTATCATGATGAGCTCAACTGTGCATTCACTGTCATGCACCTATAGTGGATTCACTGTGCACGGGGTTTCCCGTTAAAAGAGGAAAGAGAGAAAATGGAAAGTGATCATGACATGCATACATACTTAAATTTTCATTGCATACATATTGTGTGTGTTTGTTAGGAATTGGATTGGGGCAATTTTCCAGTTAGACTGACTGCAATACTATAAAATGTTTTTAGTTAGACCGAGCGTTACTCGGTTACATGTTTTACATATAACTAACAGTCGCAGTATTGCAACAATTGGAAGATTGTGGAGCTAAAGCAATGGATGAGACACAGCTTTAGGCTTTGCTTAGGTATAACCATCCTTGGTGAACCTAAGCCTTTTGTTTAGGGATTATATGGTTCAGTTGTATAGGAAATTGTAATTTAAATAAGGGAATGTTTTCGCTTGTACTTTAAATATGAAACCAAGTAGGAAGATTTGTATTTTCACGAAAAAAAAATTAAGTATCAGTTTTCAAAGTTAACATTTTTAGTAACTACCATTTTCAAAATTAAAGTGTTACATATTGCATAAACATATATTGGTAGTTTGGACTTCAATGGCTTGGTGTAAATTTGGTGTCACTAGTGTAACATAATCCTTTTTCATGGCGAAATTTCATCTCAACCAGAGTCATCCTCTTTAAATAATCTTTTGATAGCAGGCTGGCAAAGCCGACGTTTTTGGTGTGGGTAATAATCCAGGAAAAGAAGAAGTGGTTGTGATAACTTGGCTAGAGTGGCAAAAATTAATGTGTTTCGAAAGAGAAATGGTTTTTGGGCTGGATCGTGAAAGACCTGGCTTTGCCATCATAAAGTTTTACCAAAGCAACAATTCATACCAAAGACGTAGGTGATTGCACCACCACTTCCCTTTTTATTGCCAGTTCAAGCCCACTAACAAACTATCCAAAAGAGCAATATCCGTGAGAATTTCGACAATATTTGCAAGTGCAAAAAATTGATGACAATAACTTTGGACGGAATTAGTTTGTGTAAGTTTGAAGTGGGTGGCCTGAGGGAAGTCAATCGGTGATGGTCCAAAGTGTGCCTCTACAGCTTGCATAAGAGAATTCCACATTGGAAGTAGATTTGTGCATTGCAACATTTGTAACCAAGGGTCTATGTCTCCTTCCATATAAATGGTTGTGACGGCTAAATGTTGAGCATCAAGTGTCTAATACAATGCGAAAAATTGCTCTGCGTGGAACAACCAATTGAGGGGCCCTGATCCATTAAATTTCAGAAAATCAGGTTTCATTGAAAGGAGGGGAATTCTGGTATTAGTATGCAACTATCCAGAATCAAAATGACCGACACGTTCCATTTGGTTTGACCAAGGGTCTACGTCTCCTTCCATGTAAATGGTTGTGATGGCTAAAAGTTGAGTATGAAGAGTCTGATACAATGCAAAAAAATGTTTTATGCGGAACAACCAATTGAGGGGCTCTGATCCATCAAATTTCGAAAAATCAAGTTTCATTGAAAGGAGGGAAATTCCGGTATTAGTATGCAGCTATCCAGAATCAAAATGACCGACACGTTCCAATTGATATGATATTGTATCAAGAGATGGAGTCCATGGAGGATTCCAAACACTCCAAACAACCCAGATCCTAGGTTTGCAACATTGAATCAATTTTATGTTCTTATTCCGCAAACACATTCTGAAGCTTTCAAACATTGGTAGTAATTTATTTTAACCGAGTATTTTTTGCCATCTCGAGAGGTCAACGAAAGCACCAAATGATGTGGTGCTAACCAATTTATGGGTAACGAAATTGCAATACTGAATGATCTTCTCTTGATTGAATTAAACTTCACAATGTAACAAGATTACGAAACGTAAAAATACAAGCGAGTTAGAAGAGGAAGAGGAAAAAACAAAGTGAGAGGATGACAATGGCCAAGAAGTTTCAATAGAAAAGAAACTGACAATACACATAATTACTACTCTGGGAGGTTGAGGTTCTACTTATATACACCATTCTTTTACTAATTGGTCCCTCAACTTCCACGTTCTATGCCTCAACTTCCATCTTCCAATGTCTGATCTCTACATGAAACTGCGACGAGCCGGACGACAATAGGAAGTGGTTTTCATCCATGGAAAGACACTAGTTTTACTATGTTTTCTATCATTTTTAGTGATTTTTGGAATTTTATGTTGTTTGGATTTTTTATTTTGGGTCTGTTTGAGTTTTGGAGTTGAAGGGGAAGGATGAATTTGAGTTTGTTTATGAGTTCTTTAGATTTTGATCTTGTTGGTTTCAAGATTTTCTTTTTTGGTTTTTCTAGGTCTGATTTGAATATTTTTGGGAGTAAGGGAGGAATAACTTGGGTGGTTGAATGGAAACGAACTGTTTGTAAGTAGAGGTGGTGGCCTGTCTAGAATTGAAATAGGAGTATGAAAGGGAAATGTTGACTATGGTGCGTGTGTGACTGGGTTTGAGATTGTTTTAGGCTAAAAGATGGGGTTGTTGATGGTGGTTGCAATAGTGGTGGTGGAGTGGTGAGTGGGTTCTTGAATATGAAAATGGTGGGTAAAGTGGTGAAGAAAAGGTAACGGAAGGAAGAAAAAAAAAGGGAATGAAAAGGTAAAGGAACTTTTTTTAATTTTTTATTAAAAATTAATTTAATAAGGACATGTTTGGTGAAAAACTCATTAATCTACTTTAAGGACTAAAATCAACTATTTCCATATTATGGAGGACTTATGTCAAAAAAAAAATAAATTTAGGAATCAAAATCAAAAGTGACTTATTTTACGGGGATCAAAAATATATTTAAGCCATTAAGATGTTATTATAAAATATTATTTAAAATTAATCAACGTAATTAATGTAATAATTTAAATTAGTTAATCTAATAATATATAATTTTTTATACCCTCGCCGCACCTACTAAACCCCTTACCCGCCCACCACTTATCTATAAATTTAAATATTTAAATATTATTTAAAACTAGTCCATGTGATAAATCTAATAATTTAAATTAATTATTCTGATAATTAACTATTTTATCCTAGTGGCACCTATACCACTTATCAACTCCATTATGATATTATAATAAAATATAATTTAAAATTAGTTCATGAAATTGAATTTATAAATTTATTGATTTAAATTAAAAATATTATTTGAGCAAAAAGATAAATAATACTAATGCTAATAATTAAATAATTAAAGTAGATAACAAAAGAAATTTGATATCTCAAAAACTCACTAATGAATTTAAAATATAAATATTTTAAATTCCAATAAAAAATTGAAAAGATAAAATAAAAAAGAAAATAAATTTATTCATATTGAAGTTTTTATATGAAAAATAAAAGTAAATGCCAAACCCTAAACAATAAAACCTAAATCCTTGACTATAAATCGTAAATGTTAAACGCTAAACTAACCCCATAACCCATATTCCCCAAACCCCAACTAATAAACCTTAAACCCCAAAAATAGAAACGCATATGAATCATCCCTAATAAAAATTTTTAGAGGAAAAACATATAAAATAGATAAAAAAAATACATAAGATTCACTATAGCTAGTAAAAGTAGAAGACAAAAATACTTAATTCTATGATAAATCATATGTCGTTGGTGTCCCTCAATCATGGATCTCACCAATATGACATAAAACATATAAGATGTTTAATAGAACTACTTACAAAGAGGAAAAGAAAATAGATGAAGAAAGAATGAAAAGAGAGGAGGAGAATAAAAAATATGAATCAATAGAACAACTAAAAAGAAAAAGGCAATTAAAGAAACTAGAAGAAGAAATAATGGAAAATGGAGAATGGGTGAAAAATAGAGTATGAGAGATTAAAAAAATGCTAAATAATGAATTTATAGTAGTAAGTTTATTTTTACTATTTGATCTCAATTTTTTAAAAAAATAAAAAATTAAAAAGATAGCATGAAAAAGATATTTGTAGAATACCTGCAGAATAAAATACAACTGAAGGAAAGACAAGTGAAATTGAAAACATAATATATAAAATAATACATAAGATAATTAAACAACTGAATACATAAAATATACATAAGATAATTAAACAATTGAATAGAATTTAAAATTTATTAATGTTTGATTTTCAAACATAAATTGTATATTATTAAGACTAAGATAAGATTCAGATTCGGATAAAAATAAAAAATTATAAAAGTTATTATACATAAATTTAAAAATTATATAAGATAAAAATAAGAAAATTCATAAAAATTATAAAATATAAATATAAAAAATTTTCAAATATTGAAGCTGAACAAAGATTAAAATTTATCAGATTTAGTTATTTTATCTATTTACAGAAAATTTTTAATATTATAGGAGATAAATATAAAAAAGATAATAGATATTATAAGAAAATTTTAAAATAAGTTTAAAAACAAAATCTTAAAATAAATATTTTAATATATTCAATAGCATGAGGAATTAGAATGTGTCAAAATTGGGGATTCAATTGTATATATTATAGATATAGATAGATAGATATAAACCCTAAACACTAACCCCTGAATCCTTGACCACAAACCCTAAACCAAACCCATAACCCCTATTCCCCAAAACCCAAACAATAAACCCTAAATCCCAAAAAAAGAAACGTATAGGAATCATCCAAAGTAAAAATTTCTAGAGTGAAAAATATAAAATAGAGAAAAATACATAACATTCTTATTAGCTAATAAAAGTATAAGAGATCGAAAAATACTCAATTTTCAAAAAGAAATAATCATGTGTCGTTGGTGTCCTTTAATTATGAATCTCATCACCAATCTGAAATAAAGCACATAAGATATTAATAGAATTACTTGAAAAGGGGAAAAGAAAAGAGAAGAAGAAAGAACCAAAAGAGAGGAGGGGGTGAAAAATAGAGTATGGGAGATTAAAAAGAAATGCTAAAAACTAAATTTGCAAGAGAGAGAAAATATCTCACCTTTGAGAGGGGAGACTAATCAATACGGGGGAAAATTGTAAAAAGAGAGAGAAAATAATCAAAATAATATAAGAAAAAATAAATCAACTCTCACCTTTATGAATGAAGGCCAACTGATCTTATGAAAAAAAATTGCAAACGGAAAGAGAGCATAAAATAAAGGAGACTAGTCGATCCCATGAGAAACAATTGTACATAGAGAGAGGGAAAATAATCAAAATAATAGAAGAAAAATCATAAATCAAATGTCTGTGTTGGAAGCTTAAATTTTTCAACCATATAACTAGACATGACATTTTCATAACTATCACTATCAATGATTACATTGCATACCTTTTTTGGACAATCCACCAGGTGTGAAAAATGTTGCGTCATAACCAAGGATCTTCTTTCGTTGCTGTTGTGTAGACTACGACTAATTACTAAGAGTTCTCCTTGATCTGGATGGATTACTTCTTCATCAAACATTGGAGGACCATTAAATTCACACTGAACTTTTTCAGGTTCTTATTCTGATATTTCTTGAGTTTCTACCTCCTTGATGGTGATGACTCGACGATTTGGGTAGTTAGAAGCAACGTGTCCATACCCTTGACACTTGAAGCATTGGATTGTTTTGAATTTGGTTGATGGTTTGGGATTGGCTTCATGGGTTGTGGTATGATTGGTTTTGTTTGGATGAAGTAGATGTGAGGTTTTGGTTATGGATGAAGTAGTGGAATTATGGGAAATAATGGTTTGACAATAGGCCTTTTAAGAAGTTGATTTTCTATGCGTATGGCCAAGTTGATGACATCATCTATATCATCATAACGTTGGAGTTGGACAAGCTGAGAGATCTCAGGGTTTAGTCCACCAAGGTATCGAACTATTTTCTAATTTTCATTCTCGGGAAGGTCGTACTTCATCAATAATAACTCAAACTCCCTAGGGTAGTCCTCAACCGTCATGGCTTGTAGCTAGAGATTGTGAAGCTGCATGTAGTTATCTTGCTCAAAATGATAAGGCAAGAATTTACTGGTGAGCTTCTTGTGCATTTTCTCCCAAGTTCGGATTTTATCTTTTCCTTCTTGTTCACGCCTTTGATTCAAGTTCTCCCACCAAATAGAGGCATGTTTACGCAATTTGATGGCCACTATCTTCACTTTCACCTCTTCCGTATAGTGTTTCAAGTGAAACACTCATTTCACTGTGTGATCCTAGTTGATAAATTCGTGAGGATCTAATTTTCCTTCCAATTTCAGAATATCTGCTCTAATATCATTTCTTCAAAATGATATTCTCTTGGAGTGTCCACTTCTTGTGGAGGAAGAGTAGCTACTAGAATAAACATCGTTGTCTTCTCTTTGACGGAGCATTTCCCGCTGACTTGCGATCGTCTCTTGGAATTCTCAAATTTGTTTTTATATGTCTTCCCATTCAATAGCTCGAATGGTTATCTCAGTTGGTTTTTTGGGAGGCGTGATGAAGTTATTAGGGTTTTAAAAGGGTATTTTAGGTGGTTGATGGTAAAATTGTAATTTTAAGAAAATATGGAGAAAATGGTAATTGTGGGTGGTTAAGGGCAAACTGGTAAATCTAATAATGTAACGTCAAAAGTGTAATTTTAGGAAAGTAGGGGTAAAAATGTAATTTTGCAAGACTATGGGTATTTCTAAATTTGTAAAATTACAGGGGTTTATCTATAATTATGCAAAATATAGGGGGTGAAAATGTAATTTCAGAAAATACAAGGGCTAAACTACAATTTTTAAAAGTTTGAGGACATTTTTTGCAATTTTAAAACTTTTGGGTCAAAGTTGACTTTTGGTCAACCTTAACATGTGGCAAAAGGCGATCAGTCAACGATCACTTTTGGACACGTGGCATATTGTGAGTGGCTGAGCCTTTACACATGGCACTAACTTGGCTACATGTGGTAGCTTCAACCTTGGAAGGTAGATGCGGCACACAATAAATTTTCAGTAATCGTGTAGTACATACTCCTTTCAATAAAAGAGTGGTGGAGATAAAGAGTAGTGGACCCACAATACATGGTGGGTTGTGCCAATTAAAAGGAGTTTATATTTTTTTTAAAATAAACACTTGTCATTATTTGCAATGGTGTTGTACATATCATATTAATATCATAGATTTTTTTGGTGGATTACAGTTGTCGGCGCTTGGGTCACTGATGAAGGCGCGTGGGGGGTTTCTGGTCACGGGGATTTTTGATTCCCCATGGTTTTTGGACCTTTTGAGTACTTCTAAAAGGTTGTTTTGTGAGAAAAAACCTCTAAAGTGGTTTTTCGAAGGAACCCGAGATGACTTGGGTGAAGAAAAACTCACATTCACTCCTTTTTGCTAACCTAAGGGCGTAGAAGGGACTCAAACCTAGCTCTGAATACAAAATGGAAAATAAGCTAAGGGAAAGGAGAGGAAACTCTCAATTTATGTAATAAACTCAGTCAAATTTATTAAATCAATCTTGGATACAATAGGGTATTTATACTACTAATAGGAGAGCTAAAAATACATAGAATAATATATATATCTCTGTTGAATGTAGTTGGTAGTTGGGAGTGTTAGACAAGGACCTCTATGCTCAAGAGGGAGGGGGTGAATTGAGCTTTAAAACTTTTCACAAATCTTGTTGAAAACACAGAGCAATGCTTGAATATATAGTATTCAACTGAGATATGGAGCTTAATAGAGATGGATAATGAATGCCAAAACACAATTCAATGCACAAAATAAGAGTTTAATTAGGGTTAGAGAATATGACACCAAGATATATACTGGTTCGGACACAACACCTCCTTGTGACGTACGTCTAGTCTTCAAACGGCACCATAGAAACACTTATATTCAATCTTCAAATATATTACACACTAAGAGCACTCCCCACCATTGGATACCCGAACAATGTGCAAGAGCCTCAACTAGGGATACCCCACCCTAAATCAACTAGAAAGATACCTCACCTTCTCTCAAGAATTTACTTTAAGTTATTACAGGTTATGAAGCTCTCAAAAGAGTAGATAATACAACTTGAAGCACAATGAATATAGGCTCTTTGAAAAATATAATCAACAATATAAAAGATGACAAGAAAACCTTTTTGGAGACAAGCACAAATCCCTTTGATGATTATGAAAGAGAAAGAGAATAAGGAATAAATATCTTTTGAGTTGAATGATTGATTGCAGAGTTGTGTGGAATAAATGAGAGTCAAAGCCCCTTTTAAAGAGCATCAAAAACATCATCAGAAGCAGCCCACAACGTTCAGCATATTCGAATATAATGTTTCTGGATAACTTAAAGGAAAAGAGGGCACTTGGGTATTCAAATATATATTCGAATATGGAAACCCATATTCGAATATATATTCGAATATATGAATTCTGGACAAGTTGAGAGAAAGGAGACATGATGATATTCGAATATGGAAGTCCATATTCGAATATGTATTCGAATATTGAGCTCGGAATTTCAAATTTCCAAATTGAGCATCCTAATATTCGAATAGGTATTTGAATGTACCTCTAAGAAGGGACTTTACACATGAAGAACGAGTTAAGTGCAAACCCTAAAAACATTTTAAAACTTTGTCCAATCTAAAGCATCGTTTTCAAACTATTAGGAACAAGTTTATAAAATTTTAAAACACATTTGATTAAAAAGGCCTTAAGAATATGTTGATTTATTTTTAGAGAAACTTAATCAAATTTACAGATTTCACAATTTAAATCCTATATACGTTTCTTTGTTGTTTTCTTGATTATAACGCTTGATCGCTTGATGTCAATTAAGACTTGAATTACGGATGTTGTGGAATCATCAAAACTCCAATTTAGGGCAACTTAGAACATTTTCATCCACAGGGAGATAGGGGTTGGCTTCTATGATGAGCTTCCATTGTCAACAATAGTTGCTTGTGCTTCATAGTTTTTAGAAACTCTGTTTTTAGGCTCAGTTTGGAGTTCGGTTTGAGGTCTGATCTGGATCAATCAGTCTGAATGCTGACCATCAATTAGCATCCAATGTTCTCAGTAGCCAAACTTAAGGAACTATATTTTTCAAGCTGACCCAATTGGAGCTTATTTTCAAAGAGTATGGCTAGTCATGGCTAGTTCAGCTCCTTGAGCACTGTCCCTACATTCAACATCTTTTGATATAACATGTATGTAGCTTCCTAGTTAAGGGATAATTGGGATTGGAGGGTTTTGTATTGTTTTCAAGCATGCTCCTATTTAATTCTTTAAATAAAATCTTTTCTTGTTGCTGATAATATTTAGTGAAAACAATAAATCCCTCCCTTGGAGAAAAACGATTTGTTCTTCCACAGTTTGTCTTAACTCTTAAGTAGCATTTCATTGCATCTTAAAACATGCATTTTTGCAAACTATGGAGGCAGCTGCAATGAGGAGAAATTCAGCAGGTATATTTTACGAAATGCAGTTGTACTTAGCAATCTAACAGCAGTTCTTCGTCTAATATGTTGGTGACGTTCGAGATGATCAAAAGATTGACTCTGTGTCCTCAAATGTGAAGAGAATCTGAGCTCTGCTTCATATGATTTTCAAACATTTAGGTAGCTGTGCATGTGCTTTTGTCTTAGTTAACGATGACTTGATTGTAAAGAAGTTATGCTTTGTCATGCTTGAAAGCATGGGAAACAGAAAGTTAGAACAAAAGAGATGAGAAGCTTGGATCATAATAAATTTGACTTAATTGAATTTTGGTTAACTTTTGAGTAAATAGTGTGTTCAATGATTTTGATGATTGAAAACATGTAGAACTAATTACCAAGAGTAAAACTTTGATATGTCATGTTGTTTACAGTCGTACTATAGAAAAAGTTATAGAGCAATGCTCAATTACAAAACTACTGAGTGCAACATTTCGACCATGATCATCTCTGGATTGGATTTTGTCAGGTTTTGGGAAATTACTCCAATTGATCGATGTGAATGAAATGATTTCTTCTAAAATATTAAGGCTTGAACAGGAAGAAATACTTACAAACAAAAAGGATTGCTTAACTTATTGTTTTTTAAGATGTCAATAAGCCTAGCATTTCTTCAAGGTTTCAGTTTTAACATTGCTTATCTTATTGATTTTTCCCCCTAATTGTAGGCCTGCTAGGTTATATTTCCCCCCTAACCGATTTTTCCCTTAATTCTTTATGGCATGTGTTGTCTAAACTTCTATCTTTTTGTTATTCTTTTGGTCCCTACAAGGTAATTTTTTTAATGTTTTTAGGAGGCTTTATTCTTATATGCTATCAAAAGTTAAAAACCTTACCAGTAGCTTAAGACTTTTGGACAATTCATTTTTAACCGCCTTTCTGAGGTGCTTGACAAATGGCTTCTCAAGTAATTTCCTTGGTGGATATACAGAAGGACTGCTGAGTTCTATTGTAAAAACGGGTTTGTATGCTTAGTACCGATTTTTGGACAGTTGAACTTGGCTAATTATTTAGCCAACCTAATATAATAATAATATATACCTCCTTTCTGCATTTTATTTTTTAAATAAAAAACCCAATATATTATTGTTTTAACCCAATTGGCCAAAAGTTGACTAATTGAGGTTGGCCAAAAAATTTTATCATTGTATGCTAGTTCAATTCCTATTAAACTTGCATCCTACTTTTGTATATCTTTTTGTTGGAATTTCAAAATTGCAGAATCAATTCTAAGCATAATCATTGGAATGATTTAGAATAGAACCGAAAATTGAGCGAGAGAGAAAAGAGAAAACAAAACAGGAATATTCATTTCAATTGATTATAGAAAAACTGAATATAGGAAAAATACTTATTGAGTATTTACCAGACTAACTAACCTAAAATACTCTAATGATACAAAACATAAATGATACAGACCTATACAAAATGGGCTATGAATCAGAGAAATAACATAGGCCCAAAATACAAAAGGTGATAGAGAAAAACTAAGTTATATCATTTGACAAAATGCAAGGAGCGTTTTCTGTTTCCTCATGTGTTGACTTCAATACTCCCCGCATGTTGTGGCTTAGATGTTGAGAACCCTCAATTTGTCAAAGTTTTCTTTAAATTTTCCAAGAAGAAGCCCTTTGGTAAATATATCAGCTACTTGATCTTTAGAAAAGACATACAACAAATGTATTAGCCCATAAACCATCTTCTTCCTAATGATGTGACAGTCTACTTCGAGATGCTTTTTTTTTCTCATGGAAGGTTGGATTCTTGGCAATGTAGATCACAGGTTCACTATCGCAATAAACAGAATAGGGACAAGGAATTGAAAGCTGTAATTCCTTACAAAACTATTGTAGCCATTGGAGTTCACAAGTTAGTGAAGCCAAGGCTCTATACTCTCATTCTAAAGATGACCTTGATGGAGTTTCCTGCTTCTTTGATTTCCAGGATTTTAAAGATGATCTTAGAAAAACACAAAATCCCTTGACCAAGTTTCTTGTTGCAGGGAAGGTTTCCTAGTTAGCATCTGAGAAGGCTGTTATTTTGAGTTGGTTCTTTGTAGGGTAGAACAAACCAAGGCCTAGAGCATTGAGCATTCTTTAAATATCGAACAATTCTGAGAGCTGCTTGCATGTGAGGAACCCTTGGGCAGGAGACATACTGACTTAGCTAGCCCATGGCATATCATATATCTGCCCTTGTGGATGTGAGATACAATAACCTTCCAATGATCTTTATGTATGATTTTGGATCTATAAGTAAAACACCCTCATCAGCAGATAACTTATAGGAATTATCAAAAGGGGTTGAAGCTGGTTTACAGCCTAAAAGTCCACATTCTGTTAACAAATCTAAATAATACTTCCTTTCATTTATTAAAAGACCTAATTTAGATTTAGCAATCTAAGACCCATAAAATATCTAAAATTTCCTAAATCTTTTATACTTAAAGAAGTATCTAGAACAAGTTTAATATAGTTTATTTCATGAAGCTAGGCTATTTCCAGTTAACACCATATCATTCACATAGATAAGCAAAGCAATAAATGAAATGGAATCATGTTTAATAGATAAAGATTAATATGAAGAGCATTGGATGTATCCAATATTAGTGAAGATTTTAGTCAGTTTGAAATTCCATTATATGCTTGCTTGCTTGAGGCCATATATAGACTTGTGCAACCTGCAAACAAAATTCTTGTTAGAAATAATAGAATAGCCAGGAGGTAAGGTCATATAGACCTCTTCCTCTAAATCCCCATGTAAAAAAAAATTATTTACATCTAATTGATGTAAATACCACCCTTTACATGAAGCAATATCTAAGAGAAAATGAATGGTGGTCATTTTTGCTACAGGAAAGTATGTCTCAGTGAAGTCTAATCCTTCAGTTTGGGTAAAATCCTTTGCCACCAGCCTTGCTTTGAGCCTCTCAACACTCCTATTAGCGTTGTGTTTAACTTTGTAGACCCATTTACAGCTTATAGGGTGCTCACCATGGGGTAAGGTAACAAGTCTCCATGTCTTGTTGGTATGAAGAGCAACAAGCTCCTCATCCATTGCCTTCATCAATATATCAGATTGAGCTGCTTCCTCGTAGCTTTTAGGATCTTAAATAGAAGAAATTTTTTTACAAAAAGATGAATAATCATGGGAGCAATTAGAAAGAGGTAAATAAGAGGAGATAGGGTAAAGACAACTCCCTTTAGCAATCTTTGCAGATGAACCAGAGGAAGGAAAATTGCAAACATAATCCCTGAAATAGTCAGGAGCGCTTTTTGTCCTAGAGCTTTTCCTTGTGCCTTCAAATTCAAGTTGGTGAGTTGAGACCAAAGGTTATTGTGTGATGTCCCTTTCACTACCACGGCTATCCAATGCGTGTGAGAGAGGTGTTGGAGCAGCTTCCAAGGCAACAACAAGGTTATTAGCCAGCAGGGTAGCAGGCCTATCAATATGTTGGGCAGCTGGCAGCAGGGATTAGGCATCTAAAAAATTGTTGTTCATGTGAAGACCATCAGTTAGTCACTCACTGGTTAATTTATTTGTACTTGCACTAGAAAAAGTTGTTTTAGCAGAAAAAGGCATTTTCTTCTAATAGAAGCAAATCTTTCTTGATACAATAAAATTTTTGCCTTCAATATTATATAGCACATAGCCTTTGGTACCAGGCTTAAGACCAACAAAAATGCATTTAAAAGACCTTTTATCCAGCTTTTTCCTATTAGAAGTTTTAGTGCATGAGTAAGCAAGGCATCCAAACACACACAATTTAGATAAATCAAGTTTACAGCCCTACAATTTTTCATAAGGAGATATGATTTTAAGAAGAGGTGTAGACAACATGTTTTTTATGTGCATAGCATATTTAATGTCCATAGCCCAGAATTTCTTAGGAAGATCTGAATGGAATAAGTGCGCTCTCCCAACATTTAGAATATTTTGATGTTTTCTTTCAGCAATTCCATTTTGTTGGGGAGTCTCTATGTTGACCAAAAGGTCAAAGTGTATGTTTTGACGTGACAAACCTGCAAGTGTTCATAAGGAGGTTTCTTTTCAAAGGTCGAGAAGTGTTTTGATAAGACAAACTTTCAAGCCAAGTGACAACCATCAAAGGAAGCAATGAAGCAACAAAGGTTCTCAAGATATTGACAAAGCTTCTAAGTATCAAGACCTTTCAATATGATAAAGTTCTTAAAGAGCAACAATAAAGATAAACGATATTCAAGTATCAAGTGCACTCATGAAAGATGAAGACCTTGCTTGTTTGTGTGCTTGGTTGTTAGCCTTTTTCTTAGGTTGTGTGTTTCTAGTTTATCTTTTGATGTATTTGGTGTTCATTTGCTATGCCTTAATTGCTTTCTTGATAAGTAATTTAGAATAGCTTTAAGAGTGTTGAATGAACCCCAATCAACCCTATCTAACATGCATTGCATCATGCTTAAAGGATTTGAAAACTCTCTATTCATTGCATTCAAAGCTAAAGCATTTTCCTTCATTTGAACAAAGATTTTTAAGGTGTTCTAAAAGTGTTTTCAAATGGTTATGATTATTGGTTTTATCTTAGAACATGTTAGGAATGTTATTTAAAGTGTTTTTAAAGTCATTGAGCACATCGATGTACAGAGGGAGTACATGCATGTACATAGTTCAAATTTTGCTGTTTTGGAAAAACTGTGTGCAGTAGGGTGAAAACCCTTGTGCACATTGATGATAGGATGTGTACATCAATGTACACAAGCCAAAACTTGTTGTTTTTGCTTCTCTGCACCCTAGGGGAGAAAAATCACTATGTACATCGATGCAGACTTGTTATACATCGATGTATAGCTATTTGAAACCCTATTTAAAGAGGTTTTGGGTTTTGGAATCTAAAGAGAACAATCAATTTTCATTTTGCAAAAAATTGAGTCAGAAAAACACTTTCCAAAAATCTCTCCTAGGTTTTCTAAGTTTCAAATTCATGAGGGTTTCATCTACTAGTTGATTGATTCATGAAAGTTTAGGGTTTCTTCAAGATATATCATCATCATTGCATGATTCATCCAGTTCTTTTGTAGGGTTGATTCAATTGCTCAAGGCTATCAATTCTAACAAGTTTAATTCATCAAGAAGGCATCATTGAAGAGCAATTGAAGATCAATCAGGTGTATTCCTTCCTTGCTTCTAATTTGTGTTTTTTTTATGGTTTTGATTCATTGTAATTTTTTTTCTTTGGTATAAGTCCCTGTGTTTTGTCTCACTATTTGCTTACTATCTTGCATTAGATTGTGGACACTCATCACACAGATATTGGCAACTTAAATATTATAATTGAACCTAACAAAGGCAAGGCAAACGTTTAAAACTTGTTCACTACATTGATTTTACCTCAATACCAATCTATACCTTGCATTGCAATCCTTTAAGAATATTCTCACATCACTCCATCTCAACGGATTTACAATCTTAAAATAGCTTCTGTGCGTAAAGTTTGAAATTTCATACCTACCTAATTCAAACCCCCTCTTAGGTAGAGTACACACTATCCTATCCCACACTCTATACAAGAAGTCTCATGTAATATGCCTTTAGAACTATAGAAATCATGAAGCATAAACTCTTTGCCATTATCACTTCTAATTCTTTTTAAACTAACAGAGAATTGCTTTTCAATAGTGGTTAGGAAATTGGGTAAAAGAACTTTGACGTCTGATTTGAAATGTATCAAATGAATCCAAGTAAACCTAGTGTATTCATATCCACCATGTTATTACACCTCATCCAAACCTCATAGAAATCGTCCGTTGGTGGCGGCTGAGGCAGCGATACATCGAGAAACCAATGCTTGTTCTTGGAGAACATAGCGACATGCATAGTGTGGGCCCAAGAATGATAGTTGCGTTCATTGAGAAGAGGGGTGACAAGAACAAACACTGAGTTCTCATTTGGATGAAAAAAATAGGGATTGTGCGGATTTACTAAGTGATCCGATGAAGAAGACAAAGAATCCTTCAGAGTCACCATGTGAATCGAAGGGGCAAAAGAAATAGCAGAATTTACAGAAATAAGAAATAAGGGCGAAAGAGAAAGAGGATCTTACTGGCTCGGGATACCATGTTGAAATTTCAGAATTGCAAAATCAATTCTAGGCATAATCACTATGAGGATTTAAAACAGAACAAGAAATCGAGCGACAGAGAAAACAGAAAACAGAAAAGGAATGAATCATTTATCTAGAGTTACCCTTGAGTTCATAGTTTGGTGGACTCATTATTATGAATCTTTGGAGCTTGGTTTTAGAGAGCAAGAATGAGCTTCTAAATTGGATGCTTCATTTGTGCAATACCCCTTCATCAAAAACAAATGTACTCGTATTGAAGAAATCTAAAAATTTGAAAAGTTCTTCAAAACAACCTACAACCCCTTCACCGTGTTTATGCTTTTTTCTAAGGCCAAAAGTAGGAGAAGTATTTGAAATGTTTTCTAAACTATGAGAAAGACACTACAAGAATGTGTTGAAATAGCCTCGAAAATTTAGCGACGGCCCGAAACTGTCGCTAATTAGCGACGAAAATTTAGTAGTTAGCGACGGAGTAAACATTTTTATTAATTTTTTAATATTTTTAGTAGTTTGCGACGGTCAAGGCCATCGCTAATAGAGGCCCTTAATTATTTTTTTTCGGTCAAAAAATTATTTTAATTTAGAAAGTTTGTTTGCGACGATCCTTGGCGTCGCTATTTTGCGACGGTCAAGGCCGTCACTAAAGGAAACATGTATCTTTTTTTCAGAAAACTGTATTTTTTTTATTTAAAATTGGTTTTTTGCGACGGTCCTTGCCGTCACTATTTTGCGACTGTCAAGGCCGTCGCTATTGGCGGTCCACTTAAATTTTTTTTTTTAGGTAGCGACGGTATATACCGTCGCTTTTTGGGTAGAATGTGATTAAATGAGCGCCATTCACCTTGACCCTATCTCTATTTCTTATCTCCAAAACTTCTTCTCTCCACACAAAACACAACCTCACACTCACCCAACCCCATTTCTTCTCCAATCTCACTATCTCCAACCTTATTTCTTCATCTCCATACCCAAATCCTCCATATCCAAGCTTTATTTTCCTTTCCTCCTTCCAATCTCACTCCTCTCCCCTTGCCTCTCTCTCCTCCACGCACTCTCTCTCTCCACCACCAACCACCACGCACTCTCTCCCTTCAACACCAACCACCACGCCATCTTATCCCTCCACCACCAACCACCACGCCATTTTCTACCTCCACCACTCTCCACCAAGGTCTCTCCCTCTCTCCACCAAGGTCTTTCTCTCTCCACCACAAATGATCCCTCTCTCCACCTAGGTGAGTTATTTTTATTTTTTAATTTTAATTTGTTAATTTTATAATTTATAGGATTTTTTGTTGAATTTATGTTAATTTTAGAATTTATATGAATTTTTGTTGAATTTTAAGTGATTTTAGAATTTATATGATTTTTTGTTGAATTTAAGTGATTTTAGAATTTTTGTGGAATTTATATGAATTTTTGCCATAAAGGTTAAATTATGTGAATTTATGGAATTGTTAAAGTAAATATAGAAATTATGTGAATTTTAGAATTTATATGAATTTTAAAATTTATGTGAATTTTTACCTTTATGTGGATTTATAGAATTGTGAAAGTAAATATAGAATTTATGTTGAATTTATGTGAATTTTTGCCTTTATGTCAATTTATGTTCAATTTATGTGAATGTAAGTTGGATATATGTGAATTTTTGCCATTATGTGAAATTATGTTGAATTTATGTAAATTTTATAATTTATGAGAAATTGCAATTATGTTGGAATTTGTATGTGAAATTGTAAATAATGTAGAGTATAGAGTAGTAGTTAGAAATTTAACTTTTAATTTAAAATTCTAATGTGATATATATGCACTTGGAATATATAGTAGAGTAGAAATTGATTTAAAAGTGTTGTTGTAGTTTGTGTTCCCTTTTTTGTTTGGAGATTGCGTAGTGCAGTTGGATATTGCTTGGAGCTTACGATTTTTGGTTTTTGAGTTTGAAGTAAGTAGCTGAGTAGCCTAACTTGTAATTAATGCTGAACTTATAAGTAACATAGGATTTGAACCCTAGGTTAGAGGTAAAATAATTAATTAGCGACGGCTTTTGGCCAGTTAGCGACGGTAATGTCCCTCGCTATATCCCTGCATTCTTGTAGTGAGAGGAGAACTATGAAGCGCTGAGGGGAATTGAAGTATGTATGTGAAAGGGGAGAATTCATAAATGTCTATTTGTCTCTCTAATAAATGCCTATCTAACTATTTCACATGTGTCTTCTTGAGAATTAAGTCTAAGTACAACATTTCAAGTGGATTGAAGGTTGTCATCATCAAAAAAGGAGAGATTGTTGCACTTATTATTTAGATGAAGACAAACAATGAGAGATAAAGCTTCTTGAAAGGACAAAGATTTTAATGAAGACAAATAGTAAGAGATAAAGCTCCTTGATCAAGAACAAAGAAAGATCAGAGTTAAGACTTGTATTTGTCTTGTATTGTGTTGTGTTTATGTTTGTTAGGGTTTTAATGTAATAGTGTTCAATTCTATGTGTATGTGGTGGATATGCTCTAGAACTAGGGTTTTAGTTTCTCTTGGATGCCTTAGAGGTTCATGCATGGTTAGAATTGTATTTTAGATTTTTATTGTCATGGTTTATGTTAGGTGCATGAGCATTGTTTGAAAACTTCTTGGTTGTTGCAAAAAATAGGGCAGGAATCACTTCCCCCAAGCTTGGAATCTATTCCCTTATGTTCCATTGAGGAATTGCCTTGGAATTGATTCTCCCTTGCTAGAATCAATTCACCTATGTTCTACAACGGGTTCCAAGGGTGTTTTACCCCCTTAGTAATAAATTCCACTAGTCCAAAAACACTATATCAACCATAATAATCAAATGTTCTGTATTAAAGAGATCTGAGTTATTCTATGTGTTGATGAAGTACATGTCTTCATCTTTGAGTGAATTAGGCTTGCTTCTGTAACTAATATCAGCAAGATATATGTCTTCTTATCTTTGGTGATTAGGGATGCTTCTTTATCTTTTGTCACTAAGGTCTATCAAAACACTTTGGTGATTGTTTGCAGCACTTTGGTCTAGTTTCACATATTTGTTTCAAATTGCTCTCTATCTGTATGATGTCTTTAAGAATTCTTTGAGTATGTCTTAGAGCTTTCATTCCACACCTAAATAACTTTTTTAGATACAAAGACATATCAGATTAACTTTAATTTTTATGGTTTAGCAATGAATTTATTAATATTGTAACATGAGTCTGGTCTCACTACAAAAAATCCCAATGAATTTATTAATATCATAACATGAGTCTAATCTCACTACAAAAAATCCCAATTATATATAGAGGAGGTTGTTTTCCAACGGTGATCAAAGTTGTAGAGACACCTGCACTTGTTGAGGATTGTTGCAATCGCCAAAGATTTATTGACAGTCTCGAGGGGAAATATTATAAATAACTGTTAAACTTATAATATAAATTAGTTTATGCGTGAACAACATCAGATTTAGTATTGTAGTGTAGTGGTACGAGAGCGTCGCCTTGATTCTTGGGACCAAGGTTTGAGGCCTGGTTGTGGTATTTTTGTGTTCATAACGTTGACATTACCATCCGTGAAGAAACCTCGAATAAACATTTTCCTTGCAATTTCTAATACGAGTTCCCCTGGTTAACCAATACAACCGAAAACGCGTTTGTGGTGGACGAATTGGCTGCGGTTGCGCAAACCACAGGTAAATCCTTTGCAGGCAGTTTTAACCATTGGTAAAGAAAAAAATAACCGCTGCTAAAACTAGTTTGTCTTCTAGTGTCTTAGGGTTTTGACTCAACATGTACATGGTTAACTGGATACTCCCTCCATTCCTAAATATAAGCCCCTAAAAAAAGTTATTGTTCCTTTTTATAAGCTCCCCAACATAGGAAACTAGGACATTTATTGTGATCTTTTTTTACCTTAATAAAGATAGAGGAGATTGATTTTCAAATAGAAGTGAATTTTAAATAGGGATAAATTTAAATATTTATGATAATTTTTAAAGTACTAATATATTTTTTAGATGGTAATACTTTTCTTAATATATATGATGTTTTTTTAAAGGGTTTATAAGTAGAAATAGAGGAAGTAATATCTTTGCAAGTACACGGTCTCCTCATTTTGTCACAAAACCGCTTTGACAACTCCAAAAGACAACTTCAAGTTAACAATTTCAATGCGGATATTATATCAGAGGCAAAGTAAAACCCAAAAGTTAGAGGTAAACAATATTTAATAATGAAAGAATTTATCATATAGTGCTTGACTTCGCAAGATTTATTCACGTTAATATTTGACTTCGTAAGTTTTGATCACATTAGTTATCGACTCTTTTTGCGGTGTAAATAGGTTTTTCATATTTTATTTTTGTGATACAGTTTAGTCTCTATCGTTAGTTTACAATTGAAACTGTTGAGTTGTTTGACTAAATTGAACTTTTGAAAAAAACTCAACTAAATTATATTTTTAATAACAAATACATTGACTTATATGAATAGTTTTTAAAATTTTAAGAATTAATATGAACTAAAGTTAATAATATTTATTATAAATTAACAACATTAACTAAAATGCTTCACAGAATAAAAAGTCAAGTATTTATTTACACTGCCAAAACTATCAAAAACTAGTACAAAGAAATCTTACAGGAGGACTAATATTTCCCATCACTCATTTAATAATTAATTTGTTGTACCATTGGATACGCAAACTTCAAATATTTAACAAATGGTGACTATAAATGTACCTTCATCATCTAGTTTTCTGTCATGATAAAGTAGCTATCCCACTTACATTTAATTTAAAGAAATGAAAGTGTAAATACCTTAAAGTCCAACTTGGATTCATATTCGCAAGTCACTGGACTTTGAACTCAAATATTTTAGTGACTTTGAAGACTTGTTTCCTGAATCTAAGACATAATCATGTCAAATTTGTGTGACGTGGCCCTACAATGCGCGAATGGGGTTACCCTTCTCATTAACCATGTTTGAAAATCATATCCAAGTAGTTTTGGCTATGGTCCCATATGATTATGAACACTATTTTGGTGTTGATAGAGGTTATTAAATCCGATCCATTGCTGAGTTTACACATCCATAATTGGACTTACATCCCAAGATATGTTAATTTAATTGAACGGGCGTATCAAATAAATTAAACAACCATCCATATCATCATAAACGTAATTTAATTAGTTATCAAGTTCTTTGATCGTCTTTTTTTTATAAGCAAAAGTATATCTATTAGAGTTCGAATTGAGGAATTGTTACTCAAAGTTGCACTCGTCAACTACTAGTGACGGAACTTGAACAAAAATCTTGGAAGGCCCAAAATTAAATTAAAATACGTAATCTATATAAGTGTCATTGTGTCAAAGCATGGAATCATGGATCCATAACACCAACTACTCTATGATTACAAATTTTTAATATTTCACTTTCAACACTACAATAGCAAACTAGGAAAGATTTTTTTTCTTTTTTGCCACCCTTAGGATGAGACTAATCTCGTTCGCACTGTGTGGCTGGCGCTAGCCTCCGAAAATTTGTCATAGGTGGGATTCGAACACGGGACCTCCTGTTGTGGATCGTCGCTCCTATAAACTTAGCGGGGCCTTACACCGCTAAGCCAATCCTTGGGGTTTAAACTAGGAAAGATTTGAAAAGTTGAAACAATAATAATACATATTGCTTGCAACTTGCAAGAATTGCAATCCTGCTTTGCACTGCAGTTTCGTTGTCTTTTCGGTCACGCCTCATGAAGAAGAAGGGTAATCGGTGGACAATAGAGGAATAGATGGTTCATTTTCTAGAAAGCTTTTACAGAAACCTTATAGGATAAGTGATGAGAATCAAGAAAGATACTATTTGAATATTTTTAATTAGTTTGCAATTAATAATAGGCCATGTTGACCAATGTTTATTATTATGTTTGAATTTGATATGTTTTAATTATGGTAGTAATCGATCAAGTTTAAAGGTAATAATTTACCATAAATAAGCAAAATTTGAATTTGACATTTATGAATATTATAACCTATAAATATAATTGATTTATATCCTAATTAAAATATATCATACCCTCATAAAAATATATAGAATCCTAATAAATTATGACCTACATGGCTTATTATTAATTGCAAGAATAATTGAAATTAAATCTTCCAAAATCTTCCTTGATTCTCATCAAGAAGTTTTGTATCAATTATAATAATATTTTTTTATACCTCTTTTCTCTTATATTTATTTTACAACTTGTTTTTTTATCTTTTTTTCTCTTTAATTTTTGTCTAGGTTATACCAATAAACAATAATAGTACATAAAGTACTGGCTTTATTTTTTTATCACATCACTTTTTCTCTTCTCAATTTTTTTTCTTTCTTTCCCATCCTATATGCTAGTGTAAAAATATGACACTTTAATACTACTAGACATATACGCATATGTATATAAAAATAAAATAAAAATCTTTTTAGGGGGCAATAGCCCCCTTGTCTCTTAAAAGGCCCTTCCCTGCCAGTCACTAGATCAACCAGTTGGATGCAAGTTCTTTGGTCGTCTAATTAATTAAAAAAGAACCTAGCTAAGTTTATGATGATTAATTGATTAGCATAATGAATGAATCACCACTATCATCTTCAAAATTTCAGCGAATATCATATGAGTCCTCAAACTATGAAAGTATACAAGTAAGTCTTCAAACTTCTAGGGCATTTGTCACGTTGGTCCTTGGAGTCAATTGGTTGGTGTTAAAGTTGACAGAAGGGCCACATGGCACATTAAATGCCAAGTAGAACCTCCACTTGGGCATTCTGATGCTGATGAGGACAAATTATATTTTCCTCCACTTCATATGGGTCACTAAACTTTCCTTCCCTTCTTATGAGTCCCTAAACTTTAATCCTCTTTGTATGAGTCCCTAAACTTTTTCGCCTTCTTATCAGTCCTAAACATTTGTAACCCTCTCCCAAAGGTTTTCTTCCTCAACCGTATTAAAGTGTCCTTGCATCCTCTATAAAGGGTCTATGTACCCAAAACTCCATTACACCATTTTTTGCAGCCACCTCTGAAACTCGCTAAGTTGAAGGAAACAAAAGATACATGATGGGCCGGAACATTGAATTTAGTTCTTGTATTGGTGGTTCAAGGTAAGGAGGCTCAGAACACCAAAGAAGCCATGGGGGTGTATAGCTTCAACTTGCACGCTAAGGAGCACCCTATTGTCAATTGTGGGTTAACGACAGTATGCCTTAATTCCAAAACCTAAAAAAATACCGGCACAAAGTTCTACACCTGTCCAATGCCAAGTAGGGACCTGCATTACTGTTACAATAATTTATATTGGTTCCCTTATATTGTAGTGTACATCGAATTATTCCATATATATCAATCAGGTTTAGGACACATACTTTATGCATATTAGATATGAAAGTCCATTCATTATCCTTGTACCATCCTAGATCTTGGTGAAACAAAATTCGTCCCTACCCATCACGTATCTATTTTCTACAACTTAGCAAGTTTCAGATGTTACAAAAATTGTGGGATTGAGTTCTGGGTGCATGGACACTTTATAGTTGTTGCAAGAACCTTCTGTTATTTTTGAGGAAGAAGGAGACCTTTGGGAGATGATTATGAACGTTTAGGAACTGATATGAAGGGAAAGAAAGTCTAGAGACTCATATGAAGGGGAGGAAAGTTTTGGGACTAATATGAAGGAGAGGAAAGTTTACGGATTCATATGAAGGAATCATAATATAACCTGCTCTAGTCAGCTTCAAGGAGTCCAAATAGAGGTATCACATGGAATTTAACCTGTCGTATGATACTTTTGTTAACTTTAACACCAACAAGTTAACCCCGGGGACTAACGTGACAAATGCTCTAGAATTTGGGGACTTTTTGGTATATTTCAATACTTTGGGGACTTATATGATGGTGCGCTAAAAGTTTGACGATGAAAGTGGTGGTTCACTCTTAGCATAATTGTTAATTACATTCACAGATAAATGAGATATTAACACATTATATTTGAAGGAGGGTACATGTTACAATAATCACTTTGGAAAGTGATTATATTTGAAGGAGGGTACGCATGTTGCAAGAATTACTTTGAAAAGGTGGTGATGTGTACCAATCTTAAGACTAGTTCACAGTCATAAAGTAAGGAGATTATCAAGATAGAAAGTATTGAATTGTGCACTCCCGTGATGTTCAGAGGTTTGTCTGATGATGCTCCAAGGGGTGGGGTATCTACAAGAACTTCGATGCTTAAGTCACTATATATTAGGCCTAGAGTTTTTAAGTATGAGTGATAAGGATTTCATACTTAAGTTAGGTTGACCTATGGCTATATATAATAGAGTCATTAGGTTTATAATTACACACTTACATATTATGCATTTGGTGGGTTTGGGCCTTAAGTGTGAACTCGATGAGGCCTATAGCTGATGTATTTGGATCCATCAGCATTCTTGATCATGATGAAATGAGATGAGGGATCAACCGAGATGATAAATTTTGATTTGGCTTAGGGGACTGGGATAACAGTCCACAATAGGTGGAATGTTGCTCTTAAGACATAACTATGTGAGCTGAAGTGAAAGCCGTATTGCCTAACTTTGTCTCTTGACCCCACAAAAATTGAACACAATTTAGTTTATACCTAGAACTAAAAATGAGTTAAGTCAAGTCTAACAGTTAGACTCTAACTTACCTCTGCTTGACTGATTAAATAAGAATTTACTCAAGTCAGCATCCAATCAAGTTTTTTATAAGGTAATTTTTTCAAGTGGGATTTAGATCGTTTGAATTTCATGAAGTGTTTGGTTCACCTTATGAACTCCCTAGCTAAAGTTCTCAACCTTCCAAAATTGTCATTTACTTCTTCTTTTTTTCAAGTGTAAGAAATATTAAAATACACGATAAAAAAGTTGAAATAATTTTCTTACAAATTGAAACTAAAGTGGAAATTTTGAAAAGTTAAAACTTAAAGTAGTCGAAACTTATATATTAAAACTAAAACAGTAATTTATTAAAAAATTATATATGTGTTTATCTATTTATTTATTTGTCGAGTAGTTCAGGAACCAAGAGAATTAAAATTGTGTTGGTCTCAAGTTCTGATCATTTTGTTTGCGAACTTCATTCTTATCTCATGCACAACTCATTTCGCTTTTAAAATCAAACTCATTAAACTAATTAACGAGTCCAAATTTGAATTCTTATGAAGTCAATTTGGTTCATTTCCAATTTTAGTTTTACTTTATATTATAATAATAGGATATTGGGCTTATTAGGCCTTAATTGGGCTTGTTTTTCTGTTACCATCCTTATTATATTATGTTACATATTTACTAGTTTTGCTATGCTAGTTAGCTTAGTTAGTTTTTGTTAGCTCTACTAGTTCACTAGTTAGCAATATATTTAGCAAAAACTCTTTTACATTCACAATTTAGTTGATCTATGAAATAATGTTGAACTCTATTTTCTCTACTTCATTACTTGTTTATTGTTCAAGCAGTGTGATACCTAAGATGGTATCAGATCTTTCATAGAGCTCTGGTCTATCGAAGGCGACTTTGCTACAATTTTAACTCCCCCTTTGTTCTGATCAACCAGGGAAAACTCTAGCCAAAATATTTCCACAAACCACATCTCAGATCATCTAGTGAATCATTCAAATCCTCTTTTTCTTCATCCCGGTGAGAATCCTCTGTTTGTCCTTGTCACACCACTTCTCACAGGAAGAAATTACCATGATTTGGATCAATGACATGATTTGTGCTAATCTAAGAACAAGGAATCTTTCCTTCTCCAACACATACTGATCCACAATGCAAAGCTTGGCGATGTTGTGATTGTATGGTTAAATTTTGAGTGATGAATTCTATGATGAATCTAAGTGCTTGATCCATCAGCTGGTTTGATACTTATGCCGAAATTTGGGCCAACCTTCACTATCACTTTTTTCATGGCGATAAATTTTGAATTGTCGATCTGCAAGAGATCCAAGCATGTAAACAAGGTGATTCCATTGTATCTAAGTACTTTACCATACTCAAAAACTTTTGGAAAGAAATGGAAATATTTAGATTTGCTTTGGTTTGGCATGCAACTCTCTCTATTCATGTGCCATCTTGCTCACTGTTAAGAAGGAGCGAGAAAATGGCTATATCATCAAGTTTATTCGTGGACTCAAGAAAAGAGTTTGCTTCAGTATGCCCACAGATCATGATGATGGCTCCAATGCCTTCTATATCAAAAAAATATCAATGGTTCTTGAAAAGGAGTGAGAGTTTAGATCTCCCATTCCACCTTATGTTCTCAAAGTATCCAAAGTTATAATTCATACCAATTTCAATGATGAAAATGCCAAACCTCCTTCCTTTGATCGTTGTGGTCAAAGCATCGTTTGTGGTGGTGTCCGTGCTGGAAGAGGTGGAGGTGGTCGAGGTACTAAGCTATGTACATATTGTAATAAAAATAACCATACCTTTGATACTTGCTTCTTCATATATAATTTTCCTACTTGTTATAAGACTGAAAACAAGGGAAATTCTCCTAGTACTAAGCTATGTACACATATTTTGCATCAGTTTAGCAGACGCAAATCACCTCGCATACTTAAATTTTGGCACCATAGCGTTAAAACTTTTTGACGACCAAGCATACACAAATATTACTGTCGGCCAAGCTGCCATGAATGCATAACTAAATGTCTCATTTCGTTCCCATCCATTTTCTATCAGCACAAAATTTTCGCAGCAAAATGAGGGATTTTTAGTAGTGTCCTAGGACATTGTTAGCACCTATTATGAAATGTGGTGCGCTCCACTTCTGATCATTATCTTAATTTGTCGGAAGAGCAATGACTTTTCCACCACAAAGTCATAAGATTCTCCTTGGGTCTGAGGTATTATATCTACCAACTATGGTGGTGTATTGTCGCCTGAACCATAATAGAAGCCTTGGTATTATTATGAGCATAAGATCCACGAGGGGGACAAGCTATATATAGTGCAGAGCTATGCTTCGACTAACATTATATTATCCAAATACATTATATAAAAATGAAAAGATCTAGTCATAAATTCCCATTGATTGTTTGAGAGCTTGAGAGATGAGAGATAAAGTAGTGAGAGAAGAAGCGGAGAAAGTGAGGGAGCGAGAACGTCAATCTAGGGTTGGGAATGGGAAGGAAGAAAAAGATAGGAGGTTTGAAAGTACTGGTGAAGGATGGCCGGTTTTTACAAGAAGAACGAAGAGACGTAGAAATGTGGCTTCTAAGGTTCTGGAAAGGAATCTTCTTGATAAAACAAACATCGGTTTCAATGGTCATCTACGTAAAGTCCAAGCTATGTCTATCACCTACTTCTTTAGTAACTTCCTTAGTAAATTTAGGGTAAAGGAGATTTGGTCCATTTTTAGGCGCTACGGTCATGTGGTGGATGTGTTTATTCCACGAAAAGTCGCTGCGTCTGGCTCCAGGTTCAACTTTGCACGCTTTGAAGATGTTGAGGACATTGAGGAGTTTGAAAAGTATCTAGGATCAATCCCGATTGGCAACATGAGATTGTCAGTAACCATTTCTAAATACAACATGAATGCTTAGTCAAGGCTTCACCAATCCATGAATAAGTTCCAACCAGTGTTTAAGGCGAAGGTTTGCTATGTTCAAAAAGGGAGATCTTTTGCTGATACTCTGGTGAAGAAGAAATCTGAGGTGAAGGAATTTCGGAAGGAAGTGAATGGGGTTGGAGGTAGTTTTCAGGACACTGTCCCGAATTCCAAGGCCAAGAGTGGAGATGAACATATTGGGCTCCACTGCACTATTACAAAGTTGACGACAACCTAGTTTCTTTGTTTAAGACGGCCATAGTGGGGATGGTCTGTTGCAATGATAGTTTATTTTCCCATGATAATAGGCTTATTTCTATTGGTATTTTATCAGTTAAAGTCATTGCTACGGGTCCAAGTTATGTACTGTTACAAGCTTTGGATGGCCAAAATATGGAGGAAATCATTGAAAATGCTAAGAAATGGTTTGAAACTTGGTTTGAGAAAATTGTCCCCTGGCATGCTGGTTTGGTGCCTGTTGATCCTCTTACTTGGGTCAGATGCTGTGTTATCACTTTAAATGTATAGAATGACTAATTCTTCATATCTTTAACACTCCATTGGTAATTTTTTTAAGACAGATGAAAATACAAGGTCAAAAATAAGGTTTGATGTGGCAAGATTTTTAATTAGAACGTCAATTCTGGATCCAATAAGTAAAGTTTTTTGTGTTAAGATAAAGGATCGTGTATTTCAATTTCGTATGGTGGAAGAAGTATTTGGAGATCGTCTTTTCAGATTGAGGGAGGGGCTTGCAAGAACATCAATGACTCAGATGATGATTCAACGTCATCCTTTTCATAATAGGATGATGATCCGGTTTATTCCTTCTTTGAGGGAGATGCTGAATAGGATGGTTTCTTCCAAAAAGAAGCTGAAGAACAGTTGGCTTCCTCAGGTTTTGATGATGATGATGGTTTCTTGAAGGATGAAAAGGCATATTCAGAGGTGGGGGTGTTGGCCAATGAGGAGGCTTCTAAAAAGGCGGTTTGCAGGTCTCCAATACTTTGTCTCTCACAGGTGGGGTAGGAGGAGTTAATTTGCATTCACCACAGAGAGCAAGTTAATATATTGGGCTAGGATGATGTTCTTTTGGGCTTGGATGAGGGATCTTCTTTGGTGGATAAGGAAAAATCACTTCTAATAGGAGTCTCAACAGACCTTGTTGGGGAAAATGAGGTCCAATCCGTAAATGGATCATCCATAGAGGGAGTTGGTCTAAATGTCCCCTCCTCCAATGATTATATTGGGCCTGCGATGGAGAATGGAACTTGTTTATGGGTCGAGCCCAATTCCCTCATATGACATTGAAAACTCTTCTAGGTCTTCTCAAGTTGGAACGTTGGGCCTTGTTCTTACCAGTGTCTCGGCCAAGAAAGCTAAGTAAAAAAAAATCAAGGCTTCTCCTTCCAAAATCAAAACAAGGTTTGGCTCTGCACCCTAAGAACAAGAATCAGAATATTTCCATTATTGATCCTTTTTTGAAGCTCAAACCTCCAATCACAGCCTCTAGACAAGCGACCTCCTCGAAATCATGCTTGTCTTCCTCACAGGTGGCTGGCTTTGCTGCTGACTCCATGGATTCTGGGCAAGTTCCTCTAGTAATGGTGTTGGACTTCAACATTCAAAGATTCCATTCGAGGATGGATAATGAAAGGGACAGAGAATTGGCGAAGAAATTGGTTCAAATGGGAAAAGAAATTGGGGTCTCCTTTCAAGGTATGGAAGATTTGGCTGTTGATTATTTTATGATATTTGAAGATCGGGATAGAGCTGTAGTCACAAAATCTAGGGGTTCTAGTGCATCATGAAGATAGAAACTTTTAATGTTAGGGGGTTGGGATGGAACATTAAGAAAAGGAGAATTAGGCTTTTGGTTCATTCTGAAAAGATAGATTTTCTAACTATTCAAGAAACTGAGTTAGATGTTGTTGATGTTGGGCTGTGTCAAAGGCTTTGGGGTCCTCTGATGTGGGGTGATCTTTTTCTCCATCGGTTGGTGCTTCAGTTTATGGAATGCTTCACAAGGGAAATTGGTTAATTCAATTTCTGGGGATGAGTTTATCATATCTCAGTTGGAATGGGGAGTTAATGCACTTAACTGCTGCTTTGTAAATGTCAATTCTCCTTGCTCTATTGAGCGGAAGAAGAAACTTTGGGAGGAGCTTCGCAATTTAAAAGCCTCACTGGTCGTGACTTATTGGTATTTTTTAGGGGATTTTAACACTGTTAAGCTGGGAGAGAAAGGGGATCTCTGTGAATTTTGAAAAATCTGAATGGAAAGGGTTTAAAATATTAGTTCAGGATTTGGATTTGGTAGATCCTCAAGTCTTTTGGAGAAAGTTTTCTTGGTCTCAAACAGATGGCTCGGCAATGAGTCGGTTGGATAGAATTCTAATTTCTTCTGTTTGGTCCGTGTCTTGGAGTCCTTTTGTACAGTGGATTTTAGAACGTGATATTTTTTATCACTGCCCAGTCTTGAAAAAAAAGAAGTTGATGATTGGGGTCCAATTCCTTTTCAGATGAATAATAGTTGGTTATCTAAAGTAAGTTTTCGATAGCTTGTGGAGCTTTTATGGCCTTCTTGTTTTGTGGTTGGGTGGAAAGCTATTGTAATAAAAGAAAAGCTTAGGTTGTTAAAAAATTAGTTTTAAGTATGGAACAAAGAAGTGTTTGGGAGTATTGATGTGGTTATTAAGCAATTAAAAGAAGGTATTACTGCAACAGATACTTTGGCAAAAGATAGAAATTTGTATATTGAAGAGGTGGAAAGTAGAAAGGCCTTGGTCGCTCATCTGTGGATCAAATTAAGACAGAAGGAGAGTTGCTCAGGCAAAATTCTAGGGTGTGTTAGATTAAGGAAGGTGATGCGAACACAAGTTTTTATAATGCTTGCATTACCTCAAGAAAGAAAAAAAACTTTATCACAGTTGGGAAAGATTGGGAGGTTTGGGTGGAAGGGGTAGAGTTAAAGGAGGTTTTTACTGACCATTTTTGTTCTCTTTTTGTAGATCAATTTCTAAAAGTAGCATTTTTGGTATCAACGTTGATCCTTTCTTTCTGAACTAAGCTTCTGAATTCCTACATTGCAAGCTTGGTAAGCTCCCTTTTACCTACCTTAGTCTTCCTATTGGCGCGAGTTCTAGAAGAAAGAGTGCTTGGCAGTCAGTTTTGAATAAAATAAGGAATAGATTGACATTTTGGAAAGGAAAGCATTTGACTATGGGGGGAAGAGTTGTTTTAATTAAACTCTTTGTTGACTAACTTGCCAATTTATTATTTCTCTCTTTCTCGAGCTCCCGTATGTGTTCTTAATGAAATTCGAAAAATTCAGAGAAGGTTTCTTTGGGGAGGATGTGAGGAGAACAAAAAAATTGCTTGGGTGAATTGGGAGGCGGTTTGTAAACCAAAGAAGGCAGCGGGACTTGGTGTTAAAAATTTAAAGTGGTTTGACATGGCTCTCCTTTCAAAAAGGGCTTGGAGGTTTCTGACAGAAAAATACTGTTATTGATATGATGTTCTTTTGGGAAGATTGGGTCTTCAATCTTTGGCTCTTTCTCTTCTACAAGAAGGGGAGTTTTCCTCTTATTCCTCTTGTTCATCCTCGTGGAAGGAAATTTGTAGATCATGTAATGTTTGCAACTCGAGTTGGTTTCAGAAAGGAATTAAACGACATGTTGGTGATAGCTCTAATACTTCTTTTTGGGAAATTTCCTAGATTGGGGACCAACCTTTGCAAGAAGTTCTTCCAAGACTGTTTTAGATTTCACTTAACAATAGTGGAAACATAGCAAGCTTTGTTTCGTGGGATCCTATTAGCGCAAGGTGAAGCTGGAATTTTTCTTGGAGGCGGCCATTTTTTGAATGGAAAATTTTCATTGTTTGATAAGTTATTGGAGCTGCTGAATTCCCCTAAGATCCAAGTTGGTGTAGAAGATAGTTGGAGCTGGATAGCTGGTTGTAAATATACTGTGCGATCTGCGTACTCTTGTATTATAGCTAAATGCCTACCTCCAATAAATTTAACAGATGATTTGATGGTTATTTTTAAATGTCTTTGGTCCTCTTTTACTCTGCCTAAATGTTAAGTTTTCTCCTGGTTGATGTTTAAGGGTAGATTACCCTGTAAACAAAATCTGTTTGGAAGGGGTATTTTAAGTGTTGGGAACTCTTTATTATGTGCTTTATGTGATAAAGAGGAGGAAAGTATACATAATCTGTTTTTATTTCAGGAGTGATCTTTCTCTAGGAATGTATGGGGAAAATTACTGTGTTCGATTGGGATTTGTATGTCCTATGCCTGTTTCTGTTGGGAGGTGGTTCCTTCAATTAAGGGGCTTATTCACGGTGAAATTAACTAAAGGTAAAGGGATGATAATTTGGCATGTTGTTGTTTGGTCAATATGTGATATGATCCAGAAAAAATATAGAAAACATAAAGTTCAGCCTAATTTGAAAAGAACAAATGGAAGCAAATTCACAAAATAAAATATGCAACAATGGGCTAAATTTGTTTAGTTTGGGTCTAAAATAAATTAAGCCCACTTTTCTATTTTTTATGAAATTTTCGTGTTAATTTTTAGGCTGAATTTTATGTATGACTTTTAGTTTCTTTTTAGTGAATATTTACCGATTTAAATGTTCCTAGGTCATTAAGATACTTAATGGAATTTTTAGAGCTAGTTTCAATATTAGTGGAACACTTAGTTAGTGGTGAGTTAAAGCTTAGTGGAAAGTTTTGTGAGATTCATTCTAGAACCATTCCACTCAACCTATAAATAGGGATCTCTTTGTAATCATTTGGAAAAAAAATAGTTGAAGTGAATTTGAGTAAAAATTCTAAGTTTATTTTATAAACTTGTGAGAGATTGAATCTCTTCAAAGTTCTTGAGTGATTCAAGAACTCTTGGCTTTACCAAAGGTTTTTCCACCACCTTTGTGTGTTGCCTTCACTAAGAGAGAGTGATTCTTCCTTCCACCCATCTTCCTCAACTTTCAACTTAGAAAATTCCATAAATTAATTAAATTCTGCCCAGCCACTAACACGTGACCATAACTCCAGTATTACTCATCCAAAATGAGTGATTCTTGAGCCTAAATTGTAGTTCAAAACGAGATCTTTCACATCATTTTGGAATCACCATAATCGTAGCTCTATAGCTGGAGATACGACCCATTCATTTACACGTCTCATATTTTGTTTTTATCTTCTAAAATAGCCATATCTCTATAATTCTATGTCTTGTTGAGAAGAGTATCGACACAATCATGAGCAACCCAACTATCTCCTTTCATGCATGAGAAAATCAAGACGGTCCCCTTCCGCGATCTCATCAATATGGCTTGTGAGGAATGGAGTTATATTTAATGCACAAGAGGGGAATGCTATTCAGATTTCGGACTTGAGAAAGATTCGATTATGGAGTTGATTCTATCCATTCAAAAATGATTCTTTGTCCATTTTGGATTGGTGTAATCCCCCATTAAAATGTATTTTAGGATAATTTTCCTAATATAATTGTACTGCTATATTTTGCCTCTGTTTCGGTGCTTGTTTGTTTGCACTAATGTATTACTCTAAGTTACTTTGATTATGAACATTTTTTGTACTCATATTTTAATGAATAATATTTCTTTGGCTTAAAAAAAAAAACATAAATCCCCTATAACAGTACAATGAAGAGCAGATTGATCCTCACGCTGTTCCTTTGGTGACAAGATTTTCAGTGTATGTTTTTCTCAAGGAAATGCTATTTTGGGATGTGGCGTCTTTACGGATCTTATTTTCATGTTTTTTATTGCATCTTATTATACATTATTGGCACTTATTATTTTTTTAAAAAAATAAAACTTCTATCGTACAATAAATAAAAAAATATATATGAAGCTTATTAGCTTCCATATATAAGCTTTCTATTTCAAGTTAATTAATTAGTTTATAGTTTACCTCTAGTTGTAGTATACGTTTGTTTGCATTCATTTAAGATTAACATTAACTTACTTGACCATGCATTTAATTGTAATACACATCAATGATGTGATGCTTATATACTGCTTGGATTCAAATTATGTGTCCCCAAAATCATGTCCCACCAATAGAATATCACCACGTCATTAAAAAATTTATTAGGAAATTCAAAATTAAAATTAAAGAAAATATTTTAATAACGCGACAATATTCTATTGGTGAGACATGATTGGTACAACTCATTTGAATCCATACTGCTCTTGCTTCTCTGTATGCCTGCAGTTTCTTTTCTGTATTTGTAAAGAAAAAATAATTAAAATAATCTCTGATCTTGTCACCATAGTTAGAAATAACTAAAAGGCTTCATCTTGTGCTGCTCTCCATTAAGTTGTTTTTTTTTTCCAATAAAAAAAATTAGCATAAATGAAAATCAACCACCGCAAATAAATTCTCATTTAGTAACATTTTTTTTATTAGTTTCTGTTGTTAGATTTTGATTTATTTGTTAGTATTGCCCTTAATGATCTTTATTAATAATTTATAAATCAATAGAATATAATAATTACTTATAATAATATATTTATCTATTAGTAATTATATTTTTATTCGTTAATACAAATATTATAAATTAATTCTGTTTGACAAAATTTATACTAAGAGCAGCTATTCTACGAAAATTATCAACAAAATTTATTCTAGCTATTCTACGAAAATTTATACTAAGACAAAATATTTTTTTATAATGAACGTTACAAACACTAAATGGAATAGACATCAATTAAGTAGCAAAATCCTTATAATTAGGCGAGAAACATTCCACATAGTATTTTATCTTACATCACTGGATTCTTTAATTTGAAACACACATATATGATCATTGAAACCTAATACTTCACACAAGGATATAGATTTAAATTAAAGCCATGCTTAGCAAACATTTAACATAACATACCTCAAGACAAACCAAACTAGCTAGATTCAAATTGCAGACTGTATCACGTGATTGAGTGCAATCGCAATTTAAAACCCTAATTATCAAAGAGTCTATACTCTTAAGGCAGAATTCTTAAATAGTCTAGACTTATATAATAAATACATAGTAATAATAATATAAGTATAATAACTAATAATTAAATTCTCTTGTATCTCATGTCGATGGATACGAGAGAATTTAAGGTTTTCCAGGTGATTTTGGGTCATGGCCGTGATTTGGTCCAGTTCGCGGATAATCTTCAATACTCATCATCATTCTTCTCTCTTCATCAAGTTCATCCTTCATGTCAAACTTCTCCTCACCATTCAAATCCACCTGCAAAAATCAAAGATCACAACTATATGTTGTTGAACTTCCACAAGAGATTACATTGCTATATGTTAAAAAGAACTAGCTGTAGAAATAGTAACTAACCCATCCATGTGGACCATCAAAGACATAAAAAAGCAATTTTTTTATAAGTATATATTTTGTTCTTATATATAACAAAGTTCATAATAAAATACATTATTGCTGAAAAATATATAATTAGGTTTTATAAAGAAATAAATTAATGGTTAAGAAATTAAATTGTCTTCTCCTGTCAGTCGAAAATATGTGTAAACACAAAAAAAAAAAAAAAACAAAATTAATCGCTAATTTTTTAACTACTTTGAGATCTTTGAAAGATCTGTTTTAATTTTGTCCCTTAAAATTTCAAATATATAATCAACGATGAGAAAGCAGCATCCCATCTAGGTTATTTCGCCCTTTATTTTGTTATCTAAGATTTATAAATAAAAGAATAAAATTTATTTGCACCTAAAAAAAATTAAAACAAACAAAGAAAACAAAATAATGAAAGAAAGGAAGAGGGAATACCTTAGCATGATTATCATCTAGGACTAATGGATCCACTTCTCTGATCATCATGAGGCTTCCTATAAAATCACAAGATAAATGAAGATCATTAATTTCTAAATCCTACATAAAAAATATAGACAAATGAAAATTTCAATTTTTTTTTTTTTAAAAAAGTTATATATAGACAAAGAAAAATAATTTCCATCAAAACCCTAAAAGGTGAAAACTTACTAGATGCTGGAACAGAAGCAGCAAATACAACAAAGGAATAAAGAAACAAAAGAACAACGAGAAGTTTGAGAATGGATTTCTTCTCCATGAGAGAGAGAGAGAGAGAGAGAGAAAGAGAGAGAAAAGATATGATAATTAAGAAATTATTGAAGAAAACTATAGAAAGAACAAATTAAAGCTTGTTTTGATGGCTTGGGATTAGGGTGGAGAAGGTCCCTTATATAGAAGAGCAATGGTACTATTATGCAATTAAATAATTTGGTAAAGAACACAACCACTTCTATATTTGCTTAAAAAACTTTGATACAACAACACCAAAGAAATTAAAAAAAAATGAAAAAAGCAATGTATTTGTACCATTGGTAAATCTCTTGAGTTATATAGATCATATAATTAGGTATTTTTTCTACGGTAAGAAATTTTTCATATAAAATAAAAATTAGAAGAGATAATTATACTAATTTTCCTTGAAGTTTGCACTTATTATAGTTATTCTCTTTTAGTTTTTAAAATTACAGTTACTCCTATAGAGGGGCTAAGTGTAATAAGTTTTAAACGTCAAAGGGCTAATAAGGGTAAATGTCTGAAAGGGGTAAGTGTAATGAAATTTCAAACCTCAGAGAGCTGGTGAACGTAATTTCAAAAATTAGGAGGGCATAAATGTAATAAGTGCAAACTTTTAAAAAATTGGTGTAATTATCCTAAATTAAAATGTCTATACTAGTAAACGAATCAAATTTTTTTGTTGGTAAAAGAAACAGACTTGTTTGATAATTAAAGTCTATATCTAATCGTGGTTAACTTAAAGGTAAAATGTTAGTATGACTAGAAAGAAAATCCTTTTAGCAACTAAAGAAATTGAATGTTAAACTTGTTTTTTCAATAGCAAAATAGTTATTAGTAATAAAATTTTATATTTTCAGTCGCTAAACCTATCTTTTTAAGTAGTATATAGGTAAAAGAATTTGGTTAATTAGTATTCTCGTTGATTTAATATAATTTTAATTTGTGATCATTTTCGTAATATTAATTTGGCTCTTGTTAATTCTATAAAAGGAAAAATATAAAAAGAAGACTTGAATATAACTTGGACTTAATATTTCATCATAATTGATAGTTACTCATAAGTCCAAGTATATATGTCACTCGTCAAAATTACATTAATGATAAAAATTATAATAATAATAATAAATGTATTTTTTAATAAGAGTGTGTTTTGTTTTTAAATAGATAGATAAAAGGTAGTGGAAGGAGTACTATAGAAATAGTGGGATTTACATTTAATTAACTCGAGATAAACTTATATAAGAAATATTTTTTAAAATTAACAAATTAACTATTTTTTTAACTTATATGACAAGTGGTTGGAATTTATATTATGAAATATAGATCATTGATTGTTTTTACAAATCAACGAGTTTCATCAAAATATATCTTAAACTTCTTATATTACCATTTTTTATCAGTTTTGTATAATTATATAGCTCTTCTTGTACTGAATTTTTTTGGATATATTAAAATATCTTCTTTATAAAAAAAAATAATGGAGTATTTATTACTTATTAGTGTATAAGGGTATAATTGATAATCAGTAATTAATGATGTCTTAACAATGTAAATGAATAAATAAATAAGAATAAAAATTTATTTAAAAAATGAAAAGATAAAAAAATTAAATAAGTACTAAGTTACTCTAATAAACAAGTGTAAAACTAGAAAAATTAATAAGTACTTAGTAGAATTATATAAAACATTAACTTTCCCTTATTAGAACTTATATTATGTAATGGTGGAATATGGCAATAGAGCTGAATTAAGTTAGAGCTCAGAAAAAGTCAACAAATTAAAGAGTGTGAATATACTACATGTTGTAATTTTTACTTATAAGATCATTTTAAGACTTTTTTTTATGTTTCATAATACTACTATAAGATCATTTTTAAGTTTTTATGAATGTTATATTTTTTTTTCATGTCTATTCTCTTTAGTTTATTTAAAGTTATAGCGGAATGCAATTAATATAATAAAAAAAATTAATGATAAATTTAAAGTATTATACAAACTTTTTAAAATGAACACATTAAATATTAATCTCACTAGATATTGTTACTTAAAACTTTACTTCTTAACTAACAAGTTAATCAATAATTTTCCTTTAGTGCATATCAAATAATTTTAGTCTACTAAAATAAAAACATTTAAAAGGCAAGCTAAGGCTCTCACAGAGCATAGTTTTTAATATATATTTATAAGAGGAGAAGATACGAAACACATCTTGTTTAAAATGAATAAAACTCTTACAGCTTAGATTAACAAGAATTAGTAAAAAAAAAGTGCTTATTTGGCCTTGTTATCATAAATCTTTAATTAATTTGCTCCTTTAATTTATAGTCGAAAGCAATTTGATTATGCTTTCAATTTTCAGAAACAAAAAATCGATATAAATGGTCAATGTATGATAACCCTAGTAACAATATCCTCTCTAGTCTCTATAGGATGAATATATTATATACTATATTGAGTTTACATAAAGCATTTGTCGGATGATCATAAAATATCATTATATTTTTATTAATAAAAAATCAAACTTCCGCACATATAATTAAGCGAAAATATGAGTTACTCTCACGTCACACCTCGTTATTAAATAACACTCTATATATGTATAAAACATACTCTCTCCGTTCTTATTTAACTATCCGGAGAGAGAAAATCACACATATTAAAAAATGTAATAATTGTTATAGTTTTTTTCAAAATAAATTTTGAACTTCCTATAATACCCTTTATCTCTCATTGTTTGATTGGTTGGATAGTGAGACATTGATTAGCCTCCAATTAAACCTAAGGTTAAAATTGGTAAAAGTACAATTAATGTTACATTGGACATATAAGTGGACAGATAAATAAAAACAAGTTTTTTTTTTCTTTCTCCGGACAGTTAAATAGGAACGGAGGGAGTATATACAAACAGCCATATTTATTGACAAAAAAAAAAAAACACAGATACATACACATATTTGGACTTTTCATTCGATCATGTGATACATATGAAAAACACATATATAATGATTTTGTCATATAGCCGTCCAATTCAAATTTAATTTAAATAGTAATGTTAATTAATTAAATAATTAATGTGTGTTTGTGTACCAACAATTTGGCCAAGATGCAAAATCTTTTTGTTCTAATAATACATTATATATACTCCTCTCAATCGTGTCCAACCCACACTAATTAGCTTTAACATTGTCCCTAATTAATTAAAAGATTATATTAATTATTGTCAAATTAAAGTTGAGGGGAAAAAACAAATAAAAACTTTTGATGTGTTTTAATTTCTTCAAGATCATCCAGGACACCTGGGTAGTTAGATTAATCCATCCATCCACAATAATGTTTTTTTATTTTTTATTTTTTTTGGCTCTCTTTGTGGGGTATTGATTTATACTAAGCTTCAATAATTGGTGCTTGCATTATATTGCTTGTTATTAATTAGGGTTATAGTTTTTCTTTATGTCCTTAATAAGAAGGATAATAGCCTTTATAACAAGGACATATTGCACCTTAATTATATATGTCCTAGGTGTACTGTTAGGTGTTCCAATTCCAGAAAAGTGGACACGTTTGGTGGGTAGGAGTTTAGCTCCCTTATTAGGTGTCATCTATTTTTATTTTTATTTTTATTTTTTTTGTTAAATTAACTATTTAGTCTTTATATTTATTTCTCCTTTTCGTTTTAGTTTCTATTCATAAAAAACTTTTTGCATTTTAGTCATTATTGTTATATTTCATTATTAGAAAAAATTGATTTAGCGACCCGATAATCAACATTGTTAGTAGCTAATATTAAATTGCTAACCATTTTAAAAGCTAATTCCGTCATTAACTATTTAGCAATTGAATAAAACAAGTTTAACAACTAATTTTTTTGCTGTTAAATAGACCTTTTCTAGTAGGTTTTTGCTTGTGTCTATCCCATTTGAATTAACAATAATTTAGTTCCTCTATGTGTCCCTCTCATTTTTTTAGTCCCTACCGAAAAAAAAAATCCCTTTAGTCTCTACACATGCCTTCATTTGCTTTTTTGTCTCAGTCGTCACATTTTTGTCGCTAGAGAAACTACTGTGATTAAATCAGCTATATATTTCAGTCAACATGGATTAAATCAGATGATTATTTCTCTTTGTCACTACTCCTTATTTCTGTCGAGCCTACCACTAATTCTACAGTCAAGGAGGAAACGCCAAACTCAAAGGGAAAATAGTTCAACTTGATAGTGTTACACGTGTCAATCTGTTATCAGCCATAATCAAATTACGTTTGAGGGACTAATGACGATAAATAGTAAATGCAATACAGAGACTTATTTGTAAAAAATACACATGTATGGACTAAAATGAAAAATGAAAACAATTTAGGGACCAAATTTTTTGTTGTACAAAGAGTCCGTTATAGGGATTAACTGTGTTAGTTGGTTAATCAAATTTAGGGACTTATCCATAACAAAACATGTGTAAGGACAAATTTTTTTTTTTTTGTGTAAGTAAACGATAATAAAAACAAGTAGAGAGACTAAAGATTAATTTAATCTTTATTTTATTTTATTTTGGTTAAAAATAAATGAAACCAACATGTATATTGGAAAACCAACATATAGGAATTTGTTGCTGAAGCAGGTGTCATCTGGGAAGGTATATAAGAATAAATCCAGAAATAATATGGGCCCTAACCATCAATTCCAGAATCTCATTATGCTACGAGTTTAGGTGGATGAGATTAGCACCATTGTTATTGGGAGTGGCACCATCCTTTTTATATGTAAGAATCATAAATATATATACTAAAAAGGATTGTGTCACTCCCAATAAAGATGGTGCTAATCTCATCCTCCATGGCTTTATCTATATATTTAGTAATGGGCTTTAGTTTTCACCTGCCCAATTCTAAATTTATTGTCTTCGAGATACAATATAACTGTTGACCCAAAAAAAAAACAACAAAAATGATCAAAAACATAAGATATATCTTTTCTCCAGTAAATAAAATACGATATAGCTTACCATGGACCCAAGTTTTTGGTTTTTTTTTTTTTTTTTTTATCACCATGGACCCAAGTTTTTGTTTGAGACTTTTGAGAATATAAGTTATTAGACTTAGGACTTGTTTTTTTTTCTCTTTTTAAAATAAGACTTAAGGATTTGTTTGATTTCTCTTTTTAAAAATAGTTTTCTGTTTTTAAAAATAGGAAATTAAAAAACCCGTTTGGCAGTCGAGATTTTATAAACAGTTTTCGGAAACAGTTTTTGTTTTTCAGTATTTAAAAACTAAAATATGAAAACATCTAAAACATGTTTTGGTTTTCAGTTATCAGTTTTCTGAATTTACACACAAATTTTTATTGAAAACTCTTCTCACTTTTTATAAAAACTGTTTCTGAAAACTGTTTTATAATATAATTTTTAAAAACTAAAAACCAAAACTGTTTCAAACAGGCTCTTAATTACAGTTGATCTCTCAAATATAATTCATTGTGATTTTAATTTGTAAGTTTTTTTTTCCAAGCAATTTATTTACTCCCTCATGTTCTTTAATGTATAATTTTAGCTCTTTTTACTGTATATTTTCAAAAAAAAATAAATAAATTCTAGCATCTAGTTCATGCTGACACGTCAATTTTCAGAGATTATATTAAAATGATAGAACCATTACAAGAATAAATGTTGGTGTGTACCAAGAGTATCTTTCCGGTGATTCGCCGAAGACTGATGCGTAAGGTATGACTTGCTCGAGAACCCAAAAAAAACTTCCTTAAATTGAGATTTGGAATCAAAACTAGTTGAGATATATTCAAATTACGACTAAACAACTCCTATACAAAATACGTAGTTAAAAATGGTTTTGTCTAAATTAATGATGATTTTATAGTAAAACTATAGTGTTTATTTTTAATATATATATAATATAATATCTGTTATTCTATATAAATGAAAATTAATATATTTACTTTTAAAATTTCAAGGATTAAAAAGCCTAGCTAACTCTCTAATTTTGTAGATTAATTTTGGAATTCACTACTCTAAAATATGTTATGAATGAAAATTTTGAATTGGAAAACCTCCAAAGAAGAAAGGATTATATTTTTGTCGATATATCCTCATGAATTATTAAAGTGGGGTAGTACATTATTTATTTATTTTTATTTTTTAGTCTGTACGACTTGGTACCAAGATATATCGAAATTTGAAAACAATTGTGTTATTAATTAATTAATTAAGTTGTACCAAATTAATCATTAACTATTAATGCTTTAATTTAATTTATTAGGGTTTCGAGGTTACTTCCTTCCAATGATGGTAATTGGTAATGAAATATTAAAATTGTACCAAATTGGAATGATCACAAAACTTTTGCTTAAAACCTGCAAGAGCCTTTTCCTAATGCTACCCAACAAGTGATGGAGTTGGTAGGTGGGTGTCAAGGACAAGCTTCCTTCCACACCATCATTCTCATTCTCATTCTCATAAAATATCACCCTTATCTCTAAATCACACGTCTCATCAATAAAATCCCACACACTTAATAGATATTTAGTTTTTCTTTGTTTTAACTTTTCAATCATGTGTATTAATAATTTATTTCACTTTATGTACTTTTTACTTTTTTTTTCACTATTCTCTTTGTTTCTATTTACGTGTCTACTTGAAAGTAAAGCACACTTATTAAGAAATGTAATCATTACTTTTATTTTTGTCAAAATAAATTTTAAAGTATTTATATTACCATTTATTTCTCATTATGTTATTGGTTTATTAGTGGACCCAATCAAACATAAAAGTAGAATAGACAAAAGTGCAATTGTTCCAGCCATATAGCTCAGTTGGTGAGCACATGAGGACATGCGTGTGTAGGTACGAGATTCGAATCCCGGTTGTAGTACTTTTCTATGAACCAAAAAAAAAGTGCAATTATTAATACTATCCTAATAACATAAGTGGATAGATAAATAAGAATAAATTTTTTCTTTCTTTCTCTGAATGGATAAAAAGGAATTGAGATAGTAAAACCTAAACCAAAAAGTTAAACATAGTAGTCAAACATAGATTGAATTAGGAGTATTCATGATGTGAAATTAATCAGTTTTAAGGGTTAAAGTCATGTGATTTGACTAATTTGTATATTTTCAATTTGGATTAGTTCTGTTTAACTTATAAAAAAATTTTGATCCCAACCATCTAATATTTTTAAGTTTGGATTGGATCAGTTTTAACTTTACGTGAATTATACATAAAACTCAATATAAAACTAGACACAAAAGATAAAATATAAAATATATAGGCTAAATATATCTTTTGGTCCTGTATTTCTTATGCGCATTTCATTTCGGTCCTTTATCTTTTTTGGGTTACATTTTGGTCGTGTATCTCTTATAAATGTTTCATTTTGGTCTAGTCCGTCAACTCTGTCACACCCGTTACAAGGTAATTTGACTATGTTCTTATTCTGTTCATGGGTATGTTATGGTTTGTCTGGGTTTGAAGATAAATGACGTAATTTGACTCTATTCTTATTAGGTCAATTCTGTTAACCCAATAAAAATATAAGACCAAAATGAAATGCGATAAGAGATACAAGACCAAAAGATACATTTGGCCAAACATATATATAGAATGAGATTTTTTAACCTGTACAATATTGCACAGGTTAAAGAATCAAAGTTAGAAAGAAAACAAAGTATTTATTATATGTCATACACTATTTCATTAAAGTTTTGTTTTTCCAAACAAAAGCTTTCTATCTTTGTTTCTTTAACCTGTAAAATATTGCGCAGGTTAGAAAAAATCATATAAAATTAATTTCACAAAAAATATACATATAGAATAAAAAAAAAGATGAAATTTAATTTTAAATTGATTGAACACTCAAAAAGATATGATATTAAGATAATATTCATATTATAAAACCGTAAAAAATAAATTAAGATATTAGTTTTATTAAATATTTATTAGTATAAATAAGAGTAGTATCATAATTTTATAAAAAAAAATTGTATGTATAAAATAAAAGTTCGTCTTGAATTGGTATGGTTCGACTAAAAGATTCTGAAATACAAATCAAACTGATAAAAAAATTTGGTTTTCAGTTCAATTTTGGATACTCCTAAGTTAAATTAATTATATATATATAAAAGAGACTTTGTTGATAGAGATTAAATTCGCTTCATCTATTTTTTGCCTTAATAAAAATTAGTGCATGTTTGGATAGCAAGTTTATTTTGCCAAGAGATAGTTTGGAGGCCCAAAATGAAATTTGCCAAAATGAAAGTATGTTTGGGTAATTTCTTTACTTGGAAAATTTTCATTTTCAGTTTGGGAAAATGAAGTTGAGAAGAATTAAGTCTTACCTACTTTTCAAACTTCATTTTGCAAAAATAAAATGGTCATTTATAACTCTACCCCTCATTACCCTCGTTACTTCTTTCAGGTCATTTTTTAAATTAAAAATCATGTCCTTTTCGATAACTTTACATCTAAAAGTACTTTTATCTTTATCTGTCCAAACAAACTTCATTATCTCAAACTCCCTTTTACAATATCATTCCCAAATACAAATTCATTCTACCAAACTTTATTCTATTAAATTTCATTTTACTAAATTTTATTCTATTAAACTACTATCAAATCGGACACTAATCTTTGAATGTGAGTGTGGGATATCCTTTGCACTAACCTAAAAAACTGTGTCGGTAATAAACTTTTAAAGCTGTATGTCGTATGCACAATTTAATTATTTAATTATTTATTTATTAATTTAACTCTCGTAAGTTAATCATCATGCTTAACCATAATCATTGAGCTCCTTGTGGTGTTAAATTAAATAATGAATTGTTGCTAATTAAATTAAAATAAAAGGCAAATTAAAGGGATTAGGGATTTCTATTTTGTACGATCTCAGGTGATGAGGCTTCTTGTTCTTTGGAACAATCATATCATGCTGACCACGCTATGATCCTAAAATTGAAACAAAAAATGTGCCGATTCAAAAATGAGCAAATATTCATATTCAATTTTAGAGTAAAATATCATTAAATTTTGTTATCGACCTAACCCACAGGAGAGTCACGTGCTAGGCCCACGTGGGTGACTCAAGTCGTTGATACCATGTCGTGTTCACCACGACATAGGCACCCGACTTAGAGCTTGAGGAGTTCCACCTCCATGTGGGGTCGGTTACTGATCCGTACTTACCGCCGTGATTCACGGAGATATGACAGTGATAGGTTTGACTTTAGTAGCCTTATGAGCTCTATAAATACATGTGACCTATCTTCATTTGGTACACTTTTACTACTACTTGATACATGAGTTTTCTACACTGTGAGAACTTACTGCGATCGTCGGAGTGCTTGCAGGTAGCCCCTCACTGCCAGGTGAGTGGCCGGAGGACTCAAACCACCGCACCGGAGGCTAGATTGGAGGTCATGGCCGCCATGCTCAAAGCATGACAAATCATTGGCGCCGTCATTGGGGAAGAATATTGTTCTTCTCCGATTAATTCATCTTATATCCTATTTTTTCTGGTTTTCTGGTGTTCGCAGGAAGAAGTCTGTCGGAGTCAAGAAACCTTACCTTTTCATTTGATCTAATCATATCTGGTGATTAACAAGGTGAATTCTGAACAGTAAATCGGTGGAAATCTGATTTTCAACCAATTAACCAATGGAAATGTGGTTTTCCACCGATTAACTGAATAGATATCAATTTTCTTGGTGTTTCTGTTAGGCTTGCGATATGATTTTAGCATATTTGCATGATTTCGCCGATTATCTTCTTGTGATTAGCTCTGTTGATATTTTTGCACAATTGTTCAAATTCTATGGCAAGAAAAATTGTCACATCTACATGAAAACAGGTAGAAACTTACACTAATAGGTGGTTCAATTGTAGCAAGATGGTAAACATAAGAAGGAAGAATCAAGCTGCTAAGGGAACCTTTGCTCGCAGTGGAGACCTGTTGGGAGAACAGCCTTCCGCGAATGGACCCTCTCCACGCCAGCAGGAGGAAGTTAGAATCGCTGATCCCGCGATGTCAGAGCAGAGGATGGTCACCATTGAGGACCGCATGAACGACCTCAAAGAGATGATCCAGAAGCAAGTTGAAGAAATTGAATAAATGAATAAGGAACGTGAGACTTGGCAAAAGCAACAGCTGGAGTTTCAGGCGATACTGGTAAACCTCGGCCTGGGACAGCAAGCTCCTCCACGACATGAGAATCAACGAGATGGACATAATTGCTGAGACGAAAAAAAAGTCTCTATGGTGGGACCGCAGATCGCGCTATCTCAACCCGCCAACCTCTCGCCTCGTTTCCCTGAGATTGACCAGGTGGAGCAGGTTGCGGAGAACGACATTTAGATTGATGGATGTCACAACCCCTTCGTTCCAGCAATAATGAACTTTGAAATGCCGGCAAACTTCAAATTTGCTCTGCAAATTGATCCTTATGACGGGACCACTGACCCCAGGACCATATCGAGATCTTCTAGGAGACCATGGACATCCATGGGGCCAAAGAGCCTATGATATGTTGGGCTTTCCCGCTGACATTGAAGGCCGCCGCGCGAAGATGGTTCTCGTCGCTACCAATGGGATCCATCGCGGGATGGAAGGCACTCAAAGACAAGTTTGTCTCTAACTTTACAAACAGTAAACATCAATTCAAAACAGAACAACATCTGGAAAGGATGAAGCAGAAGCCCGATGAATCACTAAGGGACTATATTATCCGCTTTAATGCAGAGTCCCTAGAGGTACATGATGTCGCGCCTAATATGATGTTGTATTTTCTTAGGCAAGGCCCAAAGCTGGGAGGATTCGCCAAGGATCTGGCAGGCAGAAAGCCCAAAACCATGGAAGAGTTAAAGCAGCAAGCTGAAAAGTGGATCCAGATTGAAGAATGGGTCCGAAACAACAAAGCTGACAATCAAGCCGCGAAACAAGAAAAAGATAAAAAAGAAAAGTAGAAGACGACTTACGGGGGAAAGTCCAGGGACAATGAGAAGACCTACGACTGAAGCGGCAGACTGCCCAGGGGAGCCTACTCTAACTATGCACCCCTTACTATGCCACCTTCACGGGTATATAAGGAAATCATCATACTCAAAGATAGACTCCCGCCACTAAGGTCGCAATCAAAGAATAAAGATAAATTTTGTTTGTATCATAAAGATCACGACCACTATACCAATGAGTGCATCCACCTTAAAGACGATATAGAAAAGCTAATAAGACAAGGAAAACTGAAGCAATTCGTTCAGAAGAATGATGAGGGAACATCCCGGGGTAGCAGCCCGTCACCTTCCAGAAGGCGTGGTTCTGGCCCCGGGAACAGGGATTCAGACTAGGGGCGAGATGAAAGGTGACGATCGAGGTCCTGTAGTCTGAGGCGACATGAAAACCTGGCCTCAAAATGCGTCATTAACGTGATCGCTGGGGGTTTAGACCAGGAAGAACCATCAGAGTCGTCCAGAAAAAGAACCCGGGATGAAAGGGATTACTGCATGGCTGTCAAGGCGATGAGGAGAATGACGCTGGAATTTTCAGAAGATGACTTACCGATAGACGGAACGGGATCAAACGCCCCTCTAGTCATTACGGCTAGAATGACAGGGTATGAAGTGAAGAGGCTGTTTGTGAATCAAGGGAGTTCGGCTGACATCATGTTCTGGGACCTTTTCCAGAAGCTGGGCTTGACTGAAAAAGACTTGATCCCACATAAAGGAAACTTGATAGGCTTTACAGGGGATACTATCTCCCCTAAGGGCTATGTAAAGATGACGGTAACCTTTTCTGGCAGGGGTGGCAACCGATCGGTGGAGGTAAAATTTCTAGTCGTTGACTGTCCATCGGCATACAATGCAATCCTTGGTAGGCTGACTTTAAATGCACTAGGAGCGGTGGTCTCAACCCTGCACATGGAAATGAAGTTCTCGAGTGATAGGGACGACATTGTCATGGTGCGAGGTAAAGGTCTGGAATCACAGATTTATTATCTGGAGAGCCTCAAGATAACAAAGGCTGCTCCAGCACAAGAAAAAGAAGAACAAAAAGACGATATCAAAAAGGAATCAAAAGTTTATCAGGAGAGATGCCGCGGTAATGTTGGCGGACCTTGATCCCAGAGTAGAGCTACAACATCAGCGACCAGAGCTAGAAGGTGACTCAGTCGAAATACAAGTCGGCAACAAGCCCGAACAGGTAGTTAAAATTGGGAAAAATTTACTTGCTAACATTATGAAAAATATGATAAAAGTATTGCAGGATAATGAAGATATTTTTGCATGGGTTGCCTCGAATATGCCGGGGGTAGACCCCAAATTCTGCTGCCACCGATTTGCAATAAGGGAAGGGTCAAGACCAATAGCCCAGAAGAAGGAAAATGGCAAGTGGAGGATGTGCACGGACTACACAGACCTAAGCAAGGCCTGTCCAAAGGATCCCTTCCCATTACCCTGCATCGATAAATTGGTAGACAACTCCACGGGTTATCGGTACCTCTCATTCATAGACGCCTATTATGGGTATAATCAAATACCCATGAACCTCGATGATCAGGATAAAACGTCTTTTATTACTGATCTTAGGGTATTTTGCTACAATGTGATGCCTTTTCGTTTAAAGAATGCAAGGGCGACATACCAGCGGATGATGGATAAAGTCTTTGCCGAGATGAGAGGCAGGGAAGTTGAGGTGTACATTGACGATATGATCGTCAAGACCAAAGATGGCAAAGACCCATCCAAGGACCTGGAGTTCGTCTTTCAATGCCTACGACGGTATAACTTACGACTTAATCCTCTAAAATGTACATTTGGTATCGAAGCAGGAAAGTTTCTGGGCTTCATGCTCACGAGTCGCGGCATAGAGGCAAATCCAGACAAGTGTCGGGCAATTCTCGACATGACAAGCCCAAGGTCGGTGAAAGATGTACAACAGCTTACTGGCAAGATTGCAGCTTTGTCGCGCTTTCTCCCGGCGTCAACAAAACATTTCCTCCCAATGTTCAAAATCCTCAAGAAGCAGGGCTCTTTCAACTGCACTCTAGAGTGGAAGACGCTTTCCAAGAACTCAAAGTCTCTCTAGCATCCCCACCCGTCTTAACAAAGTCAATTATGGGCGATACACTGGTACTCTATCTCGCGGTTGCAGATGAAGCCGTAAGTGCTGTGTTGATCCGAGAAGAGGGAAATGATCAATTCCCCATTTACTTTGTTTCCAGGGCTCTGCAGGGTGCTGAGGTGAATTATCAACGACTTGAAAAAGTTGCTTTTGCGCTGTTCATAGCCTCCAGGAAGTTGTGCCCATATTTCCAATGTTACCCAATCTTGGTCAGAACCAACAAACCAATACGACAGATATTGCATAAGACTTGGCAGGGAGGATGATGTCATGGGCCACTGAGCTAACCCAGTATGACATATCGTACGAACCATGACATGCAATCAAGGCACAGGCCCTAGCTGACTTCTTGGCAGAAATGACTCATCTCGGGGAGTCCCATCCGGGGAATGGATGATATATGTCGATGGCTCGTCAAACACTAAAGGGTGTGGTGCCGGGGTGATCCTCGAAAACTCGGATGGCTTGGCAATTGAATATTCTTTAAAATTTGAGTTCCCAACATCAAACAATCAAGCTAAGATTGTAGCTTGCCTTGCTGCAATACGGATGGCCAAAGAGTTGGGGGTAAATGTTGTCACTATCTGCTCGGACTTGAGGGTGGTTGTTTCTTAGATTAAGGGGGAATACCAGGCAAAGGAACCTATAATGCAGAAGTATCTCGCCAAAGTACAAGATGCTTTGGTGGGGTTATCCAAGTTTGAGATTAGACATATCCCGAGAGAAGAAAACACACGTGCAGACCTTCTCTCCAAGCTCGCCAGCACAAAGAAAGCATCAAACTACCATTTAGTGGTAGAGGAGGTAATTCCCTATCCTAGTCTAACTTTGCAGGTGCTCGAAGTTGATTGGAGGACCTCCCTAATAGACTATATCAAGAGAGGGATCACGCCCGAGGACGACAAAGAATCTAAAAAGATAATAGAAAAGGCAACAAGATTCGCAGTAATCGAAGGCCACTTGTTCAGGAAGGGGATCTCTACCCCACTCTTGAAATGTATTGGTCCAGAGGAAGTCTGGTACGTACTGATCGAGATACACGAAGGAAGTTGTGGACACCGTATCGGGGCCAAATCTTTGGCAAGGAAAGCATTGAGGGCGGGGTACTTTTGGCCAACAATGCAGGAAGATGCTACTAGTCACGTTAAAAAGTGTGAACAGTGTCAACGACATGCCAATATCCCTCACATCCCGCCAGAAGAACTGCACATTCTCTCCTCGCCATGGCCATTCAACACATGGGGGATGGACATCTTGGGACCCTTTCATAAAGCCCAGGGACATTTGAAAACTTAGTTTTGACAGTTGATTATTTCACCAAGTGGGATGAGGCAGAACCTCTGGACACCATTACTTCAGCAAGAGTGCAAGCCTTTACGTTCAAAACAATCATATGTCGCTTTGGAATCCTAGCTGAGATTGTCATAGACAATGGGACTCAATTTACAGGAAGTCAATTCAGAGAGCTCCTAGGGGGGCTGCAGATTCGACATCATTTTTCAAGTGTCGAGCATCCCCAGACAAATGGACAGGCTGAAGCGGAAAATAAAGTTATCTTGAACGGCTTAAAAAAGTGACTTGAAGATGCTAACGGAGCTTAGGTTGATAATTTGTACCAGGTATTGTAAAGCTATAGAACCACCCCGCAGAGTACTACGGGAGAGACTCCCTTTCGACTTGTATATGAGACTGATGCGGTAATCCCAGTTGAGAAACGTGAACCATTATGGAGAGTTATGCACACTCCACCAAATAATCAAGAAATTCTGAGAGATGAGCTCGACCTCGTGGATGAAGTCCACAAGTTGGCGCGGTTGACCGAAATGTCGAGAAAGCAGCGAGTTGCATAGAGGTACAATGCCAAGGTCGTGAAATGCGAGTTTGCGGTGAACGATCTTGTATTAAGAAGGGTCAGCATTGGCCTAAAGAATGCGAAAGATGGAAAGCTTGCAGCAAACTGGAAAGGCCCTTACTGGGTAATAAGAAGTACACGAAAAGGTGCATACGCCTTTGAAACTTTATAAGGAAGAGAATTGCCGCAGACCTTCAATGTCGCGGATCTAAGGAGGTATTACAGTTAAAGAATAGCCTGCTTATTTATGTTTAAGTCAATGTTGTATCCCAAGTTTTGATGTATAATTTCTGTAAGGGGTACTCTTTATCCTTCTTGGGTTTTTTCCCTAAGGAGGGTTTTACCTTGAAAGTTTTAATGAGGCCCCAGGTTTTGTAACCCAATCATATATGAAGTGAGAACGAGAATTTGTTAAATTTTAAGATTTCAGTTGCAAACATTCAATGATTAAAATTCAAAAGGTCGTTGGAAAGGGTCAAAGATCCGTACTTGGGTGACATGCGCCAACGAGATGGCCACAGGCCTTGAAGTACTTCATTAGGATCAAAGATCCCAATAGGGCGACACGCCCCAACGAGATAGGCCACAAGCCTCGAAGTACTTCATCAGGATCAAAGATCCTAATAGGGCGACACGCACCAATGAGATAGGCCACATGCCTCGAAGTACTTCATCAGGATCAAAGAATTCAATAGGGCGACACGCCCCAATGAGGTGGCCACGGGCCTTGAAGCACTTTAGTAGGATCAAAGATCCCAATAGGGCGACACACCCCAACGAGATAGGCCATAGGCCTCGAAGTACTTCATCAGGATCAAAGATCCCAATAGGGCGACACGCCCCAACGAGGTGGCCACAGGCCTCGAAGCACTTCAGTAGGATCAAAGATCCCAATAGGGCAAAACGCCCCAACGAGATGGCCACAGGCCTTGAAGTACTTTATAAGGATCGAAGATCCCAATAGGGCGATGCGCCCCCAATAACATAACATGCATGGCAGAAATGACATAATATAAACACAATGACATTTTATGCAACGATGTTGAGGAAATTGGAGACAAATTACAAAACAGAAATTGCTGTGAAGATAGAAAGGACAAAGAAACGTTAAGAATTTGGGCATTACAAAAGAAAACCTGGCCAACATGCGAGTAAATTGTTCATGAAATAAAAAACCTAACTATTACAAGGGTAAATTCAAGAATTAGTAGGAGCAGGAGGAGCATCGGTTGAAACGGCTTCACCGCCTTCGACCGGTGTTGGAGAAACTGGCTGGTCGACATGTGGATCCAAAGCTTCCAACTCAGGGTCATTAAGGTCCACACAAGTAGGAGGATCGTTGTCATAATCCAACAGTTGGTCGCCTTCCACCCCATTGAGGGGATGTATCCAATTTTAGGTCAGCTACATCCCCGGGTTCAAAAACTCGACCTGTTTAAGACAACTCGAGAAAGCCATATACGCTCCATTGGAGATCAGCTTTTCCTGCTCGCGGATCTCAGATTTCAGACGATCATTTTTATCCTCCAATGTCGCCTTATCGGCTGTTTGTTGATAGTGAGTGCGAGATAGATGACTGTTTTCCAAACGAAGGGTAGCCACCTCCTCCTGCGCCTTAGTAAGAGCGACCTGGACTTCCTTCTTCTCCTCCAAAGGTTTAGTGTTCTCCAACTTCAATTGATTGACGTTGGAAGTTGCCATGGATAGCTCTTCACGGAGGGCGGCTTGAGAAGCTCTAAGAGCATCACGCTCTTTTGTGCAGCTTGAATTTGCTTCTCGGCGGAGGCCTTGGTCGCCAGAAGTCGTTGCTCCAGGTCGGTGGGAGGGTTAGGCTTCTCTAACTCGCTATGAAAGTGGCTTAGCAACGCTAGCTGGCGAGTCATCCAGCCTATGCTTTCCACGACATTATCCTACGAGATAAATACACAGTTAAAAAAAACCACAACAACAACAAATAGTAAGTAGGAGGCACTTGTTCCCGGGTAAAATTTCCAGTTACGTACTTTCAAAAATGGACGCAGGAGCTCATTAAAGAAACTCCCGTGATGAAAAGAGATGATGGGAGCTTTGAAATTTTCCCATCGAAAAAAGGAAGAATGCTCTGGAGCAGAGGCAGAATCTGAAATAAAACAAAACGACAGCGGCTTAATAGTGCGACATCAATCAAGGTATAGTGAAGACGAAAGAACCAAAAAATGAGTGGGTGCATCACCTCTAATCCGCTTATGGGCACAGCCAATAGGTTTCGTGTTTTCTTCATCAGAAATGGTAATCTTTTCTCGCTGTCCCAAGTCGAAGATGTCCAGGAATAGGCTCTCTGTTGCGGCCCGGTTGCGAAGAATAATTTTCTTCTTCTGGGCAGCCTGGGTTTTCGGGAGGGGAGCAGCAGCAGTTGGATTCTGAGAGGTCCCAGAAGATTGAGCCCCATCGTCAGTAAGTAGCTCACGTGCCAAATTTTCAGTAGGGGTCTCCTTCCTTGGTTTCTTTGTCATGCCCCCCTTCTTCTTCATCATCTGAGCGAATCCAGACATGATAGCACCTGTGGGTACAAAATTGACATCAAGATCAATACGACATTAAGTGTTAAACAATAACATTGACAAAATAGAAACAATAACAAAGAGTCGAGGATAACGTTACCCAGGGTATCTACGCGGCTTATGCAGCGACTTCGGACAACGTCTTTGTATTTCACGAGGTCGTAGTTCTTGTTGAACTCGCGAAGCCCAGCAATAACGGTGAGGCCAAAGTCAAGTAACGAACGTTGGTCCGTTACGAAGGACTCAACTTCACGTAGGTAGTGATTGTAGGTCCAATAAAGGGGGAATAATTGGGACCCGTTAGGACCCATCTAAAAGGGGTAATCTTCACCAACATAGGAAACTTTGAAATAAGAGTCCTTGAAGGGCTGGAAGGAGTCGTCAAAAAGTTTGAAGAATGCGTGGTCTTTTCACTGTCGAAACGAGATAAAGCCAAAGTCACAGAGATCGTAGGGCATGAACAAATATGAAAAGAGGTTGCTGGAAAGCTCCCAGTTGTTGGCCCAACAGAAGATTTTGAAAGCATTAATGAATCCCCATGCATTAGGGTTAATTTGGGAAGGAGCGACTTCAAGACGGTTAAGAATCTCAACCTGGAAGTTGCTGAAGGGGAAGCGAAGTCGAATGTCGCGGAAAAGGAACTCGTATAGCATCACGAAATCCGGGGCACCCATCCGTGGATGGGATCTAATCCTCTCGTTGGGATCCACACGTTTGGCCTTGTACATGGCCATTGGGGCAGTGGGAACATCTTCTTCTAGTACAGCTCTGGGGAAATGCATGGCTTCTCTGAACTTGATCTCCGCAACATGAAACTTTAATGTCAAGGTAAATCTTGAGGCGACTTGGAGTATATCCTTGTTGATCCAAATTTGTCCCCTCACCTCCCGGATCGCTTGAAGTTTCTTGGGAACCTACAACTTCACGTCCTGTTTTGGTGGGCCGTATAGGTCGTGGATCAACTGGCGCCGACGCTCTAAAGCTTTACTCTTAGAAGGCCGGGGAGTAGCTCCAGTAGGTATGGAGGTTGAAGGCGACTCTGAGCCCGACATGGGTTCTACAATAGAAATAGGAGGAACATACAAAGGGTCAGAAGAGCTAGAATCATAGGATTTAGCAGAATCAATAGAAGAAGCAAAATTAGAAGACTCAGACGAGGTACAGACTATCAAGGGCACCGGAAGCCGTAACCTAGACATTGTAGCATTATCACTACCCTCAGATGACTCATCATACTCATATTTACAAATCCCATACCTTAAAGGTATGAGGGCAACATATTGTGAAAAAGGGGCCCCTGAGAAGGGGATTGTTTGGGGAACACCAGGGATGAACTCCCCAAAGGCTTCAAAGAGAGGTTCATTGTCAGAACCAGAGGTTGAAGGGGGAGTGGGGATGTGATGCCCACTACCATCACTAATTTCAGGTCTAGAAGGAGAACCGACAAAATTCCCAACTTCCCCAGAAAGACTTTCTTTTGGGGGAAAATTAGTGGGTCTCTGTGTAGTCGACATTTTGAGGAAAATAGAGAAGAAAGAAACTGCACATAAATAACACAAAGAAAACGAGCAGGGAAAATAAGGGAATACCTGAGAAAGTTGGGAAGAAGGATGAAGACGACTGGAAAACAACAACAAGAGAAAGAACTGGGTGCAAATAGAGAGAGAATACGCAGAGAAAACTTGAAGGCAAAGAAGTGTTTTCAGGCTGAGTGAGGATGTATTTATAGACAGAGAAGTGAAATACGAAACGTGAAGAATAAGTAACGGCCTAGGGTGCATTTAATGCACGTAGGCCTGATGTGATGGAGTGATGATGGGCGCAGCCCACGAAGGGTCGCGACCAATCCCATAGAGACATGTGTCAAAGTGAAAACTGACGGGAGAATTCAAGCGACAACGACTTAGAAGGGGGGCACGTTGCCAGATCATGTCAGGATCAGAAGTCAACGGCATGTCTCACGAAATACCGCCGACTTGGGGGCAACTTTTATGGACCTAACCCGCAGGAGAGTCACGTGCTAGGCCCACGTGGGTGACTCAAGCCGTTGGTACCATGTCGTGTTCACCACGACATAGGCACCCGACTTAGAGCTTGAGGAGTTCCACCTCCATGTGGGGTCGGTTACTGATCCGTACTTACCGCCGTGATTCACGGAGATATGACAGTGACGGGTTTGACTTTAGTAGCCTTATGAGCTCTATAAATACATGTGACCTATCTTCATTTGGTACGCTTTTACTACTACTTGATACATGAGTTTTCTACACTGTGAGAACTTACTGCCTTGATCGTCGGAGTGCTTGCAGGTAGCCCCTCACTGCCAGGTGAGTGGCCGGAGGACTCAAACCACCGCACCGGAGGCCAGATTGGAGGTCATGGCCGCCATGCTCAAAGCATGACGGATCAAATTTCGCCATTTAATGTCGCTATCCTGGTTGATCTTTGCTGAATATTTATTGATTCAGTTCTGTTCGTGTGTTTCCTCTAGGATATTTGTGCTCAAGTTATTAAGATTCCTGCATCTGAGAAGTAAAAATAACATACATAATATACTGCGGTCATAAATAATTATTGAAGCCAACATTTCTATGGCATGAAGTTTGTTGGTCGGGGCCTCGTTAAAACCTCTAGCAGAAAAACCCTCCTTAGGGATAAAATTGGCTACAAGGAAAAGAGTACGCTTTATTACATTATTAGAATTACATGATTGTTTAGCTGTAATACTGCCGCAAATCAGCGACATTGAGAGTTCTTGGTAATTCCTTGCCCTTTAGAGTTTCCAGGTGATATGCTCATTTTGTGGTAGCACTTTTAACTTGGTATGGGCATTCCCAATTTGCATTGAGTTTGCCATCTTTAGCATTTCGATTTCCAATGCTGGCTCTTCTCATCATTAAATTGCCGGCTTGGAAATTTCTCTTAACCACCTTTAGGTTGTATCTCTGAGCTATTTGTTGTTTTCGGGATTATTCTTTTATCCTTGCTATCTCTCAAACTTCATCTATCCAGTTGGAGTCTTCTCTTAGTAATTGCTCATTATCCTCGGCGGGATACATGACCCGCCAGGAAGGCTAGCCAATTTCCACCGAGATGACTGCATTAGTCCCATACACCATTCTAAAAGGCGTTTCTCCAATGGTGCTGTGGGGTGTGGTTCTGTAACTCCCACTACAAGAAAAACCCAGTTTTGCCACCGAAAAATTCAGTCGCAAAATAGCCATAATCGGTCGCAAATTGTTTTTGCCACCAATTCTGTGACGCCATACAATCCGTCGCAAAAAGCGTCGATGCAAATGTTTTGCGACTGATGTATTCCGTCACAAACTTGTGACGCATGAAAACTATTGCAAATAATGACTGGGAATCGGAACATTTGCTTAAAAAATCCGTCGCAAAATTGGTCAATGATTCCGTCGCAAAATTAAAACGAATCAGTCACAATGTTCGTAGCAATGTCCATCGCAAAACTAGACGCAAAATTAAGTCTTATCCGTCGCAAAACCTGAATTTTGGACGCAATATCCGTCCCAAATTCGGTCGCAAAGATGACTAAAAATAGGCCAAATCCGTCGCAAATCCTTAATTTCCGTCGCAATGTCCATCGCAAATCACTGAAACAAAAAAAAATTAAATTTGAATTTTCACTCCCCAAATAATGCCAAAGCTGACATAATACCTAAAATGCTGGAAAAATATTTTCAAATAGTATATTTAACACATTCTACAATTAAAATAAAAATATCAATCAATCATACAATAGATAAATTCTTTACAACTAACCAAATCCATAACTACTTAATAGATAAATCCATTGTAACAAAATAAAGAAATCCATAACTCCATAAACCGGTCATACAATATGTAAGCACCCCAATGTCTAACTAGGACCACTGGAGTCATCACGTGGTGACTCTGGACGAGGAAGTGAAGGTCGACCAGATTCTCTAGTACTGGTGGATGCAACACGTTCCATAGCATCAGCAATGCGATCTACTATCTGCTCAACTCTCGCTATAGTCGCGTCTCGCTCACCAATAAGTTGTTGAATCCTAGCATCCCGCTCAGCTAGTAGCTCTCGCATCTTGGCCACCACAGATGCTTCCACCTCAGATGACAACGTAGCTATCATTTTCTCCATGTCAATGGCTAGTTGTTCTTGTTGTGCTCCTTGCAGGGAAGAAGATGATAACTGGTTAAGATATAGTTCCCCAAGCTCTCCTGTGCCCCAAACATTTCCCTTCTTTCCCTTTCCTCCCACCAACTCAAGGTAAAGGGAATTATCAGCCGTAAAGGAACTAGAACCGCCCTCAATTAGTGTCCCATGCCTTCGAACAAACTCATCCTGTGCAAGAAATAACACATTTTAATTGAAATTTTTTTCAAACAACAGATTATTTGATTAAGTACATATGTCAAAAGATGGAAATACTAGTTACTGAGATATTCTGAGCTTTAGTGCAAGACCAATTGCCATCCTTCAGTTTCTTTGTCTTTTCCATCATCTCATAACCAGTTGGATCCCTATGCTCCTTCTCTCTCTACAAGGAACAAATGTATAAAAAGTTATCTAAACAGTAATACATGATATAAGTTAAGAGTGTAGAATAATAAATTTATTAGCTTAAGTGCTTACAAATCTCCTACGGTGCTCAGCAGCTGATACACACCCTCCAGTATACGAGGATGCCCCACTATCCACCACTCTGTTTAACCCTACCTGCTCACTCTTCTTTTGCCAAGTAGTACCAGACCATTTATCCTCGAGTTGATCACCTACTTCCTGAGGCATCCAATCTGTCTTTCCTTTACCCATCCTATACTTATACAAAAGGTCACTTAAGCTTCTTTGACCCTTGTGATTATAAATCCTCTTAATGATGTGCTCATGCATAGGGTCCCATCTAAAAGTCTCCTGCAATTTTTATGAAACACAACTCAAATGTTGGCAACTACATGTTCAAAAGAAGCAAACTACAAATAACACATGAAAATATAATATACCTGAAATGACATTCACCACTCTTGATATAGTTCAGGAGACACCTTACTCCAACAAGTGGCTGCATCTTGAAAATTACTCTTTATGATTTCCTTAATGCGTCTAGTAACACTACCATCAGTGATATTAAATCTAATATTTTACAATATAAGTGTCAGTTTAGTTGAAATACTATGAAATAAAATAAAGTCATTGATTCAATAAAGATTATAAATGTACAAATACTTACTCATGACGCACGTCTCCTGGAGTAAGAAGCTTCCTTGTGTCAAGTAATGGACCCAAATCAGAAGTGGTATCGGTAGTAGGAGTAGAAGTGGCAGTAGGAGTGGAAGCTGCAACATGTGGTGATGGAGTCGTTGATGGAAAAGTAGGGGGAGAAAATGACGATAAATGATCAGGGCTAGGGGTACCCCTACCTCGTCCAATAGGTCGTGATCCCCTACCTCTTCCATAAGGTCGAGATCCCCTGCTTCGTCCAATAGGTCGTGATCCCCCAGACATCTATGACAACAATTAATATTAATAAAGGTTAAATTATAGCATGCATAAATGTGACTTAGAAATTATAATAAAGAAAACGATATATACCAATGTAACTAATCTAATGATAGCAGTTTCAGCATATGACAGATGAAGAATTCTGTTGAAATTGAAATTAAAAAAATCAATTGTGGGAGGGAGGACAGGTCCTTGGTATCAGAAGAACACAAGAAGCATAGAAAGACATGTCTGAAAATGCACCTTGAATTTAAAAAGAAAATCACAGATAGGTTTATACATGGAAAATAGCACCTTGAATTTAAAAAGAAAATCACAGATATAGAAATCCAGGCTGAAAATGCATTTTACCATAATCATGAAATTGACATGTATTTTACCTTGGAAAAGACATGTTAACGTTGAAGACTTACAGTGGAAAGATTCATGATGATTACAACTTAAGCTTCACAAAAGAAACTCAAAAAATTCTTCATTTTATTGGCCATAAATAGTATTACATGGAAGATACAAAAACGCAATTGGTAATATCAATTTCTTTCTAATATCTCCAAACATAAGTCAGGAAAATGAAGATCATCCTTGATAAATTTATTAATCAAAGAATGGATTCTACTTTCTTCCAGTCTATATCCTATTCTTAACATTGAATCTAAAACAACCAAAACATCATCTAACCTATCTTCTTGTGATAGGCCATTAACTAGGTACTCAAAAGTCTGCTACTGGGGTTTCAACTTCCGACTCAACATGTTTTGCAACCACTCCAATCCTTTCATATAATTACCTTCTTTACATAACCCTATTATAATAGCATCATGTGTACTGGCCACTGGTTCTAAATGCCTATCATACATGTCTTTCCACAACCTCATTGCACTCTCTGTGTCTCCAATTTCACAAAGTCTCTTAAAAAGAGGAGTAAAAGACCAAACAGATGGCTCTAATCCTTGGTATCCCTAACTAGGCTTGCACATACTTTTAATTGATTGATCCCATACTATTAAGCTAAATCAATTAAAATTCAAAAGCAATATCCAATGCAAATTTTACTTAACTTTATAGAACCATTTTTGAATTTTAAAACAGAAAGATCCGTTAGTGAAGGGGAAACATAATAATGATGAAATTCAAAACTGCAACAATACAAAGCAAATTAAAAGTCTAACAAAGCACCAAACATAACAAAGAGCCACCCCCATCAAGAACAAAAAAAATAATACTTTAACAGGGAAGCAAAAGAGAAAACACCAAAGCTACAGTTTCAAACATAAAGTAGAATCTAATTTCCTAGAGTCTATCCACAAAAAATCCACCAATCCCACATTAAGATAAGGCATCAAGTATATCAGAGAGCAAATTTAGCAACTTGAAACAGATGAGTCATAGCCACACCATTATAGAATAACCTCCACGAAAGCATGAAAAACACCACTAACTGAAACAGGGGAGTCACAATTCATCAGGTCTAGCGCATAATAGGGAGAGTCAGAAAACCCCAAATCAAATTGAGCAAAAACAATGGCAACAACATCTTGAACTCCAAAAATAAATTACAGAGGTTTTAAACAAGTAGAACAAAACTAAAAGAGGAGTAAAGACGAACCAAAACGAACAACATCAAACGCGTCAACAACGGCTTCAAACAGTGAAGAGGCGTAGTGCAATAGCTCAATTTTGGGACGAAAATGAAGCTTAGAGCGAGAAGGGAGCCACGCCGTTTCGATTTGAAGGTCTTTGGGTTGAAGAGAGAACCGGAAATGGAGTTAGGGCTTGTTAGTCGAGAAGAGAGAAAGAAGGAATAAGGGATTTAGGGGTTACCGGTTACCTAAAGTGCAGGTCACCAAAAACACAGTTTTACGTTTGCGACCGATTTGGCGACCGAATTTATCGGTCGCAAAATTTTTTATTTTTTACACGTTTTATTTCCTGATTTGCGACCGTTTTTGCGACGTGTGTGCGACCTATTGGTTGCGACCGAATATATCTATGGCAATTTCGGTCACAAAAATGAAAATAGTGGAATCCGTGGAAAATTACGTCACTATTTCGGTAGCAATTGCGACTGAAAATATTCCGCCACAAAATCGGTGGCCGCTTTGGAGTTTTCTTGTAGTGTCCAAAGCACTTGGTACAGATTTTTTGTCCACTTCGCCCCGGCTTTCTCAAACTGCTTCCTCATACCGGCCAGAATAACCTTGTTAGCCGATTCCGCCTACCCATTGGATTGCGGAGTTCTACACTAGCAAAGTATTGCTTGATATGGAGCCCTGCTAGCATTTCTCAAAACTCCTTATCAGTAAATTGAGTCTTCTTATCACAGATCACCTCTGCCGGGATACCAAAACGACATATAATTTGGCAGAAAACAAAATTCTGAACTTTCACAGAAGCTATGCTAGCCAAAGGTTCCAATTCAATCCATTTAGTATAATAGTCAATAGTAACAATTAAATGTTTTAACTAACCTGTTGTAGGAGGGAAGGGTCCCAGAAGGTCTAAGACCCAAGTATGAAAGTGCCATGGTGTTGATATACTATGCAAATCTTCGGCAGGGATGTGAGTGAGGGGACTATGTTCCTGGCATTTCTGACATTTGTTGATGTAGTCTGCTGCATTTGTATTCATATTAGGCCAGAAATATCCCTCCCGTAGGGACTTTCTAGCCAAGGACTTCCCACCAATGTGATGACCACAGCTGCTCTCGTGCACTTCAGCCAACACATACCAAGTTTCAGAAGGCCCAATGCATTTGAGTAGCGGTGTGGACAATCCTCTTCTAAAAAGCTGTCCTTCAATAACAACATACTGGGATGTTTTCTGAACTATCTGCTTGGCCTCTTTTTTATGATTTGGCTATAGTCCTTTGTCAATGTAGTTCTTTAGTGGAGTCCTCCAATCCTTGTCATCTATTTGAAGAATAGTGCAGGGTGTTGGGATGACTTCCTCTACAATTGAATGCAAAGCATAGGCCGATTTTGTACTTGCCAATTTTGACAATAAGTCGGCTCTACTGTTTTCTAATCGAGGGACATGCCTGATTTCGAATTTAGAAAGCCCAGTCAGACTCTCCTTGACCAAGGCGAGATACTTTTGCATTAAGGGTTCCTTTTCTTGGTAATCTCCTTTAATTTGAGATACCACTAGTTGAGAATCAGAACAAAGGGTTATTGCGGTGGCCCCTAGTTCTTTTGCTGCCCTGATCCCGGCAAAACATGCCTCATATTCCGCTTGATTATTTGAAGTTGGGAACTCAAATTTAAGGGAATATTCAACCGCCACTCCTTCTTCATTTTCTATTAGTACCCCCGCGCTAGAACCCTTTGTGTTCGAAGACCCATCAACATATATCGTCCAAGAACCCGTATTTTTTTCTCTGGGATGAGTCATCTCGACGAGGAATTCTGCTAGGACTTGCGCTTTTATTGCTTGCCTTGGTTCGTAAGATATATCGTACTACAAAAGCTCAATGGCCCATGCCATCATTCTCCCAGCTAGATCAGGCTTGTGCAAGATTTGCCTGATTGGCTGATTGGTGTGCACCGTGATGGGGTGGCATTGAAAATAGCGATGAAATCGCCTGGATGCTAAGAGTAGGGTGTAAGAAACCTTCTCAAGCCTTTGATAATTTAAATCTGAACCTTGTAGCGCCTTGGAAATAAAATATATCAGGCTTTGGACCTGGGATTCTTCTTTAATCAGGGCGACACTCACAGTTTCGTCTGCCACAACCATGTACAAATATAAAATCTGACCGGGATCCGATCGAGATAAGACTGGTGGAGAGGCTAAAACCTCCTTTAATTCCTGAAAATCTTGTTCACATTCCGAATCCCATTCAAAAGTTTTCCTGTTGCGCAGTGTTTTAAAGAATGGTAAACATCTTCGAGATGAAGCCGGCAGGAAGCGGGTTGACACCGCAATTCTTCCTATCAACTGTTGGACCTTATAACGATCCTAGGACTCTGCATATTTAAAACAGCACTACACTTGTCCAGGTTTATTTCAATCCCGCGGTTAGTTAGCATGAAACCAAGAAATTTTTTCGCCTCAACGCCAAAAGTACATTTATTGGGATTCAACCTAAGATCATACCTGTGCAACTGGTCAAAAGTTTCTTGTAGATCTGCCACTGGGTCTTTTTGCTCCAGAGTTTTGACTATCATGTCATCAATATAAACTTCCAAAATTTTTCCTATCTGTTTCTCGAAAACTTTGCTCATCATACGCTGATACGTGGCACCAGCATTTTTAAACTGAACGACATCATATTATAACAGTAGACACCCATATCTGTGATGAAGGCGGTTTTAACTTGATCTTCAGGATGCATGGGGATCTTGTTGTATCCGGAGTAGGTGTCCATGAAAGACAAATACTTGTAATCGGCCGAGTTATCAACTAGCTTATCAATGCAAGGTAGGGGGAAAGGATCTTTCAGACACGCTTTATTCAGATCTGTGTAATCCGTGCATATTCTCCATTTCCCGTTGGCCTTCTTTACCATAACGACTTTAAAAAGCCATTCCGCATAATGTATCTCGCAGATGAACCCGACATCTAGGAGATCCTTCACTTGTTTTTTAATAGCCTCTGTCCTTTTTGGGCCCATTCTTCGCTTCTTCTGGGAAACTGGGATGCATCCCGGCTTTATGGCCAGGTGGTTACAAGAAAGATCTGGATTTACTCCTGGCATGTCGGAAGAAACCCAAGAAAAGAGGTCTTTTTTTACCTTAAGAAGTTCGATAAGTCACCCTTTGATGGCTGGAGGTAGGTTTGCTCCTACCTTAACGTTCTGTCCTTCGTCTCGCCCAATCTGAATCAAAATCTAGTCTCCCTCGGGTTGAGGCCCCTGCTCTTCGAAGTCTGCCCGAGGATCCAGGTTGGTCATCATAATTCCGGCATCATGTGATAAATCTTGGCATTCCATTTTTTTCTTTCCTTTTCCTTCTTGGGTACCTAGAGGAATGGGCGGCAATTTAGTAGTCTTTAAACTCTTCTGATAACATCGCCTTGCATCGCTGCTCTTTCCTCTTATTCTAACGACGAAACCATCATCCCTAGGAAACTTTAAAGCCAGATGTATGGTCGACACAATGGCGCCCAAGTGGTTCAATGTCGGGCGTCCAATTATGGCATTGTATGCAGATGGACAATCAACTACAATTAATATGGCCATTACTGTCTTGGCGCTCGGCTTTTTCCCAAAGAGGACCTTCAAGTCTACATATCCCTTTGGCACTATAGTATCTCCATTGAAGCCAATTAAACTCTCCTTAAATTAAACTCTCCTTATGAGGGATCAGATCTTTAGAACCTAGGCCCATCTTATCGAACAAGCTCTAGAACATGATGTCCGTCGAGCTCCCTTGGTCAATATAAATGCAGTGGACCTCAAATCCTCCCAATTTCCCAGTTACCACTAACGGTTTGTTATCCCTAACCTGTTCCTGTCGTAAGTCGGCATCAGAAAAAGATAAAACTGGGTTAGTTACCCGTTCCACTTGCGAACAAGAGTCTCGGCATCCTGTGTCCTTTTTCTATCTTTTATACCCTTCAAACTTTCTCCTCCAACTATAACCTGAATCACTCCCCTTGGAGGAGATTCATGATTTCCTCTTGGGCTCTGGGATCTATTGTGGGTTTCTGACCCCTGATGCCAATTATTTTGCAGTGATCTCGGTCGTCTGTCCCGAGGAGAGGGACTCCGCCGATGATCTCTTCTATCATTGGAACCATGTGTATAGTTCCTAAGTTTGCCTTGTTTGATCAACTTCTCAATGGCATCCCGAAGTTGAATACATTCGTTCGTAGCATGCCCCTTTTCTCGGTGATAATGGCAATACCTGTTCTGGTACCGCCTGGTAGTTCTAAGGGGTGGTGGTCTGTTCCTCAGCTCTGAATTCATAACTTTGTATACTGTCGCTGGTGACACCATTAAAGGGGTATATTTTGTGAACAATCCCCAGGGTCCCTTTGGCGGTTTATCTTGCAACTTATCTTCTTTGCCCCGATATTGAGAATTTTGAGGGTTTTTTCCTTTATCTTCGTTTTTAGCTGCTTGAGCAGCCTGGGCCTTCTCCATTCTTCGATTCTTATCCATTTCTTTGCTTTGGCCTTCAAGTCGTCCATTGACATTGGCTTCTCGCCCGCCAAGGCTTTGGAAAAAGCACCTGGCTTTAGACCTTTGATAAAGAAATATAGCACTAGGTTAGGTTGAACATTCCTAACTTCTAGTACTTCATTGTTGAAGTGAGTTATGTATTCTCTTATAGATTCATCATTCATTTGTTTAATTGTTTCCAAGTGAAACTCAGACTTAAATTGACGTTTGCTACTAGTAAAATGCAAGACAAACTTATCTTTTAAGGTTTTCCAATTGTTAATGGATTGTGGCGGGAGATCTGAGAACCAGTGGCTTGCGGTTTCTGACAAAATCAAGGGGAAAGCCCGACATACGATTGTTTCATTGACTCCCTGGAAGTACATGGCCCTTTCGAAGGTAGTCACATGCAGGGTAGGGTCTTTTGTCCCATCATACTCCTTCAGCTACTTTGCAAATTGAAATCCATGAGGCAAAGTGTGGGACATAATCCAGGGGGTGAATGGGTTGTCTATGTAGCCAAATTCCGGGGTGTTCTCCGCTATATGCTCCTATTGGGGGGCTTGTTGGCCTCTCTGGGGGGCTAGTGGCGGGTTACCTACCCCAACCTAGGATGCTTCCCGAAAATCCTGATGAGGAATGTCTTCTCGCCCTCGACTAACCCTAATCTCCACCTGTTTCTCCACATTTTTTGGATCAGGGTCGCCGTTTCCCGCATTATTGGCACCATTTTGTTATTCGTTCTCTAGGTTTCCCCCATCTTGTTGAGGCTATTTCTCAATCTCCTAGAATGGGTTATCCTCGACTACCTTCTCTTTGCCCTTTCAGACTTGTTCTCTTTTTTTCAAGGTTGCAATCTCATTGGCTTGTGCTTGAACCAGTTTCTGCAACTTGTGAAACTCTGCCTCTAGGTTAAAAGGCGGTTGTGATCCTCCATACTGATTAGAGCCCTCATTGTGTTGCCCGTCTCCCAGGTTTTGAACACTTGGATCATTATACTTCCTATTTAGAGTGGAAAATACCATCGTCGACAGTAGAGGAAAACAAACTTTTTGTTGCGTTCCCCACAAAAGGCGCCAATGTTGTGTGATTGTACCTGGCTGAGATACTGAGCAAGTGATATTGACGAGGCTTTGAATCGATGGAGGATAGAATGCACGACGTCCAAGCTCCAATAGTGGCGGTGTGGCACCTGCAAGGACTCCGACGCTCAAGTCATTATTGGAATTAGGTTATTGTGATATATTAGAGTGTTACGTACCATGCATGGTGTGTTCAGGTGTGTATTTATATCAAGTGCACTAGGGTTGACCGTGGGTCGTAGTGGGCCTGGAAGATCATGTCTCGGCCCAGCCCATGGTCCTCGCTATATCCCGTAAGTTACCTGGTATTCCGTCTACTTAGCAGGATGTCAGGTGGGTTGCATCTTGTCATGCTTGTAGCGGCATGTGACTCATGACAGGGTTATCATAAATCCGATCCATAACAACACCCATTTACCAAGTGAGATCTCGTGGATCAAATAATGGAAATGCATGTGGTGCACGCAAACCGTACCAAAAAGCATATTAAAAGCCTTCTTCTCTTTCTTCACCTCCTTATTATCATTGCTGGATGTTTTGGTTACTGGGTGCTGGTATTGACAAAATGGGAGGGTTTCCATATAAAAACTGCAAGTTCGAATAGAGACAAGCATTTTTGGCCCATGGAGTAGAAGCTTGCAAAAGACAGAGCTTGAGGTAAAAAAGGCTGTCAGGCTCTGGCTACTCACCCATTTTTTTGGTTGAGCTATTGTACTAGCCCATTGTGCCTTATAATAATGATAAAAACCTTAAATCACTAAAATAGCTACATCTCATTAGTTATCAGTATCAGAAATTCAAAAGTTAGAAATAAAACACAAACACTCAATTTGTCCTCAACCTATTTGCTTAAATAGAAAGCCTATTTGCGCAAGTTCAAGCTGCTACACCTCTGTTCGCTGCCGGTGAAGACGACATCACATGCCTGTTTGTTACTCTCGCTCTGTTTGACGTCCGGTCCTCACTCGGACTAAGTTGCATGTCCATTTGTCGTTTTGACTGCTTCGTTGTTGTCGTCACACTCCCTTTGTTAATTCGTTGCTTCTTAGGTGTACTTCTCTCTCTTTCTGATTATTAGATAGGTCAGGGTACTAAGATTGATCTAGGAAATCAACATGAAGTTTCTCAAGAAATTGATTTTGTTGTTCTTCCTTATTACATTAATATTTTTTTTGGGAAACATAGGCATTTATTTTGGAATGAAAAATGAATATGAGCTGCCTGAGAAAGTCTGATCCCCGCATGAGGATTGTTTGGATTTTTAAATTAAGAGCCTAAATAAAATTAGGTTTGAACTAACTCTTGTTTTAGTTTACTTTGTGAGGATTGTCTGGATTTTTACTTGTCTTTTAAAGCCTACTACTCGAATGGTTGGGTAGTCTGTTTTCATAATTCTAATTTTGGTTCAATCATTCTTCCCGATTTATACATTTATGGTGTCTGAACTAACTCTTGTTTTAGTTTACTTTGTTTAATAATCCATTTATTTGATTTAATGGTGATGAATTTACCATTTGTTTGAAGTTTCAAGTGTATTTTGTGGATGAGGAGGTTCCTAATATGGAGGTGGTGCATTTTTGGTGAGGGAATGAATATGAACCCATGAATGAATGATGGCACACATGTTTTTACTCTTTTAATTCAATTTATAAAATAAAAACAAAAAGTTAGTTACATATAAATATGCTTTCTAAAATACGTGTCAAAAAACTATTAAATAATAAAAATCAAATTATTGGAAAATCTCTTCAAATTAGCTTAAATTTCAATAAAGATAATTCTACTTTCATAGAGTTATCAAAATTCTCCAAATCCAAACTTTGCTCGTCCGTGAGTGAGAATCAAAACAAAGCAAACGAATATATTTACAAATTAACTTGAATGAAAAAGAATTGAAAGGTCTCGTAAGACAGGCCTGTGAGGAACTGGACTTCCTGAAGGAAGAAGTAAATGGCCCTGCTACGAATAAAGCATGGGCAAAGGCTGCTACAAAAGCAAGTGGACCTGAGTCTCATTCTCAAAGAAGGAGAATACTCAACAAACAGAAAGACGAGTAGAATGGACTGCTTACACAAGCAAGAACTAGACACCAGACAGAGGGGATGAAAAGAAAGATTGAAAGAAGGAAGAAGATGACGATCGCTCGTGAACCATGACTAAGACTAATGGGGAACTTCACTACCTTAGGGAGGAAGAAACATCATTACTTGCTGCGAGAGAGCATTTAGATTAACTCAAATCAAAAAGGAAAAAGGATTAGGCGCTTACTGATTGAGACGGATACGATTTCACTCAACTCATCCGTCTTATTCCTTAGGGCGAAAAACTAGGCTAGTCCTTGCATCGTCTTGATTGAACTTTAAATTCTCATCACAATCTCAAGGTTTGCTTCATGATTTAAAAGCAAGGATCAAGAAAAATATAGTGAGTTAAACAATTTCAATCCATGCTATCTTAAGACACCTCATGAATGTACAAGTGAATTTCAAATTCACGCTCACAATGCATCCAAGACCCTTTCTCCACTAATATAGACCATGCAAAGCAAATGATCAATTAGGTCTTTTAAGCATATAAATTTAAAATTAAGAGCAAAACAAGCCAAACTATGCTTAAAGTCTCAAAAAGTCTCAACATATTCACAAGAGACAGTGATTTAATTCCCTGTTATTAGAATCATTCATATAATGTTTTGATTTTCTCTTTTTTTGTTCTTCCTATCTTCCTTTCTTTCTTGTCTTTATTTTTAATCCTTTTTACATTTTTCTTCTTTTGTTTTTTTCTTTCTTGTATTTCGTTTCTTTCTTTCATATACATTCTCTTTATTTCCACACTTCTTTTCCTTTACTTGTAAAGTATATACAAAATATTTTGCTACACGTTCACTTAAGATGAGTAAAAAAGTAGGAAAAATCATGCATTTTCATGCATGTGAAGGAATAATATGGACAATGGAGTATATATGTAGATAAAATAATAAAAAATCAGACCAACTTTTCTTTTTATGGCTCAAAACAAGGATCAAAGGATAAATACATGTACAAGGTAGGTTTGAAAGGCATAAACTATCCAAGAAAGTGCCTAAATCATTTCATTTATAAAGCATGAACTAAGATTTCACTTCCAAAGAAATTTAAGACAACAATTAGAACAATCCTTATCCACACACATGCAAACTACAAGCTTTTTTTACCATACACTTTAACCAAATCTAAAATTTGGCATCATGCATTGGAAAATTAAATTATTCACAAAGAAACAAAAGAGTATAATATAACAAGGGAATTTAACAAGATAGCTAACAATGAAACCAATTCACTCCCCATTCAATCATCAATTGCTCAGTTTAGGAAATTCAATTTAGATTTAAACTTGCATTCAAGATGTATATCTAACACACAACGTTTTCAATTCAAGAAATCATCATAACTCAGTTCATTCAAGACTCAACATATTTTATATAAGAATAATGAAATTCAAGTGCTTCTCTTTACTTCACTCTATTTCTTATCCTAGTTAAAAAATAATAATAGTAAAAATTGTGGATTTTATTAGCTTTAATGAAATGTGGGTCATATAAGTTTATATCACATAAATGTTTCTTTTTATTGCCGATTAAAAGCTACTTGATGGGTTTTATATCCAACACACACGCTTGGATTAGCTTAACGTGTTATGAAACAAATGTAAATATAAGATAGGAATGAGAGAAAATGAGAGATTGGATATCTATTCGGATGTGCAAAATACAATAGGTGAATGCTCCTTTTATAGACATAAACAAATGCATAAAAAATCTTTATCCAATTGAAGTACTTGATACATCCATTTAGATAAACATTCATTACATATCCTGTAGGAAAGGATAGTTAGGAAGTCAACCTAAGAGGGGGATGAATTAGGTTGTATCTAAAAATAAACACAATTTGAATCCAATAGACCAAAATCATAATTTAAAGCACACAAGATATATGGATCAAAAGACCTAAAAAAACAAGCAATTTCCCCTAAGTTGATTTTAAGCAAGGTTAAGGTTAGATTTACAAACAAATTCATAACTTATTATTGCAAAATAAAGATGAGTATTTCAAAGTTGCTTTTAAACAAATCCAAGTTGTCTTTAATGCCTAAATTCAATTCAAGTATATTGAATGTTGTGAACGACATTCAAGGCATGTAAACAAAGTGTAAAAGAGACAAAACACATAATATATAATGGTTTGGTGTTCTAACAACACCTACATCCAGCTCTTCTAGCTTTCACTAGAAGGTTCCACTATCTTACCAAAGCAACTACAATTGTTTACAAGATACAAGATTTCTCACCTAGAAATCTAACCCACCAAGAGAAATCTCTTCTCTTGGATTTTCACAACCACCTAAAGACGCTCTTTAGGATTTCAACTAGCCACCTAAGAAACCCTCTGAGGATATATGCCAACAAGTACCAACACCTACGAAATCAGCTTCCCTTAGGAATTTTCACAAACACTTTGAATGCCCACACTCAAGACCCTCCCTTTGGGTAAGCCTATTACCCTAGGTATCCTCAGAACAATGCTAAGGACCTCCTTGAAGATAATCAATGAGAAGCACCCTCAAAGGTCCTTCTAGCTCTTAAGAACAAAAACAAAAACCAATCAAAGAATTTACAATCAAAAGAGAAAGCAGGACATCCAAACAAACAAAGATAAAGAACAAGGAAAAAGTACACCTAAGCTTCATGGAGAATCTATGCTTCTACACTTGAATCCATAATCAATGTTATAGAATAAGCTCCAAAATAGATTTCTAGAAATAGCTCAAACTATAAATGCATGCTTTTTCAAAATCTTTGACGAATGGGGATGAAAAATCTCTCTCAAGAACACAATTAATTTGGTGAATTGATTGATGAAAACTCACAGTCACATAAACTCAGAGAGAAAAAGATGGGTTTTAATTGCTCAAATTAAAATCGTAAAAATAAAGTTCTCTACGTTCTCTCTCGAAACAGAGTGTAAAAAAAAGCTTTTTATAAGGAAAAATGCATTTCTGAATCAATGCACAAGATGTATGATTCGATTCAAAGAGTGTATATTTGCCCCTAGACAACTCAGAAAAGTGGCAGAGAGTTCGCAAGCTATGTGAATCGATTCACACAGTGTATTTTTCCCCTTGGACTGAATTTTTGAAGTTCCTGAGAAATTTTGCCTATGTGACTTGATTCTAAGCATTTGTGAATGGATTCACAAGGCAAAAAACTCTTTCAAAAGGAAAAACACAAATCAAAACTACTCCAAGGACAAAACACTTAACATGTATGCATCAAACTCACAAAATGTATCCTAAAACATGTGATACTAACATGATTATATCCTAATCAAGGGTCATTCTTAGATTCTACTAAAAGCATGATTAATCAAGGAATTTCAAGCAATCAAAGCAAATAAAATGTCCATCAAACTTACAAATTTAACTATATAAACACATCTATGATCTTCCAGGAGATGAAACTTCTTGATTCCCATGTCACTTTGGTTGATTAATCTTGGTTGGATATCTTCAATCTTGAAGCCACCATTTGTCTGATGAAAATCTTACTTGCAATCCTTTCAAGGTCAACATTTTCCATATTATTGATTGTTTAAATTATTTAAAAATTGTATTTTTACTCTATTATTTTAAGTTATTAAAATGATTTTAGTAAACACAATTAATATTGATAAGTTTTAAATTTTTTATTATATAATATTTTTTTGTCTTTTAATATTCTTTTATTATTTCTTTTTCTACTCTTCACTAAACTTGTGTCCCATATGGTTTTTTCAGTAAGGTTTTAACGAGCCACATTCTAAGATGGATATCCAACTAGGTGTTATGAATGTTTATTTGAATGCATGTCCATATCTCTTAGGTTGTTATCAAGTACTTCAATTGGATAAAGATAGGTTCTATATTTTCGTGTTTATCGTCTTCGATCTGCGTTCCTAGCTAAGTAAGATTGTTTATGCCTTTCTTTATGTTTATAAAAAGAGCATTCACCTATTATATTCCACACCTCTGAATCGAAATACAATCTCTTATTTTCTCCCTTATATTTACATTAGTTTCATTACACGTTATCAGCATGATCTAGGTGTGGATCGTCTGGAAATAATACAGGTATTATTTTAATAGTTATTCTAATAGTGATTTTTTAAATATGACTCTAAAATGATACATTTACATTATGTTAAATGTTTCCTCTAAAAAAAGATAGACCTCTTCTTCCAAATTCCTTTCTCCCCCGGCAACTGTTTTTGTGCCTTTCCGAAAATAGTATTGATATCCTTTACTCGTTGATAGACTTCGTCTCCATTGAAGGCCTCTGGAGAAATACCATTATCCTAATTCCTATTAAAAGCCTTTCTCAATCTACGATATGGGTGATTTTGTCTAAGAAACCTCTGATGCCCAGGATATATTGTCTTCCTTGACTTCGCCAATTGATTGAAACATGTTTTATCTTCACATATAGGCATGCTTTGTGCCCCTTAATGTTGTATCCACTCAAGATCCCTACGCTAGATAGTCGTTTATGGTACAGAATAACATGGCACGCATCTTGAAATATTCACAGCAACACCCATCAAACACATCCACACCTTTCTCCCACAACATGCTCAAATCTTCAATCAAGGGCCTTAGATAAACATCTATGTCACTTCCCGGCTGTTTTGGACCCGAAATCATGATAGACAACAACATCATATATTTGTGTTTCATGCATAATTGAGGAGAAAGGTTGTAAATTACCAACAGAACTGGCCATGAACTGTGACTACTGCTCAAGTTAATGTAAGGATTCATTCCATCCGTTGTAAGTCCAAGTTGAAAGTTTCTAGGCTCATCACCAAACTCTGGGAACAATTGATTGATTTTTTTCCATTGCAATGAATCGGCTGGATGGCGAATCTTTGCGTCCTGTAGCCTCTCTTCTGCATGCCATCTAATGTTCTTTTCATCATTTGCTAAGCGTTAGTAAACAAACGCTTGAACCTTTGAATTATTGGAAGATACCATAAGACTTTTGCGGGAGGGCCCCGTTTTGTACTCACATCAGAGCTAGATTCATTGTCTTTTACTTTGTAGCGTGATACCCCACATACCGGGAAGACATGCAGGTCTTCATACTCTTTTCTATATAAAATGCAGTCATTAGGACATGCATGTATTTTCTTATACCCCATACCCAACGAACATAGTATCTTCTTTGCCTCATAGGTACAATCAGGTAGTGTGTTATCTTTTAGAAGAGATTCATTCAATAACTCAAGCAATTTGGTGAAACTTTTGTCACTCCACCCATTCCTGTCCTTCAAATTGATCAACTTTAACACGTCTGACAACTTAGTGAAATTGGTTCATCCGGGATACAAGGGTACTTCTGCATCAGTACACAAATTATCATAAATATGTTCCCGCTCAAATGACTCTGGTCATATATCACATATCATCTCTTCTAGTCGATCGTCCATGTCTAGGCGTGCATCAACTTCTTCTGTGCGTAATATATTTGACAAGTCAACTACTTCCCCATGCTATATCCATCTTGTATAGCTCTGACAAAAACCATCGCAAAGTGCATGGTCTCTTATTTCCCTAGCTGTCAATTGCTTCGCATTAAAGCATCTAGGACAAGGATTCCTTCCACTATTATTGGGGAGGTTTCTTTTAGCAAATTTTTAAAACTCCTCAATTCCATTGGTGTACTCCTCACTTAATCGACTAGCAGTTATCCAATTGCGATCAATTTGTACAATCTAGAAAACATTCATTCATTATCACATGAAAAAAGGACAAACTAATACTATCAATATTATTATACCTTTTAACTATGTCGATGATTGATAACAAAAAACGGTAGGTGTGTTTCGCTATCGTCATAAATATTAAAACGGTGAATATCGAGTATCATCCACAGGGATTATGGCCAACTATCACATTTCCATGTTAACAACTAATGTAGATGGCAAAAGGAATAATAACTGAATTGTTAAAACATAAAGACAAATGACATAAGAAATTACATCTAAACTAAACATGCATTTGGAACTCAATGTCATTTGATTAAGAATCCAGAAATTTCATAGACAAAGTTTCCTTTGAATTAATCCTAATTTCACTATCCTAATATAAATTCACTTGTTGTTGGTCAAATTCACTAAATTAATTAAAGACCAATCCCTCGGCTCATTAACCTTTGCCCTAACTCAAGATTCCAATCCCTTGACCACCACCTTAAGTTAAAACAAGCATTAAGATTTAGAATTCAACAAGACCTCATACTCATCATTATCTATCTCTAGACTAACAATGACCATGGCATCAATTGCAAGAGCACACTCATATTTCACAATGACCATGGCATCAATTGCAAGAGCACACTCATATTTCACTATTCCTAGCATAAACATGAGTCACAACATAAGCATTAATAACAACAATTAATACTCCAACAAGAGAAGATTTTGAAAAGTAAAACTAAAATTAAAGCTTCATCTAAGATTGAATAGAAATTGGTTACGTATCCGAGCACTTCATAGACAAAGCCCCCTTTGAATTACCTAAAGCCTCGTTAATCTACTCGATATTTTCCTGTTGATGGCCAAGTTCATAAAGTTAATTAATGATCAATTCCTTGACTCGATAACCTTTGACTTTAACCTAAGAGATCAATCCATTGACTCTCCTAAGCCCAAGATAAGCTTTAAACACAAGAACTCACAATGGCCACATATAGTCTATGTCAAAATCTACAACGTACATGGTATAATATGCAAGAAACACACTCATACATTACCGTCCCCAATCTCAATATAATTAATCAATTCAATTGAATGTTAGCTACGCACCCAAAAGCATTAAGCACAACATATATACTCAAACAAGTAAAATACTTCATAGATTAATAAAGAAACGGTCAAACTTCAACGTAATCAAATCCATAAAGATCCAAATACAATAAACTATAAAATAAAACATAAAGAAAGGAGAAGAGGGACGAAAGAAACTCCATAGAAGAGGATTGAGGTCGGTTGAAACATCTTTCTCCTTCCTCCTTCGCGTTCCATGAATGAATCCTCCCGGGGTTCTTGAGGTGTTACATTAAGATTCAACCCCATCTCATCTTCTCCCTCACAAGGAGAAGCTAAACCTTGAGAAAACTAAGTCTAGAGAGAGAAGAGAGAGAAGCGGTATGTTATGGCTCGCAGGCCTAGCACTAATTACATGTATTTATAGAATCTAAGACATGGATTTTGTTGCTTAAAGATAAGATAGAATACAAAACTCCATGAATTATTTAGTCCACAAATCTTCCAATAGGATCTATCATGATCTTTTAGGCGCTTCCTTGCTTCGCATTCCACTTATCTACAAATCAAATCATAAAATATTATTATTTGATCAAGATAAATCAAAATAAATCAAATTAAGATAATCATCAACTCGTAAAATATAGATTGATGGAATTTAAAAGATATTTGGAGAGAAGATAAATTAATTTAATTTAAAGTGCTCCTAAATTTTCTCCACGCCCAAAAGATCTAGCCATTTTCCAAGCCCCTAACTCGTCCAAGCTCCAACCTAAGTTAAAATTCATGAAAGTAGCCTCAATTCAATATAAAAATACTAAAGGGACTATAATTTTTCCTAAGACTTGCAATTACTAAAATTGGGATATTTTTCATCAAAATCAACTTAAAACACATTGATAAGTGAATAATTTAAAGCACAAAATATAGGTATGATTATCACTTATCAATGATCCTTTGTAGAAGAGCGCAAATCAATTATTCTACAGGAGCTTTACCAAGATCTTGTTCCTATCATTAAAAATAATTATATCAATAAGCAGAACAAATATGCATATGTGTTTATTATAAAGTGCAATAAAATATAAAGAGAGATAGTAACAAAATAAATTAAATGGCAGAATGAGAATATATAAAAAAAATTTTCGTGAGTTAAGTAGCAGAGAAGAGGTTAATGCTTTGCCAAAATAAAAATTCAAGCCGCAAACATTGGTTGGTTAGTTAAAACTTACAAGTACCAAAGATGTGGTTTATGTCCATTCTCTCGAATGCCTCTTGCATTTATTTTAATAAAGAAGTTTTTGTGTGCTTGGATTTTGAAACAACAAGTGAAAAACAAACAGAAGAAACCTTAGATTAGAATTAGATGGTTAAATTTTTAAAGATTTAATGAAAGATATTTATATTCATATACATGAAAAAGCAAACCCCTTAAAAAGACTAAGCTTTGCTACAACTTGAAGTTAATAGCAAAAGTGTGGCCCGGAATACAATGGAAAGTGCACGTGGGAATGCTATTGCATGCCTTACCTCTCGCGCCTTCTCTTTTTTCTTTTTATTTTACCAAATTGAGAAAAATATTAATCAAAAGTTCAAAACCCAAAACAAATTAAAGACACCTCCTTGCCTTGCATTGAGATCAATCTCATTTGTTGAAATACTACTTCTCTTCTCTTCTCTGCTTAATACTCACCAGTTTGACTTGCCTTCAGCTTATACTGTATTTTCTTTTGTGTTTTCAATAGCTATTGACAACTCTTATTGTCCTTTCCAGAATCTATTATTCACGCCAATAATGAATTGTTAGGAATATATATATGTGTATATATATATATATATATATGTATATGTATATATATATATATATATATATATGCTTCTGGTAAAGGATCTTAAAGTTATGTGCTTCAATGGTATTTATAGTTCTGTTTTGAAAGTGCATTATTTTTTCTTTTCCAGAAGATTTTGGCATTGGAAGCATTTCACTCATCCTCTTTATTAGAGGGTTAAGAGGAAGCAAAAATTTTCAGATAAATCATTTATCTGAACAATGGAAACCATAACACGGATAACAAGATATAAACTGATGAATCATAAGTTGGTAAATCAGAAAAAAAAAACAAAGAAAGAAAGCAATAAATATGCAATGACATTTTTATAATTCTATGCCTATTTTGATAGTCGGTATTAGGATAGTGTCTTATTTTATGTCTTTCAAGTTAAAAAATTAGTATTCTTCCTCTGTTAAATTTTTTAAATGTGAAGGACAATAAATGAAACATGATTACGAAACCGAAAATGATAGTGAATGGCATGCATTAACATGGGGCAGAGGATGAAGCCCTATGTGGTACAAAACCTAGCTACAAGTAGTAGAACTACAAGTGCAAATCAAAGATATCATAATTAATGGTATCATAGAGAAGAATAGCAACTGAATGGGTATCTCTACAATGGAAAGTACGAATATTAAATAAATACTACTACAATACAAGTACTAGTAGTATAGGTTGGTTGAATTTTCATTCATAATTGTGTTTTGATTTGGATACAATCATACCAAACAAGTTTGATTAGGAAACTAAGGTTTTACTATTTAGAGAATATCATATATGCTTACTCCTACAAATTATTTGGTCACTGGTATAAAATCTCTATCTAATAACAAATACAGTTTTATAAATTTAAATATGTTAATTACACAACTCTTCCACAATCTTGATAAGTTATAAACCTTTGTTTAAGCAATGTCCAAGACTAGCTACAGAACAAAACATTACTAATTTTGCCACATAACAGAACATTACTCTTTTTCATCATTCTCTTCTAATATGAATGGTAATGACTATAATGGTCTTTCATTTTTTGGGACCATAGTAATCTCCATACACCAACAATTAGATTCATCAAAGTTGATAGATGTTAATATTAAAGATCTTGTGAAACTCATAGCTAGGTACCATTATGAATATAACATTGTGACTATATTTAACATGGTAACACCGTAAAGTAACATTCTTTTGGGTTATGTGAATCACAAAACATTGCTTTGGATCAAATCAATCTTAAATAATGATTATAATCTATTCAGGGCATCATCAACTGTAGCAGACAATGATATTTATCCAACTATAGTAACTTTTAAAGTGGATTATCAATACACAAATTAAAATTAATGACAAAGTTCTAAACTAGAAAGGCAGAACACCTTTTAATAATTGTACGCATGAATATAATCAAAGCAGATTAGCTAGAATCAGGAAAAACTTGCTATATATGCACAGTAAATGATTTTCGCTGCTAATATGCCTAACTATACACATACAAACTCTAGCGTAGAGTATAGCTTAGGAACAAACTATAAGCTAGTGACTACTGTAGCATTATATATATATATATAAATTTGATGAAAAAAACTAATAGCTATTAACACCAAAAATACTAAAAAAGAAAAATTTGTCGACATTGCAAGAGGAAGGACCTTTATCATACCTTACAATCAACGATTCATACTAACCGAAAATGGAGCAAAAAACCTATGGTAGGAATCGATGATCGATTCAATTCTACTCAATTCCTATGGTAAGCCAAGCACAGAACAATGAATCCCAAAACCCTAAAACAAAATCACGAAATTGATAGGAAAAGCAACTTACCTTCACGGGATGAACAACAAAACCCTTTGCGGGATGAAGATGGAGTTAGAAAGGTATGCAACCAACCAAGCACCGGTGCCTGGATAGCGTGGCAACGGTGGCTGGGTCACGATAGGAAGATTGATCGAGGAGTGCGTGTTTCTCACGATGGGAAGTGGAAGAATATGTGAAATAATCCAAATAAAGTTTAATATTTTTCCCATCACTTAACATTTTAAGTGATTGGAATAAGTTACCAAATATTACATAGTTGCCACCGTATTATTTTTAAATCATTTATTCTAAAACTGATTGGAAAAGGAGATGTTAAATATTTTTTATCAGTTTTCCCATCGGTTATTGCTACAACTGATACGAATAAGTTAACAAAAATTTCAAAATTACCACTATGCAATTTTTCCAATCGGATATTCCAAAATCGATGGGAAAAATGGATGTTAAATACTATTTTTGTACTAGTGTGGCTACTTATTTACTCAAACATTGTATTTGATCTTTGTTTGGTAAATTACTTGTTAGTATTATGACTTATTGGATATATAGGCACTAGGGGACTTAGCTTTTACTATATATTGTGACTTATTGTTAATGTATTAAATTATGCACTAAGTTAGATTTAAGACCTTTTTTTGTAGTTTAGTGTGTGCATGTGAATGGATCATGGAAGCGAAAATCCAACCAGGTATTTAAAAAAAAGGTTATACTATAGCAGCGGTTGTAAGTTAGAACTGTTGCTATAGATTGATATTTTTTTAAAAAAAAAACTTTATGGTAGCGATTGTTATGTGGAACCGCTAGCTTAAAGTATCTCATGGCAACGGTTATAAGAACCAACCGCTACTATAGATGTCATTTAGTAGCGCTGGTAGCTAAAAACCGCTGCCTAAAGTGATATTTTGTAGTCGTTCACAACCACTGCCATAGAGCTTTATGCCTTTAGTAGCAGATTCATTAGTAGCGGTTGACAACCGTTGCTGTATGGTTTAAACAAACGCTAGCGTAGGGTTTTTCTGGTATAGTGATCATTTAATCCTTTAATCACACTGAAAAACATACTAATACGCATGTGGAACTAGATTAAATTTCATGACATGTTATGAGAGTGTCGTAGCTAAGGTTAAGTGCCTCAAACACTATACACTATGCAGAAATTTTTTTTATCATGCTTTCATCATAGGCGTAATAAAATCTTACATTTTTCAGTTATTTAACATGTCAAACGTCATATTGCAAATTGCAAACAATCAATCAAGTAATGACATTATATATGGATAACTTTTGCCGCCTTACATTCTAAGAATTCTTTAATGTTTAGTTCTTTAAGAACTATAACACAATTATTTATATTAATGATAAATATAGAGCAATCATTAATTTTATATGATTCATTCGAATTTGATAACAATTTTTTAAATATAAATTCCATAATATCCATCAAATTTAAATTTAGAATATGTATACAAAAACTTTTATTTAGAGGTTATACGCTATTCAAATACAGGCAATATAGATAACCTTTGAATATGAAAACTTTCCCTATTACTTTATATGAAATTCCCTATTTCTTCACGTGAATTAACGAATAAAGAGAATTTTTTTAAACAATTTAAACTTATTTGCAAAGATATTCTTAAATGGGATAATATTTTATTCTAGAAATCTAAATCAAATACCACATATCTCAAATAAGAGAGATAAATTAAAATACATAAAGTATCTCCAATTCTGCATTTATCAAGTAACAATATAATTTAAATAATTTAAATTTCAAGATTATCAATTTACATAGGCTAATCAAGTACTCACCAAACAAACTGACCTGCCAAGCAAAATATATCTAAATGAAAGATATCATAAATGTTATTGCAAATCATTATTATTATTTGTTATTCAGTTGATGCTAAACAGAAACATATATTGAATAGCTTTTCTTATTTTTTATTTATTTTTATCAAAACATAAAAATCTAACGATTAATCATGATTAACTCAAAGGTATAATTTCATGTTAATATTTCTTTTCTTTTCTTTTTGTAACATAAGGAAAAACACGCTATTTCAAGGAGATTTATCTAGCACCTTATCTGCATAGTATCTAATTTTGTCATTAACCATTATTCTTTTTCGATAGGTATCTAAATAGTCGTTTCCTAAAGAGTAGTAGTCCGATTTATGTCTTCATAGACCCAGTTTATATTCAATCCATAGGGAATACAAAAAAAGAAGTTTGCAAATATATTCAGAGTAGGATAGATGAAGACAACAAGGAGATTTATCTAGAACCTTATCACTCTGAGTAAGTTGTAGTTAATTACTTTGTAAGTAGTTCTTAACTTGGAAGTGTCCTTTTGACTTTTGTCTTTCTTTACTGTGATCATTGGCAGTTGATAATTATTTGTCCAAAAGAAAATGTTGTTGTCTTCCTTTGCTCGGTTGGGAAAAAATATAAAACAGAATTGAAGAACATCATTGATATGTAAGTTGCACAACAATTTTTATTTTCAAATTTTGTGTTATTGCCAAAACGTGTCTTTGGTTTACTTTAATTGAAAATTTATTTTCTATAAAGCCATGGATGCTTGTGGTCTTCTTTAAGGTAAGCGCTCAATTTCTAAACCGAAGCCTACTTGGATAAGCCCAAGTGTAAGTAGTTTTAAAATTGATATATGTTATTATTCTATATATTTATTTGATGTTTCATTGTATTTAAATATATTTAAATTTTATTTTTTGAACAACTTGTAGTGCCATCAACAAACAGGGGAATTTGAGTGTGGTTATTATGTCATGAGACATATGCTACATGTCGTCCTCGGCAACATTACAGAAAATTGGTTAGAGGTAAATTTGTTTTCTTAAACCATAGGCTAGAAGCTAGAACATTTTTTGACATCAATTAACGAATTATGTTTGATACGTGCTCTCAATTTGTAGGTATTCAACAATCCAGACCCATTTACTCTAGAAGAAATCAATGATATTCAACTTTGTTGGGCAGGATATTTTTTGGGAGTTGCTAATCTGTGACTGGAATTCATTTGATAATGCTCATTTTGTTGAATAGTATAGGAACTAGGAGTTCATTTTGTTAGATATACACTTGCAACCATTAAGGAGTTCTTATGTTAAGTGGCTACTTACATAGTGTTTATGAACTAACTTGGGATTAGCTTCTATGTTATGTTATCTACTTAGATATATATTGACTTTTGCAATTAAATTTGTTTATGGTTCTGGTTAGTTATCTAGTAGTTCTATCTGATTTTGCTTGAAAACAGGTCTGCTTTGTGTTTTTGCTTTAAAAAATAAAAAACAATTACAGGATTTTTTCAGACAGTTAGAGAATAATCGAGGGAATAATAAAATTTTTTCCATTAAGTTTTCCAATCGGTCATCTGAATATGTGATGGGAAAATTCTTTTCCAATCAGTTATTACTGCAAAACCGATTGGAAAAATAACACTATTTCCAATCGGTCATTTGAAAATGTGACGGGAAAACGCTTTTCCAATCGGTTATTACAGCAAAACCGATTGGAAAAGTAATACTATTTCCAATCAATCGTTTGAAAATGTGATGGTAAAACACTTTTCCAATCGGTTATTACGGCAAAACCGATTGGAAAAGTAACACTATTTCCAATCAATCATTCGAAAAAGTGATGAGAAAACGCTTTTCTAATCGGTTGTTACTGCAAAACCGATTGGGAAAATAACACTATTTCGAGTCAAAAGCACAACTTTTCTAAACTGTTGGTTATTAACCGACTGGAAAACTATTATTCAAGTCAGTTCAATAACCAATGGGAAAACCCTCGATTATTCACATCGCTAGAATTCACATTGGATGAATAACCGATTGAAAAGGCCTAAATTAACCGATTGAAAAAGACTATTTTGCATTAGTGATATCAATAAAGGAAGGAGGAAAATACATTTCAAGCTCACACAAAATGATCACCATTTTCTTTTGAAGTGAAGGTAACTTTGCAAGTTTAATCATTTCGCTACAAATTTACTTGAAGAATCCTTGTGAGTTTCACCCACACCTTTCTAAGTAGAATTGGGCGTATAGCCACTAACAACAAATTCTCCATCAAAATATGAAAATCATGAGTCTTTAGACCTATTAATTTTAGATTTGACATTTAAAAAAGTGTTGCGATGTTTGAAGAGTTACCCTCCGGCATTTTAACCCCTCCAAGAAACTCGCAAAATGCAACTTTCTCTTTCCTGGACAATGTATGAGCTGCTAGAGGCATATATGTACATCTTCCTTTTTTTATTGGCCTCAATTCTTTCCGCATCCCCAATTTTACCATGTCCAGTCTTTCCTTAATGTCATCTTTAGTCTTTCCTAAAACATTTAACAAGGTGCCAATAACACTATCGCAAACATTCTTTTCAATATGAATAACATCAAGGAAATGCCTCACATATAATGATTTTCAATATGGCAATTGAAAAAATATGGACTTACTCAAATTGCTCACCTTTTCAAATAACTGTTCACCAGTCAATGGCAAAGGTGCTATTGCTTTTTCAGAACTGCCATTGAAAGCTATTCTCAAACCCCAATAATGATGTTTCAACGGTAAAAACCTACGATGATCAAAGAAGACATTCTTCATTCTATGATCCAATCGTATTGAAAATTTACCCTCTTCACATACTGGGCATCCATTTTTCCCTTTTATACTATAACTAGACAAATTTCCATAAGCTGGAAAATCATTAATGGTGCCAAATAACGTAACTCTCAAGTTGAAGGTCTCATCTCTATACAGGTCATACACATTCACACCGGTATCCCACAATTGCTTCAAATCTTCAATTAGGGGAGCCAAGTACACATTTATATCATTTCCAGGTTTTTTGGGCCCAGAAATCAACATTGACAACATCATATACTTGCGCTTCATGCAAAGCCATGGAGACAGGTACTTTGAGTATTGCTTAGGATGCCATGTGGATTCATCCTGTCAGTGGATAGCACAAGATGTAAGTTCCTCGGTTCTTCTCCAAATTCAAGATAGTCATGATCAAACTTAACCCATTGTGGAGAATCATCAGGGTGTCGGAGTTTGCCATCTTTTATCCTTTCATTGGCATGCCAAGTAAACCATTTTGCATCCTCTTCACTGTTATACATGTGCCTGAATCACAGAATTATGGAAAAATACCACATCACCTTCGTCGGAGTCAATTTTTTCTTATATCGCGGGGCATTGCGCATTTGGGACACACATTCAGGGATTCATATTCATTTCGAAACTAAATGTAATCATTTGGACAAGCATGTATTCTTGCATAACTCATGCCGATAGAGCACAACATTTGTTTGGCTTTATAAGTCTTACTAGGAAGAAGTTATTCTCAGGGAAAATCTCTTTTAGAAGATACAGTAAGTCCCTGAAACTCTTTTCAGACCATCCATTACTAACTTTCAAATTATTCAATTTTAAAATTGCAGACAATCTTGTGAACTTGGTCCAATTCTCATACAATGGTATTTGTGCAACAAATTTTATTTTCTCTAACATTTCCGAACAATCCCGAAGTTCCTCTTCCACTATATCAACCATCTCCTCAAAACAATCATCTTCATTGTCATCTACTCTTGCGTCAAATGACTCATATCTAACACTTGACCCCTACTCACTTGATGCAATGTCTGACTCTCCATGCTTTGTCCAACATACGTAACTCGAATCAATTCCATTGCACACTAATATTATACACTACAATATGTACAAATTGTTCTCAAACAATAAACTAACGTACAAAAAACCTAATATGTCTAAGGTACCATTCTATAGTCAATGTATTAGATACTAGCGAGAATTCTATAGCCATTTGCTTCAAATCTAATGACCATGCTTTTATCATCAATCTATAATTTTCAAGTTGAAACAGATAATAAAAGTTAGTAGCAGAATAAAAAATTTATTGTTGAAACAGATTATTAGAAGGTAAATCAAAAAGAATAAAAAGTGATTAAAGAATAAATTTAATGATAATTTTTTATACCATTATTAGAAGAACAACCAAATCCAGTTTGAACAAAATCCAATTATGTGGCTGTCACAGAGAATAAATTAAAGTTGATTTTTTGGGCCTAAATGTTTGTCACAACTTTTAGTTGAAAATAATTTCAGAGATCAAACGTACACAAGTTTTCATTTTCATTTTACTTTATGAAAGCATTAATTTGAGACTGTCAATGTAACTATAATATATTTATGTCTCGTTGTCATTTACAATAGATAGGAAATATCAAAATCCAAAACTAAGGATCCCAAAAGTGAAAGCAAGTAATTCCTGCGGCAACAACTTTATTATACCACAAACCAAAACAAGTTCTACCTATTTTCAACTACAAGATAAAATAGAAAAACAAGAAGCTAGCTAGATCAATTGAACTATAGCATCAAATATAAGTAAACTAAATGTGTTGTCTTGGGTAATGTGGCAAACCATGGACGTAACATTTCATTATTTTGGACCACCAAGCTAAATTTTTACTAATTTAATTAATGACAAATTAAAATAAAAGATGTCAAAATGCTACAACAAACAAACAGAATATGAAAGGAGTAAATGTATTCTTTAAATGTTGAAAGAGTTAACCAGACGTTTTAACATATCCAATTTATAAAAATCAAAACTAATATCCATTATATTAATTCATTAATCAATAACTAGATTGACGACAAAAATTAAACAAATGATGCAAACCCTCTCAAAGAAAATTTTATAAGTATAAAATTGTAAATTCCAAAAAAAAGAATACAAGAAAGAATAAGAAAGTAAACACCTCCACCTCACCGCCAGAACACATAGCAGTAATCACTCTACAAAGAAGCTTAAGAGTGGAATAAATTACAACAATGGCATAAAGCACAACAAGGAAAAATAGAAAAACAGAAAAGCAGGGAGGGGTTAAACCCACCTCTCACAAGAACAGAGGGACCGACTGTAAGGGCAGAGCAAGGCTGAGTGGAGGAGAAATAAGAATAGAAGTCGCGATGAGAGCCGCAGCAAGGCGACCTCACGACGGTGAGGAGCGCAGCAAAGTTCGGCGGCGAGAGTACAACAACGAAGGTACGACGGCAAGCAATAAACCCTCCCATTATTATTGATTTATGGATAAGAACCTAACGTTTTCCATCTAAGATATGCAAGTGTACATTTCTTTTGCTCCTATTGAAGCATTAAGATTGGCATCGAGAACAAGGAAAGTTGGGAATATAAATTGGATATGAATTTTAGTCTCTAATAAAAATTTTTTGACAATTGACGAGTGATTAATTAACAGATTAGTTTTCTAAACTACCATTGAAATGAGTCATTTTTCCAAACATCAGGAGAAAATAAGCAGTTTGAAAATTAAGGAAATTAATTAAAAGTTCAGAAAATACTTTTAAATTAATATTGAATATGTTCACAAAGTCAAATACAATATCATGAGAACCAACTGCTAATGCTACAAAAATCATGTCCCTGTAGGACAATATACACTATTACAAATGATTTTGAAGAACGAATGAAGCATGACAGATCAATTGATTCCAAAGACAAATATTCTCGAAAAAGTAAAGGAGCTAATAATAAAGATGGTCAAATCGAGTATGTAAAGACTCTAAAAGAGTCTATTGACATAGTAATTAAGTTCTATAACAACATTAGGTACCTATAAAAAATTGTGAAATTTATGGAAATGAAGTTACCCTGATAAATTATGTCATAGAATATGATGGAATCGAAACGAAGTTAATGTTGACGATGCTTTTGTATTAAAAAAAACATATGATAAATGATAGTGAGGATCATGAATCAAAATCAGCTAAGATATATAGATAGTGAGATGATTGACAAAAATGAAAAGATGAAATAGAGGCAAATGTAAACTCGCTTGCTAAATAAAAGGATTTTGGACTTGTCGTCCAGACACGCAAAGGTGTAAAGCCAATTGATACAAAAGGAATTGTCAAAAATGAAATAAGCAAAGAGACATTGTGATATATAAATCATTAATTGCTCAAAGACTTTTGCGAGAACGTAAATATTTAATAAACATAGTTGCCTACCGTGGATGAAAATTATATTTTTGCTAATCCTTACTTCATGAGATAATATCTACCGTAGTATTCAATAGAAAGAATATCTGCAATAACATATGTGTGTTATATTCAAAATGCATTAAGTTGTTGTATATATGTATATTTTTTTTTCTTATTTGTGTTTGGAACATGTAATCAATTGCTCACATGTATCATGTTCTTTATATACTTGACTTTATGTTTGTATGCTCATCTTAAAGGATTGATTAACAATAACAGGTTTTATGGTATATTTTTATGGCTCATTTGATATCAATATTTATATGAAATTCCCTGAAAGATTCAATATGCCTGAAGCATATAATCAAGTTTTTGAGTAAATTATTCAATCAAATTGAATAAATTTATTTGTAGATCAAAATAGTATCAAAGGAATGATATGGAAATGCCTCTATTTGCTATGTATTTCATAAATGTTAATGGAACTCCTGAAGAGTTCCCCAAAAGCTATAATTTGCTTAAAGAAAAAATTTAAGATGAAGGACAGACAAAGTTTTATCGTGGATTAAAGCTTCAATACTTGAGGAATTGAATTTTTATTCACTGAGAAGCTTATACAACAAAAGTGTTGAAACAAATAAGTCACATCCATAATTTCAATGGTAGTCAAGTCACTATATGTGAATAAATATCTTTATCATAACTTATGGTCCCGAAGTACAATATCTTAGTGCTATCAGACACTAATATATCTTGCTAGTTATAAACGACTCAATATATTATTCGGGAAACATTTATTAGCAAGATATATTTTTTCCACTTGCGAAAAGACATTGGAATGAAATTAAAAATATACTTTGAAAGGCATAACAAGTGTCATTTGTTAATGTGGTGGTACACTTGTTTTGTTGTATTCTATGAACCAAACTATCACATTGGCCATGCTATTGTTTACTTGATATCTATATTTTAGCATGTTCAAAAAACTTGTAGTTTTATACTTAATAAAGATGCTCCCAAACGACCTTATGCGAAGACTGTGAAGATAAAAGATAGAACAAAACACATTTTACCATAAGTGTCTTTCACTTAAGTTATCCAATAGATTAACAACATATATGTTCAACTAGTTCGCTCACATGAGAAGTAAGACAATATTTTACGAAGTCATCAACCTTTGAACAATTGGAGCAAAGAATCAGCCTTCCTTGTCTCAAAGATAATTGTCAACATGAGGGGGAGAAATAAATATGTCCTACACTTTTTTTCCCTTTGCCAAGATTTTTATCTTATTGAGTTTTTTCTGGCAAGGTTTTTAATGAGGCATATTTTGATGACATATTAAATGAATGTTGTACTCTTTTTCCTTCACTAAGATTTTGTCCCACATGGTTTTTCTCGATAAAGTTTTATAAAGGCACATTCTCAAGATGGACATCAAGGGGGAGTGTTATGAATGTTTATCTACATGGATGTCCATATCTCATAGGTTGTTATCAAGTACTTCAATTGGATAAAGATAGGTTCTATATTTTCGTGTTTATTGTTTTAGATCTGAGTTTTTCATAAGATTGTTTATGCATTTCTTTATGCCTATAAAAGAAGCATTCACCTATTGTATTTTGCACCTCTGAATAGAAATACAATCCCTCATTCCTCTCTTATATTTACATTAGTTGATAACATAACATGAGTTTTTTCTATCATGTGCGTTTTTTCACATGTTAATAGTAGTTTTTTTACAATGAAACTAACAAGATTTAAATCTTTGACCCCCATGTAAACTACCCAAATCCCCCACCAATGAAGCCTAGTCCCTAGTGAATTACAAGTAAAAACTTTATCCAAGTATAATAATTTTATTATAATTGTGTTAATACTTTCTATCTCAATAAAAAATATTTAAATGTGTCAAATTTCACATAATAAAAATAATCATAACATTTTCAATTTTTTTAATCTCTTTTTTTCTCCTATTTAACTTGTTAACATGTTATCTTGTTATCACTAAGAAGAATACAATATTAGGCCTCAAAATACTAAAATAAGGATGGATCTTAAATTTCGCCTAAGGCCATGCCATGGAAGGGTGGGGAAGGTTGGGTATCTCCTCCGAAATGAGGATTCGAAGAACAAAAATGGAGAAGTGAGTCATAGAGAGAATGTGAGGGATTCTTGTTTTGTTCTTTTTTGTCTCTCCTCCCTTTTGTCCAAGGTTCTTATGCAAGCGGGGAGACCCCTTCTAATTTTACATAATTTGCAAATAGACCCCTTCATCACGAAACATCCACCAAAGAAACCAAATTGAAAATTCCCTTCAAGTTCTTTAATCCCAAAAATTAAGATGGATTGTTAGCATCATAATTAGGACTCAAGAAAACCAAATATAACTACTAACATCACTTTCAATATCTAGGGGGTGTTACATTTTGGATAAATACTAAGTATTAGAGGAAAGAAAATCTAAAATCAAACTTTTGGAATGGAAGGAAAAATGAATTTAGTAGAAGCCTCATCAAGACCACTAGCCACTGGGACGACTTCGGCTTGGTCTCTTTCTTCTTTTGATTCCTTTTTAGCGAGACCAACATTATCATTATTATTTTCTCTATCCTTTTTTAAAGGGACAAATTAAAGAGGGCTTAAGGCTTGACATCAGGAGGATCATAGGAGCGCATAGATTGATGGACTTTCCATCTCTAGAAGAAAAGTGCCATATTATAGAGAAGATTGAAATGGAACCTGAGCCAAAGAAGCCGTGGGACGAAAGAGAGATAAAGAAGGACCCACCAAAGTTGTTACTAAGCCTAAGTGGCATGGTGGCAATATTAAACAGGAGCAGCCTCAAGGAAACCAGAATCGAAAACTTAGGAAGTGTCAAAAGTGTGGGAAGGTTCACCGAGATGAGTGCCTCCTCGAGTAGATGGTGTGATAATACTTCAAGAAGCCTGGGATAATTGCCTTAAATTGTCTAGAGTTGAATAAGCCCCAGGCTATTAGAAGAGTGTACACAGTGAACCATAAGTAGGCACAGGGCGTTGGCAATTTGTTTCAAGGTATGTGTAGGGTAAACAATAAGAATTTAATTGTACTTTTTGAATCTGGGGCAACCTACCCCTTTTATCTCTTATGATTTTGTAAAGAATTTAGGTTGAATGTTAGCCTTTTACCCTTTAGTCTAAATATTTCTACTCTTGCAAAGGAGAAGATCTCAAAGTCAACGGCTTGCTTAGACTGTTCTTTTGAAATCAAAGATAGGACCATTATGATTGATTTGATATGTTTATCCTTAAGGGCCTAGAAATTATACTTGGCATGAATTAGTTGTCTCCTAACCAAGTCATGATAGATTATTTCAAGAGAGATATTGTTTTTCCCTCGCATCTGTTACTTAAAAATGAAAGTCTTACCTTCTTGCTTACCAATCTAACTAAGATTCAATATTCTTCTTAGAAAAGGAATCATGTTTTATGTCAATGCTTTCTTTGACGGTATAGATTAACTGTATTTTATGAAATGTGCCTTTAGTGAAAGAGTTCCCTGTGGTTTTCCCTAAAGAACTCACCACCTAACTTCTAGATAGGGAGATCAAATTCTCCATAAACCTTAATCTGGGTACGGGACCCATATCTAAGGTGCCTTTTCGGCTGTCTTTGTTGGAGTTAAGTGAACTCAAATCCCAGCTATAGGAGCTTATAGAGAAGAAGTTCATCATTAGGCCTAATGTGCCACCTTGGGAGGCATCGATTTTGCTAGTGAAGAAGAAGATACGCATATGAGGTTAAGTGTAGACGATAGGCCTGAAAAAGTAACTATCAAGAACAAGTATTCCCTTCCTAAGATAAATGAGTTGTTAGATCAACTGAGAGGAGCATTTGTATTCTCCAAGGTATATTTGATGTCAAGTTTCCACTAGATTAGAATAAAAGGAGAGTATATACCCAAGACTTCCTTTACGACTGGATATGGACACTACGATTACTAGATTGAAAAGATTTTACGCATAGGGACCAAATTGAAAAAACGTGAGACATATAGTGACAAAAATTATATTTAAACATTTATGTTATTCTATGTGGCTCTTGATTGAATTCATTCGTTTATTTATTTATTTATTTATTTATTTTGTAATAGTGATTTATATGTATACATACAACTTTGTCATAGTGACGTGAATCCTTCCTCATGATTGAAGGAGAGATACATTAAAGTGTACGATCTAGCTTCAAAGAGGCATGAAGAACACAAATCAAGAAGGAAAATCAAGCAAGCGAAAGAGATTAAAAGAAGTGGATCACCACTCTAATAGAAATTAGAGATAAGATGAGTGAAGATTCACCACATTGATTCGAAAATCAACGACAATAATTGAAGAGGATCGCCACACTAATCATGGAGATTAGTGATAAGGTCGATTTGATTCGCCAAATTGGTATTAGAGACCAATGATAAGAACCCAATCAAGGTAATTAAGCTACCCTGGTAATTAAGCTACCCTAGCTTAAGAACCCTAATTCTAAGAGAGAAAACTCTCAAACAAACTTTCAATTTCATTCAAATCTCCATACATAATGTTCCTCAAGCTATTTATATGATCCTAAGCTACTTAAAACGCTCAAATGCATAAAACAGGGCAGCTTTGCGCGTCTCAACTCCAACTAGGCATGTCTTAACGGGAAAAATAGCAAGTATGTCTGGTTGTGGGGCGTTCTAACACACAACCACGCGTCCTAATGCGCAAGCACTTCTAGAATGCTCGTTTACACGTGCAAAAAGGGCGTCCTAATGCGCTCAAACAACCCCCTCTCCCTGAATCACGCGTTGGGACGCAAATGAGCGGGTTGAAATGCATTTCCATGCTATTTTGAAGCTATTTTAACATTTCGATGACTTAAAATCATAAACAAAGGTTCCTAAAGAATCCTTTACAAGTTTGGAATCAAATTGTTACAAAATGAAAATATTATTAAACACTAAAAGTTTTCAAAAACTTGGAGTCTTTGAGGCCTCCAATCCAAGCTCACATCACGTAAAAAAGAGTATAAACGGCTATAGTAAAGAGAATAAACGGTTATGAATATCGATTTTCTATAACGAAGACAACATTTTTATTAACAAAGAAAGCATTAATAGGTATCAAAGGTTCTTAGAAATATTACAATTAGAGTCAATTACATCCATTAAAAAATTATAGAGGAAATAGAACAACTAGAAAAGAAAGTAAAGGGAGAAAAATAGAGATCTACATTTGGAGTGGTATTCTAGCACACTAGATGAGATTCTAGTATAAAAGAAAAGAGCTCACTTTTTTGTGCTTGAGATAGAAAGGTAAGATCATGAATGTTTACTTTTTCTTTAAGATGATCTAATTGAAAGACTTTCGAAAGAAACAAAAAGCAGAAACAAAAACGTAATCAAGTATAGAAACTATATCAGAATAAAGGGAAATCAAGCATTTTTTTTCTAAATAAGGAAGACAAAAATCTTTTGGATTTTGTTTGAAAAACAAAAGATTACCTTCTGAATATTACACAAGATACAAAAGAAAACTTAAGAAGGTCAAAGAACAAAAAAATTAAAGCATAAGAGAGAATGGGTAAAGCTAAGAACAGTGCAGTGCTTAGCATTATATGAATATCAATAGAGATCTACTTAATGAAATCTATATGTATTATGTGCATCATTATGAGATAACTAACATTAAAAATCAGAACAGGAAATCAGATTAGGAAGGCTAAAAATCAAGTACATAAACTGCATCAAAATAAGGGAAAATCAAGCATTTTTCATCTAACTAAAGAAGACAAAAATCTTTTAGATTTTTTTGGAAAACAAAAGATTACCTTGTGAATATTACAAAAGATACAAAAGAAAAGTTAAGAAGATTAGACAACAAAAAAATTAAAGCATAAGAGAGAATGAGTAAAAGCAACAACATTGCAATGCTTAGCAATATATCAATATCAAAAAATATCTAATTAATGAAATCTATATATATTTTGTGCATCATTATCAGATAACTAACATAAAAAATCAGAACACAAAACTAGATTATGAAGGCTAAAAATCAGATTGAAGGAAGAAACATGGTTTTGTACCTGGGCATTTTACCTACAAAGCTACTCTTATTCTTCCAGTGTGATAGAAAGAATGGTAATAGAAAAGGGAACGTGTTATACAAACGAAAATCTTCAAGAATCCAAAGAAAATATTGTTTCGTATTTATCTCAAGAATGAATGTGAATATGTAGAGTGAAACAAATGCACATGAATCAATAAATACCATTAACTTTGCTTGCTTACCTAAGAAGATGAAGAGAAAAAGCTGGTTGAAGGAAAAAAATGGTTTTCTAGCTGGGTATTCTACCTACGCCGCAACTCTAAATTTTCATGTATCAGAGGAAGAAACAGGGAAAGAATACATAGGAAAAAAAACCAAAAGAAGGACATGTGATAGAAGATAGAAAGTAGAGTACAAATGAAAATGTGAAGAAATAAATTTTTTATTTTTATTTAGCTAAAGAATTGACCTAAAGAAAATGTAGAGTGAGACAAATGTACATGTCAGACTATCACAGCGTAACAATACATGAATGAATCAAATGAATGTACAAAAGAGCAAAGAACAGAAGGGGAAATGCTTTGACCTGTGGAGAATGAGATAGAAATCTGATGAATGAACATTGCTTCCTAGAAGGGAGTAGTCAAATCAGTTTGCAGAGAGGTTGATGGGGTTTTGAAACGTCCTGTTCAACTCCAACTTGTAAATGTAAATATATAGAAGAAGGAGAGATAATATGGTCACTAATGAGTAATGATGACATGTATAAATGTAAAAACTTTAGGCATTAAGTATATACTTATACTTATTCCCAAGTAAAGTTACATTCTCCCAAGGCAATATCAATTTATATTCAAATTGGTGATTAGAGATGAAACAATTTTGATAACAGTGAGAAGATAAACCATAATTTTTGAAAGCCCGGCAATGAGAATATAAATCACTCCTTATACAAAATTAATGATTTATTTATTAGTATTAATTATTATATAATTGAATTAAAATCATTTAGCTAATCAGATTTCCTATTCTGATTCATGTATAAAAACATAAATGGATTAGAAAAGGAAAAGGGGGATAGGGAGGAAAAAGTTACATGTCTCTCACCTTCATTCTATCCATGAACATATTCAAAATGTCAAGAAAAACAATGAGAGAAAGAAGAAATCATGGATTAAGTGAGACAAACATAAAATTAAGATAGTACAGAGGAATACTTAACATCAAATGCAATCATCATTCTAACTCTAGCATTAAATAAGACAGTCTATATTATGTGCATCATTATTAGATATTTAAATTCAAAATTAGAATAGAAAAACAAAATTAGCAAGGAATGCATTCGTAATACTAAAACTGAAGTTAACAAAAGACCAAGAAAATAAGTTTGAGGCACAATGCATTGCAATTACTCATTCAACATTCTTTTGGGACATAAAAAGGGGAAACAAAAAGGTTAAAATGCCAGAACCTGTGCAGGAGCATACTAATCCAAGATACCAAAACATTGATATTTGTGGATTCATCAAAATATAAATTTTCTCGTGGCTACTAAATCTTAATAACAACACTCAGGATGGAAATAAAATGCATGTTTCAAGACAATAAACTTCATACTTGAGATCTTTCCCCTTGTTTTAGGTTGTAAAGTTTCTACCTTTCTCATCCCACTCACGTTGCTCTATGGATTGTTCGACCTGCCACAACACAAAACATCTTACAAACATAAAAACCCTAAAATGCATCTTTTAAGACAATAAAAACTAATAAACTCAGAATGGTCTCATCAATTAGATTTGGTAGCTTTGTAGAGAAGATGAGAGGATAGAGAAGGGAGGAAATATGAGTTTTTGACGCACAATGCAGGAAGATGGCTACAACAATGGAGGTGGAAGGGAAAAGAAGGAAAAGAACACTGGGGAAGTTTTTGTGTGAGAAAAGGTGAACAACTGAGAGAAAATGAGAGAGAAGGATGTTGATCTTTAGTGGCTGAAGAAGAAGATTAAAAAAAATAGAAGAAGAAAGAAGAAAACAAAGTGAAAGTGGGGAAGAAGAGTGGATGTGAGAGAGAAGGAGAAGCTTCTCTTAAACCTTTTAATTTTGTTAATCAAAAAACAAAAAGAAAAAGGAAATATAAAGTAGCATTATTAAAGAAACAATATGACCATATTGCATAAAGTCAAGTGCAATATATATAAAATAGATGGAAAAGCTAACATTTATTAGGATGGAAAAATGATATTTTTGGTCCATTAACTCTTTGTGCATATTCAGTTTGGTCCCTTAACATTTTTTTTATACGTTTTAGTCCCTTAACTTTTATTTTGAATTCAATTTGGTCCCTTTAGAAATAGTTTTAATCCGTTAACGTCCTTGACGGATGTAACAGTAGGGACGAAATTGAATTAATGCAAAGAGTTAAGGGACCAAAACTGTCATTTTGTCTATTAGGAAATATACTTCTTTTCCTACTATTAAATAGATTAAATAGACCATATATATAAAATATAAAAAATATATATATAATAATATCAATTGGTAAATACTAATTTTATCTCTTAAACAATATACATATTAAATATGATAATCTTGGTTATTGAATAAAAATAATTTTTGAATTTCATCGTATTTTTTACAATGCTAAAAACAACATATTTAATATTCTTCATAAAATTTTAGTTTTCTGTTTCTTTATATGATTAAATAATTAATGTAAATTGTTAATGATTAATGATGAATGCTTAAGGATTGCTTGCGGAAGAGGTAGTATTTGGCACAATGTATTTGAACAACTGTGTATAGGAACCCTCCAATTTATACATGTCGCAATGCCAGCGCTCCTAACTTCTTAACCTCATAGCTCATATTTAGTTGACAACAATAGTGTTTTGTTTTTTTAGACTATACATACATACATATATATATATATATATATATATATATATATATAATAATTAGTAACTACTAACTATATCTGTTGAACAATATGCATATTAAATATGAAAATCATGGTTATTGAATAAAATTTTTTAGAATTTCATCATATTTTTTATGACGCTAAAAACAACATATTTAGAATAATAGGTTTTGATAATTACAATGAAAATAAAATCTTCAAAACAAAAGAGGAGACATGGCTTCATGTGGATTCAACAAATATCCTTTATAAAATTTTAGTTTTTTGTTTCTTTATATGATTAAATTATTAATGTAAATTGTTAATGATTAATGATGAATGCTTAAAGATTGTTTGCGGAAGAAGTAGTATTTGGCGCAATGTCATGGAACAACTGTGTATAGGAAGCCGTCAATTTATCCATGTCCCAATGTCATTGCTCCTAACTTCTTAATTTTCCAGCTCATATTTAATTGACAGTAATATTGTTGTTTTTTCAAATCATATATATATAAAATTTATATAATAATATAATAATTAGTAACTACTAACTTTATCTCTTGAACAATATATATACATATTAAATATGATAATCATGGTTATTGAATAAAAATAATTTTATAGTTTCATCGTATTTTTTACGATGTTAGAAACAACATATTTAAAATAATAAGTTTGGATAATAACAATGAAAATAAATACTTAAAAACAAATGGGGAGACGTGACTTCCTGTGGACTCAGCAAATATCTTTCATAATATTTTAGTTTTTTTTTTCTTTGTTAGAATAAATGATTCAATGATTAATGTTAATTATTGATGATTGGAGATGAATTCTTTATCGGAGAATTTATTGTAATTATGAAAATACTTAACATATAAACATATTGTATACCTATTTATAATGTATATAAATATAATAGAGTGTAGGATAATATAGTATGTCATATTATCTAATATTAATATAATAAATAATAATACCAATAACATATAAACAACATCATATTCACATACTTCATATTTAAAACAGATATCCAACTTTTAAACTATTCAAGTCTTGAAGTAACAATGCTTAACCTCCATCAAAAGATATTATAAGTTGGCATAACCAAAAACAAAAACTATGGGGTTCAAATATCCAAACAAAAAAAGTGCCTAAAATCTAAGACACCAAAGTAATCCCCTCCATGGAAATCATACCCAATCTATTATACTTCATCCTCTTGATCCTCACCATCAATGTCAGCTTTTTCAATAAGTACCTCATAGGAACTGGTTCTTGGATTGAAATTGAAAGTTAGAGTATCTCCACCATAAAAAATTTGTTGTTTGCAAAGCTCATACCATCCATGTCAAATATGTTGCTAATTTTTGGCGTCAAGATGCTTGATAAGCTTCCACCGCATTAGAGCACCACTGGGGTGAATCACTTTCATATAGTTAGTTGTCCTTCAAGTCCACATCATCATAACTTCAATCATGAAGATCTTAAACAAAAGGAAACATGAATTATGTGGCTTTGGATACTCGGGAGGGGCCCTCAAATGAAGGGAATACTGCTATTAGCTCTTCAAATGTCCCCGCATCTGAACCCGCCGTTGTTACTGGGTTTGACCAAATCATGAGCCTTGTGCGTGCAAAGGAAGCCATTCCCCCAATTAAATCTGTGTTAGATGCATATCTTGAGGAGTCTGTTTATATTTATGATGACAACAATTCTTTTAGCATCTTGGAGTGGTGGAGGAACAACAACATGAAATATAAAGTCTTATCAAAGATGGCTACTGATATACTTGTGATTACCATCTCAACGGTGGCATCAGAATCCACATTTAGTGCTGGACGTAGAGTTATCGATGAATATCGATCAAGATTAAATGAAGAATCTATCGAGGCACTCATTTGTGGTGGAGATTGACTTTGCCATAAATACAACTTGAAGAAAAAGACAAAGGTTAGTTAACTTTTAACCTTTACAATAATCTCTTGAAGATTTTATTTTATAACTATATTATTTTACTAACAAAAAGTTTTCCCTTTATTTTTAAGGTGGATGAAAATCTTAAGGAGGTCTACTTGAAGATTTAAAGTTGGTCAACTCTTAGTTGCTGCTTGTTGCCAATTTGCCATGCACTCTTCGTATTTATGAGTTGTTTTCTATTATTTGAGAATTTTCTTTTTTTATTTATTATGATTCGTTTCTCTACTTTGTTGAAGACTTACAATAACAAGTCTTTGTTATTATGCATACTTTGGTATTTATTAAGACCGATTTATTTGAAAGTTTGTTATTACGTAGACTTTGGAATTAGTTATTTGAGACTCTTACATTGAGAGTTTGTTATTATGTAGGCTCTGAAATGTGTTATTTGAGAGTTTGTTCTTATGTAGGCTATGCACTATTTATACTCGTTTTTATATTTTATTAATTTGTTTTACATGCCCATTTAAGCATGGAAAGAAGGCCTGCGACCTATTGGCCTGCGGCCTGTTGGCCTCATATGAGATGGTATGTTTAAATTTGTTATTACATAGGCTTTTAAATAGGCTTTTAGGCCAGGCCAAGCCTAGGCCTTAAAAATATTTCTTATCAGGCTAATAGGCCAGACTTAGGCCTATAATTTTTAAACCAGGCTTGGCCTGTTTATGCAAAGCCTGGCCTGGCCCACTTCCACCCCTACCTGACATGGGCATCCACACAAGAGCCTCCACATGAGGAGGATAAGGAGGAGGACGACCATGATGTTGATGTTGATGAGGAGGAGCAAGTACATGTAGGGGATGGAGGAAGCCGATGAGATAGGCTAACCTAACTGTCGTGGGTCGTGTTGCCAATGCATACAGGCTCCACCATGTTCTCAGTGGGTTGTACAGTAGAGTACCGGGCGGTATATCCTTACTCTCAAAGGAAGTGGGCAACTAACATATTTGATTTCTTGCTTTATACGTATTTATTTTTTTTTTTTTACATTATCTTATTCGTATCTCATTTTTGCAATTGTTTTGTAGGTGGACGCCTAAACAAGCTAGGTAGAGGCACTTGTAGAGATTATACAGATGGATTTTACAGGTCCATGGCCTTCTTGGATGAAGATCCCTCAAAACCACCGTGATCGTTAGTTCAATGCTTGGTTGGAAAAAGAAAGTGACTTTTCATTCCAATGATGAGCGGCAAATGAAGAAAAATTTCAATCACGTTGGTTCGAAGCACTTGTTTGATTTGCCTAACAATGGAAGGTTGAGGGGGGAACGAGAGGATTGGATTTGAGAGCAGGACTGGGTGGCCTTATTGAGTTATTGGGCTTCACCTGCTTTTCAAGCCGTGTCTTCCCAAGAGAAGACAAATCGAGCATTCGAGAGAGGTGGGGCACTCCACACCCAGTCGCACCCCACTACATAAGGTGATAGACTCCATGGTAAGTTACTTAATATTGCCTATTAATTTATCTTGTATATATAGAATGTCAAGTTAGTTATTAAACTTGCTTAATTGTTTGACAGACTCAGACCCATGGGCGTCTAGTGAATCCATATAAGTCCTTCATTGTGACACATACGAGGGCAAATAGGGAATGGGTAGATCGGCGCTCTCAAGAAACATATGTAAATTTGAATTTCAAAATCATTTACCATCTAAGTCATTAAAATATGTGTTTATTGGTTTTAATTATGTCTTTGTATTTTCCAGGTTGCATATACGGGAAACATTGAGGAGAGGCGATCTAAGACTTCTCAGGGTACTTAGGATTAGGACGACATGACGTTGGTGATGTCCACTTGGTAAGGGACTATGGGAGGCAAGACTAGGGGCCGTGTTTATGGTACTGGTAACTTTCCTTCTCACTTTTCTTTATGATCTTCGTCATTTTACACCGTGGAGTCTTGTGCACACCCTTGCAGATCGTCCACCTCCCATGATTCAGTGGAGTCTACGCGCCTTCGGGTGGAGATGGAGGCTCAGAAGCTGCAGTTAGAGAAACAAAAGCAGCAAATAAAGACCCAGCAGTAGGAGATGGAGTGCATGCGAGAGTCCCAAAGGCTAGAGTTAGGTGGGTCCAAAGGCAATTTAAGAGTATGGATACGTTCATGGAACACATTTCTTCTTTAGATTATTGAGTTTTTGGATCCTGGCAGGTGTCTACATAGGCCAGACCTTCAATGTCTCCATAGTTTGATCCAGATTATCATCCCACCACAGACGATCATCCCTTGCCCGATCATGATCCTCTAGATGATCTACCACCACGTCGACATCGTGCCACTTAGTATTTTGTTTCATATGCTATGGATATATTTTATACTTATGTTATGTTTTATGATACTTTTGAATTTTGATTTATGGATTTACATATGTTATGGATCTATTTTATATTTTTGTTATATTTTATGACACTTTTTTATTTTGATTTATGGATTTACATATGCTATGGCTAAATTAGTTCTTATGTTGGTTTAAATTTCGGGCAGGTTTATATTTGTGAAATTATTTTAAAAAACATGTGTGGGCCTGACCCACCCAAAAATGCATCCTCATTGTGCTTAGATTTTCGAAGGCCAAAAGCCCTCGCAAATTTGGTGTTTTGGCATGCAATTTTGGCGCTTGTTTCTGTCAGATTTCAGAGAGCTAGGCCCATGCAATTTTGGGATGGCCTTAAAGTTGATGGAAGTGCATTTACTTTGAGAAAATTACAAACATCCCATGGCCGATGAAAATAGCATTTTGCAAGGGCTTTTTTGTTTTTTCCGACTGCCAAAAGCCCTCGCAAATGACCATTTTCTTGTAGTGTCTCTAGATCCTGATTTATGTTCTCTATTCATGAATGTTGATTGAGGTTTATGAATCACAAATATAATGTAAACTTACATGTGGCATCAAAGCGTGTGTTTGAGAATTCATAATTTTCCAATAATGATAAGTTTTTATCATGAATGACGCTTTGGATTTGTTATTCGTTGCTTTGAAGAATTTAAATATTTAATGTTTTTGCGCTAAGTGATATATTTGATTCATATATGAACAATACTTATAATTTCTTCTTGAATTTGGAAAAGAATTTAGGTGTTGATGTTTTCATTGGATGATATTTTTTATAATTATTGAAGAAAATGAAAGTGCTTGAGATTTTGTTAATGTATATTCTCCTTGATGATAAATACATAATATGAAATTATATATTAAATGAGGTAAATAATGATTGTATAACATCCTTGTCCTTGCAGTTACCAATTATGGCTGCTAAGGATTCTATAACTACTAGAACCACTCGGATATCATTAATATATTATCGCAATTTTGATATTTACTAGTATTGTAACCTGTGCAATGCATGGGAAAGATTTATCATCAAGTGGCATCATTATATGTAATGCTAACATTATATAATAAAGGGTTTTGCTAATCATTACTCTTAGGGCAATGGATAAGGAACCCATATATAAAACTATAAATTTAGATTGAATACAAATTTTATACACATAAAAGGATAGATCTTATAAACAAAAATATAAAAAACAATCTAGTTATTTTTTAAAAAGATCCGTAACGACGAAAAAATTGATTATTGAATGTTATTCATTTCAGTTTGGAAAACATGATTGAGATCCTCGTCTTCATAAATCCTCTTAACGGTGGATGATTGGAATGTTGGGTCTCCAGAGGTTGGGAGGAAATTCATTGGCATTGCCGCTCTATAAAACAAAAATTAAAATGATAAATTGATGGAAACAAAGGAATCCTTCCAGTAAGAACTTGTTGCGATCTAACCTTGCGGGGATAGAAGATGATCAAGACTGGACTTCCACCTAGAGGGTTGAGTGACTATCGTTCTAATGCCTTTGCTCTAGCGGCGGCGATGGTGCACCTGCAAGGACTCCGACACTCAAGTCAGTAGTGGAATTAGGGTCTATGTGTGATAATAGAATGATTATGTACCTAGTATGGTGCATTTAAGTGTACATTTATAGAGGGAAACGTTAGGGCCAATTGCGGGCCATATTGGACTTTGGATTGACATCATGGCCTAACCCATCGTTAGCGGGATCTCCCGTGGGTCAACGGTCATCCTGGGTGTATCCTGGGATTCCCCCTAGTTATCTTAGGCATGCCTGATTTGGCATACATATATAACCGGGATATTCTAATTTTGGTCCACAACAGTTGCCCCCCAAGTCGTAGGTTATCTTCTGGTAAGCCGGCGGCTTTCTTTATGTTGAACAAATACCGGCATTCTCCTTTTAGAGCTTCACATGTTTCCTGACTTAAATGTCGGGTTAACGGTTGATCTTCCTTTTCTAGAGTGCTGTACAAGCGTCTTTATTGGGTAACGTGCACGATCATTAGGCGCATTCTTGGGCCCCACGGACATTAATGTGATATGACAGTTTTAACTTTACTCTTTCCCTTCAGTTACCATTGTCTCCTTTTACTTGCATAGGTGAAAAATCCATCACTCATTTTGTGCTCCTTTTCCCTTTTTCAAAATTGATGTGAAACTTTCTATCTTCTCATGCAAGTTCCATCTTCTTTGTTGATCTTCTCTCTCGAAGGCACACCTTTAGATTTCAGTCCGAGATACCTTGCTTCAATCTTCTTCACTCAGGCTTCATCACAGTTTACCCATTTTTAGGTATTCATCGTTTTCCTCTTTTCTTTGTTTTCTTTCCTTTATTGTTTGATTCTTTTAGTAGCTCTATTTTTTTTCCCTTAGGATTCAATTTCGTCATTTCTCTTTTTCTAGTTCTTCCCTTCTTTTTGATGGAAGCCTAAATCATAGATTTGTCTAGCGGTTCCTCTTCCTATTCTGTTAACATTGAGGAACTTGTTGAGGATCTTAGGATTTTGGAGAGCAGAGTTTTGAAACCCCTTAAGCCTGTGAACCCTAGCCTTATTAAAGGTGTGTTTCCATTTCTCCTTCTGACTTTTCTCAGCCTTATGCTATTTGGGTATATTCCCCCAAAAACCTGAGAGTGGTGAGTTTGTCACTCGGAGCGTGAGTGGTTTTTTCAACACCTTGTACCCACAGCCTCCTCTCTACCAACTTGCCCCAGTTAAATCTTTAGAAAAATCTTCCGACAAGCATCCCGATGGTCAGAAAACTTTGATGAAAATTACTATTCCTTCTTTAGAAAGGGATCTAGAAATGGCTTAGAGAGTCATGACAATCCGTCATCCCCAATGATTAACTCTCTAGATTTTGAGTCTGACCCGACATATTGCCCATCTCATTCTCCTACTCCAAGCTCTTTAATTCCGAGATCTAACCATGATTCTTTTGACAATGTAGATATGGCGCCAAAAAGATGCTCTGAGCCTGCAATTGATATTTCAGATATCGCTGAAGATCCCCGGGATTCGGAGCCAATGTTGGAGTCGAACAACACAGTCCTTCTAATGCGGAGCTAGGCTCTTCTTTTCCACTCGTGGAAGTAAGACTCGAATGGAGAGGTATAAGGGGCCTAAAAAATTTGCTATGGGTACCTTTTGGATTTTAGGACGAGGTCTGCGGGATCACGACACAAGCCCACCTATAGGTTGTAGAGAAGTATTGGAAAAATTGCTTCCATGTTGGGCCCAATACAACAGATAATACATATACCAAGAATCCTTTCTCAAACTATAAACTTGAGATCCCGGGTCAAGATGAAAGGATATGCACATTTGCTGACCCAAAAGAATGCCCCTTTTCATGATGTATGACGGGTTGTTTGAACAACTCAGAATTCACTTTCCTTTCTTCGACTTCTAGAAAGAGGTGTTACATAACCTCCACTTTGCACCTACCCAACTTCACCCCAATGACTAGGCTTTTTTACAAGCCTTTGAAGTTTTCTGTTGGGCTAACGTGTGGAAGTATTCTTCTAATTTCTTCCTGTATCTCTTCGGTCCTTATCGAGGGTCTGCTAGGAAATCGTGGGTTTCGTTATGCCACCGTAAAAGTGTCCCTCAACTATTCATCCCTTTTGACGAATCCTTTAAGATGCACCGGGGTATGTATGTGAAAGTTGTACCCCAGCGCAATGGTTTTATTTCATTTTGGGGAAGGCGTGATCAAAAGCCCTTGTTTCCATTGTGTTGATCTATTGAGTATTAGTCCAAATCTCTTGCCTATGGTGAGATGGAATGCGGATTTTTGGAGGGCGAAGATGAGGAGACCTATAGGAACATCTGTAATTTTGTTAACAGTAACAAGATGCCCATTCACTACCGGGATGTGCCCAGTGCGTCTTGATGAGATCGCGGAAGGGGACCGTCTTGATTTTCTCATGCATGGAAGGAGATAGTTGGGTCTCTCATTTTTGCGTGGATAATCTTCCAAATAAGACATAGAATTATAAAGATAGGGCTGTTTTAGGAGACCAAAACAGAAAATGAGAAGCGTAAAGGAATGGGTCGTATCTCTGGCTACAGTGTTCCGATTGAGGTCATACTAAAACAAGGTGAAAGATCTCGTTTTGAACTTTAGTTTAGGCTCAAGAATCACTCAATTTGGATGAGTACAACCGGATTTATGGTCACGAGTTAGTGGCTGGGCAGAATTTAATAAATTCTGAAATTCTAAATTTAAAGATGAGGAAGATGGGTGGAAGGAAGAATCACTCTCCCTTAGTGAAGGCAACACACAAAGGTGGTGGAAAAACCTTTGATAAAGCCAAGAGTTCTTGAATCACTCAAGAACTTTCAAGAGAATCACTCTCTCACAAGTTTATAAAATAAACTCTGAATTTTTACTCAAATTCAACTTCCAAATGATTACAAAGAGATTCCTATTTATAGGCTGAGTGGAATGGTTACATTGCATTTCCACTACAAATCCCACTAAGTATTAAAATATCCACTCACAAGTGCACCACTAACTAAGTGCTCCACTAAACTTAGTATTCCACTAAACTTAAACCTAAGAATAAACTCCCACTATATCATAATGACTTAGTGGCTCTCAAATACATTAAAAACACATCAAAAAGAGACTAAAAGTCACTTTTAAAAATCAACCTAAAAATACCTACGAAAATTACATAAAAAATAATAAAGTGGACTTAGTAATTTATTTAGACCCAAACTAAACAACTTCAGTCCATTGTTAAATATTTTATTGTGTGAATTTGGCCTTCCAATTGTTATCTCCAAGGTGGGCTCAAAGCTTCAATACTTATAATTTTTTTATGCTTGTCTGGATCATATCACGTCTCGCATTGATCCCTCCACTTTCCTAATTATAGCCTTTCTTATAAGATGACTTTGCCTTAGTTGATACTTTTTGCAATTGCTGTCTCTTTTATAAATATAATTGTTTTCTCTTCTCCTGTAGGTGAGATCATGGCCAGCTTTGCCATCAATTTCTAAGATGGATGCCAACGGCAAGGGAAAAGTGAACCCGGCGCCTCCTCTGTCCCCACCTCCCGGTGGCGTAGCGGGGTTAAGTGCTATGCATCTTAACATTTTTATGCTGGGGCGTGTATTGGGTGATTCTCATTTAGGAGGAAAGGGTTCTGTTGCTGCTGGCCAAGCAGACGATGGCGGGAATAGGCCAAAGCGTCGTCATATCATACTTAACAACAATATGTACTTTTTCCTTTGTCTTGTTTGACTTAAGTACTTTATAACCTTAATCAATATTTTCTGCAAACATGAAGGTTCTTCGAAAGCTGAAGATCAATCCCGGGAACTTATCCCGGTTGCTACTAATCTCCCTCACGTATGGGAGGGTTTCATGTCTCCTGTGATTTAGTTTAAGCATGGAGATGTTTTTTTCAAAAAGGGAATGTCGACACTCGAAAGGTATATCTTTTGTCTTATGCATGTTCCCCTTGAATTCCTCACAGTCTTTATGTCGCCTTATCTCTCTTTTCCGGGGCAAGCTAAATCCTTGATGGAATGGATGGCCATGAATATGGCTATGCTTTAGAACGTCTATGATGAGGTGGAGAACTTTGAAGCTATCTCCACTCTAAAAGGGGAGCTCCAGGATGCGAAGGATGACATGGATCATAAGGAAACCCTTTTGAAGAGCACCAAAGAGCTAGGAGATAAGCAAGCGAAAGAGATCTCCACCCTAAAGAGTCAACTCTCGAAGAGAGACCAGGCCTTGAGCGAGGAGAAGGCCAAGAATTTTTCTCTATCTTTGGAAATCAAAAAACTCAAAGAGGAGATGTCTCGCCTCAAGATCAAATTTGAAGCCGATGAGTCTTCCAAAGTGAGTTTAAAGGATGAGCTTCAGGTGGCTTTAAATCAGATTAATCAAATGATCTAAATGCGGCGGGATACGATGCCTACCGAGAATGCGTGAAGGCAATGAGATTTTTAAATCCCGATGTTGAGCTAAACACTTGCAGCTTAGATCCCTATCACAGAGTTAAGGACGAGAAATTCTGGAATTTTCGCGATTATAACAATCCCATCCTTTTAGATCCCAACAATCCTGATCTTAAGTCGTTTGACTGTAAAACTCCTCAAACTGAAGTCTCCCCAGGTGGAGATGGAATTAGGGGAGATGAAATAGCCTATGAAGCTTATGGAGGCACTGAAGCTTGACAGAGGCTTTTACTTTCTTCGCTTTATTTCGGTTGTACTTTTGTAGCTTTTTATTAGAGCTTTTAATCATTGAACAATATTTTTGTATGCACTTTGGACACATTTTAATGGCATCTCTCTGATCATGTTGACCTTTGATTGCTGTTTGATAGTTGTAGGACTTTTCCATTATGTTTTCTGTCGAGATTGTATCTCCTTGTTTAAGATGGCCGAGGTGGCATCTTCATTCTTTTTTACCAGGGTTAGCCTTAAAGGCGTCCCTTTCGGTCTTTGTCGCTAAGGTTTAGCCAAGATGGCACCTTATTCCATTTGACCAGGGTTAGCCTTGAGGGCATCCCTTTTGGTCTTCGTCGCTAAGGTTTAGCCGAGATGGCACCTTTATTCCGTTTGACCAGGATTAGCCTTTAGGGCGTCCCTTTTTTGGTCTCGTTGTTTTGGTCTGAGCCAGTACATTTTGACGACATTCGTATCCCGGTTCGTATTGTTGAGATATATTTCAATTCAACCTTCTTCATGAAATCTTGTTCTGTTTGTTAATAGATGTTCCGGGATATCTGTGACGCCTTGGTTAATTTCCTGTAGCTTAAAAGTTGATAGACAAAATATGGGTGATAATTAATTGAAAAGAGTACTTTTATTAAAGAATATAAGTAACTGATGGGGCCTCATTAAAACCTCTAGCAGCAAAACCCTCCTTAGGGATAAAACTTGATACAGGAAAACGAGTACCCTTTGTTACATAATATGGGTTATATTACTAATCAACTATAATACTGCTTTAAATCAACGACAATGAAGGTGCTCGGTATGTCTTTGACCTTGAGAGTTTCCAAGTGATAAGCTCCCTTTGCGGTGACATCTTTGATCTGGTATGGACCTTCCCAATTGGCTTTAAACATTGCACCTCTAGCATTTCGGTTTCCAATACTGGCTCTTCTTATCACTAGATCACCAGCTTGGAAATTACTCTTAACAACTTTTAAATTATATCTTTGGGCGACTTGTAGCTTCTAGGATAATTCTTTGATTTTTGCGATCTCTCTAACTTCCTCAATTATATCAAAGTCCTCCCTTAGCAAAAGTTCGTTGTTTTTGGCGGAATACATGACCCTCCAAGATGGCTGGCCAATTTCCACTGGGATTACAACATTTGTCCCTAAACCATTTTGAATAGGGTTTCCCCTGTGGTACTGTGAGACGTAAGCCTGTAGCTCCAAAGTACTTGGTAGAGATCTTAAATCCAATTCTCACCTACTTTCTCACGTGTTTTCTTCAAGCCATTAAGAACCACTTTATTGGCTGACTCAGCTTGTCTGTTGGACTGTAGATGTTCTACACTAGCAAAGTATTACTTATTATGAAGTCATGCCAGCATTTTTTGAAATCCTTTGTGAGTAAACTGAGTCCCGTTATCACAGATAATTTCTGCCGGGATTCCAAAGCGACATATAATTTGCCGGAATAATAAAATTTTAAGCCGTTGCTAAGGCTATCCTAGCCAAAGATTCTAGTTCAATCCATTTAGTATAATAATCAACGGCAACAATTAAGTGTTTCAACTGACCTGCAGGTGGAGTGAATGGCCCTAGCAAGTCAAGTCCCCAGGTGTGGAAAGGCCATGGGGTTGAAATAATGTGTAAGTCCTCCACTAGGATGTGGGATATCGAGCTATGCTCCTTGCATTTCTAGCATTTCTTGACATGTTTTGCAGCATCAGCATTCACGGTGGGCCAGAATTACCCTGCTCTTAGCAACTTCCTGGCTAGAGATTTGCCCCCTATATGGTGGCCACAACTTCCTTCATGAACTTCTGTTAAAACGTACCACACTTCTGATGGCCCGATGCATTTAAGCAAAGGGGTTGACAGTCATCTTCTAAACAATCGGCCTTCTATCACGGAATAATGTGAGGACTTTTGAATGTTTTTCTTTGCTTCTCGCCGATCTTCGGGTAATATCCCTTAGGTGATATAATCTTTCAACGGAGTTCTCCAGTCATCTACCTCCACTTGGAGGATCGCACAAGGTGACGGGATAACCTCTTCGATAATTGATTTAAGATTCGAAGGCAACTTAGTATTGGCTAACTTGGATAACAAATCAGCTCTGTTGTTTTCCTCACGCGAGATATGTTTGATTTCTAACTTACAAAGTCTGATTAAGCTCTCCTTAACTTTAGCCAAGTACTTTTGCAATAGTGTCTTTTTATCCTGGTATTATCCCTTGATTTGAGACACCACCAGCTAAGAATCAGAGCATAGAGTTATCACGGTAGCTCCTAACTCTTTTACCGCACTTATCCCTGGTAGACAGGCTTCAATTTTTGCTAGGTTGTTTAAAGTTGGGAATTCAAATTTCAACGTGTACTCAATTGTTATCCTTTCATCATTTTCAATCAAGATCCCTACTCCAGCTCCCTTCTGATTTGAAGATCCGTCAACATAGATAGTCCAAGATCCTTTGGGTTGATCTCTGGGATGGGTTATCTCAGCAACAAATTTTGCTAAAGCCTGAGCTTTAACTGCTTGGCGTGGTTCGTAAGAAATGTCATATTGGGATAATTCCATCGCCCAAGTCATCATCCTGCTTGCTAGATGACGCTTATGTAGAATTTGCCCGATTGGCTGGTTTGTGTGTACCGAGATTGGATGACATTGGAAGTACAACCGCAAACGCCTTGAGGCCAAGAATAAAGTATACGCCACTTTCTCCAGTCTTTGATAATTCAACTTGAAGCTCTGCAGGGCTTTGGATACAAAGTATATTAGACTTTGAATTCGAGATTCTTCCTTTACCAATGCTGCACTCAAGGCTTCATCTGTAACCGCAAGATATAAGTATAGCATTTTTTCGGGATCAGGGCGAGATAGAACCGGCGAGCATGACAAAACCGCCTTCAATTCCTGGAAAGCATCTTCCCATTCCTAACTCCAATGAAATTATTCTTTGTTTCACAGTGTCTTGAAGAAACACAAGTATTTTCAGGCAGAAGACGGTAGGAACCTTGTCAGTGCCGCTATTCTCCCCGTTAATTGCTAGACTTCTTTAATGGTCGTGAAGCTCTACATATTGAAAACAACACTACACTTGTCCAGGTTGATCTCAATTCTGCAATTAGTAAACATAAAACCTAAAAACTTTCTGGCCTCTATGCCAAAAGTACATTTATTAGGATTTAGTCTTAGATCATACCTGTGCAGTTGTTGAATGGTTTCCTGCAAATTTGCAATTGGGTCTTTGTCCTCTGTAGTCTTAACTATCATTTCATCGATATAGACCTCCAGGATTCTGCGAATCTGTTTCTCAAACATCCAACTGATCATACGCTGGTATGTTGCTCCATCATTCTTCAAACCCAATGGCATCATAGTGTAACAATAAACTCCCATGTCGGTGATGAAAGTCATCTTCTCCTCATCCTCAGGGTGCATAGGGATTTGGTTGTACCCTGAGTAGGCATCCATGAAGGATAGGTATTTGTAACTAGCAGAGTTTTCAACGATCTTGTCAATGCAAGGTAGTGGGAAAGGATCTTTGGGGCATGATTTATTTAGATCAATGTAATCTGTGCACATTCTCCAATTTCCGTTAGCTTTCTTTACCATGACCACGTTAGATAGCCACTCTGCATATCGTATCTCACAAATGAATCCGACATCTAACAACTCTTTGACTTGCTTTTCTATAGCTTCTGTCCTTTCTAAACCCATTCTCCTTTTTTTTCTGTGCCACCAAGATACATCCCGGCTTAATGGCTAGACAATGGCATGCAAATTCGAGATCCACTCCAGGCATGTCGAAGGACACCTAGGCAAAGAGATCCCCATTCTGCTTAAGTATCTCAATTAGTCGCTCTTTGATCGTGGGAGGTAAGTTAGCTCCTACTTTGATGGTTTGACCCTCATCGGCCCCTATCTGAACCAAAATCTAGTCCCCTCAAGATGAGGTCTCTGATATTCACAATCTTTCCTAGGATCCAGGTTGGTCATCATCACTCCTTCATCCCGAGATATATCTCGGTGTTCCATCTTCGTCTTTCCTTTCTCTTCATTCTTCTCTGGCATGATGGCTGGTGTTTTAGTGAACTTGAGCCTTTCTTGGTAACAACGCCTCACATCACTACTTTTCCCATGTATAGTAACCACGGTTCCATTCTCTTCGGGATATTCCATAGCCAAGTACATAGTTGAAACTATAGCGCCCAAATTGTTCAATGTCAGACGTCCAATAATGGCATTATATGCAGTGGGACAATCCACCACAATAAATCTAATTGATATCGTCCTTGTGTTAGGCTTCTTTCCAAAGTACACCTTCAAATATACATATCCCTTTGGGGTTATTGTATCGTCTATGAAACCTATTAGACATCCCTTGTGAGGGATTAAATCCTTTGACCCAAGTCCCTTTTTTTCAAATAGGCTACAAAACATGATATCTGCCGAATTTCCTTGGTCAACGAAAATCCGGTGGTTTTCGTATCCTCCTACATTTGTAGCTACCTCCAATGATTCATTATCTCTGACCCACTCCTCGAGAAAATCGGCATTTGAAAAAGATAAAATCGGATTAGTTACTTGAGCTACTTGTGAGCAGGAGTCTCTGGCATCCCGAGTCCTGTTTCTATCTTCAAGGCCTTTAAGGCATGCTCCCCCCGCTATAACCTGAATCACTCCCCTCGGAGGAGATTCTGAATTTCTACGTGGGCTTCAAGATCGATATCGGGTTTTAGTTCTCTGATCTCGACTCCTTTGGGTGATCTTGGAGCCCTGTTTTGGGGTGACGGACTTTGACGTTGGTCTCTTACCTTTGTGGAGGCTTGGGCATAATTTACAAGCCTGCCTTGTCGGATCAGTTTTTCAATGGCATCCCGTAGTTGGATACAATCATTGGTTAAATGTCCTTGATGCCGATGATAATCACAATTTCTATTTTTAAACCTTCTTATGGTTTTTAAAGGTGGCGGCCTATCTTTTAACTCAGAGTGCATCACTTCTTTGAGTACGGTTGCTGGTGAGACTGCCAGGGGAGTATAATTTGAGAATATTCCCTACATGATTTGGAAGATTTATCTTTAGGTTTGTCATCTTTTCCGTGGGATTGATTATTCTGTGGAGCTTTTCATTTCTCGTCCTTCTTAGCTGCCTGGGCCTTTTCCAATTCTTCAATCCTTATCCACTTTTCTTCCCTTGCCTTCAAGTCATCCATAGAGGTAGGTTTTACACAAGCCAAAATTTTAGCAAAAGCACCTGGTTTCAGTCATCTGAAAAAGAAATATAGTATTAGATTAGGCTCAACATTCCTCATTTTGTTAATAGTTTCTAAATGAAACTCAGATTTAAATTGACGTTTGCTACTAGTAAAATGAAGAATGAACTTATCTTTCAAGGTCTTCCAATTATCGATGGATTATGGCGGCAAATCAGAGAACCACCAACTTGCAACTTCGGACAGAGTCAAGGGAAAAGCCCAACATACTATGGGTTCTATCACACCTTGAAAGTACATAGCCCTTTCAAAGGTACTTACATGTAACATAGGATCTTTGGTCCCCTCATACTCCTTCATTTGCTTTGCAAATTGAAAGCTTTGTGGGAGAGCGTGAGACATAATCCATGGGGCAAATCGATTGTCAATATAACAAAAATCAAGAATATTCTCTTCCACGCGCTCTAGCTGCACCAAATTTGTGGTTGTTCTGGTGGCGGACGCGCTCCTTCCACCCTAGATGCATCCTTCTATTCTTGACGAGGAATTCCTCCCTGATTGTGGCTGACCCTAACAGCTGCTTTTGCTCATTCTTAGGGTCAATGTTGACATTATTTTCGGTGTTCTGTTCTTGTTGCCAAATATTGTCTGGATTTTCATCATTTTGTTACTACTGTTGCGCACCTACCTGATTAGGATCGTCATCCACAACCTTTTCCTTTCCTTTTAGACGTCGTTCTCGCTCCTCCCTCAAGATGGAAATCTCTACAGCCTGCGCTTCCACCAATCCATGCAGCTTACGGAATTCTGCCTCAGGTTGAAAGCCTGAGAGTCCCCTGCATCATGAAGAGGGATATAAATTGATAAAATCATCAAAAGAACATGGAATAAACCTTTTGTTATGCACCTTGAAGCTCTCTATCTATTTTTCCTGTAAAATTTTACAGTGCACTCTCAAAAAGAACAAAGTTAGCTGCATCAGTACTACCGATCACACTCACATGAACCTTGAACCTATTTTTATAGAATTAAATTTATAGTATCAATATACATAATCTTTTGTAGTCCTTTAATGGCTATTATCAAGATTTATTTCTTTGAAAAAACACATCACCGTTAAGTTTGGCGAGTCTCATGCAGTTGTTGGGCGGGTTATAATGTGGGGAAGTGTCAAATTTCTCACCATGGGGAAGTAGGTTTTTAACCATGGGATATATTATATTTTAAATTGACACTGAGGATTAGTGCCTTGTTACCTAGACTTTTTTAGTTTTTCAAAAGTATTATTTTATCGTCGTATTTTTCTCATTTTTTGATTTCCCTTCCGAAATATTTGTGAAAATCCCAAATGCTTCCCAAGACAAATGAGCCTCTCACATATAGCAGTTGTGAGCTTCGAAGTGAAGGTTTGTTGCTTGGGTTTTGATTTGATCTCATCCAAGAAAGAAGCGGCATTGAAGACGACATCCTTATTGCCATTGCAATCAAAGGATATGCATTCTTCTTCCTCATCGCGAACTTTTTCCACCGTTGTGAGCCACATCCTCGTCACACCTCCTGAATCCACCACCGACCTCACCAACACTTCCATCTTTGGTGACGTTAGCACAACATATCTTCCCTATTCCCTATTTTACAGGCGAAACCTTAATTTGGTTGGTTGGTTAATTTGGATTGCCCATATGTCCATTACTTATTTTGCATTTAGGGTTGTGTTTGATATGATGTTATAAGTGGAGGTGGAAGGTGGAGTAGTATGCACGATGACAACGACCACCATTTTCCCTGACCGCACAACCGCTCCTCCGCCACCGACCTTCCATGTTTTGTTATCAACAAAATAGATCTGAACTATAAAGTTGGGTTTTTGGTCTAAATCTCCATTATGATGACTTTTGCTATAGTTACTTTATATTTGATTGAAGTTTTTGTAAACTTATTTTTCAGATTTGTATTATAAACTTTCACTGTTGTTAAAATGTCGAAGATGCATATCCCAATTCCCCGACCTGTTTGGATAAACATCCGCAGCCCGTGATGGTGATGACGGAGACAAGAGTTGTGGAGCAATGGTTGTCGGTAGAGAGGGTTTCCGATGAAAAAACTATAGGGTACAGGGAAGCTGAGTACTAAGGGTTTTAATCCTTTTTTATTATGCTATTTTGTATAAAAGGAAACATGTTTTCAAATTTCACGAAGACAATTAGAAAACAGGAATCCTTATAGCTTGTACTTAGCATTAATGCTTGAGTGTATTGATATATTTTCTTCTTCTAGTTTTGTGATTCAATTTTTGTTCACCCAATTTCCCTTTAATTGCAACCGGTGGTTTTCCCTTTAATTACAACAATAGCAAGAAAATATAATAATTCATTGGTGCTATACAACCTAATTGCTACTTATGAACAATAACCTTGATTTGGAAATCCTTGTGTCTAGCAACTTCACAGATGTAAACGACGAAGTTAAACACGAATGCTCTGTTTCTATGATCAAGGATGATGGTTTTAATTATTAAAGGGGGTGGGCAAGTTTCTCATTTATGAAAAATAAAAGGACCAAACTTGAATATGTAATAACTTATAATAGTAGGTCAAATTTAGGGTTCTCTATAGTGGGAAAACTTGACACTTCCCCACGTTATAACCCGCCGCACTAGAATCATCAAACCAACCCTTATTGCGTACAAAATCGACCATCTCAGCCAGCACGATTACATGGCATCTCTTAAAAAAAATAAGAGTGACCAAATAAGCATGATGAAAAAGTATAGAAAGGGTGTCATACAAATCATATCGTCTAAGAAAATAACTTTAATGCTAGATTTGAATACTTCAGTGCAATCATCATATAATTTAAGCAAACAAGGCCCTGGCTGCGCCTCGTGGCACTTTCTTGATTGCTCAAATTCCCGCCTATTTTTGTCTTTCACAAACCCAATTTTTTTTTGTTTTTACGTTTTTCATTTTTTCCTTTGTTCACCATTTCAAAATTTAAATTAAATAACATCTTTTCTTTTCTTTCTTCTCTCTCCTCTATCCATTCCCTTCATGTTTCTTTCTTCTACTTTTACCTTTCTCTGCTTCTTTCTTCTCTTCCTCTTTCTATTTTCATAATCCCTCTTAAATATGTTTCACCTTACCTTCTCTTCTACACATTTTCTTATTTGATTCATTGGACGTTTTTCTCTCATTCCAAGATTTCTTCTTTTTCTCATTTTCTGTTTGTTTTTTCAGATCTGAAAATGGCAGTTTATGATTTGGTGGTCTGTGATGAAGATGATGGTGGTTTTGTTGCTGAATAGAAAAAATAGACCAGTAGGTGATGATTTATGGTGACGATTTCTTTTGTTTATAAACAGGTTATGCTCCCTGCTTTCACTCTTCTTCCCATTCATCATTCTTCTCACACTTTTACCATTTCTAACCATCAAATGGTTTTCACTCACACTTCTTTACCAATTTTCGTTTTTCCACTTCCACTATGTTTATTTTGTCTAAAATTTCCTTTCTTTGTGGTTAGGGTTTTCTTTCCCCCTTTAACCTATACCTTGATTATTGATTTTGAAACCCACTAACAATTGTTGAGTATATGCTTGGAATATTACTTACAAAATTGTTATTTACTATTTTTGTTTAGTTAGGCTCTTAAATATTGTTCTTTCATTTACATTTATGCTACTTTAGAGTAAAGAAATATGTAACACCTAGATTTTTAGGGTTAGTATTTTTTTTTTAATAAACACAGTGGAAATTTAACAACAGATATACATATATCAAAATACAAATATATATACATCAGTGTTTTAACTATAGTCCAGAGAATATACACATGTCCAACTAAGGTAGCCATACAACGACACTAATGACTACCTAAGTAACAGAAAAGAGGCTGCAAAACTTCTCACGCGCTGACACCCTCCGAGTCCGAGCCACCTGCAATACTGTAACCGTCAGTTATATGCTCGACATATAACTGAGTAACTCATCGGCAGTGAAAATAGTTTTATACAGTATTACAGACAGTCTAACTGGAAATCCGTCCCAAATCCAATTCCTAGCAAACATACACACAACAAGTAAAAATGCCAATCACATAAATATGTATGCATGATCATTCTCCATTTTCCATTTCTTTCCTCTTTTAACGGGAAACTCTGTGCATCGGGAATCCACCAAAACACGTGGCAGTAACGCGTAGTTGAGCTCATATCATCACGGTCCTGGTGAGCGTCCCCCTAGGATCCTCCTGTCGGGCTACCAACCCTCTCTCGGGCTAGCCCAGGGAACTACCTACCTCGTGAAGATAGTATCCTTTGTACTAGACTATCTACCTCATGAAGATAGCCCAGTACTTCAGGTTATTTTGTCCCTTTCGGGATAACCCTACATTCTCATCTTTTCCATTTCCCGCTCTGTCCTCTTACCAAGTCTACTTCCGGTGGAACTTAACCCTCTTACTCAATATCTATTGAGTGGGAAGAACATATTTTAACATTTCCATTTTAGTTCTAATGCATCACACATTCATATCAAACATATAGCATACAAACAAGGATTCCCAGTATACTCTTATCCGATTACAATTACATCATACTCGGATTATATGTGACAGAGATGTTATATTCATATATCTATTTGAACATGGTATTCCATACTCAAATACATATTGGAATATACTAATGCTGGGACTCAATCTTTTTCAAACCATTTTGAGACCATCTCAATATCAAATTCCCAGTTAGCGTCACATTTAATTCTGGAATACCTTGTTTATACCTTTATCATTTTTTTCACAATATCACATATATCCCTAATTAACATAAAGCATGACAAATTCATTCAAATATCAATGATAGCATGCATAGTTCAAACATACACCAAATCTTAAATCAAAGCAATGTTTAACACATTAGTTTGATTTCCTAACAGTATGTTCCTAGCATTCCTTAGTCACATATTCCTAAACTCAAAGTATTATGGATTTAGGGTTTTCAGGGTTGCCTAGAACTTCCCTGAATCCTTTTCGCCTTTCCTTCCGACTCTAAATCTCCTACTTCGGTTCCTTTACCGTAGCGGTCTCTGAATTTGAATCAAACCGTTGGAACCTTTAGCCATATGAGATAAAAGCCTTAAGGTTAAGGAGTTGTGACGTAGTTGGTTTGGGATAGAGGTTTTGAGAGAGTGAAGAGCGAGGAATCAGAGGAACAACCAGTTTTGGAGACAAGGCACCCCTATTTATAGACTTTGGGGTCCATATTCGAATATATATTCGAATATAAGGCTCTTGTATTCAGTTCCTCACTTCTATATTCGAATATTACTGTGCATATTCGAATACTATTCGAATATGATAGTGCATATTCGAATATTATTCGAATATGATAGCTTATATTCAAATATTCATGTTATCTTTGTTCTTGTTTTGATCCTTCTATTTACAACTAATCCTTCGTTCATTTTCTTTGTAAATTGTAACCAAATCCTTTAAGTCCTAAGCCTCTTGTATGGATTTTCGGGATGTTACAATTCTACCTCCTTTAAAATAATTTTGCGCTCAAAATTAGCAATTACCTATACTATGTAAATAATTCTGGATATGTGCTTCTTATATCTTATTCCTTTTCCCAAGTGACCTCTGAGGAATCAATGTTCTCCCAGAGGACCTTCACTAATGGAATTACCTTATTTGTTAGTATCTTTTCTCCTCGGTCTAAGATCTTCATAGGCTTCAACTAATATGAGACGTTGGGCTTCAATGGAATGTCATCGGCTTCCAAACTGTGTGAGGGATCAGAGAGTACTTCCGGAGTTGGGATACGTGAAACACGTCGTGAAGGTTCAAAAGGTGAGGTGGCAAAGCGAGTTGATAAGCAATAGGTCCTACTTTTCGGAGAATCTGATAAGGGCCAATGAATCGAGGTTGAAGCTTATTTGTTTTCATCGCTCTGCCAACAGCAGTGTAGGGTGTAACCTTCAGAAACAAATGATCTCCTTCCTCAAATTCCAGAGGCTTCCTCCGTTGATCGGCATAGCTCTTCTGGCGGTCTTGGGCTCTCTTTAACTTTTCCTTGATACAACTAATCTTGTCTGTTATTTCTTGCACCAAATCTGGCCCTAATAGCAACTTTTCTCCCGTTTCAAACCAACATATTGGCGACCGACATTTTCTCCCGTAGAGTGCTTCATAGGGCGCCATGCCTATACTCGAATGAAAACTGTTGTTATAGGCAAACTCTACTAATGGTAAATACTTTCCCCAGTCACCGCCTTCTTCTAGTACACAAGCTCATAGCATGTCTTCCAAAGTCTGTATGGTTCTTTCGGACTGTCCGTTGGTTTGGGGATGATGAGAGGTACTCAGATGTAACCGAGTCCCAAAAGCTTTCTGCAATGCTCCCCAGAAGCGAGAAGTAAACTTAGGATCTCTGTCTGAGATAATACTAGTCAATGCGCCATGTAGTCGGACTATCTCTACAATATACAGCTTGGCATACTTCTCCATGGAATAAGTAGTCTTGACAGGTAAGAAGTGAGCAGATTTAGTCAGTCTGTCTATTATGACCCAAATTGAATCATAACCTGCCGAAGTCTTAGGAAATCTAACCACAAAATCCATAGCAATGGCTGAAGTGGTCCAGAGGGTCTTTGATGCTCTACTTTGATCTTCTGGCAAGTGAGACACTTGAAAACAAATTCTGCAATGTCTTTCTTCATTCTAGGCCACCAAAATAACTTTTTCATGTCTTGGTACATTTTTGTAGCTCCAGGATGTACCGAGTACTGGCTATTGTGATTCTCTTCAAGTATGGTCTTCTTGACCTCTGCATTATTCGGAATACACACTGTCTCTGACTAAGATCATCCCATCACAAGTTAAAGAGAAATCATCTTGCTCCTTGAACTTCTGTAACTCACAATCTTGCTTCTACGCTTCTCGGATTCAGTCTCTAAGTGTATTCTTCAAGTCAAGCTTATACACAGAGATGCTATCATCATAGCAAGACACATCCAAGTGCAGATCTCTGAATTTCTCCAAGAGCTCCATTTGATGAATCATCATAGTCGACACGTGCAAGGATTTTTTGCTTAAGGCATCGACCACTACATTAGCCTTTCCAGGATGATACTTCAGCTCAAAATCATAATCTTTCAGGAATTCCATCCATCGCCTTTGTCTCATGTTCAGCTCCTTCTGATTGAACAAGTACTTCAAACTTTTGTGGTCACTGAACACTTCAAATGTGACTCCGTACAAATAATGTCTCCAAACTTTCAACGCAAAGACTACTGCAGCTAACCCCAAGTCATGTGTTGGGTAATTTGCTTCATGCGGTCGCAACTGTCAGGAAGTGTAAGTAACTGCTTGTCCTTCTTGCATAAGTACACATCCCAAGCCTTGCTTAGATGAATCGCAATACACTTGAAAATTCTTGGTCGGATCAAGAATTACCAACACCGACGTTGTTGTCAGCTTTTCCTTTAACAACCGAAAACTGTCTTCACACTTGGCATCCCACACAAACGGAATACCCTTCCGTGTTAACTTGGTCAAGGGGATGGCAATCTGAGAAAATCGCCTGATGAATCACCGGTAGTATCCTGCTAGCCCCAGGAAACTTCGAATTTCTGTGGCATTGGTTGGTCTTTCCCACTTCATCACAGCTTCAACTTTGCTTGGGTCCACAGCCACACCATCTTTGTTAATCACATGGCCTAGAAATTGAACTTCATTTAGCCAAAAATCACACTTATCCAACTTAGCATACAATTGCTTCTCTTTGAGTATTCCTAGCACCAATCTTAAGTGCTCTCCATGTTCTTCAGCAGTCTTAGAGTATATAAGAATATCTTCAATGAAGACCACCACAAATTTTTTCAAGTAAGGTCGGAAGATGCGGTTCATATAATCCATGAAAATAGTAGGTGCATTTGTCAATCCAAACGGCATTAATAAATACTCATAATGACCATACCGCATTCGGAAGGAAGTCTTAGGAATATCCTCAGGCTTAATTCTGATATGATGATATCCAGGCCGAAGATCAATCTTTGAAAACACCTTGGCTCCCGCTAATTGATCAAGTAAATCATCAATCCAAGGTAAAGGATACTTATTCTTCACTGTCAGCTTATTCAGCTCTCTATAATCTACACATAGCCACAATTTTCTGTCTTTCTTCTTGACAAGCAATATTGGGGCTCCCCACGGCGAAGTGCTCGGTATAATAAATTGTTTCTGCATCAGTTCTTCAATCTGGCGCTTTACTTCTGCCAACTCGAATGGTGCCATTCGATATGGTGCCTTAGAAACAGGTTCAGCTCCCGGAATTAGCTCAATCGAGAACTCTACTTCCCTTTTTGGTGGCAAGGATTCTGTGTCTTCAGGAAATACATCTAGAAAGTCTCGGACTATAGGGAGAGAATCAACACGCACCGGATTCTTAACGTTGCTCATACAAACAATCAAATACTTTTTGCCAATATCATACTTAGGCAGATTATGAAAATCAGAAGTAGGATGATGCGTATAGTATATCTTTAAGCCTCGGTCTGGAATATGCACGGTCTTGTTGGCACAATCGATTCTGACCTTGTGACCTTTGAGCCAATCCATGCCTATAATCACATCTAACCCCTTTATCAGTAAGTAGTACAGATCTATACAGAAAGTCTTGCCTTGAAAATCTAGGAACACTAGGGAACACATGGTTGTCGTACAGATTTTCTCTTCGGAGGGAGTAGAGACTAACACTTTATAAGGTAGCTTAGATAAAGAAAAATATACTCGTTTTGCATAGTCTAAGGAAATGAATGAATGAGTGGCACCCAAATCAAACTAGATGTGAACAGATTGTGATTTGATTTGTCCTATACCTTGGATGAGATCTTTGGAATGATCAACCTCTTCGACATTCAGCGTATAAACCCGGCCTCTCCTAGGGTTCTTCTTCTTCTCCTTGTCCTTAGTTGGCGTTTGATATTTGTCTGGACATTGCCAGCTGATATGTACTGGCTTCTGGCATATAAAGCAAGTTCTCTTGTTCTTGTCACATTCTCCTCTATGGAACCTCCCGCAGGTTTCACACTTCGGAATGGTACTCTTGCCTTTGTTTATTTCCTTGTCCTTTTTCCCTTTAGAACTTCCTTCCTCCCTCTTTCGCTTCCACGTCAGCTGTTTACTAGCTGTCACCGCAGCCAAAGACTGTTCCGCAAGTTGGCATGCTTGGATCAAGGTCTGATACTCCCGAATTTGCTGAGTGATAACCAAGTTTCTAACTTTGGGCCTAAGTCCTTGCTCGAACCTCTTAGACTTCCATGCCTCATCCGGTTGGTTTTGAAGATTGTTCGAGAATCGGGCTAAACTCTCAAATCTGGCAACATATTCGTCCACCGTCATGTCTCCCTGTTGTAGTGCCAAAAATTCTATCTCCTTCTGATTCTTCACATTAGGGAAAATATTTGTTCAGGAACAAGTCTTAAAGCCCTCCCACGTCACATTACCTTATGTAGCCTCCATATGTTCGCGATACCGCTTTCACCACTATGCTGCTTCTCCTTTAAGTCTATAGGTAGCCAACTCTACCTTGTCCTGATCGGCAGATCTAGTTATTCTAAATATCTCCTCCAACTGATCTAGCCACTCTTCTGCTATCATGGGGTCTCTTCCACCAGAGAAAATGGGTGGGTCATGTTTGCGGAAACCCTGATATCGGTCTTCCCGTCCTTGTGCCTCCATCATTTGAGTCATGGCCTGTGCCATCTGTTGTATTAACGGAGAATCACTCGGAGTTGGTGTCACATTGGAACTAGAAAGATTCCTACCGGGTGATCTGCCTGTCATGTCTTCCTGCACCACACTGAGTTGATCAGGCTCAATATAATGAATCGTATACCATCAACATACTAGGTTAAGACAGAACTTATCTCTCTGGACTTTTAAGTTACACATTTGGATACCACAGTCCGGATAGGACCAAACTACTCTGATACCAAATTGTAACACCTAGATTTTTAGGGTTAGTTTTTTTTTAATAAACACAACGGAAATTTAAGAACATATATACATATATCAAAATACAAATATATATACATCAGTGTTTTAACTATAGTCCAGAGAATATACACATGTCCAGCTAAGGTAGCCATACAACGATACTAATGACTACCTAAGTAACAGAAAAGGGGCTACAAAACTTCTCACGCGCTGACACCCTCTGAGTCCAAGCCACCTACAATACTGTAATCGTCAGTTATATGCTCGACATATAACTGAGTAACTCATCGGCAGTGAAAATAGTTTTATACGGTATTACAGCCAATCTAACTGGAAATCCGTCCCAAATCCAATTCCTAGCAAACATACACACAACAAGTAAAAATGCCAATCACATAAATATGTATGCATGATCATTTTCCATTTTCCATTTCTTTCCTCTTAACGGAAAACCCTGTGCACCGCAAATCCTCCAAAACACATGGCAGTAACGCGTAGTTGATCTCATATCATGGTCCTGGCGAGCGTCCCCCAAGGATCCTCCTTCCGGGCTACCAACCCTCTCTCGGGCTAGCCTAGGGAACTACCTACCTCGTGAAGATAGTTCCCTTTGTACTAGAATATCTACCTCGTGAAGATAACCCAACACTTCAGGTTATTTTGCCCCTTTCAGGATAATGCTACATTCTCATCTTTTCCATTTCCCACTCTGTCCTGTTACCCGGTCTACTTTCAGTGGAACTTAACCCTCTTACTCAATCTCTATTTAGTGGGAAGAGCATCTTTTAACATTTCCATTTTAGTTCTAATACATCACACATTCATATCAAGCATATAGCATACAAACAAGGATTTCCAGTATACTCATATCCAATTACAATTACTCCATACTTGGATTCTATGAGATAGAGATGTTATATTCATATATCTATTTAAACATGACATTCCATACTCAAATACATATTTGAATATACTAATGCTGGGACTCAATCTTTTTCAAACCCTTTTGAGACCATCTCAAAAGCAAATTCTCAGTTAGCGTCACAATTAATTCTGGAATACCTTGTTTATACCTTTATCATTTTTTTCACAATATCACATATATCCCTAATTAACATAAAGCATGACAAATTCATACGAATGTCAATCATAGCATACATAGTTCAAACATACACCAAATCTTAAATCAAAGCAATGCCTAACACATTAGTTTGATTTCTTAACAGCATGTTCCTAGCATTCCCTAGTCACATATTCCTAAACTCAAAGTATTATAGATTTGGGGTTTTCAGAGTTACCTGGAACTTCCTTGAATGCTTTTCTCCTTTGCTTCCGACTCTAAATCTCCTACTCCGGTTCCTTTGCTGTAGCGGTCTCTGAATCTGACTCAAACTATTGGAACCTTTAGTCTTAATAGATAAAAGCCTTACGGTTAAGGAGTTGTGACGTAGTTGGTTTAGGATAGAGGTTATGAGAGAGTGAAGAGCGAGGAATCAGAGGAACAACCAGTTTTGGAGACAAGGCACCCCTATTTATAGACTTTGGGGTCAATATTCGAATATAAGGGTCCTGTATTCAGTTCCTCACTTCTATATTCGAATATTACTGTGCATATTCGAATACTATTCGAATATTACTACGCATATTTGAATACTATACAAATAATGACATGCATATTCGAATACTATTCGAATATGATAGTGCATATTCGAATATTCATGTTATCTTTGTTCTTCTTTTGATCCTTCTATTTACAACTAATCCTTCTTTCATTTTCTTTATAAATTGTAACCAAATCCCTTAAGTCCTAAGCCTCTTTTCTAGATTTTTGAGATGTTACAAAATACTTCTCTTAGATTTTAGCTCATGTTGGATGCTATAATATGTCTTGCTTGAAATTTTGGCTAGGAAGGAATAGGATGCAGAGCTTTATCAAGTTATTCATTATTGTTTCTCTTCATCTTTCTTAAATCCTTTTTTTTACTGACTTTGGTGGAATACACAGTTGATTACCTCTTTCTCGAATATATTTTTCTTTAATATTTCCTTGCATTGATAATAATGACAAGTTGATTTTAACTATGTTTTGTTTACAGTGGTTCATGTATGAATGAGTTCCTAATTTCCATTATTCTTAACATTTTGTAAATTATACATTATATATGTATTATTATATGAGTACTATTAGAGGTTTAATGAGTTAAGTTTTGTTATTGTTGCTTGCAAATGTGAGGTTAGATTCATGAGAAAGCTCTAGAAGGAAAAGATTGGGAGGAAGGAGATGTGTATAAGAGTTACCGAGTTTTCCTTCAATTTTATTGAGTTTGAGAATGATATTTGTCTTTGATCCGATTTTAGTTTTTACTCATTTTATATTTTCATATAAACTTATATTGCACTCACTGTAATGAAACTATGGGATACTTTAAAGCACTTTTAGTTCCATGATATTAATTAGGCCAAGCATGAGCAAAAAGAGTTAATTTGCAGGTGTGTGATAGATGCATTACAAGATAGAAATTATTGTCAAGCAAGAGCAAATTTTATCTTTCAAAGAAGTTTGTTTATGTTTCACTTCAATCTTATATTGAAGTTTATTTATGTGTTTTGCTTTGAATAACATATTTGGTTTGACTTTGCATTCAATATTAGATAAATTAGTTATGTGACTCAATACTCTCTTGCTCTGTGTTATGTAACTATATGTTTAATTATAATCAGCAATTCCAACGTCTGTCTTATGAATTTTTAGTGTACAGTTATTAGTTGCATGGATATAAAGGGCTTTTATAGAACATTTTTAAAACTCTAATTATATTTATTTGTGATACTCAGGGATACTGAGGGATATGTGCACCTATAGAGCACGCAAAATCTATTTTGGTTTTATGTTGTATATTTTCCAAAATATGATTTTCTTACTTAAAGTTTCATTTTACTTAGTGTTTAATATGAAAAAGTAAATAATTTCAATTTATAGTATTCAATTCAATAGTTTTAGATTCCTTCTAGATTATTTTTTGATGTTTAATTTATAAGAGCTCTATAGACATATGTCACTATGTGTATGAATGTTTTATTTTTCTAATCTATTTAACGACACGGATAGGAAAAGATGTTCTCCAAACACCGTTATTGAAGTAAATAATTTTAATTTACAATATTCAATTCAATGCACACTTGATTTTTTTTTTATTCAATTTGATTAGGAACTAGAAATCTGAAATGTCAGCTTTCATGAGACATATTAAGTTTTTTGACATATGCTATTGCTGCGGAGGATCACACTTCAATACCCACAATCAATTTTGAATTTATAATAAATTAAGATTCTAATTCTACATACACTCAAGTATCCCTCTTTTCCTCTATTCTTTATCTCTTTGTCTTTTATCATAGTTTGGTTTTGCTTTTTGATTCATGTGTTAACTATATTCTCAATCACCTATGTCTTTTCTTTATTGGCTCACTCATTGCTTGATTTTAGAATTTGGAAATTGTTTTATATTTGATATTTGGTTTGTTTTTTTGATCTTTTACTCTGGTGTGATTTTTATTAATTTTACTATTTTTTTTGGATAAACATTAATCTTACTGTTACAAGTAATTTGGTATAATATCTCAAATAATTTATATCTAAAAATTTGGGTAGCACTCTCAAATGATTGAAGAAGTTATTCCAAGTGTTTTACTCATTGAGAAGTTACTTATGCTCTACTTATACTTACCATGTGAATTCATCCATATATGTCACTTTCTTCAGTTGCCTAAAATATAGAATTGACTTGAGGAGAAATTGACATAGTCTCTCCTTCTAAAATGTCTTCTTTCATTAGTTTTTGTTACATTTTATTGGCTTAGCTAATGCACATATTGTGAAGTCCTAAATTTTGTTCTTATCCAATGAAACCATTGATGCATACATTTTATAGCATTATCATTCCTGAGTACTTCAAAAATGAAAGTAACTATGATAATTTAGGTTGTTTGCTACTTTTACAATTTATAATATAAAGTGATACACAATTTTCTCTGACCTGGATATGAATATTCAAATGCTTGCAAGAACATAAAGCTTCATTGGATATGAATTCTTGAGTTCTAAACAGCGGAAAAGAGATAGTTCAACTTTACTAGAGATATTTGATCCCTTATATCTTTTTTTTATACACTCCCTCAATTATATTGGAGTTCATATATTGGTGTCAATCATGCATAATCTTGGTTCAATCAATTTTCATGTTGTAATTACCATGCCAAGTGAATTCAACTCAATTATTAACTTGTGCAACTATGTTCGTTATTATTTGGGTGTTTTATTTGTAATCTTCAATGCAAAGCAGGAAAACTTGATTCCATCATTATTTTTATTGCTTCAGCTATATGGTTATTCTAATTATATTTTTGGTACACATTTGTATACATATAAAATGTCATCTAGCAGCATTACAAAATGTCTCTAATTGCAATTTTTGAGAAACATTCAGCCATTAATATTCAGTACACTCATGTATAAAATTTTTGAACTTTTCCCCTTCTTTTGTAGTTCTCTACTAATCTTAACATCTATATATCATTTTAATTACTAATATGCTGCAACTTCTAGGTTTGGTTGCACTTTAATGTTTTTGAAATTCACTATATAAGTCATTTATTCATGTTTTGGTTTGGTTTCATTTTAACTTCTAAAAAACTTTTGTCATCGTAACTTTTAGATTGATTCTATTAAAGATAGTTTTTTTTAGTGTAAAAGTTTTAGACAAGTGGCCTCTATGCTCAAGAGGGGGGTGAATTGAGGTTAAAAGATTTTTCATAAATTCGTTTAAAATTATAACAAAACTTGAACAAGGTATATATTAGTTGGCGTATGGAATTAAAATATAATGAAAGACAGAAATGAAGATCAAATAAACTAAACAGATATGAGTTTTAGGGATAGAGAGAATAACACCGAGTTTTATACTAGTTCAGTCACACACCACTTGTGACCTACGTCCAGTCTACGAATCTCCGCCACGCGAGAATTCTTGTATTATTTTTCAACAATTTACACACTAAGAGCACCTTTCTCAATTGGATACCCCACCAATTTTAAAGGCCACAATCTAGGGATACCTCACCTTAAGAACACCTTGAAGGATGCCCTACCTTCAAACAAAAATTAGCTCACCACAATGAAACTCTCAACAGAGTAAATGATACAACTTGAAGCTCTAATATATTTGATTTAAGGCTCTTTGTTTTGATGAAAGAAACAGGGAAAAAACAAAGCAAGCCTTGGGTAATAGCACAAGACACTTGATTCAAAGAGATTGATGATAGAATCTAAATTTTCAATTCAATGTTAAGTTTGCAAGGGTATGTTATATTTTAAGTCAGAAGCCCCTTTTATAGATAGCAGAAACAACAATAAGAAATTGCGCATATTTCATTAACATATTTGAATATGCTATTTGAATATGATACTTTCATATTCAAATATGGCACTTTCATATTTGAATATGTATTCGAATATAGTGTTTCTGCATTTAAAATTTGATTTTTGTAGGCTTCATATTCGAATATATATTCGAATATGGAGGTTCCATATTCGAATATGTATTCGAATATAATAGTTCTGGAGGGTGAAAAGGCCTAGGTTCCTTGTTATATTCGAATACAGTTTCTAGAAAATGATCAGGCCAAGGCAATATGCCATATTCGAATATATATTCTAATATACTGGTCCGAAAATTCAAATTTTATTTCCAGAACCTTGATATTCGAATATACACCCAATTTAGACTTTTTCAAGTAAAAATCAATTTTTAGATATTTTCTTTGAAATTTTCTAGGAGGGTCTTTTCTTTGAAAATGTTTTTATCTTAACTCTTAATATTTTTCTAAAACCCTTTTAAAAAAGTGTTTGTTTCAATATCAAAGAGCCTTAATTAAACTTACACTTATTTATATTTTAAAGACCTATATACCCTTTGTTGTTGCGGATCTGTTTACTGCGTTTGTTTGCTTGATTTATCCTTTTAGGTCTTTGATTCTTGGTTTGTTGTGGAATCATCGAAACTCCAAACTTAGAGCATTTGCATTTACATACTCCCCTTTTTGATGATGACAAACAACAAACGAATCAAATCACTTATTGCGTGTGATATTCTGAGAGACTCCCCCTTACTTACGAAGTTCGACTCTCCCTGTCAACATGCATATAAATATGTTAAGCATTTTTAATAAGCAACAACAAAATTCCGGTTAATGTGTAGTAATATATTTCTTCTCCCCCTTTTGGCATCATTAAAAGAGATAATAATTTTGAGACATAATGTTGAGGATAATAAAAATAATCCCAAATTTAAACCAGTTCAAAAAGTTAATGTGTCCCAAATTAAATAAAAAACTAATCTACATTAGGTTGTAAGGAAGGTAAAAAGAAGTTAAGTTGTGGAGCAGTCATTGAGGGCCAGAGGCAAGCGGTGTTTGAAAGAAATCAAAATCCAAGTCAAGACTTGGTTGAGCCCCAAAACTTTGGAGATCGATACCGCCAAAATGCTGATGAAACCCGCTTGCATCACCTTGGTCTACAGGAAAGACAGATTGGGAGTATGGAGGCACAAAGGTGGAGTTGCTTCGAGTAATTTCTTCTCGGAGAGATGTAATCTCTCCTCGAAGAGCGGTTTCCAACTGATCACACCGCTGGTCGATATACTGACGCTGTTGTTCAAACTTTGCGTCCATCATTTGAGAAAACTGAAGACTCAACTGTTGGAAATGTGGTGGAAGCGGCTCTGGATCTGGTTCAGGGAGGTCTTCAGGATCAATATCAGGATAATTTTCTTTGGGGCGATTGCCTTCAATCCCCAGTTCCTGAATGTACCAATTTTTGACAGCATAAACAATGTCAGCCCGATGCAGCAATGATTGACCAATTTCAAAATTGTGGCCATCAATGGTGCTACTGTATTCATCGGCTAGACTTACTCCAAAGTGCCGAAGAATGATTGTGATCAAGGTGGGATAGGGAAGAGGAGTGGTGTCGGTTGCCCCCTTCATCATGTGATGTTGAACCAGTCTTCCCCGGTCAATGGGCTTTTCTTTGATGATGGCCCAGAGAAGGAGACGGTCATCATGGAGGACTTTGGTGAAATTTCCAACGCGACCGAGGAGGACGCGAGCAATAATAAGATGGACTATGTGAGAGTCCATGGTGAGTGTGCTGGTGGGAAGGTAGTCGCCCATTTTGGAAGTATGGAAGGAGGATCTCACATGGCACATAGCCCCGATTGCCTGAATAGGATTGTATTCGGCGGCCCACTGTCCTATGGCAGTTGATCCTGAAATTTGGGCTCCGTCAAACTGTAGCCCTGTGAGAGAAGTCTAGAGAGAGGGAGGAATGTGAATTTTTGTCTTTTTCACTTCAGACGAGATTGTGCAAGTTTCAGAATTGTAGGCGAGGTTGGAGTAGAATACACGGACGAGATTGGGATAGACCTTTTCTTGAATGCTGAGAAAAGGTACCAGGTTGGCTGATTCAAGCCAAGAAACAAACGAGAAGCCTTGGGAATGAAACCAAGGAACGTTAACCCACCGTGGGTTAACAATTTTCCTGTCAGAAAATCCAGACTGGAATTTTGCAATTTGAGATGTGTTGGAGAACCATCTCTGGAAATCTGATGTAAAACCAGTCATTGTGAGAGGAACGGAGGAGGAAGAAGATCCACTTCGTGGCCCACGTGGTGTTGAAGGTGACTTGTTGACATCGGTACGTTTGAAACGTGGTTGTTTGTGGGTCGGTGATGGTGGAGAATTGGCAGAAGAAGGAGAGGATGGTGGTGAAGAGGCCATTAGATGATCTTGGAGAGAGAGATGAAAATAATTGATTGATTTAAAGAGAAGTATGTTGAACAAGAGATGAAGGAAAGAGATAAGTAGTGGGATTTTGGGAGTTAAAAAGTTTGTCCTTTTATATGCAGAAGAATGCCCATATTCGAATATTGGGTGCAATATTCGAATATGTATTCGAATATTTGATGGAATATTCGAATATAGATAAAGTGATATTCGAATATTTGACTGACATATTCGAATATCTATTCGAATATAAATATACTGGAGGAGTATATTCGAATAGCTTATTCGAATACATGAAATCTAGCATTTGTTAGGATATTTTGAAATATCTAAAATTATTTTCTATTCGAATATATATTCGAATATAGGACCACAAAAGGGTCATATTCGAATATAATATTCGAATATTGAAGAAAAACCAATAATTTTTGTTGGAAGATTGTAATCTAGATTTCTTTTGCTTTGATTTTGCCAATGAGTCCTCCAAAACAAAAAGAAAAGGCTCTGATGCCCAAGTCAGTAAAGGATCAATAAATAAATATAAAGTAATTTAAATAACACAAAATTGATCAAGTATGCCTAGCTCTCTTCTTATAAAATAAAAATTTTCTGTTGGAAGAGGTTTGGTGAAGATATCAGCTAGCTGTTTAGATGTATCAATGAATTCAAAAACACAGTCACCTTTTTGAACATGATCTCTAATGAAGTGATGTCTAATTTCAATATGTTTGGTTCTTGAGTGCATGATAGGGTTTTTCGTGAGATTTATGGCACTAGTGTTGTCATACTTTAGTGGAATATGATGCAAATGAATACCGTAGTCCTCGAGTTATTGTTTTAACTAGAGAATTTGTGCACAACAACTTCCAGCCGCTACATACTCAGGTTCAGCAGTGGATAACACCACACTAAATTGTTTCTTACTGTGCCATGAAATTAATGAATTTCCAAGAAGATGACATGTGCCGCTAGTTCTTTTTCTATCCAACTTACATCCAGCAAAATCGGAATCAGAATATCTGAGTAATGAGCAGGATGCACCTTTGTGATACCATAACCCCATGTTACAAGTGCCAATCAAATATGTCATAATTGTTTTTACAGCATTAAGATGTGACTCTTTAGGGCATGCCTGATATCTAGCGCACATACATACACTAAACATGATATCAAGTCTGCTAGCAGTTAAATATAACAAGGATCCTATCACACCTCGATATTTTGACACATCAACGGGTTTACCTTTTTCATCTTTGTCAAGATAGCATGAAGTACCCATAGGAGTACTTATTTCTTTAGCATTGTCCATGCCAAATTTCTTTAGCAATTCTTTGCAATATTTTGTTTGTGATACAAATGTTCCTTGCTTTGTTTGTTTAATTTGAAATCCAAGGAAAATTGTATGTTCTCCCATCATGGACATTTCAAATTCTCCCTGCATACTTGTAGCAAACTCCTTACAAAGATTTTCATTAGTAGCACCAAATATTGTACAAGTAGTATGTCATTGTACCTTTGTTTTATAAATAAGGTGTTATCTACTTTGCCTCTTTGAAAGTTATTGTTCAAGAGAAACTTACTTAGTCTTTCGTACCAAGCCCTAAGGGCTTGCTTTAGTCCATATAAGGCTTTCTTAAGTTTGTAAACATTACTTGAAAGTTCAATGTTTTCAAACCCAGGAGGTTGTTCAACATAGACTTCTTCTTGTATATAGCCGTTCAAGAAAGCCCTTTTGACATCCATTTGAGAAAGTTTAAAATCCATGATACAGGCAAAAGCAAGTAGGAGTCTAATGGCTTCAAGCCTAGCTACGGGAGCATATGTTTCTTCATAATCTATGCCTTCCTCTTGATTATACCCTTTGGCTACTAGTCTAGCTTTATTTCTAGTTATTATGCCAGTTTCATCTAGTTTGTTCCTAAAGAACCACTTATTGCCTATTATTGGATGGTCATTAGGCCTTGGGACTAGATCCCAAACTTGATTTCTTTCAAATTGATTTAGTTCTTCTTGCATAGCTATCCCCCAATGTTCATCGCTAATTGCTTCATCTACGGTCTTAGGTTCAATTTGAGACACAAAAGCCATAAAGTTACATGCATTATTAAGAGAGTGTCTAGTGGTTACCCCTTTGAAATATCACCAATAATGTTATCAATTGGATGATGTTTTGAAGCTCTCCATTCTTTGGGGAGTTCATTTTGTGTCTCAGTTGGTATGTGAGTTGGATTTTTTGGAATATTCTTCTCATTTTCTTCTATTCTTCTTTCTTCATGAATGCTTATGTCTTCAAGAGTTCCTGCAAGATCCTCAACCTTTCTTTCCAAGCTTTTGGGGTTAGATGCATCAAAAGTAACATGAATAGATTCTTCAATAGTCATTGTTCTTTTATTATAAATTCTATATGCTTTACTAGTTGAGGAGTATCCTAAGAATATACCCTCATCAGCTTTGGCATCAAATTTACCCAGATTTTCTTTCCCATTATTAAGCACAAAGCATTTGCATCCAAAAATAAGGAAATAAGATATGTTGGGCTTTCTACCTTTGAAAAGTTCATAAGGAGTTTTCTTTAAAATAGGTCGAATGAGAACTCCATTCATAACATGACATGCGGTACTTACTGCATTGGCCCAAAAATATTTTGGAAGATTCATGTCATTGAGCATCATTCTAGCCAGCTCAACAAGTGAACGATTTTTCCTCTCCACAACACCATTTTGTTGTGGGGTCCTTAGAGACGAGAAACTATGGTCAATGCCATGTTTATCACAACATTTTTCAAAATTGATATTCTCAAATTCCTTTCTATGATCACTGCGTATGCAAGATATTTTCAAATCCTTTTGGTTTTGAATAATTTTTGCTAGTCTTTTAAAAGCGTTAAAAGCTTGATTTTTGTGAGATAAAAAGAGAGTCCACATATATCTGGAAAAATCATCAACAATTACTAGTCCATAGTAATTTCCCCCTAAACTCATAGTTCTTGATGGACCAAATAAGTCCATGTGCAATAGTTGCAAGGGTCTAGAGGTTGAAACAATATTTTTAGGTTGAAAAGAGATTTTTGTTTGTTTACCCTTTTGACAAGCATCACATAATTTATCTTTTTCAAAACAAATTTTGGGTAAACCAATAACCAATTCTTTTGAAATTAATTTATTTAAATGGTCCATATGAATGTGTGCAATCCTTTTGTGCCATACCCAAGATTCTTCTTCTTTAGTTATAAAACATTGTGCATCATTTGAGGATATATCATCTAAACTAATCATACAAACATTGTTAATTCTATGACCCATAAATTTAATGGAGTTATTCTCTTTACTAATAATAGAGCATGAATAGGAATTAAAAATAACCTCATTTCCTTTATCACATAGTTGACTAATACTTAACAAATTATGTTTTAATCCCTCAACATAAAGGACATTATCAATGGAAGTTGAAGGAGTCTTACCAACTTTACATGTACCCAGAATTTTTCCTTTGTTGTTGCCACCATATGTAACATATCCTCATTCATTAGGTGTGAAGGATGAGAATTTTGATTTGTCTCCTGTCATATGCTTGGAGCATCCACTCTCAAGATACCATTTTGATTCTTTTACCACCAAACATACCTACAAAAACATTTTAATTTCGTTTCTTAGGTACCCATGGTTTCTTGGGTCCTTGAGGGTTAGTTTTCCCAAAGGTGCCTTTGAGAATCTATACTTTCTTTTCATGTGGCACACCAATTTTTCTTGTATTGCAAGTAGTAGCCCTATGGTCTTTTAACCCACAATAAAAGCAAGTTATGAATGGACTAGAGGAGGTTTTTAAAGAGACAGAAATTTTTATAGAGCTTTTGAAGATTGGTTGGATTATATTCTAAACCATCCTTTTTGAAATGACATCCTTGCTTACCAAGCAAGATGTTTAGGTTGTCTCTACCCATTGTAAATTTAGCAAGCACATTTAAATCCTCAATTTCTTTTAAGTGTAAATCACATGAAGTACAAGTGGGTGATTTGTTCATTTGGCAATATTTAAATTCATATTGAAACTACCGAAAGGAATTTGAACTTGTCTAATTTTAATAATATCACGACTAAGGATGTCTATTTTGTCATTTAGGATACCTTTTTCTTTCTTGGTTTTAGCAAGTTCTTTAGCAATGATCATAGATTTTTCATGTAATTCATTATAAGCATCTTGCAATTCATCAAAGCTATAGTTAGAGTTTTCAGAATCTTTTACCTCATCTTCATCAAGAAGATCATCTTCATCATGGTTGACCATGAGGCATAGGTTGGCTATCTCGCTCTCCGATTCATCAGATGACTCTGCGTCATTACCATCCCAGGCAATGTATGCTCATGGGACATTCCATCTTCATATGTCCAGTTTTTCCACACTCATAACAAGTTGGACCTTGTTTTGACCCTTCTCCCTTGTTGAATATTTTCCTTGATGTGAAATTTGATGGTCTTCTTGATGATTCTCTTTTCTTCAAGAATTTGTTGAATCTTTTGGCGAAGAGAACCACGGTCTCATCATCCATGTTGGTTCGATCAAAATTGCTTTCTTCTTCTTGTATCTCTTGAGGTGGAGGAGTGGTTGCTTTGAGAGCGATGCCTTTCTTTTTCTTGTCAACTCCCTCAAGTTGATCCAAACGACTCATCTCAAGTTGATGCTCTTCTAGCTTACCAAACAAGGTTGCTAATGACATTGTGCGTGGATCCCTTGTTTCGCCAATGGCAGTAACCTTTGGTTGCCAATCCGTGCTAAGACATCTTAAAACTTTATTAATAAGATCTTCATTTGAATAATCTTTTCCCAAAGCATGTAGTTGATTTATAAAATATGTAAAACGTTTTTGCATATCTTGAATGTTTTCTCCTGGATTCATTTGAAACATTTCAAATCCTCTAGTCAATGCATTTATCTTTGATCTCTTTACCTCATCAGTTCCTTCATGTGTTACTTTTAACACATCCCACATTTCTTTAGCAGTTTTGCAATTTGAAATTCTAGGAAATTCATCATTACCTACTCCAGAGATAATTATAGTTTTGGCTCTTAGACCAAATTGAGCAAGTCTCTTTTCTTCGAGAGACCACTCTTTTCTAGGCTTCTCAACTACCTTACAATCAACAGTGTGCATAAGAATATATGGTTCTTCCTCTATAGCATCCCATATGGCGACATCAATGCCTTCTACCCAAGCATTTTTATTTTCCAAAAAGAGTAGTTGTCTCCATTAAAGAATGGAGGTCTGTTGGTGGAACCACCTTCCTGGATAAACATATTTTGAAAAGAGGCCATTTCCATGAAGCTATGAAGTTCTTTAAACAAGGACCGAGCTCTGATACCACTTATTAGACAAGTGGCCTCTATGCTCAAGAGGGGGTGAATTGAGCTTAAAAGATTTTTCGTAAATTCGTTTAAAATTATAACAAAACTTGAACAAGGTATATATTAGTTGGTTTATGGAATTAAAATATAATGAAAGACAGAAATGAAGATCAAATAAACTAAACAGATATGAGTTTTAGGGATAGAGAGAATAGAACCGAGTTTTATACTGGTTCAGTAACACACCACTTGTGACCTACGTCAAGTTTACGAATCTCCGCCACGCGAGAATTCTTGAATTACTTTTCAACAATTTACACACTAAGAGCACCTTTCTCAATTGGATACCCCACCAATTTTAAAGGTCTCAATCTAGGGATACCTCACCCTAAGAACACCTGGAAGGATGCCCCACCTTTAAACAATTAGAAAGATACCTCACCTTCAAACAAAAATTAGCTCATCACAATGAAACTCTCAACTGAGTAAATGATACAACTTGAAGCTCTAATATATTTGATTTAAGGCTCTTTGTTTGATAAAAGAAACAGAATAGGGAAAAAAACAAAGCAAGCCTTAGGTAATAGCACAAGACCCTTGATTTAAAGAGATTTATGATACAAAGTAAATTTTCAGTTCAATGTTAAGCTTGCAAGGGTATGTTATATTTTATGTTAGAAGCCCCTTTTATAGATAGCAGAAACAGCAGTCAGAAATTGCGCATATTTCATTAACATATTCGAATATGCTATTCGAATATGATACTTTCATATTCGAATATGGCACTTTCATATTCGAATATGTATTCGAATATAGTGTTTCTGCATTTAAAATTTGATTTCTATAGGCTTCATATTCGAATATATATTCGAATATGGAGGTTCCATATTCGAATATGTATTCGAATATAATAGTTCTGGAGGGTGAAAAGGCCTAGGTTCCTTGTTATATTCGAATATGTATTCGAATATGGCAAGCCATATTCGAATATATATTCGAATACACAGTTTCTGGAAAATGATCAGGCCAAGGCAATATGCCATATTCGAATATACTGGTCAGAAAATTCAAATTTTATTTCCAGAACGTTGATACTCGAATATACACCCAATTTAGACTTTTTTAAGTAAAAAAAAAATTTTTAGATATTTTCTTTGAAATTTTCTAGGAGGGTCTTTTCTTTGAAAATGTTTTTATCTTAACTCTTAATATTTTTCTAAAACCCTTTTAAAAAAGTGTTTGTTTCAATATCAAAGAGCCTTAATCAAACTTACACTTATTTATAATTTAAAGACCTATATACCCTTTGTTGTTGCGGATCTGTTTACTGCGCTTGTTTGCTTGATTTATCCTTTCAGGTCTTTGATTCTTGATTTGTTGTGGAATCATCGAAACTCCAAACTTAGAGCATTAGCATTTACAAAAAGTATTATTGATTGTTTAACTATAGTTTCACACCATTATAGTAACTTGAACAAATTGTTTGTTAAGATATAGTAGTTGTTGTGAAGCGGATGGTTAGATTGGGAGAAGAATAAGAGGAGTTTCCATGGGCAAAACTTACCATAAAGTCTTATGTGTATTAATTAGATTTTATGTCAACTATTGTTTACTAAAAAATGTTGTCTTCCAGGGGAGTTGTCTTTGTTATTAAATATTCGATAGAAATTGTTGAAGTAATTTGTATTAATAGTGTGGAATAATCAACAATGAAATACCTCTTTAATGTTACACTTCTTTTCAATTGTATAAATTCAATTTTGAGATATGTAAAGGATAGAGTTTTATTTTTTATTGAAACTAAGTGAGTTGAGTATAATACTCCTTTTTTTAGAGCACTTACATCTTTATTGAGAAGTTTTACAAAGTAAAGGTAACCATTGCAATAAGTCTCTTCAAGTGAGCACTTATTGTAATCGAATCATAAAATATGATGCTAATTAATGTCCTATGGTGCTGATAAACGAAAAAGAAAAAAAAATTGTTCTACAGGAAATGACTAAAAAATCAACAAATATATATATATATATTTACTACATAAGCATCTGTCCATGTGTTGGTTTGGTTGCATTTTAATTTCCAAGAAAGCTTTTGTCGTGGAAAATTTTAGACTGATTCTATTGAGGATGGTTTTTTAATTTCAAAGTATTATTGGTTGTTTAAATGTAGTAGGAACAAAAGCTTTCATATTTATCAATCTTATTTTTGTGTGATGAATTGCATCATACCATTATAGTTGAATAAGTTTTCTGTCAATATATGATAGTTGTTGTGAAGCAAACAGACAAACTGGAAGAAGAACAACAGGAGTTTCTATCAGAAAAACGTGCCATAGAGTCTTTGTGGGTTAATTAGATTTTTCTAACATAGCTAACTATTGTTTGCTATATTAGAGATTCGATAGGAGGTGTTAAAATAATTAGTATTAGTAGTGTGAAATAATCACCAATGTATTATAACGACTTATTATGTTCTATATAACTATTCAAAACAATGCAAACTAATGTTACTTATACATTATCTCAAATACAAATATATGATAAATAAGTCACAATTGCATAATAACATATAAGACAATGCGAAGGCACGGGCAGACAATAATGTTGATGAATTAACGTTGATTTCTATATCATGTTATCGTTACAATCATATTGGATATCTTATTTGAATAACAATTTATGATGCATTTATTCACTCAATTATTATACATGAAATTATTCAAATTGCTATATACTATTAATGAATAATAATCTCTGATTTACTCTAAGTATTAGTTTGCTAGCTAATACAATAAATAATTGTTACTGAATTTGGCACATATATAATTTACTATCTATTACTATTTAACTAAAAAGATATTAATGAAAAAAAAATATTATTAATAATCACAATTACACGAAAAATATCACTATGAATAACACAATGTCTTTTAGTAAATAACAATTGATAATATATTTTTAAAAAGAACTTAATTTTTTGGTAAGTAAATAATTTATATATTTGAACAAGAAAATTTGTCATATACGATAAACATTTTGTACAATTCAATTTATGAAAAATAAATTAATAAGTTATATATATATATATACACAAATATCCACGATAGTTGTCTGCTAGCCACTACCACGGCCAAAGACTATTCAGCAAGTTGGCATGCTTGAATATACTCTCAAATTTGCTGAGTAATCACCAAGTTTCTGACCTCGGGCTTGAGTCCTTGTTCGAACCTCTTAGACTTCCATGCCTCATCAAGTTGGTTTTGAAGATTGTTCGAAAACCGAGCTAAACTTTCAAATTTGGCAACATAATTATCTATTGTCGTGTCACCCTGCTGCAGTGTAAGAAACTCTATCTCCTTCTAATCTTTTAAAGAATTGGAGAAGAAGTATTTGTTCAGAAACATAGTCTTGAATTCCTCTCAAGTCATATGACCTCTTGTTGCCTTCATGTGTTCTCGATGTCTCTTCCACCACTGAGATGCCTCTCCTCTAAGTCTATAGGTGGCCAACTCTACTTTGTCTTGATCGCCAGATCTAGTAACCCGAAAATTTTTCTCTAACTGATCTAGCCATTCCTCTTCTATCATAGGATCTCTTCCACCAGAAAAAGTGGGTGGGTCATGTCTATGAAAACTCTGATAACAATCTTCCCGACCTTATTCCTCCATCATTTGAGTCATAACATGTGCCATCTACTATATTAGTGGGGAATCAGTCGGAGTTGGTATCGCATTAGAGCGTGGTCTACCAGGTTGTCTTCCTGCCATGCCTTCCTGCATACAACGCACCATATGAGTTGATTAGGCTCAATATAATGAATCGTATGCAATCAACATCTCAGGTCAAGACAGGACTTATCTCTCTGGACTTTTATCTAAGTTACATATCAGATACCATAGTCCGGATAGGACCAAACTACTCTGATACCAAATTGTAACACATGGACTTTAGGGTCAGTTTTTTTTATACAACAGCAGAAGTCAAAACATTCTATATACTTATATATATATATATATATATATATATATATATATATATATATTTACATAAAAGTATTTGTGTTCTTTTTATAATCCCAGAGAGATACCTAGTCCAGCTAAGTAGCCATGCAACAAAACTAATGACAACCTAAGTATATCGAAAAATAGTTGCTAAAGTCCTCTCAAGCGTTGACACCCTCCGAGTCTGTATCACCTGCTGTAACCATCAGTTATATATACGACATATAACTGAGTAACCGCCGGTATTGAAAATAACATATATACTGTATTGCAGCCAGTTTAACTGGAAAACCATCCTAAATCCAATTCCTAACAAACACACACAATATGTATGAAGTGACAATTAAGTATGTATGCATGCCAAGATTATTTTCCATTTTCCATTCTTTCCTCATTTATCGGGAAACCCCTTGCACAAGGAGTCCACCATAGGTGCATGACAGTGAACGTACAGTTAAGCTCATCATCATCATAGTCTTGGCAAGCGTCCTTCCAGGATCCTACTGCCGAGCTACCAACCCTCTCTAGGGCTAGCCCAAGGACTATCTAACCTTTCGGGATAGCCCCTTTGCACTAGACTATCTGCCCCGTTTTCGGGATAGCCTAGCACCTTTCAGGATAACCCTACATTATCATCTTTTTATGCTTTTTCCACTTACCCAGTCTACTTCCGGCGAAACTCAACCCTCTTACTCAACCAATGTTGATGGGGGAAAGCATTTCCACTTTTCCTTTTTGTTTGATTTCACATTTCATGTTATAATGCATCAAACATCCATATGCATATCATAGCAATCAAACAAGAATTCTAGTAATCTCATTCGAATACGGACATCTCATACTTGAATATTATGTGACAGAAGTGTTGTATTCAAATATCTATTCGAATATGGCCTTCCATATTCAAATACATATTTGAGTATACTAACTCTTGGGCTTATTTTTCTAAAACAGTTTGAAATCAATTCAAAGTCTAAGTCCCCATTTTGGTCATGTTACAATCTGGAATCTCTTGTTTATACAATTCTATGAATTCATAATCATTCATAATTTCAATTCAATTTCTAATCATGCATCATCTACTAGCAAACATCATTCAAACATAGCATGCAATCTCAAACATATTCATAATCAAACAATCCCTAACATATTGTTTTGAGTGCCTATCAACATGTTCCTAACATTTCCTAGTCACATGTTTTTAATAGTCCATAGTATCCTGGATTGGAGTTTTTAGGGTTACCTCAAATCTTCGAGAATCCTTTTCTCCTCCAACTCCAACCTCAATCTCCAACTCCCTTCTTTTTCACTTGTTGTCTCCAAGACTGAATTTCAACTCTTGGAACCTTAGTCAAAAAGTTTGTGAGAAGGGAACCTTAAGATGGAGTTGTAGAGTGTGGTTGATTAGTGGCAGAGTTTTAACGAATGATTGAGATAGTGTAGAGTGAGGGAGAGGGAAATAGTGAGTTTTGGAGACAAAACACCCTTATTTATAGATTTTGGGGTCTATATTCGAATATATGAAGCTTCTGTACTCAGTTCCTCACTTTCATATTCAAATATCACTGTCCATATTCGAATATGCATAGTCCATATTCGAATATAACTAATCCATATTCGAATATGGATCATGCATATTCGAATATGGCTGTTCATATTCGAATATACAATTTCTTTTAGTCCCTCTTTTGACCTCTCTACCTACAACTGGTCCTACTTCTTCTTTTCTTTGTCATTTACAACCAAATCCCTTAAGTCCTAAGGTTCCGTTTGGCCCGGCTTATTTTTGGCTTATAAGCCGCTTTTAAATAAAAGCTGGAAATAAGAGCTTTAAACAGAAAGCTGAAAGCTGTTTGACAATTTCATTATTTGATGCTTTATAAGCTACTTATGAGTAAAAACTATTTGTTTGATAAAATATTTGTGTCATCTTTTTAAAGTTATTTATCATTAACTGTCACATATCTTTGATATAAGAAAATAAATTATCAGTATAATTATTTTTAAAATGAAATTTACAATAAAAAATAAGTTTTTGATAAAACTCAATATTTTATTATTTTAAAAAAAAACTAAACACAATATAAATTTAACATTAATTTTTTTTAAATATGTAAACTTTTTAAATAACAATAAAATTCATAAATATTAAAGTGAAATAAATAATCGCTAAATGAGAAGAAAACTTATTGAAGGTTTTAGTAAATTGCTATTCTTACAAAGAGAGAATGAAAAGATATTGAAGATTTCAAGTGTTAATTAGAATATTTGAGTATTAATTACAATGGGCCCACAAAATAAGCCAACTTTTTTGTTGAAAAGCTCATATTTCTAGCTTTTGGCTTAAAAGTCAGTTTTTTGCATTCTGTACACAGAAAAAAAGCCAGCTTAAATTTAAGAGGTTTGCCACAAATCATGTTTGGCCCAGCTTTTACTTATAAGAGGAAGAGAAGTCAAAAAAAAGCTAGGCCAAACACTACCTAAGTCTATTAGGGAATTTTTAGATGTTACATATATGATAGCAATGGATGGCTTGATCAGGGAGGAAATAGCAGAGTCAGCTAACTGGCGCAGGTAACAACTTAATGTACCAAGACTATAATTGAATGAGAATACATAGCTCCAACTAATTATATTTGCTCAAGAAATACGCCACTGACTCGGTCAAAAAGTCACGCATGTGATTATCCTTATATGTATATAACAACTTAATGAAAACGGATAATATTCAATTTGAAGGACAGTCCACATAATCCCATAATTTTGCTAAATTTATTAACTTCCTTTGACAAGCTAAGCTAACTAATTAATAAGAGAAAATATCAACACTTATCTCACATAAGGGAAAAGATGGCAGCACGAAGAAGGATTTTTTTTTATTTCTTTTCTAAGATAAAACATAAATCAATTTGTTGGCATTATCTAACAAATGTGACATTGATTCGGTTGCCGCCAAAACACAATGATGTAAACCAAATTAAATTAATGGAATACCAAAAAATTTTCGGACATCAAAAAATTGCAATGAAACAAATGTCATACTTCAGATCTTATACAATGACGTCAATGCGCTTGGAATCCCTTTATTTGTTTTTTTGACTCATACTCTGCCTTTCTCCGGCATGAGGCCCTTAATGTCTACAAAATTTTGCAAATAACAAACAAACGCAGAAATTCATCATAAGATCAAGTACTAAACTGAAAAAATAAAAATTAAAACATGTAAATGGCCAATTACCAAGCAGGAATTCATCATTAAAATTCTCAAGTATATCACCTATGTCAACAAAATCAAACATCCTCAATGGTATTCCATTATCCTTAACTTGGGTTACTTTTGTAGTAGTCATGAAGTTGACCTTTTAGTCATGCCTATTTTCATGACTCTTAACAACGAATTTCTAGATTAGGAACACTCCCCTCTCAACCAATATCTTCCGAATTTCCAAATTATGCACTCTCTAATAGAAGCATGAATCTTGTCTTTCTTTTTCAAGAGCATGCCAAAACAATGATTAATTAACCTAAATAAAAAGAGAGTAGGCAAAACAAACACATTACGAACTAAACAAAAGTTATGATATGAGGGATAAAAAAACTATGTATTCAAGTCAGATTAAGTGCAACTAATCAGATATGAACCACTAAAGTATATATTAGAAACAAAAAAAGAAGCAAAAAAGATATATCATTCTACTACCATCAAAAGATAAAAGCTGAAGAAAAATTATTCTTATTATTCTTATTAAAATAAATTAAAATGACGATATGGGATACATAATAAATTATTCTCTTCAAATAAAAAAGTTTCTCTTAATTATAACAGTGCATAACTAATTTTTTCAATCAATTGCACATACAGTCAGTGATCCATAATGAAATATAGAAAGACATGGAGGTTATATGTACCTTAGTATCCAACAGAATTGTATCTAAAGAAATAATGACACCCTTATTTTTGAAATCTTCCATGCACCATAGCTTAATAACCCGTACTAAGAGATTCCAATCCATCCTCCCTCTTGCGACCATAGCTACTTCTGATATAACAACATTGCTATTTTTTTTCAAATCGTTTTGTTTTGTAGGGCCTTTGTTGTTCATGTTCGATATTAAAATCTGACCACATCAATGAAGAAATTACGATAAATATCCTCTACCTCACCAATCTTAATAAACTTCAATAAATGAAGCAATGACTATTGATAACCTCTTTATATATAGTCACTATAACATATACCAAATTGAAGACTGTTTAGTTGTTAATATTTAAAAATTTTAAAATTAAGAGAATAAAAACAGTTTCATATTAGGTTTCACTTATGGAACACAAGTAAACTTATATACCGGTGCATAACCCCTTTAATTTCCATTGTTTTACTATTTAAAAAACAAAAAGAAAATATCACACTTTAAATCAATGGATGGATTTGTTCCACATAAACTTGTTCACATTTATATTGTGCATGGTAAATGACACCTTCATATTAAAAGCCAATAACATATAATATACCCAAATTACTTAGGGAAGACAAATAACTTAAGTCCCCATGTTTATTAAAACCATTCCACTTAGACAATCTAAATTCTCCATTTTCCAAAGTAACCCTCCAGTAGTAGTATTTAATGAACACATACAAACCATTCCACTAAAAGCTTCGATGTCATCAAAAACTAAATACCCTCCTTTCCTTATTAATTGTTTTTTAACTCAATACAACATTTTGTATATGTCATTATATTATTATTAAAAAGGGGTGTTTTGGTATCTATTTTTATCATATAGCACAGTCAATTGAGAAATGAAAAAAAATCCATTACTGGTTCGATCAACTCAAAGAATAAATATTATTTTTCTCCTTATTAATTTTGCCATTGAGGAATAATGATAGAACATAAACACAATAAGTAACTAATCCTTTATATAAGAGGCATAGTCTCAATATTTAGCGTTTTTATTTTCCATTTTTCAAAATTTTTAGAGTAACTATGGAAACTATTGAAAAAAAAAAACATTCGCAATCGTTTACCGTGTTTAGGGCTATTTGGTATAAGACATATTTTTTAATGACTTTTCTAAGAATATCTTTTTTGGCTAAGGGATTACTGGAAATGTTGAAGATACCCACTTATTTTGGTGGAAATGTTAAAAATAAACTTGCTTCACATTCTAACATTATGGAAATCCTACTTACTCAAAAAAAAACTTTTTGTGTGTGTCTTCTACCAAAAATGAGTATATTTTGTATTAAGTAATATTCTCATAAATCTAAAAAATATTTCCCACATCAAACACCCCTTAAGAGTTTGGAAAATATCGCCTATGTGGTTAATTTCGTTATTATGTGTTGATTTAGTGCCTATAATTTTTTTTTTGCTGATATAGTGTAGTGTTGTTTGTTTTTTCTTTCATTCTGTAGCCAAAAAAAGATTAATAAGATACGTACATGCAAAGTAACCTATAGTAGTATCCCTTGTATCTTTCCTTTCTTGAATTACTTCTAATTTTAAAATAGCTAGATAGATATAGTTTGGAATGCATTCTATTTTTTTACTAAACTTCAATCATTTTGTTTGTATTATTTTTTCATGCAAAAGAAAAAAATTAAGGTATAGAATACAAAGTGCCTATAAATCAGTTAGTAAAAGTAGCAAAACAACGCACGTATTATTTTTTGATTGTCTAGACTTGAAAAATTAAAAAAATTGAATATTTGCACATGTATTATTTACATTTTTTGTGAATAAACAATTATTATCTGATTTTTTTAAACTAAGATAACAAACGATTGAATATATAAAAGAAGCTGAGAAAGACAATAGATGCAGAAGATAATTTATTTGAGTATGACGGAATTTAAGTCTGTATAGTTGGAAGGAAAATAAACAAGACAATGCAAATTCATTCCAAAAATTGAATAATAGCTAAAAGAAACCGAATTATATTGATACTTGCAAAATTAAAAAAAAATAGCTTATTACAAAATTCAAAATACCATAACTTTGAATACGAAATTCAACCATAATGTTACTCTAAAAGGAGTTCATCATGACAAAATAGAACAATTCAAAATAAAAGGTTAAACAATGCCTTAGAAACACGATCCTATGATAGTATGATAAACCAATAAACCATAGAACAAAATTTTGGCTACTTTGTTGATCCGTTTACAAAACACAATCAAGCTAAGACACGGATATATATCATGTCACCATCATTGTCTTTCATGCCGAAAAAAAGTTTCATGCCACCATGAATGTTGAAAATCGTGCAGAGGTCCGACCACAAGAAAAATTTCTCCGCGATTTTTTCCCTTATGATGATGGTACAATATTACTTCTATGGCCTCAACATCATCATCCTCAAATCATTTGGCATGAACTAGGACGGTGTTTCAAGGCTTGCTTGCAAAAGGAGACTGGTAAAGACTCATAAAATAAACAATGGAATATGTATAAAATATTTTCAAAGGTCATTATTCGTGCTATATGATAAATGTCTAGACAAAAAATAAAGCCAAAAATTTAAAATAATGTCTACTATTGAACTTGACAGTATGTTTGAATGAATAAAACTAAAATATAAAAAGAAAAAGAAGAAAAATAATATAAACCGTAAAAGAAAAGATTGAAAATTTTTAAAGAATACTAAAGACTATTTTCTTATCACCAAACACCCAAAACCAGTCCTAGCATGAACTTTAGGATCGGCTAAAACAGGTAAATAATGGTGCCAATGCCAAATACCACCATAGATAGATGATTATTATACCAAAATATACACATAATTGTGTTACAACAGACCTAGCATGAATTAAACGAGATTACGAGAACAAAAGAGAACAAAAGAAAACCTGAGTATGCTCATATGGGATTATGAGAAAGTGAGAAGTTGGGAAAAAATGAGGTCTTCATCAAAAGCCATGGTGAAAGACCTGAAAATTACAGATTAGAGAAAGAAGATCAGAAACAACAAGATTTATAATATATGAGGAACTGCCTTTAAAACTTCAAAACATGCAATTATGCTTATTAATGATGAAGAGCCCAATTTATATAGCTTCTAGAGCTTCACACTTGCATGCGATTAGATGAAGAGCCACCGTTAGATTTATGATAATTATGACTAATGATTAACTAAAATATAAAATAATCTAAGAAAATGAAATGATTGGGAAGAATGTGAAGCACATATACATATACATTGAGAAAACAAAGATATAAATCTTGAATAAATTACTAAATGGAAGTGGATGGTTAATGATGGGGAGAGAATACATGATACATGATATTCCAATTGTTTAATGATTTTCTTGGGACATAATTCAAGGTAGTGGCTTATTGATGGCCTGCTTTACAAGAGTAAATGCATGTTTCTACAAAAACGGAGGGAAAAATCCCGCCCAAAATGCTCCCATTATTGCCCTCCAGTTCGTCACTTTTATATTATTAAGATTAAGATTAAGATATCTTAAAATTAAAAAATATTTTAATAATTATTTATATTCTAGAAAACTTAATACGTTTTCATATGTAACACCTTAATTTTGAAAATGATAGTTACTAAAAAATTTAACTTTGAAAACCTGACACTAAATTTTTTTTTTTGAAATTACAAAGCTTGCTACTTGATTTCATATTTAAAATACAAGCGAAAACATTCCTTTATTTATATTATAATTTCCTATAGAGCTTAACCATATAATCTCTGAACAAAAGGTTTAGGTGCACCAAGTGTGGTTATACCTAAGCAAAACCTAAAGCTTGTCTCATACATTGCTTTAGCTCCATAGTCCTCTGATACCTGCAATACTGCACCGTCAGTTATATGTAAAACATATAACCGAGTAACTCCCGGTCTAACTAAAAACATTTTACAGTATTATAGTCAGCTTAACTAGAAAACTGCCCCAATGACACACCCTAGCAATCACACATCACTCACATAACACATACTCATACAAAATCACACATTCATATACAATGCATTCAATGACAATATCATGTATGTATGCATGCCATGATCCCTTTTTATTCCTTTTTATTTCACTTCTTTTAATGAGAAACCCGGTGCACGCGAGAATCCATCATGTGCGTGGCAATAGCACTCTAGAGCTCTCTGCAAACCTTGGTAAACGTCCTTAACTAGAGTCCATGCCTCACCTCCAATAGAGGTCTGCAAGAACTATTATCTCTTCCGGCAACAGCCCCCAATTGTTTCCCTTATTTAGAGTCAACATCTCTTAGAGGTGTGCAAGAACTATTACCCCTTCTGTTAATAGCCCTTAATCATTTTCTTTTCCATGCTTGATCACTTACCCAGTCTACTACCGGCGGAAATCAACCCTCTTACTCAACCAATGTTGATGGGGAAAGCATTTCCACTTTTTCTTTCATTTGATTTCACAATTCATGTTCTAATGCATCAAACATTCATATTCATATCATGATCAATCAAACAAGAGTTCCAGTAGCATAATATTCGAATACAAACATCCTATGTTCGAATATTATATGTCATAAGTGTCACATTCGAATATCTATTTGAATATGGCCCACCATATTTGAGTACATATTCAAAATTCATACTAAATATGGACTTATCCTTCTAAAACAGTTTAAAAATCTATCCAGACATATTCTCAATTTTATTGAATTATAATCTGCAATCCCTTGTCTATAACATACACTTTATTATTCTCACATCATTCACAATTTCTAAACATGCATCATCTATTTGCACATTTGATCAACACAACATCAGACATATCATGCAACATCAAACATATACATAATACTAAATCAACCAATTTTTAACACGTTGTCTTTACTCCCTAATCACATGTTCCTAATATTTCCTAGTCATATGTTCCTAATATTTCATAGTGCCCTAGAATTAGGGTTTTTAGGGTTACCTCAAATCTTCCAGAATTCCTTTCTCCTTCACGCTCAACTCCCCGTTTCCAACTTCCTTCTTCCGCCCTTGCTGTCTCCGAGTATGAGTCTCACACTTGGAGCCTTAATCAAGAAGAGGCTAATGAGAATAAACTTTGAGACGAAAGATTTGTGGAGTGTTGTCGATTCGTGGCAGAGGTTTAGTGAAAGATTTTTGGGATTGAAAGAGTGTAGAGAGGGAGAGGGAAATAGTGAATTTTGAAGGTAAAGCACCCCTATTTATAGATTTTGGTGTCCATATTCGAATATATATTCGAATATGAAGTTTCTGTTACTCAATTCCATGCTTCCATATTCGAATACCAGACCTCATATTCGAGTATGACACATCCATATTTGAATATGAAAAGTCCATATTCGAATATCATTGTCCATATTCGAATATGCACCGTCCATATTCGAATATAGATCATGCATATTCGAATATAGCTATTCATATTCGAATATACAAGTCCTTTTGATCCCTCCTTTGGCCCCTCTACTTGCAATTGATCCTCCTTCCTCTTTAGCTTGTGACTTGCAACTAAATCACTTAAGTCCTAAGTCTCTTAGGGATTTTTGGGATGTTACATCATAATTGTTAATGTTTTATTTAAATTTGAAATTAATATAAGGGTAGATTTTTTAATCACCAAAGCGATCAAGCTTTTTTAACTCTAAATTTTATGTTGTAATTCAATTATCCATAATTCTGATGCTATGAATTGATTTATATATGGATAAATTGAAGTTTATTATTATAAGATAGTTAAGAATCACCCAAAGGTTGATTATTTATTCTTAAAGTTGATAAATATGAATGTTAGTAATATAGATGTCCTATTAGTTATATTTATATTGTTAATCAAGTGGCCTCTATGCTCAAGAGCGGGGGTGAATTGAGCTTAAAAATTTTTCCAAAAATTCGTTTAAAATTATAACACAACTTGAACAAGATATATTAGTTGACGTATGGAATTGAAATATAATGAAAAGCATAAATGAAGATTAAATAAACTTAAACAGATATAAATTTTAGGGATAGAGAGAATGGCACTGGGTTTTATACTGGTTCAGTCACACACCACTTGTGACCTACGTCCTGTCTACGAATCTTCGCCACGCGAGATTACTTATATTACTTTTCAACAATTACACACTAAGAGCACCTTTCTCAATTGGATACCACACCAATTTTAAAGGCCTCAATCTAGGGACACCTCACCCTAATAACACCTTGAAGGATACCCCACCTTCAAACAATTTAGAAGGATACCACACCTTCACACAAAATTTGCTCACCACAATTGAAACTCTCAAAAGAGTAAATGATACAACTTGAAGCTCTTATATATTTGATTTAAGGCTCTTTATTTTGATGAAAGAAACAATATAGGTAAAAAACAAAGTAAGCCTTAGCCAAAAGCACAAGACCCTTGATTTAGAGAGATTGATGATAGGAAGAAATTTTTCAATACAATGTTAAGCCTTAGCCAAAAGCACAAGACCCTGCGCATATTTCATTTTCATATTCGAATATGCTATTCGAATATGGCACTTTCATATTCGAATATGGCACTTTCATATTCGAATATAGCACTATCATATTCGAATATGTATTCGAATATAGTGTTTCTGCGTTTAAAATTTTGATTTCTGTAGGCTTCATATTCGAATATATATTCGAATATGGAGGTTCCATATTCGAATATGTATTCGAATATAATAGTTCTGGAAGGTGACAAGGCCTAGGTTTCTTGTTATATTCGAATATGGCAAGCAATATTCGAATATATATTCGAATGCACAGTTTCTGAAAATTGATTAGGCCAATACAATATGTCATATTCGAATATGTATTCGAATATGGCAAGCCATATTCGAATATACTGGCCAGGGATTTCAAATTTTATTTCCAAAACCTTGATATTCGAATATATACCCAATTTTGACTTTTTCAAGTAAAAATCAAATTTTAGATATTTTCTTTGAGGGTCTTTTCCTTTGAAAATGATTTTATCTTTGACTCTTAATATTTTTCTAAAAATCCTTTTTAGAAAAATGTTTGTTTCAATTCCAAAGAGCCTTAATCAAACTTACATTCATAATTTAAAACCTAAATACCCTTTGTTGTTGCAGATCTATTTACTGTGCTTATTCGCGTGATTTATCCTTTTGATTCTTGGTTTGTTGTAGAATCATCGAAACTCTAAACGTAGAGCATTTGCATTTACATACTCCCCCTTTTTGATGATGACAAACAACAAACGAATCAAATCACTTATTTGTGTGTGATATTCTGAGACTCCCCCTTACTTATGAAGTTTGATTCTCCTTACGAAGTTCGACTCCCCCTGTCAATATGCATACAGATATGTTAAGCATTTGGTAATAAGCAATAACAAAATCCCGGTTTAAGGGATATATTTCTTCTCCCCCTTTTGGCATCATTAAAAAAATGATAATTTTGAGACAAGTGTTTTGAGGATAATAAAATAAACCTGAATCTAATTAGTTCAAAAATGTTTTAATAAGTTCCAAATTAAATAAGACTAAGCTATGTTAAGAAAAGAATTGTGGAATAGTCATGGAGGGCCGGAGGTAGGCGGTGTCTGAAAGTAATCAAAATCCTTGTCAGGACTTGGTTGAGCCCCGAAACTTTGGAGATCGATACCGCCAAAATGTTGATGAAACCCGCTTGCATCACCTTGGTCTGTAGGAAAGGCAGATTGGGAATATGGAGGCAAAAAGTTTGAATTGTCTCGTGAAATTTCCTCTCGGAGAGATGTAATCTCTCCTCGAAGAGCGATTTCCATCTAATCACACCGTTGGTCGATATACTGACGCTGTTGTTCAATCTTAGCGTCCATCATTTGAGAGAACTGAAGACTCAAATGTTGGAAGTGTGAAGGAAGAGGTTCTGGATCTGGTTCAGGGAGGTCTTCAAGATCAATATCAGGATAATTTTCTTTTGGGCGATTGCCTTCAATCCCCAATTCCTGAATATACCAATTTTCGCCAGCATGCACAATGCCAGCCCGATGTAGCAACGATTGACCAATTTCAAAATTGTTGCCATCGATGGTGGTACTGTATTCATCGGCTAGATTTACTCCGAAGTGCCAAAGAATGACTGTGATCAAGGTGGGATAGGGAAGAGGAGTTGTGCCGGTTGCCCCCTTCAGCATGTAATGCTGAACCAGTCTGCCCAGTCAACGGGCTTTTCTTTGATGATGGCCCAGAAAAGGAGACGGTCATCATGGAGGACTTTTGTTAAGTTTTCAACGCAACCAAGGAGGACGCGAGCAATAATGAGATGGACTATTCGAGAGTCCATGGTGAGTGTGCTGGTGGGGAGGTAGTCGCCCATTTTGGAGGTGTGGAAGGAAGATCTTACATGGCACATAGCCCCGATTGCCTGAATAGGATTGTATTTGGCGGCCCACTATCCCATGGGAGTTGATCCTGATATTTGGGCTCCTGCAAATTGTAGCCCTGTGAGAGAAGTCCAGAGAGAGGGAGGGATTTGAATTTTCGTCTTTTTCACTTCAGACGAGATTGTGCAGGTTTCAGAATTGTAGTTGAGGTTGGAGTAGAATACACGGACGAGCTTGGGATAGACTTTTTCTTGAATACTGAGAAAAGGCACAAGATTGGCTGATTCAAGCCAAGAAACGAAGGAAAAACCTTGAGAATGAAACCAAGGCATGTTAACCCACCGTGGGTCAACAATTTTCCTGTCAGAGAACCCAGACTAGAATTTTGTGATCTGAGGTGTTGGAGAACCATCGCTGAAAGTCTGGAGTAAAACCAGTGGTGGCGAGAGGATGAGGATCCACTTCGTGGCCCACGAGGTATGGAAGGTGGCTTGTTGACAGCAGTACATTTGAAACGGGGTCGTTTGTGGGTTGGTGATGGTGGAGATTCAGCAGGAGGAGAGGATAGTGGTGAAGAGGCCATTATGTGATTTTTGGAGTGTGAGAGGTTTTAAAAAAAGATTAAAGTGGGAACAAAAGAATGTTGAACAAGAGATGAAAAAGAGAAGTAGTGTGATTTATGAGTTAAAAAGGGTTATCCTTTTATATGCGCAAGAATGCCCATATTCGAATATGTATTCGAATATTAGGTGCAATATTCGAATATGTATTTGAATATTTTGATGGAATATTCGAATATGGGTAAGGTTATATTCGAATATTTGACTGACATATTCGAATATAAGCGTGCTGTAGTGATCTATTCGAATAGCATATTCGAATATATGAAATTTGTAATTAATTCTTGTAATTTTGAAGATATGTAAACTTATTTTGTATTCGAATATATATTCGAATATATGACCACAGAATTCGAATATTAAAGTGAAGCTCATAGTTTTGTGATACGAATGAGATCCTGATTTCTTTTTCTCATGGGACCTGCAAAACAAAAAGAAAAGGCTCCGACGCCCAAGTCAGTAACAGATCAATAAATAATTATAAAGCAATTTAAATAACATAATATTGATCAAGTATACCTAGCTCTCTTCTTATAAAATAAAAATTTTCTGTTGGAAGAGGTTTAGTGAAGATATCAGCTAGCTGTTTAGATGTATCAATGAACTTAAGTACACAGTCACCTTTTTGAACATGATCTCTAATGAAGTGATGTCTAATTTCAATATGTTTGGTTCTTGAGTGCATAATAGGGTTTTTTGTGAGATTTATGGCACTAGTGTTATCACATTTTAGTGGAATATTATGCAAATGAATACCATAGTGCTCAAGTTGTTGTTTTAACTAGAGAATTTGTGCACAACAACTTCCTGCCGCTACATACTCAGCTTCAGCAGTGGATATTGCCACACTAACTTGTTTCTTACTGTGCCATGAAATTAATGAATTTCCAAGAAGATGACATGTGCCGCTTGTACTTTTTCTATCCAAATTACATCTAGCAAAATCAGAATCAGAATATCCAATTAAAGAGCAGGATGCACCTTTAGGATACCATAAGCCCATGGTACAGGTGCCAATCAAATATCTCATAATGCTTTTTACAGCACTAAGATGTGATTCTTTAGGGCATGCCTGATATCTAGCGCACATACACACACTAAACATTATATCAGGTTTGTTCGCAGTTAAATATAGCAAGGATCCTATCATACCTCGATATTTTGACACATGAACAGGTTTACCTTTTTCATCTTTGTCAAGATAGCATGATGTACCCATAGGAGTACTTATTTCTTTAGCATTGTCCATGCCAAATTTCTTGAGCAATTCTTTACAATATTTTGTTTGTGACATAAATGCTCCTTGTTTTGTTTGTTTAATTTGAAATCCAAGGAAAAATGTAAGTTCTCCCATCATGGACATTTCAAATTCTCCCTCCATGCTTGTAGCAAACTCTTTACAGAGATTTTCGTTAGTAGCACCAAAAATTATATCATCGACATGAATTTGTACAAGTAGTATGTCATTGTGCCTCTGTTTTATAAATAATGTGTTATCTACTTTGCCTCTTTGAAAGTTATTCTTCAAGAGAAATTTACTTAGTCTTTCGTACCAAGCTCTAAGGGCTTGCTTTAGTCCATATAAGGCTTTCTTGAGTTTGTAAACATTACCTGGAAGTTCAGCGTTTCCAAACCCAGGAGGTTGTTCAACATAAAATCCTTCTTGTATATAGCCATTCAAGAAAGCACTTTTGACCTCCTTTTGATAAAGTTTAAAATCCATGATAGAAGCAAAGGCAAGTAGGAGTCTAATGGCTTCAAGTCTAGCTACGGGAGCATATGTTTCTTCATAATCAATACCTTCCTTTTGATTATACCCTTTTGCTACCAATCTAGCTTTGTTTCTAGTTATTATGCTAGTTTCATCTAGTTTGTTTCTAAAGACCCACTTAGTGCCTATTATTGGATGGTCATTAGGTCTAGGGACTAGATCCTAAACTTGATTTCTTTCAAATTGGTTTAGCTCTTCTTGCATAGCTATCCCCCAATGTTCATCACTAATTGCTTCGTCTACGGTTTTAGGTTCAATTTGAGATACAAAAGCCATAAAGTTACATGCATTATTAAGAGAGTGACTAGTGGTTACCCCCTTTAAAATATCACCAATAATGTTATCAATTGGATGATGTTTTGCAGCTATCCATTCTTTGGCTGGTTCATTTTGTGTCTCGGTTGGTATGTGAGTTAGAATTTCATGCATGTTCTTTTCGCTTTCTCCATCAATGCTTATGTCTTGAAGAGGTCCTGCAATATCATCAACCTTTCTTACCAAGCTTTTGGTGTTAGATTCATCAAAAGTGACAAGAATAGATTCTTCAACAGTCATTGTTCTTTTGTTATAAATTCTATATGCTTTACTAGTTGAGGAGTATCCTAAGAATATACCCTCATCAGCTTTGGCATCAAATTTGCCCAGATTTTCTTTCCCATTATTAAGCACAAAGCATTTGCATCCAAATATATGAAAATAAGATATGTTGGGTTTTCTACCCTTAACAAGTTCATAAGGGGTTTTCTTTAAAATTGATCGAATGAGAACTCGGTTCATAACATGACATGCAGTACTTACTACATCTACCCAAAAATATTTTGGAAGATTCATGTCATTGAGCATTGTTCTAGCTAATTCAACTAGTGAGCGATTTTTCCTCTCCACAACACCATTTTGTTGTGGGGTCCTTGGAGATGAGAAGTTATGCTCAATGCCATTTTTATCGCAAAATCTTTCAAAGTCAATATTTTCAAATTCCTTTCCGTGATCACTGCATATGCATGTAATTTTCAAATCCTTTTGGTTTTGAATGACTTTTGCTAATCTCTTAAAAGCTTTAAAGGCTTGATTTTTGTGAGATAAAAAGAAAGTACATGTGTATTTGGAAAAATCATCAACAATTACAAGTCCATAGTAATTTCCCCCTAAACTCATAATTCTTGATGGACCAAATAAGTCCATGTGCAATAGTTGCAAGGGTCAAGAGGTTGAAACAATATTTTTAGATTGAAAAGAGATTTTTGTTTGTTTACCCTTTTGACAAGCATCACATAATTTATCTTTTTCAAAACGAATTTTGGGCAAACCAATAACAAATTCTTTTGAAATTAGTTTATTTAAATGGTCCATATGAATGTGTGCAATCCTTTTGTGCCACAGCCAAGATTCTTCTTCTTTAGTTATAAAACATTGTGCATCATTTGAGGATATATCATCTAAACTAATCATATAAACATTGTTAATCCTATGACCCATAAATTTAATTGAGTTATTATTTTTGCTAATAATAGAGCATGAATAAGAATTAAAAATAACCTCATTTCCTTTATCGCATAACTGGTTAATACTTAACAGATTATGTTTTAATCCTTCAACATAGAGTATATTATCGATGGAAGTTGAAGAAGTCTTACCAACTTTACCTGTACCCAGGATTTTTCCTTTGTTGTTGTCACCATATGTAACATATCCTCCTTCCTTAGGTGTGAAGGATGAGAATTTTGTTTTGTCTCCTGTCATATGCTTGGAGCATCCACTATCAAGATACCATTTGGATTCTTTTACCACCAAGCATACCTACAAAAACATTTTAATTTTGTTTCTTAGGTACCCATGGTTTCTTGGGTCCTTGAGGGTTAGTTTTTCCAGGGTGCCTTTGAGAATCCATATTTTCTTTTCATGTGGCACACTAATTTTTCTTGTATTGCAAGTAGTAGTACTATGACCTTTTAACCCACAATAAAAACAAGTTATGAATGGACTAGAAGAGGTTTTTGAAGAGACAAAGAAGTTTTTATAGAGCTTTTGATTATTGGTTGGATTATATCCTAAACCAGCCTTTTTGAAATGACATCCTTGCTTACCAAGCAAGATGTTTAGGTTGTCTCTACCCATTGTAAATTTAGCAAGTAGATTATTTAAATCCTCAATTTCTTTTAAGCGTGAATCCCAAGAAGTACATGTTTGTGATTTGCAAGCATATTCTATTTTTGTCAAAGGACCTTTACCTTTGGCAATCATATTCTTTAGCTTATCAATTTCTTTCAAATGAATATCACATGAAGTACAAGTGGGTGATTTATTCATTTGGCAAGATTCACAATCATATTTAAAACTACCGAATGGAATTTGAATTTGTCTCATTTTAATAATATCACGACTAAGGATATCTATTTTGTCATTTAGGAGACCTTTTTCGTTCTTAGTTTTAGCAAGTTCTTTAGCAATGATCATAGACTTTTCATGTAATTCATTATAAGCATCTTGCAGTTCATCAAAGCTATAGTTAGAGTTTTCAAAATCTTTTACCTCATCTTCATCAAGAAGATCATCTTCATCATGGTTGACCATAAGGCATAGGTTGGCTATTTTGCTCTCCGATTCATTAGATGATTCTATATCATTACCATCTCAGTCAATGTATGCTCTTCTACTTTTCTTTCCCTTGACAAATCTTTTCTCCTGTGTTTCATTCTCATTTTTATTGATGGGACATTCCATCTTCATATGTCCAGTTTTTCCACACTCATAACAAGTTAGACCTTGATTTGATCCTTCTGCCTTGTTGAATGTTTTCCATGGTGTGAAATTTGATGGTCTTCTTGATGATTCTCTTTTCTTGAAGAATTTATTGAATCTTTTGGCAAAGAGAACCACGGTCTCATCATCCATGTTGGTTGGATCAAAGTTGCTTTCATCTTCTTCTATCTCTTGAAGTGGAGGAGTGGTTGCTTTTTAAGGCAATGTCTTTCTTTTTCTTGTCAACTCCCTCAAGTTGATCCAAACGACTCAACTCAAGTTCATGCTCTTCTAGCTTGCCAAACAAGGTTGCTAATGACATTGTGCGTGGATCCCTTGTTTCGCCAATGGCAGTAACCTTTGGTTGTCAATCCCTGCTAAGACATGTTAAAACTTTGTTAATAAGATCTTCATTTGAATAATCCTTTCCTAAGGCATGTAGTTGATTTATAAGATATGTAAAATGTTTTTGCATATCTTGGATATTTTCACATGGATTCATTTAAAAAAATTTCAAGGACCGAGCTCTGATACCACTTGTTAATCAAGTGGCCTCTATGCTCAAGAGGGGGGGAGAAATTAAGCTTAAAAAATTTTCCAAAAAGTCGTTTAAAATTATAACACAACTTGAACAAGATATATTAGTTGACGTATGGAATTGAAATATAATGAAAAGCAGAAATGAAGATTAAATAAACTTCAACAGATATAAGTTTTAGGGATAGAGATAATAGCACCGGGTTTTATACTGGTTCAGTCACACACCACTTGTGACCTACGTCTAGCCTACGAATCTCCGCCACGCGAGATTACTTATATTACTTTTCAACAATTACACACTAAGAGCACCTTTCTCAATTGGATACCCCACCAATTTTAAAGGCCTCAATCTTTGAAGCTCTTATATATTTGATTTAAGGCTCTTTGTTTTGATGAAAGAAACAGTATAGGTAAAAAACAAAGTAAGCCTTAGCGAAAAGCACAAGACCCTTGATTTAGAGAGATTGATGATAGGAAGAAATTTTTCAATAAAGCTCACAAGGGTTATTTTGTATTCTAAGTCAGAAGCCCTTTTTATAGATGGCAGAAACAGCAGTCAGAAGCTGCGCATATTTCATTTTCATATTCGAATATAGCACTTACATATTCGAATATGGCACTTTCATATTCGAATATAGCACTATCATATTCGAATATGTATTCGAATATAGTGTTTCTGCGTTTAAAATTTTGATTTTTGTAGGCTTCATATTCGAATATATATTCAAATATGGAGGTTCCATATTCGAATATGTATTCGAATATAATAGTTCTGGTAGGTGACAAGGCCTAGGTTTCTTGTTATATTCGAATATGGCAAGCCATATTCGAATACACAATTTCTGAAAAGTGATTAGGCCAATACAATATGTCAAATTCGAATATGGCAAGCCATATTCGAATATATATTCGAATATATTGGCCAGGAATTTCAAATTTTATTTCTAGAACCTTGATATTCGAATATACACCCAATTTTGACTTTTTAAAGTAAAAATCAATTTTTAGATATTTTCTTTGAGGGTCTTTTCCTTTGAAAATGATTTTATCTTTGACTCTTAATATTTTTCTAAAAACCCTTTTTAGAAAAATGTTTGTTTCAATTCCCAAGAGCGTTAATCAATCTTACATTCATAATTTAAAACCTAAATACCCTTTGTTGTTGTGGATCTGTTTACTGTGCTTATTCGCGTGATTTATCCTTTTGATTCTTGGTTTGTTGTGGAATCATCGAAACTCCAAACGTAGAGCATTTGCATTTACATATATATTCAAAGATAATAAATATTTCTAATTGTTGCATGTATTCTTGCCATATAATGTAAATATAAATTATCATCATTATGTCAAGTAGGGTATATTGATCGATTTGCCTAAGGTGAACATCAATGTGCACTTAATGCACACTACAAGAAAATACAAGATTCGCTATGAAATATAACTACAATTTTTTTCATAGGTAACTTGTATCTAAATAGCTACTGATTAGCTACTAAATAAATTTTTTTACCTAATTTTGTTAGCTTCTAATTAGCTAAAAAAAATTATAGTTAATTTGTATCTAAATAGCTACTGTATAAAATTTTCTCACTATTTGCCTTAGCTAGATATCTTTATAATATAAAAGGAACATTGTCTTTACAACTTTTGGAGGGTAATTTGCCTCCAATTTTGTAGTAAAATGGTGAGCCCATGCAAATGACTTATATAACAGCCCACAATTAAAATTTGTATATGTATGTATATTTTAATTGTTGAGATGGAAGTGAAACAACATGTAATGTGAAAGTTTCACAAAACAAGAATGCAAGTCCTACTGAATTGTATCTCCAATAAAAGTATTGTTCCTCAAGTTTTTTTTTGTTTGTTTGAACCGATTAATAACAAAGAAAAACAAAAAATAAATGATCTCGTTACTCATAACAAAGTTGAAATAAATTAACGTATAGTAGAAAAACCATAACAAATAGCATTAAAAGGATCTCAAAAGAAGGAATGTTTGCTATTTCTAATAATTATGTAGTTCATTTACAAGAGTCTAAAATTGACTTATGAATTGAAAATACCCCCATTTATGTTTTCATCACAAGCCTCGATAGTGTTAGTAATTAGTAAGACACCATGAAATGTTAGTTAAACCTATTGAGCATAATAGGGTTTGGAACCTTGTTGAGTAAGTTACGTTGAGGTTGCAAGAGTTGGTTGTAAGTGGGTCTTTTAACACCAAATGTGACTCTCATCGTAACTTGAAATGTTACAGGGCCAAACTAGTTGTAAAGGGTTTTTACTAAGAAGATGACATTGACTATAAAGAGACATTGTCACTAATCTTGGAGAAGGATTTTCTCATAATTTTCATGGCATTGACTATAATGAGTGTGAAAGCTACCTTTTTAAATTGGAATTTAGAAGAAGAGTTTATATGAATCAGTAAATTGAATCCATAGACAAAATAAATATGGGGTGTAAACTTATGAAATCAATTTACATATGAACTTAAGCAAGCTTCCGAATGATGGTATATTAAGTTCAATGATACTATTGTATCTTTGGATTGAATGAAAACATGCTTAATTGATGTATTTATCTTAAAGTCTGTGAGAGTAAATTTATTTTTCTGGTTATATATGGACCAATTTAGTCTCATGCAATGTGAAGAAGGATTTGGAATGAAAATTAATAGAAGTAACTCCATATGATGGAATGAGTTATTTCCTCATAAATGAACCTGCACAATTTTCTTTGCACAAATAACTATAACAATTACTACTACTATAATAAATTGTTGTAGTTATTTGTACTATGACAAATGTAGCAAAAAAACAATTACTATGACAAAGTGTTATTTAATAAATGAGACATAGTAAAGGTTTATTTGAATAATTTACTTAGACAATAAAGAAGAGATGAAGTTAATCTTTTATCCCTATCTAATTGAATGTCACTTGTTAAATTTTCCTTCTAATTGAGCTATTAGTATAATAGACTCTTTTTTATATTCATACTATAAAGTATAATAGACTCTACTAATGGTAATTATTCATGAATGATGATCTTAATTAGAAGCATTGATATAATTTCGATTAAAGTAACTGTTACTCTTAATTTCCCATTTCTCATTCTACATAGTTGCCATATAAATTTAATATCTTAGTATCAATAGTTCCAACTCTATGATATTTAAATTAAATATCATAATAATCTTTGATCAAAGAAGTTAACAAAGAAAGGTTGAAAACAATATTCTAATTCTAATCACAATAAAATGTCCCTCTTGCAAGTTGCAATAGTGGAACAATCACAACCTATGTAAAGTTAAAACAAATGTAAAATCTATGTAGAGGAACATCTAATAAAAGTGGGTTAAATTTACACTTTAATAGATTTATTAGGTATCTATAGTTGCATCTCTAGTATTCTTCCACAAGAAAATATTAACAATCAAGCAAAGTGATTACAAAATGAAACAAATGTCTATTTTGTCAGCATTATTAATATATGCATAAGGCGGTATTTCTCAGATGATGCTCTGTCTTTCTCTACGCCTCCCTTCCTCTATCTTAGATTGTTAAACTATAAGAAATGTCTCATGTGATTGGAAAATAAATATGATTTAATAATTTGAATTAAAGGACATGACCTTAATAATGAATTAAAGGAACATGACTCTAAAATATAAATGAAAGGAGATGACCTTAATAATTGTCTAAAAGGACATGACTTGGGGTAGTGGTCTTATGATTTCTAATTGCTTGATGGGAGCAATTATAAATAGGAGTATAACGAATCCATATCTCTGCCAATGAAAGTTTGTCTTTAGACATCCATCAATTATGAGAGACAATGAATAGTGAGCCAAAAGGTAGATGGTGCTTCTATCAAATTTTATTATGTGAATACTATGATTTCTCTAGATCTTGATTTGTGTTCTCTATTCATGAATGTTGAATGAGGTTTATGAATCATAAATAAAACATAAACTTACATGTGGTATCAAAGCTTGTGTTTCAAAATTCATAATTTTCCATTTATGATAAGTTTTTTTATCATGAATGATGCTTTGAATTTGTTCTTCGTTGCTTTGAAGAATTTAATTATTTAATGTTTTCATGCTAAGTGATATATTTGATTTATATATAGATAATGCTTATAATTTCTTCTTGAATTTAAGCGATAATGTTTCCAATGCATGATATTTTTTATGATTATTGAAAAAACTGAAAGTGCTTGAGATTTTTGTTAATGTATATTCTAATAGATGACAAATGCACAATATGCAAATATATATTAAATGATGTAAACAATTATTGTATAACATCCATGGTCTTGCAGTTACAAATGAAAGATATGGAATTAAATGTACTAAAGATTAGACAAAAAAGATTGTAGACCAAATAGTTGATCTAAAAACATGATCAATTCCTCTTCCTCGACATGCATATTGAGAATCGTTATTTCTTCCACATTCCTTGACCATTAATCCTATTGATTTTATAGGAAAAATACTTGAAAAGGTTCAAATTTTAAAGCATATATTGTTGAATAAGAAAGAGGGAAAGAAAATTAAAAGACAACAATAACGTAATCCCATTGAGTGATGAAACGAGAATGAAGAATGAAGAATGAGAAGCAAAAATCAAGCGAGAAAGAAAAAAACAAAAAATCAAAATTTCTTTCATAAGCTTCATTTATCCTTCATTTTATTTGATAGTTCACTACAAAAGAAGAGAAAGCATTAGCTACTTGCCTACATCTATGTCATTTCTTTCACCCATCTTTTCTTTCATTTTTTTGGTTGGAATTTAGGAAAGTGAAGGGAGCAGGGGAAATAAGTCTGCAATTTTGGTCATAGAATGGTTTATATTTATAACCTATATGAGTAGAAGATGAATCAAATGACCTTTGGGTTTATTTTTTATAAAGCTTTAGGTGGCCATCAAAGAAGAAAAGTGTTACTTCATTGAAAATGAAAAAATTAATGATGGATGGTAGGTCATAACTCATATATCTGCATGCGCTATGATCAATGATTTTAATAGTTTTTAGTATATAAAATTTTTAATAAGATACTACTAATAAAGAGAAAAAAATTAAGTTTACAATTTTGGGAAGTTAAAGAAAAAATATATTAGAAGCCATTGAAGGAAGTAGTGACACTTGTCAATACTTTCTCTCTAATGGGGACTCAATTGTTAGTACTATAGATTATAGATAAATATTACATTAATCATTTGATAGATAATATATCCAATATGATGAAGAAAAAAAATCAATATGTGTATTTCAATATTTTTTAAGAAAATGAATTTAGGATGATATAAATTAATATTAATCAAATTCTTTAACTTTTTTAAGAGATAAATATATGAAATAAAGAACGATACTTGCAAATAAAGGGTTAAGCTAAGTGCAGAAAACAAGCAATCCATCATTCCATTTAAGCCTTCTAACTTTTTGATCAGTGTTCAATTTCAATAATAATTTTTTCATTGTTTTGAAGGTTGACAAGCCACTTGAAGGGATCACATTGAAAATTATATGTTGTTTTAGGGGTAATATCTAATCTATTATTGTTTAGTTGATTAAAAAATTAACATATATTTGTGATCTTTGTTGTGTATAACATGTAATAGAATTCAATAAATTATTATTTGATTAATGCAATAGATTTTTGTTTGATTGAATCTGAAACAATTAAACTAAGCCTATTTAAATGATTGTTAAAAAGACATATTAGTCTATTTAGTGACTTTTAGCCCTATTTAAGATATGACTATTAGTTATTTTAGAAGGTTTAGAACAAAGTAGACCTATAAATAGGCTTATAGGATTTTAAATTGTCTAGGTTTAGCTTGAAAATGAGCCTGTGATAGGTCAATAAGCCAGGCTTTGCTCTAATAAATATGAAATAGGCTTGCCCTGTTTAGCCAAAGCATGACCTATCTTGTATCCACCCCTAATTATTAGCATATTTTTATTTTATAGTATTTGTATTTTTAAGTACTCTAAAAAAAAAATACATGGTTCCATTATAGCACTTCATTTGACAAGTGCTTTAAAAGATGAGTTTTTTATTAAAGTACTTATTTAAATGAGAGTTATAAATTGATAAGTATGATATAGCATATGTTTTCTATGTTCTATAAAATATGTTCATTTCACTTATTCTAACATTTATTCTAAGAAATGTCATAATTTAAGTGCTATAAAAGGGGTACTTCTGGCATAGTGACCATTGCAGGTCAATCAATGTCTTCATACACCATTGTTTAAACACGACCTACAAAATAATAAATTCATGATAAACAATGAAAAAAAACCTCAATAAAGTGATTTGGGGCTAGGTTAAATAAATACATAGAAAAATGAATTATTCTTCACAAATGTGACACATTGTATGTAGTCCTCAATCTATGACCGTGATATCCCCTCAAAGTGTGATATAGGTGAAACATTCATAAGTATACTTCAACAATGAAATAAGTACAATATAATGCATTGTGGTTATCACATGGCTCATTTCTGGTAATGCCATCCACTTGTCAACGCCCACAATGGAGTTGGATATTCTGATTGTCTACAAGACTCCATTAATTGCTCGAAGGGATCTTCAGAATGAAAAATAGTGATGTAGAGGTTGCGGTTTGAATGAATTTATTCACTAGATGATTACAAACTAAAGGTGAATTGTCCTCTCCTAGACCAAGACCTGGTGTAATCACATGGTAACCATAATTCTAATATGCTTTCATGTCAACATGGCCTTCAACGTGCCGATCGAAAAAAAAACAAGGTTTTCAACCTAATCATGAAACTATGACAAGAATTGATCAACATAAGCAATGACTTCTTCATCCTAGTCAAACGATGAGGTTTATATAAACCCTGAGTACAACCATGTGGAGACTAAATATCGGGTTGGGTTTGCACTGTTCCTAAAATATTAGATCCCTTTTAGTTGATTTCTCCTTTTTCAATGCAGCTTTACAATATAGTCCTTTTGTTTTGATTAGGGCTGTGCAAATAAACTGTATTTTAGTTAACCAAACTACAACTGAATTGGAACTACACTTAATAAATTGCATTATTTAAAACAATTCATGAATTGAAGTGAATTTTATAAATCAGTTAAAAAAAATTTAGTTGCTTCCACTTTCCAATTCAAGAATTGGTTACCTCGCTAAGCACAAGAGATGATACGAAAACCAGAATTTACTAAGACTATGACATAGTATGAACTCACTGCTCACGAATTGATACTTTTCAACTATATACACTACTTTCTTATGGAGAAGTTCATAGTATTTCATATACTTTTATATTTAACTATTATATATTTATAAAACTAAAATCTCTTAATTCTTATTGACAAATTTAAAGCATTTAAAGATTATTAGTCATGTGTTAGCTAATTTTAGTAATTTCGAGCAAAATAAATTTACTTTAATTTTCTTTAAAAAAGTGGAAAAATAAGAAAAAATATCTTTCATCTGTATTAACTAATTTTATTTTGACATATATTTTTTTGGTTTTAATATGGTTCCTTAAACTTTAGAAAAAAAAATTATTTTACTCTCTTATATTTTAAAATGCATGTATTTAGTCTCTGTAACTATTTCACTCTCTCATATTTTGTAAAATTGTGGTTTTAATCTCCACATAGATGTTGTGAGGGAATAAAAGATTGATTTTTACAAAATCTTAGGGACTATACATATTTAACTCAATTTTTATGAATCCTAGTTAAAGTAAGAGAAACACATCAATTTAGTCTTTAATTTAATTTTCACCAATTTGGTTCGTCAAATATTTTTGTCACAAATTAGTCCCTCAATGGTTTAAAATTTTAACAAATAGGCCCTTAAAGATTATAACACTGTAAAATTAGTCACTCAAATTGCATGTAATTTTTTTTTTTTGGAAATTTGGTGACAAAAATTATAAAAGGACTAAGTTAGTGACAAATAATTTTTTTAAAGTATCAAATTAATGTTTTATTCTAAAAGTAACAAATAATAAAATAAGAAATAAAGATGTTCTGTCTTTTATTATTATTATTAGAAATATATTACTAATAGAAAATAGAGAAAAAAAACAAACTAAGTGGCTCAAGATGAAATTTATATATTATAAAGAAAATAAAATTAGTTTTAAAAATTTTATTAACTAATAGCAAGAATGAAAAAGAAAAAGAAAACAGAGAGTGAAGCTAAGAAATGACCAGAATTATTAAGAGAGAGGGAACTAGAAATGGGATACAGGTAAGCAAGAAAGAGATATGATGTAAATATGTGATGACTATAAAAGAAGGCTTTGGGTATTCACACTTGGCACATGAACGCAACGCAAGTGGGTGACTTATCTAAACACAGAAAACAGTCCAACTGGTTGTTGAACCAAATGGCATGGTTTAGTTCAGTTCTTAATCCGAATAATAAGTTCAATTTGGTTCAATACAACCTCAAATGTAGTGCACTAGTTTTTCAATTTGGTTCAGTTATGAACACCCCTTGTTTTGATACTCTGTGGGGTGGACACATTGTCGTCGTTTCTGGTCATGCAAAGTGTTGCAATTTTGCCTTATATATCAACTTTCCAATATAGCCAAGTTTCTCAAAATGATAGAATATTTCATTCATTTCAAAAAATATTGAAGGCTCCTCCCTATACTAACCAGGATTTGGCTCACTAAAGATGAACTTCGGTTGATATAGATGCACATCATTCAAAGGGATAAAATCATTAAATTTTTTTCATCTAGTAAGTTCACATGCACATGGACATCGACACGTTAGTTGTAAATTATAACCAGATACATACCTATCTATGTAAATGGTGTCACATCGTGAAGCCTTCTTATAAATGATTGATAGTGTAGCTCTAGAAACATATCCTCCCAAAGGATTGTAAAATTTACTAATGAATATGTGTTTAACGACAATTAAGCTTTGTTTGAATGAGGCCAATATCTTAGTATGTTGCAATCTTATCAACTTGTTCAGACCTCCAAAACATTGCGTAAGTCACTAATACTATCTCACAACAACCTATTCAACTTGGCATGTGCACCTTCAATCATGTTAAAGATCACATGTGTTAATATAATATAAAAAATACTCAATGAAAAACTCTTCAAGTTAACAACATATATAAGACATACCTATAAGTTGTGGTGGTGTTGATATGCATGACTTTATATGCTGACATTGTTGACAAACATAGCTTCGGTTGGTTATTCCACAATACTATCCTAAGACTTCATAACATCCTCAGAACAAATTTTCATTCATGTTAAGCTTACACATTGCCCTCGCATTCTTATTCATGAAGAATTTACACAAAATGTAAGTGGAACATGGAAAAATAAAATGCATTTCTTTTACTAATGCAATGTCTATATTTGTCACAATCACATTTTAGAATGTTTCACATAATAGATAGTCATTATTTGATTCAGTTGTAACAGTTTAGTATTATCTAGATAGTCATTATCTAATTCTATTGTAACAACATTGGTATTATTTCATTCGGCTGATTATGTTGTAACAACCTGCTCAACAATAGGTTCAGCTTATCTACGTCTCGATATTAGTTGTTTTGTTTCTACCATTGTATACATAAATTCAACCAATCCTCACTGAGGAATAATAATAAAAAGTTTATCTTTTCATCAATTCTTATATGGTATCTAAGCTTGTTGCTTCGTAGCATTTTTTTACGATTCTTCTCCATGACTTCCTCTCTTATTGCCCTCAATACTGGTGCACAATCTTCCTTTAAGCTCAATGGAACCAAATATCCAACATGGAGAATTTAACTCAATGCTCTTCTTGTGGGCCATGATCTCCTAGGATATGTTAATGGCATGCACACATGCTCTACAATGGATTACCCCAACTATGTTAACTGGATCAGTCAGGACCAATTAATTATTCAAGCATTGGTGTCCTCTGTTAGTGAATCAGCTATCACTTTGCTTGGCAATGTGATAACCTCCAAGCAAGCTTAGGACATACTCAATAACACATTTTCCAACAAGTCTCGTTGTTGTGTTCTATCTTTCAAAGAGAGACTCATCATCAAAGCTCAAAAAGGTGAACAATCCGTCTCAGGTTTTCTTTAACAGATCAAGGCTATGGCGGATGAAATTGTAATCATCCACACACCTTTGGATGATACACATTTGGTCATCCATTCTCTTAATGGACTCGGTAATGAATTGAGAGAAATTTACACTACTATTCGAGCTCGTGAGTCTCTCAGCACCTTTGAGGAGCTTCATGACAAGCTTGTTGATTATGAAACATAACTCAAACGCATTGAACATGTCAGTTCAGTCTCTCCAATTCCAACGGATGTTGCAACTCAAAAGAATCGTGGTTTTTTGTCCAAACAGAAGTATTATCGGAGCTCCAACTCGGACTCCTCTTCTGCCATGCCCCGCGGACAAAACAAACAAATGGAACACATAATTTGTTAGTATTGTGAGAAGCCTGGACATTCCGCCAAAGTCGGCTATAAATTCATGGATATCCTCCATGTTCTAATCAGGTCCTTGCGGCTAATAATGTTAGTCATAATGGTGCTGGCTCAGCTCCTAACTGGCTTGTGGACTCCGGGGCCACCCATCACATTACCAATGATCTTCAGAATCTGGCTATTCATCATCCTTACCATGGTACTGATCAATTAATGGTTGGAGATGGTACAAATTTTCCTATTAGTCACACAAGTAAGACTCATGTAACCACCCCAATACATACTTTTCATCTACCTAAAGTCTTGTGTTCCTAAAGTCCACACATATTTGCTCTCTGTATCAAAACATTGTGACTCTAACAATATCTTTGTTGAATTTTTTCAAACTCATTTTCTGATAAAGGACCTGAAGATTGGGAAGGCTCTAGTCCGAGGCAATCATGACCATGATCTCTACCAGCTTCACCTCTCCTCTCCGGGCCCCCCATGCCATGCAGTCTAAACTTCACTCTTTCAGTAGCCTACATGATGCCTTAGGACATCCTAGCTCAAGAATAATGAAGCATCTGACTCATAAGTTCAATCTCAAAATAAGGTCATCATCAATAGAACTCTGGACCTCATGTCAATGCGGCAAGAGTAACAAACAACCATTCTCTGATCGTCACCATAAAAGCTTCCGACCTCTTCAACTTATTTATTCCGATGCCTAGGGCCCAACACTCGTTAGATCTATAGATGGTTGTCTTTATTATGTCATCTTTGTAGACCAATTTTTAGTACACTTGGTTGTACCCATTAAATAAATTAGATGTTTCTTTTATCTTTGTTCAGTTCAAAACTATTGAAAAAAAATATTTTAATTTACCTATTGTCTCCCTCTATAGTGATAACAGAGGAGAATACATAAAATTGAGCTATATTCTCAACCTTCACGGCATTACACACTACACAACACCATCTCATACACCTGAACTAAATGGCACTGCAGAAAGACGTCATCGTCATATTGTAGAAACGGGTCGTACTTTACTTCTCCATGCAAACCTTCCTACCACATTCTGGTTTCGTGCTTTTCTCACTGCTTTTTATTTGATTAACAGACTTCTAACACCAAACTTAACCATGAAGTCCCCTTATGAAATTCTACACAACCAAACCCCAAACTATCTTCATCAACACTCCTTTGGTTGTCTTTGGTTACCATGGCTAAAACCTTATGCATCCAACAAACTTGAACCCAAATCCATCCCCTGCATCTTCATTGGCTATTCTAACTCGCAATATGCCTATCATTGTATGGATCTAATCACTAACCGCATCTATATATCTCGCCATGTCACTTCTTTGAAGACACTTTCTGTTACCACTCTCACACAAAAACCACACCACTCACTAATAACTTTCCACCTCCTGTTCCACAACCACTTCAGTTTATTGTTCCCTCACCCACCCTTTAACCCATGTCACAAACACATCATCAAACTGACACTCCGATCTCTACTATTGATTTTCCTTCATTAAACCAACAAACAATGGCTACTTCTCCCATGATTGCCAATGCAGAACCTCCCCTTCTCAGTGCACCTTCATCAAGTAATGCTTCTGACCTTCCTACATTTCTCTCTCCCCCACCTTATAATGTTCACCCAGTGGTCACTAGGTCCAAGAATAACATCTTCAAACCCAAGAAAACTTTCACCATCAGTAAAGATCCTCTACCAAAGAATCTTGAGCCCTCCTGTGTGATTGAGGCGTTGAAGCACTCCCATTGGCGCCAAGCACTATGTGTGGAGTTTGATGCGTTAATGAAAATAGGACCTGGTCGTTGGTGCATCCTCCACCAAACCATAACATTATTGGTTGCAAATGGTTGTTTCGCATTAAAAGAAACCCGAATGGCACCATTTCCCGCAACAAGGCCGGCTTGGCAGGAAAAGGATTCAATCAAAGTCCTGGGGTAGATTTCAAGGAGACTTTTGCACCGGTTGTTAAACCCCAGACACGATCAAGTTATCCTCATGATTGCTCTTGCTCACAATTGGCCCAAGCATCAACTAGATGTGAATAACGCATTCCTCCAAGGCAATCTTCACGAGGAGGTTTATTTGCGTCAACCATCCAGTTATATTCATCCTCAGTATCCCAATCATGTTTGCAAATTACACAAAGCTATCCATGATCTATGTCAAGCTCCAAGTGCGTGGCATGAAGCACTTAAGGCCTATTTTCTGTCCTATGGGTTTCGAAGTTGTCACAGTGATCTGTCATTATTTGTCTATCACCATAATAATCTCACTGTGTACTTTCTTGTTTATGTTTGTGACTTGTTACTTACAGGGATTTCATCAAGATTCATGCAGCTTTTCATTCATGATTTGTCTCACAAGTTCTCTCTCAAGAACCTAGGTGTGTCACACTACTTCCTGGGCATTGAACTCATTCCTACGTCCAAAGGCTTGTTCATGTCCCAGCACAAATACATCAGGGAAATACTGGAAAAGTTCAATATAAATGGCGCTAAGCCATACTCTACTCCTCTATGCACCACTACATCGCTGAAATTGGATGATGGGACTGTTGCTTCTATTTACAGAAGCATTATTGGTGCCCTTAAATATGTGACACTGACTAGGTTGGACCTCACATTTGCGGTTAATAAATTGTCTCAGTTCATGCGTAGTCCTACAGAATGTCATCTTAAACAATTAAAGTGTACTCTCTGCTATCTAAAAGGTACTCTGAATTTTTGTCTTCGATTATTTAAACCGAGGTCACTAAGCCTTCATGCCTATAGCGATGCCAACTGGGCAAGTAATTTAGATGACCGGACCTCCACTTCTACTTATGTTATTTACTATGGGGGCAATCCAATATCCTAAGTGTTAAAAAGACAAAGAACCATAGCTCGACCGTCGAATGAAGCCAAATACAAATTAGTAGCGAACTTTGCAGCTGAACTTCAATGATTGTGTCATCTTCTGTTTGAATTATGCATACCGCTATAGCGTGCACCTCATATCTATTGTGACAATATCGGCACCACTTATCTCTGCTCAAATCCAATTTTTCATTCCCAAATTAAACATGTTGATTAGATGATCACTTTGTTCAGGAACTGGTACAACAAGGCCAACTGTCTATCTCCCACATCTCTACTCGGGATCAACTTGCCGATGCTCTTACAAAACCTTTGGGTACCATGAAATTTACATTTATTCGTTCCAAGCTGAATGTCACTAACGAGGACATCATCTTGAGGGGGCATAATATATAGTCATTATCTGATTTACTTGTAATACCATTAGTATTATTTATATAGTCATTACTTGATTCTATTGTAACAACATTAGTATTATTTTATTCTGCTGATTATGTTGTAACAGCCTGCTCAACAATAAGTTCAACTTATCTACTTCTAGATATTAGTCATTCTATTTCTACCATTTTATATATAAATTCAATCTATCCTCACTGAGGAATAATAATAAAAAGTTTATCTTTTCATCAATTCTTATATCATATTGTTTTAGTAAATATTTCACTTTTTATAAAATTTATATTCCAGATAAGCAAATGCAACACAAAATTTAAAATCAGTTGAGGTTACGTCGACAACCTCAAGTAAAGGCATCTGATGCCCATTTGTTTTGTAGGTTGAGTTAATCATAAGAATAAAATTAAATGTGTTAAGCAACAAAATTACATATGGATGTGCCCAAAACAAGTCTAACTACATCCTCCATAGTATCATCCATTCTATAACTTCTATATCAGTATGACTAATAATTTCTATTGTGCAACAATTTCATCACATGTTGCATTTCTATTTTAGGCCCTAATAAACAATGTCAATATTTTGCACGTGCATTGTATTTGTTCTAATTGTAATCATATTACCTTCATATCACAATCTTTGATAGTCAGCAATATGTGGCTTGGCTTCACATTATTCTTACCAAGGATTTCATAGCCTCATGATTGTGTTGGCAACAAAGAATACTAAGCTTCCATCATTCATTCTTTTTCACGGGTCTCCCCTAAGCTTAAAATGGCATTCACAATTCTTTGTTCCCATCGTTCCATGTACATATGGATTATTGCGTTCCGTGTGCTTTCCATCTCTTTCACAACCCGACGTGACAATAGGTTTCCTCCCTATTGCATCATTGTCTGATCGATTGAGGATAACCACAAATTTGTTTGCTTTCCACTTCTCAGGACCAATTGATCATTTCTTCTCTAGTGGGAAAAAACCTGTATTAATCAATATTAACCACATTAAGAATCATATCTATAGCTCAAAATATTAACATAATCAAACAAAACCATTAACTATTTAATACATGGTATGTCTCAAAGGCATAGCAATAATCGGGATATAGTGGTGCAAGTAGGCTTGAACTAAATCGAGCTAACTCGATTTATATTTGACATTCGACTCGTTAATTAGCTCGACAAGTTTGGTTAATGAACCAAATGAGCTGAACTTGAGCTAAGAATTATGTTTGTTAACTAAACAAGCTGAACTTGAGACACGGTTCGAATCGTTTGGTTCATAAACTAGATCGGTAAGTAAATGAACAAATAAATACATATATAATTACAAATGAACTTTATTTTGATTTTGATGATCATAAATATCAGTTACTTAAAATTTTCCTTTATAGAATTTTTACTTTAGTCTTATCAATTTATAAAAATAATTCATTTTAATTATTGTTTTTTATTTTACAACAGAAAAGAAAGAAAAAAACAATTTTAAAAGTTGAGAACTTTAGCTCGTGAGCCGGTGAGCCAAACTAAACAGTTCGTGAACTTCAAATAAGTCAAACTTGAGCTAAAAAAATTAGTTCTTAAAAAACTCGACTTGAGTTCAATTTGATTAAATTCTAATTGAATCGGGCTAAGATGAGGGAAGTTTGACTCAACTCGAATCATCTCCAGCTCTAGGTGGAACTATGACCTCCAATTACTCCTTATTAATAGCCTCCATTGGTTTATCTAAATTATTATATTGTATTAAATTACTCAAATTATCATCCATACTAGTTAATATGTAGACATTGCAACTACAATGATAAAATCCAAAAAAATAGGAAAAAGGATAACTCAGCAATTAAATAGTGGAAAAATAAGCATCTTGCACAAAATGGCCTTTTAGGAAAGGTGTTACCTTGGTGAAAATGAAAACTTACTAGGAACATAGATGAAGAACTTACATTAGAGATGCTCCAAACACAACAAACAGACCATAATTGCACCAAAATGATAGATATTTAAATCAAAATGGTAAATAATTTAAAGATTTTGACAAAAAGATAGTGAAAAGATAAGGATGAAATGAATGAGAGGTTTAGGTTGAGAGAATTGTGAGTTGGAGTTGAAGATGATATATGAATGGACAGAACAAAAGGGATAGGGTTTTTAACCCATATGAACAATGTTTTTTATTTTAATTTTGTGAATTATCCAGAAAATCCATTCCCCAAAATTTTTTTACATGTTTAAATGAGTCCCTTTCAAAAGGTAATTATAGTTTTTAGAATTATTTTTTCATATTTTTAATATCTTCGAAAAAAGGGTCTTTGAAAAATGTCCTTTCCGGCTTATAGAAGGTCTCCTTCCGGAAAAAATTTGAATTTTTTTGAAATCATTATATTTCCGAAAGAGTCTTATCTAGAGGTGCTTCCGAAAGACCCTCTTCCAAGAAAGTCATTTTCACCATTTTAAAAATATCAAAAACAGAAGATGGTAAAGGATATAAGTCGGAGGTGATGGCCCTATAAGTGGCCCAAAGGTAATGATACGTGAGCAAGCACAACAAGAACTAAGAGCCCTAAAGAAGAGATAGATTAGACATAGTATTAAAAACCAAATCCGCAGGTACCCAACCGACCCCACCCCGATGTTGACAGCGAATGCCCTCTTTGACTAGGTTTTTTATGGGTTCCGGTTTTCCCTGCCCCTCTTTTTTCGGGGCAAGTTCGGATTTGGGGTTCAAACTATCTACCCCGCCCCTATCCTTGAACCTGCCCTGATACCTTAAGTATGTTAAACAAGTGGCCTCTATGCTCAAGAGGGGGTGAATTGAGATTAAAATTTTTTTCGTGAATTCGTTTAAAATTATAACAAAACTTGAGCAAGGTATATATTAGTTGACTTATGGAATTAAAATATAATGAAAGACAGAAATGAAGACCAAATAAACTAAACATATATGAGTTTTAGGGATAGAGAGAATAGCACCGAGTTTTATATTGGTTCAATCACACACCACTTGTGACCTACGTCCAGTCTACGAATCTCCGCCACGCGAGAATTCTTGTATTACTTTTCAACAATTTACACACTAAGAGCACCTTTCTCAATCGGATACCCCACCAATTTTAAAGGCCTCAATCTAGGGATACCTCACCCTAAGAACACCTTGACGGATACCCCACCTTCAAACAATTAGAAGGATACCTCTCCTTCAAACAATTAGAAGGATACCTCACCTTCAAACAATTAGAAGGATACCTCACCTTCTTTACAAAATTAGCTCACCACAATGAAACTCTCAAAAGATTAAATGATACAACTTGAATCTCTAATAAATTTGATTTAAGGCTCTTTGTTTGATGAAAGAAACAGAATAGGGAAAAACAAAGCAAGCCTTAGGCAATAGCACAAGACCCTTGATTTAGAGAGATTGATGATAGAATGTAATATTTCAATTCAATGTTAAGCTCACAAGGGTATGTTATATTTTAAGTCAGAAGCCCCTTTTATAGATAGCAGAAACAGTAGTTAGAAGCTGCGCATATTTCATTAACATATTCGAATATGCTATTCGAATATGACACTTTCATATTCGAATATGGCACTTTCATATTCGAATATGTATTCGAATATAGTGTTTATGCATTTAAAACTTGATTTCTGTAGGCTTCATATTCGAATATATATTCGAATATGGAGGTTCCATATTCGAATATGTATTCAAATATAATACTTCTGGAAGGTGACAAGGCCTAGGTTCCTTGTTATATTCGAATATATATTCGAATACACAGTTTTTGAAAAATGATCAGGCCAAGATAATATGTTATATTCGAATATACTGGTCAGAAAATTCAAATTTTATTTCCAGAACCTTGATATTCGAATATCCACCCAATTTTGACTTTTTCAAGTAAAAATCGATTTTTAGATATTTTCTTTGAAATTTTCTAGGAAGGTCTTTTCTTTGAAAATGTTTTTATCTTAACTCTTAATATTTTTCTAAAACCCCTTTTTGAAAAATGTTTGTTTCAATTCCAAAGAGCCTTAATCAAACTTACATTTATTTATAATTTAAAACCTATATACCCTTTGTTGTTGCGGATCTGTTTACTGTGCTTGTTCACGTGATTTATCCTTTTGATTCTTGGTTTGTTGTGGAATCATCGAAACTTCAAACTTAGAGCATGTTGCATTTACATACTCCCCCTTTTTGATGATGACAAACAACAAACGAATCAGATCACTTATTGCGTGCGATATTCTGAGAGACTCCCCTTACTTACGAAGTTCGACTCCCCCTGTCAACATGCCTATAAATATGTTAAGCATTTTTAATAAGCAACAACAGAATTCCGGTTAAGTGTAGTAATATATTTCTTCTCCCCCTTTTGGCATCATAAAAAAGAGATAATAATTTTGAGACATAATGTTGAGAATAATAAAAATAATCCCAAATTTAATTAGTTCAAAAAGTTTAATGTGTCCTAAATTAAATAAAAACTAATCTACGTTAGGATGCAAGGTATAAAAAAAGGATAAGTTGTGGAGCAGTCATTGAGGACCGGAGGCAGGCAATGTTTGAAAGAAATCAAAATCCAAGTCAGGACTTGGTTGAGTCCCGAAACTTTGGAGATCGATACCACCAAAATGCTGATGAAATCTGCTTGCATCACCTTGGTCTGCAGGAAAGGCAGATTGGGAGTATGGAGGCACAAAGTTGGAGTTGCTTCGAGCAATTTCTTCTCGGAGAGATCTAATCTCTCCTCGAAGAGCGGTTTCCATCTGGTCACATTGCTGGTCGATATACTGACGCTGTTGTTCAAACTTTGCGTCCATCATTTGAGAAAACTGAAGACTCAGCTGTTGGAAATGTGGTGGAAGTGGTTCTGGATCTGGTTTAGGGAGGTCTTCAGGATCAATATCAGGATAATTTTCTTTGGGACGATTGCCTTCAATCCCCAATTCCTGAATGTACCAATTTTCGGCAGCATAAACAATGCCTGCCCGATGCAGCAATGATTGACCAATTTCAAAATTGTGGCCATCAATGGTGGTACTGTATTCATCAGTCAGACTTACTCTGAAGTGCCGAAGTATGACCGTGATCAAGGTGGGATAGGGAAGAGGAGTGGTGCCGGTTGCCCCCTTCAGCATGTGATGCTGAACCAGTCTAGCCCAGTCAACGGGCTTTTCTTTGATGATGGCCCAGAGAAGGAGACGGTCATCATGGAGGACTTTGGTGAAATTGCCAACGCGACCAACGAGGACGCGAGCAATAATTAAATGGACTATACGAGAGTCCATGGTGAGTGTGCTAGTAGGAAGGTAGTCGCCCATTTTGGAAGTATGGAAGGAAGATCTCACATGACACATAACCCCGATTGCCTGAATAGGATTGTATTCAGAGGCCCACTGTCCCATGGCAGTTGATCCTGAAAGTTGGGCTCCATCAAATTGTAGCCCTGTGAGAGAAGTCCAGAGAAAGGGAGGAATGTGAATTTTCGTCTTTTTCACTTCAGACGAGATTGTGCAAGTTTCAGAATTGTAGGTGAAATTGGAGTAGAATACACGGACGAGGTTGGGATAGACTTGTTGAGAAAAGGTACCAAGTTTTCTGATTCGAGCCAAGAAACGAACGAGAAGCCTTGGGAACGAAACCAAGGCATGTTAACCCACCGTGGGTCAACAATTTTCCTGTCAGAAAATCCAGACTGGAATTTCGTAATTTGAGATGTGTTGGAGAACCATCTTTGAAAATCAGAAGTAAAACCAATCGTTGAGAGAGGAACGGAGGAGGAAGAAGATCCACTTCGTGGCCCACGTCGTATTGAAGGTGGCTTGTTGATAGCGGTACGTTTGAAACGTGGTCGTTTGTGAGTCGGTGATGGTGGAGAATTGGCAGCAGGAGGAGAGGATGGTGGTGAAGAGGCCATTAGAGAGAGATGAAGAATAATTTATTGATTTGAAGAAAAGTATGTTGAACAAGAGATGAAGGACAAAGATAAGTAGTGGGATTTTGGCAGTTAAAAAGTTTGTCCTTTTATATGCGCAAGAATTCCCATATTCGAATATATATTCGAATATTGGGTTCAATATTCGAATATGTATTCGAATATTTGACTGGCATATTCGAATATCTATTCGAATATAAATGTGCTGGAGAAGCATATTTGAATACATGAAATCTGGCATATTTGAATACATGAAGTATGCCTAGCTCTCTTATAAAATAAAAATCTTCTGTTGGAAGAGGTTTGGTGAAGATATCAGCTAGCTGTTTAGATATATTAATGAATTCAAGTACACAATCACCTTTTTGAACATGATCTCTAATGAAGTGATGTCTAATTTCAATATGTTTGGTTCTTGAGTGCATAATAGGGTTTTTCGTGAGATTTATGGCACTAGTGTTGTCACACTTTAGCGGAATATGATGTAAATGAATACCATAGTCCTCGAGTTGTTGTTTTAACTAGAGAATTTGTGCACAACAACTTCCTGCGCTACATACTCAGCTTCGGCATTGGATAACACCACACTAACTTGTTTCTTACTGTGTCATGAAATTAATGAATTTCCAAGAAGGTAACATGTGCCGCTAGTACTTTTTCTATCTAACTTACATCCAGCAAAATCGGAATCAGAATATCCGAGTAATGAGCAGGATGCACCTTTGGGAAACCATAGGCCCATGTTACAAGTGCCAATCAAATATCTCATAATTCTTTTTACAGCACTAAGATGTGACTCTTTAGGGCATGCCTGATATCTAGCGCACATACATACACTAAACATGATATCAGGTCTACTAGCAGTTAAATATAACAAGGATCCTATCATACCTCGGTATTTTGACACATCAACGGGTTTACCTTTTTCGTCTTTATCAAGATAGCATGAAGTACCCATAGGAGTACTTATTTCTTTAGCATTGTCCGTTCCAAATTTCTTTAGCAATTCTTTGCAATATTTTGTTTGTGATACAAATGTTCCCTGTTTTGTTTGTTTAATTTAAAATCTAAGGAAAAATGTAAGTTCTCCCATCATAGACATTTCAAACTCTCCTTGCATACTTGTAGCAAACTCCTTATAAAGATTTTCATTAGTAGCACCAAATATTATATCATCGACGTAAATTTGTACAAGTAGTATGTCATTGTGCCTTTGTTTTATAAATAAAGTGTTATCTACTTTGGCTCTTTGAAAGTTATTTCTCAAGAGAAACTTTCTTAATCTTTCGTACCAAGCCCTAGGGGCTTGCTTTAGTCCATATAGGGCTTTCTTGAGTTTGTAAACATGACTTGGAAGTTCGGTGTTTTCAAACCCAGGAGTGTGTTCAACATAAACTTCTTCTTCTGTATAGCCGTTCAAGAAAGCAATTTTGACGTCCATTTGATAAAATTTAAAATTCATGATACAAGAGAAAGCAAGTAGGAGTTTAATGGCTTCAAGTCTAGCTACGGGAGCATATGTTTCTTCCTAATCTATCACTTCCTCTTTATTATACCCTTTGGCTACTAGTCAAGCTTTGTTTCTAGTTATTATGTCAGTTTCATCTAGTTTGTTCCTAGACCCACTTAGTACCTATTATTGGATGGTCATTAGGCCTTGTGACTAGATCCCAAACTTGATTTCTTTCAAATTGATTTAGTTCTTCTTGCATAGCTATCCCCTCAATGTTCATCGCTAATTGCTTCATCTATGGTCTTAGGTTCAATTTGAGATACAAAAGCCATAAAGTTAATGTATTATTAAGAGAGTGTTTAGTGGTTACCCCTTTGAAATATCACCAATAATGTTATCAATTGGATGATGTTTTGAGGCTCTCCATTCTTTGGGGAGCTCATTTTGTGTCTCAGTTGGTATGTGAGTTGGAATTTCTGGCATATTCTTCTCATTTTCTTCTATTCTTCTTTCTTCATGAATACTCATGTCTTCAAGAGTTCCTGCAAGATCATCAACCTTTCTTTCCAAGCTTTTGGGGTTAGATTCATCAAAGGTAACATGAACGGATTCTTCAATAGTCATTGTTCTTTTATTATAAATTCTGTATGCTTTACTAGTTGAGGAGTATCCTAAGAATATACCCTCATCAGCTTTGGCATCAAATTTTCCTAGCTTTCCTTTTCCATTATTAAGCACAAAGCATTTGCATCCAAAAATATGGAAATAAGATATGTTGGGCTTTCTACCATTGAAAAGTTCATAAGGAGTTTTCTTTAAAATAGGTCGAATGAGAAGTCGGTTCATAACATGACATGCGGTGCTTACTGCATCGGCCCAAAAATATTTTGGAAGGTCCATGTCATTGATCATTGTTCTAGCCAACTCAACGAGTGAGCGATTTTTCCTCTCCACAACACCATTTTGTTGTGAGGTCCTTGGAGACGAGAAATTATGCTCAATGCCATGTTTATCGCAAAATTTTTCAAAATCAATATTTTCAAATTCCTTTCCATGATCACTGTGTATGCATGCAATTTTCAAATCCTTTTGGTTTTGAATAATTTTTGCTAATCTCTTAAAAGCATTAAAGGCTTGATTTTTGTGAGATAAAAAGAGAGTCCACGTATATTTGGAAAAATCATCAAAAATTACTAGTCCATAGTAATTTCCCCCTAAACTCATGGTTCTTGATGGGCCAAATAAGTCCATGAGCAATAGTTGCAAGGGTCTAGAGGTTGAAACAATATTTTTAGGTTGAAAAGAAATTTTTGTTTGTTTACCCTTTTGACAAGCATCACATAATTTGTCCTTTTCAAAATGAATTTTAGCTAAACCAATAACCAATTCTTTTGAAATTAATTTATTTAAATGATCCATATGAATGTGTGCAATCCTTTTATGCCATAGCCAAGATTCTTCTTCTTTAGTTATAAAACATTGTGCATCATTTGAGGATATATCATCTAAACTAATCATATAAACATTGTTAATTCTATGACCCATAAATTTAATGGAGTTATTCTCTTTACTAATAATAGAGCACGAATAGGAATTAAAAATAACCTCATTTCCTTTATCACATAATTGACTAATGCTTAACAAGTTGTGTTTTAATCCCTTCAACATAAAGAACATTATCAATGGAAGTTGAAGGAGTCTTACCAACTTTACTTGTACCCAGGATTTTTCCTTTGTTGTTGTCACCATATGTAACATATCCTCCATCCTTATGTGTGAAGGATGAGAATTTTGATTTGTCTCCTGTCATATGCTTGGAGATCCACTATCAAAATACCATTTGGATTCTTTTACCACCAAGCATACCTACAAGAACATTTTAATTTCGTCTCTTAGGTACCCATGGTTTCTTGGGTCTTTGAGGGTTAGTTTTTCCAAGGGTGCCTTTAAGAATCCATACTTTCTTTTCATGTGGCGTACCAATTTTTCTTGCATTGCAAGTAGTAGCACTATGACCTTTTATCCCACAATAAATGGACTAGAGGAGGTTTTTGAAGAAACAAAGAAATTTTTATAGAGCTTTTGATGATTGGTTGGATTATATCCTAAACCAGCCTTTTTGAAATGACATCCTTGCTTACCAAGCAAGATGTTTAGGTTGTCTCTACCCATTGTAAATTTAGCAACTACATTATTTAAATCCTCAATTTCTTTTAAGTGTAAATCACAAGAGGTGCACGTTTGTGATTTGCAAGCATTTTCAATTTTTGTCAAAGGATCTTTACCTTTGGCAATCATATTCTTCAGCTTATCAATTTCTTTCAAATGAATATCACATGAAGTACAAGTGGGTGATTTGTTCATTTGGCAAGATTTACATTCATATTGAAAACTACCGAAAGGAATTTGAACTTGTCTCATTTTAATAATATCATGACTAATATCATGACTAAGGATGTCTATTTTGTCATTTAGGATACCTTTTTCTTTCTTGGTTTTAGCAAGTTCTTTAGCAATGATCATAGATTTCTCATGTAATTCATTATAGGCATGTTGCAATTCATCAAAGCTATAGTTAGAGTTTTCAAAATCTTTTACCTCATCTTCATCATGGTTGACCATGAGGCATAGGTTGGCTATTTCGCTCTCTGATTCATTAGATGACTCTGTGTCATTACCATCCCAGGCTATGTATGCTCTTCTACTTTTCTTTCCTTTGGCGAATCTTTTCTCCTGTGTTTCATTCTTACTTTTATTCATGGGACATTCTATCTTCATATGTCCAGTTATTCCACACTCATAACAAGTTGGACCTTGATTTGACCCTTCTCCTTTGTTGAATATTTTCCTTTATGTGAAATTTGATGGTCTTCTTAATGATTCTCTTTTCTTGAAGAATTTATTGAATCTTTTGGCGAAGAGAACCACGGTCTCATCATCTATGTTGGTTGGATCAAAGTTACTTTCATCTTCTTGTATGTCTTGAGGTGGAGGAGTGGTTGCTTTGAGAGCGATGCCTTTCTTTTTCTTGTCAACTCCCTCAAGTTGATTCAAACGACTCAACTCAAGTTCATGCTCTTCTAGCTTACCAATCAAGGTTGCTAATGACATTGTGCGTGGATCCCTTGTTTCGCCAATGGCAGTAACCTTTGGTTGCCAATCCCTGCTAAGACATCTTAAAACTTTATTAATAAGATCTTCATTTGAATAATCTTTTCCCAAAGCAAGTAGTTGATTTATAAGATATGTAAAACGTTTTTGCTTATCATGAATGTTTTCTCCTAGATTCATTTAGAACATCTCAAATTCTCTAGTCAATGCATTTATCTTTGATCTCTTTTCCTCATGTGTTACTTTTAACACATCCCACATTTCTTTAGCAGTTTTACAATTTGAAATTCTAGGAAATTCATCATTACCTAGTGCAGAGATAATTATAGTTTTGGCTCTCAGACCAAATTGAGCAAGTCTCTTTTCTTCGAGAGACCACTCTTTTCTAGGCTTCTCAACTACCTTACCAAGTGTGCATAGGAATAAATGGTCCTTCCTCTATAGCATCCCATACGGCGACATCAATGCCTTCTACCCAAGCCTGCATTTTTATTTTCCAAAAAGAGTAGTTGTCTCCATTAAAGAATGGAGGTCTATTGGTGGAAGCACCTTCCTGGATAGAAATATTTTGAAAAGAGGTCATTTCCTTGAAGCTGTGAAGCTCTTTAAACAAGGACTGAGCTCTGATACCACTTGTTAAACAAGTGGCCTCTATGCTCAAGAGGGGGGGTTAATTGAGCTTAAAATTTTTTTCGTGAATTCGTTTAAAATTATAACAAAACTTGAGCAAGGTATATATTAGTTGACATATGGAATTAAAATATAATGAAAGACAGAAATGAAGATCAAATAAACTAAACAGATATGAGTTTTAGGGATAGAGAGAATAGCACCGAGTTTTATACTGGTACAGTCACACACCACTTGTGACCTACGTCCAGTCTACGAATCTCCGCCACGCGAGAATTCTTGTATTACTTTTCAACAATTTACACACTAAGGGCACCTTTCTCAATTGGATACCCCACCAATTTTAAAGGCCTCAATCTAGGGATACCTCACCCTAAGAACACCTTGAAGGATACCCCACCTTCAAACAATTAGAAGGATACCTCACCTTCAAACAATTAGAAGGATACCTCACCTTCTTTACAAAATTAGCTCACCACAATGAAACTCTCAAAAGAGTAAATGATACAACTTGAAACTCTAATATATTTGATTTAAGACTCTTTGTTTGATGAAAGAAACAGAATAGGGAAAAACAATGCAAGCCTTAGGCAATAGCATAAGACCCTTGATTTAGAGAGATTGATGATAGAAAGTAATATTTCAATTCAATGTTAAGCTCACTAGGGTATGTTATATTTTAAGTCAGAAGCCCCTTTTATAGATAGCAGAAACAGCAGTCAGAAGCTGCGCATATTTCATTAACATATTCGAATATGCTATTCGAATATGGCACTTTCATATTCGAATATGTCTTCGAATATAGTGTTTATGCATTTAAAATTTGATTTCTGTAGGCTTCATTTTCGAATATATATTCGAATATGAAGGTTCCATATTCAAATATGTATTCGAATATAATAGTTCTGGAAGGTGACAAGGCCTAGGTTCCTTGTTATATTCGAATATGTATTCGAATATGGCAAGCTATATTCGAATATATATTCGAATACACACTTTCTGAAAAATGATCAGGCCAAGACAATATGTCATATTCGAATATACTGGTCAGAAAATTCAAATTTTATTTCCAGAAACTTGATATTCGAATATACACCCAATTTTGACTTTTTTAAGTAAAAATCAATTTTTAGATATTTTCTTTGAAATTTTCTAGGAGGGTCTTTTCTTTGAAAATGTTTTTATCTTAACTCTTAATATTTTTCTAAAACCCCTTTTTGAAAACTGTTTGTTTCAATTCCAAAAAGCATTAATCAAACTTACATTTATTTATAATTTAAAACCTATATATCCTTTGTTGTTGCGGATCTGTTTACTGCGCTTGTTCGCGTGATTTATCCTTTTGATTCTTGATTTGTATTGGAATCATCGAAACTTCAAACTTAGAGCATGTTCCATTTACAAAGTATATATATGTATACACATATTTACATACTTATATATACGTAATATATTATTATTAGCAATATTAATAATAATAAAGTTAGAAATTTACTTTATTTCTAATAGTTTTCACATATAATGTGGATTAAAGTGATTAATTTATTTTTAAAATTATTTGAAGTATTTAATTTGTATAAAAATATACTAGTAAATTATTTTTTTAAAAAATAATGTGAACATGAGTACCCCCGTGAGTTACTTGCTGGTTCCTCGATCTTGACAAGGGTGGGGTTGGATTCGAATTTCTCACCCCCGCATTGTTTATTCCCAAACCCACCTATCTCTTAGCGGGGGCGGTGGTGGGACGAGAAGGGAAAACCCGCCCTTGCTGTGCCCTGCCCTGTTGTCATCCCTTTAGATTTTATTTCATATTTTTAATATCTTTGAAAGAGGATCTTCGAAAAATGTCTTTTCCAGCCTACAGAAGGGCTCCTTCGAGACTAAAATTGAATTTTTTTTGGGATTATTATATTTCCGAAAGAGTCGTATCTGGAAGTGCTTCCAGAAGACTCTATTCCAAAAAAGTCATTTTTGCCATTTTAAATATATCCAAAACAAAAAATGGTGGAGGATATAAGTTGGAGGTGATGGCCCTTAAGTCACCTAAAGAATGTATCATAAGTTGCATTGGGGAAAACAAAAGGTTCCAATGAGCTTATTTTTTAGTTGTCTCTCTGCATGAAAGGATACATTAGTGAATTGTCAATTTTATCTAGACTATCAATTTTACATGTAAATTCAATCAGAAAGTTTAAAGTGTAAAAATAATAAGAGTAAAGTTCAGGGATGTTAGCGTAAAAATTTACATGTAAAATCAATAACATAAGTAAAATTGATAATTCACGAATGAAGTTTTGAATTGAAAGTCATGGGCACGGACAACAAAGCATCCTTAACTAATTTCACTAACAGACTTTTAACCGTATAGAAGTGTGTGTAATGAGATGGTAAAATTCATGGTAGGTTTGTGTAATTTATAAAATATTTAAAGATTGGTGTAATTTAACCAAAGTTTAAGGAAGCTCAGTGTAATTTTTCATTCGGATAAAATCATAAAATTATTAGCTAACATATGAAAAGTAGTTCAAGTATTCAAATATACACATGGAACCTCCCCTTTTAGAATAAATTTACAACTTTTGGTTATATGCATACATTCGACTTACGCAATCACTAAAGACAAAAATAAATTGAGTGGTGGATAGGCTCTTTAGAAGAACGTTTTTTTCTTCATGAATAAGACACTCACACATATTTATTCTTATCCAAAAATAAAATTCATATAGAATTAAAATATATTTCCCTTAATAGCGAAAAAATATATACATTTCTCTTATATAATTTGTACAATTTTGATTTTAGTCTATGTAAATATTTGTTTTCATTTTGTTCTTAAGAAATTAAAATACTTGTATTTCATATCGGTAAAAATAAATTGTTTAGTTTTTTGTCCTCATCAATTTTCTTCATTTTTTATATTTTCGTCCTTGATTTTATGAGGAAAAGGACTAAAACCAAATAAAAATATTTTATAGGGATGTAAGTCAAACAAAAATATCTATAGGGACCAAAACAAAACAAAAGCTAATGATACAAAAAAATTACCATAAAAATGACAGATTTATAACTTTCAATGGTGTTTTTACCATATTTTTTATATTTGTGCAAAAAATAACAGATTTATAATTTTATTTATATTCTCATAAAAAATTAACAAAAAAATATTATTTTTTACATAAGCTAATGATAATTTTTTATATGATAATATAAGCTAATGATAAACTTTTTATAAATTTATAAAATCATAATATTTTATTACATTTATCCAAGTAAACAAACTAATCTCGCATGACCTGTAGATTTTTCCTCTATCGGCTACAAGTAAACATATCCTATATTAGGGCCGGCGCAATGGATTCAAATGTCAAAAGCAGTCCTTTATAATAGGGCCTTTAAATTTTCATTTCAATTTTATTTAAAGTCTATTTTAAATTTTCACTACTAGAAAAATGCTTATTTGCAGTGTATAGTTTGCATCGACCACAACACCGGCGCAAATTTGTGGCGGCTCAGCTGACGCAAGCTCGATGGTAAGCAAAACGGTTCATTTGATCCACACAAAATCCGACTGTTTTCGATCCAAAAGCGCCAGGAAAAAAATTTACGTCGGTAGGGTTAATGCAAAATTTGCATCGGCTTGATCCACACAAAATCCGACTGTTTTTGCTCCAAAAGTGTTGACACGTGGCACATTACCATCAGCTTACACTACAAGAAAAGGGTGATTTTGCGTCAATTTTTTGCGTAGGCCCTTGACACCTACGCAAAATTTTGTTATTTGCGTCGGCCATAACCGACAATAAGGCGACACAATCAGATATATTGTTTTTTTATTTTTTTCTTAAATTTGCGTCGAATGCCATCACAGTTTGCGTAGGATTTGACGGACGCGACTCTTTTAGTGAAATTTGCGTCCGCCGTGGCCTACGCTACAGTTAATCCCACTGCTTCCAACATTTTCCCTACACGCATCAGATTAGATGAATCATATTCACTCATTCACACCAAAACCCTAACAATTTCCCTCTTTCTTTCCCACCATCGTTGCCCTCCTCTGCGCCCTTCAATCTCTTTTCATTCCTTCGTTTCTGTTCTCTTCTCGTTCCTTCCCTTCTCTTCTTATCCCACTCTTCCCACCATCGAGAACCCTCTCTTCTCCTCCCTCACGTGGTTTCGCGTCGTTTGGTCGTCATCGCCTCCCTCGCCCCTCGCCCCCTCCGTCAAAAAACCCTTTGATGATGCTTCTCTCGGTCATTTGGTCAAGAACCCCTCAGGTAATCTGTCATCTTTTTCACTTTGCGAACCCTAACCCCTAATTTGTGCCTTATAGCTTGCTTTTCACAGTTTTATTGAGCCTATTTTGTTGAAATTTGTAATGAATTCGAACTCTCAAGACTCATCTATCATGGTGTTTCTTTTCAAAATAATCGGAACTCTGAATACGGAAGAAGGAGGAAGCAGATCTATCTTTCGCCCCTTTGGATCTGTTTGCTTATCTGGAGGTGGTAACCATATTTTTGCTTTTCGCTAGTTTTCTTTTTCTTTTTCTTTTGTTTTGTCTTTTATTTTTTTGTAATTTGTTTAGTGGAGCTGGAGCTCAACTTTCCAAATCTACTTATCTGTTAAATGTTTATGAACTACTACAGTACTTTAATAGATGTTTGCTGATAAATTATAATCTTGTTAGATTTATGCTCTGAAAATAATAGTGTTAACGGTTGAAAGTGTATGTTCTACAGAACTTCTAGGGGAATATTTTTGTGATTCTTAGATAGTTTTGGATAATCATATGCAGGTTTAAATTTCTCTGCTTAGAATCCTCATAAACCAAATCTAGTTTATTATAATTTTTCTATAAAACACCAAGATATGAATTCAAGACTTGATATAAACCACAACCATTAGGATCCTCTTTAACTTTTCTGTAATAGAAATAAGTATATGGCTGTCTAGTTTGATTGTAATAAGCTTCATAAGGTTTCATAAGAGCAGCCAACTACTAATAGAAAAAGCTTGTGTGTTCTGTTTTTGCTATTAGTGTATTTTTAGGCTTTTAAGTAAGTTGTGCAAAAGTTGAGAATAACAAGTTTTGTGTTTCAGTACATTACTGCAACGTAGATGAGAAGGTATTGGCTTTTGTTCTCATGCTTGATAATTTTTTCTATGAATCTTAGTTCATTTGCCTTTTCCTGGACTTCTGTGTTATATATGTTTTTATACAATTTGACTTTTGGAGAACAAGTAACTAATATTTGGTAGATTCATAAACACTACCTTACATTATAATAAGTCTATGCCTTCAGACAAAAATAAATTTTAACTAGGGAAAAGCAAGACTTACATTATTTTTAATGACAAGACTATCGATCGTATATTTATCAGGTAGCTACCTAGACTGCACAAAAGTCAAAACAATAAGCTAAGGCTTGTTTGGTATCTTCTGCCCACTTCTCTTTGTGGACTGTTTTTTCTGTTTTAGTTTCGGTAACATGTTGTTTCACATATTGGTTGATTCTTTATTTTTCTTCTATTTATGTATACTTTATACATAAATCCAGTTTATGTAATTGCAGTTAATCATCAATAAAGAAATCCAACTGGAGTAGAAATTGTATTCCTTTTGCCCATCATGCTGCGTGATGAAACAAAATACTCCTATATCACTGGATTTACCTTGGCCAAGGGGAAGTCTGAAAGTAAAAACTCAGATACAGAAAGACCTAAGAGATATAAAAGCAAAGAAGATATAGCATTTAGCTGCATAGATAGCTAACTTGCATATTTATTATACAGAATTGAGATTTGGTGGCACAATATGGGTGAAAGGTACTATATTTAGTGCCAACCTTTTCACAATTTTTTTTGGTAATTTAATCATTCCAGTACTTTGAAAGGTGTTTTTCTCTTCATAGGAAGAAAAGAATGTTTTCTCTTCTTAATTGTTGCTTATTATTTTCAGGTTTTAGAGGTCCGGCCTATGATTAGCTGGGATAAAGGAAAAGCCTGACAATAGAAGTTGGACTAAAAGGTATGTAGATCATCTTTCTGTTAGTCTGTCATGACTCTCAAGAGTCTCTTTTTTTGCTGGCTTTTGGGTTCTGCCTCACATGGATTTATTGCTATGAGCTCATGGTTTTGTCATGTTTGCATCCTTTTTAAAAGCTTTATCATTAAGATCTTTAATACTTTATGATGCTAATTAGTGGTGCATTTCTTTTTTTTTCGGATTTGTAGTTAAGTTGTCGGAATTATTGTTCCATGCAAGTATTGAAGAGGAGACATTGATAGAACTTAAGACACAATTACTTGACTTTCTCAGGTATCAATTATTTACTCCTAGTTTTATGTTTAACATGTCTATCTTCGGACTTTTTCTTTCCCTGCATTACCGTAACCAAGAATCCAAGAGAATGAATTGCTAGTTCTTATGTGTTGCTGGCTTTCAACTTGTTAGCTCTTTACATACTATTACTTTCATTTACGACTACGAAGTAAGTTTATTGTTTTCTCTTAAGTGCTAATACCTTAACGGTGTCTTAACCCCAGTTTAGTCACACATATAGTTTTTCTTTTCTTCTCATTTGGTAAACAAGTTTGATTTTGAAATCTTATCACTTAATATAGCTGCATTATATTGCTTAGCTTCTTGAATGGGAAACCACTAACTGATTATTTTTCTTTACTTTCTATTTAACTGTCCCCTATGAAAGCACTTTGCTGCTGCTCGCATTTTTCTAGATTAATCTTGACATTTTTCTAGAAACTACTACTACCACAAAACTACGTTGTTTCTTCTCATAGTCCTTACTAGAAAAAAAATGGTGAAAAAACAATATAGCTTTTATTTGACTGGTAAGTACTTATTTAATTAATATATTGATTAAATGTTGTTTTGTAAGAGCCAAAAATAGTTAAAAAAGTTAAGTTCTTGTAATCAAGTGGCATATATTTATTTTTTTCTCATGACCTGACATTCTCTTTGGTTTTTTTATCAGAATGTGTGGCCAATCCAGTCAGCACTTGTTTGGAGTGAGTTGAGCAAAACCATTATGAGCAAACAATGGGAGAAAGCAAAAGAAGCAAAGAAATGTGTGGTTTTCACTATATATATTTGTATTGGATAAATTATGTGGCACACTATATCTTACAAGTTTTTTTTTTGTATTTAGTTATTATAATTTGAGTATAATAATGATGTTTACATTTTAATTGTACAAGTTCATTAATAAAATTGTTTTATTTTTAGTTATTTCTCATGAACTTGGTTTATGTAATGACAATTTCAAAAACTTGTGTTTTAAGTGATCTAAACTAATTTTTTTATAAATTAAATTAAATTTATTGTTATAAATGCAATTGATGAATCGGATATGCAGTTAATTTTTTTATTACTAATTGCGTCGGCCAAGCCTACAAAATAACAGACGCAAAAATAACATTTATTTGCGTCGGCTTTTTAAAAGTTGCGTCAGCTTTCGTCATTATTTATTTGCGTCGGTTATTTTAAATTTGCATCGACTATGGACCTTCGCTATTTTGCGTAGGCCTGCTTGTCTGCGTAGGTCTTTGCGTAGGCTTCTCACGGACGCAAATTTGCGTCGGATTTTTAAACGGACGCAAACACTTTCCATCGAGGTGTTTTGCGTCCCATTCGACACCGACGCAAAACTATATTTGTGTCCGTTTATTTGCCTGTTTGTGTCGGCTTTTGGCCTACGCAAAAACCCGAATTTCTTGTAGTGTTAGCCGATGCAACGTCATCATTTCATTTTAAAATTAAAATACCCGTAGAAACCCTTTTTTCCCCATTTGTTCACTTGTTTTCTTCTTCTACTGCGAAACACGTTCTTTGTCGTCACCACCACCACTTTCTCTTTCTCCTCACCACCATGTTCTCTTTTCTCCTCACCACCACTCACCATCGTGACCGTCACCTCCTCCCCTCTCTTCCTCTTCATGTGTCTCTCTTAATCTCTTTTCTATGTCCTCTCCCCAAACCTCGAATCCCATCTTCCCTTCATGTCTTCCCTCCATTGCACTTGACTGCGGCTCAAGGCTTCACCACTGCGCCCTCACGCTCTCAGTCACACCACTGTCAATTGCTTCTACTTCTGGCCCGTTCTCCGTGCTTTGCATTTTTTGTTGTAAGTGTTTTTTCCCTTTCTCTTCAATTAGGTCACTCTTCCAATTACACTTCTTCAAATTGCAAATACTATTGCATGATTGAATTAGGGTATGAGGAAGTTTATTTGGGCACTTGGAATTTGATTTAGGGTTAATTTTGGAATTAAAAAATGCTATAACATGATTGAGTAGGTTTCTGTAGCTTAGGGTATGAGTATGTTTATTTGGGTATTTAAAATTCCACTTTTTCCAATTCCACTTTCGGTTAATTTAATTATTGTGATTTAACATTAGGATATGAGTATGCTTATTATATTTGTGCCTTTGGCATCTGTTGAATAAAAGAGAAAGCCAGGAGGAAGAGGCGCGTCTTGAATATCAGACAATGCAAGAGGATGTAAAACCTGCAAAAGAGTAACAGACGAAGAACTAGACTCGAACTCAGAAGAAGGGGAAGACCCAAAGAAAGGAGTGGACTCAAAAAATGTTACATCAGTAGAGATAACATAACGACGTATAGTCGGTGAGTAACATTTATAACCCTTTTGAGAGCGAGTGTAGCCTAGAAAAAAAATTTTGTGAGACCGCATGAAAAGTTTATCGATACCTTGACCGAGGTTATGAACAAAACAAGTTGACCCAAAGACACGCAGAGGTAAAGAATATAAGGGCTCATGAGGAAAAAAATTGAATAAGGTAACTTGTTGTCAAGAGTGGAAGAGGGCTTGCGATTGATGAGATAGCAAGTCGTAAGAACTGCATCACCCCAAAAATGATGAGGAACATTATCGTGAAGCAAAAGGGTTCGAGTAGTTTCAACCAGATGTCTGTTCTTTCTTTCCGCTACACCATTTTGTTGAGGGGTATGCAGACACAATGTTTGGTGCAAAATTCTATGTGAGGTGATAAATTCTTGAAAAGTTCGGGACAAATACTCATGAGCATCATCACTGTGTAAATTTCTAATAGAAACACCAAACTGATTCTTTATTTCATTGTAAAAGGTTTGAAAAATGGGAAACAACTCAGAATGATTTTTCATTTAAAATATCTAGGTGCAACGTGAAAAATCATCAATAAAAGTGACAAAGTATTGATGACCCAAAGTGGACACAGTAGGACAAGGACCCCATACATCAAAATGGATAAGAGTAAATGGAGACGTAGCTTTTGAACATCGACTATGTTTACCAAGTTGACATGATTCACAAGACAATGTGGATAATTTAGAGAGATTGGGTACCATGTGTTGTAGCTTTTGAACAATCGGATAACCTAATTGAGCATGAATCACAAGAGGTGAAGTAGTCACCAGACTAGCATATGCAGGGGGTTGAAGCCTGTATAGTCCATGTGACTCATGTCTGATGCCAAAAATCCATCCCGAACTCCGGTCTTGTAAGAAAAAAGAATCTTCGGTAAAAGAGATAACACATTTAAGAGAACGGGTAAGACGACTGATAGAAAGCAAGTTAAAAGGTGACCTCGGAATATAAAGAGCATTATCAACCGAAATAGAAGGAAGAGGATGAACAACACCAACTCCGCAGGATTGTGTATGGGACCCATTGGCCATAGTAACGGAAGGCAAATGACCAGCAATTGATAGGGTAGAGAAAAGAGACTCAATACCCGTAATATGGTTTGTGGCTCCAGAATGAAGGACCCATGAACTAGAGTATGCAGAGTTAGTCATCCGAGCAAATGAATTACCCGCGTGCACAACAGAGGCAATAGGATTGGAGGCTTGACATTCCTTGTACCATTGAATGTAGTCATGTAGCTAGGTGCTAGAGTGAAAGCGGAAAAATGTTGAAAAAAGAAAGGATCAGCCTTCCTGGAAGTCAAACACACCATGGACAGCTCGAGAACGGGGCAAAATAGGTCGACACAATGCTCAAATAACCAAACAGCAGCAAAATAGCACTTTGTGAACAGTACTGTGAACAGTTACATGTAACAGTGCCGTGAATAGTTCATAAAATGGTCATGTGAACAGTGCACAAAATAGTGATGTGAATAGTGCAAGAAATAGTATTGACAGTGCGCGAAACAGTAAGAGCAGAAAAACCATACTAAATAACCGACAAAAATTGAGAAAAACAGTCTCAATTTTCAATATATATATATATATATATATATACACACACCAACGGACAGTAGGAAAAACATAGATTAGTGTTGCCTCTCGTTAGGCTATAGATAGCATGTTGAATAAGAAAGAAAGGGAGACAAATAGGATGAATTCCGTGTGTGTTGAGAGACACTGTGAATGTTTATTTATAATATAAAAAATAGAATCATTACAATAATTACAATGAATCAAATGTAATAATAACTGCGATCCTATAATTATGTCTATAATTCTAACAGCCTAATGTATATAATTACACAATCAACACATGATTCTATTTACATAAATGGAGAGATTCTAACAGCATCTATATGTTAATATAATTTCATCTATATTGTGATTTAGCAATAGAGTTTGAGTATGTATTGCACCGAAGGCGGAATAGTTTGTTATGTAGTTATTTTTAACATATGACAAATTCAATTGAATTGGAATTGACGGTACATAATTGGATTGTGTTAAATGTAATTACTAGTTTTGACTTGGAGCTGCGAGTTGGAGTGTTCACTACAGCTAAATTTGTCTTTAGCTGTTATCATTTAATGGCCATAATCTAAATGCCCGTATATACATTTTAAAAAAACATTTATTTAGTGATTAATAGGGATTAGCCATTAATACTTAGTTTAACCTCGACCATTTTTTTATTCTTAACATATTTTAACATTGCGTGAAAATAGAGGAGTACTCTTTCAAGTTCAAGTTTACATTTTTCTCTAATTTCCAAATTTGCATTGATCTTCTTCCTCTTCATATCTTCAATCCTTTTCTTGTGTGATGAATCCTCGTTTTCTTTAGTGTTCATGGCAATGGTGGATTCTACAACGAAGTTCAGCGTGCTACATTATGAGATTGATGATGTTTTAGGTTTTGTCGGTAAGATCGATAAACCTATTTTAGGTTAATTTCTGATATGATTCCATCCTCAAATCTTGATGTATTGTTACAAATTTGAATCTTTGATTCTGCTTGCAGCTATTCTTTGCTAATTTCAATCATTTTTTCAAATGGTCAATGTTGCTATTTGATTTTGGATATTGGTTAAAGGAAGAGTGAAATCGAGATCAGTTGTTGTCGTCTTCTCTAAATGGCTCACTGTTTCCATCATAGTGTGTTCCAGTCACGACGTTTCTAGTTCTTGTACCAACTACTGCCGGTGGCAAAAGTCACTACAGGGGAGGAGTTTCAACTTAAGTTGTTGCTGCTAGTATTTCTAGTAAGGTTAAAGGTAGTGTTTTTAGGTGAATTCTTAAATTGTAGATGAATCCATGTGCTTGGTTTTCTTTTCACTCACTCTCTCTGCTTTGGTAGCTAGCTAGGTTCTTCTTGAGACACTTACAAGTTTAATTGATGAGATATACAACTTACTATACTAATGATTTCCACAACAGTTAAAAGAAGAGTGAAATTGAGGGCAGGTATGTGACAATAACAAATTGTTTCAATTGATGCTTTCCTGCTTATTTCATATCATTAATGCCTCTGGTTTTTTTGTACATGTTATTTTGAGATTGAAAATTTGGAAGAAAATATATGATGATCATCTTATGTCAGGATAGGGATTATGTTTGTGTTTCTCATTGTGCTTCTTGATAGCATGACAGATGATGAACTCATCACATTCTTCTTAGCACCCCTAGATTTGTATTATGATAGCATGTGTTTTAGTATGGCGTAATAGTCTTCCATAATTTTTTCAATATAGATTGGTCTATTTTTAGGAATCTAACCATAAATTTTTCATAACAATATACAAAAGTTTTTAGAACAAGGTTAGGGATATGCAGATAGAAAAATTTCAACTTATGGTTAGTATTCCTTGTTCAGCTAAATTGAAATTTTTGTATTATTTGCTATCTTATGTACTAAAAAGGATTCATTGTTAGTTTATAAACATGGGAAATATCGTATTTATTTTCAAGATAATTACCTTCAACGAACATATAATTTCAATTTTCTGAATGAAGCTTTTATATATATTTCCTTTCAATCTTAACAGCACTCAAACAATGCATGATTGGTGCTATACATTCCAATGAGAGAAAAATTGAAAGCTATCCCAAAGGAAACACATTCTACTATAACCTTAGGTGCTAATTCAGCTCCAAGGTTAATTCCTTAATCAGACAATGTAGTTTTCATAGGTTTCTATATTCGTATGACTTATGAACCTCCCCCCCAAAAAAAACAACTGTAGCTTTTACTTTTACATTTTTAATCTTGAATTTTGTATTAAAATTCATTCATTTGGCCTATAAATTTACCAATTGATATTACTCATACTGGCTACAAATTGATATGACTCATACTGGTAAAAAATTAGTTTATGTATTTTGTTGCTAGGTATATAGGTAACTTTTCATTTGTGATTTATGCGTAAAGACAAATTAAATTTCCCTATAGCTTCATAATTGATTTAATTACGCAATTTGTAGAGCATACATGCCACGATTTAAGTATTGTTTAGAGTAGCGATGAAGTCATGCTTTTGGATAATGAAGCTCTATCTAGTATCTGTTTCCTAGCCCTTAAGCTCACCACTCCAAATTTTAAGTTCATCAAACCTTTAACGTTATATTTTTTTTATGTTGTTTTTTCGTTATGTATATAGGATTAGGATCAAATGACACCAATTCTTACACCAATCCATAACGATAGATCAAAGTTATTTTTTCATGAAACCTACCATTGGATTGAAACCACTTATCGTATAGATCATGTATACAAAATTTGATATCAATCCGAGATCGTTTAGTACTTCATCAACGTACTAAAAAATTAACGTAAAATATAATTTAAAAAATCGTGAAAATAACAAGTTTGTTGATGAAGTATTAAACGATCTTGGATTGATGTCAAATTTTGTACACATGATTTATACGATAAGTAGTTTCAATCAAACGGTAAATTTCATTAAAAAAAACTCCAAACTATATTTTACGTTAATTTTTTTAGTACTTTGATGAAGTACTAAACGATTTCGGATTGATTTTGGAATTTTGTAAACAAGATCTATAAGATGATTAATTTCAATCTAATGGTGGATTTCGTGAAAAGTAACTTAGACAAAATGTTAAAAAGAGGTGTAAAAATTGGTGTGAATCTAAATGGTATCAATGGATCATAACCCTATATATATATATATATAAGATTTCTACCTGTGCGATGCACGGAATAAGTTTGTTCATGTTTATTTTGAAAATATCATATGAAAGATTTTCAAGATTGAAATTCGAGTTAGATTTAATATTTGAATATATATTGTCATCAAATAATTTAATAGAATTGTACATTACTGAATTAACTATATTGCTCATAAAAATCAATCCCAATATAACAATTAAACTTAATTTATCTAGCAATATAAAAGTGTGATGTATGAAATAAGTTTCCTATTTAAAGATTAAATTATACATTTATAAACAATTATATGTTCATCAATATAAAAAATTAAAAATATTATAAAATTATATTTCTTTCCATTTGTCAATAAATTATGACATACTCTAAATATAATTATTTAATGTAAAATATAAAATTATGATTCTTATGATAGTATTCCATTTAACTAATACTTTGTTTAGCAATGCATATGTGCAATCTTTTATCGTCTGCTTTATTAACTTACCAATGGAAATAACTTAGACATTAAGAACTTGAACGTATCAATATTATCTTGACATCCAAAATCATTATCATAAGAGCATACAAAATCAAAGCTAAGATATGTTCTCTCCTTTTATGGTATGCTTACCAATAGGTTAATTGCAAATAATGGATGCATAATTGAGAAATAATAATGGAAACTTTTAAAATCACAACAAAAATTCAATCAACAACATAATGGTTTCGATTACAAAAGAATACACCAAAAAATATTTTATCATTCGTGACAGGAGGATACATATGCTCCCACACAACATCACCAAAGCTCACATCATGAACTATTATAACAATGAAAAGTGAACAACATTAGTCTCCCCATTTTTCATATAAAGGTTGGTTGAGATTCAACAATAATTTAATTCATCAAACTGATTGTGTTGCCTTAAAATTTTAGAATTGAAAATGTCATTATTATAACAGAGCAATTTATTGACCATAAAATCATATTAATTAATCTCACTTAATGACTTAGTATCAAATGCACAAGCATAACTAATCCACGTCAGACTGAAATATCAATTTATTTTATCATCAATTCAACACTCATGCTACTCCCCAGGGTTATAATCACCTTTGCATCACATTTGTTCCAAAATTTTGTGTCTCAATATCATCACTTCTTAAATTTACAATCTCACTTTTTAGAATTATGACAACAACTAATCTTTTCTCTAACCTTAAGTATTCTTACCATCAAAATAAATTGCATTAGAAACACTAAGGTGCTTATCACCTACACTTGCACAATACTTCATTTGCAATCTCATGCCCGGACGTATGAAGAAATCTATATAAGTAATATTGTTAATTGATTGTTATATAGAAAATTAATTTATGATGTTGTAAATAATTGATTACGTAAATAAACTTGAAATTCATATTAAATAAAATGTTTACATGATAATTTAATATGAAATTGTAATAAAAGCCTTATGAAGGAAAAAAAAACACATCACTTATTCTATAGAATAATTTTTCAAACAAAACTAATTATAATTCACTTTCATCAATTAAATTGAAGAAAATAATTTTAGGTGAACATGAAAAAGTGTTTTAATTATTACATGTTATTTTTTAAAAAAATAATATAAATGAAGAAATAAGAAAACATATAAATTAGTTTTTATCTTAGTAAAAATTTAGAAAACAAATATGATTTTGTTAAATATATTTATTAGGAGATACTACTCTGGTCCTAAATATAAATCACATTCTAAAAGAATTCTTTGGTCTTAAATATAAGTCACTAACTAACTTATAATAAATAATTTTCCCTTCTATCCTTCTACAATTTTCAAAGATTCAATTAATAATGGAGAGAGAAAGATACTAGAATAAGAGAGAAGAGTTATTGATGGAATAAAAACATTTATGAACACATTTATTAAGGGGTATAGTTGGAAAAATTTTATTTTCTTAGACAAACTTAATGAGTTAACTTCTATTCGTTGATTCCGATGATTTGGTTAGAAGTGACTTATATTTAAAACCAAAGAATTTTTTAAAAATAAAATGACTTATAGCTAAGATCTGAGGGAGTAACAAATATCAAGTTGAAATGGAGATATAAACGTTGTCTAAGCACTGTATAACAAAAGTAAACACATAATCAGATAGATAAGACAATGATCCTAAACTGTATTAGGCCGCACAACATTTATAATTATCCCCAAATCAAAATATGCACTGTATCAACTACAAAACAATGCATTAATTGAATTTTAGAATTATGGGAAAACACTGAGCATCATCATTATACTCCATTTATAATCAACCATGTGTTCAGTGCAAACTAAAGGTTATTGGAAACAGAAATGTTAAATATCTCTAATGTGTAATGGTATTAATAGATGAGAAAGCGTATCCAATTTAAGTCTCTCCATAAATAATATAAAAATATTAGTAAAACTAACTTTTGATTGATTCACGTAAATACTAAGTTGTTTTCAATTATTTATTATACCTTTATACTATAAAAATATTATCAACCAAAATAATCTTCAATTGATTTTCATTAATTATTCCTCTACACTATGAAGAATTACCAACTTAAAGTACTTGTGAAGAATTGAATAAAGAGAGTAAGTTTTAAATGAATTTAATAAGGTGATTTTAAGGTAGGAAAAAAAATTAAGGATCATATAATCACTTTATTAAAAATGAAAAATATGGGGTATTTTTACAAAGTATGTAATATTTCTAAAAAATCCACTCTTTCTAAAAATACCTCATATTTTCCATTTTTAGTAAAGTAACCACTTGGTTTCAATTTTTTTTTGCCCCACCTTAAAACTACTCTCGAAGATAATAAATTTCTTGGTACAAAAAATATAACATCTGATTTTTTTAAATGAATACACTATCTAAATCTAATTACTTATTCCTCTATAATACTCAATTGATTTTAACGTAGTTGATAATGATGAAAGCATTTTTCTTTTCCGTTACAAATGATGAAAGAATTTAATTTTTATATAAATAAAATTACCGCTTTATTTTATTTAAAAAGTCACTAACTTTCGGTATTGACACTGATGGTATTTCCAATTTTCTATGGGCACCTAATGATCTTGGTACAACTATTTTATGAAACTGTATATATTCAGTTAAGGAAAGACAGAAAACAGAATTGAAAAATTGTTGAAAACAATGGTGAGTCTAAGATGAGAGGGTAGAGTTTTAAAATCCAACCACAAATACCATGAATTTAGAAGTGAATAACATTTGTATATAACAATGACTCTTTTTATTAACACCACCACTCCTTTTAATAACAATAACATTTCATAATTTTAGAATTTTATAACACCACCACTCCTTTTATTAAAAACAAACCAATGAGTTTTGCAAGAAAATAAAATTGAATCAACGAAGTGAGGAAATAAGAGGAACACTTTGTAACAGTTAGAATGAAGAAATAAGAGGAAGAAAGAAGCAAGTCTAAGACAAAAACACATTAGCATTAACCTTATCCATGTCTGTTATCTAAGCTCACAACTTCTCTGTCAAAATCCCCAAACCATCACGACCGACCTTCACCAAGAAGCGAATTTCATCCCGCCACAGCAACCTTGTCCAAATGCGACCCTCAAATCAGCAATCCAGAGCCGCCATCACCAAATGAAGATGCACCGCCCGTTTGCATGCCCCTGTTGAACGGGAAAGATAAAAGGAAGGGAAAGAAAAGGAGAAGGAGCCAAAGGGATTTTTCATTTCAACCATCTTATTTTTTTGACTGTGTTGTTTAATTAAATTAATGGAAATGAAACGTTAGATTTATTTTACAGTTTAGAAACCAAAAGGGCCTCCTTTATTTATATTTGACAAAGAGTGGTTGGCAAGATAGAACTTTATAGGAACTCAAAAAAATTATCAAATTATAGTCAGTTATTATACATAGGTAAGTTTTCACATAAACGCATACATTGGGAAGAAAATTCAATCAACCAACTACAATATTGAATTAAATAAGTACCGTCAGTATACATGCTCATAAATCAATGTATGAAGTACGCATGCATAACAATCTGATCTGCATGGAAATCTCCATTTACTACAAATTTTGGAGGCAATTTTCCCTCCCAAACTTGACTCCTTATATATATATATATATATATATATATATGCTCAAATGTACCTTTTGGTCTTGTTTCTCTTATAAAGGTTTCATTTTGTCCAGTCCATCAACTCCATCACCCGATTACAAGATAATTTGACTCTGTTCTTATTAGCGTTCATGTGTATGTTATGGTTTTCTGGGCTATAAGATAAATGGCGCGATTTGACTCTGTTCTTATTAGGTCAATTCTGTTAACGGGGGTGACGGGGTTGGACAAAAATGAAACGTTTATAAGAGATACAGGACCAAAAGGTGCATTTGGCCTATATATATATAGAGTCAAGATCCATTGACACCAATTAGTTTTACACCAACTCTTACACCAATTAGAAACCATACGTCGAAGTTTTATTTACGAAACCCACCGTTGGATTGAAACTACTTATCGTATAGATCATGTGTACAAAATTTCACATCAATCTGAGATCGTTTAGTACTCCATCAACGTACTAAAAAAGTAACGTAAAATATAGTTTTAAAATAATAAAAATAACAAGTGTTTTGATGGAGTACTAAACGATTTCGGATTGATGTGAAATTTTGTATGATAAGTACTTTCAATCCAACGGTGGGTTTTGTGAAAATAAACTTCGACGTATGATTTCTAATTGGTGTAAGAGTTGGTGTAAAACTAATTGGTGTCAATGGATCTTGACTCATATATATATATATATATATATATATATATACGAACCAATTCAATAGTAGTATATCAAAGCAGAGGCAACTAGAACATGATTACAAACATCAAGAAAAAAATTAAACTGAATATCACTAGGGAAAGTGGCACTGAAAAGCAAAGTCTGTCTAACACCAGGTGGACGCATATGCATCTACTGAACAATCTTACGAATCTGATGCTCAAACCCCATGTCTAACATACGATCAGCTTCATCCAAAGCAAGATATTCGATCTTAGTTAAAGAAACCCTTTCTCTCTCAATGATATCCACTAACCTCCCAGGAGTAGCAACCAATATATCAACACCTTTCTCCAAGTTCCTCAGCTGTTTCCCATTCAATTTCAAACAATCAATTGCAATCAACATCAAAACTATCAACATCCAATTGTTGCTACTTTTCTTCTCTGCATTTTCAACTAAGGACAAAATAAAACAGAAAATTGCCAGCAAATTATTTGAGCACTTAACTATTCCTACTCACTTAACTAGCTTAATCATTCATAAACAGTAACTCTCAAAGAAGGTAAAAAACCATAAAAAATATGCCAAAAACTCCATATTAGTCATCAAGACATATATAGGTGTTACTGTTTAAAAAACCAAGCAAAAAGAATTACATAAGAGTGGTACAGTGGTCCAAATAAAGAGTAAGAAACTGCAAATACTTCTTTTCAATCCCCTAAAATCATCAACAAACAAAGAAAAAACCAAGGTACAAATTTACTAATACTATGAGATGCTAAACTACTCATAGCCCTTGTTAAGGTAAAAGGCATAAGCTGCAAGTGCAGGTCTTGTATGTCAAAAAAATAGCACAGGTCTGATATATATTTGTTCTTGTAGTAGTTCAATTTTTAAGAATGTCAATAATGTTCAGCAAGCTTGATAATTACTTATGATTCACATTTAACCAATAATCCTCTAAAAAGCACCAAATTAAAAGGGGTTTTTGGGAGGCTCTAAGGATAACATGGAGAAAATAGTAAAGAGTGTCTAACCAAATATGCACAGAATACTCACCTCTAAGCAATAGTAACCTTCAAAATAACAAACTACCACACCACCTTTACAGAGCTCGAAACTAGGGCCATACCAAAACTAAAACTACTATGAGAAAACAAGGCACTCACTATCTAATTAATTCAAACTTTCATTATAACACAGGTACTAACTCATGCTTGTAGACACCTCACACTCACTCTTTACTTACTTCCACCCACTTGCACACTTCTCTTATAGACTCTCATGGTCTCATCACACTCACTCAATCTTTGCTTATTTGCACACTTAACTTCCAAGCACACAACTATACATTTCAGTTTTATGCTTGTCAAAATCCAATGTAAATTTCGAGAAAAAAAAAGGCACTGATTATTGATATAAACACTCTCACTTTGTGGCTGCTTGGAAGTTTGGTTTGGATATATAACAAACTTTTTGTTAAAGTAATTTTTTCTTGAGTAAATAACACAAACCACCTTTGTTTATGCAAAAAAACTTGTGCAACTTTGTGCAACTTTTCAAGATGTTTTTCAAACATTTAATGCATGACTTAATGAAACTTTTTGGGCTTAATTCAATGCAAACAATCATCAAGAGAAGCATTAGGGAAACATACCTAATTACATGCAAAAACACAACCTAAGCTTTTCTAAAACAATCATTTCAAACAAGCTTCTTGAGTTGCATCTTCTTGAATGCTTGATCTTCTCTTGAATCTTCTCATAATCATTATTTGTCTTCATCAAAACATAGGCTTCAAAGGACAAGTTTGACAGCAACTTGTTCAACACTTCTAATGTTAAATCAGCACATCAGTTTCATCTTGTTGATAATAATATATAATAAAAAATAAAAAATTACATAATTGATAGTTGATAACCAAATCTGACCGTCCAATAAAACTTGCACCAGTGCCACAATTTTTTGCCTTCACATGGTTAGTGCAACCCAACGTTTTTCAGTTCTATCTTTATGACTTTTGTCACGTGACCACCTAATGTGTAAAAGAAATTCAAATTCAAAATGGATAATGCACTTTATTCAAATTTGAATTCGAACCTCAACTTGTGTAGTACGACACTACGACCACACAACACAAGGTATGCGTTCGTCATTATACATTTTTTTCAAATGCATGCACCGTAATAAATTAAAGGAAATTTATATTACTCTTTCAGTTTTTAAATTTTTTGATGAATACTCTTTAGTTCTTTTTTATCTATTCCAGAGAGAAAAAATATTTTGTTTTTATTTACATGTACACTAATCTTTTTAATGTAATATTAATTGTATTATATTTAATCAATATTCTACCTAATCAATTAACAAAAAAGACTAAAATGGGTACTTCATCTAATAGTGTCAGGGGTTAGACTTTGGTAGGAGGACTACGGTTTGATCCCCCGCAAGACCCTTTGGGGGGAGCGCAAAACCTTAACCCCAGGATCAGCTTCGAACCGGATTACTCAGCCCAGTGGACTCGGTACCTGTGGATTCAATTAAAAAAAAAACAAAAGAGAGACAAAAAAATTCTTCTTCTCTTCCTTTCCCCTGTTCTTGTGCTCATCATTTCCCCTTTCCCCTGTTCTTGTTCTCTGGTTCATCGCGTTCTCTGATTCATCGCGTTCTCTAGTTCATTGCCCATTCTGAATTAGAAGATCTCAGTGTTCTGCAGTGGTTCTTGGCTTCTCCCCTCACTTGCAAGAAGGTTCCTTCTCTCCCTTTCATTTTTCCCCTTCTCGCTTTATCTTCGCAATTTCGCCTTCCATTTCCATTTTTTGTTTCTCTAGGTTGTTTAATTACCTGTTTTGATGCAGTTTCCACTTTGTATTTTGAGTTGAGGGAGCTGAATGTGAGTATAAGCATAACGAAATTGCGAGGCTTAACCCAAGGGATTGCTAGCTGGTACTGGTTACAAGGAGTTGCCTCAATTCAACATGTGCTTTTAGACACCCAGTTAGAAGCACAGTCCAGCCCTGTAAAAGCACAGCCTAGCCCTGTAAAAGCTCAGTCCAGCCCTGTAAAAGCTCAGTCCTCCTCGCACCTAGTTAAAATGTTTTTTCAATTTTTTGTATCCAGATTAAATGAATTGGGTTTTTCTAAATCAGTTTTTTAAAAGTGGGTTAAATTAAGACTAGTTTAATTAATTTGGTTTTTTTTGGTTTAAAATAATTTGGTTTATGGTTTAAATTTGGATTTTTTTTAAGAACCGGTTTTTTTTGCACACCCCTACACAAAAGGGGGGAATAATCAAAATTACTGCCAAAGAACAAACCACATAAGGAATTAACAAATGATAATTCTATGCAACGCATGCTTGTTTTCTAGCTCCTTAAATCTCCCCTGTTTACTCTATTCCTAAACTACAGAAAATTAGAAATCTTACATAACAAAACACATGCCTCTCCTAATCCAATTGAACTAGTTCAAACAGAGTGGGGTCCAAAAAGAGGAAACAAAGAACAATGGAAGAAAAATTTGCTAACTACAAGTCTAAAACCATGAGGGATTCGAAAATGAAAGCAAAAATAGGATTGAAAATAAAAATTCTGTTTCTGTTTAAAAAAAAAAAAAAACCTTATTCGCATCCATTTTCGAAGTCATTGACACGAGGAACTGAATTTGGTTGAGATGACTATAACAAATCCTTATTCGCATTGATATTTCTTTGCAAGAACTGAGTTTCGAAGTCAGTGATCATATGCATCACAATTCCAACTTAAAGTGAATTTTCAATTGTCTATTCAACAAGTTCGAATTCAATGAATGGAATCACAATAACTTAAATTCACAATTTGAATTCATCGAAATTAGAGCAACTGAGATGCAATGAACACTTAAGTACACAAACCAACATCCAATTCATACAATAAAAATGATCAGAATACAATCAAAGCAAACAAGTCCCTGCAAAGAAAACAGAGCCATAATCCTCAGTACAGGAGCATCTACCCTAGGGTTCCAATTTAATCATAGTTCACATTTCAGTGCATAAGAAGGTCAACTAATTGAATGGAAGTTGCACAATTGAAGCTCAAAACCCACGATTTCTCACTTTGTGCACATGGGGTTTATGATCTTCACATATTCTCAATGAAATTTTGTAAGTTACAATCAAAACCCATCACAACTAGAATCAAAATTTGAAACCAAATCACTACTCTAATCTTGCGTTATCAGAACAACACACTTGATTTTCCTTTCCCTGAGTTCAGAATGAAACCAAAAAAACGCAAATCAACAACACAATAATTAAAATGAAATAAAAATGAAAGCTTGAAGAAAAGGGTGAAACACAAGGATAAGAACCTGGTTGAAAATCAAGGAAAGCCTTTCAGCCATTTCTGAATTCTTCAAATTTGCAGGTATTTTGTGCTTTTTGAATAGGGACTGTAGCTTCTTCCTTTTCATACCATGAAAGTCCATGTCTTGTAAGGATGAGTTTTTCTTTTTTCAGAGGAAAATGAAATGACGAAGATGATAAGCAAACGTGTGCAGTTGAAACTGTAATACTGGTGTGTTTGGATTTCAGAATTCTTATTTTATAAGTAGTTGTTCAAATTTGAGATTTTCCCGCTACTAGTGTACATTTCAGTTCAACTCGGATAATACGAACTTTCCAGTAATTGTAGTAATTAATGAGAGAAAATTATACATAAATATTACTATTATGGTTTTTTTCAAAAAAAAAAACAGATTTTTTTATAATATTTTTTTGTCTCTCTTTTGTTTTTTTTAATTGAATCCACAGGTATCCGAGTCCACTGGGCTGAGTAATCCGGTTCGAAGCTGATCCTGGGGTTAAGGTTTTGCGCTCCCCCCAAAGGGTCTTGCGGGGGATCAAATCGTAGTCCTCCTACCAAAGTCTAACTCCTGACACTATTAGATGAAGTACCCATTTTAGTATTTTTTGTTAATTGATTAGGTAGAATATTGATTAAATATAATACAATTAATATTATATTAAAAAGATTAGTGTACACGTAAATAAAAACAAAATATTTTTTCTCTCTGGAATAGATAAAAAAGAACTAAAGAGTATTCATCAAAAAATTTAAAAACTGAAAGAGTAATATAAATTTCCTTTAATTTCTTACGGTGCATGCATTTGAAAAAAATGTATAATGACGAACGCATACCTTGTGTTGTGTGGTCGTAGCGTCGTACTACACAAGTTGAGGTTCAAATTCAAATTTGAATAAAGTGCATTATCCATTTTGAATTTGAACTTCTTTTACACATTAGGTGGTCACGTGACAAAAGTCATAAAGATAGAACTGAAAAACGTTGGATTGCACTAACCATGTGAAGGCAAAAAATTGTGGCACTGGTGCAAGTTTTATTGGACGGTCAGATTTGGTTATCAACTATCAATTATGCAATTTTTATTTTTTATTATATATGATTATCAACAAGATGAAACTGATGTGCTGATTTAACATTAGAAGTGTTGAACAAGTTGCTGTCAAACTTGTCCTTTGAAGCTCGTCATATTAAATAAATCAGAAGGTAAATAAAAAACTTCTGCTTTTTTCTTTTCCTTTTTTATGAATATTAATGCCGAATGCATTCGTACATCTCTAAATTCCCGTTTACTCTAGCTGCTGAAATTATAGGTTCCTTAGTTTATTTTTTAGATAATCAACACAGGGATTGATTATTTTTATATAAAATTATAACGTAGTTTCGTCCTCTTTGAGACCAATTCTTCTACGAATAATTGTGTTTTTTATTTACGCGTTTTTTTATTCCTATCATCGTCATATTTGATTATTTTTCTAAATTTTTATTAGAAGTTCACACATGATTAAAACACTATAAAATTGGTTCCTCAAATATTAAAAAGAGAATCAACAATCCTTATAGCCAATTGTGTTTTTTTATTTACCTTCTAATTTATTTCATATGAAGAGATTTATTACTATCATATAAAAAAAAATGGAAGTTTTGGAATGTCTCCACATTTGCACTGCTACTATAAATTTAGAAAAATATGAATGTGAAAATGATAGTAATAAATCTCTTCATATTAAATAATTTTGAAGGCAAATAAAAAAAACAATTGATTATTATAAAAAAATAAACCACGCGGTCGTATGAGGAATCAACCTAAGGACCTCAATGTGGCTTCCTTGAAGCACTTGTGTTCTTATAAACGCCCAGTGTTTGATGCAGATAAGAGGCTGAAGATTGTCCAGGACTGGCTGCTCCGGAATCCAAAACTATATGAGAGCTCTAAACAGGTGGATGATATTGTTATGGTTAGGAGACTAGTCATTACTCCAACAAAAGCCTATTGTATACCACCGAAAGTTGAATTGTCCAACAGGGTTCTCAGAAGATTCAGAGATGTTTCGGATTGCTTCTTGAGAGTTACCTTCATGGATGGAGGTATGCAGATAATTAATGTGAACGCTCTTAACTTTTACATTGCTCCCATAGTGAAGGAGATAACATCAAACTCATTTTCACAGAAGACAAAAATAATTAAATGGGTGAAAACTATCATGGAGGATGGTGTATAGTGGGTTTGCGTGAGTATTTGTTGATAAAAAAAATCCTAAAGAAAACTTGCTGGCCTCACTAGACGTTACTACATTTGTTCCTAATTATAAGGTCCTAAACAAAAAAGCTATAAAAATAATAGAATATAACTGTAAGGAGAAAACTGTAATAATTTAAAATGAAAATAAAACTTCATGGCGGTAACTGTAATGGAGGTGCAAACCTCAGGGGGTAAGTGTATTATTAAAAAGTAGAGGAGATAAGTGTAATATCATAAAATCTCAGAAAGTGTTAGTGTAATTATCCGATTTTTTAACACTTGATATGATTAATTGCATAGAATAAGTTGCTACAGTTAGGGATGGCAACAGGGCGGGGCGGGGGCGGGTAGTAGTCCCCCGCTACCCGTCCCCGCGGATTTACAGGTATTCACGGGTATCCACGGGTTCTTTTATTAAATTAAAAAATTATTGAAAAATGCTAAAAAAATGAAAAAAAAACATTTAAATAACATTTATGTATTTTAATTTAGATTGAGTATTAAAAAACTACGAAAGTCGAATAAAAAAAAAATAGATGTTATAAAGATACGATTAACACTTAAACGTTATGTGTTTTCACCAAAATTAAATACTAAATGTGAAAATACTATATATTTTTACTACAATTAAAATTATAAATATATTTATTTACTTTAAATATTAGGTATCATCCTTAAAAGTTGATAAAAATCTGCTTAAAATAATATAAATATACAATATTTTTGATATTATAGCGGGTTTCGAGTACCCACGGGTATCCGCGGGTGCGGTACTAATTACCCGTCACGGGTATTACCCGCGGATATCCGCGGGCGCGGGTTTTATTGCCATCCCTAGCTACAGTAAAACCTCTTTAAGTTAATACTCGATAAATTAATTATTTCAATCTTGATTACAATAAATAAAAATGCGTTCTTTTTGAAAAACTTGAATTTCTTGATATGTAACACCAAGTGGTGGTATACTACACAGCGTGTTAAGTTTTTATTCAGTGCCAAAATCACTTATTTTTCTAAATCTAGTTGTTTTTTGCTCTGCACTCAAAATTCTTTATTTTTTCAATGTACACCACTGAGGAAATATTTAATGATGACTTTCAATTAGAAAACATTAGGGTATAAATTATCATTCAATTTTTTTTCCAATAATAATAGTTTTTGTCTTTGTTTTTTTATCATAATTATAGTAAATAGAAATTGCCCTCAACTTTATTTTTTTCTCTTGTTTATTACAGTATCTCCAGCGCCAAAATCACTAGACCTCATGAAGGAATTTTTGGTGGAGCGGTGAAATGCGTAGAGATCGGAAAGAACACCAACGGCGAAAGCACTCTGCTGGGCCGACACCGACACTAAGAGACGAAAGCTAGGGGAGCGAACGAGATTAGATACCCCAGTAGTCCTAGTTTTATTGATTTGGGGCTGGTCCTCTTGATTTTTTTGAATTCATTTTTCTTATTCCCCAATCCATTCTTAAACTAAATAGGCCGGCCCATTGAGGTATAAAATTTTCATTTAATTTTTTTCCAATAAGCTTGCTTTGCATTATGAACTCTTTTTTTTCAATACACAGTACTCCACTAGTATTTTTTTTTCAATCTTGGTTAAAATAAATAAAAATGCGTTCTTTTTGAAAAACTTGAATTTCTTGATATATAACACGGCGTGGTGTTACATAATACCGTGTGGTGGTGTACTATACTGTGTGGTGTTTTTTCGAATTCATTTTTCTTATTCCCCAATCCATTAAGTTTTTATTCAGCGCCAAAATCACTTATTTTTCTAAATCCAGTTGTTTTTTGCTCTGCACTCTAAATTCTTTATTTTTTCAATGTACACCACTGAGGAAATATTTAATGATGACTTTCAATTAGAAACATTAGAGTATAAAGGGACATAACTATACCTGCCATAAATTTTTTTTTTATATCTAACTTTTTCAATAGTTGTATATATATTTGAATTGAGATGAATCAACACAAAGTGACTTGAAAAATAGGTTGTGCTAAGTATTCAAAATAGTTATTTTTAGTCCCTTTCACTAAATACATTATCTTATCACAGATTTATTAAAAAGACCTATGAATCCTTTTTCTTTCATGTGGTTATACAACATGGCACGAAATCACAGCAAACGTCCGAATATAAAGCTTTCTTCTACGACTTTCAGGATATTTTGATAGCAACCGGTTAATCATTGCGGTGAACTCCATCATGCGGGCATCTTTGCGAAGATCATCGTTGGGTTTGCAAAGAAACGGATGCTCAAGGCCATCACTGCCTAAGAGAATTATCTGAAATGCAAAATTCTACCAGTGCATATGAGAAAACAGACAAGAGAGAGTGGCATTCAGTTGGGTTACACTGATTCAAATTCTTAAGAATAAAATTTCATTCACACCCACTATTCACTTCACACCCTCACACCCATGTATACATATCACATCATGTAATCAAATGACATTTAAAAAAGGGATGTTATGTAATTTTTTATCAATTTTTTCCAGCATTTATATATGTAATGTATACGTATACATAAACATGACAACATACCAAACAAAATTTTCAAACATATGACATCATGACATCCTATTGAAGCTGAAAAACAAGATGATATTATGTTAACATTGTATTTGTTCGATTAAGAATGTTATGATGCAAATGATGTGGGATAATATGTATATATCATACATGTTATCCCACATCATAATAAAATCATTCCTGATTCGTGCTTCAAGTTCGTTTGAAGGAGATCGATTGTGTGCGTTTCGTGTTTGGTAGCTGGCTAAGGTGTCTTCTTCAACCTAAACCAAACCTCGCTCACGGGCTCACGCTTCACTCTCATTCTGGTGCGTTTTTGCTCTTTTTTTCTTCCACCTCATTCTAGTTTGTATCAACAATCGATTGTTCCTAAACCACTTAGAATCATGTTCTATGCCTTGTGTTGGGATTTTGAGGATTTAGCAACCATGTATTGCCCACAATCTGTTTGATAAATTGTCTGATTGAGTTTCTGTGAGCTCATCATATATTTAGACCATAGTTATTAGTTATTGAATTGGTGGATATGGCACCGTGATATATTTCATATGTATCATATCCCAATGAAATTAGTAATATGAAACTGAACCTAGTTTCACCTACAGAAGTGTTAAAAATTAGTTTTTTTTTCTCGAAATTTACATTGGATTTTGACAAGCATAAAACTGAAATGTATAGTTGTGTGCTTGGAAGTTAAGTGTGCAAATAAGCAAAGATTGAGTGAGCGTGATGAGACTGTGAGAGTCTATAAGAGAAGTGTGCAAGTGTGTGGAAGTAAGTAAAGAGTGAGTGTGAGGTGTGTACAAGCATGAGTTAGTACCTGTGTTATAATGAAAGTTTGAATTAATTAGATAGTGAGTGCCTTGTTTTCTCATAGTAGTTTTAGTTTTGGTATGGCCCTAGTTTCGAGCTCTGTAAAGGTGGTGTGGTAGTTTGTTATTTTGAAGGTTACTATTGCTTAGAGGTGAGTATTCTGTGCATATTTGGTTAGACACTCTTTACTATTTTCTCCATGTTATCCTTAGAGCCTCCCAAAAACCCCTTTTAATTTGGTGCTTTTTAGAGGATTATTGGTTAAATGTGAATCATAAGTAATTATCAAGCTTGCTGAACATTATTGACATTCTTAAAAACTGAACTACTACAAGAACAAATATATATCAGACCTGCGCTATTTTTTTACATACAAGACCTGCACTTGCAGCTTATGCCTTTTACCTTAACAAGGGCTATGAGTAGTTTAGCATCTCATAGTATTAGTAAATTTGTACCTTGTTTTTTCTTTGTTTGTTGATGATTTTAGGGGATTGAAAAGAAGTATTTGCAGTTTCTTACTCTTTATTTGGACCACTGTACCACTCTTATGTAATTCTTTTTGCTTGGTTTTTTAAACAGTAACACCTATATAAGTCTCGATGACTAATATGGAGTTTTTGGCATATTTTTTATGGTTTTTTACCTTCTTTGAAACATACTGTTTATGAATGATTAAGCTAGTTAAGTGAGTAGGAATAGTTAAGTGCTCAAATAATTTGCTGGCAATTTTCTGTTTTATTTTGTCCTTAGTTGAAAATGCAGAGAAGAAAAGTAGCAACAATTGGATGTTGATAGTTTTGATGTTGATTGCAATTGATTGTTTGAAATTGAATGGGAAACAGCTGAGGAACTTGGAGAAAGGTGTTGATATATTGGTTGCTACTCCTGGGAGGTCAGTGGATATCATTGAGAGAGAAAGGGTTTCTTTAACTAAGATCAAATATATTGCTTTGGATGAAGCTGATCGTATGTTAGACATGGGGTTTGAGCATCAGATTCGTAAGATTGTTCAGCAGATGCATATGCCTCCATCTGGTGTTAGATAGACTTTGCTTTTCAGTGCCACTTTCCCTAGTGATATTCAGTTTAATTTTTTTTCTTGATGTTTGTAATCATGTTCTAGTTGCCTCTGCTCTGATATACTACTATTGAATTGGTTCGTAATATATCTCGTTAATTCGAGAGTGAAATATTTGATAACGCGATTTGTGTTTCTCATATGTTGTAGAAACTGGCATCTGACTTTTTGTCAAACTATATATTCCTGGCTGAAAATGAAATACTTTTCTTATGTAATTGTAGGAATGGCTTTTAAGGGTGCTGGAAAGTTGGACACATTAGCAAATCTTTATGAGGCATTGGATGATGATTTGAAGAATTACATCTATGGAACTATAATATCTAATGGTCCAGCCAGTTGTCTTCTCCACCTGTTGAAGGTGGGGCATAAAGATAGCGATATTCCAACCCGATTATGTGAATTATTTTTTAACAGTTATCAAATCAGTGATGAACGTCTAGATTTTTATTCTTTCCTCATCAATAACATTGAGATGAATGTCACGCTTGAAGACGTGCTTTTTTTAACTGGGTTACCCATTGATGGGAAACCCATCATCTCAGATCTTAGCCGCAAGGAGGATGCATTTTCTGTATTTGGGTCTAATAAAAAGACCCTTACTCTTACAGAATTGAAAGAAATTGCATGTGGGAAGTCGCCAAACTCGCAACCACTGAGCCAGGACCAAAAGATTTATGCTGTGCTGTTGCTGGTTATTAGTTGTATGATAACACCAACAGGGGATGGACATGTATGTCGACCTACATACATCCAATTTATTAAGAATTTGGACGAAGTCGATAATTATGCTTGGGGGGCTGCTTTACTTTCATTCCTCTACCATGGGATGAAGCATTATAAAAAACGAACCAAGAAATACTGTGATGGCAACTTGTGGGTTTTATTGGTAAGAAAATATATATTTATCACATTTTTTGTTGAGTTTTTCTTTCTTTTTTTTTTATTTTTATTTTTTTTTGATATTTTAATGAGTTGATATGTTTTTATTCCTCTTTTATAGGGTTTTCTCGTATACCACATTCCGAAAATGCGGGAAAACCTCTCAATTTGCCTCAAGCAAGTGCAGCTGCCAACACCCTTGCTGTCTTCGGTTGTGGAGGCGTTGCATAAGATAGGTCGAGACCATTATGCAACGTATGAGCAGAAAACACGTTCCATTTTGGAAAATCTCACGGACACGGTAAGGCTAAATTACTTGCATTTGCTTCTAAAATTTAAGAAAATTATCTAAATCATTTGTACTTAAATTGGTGGTGCAGGAAGAACTTCCCATTAGTTTTGACTTTTAATTATAATAACTTCTTATTATATCTTTTTTATGAAACAGGATATTGATTGGCACCCATATACTGAGGAGATGCTGCCTGCTAAGCTCCATGTCCAGATACACATTTATCACCATTGTTCTGCTTTAACTACGTGGAACATCATCTTCCACATCGTTTAGCTAGACAATTTGAGGTGTTAGAGGGGCTGAACCTGGATGAAGTGGGAGATTCTCTTGAATTCATAACTTTCAAGCATAATAAGGGGAAAATTGGCTCAAACTTTATAAAGCACTATGAAAAAGAGCTCCCAATATGGTACAGGAGGCTATTTGTAGAGCAGTGTTGCAGGACCTCTTCTAGTTCCCGCACTGATACCTCCGCCACCCAGCCAGCATCTCCATGTCGAATCGAGGTTCGTTGCCTTCCAACGCAAACCAGGGGAGCGTTCCCATTGAGGAGTTCAATCCAGGTTCGCCGCCTTCCATGTTCAATCAGGGTTCGTTTTGATTGTTTTTTGTCTTGTTTTCTGATTCCATCTTGTTGACTACCATTAAAAAGGTTTGCCACTTTCCAACCCAAGGTCGGGTAGGGTCTCTCAAATTGACTATATTAACGTGTAGGATATATAATGAATTTTTTTTTGCAGAGATATATTATGAATTTTTTTTTTACAGGAATATATTGTGGAAATCACCTATTTTGCAGGAGCATAAAAAATATTTAAGCCTTTTTTTTCACATTTTTTCCTCAATTCAACTTTTTTTTCTTTCATTTTTCCATTTATTACTCCACTTCGAAGAAAAACTTTCAAAATTTGATTTTGCATCCACAGCCTCGTTTTTTAGTTTTTACCCTTCCGCTGCCCCGCACACTATCTCACCTGGTTGCCCTGACCTCAGTGATCCCCAACCTACTTCCCTACACGTTCATCCCGTGATGGTTACCGACCTCCAGAGGCAATCAAAACTTCCACTGCTCCTAAATTCCCAAATTCAAATAGCTAGAGTCACTTTGATAACAAGAATTTCGTTCATTCATCTCCGTCATTCATCTGCGAGACTCATTCCTGATTCGTGCTTCAAGTTCGTTCGAAGGAGATCGATTGTGTGCGTTTCGTGTTTGGTAGCTGGCTAAGGTGTCTTCTTCAACCCAAACCAAACCTCGCTCACGGGCTCACGCTTCACTCTCATTCTTGTGTGTTTTTGCTCTTTTTTTCTTCCACCTCATTCTAGTTTGTATCAACAATCGATTGTTCCTAAACCATTTAGAATCATGTTCTATGCCTTGTGTTGGGATTTTGAGGATTTAGCAACCATGTAGTGCCCACAATCTGTTTGATAAATTGTCTGATTGAGTTTTTGTGAGCTCATCATATATTTAGACCATAGTTATTAGTTACTGAATTGGTGGATATGGCACCATGATATATTTCATATGTATCATATCCCAATGAAATTAGTAATATGAAACTGAACCTAGTTTCACCTACAGAAGTGTTAAAAATTAGTTTTTTTTTTTCTCGAAATTTACATTGGATTTTGACAAGCATAAAACTGAAATGTATAGTTGTGTGCTTGGAAGTTAAGTGTGCAAATAAACAAAGATTGAGTGAGTGTGATGAGACCGTGAGAGTCTATGAGAGAAGTGTGCAAGTGGGTGGAAGTAAGTAAAGAGTGAGTGTGAGGTGTGTACAAGCATGAGTTAGTACGTGTGTTATAATGAAAGTTTGAATTAATTAGATAGAGAGTGTCTTGTTTTCTCATAGTAGTTTTAGTTTTGGTATGGCCCTAGTTTCGAGCTCTGTAATAAACAATATACTTTACTTACTATAACTATATTGAACTTCCGTTTTTTTATTTATATGATAGTAATAAATCTCTTCATATGAAATAAATTAGAAGGTAAATAAAAAAACACAATTGGCTTTAAGGATTGTTGATTCTCTTTTTAATATTTGAGGAACCAATTTTATAGTGTTTTAATCATGTGTGAACTTCTAATAAAAATTTAGAAAAATAATCAAATATGACGATTATAGGAATAAAAAAACGCATAAATAAAAAACAAAATTATTCGTAGAAGAATTGGTCTCAAAGAGGACGAAACTACGTTATAATTTTATATAAAAATAATCAATCCCTGTGTTGATTATCTAAAAAATAAACTAAGGAACCTATAATTTCAGCAGCTAGAGTAAACGGGAATTTAGAGATGTACGAATGCATTCGGAATTAATATTCGTACAAAAGGAAAAGAAAGAAGCGGAAGTTTTTTATTTACCTTCTGATTTATTTAATATGACGAGATTTATTACTATCATTTTCACATTTGATTATTTTTCTAAATTTATAGTAGCAGTTCAAATGCGGAGACATGTCTGAAGAGAATCTTCACGTTTGATTATATTTCTGAATTTTTAGTAGCAGTTCACATATGATTCAAACGCCCTCAAATATAAAAAAAGAGAATCTTTCCTTAATCCTAATTCAACTTAACACCGCGCGGTGTTATATAAGACTGCGTGGTGTTACATAAGACCGCGTGGTGTTTATATTTTTTAATAATAATCAATTATTTTTTTATTTGCCTTCAAAATTATTTAATAATGCAAGGAATCCAGCCTTTCATTCCAGGACAAACCACATAGGAGTTCAATATTACTTCGTTAGAGACGTGGTAGAAGAACGGACTGTGAACTTGCAAAAGATTCACACACAAGACAACCTGACAGATGTAACGACAAAGCCGATTAGTGCAAATAAGTTAGCATGGAGTAGGTCCTCATACGACCGCGTGGTTTTTTTTTTTTATAATAATCAATTGTTTTTTTTATTTGCCTTCAAAATTATTTAATATGAAGAGATTTATTACTATCATTTTCACATTCATATTTTTCTAAATTTATAGTAGCAGTGCAAATATGGAGACATTCCAAAACTTCCGTTTTTTTATTTATATGATAGTAATAAATCTCTTCATATGAAATAAATTAGAAGGTAAATAAAAAAACACAATTGGCTTTAAGGATTGTTGATTCTCTTTTTAATATTTGAGGAACCAATTTTATAGTGTTTTAATCATGTGTGAACTTCTAATAAAAATTTAGAAAAATAATCAAATATGACGATGATAGGAATAAAAAAACACGTAAATAAAAAACACAATTATTCATAAAAGAATTGGTCTCAAAGAGGACGAAACTACGTTATAATTTTATATAAAAATAATCAATCCCTGTGTTGATTATCTAAAAAATAAACTAAGGAACCTATAATTTCAGCAGCTAGAGTAAACGGGAATTTAGAGATGTACAAATGCATTCGGCAATAATATTCGTAAAAAAGGAAAAGAAAATATTTAAATGTCATTTGATTACATGATGTGATATGTATACATGGGGGTGAGGGTGTGAAGTGAATAGTGGGTGTGAATGAAATTTTATTCTTAAGAATTTGAATCAGTGTAACCCAACTGAATGCCACTCTCTCTTGTCTGTTTTCTGATATGCACTGGTAGATGTTTTTGCATTTCAGATAATTCTCTTAGGCAGTGATGGCCTTGAGCATCCGTTTCTTTGCAAACCCAACGATGATCTCCGCAAAGATGCCCGCATGATGGAGTTCACCGCAATGATTAACCGGTTGCTATCAAAATATCCTGAAAGTCGTAGAAGAAAGCTTTATATTCGGACGTTTGCTGTGATTTCGTGCCATGTTGTATAACCACATGAAAGAAAAAGGATTCATAGGTCTTTTTAATAAATCTGTGATAAGATAATGTATTTAGTGTAAGGGACTAAAAATAACTATTTTGAATACATAGCACAACATATTTTTCAAGTCACTTTGTGTTGATTCATCTCAATTCAAATATATATACAACTATTGAAAAAGTTAGATATAAAAAAAAAATTTATGGCAGGTATAGTTATGTCCCTTTATACTCTAATGTTTCTAATTGAAAGTCATCATTAAATATTTCCTCAGTGGTGTACATTGAAAAAATAAAGAATTTAGAGTGCAGAGCAAAAAACAACTGGATTTAGAAAAATAAGTGATTTTGGCGCTGAACAAAAACTTAATGGATTGGGGAATAAGAAAAATGAATTCGAAAAAACACCCACAGTATAGTACACCACCACACGGTATTATGTAACACCACGCCGTCTTATATATCAAGAAATTCAAGTTTTTCAAAAAGAACGCATTTTTATTTATTTTAACCAAGATTGAAAAAAAAATACTAGTGGAGTACTGTGTATTGAAAAAAAAGAGTTCATAATGCAAAGCAAGCTTATTGGAAAAAACTTAAATGAAAATTTTATACCTCAATGGGCCGGCGTATTTAGTTTAAGAATGGATTGGGGAATAAGAAAAATGAATTCGAAAAAATCAAGAGGACCAGCCCCAAATCAATAAAACTAGGACTATTGGGGTATTTAATCTCGTTCGCTCCCCTAGCTTTCGTCTCTCAGTGTCGGTGTCGGCCCAGCAGAGTGCTTTTGCCGTTGGTGTTCTTTCCGATCTCTACGCATTTCACCGCTCCACCGAAAATTCCTTCATGAGGTCTAGTGATTTTGGCGCTGGAGATACTGTAATAAACAAGAGAAAAAAATAAAGTTGAGGGCAATTTTTATTTACTGTAATTATGATAAAAAAACAAAGACAAAAACTATTATTATTGGAAAAAAAATTGAATGATAATTTTATACCCTAATGTTTTCTAATTGAAAGTCATCATTAAATATTTCCTCAGTGGTGTACATTGAAAAAATAAAGAATTTAGAGTGCATAGCAAAAAACAACTAGATTTAGAAAAATAAGTGATTTTGGCACTGAATAAAAACTTAACACGCTGTGTAGTATACCACCACTCGGTGTTACATATCAAGAAATTCAAGTTTTTCAAAAAGAACGCATTTTTATTTATTGTAACCAAGATTGAAATATATAATTTATCGAGTATTAACTTAAAGAGGTTTTACTGTAGCTAGGGATGGCAATAAAGCCCGCGCCCGCGGATATCCGCGGGTAATACCCGTGACGGGTAATTAGTACCCGCACCCGCGGATACCCGTGGGTACTCGAAACCCGCTATAATATCAAAAATATTGTATATTTATATTATTTTAAGCATATTTTTATCAACTTTTAAGGATGATACCTAATATTTAAAGTAAATAAATATATTTATAATTTTAATTGTAGTAAAAATATATAGTATTTTCACATTTAGTATTTAATTTTGGTGAAAACACATAACGTTTAAGTGTTAATCGTATCTTTATAACATCTATTTTTATTTTTATTCGACTTTCGTAGTTTTTTAATACTCAATCTAAATTAAAATACATATAAATGTTATTTAAATGTTTTTTTTTTCATTTTTTTAGCATTTTTTAATAATTTTTTAATTTAATAAAAGAACCCGCGAATACCCGTGAATACCTGTAAATCCGCGGGGACGGGTAGCGGGGGACTACTACCCGCCCCCGCCCCGCCCCGTTGCCATCCCTAACTGTAGCAACTTATTCTATGCAAATAATCATATCAAGTGTTAAAAAATCGGATAATTACACTAACACTTTCTGAGATTTTATGATATTACACTTATCTCCTCTACTTTTTAATAATACACTTACCCCCTGAGGTTTGCACCTCCATTACAGTTACCGCCATGAAGTTTTATTTTAATTTTAAATTATTACAGTTTTCTCCTTACAGTTATATTCTATTATTTTTATAGCTTTTTTGTTTAGGACCTTATAATTAGGAACAAATGTAGTAACGTCTAGTGAGGCCAGCAAGTTTTCTTTAGGATTTTTTTTATCAGCAAATACTCACGCAAACCCACTATACACTATCCTCCTGAAATTCTTAGGAATTCTCCATTGCCAAGGTTCGAATCTTGAACTTCCAATCTTCCAAGCCTTATGGCTTGATACATGACCAACTGGGCTAACTCACCTGGTTAAAAAGGTAAAAAAAATATAACTTATATATAAAAAATATATTTAAATTAATTTTTGGTTAATAAATTGTAGGGACTAGAAGCAAAGTTCCTCTATTTTACACGGACCAAAATAATATTTAAGTCTAATTTTTATTTTGGATTAAAAAAAGGGAATTACCAAAAAAAAAAATTAAAAAGGGAAAAGACAATTAAATCAAAACCCTTCTTTCAGCCATAGTTATGAAACTCAGCTCGGACCGGCCGGTTCGACCGGTAAATTGGTGAACCAGTGCCTTAACCGGTCCGGGCCACTAGTTGGATCGGCTTTGCAAAGGAACCGGTTGAAACCGGTGTGACTCGGCGAGTAGTTATCAAAACCGATGAGTAGGGGTGGGAATCGGTTCGGACGACCCGCGAACCCGATTGATCCGAACCGATCCAAACCGGAAATTACCGGGTTGGTTCGGGTCATCGGGTCCGTTCGGGTAAAATCCAATGAACCCGATGACTATTGGTTTGGACCTCGGTTCTGAAAATTATGAATCCGATGAACCCGAACCAAACCGATTAACCTGATCACTATATACAATTATACTTATATAGTTATATTTCAAAATCATTTGTTATAACATACAGAAATTGAGAAATAGAATGCAAGTATCAAACCCTATTTCCCTTTCATCTTCGTGACCTCCTTGAAAGAACCAAGAGTTGTGTCGTCTCATCCCAGCTGCGCCGTCAGTCGTCACCGGTCGTGACCTACTCGCCGTGACTTTCTCGTATTCCTCTTCTCTCGTCGTGACTCTCTTCCTCTGACAGCTTCGTGACCTTCTCGCCGTCGTCCGTCACCGTGTTCTTCGTGTCTTCCTCTTCTCTCGCCAGTCACTAAAAGGTTGGTCTTTTGTCTTCTCTTCTTCTTCTCTTCCTTTCCCCTGTTCTTGTGCTCATCATTTCCCCTTTCCCCTATTCTTGTTCTCTGGTTCATCGCGTTCTCTGATTCATCGTGTTCTCTAGTTTACCGCCCATTCTGAATTAGAAGATCTCAGTGTTCTCCAGTGGTTCTTGGCTTCTCCCCTCACTTGCAAGAAGGTTCCTTCTCTCCCTTTCATTTTTCCCCTTCTCGCTTTATCTTACTTCGCAATTTCGCCTTCCATTTCCATTTTTTGTTTCTCTAGGTTGTTTAATTACCTGTTTTGATGCAGTTTCCACTTTGTATTTTGAGTTGAGGGAGCTGAATGTGAGTATAGGCATAACGAAATTGCGAGGCTTAACCCAAGGGATTGCTAGCTGATACTGGTTACAAGGAGTTGCCTCAATTCAACATGTGCTTTTAGACACCCTGTGAGTTTTCTCTCTCAATTGTTGTTTTGAACTGAAATTGTACGTGTGTGTTTTGATTATAGTTACTGGTACCTATTGAGTATTTCTCAAAATATGTTAGTTTGATTTAATATTAGTTCTTGTGGTGCTTTGGAGGAGTTATGTTTGTGTTGATCACAATTGCTTGATATGGTAAAATCATCATTTTGATGTGATAAATTTTATGGTAATGCTTAGAGTTGATATGATTCATGGTTTCACAGTTAATGCATTGAATTATTTTTCATTAGACATAAACTTCTTACCAAGTTCTGTCGATGCAACCTTTACCCTTATCTAAAGATAGGAAGTGATGGGATTGTTTTGTCTTTAGAAAACTCTGTGCATATCGAGCAGAAAATCGTTTTAAGATTATAATTGGTGGTATAGCATTTAGATCAGTGAGGTGCAGTGTGCAAACCCTGTTAGCCACAAGGATTCCATTATTAGTGTTACATTTTTCTGAAACATTTTTTAGAAAATGGATAATGCTTTAAACAAGGTGTCTTGAATCCAGTTGGTTGGTAAATTGATGTCTCGAATCCACATATGATAAAATAGTCTATGTAAACCCTCAAAAGATTGTATGGATTGTGTCACTTGGAAGTTGGAACAAATTTGTGAAAATGGTGAATTTAACTGCCACTCTACTAGTTTCTATTTTTCAAGTTGGTTGGTAAATTGATGTCTCGAATCCACATATGATAAAATAGTCTATGTAAACCCTCAAAAGATTGTATGGATTGTGTCACTTGGAAGTTGGAACAAATTTGTGAAAATGGTGAATTTATCTGCCACTCTACTAATTTCTATTTTTCAGTAAGAGAAGCACAATAATTGGTATATGTAATACTAGTTGTCTTCAGTCCCTTATGAACTAGTTGTCTTTAGTCCCTTATGAATTGGAATCTCAACTATGTTCAGCTATGATTTGAGCACATCATAAGGCCTGCCTAGACTATTATTGTTCCTAAGGATTTTGCATGATGCTCGGTGTATTCCTTCTGTTATCGTTATAAGAGTTACTGTTAGGTTAGTTTAGCTGGTAATTAGTAACAATTTTGTTTTTGAACATTACTAGTATCTTCTTAGATGCTCATAAGATATAAAACTGTTTAATAGCGTTCTAGAATGTTTAATTTTGCTTGGGGACATTCATGGATTTTCTTTGTCCTCATAGCTTTTGATTTTTTTTTTCTTCCTTGAATGAACCCTTCAACTATTTTCATGAGTCTCAACTCTTGTGGTGTTGCCAGGTAGATGTTTCATTAATGTGCTTAAGTTGAAGCTAAGTTGAGTGGTTAAGCAAAAATAGAGCAGTGATAAGAATCTAGTGGTGGATTTATACTTGAACTGCACTATAAATCATTCTTGAATCTCTACTAGCTTAGTCAGCTTTAGTTAAGGCTATCTATATATTTGACAGGATCGTGAACATGATTCATGATATCCTTATAGCAACCAGTGGGATATAAACGTTTTTTTCCCCAAAGCTTTAGTGTTTCCTTTTAAACATAGTCTTATATGTTTTGCTAATCAATCTTATATCATGATTCTGCCATTATGTTGCTGAACTTCTCGCATTCAGTGATCCCTTCTGTGAGAAGATGGTAGGTGTCTGCTAATTGAACTCGAGTTTGAATTAAACTGACTTCTATCAACAAGATGAAAGTGGTGTGTTGACTTAACATTAGAAGGAAATCCTTTTTCTTTCATGTGGTTATACAACATGGCACATTGTTTTATACAGATGAAAGTTCAACATTGACTATAACATAGATGTTAAATGTCCATATGAGGATAAGTCAACAACATTCTTTGGATGGGATGACATCCCACGTGGGCGTGGGATGACATCCCATTGACTAAGCATATTGTTGAAGAGGATGATGACGATTTCTAATAATCCTGATTTTATTATGATGTGGGATAACATGTATGATATATACACGTTATCCCACATCATGTGATAGTATACATGATTTTTAAATGCTATTTGATTACATGATGTGATATGTATACATATACACATACATACGTGATGTGGTAGTACACTAAAAGAGCTTTCCAATGAGTGTTCTTTTGGCTCCAATACATATACATATACAAGCTAACCAATGTCCCAATTTCAACAAGTACATTGAACAGCTTAAAAGGTGGTGTAGTTCTTCTTCTTTGAAACATGAAGTATGGATGAAAAGGCTAAAGATTTTGTGATCAAAAGTATTCCTTTTTAGCCTTTTCATCCAATTAACTACATCCCCTAGATGGAAACAAAGATTTTTTGCTATCACCACAAAACCTTTTACCACTTGCAAGTTATTTGTCTTTGAAAATCTTGGTACTCATAGCATAAAGGTCTTATTAAAAGGGTTAAAATCTCTTTCATAAATAAATACAGTGCATCTTTGAGCTGAAAATTATGTATACTATTCATACAACTTCCTTGAAATTGAAGTCTTAACCAATGATTACTCGAGTAAAGGAATATTTATAGTAAGTAAAGTACTACTATAAGTATAGCTTCACCCTTTTCAGTTCTATTAGTATCTTCATCAACGCCCTCCACCGAACTTTGAAATTCTTCTGCAGCTACCTTCATAATGCTCTCACTGTCCATGACAAATGTATCTAGTGCTGGATGCAAAACCTCCTTATTGACATCCCTTTGAATGTTTTCTTTTGCATGAAGATTCTCGGGGGGAGGGGGAATTCTCATTGATCTCTGGAGAAATACGCGAAAGATTCACCTGATTATTCATAATTGAACCATGAGGGCTTTTAGAGTCACCTTGTTTCAGATTCAACTCCACCCTTTTCACTTACACAATTATCTTCATGAACACAAATTATGTTAAGCATGTTCCCAACTTTTTCTCCCTCCGCTGAAAAGTTAACATATTCTTCTGAAGCAACATTCATAATACTCTCATCTTCCAAGACCAATGCACCTAATGCGTGCTCCAAATTTTCTTTCACATAACAATCTCCAATTCCAACATCACTTCTTTCCGGAGACAAATTTGTTTCGATCTCTGACCTTTTAATCTCTGAATTTTCCACAAGTTCTGGAGAGGAATCAGCCCTTTCTTTTGGGCTTAAACTCATCTTTTGAGAAGAAAGGAACTTCATTTCACACGAATCTGCATTTTCCGCAGGAGTTCTTAAAATGTCACAGTATTAAAGATTATTACTACTTCATTCCTAGAAAATAATTTATTACAAGGTGAAAAATATTATGAAATCCTACTTAAAATTTTAAGCTATGGTTAAACCCAACAAAAAATAAAATAAAAAATAAAAAAAATCCTACCAAATACTCCACTGTACCTGAAGCAATTGTTTGGTCATGATGAGTATCACTGGATTTCGCCTTAGTTTGAGCATGAATATGAGTATTTTCACCAATAGGGTTACCAAATTCCTCCAAAGCTTCCACGTCAACTTGCTCCTTTTCACTTTTCATATTTTCCTCAAAACCAAAATTTTCAAATTCAATCTCTGAACTTTTGATACGCTTCGCAGAATCTGGGCTTGGACTCACCAAATCAATTATGTCTACACTAGAAGTATGTTTACCACTAACGTTTACCACGAAAGTATTCCTTTTTAGCCTTTTCATCCAATTAACTACATCCCCTAGATGGAAACAAAGATGTTTTGCTATCACCACAAAACCTTTTACCACTTGCAAGTTATTTGTCTTTGAAAATCATGGTACTCATAGCATAAATGTCTTATTAAAAGGGTTAGAATCTCTTTCATAAATAAATACAGTGCATCTTTGAGCTGAAAATTATCTATACTATTCATACAACTTCCCTGAAATTGAAGTCTTAACAAATGATTACTCGAGTAAATGAATAGTTATAGTAAGTAAAGTACTACTATAAGTATAGCGAAACAAGATTAAAAGAGAAAATTGAAAACAACAATAGATAACATGTATGATATATACACATTATCCCACATCATTTGCATCATAACATTTTTAATCGAACAAATACAATGTTAACATAATATCATCCTGTTTTTCAACTTCAATAGGATGTCATGATGTCATGTGTTTGAAAATTTTGTTTGGTATGTTGTCATGTTTATGTATACGTATACATTATATATATATAAATGCCGAAAAAAATTGATAAAAAATTACATGACATCCCTTATTTTAAATCCCTTATTTTAAATGTCATTTGATTACATGATGTGATATGTATACATATACATATACATACATGATGTGATAGTACACTGAAAGAGCTTTCTAATAAGTAATCTTTTGGCTCCAATACATATACATATACATACATGATATCTCAAAGCATTGGTCAAGATTTTCAAAGACAAATTTCCATGATCAGCATAAGATTTGGTAAGGACATCATATGCAACATCAGCATCAGTAAGCATTTGATTTAATTTCAAAATCATTTCCTCCTGTATTTTCCAAAATATATCATCAAGTACATCCAATGCTGAAAGCAATGTTTTGATTTGCCTGTCTGGTGGCTATGAATTATCAAGCTAGAATGGGCATGATGGCTGCAGGTTCTTATGGACTTCCACAATTTTGTATGCGTGTTTTTCTTTGGGGGCTCTTCTTAATCAAGTAAGGCCCTTGTACTTCTATTCTTTTCTGGTGAGATGTTTAGGCAGGAAATATTATTATTTTAAATTTGAAAGTAATTGATTAATATATTTGTTTTCATTGTAAAAGATACCTCCATATCCGTTACCAACTCATGAGGTGGTGCCAAGGGGTGTTGTACCATGCGAATTTAAAGTAAGAACCCATAGAATTTGAGTGTTTGCATTTCTACTAATTGAACTCGAGTTTGAATTAAACTGACTTCTATCAACAAGATGTGAGTGATGTGCTGACTTAACATTAGAAGGAAATCCTTTTTCTTTCATGTGGTTATACAACATGGCACATTGTTTTATACAGATGAAAGTTCACCATCGACTATAACATAGATGTTAAATGTCCATATGAGGATAAGTCAACAACATTCTTTGGATGGGATGACATCCCACGTGGGCATGGGATGACATCCCATTGACTAAGCATATTGTTGAAGAGAATGATGACAATTTCTAATAATCCTAATTTTATTATGATGTGGGATAACATGTATGATATATACACGTTATCCCACATCATGTGATAGTATACATGATTTTTAAATGTCATTTGATTATATGATGTGATATGTATACATATACACATACATACATGATGTGATAGTACACTGAAAGAGCTTTCCAATGAGAGTTCTTTTGGCTCCAATACGTATACATACAGCAAAGAGGGCCGTCTGACTGATGCTTTGTTGCATTATTTCAACTGTTTTAATGTAACTTAAATCGCTGTTTTAGTTTCATGAACTTCTTTGTCGTGTGACTTCTTTTGGTCTAATCTTTTAAGTGTATCCAAGTTCAAGTCAAGCTACTATCAATGTAAAAATTTTATTGAATCAATGAATGAAGAAGTTTCTTTCAATTACTGTTGTGCTTTTCACTTTTCTTTTATGAATTGATTCTGCTTGTTTTACTTCTGCTGAGACAATTTTATTTATGTTTACTTGTTGCACAAAGATGAATCAAACACCTTTTTGATAATGTCAAAAGGGAGAGAAGAATTTAAAGCTCAATGTGTTGGAACACTTGTTTTCAAACTTGTTTTTGTTTTTCAACAAAGGGTTATTCGAATGTGTCTACGACATTCGAATAGGTCATGTGCTTTTTTGAATAATGTTTCTTCAGGAAATCAGGTATTCGAATAATCATCTTGAGAATCCGAATAAGACACTTTTCGTTTGCAAATATTCGATTAAGTTGTCATTTTTATTTGAATCTGAATAGACCATACTTTAGTTTATTTGGTTCTGACCAAATAATCATTTGAATAAATTGTTTTTAACTTGACTAAATTTGGTTCTGACCAAATAGCTATTCGAATTTCATTTGACCACTTTTTGAGTTTATTCGGTTTCCAGCGAATAAGCATTCGAATACAATGTTTTTGTTTTGACTTTATTTGGTGAAAACCAAATGTCCATTCGAATGAGAATTCATATCTGATGTAATGTGCATTCTGGAAATTTTATTATTCGGAGATTACCAAATAAGTATTCGAATAAAGATTCATGTCTGATGCTATTTGCATTCTGGAATTTTTATTATTCGGTAATAACCGAGTATACATTCGAATAAATTTGGTTGACTGAAGCTTTATTTGAAGAAAACCAAATAAGCATTCAAATAAAGTTGGATGTCTGATTCAACGTAGCTTCTGATACAATGGTCATTTTGAGGACATGATTGGCGAAAAAATTATTTCACGAACCCCCTGTTGCATTATTTCAACTGTTTTAATGTAACTTAGGAATTCAAGAAAGCATTTATATCTGATTTTCCTACTATACCCCTTCTCATTTATCACTTTATGCACACTAACACTGTGTTTACTAAAATTAGCTTATAGCTTATAGGTTATGGCTTATAGGTTATGGCTTATAGCTTATAGCTTATGACTTATAGCTTATGGCTTATAGCTTATAGCTTATGGCTTATGATTGAGTAGAGGTGTGTAAAATGACTCAAAAGGGCATGTAATAATTACAAGTATTAAATGCAAGAATAAAGTAACTAGGTAATAAGTGTCCAAGGGCAAAATTGGAAGGAATTATTGAAAGATAGCTTATCATAAGCCATAAGCTATCTCAAATAGCTTTTCATAAGCTATTTGAGATAGCTTATAAGCTATAAGCTCCTCAATAAGCCATAAGCTTGTGTTGCTAAAGACAGCCTAAGTATAGACAATTAACAGTTGTAAAGCTTCAAAAAGGGTAAAATGGAGAATTACCTTATAATTTTGATAATAACAAGAACGTTAAACAACTTCTCTTAATAAGTGTGAATTAACCTTAAGGGGGCGATTGGTTCAAGACGTGAAATCTACTTTCCCGGGAATCTCACTTAAAATCAACGGCACTTAACATTTAAGTGAGATTTTTGATAATAATAGCCATTGATTTTAAGTGAGATTTTCGGGAAAGTAGATTCCACGTCTATATATATATATATATATATATATAAAGAAAGATGGGTTCAAATAACACCAAGGAGTCAAAGTTCACACCGCGAATAACTTTTTATAAAAAACGAATTTTACCGATCCAACCAATCAATTGAAAGTTTGTATGACGTAGACTAACTATGCAAAAATTCATACCGTTTGAAAATTTGTAGGTATGTAATCTAACAAATGAAATTTACTTCTATTTTAAATAATGTATTAGACGTTCATTCAAAACATTTCGATAACGTATGAAATAGTTTTCAAATTGGATGAATTTTTGCATAGTTGATCTACATTATATAAACTTTCAATTGATTGGTTGGATCGGTGAAATTCATTTTCTATACAAAGTTATGCGCGGTGTCATTTAAGAACTTAGACACCTTGGTGTCATTTGAACCCAACTTATATATATATTTACATAAAAGTGTTTTATGTTACAATTAGAGAGAGTACTAGTCCAACTAAGTAGCCATACAACAAAACAAATGACTACCTAAGCATATCAAAATACAGCTGCTAATGTCTTTTCAGACACTAACACCCTCCGAGTCTGTATCATCTGAAATATTGTAACGGTCAGTTAAATGTACGACATATGACTGAGTAACCGTCAGTATTGAAAATAATATATACAATATTGCATCCAGTCTAATTGGAAAAATACTCCAAATGAAATTCCTAACAAACACACACAACATGTATGAAATGTTATGTTAAGTATGTATGCATGCCATGAATTATTCCATTTTCCGTTTCATTTCTTTCCGCTTTTAACGGGAAACCCCGCTCACATGGAATCCACCATAGGTGCACGACAGTGATTGCACAGTTGAGCTCATCATCATGGACCAAGCAAGCATCCTTCCAGGGTCCTCTTGCCGGGCTACCAACCCCTCTAGGGCTAGCCTAGGGACTATCTACCCCTTCCGGGATTGCTCCTTTATACTAGGTTACCAACCCCATTCTCGAGATAACCTAACACTTCAGGTTATCTGCCCCTTTCGGGATAACCTTACATTCTCATCTTTTTATGCTTTGTCCACTTTCCCGGTCCGACGGAACTCAACCCTCTTACTCAATCAATATTGATGGGAAAGCATTTTCGACTTTTTTCTTTTGTTTGATTTCACATTCCATGTTATAATGCATCAAACATCCATATTCATATCATAGACATTTAAACAAGAGTTCTAGTAACCTCATATTCGAATACAAGCATCCTATATTCAAATATAATGTGACAGAAGCGTTATATTCGAATATCTATTCGAATATGGCCCTCCATATTCGAATACATATTCGAATATACTAACTTTGGACTTATTCTTCTAAAACAGATTGAAAATCCATCTAGAGTCCTAGTCTCAATTTCATCACATTATTATCTAGAATCCCTTGTCTTTTTCAACACATACAATTTATGATTCCCACATTATTCACAATTCCTAACATGCATCATCTACTTGCATATTTAATCAAAACCAACATCATCTAGACATAACATGCAAATCTCAAACATATACATAATCCTAATCAGACAGCATATAGCATATTGTTTTTAATCCTTAACCACATGTTCTTCTTAGTGTTCTTGGTTTCAGGTTTTCAGGGTTACCTCTTAACTTCCTGAATCCCTTTCTCCTTCAAGCTTCCAATCCCGGTCTGCAACTTCCTTTTTCAGCACTTGCTTTCCTTGAGTACGAATCTCACCCCTTGGAACTTTACTGAAGAAGAAGCTTGTCAGAAAAAACTTTAAAATGAGAGTTGTAGAGTGTTGTTGATTTGTGACAAAGGTTTAGTGAAGGATCTGAGAGCAGATTATGAGAGAGTGGAGAGTGAGGAAGAAAATGGTGAAATTGCTGGATAGGGTCCCAATATTAATAGTTTAGGGGGTGCATATTCGAATATGAGCCTTCCATATTCGAATATGAAGCTTCTGTAAGTAAATCTCACACTTCCATATTCGAATATCAGCTTTTCATATTCGAATATCAAACCTTCATATTCGAATATCACATATCCATATTCGAATATGAATATTCTATATTGGAATATCACTTACCCATATTCGAATATAGGTCATTCATATTCGAATATACCTATTCATATTCGAAAATACATAGAAGTATAAATTATTAAAAGTTGACAAATTTTTAACGCTTTGCGACATAAATTTTGAAAGGGCCTTCACTGTAGTTGTATAAAAAGATGACAAAGTCCCCTTCCTCTAAGTTGTTTTGCTGCTTGAATTCATACCAACCCATTCCCACATGACATGAATTTAATCTTGTATCATTCCAAATGAAGCCCCAATGTTGCATCTTTCCAAAATCCACGTCAATCTTAATGCTTTTTTTGCCAAACCTTAAGAACTTTTCAACTACAACAGCAGGGAACATCTGAAACATTATGAGTACAATGACATTAAGTAAATAAAGTGAACAGAACACTATAAATTATTCTGTTATGATAGATAGATGCTCACCAATGGTTGTCTTGGACATGCCATTGAAGAAGTCAGTTCCTTTTCCCAAACAAAACACTTACACGGAGGAAAGGTAGGTCGCATTCCAAGAAATCTAAATTTAAAAATGTTTGGTTTCATAGAGGTCACATAAAGCATTATGTTATCGTTCAAATCATAATACTCACGCAATGTTATCACACTTATATCAAAATATGCTTCACTTCCTTCCCTTTTGATAAGCACATAAAAATGGTTCCCATAACAATCACAAACAATTGCTGAATATTGATAAGATTAACCCCATTAACCATGGAATGCTCTTGGAATTGTCATGAAATTCTACAGGGACGGAAATTCATGAAAATATAAGTAGACATAATAACTATTATCATTATCAAAATAGACTTGAATGTCCTATTTTTTCTCATATACCTCATTAGATTTAAACATGACTTCAAATTTGATGACAATCCATTCAGAAAAGGGAAGCATATCTATCTCAGCCTATAAAACAAAGAGTTTTGTAAGAACAGGACTTATATAAAAAGTGACGTATATGTAAATATTAGCTAAATTCATAAATTTTAATTTTTATAAAATAGTCCTCATCAACAAATAGTTATGCAATAGAAATTAAATGATACAGTAACTATCAATACACTAATTTTCAGAGTATCCTTTTTTTAATGCAATTTTAAATAGAATTGGATGCCATTGAAAATTGTGAACATTCAATGCAACAATGTACATATGTAGTTAATGGTTGTATGAATTATTTCTATAAAATTCTCTGATTAATTGGTTCAATAATTATAATAATACATTCTTAACATACAATGTTGCAGGTAAAGACAAAATCAAAGAAATGAAATTAATAGTAAACTTAAAAACAATTTTAAGAATATATGATGGAAAAGATATAGCAAACTATCTATATATAAGCATAAAAGTTTGATGCAACTTTATAACAAATGTCTGAATCATTTTCTCAGAAAACAACATTCACAAAAATAATGAAAACAACCATGATAAATAAAAATTGGTATGAGTCGTTTTGCAAGAACTTCAATAAAAAAATTAAAGGTAAAGATCACCAAATAAGATAAAATAGAAAGGAATTGCAACCTAATTCTTCCAGAAGCACATGCAAGCAGTTTGGACAAATCACCAGGCAATTTCTTCCAAAATGATCCTACTCTAAGACTTTCGATTACGCAAAAAAAAAAACCCTTGCAATCAAAAAACCCCAAATCAAAGACGGTCATGAGGTAGTTTTGAATCATGAATTATGTAAAAAAATATAATCAAATATTCAAATGAAATACATTCAAATTGAAAGAGAAAACCCAAACATGAAGATTGAAATGGAAATACGTTAGTGGCTTCAAAGAAATTTCAATAAGAGATGAGAAATTGAAACAGTGTTTAAACTAAAGAATCTCAATTATAAATGAAAAATGTTTACAGAGTAAAAACAATAAAGTAATAAAGCGATGGGAGCAGTATCTAACATCTGCTATTTTTTTCCAAACAGTCTGTGAATAGTATACTGCCTTTCAAGTGTCCAATTAACTATTTGATATTTATATAAATACATTTAATTCTTAACAAAAATTAATATAAATTTTTTATATAATATAACAGATATAACATATACAATAAAACGATGCACGGATAATAATAAAATAATGTTGCGGTAATAATAAAAAAACCAAAGAAAATGAAATAATTATATTACCTTCCCAGCAATTTGAACGCTAAATTAATCAATTTAAGTTGCGAAATATCTCTTTGAATACAACATTGTCAGCTTCAGTCTTTTCTTTCTTATTCTCATCCAATAGTTAAATTTTCAACCCTCTACGATTTGTTACTCTTAATATAGCAACATATAGTTAGGCAAGAAAATTGTTACTCTACGGTTTGAATACAACTTAGGCAAGAAAATTCCAACATGCTTTAATGATTGTGCTTGACTCTAATTGTCATTGCAAATGAAATTGAGATAGGAAACGGTCTTGAAACTTGAATAGGATTATCTTATCTAAAGGAGTCAATGATTGTCTTGGAATAAATACATTTTTTCCAATATTGTTTACCGAATTTACTTGCCCTTCCAACACATAAGTCCCCAATCGAGTAACCATCAATCTTGTGCCATTACACATACCATTGGAGTGATCTATATTACGTAACAGCATTATCGGAACTCCAATTTTAAGCTTCATTTGATGGTTGGGTATACCAGAAGATCTAATAGGAATTCGGGAGAATGAATACTATCTTGGCTGCCAAAATCGTTGTGCGATACATATTAAGTATCACAACTTAAATATGTTGTCTCTTCAGAAGGCATGATAGATAACATATAATCATTTATCTGATCAACAATCGCGTTGGTTGGGGCCAAAATAGCACAATCCATGAAAAATGAGTGATCTTTCATGTTTTCCAAAAAATTAAGATATGTGGCATTGACAATGTCTGAAATTGGATCTCCCGAATATTGAACCAGTAAATCGTTAGGGATTGGAATCTTTATTTCATCATTCTCTTCAACACCAACAGTCTCATCTCCAACCCCTAAAATCCATTGAGAAAATTCCCTTAAAGCTATGACATCCTCTTCTGAATCCCCTCTTTGTAGTCTCATGTTCCTTGTCAACTTAAGTACTTTACAATGTTGCCAAAGATAAGATGAGTTGATAGTCGCATAAACTACATCTTGACGTGATCCCTTAGGAACAACAGGTAAAATTTGCCTAAAATCCCCTCTAAGAACAACAACTTTCCCACCAAATGGTTTTGCAAGACTTCCTTCATCAACAAATCTAAGAATATTGTGCATGGATCGATCAACAGCTTTAAAGGTAGGTTTATGAAACATAGGAGCTTCATCCCAAATAATTAGTTTTTCCCTAATAATGAGTTCAGCTAACGCACTTCATTGTACTTTCGAAAACCACAAACAATGCAAGGCTTGTATCATCTATACCACTAAAATGTATCTTCAACCTGATAAGATATTATGTTAAAAAGAATTAAATAACAATAAAACATTTGTTAGTTGAAACAATTTTAAATTTACATACCTAAGAGTAGGCTTATATATTCCTTGCAAGAAACACACCACTTTCCCTTTTCATTTTCTAAAGATTTCTTCAAACATTTAGTGCATAGTTCATACATCCAACCTTTTGTTTCTTCAAAATCAATAACCTTAGCAAGAACAACATCAAAATATTTCTACCAAAAAGGAAAAAAAAACATAGTTATTATGGTCACTTTAATGGTTAAAATATGTAACAAACTTAAGAAAGACTTATAATGTAAATAAGAAAAGTTGGATCATATACTTCTGAGATAGCATGCAGATATAGTCATCTTCTCTGTTTGAATGAAATCATGAGTAAGTGAAACAGAACTATGACCAGACATTTGACTTACAACTTGGCTAACAGTTGAGTCTGATAAGACCATCCTACAACCATAAAGAAATATAAGAAAAAGGAAACTGGAATAACCAATTTGATTTTTTTTAATTACATATTGAATGAATGCATATATTAAATACATATTACATAAGAATCATAATTAGAATTAAACTGACATTATTTAAATATATGAATAGATATGATTTCATAAATATATACTCAGTTTTATAATCTACTGCATGAGGAAAATATGGATTGATGTACAGCTTACTCCCCTCAAGTTATTGGCAAGTCCTAAGGTTCCTCATAACAAAAAAAATGGTCATAAATTATTAATTTTATGATTTATTGACGTGAAAATGAATGCACAAACAACAACTTTATAAATTATAAGTTGATTATAAGTAGATACCTCAAAAAGTTTTCATTTTGAAAGACTCCAAAATAAGAACTGGGGAAGTGTCACATGATTCTTGACGAAGACTTCGAACAATATTGTAAGCAAAAGAATACCAGAAAGTGCAAATGAGCCTTTGTCACCTAATATTTCAAAATAATGCAACTTTTAACAGTTGGAATCAAATAAGTTTTACAATAACATAAGCATGTCCTCTAAAAATTATTCAACAGTATTGATAGTATAAGTGGAATTTAAATTCATAATTTTTTTAAAAAAATAACCACATTATGAAACCTTTAGTCTTCCAAAACAACATCACTATGCTTAGATTTTCTCCCTTCTTTGTCTGACTCCAAGACACAGTCTCTCTCAACTATATGACAAATAACATATGAAAAATATATTAAGTAAAACATTAAACTGAATTTAAGTACAGAGGAACTTTGATAACAACATATATGAAAAATCAGTATAACACTGAAAATCATACCTAACAGATGCAAATTTTGAAAACCATCAGTTATATTTACAAAATCTGTGAACTGGAAGTTTCTGACAGGGATGCTATCGCATTTGGCATTAACACAGTAGTTGTAGTCATAAAATGTAATTTCCATGAATAATTTGTGTGCCTAAACTTTCTATCAGGATTACCAACCATCACATTTCGAATTATGAAAACCTCTTCTTCAATAAGAAGGTTATTAAAATTCTTAATAAGATCCTTCCTAACTGAAGCATGAATTTTATTTTTCTACAAAAATATAAAAAAATATAAATAAGGTCAATTCAATAAAACATATAGATTTCAAGAGCAATAGAAAATATAAGAAAGATTATCAGATACCTTTTCATCCATCAGAACACAGTCAAGGCTTGCAGTCTCGTTCTTGTTCTTATACTCATATACGTACCATTTTCTGAAAACCTAAACCAGTAGGCACCATTTGACTCTTCCAGGCTTTACATCAGAAAGCAGAGCGTATACTTGATCCATGGATAGAAGAAGATTGTAAAAACGAAGGAACACAATACGACTTTTGCAAACAAAAGGAAATAAGGTATTCAGTATTTAAAATGGATATTGTCCTATAGTAGTATGAAATACGCTTAAGAAGGAATTTATAAATTTATCAATATGAAAACTCTACAACCAGGAACTTGAATAAGCAGTTGTTTTTCTTAATTGTTTAAGTACGCCAAATCAAAATAGGCCGCTAATATATCAAAGTTGTGTGCTACAATTAAATGATATATGCTTACCTGATGATCAACTTAAAAGATACATTGGAAACATATATTATTGATTATTGAGAACTCAACATCATTCATATTCATAATTACTTAATAAGATATTACAGAATGAATTAACTGATTGTGAGAAGATAATTTAGCTGATATATTAATATTTATTTGAAACTGATAACAGCCTTATTTAATTGTATTAAAATGGTTGCAATTGATAATAGTGTAATACATAATGGAAACTAATTATGTTATAATCTGATCACACCACTTTAACTAAATGTATTCAATATTAAATATATTATGTATAATCTAAATATGTTTTTGTATATGATCATACCCTCTGTATAAGATAAAATAATAACATGCTCTAATTTCTCTGTAAACATATAAATGTCATTATATTCTGTGTTATTCAACTTACTTATATTATAAAGATATGTATATGTTTTAACGTTGATATGATTATTAATATTATAATTTATTAAGTGGTGTGAAAACATCATAAGGCGATAAAGTTGAACCATTGATATATAGCAAAGTATATCAAACTTTAGATTTTATATTTAACCTAAGAGCATAAATAATTTTGGGAAATTTATTTGTTAATAAAAAGTAATCCCTTTATATTCAATAGAGAAAATTTCATAATTTATAGGTCAAATGTAGCCAATGTTTGATGATACTGAAAATCATTCCTAATTTTTCGGGAAATCAAATTTAATTGTATGATTTTGTTTATGAGTATTGGGTGTATAGTGAATATTTTTATTTATATTTCATAATTCGTTTTAAAATTTTAATCTTCTAATAATACAAAATCTGATTAAGATCGCTAATATGAAAATACATCTTGAATCAAAATATATAGCATAATAATAATCAAAATTGCACAATTCATACCATATTCATTAGATATACACCATCAATTACAGATACAAAGTTATTAGATAAATTAAATATTATCATCAATATATATAAATATCATCTCTGGTTATGAGGCCTAACATCTAAATCAATTGATGAATCAAAATTGCAACATTCATACAGTATTCATCATATATACACCATCAATTATAGATACAAAGTTATTAAAGAAATTATAAAATATTATCATCAATATATATAAATACTATCTCCGATTATGAGGCCTAACATCTAAATCAACCGATGAATCAAAATAGATATTGCAGAAAATAATAATAGATAATGATAAGGTATAACATCTAAAAAAATAATGCATCAAAATAGGTATTACAGAATATAATAACATAATATCATCACAGAAAATAGATTATAATGATCAAAATATGAATATTTAATACAGCAAATGCATCCTACTATTTAAAATTATAACACCAATAATAAGTTCAAACGGTATTCATCAGAGTTACACCATAAAATCCAAAGACAAACTTATAAAGGAAATTATCAAGAAACAACAAAACCCCTAACATTCACTTTCAAAATATGTGGATTCTCGTCGAATGAGAACGTAATCTTATCACCCTGCCGCAAATGAAGGGACTTACAAAACTGATACCATCCATTTCCAATCAGCCTTTCAATACTTCTCCTTTTAAACTTTGTCCAGATCTCGGCCTCAACCAATTTTTGAGAATTACAATCTTCAATGAGTATTTGTCTCTAACCTTTAGACAGAAAATTTGACACCAATTTTGCAGGAATTGGGTGTAAGAAAGAAAAAAAGACATAAATATATATAAAACTATTAACAAAGTACGAAAATATCAATAACACAAGATGTAACATACTAACCAAGGCATTTCTACCAGAGGAAAATGGACGCGTAACTTTTCTTTCCCATTTGACAACCTTCATACCACTTCTTTTATTCGTGTTCTTGATTTCTTATTGCTCGGAACAAGATATTTGATTTCGTTAAATTTCTTGTCGGATATCTTAAGAGAAAACTGACCAGCATCCTCGTAGTAAAAAACAGCTATATAATTCTTATCTAATCCATAAAGTTCCATCATATCTTTAACACATCAGCAAAGAAAGGTAGTCCATTGATTTCTTGATAATCAACATAATAGAAATTACCACCAGCCAGTGATTACAAAGTTGCCCTTTACCAAATCTTTCTTTGCCCACTCGAACAAAAAGGGATGAATTTCAATTCTCTCAGTGAAAAAGTTAAGTTAATAAATGCAAACATCAAAAATATACCAAATTATCGTGAATCTTATTCAAACAATTACTAATGAATAACAGCAAGAACGTCAGAAGGGAAAAAATTTATCACATTGCCATATTAGGTTGAATCCTTTGAATGAATTCTCTTAACCCATAGTTAAGAGGAGCATGACCATAAATCCCTCTCAATACACTGTTGGACTTATCTTCTGCCATTGTTTTGAACTTGAGAAACTCGAAAGTAAAGCTTCAGAAAAAACCGTTGAAACACTATCACAGATAAAATACTTCAAACCCTAGCCATGTAAAATACTTTTTCTTTATGTATTATAAGAAATAACAATTCATCGAAGAGTGAATCAAAAAACATATCTCAATTATAATGCAATACTAATTCATATTTTGATTCCTTCCCAATATATTTAATTACTTGCAAGATAAAAACTCCTTGACGTTCTATCTGCTTTCAATTATTGCCCCATTATATTTAATATTTATTATATGATTTAATAAATTCACCTATATAATGTAAACTAATTCGAGGAATCGGAAGAATACGGATTGCATATATTCAGTTTTAATCAATTATCAATTATAATTATAAATAAAATATATTTAACAAATTTATATATAAATTAACAATTAATAAATTCACCTATATAACTAAATATTATTGGATGAATCGGAGGAATACGGATAGCATATAGTCAGTTTTTACAACTAAAGATTAAATTTTATTTAACGATTTTATATATAAAATTACAAAAGGTCATTATAAAAAGGGTAATTATGACCATTAAAAGGGAATGTATTTATTTATATTTATAGTTATAAAATATAATTCTGTTACAATGATAAACTTGATACTCATTCAAATTATATTTAAATTTAAATTAAATAAAATAAAATAAAGCTGATGTATTTATATATAAATACTATGTACTTATAAAAATTATTCAATGTTTAACAAAACATTGTTTACTCAAGTTCAACCCATTATATTATAACCCATTATTATTAAGAAATAATAATATTAAAATATTTTTCAACCACTGTTTGATTAATATATGATAATATCTTTAGTAATAATCACATATTTGACTTGTATCTATTCTCTTTGAATTAAATTGCATATATATATATAAATTTAAAATACTTATATGAAATATGGGAGGAATATGAATAGACTCTTATCAATTTAAACAAATAATTATGTACTCAGGTTCAACCATTTATATTATAACCCATTATTATTAAGAAATAATAATATTAAAATATTATTCAACTACTGTTTGATCAATATATGATGACATATTTAATAATAGTGACATATTTGTCTTATTTCTACAATGCATGAATTAATCTGCATATATATATATATATATATATATATATATATATATATATATATATATATATATATATAAATTTAAAATAAAATAGTAAACATAGGAGGAATTTGAAAAGATTCTTATCAGTTGTAACAAAATATATTATAACCTATTTTTTTAAAGAAATATTAATATAATTAAGTTATAAAACTACTGTTTGTATCAATATTCGACTAATTAAATAATATATAACATATTTAGTAAAGATGACATATTAGTCATAACATTAATCAAAATGTATATGAGCAAACTCATTAGTAATTGGTTCAATGAATTATGCATAGAAATGTCGTTAAACAAGTTACAAAGTTAAAAAATTGACAATATGAAACATAAGATATAACAACAACTCTATTTCGGAACATAATAATTTTAAACTCAATCAAACCATAAACAAATAATCTTAAAATTTTTATCAATTAATAAGACAAATATGAATTATGTCTGGATGATCAAAATGCACTAGTACAAAAATAATATTTAACATCCTCTTTCCCATCGGTTTTGGAATATGCAATTGGAAAAATTGCACAGTGGTAATTTTGAAATTTTTGTTAACTTATTCCTATCATTTGTAGCAATAACCGATAGGAAAAGTGATAAAAAATATTTAACATCTCCATTTCCAATCAGTTTTAAAATAAATGATTTAAAAAATAATACGGTGGCAATTATGTAATAATTGGTAACTTATTCCAATCCTTTAAAATGTTAACTGATGGGAAAAATATTAAACTTTATTTGGATTATTTCACTTATTCTTCCTCTTCCTATCGTGAGAAACACGCATGCCTCGATCAACCTTCCTATCGTGACCCAGCCACCGTTGCCACGCCATCCAGGGCACCGGTGCTTGGCTGGTTGCATACCTTTCTAACTCCATCTTCATCCCGCAAAAGGTTTTGTTATTCATCCCGTGAAGGTAAGTTGTTTTTCCTGTCAATTTCGTGATTTTGTTTTAGGGTTTTGGGATTTATTGTTTTGTGCTTGGCTTACCATAGGAATTGAGCAGAATTGAATCAATCATCAATTCCTACCATAGGGTTTTTGCTACATTTCTTGTTAGTATGAATCGTTGATTGTAAGGTATGATAAAGGTCTCTCCTGTTGCAATGTCGACAAATTTTTCTTTTTTTTGTATTTTTGGTGTTAATAGCTATCAGTTTTTTTCATATATATATATATATATATATATATATATATATAATGCTACAGTAGTCACTAGCTTATAGTTTGTTCCTAAGTTATACTCTACGTTGGAGTTTGTATGTGTATAGTTAGGCATATTAGCAGCGAAAATCATTTATTGTGCATATATAGCAAGTTTTTCCTGATTCTAGCTAATCTGCTTTGATTATATTCATGCAAGTACAATAATTAAAACGTATTCTGCCTTTGCAGTTTAGAACTTTGTCATTAATTTTAATTTGTGTATTGATAATCCACTTTAAAAGTTACTATAGCTGGATAAATTTATTGTGTGCTACAATTGATGATGTCCTGAATAGATTATAATCATTATTTAAGATTGATTTGATCCAAAGCAATGTTTTGTGATTCAAATAACCCAAAAGAATGTTACTTTACAGTGTTACCATGTTAAATACAGCCACAGTGTTATATTCATAATGGTACCTGGCTATGAGTTTGACAAAATCTTTAATATTAACATCTATCAACTTTGATGAATCTAATTGTTGGTGTATGGAGATTACTATGGTCCCAAAAAATGAAAGACCATTATAGTCATTACCATTCATATTAGAAGAGAATGATGAAAAAGAGTAATGTTCTGTTCTGTAGCTAGTCTTGGACATTGCTTAAACAAAGGTATATAACTTATCAAGACTGTGGAAGAGTTGTGTAATTAACATATTTAAATTTATAAATCTATACTTGTTATTAGACAGAATTTTATACTAGTGACCAAATAATTTGTAGCAGTAAGCATACATGATATTCTCTAAATAGTAAAACCTTAGTTTCCTAATCAAACTTGTTTTGTATGATTGTATCCAAATCAAAACACAATTATGAATGAAAATTCAACCAACTATACTACTAGTATTTGTATTGTAGTAGTATTTATTTAATATTCGTACTTTTCATTGCAGAGATACCCATTCAGTTGCAATTCTTCTCTATGATGCCATTAATTATGATATCTTTGATTTGCACTTGTAGTTCTACTACTTGTAGCTAGGTTTTGTACCACACATGGCTTCATCCTTTGCCCCATGTTAATGCATGCCATTCACTATCATTTTCTGTTTCGTAATCGTGTTTCATTTATTGTCCTTCACATATAAAAAATTTAACAGAGGAAGAATACTAATTTTTTATCTTGAAAGACATAAAATAATACATTATCCTAATACCGACTATTACAATAGGCATAGAATTATAAAAATTTCATTGCATATTTATTGCTTTCTTTCTTTGTTTTTTTTTTTTTCTGATTTACCAACTTACGAATCACCAGTTTATATCTTGTTATTCGTTTTGTGGTTTCCATTGTTCACATAAATGATTTTATTTGAAAACATATGCTTCCTCTTAACCCTTTAATAAAGAAAATGAGTGAAATGCTTCCAATGCCAAAATCTTCTGGAAAAAAAAAATAATGCACTTTCAAAGCAAAACTACAAATACCATTGAAGCACATAACTTTAAGATCCTTTACCAGAAGCATATATATACATATATTCCTAACATTTCATTATTGGCATGAATAATGGATTCTGGAAAGGACAATAAGAGTTGTCAATAGTTATTGAAAATACAGTATATATCAAGAAGAGAAGAGAAGTATTTCAACACATGAGATTGATCTCAATGCAAGGCAAGGAGGAATCTTTAATTTTTTTTGGGTTTTGAACTTTTGATTAATATTTTTCTCAGTTTGGTAAAATAGAAAGAAAAAGAGAAGGGGCGAGAGGTAAGGTATGCAATAGCATTCCCATGTGCACTTTTCATTGTATTTCGGGCCACACTTTTGCTATTAACTTCAGGTTGTAGCAAAGCTTAATCTTTTTAAGGGGTTTTCTTTTTCATGTATATGAATATGAATATCTTTCATTAAATCTTTAAAAATTTAACCATCTAATTCTAATCTAAGGTTTCTTCTGTTTGTTTTTCACTTGTTGTTTCAAAATCCAAGCACACTAAAACTTCTTTATTAAAATAAATGCAAGAGGCATTCAAAAGAATAGACATAAACCACATCTTTGGTTCTTGTAAGTTTTAATTAACCAACCAATGTTTGCTGCTTGAATTTTTATTTTGGGAAAGCATTAACCTCTTCTGTGCACTTAAGTCACGAAAAGAACTTTTATATATTCTCATTCTGCCATTTGATTTATTTTGTTACTATCTCTCTTTATTTCTTATTGCACTTTACAATATACACATATGCATATTTGCTCTGCTTATTGATATAATTATTTTTAATGATAGGAACAAGATCTTGGTAAAGCTCTTGTAGAAGAATTGATTTGCGCTCTTCTACAAAGGATCATTGATAAGTGATAATCATACGTATATTTTGTGCTTTAAATTATTCACTTATCAATGTGTTTTAAGTTGATTTTGATGAAAAATATCTCAACTTTAGTAATTGCAAGTCTTAGGCAAAATTATAATTCTTTTAGTATTTTTATATTGAATTGAGGCTACTTTCATGAATTTTAACTTAGGTTGGAGCTTGGACGAGTTAGGGGCTTGGAAAATGGCTAGATCTTTTTGGCATGGAGAAAATTTAGGAGCACTTTAAATTAAATTAATTTATCTTCTCTCCAAATATCTTTTAAATTCTATCCATCTATATTTTAGGAGTTGATGATTATCTTAATTTGATTTATTTTTATTTATCTTGATCAAATAATAATATTTTATGATTTGATTTGTAGATAAGCAAAATGCGGAGCAAGGAAGCGCCTAAAAGATCATGATAGATCCTATTGGAAGATTTGTGGACTAAATAATTCATGGAAATTTGTATTCTATCTTATCATTAAGCAACAAAATCCATGTCTTAGATTCTATAAATACATGTAATTAGTGCTAGGCCGAGGGGAATGCGAGCTATAAGATACCGCTTCTCTCTCTTCTCTCTCTAGACTTAGTTTTCTCAAGGTTTAGCTTCTCCTTGTGAGAGAGAAGATGAGATGGGGTTGAATCATAACGTAACATCTCAAGAACTCCGGGAGGATTCATTCATGGAACGCGAAGGAGGAAGGAAAAAGATGTTTTAATTGGCCTCAATCCTCTTCTATGGAGTTTCTTTCGTCCCTCTTCTCCTTTCTTTATGTTTTATTTTATAGTTTACTGTATTTGGATCTTTATGAATTTGATTACATTGAAGTTTGATTGTTTCTTTATTAATCTATGAAGTATTTTACTTGTTTGAGTATATATGTTATGCTTAATGCTATTGGGTGCGTAGCTAACATTCAATTGAATTGATTACTCATATTGTGATTGGGGATGGTAACGTATGAGTGTGTTTCTTGCATATTATACCATGTATGTTGTAGATCTAGAGATAGACTATATGTGGTCGTTGTGAGTTCTTGTGTTTAAAGCTTGTCTTTGGCTTAGGAGAGTCAAGGGATTGATCTCTTAGTTTAAAGTCAAAGGTTATCGAGTCAAGGAATTAATCATTAATTAACTTTGTCAACTTGTCCATCAACAAGAAAATATGGAGTAGATTAACGAGGCTTTCGGTAATTCAAATAGGGCTTTATCTAAGAAGAGCTCAGATGTGTAACCAATTTGTATTCGATCTTAGATCAAGCTTTAATTCTAGTTTTTCTTTTCAAAATATTCTCTTGTTGGAGTATTAATTGTTGTTCTTAATGCTTATGTTGTGACTCATGTTATGCTAGGAATAGTGAAATATGAGTGTGCTCTTGCAATTGATGCCATGATCATTGTTAGTCTAGGGATAGATAATGATGAGTATGTGGTCTTGTTAAATTCTAAGTCTTAATGCTTGTTTTAACTTAAGGTGGTGGTCAAGGGATTGGAATCTTGATTTAGGGAAAAGGTTAATTAGCCTAGGGATCGGTCTTTAATTAATTTAGTGAATTTGACCAACAACAATTGAATTTGGATTAGGATAGTGAAATTAGGATTAATTCAAAGGAAAGTTTGTCTATGAAATTTCTGGATTCTTAATCAAATGACATTGAGTTCAAAATGCATGTTTAGTTTAGATGTAATTTCCTATGTCATTTGTCTTTATGTTTTAACAATTCAGTTATTATTCCTTTTACCGTCTACATTAGTTGTTAACATGGGAACGTGATAGTTGGCCATCATCCCTGTGGACGACACTCGGTATTCACCGTTTTAATATTTATGACGATAGCGAAACACACCTACCGTTTTTCGTTATCAATCATTGACATAGTTAAAAGGTATAATAATATTGATAGTATTAGTTTGTCCTTTTTTCATGTGATAATGAATGAATGTTTTCTAGATTGTAAAAATGGATCGAAATTGGATAACTGCTAGTCGATTACGTGAGAAGTACACCAATGGAATTGAGGAGTATTTAAAATTTGCTAAAAGAAACCTCCCCAATAGTAATGGAAGGGATCCTTGTCCTTGCATTAGATGCTTTAATGCGAAGCAGCTGGGGAAATAAGAGACCATACACTTTTCGATGGTTTTTGTCAGAGTTATACAAGATGGATATGGCATGGGGAAGTAGTTGATTTGTCAAATATATTGCGAATAGAAGAAGTTGATGCACGCCTAGATATGGATGATCGACTAGAAGAGATGATATGTGATATTGGACCAGAGTCATTTGAGTGGGAACATGTTTATGATAATTTGTGTGCTGATGCAGAAATACCCTTGTATCCTGGGTGCACCAATTTCACTAAGTTGTCAGTCGTGTTAAAGTTGATCAATTTGAAGGCCAGGAATGGGTGGAGTGACAAAAGTTTCACCGAATTGCTTGAGTTATTGAATGACTTGCTTCCAAAAGATAACACACTACCTTATCGTACCTATGAGGCAAAGAAGATACTTTGTCCGTTGGGTATGGGGTATAAGAAAATACATGCATGTCCTAATGACTACATTTTATTTAGAAAAGAGTATGAAGACCTGCACGTCTTCTTGGTATGTGGGGTATCATGCTACAAAGTAAAAGACAATGAATCTAGCTCTGATGTGAGTACAAAACGGGATCCCTCCCACAAAAGTCTTATGGTATCTTCCAATAATTCAAAGGTTCAAGCATTTGTTTGCTAACACAAATGATGAAAAGAACATTAGATGGCATGCAGAAGAGAGGCTACAGCACGAAAAGATTCACCATCCAACCGATTCATTGCAATGGAAAAAAATCAATCAATTGTTCCGAGAGTTTGGTGATGAGCCCAGAAATATTCGACTTGGACTTGCAACGGATGGAATGAATCCTTACAGTAACTTGAGCAGTAGTCACAGTTCATGCCCAGTTCTATTGGTAATTTACAACCTCTCTCCTCAATTATGCATGAAACACCATTACATGATGTTGTCTATGATGATTTCGGGTCTAAAATAGCCGGGAAATGACATAGATGTTTATCTAAGGCCCTTGATTGAAGATTTGAGCATGTTGTGGGAGAAAGGTGTGGATGTGTTTGGTGGGTCTTGCTGTGAATATTTCAAGATGCGTGTCATGTTAATCTGTACCATAAACGACTTTCTAGCGTATGGGAACTTGAGTGGATACAACGTTAAGGGGCATAAAGCATGCCTATATGTGAAGATAAAACATGTTTCAATCAATTGGCGAAGTCAAGGAAGATAGTATATCTTGGGCATCAAAGGTTTCTTAGACAAAATCACCCATATTGTAGATTGAGAAAGGCTTTTAATGGGAATCAAGATAATGGTATTTCTCCAGAGGCCTTGAATGGAGAGGAAGTCTATCAACGAGTGAAGGATATCAATACGATTTTCAAAAAGGCACAAAAACGGTTGTCGGGGGAGAAAGGAATTTGGAAGAAGAGGTCTATCTTTTTTTATCTTCCATATAGGCGTTTTAGTCATACAAGGAGATTTATCTAGCACCTTATCTGCATAGTATCTAATTATGTCATTAATCGTTATTCTTTTTCGATAGGTATCTGCATAGTCGTTGCCTAAAGAGTAGTAGTCAGATTTATGGCTTCATAGACCCAGTTTATATTCAATCCATAGGGAATACAAAAAATGAAGTTCGCAAATATATTCAAAGTAGGATAGATGAAGACAACAAGGAGATTTATCTAGAACCTTATCACTCTGAGTAAGTTGTAGTTAATTACTTTGTAAGTATTTCTTAACTTGGAAGTGTCCTTTTGACTTTTATCTTTCTTTACGGTGATCATTGGCAACTGATAATTATTATTTTTCCAAAAGAAAATGTTGTTGTATTCCTTTGCTCGGTTGGGAAAAAATATAAAACAGAATTGAAGAAAATCATTGATATGTAAGTTGCACAACAATTTTTATTTTCAAATTTTGTGTTATTGCCAAAACGCATCTTTGGTTTACTTCATTTGAAAATTTATTTTCTATAAAGCCATGGATGTTTGAGGTCTTCTTCAAGGTAAGCGCTCAATTTCCAAACCGAAGCCTACTTGGATAAGCCCAAGTGTAAGTAGTTTTAAACTTGATATATGTTATTATTCTATATATTTATCTCATGTTTCATTATATTTAAATATATTTAAATTTGATTTTCTCAACATCTTATTGTGCCATCAACAAATAGGGGGATTTGAGTGTGGTTATTATGTCATGAGACATATGCTACATGTCGTCCTTGGGAACATTACAGAAAATTGGTCAGAGGTAAATTTGTTTTCTTAAACCATAGGCTAGAAGCTAGAATAATTTTTGTCTTGAATTAACGAATTATGTTTGATACGTGCTCTCAATTTGTAGGTATTCAACAATCCAGACCCATTTACTCAAGAAGAAATCGATGATATTCGTATTCGTTGGGCAGAATATTTTTTGGGAGATGCTAATCTGTGACTGGAGTTCATTTGATAATGCTCATTTTGTTGAATAGTATAGGAACTAGGAGTTCATTTTGTTAGATATACACTTGGAACCATTAAGGAGTTCTTATGTTAAGTGGCTACTTACATAGTGTTTAGGAACTAACTTGGGATTAGCTTCTACGTTATGTTATATACTTAGATATATATTGACTTTTGCAATTAAATTTGTTTATGGTTTTGGTTAGTTATCTAGTAGTTCTATCTGATTTTGCTTGAAAACGGGCCTGCTTTGTGTTTTTGCTTTAAAAAATAAAAAACAATTACAGGATTTTTTCAGACGGTTAGAGAATAATCTATGGGAATAATAACACTTTTTTCGTTAAGTTTTCCAATCGGTCATCTGAATATGTGATGGGAAAATTCTTTTCCAATTAGTTATTACTGCAAAACCGATTGAAAAAACACTATTTCCAATCGGTCATTTAAATATGTGATGAGAAAACTCTTTTTCTATCGGTTATTACTACAAAACCGATTGAAAAAATAACACTATTTCCAATCGGTCATTTGAAAATGTGATGGGAAAATGCTTTTCCAATCGGTTATTACAACAAAACCAATTGGAAAAGTAAACTATTTCCAATCAATCGTTTGAAAATGTGATGGTAAAACACTTTTCCAATCGGTTATTACGGCAAAACCGATTGGAAAAGTAACACTATTTTCAATCAATCATTTGAAAATGTGATGGGAAAACACTTTTCTAATCGGTTGTTATTGCAAAACCGATTGGAAAAATAACACGATTTCGAGTCAAAAGCGCAACTTTTCCAAACCGTTGGTTATTAACTGACTGGAAAACTATTATTCAAGTTAGTTCAATAACCGATGGGAAAACACTCGATTATTCACATCGCTAGAATTCACATTGGATGAATAACCGATTGGAAAGGCCTAAATTAACTAGTTGGAAAAGCCTATTTTGCGCTGGTGATGCATCCCAAAAAGCAGATTAAGGTCCTCGACAATTCCAAAACGTCTACGAAATGCAAGCCATCATTTCTTCAAGTATACCTCCCAAAGCCTTCCTCTCCTATGAGGATATTTCAATTTAACTTAAATTGCATTAGAATTATTGTAGACCAATGAATAGTAATTTGGACGATGACGGAGTGCATTCTTTACGAACGAAACAGGAAGAACCTTCAACAGTTGGATAAAAATGGAGAACAATTAGCATAAGCGTTAATAAACTTAAGAAAGTTAAAGAAAAATTCTCCTAAATAGGAATTTTAAAATTCATCCCATTGAGAAGCAAAAACCCTCAAATTTTCCTGAACACGAAGAGCCAACTCCTGAAGCTCTAAACTTGGAGCTTTAAAAATATGTTTCTCACAAATAACCTCTATAGGATTCATGCATGTATCATAAACATAAATGCTAAAAATGCCTTCCCATCCATAACACGCACATATCCATCCCCTTTAGAAAGAGAATATATTTCTCCAATCATTTCTCATCTACCACCAAGCATCAACAGTTCACCAAGCTTTAAGATATCTACTCCAAACTTTGAGCCATTTGAGTCGACAAAATTAATCCTCGAAAGAATTTCATCAGTAAAGGGAGGATAGAAAAAAGAAGGGATGACAGTTGATATCTGTAATCCAACAATATAAATATTAATATAATTAATAAAAATATATTAAAATTAAAAAAATAGGTTGTTAAAACGTCACCATTCATATAGTAAAGTCAAGAAATGTACCTCTTTCGATTCGAAAGGAAAAAAAGGTAAATGAAATTGGGCTTCCCTATCAAATCATGAACCTATATGTCAACATGTTTGGGCCAAACCTCATAAAACCAATAAAAAATAGTCATGGCGGATACACCACTTTACTTATAACACATGACAACCCAACCACCCGCCTCAATGTTATATAAAGATCCAACCTCACTCCACCCAAAACCAAAAAAAAGTAAATTGTTCCCCTTTGAAATTGTAAATACTTATTGATGTGCCTAAAGGGTCAATAAGGAAGCATTGAAGAGGAAGTTCATCATTGTATTTTTCACGAAAGAATGAAGGAATTCGAAGATATGGTTGTTTAAAAAATAAAGTAAATGAGTTAAACAATATACCAATATACCAATATGCGATATGATGAAACACATACACATGAAAAAACTAATTAAAGGCAAAAAAAATGCTTCAATCTAACGCAACAAAAAATATAAAATAAAAATTATTAACAATTTACGACCTTGCCTTGCTCATAGGGAATGATGACAATGCCATCACTTGGAGTTAACATAGGATGCTTAACAAATGCCATAAAAAACCAAATGGGTTATGCTATTTTAAAACGATTGGAATTGGAATATCAAATTGGAAGGAGATTATTGTATGCTAATATATAATGTAGTATTGCTTGGAGTGATGGAGTATAACGTACTATATCAGTGAAGTTGGTGCAATCACTATTAATATAGTGAGACTTACCGAATTCAAACAAAATGTGTTCACCCACCTCAAATAAACAATGTACGTCAATTTGTCTTGCAAACTAATAAAAAAGTAAATGAACATAGAGCGCCCAAACAAAATATGTAGCGTTGGTACTTTTTTTAAACAAATAAACAAATAATAAAAATAATAATGTAAACACACGTATTGTTACTGGTATGAGGCGCATGCTTATGGTTATGTGCATGTGCATGTGTATCCAAACAATGCATGAGCAACAGGGTTTACTACAAAATTGGAGGGAAATTTCCCTCCAAAATTTACTCATTGTTTACTCAGAATTTACTCCTTTTATATTATAAAGATATATATATATATATATATATATATATATATATATATTATTCAACATTATCTGATTCCTTATTTGTTTTGGTAGTAAAATATTGTTATACATCTAATACCAAAAAAGAAGATGTTATACATCAGGATTTGGGGCATCATACGCAATTGTGGAGGTCTAAGATACCATCACCTTAATTATTTCAATGGACACAGCCACCCTACCAAGGCATAAAAACTACACGCCTATATCCATCATATACCTATATGAAAGGGAAAGATGAAACTGTGTAACATGCAAGAGCATGATGTTGTCTGGAGGATAAATGAGTATACAACACTTGAATACTTGAGCAACAATGATGCTTTAGTTTTGGCCCCGCCCTCTCAGATGGTTTGCACTCCTATGACTTGAATCTGTCTTTACCCTCTCTTGTGTCCGAGAAAAACCAACTCCATATCTAACTTCTGATATTGATCCCACTGGCTGAGAATTCTCTAATGAAGGGAGGGAGCGCCCAACCTCCCTGTCTAGCCTGCTCAATTTGTCTATTACGGCTAGCTCCAGTACTTCCATTTCCAGACCATCCAGGCAAATACTTTTGACCCTTTCCTTTCCATTCTTCTTCGAAACAAGCAAGTTCATCTTCATTCAAATTGTGCAACATCTGCATACTATCCACCTTACCATCTAAATGAAGTTTTCTTGAAAGGGAATGTCCCTTGCCAAAAAGGCCCCTAGAAATTCTATGGGAAACTTGCCCTGTGGAAGTATCAACCTCCTTGCTCTCTTCAAATGTAACCCCATCACTCCCTAAACTCCTTATATTTGAGGAAGTATAATATGTTTCATTTGCACCTGACTGTCGAGCTTTGAAAGCAGTAGCTGTGAGTTTGAGGCTGATGCTGAGCCCCATATGCATTGAATCTATTGTACTCATTTCTACTCTGCATATGTTTGCTCTTCTTCCCTTCAACTTCATCATCTAGATGCTCAACGAAGGGTTCATTTAATTTCGTGACCTAATATGCTTTCTTGGGTTTCCCTTATTCTCCTCAGTTACATCCTCATTCTCATTGTCAGAATCCAATTCCGGAATGATCGGACCCCTTCGCATTCTAGGCTCTTGCGGTTGATGCTCAAGAAACCCAGATGGATCCCGTTAGTGGCTCAAGACAGTGGGGCTGTCACTCATCCCAGATCATTTTGGTATGAGGGGCATATCGTTTAAGAAGGAAAGAAGGAAGCATTAGGAGGGTTTGGTTCTTTGGGAGTTAAGAAAGAAAACAAGTGAAGGGATAAAGCGTGTAATGAATTTCTCATTAATTCGGAGGCAAACATGCTTCAAAAATGATTCCAATAAAGGCCTCAGCGAAGCAAGAATATAAACTAATTATAAACTATAGAATTAATCAACCAAGTATATACGAATGAATTGAATTTAGAGTGAAGATAGGTGAATGAAACAAAAACTATCCATAATTGAAAATCGATCAAGCATAAAATGAAGGGATATAAGCATAATCAAAATTCAGAGTCCTAAAATGAAAGCGATTGAGAGAAACGAGTACTATTTGACAAAGTCAGAGTCCTTATTTAAATTGAGCATTTAACAAAGTCCTGTGTAATGGTTTACTATTTGACCATCCATTTAAATTACGACTAGAATGGACTATCTATAAAATGTGCACAATGTATCAACCATCAAGCTTTATTCTTCCTCACTCTCAACATATGTATTCTTTATTGATCATATCCTTATAGCATGAAGTGTCCTATGAGTTATGTAACACCAAGCTTCTAGTTATTTTTTTTTTTTATGTACATTCTTAAAGGAACTTATGTATTTTTTATTGATTAGAACAAACTCAAGATGTACCTCATTTTGGTTTCTTAAAGGATGCAACAAAAATATTTGTATTAGTTGTTTATACTATTGCAATTGCACTTATATCAAGGAAAACACTAAGGAAGGTAGAAGTGAATCTTTTGTGGTGATATTGAGGAGAGTGTATTTCTTAATAGTTCTTTAGTCTATTCCAAACTAGGACATAACTTTTGTTTCCAATGAATTTTTGTGCCTATTGGTTTTTGTTTTTCACTAATCACTAATATCTATTTTGGGATAACTCCAAAAAAACTGGCATGTAATTTCGTTATTTAAGCATACAAAAGACTTTACCCTCCATTCTTGAATGATAATATTTGATATTTGTTCAAAATTTGCAATTATATGCTTGTGTGATATTGTCATTAAGCTTTCGATTATTTGTCTTTATAAATTTGTTCCTTGTTTCAATAAATCAGACTTGGGATTTTGCTAATGTGTTGCCTAGTTATTATTACGTTGGAAGAAGCTATAGCTGAAATAGTTTTATGGAATTACCGAAACTCTAGTTATTTAGTTTATGCATTTCTTGATTTATTAGAGTTGACTATATTGAAGAACTACTTTTAATGATATATTTTCTTTATTTTATCATTTGAGGTGATTTACAAGTTCTTCCTCTAACTGCTGAAGACTTTAATAATTGAAGAAATGTTTATTAATATTATTCCTTTACGAAATTTTCACTTCTTCCTCTAACTGCTCAAGACTTCATCATGGTTAATGATTGAAGAAATGTTTATTAACATTTTTTTCAAAAGATACTTATTGTGGACCAGAATCGGAGTATCTCGGTCTCCTACATCCATGTCAGATTAGGCTTGATCAAGGCAATCCGGGGGCCATACCGGGATACCCATTGACTCTCAAGAGACCACACCAACGATGGGCTGGGCCGAGACATTAATTCCAGGGCCCAATAAAACCCGCAGTGAACGCTAATTCTCCTCTATAAATATATACATAAATGCACCATGCAACATACGTAATCATGCTTTTATCACACATAACCCTAATTCCACTACTGACTTGAGCGTCGGAGTCCTTGCAGATGCACTGCCGCCGCCACTAGAGCAAAGTCATTGGAGCTACAGTCATTCAACCCTCCAGATGGGAATCCAGTCTTGGTCATCTCCTATCCTCGCCAGGTTAGATCACAACATTGGCGCTGTCTGTGGAGAAAGGAGCAAAAAGATTACTTCCCTTCTTATCAATAATGATGGTTTCGACACAACAAAGCGACTATAATGATCCTCCAAGTGTTCAAAACCAAGGGGATGTATGGAAGCGCAACAATTCTCCTCTTGACACAGGAGGCTGATAGGCTTTCAAGTTGGAGGAAGAATTTCGTAAGCTGGAAGGATAGGTGGAAACGCAGGCTGCAGAGATCGCTATCTTGAAGGAAGAGCGAGACCAACATTTGAAAGGAAAGGAAAAGGTTGTGGATGACGATCCTAATCAGGCACATGCGCAACAGTAGGAACAGAACAATGAAAATCCAGAAAATATTTGGCAACAAGAATAGAATGCCGAGAATAACGTCAACGTTGACCCTAAAAATGCGGAGAAGCAGCTGGTTAAGGTCAGCCGTAATCAAGGAGGAATCCCTCGCCAAGAACAGAAGGATGCATCTAGGGTGGAAGGTGTGTGTCCGCCACCAGAACAACCACAAATCCTGATACAGCCAGAGCGCGTGGCATAGAATATTTTGGATTTTGGTTATATTGACAATCCATTTACCCCGTGGATTATGTCTCACGCTCTCCCACAAGGTTTTCAATTTGCAAAGCAACTGAAGGAGTATGATGGGACCAAGGATCCCACTTTACACGTAAGTACCATTGAAAGGGCCATGTACTTTCAAGGCGTGACAAAACCTATAGTATGTCAGACTTTCCCCCTGACTCTGTCCGAGGCTACAAGTCGGTGGTTCTCTAATTTGCCACCATAATCCATCAACAACTGGAAGACCTTGAAAGATAAGTTCATTCTCCATTTTACTAGTAGCAAATGTCAATTTAAATATGAGTTTCACATTTAGAAACTATTAAGCAAATGAAGTATGAGTCTTTGCGAGAGTATATTATTCGTTTCAATAATGAAGTCCTGGAAGTTAGGAATGTTGAGCCTAATCTGGTACTATATTTCTTTGTTAGAGGATTGAAACCAGGTGCTTTTGCCAAAGACTTTGCTGGTGAAAAAAGCCTACATCTATGGATGACTTGAAGGCAAGGGCAGAGAAGTGGATAAGGATAGAAGAATGGGAAAAGGCCCAAGCAACCAAGAAGGATGATAGAGCAAAGGCTCCTCAAAATAATCAATCCTAGGCAAAAGATGACAAACCTAAGGATAAATCTCCCAAATCATGTAGTGGGATGTTCTCAAGTTATACTCCCTTGGCAGTCTCACCAACAACAGTACTCAAAGAAGTGATGCATTCTGAGCTAAAAGACCGACCACCGCCATTGAAAACCATTGAAAAATTTAAAATTAAATACTGTGACTATCACCGGGATTAGGGACATTCAACCAACGAATGTATCCAACTCTGGGATGCTATTGAAAAACTAATTCGACAAGGTAGGCTCTGAAACTATGCTCGAGCTTCCTCGGAGAGAAGAGATAGATGTTGGAGTCCATCCCCCCGAAACAGGGCTCCGAGATCACCTCAGAGAAGCCGTGATCAGAGAACTGAAAACCAGCTTAGATCTTGGAGCCCACGCAGAAATATTGAATCTCCTCCGACAGGGTGATTCAAGTGATAGTTGGGGGTGTAAGCCTCAAAGGCCTTGACGACAGAAAGAGGACTCGAGATGCCAGAGACTCTTGCTTGCAGGTATCTTAAGTAACTAACCCGGTTTTTTCTTTTTCAGAAGCCGACTTACCCGAGGAGCGAGTTAGAGACAATGAGCCACTGGTAGTCGCCGCAAACTTGGGAGGCTATAAAGTCCATCGAATTTTAATCGATCTAGGAAATTCGAAGGAGATCATGTTCTGGAGCCTATTCGAAAAAATGGGGCTTGGACCAAAGGATTTAATCTGTCATAAGGGTAGTTTTATTGATTTTACAGGTGACACAACCCCAAAGGGTTACATGGACTTGAAGGTATACTTTGGAAAGAAACCTCATGCAAAAACAGTCCCAGTTAGATTTATTTTCGTGGATTTCCCCTCTGCATTTAACGCCATCATTGGCCGTCCGACATTGAACAATTTGGGTGCTATAGTTTTCACTATACACTTGACGGTGAAATATCTCGAGGAGAGTGGATCCGTGGTTACTGTGCATGGAAAGAGTAGTGATGCAAGGCGTTACAATCAGAAGAGCCTCAAGATCTCTAAAACACCAACTATCATGCCGGAAAAGCATGAAGAGAAAGCAAAAAAGAAGATGGAACGTCGAGATTTATCTCGGGATGAAGGAGTAATGATGACAAACTTAGATCCCCAGGCATATTTTGAATATCAGAGACCTCAGCCCAAGGGGGACCAGATCCTGGTGCAGATACGGGCGAATAGAGGTCAAATTGTCAAAGTAGGGACTAATTTACCTCCTATGATCAAAGGGTTGCTTATTAAGCTACTTAAGCAGAATAAATTCTTGTTTGCCTGGGTCTCTTCTGACATGTCAGGAGTCGATTCTGAATTTTCATGCCATCGTTTAGCTATTAGGCCTGGATGTACCCCGGTGGCACAGAAAAAGCAATAAATGGGTCTGGAAAGGACATAAGCTATAGAAAAGCAAGTCAAAGAGCTGTTAGATGTCGGGTTCATTCACGAGATACGATATTCAGAATGGCTATCTAACATGGTCATGGTAAAGAAATCCAACGGGAAGTGGAGAATTTGCATAGATTACACTGATCTAAATAGAGCATGCCCCAAAGATCCTTTTCTACTACCTTGCATCGACAAGCAAGTCGACAACTCTACTGGTTACAATTACCTATCCTCATGGATGCCTACTCAAGGTACAACCAAATCCCTTTGCATCCAGAGGACCAGGAGAAGACGGGTTTCATCGCCGACATGAGAGTCTATTGTTACACTACGATGCTGTTTGGTTTGAAGAATGTTGGAGCAACATACCAGCGTATGATGAGCAAGATGTTCGAGAAATAAATGAGCAGAATCCTAGAGGTCTATATCGACGATATGATAGTTAAGACTCCAAAAGACAAAGACCTGGTTGCGGATTTGCAAGAAACCTTTCAGCATCTGTGCAGGTATGATCTAAGACTAAATCCTAATAAATGCATATTTGGCGTAGAAGCCAGAAAGTTTTTAGGTTTTATGCTAACTAGTCGCGGGATCGAGATCAATCCAGACAAGTGTAGTACTATTTTGAATAAGCAGAGCCCTAGGACCATTAAAGAAGTCCAGCAATTAACTGGGAGAATAAGGGCACTAACAAGGTTCCTACCAGCATCTGCCTGAAAATGCTTGCCTTTCTTCAAGTCCCTGTGGAACAAACAAGAATTTCAGTGGAATCAAGAATGTGAGGATGCTTTCCAGGAATTGAAGGTGATTTTGTCATCCCCACCAGTTCTATCTCGCCCTGATCCCGAAAAAATGTTGTACTTATATTTGGTGGTTACCGATGAAGCCGTAAGTGCAGCATTGGTAAAGGAAGAATCCCGGACTCAAAGTCCAATATACTTTGTGTCCAAAGCCCTGCAGGGCTCCAAGTTGAATTATCAAAGACTGGAGAAAGTGGCGTATACCTTATTGTTGGCTTCGCTTGCGGCCGTACTTTCAATGTCATCCAATCACAGTACACACTAACCAACCAATCAGGAAAATTATGCATAAGCCTGATTTAGCAGCCAGGATGATGACTTGGGCGATGGAATTACATCAGTATGACATTTCTTACAAACCACGCCAAGCAGTTAAAGCTCAAGCTCTGGCAAAATTTGTGGCTGAGATGACCCATCCTGGAGATCAGCCCAAAGGGTCTTGGACTATTTATGTCGATGGATGTTCAAATCCGAAAGGAGCTGGAGTAAGAATCTTGATTGAAAATTATGAGGGGATAACAGTGGAGTACTCGTTGAAATTTGAATTTCCAACTTCAAACAACCAGGCGGAGTATGAAGCCTGTCTAGTTGGGATAAGAGCAGCAAAAGAACTAGGAGCCACTGCGATAACTCTATGCTCTGATTCTTAGCTGGTGGTGTCTCAACTCGAGGGAGAATACCAGGCTAAAAAGCCCCTATTGAAAAGGTCCTTGGCTAAAGTTAAGGAAAGTTTGCTTGGAATTTCTAAGTTCGAGATCAAACATATCCCCCGTGAAGAGAATAGTAGGCTGTATTTTCCATCTAAATTGGCTAGTACTAAGTCGCCTTTCACTGTGAAATCATTAATTAAAGAAGTCATCCTATCGCCATGTGCCATTCTCCAAGTAGAAATAGACGATTAGAGAACGCCATTGAAGGATTATATCACAAAAGGGATATTACCTGAGGACCAACAAGAAGCCAAGAAGTTAATTCATAAAACTTCACATTACACCGTGATAGAGGGCCAATTGTTCAGAAGAGGGTTATCATACCACTACTTAAGTGCATTGGACCATCTGAGGTATGGTATGTTCTGACCGAAGTGCATAAAGGAAGTTGTGGCCACCACATCGGCGGCAAATCTTTAGCTAGGAAGTCGCTAAGAGCAGGGTAATTCTGGCCGACTATGAATGCTGATGTAGTAGAGCACGTAAAGAAGTGTCAAAAATGCCAAGATCACAATCGATATCCCATATCACGGCAGAGGACTTACACAACATCTCCACTCCATGGCCTTTCCATACTTGGGGACTAGATCTACTGGGACCATTCACTCAAACTACAAGTCAGTTGAAACACCTCATTGTTGTTGTTGACTATTATACTTATTGGATTGAATTAGAGCCCTTATTTATTATAGCCCCAGTGAAGGCTTGGAATTTTGAATTCCGACTATATGTCGATTTGGAATCCCGACAGAAATTATCTACGATAACGAGACTCAGTTTACTTTGAAAGGATTTCGAGAAATGTTGGCAGGACTTCATATTAAGCAATATTTTGCTAGTATTGAACATCAACAGTCCAACGTACAGGTTGAATCAGCCAATAAAGTGGTCCTTAATGGCTTAAAGAAAAGACCTGAGAAAGCAGGAGAGAATTGGATTGAAGACCTCTACCAGGTACTTTGGAGCTACAAGACTACATCTCACAATACCATGGGGAAACCCCATTCAGAATGGTTTATGGGACCGACGTTCTAATCCCGATGGAAATTGGCCAGCCATCTTGGAGGGTCATATATCCCGCCGAAAACAACAAACAGTTGCTAAAGGAGGACTCTGATATGATCGAGGAAGTTAGAGAGATCACAAGAATCAAGGAATTATCCCGGAAGCAACAAGTTGTGCTGATTCCCTGGCCGGGTTAGCTCACCAGTTCCATGTGGGGCTTCATTATTTGGACCTGCCTCTAGCCCAACTCTGTAGATGCATTTTGGAAGATGCTTATGGCACTAGGTTTCCTAGGCTAGTTAGTTAGTCTTTTTTGTTGGGCCTTTCTGGCCCCGTTTTGTATAAAAAAAAAGATGTTAAGAGACATTTCCGGGTCGGCAATCTCGTGATGAAAAGAGCAAGTATCGGAAATAGGAACGCCAGGGATGGTAAGTTTAAAGTGAATTGGAAAGGTTCATACCAGGTCAAAAGCGCAAATGCAAAAGGAGCTTATCACTTTGAAACTCTCAAGGGCAAAGAGATACCAAGAACCTTCAATGTCGCTGATTTGAAGTGGTATTAAGTTGATTAGTAATGTAATTGCTTATGTAATAAAGGGGTACTCTTTTTCCTATAGCAGGTTTTATCCCTAAGGAGAGTTTTACTGCTAGAGGTTTTAATGAGGCCCCATCAGTTACTTCTCTTTATTAATAAAAGTATTCTTTTCAATTATTTGTGGCTATTCATTATTGCGCACATTTTGTTTGTGAAATTTTAAGATATAGGAAGTTAACAAAGGCGGCAGAGATATCTCGGAGAGTCTGTTAACAAACAAAACGCCATCTCAAGAAGAAGCTAAGATCGAGATATATCTCAACAATACGAGCTAGGATACAGATTTCGTCAAAAGGTACTAGCTCAGACCAGACCAACAAAAACCAAAAGGGATGCCTTTAAGGACAACCCTGTTAAACGGAACAAGGTGCCATCACAGCTAAACATTAGCAACAAAAACCAAAAGGGACGCCTTTAAGGCCAACCCTGGTTAAACAAAACAAGGTGCCATCACGACTAAACCTTAGCGACAAAAACCAAAAGGGACGCCTTTAAGGTTAACCTTGATCAAAAAAGGATAAAGGTGCCATCTCGGCCAAATATTAGCGATGAAGCCTTGAAGGCTATAAATCTACAACATAGAGATACAACCTCTACAGAAATATAAAGGCAAAAGCATGCAATTATCAAGCTATGAATTTAAAGAGAAAGCGAAATCCAAGATGATCAAACAGATAAACTAGAAATAACAAGAATCAAAGGTACATGCCAGGAATTGTTCAAATGGTAAAAAGCTCTTAATATAGAGCTATCCAAATACAAAAAGTTCCAAAGAGGAAAACAAGAAAAAGTAGAAACTCCAATCTAAACATTGCTTTGGTCGATACCCTCTTCAGCCGCGGAGGCATTCTGAGGAAGAGGAGAGTTGCAATCGAATGGCTTAAGGTTGGGATCAGTAGGGTCCAGTGATAAGTGCAAATTAGTGTGTTTATTCAATAAAGGATTTGCACTTATCTTCTCTAGAAATTACATGTTTTATACATAATTTCACCCTTTTATCTTAACTTTGTGAGTTTAAGAGTAAATAAGTGGTAATAATAGGTTTTCTAACTTAGAAATGTATTTTCAGGTGTTTTTGGAGGCAAAATAAGAAGATCAAGTTGCTGGAGCATATAAGAGACCAGCGCTCGAGCGCCATACCAAGGCTCGAGCGCTGGAAGCTGAGGAACATAGGATCCTTTCTGCCAATGCAAATGCTCTGGCGCTCGAGCGCCAGTAACCATTGAGCATTGGATCCTTTTCTGCCAGAGTTATGAGTCTGGCGCTCGAGCGCCACACCAGGGCTCGAGCGCCAGAATACGTTGAGCATAGGATCCTCTCTGCCACCAGTTATGAGCCTGTCGCTCGAGCGCCACATCAGGGCTCGAGTGCCAGAATACGTTGAGCATAGGATCCTCTCTGCCAACAGTTATGAGCCTGGCGCTCGAGCGCCACACCACGGCTCGAGCGCCAGAACATTGGATCCTCTCTGTCTGAGTTATAAGCCTGGCGCTCGAGCGCCACACTAGGGCTCGAGCGTCAAACGCATTAACTAGGCAATTAAGCTCATTAACCAGCACGTGTCAGGCCAGCACTCAAAACACCTATAAATACAGCCTTTCAGAAGTTAGGGGATATCATATTGAATTGTATAGAAATAAACCACAAAATTTAGGCTTTTAGTCAGAGTTCTAATACTCTTAGGTTTAGTTCTTGAAGTTCATGGCCTTGCTAGGCTTAGCTTTCCGCTGGGATTGAATGTAATTACTTCGTCTCTTGTTTCTTTCAATTGTTAGTTTACATTATTTTTATGATTGCTTTATACTCTGCTTAATGCAAGACTTAGTTCCTAAAGCACCAAGGGATTGGGCTCTAGAAACTAGTGTCTTAGAATCAGGTGACAAAGGGATTTGCACTTGTGACATTGAGTATGCATCTTTATTTAACTAACATAGAAAGAAACAAGGTGAAGTAATGAAACTCAATCCCAGGTGACTCGTTATTTTATTTGATTATCTCTTTATCTATTGTTTATTTCATTTTCCATTCACAATCTTAATATGTTTTTGAACAATTCGTCAACTTAATTCTTAATCGAATTAATCCAAGTGCTCCCTGTGGACGATACACGTATAGTCACTATACTGAAACGAGTTAACCATTTCCAGCACCATTAAAAAGGGTTAACATCCAGCAGGATGGGGTTGTGATAGTCATGGAAATCCCAGAAGGCCCATTTTTCACCCCATGATACTTGTCTAACCTGTTGGTGTTCAGTGTAACCCCGAGATTCAGGAACATGAGGGACTTCACACTGTCCCGGTAAGCATAACCCCCTGCTAGGTCCGCGCCCTTATAGGCCTACTCCAGCTTCTCCTGGGTCTCCGGGAATTTAGCACGAGATTGTTGAAATTCGGCTCGGAAAGACGTAAGGGCAAAGTCATCAGTCGTTGACTTGGCTTTCAGGCAAGATACTTCATCCCGCAATTTTTGAGCCTCGTCTGCCAAGCCAACATTCTTCTTTCGCTCTTCGACAAGATCACCTTCAGCCTTAGATAAACCTTCTTTTAAAGAAGAAATCTCCTTCGCATCCTGATCCTCCAACTCGTTAGCGATCTTGAGCAGGATGTCCTTCAACTCGAGGGTGTCCTTTAGATCTCGTAACTGAGATCTTAAAGAACTGGCCGCAGCAAAGTTTTGAGCCTAGGAGCAAATGTTTTGTAACAAGGCCATGTTCATGGCCGACCACCCCATCAAAGACTTTGCATGTTCCTGTTATGAAAAAGCATCACATGTACATTACAACGAGAAGAACTTCGATCACAAAAATAGAATTGATAAATTACGCTAAGAAGACATACCTCCAAAGTCTTGGCATTTCCGCGATCAAAGAAATCTACATGTTGGAATTTAATCTATGGAGATATGAACCCTTCCCATGCGGATGATGGTAGGGAAGATACAAGAACCATCTCATGCGAAGGTAGAACCCCACTGTCTGGACAGTCACCTAAAGACATAAGACCGTGATGAACAATATGCAGTAGAAATCCAATGAATATCATATCAAGCAACACACGGTGACACTTGGGTTGAGGTCCCGCCGCTTCGGCTCCAACATTAGGGGCTTGCGAGTTTCCCGTCTTCTGGATTCCGCCAAAAGGAATCACGAGCTCAGAGACGTTCAAGGGAGGAGCATTCAATCCCGCCGTATCTTCCACGACAAGAGTCGAAGAACCCGCCTTCCCTTTCCCCTTAGCATCAGGCTTGGAAGCACGTGCAGCGAAGCTTGCCATGATATTAGCTGCAAAGGAAAGTCGCAAAAAGGGTGAGCATAATAAAGAAGAAAGTAATGACAAGTAAAGAAACACGTGAAAACTTAGAACATACATCGGCAAGCCGCCCGATTACGATGCGGGGCCCCAATACATCGTTATAGTGGATGGGCATCCCACCCTCTTTAACGAAGTTCAAGAGCTTCTGATAAGTTTCTTTATCCTTCTCCTCCAGAAAGCCACATTCCAAATCGGAAAGAGACAAAGACCTGGAATAGTGCTCTTCGTTCCAGTAAAGGGGGAAGAAGGGCTTATGGTCAAAATCCATCTAGAAAGGCACAGTGTGGCTATGACGGGGAGTGAATTTGACGAACAAATCCCGGTGTGCCTTAAAGGAATCTTCAAAGGGGGTGAAGAGCATCGGGATCCCACTTCGATGACGCAGGGATACCCATGACTTTTTTCCACCATGATAGTGGCTAAAAACATACAAAAATAAAGTAGAAGAACACTACTATTCATTGGCCTAACAGAACACTTCAAACGCTTGGAGAAAGCCCCAACCATTAGGATGGAGCTGAGTGGGAGCAAGATGCAGGCTATGCAAGACCTCGATTTGAAATTCTGAAAAAGGAAACAGAATCTTAAGCTGCTCCCATAAATATTCAAACATCATAATATAAGATGCTTCGCCCTCGCTTGCAGGAGTATAAACCCTCTCATTCTTTCCAGGAATCTCCAGCTTGTAATCCCCAGAGGGATCAATCTTGGTATCAGCTCCATCCGAATTTGGGCCGAGATGGAAGCATTTTCTCCAATGTTTCTCCACCTTTTTCAGCCGGGCATTGTCAGAAAGGGAGCACTCCTCTTTAATGAAGTTGATAGGCACCCATAGAAATATCCCAATGTTTTTCAAGTCCCTCCATTCAGGACGACACTCCACCGATGGCTTTGAAGTACTAGGACCCTAACCTCCTTGAGCAGAAGGTTCGGAATTATCGCCGCGGATCATATCTCCTGTACGGGATGAAGGATCCCGAGGAGGCTCTTCCTGGAAGTGAAGTTCATTCCTAGATGGCTCCATATCTACATAATCAGTGGAAGTTGGGTTAGATCCAGGGGAGGATGAAATGGGGTTAGAACACGCTGAAGGGCAGTATGCAGGGTCAAACTTAGAATCTAGTGAGTGTGACATAGAAGATGAAGGAGATTCATTATGGTCCGAGATATCCTCGGGATCTCGATGAGACTCTCTATTTTATGGGATATTTTTGGGATCACGCTGGATGTTCGGTAGGACAGCTGGACAAATCGTGTCAGGAGTTTGACGTTTGGGGTCTTGTTCATCAGAAAGTTCAGTTTCAAAACTCTGTTTGTCAGGAAGATTGGCGGCATCCAGTTGAAAGGCAAAAGGTTCGGGGTTCAAAGTTCTAAAGGAACCACTTATACTCTGGGTCATAGACTCATCGCTTTTGACTTTTCCAGAATACAAGGGGTAAAACCACAAATTTGAAGATTCAAAATTGTTAGGGTTGGCTACGGAAAGCGTACCTCGAATGAGGTTAGAATCAATAGGGGGCAAAGGTTTTGGTTTTCTCCTTGCTATGGTGGCACGAATTTCAGAATCATTTGAATCAGAAGAAGAACCACTCGACAATACGATGATGTTATCAGCCATTTTCAGAAGAGGGGAAACTAGACAAAAAGAAAATGAAACAAGGCTAAACCCTAAGGATAAAGAACATAACGAAATCACCAAAAAAATCAAGCAATAGAAGAAAGAAAGCAAAGAAAAGAAGAAGGCAATGAAATACCTGATAATAGGCAAGGATGAGGAAATGGAATGCGAGACTGGAAGTAGCTTTCCTTGAACCGAATTTTGTGGCCTCGTCGTCAAGGAACGACGATGAAACAGGGGTGGAAGCTTGTTGAAGAAGGCAAAAAGCTCGCAGAGGTTTTGCAGAAGTTTTGGAGAAACAAAAGAGCGTGAATGAGCGAATTGATTTTCGATTTCCATAGGTAAAATAAAAATGGTAACTGATGGGAAAGGTAAAGTAAAAACGTCGTATTGCATTAATGAGTGTGGGGCTTAAGACTGCACTAAATGATTGCGCACGTTAACAAAGGAAGGCGCGTGCGTGGCACACTACAGACGGAAGATCAACCATTAACCCGGCAATGATGTCGGACGAAAGCAAATGTTTTACAACATTGTCAAGTCGGTGCATGTCCGACATGGAAGGCAAAATCGCCGACTTACCAAAGGGTAACTCAACGACTTGGGGGGGCAACTGTTGTGGACTAGAATCGGAGTATCTCGGTCCTACATCCATGTCGGACCAGGCATGACCAAGGCAACCCGGGGGCCATACCGGGATAACTCAGGGATACTCGTTGACTCTTGGGAGACCACACCAACGATGGGCTGGGCCGAGATATTAAGTCTAGGGCCCAATAAGACCCGTAGTCAACCCTAATGCTCCTCTATAGATACATACTTAAATGCACCATGCAATGTACGTAATCACTCTATTATCACACATAACCCTAATTGCACTACTGACTTGAGCGTCGGAGTCCTTGTAGATGCACCACCACCGCCGCTGGAACAAAGGCATTGGAGCTACAATCATTCAACTCTCCAAGTGGGAATCCAGTCTAGATCATCTCCTATCCCCACCAGGTTACATCAATACAATACTCAAACAAAAGATTAAGTAAGCTATAATTAATTATAACGACAATCAATTATAACACATAATAATAAGGTAAAATAGAACTTTTGGTCCCGTAACTCTTTGCGTCAATTCAGTTTAGTCCCTTAATTTTTTTTATCCATTTTAGTCCCTTAACTTTTATTTTAGATTCAATTTGGTCCCTTCAGAAATGGTTTTTATTCCATTAACGTCCTTGACGGATGTAACGATAAGGACCAAATTGAATCCAAAATAAAAGTTAATGGACTAAAATGAATCGGAAAAAAAAAAGTTAAGAGACCAAAGTGAATTGACTCAAAGAGTTAAGGGACCAAAAGTATCATTTTACCTAATAATAATAATATATTTTTTTTATAGTTAATTCAAACACACTATAAAAACACACTATAAAGTAATATTAATTGGAGACAAACTGACAGCTGGCTAAACAAATTTCAAAAGCATAATATTTTAGATATATACATTCCCCCTTCCCCCAAAAATCAACACGTAAGAGGGGGAACCTTCAAGACCCAAGTTGCAAAGTGCAAACGTTGGTGAAGAAGAATGATATGATAGAATCAAGGAACCTTGATTTGCAAGTTGAGACACAAATAGGTACGTACCTAAGACACTTGCCTAGTGAGAGTGAAGCAGCACCAACCAACAATCAAACGGAAAGAAAAGAAAGCAACATCAAACACCAACCCTACTAATAAGGCTGTTTGAGTTTCACTGTTTCAGTTTGAAAAACTAAAAACAATAATGTTTTGTGTACACTAGGTTTTTAAATTAGAAAAACGGAATTAGAAAAATATTATTATTTTAATGCTGTTGTATAATTGTTGTACAAAAATTATGATACAAAAATCGGGGTTAAACTAAAAATGAGTTTAGTGGCATGTAACAATGTGTAAACTAGTTTGTTTTTCAGTTTAGTTTCATTTAAAAATTTGGATACCAAACTCAGATTTGACAAAACTGAGTTTTTCATAGTTACTTAATAAAAAATATATTAGATGTTATTTATGTTTTTAAAATATAAAATATATTTAATATATATTTAATTTTCACTTTATACTCTTTTATTTTTTTATTTGTTCACTTAAATATAAAATATACATATTAAAAAATATAACTATTATATTTAATTTCATCAAAATATATATTAAACTCTTTATAATATCTTTATTTATATTTTTTATACGATATATTTTTTATAAATTTATGTGATTGATATATTAGTTAAGTATTTATTAGCAAATAGAATTAGCAAAGACATATTTAATAAAATCATAAATTGACAGATAAATAAAAAAATTATTTTATAAAGTGAACAAATAATAATAAAAATACAGTGTACAATAATATTGGATATATAAATGTATATAACGACTGAGGTTTGTATCTTAGTCGTGCTTACAAAAAATATTTTGTCACAAAGAGAAAATTCATTTCAATAATTTTTATATGTTAAAAGAGATTAGTGGATATTTTAATATATATATATATAGGGATATGATTTATTGACACCACTTTCACTTACACTAATTCTTAAACCTTGTAAAAACATTTCGTCCAAATTGTTTTTTCACAAAGTTTACTGTTAGATTGAAACTATTTATCTTATAGATCATTTCTACGAAATTTCACATTAATTCGAAATCTTTTAATACTCCATCAACGTACTAAAAAAATTAACGTCAAATATAGTTTTTAAATATATGAAAATAACAAGTGTGTTGATGGAGTACTAAACGATTTTGTCTTTGGGGAAAAACTACTGTTATTCTTTTTGTCTTCTACCTCATTCTTTAAAAGTATTTTTTTATGTGTGATTTCTCCCATTCTATTTTAATTTAAAAGTTCCTGCTGAAATTTATGTTTTATGATTGAGTAGTTATTTCATGAAATTTTATATTTTAAAATCATGTTATCTTTATCTTTATACTTTAAAATAATTATGTTGATATGATTAACAATAAGAGTGAAAATATTGTGATTTAACTAACAAAGATTAATTTTATTTCTTTGCATTATTTTGATGAATCTTTATACTTTAAAATAATTATGTTGATATGATTAACAATAAGAGCGAAAATATTGTGATTTAACTTTAGTAAAGATTAATTTTATTTTTTTGCATTATTTTGATGAATCTTTATCTTTATAATCTTTATACTTAAAGAAACAAGTTAAGGATTTGATCAGGAGGAGCTTTAAGCATGACATAGTGCGAAAAGATTGTAATTTAATTTTCAAAATGGTTAATATTTTTTAAATGATTTTGAATTTTAAATAGCCAGGAAGTTAGGTAGGTGATTGGGAGAGAATTCAAGCGGGAAAAATTAGTTTGATTTTTCTAAAATTATGCTATTTTGCTATATGATTAATGATAAAATTTTATGATTTAATTTTCACGAAAATTAAGTTTAATCATGATGTACAAAATTTGGAAAATGGACCATATAACCGAATGTTGCTTTCTTTATATTTAAATACACGTTTATATATTAAAAATATTTAAATAAAAATTATAATTTTTCTTAAAATATTTTAACCGGACATCATCACGTACAAACTCTAGTGTGTGTGTATATATATATATATATATTAAAATATAACATTGATTTTTTATGTTTTATTGAAGTCCTATTTTAGTTCTTTATTTTTTTTTTTTGTCAATTTAATCATTTATTTTTGTTTTTCACACCATATTGATTCTTTTGAAATAACACTATAAAGAGCTTTAGTGAAAATGTTATAACGATGATGAGAAAGATGTAGATGAAATCATTCAATAATATTATTATAAAAGGATTAATATAGTGTGAAAAAAAAAGATAAGAAATCAAATTAATAAGAAAAAAAAAATTCACCAAAACATAAAGGATCAAAATTATATTTTAATAATGTATATATATATATATAGACCTACTTGCCGAATGACCGTCGACCCACCGGCAATATTCGCCGTTAATTAGGAATTCGTTCTTAAAATATTGTTTGGCCATTTAGGAAAAAATATTTGTCCCAATTTTATTGTTCATTTAACATACCAATGTAATATTAATTTTTTCTTTACAATTTTACCCCTAACTAATTAAATGTACTTCTACATTATCACCGTCCATTAACCTTTACTCTCCCAACAAGTTTTTTGACTTTTTCATTTCCGAGGCTATTATACAAGGAACCAGTACTCCTACTATTAAACCTCATGCACAATAATACAGTGCAAGCACTATCCATTCATCTCTACACCATTTTCTCTCTGTGCTTTCTACCAAGACCAAAAAAAAACATTTTATCACAAGGAAAAAAATCCCATGGAAAATTTGGCTGACAATGAAATTGAAAAAATAGTTGTGGAAGATTCTACACATTCAGAGAGGCATGAAAATGATGAAAATTCCATAGACTATACATCCCTGTTTAGAAAAAGAAAATTGGAGATAGATAGAGATTTCTTGGATTCACAAGAAAATTGTGAAGACTATGTTTGTTTTCAAACAGTTGAAGACTCTATGGATTCGCAGATACAGGAGCATGATGAAATCTCTATAGATTATAAACCTCTATTTAGGAAAAAAGCCCCGTCAAATTTGGCTAAAATGACATTGAAGAGGAAGAAGAAAATTTGGTTGAGAATGAAATTGAGGGAGAAAATGAAATTGAGAATGACATTGACACTCCTCTCCAGTAGAGCCTCATACAACATCCTTCTTTCTGCATTAGACAACACTTTTTTCACTCTTGTGTTTCTTACTTGTTGCTCCTCGTCAATCACATCATCATCAATATTATTTTCTGCAAATTGTTGAAAAATATAATTATATAATGCATGACACACTATTAGACATGAGAAACAATAATAACAATACTTGCAGTACAGGAATTGAAATCAATAAACTAAAATGAAATAAGTAAAATTATACCACTAATTGGATTTAATTCTGGAGATTCATCACTCTGACTTGAAGAAATTTCAGGCATGAAGGGATCCAAATTATTCCTATTGACCTTGTCATCTTGCTCTGAATTATCAACATAGATTTCAAAAAAAATAAATTATATAGAGCACATTTATAAAAGAGAAAAAAATTCATTTGGTATCTAAAATTTTATTTATCACCAATTTAGTCCATAAAAGATTTACTATGTGTAATTTAATTAAGGGACTAATTTGATAGAGTTTCAATTTTTGATAGTTTTAAATCTTTGAGAATTAAGTTGGTGACAAAAAATTTAAAGAACCCAATCAATGATTTTGATACATATGCATATAAAGCAAAAAAAAAAATTGACGTTAAGAAAATTGGTAATAGCACTTCTGACCTGTGTTAGATGGCACTTGGTTTAAATCAAGCAAAATTTCATTTTGAGATGATGTCATGGTGGGAGTGGGAGAATTTGGAACAACGTCAAGAACAGAACTTTCAGCAACACTAATATTTAGATCAGGCAATGAAGATTGATTTTCTTCTTGACAAACTTGTTGAGCACCCTCATTATTAACTTTTGGATTTGTGGAATGAATATTTAAATCTGTATCAACCGGAAATATTTGATTGGAAGCCATGCTGATAGTTGAATGATTGTTTTGAGCTAAGAATCCCTATATATATAGTGAAACTCATACACGAAGCCAATTTTAAATTCAATTCTTAAAGGTAAGTTAGGTAAGCAAAATGAAAATTTTGGAGGTAAGCAATAAAAATTTTGGAGGCAAACTAATTTTTTTTTGCTTAAAAATGGGTTTATAAAATCAGTGCTATTTGTGGATTGGCTGACAATGTATTATCAGCTTTTAATCCTTGAGGCTTTGTGGCAATTCAATCAGTGGACGGTGCAAAGTAAAGCTAATAGCTATTCCCAATAGAATTGAAACAATGATAGTTTGAGTAGTTAAGGTGTATAATGGGGTACAATTACCGTAAATGTAATTAATAAAGTGGTGGAAGAGAGAATATAAATAATTTAGGTAGTTGATGGGCAAAATAGGAAATTCAATCTTAAATTTACTGAAATTTAAAGTAATGATTGGATTTCTCAATCTATGTGAAAAAGCCTAAATGGCCAAACAATATGGGACGGAGGGAGTAGTAACAATGACCCATTTGGCTTTCCTTCTCTATTCAAAAGTCACATATTAAAAAAAAAAAGAAAAAAGAAAGTCTCATATTCCTCCTTTTGTAATTTTAGGAGAGGGAAAGCAAGAAAGAGATAGAGTGAGAAAAGGGTAATAAGGAGGGGGAAATTGTGGGGCCCAATATGGTTGAGCATTGAGAAACAACTATATTATCAATGAAACCCAACATTTATTTATTTATAAAAAAAAAGTGAAGCATAGTTAGTAAAATACATCTTATACTTGTATTTTATTTTTATATTAGTCCCATAAAAAAATTATTTATTTTAGCTTCTACACAAGTTCTTTGTTTTAGTTTTTGTCGTCATTTTTTATTGATCCCTGCTATTAAATCTCGCAGCTCCACCACCATAACCACCCTCATTGCACAAAGTCAAATAATGGATAGTAAGACCAGATCGGTGGCGCTAAGTGTTAAGTATGTAATTTAGATTAACAAAAGGATAGAAATGTAATATACTTTTGTAATTTTGTTTTGGTCATTATCAACTACTTTCTATAAATAAGTGTTGATGTGATTAGTTGTAACTGATCCTGTTTTCTATCTGAAATACAATAACTCTCATTCCGTCTCATTGTTCATCGTTTATCTGGTTCTAACAAACTGGTATCCACAGTCTCTCTATTCTAGGAGGTTTGTCGTCGTGTTTCTTGGTTAATGGCTACAATGAATGGAAAATTCCCTGGGAACTTACTAATTCTTGATGGAAAGAATTGGGAGTCATGGCATGTGAAGATAAATGCATTGTTTGGCTTTCAGGAGCTAACTGAGATTGTCAAAATTGGTTATCCACCATTACCAGATCAAGCTACGGAAGTGCAACGACATCAGTTTAAGGAGAATCGCAAGAAAGATTGCAAGGTGCTTTTCTTTTTGCACCAGTGTGTGGATTTTTCTCACTTTGGTCGTATTTCTACTGATGAGACGTCGAAAGAAGCATGGGATGTTTTAGAGAAGGCATGGTTTGGGGATGTGAGGTTAAAGAAAGTTAAGTTGCAGACAATACAAAGGCAGTTTAAGCTGCTTCGGATGGACAGTAATGAAAAGATTTCTAAATACTTAGGCAGATTGCAGACTTTGGTGAATCAAATGCGATCGTGGTGGCGAGAAATCAAGGATCAAGCTGTGGTTGAGAAGGTCTTAAGGACTTTGACATAACAATTTGACTACATAGTAGTATCTATCGAGGAATCCATAGATATATATGCCATGAAGATTGATGAGCTTCAGGGGGTCTTTGGAGGCACATGAGCAACGACTTCTTGAGAGAACTTAGGAACGCTTTCATGCTGAACAAGCTCTTCTTGCACAGGCTAATGTGAAGAAGAAATGTATCTTTCCATAGAAGGATTGGAAAGGTAAAGGCAAGCTCACTCAAACTCGGAAATTTGGTAGCAAATGGAAGAATTCCGGTAAGGATTCTGATACAGATACAGATATAGACACTGAGAGTATTACGAATTCTGGTAAGAGTGTCAAGAGATGGGGTAAGAAAAAACCTTTTGATAAAAGCAAGATTGAATGCTTTAACAATCATAAACATGGGCATTTTGCCAAGAAGTGTTGGTTTCCCAACAAGAATTCAAAGAAAGCTCATGATGAAGCAAATGTAACAACGGAGGATAGCTCAGATGAAGAACAAGCTATGCTAATGGTGACTACAGGTTATAACACCGAGTTGAATGAATCCTGGTACCTTGACACTGGCTGTTCCAACCACATGATAGGTCATAAGGAGTGGTTTTTTGATCTCGACACATTAGTAAAAAGCAGGGTCAAATTTGCAGACAATAGATATGTTGCAGCGGAGGGCATTGGCAAGGTAATGATAAGAGGTAAAAATGGAAATCCAATTATAATTAATGGAGTTCTATATGCTCTCTCGATGACTAGTAATTTGTTAAGCATCAGACAAATGCTGGAAAAGGGTTTTAGCATGAAATTGCATGGCAAGGTGCTAGAGGTTTTTGATTCGAAAACCAGATTGGTCTTGAAAGCTCCTCTGACAAATAACAAAACTATCAAGATCAATCTAGTTGCTATTGAAACACATTGTTTTGTAGCTTTAGTAATAGATGAGGAATAGCTATGGCATCAAAGGTTTGGGCACCTCAATTTCAAAAGCTTACAACTTTTGCACTCAAAGGAGATGGTGATTGGTCTCCCACAAATTCACTTACCTGCTGCTCTATGTGAAGAGTGCATCATGAGCAAACAAACAAGGAAACTCTTCAAGCATACTACATTACACAGAGCAGTAACTCCACAAGAAGTTCTATATTCAGATGTGTAATGACCTATTGATGTACCTACAATAGGAGGTAAGAGATACTTTGTCTCTTTTGTTGATGAATTCACTAGAAAAATGTGGGTGTATTTGATTGTCAGGAAGCATGAGGTGCTCACTGTGTTTGAGAAATTCAAAACACTAGCAGAGAAGGAGAGTGATCACAACATCAGGTTTCTTCGTATAGATGGAGGAGGGGAGTATATCTCAACAGACTTCAAGAAATTCTGTGAAGATCATGGCATTTGTCATGAAGTAACACCTCCATACACTCCTCAACACAATGGTCTTGCTGAAAGGAGGAATATAACCATCATGGATATATGCAAGAGCATGTTGAAAGGCAAGAGTGTTCCTCAACGATTTTGGGCCGAAGCTATCAACACAGCAGCCTACATGTTGAATAGAACACCTACAAAGAAACTTGAAGGCATTACACTAGAAGAAAGGTGGTCAAGGATTAAACCGACTGTATCTCGCTTCAGAATATTTGGTTCTTTGAGCTATGTGCATGTTGCTAATCAGAAGAGGAAGAAACTAGACAACAAAACAGTCTCTATTGTGCTAGTTGGGTATCATACAACTGGTGCTTACATGATATTTGATCTAGTAACGAAGAAGGTTACTGTGAGTCAAGATGTTAACTTTGATGAAGCTAACAGCTGGAACTGGAAAGAGGAAACTACAGCAAACATTGCAGACAAATCAACAACTGGTCCTAGGTATGTTGAACTTCAGAGAAAGCTCTTGGAAGATGAGGAAGATGTGTTGCTAGCACCAGAAGAAGTATATAGAACTTGCAATGAAATAGGAGAATCTGCAAGAAGATCTCATAGAAATAGAACCCTGCCATCAAGATTGAATGATTGTGTGATAACTCCTAACAATGAAGTTGATGAGGTTGGTGACTTGGTCCATCTAGCACTAGCTACTGAAGTTGAATCAATAAGTTTTGATGATGCAATTAAAAGTGAAGTATGGACCAAGGCTATGATGGAAGAAATACAAGCCATTGAGAAGAACCATACATGGGAACTAGTGGATCTTCCTCTAAATAGACATCAAATTGCTGTTAAATGGGTGTACAAGGTGAAGCTACTACATGATGGAATAGTTTCAAGGTACAAGGCAAGACTTGTTTCCAAAGGCTTATAGCAAAAGGAGGGGTTTGATTACACAGATGTGTTTGCACCGATTGCTAGGATGGAGACCATCAGACTAGTTATTGTTGCTGCAAGTGCTAGGAATTGACAGATTTTCCAGCTAGATGTGAAATATGCATTCCTAAATGGACCCTTAGAAGAGGAAGTCTATGTACTACAACCTCTTGGTTTTGTTTAAAATGGAAAAGAAGAGAAGGTGTACTAGCTGAAAAGAGCTCTCTATGGACTAAAGCATGCTCCTAGGACCTGGAACAAGAGAATTGACTCTTACTTAATAAAACTCGGCTTCAGCAAGTGCTCAGTTGAGCACAGAGTTTATACGAGAAAAAAGGAGTGGAAATAATATAACCATAGTATGTGTTTAATGACTTGCTTGTCACAAGATCTAATATAAAAGAAATCGATGAATTCAAGAAAATGATGAACTCTAAATTCGAAATGACAGACCTTGGTACACTCTCTTACTTCCTTGGCATGGAGTTTGTTCAATGCAGGGATGAAATCTTCCTACATCAGAGAAAGTATGTGAAGAATCGTTGAAGAAATTTCATATGTTTAAAAGTAATGAGGCAATAACACCAACAGAAGTAAACTTGATGGTGCAGGCTCATAAGGAAGAAAAATTTGTAAATGGGACCCTATACAAACAGATTGTGGGTTAACTAAGATACGTTTGTAATAGCAGACCTGATATCTCCATTGCAGTCAAAGTGGCTAGTAGATTTATGTCAGATCCAAGGGTCCCTCAAATGATCATGATAAAGAGAGTGGTGAGATATCTCAAAAGGAACTTTGGATCATGGAATTATGTTTAAGAGAGTCTTGTTGGCTTTACAAACAACGACTAATGTGGAAACGAAGTTGATAGCAAGAGTACAACTCGTTTCATTTTCAAGTGTTCCAATTAGCTGATGTTGCAAGAAACAACTATCGTCCCTACAAAATATTCAGTTTTGGCTTTTCGTCCCTGCAAAAAAAATTGTGCTAAATCTAAACTTTTTTAAACATTTGTCTTTCAGTCTATGTTATTAACTTTGACCTTTAATTGCTGATGTGGCTAACGGAGAGCCACGTCATTCTGCCACGTCATTTATATTGTTTTACTTTTAGTCCCTACAAAATTAATGATTTTTTGTTTGCGTTTTTATCACAGGCAAGAGGGAGGGGTTGGTGCCAATTTCCATCCTTTATTGATTATTATGTCATTCTTTGTTTGGTGTTTAGTTAGGCGTTTCTTGGTTTAGTTTTTTTTTTCCTCTTGATTTTAGCATTGTGCTGCTTGTTACTGAGCTTGGTGCTTTTTTGGCCAAATGTAATCTACTAGTTGTGTTAGGTGGCTATATTATTTTTTTTTTCCCTGTAAGTTGCTTCTCTTTGAGTTTATGGGTTTTTCGTTGTTTCTTTTCTTAATAATTTGTATCTTGTTTTGAATACATCTAATAATGTTTTATTTAATTGATTTGACCTTTTTAACAAAGATAAAAAGAATTTAAAAGGAATTTTTTTTGGAGAATATTTAAAAGAACAAATTAATTGATAACTTTTTCAACTTTGAAATTACGGTTTATCTTTTGTGAGTCCAACCATTTTCTTGAGTATAAAATTAACTTCCTTCAAAATCAAGAAGAAAAAAAAAAGAAAAAAGAAAAAGAGAAACTGATAAATTTAAATGGAGTGAGACAATTATTATTTTATTTTATTTTATTTTAAATTTTAGAATAATTCTAAATCTTCTTACTCTATGTTGTTGTAAATCTTAATACTTACTTATTAAAAAATATTTTCAATATTTTTTATTGTTTCAAGATTAAAAATGCATTTAATTTTATAGTCTAAATGATAATATAATGATAAATAAAAAGATTTTTAAGGGGTTATAACATTACTCTTTATTTATGAGTAATGCTATAGCTTCCTAAAAATTTTCTTACTTATCATCCTATTATCATATAAGGTATGAAGTTAATTGTACCTTCAATTTTTAAACCATAAAAAGTATTAAAAATATTTTTTAATGAGTAAGCAAGAGAATTTATAAGAACATGAAGTGGAAAAATTTAAAATTACTCTTATTTTATTTATTATCACACTATTTTTAAATTTTTCGGTAAGAGTAATTCTTAATTCTCCTCGTCTATAATCTTAAAAATTTTCTTATTTATTCCTTAAAAAAAGTTTTACTATTTATTGTCTTTAAGGCAGTGGTTAAGTCACTCATTAATAAAAATTTATTATTAAAAATTATAGAATATTTAATATTATAAAATTATTTTTAATTTATTTTAAATACAAAAATTTTTATTAATAAATAACTTAATTATTGTTCTAAAGATAATTAACAGCAAAACTCTTAAAAAAAGCAGTGTTAAAGGCGGCGTAAAAAGCGAAAGCCTCCACCTTTACTCGGAAGTCGGCATCACGTTTTTGCATACAGTGGGCCCCACATTTCTATCTCACGTCATCATCCCCATCCTTAGCCACTACTTCTCTTGGTTCTCATTCATCCTTTTGCTGACTCATCAGCCACCTGTCACCTCCCCAGCTTCTCCCCCATTCTCCTCTTTTCACCAAAAGTTTCTTTATTTTAAATTAAATTTAAATTAAATAAATATGTAATTCCATTTTTGTATTAATGTGGATTTTGAGCATTCTAATTTTTGTAGTCTCTTAAATGTTATAACATAAATAATAAGAGTTGTTTTAACGGTGTAAGGTTCCATTAAATTTATCGAAGAGATGATCTACGCGAGAAAACTTGTGTTTAAATTTTACTTATGTCAAATTACAAGGGACTAATATAAGCTATACAGCATGAACGAGATTAGTCTCATCCTTAAAATTGAAAAACCTGTAGTTATAAAAAAAATTATAACATAACTTATTATTATTTTTACATTATTTTTTTTGAAATACACCTAATGATTTTTTTTTGGATAAGCTAAACATAAGCTAATGATGTTGACACATTTTTTTTAGAAAAATGATTCCTTCAGAAAAACAATATTTATTTTTGTCGATATAACGTATTTAAATTTGTAAAAAAACTGAGAAAAAATAAATTGTTCGTCATGAAATATAGAGAGTAAAAAGGCTTGACAAAAAATTAGTGAATCTAAACAATACATTTATAATTAAAAGACCAAAAGTTTAATTATTTTTTCTCGCCTCCAAAAGTTTAATTATTCTAAATATTATTAACCATATCTTAAGTGATTTTTTTTGGTAAATAATCATATCATAAGTTTAATTATAATATTAATGATTTTGATTTTAATGTAGACTTAACAATAAATAATTATTTTTTTAAATGATTATTATAAGAATTAAAAGTTACGTATGTTTAGTTATAATATAAATTATTAAATTTTCTACTTATTTTGAAAATCAATTTAATATTTGTTTCTCAAAATAAACAAAAAAAAAATTAATTATTTTCTACTTCTAAATGTTTTTAGAAGTATAAAGTATGTACTTAGACCCATTAAGTCATGAATTCAAATATCATCTCTTTGAATTTATCTTCCATTAGTATGCGATCTATAATCTCACTATAAATATTTGTTGAGATTGATAATATCACTAATATACTTTAGTTTTGGATGGAATAGACTTATCCCTTAACAAAACTTTATGTTATTAAAAAAATAAATTAAAAATTTTATAATTATTTTTTATTAAAATAAATATTTATTGGGTTATGTTAACAGTGTCCTAAGTGCACTTGTTAAGATGCAATAAATACACATTTTTAAATGATTGGAATTACTATAAATCGAATTCATTAAGTAGTTTTCAAGTTTAAAAACATTAAAGTCTATTATTTTCAATAAAATATTATTATTTTTATAATCTTAATTAGTATCTTTAGAATACTATTTATCATTTTCCATATTTATTTTACCAAATAAACTAAAATAAACTTATTCTCTCAAGGTTACGTAAAGTTTTTTTTAATTAGGGTCACGTAAATGATCTTTTCACAATATCAATGCTTCAATGGTTGAATTAGAAACAAAACCGATTCACGAACCAAGACTAGACATTTAATTATATTATTAATAAATTAATTATTAAAGATAAATAAGAAAAACGAGGGAAGATGATAAGCGAAGGGTGCTGCCATTTTATATTCTCTTCTGTACGGTCCAATGTTTTAATTTCATCCGGTGGACATTTCCCAATTTCCAAAAACATTAAAAACAAAAAAGAAAAAGAAAAAGGACAGCACTTTTCCCATCAATAAAGGGATTTTTTTTCTTAAAAAAATAATTACACCAACTACACTGTTTTTATAACACAGAATTTTATTTAAGGTTTATCTGTATTATATTTATTCTTGTTAATTTTTTTAACTGTGTTACCGATGAAAAATATAATAAATAAAAATTTTAAAGACAAAAATGTAATAATTCAAAAAAAATAATAAATAAAAATAAAATGATAAATTTAAATTTAACTTTTAAAATAAAAAACAAGCAAAATAACATTATTAAAAAAAATTAATGGGAAGGGTTCTTTTTAAATGAAAATACAAATGTCAAGAGAGTAAATATAATTATAAAAATTGGAGGTAGATATTATAACTATTGATCAACAGTTTTAGTTCAAATGGTCATGTATTAAGTGTGTGTTTAGCATAACTAACTTATAACTTATGAGTAAGTAGATGTATTTGATGACAACTAGCTTATAACTTATAAGCTAGATTTCCTATGTTAACTTATGTAAAGCTATTTCGAGTAATTTATAGCTTATGAAAAGTAATTTTTAATACTTCTTTTCTATTTTATCCTCTAGTCATTTATTACATGTTTATTTTATCAAATAATTTATTACATGTAACTATTACTTGTTCTTTAAAGTCATTTAACAAATATAAGCTACTTAATAAGCTAATTTTACCAAACACCTCTATTTAATTACAAGTCACTATGTCATAAGCAATAAGCTACAAGTTAAGTTATAAGTTATAAGCTAGTTTTACCAAACAGAACCTAAGTTATAAGACTTGGGAGTTAGAAGTCCAAGGTTCAAACTTTCGTAAAGAAAAATAATTTAGTTTAAGGTGTACATTTATGAGTATTTATCTATAAAAAAAAATATTCGTATAATTATTTAAAAAAAAAAACAACAACAGACGTATCAGATTGAAAAGGATAAGAGAGAAAAGAAAAAAAAAAAAGAGAGAGAGAGAAAAGAAAAAAAAAAGAGAGAGAGAAAACGAAAAAAATGTAAAAAAAAGACTTAAAAGGGAGGCATTGTGTCTCAGATGCCTCATGTTCTTTGTGCTTTTTGCAGGGTGACTTTTTTTTTTTTCCCTCAAAAGGGTTTTGTGGGTTTTCAAAGTTTTTTCACCTTGAAAAGTTCTGTGGAAAATTAAAAGCTTCTTTCTTATTGCTCTTCTCTTTCTATAATCTCATTCTCTCTATTCTTCTACTATCTGCTGAATATCTCTATGAGAAATCTTGGAACTGCTAATAACAATCTTCAGAAACAACAACAGTAGAAATAGCATAAATTAGTGGTGGAGGGAACATGTCTGATATGGATCTGGGTATTAGGCTCTTCGGAATGAAGATTCCGGTGCCGGAATGTCAGATTCCGGCGAGTTCTCATATGGGGTCTCAGATTCCGGCAACCTCTTCAACCATGGTATATGCTCATAATACATACACAACAACTATTTTTCTTTTTCTTTTTTTTGTTTCCTACTAGTTTTTATTTTTTTTATTTTTAATTTATTTTCCTATGTAATATTTTTTTCGCCGTTAAAAAGAAGGCTTCTTTCACTAAGTTGTAGCTGTTTACTAGAATTATTAATTTTTTTTTGGTAAATGAAAGGGGCTAAAGCCTGTTTTACTATAATTAATTTCAAGCTTAAAAACATTATGAAATATGAAGAGTATTTGCTCATAATAATTTTTTATTTTTATTTCTTTAAACCACGTACTTTGGTAACGAAATTAAGGATATGTGTCTGAATCATTCACGTCCATTTTTGGATGAACTTGTAATTGAATTTTTCTCTCTACATTTTTCTTACGTGTTTCCATAATTCTATATACAAAAAAGTGTATGAAATTTGTAAATCTAAACTTTGGTTGTTGAATTTTGTCTTCTGTAAGTAGTTGTCTCTTTAAAGGAAATATATACTTAATATGTAATTAATTTTTTCCCAGCTGTGTGTAGCTTTGTTTCTGGTATCAAATAGGTTCTGCTTTATTTGTTTCTGTTTCTGTGAAAGTGGGTTAAATTGATTGAAGAAAAATGTAATACTAAACTTGTTTCCATTTTTATTGAAGCATTTGAAGATTGTGGCAGAATTAGACTGGTGTTAATTGTTATTTAATCAAAGAGTAAATACCCAAATTCGTTGGATAAAACATAAGATATATCAGTTCTAATAAAAAATCTCCAAATTACTCCCAACAATTATAAACACTGATCATGTTTATATTTATAATGAAAGTATTGAAGTGATATTTTTGTATTCTTAAGGACTCATGTCTTCCCCTGTTTTGTCTAGGGACCAATTTATTTTGTAATCAATTAATTTTTATCTTTAGCCTATAACGGTTGATACCTGATAATACTTTACCAAATTAAATTGTGTAATTTTTAAACAACTTTTTGCTTAATAAATTTCAAATGTATTTTAGTCACATAACTGCTAAAACAACTGCAGTTACCTTGTTTTCACTAAATATGATATAATTGCAGCAAAGATTTAGACAAATTAGTAATTTAGAAGACAAAATATAAATTTACACAAGGGACATTCTTTAAGTGGATTGAAGTTTGAATGATTATTTTTGTGTGGTGTTTATGGTGGAAAATGAATATTAGATAAATTTTGTGTTTATTTTCAAAATTTTGTTGATATTATTATTCTGCTTGATATGTTATACTGATTTTGATTTATATTTTAGAATGCTTGCACTAGCTTAAAGAAAACCGAATCCAAGCATAATGTTCAGACAAATAATGAGTCAAAAGCGAATGAGGAAGATACGGAGACTAAGGATGTAGAGGAAGATAAAGTCTTAAAGAAACCCGACAAGATTCTTCATTGTCCACGATGCAACAGTTTGGACACAAAATTCTGTTATTTCAATAACTACAATGTAAATCAGCCTCGTCATTTCTGCAAGAACTGTCAAAGGTATTGGACGGCTGGCGGAACGATGAGGAACGTTCCCGTGGGCGCTGGCAGACGTAAGAACAAGCAGTTAGCTTCTCAATACCGGCACATCATAGCTCCAAATGAGATTCCAGCTGGAAGAATAGAAACGAAAGACTCATCTAATCACCCACTTGTCTCAACTCTGGAATTTTTCAGGATATCAACGGATAATGATAATGTATTAAAATTTGGTCCAGATGCCCCTTTATGTGAGTCCATGGGGTCAATACTTAATCTTCGAGAGCAAAAAAGAAGTGTTGATGGAAGCGCTACCAATTGCTCGGAAAATGGGAAGGAAGTGTCATTATGCAGGTCTTCTGTGATGAATGCTTGTACTCAGATAAATGAACATTCGGAGCATAACACATCAAAACCTTTGCCGTGTTACCCTATTCCTCCGTGGGTGTTTCCTTGGAATCCTGGTTGGAACAACGTTGCGTCCATGGCCGCAGCTCATCAATCTTCACTTCAAATGTGTAATTCGTACGATGCCGATCTAGCTTCAATGCAGTGGTGTCCCACACCGATGGTGGCAGTGCCAACCATTTGCCCACCAAGTCTTCCAATGCACTTCATTCCGGGATCTTATTTTACCGGAACACCTATGTGGGCAGCCAGATCAGGGACAGTTTCTATATCTGCCAACGGTTGCCTTTCGCCTTCTTCATCAACTAGTAACAGCTGCTGCTCGGGTAACGGCTCCCCGACTCTTGGCAAACACAATAGGGATCCTGTTTTTACTGACAAAGAGAAATCAAATATGTGTGTTTTGGTTCCAAAGACCCTTAGAATTGATGACCCAAATGAGGCCTCAAAAAATCCTATTTTGGCTATATTAGGGATCAATAACCAAAACGCTCTTTCTAAAAAGATGAACCCTAGAGGAGACGGTAAAGACCGTGTCTTGGGTGTTTCTCAAATCTTGGAAGCAAATCCTGCAGCCATTTCTCGTGCTCATGCATTCCAAGAGAGCTTTTAAAAGTAAGCTATTTTGGTTATAGCTTAGATAAACTTGTGAATATTGCTGGGTTCACATAGAGAAAAAATGCGTGTTTCGTAGGTATAATTTGTTGGTGGAGTCAATTGTGTAATTTCATTTTAATGGTGTACTCATTATTTTTTTGGGTAGTGCTATCTGATTCTTGGAATTTCAAGTGCAACAATAATTGACTCTGATAGCTGCATCACTAATGTGAACTATAGTCAATGATCTTGAAGTATTCCTGTTAAGGTAACATAATAGCTCAAGGAGGTGCAATAAGTTGTGATTGGAGTCAATAACATAATTGTTAGATTGTCGATTCATGACATAATTATTAAAATTGTGTTAGCAATTGCAATCCTAACTAATGTCATAACTGTAATAAAATTAAAATTGTTACATAAGTACATGCAGTATGTATAACCAAGGCTCTAAAATTGTAGTCTTATAAATAAAAAGGACTCATCAACCAAATTATGACACAGTTAATAGATAATTTAATACTTTAAGCATTTGAATCTTACTGTACTTATAAAAAATTGCTTTGTGTCACCTGCAATAATTTCAATTCACTGCAATAAAATTGTACTAAAGGAAAAAAAGTTAGTTATTACTTTATCAAATAGATGATCAATTAAAATAGTGAGAGGACTCTTTTATTTGACATTTCACATAGAGGAAGGTACTCATTAAAATTTGAGATGCATGCAGATTGGCGTGGAATGAATAAAGACATGAGTGGTTGGTAGGTTAGTTTTTGTTCATATGATTATGATTGATTTGTACAAGTTAGAGAAACCCTTTTGTTATGAGGTTAGTTCGCGGAATATATGAGACTAGTTATGTTCACCTAGTGATTTTCTCATGTTTATATCTGTGATGCTATCTCTTCGAGTTATGTTGATGGCTACTTGTGCCTCAACCCAAGCACACGGTTGATAAAGCTCTCGATTCCTGAAAACATCGTAGAAGCTATTTAGACTCTAACCTTCAAATTGGTTCTTGTAGGTGTCATGCATATTAGTCTCTGAGATTTTAAATACTTTAAAATAGTCTCTGACTTTGCAAAACGACATGTATTTCAATCCTTTTACCTATCAAACAACATTAAAAAACTAAATAGAAAAAGACTAAAATGAATGATTTTTTTTGTAAAGTTATGAACTAATCTAAGGTTTTTATAATCTTAAAGACTGCATGATATTTATAATCTCAAAGATCAATTTGAGAGTTTACTGTTTTATTGTCACTATCACTTGTAGAGTAGTAGTGTCATATTGGCATTTGGCATAGTTGAAGCTCTCTTTTCGTAATTGATGCCTCATATTTGGGACTTTGATTATTATGCCCCGGCTCAATCCTTTTTTTAATTTTTTTTTGCCTATGATTTGGTTGTAATTAATTATTGTAGCATTTTTGGTGATTTTCATTAATAATCGCCCATTAAGAACGAAATTGCCTTTTCTTCATTGGAAAAAAAATATTTTAAGAAAACACAAGAAGTGCAAGGGATTACAAAGAGTACATAAGAACAAAATTGTTAGTGGCATGAGATTAATGGACAATAAAGACACTTTTTACACAGTTTAACAAAATTAATTATTGCAATGGTTATAAAAAAAGTTAATTATTACTATATTATAATTTTATCGCTAAATAAATATAATTTTACTATCTTGAAAATTAACGATAGTATTAGTGAATTGTTTTAATAAATAAGAATAAAGTTACAAAAACATAATAAATGTATCTTGTGTTTTATATAAGTGTTTATATTATGAAACAGAGAAAGTATTGAAGTTGAGCAATAAAATGTTAAAAGTTAAAGAAATGTAAAAAGTGGCAAAAGTGTCATTGCTATAACTAGTGCATACAATGTTATAGATCAACTTTAGGGAAGAGATTAGTTATTGTTTCTTGCGGTGATATCTTAAAAACAGAAAGAAAAAAAAAAGACTCAGGCTTATAATTTACAATGTAGATTATACATTTTTAAAAAAATGCTATTAAGTATCCTAACAACACTTATATGTTAAAAATACAAAAATAGAATTTTTTTTTGTGGAAATTAAAAGTATTTATTTTCTTAAAAATTAAGAAATCATTTAATATATATTTTTTAAGGTAAGTCAAAACATCAAATAAATTAAAGTGTAGTTATTGCAATTCCAAAAAAAAAAAGTGAGGTTATTACACTTTAGGTGAAAAGGATTGAGATTACCCAATTTTGGAAATCCTACCATCCTTTTATATATATGAATCATGGTGGGTTTTAGTATAAGTAAGTTTTTTTGTGATGTATGATGCATCACATATTTTGACCGTTGGATATATAAATATTTTATTCAATGGATTGGATTTGTTTGTGCAACTTGTTGTTTAGGTTTTTATATTAATGTGTTTTAATTTGTTTAAAATTGGAACAATGAGTTCCAAATTCATTTAACATGTTTATTTGTTTATTTTGTTTAAATTCCTCTTCCCTTCTTCCCTCTCCCTCTCTTAACCCTAGTCACCCATTCCCTCACCATTCGCCACTGCCGCCACGTCGTCACCGTCACCACCACCTCGTCGCCTCCACTGCTGTCGTCGCCACCAGTTTCGTCTGTTTTCCTCCCTTGTCTTCTCCTCCTTCTTCTTCCCCTCTCCCTCTCCCTCTCCTCCTCTAAAGCCTAGCCACCCCATTCCCTCACTCATTCGCCACCACCACCACCATCGCCGCCAACGTCGCCACCACCATCGCCGCAAATCTCGCCCTCACCTTTCTCTCTCCTTTGACCACCTTTCCACACCACCATAACCCTTCCATGACCACCACTAAATTTCCCCTTCACAACCATAGACCACCACAACCCTTCCTCAACCACCAAAACCATTGAAAATCACCAAAAGTTCTCACCTTTCCACTACATCACATAACCCTAACCATAGCAAGGGCTTCCTAGCAACATTTGGCAGCAGGACTGAGAAAGAAAGGGGCCGCCAAGCATGGCAGATTCCGAAAAATGTGGCTGACGGAGAGGATCTTAAAGGTTGAGTACGAACTACTCGAGATGATTCTGCTTGCAAGGGATGGGGCCAGATTTGGGGAAACGATGACAACATCGACACCATTCACGACAGATCTGGGAATCTTAGAGTCATCGCGATTTTCGAAGTGAGTTTTTCTTTGCTTCCACCGGTGAAGGAGAAGAAGGTGGTGGGGTTCTTGTTGATTGTATTCAAACCCATAATTTTTTGGTTTGATTCTCATTTTTATTTTAGATCTGTAATTTTCTTTGTTGATTCTTGTTGGATTTTCTCAAGATTTGCATTCCTTAGTTATTTTTTATCCAGATCTATAATTTCATTTGTGATGGGAATTTTTTTGGATAGCTGGAAAAATTTTAATTCAAGGAAGCTAGTGTTTTGGGTTTTTTTCCTGTTCGTGGCGTTTCATCTTATTGAAGAAAGGGTAGCCTGAGGTCCTTGCATGATTTTTTCTACCATAGCCAACCCTTCGAGGTTTTTTCTACCACAGCCAAACCTTCATGCCTTTTTTTTTGTTGAAGAAGATGATCTGTTCCATTTTTTTTAATGTTTTACGTGATAAATTAAGGATTTGGGGTAGCTTTTGAAATTTCATCTCTGTGAAGGAAATTGATAAAAAACCTAAAAGCTGATTTTGGGACTACTTAGCAATTTTAAAAATGCAACTTAGTGAGGGGTAAAACCGGAACTTCAAGTCATAACCTGTTATTCTAGTTAAGTGAAAGTGATGTATCATACATCACACATTTTCCTTACTTACCATAGAAGCCACCATGAATCATAAATCTATATATTAAAAAGGATGGTGCAACTCCCAATAGAGATTGTGCTAATCCCATCCACCAACACTTTATAGTAATACCCACACAACATTAATTAGGAGGACCCTAAATTTATACTACTACCCCATTCCTTGTCATTGTAAGTGTAAACTTGAGAGTAAAATATGCATATTAAGGAGTATAATGATTAATTTTTTTAATTAAAATACTATATTATCCTTTTTTTTATTGAATCAATAGTAGAGTATTAATTATTTTATTTTATTTTATTTTTTGATAAGCTAAAGTACATTTACATGAATTCAAATTGAGAGATTGTTCTTCAAAGTAGCACTTCCTAATCATTTGATCAATCTGTTGGATAGTAAAACATTAATTATTACTCAATTACATATAATTGATAATATTAATGTAATTAATGCTACTAGTAAATAGTTAAATAAGAATATTTTTTTTCCAAGTAAATTGATAAAAAAGAATGAAAAGAGTAATAAGTAATACCATTAAGGAAAATGTTTTGGACACACCACTATTCAACATAACTGATTTACAACCGGTTTTGTAGTTAAATAAAAGAAATATATGATTAAATTAATATATAATTGGTTAATTATTACTAATAATTTGACCATATTTTACTGATGGTAAAAGTGAAGAAAAATGTGGTTAAATTACTAGGTAACAATTAATCTATTTATGTACTAATTTAACTACATATTTCTTCGTATTTAACCATAAAATTGAGTGGACATATAAATGGTTAAAATTGAAGAAAAATATGGTTAAATTATTAGGTAATAATTAATCAATTTATATACTAATTTAACTACATATTTCTTTATATTTAACCATAAAATCGGTTATAAATGGATTGTGTAAAATATGAGGTGCACAAATCACTACTCTTTCACACAATTTGAGCAAGGAAAAAAACTAAGTGTATAACTAATGTAGTTATACAACACAATTTGAGCAAGGAAAAAAACTAAGTGAATAACTAATGTAGTTATACAACTGTACAACTACAATAATAACATACAAAATTAATCTTTTTTGGTTTGTGAATAGTTGTAGGGTTGTGAGTTGTATATAAATCAATGCCATTTGAGGAAGTGGCTTTTCTATGACAAGCATTGTCCACTACATTTGAGTATTTTAGGAATTCTCTTTTACTTTGGTTAAGTCATTTACTCTTTTCTTTATCTTCCAATTAGCTGAGAAAGTCATTGTTGAGTGTAGTTCTTAAAAGGCAAGACTGGCTTTTATTTATTTATTTATTTATTTTTATCACATGTGCTTTTGCTTTTATCTCTTTTCTTTTCTTTTCTATCTTTCTTTCAGGCAAATTAATCTTTTTGACTTAGCCAAAGTTAATATCTATAAATTAAAGCCTTGTTTTGAGGCCTTGCCTTTTACGATAGGAAGACCCCTTTTACAAACTAGTGGAGATATTATTTACTTATGGAATATCTGCTTTCATGACTCATTCTTTTGTTAAAAGGGTGGTTCAGAGTAAATGCATTCGATAAAAAGCCTTCTTTTCTCATTAAAAGACCCACAAAACTTTTTAAAGCCACATTATGCTTCATCATTTTGATTTTGCAATGCTATAGAGTTTTGCATTATCATTTGATAAGGGGTATAGGTACGACATTTTCTATAGACTAAAGGAAGCGTTTGACAGAAGTGTTTGAACAGATCATTGAGTACTATTTCATATATGTTGATATATCAGTTAAGAGGAATAGAACATGACACTAAAGCACATGAACGAAACACTTTGAGTTCCATTGAAAAGGGTGAAACAGAAGATAGAACAGAACATATAACACATAGAAAAAAATTATTATTATTTTCAATTAGTTATTTTTTATTGAGAAAATAAAATATGTTTACATTTCTTAAACCTTACATTGTTTTTTATTTGACAAAAAAATATTTTTGAAAAGTATATTTTTTTGAAAATTTAAATAATAAAACTATATTCAACATAAATTATATTTGATAATTACTTTTAAAAGTATATTTAATAATTATATTTTTTTGTAAGAATTTTGTATTTAATAATTTAAAAGTATTTCATAAAATGTTAATATAAAAATTAATAAATTTTTAAATTATTATTTAATTATGCTCATAATTTTTTAAAAAGATATTAAAAAAATGTACCATTTTATTTTTTATTTAATTTTATATGTTGTATCAAGTAAAGTTATATATAGTTTAATTCGCTCTAAATGCAAAATAAGACATATGGTCTTGTTCTGTTTCATGGTCAACAAACACAATACATATTATGTTATGTTCTATCCCATTCCACTCTGTTCGGTTCATCTACCAAACGCTACCTAAGTTGTATATTTTCATTGAGACGCACTACACCGTAATAATTGATCTTTAATAATATGAAAGATAACACCAATCTCTCTTAAGTAACGTTTGGTAGCTCAATAAAACAAAATGGAACATAATGAAACATAATAGAATGAGAAAGATATATCGTCATTAGACCATATATCTTTTTTGTGTGTCTAATGACCATTAAAATATATAAAGCATTGTGTATAATACATATATAACTTTATTTTACTTGATACAACATTTAAAAAATTAAATGGTACATTTTTAATATTTTTTTTAAAAAATTTTATGAGCATAAAATTTATTAATTTTATATTAATATTTTATGAAATGTTTTTAAATTATTAAACACAAAATTATTTTCAGAAATATAATTATGAAATATATTTTTAAAAATAATTATTAAATACAATTTATGTTGAATATATTTATAATATAAGTTTTAAAAAATTTAAATATACATTATTTTGTTAATAGGAAATGAGAAATTGAAAAAAAATGATAATTTTTTTCATGTGTTTTGTTTTCTTCCATTCCAGCCTTTTTAGTGGAACCAAAGTGTTTTGTTCATGTTCCTTAACTTTCATATTATGTTTCTCTTGACTGATATAGCAAACGTGTCCTGTTCTATTAGGTTCAGACACTACCTTAAAGTTTGTATACATCATAATCAAACCTAGCATGTTAATAAAATTACACTAATCTCTCTTGGATTATGCAAATCTCAAAGAAAGTTGGTGTAACAAAATTTTTTTATGAGAGGTTGGTGTAGCAAAAATACAAACTTTAAGAGAGATTAGTATAATGTAAATTTGAGTTTTACTATAATATAATTGATTTTTAATCCTTTTAGTTTATATAAGTATTTTTATCCCTCTATCCAAATAATATTAGTTTGTTAAACTTACTTTTAGTTAAAAGTATTCAAATATAAATTTTGTTGAACAAAATTAACTTTTATCAAACTTATTTTCAATTGAACTAAGTTTTATTAACGAAAAACTAAACACACACTCAGTGTATAGGACAATCTTTGTTGAATTTTTTTTTTTGATAGGCTCCTTGTTGAATTATTATTGGCTGTCATTTTTATTGTAGGGTTCTCATCGCACAAAATATTAATATTTTTATAGGCCTAAATATGTTTTTCGTTGCTGAAAAATAGAAAAATAAGGATTTAAGTCCTTGAAAAATACTTTTTAGGATTTAAGTCCTTAAAAAACTCAAAAATAGGGGATATAAGTCCTTGAAAAATACTGATTTAAAGACTCAAATCACCCGTTTAAAGACTTAAATCCTAAAAAACGTTTTTTAAGGACTTAAATCCTAATTTTCTTATTTTTCAAGGACGAAATACATATTTAAACCATCTTTATATTATCAATTTAACTTGTTACTACTCACTAAATTGAAAATTACCAGTGGCCTGGTACCTCTTTCATGTGATAATCTTATGGTCACTCGAACACACCAGTTTAAAACCCAACAATCTCAAATACTTAAAAAAAAAAAAGAAAAAAAAAAGAATGGGGATACACACCAGTTTAGAACAAAGAAACTTTTTGTATGACCAAAATTGGCTAAAGGTGGATAATTGTGTTGTATATCCCAATAAGTGCCTTGTTTTTCTAATTTTCTAATATTATTAACCTTTTTAATTACTTTTGTATGTTTTTTTTTTTAACACTAAGAATGTTTCTCAACTAATTGAAGATCAATTTCCTTTAAAATAGGCAAATCATGAAAGTAAATACAACTTCTCTAATAAGGTCTTTTTATACATGTGGTCAAAAATCAAACTTTTTGATCAACATGCTTATATATTCTTAACCCATTCTATTTTTATTTTTTTTCTTTATCCGTTTTTTGATACATGAATATTGATCATGTGCAGAAATTATATCATGATGGTAGCCAATAAGCAATTCCCACGTGTAAAAGAGGTCAATTTGGTGGATTTGATGCATTAACACTGGAACATGTATGTGGTGGACTCTCCCACAAAACTTTATCCAGCCACAAATAAAGTTCATGGCCAAAATGTAAGCAGCTGATGAATGCCACAAATTCCCACCTCCATTACTTATTTCATTTGTCAGCCCATTATGATGCTCAATTATTGCTCCTACAATAGGTGTCACTCCAAATTTATGGGGTAGATGGATTGAGTTTCCAAATTTATGAAGTATGGTTAATATATCAAAAGAGTTATAAAAAGAAAAAAAAATCTATTTGAGTAAATGCTTCTCTACAAGAATTTTATAGATTTATTTAGAAAATTTTTGTAGTTAATCTAAAGATAATTAGTAGCAAATTAAACTAAATTAGTTATGAATTATTTACAGATTACCTATAAATTTTTTTTAAGTTAAATTTAGATGACTAATTAACTATGAAAATCTTTCGTAGCTAATCTGTAACTAATGTTTAAAAATTAGTAGCTAATTTATAGCTAAAAATTTAGATTCTTATAAATATAAATCGTTTCCGTAACTAATTAGCTATGATTTTTTCACAAGCAATCAAGTGCTATATTTTATTTCAAAAACATGGTTGACATGCACCTAGCACACCTTGAAACATGGATATTATAGCTCTCAACCAACCCTAGCCACGACAACACTTTATGTCTACTTGTTCAATATATAATATATATTAGTTGTATAAATATGATTTCAAAATAAATATATAATAAATATATATTTAATTTAGTTTCATTTTAAAAATTTCATATAAACTAGTTCAACAATTAAAATTATTTTATACTATTATTTTTATTTTTATTGTTTAATTATAAATTTTAAAATTTTATTTTATTTACCTCTTTCGGTACATCGAATGAACCCGTGACTGGTGACCCAATGCCTCAGTCGAGTCAATGACCAAGCCGAATTTAATAACTATGGTTATAACGATAGAAATATTTTATATGAATTAAAGAATTTATTGTTTTAAAAATTAGAAACTCATTTAATGCATATTTTTTAAAGTATGATTTAAAACATCAAATGAAATGTAGTTATTACACTTTAACTAAAACATTTAAGATACTTATTAGCATGACCCTTATTAATAATAAAACTTCAACAATTATATATTATTTAGATAAAAATATTTTGAAATTTATATATATAATGAAATAAAATTACTTCCAATACTTTAATAAATTTAGTTAGGAAAACTTATTTTTTAGTTAAATTTCAAATTAGTAGCTAGTTTATTAGTAGCTAAGCAGTAACTAAAAATTTTAGATATGAAGTTTTATTCGATAGCTAATTAGTATCTATTTAGATACAAATCAACTAGGATTAATTTATAACTGCATCTCATAGCTAATCAATACCAATTTAGATACAAATTAACTACGATTTTTTTTTTGTAGCTACAGGCTTAGTTAATCAGTAGTTAATTTAATAGCTAATAAGTAGCTATTAAAATTAACTATGAAATTATAGTCGGTAGATAATCAGTAGCTATTTAGATATAAATTAGCTACAAAAATAATTTGTAGCTATATTTCGTAACTAATTGATAGCTAATTTAGTATCGAATTTGTGGCTACTAAATTAGCTAAAAAATTTTATTTTAGTAATTAATCAATAGCAATTTAATTATAAATTAGCTACTAAAAATATTTCTAACTAAATTTTATAGTTAATCATGAATTTTCTTGTATTGCTTCTTCTTATCCTCATAATGTCTTATGACTAAGGGTTGAACAAGAACAGTGAATAAAACATCATAAGTATTATGATAAAGATCATAATTAAATGTCCCTTAATTTTAAGGTCCATCGTGATCTTTTATAAAAATAATAATATTTTAATAATAATGTTCCGTCATGCTTTAGGCATGGCGGATATGGCCTTCAATCTGATCTTCGGTGCGGTGGTTAGACTCTTCCGGCCACTCACCTGGTGGTGAGGGGGTACTTGCAAGCACTCTGACGATCAAGTCAGCTAAGCGTCACAGTTTGAGAGTCTCTGATATCAAGTAATGAATACATACCAAATGAAGATAAATCACAAGTATTTATAGTGCTAATAGGGCTACTAAAGTCAAACCTGTCACTGTCATACTTCCGTGAATTGCGGCGGTAAGTACGGATCTGTAACGGTCTTCACGTGGGGGTGGAATCCCTCGAGCTCTAAGTTGGGAGCCCATGTCGTGTAAACACGACATGGCACCGGCGACTTGAGCCACCCACGTGGGACCTGCATGTGCCTCACCTGCGGGCTTGGTCCATAACAGTTGCCCCCAAGTCTATGGTATGTCGTGAGACATGCCATTGACTTCCGCTTACGACATGATCTGGCGACTTGTAATCCTCCCAAGCCGTTGCTGTTTGAATTCTTTTCGTCAGTTTTCACTTTGACACGTGTCTTTGTGGTATTATTTCTGACCCTTCGTGGGCCGTGCCCATCATTATTCAGTGACGTCAGGCCTGCGCGCATTAATTGCACCCTACACCGTCACTTCTTCTTCACGCTTCGTCTTCCCTTTCTCTCTATAAATACTTTCTCTCTCGACCTAAAAACTCTTCTCTGCTTCCTAGTTTTTCTCTACGTAAAAGTTTTCTTCTTGTTGTTTTCTAGCCATCTTCGGTCCTCTCTTCTTCAACACTTCCAGGTATCTCTCTTCATTCCCTGTTCACTTTTCCTGTGTGTTTTCTTTTCTCTTTATTTTTCTTAACAATGTCTACTCTTGAGAGACCTACGATCTTTCCCCCAAAAGAAAGCCTTTCTGGGGAAGTTGGGAATTTCATTGGTTCCTCCTCTAGACCTGAGCTCAGTAACGGTAGTGGTTATCACATTCCCACTCCCCCTTCAACCTCAGGTTCTGGCAATGAACCCTTATTTGAAGCCTTTGGGGAATTCACTCCTGGTATTCCCCAACTCATCCCCTTCTCTGGGGCCCCATTTTCTGAATCTGTTGCCCCCATACCCTTAAGGTATGGAGTTGACAAGTATGATTATGACGAGTCATCAGAGGGTAGTGATAATGCCATAACATCTAACTTACATCCTCTTGCCCCCTTGTTAGTTTGTACTTCGTTTGAAACTTCTAGTTTTACTTCTTCTAATAATTCCTCTAAATCTTCTGATTTAAATTCTTCTAACCCTCTTTTTGTCCCTCCTGTTTCTGTTGTAGAACCCATGTCGGCTTCGTCTCCCATGTCGGGTTCAGAGGCGCCCTCGATCTCGGCCCCAGCACAAGCTGTCTGGAGGCCTTCCAAGAGCAAAGCTCTAGAACGCCGTCGACAAAAAATCCATCAATGGTATGGCCCCCTAAGGAAGCTGCTAAGATCGAGGTTCCCAAAAAGCGTAAAGGCATACGGGATGTGAGAAGGATGTATTAGATAAACCACGACATTCTCCAAGTTCCGTCTGGGCTTACCACAACTTTAAAATTCCATGTCGCCGACGTAGAGTTCTGGGATGCGATGCACTTCCCCGGGGCGACCCCAAAAGAAGACGTTCCTTCTGGTCAAGTCACGCTATATAAGGCGGAGCGCGTGGATCCCAACGAAAGGATTGGATCCTGTCCTCACCAAGGTGCTTCCGACTTCCTGATGGTCTACGATTGCTTCTTCCGGATGGTTCGTCTTCGTTTCCCTTTCTCGGTGTTCCAAGTCAAAATTCTTAACTGACTTGATGTCGCGCCTTCACAAGTCCATCCCAACGCCTGGGGTTTCATCAATGCTTTCGAGATCTTTTGTTGGGTCAACAACTGGGAGTGCTCTAACAACCTGTTCTTGTATCTCTTTGCCCCCTACCATCTTTCCGACTTCGGGTTTATCTCCTTCCATCAACGGAAAGATCATTTCTTCTTTCAACTTCTTGAAGATTCTTTTCCTGCTTTCAAAGACTCATACTTTAAGGTGTTATATACGAGAGAAGAGTTTCCATTCTGGACTGGTCCTAATGGCTCCCCCTTGTTCCCACTATACTGGTCCTATGACCACTATCTTCGAGAAACAAAATATTTCATAACTGACGAGGCCTCATTACTGGATTCTGACCATGCCGTGATTGCTAGTCTCCGGGAAGTCACCGGAAAACACGGGCTTGTCAGGTGCAAAGTCGTGGTCCAAGGCCGTTGCGTTAGTCGCGCTGACACCATGGGTAAAGTTGATTTCGTTAACTTGTTATTGCTTTATAAAGTTCATGTCGCTTTCTTTTTCATTCTCGCTTATGTTATTAATTCTGCTATTGTTTTTCCTTTCAGCTGCCATCATGTCTGGATATGCCCAGCTGATGAAGAAGACGGGCAGTATGACTAAAAAAGGAAAAAAGGAGACCCCCGCCCAAAACCTGGTACGTGAGCTCACCACAGACCATGGGGTTCAATCTCCTGGAGCATCCCAGGGCCCATTTGTAGCTACTGATGTTGTCGTGGTAGTTTCGCCTGAAGTTCAGGCAGCAAAAAAGAGGAAGCTCATCCTCCAAAACCGCCAAAAGTCCCCGGTCCCTGCTTCCCAAGAGTTGGAGGCAATCCAATCTGCTCCTCACAACGAGATATCTATCTCGGACGATGAAGAGGTAGAGACAGTTGGAGTCGCTCTAACACGGAAAAGAGGTTAGTTAACCAATGTTTTTGCTTCAAGTGTTTCCTTGCACTTGTATGTGCAGTAAAATTCATTAAATAGCCAGATTTTGTGGATTTCTTGATGCTACTGTCCCTCGCTAACGTTAACTTATGCAGGAGTTGCCCCTGCCGCCCCTGCTACGGGATCATCTTCCTCCTCCCAATGGGAGGGCTTCCAGGCCCCCATTGTCTCCTTTCATCACAGGGAGTTCTTCAAGGATCTCCCTCGCTCTGCGTTGAAGGTATTTTTCCTTTCCCTTGCCATATATAACTGTCCTTCCTCTCTTTTTTGCCTCTATATCCAAGATTAATGTCGCTTTTTATTGCGCTGCTAAAGTTCTTCCACAAAGAACTGGAGAGACCCAACCCTGTGGCCGAGTTGGAGAAGAAGCTACAAGCCACCAAAACTGTTGTAGAGAAGCAAATTCATGCTCTTACCAAGGAGCGGGATGCGCTTAAAGCTTCGCAGGCGGATCTTAGAACCGAGATCAGTATAGCGGCTTCTAACTTTGATCAAATGAAGTTGGAAAATGCTAAACTTTATGAAGAGAAGAAGGAGATGCAAGTCTCCCTTACCAAGGCTCAAGAGCAAATGGCTTCCTTGTCGGAGGAAGCCAGGCTGCTATCTCGTGTTCGTGACCAACTGCAAGCTGACAAGGCGGCTTTGGAGGTTGTTAACGACAAGCTGAAGGCTGAGATCCGGGAGCAAAGTCGCGTGATCTCCAATGGCAGGTATATGGCCTTTGCCAATTGCCTCAAGCAAGTGGAGTTTCTTAATCCAGGGGTGCCACTTTCCTTCAAAGGGGTCCATCCGCTCCATGGGGTGGAAGGTGGTCAGTTGATGGACTATGACAATGACCCGCCTACCCAAGTCGACCTCAATGATCCAGAGCTGGAGGCCTTTGATTTTCACGCTGATTACTCAATGTTGCCGCCTGTAGCTGAAGCGGGGGTGTCACCCCATCTAAGCCTTGAAGCACCCTTTGTAATATTAAGGTTTATTTTTTGTTTTAATGAAAAATTTACTGGCATATTGGCCAGCTCTCCTTTTTTGTAATGACAAAAATTAAATGACATTTCCTTGTCCTTGCATCCCGTAGAAATTTCTATTTTCTTAATTCTAACTTGAATTTTTTTTTTATTTAACATTGCTACTTAACATGTCGTCATCCTTGCAATGTGTAACTTATGCTTTACGCGTCTTGTTGATGGTATTTTTGCCCCTTAGGAATGTTTAAGGTTCATAACCATGTCGTCGGGGCATGTCGCCTTGTTGGGATCTTTGATCCTGATGAAGTAATTCAAGGCCTGTGGCCTATTTGGGGCATGTCGCCGTATTGGGATCTTTGATCCTAGTGAAGTACTTCAAGGCTTGTGGCCTGTTTGGGGCATGTCGCCCTATTGGGATCTTTGATCCTGGTGAAGTACTTTAAGGCCTGTGGCCTGTTTGGGGCATGTTGCCCTATTGGGATCTTTGATCTTGGTGAAGTACTTCAAGGCCTGTGGCCTGTTTGGGGCATGTCGCCCTATTGGGATCTTTGATCCTGGTGAAGTACTTCAAGGCCAGTGGCCTGTTTGGGGCATGTTGCCCTATTGGGATCTTTGATCCTGGTGAAGTACTTTAAGGCCAGTGGCCTATCGAGTTGATGCACGTCACCTGGGTGGGATCTTTGATCCTTACCAACGCCTTGCTGAGTTGTAATAATTGAATATCTGCAACTGAAATCTTAAACTTTGACAAATATTTGTTTTTATTTCATATGTCGTTGAGTTACAAAACCTGGGGCCTCATTAAAACCTTCAAGGTAAAACCCTCCTTAGGGAAAAAACCCGAGGAAGAAAAAGAGTACCCCTTACAGAAATTGTACATTAAGATTGAAACGCAACAGAGTTAAACACAAACGAGCTGGATACTCTCTAACTGTAGTACCTTCTCAGATCCGCGACATTGATAGTTCGTGGCAATTCTCTCCCTGGTAAAGTCTCTAGGGCATATGCACCTTTTCTTGTACTTCTGATTACCCGGTATGGGCCTTCCCAGTTTGCTGCGAGTTTTCCATCTTTGGCATTCTTCAGACCAATACTGGCTTTTCTCAGTATGAGGTCGCTTATTGTGAATTTGCGCTTCACGACTTTGGCGTTATACCTTTGAGCGACTCGCTGCTTCCTCAACATCTCTGTTAGTCGAGGCAACTCCTGGACTTCATCCACGAGGTCAAGTTCTTCCATTAGGAGTTCTTGATTATTTGGTGGGGTAAACATAACCCTCCAAGATGGTTCGCTAATTTCTACCGAAATCACGGCATCAGTTCCATATACAAGTCGGAAAGGAGTTTCCCCTGTGGTAGTTTGTGGGGTGGTTCTATAGCTCCATAATACTTGATAGAGATTATCCACCCAAGCTCCTTTGGCGTTTTCAAGTCGTTTCTTTAGGCCATTTAAAATAACTTTATTTGCTGCTTCAGCTTGGCCATTTGTTTGGGGATGTTCAACACTTGAGAAATGATGTTGGATATGCAACCCTTGGAGGAGCTCCCTGAGCTGGCTCCCTGTAAATTGAGTTCCATTATTTGTGACTATCTCGGCCGGGATTCCGAAACGACATATGATTGTTTTAAAGGTGAAGGCTTCCACTCTTGTAGAAGTAATAGTGGCCAGAGGTTCGGCCTCTACCCATTTATTAAAGTAATCCACAGCCACTACGAGGTACTTCAATTGTCCCGTGGCCATATGAAAAGGTCCCAGGATGTCCATTCCCCAAGTGTGGAATGGCCATGGCGCGGATAAAGTATGCAGCTCTTCTGGCAGGATATGAGGGATATTGGCATGTCGTTGACATTGTTCACATTTTTTGACATGGCTAGCAGCGTCTTCCTGCATGGTTGGCCAGAAGTAACCCGCTCTCAATGCTTTTCTAGCCAGATATTTGGCCCCGACATGGTGTCCACAACTACCCTCGTGGATCTCGGCCAACACGTACCCGACTTCTTCTGGACCAATGCATTTCAGGAGTGGGGTTGAGATTCCTTTTCTAAACAAGTGGCCTTCGATTGTCGTGAATCTCGTTGCTTTTTTAATTATCTTCCTTGATTCTTTATCATCCTCGGGAGTGACCCCCTCTCGATATAATCTATCAAGGGAGTCCTCCAATCTGCTTCCTGCACCTGTAAAGTCAAGCTAGGATAGGGAATTACCTCCTCTACCACAGAATGGTAGTTTGATGTCTTCTTTGTGCTGGCGAGTTTGGATAGAAGGTCTGCCCGTGCATTTTCTTCCCTGGGTATATGTCGGATTTCAAATTTAGACAATCTCAATAGAGCATCTTGTACCTTGGCGAGATATTTCTGCATTATGAGCTCTTTCGCCTGGTATTCTCCCTTGATTTGAGATACTACTAACTTCGAATTTGAGCAGATAGTCACCGCATTTGCCCCTAACTCCTTGGCCATTTGTATTCCAGCCAGGCAAGTCTCATATTCCGCCTTATTGTTGGACATCGGGAAGTCAAATTTTAGAGAATATTCAACTGCCAGGCCTTCTGAGTTTTCAAGTATTACTCCGATGCCGCATCCCTTAGTGTTTGAGGAGCCATCGACGTATATCATCCACTCACCGGGATGGGTTTTCCCGGGATGCATCATTTCAGCAAGAAAGTCAGCTAGGACCTGCGCTTTGATAGCAAGTCGTGGTTCATATGATATGTCGTACTGAGTTAATTCAATTGCCCATGACATCATTCTTCCAGCCAAATCCGGCTTGTGTAAGATCTGCCGTATTGGTTGGTTAGTCCTGACCAGAATTAGGTAGCACTGGAAGTATGGGCGCAACTTCCTAGAGGCTATTAATAATGCGAAACCACTTTTTCAAGTCGTTGATAGTTTAATTCAGCCCCCTGCAAAGCTTTGGAAACAAAGTAAATGGGATATTGACCTTTACCTTCTTCTCGGATCAATACGGCACTCACGACTTCATCAGCGACCGCGAGATAGAGTATCAAAATGTCACCCGCCATTGGTTTCGTTAGGACAGGAGGGGACGCTAAAAAGACTTTAAGTTCTTGGAAGGCGTCTTCACATTCTTGAACCCATTTGAAGGAGTCTTGTTTCTTCAAAATTTTCAACATTGGGAGGCAACGTTTTGCTGAAGCTGGGAGGAAACGGGATAAAGCTGCAATCCTCCCGGTGAGTTGCTGTACGTCTTTGACTGTCCTTGGACTAGTCATGTCGAGAATTGCCCGACACTTGTCTGGGTTGGCCTCGATGCCGCAACTTGTAAGCATAAATCCCAGAAATTTGCCAGCTTCCATGCCAAACGTGCACTTTAGAGGATTAAGTTGCAAATTGTACTGTCGTACGCGTTGAAAAATAGATTGCAAGTACTTGGATGGATCTTCATTATCTTTGGTTTTGACAATCATGTCGTCAATGTACACTTCGACCTCTCTGCCTCTCATCTCGGCGAAGACTCTATCCATCATCCTCTGGTATGTCGCCCCTGCGTTCTTTAAACCAAACGGCATCACATTATAACAAAATACCCCGAGATCAGTAATAAAAGTAGTTTTATCCTGATCTTCGGGGGTCATGGGAATCTGGTTATACCTAAAGTAAGCGTCTAAAAAAGAAAGGTATTTATAACCTGCCGAGTTATCTACCAATTTGTCGATGCAGGGTAGTGGGAAAGGGTCCTTTGGGCAGGCTTTGTTTAGGTCCGTGTAATCTGTACACATTCTCCACTTTCCATTCACCTTCTTTACCATCACGACATTAGACAACCAATCAGAGTATTGTACCTCGCGGATGAAACCCGCACTTAGCAACTCGTTGACTTGTTTCTTAATAGCTGTCGTCCTCTGTTGGCCCATTCTCCTCTTTTTCTGGGCTACTGGCCTTGCTCCCTCCTTATTGCAAACCGATGACAGCAAAACTCGGGATCTGTTCTGGCTTACTACCGACTTGTATTTCCACCGAGTCGCCTTCGGGTTCAGGTTGCTCATGTTGTAATTCTCCCCTTGGGTCTAAGTCCGTCATCATTACCGCAACATCTCGCCTAACAAACTTTCCCTTTGCTTATTTCTTTTGCACTTCTTTCTCTTCTTCTTTTTCCTGCATTGAAATAGTTTTTGTTATTTTGAGGCTCTCCATGTAATAAAGCTGCGCCTCAAGGCCCTTTCCCCTCACAGTGACGATGTTGTCTCTGTCACTAGGGAACTTCATCGCCATATGTAAGGTTGAGACCACGGCTCCTAGAGCATTTAAGGTCGGTCTTCCTAGAATGGCGTTATAAGCTGATGGGCAGTCCACGACAAGGAATTTTACTTCTACCGATCTATTCCCGCCACGGCCAGAAAAGATTACTTTCAACTTTAACTAGCCTTTAGGGGAGATAGTGTCCCTTGTGAAGCCTATCAGATTCCCTTTGTGAGGGATCAGATCTTTCTCTGTTAGGCCCAAGTTCTGGAAGAGATCCCAGAACATGATGTCGACTGAACTCCCCTGATCCACAAATAACCTTTTCACCTCGTACCCCGCCATTCTGGTGGTAATGACTAGGGGGCGTTGGACCCGGTCCCATCTATAGGTAGGTTGTCCTCTGTAAACGCTAGCGTCATCCTCCTCATGGCCTTCACAGCCATGCAATGGTCCTCTGCATCACGGGATTGCTTTCTGGATGACTCCACGGGTTTCGCCTGATCTAGACCTCCTGCGATCACGTTAATGACTCCTTTCGAAGCCGAATTTTCATGTCGTTGGGGGCTCTGGGATCATGACCGTCGCCTTTCGTCTCACCCAGAGTCCCTGTTCCTTGGACCAGACCCATGTCTTCGGGAGGGCGATGGGCTCCTTCCGCGGGATGTTCCTTCGTCATTTTTCTGGACAAATTGTTTTAGTTTTCCTTGTCGTATCAATTTTTCGATGGCATCCTTGAGATGGATGCATCCGTTGGTGTAATGTCCATGATCTTTATGATACAGACAGAACTTGTCTTTATTCTTCGACTGCGACCTCATTGGTGGAGGTCTGTCCTTCAATTCTGAATACATGATTTCTTTGTACACCCGTGATGGCGGCATGGTCAGGGGTGCGTAGCTCGAGTTGGCTCCCCTGGGTGGCCTCCCGCCTTTATCGTACGTTCTTTCACTCTGGATCCATTTTTTTCTCTCTCTTGCTTGGCGGCTTGGTTGTCCGCTTTGTTGTTCTGGACCCATTCTTTAATCTGGATCCATTTTTCAGCCTGCCTCTTCAATTCCTCCATGGTCTTGGGCTTCTCTCCAGCCAAGTCTTTTGCAAAGCCTCCCGGCTTCAGCCACTGTCTAAGAAAGTATAACATCATGTTAGGGGCGACATCACGTACCTCTAGGGACTCCGTGTTAAAACGGATGATAAAGTCCCTCAGTGGTTCATTTGATTTCTGTCTTATTCTTTCGAGATGATGTTCCGTCTTGAATTGTTGTTTGCTACTCGTGAAGTTGGAGATGAACTTGTCCTTTAATGCCTTCCATCCTGTGATGGATCCCGTTGGTAATGACGAGAACCATCTGCGAGCTGCAGCTTTTAAAGTCAGAGGAAAAGCCCGACATATGACGGGTTCTTTAGCCCCTTGAAAGACCATTGTCTGTTGGAAGATCTCCACGTGATCTTGAGGGTCAGTTGTCCCGTCATAAGAATCAATCTGCACGACAAATTTAAAGTTGGCCGGCATATCGAAATTCATAATAGCCGGGATGAAGGGATTATGACAGCCCTCAATTCCTATATCGTTCTCCGCCAGCTGGTCCATGTCAGAGAGATGAGGTGGAATGTTAACGGGTTGAGATCGCGGGATCTGCGGTCCAACCATAGAAACTTGCCTCTCCATTTGGGGGTTTTGCCCCTCCTGAAGATTTTCATGTCGCTGAGGGGGTTGCTGCCCCATCCTGAGATTGATTAAAATTGCTTGGAATTCATCTTGCTATTTCTTCCAAGCCTCTCACTCCTTGTTCATCCTTTCTATCTCTTCAACTTGCTTTCATATCATCTCCTTGAGGTTGTGCATGCTGCAAATGCAAATGATCTACGTTTGGAGTTTCGATGATTTCACAACAAACCAAGAATCAAAAGGATAAATCACGCGAATAAGCACAGTAAATAGATCCGCAACAACAAAGGGTATTTAGGTTTTAAATTATGAATGTAAGTTTGATTAAGGCTCTTTGGAATTGAAACAAACATTTTTCTAAAAAGGAATTTTAGAAAAATATTAATAGTCAAAGATAAAATCATTTTCAAAGGAAAAGACCCTCAAATATCTAAAAATTGATTTTTACTTGAAAAAGTCAAAATTTGGTGTATATTCGAATATCAAGGTTCTGGAAATAAAATTTGAAATTCCTAGCCAGTATATTCGAATATATATTCGAATATGGCTTGCCATATTCGAATATGACATATTGTATTGGCTTGATCACTTTTCAGAAACTGTGTATTCGAATATATATTCGAATATGGCTTGCCATATTCGAATATATATTCGAATATAACAAGAAACCTAGGCCTAGTCACCTTCCAGAACTATTATATTCGAATATGGAACCTCCATATTCGAATATGAAGCCTATAGAAATCAAATTTTAAACACAGAAACACTATATTCGAATACATATTCGAATATGATAGTGCTATATTCGAATATGAAAGTGCTATATTCGAATATGTAAGTGCTATATTCGAATAGCATATTCGAATATGAAAGTAAAATATGCGCAGCTTCTGACTGCTATTTCTGCCATGTATAAAAAGGGCTTCTGACTTAGAATATAACATACATTGTATTGAAAAATTACTTCCTATCATCAATCTCTCTAAATCAAGGGTCTTGTGCTTTTGCCTAAGGCTTACTTTGTTTTTTACCTATACTGTTTCTTTCATCAAAACAAAGAGCCTTAAATCAAATATATTAGAGCTTCAAGTTGTATCATTTACTCTTTTGAGAGTTTCAATTGTGGTGAGCTATTTTTGTGTGAAGGTGTGGTATCCTTCTAAATTGTTTGAAGGTGGGGTATCCTTCAAAGTGTTCTTAGGGTGAGGTATCCCTAGATTGAGGCCTTTAAAATTGGTGGGGTATCCAATTGAGAAAGGTACTCTTAGTGTGTAATTGTTGAAAAGTAATATAAGTAATCTCGCGTCGCGGAGATTCATAGACTGGACGTAGGTCACAAGTGGTGTGTGACTGAACCAGTATAAAACCTAGTGCTATTCTCTCTATCCCTAAAACTCATATCTATTTAAGTTTATTTAATCTTCATTTCAGCTTTTCATTATATTTCAATTCCATACGTCAACTAATATATATCTTGTTCAAGTTGGGTTATAATTTTAAACGAATTTTTGGAAATTTTTTTAAGCTCAATTCACCCCCCCTCTTGAGCATAGAGGCCACTTGGTTAACACATGCCGTCCTCTATTGTCGTCATTCTTTGCTCCGACATTGCCGGGCCAGCAGCCCTGGCTCCTTCCTGCTGTTGCTGGGGAGAAGGCCTGTTCGCAGAGGGCTGCTCTCCCGGGATGCCTCTAGCATTGGCAGATGTTCCCTTTGCGGCTTGATTATTTCTCCTGGTGTTCACCATCTCGCTACAATTAAATTTTTGGTTAGCATGAATTATTTCCCTCTTTGCTGCAAGTGTGAGAAATTTTTCTCGCCGTATGTTTATGCAGCGACATTAGTTAAACAGAGCGCAAGAAGATAATCAATGAAATTGTACAAATATGCAAGAATCCAATCATAGCTGTAACAGAAACATCAAGAAAGATCGTTATCCGTTCAGCTAATCGGTGGAAAGTCATATTTCACCGGTTAATCGGTTAGAAATGGCCTTTCCATCGATTAATTGTCTGGAATTCACCTTGATAACCGGTAAATGTGAGCGTGTGAGAAGAAAAAAGGTAGAGTTCTTGATTCCGACGGTCTTCTTCTTGGAAATCACCAGAAAAACTAGAAAAAAGGAGGAAATATGAGATAGAATATGATCGGAGAAGAATAATTTATCTTCCCCACAGACGGCGCCAATGTTCCGTCATGCTTTAGGCATGGCAGATATGGCCTCCAATCTGGTCTCCGGTGCGGTGGTTAGACTCCTCCGGCCACTCACTTGGTGGTGAGGGGGTACCTGCAAGCACTCCGACGATCAAGTCAACTAAGTGTCACAGTTTGAGAGTCTCTAATATCAAGTAATGAATACGTACCAAATAAAGATAAATCACAAGTATTTATAGTGTTAATAGGGCTACTAAAGTCAAACCTGTCACTGTCATACTTATGTGAATTGTGACAGTAAGTACGGATCTGTAACGGTCTTCACGTGGGGGTGGAGTCCCTCGAGCTCTAAGTCAGGAGCCCATGTTGTGTAAACATGACATGGCACCGATGGCTTGAGCCACCCATGTGGGACTTGCACGTGCCTCACCTGCGGGCTTGGTCCATAACAAATAACATGAGAAAAAATGACATTTGCAAAAAAAAAAAGTCCAAAAGTTCTAAATGAGACTCTGGTATCATGATAAAGATCAAGAAAAACTGAAGAAGTATACAAAGAAGGAGATTGTGAAAGAGTTGGAGTCTAGATCTGAGTGATTGTTGAAAGAGTGTCTCTATGTTCTTGTTTAAGCACAAGTAGGTAATAATCTCTAGTTTCTTGTTCTCTCGAGCTTCCTTAGAAAAATCAGCACCTCTTCGATTGTTTCAACTTTGGAATTTTTCAATTTGTTACAGTCTCTTTTTTTGGTGTGGTTGCTAATTCGAGTTTCGAAGAGGAAGGTGATCGAAGAGTAGCAACAATTGGGTCCAATGGAGAGATGTGAAAGTAGGAATTTGAATATGGTGGAAATGATATGAAGCTTGATGGTTCTAATATGGTGGAGATCGATTAAAAGATTGAAATTAGGGCGTTTCATATTTGTTTGAAGGTTTAATGTGTGAATTTATAAAAATAATGGACCTCTTAACAAATATTATACTTTTTTTTATTATTATAATATTATTTTATGATGGGTTCATGACGGTCCCTCAATTAGGGATGGCTTTAGCCGTCACAAAGCTATATAATTGTTTTAAAAATAAAACAATTCGCGCTCCTTAGCGTAAGTTAGGACTGTTGCAAACTATATAATTATTTTAAAAAAAAACCTGACGCCCATTAGCAACGACCTAGACCTTTACAAATTTAATGACAGCTAGGATTGTTGCAAGCTATATATTTATATTTATTAAAAAAACACTTGAATCCTATTAGTGACGGCCTAGACCGTCGCAAGCTATAAAAATTTCCCGCCCCAATTAGCAGTGGCCTAGACCGTCACAAATTTAGTGATGGGTAGGACCGTCACAAGCTATATATTTATAAAAAGAACTTGACACCCATTAGTGACGACTTAGACCGTCACCAATTTAGAAACCGTTGCAAGCTATATATATATAGAGGGCGTATCTTGTGAGAAGTCTAAACATGTGAGAACATGATAACTATGAATCTTGACCATACAACCATACATTTATGATGAGAGAGAAGATTTTAATGCATAGTTGTATGGTTAAGATTCATGGTTCTCATGTTCTCACATGTTCAGAGTTTTCACCAGATACGCCACACACACACATATATATATAAACAAAAACAAATCTCGCCCCCGTTAGCGACAGCCTAGACCCTAGCAACCTTAATTAATTTTAAAAATAATAAATAAAACAGCTTACTCCCTTATTAGCAACGGCCAACATCGTTGCAAATTTAGCTACAGTTAGGGCTGTCGCAAAATGCCAATTTCCGTCGCAATCTAGCAACGGTTTCGAGTCGTCACTATTTTTAGATGGCTAAAATAGCCTCATTCTTGTAGTGGAAGCTGCTACCTAGATAGCTTGAAGATTGTTACCTCTTCACTTGATTTATAAAAGGCAGATAAATTTGAAGATAAAGGCAAAAAGAGGCTCGAAAGAAGGGACTTACCCAAAGATTCTAGGGTGATGATGACCAATCTAGATCCTAGGCTAATTTCAAATATCAAAGACCACAAACCAGAGGGCGTTCAAGTAAGGATACAAGTAAGAAGGAAGAAATCTTAGACCGTGAAGATAGGGGCTACTTTGTAAAATCACTAACTTCTTTACTTGGATATCATTTGATTTTCCCGGCGTAAACCCAAACTTCTGCAATCATCGTTTATCCATCAGACTGGGATGCATCCCGATTGCTCCGAAGAAGAGACGTATGGGCCATGAGAGGGGACAAGCTATTGAAAAATATGTAAGGAGCTATTAGATTTTATTCGAGAAATTTGATATGCTGAATGGGTCTCTAATGTCATGATGGTGAAGAAGTTGAATGGCGAATGGCGGATGTGCACAAATTACACTGTTTTGAATAAGACTGGCCTCTAGGATCCATTCACGCTACCTTGCATAGACAAGTTGGTGGATAATTTAGCTGGCTACAAGTATTTGTCCTTCTTGGATGCTTATTCGAGATACAATCAGATTCTCATGCACCCTTTGGATTGAAAAATGTAGGGGTTACTTATCAGAGAATGATGAGCCTAGTGTTTGAAAAGAAAATTGCTAGAATGACACTTGAGGTCTACATTGATGATATGATCGTGAAGACCACTGAGAACAAAGATCCAATTGCTGACTTAGAAGAGGTATTCCAGCAACTACGTAGGTATGATCTACGTCTTAACCTAACAAAATGTACTTTTGTAGTATAAACTGGTAAATGTTTGGGTTTTATGCTAAAAAACCGGGGAAATGAGGTAAACCAAGACAAATGTATTGTTGTTTTGAATATGAAAAGTCTTAAGATCATCAAAGAAGTATGATAGCTTACTACACGAGTGGCCAAATTAACTCGTTTCTTACATGCCTCGGCAAAGAAGTGTCTACCCCCTGTTGAAAGTACTCAATAATAAAAGAAGAGTTCTTGTGGGGTGAAAGTTTTTAAAAAGCTTATAGTGACTTGAAGTCGGTCTTAGCTAGCATGTCCGTGTTATCTAATCTGGATCTCGGTCAAATGTTATTCTTATACTCACAGTAACAGATGAAACTTTAAGTGTTGTATTTGTGAAAGATGAAACACAAGTCTAGAGCCCTATATACTTCATATCGAAAGCTTTACAAGGTTCAGAACTGAACTACTAGAGGTTAGAAAAAGTTGCATATACTTTACTTATGGCTTCAATGCGCCTACGCCCATACTTCTAATGCCACCCAATCACAGTCCACACTAACTAGGCAATTAGGCAAGTATTGCATAAAACTGACTTGGTGGGGAAAATGATGACTTGGGCCATCAAACTTTAATAATATGAAATTACGTATAAACCGAGGCAGGTAATTAAGGTTCAGGTGTTGGTAGACTTTATTGTAGAAATGAGCCATCACAGGGAACCAAATGTTAGGGCATTGCCAATATATGTCAACGGTTCTTCTAATATAAGGGGAAATGACACTGGGATAATCATCGAAAAATGATAAAGGGGTCATGGTTGAAGATTCTTTGAAATTTGACATCTTAGCTTTTAATTACCAAGTCGAATATGAAGCTTGTTTGGCAGACATAAGGATGGTTAAAGAGCTAGGCACAACAACAATTAGAATATGTTCTAATTCACAATTGGTAGTATCTCAAATACAGGAAGACTATCAGGTGAAGGAGACCATCTAACAAAAGTACTTGGCCAAGGTCAAGGAAGGGTTGATAAGGCTTTTCAAAGTTTAAAATCTGACACATTCTGAGAAAAGAAAACACTAGATCTAATCTACTCTCAAATTTAGTGAGTACTTAGCCCTCCTCTAACTTGAGGTCAGTAATTGAGGAAGTTATACTGGGACAGTGTGCTATTCTCCAAACTGAGCCTGATGATTTGAAAACTCCCTTTAGGGAGTACATAAAAAAGGAACACTTCCCAGAGACTAGGGAAAAGCTAAGAAGTTAGTTCCAAAGGAATCTCAATTTTTTTCTATAAAAGAGAAATTGTTTAGATGAGGGGTTTATACGCCAATGCTGAAGTGCATTGGTCCATCAGAAATGTGGTATATCCTAGATGAAGTTTATAAAAGATGTCGTGGACATCACGTTGAGGAAAATCCTTGGTGAGAAAATCTTCGAGATCTGGTTATTTTTGGCCTACCATTAATGAAGATGTTGAGAAATGCCATAAGTTTCAGAAACATGGTTCAATTATACATATGCCAGCAAAAGAGATCCAAGGCATGTCGGCCCCTTGGCCATTTCAGACTTGGGAATTGGATCTGCTAGGACCATTCACCCTGCATTAGGTCATTTAAAACACTTAGTTGTTCGTGTAGATTACTTTACTAAATGGATGGAGTTAGAAACGTTATCTAGAATAATTTTGACGAGGGTGCAAAATTTCACATTCACAAATATAATATGTCAGTTTGGTATCCTAAATGAGATTGTCACTAAAAATAAAACCCAATTTACTGAAAAGTGTTTTTGAGAAATGTTGGAAGGATTGCCGATTAAACAACACTTTGAAAGTGTAGAGTATCCTCAGATCAATGGTTATTCTAAAGAAGCAAACGAAGTCATCGACAACGACCTAAAAAGACTCCTAGAAGATGCCAAGGGCAACCGTGTGGAAAACTTGTACCAAGTTCTATGGAGCTATAGAACCACTCCACATAGTTCTACTGGTGATACCCATTTCTAAATGGTCTACGAGTTAGATGTTGTAATCCTGATGGATATTGAAAAATCATCTTGGAGGGCGATGCATCCTACAACCAAAAACAACTAACTTTTCAGAAAAGATCTAGACTTGGTGGACGAAGTCAAGAAGATAAACAGACTCAAAGAAATTTCTAGAAAGCAAAAAGTGGCCCAGACATAAAATTGAAATGTTTCCAAGAGAACCTTACTTAATGTTATGAACAGTAAGCTTAAGAAATGAGAATGCCAAAGATGGCAAGCTGGCTACCAACTGGGAAGGCTCTTACAGAGTAAGGAGATCAAGTAGAAAAAAAGTTTTTACTTTGGAGACTCTACATGGAAAGGAAGTTCCTAGAACCTTCAATGCAACGGAAATAAGGCCACACACGCATTCAGGGACTAAGTTCCCCATTATTGTCAAAGATTCTCAAATAAGGCCATGAGCCCGTCTAGGGATTAATCCCCCAATTATACTCAAAGACTCCCTAAAAAGATCATAGATCCAATAGACCCCAAGAAAGTTCATGAATCTATTAAGGGATTAAGATCCCACCTTGATGTGAACCCAAATGGTGAAGGGTTGTAGAAGGATCTTTTAGGGTTGGAAAATAGAAGAAATAACTTAGAATATTTGGGAGAGATGGGCTGAAATGAGGTGCACCAAAACTGGCTGGAAATTAATTTTATTTTTCTTTGTTTTTGAATAATGGAGACATGGTACTTATTGGGAGTAATAAGGCTGAATTGAAAGGAATTAAAGTGGAAGGAAAGGAGAGTAATGACCATGCATAGGGAGAGCAAGGGAATGAATGTGGACTAAAAATTGGAATGCTTGGCTAATGTGGAGAAGTGTTGGAATGAGACAAAGGAATTAAGAGAGGGAGAAAAACTAGGAAATGTGTCTAGAGGCTTGTAAATGCATAGGAACAAGGGCTGGTCAGAATTGAATTATTTTGGTTTATTTTTATTTATTAATTTTAGGTTGAAAATGAAAGAAATAAAATGGGAAAATACTTTGGTATCTCCTAAGCGAATTTTTGGGATTTTTAGGAAGGAAAATGAATGTTGGTGAAGATAGAAAATAGAATGGGAAAAAATTGGCTAAGTTATGAGCTATTAACTTATAGAACTATATAAGAACAAGATGGACAATGGATTGTAGGGTGAAGATGGCGCATGAACTAGGAGGAAAAGGGAAGGAAGAATGACTCTTCCAAGGGATAGTGTCACAAAAAGGAAGTGGAAGATTTCTTTGATAATCCAAGCTCTTGAATCACACAAGAACAATGGTTTAACACTCACACTTGAGAAATATTTTTTTCATAAAATTCTGGTCTGATTTCCTTGAAGAATGGCGTCACCCTTATAGGAAGAGTTTCTTGGTACTTGATCATGTCCTCATCACACCTAGGGTTCAGAAACTCATAAGGAATAAAAAAAAATTAATAAAAAATTAAAGAGCTTGGTAAAACTCACGGACTGTTATCAACTACTAGAAAATAATGGCAAGATCTTAATCTGAGATTAAGGAGAATTAAAAAGATTGAGCTAAATAATAATCTCATTACCAAAGACAGAATGCAAGAGTTTGTCAAAAAGTCCTCAATGAAGACCACAATAAATTTACATGAAAAAAAAGAAAAAAGAAATTAAAAATTACAAAATAAACTTAAGAGGCGCCAGCCTTAGAATTGTCACCATTAGCTTCATCGGCATGTGTGCCAAAATTTTATGGAGGAGGGGGAGCTAAAGGATCGAAGGCTTGAAGTTGGGAGTTCTCGAGATCAACCAAGATAGGGTTAGAAAAATACGAGATGTTATAAAAATTCTTGTCCTTGACCCCATGAAGGGGATGGACCCCCTTTAAGTTCAGCTTGATCCTGGGATTGAGAAAGAGGATCTGGCTTAAGCAATCACAAAATGCATCAGTACCGGCTCTATCAATAAGATCTTTGAGCTCTTTAACATCTTTCTCCAATGCGCCAAATTGCTCCAAGGACCTATCTTTGACCTCGGCAATAGATACCAAATCTTCATCCAGGTCTTGTTTTAGAAGCTCGAGATCCTTATTTTCCATGTTAAGTTTTGCGAACATCTTTGTTGAGCTTGTTCACCTAGGCATCGAGAGAAACACTTTTCTTATGCTCCTCCGACACCTTGTCAACTTCAATGTTGAGCATTTTTTCCATCTCGGCTAGCTCCTTCTTCAACAAGTTATCTTCTTCGATGGCCTTTTTCTTCAAAGTTGTCAGCCCGTTAACCAAAGAAGTTTTTATTTATAAGGTTTCTATGAGCCTTGAAACTTCTTTCACTAAGCTAAAAAACCAACCTGAAGGATCCCGCCTTATCATGCATACTCTTTAGATAAGCTAAGTTCATATCCATCCAGCCCTTGAGCTCTTTTGTTTAGGCCTACGAATAACAAAATGGAAGTTAACATCACGGATTAACAAAAGAGATGTGAAATATAAAGAGCAGAAATGAGCTAAGTCAAATGTCAGATACCTAAAACTTAGCCTGATCTTCTTCATGGAAGAAGTCACTGTCATTGAACTTGATGGTGGGAGGGTTGAACCCCTCCCATATGGCAATAGGTTAAGTTTGAAACTCAACCATTTCCCAGGATGACTCCTCATTTGGGACTGCTTAGGCGCTCTACGCACTTGAGAGAGGGTCAAGAATTCAAATTAAAATAAAAATTTCAAGATTTGATAATCGCTAAATAGAGAAGGGATCGGGACATTACCCTTTCTTTTTTTGGTGTCGTCACACCTTCGGTTTTCCCCTTCACGGGAACTTCTCTAACATCCTACACTTTATCCTCCTTGGAAGGAGTGGCAACATGAGGAGGTAGAGCTTGAGGGGCCTTCACCCTTCTGGGGTAGGCACTGACATGGTGGAATGCAATGGCCATAACTCCTTAGCGGGGCAGCGTTGCCATTTTTCTTGCTCTTCGTCTTAGCCAACTGAGCAACATAAGATGCCATAATAGCTTTTGAGAACATAAGAATATATGTTAATGATTGACAAAGTCAAAAGGATATATCAGTGAGTAAGTATTCATGTTCAAGCATCTATTACTGAGATAATTAGCTCAATAGTAGTAGAGGGCATCCACCACATCTTTACAGAGGATGACCATCCCATATTTTTCAACAAAACCCTTAACAACATTAAGGTAACGCAGTACTCCTTTCCAAGAAACTTGAAATCAGCTTTCGAGAGACCCACTGCCATGTCGTAATGGTCCCAGTTCCAGTAAAGGTGGAATAAATTATTCCTGGAGTTATAACCTTGAAAGGGTTCCTTTTCTTGTCCCGAGGGAGGATCTTAAAGTATAGATCATGGTAGAATTTGAAGTACTTGTCATACTTGGTGAAAAAAGTGGGTGAATGCCTTTGTTGGAATGACACCCTAGATTTCTTATTAATGACATGATATGGACCGAACATGTAAGGAAAGAGCTCGAAAGAGTAATTCCAATTGTTGGCCCAACAAAAGATTTCAAAGGATTTCATAAACCCACAAGCATTTGGATGTAGTTGAGGAGGGGAACCTTGTAGAAAATGCAGCACCTCGATTTATAAGTTAAAAAAAGTAAATCTAACTTTGATGCAGTATAAAAATGCCTCGTATATCATGATGTAAGAGGTCCCGTTAGTGGACGCCGGGGTGAAGATCCTCTCATTAATCTTAGAAAATCTGATTTAACGGGTTAAGGCAGGGTTTGAATCAGCTCTTTACTCGTTGGAATTAGGGATAAAGTTAAAGTAACCCTGTTATGATTTTTCTGCTTGGGCAATATCAGTTGGTGTGTCTAGAATCATTGCGTTAACCCAAAGAATATGACTTATATTCTTAAAATCCAACCACCTTGTTGGAATTTAAACTCTAGGGGAATTAGGTTCTTCTCTCATGGGTTCAAGCTCGAGGTTTGTCCGAGATCCCATTTGTTTAGTTTTCTTCTTTGGCATATAAGTTCTTCCAAGGCATGGTAGTGACATATCCACATAGGAAAGAGAGAAAAGAAAGATAGGTTTAGATTTCAGATCAGTTTGATTTGAAGTGAGAGATTCAGAGGGAAACATGAGGAGACTTATCCTGAGTAGGACTAGGATCTTTGTCTAAGGACTAAGACTGAACATCTTGGCTAATCATAGGTAATTTGGAGGAGCCGGAAGGGATGTCGATGTAAGCTAAGTGCCATCCCGGGGAGAGACATGTGTACTACAACTTGATAGATTTCAGGTTCTCGGCTCAAATTTTGAAAATAACCACTAACACTTTGGGTTATACATTTGCCACTTTTAGGGGTTCGAGGAGAATACCTAAAAATCTTGGAGGGTTCTCTAAATCTTAAGGGAGCATTAGAAAGCATTCCTAAAATTGGTTGCCTGGGGACATGCTCAATGGGGATGTGACACTTCGCAACGAAAGCCCTAAGTTTTTCAGAATCACAAGAAGAGCCACTACTTCTACTCAAAATTTCTATCACATTTTTGGCTAGAGGTGAAGAACTAAAAAAGAAGGAGAACTTTAGGGAAAAGTAAATTTGAAGGATTTCCATAAAATTTGGTTAGGGAAGGAAGAATAAACTATTCAGAAACGATTGATGCTACAAAAAAACAAATGTTAAAAAATATAGGAGAAGGTACCTGATAAGAAAAGGGTGGATTCCAGCTTAGTTGAAGAGTTGATAGGAGATAACTAGAACCCAAACAGCACAATCATGCTCATTAAAGCTATAGAATGATGGTGGTGAACTCATGTGTACCTTTGGAAGAGTAAATAGAGTAAGAAAGCACTAGAATATTTAAGGGCAAATGAGAACTTCTTGATGAGCTACTATGGAGTTTTTAAGATTCAAAAGCGTGAAGAAGAAGCATTAATAGGGTTTTAGGCCTATAGAGAGGGAGAAATTTGAAGTAGGGGTGGAAAATGAGAAATTTGAATTGGGGGTGGATATTGTGTTGGGATTATAATGTATGCCCAATACTCAGTATGTCATGTTAGTAATTATAATAAAATTTTGTTTATTATTTCACTGTCATAATAAATACAAATTAACTACCTCATATTAAATCAAAATATTAATAAATACAAAATAATTAAATAAAAAACAATATATTTCTTAAATAGTAAAACTGCCACATTACATAAATATTAAATAAAAAAACACAACTTTAAATAATAAAAATTACAGAACAAATAGCGAACACATAATTTAAACAACACTTAATTTTAATTATTTTCATAACCAAAACGTTCCTAAATATGCTCTACTAAATCTGCTTGCAGTTGGCGATGTGTATGCCTTTGACGAAAGTCGGATCTCTTTTGTATGTATGTTTGAAAGTCAGAATGAGGACCGTGGTATATTTCAACGGGTGAAATGACACTGCCAGTTTGATCATAAGACAAATCAAAATTAGCATATGTGTGTCGTTCATCTTCAACAATCATATTATGCAATATGACAGATGCATATATGATGTTCTTGAGTGTATCCATGTGCCAAGCACGTGCTGGACCACGTACAATACCAAATCGAGATTGAAGTACCCCAAAAGCACGTTCGACATCCATCCTTGCTGCTTCTTGACGTTGGGAGAACAATCTTCTCTTTTCTCCTTGTGGCATTGGGATGGTCTTGACAAATGTAGCCCATTCCGGATAAATACCATCTGCCAGATAATACCCATAATTATATTGGGGTTCTATTAACCGTAAATTATACCTGAGGAGAATTCCCTTCCAAGATGTCATTAAACACAGGTGATTGATTGAAGATGTTGATGTCGTTATTTGAACCCGCGGTCCCAAAATATGCATGCCAAATCCACAAGTCTTGTGATGCTACTACTTCGAGTATGATACTAGGTTTAGCATAATCACCCCGACGGAATTTCCCTTGCCATGCTACTGGACAATTTTTCCATTCCCTACGCATACAATCTATGCTTCCTAGCATACCTGGAAAAGCACGTGCCTCGTCCATCTGTAGCAGACGTTGAATATCATCGTTGTTAGGCCTTCTCAAGTACTCGGCCACATAAATCTCGTTGACACATTTAACAAAGTGTTTTAAGCATTCGATTGTAGTGCTTTCACCGATGCATATGTTGTCGTCGATTTGGTCAGCGGATGATCCATACGCCAACATACGAATAGCAGCTGTGCACTTTTAAAGTGGTTAAAGGTCTGTTCTTCCGGTTGCATCTGCCCTCGTTTTAAAATAAGCATCGTGATTTCCAAGATCTTCTACAATACGGAGAAATACATGCTTCCTCATTTGAAACCGTCTACGGAAATGTGCTTCCGTGAATACTGGATTTTCAGAGAAGTAGTCGTTGAACAATCGGATATGTCCTTCTTCACGATTGCGCTCTATACGAGTTTTAGTATGTCGAGTGGAGTTTTGCCATCGGCGTTGGCACCGCCTCTCCCATATTGGATCATTGAGAATTAAATCAACTACAAAGTTTGTCGTGCTAAAATGAACATCGTCATCACCTTCAGAATGATTCGGATCCATTTTGTTATTGAGAACTATGAAGGAGAAGAGAAGTGTGAGAGAATACAATTGAACAAAATGCTCAAGGTTGTGACTTTATCCTCACATATAAGACTATATATAGGATATCATATAACAACACAGCTAATCCAACGGCTAGTTTGACTCAAAAGACTAGTTTGACCCCAACGGTTGGTTTGACCGCAACGGCTAGTTTGACCCCAACGGCTACTTTTTAAAATGTTACGGAAAAAAACTATTTGAAAGAAATTTAACATAATAATTTTAAAAAATTATTAATGCTTGTTTAATAAAAAAAAATTATGGTATTTCATAAATTAAAACACATTCATTTCATAAATTAAAACACATTACATTTCATAAATTAAAACACATTACATTAAGTAAATTAAAACACATTACATTCTGAAAATTAAAAGACATATTTTTTTCTAATTTGAGCACAATAATTTTGATGAAACGCAAGTTGCTCCTCATCTATTCCGGAAGTGTCCTTGTACAAAATTGACATGTCATTCTTGGCCTCCTCCTCATCAATTTGAAGAAGTCCCACGTAATTTTCCTTTTCCTTTCTTCTATGCGGCATTTCAACCCATTGGACGGGTCATAGTATGCGATGTTGGATTGTACTCACTAGTTTCTGTTTTTGGATTAGAAGACGATGAATAAGCCCCAGAGGCAGAAATCTTTGTCCTCTTTGTTCCAAATTCGCTTGATTCAAAATTCCATTTTGGTTCATCCTTTAAGAGTCGCCATTGAACCTCCATCTTGAACGACGTTTTTTCATCTTACTTATATATGGCGCGCGCCACTTCCAATATATCTTTGTCTATCATGCCACTTTTTTTCAAACTTACAGTGTGATTGTAGCACCCAACGAACTTTTGAACCATTGTGTTAATCTTTTGCCAACGACATTTTAATTGGTCTGGTTTCTTTTCCTTAAAAAAGCCACGATACTCATTATAATTATTTGCAATCCTTAGCCAAAACCCGTCCAACTTTTGATTTATTCCAACGACGGAATCTTTAGAAATATTAAGCCACGATTGGATAAGAATTTTGTCTTCTTCATCTGAGCTTGATTCTCTTTTTTTTCTTGGACTCGTCGCGGTTGTGTTATCTTCCTCTTCGAGATTAATATTTTCCAAACCCGCTTGGGTGGAAAATTGTGGAAATTGAGATTGAACATTTTCGTTAATTGAAGGTAAGAAATTTTGAGTTGGAGGATATGGGAAATTTTGAGTAGGAGGATATGGAAAATTTTGAGATGGCGATTGAGAATTTTGAGTTGGGGGAAATGGATTATTTTGACCCTGGGAAACTTGAAAATTTTGCATGTATCGAAATAAATCATTAAAATTAAATTGGTTGGGATCCATGGAGAAAGAAAAAAAATTTCAAGAAGATTGAAGAAGGAATAGAAATGAGTTTTTGTTGTTTCATTTAATTCCAAACAACACATGTTTATACATCCAAATTTTTTTTTACTGTTCTGATGGATGAAGAAAGCAGGCAAAATCACAGAACGGTCACAAGAGCTATGGTTGCCTATGTTAATTTTATTTGTAAAAAAAATCATCATCTGTAGAAATCGTCCAAACATATGATGAGGGAATAAATCATCATCATCATCCATCATGGGCATCCAACGGTCCACAACATTTGTTTTCAAATTCATAAACAAATCTGAGCCACTGATCTAAAAAGACCCACCCCTTTCACTACACCATATCATTCACCCACATCTTCTTCACTTCTGATATCATTCACTCACCACTCTCTCTATTCAAAAAATCCCTAAAATTCTTCTTCTCCACCAAGCCTCTCTCTCGTTCATCTTCTCCACCAAGCCCCCCACTCTCGCTCTCGTTCATCTTCTCCACCAACCCTCTCTCTCTCGTTCATCTTCTCCACCACGCCGCTGCCCGCTCATCTTCTCCGCCACGCCACAGATCCGTTCTTCTTCTCCACCACGCCGTTGACCCCTTCTTCTCCACCACGCCGCTGACCCCTTCTTCTTCTCCACGCCGTCACCACCACAACAAATCTCCCTCTCCACTTCACTTCTCCGTCACACCGCCACCACAACAACTCTCCTCTTCACTTCTTCTTTGCCACCACGCCGCCACCACCACAGATCTCCCTCTCCACTTCAAAGATTCATCCTTTCTTCTTTTCTGGTTCAAACATGAAATTTCTGTAATTTTTTCGTTTTTATTTTTTGAAATTTCTATGATTTTGTAATTTTTTTTAATTTCTGAAATTTAATACGAGTAGATTTCTATTTATGTTATGTATAATTTGTTGTTGGAATCTGTTGTTGATTTTCTGGTTGGAAGTTTTTCCATTTCCATCTTCTCTCTCCTTTCATTTGGCGTTGGGTGCTTAAATTAGAAACCTTGGTTAGAACCCATGTCCAGGTCAGCAAGCTCCAATGGGACATGAGTTCTTAACTAGGTGCTTCAAATCTTAGAACCCTCATAAGAACCACCATTGGAGATGGTCTAATGTCTTAAAGTGTTAGTTGAATGATTATTGGGTATAATTAAATTCTTGTAGAATTAATGATTAATCAAGAAAGAATCCATCAACTCTTGGTAATGAGTTTGATCTCTATAAAAATAAAGACCTTGGCCATAATAAAATGAATGAACGAAGAAATGAGTTTTTAAGTCATTCATCACGTGTTAACTTATTAGAATTTGATAGCGATACCATATTATAGAGTTAATATAGAGATGTAAAGATAGAAAGAAAAATTATGTTAATTTTCTAATGGTTCTAAAGTAAAAAACATTACTTCATGCTATTCGGTCATGAAAGAGTGTTGCTAGATGTCAACCTTGATAAATTGATCATTAATATACTATTGTATTGAATCTATGTGTCACACACTAACGATTGTTCAGATGTTTTTTAAAAGAGAACATTATTTATTAAATTTAAGAGTAAATTTTTTCAAATAAATAAAATTTCTCAAGGTGAAATGTTGTATTTTTTACTAGCATCAAAAATACAACTACTTTGAGATCTAAGCATACGTAGAATTAACTTAGTGAGAGTTAGTCAAAGAAATTGAATGAGATGGAACAAACTTGAGTATAGTTTGCTTAGAAACCAAATAGGGGTGGCAAAACAGGCTAGCCCGGCCTGTTAGCCCATCACCCATTCGACCCATTTTTAGATTGGCTTAGTGGGCTACTGTCTGGCCCGTTTAGCCCGCCAAAATTAAAAAAAATTAAAAAAAGTGTTTTTATTAAAAATATATAAATGTTTTCATTAAAAAAATGTATTTTCATTAAAAAAGGTGTAATTTTTAATTGTATTTATTTTTTTAGAATTTTTAACCTCTCTATACATAAATAAAATAGATGTACTTTATAAGAAAGTCAGGAAAATGAGCTGGCGGGCTAGCCCGCCGTTGGCCTGTGCGTTTTGGCGGGCTAGGCGGGGTGGGCCCAATGGGTGTAAGCGGGTTCGAATATACAAACCGACCCACCAATTTAAGACGAGCTAGTGGGCTGGCCCAGTGGGCAAAGCCCATTTTGCCACCATCATTGTGTACTTTAAAAGGGTTGATTGCAAAGTGAATATACACACTCATTAGAAAACCAATGTCAAGTGCTCTCCTAGTGCATTCAGTTTTCTTTTCTTTTCTTTTGAAAACATTATATTTGGTTGCTTTTGGAAGTTCGATGGGTTAATTGTTGACACGACAAAGGTCAGTTTTGGTGTGGGTACACGCGTAGAACCTTCATACTTTTGAAGGGGAAATTTCTTAAGACATCACTTCATCTAGAGGTAATTTTCTTAAATTTTTTTGCGTCTTTATTATTTAGTATGCATAATTTCACATAAATAGATTCGTTTATTCCACTTTACATGTTAAGAACATAGCTTTTATCCTTCAATTGGTATAAAGCATATTTTTTGTTTACTTTATGCTGCTAATTTTCATTGATTTTGTAAATCAATATAATCGATGTGACCAATCATTAAATTTGTTCGCTTTTATATACATGTCCTTATCTGTTTTTTGAATCCAATAGGTATGATTTCATATGTATGTTTTATATATTGATGATCGCATGTACGAATGACATATGAATATGTTGTGTGATGTTGTGGACTGATATTTTCGTGATATCTCGGTCATAAAGACCATGTTGGACATGACATGAGAGAAACATCCTAGAACCATCTCGGTATAACACCGAGATGAACAACGACACCACAACTTTAATTGGAATTGGGCTGAACCTAAAGACAAGATTCACAAGTCACAAAATACGATTTGTAAACCCTAATGACTCCACTATAAATAGAACACTTTGTAATATGCAAGGTACACTATTAATTTGATTTATTACTCTATCCTCGAGGCTGTACCGGGTCAAATATAATAGTGAAAATGTAGTACTAGGAAGTGACTCCTAGGTCGTCTTCCAAGAACAATCAATTCCAAACTAAGATTCAAACACATAAAAACACACATGAAAAGGGTTTTTTAATGTAATGGTGACAAAATAAAGAAAACAAAGATTAATAAATTAAGAACATTAAAAGAAATGTGATTAACCCTCTTGTTCAACTACAATCAAATCAATCATTGGTCATAAAAGATTTTTGTATTCATTATATTCAAATTCCTAGCTCAATTGAATTGACTACGCGAAACCCAACTCAGATTTCTTTACTTCCAAAGCCAAAGAGAAATTCATCAAGTAAGGTTAGTGACTAAGCGTCCCTAATTACTCGCAACTCAACCAATTAAACCAAGTAATAGAGATATCTTTCAAAGAGGGTTGGTGATTAAGCATTCCCAATTATTCCCAAATTGACTACTAAAACCTAGAAATCATTGAGCTCACACAAAATTAAGCATTTCATATGCACCAACTAATCCCTAATCACATAGAATTAAGCAAACTATGAATAGAGTTTTAGCTCAACAAGAAAACCAAAGGCTATTAAGCATAAACCATAGAAATTGAAATTAAACAAAAACCCATAAAGCATGTTCATATTTAAGCAAAAAATAATTAGATTAAGCATACAAACTGTAATATTTCTCGAACACAAATTAGCAAGAGATTAGAAGATGAAGAATTTAAGTAAATTAGAAACCAAAATTAAAGCATAATCCTCAGGATCTTCATTGCAATATCCCAAGATTAACGCAAGAGTCTAAGCTTCCATAGATGGAAGGAAAATAAGAAAAAAATAAAAGAAAAATAAAAAAAGAAAAAGAAATGAAGAAGGAGGAGTTGGACCTGCGTCCCTCGTATGTACTACAGGAGTATTGAAAATTTACTCCTGTTCTACGTTGTTCTTCATTCACGCCTCCTCTTTTGTTTCACGCCTCCTACTTCTCTCCCCTTTAAACCCTTGATTCATTCATTATATAAGGGAAAGAAAAAGAAAAAAAATTTAAAAAATAAAAGGTGCCTCACGTAGGCTTGGCAATTTAGGCTCGACCCACCGGCCCACAAAAAATAGGCGGTCTGGGACAAAAAAAGTAGCCCACCAGCATGTTCACTAACTAGATTTCAAAAAATTAAATTTAATTTGTAAAAAAAATAATAAATTAAAGTTTAAAACAAAAGGAGTAAGAAACTAGGGTTTTTATTATTGAACATTGATGTTGAATAGTGAACATGCAACTCTCTCTCTCGCAATTCTCGCTCTCGCTCTAGTAGTTGCAGGTTGCAGCTCTCTCTCTCTCGCTCTTGCAGTCCCAGCTCTCTCTCCCTGAACCTTGCTCTGTCGCTAGTTGTTGATTACCTCCAGTAGTGCCGCCTCCTGCCAACGCTGTCGGCCGTCCCCAACCTCTCACACCTCATCTGTTCTCTATTATGTTATGTTTCTTTCCTGACCATGCTTTTTTTTATTCTGCTCTAAAAAATACATAAATATAATATAATAAAATTAAATTATAGTACTATTATGGTTTCAGTCTGTTGTCTATGTGTTAAGAAAATTGAATATTTGGGTTGGTTTGCTGTTGTTTTTGTTTGTGCGTTGCTGAGAAAAATAATTATGCTATTTTTTTTTCATTTGGCTGATGTTTTTGGATTTTCATTTGTTAGGGTGTTAAGGACTTAAGGTTATACATTGGTGTTCGGTTGATTGAGAGCTTGCATTTCTAGGACAGATTATGCATGGTTTCTTTTTTTATTTTGAAATTATCTTGCTGTTGTACTCTTTTATTTAAATTTGAATTTTCATAAAAAAAAGAAGTATCATATATTCATATTTGATTTGAGAAAATTTGGGTTCATTATGGAAAAATGAAATTAAACGAATTTTTTTAATTTGGCGGGCTTAGCGGGCGGGCCCGCATCTCGCACAACCCTTTAATATGCTGGCCGGGCTCATAATTTAGGATTGTTTCTAATGGCGGGCTAGCCCGCCCCAGCCCATTTTAGGCGGGCCAGGCCGTGGCGAGCCAGGCTGGCCCGTTTGGTCACTCCTAGCCTCACGTGATGAGCACCCTATTCCTAACTTATATATATATATATATATATATATATATATATATATATATATATATATATATATATTCTAATAAATAAATCTTAATCACTTAATAAAGTTAAAATGGTAATTTAGTTTACAATAATTAACAAATTAAAATAAATATCTTAAATTTGGTCTAATTGACAATGCTCCTCTTCAAATACTTCAAGCAGAATAATTATTTCTAGTGTCAAATTATACCCGAAAAATAATATGTAACTTAATTAGGCTAATTAAATTCAATTTAATCAAATTACCAATAATAGCCTAATAAAGCCCAATACAATAAAAACATGTCAAGTAAAATTAATTAGACACCACCAATAATTAATAATATCTAGTTAAGGTTATAAAATATGGATAAAATATAGCTCATCACTCTAACCCAAATTAGTCACTGACTTGGGTGTAAGAGTCTTTGTAGGTCCTTCCCCGCCGTAGGAGCACTTTGACACCAGATTCTTCCCGAGGATTCCATCGACATCAGGTATCTCTATATTGTGTTGTTTCTAAAATTTTTGAACGCAACATTGGTGCCGATTGTGAGGAATGGCAAAATGTTTTTCCACTCTCCATCGCTGCATCGCAAGAAGAAATTCGACAGGGATAAAAAATGAAAACATAAATCAGTCGACGCCCCTTTAGCATAGACATTGATATCTATCCACTGCCACTGGCAGATCCAGAAGTTTCTCTTCCTTTCCTTTCCTTTCGCAATTGGTAGCGGTGGCATCAAACTTTCCAAGCAGTGTGCTTAAGATGTCGCTGCCCGCCTCCTCAACACTGGTCCACCTCCTCATCCTGCCTTTTATGGCCATCAAGGTACAAGCAAGAAAGAATGAATTGTCAGGAGAACTAGAACGACGATGTTTAACCCGTCATTTGCGATTCCAAAGGAAACAACTTCGGGAATCAATGAAAATTCGAATGAATCTCGGGGCACTAGAGATGTACAAAGCTCTGATGGTGTTGTCGGCGTTTTTGTTGGTGATTGTGGCAATGCTGGGGACACCGAGAAAAGCAATGGAAGTTGCTAAAACATGGAAGTCATTATGGCGGCATTGTTTTGTTTTGCGACGCTGTTATTTTCGTAGGTTGAAAATGATGAGTGGAGCCTTAGGATCAGGGCCCATGTTCCTCAAAAAAATAAGAAAGAAAGAAAAGGTTGTGCAATCAGATAAAGAACAAAGGCCCATGTACAAAAAAGGTTCCTGCATCTGCCCCCCAAAAAGTCAGGAAAACAAAAATTAAGGGATGGCGCTGTCAGCAAAAAGGTAGTCAGCAAAGAGCAAAAAAAAATAAAAATAAGGAAGAAGGGCCCAGTTTAAAAACAAAAAGAGGTTGCAAGAAGCGGTGTGCCTAGCAAAAATGCGACGTCTTAGTGACAGTAACAAGAGTGGTATTCCCAACAAAAACGGGGTCATACTAGAATAGGTGGTGTGCTTAGCAAAAAATACCATCTCAGAGTAAAAAGAAGCTTAGTTGGAAAATAAACAAGGGGGTGGTGTGATCAGAAAAAAAGAGTATCTTGGTCCATAAAAGACCATGTCAAACAGAAGGACCATCCCGATTCCAAAGAAGACCGTTTCAGTCATAACCAAAAGGCCCCGATCCATAAAAGCCTATGCAAGATCATTCAAATTCTTGGTGCACGGTATAATCTACCTCAATTTATTACTCCATGTACAATGTTTATATATTATAATTACGTATGGCATTGCACGATATATGTAAATTAATATGATATGCTAGTATCCTTGACATTGTATGCGCAATATCACTTGCATGATAATTGCTTCATATAATTATATGCCAACATTCACGATATTGTATATTCAACTTCTGCTTCTTAAAATAAGTGCATCCACGAGATTGTCTGTATTTGATCGCTAGCATCAAAAGAATATTCTCGACACAACACTTCTTACTAAATACTTGGCTAATGATATTATATATTAGCATTTTCTGTTATATACACAATTAATATTATGTTCATAATATTACATGCTTAATGATGACTAACATGTATGGATGATAAGTGACAAGACCAGCATGAGCATCATGTCAAAAAACTATATACTAGTTGTGGAGCCTTGTTTTTATTTATAAACAGGTGAAAGTTACATCATGGTTGACATTCAAAAGGGGAAATCCCTAAAAAAAGAAGAAAAACAAGATAAAATCTTTATGAGCAAAAGGACACCGTCATCAACATCCTTCCCTTAAAGATAAAATCTTAATGAGCGAAAGGACATCGTCATCAGCATCCTTCCCTAAAAGATAAAATCTTTATGAGCGAAATGACATCGACATCAGCATCAACATTCTTCCCTTAAAGATAAAATCTTTATGAGCGAAAAGGAAATTGACATCATCATCCTTCCCTTAAAGATAAAATTTCTATGAGCGAATGGGCAACATCATCAACGTCCTTCCCTTAAAGATTAAAATCTTTATGAGTAAAAAGATAGCAGGGATGTTAATCCCCAATTCACGGGATGATAATCCTCTAAGATATAAATAAATGCCTACAAGCTACTCCAAGAAAAACACTTGGACTAAATTCGAAAGGGTACGACCATCTCCGAAAGACAATCCCCTGAGATACTAAAAAAGGCCTACAGGTCATTTCAAGAAAAACACTCGGACCAAATTTGACGAGGCTACAACCATCTCGGGATGAAAATCCCCTGAGATATCAAACAAGAATGCCATGAGCCATTCCATGACAAAAGTGGTTGAACCAAAATTGAAGAGGCTACGTGCCATCTTGGGATGTTCTATCCCGGAAATACCAAAAAGAGGCCAAGGGCCAATCTAATATAAAATTACTTTGAACAAAGATTGAGAAGGCTACGTGTTATCTCGGGATGTTCTCTCTCCGAGATACCAAGAAGGGCCAAAAGCCATTCCAAAATGAAAGTTCTTAGAATAAATTTGAAGGGGCTATGTGCCATCTTAGGATATTTTTCACCATGAGATAGTAAAAAGGCTAAAGGTCGTTCTAAGATACAAGTACTGGGAATAAACTCAAGATGCCATGTGACCTCTCGAGATAATAATAAGGTCGATGGTCGTTACGGGGTGAAAGTCCCCCTAGGAAATATCAATGAGGCTAATAGCCGTTCCGGGATGAAAGTTCCCTGAGATAATACATAGGAGGCCATAGGAAATTTTGAGATAAGAGTTCCCCAAAAAATAAGTAAAAGAATCATAGACTAAGAGGCTAAATTAGGAGGGAAATCATCCCCCTAAAAATAGCATTGACAGAAAAATTCTGAGAATGCTATGAGCCCTATAAGATACAAATATATTGAAAGAGTAATTAATTCGCGATGAAGGTACTTACAAAAGTCGAAATCCCTGCTAAATCACAGTAAACAAAATTATGCTCTGGCAAAATAAACACACCAAGCTATGAGTATCAACAATACGTTCAAATTGGTCAATAGCCAAAGTGTGGAAAAAGTACAAATGTTCATTACAAAAGAAATTTTAAAGTGCCAAGTCACTAGAAGATAACTCAAGAGGCTTCGGCTTCACTAGCATTAGCATAGTGATCTTCTAAAGGGGTGGAAGGATCAAACAAAGCAAGTGCAGGATCGTCAAGATCAACCAGAACGGAATTAGCATAACTTGCAAAGTTGGACTGAACTTCGAGATTCAAAAGCTGAAGTGTCTTAACACAATCCCTGAAGGATTCAGAACCTACTCCCTCGAGGAGACCTCGAAACTCATTCACTGTGTGAGTCCCCAATTTGGGTTGATGACATTATACAAAAATACAACTTAACTCGACGAAAGTTAAAGACTTAGGAAAAAAGCCAACATTATTATCAACGACAAGAATATAAAGACATAGATTCATTATATCTGGCATTAATAACTCAAAGATGACAATATGCTTAAAGAAGCTTGCCAGTTTTGGAGGCTACACTATTACATACCAAACTTTAGACATGCACTAGTCTATCTCGACAAAAGCATCTCGATTAGTACTTCTTAACTTCGTAGCTGCGTCCCAACCAAGTACATCTCGAAAATTAGCCGTCATGTCAGCTACGTGACATAGGCTCAAACAAATGTTGTTGATCCCAAAAGGGACCAAGTCCCTAACTTGAGGATGATGACCTTAGCAAGCTCGACAATTGGCAAGAATTTAAAATATTTAGCAAAAGGTCACAAAATCTAACATGAAAAGATTTAAAGAACTAGATTCGACATGCAAGCAGTTAAATATAGAACAAGGTACGTCGTATATTCATGGACTCTGTCCTTATTCAAAGGTTATAAATCTAGCCATCCTAAACGGCATCTCAATGAAAGGTCAATGGTTCCCTAGACCAAAGGGGATAACTAGGCCAAAGAGCTCATCTTCATAGTAGAGATACATATTGTTTGAAGAGAATATTACTAGAGAGATCAAAAAAGAAACAAAAATACCTTTGAAGAAATGATATGATCCTAAGGAGGCACTTTAACTTTAGTATTTTAATTTTATCTAAGTTAAAATAAGGCCCAATTTTATGTGAGTTGGCTGTCCGAATTTTGCTTTGGCTTTATCAACTATTGGGTTCAATTTTTAGTTTTTGTTTAATTTGTAATAAGGCCCAAATGTTTGACAATAAGATAATGTCATTAGGATGATGTCATTAGGATGAAATCATAGTCATGTGCACCACTTAGTGGAAATATTAGTAGAGCACTAGTTAGTGGAGCACTAGTGAGTGGTAATGTTTAATGTGCACTAGTGGATTTTGTAGAGTTTCGTGGCTGCCACCTTAGCTATAAAAGGGACACCATTTTATCATTGTAAACAACATAAATTTGGTGATCAAATACAATTTGTGAGAGTGATTCTCCTTTTTGGTTCTTGAGTGATTCAAGAATTCACTTGGCTTATCGAAGGTTTCCACCCCTTTGTGTGTTTAGCCTGGTGTGATTCCACTTGTTCCCCTGTCATTCCACCTTTCATTTCTTATCAAAAACTTCATATAAAGATCAAGAACTCATTCCCTTCTTGCCCAGAATTTTCATGCTAAACAGCCCAATTCATCTTATCTTCATCATCTTTAAATTCTTGAAATTCTAGAATTTAAGCAGTACTGCCCAGAATATCTCGTTGCTATAACTCGAGTTTTACCCATCCAAATTGAGTGATTCTTGAGTCCAAATTGTTTTTCCAGAACGAGAGCTTTCACCTCCGTTTTGAACCACCTCAATCGTAGCCCTATAGCGCGAGTTATAGCCTATTCTTATTTGTTATCCGATTATGTCAAAACAACATTTGAAGTGCTTCCTTGTGCGCTATAAAAGGATTCAACTCCTTGGAGAGATTTTCCGGATAATCTATTCCTAGACGGTCCGTTTTCATATTATTTGGTATCAGAGCTTCGGCTCTAGGAAGTTCAAGATGAAACCGGGAAAAAAAAGAACTTGAAGATCGAAGGAGAGCAAGGGAAGAACGATGGCAAAATTTTTTGGAAGAATCACGGAATATTTGACCAATTGAAAGAAATAGTAGATCTTGAGTTAGAAAGAAAAGAAAAAGAAAAAGAGAGAAGAGAAAAAGAAAAAGAAATACAAAAAGAAATTGAAAAGGAGAAGAGAGAAAAAGAAATGGAAATCGAAAAAGTAAAAGAAAGAAATCAAGAGAAAGAGGGAGAGATAATAGAGAAAAAAAATAGTGAAAATAAATGTGAAATTAAAAATGTTGAAACTCTAGAGAGAAAAGAGATTGAAAAAAAAATGAAGAATTTTTAAATACTAATTTTGTTTCGTCTTCTCTTGAAAAGCTGATTTTACAGGAAACGATGGAAGAGGCTACCGAGGAAACCACAACAAACCAAGTTTCTTGTGTTGATTCTTTTTTAGTTAAAGCCCCAAAGAAAAATAAATAGCACATTGGGGCAAGATTACTTTCGTTTGAGAAAAAAAATTTCACGAACATTTTTCAAATAAAACTTATGGTATGGTTTTAATTTTACTCTCAAGTCATGCTGGACAAGGAAGGTTCATTTTTATCCTCCATATTTGGAAGAATTCATTAGAAGAGAAGTCTTCTTCAATGCTCAAGATGAAACGGAATAAAACAGAATTTCTACAAATGGTATTTGATCCTGGAGGACACATGTTGATGGCGGGTCACCCTACCCTTTGAATTCGAGGACGAATTCCTTCGAAGAGGGAGGGTTTTATATTATCCTAAGGGGGAACTTTAACTTTAGTATTTTAATTTTATCTAAGTTAAAATAAGGCCTAATTTTATGTGAGTTGGCTGTCCAAATTGTGCTTTGGCTTGATCAACTAATGGGCTCAAATTTTAGTTTTTGTTTAAGTTGTAATAAGACCCAAATGTGTGACAATAAGATAATGTCATTAGGATGACATTATAGTCATGTGCACCACTAAGTGGAAATATTAGTAGAGCACTAGTTAGTGGAGCACTAGTGAGTGGTAATGTTTAATGTGCATTAGTGAATTTTGTAGAGTTTTGTGGCTGCCACCTTAGCTATAAAAGGGGCACCATTTTATCATTATAAACAACATAAGTTTGGTGATCAAATACAATTTGTGAGAGTGATTCTCCTTTTTGGTTCTTGAGTGATTCAAGAATTCACTTGGCTTATCAATGGTTTCCACCCCTTTGTGTGTTTAGCCTTCCCCAAGTGGTGTGATTCCACTTGTTCCCCTGCCATTCCACCTTTCATTTCTTATCAAAAACTTCATATAAAGAGCAAGAACTCATTGCCTTCTTGCACATAATTTTTGTGCTAAATAGCCCAGTTCATCTTATCTTCATCATCTTTAAATTCTTGAAATTCTAGAATTTAAGCAGAACTGCCCAAAATATCTCATGGCTATAACTCGAGTTTTACCCATCCAAATTGAGTGATTCTTGAGTCAAAATTGTTGTTCAGAACGAGAGCTTTCACCTCCGTTTTGAATCACCTCAATCGGAGCCCTATAGCACGAGTTATAGCCTATTCTTTTTTGTTATCTGATTCTGTCAAAACAACATTTCAAGTGCTTCCTTGTGAGCCATAAAAGGATTCAACTCCTTGGAGAGATTTTCCGGATAATCTATTCCTAGACGATCCGTTTTCGTATTTAGAAAGCCAACAATGTTTACTCATTAACAGTAAAAGGTTTCAAAATATGTATTACGTTCAGATTGAAATTCCGAGATGATACTAATATTTGGGAAATTCCAAATGAACTGATATTTCGAATGATATTGAACGAGATATGATCACAGAGCATGGGATGCCATAGGAGTCATCATAAATCTTGATCAGAATATGGTAAAGTACCTCCGGGAAATATAGGTTCACACTGAAAAATACCGCTGTCGGTAGAGTCAGTGAAGCAAATTATCTAAAAGACGCTACTAAAAAGTGGATAACAGTGACAACAACCTTAACTTGGAGATCATAATCTTATATCTGAATCAGGCTAGAATCATAAGCCACGGCTAAGGGTCATAGGCCCCATGCGATAGTGAAAAGGATTGAGGATCTCAGCTTGAAAATCATGTGCTCACAAAGAGCAAACAACAAACTCAGGAGGAAATGAATTAAGCTGCTTGGCTCATATTCACCAGAAGTGAAGGTATGCATAAGCCGAATTTGATAAACCTTTCTATAGGACCAACCAATTTGGGGGGACCATTAAAATTGTGAAGTTCTAACTTAACGGTCAAAGACAAAATGTTTTGATCCGACGTGAGATCCATGTCGGCCAAGTATATTGAAGCTAAAGCTTTACGTTTAGCAGAACACCGACTCGACGACAATCTTAATCTTGTGAAGGATAGACAAATTGAAGGACCAATTTTGATAACATCTCAAAGTCCGACACTAACTTAATAAGTAATTTAGCTGGGGACAAAAGTAAACCAAAGTCTCACATTTAGTATAGTATCGACTTGGGGCATACTACTACTGCTGATACACCTGTAGAGACAGAATGGCCCAATTGCGTGAATTATACTTAGGAGATGAAATTATACACAACCTACGATGCACTTGAGTTAGAATTCTACTTCCAGTAAAACATCAATATAGGGGGCAGAGAAGGAGTCGTCTTATTGACCGATCATAAAAATCAATTCTTCTACTCATAAATGGGGGACAACTTCCCAAGTGTGAATACATGAAGTTTGAAATTCAACATGCAATCAGACTTACAATTCAAGAAAAGGAAGGTTTGAATTTTGTAGTAACTTAAAGATGCTATAAATGAGAAATGATTAGTACAACTACACTTTGGCTAAAATTAACACATAAAGAAAAGCAATTACAGAAAATTGACGAAGTTGAGAAGCTAAATCAAGTCAGCAAAGCAAACGTGAAGGCCTGAAGTGATAGAAATGAACTCCTAGTGAATAGAAGAGTGGCAGAGCTTAAAACTTGGAAACAACTCGGATTTCGGGATGAAGAGAAATCCGACATGTATATTTAAAGATGCTGATAAGTGCAAATTAGTGTGTTTATATAATAAAGAATTTTCACTTATCTTCTCAAGAAATAACATGTTTTATGTAAAATTTCACCTCTGATCCATACTTTGTGAGTTCAAGAGTAAAAAGGTAGAAACAATATTTTTTCTAACTCAATAAATGTATTTTTCAGGTGTTTTGGAAGCAAAATGAGAAAGTCAAGATGTTGGAACATATAAGAAGCCTGTGCTCGAGCGCCACACCAAGGCTCGAGCGCTGGAAGCTGAGCTAGCATAGGATCCCCACTGCCAGTATAAATGCTCTGGCGCTCGAGCGCCACACCAAGGCTTGAGTGCTAGTATCCGTTGAGCATTGGATCCTTACTGCTAGAGTTATGAGCCTGGCACTCGAGCACCACACCAAGGCTTGAGCACCAGACACATTAACCAGCCATTAAAGCTCATTTACCAGCGCATTAAAGGCCCGCGCTCAAGCGCCAGGAGGGCGCTTGAGTGCCAAACACATGCTCATAACACCTTTAAATACAACTCTGTAGTGTTAGGAAGATATTGGATTGTAGAGAAATAAACCACTAAGTACATTACTTTGGTCATAGTTCTAGTACTCTTAGGTTTTGTTCTTGAAGTCATGGCCTTTTTGGGCTAAGCTTTCCACCGGGATTGAATGTAATTAATTTATCTCTTGTTTTTTTCAATTACTAGTTATAATATTATATATGAATTGGAGTTCTTCTTCTATTCTTCTTATGTTCTTCTTTTCTTGGTTTAACTTGATCACCTTTTCCATGTCTTAGTTTATTTGCATAGTTGAGAAACTTGTGTATAAATGGATTTGGAGAAAAACTCTCATAAAATATTCTAGTCTAGAGATAGATGGAAGTGTTTATGAATGTCAAAATACTCTGCTTAATGCAAGACTTAGTTACTAGAGTTTAAAGAGATTGAGCTCTAGATACCAGTGTTTTAGAATCAAGTGACAAAGATATTTGCACTTGTGAGATTGTGTATGCATCTTTTCTATATATAATATTTAACTTCTATTGAAAGAAACAAAGTTAAGTAATAAAACTCAATCCCAGGTGAATCTTTATTTTATTTGTCTAACATTTTATCACGCTTTTATCTTTTTACTAAATTACACTTCAATATGTTTTTGACACTCTTTCAACTCAATTCTTAATCAAATAAATTCAGTGCTCCCTCAGGACAATACACGTTTTACCACTATACTGAAATGAGTTAACCAAGTGAAGCTTTATAAAAAGGTTAACAGATGCCGACTTTCTTACAAGCAACTCGCTCACTTAGGGGGCAACTGTTTTGGACCGATATTTTCGTGATATCTCAGTCATAAAGACCATGTCGGACACAACATGAGAGAACCATCTCGGTATAACACTGGGATGAACAAAGACATCAAAAATTTAATTGGAATCGGGATTAACCCAAAGGCAAGGTCCACGAAACCCAAAATAAGAACTATGAACCCTAATGACTCCACTATAAATAGAACACTTTGTAACATGCAAGGTACACTATCAATCTGATTTATTACTTTAACTCAAAATAGTCATTGACCTGGGCGTCAGAGTCTTTGTAGGTCCCCACTTGTCGCTACGGGAGAGCCTCCAGAGCACTTGAAGATCGGATTCTTCTCGTGGATTCCAATGACATTAGGTATCACTATATTATGTTGTTTCTAAAGTTTTAGAACGCAACATGTGCAAAATAGCATCTTGTGATGGTGATTATTGTATAGCTTAAGTTATAGGAAACTAGGCACAACTGTTTGATGATGCTATCTTGTCTCTCATTTCGCCATGTATATTTGATTGCAGAGGAAATTGTTTTCGTCAAAATTCAAATTGACACTGGAATTGTTAAAAGCCTATGTTAACTGTGGTGATTTTCTTATAACTATTGTGCAATATTATTTTGGTGAAATCAACTTTTTTTGTGGTGCAACTTATTTTGGAGTGAACATTGATTTGTAGTATACAAAAATAATTAACTATCTTAATGATTTTTAATTGTTATGTCTTCTTTTATTTTTTATTAGTGATGATTAATTTAATTAGCATACTAATATGTAAATTAGATTTATATCATGGTTACTAATTTGAAAGAATATATTAGAATATATTATATATCACAAGTTCATATGATGAAATATGTCGTTCCAAAATGTTAATTTATTTTTTTCTCATATATTTTGTGTAACATACATTTTTATTATTAAGAATGTATTAATTGTTTAATTTCAAGAGACAGCCTAACAACTTGGGGCTTTTTATTAAGAGGATTAACTAGGTATTTTATGTCAATCAAAATTAATTTTTTAATGAGTGGCTAGAACACCTATGGGAGTGTAAAGATTAATTGAATTATCCTAGTAAGAGTGACCTAATAAACAGGAGACTACTTATTATTTTGAATAAATTTGTATATGATACATTTTCGTTAAAAGCGTGTATGTGAAATGACTTGACAACCAAGTACTTGTCCATATTTTGAAGACATTTATTTTATGTCCACTAGAAGAAATATTTATTTCTTAATTTGCTATTGTAGTAAGTGGGAGTATATTTAAGGTGGTGTTATTGCCACTTCTATACATATTATTGTCACTCCTTTTAATTTATTTTTTAATGTAAAATATATTTCTCAACCAATGAAATTAAAACACTAATATTTAATTATTATTAAAATACCTCTAATGGAGTGGCAATAAACCATAAGGAGTGGCGTTAGTCATTAATTCATTCCGTGGCAAGAAATCCATCATTGGCAAAATAGTTATTCGGATATGCAATCCTCCTAATGTAATAGAAATTACTAAAGCACCATTTATAGATATAATAAAGCCTATTATTAATTTGACAGAAAAAGCTGATAGTTATATGATGTCGCTTGGCTTTCGCTTTATGCCTGGACAAGGGGAATTCTTAATAAAAGATCTCCGAACTCCGGATTCCTTAGCTGGATTGAGAAAGTTAAGAGATAGCCTAGGCTTATCCTTATCAAAAGGTAGTCTTAGTAGCTCCCCATTACTTAAGTTAAAGGGTCTTTCAGAGTCAGTTTCTAATTGTATGCCTGCGCTTGCATCTCGTGTCTTGGTTGAAGCTATTACATTTAATGAGGGCTATTATGGTCGATTCATAATCCTGGTCCAAATGGGTATTGGTTGTACAGTATGGTATGGCTTCGCTCCTGGCGATGGTATGAATTTTCCAATTGAAGGATTAGCACCCCTATTTAGTCCGATTGAAAATTATGATGCATTCTTTAGTAACCCTGAAGTTCATGTTCAACTAGGCTTTAATAAGATGACTTTAGTTGAGGGCGTAGATAATCCTGCAGCACCGCTGTCACGGGCATTTGCTCAAGAGAAGCCCTTTATTGATATTGATATTGAAATGCCGAGTTCGAAAAAATCTATTATAGTAGGTGTTAGCTTAGGACTGGCAGTTGCCATCTTATTCACATTTGGGATTAATCCAAGCTGCGGGGAAGGAATAGTATAAAAATAATGAATATTTATAGGCACAATCAAAACCAATTATATATTACTTCTTTTAATCGTAACTCGAGGAATGCTGTGATTTATAATGTACCTTTATCTTATCAACCTCTCTTATTTATGAGAAAGTTTTCTACATACAATAATTTACAATTACAGCTATCTAAGGATATACGATATGTACATGAAAACCTTAAAGCAGATAATCTAATACCTAGTATTACTCCTTTCCATTTGTCTAGCATTCAAGAAGAAATTGAAAACAGTTCTTACAAGGTAGCCCCGCTAGAGTGCATTCCTTGTTTATCATCAGAAATATATGATATTTTAAAGGGTATACTACCCGATTATCCAGGGGTTCATGTACATGTACATAAAAATTCAGAACGTATAATGATAATAAAAGAGTCAAATATTAAAGATCATTTAGTCTTAGTGGGCCTGTCAGTGACCTTGCATCGTCTTATTTATGGTTCCTTGCCCCAAAATGGATTTCGACTATTGGACAGATTTCCTGCTTTTCTCCAGAGTCTTGAAGATATGAATAATGTTGATAAAATGTATAAGATTGCTACCAGACGTTGACCGGCTTTCGTAAAAGCACCTTTGGGCGCTGGCTTTTCACGCTTAATGATAGAGACTAGTCTGATAGAATGATTCTTCTTGCTATACGCAATTTCTTTTTTAGTAAGACAGTAGGAATTCTTTCACTCAATTAGAAGCCGCCTCTAAGGATAAAGTCTTTCATCCGCATCTCTTTCTTTTGTTTTCTTCTCTTATGCCGGGTCTGGGGAAATTAATTTAGAACTGAAAGTATGAATATACAATTTACCACGAGCGAGAACTAGAAACATAATAAGATACGCAAGCGAAAGGCTAGAATGATTTAAATAACGTACAAACGCGAAGAAAACCTCCTGCCGGCCGTGTCCTTGGCTCTCACTCCCATGAATCAGATAGTGCCATACATCCCACCACAACCGTCCGATCCTCTGATGGAGAAGATCAGTCGCCTTCATCATTCTTCTTATTCATCTTAGCCCCCACATTGCTATGCATTGTCCCAAACAAGTCTAATTGTCCCCTAATAAAACTGTATCGATCCCTTTTCTCTTGTATTAGGAGCAACTCACCAAATTTTGGTTTTTCCATGAAAATATTTTGAATTGTTGCTTTTTCAATCTCTTGGAAATCAGAATTATTCAACACATGTGTCATTACTAGATATGCTGCATCATCGCAGTAATTTGGGTGCACTGCCAGCAATGGGGCAAATGATGCAGGAGACATCACGGTAGATCTAGAAGATGTCTCTACACCTATTTGAGTTTTAAAGCACTTTCAATCAAAATGAACCATAGATTAAAATTAAAAAACCACTATCAATCAAAATGAACAATAGATTAAAACCAAAATCACAAATTTAGAAGAGCTATGTACATCTGCCGTTGCTGTGAACTGGAAGTGGACGCTTATGCTCTAGTACTAGCTTTTCGTTTCGAGTCACTTCGTACTCATACTTGAGTTGTAGTGGACCCAATGAATCATTAGACACGGATGGACCTCCTAGTTCACTAAGGGCGTCAGTCAAAGGATCGAAAACCATTTTTGAGTGCTTGTTTCAAATCAATTGAAAATGACATCAAAGTATTGTCTTGTTGGTAGGCCGCCCAATAGATAGAGATGAACCTTTTCAATTGATCAATGGACGGGGGAAATTCATGCCGAGGAAATAAGATAGTTAATACTTTCTCCCATAATCCTTGATCATCCCAGCTCGTAAAGGTAGCATAGGGATGAAAACGGAACCTAGCCGGTTGTAGTTCGCTAAACACTGTCACTGCGTCGAATTCCTTTAGCAGCTTCACATAATACCAGTTACGTAAGACTCAACAAAATCTAAAACCAAGTTTATATATGCATAAAAAAAATAAAAACATAAACAAAAATTCATAATAATTCTCATTCTTGTAGTAGCATTACCATTAGCACTCCCTCTGTTTCTACCCATTACAACAATCAATATCTTAGACACCTTAACAAGTTTTCTCATAAAATCACCAAACCAAACAACACTTCCACCATCATAAAATAAACAAACACCTTCCTTTGAAAATCCTCATAATCTTCCACCCCCACCACCCCAACAGAATCTCCAGCATCAACCACCCGTTTACAACATCAACAAGAACGATTTCCGTGATGTTGTTCAGAAACTCACCGGTTCACCGACCTAAACCTAAACCTAAACCTCCTATTCACCAACCTAAATGGGTTAAAATCTCATGAATCAACCCAAACATTGAAACCTCACGAATCAACACAAATGTTGAAACCGCGTGAATCAACCGGCGAGGTGAATCGCTTGACTACCGAATTTACAGAAGAGATTGCACATACCAACTCATCTTCAGACATTTTGCTTTGGCTTTGATTGGTTTCAACCTAACTGACCGAACCATCGCTCTCCTCCTCGCGCTTCCGTTTTATGCCCTTCGAGCCTAAAGATGTCTTTGTGCCTGAAGAAGACATGGAAATAATAAGCACGGTGAGGATAGAGGAGCAGGTAAAGTAGGTCGCGGTTTTCACCCATTGCCATTGATGGCACCATTGACCAAGAAGGACTCCAGAGATTCCCGAGACAGCAGAGGCGAAAAGCAGAAGCGAAGAGTAAAGGCTTCGGTTAAGAGAGAGGAAGAGAGAGACAGAGAGGAGAGGGAGTTTTCACTTTTCAAGTATAGGGAGTAGGGAGTCAGAGATTCGACATAGCAACTAGCAAGCTCTTGCAAATTATTCTATGGAATTAATCATACTAGTTAATCAATGTCCGGGCTAGGTAAAAATTATATATTAAAAATGTTTAAATATATTTTAGGTCTTAATTTGAGTCTCTAAAAAAAATTTGATCTAAGTCTTAATTATTTTTTATTGACATAAGTCTCTAATAATGTAAAAAATATTTTACTTAACTCTCTAATTTTTTAGAGATTTAAGTTGACTACTTTTTGCATTATCAGAGACTTAAATCAATATAAATATATATTTTTTTAAAACCTTTAATAAATTTTTTTATTAAGGACTCAAATTAAGAGACTCCTATTTTATAAGAACCTAAAAGGGTGAGTACATAGAGACATGTGTGCGTGTGTCCCGGATTTGATTCCCGGTTGTAATTTCCGATGAAAAAAAAACATATTTAAGCCTATTAAAAAAGCAAGCTCAATTAGTGTTTTTTGTTAGCAAGAAAGGAGTGTGTGTTCAGTAGATTCATCATGTTCACCACACAGAGTTCATCAGTAGGCTAGCCACAACATGTTCCTTTGCACTTTGGGAGTGCATCAACAAATCGGATTTCTTGTCAAAAAATGGAGAAACCATTGTTGCTATTTGAGTGATGACTCAAATTCATTAGCAGTATGTTTCCACATCAGTTTATTAGATTTGTACTAAGAGGAATTTTCTGAATAATCTTTATATGAGAAAAACACATTGAAAATTAACTATGTACAAATGAGAAAACTCATTAAAAATTAACTCAACAAATGAGAAAACTCTGAATATACCACGACAATGGCTCAAAACAAATGAGAAAGCTATTATAAAATGGAGTACATGAGTTTTTCATTTATGCCTTATACCATAATTTTATTAGTAACCCTGTAACAATGAAATTTAGTTGATAACACATCTTTCTAAAGTTCTAACTTTTCAAGAAAATGCTTCAGCAATATCCAAAATGTAGTCATGTATCCAAAATGTAGTTATGTATTCATACTAACATGAGCTGTGTAGTTTTAAGAGGGAAAGTTTTTGGTTTTGTTGTAATTTTCATTTATTTTGAGCGTCTTCTGGTCTTTTGAAGGGAGAGATATGTTTGAAATTTGAAAAGTTTTGTATTGGTAATCAGCAAAGAAACGTACAAACCATTTTCCTTTTTCTTTCGCTCTCTCTTTCTAAACTTGCCTTTCCTTTTCCATTCTTCTATCATGTTACTTTCTACCATAGAACTTATCTTTAATGTCTCCGGCAACAACCTCACCGGAGCTATTCCTGTTACGTCAAATCTCTTCCGGCGAGGGTCTCTTTTCTCGTTACGCACCAGTTGATGAGGTATCGAAAGTGCGTGTGGTAGCAACGCTCATAGTTGTTGGAGAAGCTTTTCCGGTTGCTTTCATCGCGTCTGGAGCCGTTGTCGTTACCGGAAAAGAGGTTTTGTCGTCGAAGCAGGAGAGCTGTTGGTTTTTATTTTTATTGTTATTGTTGAGTATTTGGGAAAATACTGAAAATGCATGTGATTTTCTGTTTTGCAGAAGGCAATGGTTTCTGTAGCGTGAAGAAGCAAGTTCCAAGTCACTCTCCCAAGTCATCCACAGTGAAGAACCAGGTGGAAACGTCGTTGTCGTTGTGTAGGAGTGGTTGACGTGGTAGGCTGAGGATTCGATTTGGTAGAAGACACTGCCCCTCTTTCTACATAGACCCTTTCTTCTTCCCCTCTGCCGATGAATAAAAAAAACAACAGTATAATTTTTTGTGTTCTAAAATGAGACAAATGGAACACCGTATTGTTGTACTGAAGGAAAATGTATCTAACGCCAAAAAGTTGGGCTAATTATGCAGAAGCTGGATGTAAGGTATTGAAGATTAATTCAAACCAAAACCAATTTGAAAAAAATAAAGAATGTTTACATATAATAAACTTTACAATCTCTTCACATTATATTCTTGCATCAAATCTATTCTATTTTGTTAATCTTTATCCAATAGTTGTATGAGGAAATTTTTGTTTGTTTGTTTCTAATGTGTATTTCAGCATTTGTTTGGCTTCTACAAAATATCATAATTCGTTTATAAAAAAGACACTACATTTTTTTCTTTTTGGTGAAAAAACATGAAGTTAAAGTTCATACAAATCTCGAAAGCAAATCTATTCCGTCCATCAGACGAGGGCATGTAATATATGTAAAGTATTTTAAATTCAAATGATTTTAAATTCACCTAAAGTTCCATAGCATAAACAACCATCATTACAATGAAGTATAATAACACACAATATTACTCCATAGCCTAAAGTTGTTTAATATTAATGTTGTATCTATTGTAGTTTTGCATTTTCTCTTTTAATCTTGTTTCGCTAGGGAAATGTTCTGTTCTACAAAAGGATTTATTGTTGTTCTACAAAAGAATAATCATTTTGTGAATATTAATATCAATTGACTTTTCTTCACTTGGATCATATGTTGAAAAAAGCTAAACTGGTGTCCAATATGAACCATTAAAACGAGATGAATAGAACTTATCTAGAAAATGTTCATTAGTCTTCCCATCACAATCAATATACTTAGCGTCTATGGTTGCATCTAGGCACATTTTAGCTGCTTCAGAACCACCATTTCTAACATTGGAGACACTTCCATGAACACAACTTATGGTCTTCTCCTTCAGCAACACGGTCACTGGATTCCTCTAGAGAAACATGTGAAAGATTCACCTTATTATTCACACTTTCATTTAGGAATACTTGATTATCATAGCATGTAATATATGTAAAATATTTTACATTCAAATGATTTTAAATTCACCTAAAGTTCCATAGCATAAACAACTACCATTACAATGAAGTATAATAACACACAACATTACTCCATAGCCTAAAGTTGTTTACTATTAATGCTATATCTATTGTTGTTCTGCATTTTCTCTTTTAATCTTGTTTCGCTATGGAAATGTTCTGTTATACAAAAGGATTTATTGTTGTTCAATATTGTTTTGAAATTAGGGAGAACCTGTTGCGGTGGAAACACTCCATTGTGTATTGTAATAGTTGTGTTTTGTTCGCAACATCATTTAGTTAAGCTGTTTTTATTTTGTTTTTTATTTTTTTGGTCAGCATAACTCACACACCCACTAACACTACTCCTAAATGCTCCACTTGGGGATAGAACCCCTCATTAAGCTGTTTTTATTCTTGTCACAGTGGTTACTGTTTTGTTACTGTCGCAATAGGGCCGCTTGTTTTTAGCATAAGTGAAAGTGATTTTGTGTTTTGGGAAATCTTAAACAAACAAATATTTTGGAAAATGCCAAATGAAATTATTTTGAAATTAAATCAAATGCTTAATCATCCAGATGTCGCATATGATGTTCTCACCAAGTCTTGTGTTGAACATGGAAACTTTGAAGCAATAATGTGAAGTTGTGAGTTCGATCCAAAGGACAACCTCGTCTTAGAGGCATGTTAACTACGATACGTGCTGCCCAACTGTGGGGACTACCTGGTTTTCTTAACAGGTAAATTATAAAGTTGCTTTCAGCATTGGATGTGCTTAATGAAATATTTTGCAAAATGCCACAGGAAATGATTTTGAAATTAAATCAAATTCTTATTGATGTAGATGTCACATATGATGTTCTCACCAAGTCTTGTGTTGAACATGGAAATTTTGCAGCAATAATGTTAACTTCGAGGCATGTTAACTTCGATATGTGCTGCTCAATTGTGGGGACTAAAAGAAAAATCTTGTAATTTTGTATCATTTGGGTGATGGTTGATGGGTGTTTTTGATGAGCTCAGTGTCCTTGAACATGGGCAATGTTTCATTCAAGTGTCAACACTGACTCTAGAAAATTGTTTCTCAAAGCATGGTCCAATATTTTCAAAGACAAATAACTTGGAGGAGGTATAAGGTTTTGTGGTGATAGCAAAAAATCTTTGTTTCCATCCAGGGGATGTAGTTAATTGGATGAAAAGGCTAAAAAGGAATACTTTCGACCACAAAATCTTTAGCCTTTTCATCCATACTTCCTGTTTCAAGATGGTTGATGGGTGTTTTTTATGAGCTCAGTGTCCTTGAACTTGAGCAATGTTTCATTCAAATGTCAACACTGACTCTAGAAAATTGTTTCTCAAATCATGGACCAAGATTTTCAAAGACAAATAACTTGCAAAATGTATCCTAAGCATAGACAAGACAAACATATGGAATTACTAAGTCAATGAGAAAATGGAGGATGGTGGTAAACATAAACAAGTTACATCAATAAACTTTCCATTAAGGTGATAAAATAAAATCACATTGAAGAGCTATTTTAATTGCCATAAGGCCATGACCATAGCATTGCAAAGAAAGCGCGTGTTCATATATGACTGTGTGAAGTCAGATACATAACTCTGTTAACCCAACTCTATTTGTTGAGTGTATGGAATGATGATAGTTGGATCCAGTCTGAGATATGGTTCAACCAAGGAATAAATCTGTAGTTTGGTTAATGTTAAAGATAAAATAAAACAAAGCAAAATAGAGGTACAAACATGATTTTATGAATACTGCATGAATACCTCTTCCCAAAGTCAACGACTTCTTGAATTTCAAGATTAATCAAGACTTTGTAAGCATACTTAAAGTTACTCACGGATACACCATAGTTTCTACCAAATAAAATCACAACTTGTTATCAATTTAATATAACTAATAACATATATAGTATATATTCAATTAAATGTCAATCAAAGAATGAGTGTATTTTAGTATCTATGATAACAATTAGAGGTACATTGCATCAGTAATATAAATATGATTCATAACCTTGAGGAGGCTTGATCTTAAGAAATGTTATCACAATAACAATAGGTTGGTCAACGTCTTTGTCATGAGCCGCCTTCAACCAATCATTGAAATCATTAGCATGGCGTTCCCAAAGGGAGTATGTAACCATACTTATTATTAATATTAATAATAAATAATAAATAAATATTAATAACATGTTAAGAGGCTGTGAGAATAACAAAGTGATCAAGCAGAGTGTTAACCTTTCATCAGCAAGAATAAACTAAAAAATGTGAGGTGTATTGTCAAACCTATTGAACTTAACCTTGTGCAGATAACCAATAACATCTTGACAAATAGAAAAGGAAAGTTCAAATAGATGGAGTAAAAAAATAGTAAAAAACATTTTTTAGAGTAGTAGAGATAATAAAGAAAATTAAAAAAAAGAATAAAACTTAAAACTAATGAGATGAGGTGCTGGAAATAGAGATGAAGGCCCTAAATTTTTTACTTACCAACCAATAAATTTGGATCAGCTATGCTCTTAACAATACCAGTCATCTTGGTGAATTTGTATGCATATTCAGGGATTTTTGGTTGAACTTATGGTTGAATAACAATAACATTTGTAAAGTTTAGCTTGTATTTATGAGATGAGGGCCTGAATGGACCATTAGCAACTTTTGGTCTGAAGTTCTGGACAACGTAAGTTTAGCCAACGGTGACGACTAATTTCCATGTCTCAATCTAGGAAGAGTCAGCAGAAGCCCATATTTTGTCCCCTTTGAAAATAAGAAAAAGATATCGTTTTTTGAAATATTTAAGATTCTAATGTAATATAAGCAACCAAATGAAAAGGTGAACCATAGAAATAATGCTGATGAAGAACAAACATTCGCATCCATGAATTTCATTTCCAAAGATGAATGCTTTCCTCTTTCAACGTCCTAAACATTAGTAACTTCCACAGCTAATTTCCATGACTCCTTTCTACCTTGGATTTGTTCCACAGTACTAAATTTCCTCGACATTGAAGTTGTGAACATAGAAAAACAAACCTCCAGATTTCCTTATAAAGACATTACGACATTTAAATCACATAAAAAGGGTGAAATCATTTGAAAGTAAAATCAATAAACTTAATAGAACAGAAATAATGGAACAATCTAGGAGGAACTGGGAAGATAACATCAAAGAAGTGAAGAATAGAGAACAATGGAAGAAAATGGGTCTGTGAGGAAAATCATTGTCTAGCCAAACAGGTAAGGAGAGTGAATGGTGGTAGAAGAGTGGGTGTGCGCAAAAAAAAAATCTAACCAACTGTACTTGATATTTGGACATGAGGAAGAAATGAAGGATTAATGGAAGAAGAGTGGCAAATGGAAGAAGGGTGTCTTTGTGATAAATGAATTTTGAGAAGGATCTTAGAGATTTTATTAGTGATTGTCCAGCAAAGGTTGACCGCTTCCAATTCCAATATCCAAGAATGATGGATAACATCACACATCAGTTATACAATGATAGGTGATAGATTAGGATTACCTCCTTTTTTAATTTTCAAGTGTAAATTTGAATTAACAATGCCCCTCCCAGAACAAAAAAAAAAAAAACGGGCCAACATTTGTTTGGCGTTGAAGGACAAAAAAAAGGGGCCAAAAGTTTTTAGCCGGTTGGAAAAACAAAAGGAAACATATTGTAGGACATGTGTCAACATGGGATGGAAGCTCTACCCATATTACACATTTTTCCTATAGTAGAAGATTTCATGTGTAAAAATTGTTCATCTTCGACAATTGTCTAAAGTTATTTTTTAAAAAGTTATAATTTTAATATATAATAGCTTGGTGTTTATTAGTAGAGATTAGATGTGAATAACTGAATTGTTTTAATGTTAGGAATATGTTTGTATTGTTGATGCGACCGTTGGTGGTATTGTCTGAGATGGTGGATGATACTACTTAGCGTGCAAGTGTCATAGGTTAGTGTCTATAGATAATTGTGTATGGCATTGCTCTCGTTGTCTTTAATGTGGCTCCTAGTTATGAGAGCATTTGCTAAATTAATTTATATAATTGTAATAACTATGTCTATGTGAAATGAATTCATTTGACTGTTATTGTATTAGGTATAAAATTGAGGTCGAAGTTGGCGATGGCATGGAAAGCTATGTGTTTGTGTTATTTGATAACGATGTTGAGCAGTTAATGGGAAGAGTTGTTCAGATATTCTGCATGAGCTTGGGTATGCTATTAATGAAGAATGGATCAGGATAGAGAAGGCATTTGCCTCCAAGTTAGACAGTTCAAATGCAGCTTCGAAAGAAGCCCAACCAAAATATCAAGCCCGACATCGACTTCCCGCTCTAGAATCTTAGCCAGCTTGGAAAATCCTCAAAATTCCCCACTCTCAAGATAAGTTCAATAACTATACCCCTCTTAACACTCGAAAGGTTCATGTGCTTCACGAAGTATGTCAAACTGGTATGTTAAAATTTCCAAGTCCACCTACTTACATTCCACCCAATTTGGAATGGACAAAACATTGTGAATATCACTAGACTTTTGGTCGTACCACAGATGATTGTCGACAACTCTGGGATCATGTAGAACAGCTTGTCCGAGACGGGCACTTGCGTCATTTCGTTAGCCGAAGCAATCGAAGGCGCCGCTCAGGCTCCCTGGACAACAGAAGCCCCTTGCCTAGGAGAGAACGAAAACAGACCTCGTAAGATCGACGGATCATTAACACCATTGTGGGAGGATTCGCGAGAGGGGGGGAAACAAGCTCAACTCGAAAACGACACCTATCCATCATGGTGGCAACAGTCGGAAGAACAGACGAACAACCCAAAACACCCACCATCAACTTTTCCTCAAAGTACTACGAAAGAGTATCCCCCAATCAAGACGACCCCATGGTCATCTTAGTGGAAACATTAAAGTGTACTGTGTGTCGAGTACTGATCGATTAGGGTAGCTCGGCCGACATCTTGTACTGGTCAACTTTTGAGATGCTCGAACTTCCCCTTCCCTATTACATAACTACCTCGCAACACTGGTGAGCTTCTAAAGCGACCACGTCAATGTATGGGGATACATATAGCTTAACACTACCTTTGGAGAAAAAAGGACGTCTAAGACAATAAAAATTCGTTTTCTAGTAGTCAACGCTCCTAGCTATTACAATATGATAATCGCCAGACTAGTCTTGAACAAGTTAGGAGCCGTCAATTTAACGCACATCTGACAATGAAATTCCCAGTTTCTGATTCACAAGTGGCCGCAGTTAAAACTGACCAAAGAACAACCCGCCAATGTTATCACGATAGTTTGAAGATAACCAGGTCAACAAGAGCAACAGACGGGCAATGCAGGCAATGCGGATTGAGGACTTGGACCCTAGAGAGGATTTCACAGCAAAACAGCCACAACCAGGTGGAGGAGCAAAGAAAATTCAGCTTGACCACAAACCTAAGCACACCACACAGATAAGTTCAGAATTAACGGAAGAAATTGAGATGAAGTTAACAACCTTCCTCTAGCTCAATAGGGATATCTTTGCATGGACTGTAAGCAATAAATTAAATACGCCCATGATTATTATATGAAATTAGAACACCAATTATATAAGCTATATAAAAGACACTTACTTGTCCATATCATCATGCTGGAATTAGCCTGCACGTAGAGTCGAAGAGCAAAGTCTTCCTTTGCCTAATTATCCTCTCTATGTATCTAGGTTCTCAATGGGGCAAACCTAGAGAGCTTTTCTCAGTCGTCGTGACAGCAAAGGGGACTTAGCCTCTATTTATAAAAACCATTAGGCACCTCCTATCATGAGCCTAGTGGGTTGGCCCACACTGTCTCCCACACAGATCATATTAAGTGCCCAAAGCCCAATATCAACTCATCACATTATTAGTGGGCTTAAGTGTCATAAATGGATCACAATATTAAACCGTCTTTGCCTAAACAAAAATCACAATTGATTGCAGTCCACAAGAAAACTCTAACATTCTCCCACTTGGACAAAATCAATTGAATCTCGGGTTAATACAAGTTGTGGCCACCAACCCATGATCCCAAGATACAACACCTAATTAAGACTCCATCCAACAAGAGACATGCAATATCGAATCATAGCGAAAATTACACCCCTTATTCATGCAACACCTTCCATGGTTACAAATATCACTGACTCCATTAACTAGTCATCAATATAGAGTGTGGTGAGAAAATGACATGCCAATGTGATCTCAAATGGCCTTATTGTCATTTTCTACGCCAGTCCTTAATTTCTCTCAAATGCCTAATAGCCACAGAAATCAAAACCATCTTACCTCATCTCCAAAATGGTGCCAACCACGGGTATAGTGGTCCCAAATGACACCGAGCTTTACCTCAACTCCCACTGATCTCAAGGTTAATACGCAGATCAATATTTAGAACATACGATAAACTATCGTATTGAGGCCTACATAATCACCCATTCCCCTTCGGGTAGAACGTGCTTGGTCATAACCAAGGCCAGTACCTCATATGAGTTATTCAATGAGCATCATTAGGTTTAGAAATCTACCCCCTTTGGCCATACGGATCTCTTAAACCAATGTACCTCAAATAACTTTTAAAGGGTAAGATATAACTCAACGAACATGAGCTATCGTAATGAGGTCAACACAATCACACATTCCTCTTTAAGTGGAATATGTGAACCAAGAACCTCAAGATAAGTTACTCGGTGAGTATACCATTGGTGTTAGAAAAACCCATCCCCTTTGGGCAGATAGATTCTCTAAACCAACATATATCTAATAACTTATCCATAAAATAATTTCTCTTACCTAAGCCATGATTCAGTTCGAAATATATATTTAAAATAATACAAAATTCACTCTTAAAAAAAACAAGCATCAAATATAAGACAAGTTATAGCTTGAAAAAAATCAGCTATCACATTGAGGCAAATAAAATAGCACATCCCCTTTTGGGCAGAATGCACAAACCATGTATAAGCAGGGTCAATACCTCAGATGAGTTAATCCATGAGCATACACTAAACTCAGAAAATTGTCCCCTTTGGACAGACAAATTCCACAGTCCAGTATATTCCCCAATAACTCCATCCACTTTCAACTTTTTAATCCAAACATATAACCACCCCCTTTGGGCAGGTAGTTACATGCAAAGATTAAAAATATTCCTCACATACAAGAAAATTTTCAAGAATCGTTACAATTGGTCCCACCTTGGTGGTAACGGCTTTCCGTAACTCATGAAAATTCTTGCCTAGGAATCAGTTTTTTTTTTACTCGTCTATAAAAGATGAATTAGTCAACGGGCAAATGCATCAAAAGAGGATCCCTACTAAATTGTAATGTGTAATTGCAGAACGTACACCGGATTAGTTCCCAGGAAAGAGAGGTCTCGTCACAACGGACACACTTAATAACCAAGTCTTTCCTACCTAGAACTTTTCATGTACAACATTCATACAGATCACACACTACTTAACGTTAATTGAAATAAAATGGAGAATATGGTTTGATAAAAAATCAAACTCCGAACCATTTAACCGAAAGTCAAATTTTCAACCATTTGACCGAAAGTCAAAAATCTATCCCAAAAGTCAAACTCCAAATGTTTGACCGAAGCCAAACTCCAAAACAAGGTCAGAATATGAACCTTTGACCGAAAGTCATAAATCTATCCCAAAACTCAAACCCCAAAACATTGGCTGAAGTCAAATGCCAAAACGTTTTTGTTTTCTTTAATTATGAAATCAAGATAAGAATATATCTTGGGCATAGACATAGTTCTGATTGATTGAATTATATATAATTAACCGAAAAGCATGACATGTTGATAATTTTTCAGCATATTGTTAATTAAACTTTAACAATTCACTACGTGACGTTGTAGTCCCAAAATTAATTTTTTGGATATATATGACACGTCAAATTTTAGTTCTTAATAATTAAATCTAGCAATGACAAAATGCTAATAAACATATAATCATGCTATTTTAAATTCTAATATTATCTCTATAAAATAAATCCACTCAAAAGAGATAAAATATATAATGATGAGATCATGAAATTTTAAAATAACTCAATCTTAAAATTAGTTACCAAACAAATCACAACTGATTTCTCTAATAACTTAATCCGATTCAGATTCGACATGGCAAATAATTTCAAATTCTTTGATCAAATCAAAATTAAATCAAACATTTGATCAAAACAAATCTTAACCAAATTAATCAATTTTAAATAATTGATTAAGATTATGAAAACAATTTACTGAGAAACAGTTCACACAAAAGAAAATTAAATCACATATCACAATTGATTTATTTATCGTTATCAAAACCAAAATAACATCGTATCACGAACAAGACTGAATCGTCATATATGAGTGAGTATAATTAATATATATTAATAAACAATTACATAGAAGTGCAAGCACAACTGACTTTCACATGATTTATCTTATGAATTAAATATAAAAACCAAATTTAACCAACATAAAATATTCAGAAAACAGTTACAACAACTTGCGCTCAAATTGTTAATATTATTTATTTAAATCAAAGTTAAAACTGAATTAAAAAACTATCTTTTTAATTTATCAGTTACTTGAATAAAAGGCGGCAGACAATAACTGATAAATAACGTAATAAAAGGGGTAGCGGATAATTCAAGCAACTGATTTACGCTCACATTCCTTATTCCAAAAATTGCCTGAATTGATTTACGCCAACTGATTTATTTATTTATTTATTCTCTTGGAATCAGTTATGAGCATCCATCCAGATCAAGCATAAAGATTTTCTTATTAGTACAAGAAACGATGGCAACTATGTATGATCAATAATAAAAAAAAACCATATGCTCAATTATTTGGTTTGACCAAATAAGTTCAATTGCTTCTTGGAAGCAATAATAATCTCATTGTCATACTCACCTAGGCGAAAGGCAACCACAACTGTGATTTACTTTTTTTGAATTTGATCTAAATCAAAATTGTATTCATGAACTTCGAAATTATGGAATTAATAAAAGGAAAAACACAAGCGGTAGATTAATCCAAGGAACCCTCATATAAATATTTTCCTTATCAAAACTGAAATAACAGTAGCATCACAATCAGAACGATTAAAATCACGCATAAATATATAATTCCAAAATTCACGCATAACATTAGATGAAAACATGGATCATTAAATTGAGTTCTCAAGATGCACAGTTGCATGAACTTCATATTTCAATTAACACGTGAATAACCTGAACACTAACGACAGGCACAAAACACGAAAATAATCAATTAAAATTACTAATTTCATGAATTCAATTGAAACTCAACCCTTACGCAGACAATAATCAATTCACATGATCAATATATGTTTAATATGTAAATAATTCACATGATTAATACATAGCAAAAAAAAAAACATGATTGTGACTTTTCATTATGATATGAACTGTATATAAAATAGGCCATGACTTTCGATACAAATATGAGTGTGATACAAGGTTATGCATTCAATCATTTGTTTTATTGACAATAAAAAATGATAGTTTAAAAAAATAAGCTCAAAACCATTGCGCAGTCATATCATCATTCGGTTACGCATTCCTTGTTGATACCTATAAGAATTGAATATGAAATCTAGCAATTGAATATATCCAGGAATTGGTTTCACATTCGATTTCATTCTCATAATTTTCTTCCAGCATCATTCAACTAAATTCATATAGTTATAGCAATTGAACATTTAGCAATTGAGCCAAAGAGCGAACATCAGTATGTATGTATCGACTATGAATAAAACCAAATATATAGCTACTTGATTCACTCGTTTCACGCATAAATAAATTCAGTTTTAATACCTTTTAATTTCAACTATTCGTCGATGTTAAACATACATACGTGTGTATATGGGTCATATATTTAAATTTAAGAAAGACAAGAATTTTTAAATTGGGTCCTAAGTTCATATAATCACGGCTATGATACCACATGTAAGCAATAAATTAAATACGCCCATGATCATTATATGAAATTAGAACACCAATTATATAAGCTATATAAAAGACACTTACTTGTACACATCGCCATTATGGAATTAGTCTGCACGTAGAGTTGAAGAGAAAAGTCTTCCTAGAGAGCTTTTCTCAGTCGTCGTGACGACAAACAGGACTTAGCCTCTCTATTTATAAAAACCATTAGGCACCTCCCATCCCGAGCCTAGTGGGTCGGCCCACATTGTCTCCCACACAGATCATATTAAGTGCCCAAAGCCCAATATTAATTGATCACATTATTAGTGGGCTTGAGTGTCATAAATGAATCACAATATTGACCTATTTTTGCATAAACAAAAACCACAATTGATTGCAGTCCACAAGAAAAATCTAACATGGACCTCAGCAAACATGCCCGGTATCGACCCAAACTTCATGTCCATGAGCTAATGGTAGATCCAAAGGCCAAGCCAGTAGCTCAAAAGAAGAGGAAGTTGGCCGAAGAAAGACGTAAGGCCGCACAAGAGGAACCTAGCAAGCTTCTCGAGGCAAAATTCATTCGAGAAGTACATTACACAACTTGGCCGTCGAATGTAGTCATGGTTAAGAAAGGTAATAGAAGATGGCAAATGTGTACCGACTACACGGATTTAAACAAAGCCTGTCCCAAAGACTCCTATCCTTTGCCATGCATCGACAGGTTGGTTGACTTGGCCGCGGGCTTCCAATTCTTATCCTTTATGGATGCTTACTCCGGATACAACCAGATACGCATGAACCCGCCAGACGAGGATAAAACAACATTAATCTTGGATGCATTCAAATACTATTACAGAGTTATGCCATTCAAGCTAAAAAATGCCGGTGCAACATACTAGAGATAAATGGACAAAGTTTTTCAACCCTTCATTGGAAGGAACATAGAAATATACATAGACAACATGGTCACCAAGACTCAAGTCGGGCATGATCACGTGGAGGACTTAAACCAGATTTTCCAGCAACTTAGAAAATACCAGATGCGACTAACTCTTGCCAAATGCACTTTCGGAGTCACCTCAGGAATATTCCTAGGTTTCATGTTGTCACAGAGAGGAATAGAAGCCAATCCCTATAAATGCAAAGCCATCTTGGAGATGCGAAGTCCAAACACCATGAAAGTAAGCAAAATCTTTCCAGTGGACCCCGGAATGCAAAGAAGCCTTTCTCAGAACCAAAGAATTGCTACCATCACCCCTGATCTTAGCCTAACCAAGAATATGCGACCTCCTTGTCCTCTATTTCTCCATCTCAGACATGGAAATCAGCTCGGTACTAGTATGCGAGGAGGACAACACCTAACCGCCCGTATATTTTGTGAGCAAAGTGTTGCAAGGAGCAGAAACAAGGTATATACAGCTTGATAAGGTAGGCATTGCTTCTAAAGTCATGGCATCATCATAAGAACAAACATGCTCATAGCAAAGATCCTACAGAAACCTGACCTGGCGAGAAGAATGACGGCCTGGGCAGTCGAGCTCTCAGAATTCGAACTACATTTTCAAGAAAGAACAACAATTAAATCCCAGGCTCTGTCAGACTTCTTAGTTGAGTTAGTTTCCAACGGCGAGCCAATTGCCGGCAACTCCGTGTGGATACTGTGGGTCGACAGAGCTAGCAACAGCAAAGGTGGAGGCATAGGAGCAATTCTGGAAGGTGATGATGGAATCCTCGTAGAACAGTCTTTACGTTTTGATTTTAAGGCAATGAACAACCAGGCTAAATACGAGGCACTAATCATCGGTTTAAAACTCGCAAGAGAATTGAGAATCAATAAAATCAAGGCGCGCAACAACTCCCAATTACTGGCATGTCAATTCAATTGTGAATACTAGATCTGAGACCCCCAACTTTCAAAATACATGGAACTAGTACAGAGCCTCTCGGCGAAGCTAGAAGAATTTTCAGTTGAGCATGTTCCAAGAGAGCGTAACTCCCAAGCAGACTTGCTCGCCATGCTAGCCAGTACCCACAAAGCAGAAAATCATAGAAGTATCATCTTAGAATCCATCACCAAGCCCAGCACTGAGGCCACAGACATCTATGGAGTAAACGAGTTGATGAATTGCTGGGCCGCAACTATTATTCGTTATCTCAATGGCACAATGCCAACAAATCCAGAGGAAGCAAGAACTATGGCTCGCCAATCGGCGAAATATTGTATCTTATGTGGTGACCTCTACAAAAAAGGCTTCTCTACACCTCTCTTGAAATGCATTACTAAAGCTCAGACAGACACAGACGTTCGAGAAATCCATAGTGGTACTTGTGGTAGCCACAATGGAGGATGATCCTTAGCCACCAAAATCTTAAAAGTAGGTTATTACTGGCCAACTCTACGGACCGACTGCATCAATTTTGTCAAAGCCTGTGAGGAATGTCAGTGCTTCTCAAATTTAAAAATTGCCCCACCAAATGTCCTGACCGACATATCTTCTCCTTGCCCTTCCATAAGTGGGGAATAGACATTCTGGGTCCTTTTCCAATAGCTACCGGGCAGAGAAATTTCCTCGTAGTCGCCATAGATTACTTCACTAAATGGATTGAAGCCTCGCCACTTACAGCAATAACGGTTGACAACGTCAAGAAATTCATCTGGCAAAATATTGTCTGCTGACATGGGATACCCCACACCTTTATCTATGACAACAGCACCCAATTCACTATGTAACATCCCGAAAATCCATAAAGGAGACTTAGGAATTTAAGGGATTTGGTTACAATTTACAAAGAAAAGAAAGAGGAGGATTGGTTGTATGTAGAGAGGTCAAAAAAGGGACAAATATAACATGAATATTTGAATATGAACTGTCATATTCGAATAGTATTCGAATATGCAAAGTAATATTCGAATATGCACAGTAATATTCGAATATGGAAGTGAGGAATTGAATATAGGAGCCTTATATTCGAATATATATTTGAATATGGACCCCAAAGCCTATAAAGAGGGGTGTTTCACATTCAAAACTCACCATTTCCTTCTTCCTCGCTCTACGCTCTTTCAATTCTTTGATAAACCTCTACCACTAATCAATCATATACCACAACTCCTTCATTCTAAGGTTTCCTCCTCACAGTAGGATTCCAAAGAGTTGAGGTTCCGACTCATAGATAAAGAGTACAGAAGGAAGGGAGTTGGATACTAAGATTTGACTTGGAGAAGAAAAGAAATATGATCGAATTAAGGTAACACTAAAAACCCTAAATCTAGGGCACTATGGGATATTAGGAATATATGACTAGGAAATACTAGAGACATGTGACTAGGGACTAAAGACAACATGTTATGAATTTGTCGATTTAAGATTTATGATTGTGAGTATGTTTGAGATTGCATGCCATGTCTGTATGATGCTGCATGAATGTAATTTGGAATATGAATGAATATGATGTTTGATATGTCTATATGATGCTGTGTGATCAAAATGTGCAAAGAGATGTTACATGTTTAGAAATCGTGAATGATGTATAAATGATAAAATGAAGGTGACAAACAAGGGGTTCTAGATTATAAAATTGAGAATAGAACTCTGGATAGATTTTCATACTATTTTAGAAAGATAAGTCTAGAGATAGTATGAACTCGAATATGTACTCAGAGATGGCGGGCCATATTCGAGTAGATATTCGGGTGTAGTACTTATGATACATAATATTCGAACATGGGATGTTTGTGTTCGAATGTTATGCTACTGGAACTCATGTTTGATTGGTTATGATATGAATATGAACTTGTGATGCATGAGAACTTGAAATGTATCAATTAAAAGGAAAATGTGAAAATGCTTTCCCCATCAACAGTGGTTGAGTAAGAGGGTTGAGTTCCGCCAAAAGTAGACCAGGTAAGAGGACAAGCATAAAAAGATGATGAGAATGTCGAGTTATCCCAAAAGGGGCAAATAACTTGAAGTGCTAGGCTATCCCGAAAACGGGGTAGATAGTCTAGTACAAAGGGGCTATCCCGAAAGGGGTAGATAGTCCCAAGGCTAGCCCTAGAGAGCGTTGGTAGCCCGACAGTAGGATCATGGGGGGACACTTGCCAGGACCATGATGATGAGCTCAACTGTGCATTCATTGTCATGCACCTATGGTGGATTCCCTGTGCACGGGGTTTCTCATTAAAAGAGGAAAGAAATAGAAATTGGAAAAGGATCATGGAATGCATACATACTTAAATTTCCATTGCATACATATTGTGTGTGTTTGTTAGGAAATTGGATTTGGGGCAGTTTTCCAGTTAGATTGATTGCAATACTGAAAAATGTTTTTAGTTAGATCGAGGGTTACTCGGTTATGTTTACATATAACTGACGGTCGCAGTATTGCAGGTATTGGAAGACGTGGAGCTAAAGCAATGGATGAGACAAAGTGTTAGGCTTTGCTTAGGTATAACCATCCTTGGTAAACCTAAGTCTTTTGTTTAGAGATTACATGGTTCAGCTGTATAGGAAATTGTAATTTAAATAAAGAAGTGTTTCCGCTGTACTTTAAATATGAAATCGAGTAGCAAGTTTTGTATTTTCAAGAAAGATTTTTAAGTATCAGATTTTCAAAGTTAAACTTTTTAATAATTACTGTTTCCAAAAAAATTAGGGTGTTACACACTAGCTCTAAAATCGCCGAATTTTGTGAAGAACTCGACATCCAGCAAGAACACCCGCAGAATAACGGACAAGCCAAAGCAGTAAATAAAATCATTCTGAAGGGATTACGCCGACGACACAAGAGCGCCAAAGGAAAGTGGGTTGATGAACTTCCCATTATATTATGGTCATACCACACAACCGAGCAGACCTCCACGAAGGAAACCCCCTTTAAGCTCACTTACGGTCACGACGCCATGATCCGTGTCAAAGTCAGAGAACCAACTCTCTGAGTCAATACTTTCGACGAGGCAAGCAACGAAGAAAAAATGAAAGTGAACTTGGAGTTGCTCGAAGAAATTTGAGAAGAATCCAAGATAAGGCAAGATGAAGGTAAAAGGCAGGCTGCGAGGCGATTTAACAACAAAGTCATTCCCCGGACTTTTCAGCAAGGTGACTTAGTCTTCCGACGCGCTGATGGACCCAGGAAAAGACTCCAGAATAGAAAATTAGCAGCTAATTGGGATGGCCCATACAAATAAGGGAAGACGTCGACAATGGGACTTACAGATTGGAAGAGCAAAATGGCCTACACCTCCCCAACACATGGAATACTACTCATTTGCGTCATTTCTATTATTAATATTGTAAAGTGGTGTAATAAATGTCCCGATCATACTCTTTTTCCTAGCCTAAGTCTTTTTCCTCAAGGGAGGTTTTTACCTAGGAAGGTTTTAACGAGGCGATCCAATCAATAATAAAAGGACAAGTTTGTTATTCAACAAGTTTTGTTCAAAAATCTCTATATGAATTCTCTACATCATCTCAAAATCAGCATGAATTGACAAGTAAGTCGAGCTCAATCTCAGCTCCTTACCCTCTAACTTAAGCCCAACATCGGGTTGGCAAGTGAGTCGAGTTTAATCTCAGCTCCTCACCCTCTAACATAAGCCCAATATGACGTTGGCAAGTGAGTCGAGCTCAATCTCAACTCCTCACCCTCTAACTTAAGTCAAATTTCGGGTTGGTAAGTGAGTCGAGCTCAAACTCATCTTCTCACCCTCTAACTTAAGCCCAACATAGGGTTGGTAAGTGAGTCGAGCTCAATCTCAGCTCCCCACCCTCTAACTGAAGCCCAACATCGGGTTGACAAGTGAGTCGAGCTCAATTTCAGCTCCTCACTCTCTAACTTAAGCCCAACATCAGGTTGGCAAGTGAGTCGAGCTCAATCTCAGCTCTCCAGCGTCTAACTTAAGCCCAACATCGGGTTAGCATGTGAGTCGAGCTCAATCTCAGCTCCCCACCCTTTATCAAATTTAGATAAAAACAACAAAACAATAAAGAGCGAAGAAAGCGACACGTAAAAAATGGTTATATTAATATTTCAGAACAACATCTACATTGAAAAGTTACATCAACTCAGTCATCAGAAACAAGATCAACTAACTGCCCGTCTACAACATCTTTATCAACACTACAAGTAGATAAATCAAGGTGAAGAAACAAAAAGGCAACTTGCTTCAAGGCTCTGTTGAATCCCTCATCATGCTGCTCCACAACATCACCCGAAGTCCCTCGATCTCAACATCCTCTCTCTTCAAAAGGTCGGAAAGATCAGCTACCTTGCCAGTCAAACGTGCTACATTAGCCTCAAGGCCATTATTTTCCTTCATCAAACTTTCTCGTTTCTCGTTAAGACATAGCTACCCTTACATAGCAACAACGTCATGCTCCACCAAATGCATAACAACTTTCCCCAGCAGCTCAGCCACCTCTTCGTCACTAGAAGCGACCTTTCACACCAACTCAGCAATTGAGGAATCCTGAGCTGCCAACTCATCCCTTAATTTCTGTCGTTCATCACCCAACGTCTCGGAATGAGATGCCAACTCAACAGACTTCAACTTTAAACCCTGCACTTCAGCTTCCAAATTAACAATGACCTCAACCTTTGAAGAGTTTTCACCGGTCAGGCGCTTTCACTTCTTCCAGTACAGCACAATGCCTCTTGGAACACTACACACTTTCCTCGGTGATCTCCTTAGACAAACGCAGAGACCTATTCCTCACCTCTCATGCCAGTACACGATGGTCGATTTGATGACTCAAAAAGGCATAAATTAGGGATTGCTTGGTCAGATAGTGACACAAATAGCGACTGGAGAAGTCGCTCAATGACTCCAAATCTTCAGGATGAGACAAGTGCTCTTCCATAAATCCACGCACATCCAACATGGGATCCCACAACGACAATGACGAGTCATCTTGTTCCCCAGCCCCCCCCCCACCCCTCAGCTTTTTCGCCTCGGGCTCCTCATTATCATCATCATCTGAGAAGTCCACAACTTCGTGAACTCTCTTCCCTTTGGGAACGACGACCTCATCTGGCACCTTTACACCCCCATCTGTAATATTGAGAACAACTTCCCAACCAGCTCCATTGGAACCTTCACCCTGAAACCACGTGCCAAACTACGACTCTGCCACATTGATGTTAGGGTCCAGCAATCAAACCTTAGAAATACTCCCACCCACCACCTCGTCAGTACGTGGCCCAGCATCATCAATAGCCCGATCAGCAGGCTTAGGCTCGCCAGCATCTGCCTGATCAGCAGGCTTAGGCTCCCCATCATCCGCCCGATCAGCAAACCAGGCTCTGTCGCTTCAGCTTGGTCAACGGGATCCATCTCGGCAATGGCTCCTTGATCAACAAGATCCAGTTCAGCAACAACCTCGACATCTTGCCTAGGCTCCTTACCAACTTCAAGCTGCTCAGCTTCGGGTTGACCTCCAACAGGAATGGCATTCGGTGCGGCCTGCTGACCATTAGCATTTTGCAACGCCTGTTGTGCATTGTAGTTCAATTGAAGACGACGTTGACGAAAAAAACGGGCAAGCTCAGCAGCAGTCAAATGAGGAGCCATCTCTTCTACAAAATACAGATAAAGTGATAAGAACACGTTGTCACAATTAATAATCAGGAAGCATGTTGATCCTACCTATATAATTCCTAAGCGCCACAGGGCTAAATTTCTTCCGAATCAGTTCGGCAGATGACAACCTCAGGTTGGAAAAAATCTCCACATCAAATCGTTCGATTGGAGGAAGCCGCTCAGCAGGAATTGGTCCTAAGTTCCAAGCTGAAGGACTCTAATACAAGGGAAAATGCATACTCTCGTCAGCTTGACTCAAGATAGTTTCACCCTCAGCCACCAAGCAAGACACACGCACAAACTTATTTTTAAAGCCGCGAAACGAATCCTTAAAGAAAGACATCAAACCACAATTCGACTTGCAATTAATAAAAACCCACATTCCCGACCTTGCACTCTTAGAATGAAAGAAATGAAGAAATTTACCCACGGTAGCAGGAATGCCGAAATAACGACACAAGATCTCATACCCAGGAACAAACCCCCACCCGTTCGGATGGAGTTGCACGGGAGCAATGTGAAGCATCGACAACAAGCTCTCCTCAAAATAAGACAGGGGAAGGTGAAATCCCAGCTCGTCGAACAAGCAGCGGTAGAAATAGCAGAAGGGGCGAGAATTTGCAACAGGCCCCATGCACACCCTCTCCCACCCTCTCACTCGACTAATGGCGACAACGTTGGCGTTACCCCCCGGCCAGAGAATAGGAATGTTGCCCATCCACCGGCGGTACGCCTCATCATCCTGGATAAGAGAGGCAATGCCCTTCACCTCAAGTTTCACCCACTCATACCTCTCCAAATTCTCATCAATAGAAACTCGACGCAAGGGTTCTCCAGCCATCAATAAAAGAAAAGGAATCGGGAACGTACTTAGTTAATAGAAAGCAGGATCAAAGAAGGAGAAAGAAGAAGTGAAACTCATGCGAACAAGAAGGAAAGCAAGAAGAAAGAAAGCAAGCAGACTGCACAACCTGCCAGAAAAACCCCTTTTAAAACCCCATGAAGGCAGCAAAGGGTCGCAACCCTCTCTCCTTAAGAGAAACATCGCGCCTTTCAACCTGACAATCAACACCAGAAACTTCGCGCCCATTTATTACTCTTTCTTTCAAAAGTCTCTTCAAAAAAAAAGGGGGAAAAGAGAAGCTACAACAATAACACAAATAGCTAGTCAATTCTATTATGATCAATTTTCATTACAAACAACTCCCAATACACTCAATTCTCATAATGACCTGATCTTATTACAATCAATCTTATTACAACCCAAAATACATTTACATCACTTAAACCCTAAGCCCTAAATAATCATCCTGGAGAGTGATGATAGCAACGATAGAGGATGAGACACGCACGTCAACCAGGGAATCACCTTGGAAAGCGATAGAGATCAACAAGTCGCTACAAACCAAGTGAACCCTTCAGCTCGACCGCAGGGTCACTGACAACCACGGCCTTCCTAGGTTGACCCTTCCCGAAACACTTATCCAACACAATATAGGCAGGGAGGGAAATATCTCAAGTTGACAAGCTCCTCAAATAACTTAATAAGGCCACAAACAGGGTATTAAGCAGAACACTCCCAGAATGTTCCCCAAGCCTCATCAAGTGCAAAGCAACCTGTCAACGTTCCATCATGGCGGAAAGTTTTAGCACAGGCAAAGTCCAGACCAGCGACATTGAGAGGCCACCAGCCACCGTGATGGAGAGGGAAAATGAGGTTAATAGGTCAATAGACCCTCAGATCCTCCATTAACAGATCCATAAACCCTCATGAGTAAGACAAGATAAAAGCCACATCAGAACATATTCCCACCTAGAAAAGCCCGGCAGTGATCATAAATCTTCTCATCAAAGAATATGGAAGAAGAAAATGCAGAGAATAAGAGGAGCAGGAGAGTCAAATTTATAGAGACAGAAATTGTAACTCATGCTTAACGGACATTAAATAACCACCCTCGTAACTATAGTCAGCCTTAAAGACCAGTGACCGGTTACGTCACCAGGAATTTGACCACCGCCCAGTCACCAATAGTTTATCATGTCATATCACTTCAGCCAGAGGATTCGAGACTTCCAAGGCTGGAAGGCTGGTGTACGGTACCTCATATTCAACCTAACACCTAGCGTACCTCAGCATGTCAAGTCACTTTAGTTAGAGGCCTCGAGACTTATGAGGCTGGTGTACGGTACCTCACGTTCAACCCGACACCTGGCGTACCTCAACAACTCAACATGTCAAGTCACTTCAGCCAGAGGCCTCAAGACCTCTGAGGCTAGTGTATGGTACCCCAAGTTCAGTCCGGCACCTAGGGCCCAACTCGACACCCAAGTCCAACCCGGCACCCAGGCACCCCCTGACGCCAGGATTCCCTTCGCAGCCTCGCGCCAACCTACAAGCTGGGCTCCACCACCGTCAGCATCTCCACCATGAGTGCCGCAAATAGCACCTCATAAAGACCTTTAACTGCCATTCAATACCCATGATCGTAGCATAACTGCCAAAGACAAGATCCCAAGATTGAAGCTATCATGCACCTGGACACCTGAGATTCTACATATATATATATATATATATATCCCCTGTAATCCCAATGTATCCCTTATGCTCTAATTTGTACTTGATCTATTAGCTTGCAGACTGGGGTTTTTCAATGACCATAAATTCCAAACAAAGATTCAAACTCATAAAAACACACATGAAAAGGTTTTTTTTTTATTTATATAGAATGGTGAATAAATAAAGAAAACAAAGATTAAAAAGCTAAAAACATCAAAAGAAATGTGATGATTAACCCTCTTATTCAATTGCAATCTAATCAGTCATCGGTCACAAAAGACTATTTCATTCATTCAAATCCCTAGCTCAACTAGATTAACTAACTAAGCGAAAATCAACCCAGAATTATTTACTTATGGAGTTCATGATCAAGAGAAATCAATCAAGGAATGTTGGTAATTAAGCATCACTAACCACTCGTAACTCAACCAATTTAACCAAACTCAAGAGATATCCATCAAACATGACTGGTGATTAAGCATCTCCAATTACTCTCAAGTTGACTACTAACAACTAGAAATGATTGAGCTCTTACAAAATTAAGCATTTCATAAGCACCAACTAATTCCTAATCACATAGAATTAAGCAAACTACAGATAGAGCATTAGCTCAACAACAAAACCTAAGGCTTTGAAAAATAATAATTAACTTGAAAAATAATTCTTATCCAGTGCCAAATTGTACCAGAAAAATATTAAGTAACTTAATTAGGCTAAATAAATATAAATTAATCAAGTTTAAAATAATAGCCTAATAAATTTCAATTCAATAAAAACATGTCAACTAAAATTAATCAGACACCGCTATCAAGTAATAATAGCAAGTTAAGGTTATAAAGTGCAGATAAAATATTGCTCATCAACTGTATACGTAGTTTTTAGTTGTTTATATAATGGGTCCTTTTCTATAGGGTAAGTGGAAGGATTTGAAATGCATATTGTCATGTTTTATGTGAATTTAGTTTGAAATTGAGAAGGAATTTTAGATAATATAGTTTGGGATAGACTAATATATAGGTTTTTTTGTGGTATATTAATCTTATCTTAATCTTAATAATATAAAAGCAAGCAAGTGAGACAAAAAAGGAGGAAAATTTGGAGCCAAATTTGTAGTAATCAAGTAAAAAATCCTTATCAGTAACATATGTAAAGTTGATGACTACGAAGCAAACAAATTTTAACTATTATTTTCAACTAATTTTTTTATTTATTTCATGCTTATTTTTTTATTTAAAACATTCTTATCAGTATTTAAATAATCTTTATTAGTTTTTACAACAACCTTATCATTATTATATCAGTGTTATTATTATATCAGTACGCTTATTTTTTAGTTGTTATCAGTATTTATATCATGCTTATCAATAGTAAATAAACTTTTCAACTTTTTTAGCTAATTTTTTTATTTATTTCACGTTTATTTTTATTTTTATTTAAGACATCCTTATCAGTCTTTAAATTATCTTATCAGTAGTTAATTATTCCTTTATTCTTCCTCTATAAATCGAGGCATTTAGGAGAGGAGCTCTATCAGTTTGAAATAGATATTCAATACCTGCAATTTCCAATGTCGTAACCCAGAAACAAAACATAACGAGTTTTCGCATGAAGCGTGATAATGATCATTTATCTCATTTCAAAGGGACTCATGAAGCGTGATGATGATGATTTCTCCCATTTCAAAGGGATTGGTACGTTTATTTTATTTCAATAACGCATTCCGTGCGATGCACGGGTGCATGTCTAGTTTATAATCAAAGGCAAACACTAGCGTGTTGATGTTTCATGTATTTGATTGTACTACTTAGCATTAGAAAAACCCCAAGTTAACTAAACTAACAATGAGTAATTACAAGACATTAGCACATTCAATGCAATAGATACAAGAATGGTGGCAATAGCTATATTTCGAAAAGAATATATATATATATATATATATATATATATATATAAATGAGAACAATGGCATTGGTCAACAAAAACTAATCTATCTATATCTATACGTAATCTTTGCTTGCATCACAAACATTAAATACTAGAATGCATTAAGACTAATAATATTAAATTTAACTTTGTATTTTTATGTTACCTTTTGCAGTTTTAATTTTCAGTTTTGTCCTGTTTTTTTTTTTAAATGATAACTTCGGCACTTGCATGTCTAATTTCCAATTTTGATCTTTATGTTTTTTTAAAAATATTATCTTTTTCACTTCTAATTTTTAATTAGGTCTTTTATGTTTTTAAAATGTTAATTTTTGCACTGCCAATTTTAAATTTGGTTCTTTATATGTTTAATAATTTTACAAAATTTAACTTTAAATGTTACCTTTTGCACTTTTAATTTTCACTTAGTTTTTTATGTTTTTTTAAATGTTAACTTTTGCACTTCTAATTTTCAATTTGGTACTAATGATCTTCTGCACTTCCACAATTCTAATTTCCAATTTCGATTTTTATGTTTTTTTTTTAAAATGTTATCTTTTGCATTTCTAATCTTCAATTAGGTCTTTTATGTTTTTTAAATGTTAACTTTTGCACTGTAAATTTTAAATTTGCTTTCTTATATTTTAATAATTTTATAAAATTTTATTTTAAATGTTACCCTTAGCATTTCTAATTTTCAATTAGATTTTTTATGTTTTTTTAAGGTTAACTTTTGCACTTCTAATTTTCAATTTGGTACTGATGATTTTTTCTTTTAATTTCCTTTCGGTTATCGTCTTACTCATTATTATGGTATGTGTAACCATAATTTTGCAAGTTAATGAGAAGAACTAAAAATCCTAAACGATCGATGATTTGTGTTAAAAAAAAAAACTGTTGATGAATTCACGAGGAAGGAAAAGAATTTAATTTGGCATTTCATGATATCAATTCGCTGAAGCAACTCGCATCAGAAATATAAAGGCATTTTGGTTATTTTGCTTTAAACAATACTTATTATTAATGTTATAAAAAAAACTTATTATTAATGTCAAAGCATGAGAAATAATGTTGTCCACCTTAGCTAGCGAAATTGGAAGGTTAGGCTCAGTTATGGGCTTATGGCCTACGTAAAGGTATTCAGTATCACGAACTCCCTAGCAATTGCAATTTATAGTTAAGGTATTCTTTAGGTAAATTACACTCACCACTCTTGCGGGTTTGATTAAATTGCACTCCACCCTATTCTTTAGGTATTCTTTTTCACTTCTAAAAATAAAATTTTTGAGTTAAGTTGGATTAAAATGAAAAATAAAAATTGTTGGGACTAAAAGTTATTCAAACCTAAATACTAAACATTTTAATGTAGAAAATAATCAATTAACCATAGTAAAAAAAAATGAAACGAACCATAGTTAATGAAATGGGGTGGATGCAATTTAACCAAATCTTAACAGTGGTGAGTACAATTTACCCTATTCTTTATATATAGTAGATAATAATCATACTATTAAAATTATAACACTCTCTTATCAAAACATCATGATGTGTTAATAATAATATGCATATACTATGATGTGGTTAGTATTTCCTACCGGTATATGTTGGGGAATAAAATTAAAGTATAATCATGGAGGTGGCATTGATAGGTTTTAGGTGGTATTATATATTTAAACAAATTTGTTCCAAATAATTAATTATTCTATAACCCATATAATTAAAAATTGAAGGTAACCATCATTAGCAAAAATAAATCTCATGATTATTGTGAATAAACAAAAAAAACAATTTTCATATTTATTAGTAGAAAATTTTATGAGAAAATTTGCTTGCTTCATCAAATGGTAGCTATTATGACATGTGGGAATATTCTTACAATAGTCTCTTAATGATTTTAGCTATCATGTTCTATCACTTGACATGTTTAAAATGAATGATCCCTAATGTGCTCAAAGAATGCTTGCTATATGTCGCTATCAATAAGGGGAAATAAATTATTGGTAATATTGATTAGGGGGAGATGAGAATAAAGGAGATACAAAGTTCTTTGTTCTTGCCTAAGCCTTTTGTTGATGTCAAATAGGGGGAGAAGAAAGGAAAAATATGTTCCTATGCTTATTGTGTTAATATGCTTACATGATCATGATCATATATATATATATATATATATATATATATATATATATATATATATATATATATATATATATATATATATATATTTGATTTTAACATATTTTCCTTTGGTGATTTGTCATCATCAAAAAGGGGGAGAATGTAGAAGTATGTGTGCTTAAATGTTTAATAGATTATGTTTTGACGATGACAAATACAATAGCAATAATTTATGTGTAGTATGCTTTGATGTTGACAAATGTAAGATTAACTTAGGAATGAACATGCTACTATATGAGCTTAATAGAGTGCATGATTATGTGTTCTATGTTGTGATATACAAGTTGATAATCATGCACTGTGTACATCAATGCTTGATGGACTAACTAGAGTTATATATTTATAAATCAAGCATATTTGATATTGAGTTTGAATGTTTAGACTAACTATGATTTTCATGTGAGAAATATCTTGTAGATAGTCTAAGTATTAAGAGTAAGCAATGATCAAGAAAAATGGAAAAATCAATTATGCTCAAAGAATGACAATGATGGCCAAACGTTTATGATACTATGAAACAGAAACTAACAAGCTTGGATTGCATCAAGAAGCCTAAGGACTTAGTTTGGTATATTTCTTTTCTAGGCTATGTAAGTGTAAATTTGAGAAGCCATTACTTGATAGAGTTTGTCATTCACCTTGCATTCATAGCATCATTTTAAACCACAGTCTTCAAAATGTGTTTTTCAAAAAAATTGGTTACAAAGTGTTTTATCATGAGAAAATTGTTTTTCAATTAGATAAGGATTTGAAAAGTGAGTTTATGCTTAAAAGTACTCAAATATTTGGTTTGAATTTGTTAATAAGTATAAACAAATATATTTTTAACAATAGTTTTACATGGAAGCTGATATATGTTTACCGTTTTGATCATATCATTGCGTGTATTTTAAATATTGAGCTAAACCTTATTTCATTTGAAAATAGACTCAATGAGCTTTCTAATAACTGGTCTTTTGCTCTAAATGGATCACAAATGAAGAAGTTATGAACTTTTGAATTCAGCCTTTGTTTTTAGGTTTTGGAAAATGACTGTTGTTTACTATTTTGATCATATATTTAAAACTACTTTGCGTTTCGATCTGAAACTTGTTTCTTATGAAAGTAGACTCAGAGAGCTTTCTAACAACTGGTTATTCTCGTAAAACGGACAAGAAATGAAGGAGTTATGATTTTTCAAAGTTAGAGATTGTCGTCAGGAATTTCATATCTGAATACATATTCTAATATCTAAGCACCAGTAAGTGCATATTCGAATACATATTCGAATATACTTTTGATATTCAAATATAGCTATCTAAGCATCAGTAAGTGCATATTCGAATACATATTCGAATATGGGTTTTGATATTCGAATATATATTCGAATATAGCTTTCAAAATGTGAAAAATCTACTTCTAGAAGTGCCATATTCGAATACATATTCGAATATGGGATTCTATATTTGAATATATATTCGAATATGGGTTGTGCAGAGCTATAAACGGCTAGTAACGATTAGATTTCAATGGAGGGCTATAAATATGAGTTCTTGGGCCATTCTAACACAAGAAGCAAGGTTTTCCACTCTAGTATCACACTAGAATCATATTATCTCATTTTTAAGCTTCTTCTAACATGAATCAAATGCTTTAATCTTGGTGTTTCATCTTGAATCATTCTCATCATTCAAAAAGCTTTGATATTCAAAATTTCTCTATCTTGCTAAAGGCTTGCTCAAATCTTTGTGCTTCAAGTTGTAATATCTACTCTTTTGAGAGCTTCACTATTTGTAAAACCTTAAAATTGTGGAGAGAAGGTGAGGTATCCTTCTAGTTGATTGAAGGTGGGGTATCCTTCAAGGTTGTTTTAGGGTGAGGTATCCCTAGTTGAGGCTCTTGCACATTGGTGGGGGTTTCCAATGGTGTGGAGTGCTCTTAGTGTGTAATCTTGTTGAAGATTGAATACAGTATAAATATATGTGTTTGATTCTCTGTCTTCCCTACTCTTTCAACTCTCATATTTGTTGATCTATATTTTTATGGCTCATCTTGCTTCATACTTTAATTCCTCATAATCTCATTATATTTGAGTTGGATTTGCAAGTTGAATTCTTTATAAACTTGTTCCGCTACTTATAATTGTTATTTGCACAAAATTGTTTAAATTTCTTGAAAGTGTTTTAAAGTTTTAAATCACCCAATTCACCCCCCCCTCTTGGGTGATGGGTGCCATGACCAACATCCTGTTAACCGTCTTTTGTTATTTAATATCAGGAAGAAAACAACTGATAATGGAGATGCATATACATTGTTGAAAAATCTTGACACTACAATGGATGAATGGAAAGTAAAGGTGCGGGTTTCACGAATATGAAACACTTTGAATACCTCAATCAAAAAAGAATTTATTAGCACAAATATGGTGCTAATTGATGAAGAGGTTATCATTTTTTTACTTTTTTTTTAAAAAAAAAAAACAAATCACTTTTAGATATGGTGCTAATTTTCAGGACTAATTTCGAGTTGATCATATTTTAATTTTTTACAACATTGTTCCTACCTTTTAATTTCACAATGCAATTTGATGATGATTTTCGTTAGTGAATTTTAGAGTACCTAAAATTTTAGGAGTGAATTATTTCAACGTACAATATTTTTTTTTATTTTTTTCCCAATGCTTCAGAACAAAAACAAACAAATGAATACAAAATAGTGCATCACAATAGGTGTAGCCTTACGCATTACTACAATCCCGTGGATAGCATAATATTATTTGTGATTCCCCATTTGGCCATTTCCAATCATTATAACAAATAGTATGCTATTTGATTGAGACTAAGCAATGATGGTATGAATATATATTGCTATTGTTGAATATATATTGCTTAAAAAACAAAAGTGAGTCATCGTAACACTTTAATTTATATAAAATGGTTTGAGAAACTTCAAAATTCATTATGCATAGTTCTTATTGGGCACTAATTTTCAGGTGACTAATTTCGAGTTGATCACATTTTTATTTTTCACAATACTTCTTCTTGAATGAGATGGAAGATTCTACTTAAAAAAACTTTTAAATTATTTATTCTCCATTACTAGTACGCACCGATCATTTTTAAAAATCTTCTAAATTATTTATACTTAGTTATCAATGTTACCCTTTGTGAAAAAAAAAAGGCCAAAGGTATGTTAACTTGTGAGACACTTTAATTTACATCAAATGTGGATGAATTCTCCTTTGTACACTTTCGAGGCTTTCTCGGTTTAGAAAGCTTTTTCATTTTTAAAAATACTATGTCACCATTTCTTAGATTGTTATGTTTTGACAAATCGTAGCCTATTTGCAAAAGCCTAATATTCAATCTAGGTATAATAATTGATTATGTGGAGCAGAATGAGTTTTAGAGTCATAAAGTGAGATGCTACATTGTAATGAAGTGAAAGTATCGTATTCTCCTCTTTAATGTGTTGATTTATTGTAAGTTTTGTCCCTTACTATTTGCAAACTTGACTAAATGGTTAAGCATGTTAGTTACCTCTTGCTAGTTCTTTTTGGGCAAGAACGCTTTCTGATTTTCTTTTTGAAAAGTATTGTAATGATCCACTGGAATGAAAAGGATCAGAGTGTATGCTACCTCCTTATTCTTGGGTTTCCACACATTTTTTAGTTTTTTAAATTTCCAGTTATTTATTCTCCATTATTAGTATGCACTAGTTTTTATTTTTTTAGAGCACTTATTACATACATGCTTCTATCGGAAAGAATTTTGCTTATAGATTCAAAAATATAATGAATGAAGGGAAGATATACACCCTAAAAATTTTGAGGTGGCAAAGAAAAGGAACAAATATGTCATGGTTGAAAAAAATAATTTAATGTTTAATTTTTATTGTTTAACCATTGTTAAAGAAATCAACGATGATGACAACAAAATTCCTCATATTTTCGAGTTTGTTGAGTTAAAAATTTGGAGAAAAGATTGGGCAAGGAAGTCTTCACAGGTAATAATCTTTAGAAAAACCTACATTTTAAAAATTTTAAAAACATTTTTTAAAATTATTTTTCCTATTATATTTGTTATTTAATTTGTTCCTAATAGATATCATTGGAGTCATAATGGAGGTCAGTTCCATCCAGCAAAAGACCGTTGCGGGAGAGCAAGTAAATATGATGACAATAGATTTACAAGATGTGAGGTATTTGATTAAATCTTACTATTTACAAGCTTTTATTTATCCTAAACTAATGGAATTGGTAACAAAGAGAGAAAAGAAATTAATTGTGCGTGTTTCTAATTTAATGAGTGAAAAGATTAACCTGATACAAAAACAAGGGAAAGGGGCAATATATACAAGAGAATACAAAATAGAAAACGGGGCTAGAATACAAAGCCCAAAAGGAGAGATGAGAATACATAAATGGGCCTATTAACATAAATAAAAAGTAAGAGTTTGAATTGTCCAATATAAACTATTTCATGCTAATGGTTGTTATTTATAAAATTTGATTTCATTGTAGAGGAAACAAAATTAGATTTACTCTATGGGATGATTATACCACTATATTTAAAGAGAAACTCAAAAGCAATCCAACCAACAACTCTAAAGTCAATGTTGCAATCTTTACATTGACAACAGCAAGGGTAAAGGAATTTCGAGTTAATCTAATCATATGTTATATTTATGCAACAAATATTAGTCTTAACAAAAAATAACAGTTTTTAAAAAACCTAAAAATTGTTACCAGTGATTTGTCGATTTCTTCATCAAGGTCAACCAATGTTTATGTCAACATTGACATACCAGAGGCTAATGAGCTCAAAAAATTGTTCAAGTAATTTATTATTATTATTATTATTATTATTATTATTATTATTATTAGTATTAGTATATGCTAACTTTTAAATTTAATCAATTATTCAAGAATCTTCAAAATGCACTAAAATATACTTCTTCTAGAAATTCAGATGATGCGCACAATGTACAAATTACATCTCTTTTGCATCTTCAAACATAGGACAAAACTAAAACTATATATGAGATTTTGGACCTTGAAAGATCAAAGAGACCTTGAAAGATCAAAGAGAAATATGGTAAACAAATTAATTTTGGGTAGTTTAGTTATATTATATATTCTTTTAAAAATATTTATTTATTTTATTTTTATAATAAAAAAATTAGAATGATGTTTGTTGCTGCATTGCTATTGTGGATGATATCTTGCTAAAAAGTGGTTGTTACTATAGGTTTGTTGCCCGGATTGCAACAGAAAGATTTTCGCAACCACGGCAGATTTCTATTGTGAATCATATGACAAAAAGATTGATTATCCAATAACAAGGTATAATATTCTATTTTTCTAGAATTGAAATTTAACATTTAATGATTTACTTACAACCCAATAAACAATTCACGATTTTTGAAATGATTAATTTATTGAACTAAATTGAAGGTTTCGTTTGGAGCTTGCCGTAAAAGATTCTACTGGTGAGATTGTATTTGTTATATTGGATGAAATTGCAGTTGACACAAGTCAAACTCATTGATCTTACATCAACATTTGACAAGGAAAGAACATTTTACCATTTGTTCAATTTTCCTTTAACATTGATAATGTGTATATTTGAATATTAATACTAAGAAAAATTGTAATACAAAAAACTCCATGTTCTAGATTAAATCTATTCAATTTTGTAGGGAGATGATGATGTGCATTTGCCTCCACAGTTCCTCAAAATCATAGGACAAATACATGTCTTCCAATTGAAAATGGATGCTTACTTTGAAAGACGTGGAAAAAAAAGTTTCACAACAAATAAAATTTTAATGCCAAAGGTGACAATTATATTTGTTTACTATTATACTTGAATTTATATATGATAAATTTAATATTAATTGAAATTATTCATTTGATTTAATTTTCAACGTGCAGGTATTGAGAAGGAGGATGACGAAGCGAATGCTAAAGAAGAGAAAAATATTATTGAGGAGATAACTACTTCCTCAAATGAATCTCCAAATATAAAAAACACCAAATTCAATACTGAAAAAGAGAAGACTCATAAGGTATAGCAACTTAAGTTCTAATTTAACCAAGAAAAAAGGGTAAAACATTTCTTAATTCATATAAATTTCCTATTTATGGAGGTTGGAATCTGATGAATAGTTGTCAAATTCGGGAGAACAAAACGAGCCATTGGAAGATTTGGAAGAGTCATTTGATGAAGGCGTAATTTTGCTGCAAAATTTGAAAAGAAACAAAGGAAAATGAACTGGCAAAAAGAAGATATCAAGTGCACAAAAAAGAAAAAAGAACCAAAAAAAGAAATAATAAAATAGTCTATCTTTCTTTACATAGTCCTATGGATGTCACCATGTCATAATTTTATTAGCTTCTTTTCTATTCTGCCAACTGCTTTTATACAATGTACTTCAACAATAATGTTATATTAGTCTATTTTATGATAGTTGTGGAATGAAATTTAAATTTTTTTTACAAATATGTGTACTTAATTTCTAACTCAAAATATATATTTCTTAAAGAATAATTAAAAAATAATATTTTCTTAATGATAAGTGTTAAAGAATAATATATTTAAAACTAATATTTCAAAATAATGAAATAAATGTATTCACAAATAAATTTATAAAAAAAAAACACCACTTATATTTCATTTTTTTTTTGTAATTAAACACAACTTTTATTAATTTCTTACAATTTCACAGATTAAAAAGTGATTAAGAACACATGTCGTTGAATATAATAGTTATAAATATAAATAGAAAATAAATAATACATATTTTTTCTAGAGAAAGAATCATAAAAGAATTTCATAATCGAGCCATAATTATTACACAACTCAATTCAATCGATAAACATGATACGAAAAATAAGATTTCCTCTTATGTGTGATTTACTGCCTATGTGAGTCATTGATATGGAACTTTTTTCTTCTAGCCCATTAATTAAAACTCTCAAAAGTGTTTGAAACCCAACATTTGTTTTCGCCAACATATAATTTGGTGGCTTTGGTAATTGAGAATAGAGTGCAAACAAAGAGGAGCTATGTACCAGAAAAACAATGAGGGGCGTAGAGGTGTCTGATTCTTCAAGATATAAATTGAAAAAGGTTTTTCAATGATTATGTGATAAGGGTTGTGTGTGTTTAGAGCACACAAGAGAGAGAAAACGGTGTGTAATGGTGTGAGGCATAAACTTTGAGGTAATAGTATTAGTAATTTATGAGGAAATACCTGTAATAGTAATAGGAGTCATAGTTTATGGTGTGATTGCTCATAAGTTAAACTTGGACTTTTACAATGTTCACTATACTTTTTGTTCTTGAACTTTTAATATAAAATACCAAACATCTCACATTTCAATCTGACTTTAGTTCGGATCTATTACTAATAATTCCAGTAATAGATATCCTAGCTTAGATTGAAAACATGACTTATGTTTTAATCACAGTTTTATTTTAACAATTTTTAAAACAATAAATACATTAAATTTACCAAATATCAATTTGTTAATTTCACGTAAAATCAATATACTAACAAATAAATATATAATAATTCAAAATTTATACTTATTTTAATGATTCCACATTGAAAAAGAAATGTAAAAGAGCTTAAGCATGACTGTTGACCAATATAATAGTCATAATTGAATTTTACAAAAAATAAGGTAAAATTAATTTTAGCAAAATTTTATTAAAGATTAATTGTATTATTTGGGGTGCATTTGTTTTATACAATGTATGATCTTTAGCTTGCACACATACATGTTGAAATAATATATTTAAAAGTAACATAATATATTTAAATAATATATATTTCAGTCACACACATAGCATTTTTAACTACACATTAGCCACCAAATAAGACTCAAATTCACATATCTAAAAATTTATTTAATCAGCAAATTCATTAATATATTTATATATTTATTTATCGACATTTGGGTTTTAAATAAATGTATAAATAGTTTTTTCATCCCTCCTTTTAAAAAAGGATTTCTAATCTAATAATTAAATTAAATTTTTTCAAAAAGTAATCTGATTTAAAATTATATTTTATTATCAAAATCATTAATGTTATTTCTGATTAAATTCACTAATGATATATCAGTTATAATTTTAACTTAATTTTACAAAAATAGACATCAAGAATATATCAATTAGATTTGATTTGGCAAGATTCATTATTAATTTATGATATTTTTTGAATTGAACAGTGAGCATATATATATATATATATATATATATATATATATATATGTGTGTGTGTTGTGTTCTAAAAATATGGGAGCGACATGAAATAAAAGGTACTTGGCTAATGATGGGATCCACGGGAAGAACTCCGGTCTCTAGGTGCTCCAGCGGCGCTCCACGACAACGGGTGGGGGACCTGCAAGGATTCTGACGCTCAAGTCAGTGACGGTATGGGTCAGAGTAATTATTATTAGATTAATAACATACCTGAGTAATTATAATGTATTGTATTTATAAAGAAGTATTAGGGTTTGCAGGCTATATTTTGGGCCTCAAGAGTCTTGTCTCTGGATCTATCCCAATCTTCATAATGGCTGAGATATTGGGTCCAACATGGCATTCAGGACCGGGATATCTTTAAATTTCGGTCCACAACAAAAGCCCCTCAAGACGGCGAGTTGCTGCAAGCAAGTTGGCATCTTTAAGTTTCCATGTTGGGTTACGGTTGATCCCACTTTCCGTGATATTTCAAGTTATTTAGCTTTGTCGCTCTTTTACTTATTATGAGTTCATTTCTAGAATTTCTAGCATTTCAAGCATTCTCCTTTGCCTTGTTGGCTTAACTTAGTTTCTTGACTTCAATTTGAACCTTTATATTCTCGGATCATATGCCGGTTTGGATGTTGAATTTGAAACTCCACGTGTTTAGACTCGATGAGTTGCCCTCCATTTGTGAGTAGGAGAATTATTTTCATGGCTGATCACTCTGATGATATCTTTATTGAAGCCCCCCATGAAGGTGTTCTATTGAGGGTGAAACTTTGAATTTATAATACATGGCCGACATGAATGTCATGTCGGATTAAAACATTTTGCCTCTCACCATTATGTCGGGACTTTACATGATTTTCTTCTTGAGTTTGTTGTTCGGCCTTTATGAGCATATGATTTTCAGTTGAAATTTTCAGTCCTTTCACCTTGGCATGAGGCCTATGCACCTCTACACAACTAATATAGATATGGGATTATGATCCCCAAGTTAAGGCTGTTATCCACTTTTAATGGAATCCTTTAGATAATTTGGTTTACTGACTCTACCGACACCAGTATTGTTCAATGTGATCTGATAATTCAAGGAGGTGTTTTACCACACTGGTGATCTAAATTTATGACGACTCATATTGGTGAAGCTATCTCGAATACATGCTCTGTGATCATATTTCATTCAATGTCGTCTTGAATATCAGTTCATCTCGAAAATTTCCAAAGATCAGCATCATCTCAGAATTTCTGCCTGGATGTGATGTATATATTTTTACTCTACTAATAATAATGAGCAAGCTTTGTGGGCTTTTTTCAAGCCTATCCCGGTTTCTTTCTGGACTTCTCTAGCAATATTCTCTTTGAAGATATGTATCTCTGCTATGAAGATGGACTCTTTGGTCTAGTTATCTCCTTTCTTTTAGGGAGCCATAGACATTTGTTTGCGATGACTGCATAACCCTCGGATAGAGGTTGGGCCTTTGAACGTACAATGTATCTTGTTCTTTATTTAATTGATTGCATGTCGAGTCTGGTTCTTCAAATCTTTTCATCTTAGGACTTTGTGACCATTTGCTAATAGTTCAGGATTCCCATCGGTTATCAATTTCTTCTAATCCTTCAACATAGGGGTTGAATAACCTTTTTGTTAAGGCTTTCAGTTCATGATGGTTGTTAACCTTGAACCCTTTGTTTTGGGTCGACATGAACTTTATTGTCCAAGAATCCGATGAAACTCCTGTTGAGATCAACGATCTTGCCGAGGTTATCTTCTTCAAATTAGGGACTTGGTCCCTTATGGAACCAACATGGCCTTGGATTCGAGTTGGGCCAATTTTCGAGATGTACTAATCGAAATATTTTCCTGGTATGGCCTATGGACTCCTCTGTCCTATCTCAGCGAATTCTTATCCCGTAGCGGCTATTAGCCTCGTTGATATTGTTCTGGGGTACTTTTATCCCGAGATGGCCATCGGCCTTATTATGGGATATCCTGGGAGATTGTCATCCCGAGATGGCTGTAGCATCGTCAAATTAAGTCCAAGTACTCTGTCTTGGAATGACCCGTAGGCCTTTCTTTAGTCTCTCGAGGAGTTATCGTCCTGAGATGGCCGTAGGCCTTTCTTTGTTGTTTTCTCCTTTGGGGTCGTATTAACTGGGATGGTTACTATCATCTTCAAGCTTGTGTAAAACTGGGTTGGCCATAACCATTGCCCTTTGATTTTTCCTCATTCTCGGATTTATAGAATTGGTTTAGCCGTAGCCATAGCCTTTCTAGCCTTGTAATCTTGCTATGGGTTATCCCTGGCGGCATCTCTTTTTTATTTTGTTGATGTGTTAGCCTTGGCGGTGTCCCGTTCTAATGTTGCTAATATAGGTTAGCCTTTGGCGGCATCCATTTGTTGATCTTGTTAAGGGTTAGCCTTAAAGGCATCCTTTGGTGGTCGTCGTTGTTGGGGGTTGGCCTTAAAGGCGTCCCTTGTTGATAGCTCTCTATTTCGAGCTTTTAACTTTGAAAAAATATTTTGTATGTACTTTTGGAGTACTTGTTGCTTTAATTTTGCAACATTTTGTCATATTGGGATTTTGCCTTTAATTTTTTGCTTGATAACTGTAGATTTACAGTTTGTGTTTTCTGTTGAGCTCATATTTCTATATTGCATTTTTGGCCGACTTTGATATGTCGTTTTGTAAGCAATGCTGATCTCGTTTTGTAGAGTTTACTTACAGTTGTGGCTATTTAAGCTTTTGACTTGTTGTTCTTGAATAGCCTTCAAAGGCATATTTGTTTGCTATCTTTAGTCTTTATTTTTGTCTGCTAAACAGCCTTAAGAGGCATATTCGTTGGTCTTTGTTGATTTTTGCTTCAAAATAGCCTTAAGAGGCCTTGCTGATCTTTGTTTGTAGATTGCCTTAAGAGGCCTTGATCATCTTCGTTAGTAAATGTGACCTTTGTCGTCCTTTTTATGAAGAGACCTAGGCCTTCGGCATTGTTCGCCGTTTAATGTCGGTGTGACCTTTGTCGTCTTCTTTATGAAGAGACCTTGGCCTTTAGCATTGTTCGCCATTTAATGTCGTCGTGACCTTTATCTCCTTCTTTATGAAGGGACCTTGGTCCTCGGCATTGAATTCCGTTTAATGTCGTCGTGACCTTTATCGCCTTCGTTATGAAGGGACCTTGGTCCACAACATTGTTCGCCATTTAATGTCGGTGGTGACCTTTATCGTCTTCTTTATGAAGAGACCTTGGCCTTCAGCATTGAAAGTCGTTTAATGTCGTTAGTCATCTCGGGTGGCTTTGTTGACCTTTGTCATCTCCTTTGTCTTGGTAAGACCTTGGTAGTGATCTTTGTCACTTTGTAAATAGTCGTGTTGAAGAGGCCTTGTTTGAGGATGACATATGTATTTGATGTAGTTTCTTTGGTGTATGTTTCGAGATATCTTTGCCACCATTATTAATTTCTTGTATCTCAAGAAATTGATAGACAAAACATGCATAATGGTAAGTAGCCAACAGTAACTAAAAAAAGGTGCTAATAAAGAAAAGAACTAATAAAGATTTAATCTTGCTTTCCTCTTTTTTAGAGGGATTTTCCCTTTGAAATCATGATCTGACTTTTACCTGTGCACCAATAAAAACAAGGTTCCACTAGTAGTATATAATTAACCGACATGATCTAGTAGTAAATAGTTGACCGACATGATATTGATGTTGGTCTTGCTACTTATCATCCATGCATGTTGATCATTAAGTAATATTGTATAATATCATAATACAAACATTAATCATAGTGTATTGTATCGACAATATTTGTTTGATGCTAGCATATATGGAGCAAATATAAACAATATCGTAGGTGCACATATTCTAAGTTGTTTAATGTTGAATAGATAATATTGTGAATGCCATCATGCAAATTATGAAGCATATATCGGGCAAGATATATTGCACAAACGATATAATGGATGCGAGCATACCGTATTAAAATAATTCTACTTTGTAATGTCAAACATGACTATGATATATAAATATAAACTAAAACAGATTGTACCATGCACCGGGATTTTTCCATGATACTTGATAGTAGGTCGTGCCTTAGAAATCTCCAATGTAGTCTTTTGAATTGAAATGTTCATCTGCGGAGCCGGGATGGTTTCTGGATCACCATATATTTTGCTAGGCGCACCATTTCTTTACAGGATTTTTCTAGACTTTTGCTAACTACACCATTTCTCACATTTTTATCTTTTTTAACATGATAACGATTTTGCTATGCACACCACCCCACTTTTTTTGTTCTTCGTTGAAGATTATAACTGGCTGCACCATTATGGGCTATTTTTGTTTTTCCTGTCTTCTCTCCTTTATTTTATTGTGACCAGCATGTAACACTTATGCTGAATGCACCACCCATGTTCTTGCTGACTTGAACATTTTTGTTTTTTAGGACTGAAATGTCTCTTTTTTTTTTTGCTCTTTCCTGATTTCCCTGTTTTGCTGAGTGCACTATTCCTTGACAGATGCACTAATTTTTTTGCAAGTGGGCCTATTCCACTTGTTATTCGCACCACCCCCATCTTCTTCAACCTAACGTCAACGAGAACGCAGAGACACTACACCGTAGCTCCTTTGTTCCTCAATGCACATAGGAAACCGTGACCACCATGATTTCGATACTGGGTTGCGTGATGGCCGCCGCCGGGGAGGTGCATGCAAGTCACAGCGCCGCCAACACCACGCCACCACCATTACAAGGCTCAGGTCGTTGGCTTCAAACGGTGATTTTTCCGATGCCGGTTGACGGCGATACTCGGTGGTCAGAGATGTCGATAGGTGTGGAGTTGTCAATTTTGTCGTCGAAGTTGACGGTGGCCACAAAGCCAGATGTCGTCGATCGAGGACAACTTTGATCTGTTCTATGGCTTCCATTCAAATCCTACTTGATGAATTGGTCGCACTCCAATGCCGATTTAGATTTCTAAATTGAGGAATTTTTTAGTGCTGCCAGTGACATTATTCAACAATGCTATTTCTAACATTCATCCAAAATGCAATTTTCATTATCGACTCTCTTGTTTGATTACAAAATACAATTATTTTACATTTTCTTATCTCCTATTCGGATTCTTTCTGTGGTACTAGCCATAGAGAGGATGAGAAAACGTTTTACCGTTCTCCATAGACGGCGCCAATGTTGTGTTCTAAAAATATGGGAGCGACATGAAATAGAGGTACATGGCTAATGATGGGATCCACGGGAAGAACTCCGATCTCTAGGTGCTCTTGCGGCGCTCCACGACGGCGGGTGGGGGACCTACAAGGACTCCGACGCTCAAGTCAGTGATTGTATGAGTTAGAGTAATTATTATTAGATGAATAGCATACCTGAGTAATTATAATGTACTATATTTATAAAGAAATATTAGGGTTTGCAGGCTATATTTTGGGCCTCAAGAGTGCTGTCTCTGGGTCTAGCCCAATCTTTATAATGGTTGAGATATTGAGTCCGACATGGTATATATATATATATATATATGGCCAAATTAGTACTTTCATTCTCTAACTCTTTTTTTCAATTTCGTCCTCTGACTATTTAAGGTTTCATATCCGTCTTCTAACTCTTGTGCGTCGAACAATTTCGTCCTTTTTAACGTTCCGTTACTAATGGTAACATTGTTTTCTGATGTGGCACAAACGGTAAGAAATTGTGTGACATGGAAACTGAATAATGTTAAAAAATTTAAAATAACTTTATTTAAATAAGATTTGGGATTAGGATTTCAATGTCTAAGATTTGGGATTAGGGTTTTAGTGTCTCCTTCTCTTCTTCTTCCTTGTGCAGCATCTTCTTCAATGGCGTCCCATTGTTCTTCAACTAGTGGGAGCAGACGCACAAAGCGAGCTCCTAGATTTGGTCCTTATTGCGATTGTGGTGATCGGGCAGTTGTGTGTGTGGTAACGAAGGCAAACGAGAACCAAGGAAAAAGGTTTTGGGGTTGCCCAAATTATAAGGTAAAAGCCACAAATTTCAGTCTTAATCTATTACATTTGTTACACTCAAACTTCTTCTCATTTGAAATGGTTAAATTTTGTTGTTGGTATTTGTAAGATGGAGTGAGTTGTGGTTTCTTTGACTGGTTTGAAGAGGAAGCAGATGAGAGGGAAGCTGTGTTGCAAAGGCAGAGACGAAGGATCAGAGAATTGGGGGCTTTGGTAGTTTCATACAGGAAATGGAATAAAATGTTGATTTGGATTTCGATGTTTAGCATAGCCTTGAATTTGCTTTTCCTAGTTGTGTGGACATTTGGGACCAATGGTTTGGGACCAATGAGGTTGAGTTGATTTGTAATTTAGTTGTTTGGATTAATCGTATTTAGAATTATTAGATGGGTTTAAATGTATTTTGAGGTTGAGTTGATTTGTAATTAAGTTGTTTGGATTTAATGATGGGTTTAATTTAAAAGTTTTGGTTGCAATTGCATTTTCTACTGGTATTGTTGAGATTTAAAAACTAGACATAATAAGGAAGAATGAATAAGGAAGAAGGAACATGAGACAATAAGTTCAGGCTTTTGCACTGACAATATAATGCCTAACATAACAGAATAAAATGCATCAAAATAGAAGGTCTTTGCCTTGACAAAATAAAAGGTCTGCCTTCACAAATTAAAAGGCCTAAAAAGACAATAACAGATTACAAACTTCAACTACAAGACTCACACAATAACACCAACAAAATAAAAGGCCCTAACATAACACAATAACATATTACAAATAGAAATTTTATGCACTACATAAACATGTACATGCCCAAATACCTTAGCCACGCTTGCCATTTCCTTTGCACCGATATCATCAACTAATTCTTTCATACCAACATCTAGTCCCTTCCCTGCTATTCTATAAAGAATCTGATCCACTTCCACATACCCTAGTTGTTTCTTCATCTCATCCATAAATGTGAAATAACCCTAATAATCCTCTACAAAATCCATAATAGTGAGCATTCCACCCTCGTTTTCAGTTTTTTTCACCCTCTAAAAATGTCCCCCATGGTGCACAAATACATCAATTCCTCCCATGCCCTAAAATGCAAACACTAATACTATCAACTTCAACTAAATCACACAAAATAGAATACTATAGGTAGAACAGATTGGATACAACACAACATTGATACCGCCATTGATGGTAGTATATACCTAATACCACACGAACGCAGTAAATCAAACAAAAAAAAAAACCTAATAAGTAGAAATGAAATCGTACCTTTTTCCTTCGATTCTAATCTCGATGATGAACGTCGCTATTCTGTCGTCTCCTTCGCTTCCTCACTAAGTCAGTACTCTGTAACTTCCTCTTTCACTCCACGGTAAACATAAACAATGGATGCTTTTAATTTTGTTTTTCCTTTTCCTTTTTACTCAAAAATAACTTAACGGTGACCACAAGCCACGTAACGGTGTTAAATGAAACTAACAGAAAGGACGAAATTTTTCGACAGACAAGAGTTAGAGGACGGATATGAAACCTTAAATAGTCAGAGGACGAAATTGAAAAAAAAAAGAGTTAGAGGACGAAAGTACTAATTTGGCCTATATATATATATACATATCTTTTGAATTATAATGAGTATCTTTTACAAAAAAACAAAAGAAAAAAAAAAGAAATAAGAAAACACATGCAGCTATTAGATGATATTTAAAGGTCATCATATATACATATCTTTTAATTTAAATTATCTATTAGAATTGTATAATGTGTATCATTCCCGGGTGATGTATTGGTTATTTTTAATTTATGATATTTAAAATATTAGTTTTTAAAATATTTTATTATGCAAAAATACCAAAAAAGAAAATATATGTGCGATGTTTAAAAAATTTGAAGACACGTGTTAAAAATTTAAAGAATAATATTTTCTTAAAGATATGCGTTAAATAATAATGTTTTTAAACACATATCTTAATATTTTGTATTAAAAATAATATTTTTAAAACTAATATTTTAAAGAGACTAATATTTTATTAGCTGCGGTGTTTTTTGGTGTACCCTCTTTAAATATCATCTTAATTTAAAAAAGAAAATACAAATTTTTAAAATTCATTTATATATTTTGCAAAGATAGACATTGAGAATATATCAAATAGATTTGATTTGGGAAGATTCATTATTAATTTATTATATTTTTAGAATTGAATAGTGAGGATATATCATATATATATATATATGCATATCTTTTTACCATTAATTACAAAGATTGTTCTTTTTAAAGTATCATATTTATATGCTATTTTCACAAACTCTATATAACCCTTCCTTTAGCCCAACATTACGCCTCAGTTAACATTCGAAAAACACCGCAGTTATATTTTGCCAACAAAAAAAAAATCTAAAATTTTAGGAAGAAAAACATCTACCTTCTATTTTTGTGGAATAAGAAAAAGATCGGTGTATAAGATACTTAACTCTATCTTCCTACTATCTATATTTAACTCTCTCTTATTATTATGTACATATGTCTTGCATTTTGTATATTATGCCTAGATTAATTATGCACACTCTAGAAGTAATGGGGGACTTATTATATATATAACAGTGTGTAAATTGTGGACCTTAAAGTGAAGTACATGAATTTGTGAGGAGCCAAATTGGAGATAAAGAAATGTTTTAAGGACCATTTTAAACCCTTACATCTTTATTTGCTCAAAATTAAGACATTTCTACAATTTGAGTTTTCTTTAAACTAAGCGGTTAGAGTATGTAATAATAAAATCAGTAAACATCAAATAAAACAATTTATAACCATATAATGCATATTAAATACAATATATTTTACTATATATTACCAAAGTGTGTCTTTTTCTCTGTTTTCCATTTCATCATTTGTATTAATTATTTTAAAATCGTACTCAGTTGTCTCTTAAAAGTCTGTCTACAGTCATATTTATTTATGATCATGAAGTCAACAAATCTTCAACAAATAAACAATCAAGGTCAAATTTATATACAAAGCTTATCGTGATATCTATATTTAAAAAAAGATTATTATATTTTTTCTTTACTATTATAACTTTTACAATTGAAAAAAATAGGCTGCATATTTTGTTGAACGTTCTTTATCATTAGAAGAATTTCCTCAAAATATAGAACTACAATCACAACAAATCATTTCATCTTATGGCCATGTTAAATCATTTTGTGGACTCATAATTCATTCGAATGGAGTTAATCAAATTCCTACCAGTGGTGAAAAAGGTAACACTTAACTATATATTAAATTTAAAAATATTATTATATCATATACATTCTATCAAATTAAACGGAGGGACTAAAATCATGCATTTATAATAATTAAGAGACTAAAATCACTCATATGAAAATTGAGGGATGAATAGTATTTTTTTTTTAAATCTCAGTGACTAAAAAGTTATTTAACCTAAAATAATAATAACTTATATGTGTAAAAAAAGTATAAAGAAATATTTAATATTGATTAGTTAGAAAAACTTTACATATTAAATTTAAAATGAAGGAGAAAATTAAAATGAATGCTCAAAGAAGAAGAAAAAAATACTATACTACTTCATTTGCAATCCAAGGTATCGATGTAAAACGGAAAAAAAAACACCATACATGACAACTCCCCAATAATAAGTGAATAAAACGTTTAAACATTATTTTTAAAAACTAAAATAGTTTAAATATCTTATAATTATATTATTTCAAACTATACTGATTTATTAAAATAATTGGGAAATAACTTTGTCCTAATTAAAGAATACATCAATAAAATTTCTTATAACCATTATATACACCACTTTGGTCCTAAAGATTGTAAGGTTAGTACACATTAATCCATGATTTTAATAGAGATTCAAATTAGTCTCTAAAATTGAAGTCGAATACTCATTTTAGTCCCTACTATTTGTTTGATTAACATCTCTAAATATCTTAAATCATAATCAATAAAGTAACCAAAAAAAAGTAAACCTAAAATAATAATAACTTTTATGCCAAAAAATAGTATACAAAAAATAATTAATACATATTAGTATTAAAAAAATTAAATACTAAATATGAATTTTTTAAAAAAAATTTCAAACAAACAATCTTTAAACGAGAAAGAATATATAAATTACTAGATAACTTCACATTAAATCAAAGCTATATGTGTAAACCAATAAAAGATTTAAATATCTTATTATTATATTGTTTAAAACTATAATACTTTATTAAAATATTTCAAAAGTAAGTTGGCAGTAATTATAAATTAGTTCATTAAAATAACTAATAACCATTATATTATATACACAATTTCAGTCCCTACTGTTTGTTTTGAATTAACATCACTAAATACCTAAAATAACTTCATCTATAAAAGAATAGTATACAACTTTTTACAGGTTAAATATTAAATTTATTTGTAAAATGTAACAATTGATGCTCTTTAGAATAAATCAGTAATCTGAATTACTATATTACTTCATATGACATCTAAACTATACGTGTAAAAAATTCCAGTATACATGTCGAGTATCTAACAATAAATGAATGAACAATTTAAACATTATGTTAAAAATAAATAAAATAACTTAATTATAATAAATTATTTTCTTTCAAACTATATTTGTAAAATATTTGGAAATGAAATGCCTTTGCCATAATTATTAAATACTTAATTAAAATAAATTATAATTCCCATTTGTCACGGACTTTAAAGGATATTCAAATTAACCTCCAATATTGAAGTCCGTTAATACTTCGAGTCCCTATTATTAGTTTCAAATTAACACCACTAAATTAGATTTATTCATTAATTATAGGGACTAAATTGAACTTTTGATACAATAACCTATTTTGATATATCGTTGTTTATAATTTAAGGAAACGGTGAGAACAGAAATTAACGGTAATAAATTTAAATTAACCTCGTATGTCAATTTATTTCATCAACAATTACCATTATTTACTATTGGTTAATTATTTCTCACATCTGTTGTAGAAATGGAAAAAGATATGATTGTGGCATAACACAAAAACGACAAAAAAACAAACCATAAAAGGTCAAACAACAAGAGTTTTAGGTGAGAAAATTATTCTCCAACCTTTAATAAACATTTAATTTCATATGCAAATTATTTACACTATGTTATATAAAACAAATAATAGGTGGCCTGCCAAGTTATTTGGATCTAGGACGACCTAATTTTTCATGTGACTATTGTGGGGGTTGTATGTCCTATGATGAAAGGGTTGGCAAGCCTCACAAAACAAGGAAGCCAAAATTTTCAATCTATTGCCAGCAACGAAAAGTCCAACTTCCAATACTTAAAGAACCACCCGACATTTTAACTAAACTTAATAGTTATGAAGGTGATTCTAGCACTATGAGATTTAGACAAAAAGTTTGAGCATATAATTTTGTTTTTGCATTCACATTTATGGCTGCTAAAATAAATCACACGGTTAATTTAATACTAGGTCCATATATGTTCAAAATAAGTGGTCAAATTATCATCGCATTGGAGCACTAATACAAAAATTCTCACAGTTATATGTCCATGATACAGAAAACGAAGTTCAAAATAGAATTTCTTTCTTGAGTTGTCGAGAAAGCACGAATAGTCTAGATCAGGCAATTGTTGAGAATTTAAAGGAAATGCTTGGTAATTCTAATAACATTGCTAAGGTGTTTAGAATGGTAAGAGATAGACTATCTACAGATGCCAGAGAAGAAGTGCATATCAAGTTACTTGGTACTAGACCAAGGGACCCAATACAATATAGTAAGCCCACCTCATGAGAAATTGCCGCTCTAATTGTTGGAGATTTCAGACAATCGGATGGTAGAAGAGATATCGCTATAGAGCATAAAAAAGATGGACTACAAAGAATTTCTGAGCTTCATTCGAAATTTATGGCAATGCGATATCCACTATTGTTTCCATACGGAGATGATGGATTTCATTTGGATCTCAAGTATTGTCAAAACAACGGAAATAATTGAACTAAAAGACAAAATATTACAATGAAGGAATATTATGCTTATTGAATACAACAACAACCTTTTGAAGCAAAAACTCTTATTTGTGCGGGACGATGATCCAACAGTATATTGTAGATGCATTCACCACTATAGAAGAAGATAGAATGAAATAGATTAGACAAAACCAAACAGTGCTGAGGACAGACTTTTATAAAAACGTGTTTGATGCAGTGGTTCGTGGGGATACAATAGTTGTTGCTACTAGAAAAAGAATAGTATGGCCATCTTCTTTTACAGGTAGTCCTCCATATATTATTCAAAACTATCAAGATACTATGGCTATATGCTGAACTTTTGGCAATCCAGATATTTTCATGACATTTGTCCCACCCGAAATGGCTAGAGGTTAAATATATGCTCGATGAAATCCCACGCCAATCTGTAGATGATAGGCTAAACATTAAAATTAGAGTTTTTAAAATGAAACTCAACCAACTAATTAAACGGGATTTGATGAAAGACACTTTGGCCAAGTCATATTAGGTAACTTTAACTCATATTACTATTCATATTTATTTAAATCTTATTACACCATAAGAAAAAAAATTCATGATTACATAATATAAGTATTATGTCAATATAGTTTAATGTATTTAAAATATTAATCATTGTTACATTTTCTAGCATTTCAATATTTTAAAAATAAGGAAAAAATTAATAAAATATTACATAGTTTTTTTAATAAAAGTATTGGTGTATATTTTAAAATAAGTTTCATTAAGTTCTTAGTCAAAAAATTTCGTGAGAATACATTTTAACACGCTTAACTTTATAAACATGTTTTTGTCCCTGAGCTATGCCATAAGTACGTCTTTAGCCTATGATCTTTAAAAGAAGACCTATTTTTCTCTAAGAAATTTAGTGACAATGTATTTTTAGTTCCTCCATCCAACTTTGTTAATTTCATGGAGTTCAATTTTAGTCCCTCCATCTAAGTCGATTATTTACTTAACCGACTTACTCTTGGTAAACTTCATGCCATTAAAAACCATTTCACAAAGTTTTGGGACTAAAAGCAGCATCTTCCTAAAGTGTAGGTTATTAAAAAGAGTCTTAAAAGGCTAGGTACTAAAAAGTTAATCACAGTAAAGTTTAGGAACTAAAATATAATTTAACCATTTTAATGTTTTAAAAATTATTAACAAAGATTTATCACACAGTCTAAAAATAAAAAGTTACAATTTACAAAGTATCCATTATATTTTAACTAATTGATTATTAATTTTACTTTTTTTTACAGTAATTTACACCATAGAGTTTCAAAAAAGAGGTATACCCCATGCTCACATTCTCCTTTGACTTCACCAAAATAATAAATATCTAATTGCAGAAGACATAGATAAAATAATTACAGCGGAAATATTGTCAGAGTATAATCCGATAGGATAGAATGATGTTTTTCAATTCATGATGCATGGACCGTGTGGCACTTCAACCAACAATTCACTATGCATGGTTGATGGATTTTGCTCTAAAAAATTCCCCAAAAAATTTACTAGTGAAACAACAATCGATATGGACAACTTTGCTACCTATAGAAGAAGAGTTGATGGTCGAAATGTAAAAAGAGGAGATGTCAACTTAGACAATCATTTTGTGGTTCCATTTAATCGTGATTTGTTAGTCATGTTTCAGGAACATTTGAATGTTGAATGGTGCAACAAGTCCAAGGCAATATAAAATATCTCTTTAAGTATCTACAGAAAGGTCTAGATAGAGCGACAATACTAATTCAAGAAAATATTCAACTCCAAAGAAATGCAGATCTGTTGGAGATAAGACAGGTTGACGAGATCAAAACATACTTGGATTGTAGGTATATTAATGTCTATAAATTCATTATACACATATATAATTTTCAATACATAACTACATTTCTATCTTAATTTTTTTCCCATCATTAATCTTAGACCTTATAACATAAATACTAACCGTACAAAATTTATAATAAGAATTAAAATATTCTGGTAAAGAATATTTACTATCCTCTATGTCATAAAAAATTAGAGATATGTGTTAGCGTGTGAAGCATGTTGGAGAATTTACAACTTTGACATACATTATCGAACTCCTGTAATTATGAGATTGGTTTTATACTTACCAGGAGAAAACCCACTAACTCTAAGAGATCAAGAACAATTGATAACCATTATTTCAAGAGAAGGAGTAGAAAAGACAATGTTTACTAAATGGATGAAAATGAATTCAAGTTGCTCTAAAGCACAAATGCTTACATATTCATAATTCACATCAAAATTTGTTTAGGATGAAAGGAAAAAACATGAAAGCCAAGGAAATCTGGCAAATTAATTGGAAGAATTTACTATGCTTATCCAACGTTTGGTGAAAGATAGTACTTAAGAATTTTGCTAAACATTGTTAGAGGGGTGAAAAACTATGAAGAAATCAAGATAGTAGGTCAAGTCACTTATAAAAATTTCAAAGTAGCATTGTTATGCTCTTGGTCTATTGATTGATGATAAATAGTGGGTTGATGCATTGAATGAAGGAAGCCACTGGGCAATTGCAGCTTAATTGACTCTATTGTTTGTTACCATTCTACTTTTTGGTGAAGTCGCAAATGTAAAAAAATTATGGTAAAAATGTTGGAAAATATTGTCCGATGATATTCTCTACAAGAAAAGAAAGGTATTCAAACATTTAGAATTACAACTTAGTGATCCACAGATACAGTCATACTATTTGATTGAAATTGAAAACATACTGATTCGAAATGGAAAAGAATTATCAGACTTTAATGAAATGCCTATTCTAGATAGGTCTGCAGTAGGATCAATGGAGAATAGACTCATCATAGAAGAGCTTAATTATAACCTGTAAGACCTAAAGAAAGAGCACAAAAAAAGCCTACCTATGTAAAATGAGCAACAAAATGAACTATATAATCAAGTTATTTATGCTGACTCTACTGTTATAGGTGGATTTTTCTTCATGTATGGCTATGGAGGCATTGGAAAGGCTTTTACAACCATAGCAAAATTAAGGGCGGATAAAAGAATTGTACTTGGAGTTGTTTCGTCAGGTATTTAGCAGATCTCTTTCCCTAATCTAATATTACTTAATTATTATATATAAAGTTATTGATAATTAACTAGTTTTCCTTCAAATTTACATTACTTCAATATATATATGCAAAAAAAAAAAAACAACTTTGTAAATATTTCAAAAGTAAACATTCAAATTCTTGCACTTTTAACATATATTAAATAAATAATTATTAAATTTTTCAATATCTTTACTCATGTCAAATGATTTTTTCTCGATCAATAAATTAACATTTTTAAATAAAACTCAAAACAATTCAAACAATAGTTTCTTCATTCCACAAAATTTTTTAAAAAAATAAAAAAGGCAAAACTAATTCTTATTTTCATAGGTATTGCATCACTATTTCTTCCAGGAGGTAGAACGACTTATAGTAGATTTCATATACTATTAGATGTCTTCAAAGATAGCACATGCTCAATCAAGCAAAACACTCAGCTAGCTCAATTAATCCTTCAAACAAATCTCATTATATGGGATGAATCACCAATGATGAAGAGATCACTCAAAGACAAGATACTTCTTGGAAAACCATTCTTCTTGGAGGAGATTTCACACAAATACTTCCAATAATACCAAAATGACAAAGACGGGATATCGTTCAAGCATGTATAAACAAGTCTTATTTGTGGGATGAATGCAAAATATTTGTCCTCTACAAAAACATGAGGGTTAGCAACACTTCATCCTCCAATGAAGAAAATTGTTTAGCACATGAATTTAACAATTGGTTCATACAGCTTGTGATGAAATGGTTAAAAGAATGGCAAGGGAAGGAGAAGACATTCCAATGTGGACAAAAATACCAACACAATATCCACTACAACCAATGGGAGATCCACTCAAGCAAATTGTTGAAATCACATATCCAAATATACAATTACATATGCGGGATGAAAAATACCTTAAAGAAAGAGCAATACTTACTCCTTTGAATGACACCGTTGAAGAGATAAATAATTACATTATTACCATGATTGACGGATGCACAAAGGAGTATAAAAGTTAAGACAAGTTCGACAAAGCTACAGATAATGTTGGTGAACAACAGATAATGTATCCAATTGAATTCCTAAATACTTTAAATTTTAATGTATTCCCAATCCATTGCTTGCAACTAAAAGAAGAAATGTCAGTTATGCTACTCATGAATATCAATCCTGCATTAAGAATGTGTAATAGAATAAGACTTCTTATCACACATTTAGGAGACTGGGTAATAAATGTCAAAATCATCATAAGAAGCAATGTTGGAGACAAATTCCTAATCTCAAGAATAGTTCTAACGACAAGAGACTCCAGGTGGCCTTTTATTTTGAGAAGAAAACAATTCCCTTTAAAAGTATACTATGCAATGACAATAAACAAAATTCATGGCCAATCGTTGAATTATGTGGGGTTATATTTGCCAAAGCCAGCATTCTCTCATGGACAATTATATGTAGCATTGTCCAGAGTAACAAATCCCAAAGGTTTGAAAATACTTATAGTAGATCATGATGAAAAATTTACAAACTACTTATAGTTTATAAAGAAGTTTTCAACAAACAACCTCAATGTAACTATACATAATCCATTTCTTTTAATAAATGTTTTCTTTTATAACATCATTTGAAAATCTCTTATAAATATATTGTTCTATAATGATTAACCTATACTTTTCTTTGACTGAGCCAAAGGTTGTGATAAGTTAAACTTGCTCTTTTTGAATGTTTCCTATGTTGTATATTTTTGTAAACCTTTAATCTCAAAAACCAAAGATCTCAAACGTCAAAGTGAACTTTGTTATGCTGGATTAAAAATAGGTCACCATTACATATGCTTTCCTTTGCTAATAATACATGTACTCTGTTTTAATAACTATACTCATCTAATTCATAAAATAGATTTTATTCAAGGTTAAACAAACATAAATGTAACACCTTCTTTTATACATGCATAATTTTTTTCTTTTTCGAGAAAATAATATAAATACCATAAGTTTTAAAAATAATTCATGATTTCAAAGCTTGAAATCATACTAACTTATAACTTATTTTTATAAAGAATTAACTTACATATAATTATCGATAATTAATACATAATTTTCTACAGAAAGATATACTAAACAACACTTGTAAATAGTACATCAATTCGATAAATTTATGATAATTGACATTTTCAATTCTTCATTCTTCTGCATTATTAGTTATACATCTAAAATACAACGAATACACATGAAAAGAAATGGGGTATGAATTCATATTCTCAGTAATTTTTTAACACATTTATAACTAATGACATTTTAGGATTGAGTTATAGAAATCAAAATCGATTTTTAATATAATCCAGAAACCAAAATATTTTTATCATATGAAACATACACATATAATAATCATCAACGTAAAAACACAGTAATAATCACAATCAACATAAATATTATTACTTACAATTTCAATCAAAAGACAATTTAACACACATTGTCAATCAATTCAAACAAACAACTAACACCATCGTAAGTTCATCCAAACTATAACCAAATACATAATGCAAGATTATATTTTTATCATGATGCATGTTCTACAAATTTCATTTTATTGGAGAAAAATCACGGGTGTACTAGCCTTATTGGAAAGAGTCTATCCTGGTCGGCCCAACACAAAATACAGTTCCCGGTGTAAGGGGACTTCACTCAGACTCTAACTGACTTCTACACTCCATCTCCTTAAATGAACATTTACTTGGATAATGACTTGTTTTCTCGCCATATGCAACTAACACATGCTAGCATTGGGGTTGGCACAGGTACATATAATTGAATTAGGCATCCTATATTCTCGCCTCGTGGCATTTTCACCCCAACATTTCTCAAATCATTGCGACTGAGTATTACGTATTATCATTTTCAATGCACAAAACAACTCTTCACAAGGTGTCCTAATGATTTCAACACTTTTCAACTTAGATAACAAGTATTAATAAATTATAATGACACAATATAATATTGTATGAATAGAGAAATACGCGAATAAATAGTGTCGGTGAACAACAACTTTTATTCTTACACAATTTTCATCAAGTTACTAATAATGAACATTTAAATAAGCTCAAAAATAATATAGAACAAGTTTTAAAATTTTAATTCTAACTAGATAGTAAAAATCTGTACTACTTAACAAAATAAAAGTTATGCATTTAACTTAAATAAATTATCAATAGAATCTATTCATCTGGTAGGTTTTGAAGATATACATCTTATTTTTAAATTGGTAGAAAAAATACAATAAAACCCCTACCTCAGTCAAGAGCAAATACTGAAGTTATCTATTTGAAAATTTGAACGGGTAGAATTAAAGATCTCGACGCGTAGATTATTTCACCTAACTGCTCCATCACAAACCGACCGCACTATGGCCACCATTGAACTACTATAAGTGACTCTCTTCTTCTCTCGTTTCGTTCTCTCTCGCTCTCTAGTTTCTCATAAGCTCCATAATGAGCTTAGGTGACTTAAATCACCTCTTTTTATATAATAATAAAATAATATTATAATAGTAATATTTCTAATTTTTTTCATACTATAAATTTTTATTTGCTACATGTTACTATCTAAATCAATCTAATTATACTAATAAATTTTAAATATAATTCTTAGCTTATGGTAATTTTTCTAGTATTTTTGAAAACCTATAACTATTTTTAAGGTATAAATATGTCTTTAAGAGTAATTATTAATTTACTCTGACACTAAGCCTTAAAATTATTTTTAACTAACTTGGAATCTTCTAAGTTCTTGGTTTGTGGTTTGGTGGTATGATGCTTCTTTATTAAACATGGGTAGTGGGGTTCGAATCCCACTTCTCCACTTTCTCAAAACAGGTCTCTGTACTAGCTTATTTTATTACAATTTATTTTCTAAGGCTTAGAAACTGAATTAAATCCAGTTTACATATCAAACTAACTCAAAAAATTCTACAATTTTGATCAAAGCTTAATTATAATATTCTGACACCAAAAACCAAAATACTATAAATTTTACCTACATCTAACTATTTGAAATAATTATTAGCTAATTGTCACTACTTCTGACAAACAACTCTACATTGAATACTATATATTTTCTAAACAAAAAGGCATTGTAAAAGCCATTAGGGAGGATGTTACATTTATCCCCTCCTTTTAAAAATTTTGTCTTCAAAATTTGCATCATTTTGTTATACTCAAATTATCAAATGAAATAATATATCCATAAATTCATACAAAAAATTCACTCTAACAATTACATGTCTCTATACTAGACAATCACCATTATAAACCAATCATATATATCTTCAATTAATCTAAATAATCGACTATTTACATAGTTAATGTATCAATTTTTCCTTTGTTGAAAGTTATACATACTATTTCTTGTTATAAAATTAATGTCTAAACATATCCTCTTTTCTTACTGAAAAAAGATTTACTCTACTACATAAATATGTGCATATTCCCTTATCAGTGAAAAAGTTCACCATAACCTATTAGTTTTATTCTTATGAATCTTATGATATGTGCAAATTAATCCTAAAAAGAGTCTCGTCTATGGGTATATCACCATTGATAACTAAATAAATAACTCATTCTTAATTGTTTTGTAAAATTGGTCACAAAACATGGAATGATACAACCAATAATGATCCTTCCATTATCAATTCTCTTAATACTATTTTTGGAAAAAATATGATTGACACATTATTTCAAATGAAATATAACATGTCTCATACCATGTTATACACCATTGACATATTCAATGTGTCATATACCATGTTGAATAAGAGAATAAATTTTTTTTGGCCAAATGTACCTTTTGGTTCTATATCTCTTATGCGCATTTCATTTCGGTCCTATATCTTTTTTGGGTTACATTTTGATCCTGTATCTCTTATAAATGTTTCTTTTTTGTCCTGTCCGTCACCCTATTACAAGGTAATTTGACTCTGTTCTTATTAGTGTTCATATGTATGTTATGGTTTTTCTGGGTTTGAAGATAAATGACGTAATTTGACTCTGTTCTTATTAGGTCAATTCTATTAATGGGGTGACGGGATTGACAGATTAAACCAAAATGAAACATTTATAAGAGATACAGGACCAAAATATACGCAAAAAAAGATATAGGACCGACATGAAATGTACATATGAGATACAGAATCAAAATGTGCATTTGGCCTAACTTTTTAATAAATATTTTCCTTGAAAGTAAATAACCAGCCAATCTAAATTCATATTAATCAAGATCACAGACATGTATATATAAAACAAATACTACTTGATATAGTTTATAGATTTGTCGTATGATTTTGATTATCATACCACATATATTTGTTGCTAACAAAATATTCATCTATGAAAGTAGAATGAAATATACAACACCTAGGTAAGATGAACATTACATGTTTCTAATAAGAAAATGATCACTCAAGTTAATTATACTACTTTAAAATAAGATCATATACTCAATCAAATTCTAGTATGTTGTGGAATCTTTGTTCACTTCCCAATTATTAAAATTCTTTCAACTAAGTTGGGATACTAACATTTTCTTCCTATGACCACCAATAAAACCATATAATCTTCATCTAGAATTTAAATCTTTTACCCACTTATCACTATTAACCATAATCATTTTTTTTTTAACTCAGCAAATGACCCCAATTTGTTCTATTAGTAATTTTTTTTTCATTTCTAGAGTATAGATGTATCCTAAATGAATACAATGGGAACCCAAATACTTTGGTTCATTGGGTTAAACAAACTTAATACCAAATTGCACTATTTTGACGGTTTATATTAGTTCAGATACATGACTAATCTATTTAACTTACCGAACCAAACACTATAGAGGTTCACAATCAAACCGGCCAAACCAACCGGTTCGGTTCCCTCTTCTAACCCTAAGTATATATATATAACACCTCTGTCTTTCTCTTTCGCTGTCGCTGTCTTCCTCTTTGATCCCTCTGTCTATCATTCACTCTCTTCCATTCTCATCTCTTTTTTAACTTTACCTTGCTCCTATTTCTTCTTTTCTCCATTCAATCACTCATAACACAAGTTTGGTTAACATCACCACTATGCAAAGGCACACAAAAGACAAGCTTGAGATAGTAGTTTCAACGGTGGATCCAAATGCAAAGGAGGTGAAGGTTATTTGATTGTGACAGGTTTGCAATTTTTTGGTGGAATTTCTAGACGGGAATAACGGATTTGTACAATGTCAAGTGGTGGTATGATCATAGTCTTAATCATATCGGCTTTTCTAATTCTAACATTTTTGGGTTTCCTTGTTATTAATCTCCTGGGGAATTTCTTCCTTACATTTTGATTCCTCTTGCTATTTTCCTTCTGTTTGTTGCTTTGTTATGTCATTTCTTTGTCTATGTACGATGAACAAAATCAAAGTAGCAATGGTTTTAATTTTACAAGACCTATTGCTAACAATCTGTCCTTGTCGGTCCAACACAAAACACAACTGTTCCTGCTGTAAGGGGACTTCACTCAGACTCTAACTGATGAATCCCTCTACACTTCATCTCCTCAAATGAACATTTACTTGGATAATGACCTCTTTTCTCACCATGTGTTAAGCCATATGCAACTAACACATGTTAGCCTGGGGTTGGCACATGTACATATCATTTTATTAGGCATCCTATATTCTAGTCTCGTGGCATTTTCACCCCAACATTTCTTAAATCATTGCGACTGAGTATTGCATATTATCATTTTCAGTGCACAAAACAACTCTTCACTAGGCATCCCTAGTGATTTCAACACTTTTCAACTTAGATAATAAGTATTAATAAATTCTAATAACACAATATAATATTATATAAATACTGTATGAATTGTAAAATATGCATCTAAATAGTGAAATACGCATATGAATAGTGTCAGTGAACCACAACTTTTATTCTTACACAAATTTCATCAAGTTACTAATAATGAACATTTAAATAAGGTCATAAATAATATAGAATAAGTTTTAAAATTTAAATTTTAAGTAGATAGTAAAAATCTGTACTACTTAACAAAATAAAACTTATCCATTTAACTTAAATAAATTATCAATAGAATCTATTCAACTAGTAGGTTTTGAAGATATACATCTTATTTCTAAAATAGTAAAAAAAATACAGTAAAACCCCTACCTCAGTCACAAATTGACCGCACTATGGCCACCATCGAACTACCATAAGTGACTCTCTTCCTCTTCTCGGTTTGTTCTCTCTCGCTCTCTAGTTTCTCATAAGCTCAATAATGAGCTTAGGTGACTTAAGTCTCCTCTTTTTATATTATAAAATTATTATATAATAAAATAATATTATAATAGTACTATTTTTATTTTATTTTTTTGTTAGACAATGGCCTCTATGCTCAAGAGGAGAGTGAATTGAGCTTAAAAACTTTTTGTTAAATCCTTTCAAAAATAATAGCAAAGCTTGAACGAATTGTATTTTAGTTGATATATGAGATTAAAAGAGGACAATGTGTCAAACATTTTGCATACATTTCATCAAGAAAATTATTCAATCTCTTTACCTTTATTTTTTGGTGTTCTTGTGGTTGATCGCTTCCTTTTCTCAAAATGTCATTTCTTACGAACACTTGACATTTACTTAGTATTTGCAAGAAGAGGATTTAGAATTTGAGCATGTTGATTCTCCTCACTTTCACAAAACACATTTTCCTTGGTTGTTGCATTTGGAATTGAATTGCGCTTATTCTGACATTGTTGCACAAGCTCAACTTCAATCTCAAGTAAATTCCACATTATTTGTTGAGTTTCTTTATAGTCTTAATGTCCAAAACTAAATTTTAAAATGACCTCATAATAGCATTACACTAAAGAAGATTAGCATCATTGTTAGAGGTGACTGAATTAACGCTAGAGCTAGAATCTTCTTTCAAGCCCCCCTTTACTTTCTCATAAATCATGGATCTTGCCTTTTTAACCACCTTTTCAAGAAGTATTGATCGGGAATTCTCAAAATACTTTTAATGTTGTAGATCCGCAATAAATGACTACAAAGAATACCGATGGAATCAAACTTTTGACAACTACATGTAATCATGGAAGTGGAAGAGTCAAAAGTTACAATGTGCTTCTTTGTTGACATATTATTTAATATGACTTCATGCTTTAACACATTATCACATCCTCCATCTTCTTTAGAAGTGATTTCACCGGTTCCATCAAGATACTCTTTCAAAAAAAGCTTAAAAATCTTATGAGTATATATCATGGACACATGTCGTAAAGTCTCACTGATATTTATAATCCAAGGAGGCTCACTTTGGCTATTTTTGAATTCTTTCCCAACCTCTAGCTTCTGCCACCTCCTTACCATCTTCTCAAATGCAAATAACAAATGTGCGAGACTTGTTGTTTTGCATACAATGTCACCTAAAGCACTATTTGTACTCTCACTCCTTTGAGAGGACTTGATATCAGCAGAAATAACATTTTTGCTAAAAGCAATATTTCACTTGTGACATTTTATACATATTGTTCAACGATGTATGATCATGAAGCTTATTGTTATTCATCATCTCTTCCCAAGTGTTCTTAAATTCTTCTTTTGAATAACAACCTTTCATGCATTTTTGAAATAAGATTTGAAACTTATGGTTAGAATTAAGAGCACCCAAATAAGAAGGAGCATTTTTAGATATATGCCATAAGCACAATCGATGAGAAGTATTTGGCATTACATGTCCAATTCCTTTTGCCATGACTACATCTTGATATGTAAAGATTATTTTTGGTTGTTGGTTCCCCATACTCTCTAAAAACACCATAAACAACCAATTAAAAGAAGTAGTCATTTCATCAAATAGGAAGGCACAACCAAACATAACATTTTGCCAATGATGATTAACAACAACAACAAAAGGGGCACAAATCAAGTTATATTTTTTAGTACGGTAAGCGGTGTCAAAAACCACAACATCCCCAAAACAATCATAATCAACTTTAGATTTTCCATCTCTCTAAGAGACATTGGTGAAACATCAAATCTTGTGCTTGTCTACTTTGCAAGTTATTCACTAATCACTAAGCATCTTGTGTTTCAATCAACTTCGATCTTTCTGTGTAGACGTAGTTTTGCATATCTTTCTTTGTTAAACCAAGTTTATCAAATCCACCAGCCTCTTCTCCCATGTGTGACTTTTATCCCTGAATTTTCCATGGATTTTATGATGCTTCCTTTGACAACTAATACATTTCTCATAGAATGTAACAAATGTCTTTGCTCGGGTTGTACAAACTACAAAGTCATGGTTGTGATATAGTACGAACTTCATGATTTTCTATACTCCTTCCTTTGTAACATTAAATAGCACCATTGCTTCACAACCTATTCTTGAATCCTCTCTTTGATAAGCTACCTCACCTAGAGCTTGATTGTTTTTGAACCCTTGTTTAGAGCAATAAAAATATGTTGAACGTATGTGTTTCTTCTCATGATCATAATACAACTCCTTGCCTTTCCTTACACTAAATCCCATTTTAAAGGAATGGGCTTGATATAAACTATAAGATTCATCTTTGCTATTCACAAGTTGACCAACAAAAATATCTTTTGGTTTATCAATTTCAACATGCTGGGATTCATCGTCCTCCCTGATATCCCTAAAATAGAAAAATTTGGGAAAACTAATATCAAAATGACATTTACAAATGATAATCATATTGTGTATGAGAATAAACAAGTAATGATACAACTAAAGAGATTAACTAATAAAAGTTGCAAATGAATGGGAAAGATAACACACCAATGAAAGAAAGAGAAAGAAGTAAAAATAGGGGCTGAATAATGTAGAAGCTAAAAAGCATATCTCCCTACAAATATGAGCTCATAAGCATTCACTGCCTATAAGTATCAACATCAAATAACCATGGATGAGCAAAGGTGGAAGAAAATGATTTAAAGAACAAAACCCCAGATCCTGAAGTTTTCTTTGCTTCCCCGATACATTGGCGGAACTTGAAAAGTGCAAGGAAGCAGGTCTGTTTTTGGCTTTTGAAAAAAATTAATATTCACTTCAATGATTTTATTATATTTTATTAAATGTTGTAATATGATTGTTGTGTCCACCAGCTCAATTTTTTTTGGACTAGTGTCTAAGCAAGTCTTAGTAGTTGTTTGTTGGAGGAAAGAAAGATCGTGACAACACATGGAGGCACGTGGCTATTCATCAGAGCTGACAACACATATGACACTGTTCACATCAAACATGAGAGTAGTAATCCTTCCTTTTTTTAATAACATAAGCTCTTACATTTAAAACTTTGTGTTTTACATTATAAGTCTTAACACAAAACACCAGTATTTATTAACTTTTTCTTATTTTATCTTTATTTGAATAAATTATTACTAGTAAAGATAATCACCTTTACACTTAAGAGTTAAATTATAAAACAATAAAATTTTCTAATATCAATGTATCAACCATTTTTCTTTTATTGTAGTGTCTAGGTACTTATATTTGAAGGAGCACCATTTTAGTATATTATTATTGCTAACTATTATAATTAAATAGTATGTGTGTTACTTTTTAAATACCTATTCTATTTTTTAGCATCTTCTCTTGATCTTTTCAGTAGTAAATAGTATTTGATTTGTTCAACTTTAAACAAATAAACTTTCCAAATAGTTAAAGTCAACATTTACCCTTTAACCAACAACATATGATAAACATCACATAGGTAGTCGTGTAGCAACTGTGTATAAAAGCTAATGCAAATAAAGATAGAGAATCATAGGACAAAATTTCATAATTTCTTGGACACGGTGAAACCTGAGAGTATCTGTATCATCTACGATAGAAAATGAAACCCTTGATTGGTTCCTCCTTCCTATCGTCACACTCCCTATTCATCCATTTCCCTCCTTTTTTGCCCTTGGTTCCGTGGGTCCCACACACAAGACATGGCAATTGCTGAATACCTCTCTTTTCCCTCCAATTTTTTAAAGCTTTTTTGTACTTTTCTAAGGGTGTGTTTGGCTGTAAAAGAATCGATTGTCTGAAACAATCCATTTTTATTTAGGTATATTTGTTGTGAGAAGCAATTTTTAAGATGATTTTTAGCATTAAGCTTTTCGAAACAATATTCAATTTTTAGCTTTTGAAAAACTTTTTCCTTTGTTAAAAGAAGAATCAAAAGTTTTGTAAGTTGAAAGTCAAACATTCTAACATATGTTAAACTCAAAAATACCCAAACATACCCTAAATTATCTCTCAGTTTTTTTTTTTTGCTTTTTTTCTAAAACTTTTCTCTTATTTTGAAATTTGAAAGTTTTGTACTGCTTAAAATCTTTTGTTCCTCAAAACTAAATACATTCATGTTTCTTTTTTGACACTCTCAAGCCACAATTCACTTCCATTTTCAAAGTTTCTTTTTTTCATAGACCATATCATTCCTCTTTCTTCTTCTCTTCATCTTACTTTCTTTTTCCAACCATATCCCACTTCACTTTCATTTTAATTTTTTTTTGCGAGAGAAACATATTTCCTCTGTTTTGCTCCCCTTTGGCAAGATTTCAGCCATTTCTAACACTTTTGTTTTTAGCTAGGTATGAATCTTTTGTAAAGTTTGGTAGACTTTATCTATTATTTCAACTAAGTGAAGTTTTTTGACTTTGTGTTCTTTCTTCTTTCGAAACTCGGTTCAGCTCGCCTTTGGTTGGATTCCAGTCGTTGCTTGAATCTCCATGTTTTACTAGATAGGACTCTGTTTTAAAGTTTGGTACATCTTCTCTTTTGCTTCATCTTTCTTGAAAAAATTTGACTGTGTGTATGGTTTTCTTCTAAAACAATGTTGAAAATTCAGACTTTGTCTATATTTGTTTATTTTGAATTCGGTCTCTTTTTCCTTGACCCATTTGGGGGGTTCTTTCTCCATCACCATGCAAGCAAAGGTTCTTCCCTTTTCATTTATTCTGTATTCTCTTTTTTTATGCATTTTTTTTTGTTTTCCTTGAACTATTTGTAAATTTTTTGTCCCATTTCACATTATTTCAAAGAATTTATCACTAATTTCACTGTTTTTTTCCTAATGAGTGAATATTGTGACACAACTTTTGTTGATTAAAAGTTGAAAGGGTATAAAAACAAAGACGAAGGGAAACGGAGGAAGTGAGACTATGAAAGGGTGAAGAAGATGTTCCACAAACGTAAACCAAATGTACCTCCTTTTAATGTTATCCCATTTCAAAAAAAAAAATGATCACCATCACACATTTCTTTCTCTTTTAATATTTTATTTCTTTCTTTTTTTATAAATAATGTGTTGGTAGTGTGGGTGAGGCAGGGTACTCTGGACAACTCAATAATTAAAATTTGGCTTTTTCAAACTCTCTCTTCCCCAATTATCTTTTTTTTTGTTTTTGTTCTCCCTCCCACCGTTTCTTTGTGCTCTGTCAATAAATTTTGTGAATAGGAGGATATTTGGTTTATGTTGTTAGTTTGAGAAGGATAAAATTATAATTTTTACTCCTTGTTTGTATCATTTATTGTCTTCTTCCTATCTTCACTTTGTTCCCATTTTTTTTTATTTGTAAGCTTTAATTGTATGGTTTTGAAAGCATTTTCTCTGCTTTTGTAGGGGGCTAGGGGCATTAGCTGCAGGATGTTAGTTTTTCCTCTTTCCTTTGCTTTTGATTTGTTTTGGGTTTTGTTTTCTCTCCCTAATTCTTGCTTCTTCCTTTATATATATATATATATATATATATATATATATATATATATGGATTTTAGATGCCAGTCTTTGAGAAGTTTTGATTCTTGACCCTTCACCTTTGCAAATTTATCATGAGCTTTCCATTCTTTTTATTTTGCCATTTTCCTTTTGCCGTTGGAAATTTCTTTTTCGGAATCACTATTTAATAACCATTATTTGCTCTCTTTTTTGGGGTGCAAAATGTTTGTATTGTGAGTTCAGGGAACACATAAAGAAAAGAGTAGAACTTAAAAATGTTGATATGTTTTTCCTAAGCTTTGGTGATATCATGCAACATAATTTAAAATGTCTATTTGTGATTATTATGGTTTTGTTTGTGTTTCACTTACTAGGCACACGTTGAGTATGTTTTGATTCAACTACAACTCTTTTTCTCTTTTTCTCTCCATTGTTTGGTTATTGTTCATTTGTTTGTTTTCCTGGTCATTATTGATTTCCATGTTACTTTTTTCTCATTTGTTCTCTGGTTGCTAGCATGAAATCTTAGTGAGTTTTTGTTCTTCCCTCTTAATCTCTAACTCATGCATTACAAATGCTAATCTTATTTTTTAATATTTTGTCTTTCGTTTCTTTGATTAGGTTTTCTCAAGTCTAAAAATGTGGAAGGTCATTGCATTTCTTGAGTTTTGGTGCTCATTTATTCAAATTGTCATGACTCATGACTACTGTAGTATTGTGTTAGCATTTTAAGTTAGCATTCAATTTTATTCTAGTTGCACATCATATCTGCATAATATGATTGCCACTATTTGAATTTTAAAACTAACATAACAATGATGTGAGGCTTCAAACTTACAGTAGAACATTGGAAAATTGATTAAAATTTTACTTTGAAACTGCAGGTGAAACTTTAAGCTTACTCGCATGAGTGACTTATGCTTCTATCACATAATCCAGTTTGCCATTGTGAAGAATTAAAACTAATATTTTGGTAACTTGATGGTTCCCAAGATGTGGAAAGGACTCTATGAATTGAATGGTACTAACGAGATTCTTCTGCCTTTCATGTCTTATACAGATATTAATCCATGATGTTTGTGAAGATAAAGTAATTTTTTGTTTTGTTTAAAAAAAAATACCCTTTTTTAATGAGTTTGTTAGCAAGAATATCGCATTTTGTAATAGGTTGTTTAGTTTTTAGTATTCAATTCAATTATATAAGTAAGGCTATATAATCCATTAATTTCTTTGAATTCAATAATTTTCCTTCCAATTATTTCTCTTATTTCATTTTTCCTTTGATTTTTGTTCAAACCTAAACAATTCATATTTATATATAAAAATTAAAAAATATTGGTGGCACTTAAAAGGAAAGTTTTAAAATGATACACAATTGTTCCATTTCATAATAACAATGAGAGTTGTTTCTAAAACATTAATATAACAGGCTGAGAAATCACAAAAATGACAAACTATTGCATTATTTTCAAAAATCAATTATTTTGTCAAAATGAATACTCATTATCATAATACAAGAGTGAATTGTTCTTATTATTGATCACTTAAGATTGTAAATTTAAAAATTAAATTAGCTAATATTTTTTGTTTTTTAATAGATCCTTGTTGTCATATCAATAAAAGTTTTAAATATATAAAGTCAATGAGTATATATATATATATATATATATATATATATATATATTTTGTAATATTTTCAATTGATTGTGAGATAAAATAAAAATTACCTAAGTGTTACTTTGTGAAATTAAATTTAATACTTTAAAAACACGTGTATTGATAAATCACATGATTTATTAAGAAATAGAAAAGAAAGGTGTACTATACTATTTAAAATGTTAGGTAATTAAACCGATAAAGCTTGGCATAGTTAAAGGAGAGTTGACTTTTTTTGTGTACATTAATATTTAAGGTTCTATAATATATATATTATAGAATTTTTCTTTGAATTTATAATTATATTTCGAAATTATTGTTATAAATTGGGTAGATGATTTTGCTTTATCAAATAAGTATATCATGTCCACTTAATGTTAACATGAAAACAAACATTAAAATGTGTTCAAAGTTTTTTTTCTACAATTACATGTTACATTTTCCCTATTACATGGTATTCTAATACTATATGGCATATGCTGCACTTTTTTATATGAGTCTATAAGTACGGGCTTTGGAAGGAAAAAAGTTGCTTAAAAAAAGGTGTGATGTGCATAGACTACATATTAATTAGACAAAAGAGAATATGTGTACTATACATATTGATAACCAAGACTTCTACTATTTGTTTAACACACAAATATACTTCATTTATTTGTATTTAGCTATAATAACATTAACATAACTTACCCTTTTTGTACATCAGTATTACTATGAAGTTAATTGAGACTAATGCTTTTATTAAGCTAGCTTATAATACTATATTGCAGTTATGCTATTTAACATTTTATAAATATTTAATATTTTACCTTTGTAAATAAATATTTTATTGAAATTGCATGGTCAACGTTTATAAGTTAGATTTTTGGCATATTTAATATAGTGAGTTAAATGAAAATTAAAAACAGGATATCTTTTTTCAAACTTAATGTTGGATCAAGTGCTTACCACTAGGTCAAAAGCTATAGCTGATTGTCAGGGCGCAACTCTTTCTACTTAATAGCATAGCAGCCCAAGCGCCATGATTCGATAGTGACTTGCCCACCTAACCTCCGCCACGGGACAATTGATGCAACCCGCAACAATCTCCCCCTCAGCAATTGCCCCGCTCGGTATCGAACTCATGACCTTGGCTCTGACACCAAATGTAGAAGTATGTGTGCTTCAATGTTTAATATATTATATTTTGATGATGACAAATACAAGAGCAATAAGTTATGTGTAGTATGTTTTGATGTTGACAAATGTAAGATTAAATTAGGAATGAACATGCTACTATATGAGTTTAATGGAGTGCATGATTATGTGTTCTATGTTGTGATATACAAGTTGATAATCATGCAATGTGTACATCAATGCTTGATAGACTAACTAGAGTTATATATTTATAAATCAAGCATATTTGATATTGAGTTTGGATGTTTGGACTAACTATGATTTTTTCAAGTGAGAAATATTTGGTAGATAGTCCAAGTATTAAGAGTAAGCAATGATCAAGAAAAATGGAAAAATCAATTATGCTCAACTCAAGAAGGAGAATGACAATGATGGCCAAGCGCTTATGATACTGTGAAAGAGAAACGAACAAGCTTAGATTGCATCAAGAAGCCTAAGGAATTAGTTTGATATATTTCTTTTCTAGGCTATGTAAGTGTAAATTTGAGAAGCCATTACTTGATAGAGCTTGTCATTCACCTTGCATTCATAGCATCATTTTAAACCATAGTCTTCAAAATGTGTTTTTCAAAGAAATTGGTTACAAAGTGTTTTATCATGAGAAAATTGTTTTTCAATTAGATAAGAAGTTGAAAAGTGAGGTTATGTTTAAAAGTACTCAAATATTTGGTTTGAATTTGTTAATAAGCATAAACAAATATATTTTCAACAATAGTCTTATATGGAAGCTGATATATGTTTACCGTTTTAATCATATCATTACATGTATTTTAAATATTGAGCTAAGCCTTATTTCATTTGAAAATAGACTCAATAAGATTTCTAATGACTAGTCTTTTTCTCTAAATGGATCACAAATGAAGAAGTTATGAACTTTTGAATTCAGCCTTTGTTTTTAGGTTTTGAAAAATGACCTTTGTTTACTATTTTGATCATATCGTTCAATTTACTTTGAGTTTCGATCTGAAACTTATTTTATGCGAAAGTAGACTCAAATAGCTTTCTAACAACTAGTCATTCGCTTGAAACGGACAAGAAATGAAGGAGTTATGATTTTTTCAAAGTTAGAGATTGTCGTCAGGAATTTCATATCCGAATACATATTAGAATATTTAAGTGCATATTCAAATACATATTCGAATATGGCTTTTGATATTCGAATATAGCGTTCTAAGCACCAGTAAGTGCATATTCGAATATATATTCGAATATGGGTTTTCATATTCGAATATATCTTTGAAAATGTGAAAAATCTGCTTCCAAGAGTGTCATATTCGAATACATATTCGAATATGGGATTCTATATTCGAATATGGACTGTGCAGAGCTAAAAATAGCTAGTAACGACTAGATTTCAATGAAGGGCTATAAATATGAGTTCTTGTGCCATTCTAAAACAAGAAGCAAGGTTTTCCACTCTAGTATCACACTAGAATCATATTATCTCATTTCTAAGCTTCTTTTAACATGAATCAAATGCTTTAATCTTGGTCTTTCATCTTGAATCATTCTCATCATTCAAAAAGCTTTGTTATTCAAACATGCTCTATCTTGCTAAAGGCTTGCTCAAATCTTTGTGCTTCAAGTTGTAATATCTACTCTTTTGAGAGCTTCACTATTTGTAAAACAATAAAGTGAATTGTGGAGAGAAGGTGAGGTATCCTTCTAGTTGAGTGAAGGTGGGGTATCCTTCAAGGTTGTTTTAGGGTGAGGTATCCCTAGTTGAGGCTCTTGCACATTGGTGGGGTATCCAATGGTGTGGAGTGCTCTTAGTGTGTAATCTTGTTGAAGATTGAATACAAGTATTTCCGCGGTGCTGTTTTGTAGACTGGACGTAGGTCAAAAGGAGGTTTAGTGACCGAACCAGTATAAATCTCTGTGTTTGATTCTCCCTTCCATACTCTTTAAACTTTCATACTTGTTGCTCTATATTTTTGTTGCTCATCTTGCTTCATACTCTAATTCCTCTAATTTCATTATATTTGAGTTGTTTTTGCAAATTGAATTCTTTATAAACTTGTTTCGATGCTTATAACTTTTATTTGCACAAAATTGTTTAGGTTTCTTGAAAGTGTTTTAAAATTTTAAATCACCCAATTCACCCCCCTCATTATAATAGGATCCTTACTATATTTAACTGCTAACAGACCTGATATCATGTTTAGTGTATGTACGTGCGCTAGATATCAGGCATGCTAGCAGTTAAATATAGCAAGGATCCTATCATACCTTGATATTTTGAAACATCAACGGGTTTACCTTTTTCATCTTTGTCAAGATAGCATGAAGTACCCATAGGAGTACTTATTTCTTTAGCATTGTCCATGCCAAATTTCTTGAGCAATTCTTTGCAATATTTTTTTTGTGATACAAACGTTCCTGTTTGTTTAATTTGAAATCCAAGAAAGAATGTAAGTTCTCCCATCATGGACATTTCAAATTCTCCCTGTTGTAACAAACTCCTTACAAAGATTTTCATTAGTAGCACCAAATATTATATCATCAACATAAATTTGTACAAGTAGTATGTCATTATGCCTTTGTTTTATAAATAAGGTGTTATCTACTTTACCTGTTTGAAAGTTATTGTTCAAGAGAAACTTACTTAGTCTTTCGTACCAAGCCCTAGGGGCTTTCTTTAGTCCATATAAGGCTTTCTTGAGTTTGTAAACATGACTTGGAAGTTCAGTGTTTTCAAACCCAGGAGGTTGTTCAACATAAACTTCTTCTTGTATATAGCCGTTCAAGAAAGAACTTTTGACATCCATTTAATAAAGTTTAAAATCCATGATACAAGCAAAAGCAAGTAGGAGTCTAATGGCTTCAAGCCTAGCTACGGGAGCATTTGTTTCTTCATAATCTATGCCTTCCTCTTGATTATATCCTCTGGCTACTAGTCTAGCTTTGTTTCTAGTTATTATGCTAGTTTCATCTATTTTGTTCCTAAAGACCAACTTAGTACCTATTATTGGATGGTCATTAGGCCTTGGGACTAGATCCCAAACTTGATTTCTTTCAAATTGGTTTAGTTCTTCTTGCATAGCTATCCCCCAATGTTCATTGCTAATTCATTCATCTATGGTCTTAGGTTCAATTTGAGACACAAAGGCCATAAAGTTACATGCATTATTAAGAGAGTGTCTAGTGGTTACCCCCTTTGAAATATCACCAATAATGTTATCAATTGGATAATGTTTTGAAGGTCTCCATTCTTTGGGGAGTTCATTTTGTGTCTCAGTTGGTATGTGAGTTGGAATTTCTGGCATATTCTTCTCATTTTCTTCTATTCTTCTTTCTTCATGAATACTTATGTCTTCAAGAGTTCCTGCAAATCATCAACCTTTCTTTCCAAGCTTTTGGGGTTAGATTCATCAAAAGTAACATGAACGGATTCTTCAATAATCATTGTTCTTTTATTATAATGTGTGTATGCTTTACTAGTTGAGGAGTATCCTAAGAATATACCCTCATCAGCTTTGGCATCAAATTTGCCCAGGTTTTCTTTCCCATTATTAAGCACAAAGCATTTGCATCCAAAAATATGAAAATAAGATATGTTGGGCTTTCTACCCTTTAAAAGTTCATAAGGAGTTTTCTTTAAAATAGGTCGAATGAGAACTCGGTTCATAACATGACATGCGGTACTTACTGCATCGGCCCAAAAATATTTTGGAAGATCCATGTCATTGAGTATTGTTCTAGCCAACTCAACAAGTGAGCGATTTTTCCTCTCCACAACACCATTTTGATGTGGGGTCCTTGGAGACAAGAAATTATGCTCAATGCCATGTTTATCACAAAAATTTTCAAAATTGATATTCTCAAATTCCTTTCCGTGATCACTGCGTATGCATGCAATTTTCAAATACTTTTGGTTTTGAATAATTTTTGCTAGTCTCTTAAAAGCGTTAAAGGCTTGATTTTTGTGAGATAAAAAGAGAGTTCACGTATATCTGAAAAAATCATCAACAATTACTAGTCCATAGTAATTTCTCCCTAAACTCATAGTCCTTGAGGGACCAAACAAGTCCATGTGCAATAGTTGCAAGGGTCTAGAGGTTGAAACAATATTTTTAGGTTGAAAAGAGATTTTTGTTTGCTTACCCTTTTGACAAGCATCACATAATCTATCTTTTTCAAAACAAATTTTAGGTAAACCAATAACTAATTCTTTTGAAATTAATTTATTTAAATGATCCATATGAATGTGTGCAATCCTTTTGTGCCATAGCCAAGATTCTTCTTCTTTAGTTATAAAACATTGTGCATCATTTGAGGATATATCATCTAAACTAATCATATAAACATTGTTAATTCTATGACCCATAAATTTAATGGAGTTACTCTCTTTACTAATAATAGAGCATGAATAGGAATTAAAAATAACCTCATTTTCTTTATCACATAATTGACTAATACTTAACAAATTATGTTTTAATCCCTCAACATAAAGAACATTATCAATGGAAGTTGAAGGAGTCTTACCAACTTTACCTGTATCTAGGATTTTTCCTTTGTTGTTGTCACCATATGTAACATATCCTCCATTCTTAGGTGTGAAGGATGAGAATTTTGATTTGTCTCCTGTCATATGCTTGGAGCATCCACTATCAAGATACCATTTGGATTCTTTTACCACCAAGCATACCTACAAAAACATTTTAATTTCGTCTCTTAGGTACCCATGGTTTCTTGGGTCCTTGAGGGTTAGTTTTTCCAAGGGTGCCTTTGAGAATCCATACTTTCTTTTCATGTGGCACACCAATTTTTCTTGCATTGCATGTAGTAGCACTATGACCTTTTAACCCACAATAATATCAAGTTATGAATGGACTAGAGGAGGTTTTTGAAGAGACAAAGAAATTTTTATAGAGCTTTTGATGATTGGTGGGATTATATCCTAAACAGCCTTTTTGAAATGACATCCTTGCTTACCAAGCAAGATGTTTAGGTTGTCTCTACCCATTGTAAATTTTGCAAGCACATTATTTAAATCCTCGATTTCTTTTATGTGTAAATCACAAGAGGTGCATGTTTGTGATTTGCAAGCATTTTCAATTTTTGTTAAAGGATCTTTACCTTTGGCAATCATATTCTTCACCTTATCAATTTCTTTCAAATGAATATCACATGAAGTACAAATGGGTGATTTGTTCATTTGACAAGATTTACATTCATATTGAAAACTACCAAAAGGAATTTGAACTTGTCTCATTTTAATAATATCACGACTAAGAATGTCTATTTTGTCATTTAGGATGCCTTTTTCTTTCTTGGTTTTAGCAAGTTCTTTAGTAATGATCATAGATTTTTCATGTAACTCATTATAAGCATCTTGCAATTAATCAAATCTATAGTTAGATTGTTCAGAATCTTTTACCTTATCTTCATCAAGAAGATCATCTTCATCATGGTTGACCATGAGGCATAGGTTTGCTATCTCGCTCTCCGATTCATCAGATGACTCTGTGTCATTACCATCCCAGGCTATGTACGCTCTTCTACTTTTATTTCCTTTGGCGAATCTTTTCTCCTGTGTTTCATTCTTACTTTTATTCATGGGACATTCCATCTTCATATGTTCGGTTTTTCCACACTCATAACAAGTTGGACCTTGATTTGACCCTTCTCCTTTGTTGAATATTTTCCTTGATGTGAAATTTGATGGTCTTCTTGATGATTCTCTTTTCTTCAAGAATTTGTTAAATATTTTGGCGAAGAGAACCACGGTCTCATCATCCATGTTGGTTGGGTCAAAGTTGCTTTCTTCTTCTTTTATCTCTTGAGGTGGAGGTGTGGTTGCTTTCAGAGTGATGCCTTTCTTTTTCTTGTCAACTCCTTCAAGTTGATCCAAATGACTCAACTCAAGCTCATGCTCTTCTAGCTTACCAAACAAGGTTCCTAATCACATTGTGCGTGGATCCCTTGTTTTGCCAATGGCAGTAACCTTCGGTTGCCAATCCCTGCTAAGACATCTTAAAACTTTGTTAATAAGGTCTTCATTAGAATAATCTTTTCCTGGAGCAAGTAGTTGATTTATAAGATATGTAAAACGTTTTTGCATATCTTGAATGTTTTCTCCTGGATTCATTTGAAACATTTCAAATTCTCTAGTCAATGCATTTATTTTTGATCTCTTTACCTCATCAGTTCCTTCATGTGTTACTTTTATCACATCCCACATTTCTTTAGCAGTTTTGCAATTTGAAATTCTAGGAAATTCATCATTACCTAATGCAGAGATAATTATGGTTTTGGCTCTTAGACCAAATTGAGCAAGTCTCTTTTCTTCGAGAGACCACTCTTTTCTAGGCTTCTCTACTACCTTACCATCAACAGTGTACATAGTAATATATGGTCCTTCCTCTATTGCATCCCATACAGCAACATCAATACCTTCTACCCAAGCCTGCATTTTTATTTTCCAAAAGGAGTAGTTGTCTCCATTAAAGAATGGAGGTCTGTTGGTGGAGGCACCTTCCTGGATAGAAATATTTTGAAAAGAGGCCATTTCCTTGAAGCTGTGAAGCTCTATAAACAAGGACCGAACTCTGATACCACTTGTTAGACAAGTGGCCTCTATGCTCAAGAGGGGGGGGGGTGAATTGAGCTTAAAAGATTTTTCGTAAATTCGTTTAAAATTATAACAAAACTTGAACAAGGTATATATTAGTTGACGTATAGAATTAAAATATAATAAAAGACAAAAATGAAGATCAAACAAACTAAACAGATATGAGTTTTAGGGATAGAGAGAATAGCACCGAGTTTTATACTGGTTCAGTCACACACCACTTGTGACCTACGTCCAGTCTACGAATCTCTGCCACGCGAGAATTCTTGTATTGCTTTAAACAATTTACACACTAAGAGCACCTTTCTCAATTGGATACTCCACCAATTTCAAAGGCCTCAATCTAGGGATACCTCACCCCAAGAACAACCTTGAAGGATACCCCACCTTCAAACAACCTTGAAGGATACCTCACCTTCAAACAACTAGAAGGATACCTCACCTTCTCTACACTTTTAAAAATAAGCTCACCACAATTAAACTCTCAAAAGAGTAAATAATACAACTTGAAGCTCTAATATATTTGATTTAAGGCTCTTTGTTTAATGAAAGAAACAGAATAGGGAAAAACAAAGCAAGCCTTAGGCAATAACACAAGACCCTTGATTCAAAGAGATTGATGATAGAAAGTAATTTTTCAATTCAATGTTAAGCTTGCAAGGGTTTGTAATATTTTAAGTCAGAAGCCCCTTTTATAGATAGCAGAAACAGCAGATAAATCTGCGCATATTTCATTTAGATATTCGAATATGCTATTCGAATATGACACTTTCATATTCGAATATGGCACTTTCATATTCGAATATGTCACTTTCATATTCGAATATGTCACTTTCATATTCGAATATGTATTCGCATATTCGAATATAGTGTTTCTGCATTTAAAATTTGATTTCTGTAGGCTTTATATTCGAATATATATTCGAATATGGATGTTCCATATTCGAATATGTATTCGAATATAATAGTTTTGTAGGGTGAAAAGGCCTAGGTACCTTGTTATATTCGAATATGTATTCGAATATGGCAACCCATATTCGAATATATATTCGAATACACAGTTTCTGGAAAATGATCAGGCCAAGGCAATATGTCATATTCAAATATGTATTTGAATATGGCAAGCCATATTCGAATATATTGCTCCGAAAATTCAAATTTTATTTCTAGAACCTTGATATTCGAATATATACCCAATTTAGATTTTTTTCAAGTAAAATCAATTTTTATATATTTTCTTTGAAATTCTCTAGGAGGGTTTTTTCTTTGAAAAATGTTTTTATCTTAACTCTTAATATTTTTCTAAAACCCTTTTTAAAAAAATGTTTGTTTCAATATCAAAGAGCCTTAATCAAACTTACATTTTATAATTTAAAAAAAAAAACCTATATACCCTTTGTTGTTGCGGATCTGTTTACTGTGCTTGTTCGCTTGATTTATCCTTTTGATTCTTGGTTTGTTGTGGAATCATCGAAACTCCGAACTTGGAGCATTTGCATTTACATACTCCCCCTTTTTTATGATGACAAACAACAAACGAATCAGATCACTTATTGCGTGCAATATTCTGAGACTCCCCCTTACTTACAAAGTTCGACTCCTTCCCCCCCCCCCTTTGAAATGCTGAGAAAAGGAACAAGGTTGGCTGATTCAAGCCAAGCGACAAAAGCAAAGCCTTGAGAACGAAACCAAGACATGTTAACCCATCGTGGGTCAACAATTTTCCTGTTAGAAAACCCAGACTAGAATTTTGTAATTTGAGCGGTAGTGGAGAACCATCTCTGGAAGTTAGGAGTGAAACCAGTCGTAGTGAGAGGAATGGAGGAGGAGGAGGATCCACTGTGTGGCCCACGTGGTATTGAAGGTGGCTTGTTGACAGCGGTGAGTTTGAAATGCGGTCGTTTGTGGGTTGGTGATGGTGGAGAATTAGCAGCAGGAGGAGAGGATGGTGGTGAGGAGGCCATTAGGTGATTTTGGAGAGAGAGATGAAGGTAATTGATGGATTTGTGTTGAAGAGAAGTATGTTTAAACAAGAGACGAAAGAGAGAGATAATTAGTGAGATTGTGGGAGTTAAAAAGTTTGTCCTTTTATATGCGCAAGGATGCCCATATTCGAATATATATTCGAATATTGGGTGCAATATTCAAATATGTATTCGAATATTTGATGGAATATTCGAATATAGATAAAGTGATATTCGAATATTTGATTTAAATATTCGAATATCTATTCAAATATAAATATGCTGGAGGAGCATATTCGAATACATGAAATCTAGCACTTAATGGGATATGTTGAAAACATTTAAAATTATTTTGTATTCAAATATATATTCGAATATAAGACCACAGAAGGGTCATATTCAAATATAATATTTGAATATTGAAGGAAAAACCATAGTTTTTGTTTTAAGATTGAGATCCTGATTTCTTTTGCTTTGATTTTTCCAATGAGACCTGCAAAACAAAAAGAAAAGGCTCTGACGCCCAAGTCAGTGAAGGATCAATAAGTAAATATAAAGTATTTTAAACAACACAATGTTGATCAAGTATTCCTAGCTCTCTTCTTATAAAATAAAAATTTTCTGTTGGAAGAGGTTTGGTGAAAATATCAGCTAGCTATTTAGATGTATCAATGAACTCAAGCACACAGTCACCTTTTTGAACATGATCTCTAATAAAGTGATGTCTAATTTCAATATGTTTGGTTGTTGAGTGCATGATAGGGTTTTTCGTGAGATTTATGGCACTAGTGTTGTCACACTTTAGTGGAATATGATGCAAATTAATACCATAGTCCTCGAGTTGTTGTTTTAACCAGAGTATTTGTGCACAACAACTTTCTGCCACAACATACTCAGCTTTGGTAGTGGATAACGCCACACTAACTTGTTTCTTACTGTGCCATGAAATTAATGAATTTTGAAGAAGGTGACATGTGCCGCTAGTGCTTTTTCTATCCAACTTACATCCAGCAAAATTAGAATCAGAATATCCGAGTAATGAGCAGGATGCACCTTTGGGATACCATAAGCCCATGTTACAAGTGCCAATCAAATATCTCATAATTCTTTTTACAGCACTGAGATGTGACTCTTTAGGTAAATTAGATGATTTTGGAGAGAGAGATGAAGGAAATTTTGGAGAGGATGGTGGTGAGGAGGCCATTAGGTGATTTTGGAGAGAGAGATGAAGGTAATTGATGGATTTGTGTTTAAGAGAAGTATGTTTAAACAAGAGATGAAAGAGAGAGATAATTAGTGAGATTGTGGGAGTTAAAAAGTTTGTCCTTTTATATGCGCATGGATATCCATATTCGAATATATATTCGAATATTGGGTGCAATATTAGAATATGTATGTACTTGAATATGCACTTAAATATTCGAATATGTATTCAGATATGAAATTCCTGACGACAATCTCTAACTTTGAAAAATCATAACTCCTTCATTTCTTGTCCGAGAAATGAAGGAGTTATGATTTTTCAAAGTTAGAAATTGTCGTCAGGAAGTTCATATCCGAATACATATTATTGTAGTATCAAGAATCACTTCATATGAGACTAAATATATAAAGAATTAAGATATAGCTCCCCCTAAAGCTATGCACATTATCAAAATATATATATAATGCATTATTAATCATGTAGTTGGACACATATATAAGGCACAAATAATCAAAGAGCGTTTAGCTCACCCTTATTGAAATGAAAGTTAACTAAAGTAAATAATGTGTACTACAAACATATAAGCACATTTTCCAAAGGTAGATCAAGACAAAAAAATATGTTTCTAGCAATCCACTAAGCAAAAATCATTTTGAATTTTCTCCCCCTTTCAAATATAAATTTTCAAAGATACACAATTTCAAACTAATAGCCTCAAGGGAATAAGATGATGAAATTTAATTAGGAACTTTGTCATGTTTGGCATACATTCATATAATGAGATATCAAATAGCATCAACAAGCATATAACAATCCTAATCGTATGACACCATAGAGATTTTAGGGATTGAGATACTTATTGAATTCCATAGTGTGAGATGTTCCTTATTTGACATCATCCTTTGTGCTTGAACTTTCTTCTTTGGAACTTCTCATTCATTTGTAGCACATGAAGAAAGTCTTATTTTCTCCACAATTTTTCTTGTATCCTGGTTTGCTTGTACATGAGAATTGATCACTATCTTTGAGATGCACTTGAGAAGCAAAGCTAACTTTAAAGTTCTTCAAATCAAAGATTAGCATAAAGTATAAAGTAATGCACATTTACAAGCATACCTTTGGTTGATAGAAAATTTAACAATGACAGCCATAGGCTATATCATTTGACCAAAGAAGTATATTTACACTTGAATATTAAGCATAGTATGGGCATTGTTAGAGCAATATTCAAGATTAGTGAAAAGAATTGCATTATCATCATCAAAACATGGATAAGCATTTCTTTTTAGCAAAAATAATCATGTTAGGCATGTTATATCGAGTAAACAAATTATGGCACATGCTTATTAAAAGATAGAGTTTCATTTCATAAGCCAAGATCAATTTAAGTAAAACATGAATCATTTCATGATATTCACTAACATATTGAATATTGCAGATCTAATGTAAAGTTTCAAAATAATCATGTCTCTCTCTCTTTTTTAAGGTATGCACATACAAATATATTAAGCACAAAATATGCACCTCAAGTCATGTTATTTCAAAGAACATTCTTATTTATCTAGCTTGCTAAAAGGATAGGCATTTAAAGGCACATTTCTAATGAAGCACAAACCTAGGATAAATGAAGATGTCAAGCTAGTTTCAAAATATTCCAAAATCATCAAACAAGTCACACTTAAATGATAGTAAGGGATAAGAATTGATATCACCAAAATGTAATTCTATGAGTCACTCCAACTTCCTTCTCCTTAACCTTTTTGAGAACTTGAGAATTTGGAGTAAGTTTCAATGTCATACACTCACTTCACTTTCTTACTCAACTTGAATCCTTTAAAGATATGATAACCTCAAGTCAAATTGGTGTTTAATTTCAATTTGTATGCTCACTTGAGGTAAGTTTTACCCTACAATACAATCAAAAGAACTTTGGGTATCCTTTAAGTTTGGATCCCTTATGGTTAGTCATTGATCACCAATTTATCATGCTTCAATAAAGACCAATGTCATGATGAGAAAATTAAGCATAATAAATTAAGGAATTACATTAAGTACAAAGCCTATTGTATCCTATCTTTCAACAAATTGAAAATTATAGCAAGGATACTAATGAGCAAGGAAATCACATTATCAACCTATATGTAATCATGTGTCATACATAATTTTCAAATTTTATCACATACACATGATTTGATATCATTACCTAAGGCCTACAAGGAATATACCTCAAATTCATTGTATTTATAAATGAATGTGCGAGGTAAAAACATTTGATACCTTAGCCTTGGTAAGAAAGGGAACACTTCTTCTCACCCATTGCTTTTCTTGTTGAGTTTTGAACTTTTGAAGTTCTCCATTATGGATTTGAGAAGATTCGGTTGGAATCTCTTCCTTTCTTTGGCATAGACTCTTACCATCAAGCCTTGGAAGAATTCTCTCTGATGATCTCCCATTAGCTAGACTAATTTGTCCTTCTTTTTGAGAAATTTTCTGCATAGAAGAATTAATAGGACATTTCGGTACCCATTTCATCTTGGGTCCTTGGGGATTAGAATTAGAGACTTTAATATATTTAGGAACCCATACAAATTTATTTCTCATACAAGGTTTTCTTCTAAATTTACACAAATGAGACATATGTCCTAAACATCAACAATAATTGCAAACAATAGATTTAGAAGATGTTTTTGTCTTTTGTGAATTATTGCTCAAAATCTCGGCTTTATCATAATCCAAAACTTTTCTTGGCTTTTCATGCAAACACTCATTGTTTTTCTTTTCCTTTTCAACTATGTACTTTGAGCAAGCATAATAATTTGATTTAGGGAGTTGAATTGATACTTCATCAATGAGATTCAAGATCAATGGATGTTTCATAAATAGACGAGGTTTCACATTTCAAGCATATTTCCTCTTCATCAAAATAAGCATTCTTCAATGATTGAATTTGATTTTCAATGAAAGAAATATTCTGCAAACAAGCCAAACTTTTCTCTTTTGAGTTGAACAAATCATCACACAATTCAACATAAGCACATTGTAACTCATCAAAGGAAGGACTATATGTAAGTTTAGCATTATTTACCTCAAATTCCTTTTGAGCCATTGTGGTGCTTGTTTGAACTTGTTGCAAGATTTTCTCTTCCTTGAAATTATTTTGCTCCTCAATCATTTCCATGAAAGCATCAAGACTTTGCTCCTCATCATTTTGCTTTTTCTCATCCTCAAATTGAATTTCACCACTATCAAGAGGCATTGAACTCATTTCACAAACTTGAACATCTTTTTGGGGACTATAAGCTTCCTTCAATGAATTTTGCTCTTCACTTTCTACTTTATGCACAAACTTATTATTAGGAAGATAAATGGCATTAAGGGCATTCCAAATATCCTTAGCACAAGAGCAATTTTTAATTATATCATAAACATCATCATTCAAGTTATTTCTCAACATTTACATTGCTCTAATATTCAAGGAAAAACAATTTTTATCATAAGAACTCATAGATTGCTTTGGTTTACAAGAAAATCCATCAAGTATAATATCCCACAAATCAAAATCAATGGATTGAATATACACTCCATTAAAGTTTTCCAATAAAGAAAATGTACACCATCAAAGAATAATGGTTTATCAATTTCTAAACCTTCCATTTTCAAATATATCACAATGGTTGCTCAAAACAAGGATCTTTCACTCTAAGCGGTTAAGCTTCTACCAGAGTATGAAGCTCTGATACCACTTGTTGGATCGAGCGCTTACCACTAGGCCAAAAGCTATAGCTGATAGTCAGGGCGCAACTCTTTCTACTTAATAGCATAGCAGCCCAAGCGCCATGATTCGATAATAACTTGGCCCACCTAGCCTCCGTAACGGGACAATTGATGCAACCCGCAACAATTCTTAACATAAGACGTCTCCTCAACAACACCACATTTGACCCGTGCGAATGCATGGGTCATGTGCTAGTTCTCTAATAAAACAATACTACTATATTTAATTAAACAAAGATTATTATATGTTTTTCTTTTTTCTTATCTTCTAGAGAAAAAAAACCTTCAGACTTGTGAAAGCTGACACAAGAAAAAAGGATTCCATTTCAAATATATATATAATTAAAGAGAAAGCATAAGCCACGGTTATCATATGCACTTTGTTAAAAAAGGAAAAGGAAGGAGACTGTGCTAAAAGAAAACATAGCGCCTTTGTTAATCTAGTTCCTTGGCAATTACTCTGGAATTTAGCCCAATATCCTTTAAGGCTTGTTCATTTTAATTACAACACTATTCATTTGTTATTGTTTTGTTTATTGTTATTTTCTCTAGCTTAGCTTAGGCATAGTGTTTGTTTATGATGGAAGTGAAAGTTTTCTACTATCATTGAATTTTAAAGGCTAACTAGAATCAATCAAAGGTTGTATTATCAGATAAAGACAAAATATATTTTATTATATAATTAAAAAATAGAAGAAATGGAGAAAAGAAAAGTAGTCAACAGAATGTGTGGATGAGAGGTCACAATGTGCGAGAAGTAATGAAAAGTACTTATCATGAGTGTGCTACAAGCGAGGACAAATAAATCACGCTCAGCTCGCCGCACGCAACATTAGTGGAAAGCACTAAGGCATGAGTACGCTAAAGCATGAGCAAACTGCACAAGAGAGTTGGTGAATGACACTAGGACATGAGTATCCTAAGACATGAACACACTATGAGCTGCAGATCACAATACCGAAAGACGGTGGACATGAACTAGCCATGCATGTAACATCCCCCAACTAGCTAGTGATAATGTTTAAGATTGTTTAATTGTAGTATATGTTGAATCCAAGTACCAAGTACCAACCATTAAGAGTTAATAGAGTAAAAGGGCTAAAAAGAAAGGGAAGGACTTACTTGCTATTTTCCAAAATTGTTAAGTAGTCCCTCCTTTACTAGTTAAGAGAAAAAAAGTTTACAAGTTACTCACTGTCCTCTTCACCCTTTCATGTGCCCCAAGCCCGTTCTCATACTAAACTTAATCTTCTCCAACTTCTCTCTAAAATAGGCTCCTTCAATTTCTAGTCCCATGGCTCGCACGTGGGTTCCTTAGTGCTTCTAAGCCCAATTCCTCTCCAATTCAAACTTTGGGTAAGTAAACTCCTCATTTTCCTCTCTATTCATGAGTTCCCTTCCATTTTTTTTATTAGGGTTTGTGTGGTTGAATTGAATTTAGGGACACAACAATCTAAAGACCAAGCCAAGGGGAAAGGCAAGGAGGTTTTGGACTTGGGTGCTATACCCTAGAGGTTGGAGGCATCAAGCTTAAAGACAAAGGGAAGTTTCCCCAATTAGGATTGCCAGATAGTGGAAGACTAGATAATGTTAACATTTGGGACCTTTATTGAGGAATTGGTTGTGTAATATTATTAAATCCCTTTGTGCTTGTTCAATTGATGAACTATGAGGTTTGGGTCAAATGCATGTGAACTTTTGCTTGATGAGCTAGGCTTGCATGTGTGGATTATAATGAGATAGTGTGGAATTGCATATTTTTTATGTTATGAAATTGTTTGATTTTTTTGGTGGTAGTAGACATTTGGAACAGGGGGATTGGTGTTAGAGAGATCCAAAAGTGGGTTTGAGAGGTGAACCAAAAGGGGAAAAACAGATTTCTGGGTCACGATGTTTTCGTTGCAACAAATGTGTTCTGCTACAGCAAAAAGGCCCAAGTTCGGATGTAAAAACTAGACTAGTTTCACTCCAACGAAAATTTTATTTTCGTCGCAGCAAAACTCCCTCGCTACAGTGAAAAGCCTTCAGGGCGAATGGCCAATTTTGAGGCTCTTTGGCTAAAGCGAAAATGGGTTCGCTACAGCGAAAGTCCCAAAATCTTGTTGCCCAACTCCAATCAATTAGGGAACTCTAATACCTATATAATTACATTCAATAAGGGCATTGTACATGAATAACTAATGAAGGCTTGAAAACTAATTGACATTGCAAGGGGATTGGCATTGACCTTGCAACATTGGAGGGATTTGAGTTATATTTTTCATGATTAAATGATTGCTTAACATGGACATGGTATTGAATTGTCACATTCCATTCATGACTAAAGCGATTGCATATACACCTTAGGGTCTAAGATCGGGCAGGTTGAGGGTTCAAGGATGGACGCTTCCTTGGACGTTGGACATCTCCAAAGAGGGTGCGGACTGCCGGCACAAAACTGATTAAAAGAAACATGTATAGTATATGTTTGCTTAAGTTCTTAGTTATGAATGATTGATTGTGATGAAACTTGATGTTTTATTGATGTTGTTTGTGTTAGACCTAGGAGGGGATGGTTTTGTAACTTTGTGCCTACAACACTGTGAAAATGCTTTATTAAATTGGGGGTTACTGAGATATATGTGAATCCATATATCTCACGGTTAGAGTATTGCAGGTAGATCCAAAGCCGAAGATGCGGGAGCCCAGATAAGAGGAATTATGTTTACACGTTTTTTCTTGTTCTCTTTTTATAAAGCTTTGTTGTTATATATGATGATGAAGCTCTTTCTCTGATGTCATTTGGACTCACATTTTGAGACTTTTGTATCAAGTTTATGTATAACTATCACTAGGATGAACATATAATTGTCTAAGTAGGTTATTAAACAGGATAGTTCTATGAAGTAATGTAAAATTGTACAAGGCCTCCTGTGCACATGAATAGTATGTATGTTTTTTTTCATGATAGTATATGGCCATTTTATCAAAGCGGTTCAACCAATTTGAACTATGAGAGTTATAGTAGATTAATTGGCTGATTGTCTTGAGTCTTATTCCGCTTCTCGATAAACTTATACTTTGAACTACAAAGCCACTAATATTTAGACTGATCAACTCAATACTGTGTATTTTTATGCATGAGTTATGCCACACAGGAGGCTGGGGAGACCGCCGAAGGCGAACCAAATGGGCTAAGGACAGAAACTCGAGGCCCCAATTCCCTAAGGGCCAACAAAAATATACACCTTTGATGCAAAAAATGGCCCAGGCTATGACGAGAATGATGGAGGCTCAAGCTCGAGATGATCACTACCAAAATTTCAAGACTCATGACCCATAGACATTCCCGAGATATCCCAATCCAATGGTCGCGAAAAGGTGGCTCCAACACATGGAGCGCATCTTTAGGGTCATGAGGTGCACGGACCCTTAGAAAGTTGATTTGGCTGCATACAAGTTTCATGGAGAATCGGAGCATTGGTGGCATGAATACCGACAACATATATAGGAAATTCAAACACCAATCACATGGGAGCACTTCCAGGGTACATTTCTAGATAACTACTTCCCATCCAACCTCAAAGACCAAAAGAAGATAGAGTTATTAGAGCCCAAACAAGGGGAGATGACTATAGGCCAATACGTGGCAAAGTTTGAGGAATTGGCCCGATACTCCAACAACCTGAGAAACCAACCTGATGAGGCTTGGAAGTCCAAGAGGTTTGAACAAGGGTTGAAGCCAAAAATTCGAAACCAAGTGGTGACTCAGGAGATTTGACATTATCAAACTCTTATATGCAAATGTCAATTGGCCGAGCAATCCCTTGGTCACATTAAAGAAAGTAAGCAAGCGGGATGGAAGCGGAAACAAGAGGGGTCCAACTCCCAAGGGGTAAGGCAAAAGGGAAAAGACACCAAAGAGAAAAAAGTGACCAAAGCCCCATCTAGACCTGCTCCACTATGCAAGATTTGTGAGAAGTACCATCATGGGAAGTGTTTGAAAGATTCTAGAACATGCTACTACTGCAAGATGAAGGGTCATGTGGCTTATCAATGCCAGGTTAGGAAAAGTAAGGGTGTCACCGAGTCATAGCCACCGACATAGGGAACGGTCTAAACCTTAAGCGGTAAGAAGGCCAGCGAGTCCGACTGCCTGATCCAAGGTGAGTGTTTGATAAACAATGACTTTGTAATTTTATTGTTTGATTTGGGGGCTACCCACTCTTTTATCTCCTATGATTGTGTAAATCGATTAAACCTTCCCATTTGTAAAATTCCTTTTGAATTGGTTGTTTCCACCCCTACTAAGGGTAAGGTGTCTACCTCATCCATATGTACTCCATGTTTCTTAGTCTATCAATGTAGAACTTTATGTGTATATTTTTTCTATTTGCCTCTGAGTAACATTGATGTAATCTTAGGTATGGATTGGATGTATTTTATAATGCCATTCTTAACTGTTCAAATAAGACTGTGTTTATTCATCCAACTGATGAATGTATCTCATGTTCTCATTCTTTCCTTTTTGATTGTGTTCAATCCCCATCGATGAATAATATTCAAGGGTACATACTTCACTCTCTAATAGAAATGAGATCTAATCTAAGAATAGAGTTCTATGGGGTGTTTCCCGATGACATATACACCCTACCACCAGAAAGGGAAGTAGAGTTCTCTATAGAGTTAATTCCCCGATACATGATCGGTGTCTAAAGCCCCATATAGGGTGTCCCCCTTAGAATTAGTCAAGATGAAAAAGAAAATAGAAGGTCTTTTAGAGAAACGGTTCATTAGCAAAAGTGTGTCCCCATGGGGGGCTCCTATTTTGTCAGTCAAAAAGAAGGATTGGAGTCTCAGGTTGAGTGTTGACTATCGGCAATTGAACAAGTTGACTGTGGAAAATAAATACCCGCTTCCCCAGATAGATGGTTTGTTGGATCAATTGGGGGAAACTTCAGTCTTCTCTAAGATAGACTTGAGGTCAGGGTACCATCAAATTAGGATTAAGCAAGATGATGTCTTAAAAATCACTTTTCGAACAAGGTACGGACACTATGAATACCTAGTTTTACCTTTTGGGTTGACAAATGCTCCGATAGTTTTTATGGAATATATGAATTGGATATTTAGACCGTACCTTGACAGATTTGTGGTAGTATTCATAGATGACATTTTGATCTATTCCAAAACTCTGGAAGAACATGAAGAGCACTTGAGAATTGTATTACAAACTCTCAAAGAAAAGTAATTGTTTGCAAGATTCGACAAGTGTAAGTTTTGGTTAGGAGAGGTTCAGTTCCCAAGATATGTAGTGAACAAAGATAGCATATCAATAGATCCTAGCAAGGTTGAGGCGGTGACTAAGTGGGAACCTCCCACAACTGTTATCGAGATCCAGAGTATCCTAGGATTAGTTGGGTACTATCTGAGGTTCATCAAAGGTTTTTCCCAATTGGCCCTTCCGCTAACCAAGTTAACTAAAAAAGAGGTGCCTTTTGTGTGGGATGAGAAGTGTGAAGAAAGTTTCTGGGTACTTAAGGAAAGGTTGACAACTACCCTAGTGTTAGTCATCCCGAATGTGTCTAAAGACTTTCAAGTGTATTGTGATGCCTCTAAATTGGGATTTGGATGTGTTAATGCAAATTAGACGTGTAGTGGCTTACGCCTCTAGACAATTAAGTCCCCATGAGGGAAATTACCCCACCCATGACCTTGAGAACGCCGCGATCATTTTCACGTTAAAAAATATGGAGGCATTACCTTTATGGAGTTAAGTTTGAAGTCACTAGTGATCACAAAATCCTTAAGTACCTCTTTGAGCCGAAGGAATTAAACATGAGACAGCGAAGGTGGATAGAGTTTCTTAAAGATTACAACTTTGAGTTGAAATACCACCCCGGTAAAGCCAACGTGGTAGCTTATGCTCTAAGTCGAAAATCCTTACATTTATCCACCATGATTATGCATAAATGGCAATTGCTTGAAAACATTTAGGGTTCTCAACGTTAATGTCTCACTGAACCCTTTGAGTTTATCCTTGACTATGCTAGAAATAAGGAATGAGCTTAGGGAGAGGATTAAGGTAGCCCGATCTAAGGATAGGGATTTGTTGCTATAGAGGAGCTAGTCGGGCTCGTCCGAAGCAAGTGATTGGGTTGTTTTATTTTCGGATGGGATCATTATTCCTGAAACAAGGCCTTAAACGAATGTTATTGGATGAAGGCCACAAAAGCGGATACTCTTTTCATCCGGGCATCACCAAAATGTATCATAATTTGAAGAAATTATTTCGATGGCCGGGGATGAAAAATGATATTTCTCTCTTTGTGGCCCGATGCCTTACTTGTTAACGAATAAAGATTGAACTTCAAAAACTCTCAAGAGAGTTACAGCCACTTGAGATTCCAAAATGGAAATGGGAAAGTGTGGCGATGGATTTTGTGACGAGATTACCTAGGACCTAGTCTGGTCTTGATTCCATTTGAGTCATTGTTGATATGCTCACCAAATTTGCACACTTCTTACCCGTTATGGCCAATTATCCGGTAGCTAGATATGCTCGATTGTATATGAGGGAAATAGTTCAGCTTCATGGGGAACCATTGAGTATTGTGTCAGACAAGGATCCAAAGTTCACCTCTTGATTTTGGGCAGCGTCACAAAGAGAGTTCAAGACTAGATTGAGCCTTAGCACCGCATACCACCCTCAAACGGATGACCAATCTGAGAGAACCATCTAAACCTTAGAAGATATGTTGAGGGCTTGTATACTCGATGAAAAGAGAGATTGGAGTGAGACTTTACCTTTGATTGAGTTTTCCTACAATAACAGTTTCTAATCTAGCATAGGAATGGCATCGTATGAGGCATTGTATGGTAGAAAGTGTACGTCCCCTTTGTGTTGGTATGAGGTGGGTTAGAAGGCCCTTTTGGGACCAGACATGATTAAGGAAACCACCGAGAGAATTCAAAGAAGGAGAGCATGTATTCTTGACGGCTACCTCCACCACAGGGGTTGGACGAGCCATTCAAGCCAAAAAGTTACATTCTTAATTCATAGAACCTTTCCAAATTTTGAAACGTGTCTAGCCCGTTGCATATCAACTTGCCTTTCCCCCAAATCTCTCTAATTTGCATGATGTATTCCATGTGTCTCAACTCCGAAAGTGCATTCCTGATCCATCACATATCTTGTTTTCCGAAACAGTAAAATTGAATGAGGATTCGTCTTATCAATCTAAGCCAATTGAGGTTGTGGATCGTAGCTTGAAAACGCTTCAATCTAAGGAATAAGACAATTATCTTGGTGAAGGTGGTTTGGAAAAGCTTGGATTCAACCGAAGCCACTTAGGAAAAAGAGCAGGATATGTGGGAGTCGTATCCAGAGCTATTTACAAACCGGTAAGTCCAATTTTGAGGGAAAAATTAAATTAAGTTGAGAGAATTGTAACATCCCCCAATTAGCTAGTGATAATGTTTAAGATTGTTTAATTGTGGTATATGCTTAATCCAAGTACCAGGTACCAACCATTAGGAGTTAATGTAGAAAAGTGGCTAAAAAGAAAGAAAGGACTTACGTGTAATTTTCCAAAATTGCTAAGTAGTCCCTCCTTTACTAGTTAGGAGAAAAAAAATTATAAGTTACTCACTTTCCTATTCACCCTCTCATGCGCCCCAAGCCCCTTCTCACACTAAACTAGTAAACTTAATCTTCTCAAACTTATCTCTAAAACAAGCTCCTTCAATCTATAGTCTTATGGCTTGCATGTGGGTTTCTTAGTGCTTATAAGCCCAATTCCTCTCTAATTCAAGCTTTGGGTAAGTAAACTCCTCATTCTCCTCTGTATTCATGAGTTACCTTCCATTTTTCTCATTAGGGTTTGTGTGGTTGAATGGGATTTAGGGACACAACAATCTAAAGACCAAGCAAAGGGGAAAGGCAAGGAGATTGTGGACATGGGTGCTAAACCCTAGAGGTTAAAGACTTCAAGCTTAAAGACAAAGGGAAGTTTCAAAGGTAACCCCACTAAACTCAAAATCCCCAAATAGGTTAGCAAGATAGTGAAAGACTAGATAATGTTAACTTTTGGGACCATGATTGAGGAATTGGTTGTGTAATATCACGAAATCCTTTTGTGCATGTGCAATTGATGAACTATGAGGTTTGGGTCAAATGTATGTGAACTTCTGCTTGATGAGCTTGGCTTGCATGTGTGAATTGATAATGAGATAATGCGGAATTGTTTGCTTTTGATGTAATGAGATTGTTTGATTTTGGTGGGACTCTTGTCGAAACTGGGGTATTGAGGTTAGAGAGCCCCAAAAGTGGGTTTGAGAGTTACACAAAAAGGGGAAAAGCAGAGTTCTGGATCACGACATTTTAGCTGCAGTGAAAATGCCCAAGTTTGGATATTAAAAGCTGGAGTGTTTTCGCTCCAGCAAAATTTGTATGTTCGCTGCAGCGAAACTACCTCTCTACAGTGAAAAGTCTTCAGAGCAAATGGCCAACTCTAAGGCTCTTTCGCTACATCAAAGTCCCAAAATCCTGCTGCCCAACTCCAATAACTTAGGGAACTCTAATACCTATATAATTACATTATATAATGGCATTGTACATGAATAATTGCTAAAGGCTTGAAAACTAATTGATATTGCAGGGGGATTGGCAATGGCCTTGCAATGTTGATTGGCTTTGAGCCTTTTCATGATTAAATGATTGCTTAAAATGGTATTGAACTGTCACATTATGTTAATGACTAAAATGATTGCATATACACCTTCGGTGTAAGACCGGGTAGGCTGAGGGTTCAAGGAAGGACGCTTCCTTGGATATTGAAGATCTCCAAATAGGGTGTGGACTGCCGGCACAAAACTAATAAAAAGGATCATGCATTGCTTATGTTTTCTTAAGTTCATGGTTATGAATGATTGATTGTGATTAAACTTGATGTTTTATTGATGCTCTTTGTGTTAGACCTTAGAAGGGATGGTTTTACAACTTGTTGCATGCAACACTGTGAAAATGCTTTATTAAACCAGGGTTACTGAGATATATGCAAATCCATATATCTCTTGGTTACAGTATTGCCAGTAATTTTGAAGTCGAAGATGCGGGAGCCAAGAGGAATTATGTTTAGACATTTGTTTTTGTTTCCTTTTTGTAAAGCTTCATTGTAATATATGATGCCGAAGCTCTTGCTCTGATGTCATTTGGACTCTTACTTTGAGACTTTATGTATAATTCACTAGGATGAACATGTAATTGTGTAAGTAGGTTATTAAATAGGATAGTTCTTTGGTGTTATGTACAAGGCCTCTTGCGCACATGAATAGTATGTATGTTTCTTTTCATGATAGTATATGGCCATTTTATTAGGGTGTTACACACCGCGCCATAAAGGAATTCTACAACATGCACTCGCCGCTCATGAAAAATTAACGAAAGACACTAGGCATGAGTATGGCACCCCGCAAGGAATGCCAAGGGATGCACATGTTGCGCGCAAAATAAGCACAAAACGCCGCACATGAATGAGTGTAGAACACCATGACATGAACACCCTGTGCACGGGAGTCAATGAAGAACGCTAAGACATAACACACTACGAGACAAACACGCTACGCACAGAAACCAAAGAAGGACGCTGGACGCAAACACACTGCGCCTTGGGGTCACTGTTCTAACATTCTCTCAGCTAAAAGTTTTTTGGTTTCATGATTTTGTGACTGCTTGACAAACATGATACCCTCCTACTTAAATTAACACTTTCATGATAATTATTTTATGGCTCAAGTTGGAAATAATGTTTGTTATAGACCATAAACTTGCTTGCATCCTCATTACTTCACAAACCTTCTTCATGATGAACATTTATGCTTAATCGTCTCATGAATCTAACTTCACCTCAATTTTCCTAAAGAAACAAAATAGTGATGACAATAATACATATATATGACATGCATGGTCCACACAAGACTCTTAAAGTTAAATGAAGAACGACAAAGTCTTGAAAACCCGACAAAAGTTAAACCAAGAAAGGCAAAGTCGTGAAAGCTAGACAAAACTTAAACAAGAACAAGTGAGTCGTGAAATGCGGCCAACAAGACCAAAATTGAAAGAGATAATTAGGACAAACACAAAAACACAAGTTGAACCACGAACTAGCAGCAAAACCAACAAAGCATGAAAAATAAGATAGAAAAACGTATCCAATTCTTTATGAATGCATGCATTCATAAAGAAAAGGGAGCTAGAGGCCGAATAAAGCAATAAATGAAGATATACTCACTAAATAAATCAAACTCAAGAGCAAATTGGTGGGCATCGTGTATGAGACCTGGCAACACAACACGTAGAAAATGGAAATGAGACTTGGCAGCACAATATGTACAAAGCGCATATGACACTTGACAGCACAGTTTGAATAAAGTGAACTAGAGACTTTGGCAGCTAAATCAAAAACTGAAGTCGGGATTCATAGCGCAATTCACAGAAAGCAAGAGACTGAAGCCCTAAATGAAAGTACGCAAGAGACTAGACAGTGCAGGAAATACGGATGAGACTTGACAGCGCAGTATGTACAAGGTGCATATGAGACTTGGGCAACAATATCAAAAGATAAAGTCTGAAATGAAGAAGGTGTGTGTAAAGCTTGATGAGAAAGTCCAAATACAAGCATAAGGAAGCAAAAAGGGGGAAAAAACAACAAAACAACTAGCAATAATTGAAACGCTACATTCAAAATCTTCAACCCAGACCCGAAATCGTGCCCCTACAAGTGGTAAGGTAAAAGGTAACATTTAATTAAGCGCATAATCTATTTATGGTATTCATATATTATATTCTCACAAAATATTTAGTATCATTAACTAGTGGAATTTAATAAACAAGATAGCTAGAACAGAAATAATAACTAGGGGATTTCCTCCACAAAATAAGTCTCATATCAATAGAGTGCGTCTCATGAATGGTCACTAATGCTCATGGTCCTAAAAAGGAAAGTCTTTTACTCATAGTTATAAAACTCGGGTCGGTCATTGACCCGGCCAAGGTACTAGGTCATTGGGTCACTCGTTCCATCAATGAGTCACTGGGTCACTCGCAGAACTAGATAATATATATAATATTCTAAAAATAAAGAATATAGAATTTATTATTAAATAAATTAAAAGACATAATATATACAATACACTAGTCATGTAAATTTAAAATTAAACTAAATTGAAATATATATGTAGAAATATATTTTATGTGGCATAATTTTATTCAAGTATATTTTTTATGACTTATGATATTTTTTATAATATATTTCATAAAATAGTTTTATTTGTGTTAAAATTACATTATACACAATTAATATATATTAAATGTCACATAATATAAACAAGAAGATTCATTTGGTTTAGTGCTTTGCAACCTTCTCTTCACTTGAGGGAAACAAGTTTGAACCGACTTGTTCCCATTTCCAAGAATTTTTTAAATAGAAGTGTATGTAGAGTCATTAGCTGGTTTGACCGGGTCTGATGCATGACCGATCCAAAGAAAGGACCGGATCAATCATGGGTCCAGTTCCCGGTTCAACCGGTCAAACTGGCCGATCCAAGTTTAATAAATATCCTTTTACTCTTTACAAGTATGTTTTGAAACATAAATTATTATGTATATAGTGACATTCTTGCAAATTATTAGATGAATATATCTCTATTGACAAAGTTACATGTAGAATGAATTATTCATTCACGGTTAAAGTTTCTTAAAGCATAAAGAAATAATAAGGCTTCAAGACACCGTAGAGCGAAGGATAATGCTTAAGAATTTTTGCATTCAACAAAGGAATATTTGAGAAATTACTTTCTCAAGTGCAAATGATACTACCTCCGGTCTAGAAATTACTTTCTCTATTGTTGGGGATCGTCATCTAATTATTGTTAACTAAGATTAATTATAAATGATACTACCTCCGGTCTCGAATATAAGCAAAAGAGACATAATTTGCGCATCTTAAGAAAATTGGTTACTTGTGTTTAATTTTCTTGATTTCATTCAAAAAGATAAGTTTTAATTACAAACAAACACTCTATTTCCCATTTGGATAGGTCAAATGACATTTAATAGGGAAAAATTCTTGAAATTAGCATTAAATAAGAAGAGAAATGTTCAGTATTGCTTATATTTTATACCAAGAATTTTCAAATTTTTCTGCTTATATTTGAGACTAAAGGCAGTACTTGATTATTATTGTATAGCAGGATGCTTACTAGATTAATTATAAATAATATTTGATTATTATTGTATAGCGGTACCACAAGGCTCGGCAACTAAATGGACTATGTGGCCTGGAAGACTTTGAACGAAGGAAGCGCACAAGGTGTTTATACCTTGACACATCGCCTCCACGATAGATAAATGATAACACGCTCTTGGTATTCATGTCGTTATGAGATGACTCGCTCTTTAGAACACATAGCGCACTCAATTGTGCGCCATGAGACCAACTTACTCTATATGCTAGCACGTACAATTTACTTTTGATACAATGTGCTTTGTTGACCATCTTTGACCACATCCTGCACTACTTGTACCCAAAGAAAGAGGAACATAGCCCACTATATATAAAGGGGATTCAAGGTACCTTAAAAGGAAACATAGCCCATTATATATAATGGGGATCCAAGATACCTTAAAAGGGAGCTGAATGAACCCTAGAGGAGAGCACATCACTCTCACTCAAAAAGCCCACAATTTCTAGACTCCATCATTCTTCCTCTCCAAACAGCCACAACACCTCCTTTCACCCATCATAGTGCATCCCCTCCACTAATCACAGTGCACTATTTCACCGTGAAAGAGCAGGTAACATCTCAAACGACATGACTATGACATGTTTTCGTCGATCCTCCCGACAGGTCTACCGTGAGAGCTTCATTTGTTCTCTCCAAGCCACAAGAACCCAAAGTTCCCCTTGTTCTTACACCTCTTAAGTCTATGACCCCATATCTACTTAAATATATGTTACAACAATGTCATATAATAAAGTAGAAATTGTCATGAGTTCAAAATAGAAAAAATCATAATTAATGGTAAGTTTTTAGGTTAATACATGATCTTTCAACCACTCAACTTAAACTTTAAAGACTAATTTTTTTATTTAATACACATTTGTAATACACAATTGTCATGCATTCTTTTTCATTTTTAGAAGTAAAGTTGCTATACCATTATGAAAATATGCCTACTGGCTATACTATTCATAGTTACTTCCATGCATCGTTATCGTATAAGACTAGTGCACACAAAGCCACTAAAGGTAATGATCACTACAGATAAAATATATTGGCATTTGTAAACTAGATACTTCTAGGGTAACTTGAAGAATAAAGTAAGGGTTTTTTTAATATGTGCAATATTGCACAGATAAAAAAAAATTAAGATAAAAATAAAGCATAACATTAATGATATGTTAAACCAAATCACATTAATTTTTTGTGTTTTTCAATAACAACTTTGGTTTATTAACCTGTGCAATATTACATATATTACACAAGAGAGACAAATCCTAAAAGTAAATTATTAAATAAATAAACTTAATTGCATAGTTGATCTCTCAACTTTGTACTCTTTGCAATTTTGGTAACTCAAATTTTAATTTCACAATTTTGATCCCCTGGATTTTCAAAGTTATAAATACTATCCTTTCGTCCATGTATTTCCTTGGAGTGTATGTTAAGTTGAGAAATCAAAATTGCAAAATTAAATCTTTAAGAGCAAAATTCAAAAAGTGCACACTTTGGGACTAAAAGTGAAAATAAACAAACAAAAATGTTTACTGAACTATTTGTTATTCATATAATGTAACGGCTTTCAAGGTTAGAGTAATCACTTCCACTTGTAAACTAATATGTCAAGTATAGTATGAAATTGGGATTATACCAAAACTTTAGTGAACTGACATTAATATAATTATAATGTAAAAATGAGCTTAACCAGAAATTAAGGCTATAAAGCTTAGGTTGAAAATTTACCAACTATGAAGGTTTGCAGTTGAAGAGAAATATTGATAGTGTCATTGCTAGTAGTTAATGAAAAAAGACAAATAATAGCTAGGGAAGAAAAGGAATTAAAAGAAAAACGATTAAAAAAAAACACACACACACACATCTTGTGATGTGATACTTGCTAGCAGACTTCCTAAAACATTCATAGTTATCAAGTGTCTGTATTTGAACAGCAATAAAAAATCTATAATTAGATTCAAAATTGCTCAAATATTAACTTTGTGCCCTATATACTGATAAAAAGGCCAATACAATATCCAGATAAAACTAATAGGTTTTTCTAAAATGTTACACGTATTAAAAAACTATAAGTTGAAATTTTGAGAAGTACCGTATTTATTATACTGGGCGATCAAAAGCCATTAAATATTTGTTTTTTCTTCTTAAATGTTTCCACTTTTAGTATTTTAAAATGTGCAATGTTGCACATGTTAAAAAAATCAAACTAATATAACAAAGAAAATATAAGGATTGAAACGCCATACAGCAGAGGACATGGAATAAACAAAAGGCTCTATACTTGCTCAAACGTATATCAAATTTCAGCAGTAGCTCCATTTATGAGACTTTTATAAATGCCATTACATTTTCCTTAATCAAAGATCCACTTCTCAAAAAATGTATGCTTTTCAAGAAAGTTTAACCTCTTTGACTCTGGAAATCAAGAATTCAAGTGAGTACAATGAATGTGCAAGCAAGAAAGTCCTACTAAGTCAGTGGATTGCTATTTAGCTTTATCTGCAGTTTAGTCTTTTTTTTTTGGGTTCTGAAAACATTCCAAAGATGGATGATTTCATTCCTTTCAATCTCTCAGTTTCACTAATGTCTGAAACGTTAATAGGTAGTAGTACAATCAACATGGAAGCTCACTTTAACTCACCATTTTTTTCACTCTGTGACCCTCCCACTCATTGTAATGTTAACATTCTCTTAACAGGGAAAGTGCATATATAACTCATAACAGGGCAAAATCTGCGCAGAAAGACAAACAAAACATGGCAAACCTATTCAAAATTAGAAGTACCTGTCTTAATGTGTTCGAAATGAGGAATACCTAAAATAGCTAGTTATGATCCATGTTTTTGTAGTTACGACTTTACATTGAGATTCCAAAACACTAAAACAATATATGTAAATATTGAAAAATTAAGAGAAAGCATATAAAATTTGAGAAGGCAATCAAATTAAAGTAGTACTAGAGTCAAATAGCTTATCCATGAATACCCAAACTAAGAAATTGAAGTAAAGGTGACAACAAGGAATTTTCAAAATAATGCAGCAAGATTGTTTACTCTGATTCTTGGTCATCTATGGTTGTTTACTCAGTCATTAGGCAGTGATAATAGACTCTCTCTATATAGATAAGTCTGCAGATGGCTAGAGTCGACATCTGGACCAAAGTCATAAGTGAAATGCTCACGCAGCCCTTCTGTCTTGCCAAAAAGTTTCAGTAATCTTTGACGATACAGGAAAGCTAATCCAAGAAGTGCATTATCTTTGGTTAAGCATATAGGTGAAAATTTAACATAAAGTGGTTCATCACCAAAACTGAAGGACCTAGTCCAAGAAGACAACACTTTATATTCTTTCATCGTCCACATTTCAACATTTCCACCAATTGTGCACCACACACTCAAGCATTCTCCAATAACCTTCAAACCACCCACCAAATACGTCACTCTATCGTTTAAAACAGGAGGCAGAGGAATCTCTGATAAATTCCTTTCCACCAAATCAAAGGCCATGATTACCACAGCTCTGTCAGAGTAAACCAACCAATGAAGAGCTCCATTCAAGAATGACCCAGTTATGAAATCAGATCTATCAAAAGGTGAGATGTAAGCATTCGTCTCTATGAAGTTGCAGTCCCATGAATTTGATTTGAGGGAGAATAACTTGATCATAGCAAGATATTTGACACCTTCTACCATAAGAAAGTTAATAAATTTGATAAAAATTACCAAGTAGTCATTGGTTGATGGGTCATACCCAAAACCAAAAACAAAATATTCTTTCATTTCATTAACATGAGAATCTGGTGGAACTAGTTTGTGGACACCGGTTGATGGATTCCAAACAATGAGATAACGCACACACCTAGGCGGCGGAGGGAGAGATAATTCAGTCACATACTGGTGTAAAAGTACAAACCCTCTGCAAGAACCACAAATTTGAAGACTTTTAATTGCGAGAGGGGCTGTTGAAACAGGAAGATGGAGGTTCAATACAGCAGAATCATCACAGAGAGACGCATCAGTATCAATGGATTTGATAAAATCACCTGTTCCTCTCAGAAGAAAGCGATGGCAGGGAGCAGCAGCTAGGTCAAAATGCAATTGAGCAAATTGGGGATTGGCAATGAGAGACAACCATAACTTACAAACACATCTGAAACGCAGAACAGATTTCACTGGCAATCTCAGCACAATTTCCACTATCAACTCATCGGGAAGAGAGACAGTACTGTGTTCCTCGTTTTTATTCTTATTGTTTTTCTTCATTCTCCTTCCTCACCCACTCTAACTCTCTTTTCTGAAAAATAAGAGAAAGAAAAACCCTACTTGACAGAGAAAATACCAGAGATTGTCGCGTGAATGACAAAAACAGCAATAATGCAACTCAGCCTGAGTGAATCTACATCCGAGCTCACAATCACACCTGCGTACGGCCGTTTTGAACCGGACAACCAGTGCGGTGGGATTTTCGGCGACGGCGAGTTGGTGACGTTTGGATTTCCGGCGAATCGGTGAATGGAGGACAAAGTAGTGCGGTGGAGGCGCGACACACTAATATTTGCTCTCTTTGCTCAAAAAATGAGAAACAAAACCGACGTGAAAGAGAGAAAATGAAAACGAAGTCCTATGTTCGCCATGGTTTTGTGAAAGCAGAGAGGGAAACTGAAATGCCCAACTTCGAGGGTGGGTTCCTCCAAGAAAATAAATAAAATCAAGATAACTTTCTTCACATTTTATTGAATGAAATCAGCTCCATATATACAGGGTGTGTTTGGATTGGTGTTAAATCACGTCAAATCACGTTAAGTTAGATAAATTAATAATTAAGATAAATTTAACACATAAATCAAGACAGATCCAATGAATAGAATAAAAATTAACCTTAAAATAGATTCACATTAAGGTAAATCTAATTCTATCCAAACTTATAATCGTTATGATACGTATAGCAGAAAATATAAAGCAAATCTAGAAAAGATTCTAACTTCCCACAGATAATAATTCCCTGCTGTCCTTCCCATAATGACCTTCCCTGTTCCTTCAATAAACTCGAAAATTATCTCAGTGTTTGGGCTTGGTTCTGTTACGTTTGGACCTGAGACGTGGAAGTGGGCTTTCCTCATACTCCTTTGGATATTCGATTGTTTCTTGGGCCATTACAGAAACGAAAAAGTTGGATGGGATTAGTACCATTTTTATTGAAAGTGACATTATCTTTTTTTAATATATAAATTTATAATTTTTACATATAAAAGGATAGTGTCACTCCCAATAAAGATAATGTTAATCCCATCCTCCAACGAAAAATAGAGAGAGAAGAAAGCGCCTTTTTTTTTCTATATGTTGTTGCGGCATATTTTTTAAGTTAATTTTTAGGGAATGTTTTTTTTTTTTTGAGTAAGTAACCTTTGGGAAAATTCAAGATAGTAACTTGATAGGAATGTTAAAAATGAATTCCATTTGTATTTGAAAATACGTAGGTTCCTTCTATCATACACCACGTCTCAAGTGGTATGTGGTGTATCATGCATCACATAAAATAATGTATACAGAACTCAATCGAAAATATTTAATATAATAATAAATTATATATTTTGTGTGTATGCATACCTTTTTAATTTTTTTTCTTTTAAACGAGCTATAATCAATTAAATATAACTTCATGACTTATATATGATACATCACTTTAAAATTGATGAATGTTAAAATCCACTTATAATGGGTTAAAAAAACTTAATAGATAACAAATATGAATAAATAAAAGATATACGGAATGATGCATTTAATTTAAAATCACGTATAATTCATATTAAAGTTTTCCAACTATAACCCTAATATAAATGCTTTAATAAATGCTTAAGGTTTCTTATTCTACTCTCTCTTGTTTAATAATTAAGTTATTAAAAATTGTAGAAGGGGTAAAAATGGAAAAAGTCAATTAATCAGTTAGTTTTTACTTATAAAAAAGACCACAAATTTCTTGTAGAAGGTAACTTATATATAGGACCGGAGGGAGTATTTTGAGTGACATTTCCGGAAATATAAAAAATATGTCTCATACCAAACTCTCTCCTTTTTTTATATTTAAAGGGGCGTTTAGCATTCGGTATTTTTTTTTTATATTCTTGGAAATGTCACCTAAGTTTTTGATATGAGGCATATTTTTTAGTGACTTTGCTGTGAATGTCTTTCCTGAGCAAATGATTCTCAGAAAAGTTCAAGATAATAGATTGGAGTGTAAAAAACGAACTTCCTTCACATGCTAAGATTTCTAGGAATCCAAATTACCTGGAAAAATATTTTTTTTGTGTCTTCTACCAAACATTTATTTTAAGTGACATTCTCAGAAATGTAAAAAATATTTCCTATACCAAACACCCTCAATTCAAATGTACGGTGTGTTTTTTTGTATCTCTTAGACACGGAGTGTTGTACACTTATGATTAATTTCTTAATCTTATCAAGTACTCCCTCCGGACTGAAATATAAGCAACAAAAACTCTATGTTTGATGGTCCAAAATATAAGCAAATCATAACTACTTTTATGTTATTTAATGCTACAATCACTAAAATATCATTCATTTAATAAGACCTTGTTTTAGTTGAGAGAGAATACAACTCTATATTAAATAACATAAAGGATATTTTAGTAAATAAATTTTATTTTTTCCGCAAAACCAAGAAAATTTAATGCAATTAACTAACTTTCTTAATATGCGTAAGTTAGTTTATTTTTGCTTATATTTAGGTCCGGAGTAGTACCCTTATAGTATTGTTTAACAAGACCTTATTTTTTTTTTAATCTTTCCACTTAAATAAAATTATTTTTATTTTTATGTTTATGTACACTTTTAATGAAGTGTTTTTATGCATATTTAAAATTAGATTACTAGTTAATGTTCTAGTATTTAACCAATGAAATCATGAGAAATAAAGAAAAGGTTAAATTAATTATTTAATCTCTATACGTGTCCATCATTTTTGTTAGTCCCAATATGTAAAAAACGTTCTTTTTAGTCCTTATACATATCCGTCATTTACGGACCGGTCCATATTGGCAATTTCAATACTAACGAGGATAACTTCATATGTGACTAACGGAACTTCTATGAGCCAATTAATGACGGGTACATGGACGACTGAGATGAAAATTATTTTTTGTTTTAATCCCTATACATGTACTTATTTTCGATTTTAGTCTTTATACATGTACTTGTTTGTCGTTTTAGTTCCTATACTTATACTTATTCTTCATTTTAGTCCTGGTACTTGTTTTTTTATTTTAGCATGAACTAACGATAAGATAACAAAATAATAAAAGCACAAACGAAGTCATGTATATGAACCAAAAGAATTTATTTTTTTTAGCGTATAAAGACTAAAACGAAAATAAGGGACATATATAAGGACTAAATAACTAATTTTCTCTAAAGAATATTACATAGAGTTTAAAAAATACTTTTATAAAAATAAGAATAATTATCTTTTTTCTGTTTTCATTATTTTACCCTCAAGTGAATAGATAAATATAAACAAATAGAATATTATATTAGGTAAAGATTAAAGAATGAATTAAACATTTTCTATAATTGTAAGTTATAAAGTAAATTTATTTTCTCAATCAATATTCATTCTATAAAGTAATAAAAAAAATTATAGAAAGATTTTGAAGAAAATATATTATTACTCTTATTTATATCTTCTTCATTTTTTGGTTCATTATTTGTCTTTAGTATTATGTCTAGTGTTATTAATAAGAAATAAAGTGTTTTTTTTCTAAACAAAAGAAACATAATATATTTTTTAAGTGTATTAATTACTAAAAAAATATAAAAATTTGCTTACTCAAAAAAAAATATGAATTTTTTTTTTTATTTTTAATACATTAAAAGTAACTTACTTATTTTTCATGTTAGTAGATTTATTTATTACGCTACTATTATTGAAGTAAAATTCATATTCAATATTTTATTAATTAAAAAAATAGCATTAAATATTATTTATTGTTTTGTATGACATCAGTCTTATATTTCTTATATATTGCACTGGAAAAAGTATATATATTTTTCTTAAATTAGCTTTTAGTCAATAAAATAGATTTTTTATAGTCCATATATATTTTTTGTGGTTTAAACTTTTTTTAATCCAACTTATTTTTAATCTGTAACATTAACTTGGACTTTCAAATGGTAATATGACTAACAGGGTGCAACGTCAACCTGCAACGTCATTTGTATTTTATTTAGTCTTTATGCATTTTTATTTTTAATCCCTACAAGATATATGTTTCTTTCTTTTTAATCTTTAAGTTATCTTTATCTTCTTCCACCCTTTATCTATCACCTTCTTCCTTCAAAGTTTCTCCATGCACCATCTTCCTCCAAATCCTAAACCCACCACAATTCTTCTGTTGGGTTTAGTTTGTTTCCATTTATTAGGGAACTTTGTTATTGGGTTCTTATTCTTGTTCTCTCTAAAGTATCGCCTTCTTCCACACATTGTGTTCCAACAACCCCCTCTTCTTTCACAATTTTGTGTGATCGGGAGCAATATTTTATAAAATTAATAAAGGACACATTTGAGAATGATGTGGCAAGGTGTCCTTGTTCAAGATGCGGCTCGCAAGAATGCCAAAGAATGAATAACACTAATGAGGTGGCACTGTCTTAATTAATGTGAGGGATATGCAGTGTGGAGAAAATACGTTGGGAGAATAAAAAAGGGATTTGACAAATACGTTGTGATAAAAGCAGAGAGAGGCGGAGTTGAAGAAATGATAGCAGAGGTAAATTATCAGAGTCCAAGAAAAAAGAGGGAAAAGGAAGGAAGATGGAAGGGGAAAGGAAAAGGACAATAGGAAAAAAAGGAGATCAGAGATTGCAAGACTCAAGAACAGAAGAAAGAAAATGAAGAGCAAGAGGAGATAAAAGAAGAGAAGAGGGAGAAGAGAAGGGTACAAGTGTGACATATCTCACAAGTTCAGAGAGAACCCTAGAACTCAAAAAACCATGTACGCAACAATTAGCATCGTCGCAACGGAGGTATGCGACATTTCCATGGAAAACCGACCACGATGTTATACCACGAAAGTTGTCGTTCACACTTGATGATATCCCAATGGACGCTTTTGGAAACGAAATCCACCCTGACGAGACAAGCTCTGAGCAACCTTCTGGCTTCTACTATGCAAGAACTAAATCTGTTAGGCACCATGGATTATCAACCACACAGAACACTCATACGACTCACCAACTAGCGAACCACTTCGCCACTACAAACACAAACCTCCTTTCACCTAAATGCTCCGCACCAACACTCAAACACATACCTCTCACCCAAGAACACCTACTACATCGTTCTTGAACACTTCAATCCCGTTTACCTCAAATACACATACTTTAGCAATACCCACGCATTTGGCCAACACACCCACTTTATCCCAATAATCACACCTAATGATGAAACACCTATAACCCAGCATGAATTCCGTTTACTGCTTCAAGAAATACTCTGTGGTCAAGATGACATCATTCCTAACACTGATCCACCATATGGCGTAGCCGTAGCACTCATGCCTTATCCACAAAGGTATGTCACTCCTGTCTTTCGGAAGTGTGATGGCACAAACAGCGCGAGAGAGAACATCATGGCCTTCCAATATGATTTGGGGGTGTTCAGGAATGTTGGAATCCTCAAACTTAAGGAGTTCTCCAAATCCCTAACAGAGCGCGCATTTACATGGTATATGAAGTTAAATCCCAACTCTGTTATGTCCTAGGATGCTATGCGTAGAGAATTTTGCAATAAATTCCTAGAGGAAGAAGTCGCGTTACACATTATAGATCTTGAAAAGGTCAAGCAAAAAACGAACGAAAGTCTGGTGTCGTTCATCAAAAGATACAGAGATGTTGCAATGCAATGCACTGAGTCAATCCCTGAGACGGACCTAGTATACGGGTGCATCACCAACGTTGAAGATGGTTCTCCGGTGATCCTACAAATGCGTGAAATCAAAACGTTATCTGAGCTTATGTGCTGGGCAGTGGAAATCAGTCATGCCACGCCAAAGCTAGGAAAAAGGCCCCATGAGAACAAGCCAATGATACCGTGTACGCAGTTGATAACAGAGACAAGAAGCATTCACGCAAAAACTACCTTCCTCAAGCGGAGTTAGCAAGTAGACCCTTTAAACTTTAAATTCATCAAGAAATACTATGCTTAATTTGCGCATTTTCTCTCTTTTATTCAAGGTTAGTTCTTGCTTTCCATCAAGTGCCATTATCTAGTTATTTCATGAGCATGTAGGCTCGAAGTCAATAAATTACACAATGAACTTCTTTTGTTATAACCTCACACTAAGACTAGATAGCACAGGTTCTATTTTTTGCAGTAGACTCTTTCTTATGTTATCCTCAATATCATGAGTATGGATTATGCAGTATTTTCAGGTGCTTAGTATCTATCATTCGCATATTATATCAACACATGCAAAAGGAAATTGCATAGTCTTTGATTAGTTATACCTGAATTTGATTATAATGAAAAACAAATTAAAATAAATAAATATCTGCCATGGGATGAAATTCCCGAGATATGGTAATTCCAGAAGGATGAAATTCCGCATCCAAAAACAAAAACGGAGATACATACATACATACACATATACATATACATATACATATATATATATATATATATATATATATATATATATATATATACACATATATATACATATATATATACATACACATATATATACATATATATATACATACACATATATATATATATATATATACATATATATATATATATGTATGTATATACACATATATATATAAAGGAGCCTTCATGGGATATTACGCCCGACATGTTGGCCGCAGTCAGGATGAAATTCCACGTATACTACAAAAGAAAAATCAAAACTCCTTCATGGGTGCAAATACCTGAGACATGTTAGCCGAAAAATGGATGAAATTCCGACAAAATCCTACGGGAAAAAACGGATGAAATTCTGACAAAATCCTACGGGAATAAACTGATGAAATTCGAATAAAGTCGAAGCCTAACCGGATGAAACTCCCAATGCGTGACACATGCAACAATCTAAACAACAATTAAGTGATAACCCTAAATTAGGCGAGATTCTTAACTAACAATTTGTAACTTGTGGACGAATATTCCGATAGTCGACCTGCTCAAAAAATCATGAGGACAATAGATACATTTGAGGTGATACAATAATATTTAGACTGATTAGACGTTATATTAACTTGTTTACAACATCTTCAAAACAACAACTCAAATAATATATATATATATTTCGCAAAGGGGCTGGTATATATGCATATGCATTTTTTTTCCTAAATTGGTTTCATATATACTCAAAAATTATATGTTGCTATGTCAATCATTATGCCAAACTAAGGTGCGATTAAGCAAATAGCATATTTGTTATGTGAGTGAAGTTGATAGACACATGAGAAGCACGAGGTCATAACATTTCTGATGCTACAAATCCAATAAAAAGTGATGAACAGGTTCAGCAGGTGTACATCACACACAAATAAAAAGGAATACTAACAATGAATGCTCGATATACAGCAACTTCAGCTTCTTAGTAACCAGAATCTCAAAGAGAAAATAAACATTATGCATCTAGAAACGAGTAGCAGCAACCACTTTGGATCCAACGCTCGCATATTCTTCCAACTCGATCTCTTCGACCTGCAATTGCTCCTTAACACGCTTCACCTCTTCCAAAAGATGGTCACACCTTTTCTTCAAGGACTCCACCAGAGACTTGGACGAAGCATGATTCACCTTCACCTCATCTACTTCATTAGAAGATAGCAAAGACAATTCCAATATTTATCTGAATATCTTCAACCACATGTTCTCCACATCGCAATGCTTAAAAGTACACAAGAATACTGATAATCCATCCCTGCGTTTAGGTGAACCACTTCATTGTCTGGTTGGCCCTGAAAGAAGCTAAAAAACACAGCAAATTCTGAACGATAAAAGTCATGGAACGAAGGAAGCCTAGGTACATTAAACATCAAATTCCCACATTTCTGCTTGAATTGTTCCAAGAGTTGGGAACTGTCCACCACACTTCTTACTACACGTGACACAGGGGTAGCCGGAATATCTAGGACAACACTAGAAGCTGCCACAACAGGTAGCGAGACCTGTGGAGTACCACTACCTGTAGGACCATCTTCAACGGGCACAATACCAGAAAGTCCACCACAAGAACCTGTCCTCTCATGCACATGCGCTTCTGTCAAAGAAACACCTTGGTTACAGAACAAATAGAGACGACACAACAGTAAAAAGGGACGATGACTAACAACGAAAAAAAGGCAACACAAACAAACCAAGATAGAAGAAAATAGAGTAAACAAATACCAGCAGCATCTAGGAGAGTATTTGTATGCACAATTTCTGTAACTCCCCTGTTCAAATCTCCAATCAAGCCACCTTTAGCAATATGTTGTAAATCCTCAGCATCCCCAACATAATGAACAGAACAAATAGTATGTTGCTCAACACAAGCATGAGTATTAAGAGCATTACCCCTATCACTCGAACACTCCTTTCCATTTGGGACTCCCTCAACCACACCATCAAATTCAGTGTCAAACTCAGAACCACCACTTCTACTATTACCCACCAAATCCACAGGGGCAGATGCACTACTAGTAATTCTAGAGACCCCCTTGGACATAAGTCATCAAGAGAACCGAATACTGCTACTCGAATAACACATAAAGGGTGCCCCGGCTAACGAATTACCATGAGGACGAGGAGGCAAAGATGCAATCGAGGTGTCCTCAGGAACACGAAGTCCACACACAACCTCCCTTTGTGTGGGACAACTTGCCATAACCTGTGATCCACGATGCAATGAATTACTATGTTTAGAACGCTTCCCAGTTGTACGACGCTTCGCAGTAACTACAACGTTGTCGGAGATCATCCCTAATTTGCGCTTTGGTCTCTTCACAATGGCTTTATTAACCACGACTCTCTGTCATCATTTGCAAAACAAATCAACAAAACTAGTCACCTAAACCAAGCCAAAAACTCAATTTATGTATAAACTACAAATTCAGAACACGTGTTTTCTTTATTGTCCCAATGTACAATCATGACAATAAAGGAGGGAGTATTAACAATTCAAGACTTTGTACCTGAATCAGGAAAAGCATAATAAGGATCACATTTCAGAATAGTGAAAGCAATCAAAGGACTAGCGCTATCAGTCTTTTCCAATTCATGGATATGTTCAAGGACCTTATAATGATAAGCAACCCAAGTAGATGTCGTCAAGCCATTGCAAAAAAGAGGAAACACATAATTAGCAACAACAACAAGTAGTGCCTCAAGACCAACCAACAAAAATAGCTAGATACAATCATCAATAGATGTGCACCTTATGATGGGATCACAAACGCGTTGATCCCAACCAAACTGCGACGCAGCTCGACCAGGCCGATAAGGGCAGAGCCACAACGCACCTCCAAACTCACTATAAGAATCTGTAATGACGAAACCAAAAAGTACACTAGATTTAGTACATACATCCCAAAAATCATACACACCATCTGAAGTCAACGATTTACAAAAAACCGCAAGACGCTCTTCATACAAGTGCCTTACCCACTCTACACCAACAGCTGCAGTCACATAGGAACACTGGCAAAACACATCCTCTTTGTCAAATACATCAGCAAGAGGCCTAGAGATGGAGCACCCATTCCAAGTCCAGGCACGAGTAACCCCTTTGACAGCATAATAAGAAATAGCAGATTCAGGAATCATGACATGACCAATAGAAATATATACATACATGCGTTTGAAAGAAAGGACTTTAATCACCTTCCTTCCAAAATGCAAGGGGAGTATTGATTGGGAACAATATTTTAGAAAAATAATAAAGGACACCTTTGAGAATGATGTGGCAAGGTGTCCTTGTTCAAGACGCACTTGCAAGAATTTCCAGAGTGTTCTCTTATCTGAAGCTTGCCAAAGAACGCATAACACTGATGATGTGGCACTGTCTTAATTAATTTGAGGGATACACAATGTGAAGAAAATACATTGGGAGAATAAAAAAGGGATTTGACCAATACAGCTGAAGAAATGATAGCAGAGGTAAGTTATCAGAGTCCATGAAAAGGAGTGCTAAATGAGGAAACAAAAAAAAAGAGGGAAAAGGGAGGGAAAAGTAAAGAAGATGGAAGGGGAAAGGAAAAGGAAAAGGAAAAGGACAACAGTAAATAGGAGATATTGCAAGACTCAAGAAAAGAAGAGGGAAAATGAAGAGCAAGAGAAGATAAAAGAAGAGAAGACGGAAAAGAGAAGGGGACAAGTATGACATATCTCACAAGTTCAGAGAGAACCATAGAACTCAAAAAACCCTGTACGCAACATTGTGTGTGTTTGAAAAATTATTGAGTTTAAGTTGAATTGATTTTGAAGAGCCAAAAATGACACATTGAGTTGAAATATTTATATTATTTTTCTATTCAAAACTTGCTATTCCTTAAACATAAATCACATTACTTTAAAATCAATTTCACACAAAATCAATTCTATAAAACCACGTTGGTTGAAAATTAGTTTTTTGTACCACTAAACCAAACACACAATTTGTTGGTGCTGAGTTTGGAGGAAGAGAGAAGAGGTGGTGAATAACTAGAGCAAGAGAAAAATGACTAAGAGATTTGTTGTGATCTAACCTGGCAATGATGCCGGGCGAGCCAGATGGGCCTTCTTCTCGAGGAGGTTGAATGATGGACTCCAACGTTCAAGTCAGTAGTAAGACTAGGGTTGTATGTGATAATTAGATAGATACGTACCTTGCATGATTCATTTAAGATAGTATTTATAGAGGAGTGTATGACATGGGTGTGGACCTTTTTGGGCCTGGACTTGGGGCAATGGCCCAATCTATGTTGACGTGGCCTCGTACTTGAATAGCAATTTCTACCTGACGTATCCCAGGATTAGTTTGGGATTCCTTTGAGGTCCCTTTTTCGGCATGGGTGGACATCACCTGGATACTGTGATTCTGGTCCACAACAGTTGCCCCAAAGTCGTCGAGCTACCTGTATAGGAAGTCGACGAGTTTGCTCTTCATGCCAGATATTCTCCAAGCTACTCTTAGCACAGGGTGCCTGATTGATTCCGACATGTATTTCGGGATAACGGTTGGTTCTCCTTTCATGGCGTGTCTTGCACATGCCTTCATTAGGTAACGTGTATGATCATTAGCATGGCCTTGGGCCCAACGCTCATTAAGGCGATGTGACAGTTTTTACTTTACCATTCTCGCCTGTTACCTTTTACTCTTCTATCATAATTTCATTTCCTTCTCATTCGTGCTCTTCTACTCCCTTTGAGAAAAAGAAAACCTTTTCAGTTTCCTCTCTTTTTTTCTTACGCTATTGCTTCTATTTCATCGGCCACTAGCGGCGACCTTTGAGACACCTCACCGGAGAATACTATTTACCGGGTTGTTTCTTTCATTTGGCTTCCTCTTGATTTATACTTCTTTCATTTGGCTTCCTTTTGATTCTTGGGTCATTCTATTTCGTTCTACTTTGTTCTTAAGGTTTAGGGGTGTTGTCTGGTTCACTTTCTTTCATAATGGTTGATAACGTTATCGTATTATTAAGTGATTCGTCTTTGGATTCAAATGATTATGAAATTCTTGCTAGTTTTGTGAGAAGAAATCCAAAATTATTGCCCCCTGTCGACCCTAACCTTGTTCAAGGTACGCTTTCCATCACAAATACTAACTATTCTGAATCTGAACATATTTGGTTTTACCCTTTATATTCTCGAAAGATAGAGAGTGGTGAGTCCGTTATCCGGAGTGTGAGTGGTTCCTTCGATACCCTAAACCGTCAACCTTCTACTCTTCATCTTGCCTCAGCCATCTTCTTGATGATTGTAGTTCTGAGACTCATGTTTCTGTTGAACAAGATTCTGAACACTGAGTCCCTAACCTAATGATTCCTGCTACTCTTCCAATTGTACCACAAAACAAAGAGTCTTCACATCCCGGGGATATCTCGAAAGATTACGAGTCTCTTTCGTCTTCTATGTCGCATTCTCTAGATTCTGAATCTGACCCAGCTTATTATCCTTCGTCTTGTTCTCTTCCTAGTCAGCCCTCCCCGGGATCTAACTTTTCTTCCTCTAATAATGTAGATATGGAACCTTCTTAAGAAGAGATGCTCATCCGAAATGATTTCGGCGTTCCTAGGTCTTCTCTTAGCATGTCAGATTTAGGCGGGAATGGGAGTAGTTCTGGAGCAAGAGTTGGGAGAGTTGAAGGCCCTAGTTCTTAAAAAAACCCCATTGAATGTTGTACTGAGTAGAAGGACTTAAGTTAGTGTTCTATTACTGACAACACCCGACTTAAGTTAGTCAAAAACATTGGAAAAAATGCTTTCATTATGGCCCAAACTCGCCAGAAACTAATACGAAGGCAGATCTCTCCAGCAACCACAAATTGGTGATCCCAGAGAAGAATGAGAGGGTTTGTACCCCTTCCAAGGAGGGTGAGACTTCTTACATCATGATGTTTGAGTCTCTTTGGGATTAGCTCAAGATTCTATTTCCTTTTTCCAATATTCAAATTGAAGTCCTCCATAGTCTACATCTCGCCCCTACCTAGCTTCATCCTAACGGGTGGGACTTCCTGCAAGCTTTTGAAGTTTTTTGTTGGGGGAATAACTAGAAATGTTCCTCGGCCCTCTTCCTCTATTTATTCAGTACTTATCTTGGGATGAAAAGATCTTGGGTATCCTTACACCATATGTCTGGGATTCCCAACCTCTTTACCCCCTATGAGGATTCCCTCAGGATTTGTATGTCCAGGTTGTCCTGCGAACTGAAGACTATACCCCGTTCTGGATGGGGGATAACAAGAAACCACTCTTTCCACTTTATTGGATGGAGGAGCATTATAGGAAGTCTCTATCCCTTGTTGAGTTAGAATGTGGCTTCTTAGAAGAGGAGGATCAAGGGACTTTCCAAAATTTATGGAACTTTGTCAAGAATGGCGGGATTCCTATCCATTGCAAAGATGTCTTGGGAGCTCCTCGTCATAATCAAGCGACTTGTTCATGTATGATACCGCGTTTTCTTTGTTAATTGTATGTCGGTATTCCATTCCTTTTCTGATGTTAAACTTTATCTTTGCAGCTAGAATCATGGCCAGTTATGCCCAGCGTGCCTCAAAGCGGGATGCTAAAGGTAAAGGGAAAGTGGGTACTTCAGCTCCTATCCCGGTTGGTTCTGCGGAAGTGATTGCCTCTCCGGTTTGCTTTTCGGAGACTACCGGTGCTGCTGGCGGGATGGCTGTCGTAGGCAACCCCCCTCCCTCCAATGTCGGAACTGAGGTGGCGAATGCTCAACCCAAGCGTCGTCGTTTGGTCAAGCACAATAAGACTTTGAACAAAATAATTCTTCTCTTAGAGCTTGATGGATATCTGTTTTATTCTGCTCACCCGTGACTTTTTATGTTCAGGCGATCGTCTTGAGAATACCATTGAGCCTTCTCACGAGATGACTCCCGTACTGGTAGTTCCATCTTCGACTCCCTCTTCAGCCTGGGAAGGATTTAAGTCTCCCCTTATCAGGTTTCATCATGGGGACTTCTTCAGACGGGGGAATGCGGGCATTGTGAAGGTATGCCTATGTGTACCCATTTCCTATAAATGCTAGTGTGTAGGGTATTGTCTTGATGTTCTATAGCTTTTGCAGGAGCAAGCAAAGTCTCAATGGGCTGGACTGCCATGAATATGGCTATGCTTCAACATGTCCATGACCAAGCTGAGGAGTTGGCCCAGGCTGCTTCATTGAAGGCCCAGTTACGGGATCTGAAGGATGACATGGCCTTGAAAGAGGCCTTGATCAAAAGCTTAAAAGAGTAGGAGTCCCGACATGCCAAGGACATTGCTACTCTGCAATAGAAGTTATCCCAGGTTGAAGAGGATCTCGTTAGGGAATAGAAGAGGAATACTGACTTGGCTGGTGAAAACCAGAAGCTGGAAGAAGAGGTATCCCATCAGAAAGCCAAGTCAGATTTTGATGATTCCGCTCTCAAAGCCTTGCACGTAGAGTTCCAAGGATCTACTGCCAAACTCAATGCTACAGAGACCGAGCTTCAAGAGATTCAGGAGAAGCTGGAGGAGGCTTATAAAGATATGGACGCTACGGCTGACGACTCATACTGTGATTGCGTGAAAACGTTTCAATTCTTGAATCCCGGGATCGATTTTAATACTCGTGAGCTTAGAAAATATCACGGTGTGAAGGATGGGTAGTTCTGGGACTTTCATGATTGCCATAATCCCGTTCCGGTTGATCCAGCTGATCCCCGCTTAGAGCCGTTTGATTGTCGCACTCTTCCTCCGTCTGATGTTTCCCCGGAGCATGAGGGTACGGATGCCAAGGGAGCTCAATGAAGGACTTCAATGAGCTTAGCTATTTTTGTTTATTTCTTGCAGGCTTGATAACCCTTTTGTTTGGGTATCGATGTCTTTGCAACATTTTGACCTGTAAACAATATTTGCTATTTTCATAGCCCCAGTCATCTTGGGTTTGTTCTCCATATGTGCTATCTGTCTTTAGATTTTTATTGAGATCTTTATCCCTTTATCGTATTTTTGCATCCCTTTAGATTTTGTCGCTGAGGCCTGACCAAAATGGCGCCTCTACTTGTGTAAATTAATTTCTGGGTTTTAGCCTTGATTGTTCTCGTTGTTAAGGTATGGCCGTCATGGCCCCTCGTTCTCCTTAGGTCAGGAGAGAAAGTTTATATCTTTCGTTGAGTTTGTAGCTGAGGCTTAACCTTGATGGCGCCGCATTGCATCTGGCCAGGGTTAACCTCCAAGAGGCCCCTTTTGAATTTTTAGCCAATGTTTAGCCGAAATGGCACCTTGTTTCGTTTGGCCTTGAGTTTATTGACCCGGTCTATGCCGATTTTGGAGTGACGACATTTTTATCTCGGATTTGTTATGCTATGCGTCATTTTGATTTTTCTGTTATCTAAGAACTTGACTAACAAGGCATTCACGATAATAAACAAGTACGAATAATGAAAAATAATGATTTGATTGATAATGGAGAAAAGTAGCTAATAGGGGCCTCATTAAAACCTCTAGCAGAAAAATCCTCCTTTGGGATAAAACCCGCTACTGGAAAAAGAGTACCCCTTTATTAAAGAATGTAAACTACATAAATGCTTAACTATAGTACCGCTTTAAGTCAACGACATTAAGCGTTCTCGGTATCTCTTTGCCCTTAAGAGTTTCGAGATGGTATGCGCCCTTGGCCACAACGCTCTTCATCCGGTATGGGCCTTCCCAATTCGATCTGAGCTTCCCGTCTTTGGCATTTCGATTTCCAATGCTAGCCCTTCTCAAGACTAAGTCGCCAATTTGGAAGCTTCTTTGGACAACTTTCAAGTTATACCTTTGAGCGACTTGCTGTTTACGGGATAACTCCTTAAGCCTTGCTACTTCTCGGATTTCTTCGACCAAGTCAGAGTCCTCCCGCAATAACTGCTCATTGTTCTAGGTAGGGTACATGATTCTCTAGGAAGGTTGTCCGATTTTGACTGGGATTACTATGTCTGTCCTGCAGACCATTCTGAATAGAGTTTCTCCAGTGGTGCTATGGGGAGTGGTCCTATAACTCCAGAGTACTTTGTAAAGGACTTTCACCCAGTTGGTTCCAGCTTTCTCAAGTCTTTTCTTTAAGCCATTGAGTATGACTTTATTGGCGGACTCTGCTTGCCCATTAGATTGTGGGTGTTCTACACTAGCAAAATATTGTTTAATCTGGAGTCCTATCAACATTTCTCGAAATTCTTTATCAGTAAACTGGGTCCCGTTGTCACAGATTATTTCTGCCGGGATACCAAAATGGCATATTATTTGCCGAAATACAAAATTCCGAGCCTTAACAGAGGCTATGCTAGTGATAAGTGCAAATTAGTGTGTTTTTATAATAAAAGATTTGCACTTATCTTCTCTAGAAATTACATGTTTTATACATAATTTCACCCTTTTCCCTTACTTTGTGAGTTTAAGAGTAAATAAGTGGTAATAATAAGTTTTCTAACTTTAGAAATGTATTTTCAGGTGTTTTTGAAAGCAAAATAAGAAAGTCAAGTTGCTGGAGCATATAAGAGACCAGCGCTCGAGCGCCATACCAAGGCTCGAGCGCTAGAAGCTGAGGAACATAGGATCCTTTCTGCCAGTGTAAATGCTCTAGCGCTCGAGCGCCATACCAGGGCTCGAGTGCCAGTAACCATTGAGCATTGGATCCTTTTCTGCCAGAGTTATGAGCCTGGAGCTCGAGCGCCACACTAGGGCTCGAGCGCCAGAATACGTTGAGCATTGGATCCTCTCTGCCACAGTTATGAGCCTAGCGCTCGAGCGCCACACCAGGGCTCGAGCGCCAAACGCATTAACCAGGCAATTAAGCTCATTAACCAGCACGTGTCAGGCCAGCGCTCAAGCGCCAGGAGGGCGCTCGAGTGCCAGACCCCTGCCCAAAACACCTATAAATACAGCCTTTCAGAAGTTAGGAAAAATCATATTGAATTTTATAGAAATAAACCACAAAGTTTAGGCTTTTAGTCAGAGTTCTAATACTCTTAGGTTTAGTTCTTGAAGTTCATGGCCTTTCTAGGCTAAGCTTTCTGTCGGGATTGAATGTAATTACTTCGTCTCTTGTTTCTTTCAATTATTAGTTTATATTATATATGAAATGAAGTTCTTCTTCTGTGCTTCATTTCTTGGTTTAAGCTTGATCACCTTTTCCATGTGTTAGTTTATCTGCGCAGTTGAGAAATTGGTTTATAAATGGATATGGAGAAAAACTCTCATAAAACATTCGAATCTAGAGATAGATGGAAGTGCTTATGATTGCTTTTATGCTCTGCTTAATGCAAGACTTGGTAGCTAGAGTGCCAAGAGATTTGGCTCTAGAGGCTAGTGTCTTAGAATCAAGTGATCAAAGAGATTTGCACTTGTGACATTGAGTACGCATCTTTTCTTATAATATTTAACTAAAATAGAAAGAAACAAGGTGAAGTAATGAATCTCAATCCCAGGTAATTTATTATCTTATTTGTTTATCTCCTTATCTAGTTATTTTATTTTCCATTCACAATCTTGATATGTTTTTGAACAATTCGTCAACTTAATTCTTAATTGAATTAATCCAAGTGCTCCCTGTGGACGATACACGTATAATCACTATACTGAAACGAGTTAACCATTTCCAGCACCATTAAAAGGTTAACAGCTAGCCAGTGGCTCTAATTCAATCTACTTGGTATAATAATCAACAGTAACAATGAGATGTTTCAATTGACCTGTTGTTAGAGTGAATGACCCTAGCAGATCCAATCCCCATGTGTGGAACGACCAAGGGGTGGATATGTTGTGCAAGTCTTTTGCCGAGATGTGGGATAACGGGCTGTGCTCCTGGCATTTTTGGCATTTCTTGACATGTTAAGCTGCATCGGCATTCATGGTAAGCCAGAAGTATCATGCCCTCAAAGATTTCCTGGCTAAAAATTTGCCTCTAATATGGTGGCCACAACCCCCTTCGTGGACTTCAGTAAGGACATACCATACCTCGGAGGGCCCAATGCATTTAAGCAAAGGGGTTGACAAACCTCTTTGGAACAATTGTCGTTCTATCATTGTATACCGGGATGCTTTCTAAGTCAGCTTCTTTGCTTCTTGTCGATTTTCAGGTAAAACCCCTCTGGTAATGTATTCTTTTAACGGTGTTCTATAGTCATATGCTTCCACTTGGAGGATAGCGCATGGTGAAGGAACGACTTCCTCAATTACTGACTTCAAAGGAGAAGACGACTTGGTACTAGCTAGCTTTGATAGCAAGTCTGCTCGACTATTTTCCTCCCTGGGGATATGTTTGATCTCGAACCGCGAAAGTCCAAGCAAGCTTTCCTTGAACTTGGCCAAGTATCTCTGCAATAAAGGTTCTCTGGCCTGATATTCCCCTTTTATCTGTGATACCACCAATTGAGAGTCTGAACATAAAGTTATCACGGTAGCTCCCAATTCTTTTGCTACGTGTATTCTAGCTAAACAAGCTTCATATTTTGCCTGATTGTTGGAAGTCCAAAATTAAAACTTCAAAGAGTATTCCACGTTAATTCCCTCATCATTTTCGATCAAAATGCCCGCACCAGCTCCCTTTGGGTTTGAAGATCCATCAACAAATATGGTCCACGATCCATTAGGCTGATCTCTGAGATGGGTCATTTCGGACACAAACTCGGCTAAGGCCTAAGCTTTGACAGCTTGACGAAGTTCATAAGAGATGTCATATTGGGATAGTGCAATGGCCCAAGTCATCATTCTGTCTGCCAAGTCAGACTTGTGTAGGGTTTGCCTAATTGGCTGATTAGTGTGCACTGTGATGGGGTGCCATTGAAAGTATGGGCGCAAAGGCCTCGATTCCAGCAACAGGGTATAAGCGACTTTCTCTAGCCTTTGGTAATTTAACTCTGAACCTTGTAGTGCTTTAGACACAAAGTAGATTGGGTTTTGTTTCCAGGATTCTTCTTTCACCAATGCCGCGCTTATAGCTTCGTTAGTGATTGCTAAGTACAGATACAGAGTTTGCCCGAGATCTGGACAAGATAGGACTGGCAGGGAGGATAGGATTATTTTCAATTCCTGGAAAGCCTCCTCGCATTCCGTGTTCTAATGAAACTCGTCTTTATGTCTCAGAGTTCTGAAGAATGGTAAACATTTCTAGGCCGAAGCCGGCAACAATCGCGTCAAAGCTGCCATTCTTCTTGTTAACTGCTAGGCCTCTTTGATGGTACGAGGACTATGCATATTCAACACAGCACTATACTTGTCGGGGTTGACCTCGATCCCCCGACTGGTTAGCATAAATCCTTGCAAGTACCTCCTGCCCCGCGGAGGAGCACGTTGGAACACCTCGTCGATTGCACCGTGCCGTCATACTTGAATCCCAAGTATGCAACAGTGACGCCGTCTGTGGGAAACCAAACAAAAACTGTAAACCCACATGTTCATTATGGTTAACACTTGGCAACAAACGTATGACAATAATAACCACATCGTTCACAATAATCCTCGGCCGACAGATCCTAGATCTTCCCATCCCACCCGTCCACCTGTTCAACATGCGTCGGTGCTTATGGAAGATGTTCATGAGCAACCCAGGGTCCAACCATTCTTGCAACCGATGTTAGAACCTGACGAAATTTGTCGAATCCTTCACGTTGTAGAGGAGAAGGGAAAGATCATTGAAGAATTGAGGGCCGAAAAATGACGTGCAGAGGCAGATAGGGTTAAAACAACCTAACCTTGATGTTCAACATTTGAACCAGGGACCCCGAAGAAATCCACTGAGATATGTACCTGATGTCTTGGAACGAAAAAATCAACCGGTGTGTGAATTGTCGGAGCCAAACCTTATCAACAATGTCAGGGTCGGGTTGTGGACCAAAGGACAGATGCTTCGGAATCCTGCTACCATTCCGGATCCTTGACGGGTCGCCCCCGTCCAACCCCAACATTTGAACGAAGTAGTAGCAGAGAATGATCTGGGTTTTGGATACTTTAGGAACCCATTCACGGAAAATATAATGGCCCAAGAACTCCTAGTAGGATTCCAATTTGTAAAAAAGCTCAATGATTACGACGGGACCAAAGATCCTAGTCAACATGTTCAGAACTTTGAGAGGATCGTAACTTTTCAACGCAAATGGGAACCATTGGCATGTCGGGCATTCTCCCTGACCCTGACTGAAGCCGTAGAACGATGGTTCATCGACTTACCACCCAACTCAATCGAAAGTTGGCAAGTTTTCAAAGATAAGTTCCTTAGACATTTCACTAGAAGTAAGAAACAGTTTAAATCTAAATATCACCTCAAAAATGTGACTCAGGGAGATAAAGTGCCCTTGAGATATTATATAATCATATTTAATAAGGAGGCTTTGGAAGTTAAAAACGTAGCTCCTAACATAATTCTATTCTTTTTTTATGGAAGGCTTAAAGTTTGGTTTCTTTAAATAGGAATTGATAGGTAACAAGCCGCAAAGCATGGTGGAACTTAAAGATCAAGCTGAAATTTGGATCCGAATTGAAGAACAATCGAAGGCTAGTGGCGAGCCCATGCCCATGCAAGCAAAGGCTAATGATAAGCCCGAGAAGGCACTTCCCAACTCCAAGAAACAGTCTGAGTCCCGGGACAGAGAAAACCATGGTATGTTCACAAATTACACACCTCTGCTGCAACTCCACCAAAGGTATACAAGGAAGTGACACACACAGAACTAACTAGCCGACTTTCAACTATGAGAACCCAAAAATGGGACAAGAAACGATGGTATGAGTACCACCGGGATCACGAGCATTATACTAACAAGTGCATTTAGCTGAAAGACGCTATAGAACGTCTTGTCCGTCGGGGTAAATTGTGGAAGTTTGTTCAAAATACTCAGGATATCCATGTCAGACAAAGAAGTGAGTCCCCCCGTGATAGAAATAGACAAGGTCGCTCTCCTCACCAACAGAACCCTGAATGCCGACGGGATAGGAGACGCTCCCATCGCTTCCGAGGAGAGAGGGGTCCCAACCTCGAGGGGTAATCGATGTGATCCAGGAGGAATCACGGGGAGTGAAAAACGACTCCGAGAAGGACATGAATATTGTGCTCAGGTAACTCCCAAAACTAATATAGCTTTATCCTTTACTCAAGCTGATATGCCTGCAGGAAAACCTCATGACAATGAACCCTTGGTCATAACCGAGATCATCGATGGTTTTGAGGTACACTGTATATTCGACGGTCAAAGAATTACTCGAAGCAGGCTTCATCAGAGAGGTTCGTTATGCAGATTGGGTGTCCAATGTAGTGATGGTAAATAAGGCTAACGGGAAGTGGCGCATGTGCATCGACTACACTGACCTGAAGAAAGCCTGTCCAAAGGATCATTTCCCATTGCCATGCATAGACAAGTTGGTGGATAACTCTACGAGCCATAAATATATCTATTTTATGGATGGCTATTACGGGTATAACCAGATCCCAATGCATCCCAATGACCAGTAGAAAACCGCCTTCATCATGGATTTTGGGGTATATTGCTATAACGTCATGCTGTTTGGATTGAAGAACCCGGGCCTACCTACCAACGCATGATGAACATTGTTTTTGGTGCATAGATAGGGAAAATCCTAGAAGTATACATAGACGATATCATTGTCAAAACCAGAGAAGGGAAAGATCCCATAGTTGATTCGAATGAAGTTTTTCAGCAGCTTAGGAAGTATGAGCTGAGATTGAACCCATACTTCTAGTGCAATCCAATTTGTGTACGCACAAACCAGCCAATAGGAAGGTACTTCACAAACCTGATTTGGCTGGGAGAATAATGAATTAGGCGATCGAGTTATCCCGGTATGATATTTCCTACAAGCTGCGACAAGCAATAAAGCCCAAGCCCTGGCAGATTTCCTCGCCAAGATGACTCATCCTGAAGGCATTGTGGTGGACTATTCATTAAAGTTTTCTTTCCAAACATCCAATAACCAAGCCGGGTATGAAGTATGTTTTGCCAGCATCAGAATGGCAAAAGAGTTGGGTGCCACAGCCGTGGTCATTCGTTCAGATTCACAGTTGATGGTGTCCCAGATCTGAGGTGATTATCTGGCAAAAGAACCCATCCTGCAGAAATACTTGGCCAAGGTCAAAGAGAGTCTCCAGGGACTTTCAGGTCTTGAAATTTAGCATATCCCAAGAGAGAAAAATCACTAGGCTGATATGTTGTCTAAATTGGCAAGCACAAAGCCCGCATGGAACACGAGATCAGTGATAGAAGAAACACTGCCAAACCCCTATGTAGTCTCCAAATGGAAGTTGACGACTAGAGGACCCCACTTATCTGTCTCAACAATCTTCACGTCGCCCTTATGCTAGAAGTTGAAAGGAATATCCAAAACATTGTCATCTACCCACAAACATTCCTTTATACGTTTGATGTCGGACAATTTTTCCAGTACCTCAACATCGGGAGATCCCAAGACACCCACAACAGCTTTTCCCTTATCTGTGTTAGTAACCTTGGGGGCAAACACACGAAGGGGAGACATTTCTACAAAGACAGTAAGGGAAAGTGATAATAGAGATAGCATAAACCAAGAAACAGAAAGATAGCAGAAATCAGGAAACAAAAAACAGGAAAAATGAAGAAATGAGACATCGGAGGAATGAATAAAATAATCTCCAAAGGGAAATCTCTAGAGCATGAGAAGACTAGATAGGGAAGAATCTAAAACTCCCATCTCTAAGATTTTTCAAAATATAGGATTACTGCAAGAAAGATTTCAAAAACGTAGTGATGGGGAAGGAAGCCACAGGGACCAAGGTGAACCCCCAAAGGATGTACTGAAACACGAATGGTGACAATCGTTAATCCTAATTTGATTGTCCCCTTTGAAAGCAAGAAAATAGCAAAAAAACATCTCTTCGAACAAGGTTGGAGGAAAAAAGAACAGTAAACCCTAATGTGTAGTGGAATAGAAAAATCATAACCATGAAAGCGGAAAAGAAAGGGCAAGGAATGAGAGTACCTGATAAACTTGGAGTCTTGAGGATTCTGTGAAAATGGCGTTGAAATTCACTTCAGTGAGAATAGAAGGATAAAATCGGTGAACGAAGCAACGAACAGGGAAAAGGGAGGTTCCAAGAATAGAGAGAGAATGAAAGAACAAAAGTTGCATAATTGCCCAATTTAAATAGGCGATAACAAAAACGTCGCAATAATTCGTGACCGCCATTCTTTATAATGATAGCGCACGAATGCCAAAGAACACGTCCAATGGGAAAAGGACATGTGGCCAGGAAAATCAAAGTTTGAAATCCCTAAATCATCTCGCATACAAAGCCTAAGGCAACCTGTCTTCATAGCATACCAACTTGGGGGCAACTGTTATAGATTAATATGTCGGGATAGGGCCCCGACCCAATGATGTTGTTAACCCCTTGGACCTATACTGGGGTTCGTAAATCGGAGTTCATGCATTGTAAAATTGGGCCTTATCACAGGTTTACTAGGGGATACAAAACCCTACCCCGAAAGGTCTAAATACAGGGACACTAAGGCAGGAAAAGGTATGACATTTAACCCTATTACTCTCAAACCTTAACCCATAATGACTTCATTGTCGAAGTCTTTGTAGGTTCCTCCTGCCCTGCCATAGTGCACACCGGAACAACTCGTCAATTGCACCGTGCCGTCATACCTGAATCCCAGGTGCGCAACACCATAGAACCACTTAGGGGTGTCCATCAGATCGGATAACCCGACAAACCCAATGAACCAAACCAGATAGTTGTCCAACCTAATTACAATCGAGTACAACCCGAGCAAACCCAATTAAACCCAAAGGTAATCGGTTTGTGTATCAGATTCATGAAATGCCAACCCGATAACCCGATATACAACTCGTGAATCCGACCAAAATAACCCCTAAATCCCTAATTAGTAAGCAGATCACTTGAGACACATGAGAGGAGAGCATCGAGTTTACGAGTTAGAGTGTCAAAACTGAAAACCTAGCGCCACCCATCTTCATCCTGCAGAACCACCTATTTTTTTGTTGTTATTTGTTCCTTGCGTTTAGCTTCCATACTTAGATTTTCCTTTTCTATTGTCTTCCTTGTTAGTTTTCTTGTTCCTACTCCTTATCTTGTTTTGTTTTGCTGTTTTCAGAACTATTGTACTTTCTGTCATAGCATTTCTAGTGCAGTTATTAACATATTTATCTTGGTTGATAAAAAAATATTTTTAAACTTAAATGTATGTTGTAGTTGAATAGAACAATTTTAATCGGACCACCCGATGATCCAATCCAAACTAGTCTGTTATGCTTCGAATGAGTTAGGTTCGGATTTTAATTTTTTTTTTTGCACAAATCTGAACCAAACCAACCCAAACTATTTTCATTCGTTCGGGTATGGAATTACCCCAAAACCGAACCAACCCAACCCGTGGACACCCCTAGAACCACTTGGGATGTATTTAGGGTCTGCTTGTTTATACTTATACTACAAATACATTTTTTTAAAAAAAGAAAAAGTAAGAATTTCTTATTTTCCTGATATTTGTGTTGAAACTTGAAATTACTACTAATAAAAATACTGAGTTTTTAAAGCCATACCCAAAGATACACTCTTTAATCTCATTCTTCATTCCTCATTCCCGATTCCTTTATCATTATACAGTTTAACCACTCACAGATCATTCCTAAAAGTATAAAATAAAAACTTAAATAGTCTTGTTTAGTTTGTGAAAATTATTTTTTATTTTATTTTGCATTTTTTAATTTTTAAAAGATTTAATTATGATTTTTGTTTTTTAATTTACTATTTTGTTGATTTTAGTCACCTGGATTTTAATCACTCGATTTTAATCTAAAAAACTTGAAATATTTTTTAATTTATTATTTTCATCGGTCCGGGTATGAGATTACTCCAAAACCGAACCAACTTAACCCGTGGACACCCCTAGAATCACTTGGGGTGTATTTGGGTCTGCTTGTTTATACTTATACTACAAATACATTTTTTTTAAAAAAAAGTAAAAATTTCTTATTTTCCTAATATTTGTATTGAAACTGAAAATTACTACAAATAAAAATACTTAGGTTTTAAAGCCATACCCAAACATACACTCTTTAATCTCATTCTTCATTTCTCATTCCCCATTCCTTTATCATTATACAATTTAATGCCACTCACGTATCATTCCTAAAAGTATAAAATAAAAACTTAAATAGTGTTGTTTAGTTTGTGAAAATTATTTTAAATTTTATTTTGCATTTTTTAATTTTTAAAATATTTAATTCTGATTTTTGTTTTTTAATTTACTATTTTGTTGATTTTAGTCACCTGGATTTTAATCACTTGATTTTAATTTCTTTAACTTTAAATTGTTTAATTTTTATCACAAATATTTTTTGGGGCAAGTCCTATCGTTTTAAATTGTTCACAAAAATGACATTACTTTTCTCTTGTCTTCATTCTCACATGTTTTCAAAGAAAATAAAGAAACAAAAATTTTATGTTTCAAATTTGGCATTAGTTAATAAAACGTTTTTGGATGGGGTTATTGTCACTCTCAAATGTTTGTTATCACTCTTCTTTTGAAATATTTTAATGATATTTATGCAATAAGTTGAATGGTTAAAATATATATTTAAAGTTAAAAGTAATTTAAAAGGGGTGAGAATAGACTTAATGATGTAATAATAACAACACCAATATTTCCATTGAAATCTTCTACTACTGGAAAATGAGAAAGTCTTAATGATGTGATAATAAGGACACCAATAACGATATAGTTAATTAAGCATAATTTTTCATGGCATAACTAAAAGTTAGTGTTTTGCTTTTTTCATTTGATAAGTAAATTAAAACTAATATATTATATAATAATAAATTATCAAATAAAAGTAAAATTAAACCTTTTGTTGAGTGTAAAAATATATATATTTGTTAACTTTTAGTCACTGACAATATATTAATTTGTTGATTCTTTATTCATTGTCCGTATGGTAAAAGTATTTTCTTTTTTCTTATCAACACCACAGGATAATAGTTAACAACATCTTACTTTATGATTTTATTAAGAAGATAAAAATAATTTAATTTATTCAAAACTCATTTAATAAGAATTATTTATCTAAGTAGAATGCTTAATCTCATTAAAAGTATTACACGAATGATTTGGGTGTGTTAGATATAAGAATATCTTCCAACATTATCACTCATGTGTGCTTATAAAATGATCAAACAGAGACCTTTAATTTTCAATGTCAAATATTTCATGTAAAACAGTAGTGCTGATTATTTAATTAGCCATTGTCTGTGGTCATATAATTACGTTAATTATTTATTTAATCATTTATTTAACTAGCCATTGATATAAAAATAGGATTATTGTACTCTATTCAATTAGGCATAATTTATCATGACATAATTAAAAGTTAAAAAATTAATATTTTAATTTATTTATTAGAAAATTAAATTAAAACTAATATATTATATAAATTACCAAATATAAGTAAAATTAAATTTATATTAAACTAAATATAGTAAGCGCAAACAATGCGCTCAATAAAGATTCCATGAAGATTACAATTGTATTAATATTTTCGCAAAAGCAATAAACAGTAATACGTCATAGCAGTGATTTTTAATAAAAATATATATTTGTTGATTTTTTAGTGTGTATTTGGATTGACTTTCCTTGAAAGTGAAACTATTGGATCCATAAGTTAAAAAAAGTTGAGTTCATGTTGGCTTATTTAAATATGAAAAATTGTCTTCAAATGAGATTTTAATTTCTAGCCCAACATAATTCAACATCATTTTTTCCATTTAAACGTGATTTTTAGGCTGAAATCATGTTAGAAACTTCAAAATAAACACACGGTTAGTCATTACTGGTATATACACGGTGGGGCAAAGGGAGCAAATCCTGGTGGTGAGTTTGAGGGCCATCTTGGAAATATTTTGAAAACCTCCATGTTCCTTCTTCACGAATGTACTGGACAACCAAGGAGTAGCGGCATTATGGAAAATATTCCAGCGTTGGGGCACGGTGGTGGATATATTTGTCCCATAAAAACGTGATAAGAGGGGGTATCAATTTGAGTTTGTTCGTTTTTCGGGTGTACATCATACAGAGAGACTGGAGAAAAGACTAGGCTCTATCGTTATTGGATCTAAACACTTGATAATCAATCTTTCTTGATACTTTCTTGGAGAGCCGTATGACTCAATGGCGGTACCCAAGAATGGGGAGTATATATTAGGATATACATTTTGGAATCAAAAGCCTTAACATGTTCTCCATGTATATAATTTCATTATCATGTACATTATTTATCATCTTGGGTAGTTAGCTTTCTGTTATATTCGGTTACAAGTTGTTAGAGTAGTTAGTTTCTCTTTTCTATTGTATATATAGCTTTATTCAACCGTGTAAATGTGAGTTGATCACTTCTATCAATAGATTACTGAAATTCTGAACATGAGCTTCTTCTTTTATTCCCATTCCTCTCCTAATATGGTATTAGATGAAAAACTTCCACCATTGAAGCTCTAGTTCTTTTCTTCTGTGATCAACCATGGCAAGTGACGGCCAAAATTCTTCTGATCATCTCACCAATCCTTCAAACCCTCTTTTCCTTCATCCCAACGAGAATCCCACCCTCGTCCTCATCACTCTAATTCTCAATGAACGAAACTACAATTCCTTGTCTCACAACATGATTGCTATGCTCGAATCCAAGAACAAGGATCGATTCATTGATGGATCTCTTCCATCTCCTCCGTTATCTGATCCGCTTCGAGAACCTTGGAGGCATTGCAATCGTATGGTTATGGCGTGGTTGATGCGGTCTATGGTTCCTTCTATTGCGCAATCAGTGACCTATTTCGATACCGCTAGAGAGAATTGGAAAGATTTACAAGATCGTTTTTCTTACTCTGATAAATTTTGCATTGTTGATTTACAGGAAGAGATTCAACTGCAAAGTAGGGTGATTCTTCCATTACAGATTACTATACGCTTTTGAAGGTCCTTTGGAAGGAGATGGAGCTATTTCGAACCATTTTAACTTGCTCATGTTCTAGCACTTGTCCTTGCGGTGTTCTCCAGAAAATTATGAAAGAACACGAGAACGATTGTGTCATAAAGTTCTTCCGTGGGTTGAACAAAGAGTATTCTCAGGTTCGTCGTTCCATAATGATGATAGAACCCATGTCTTCCATTGTCAAGGCCTTCTCCATTGTCCTGCAACAAGAACAAGAGTTTGGTGTTCCTATGCCTCCCTCTAATTCACAAGAATCTGTTGTTTTTGTTAGTTTTTCAGATGATAGCTCTAAACAAAACGTATTCACACGCGGTAGCGGCAACAATAGTAGAGGTGGAGGTAGGTCTTGTAGAAGCAATGGCGGAGGAAATAAACTCTGCACTCACTGTAAAAAAACTAATCACACCATAGATACATGTTTCTATTTACATGGATTCCCTACAGGATACATGACAAGGAACAAATCTCCTTCCAACACTAGCAAGACTTCTACAAGTTTAGTCGAAATAAACTCAACTACAACTTCTCTTGGTGACAAACATGAGGACAGTAAGCATCAAGATCACTTAACTCTTTCAAAGGAGCAATATCAAAGCATCATAGCTCTCTTACAACAATGAAAAGATCCCTCTCATTCAATAAACCATGCCCAAAATTTCTTTATGCAGACATCAAGTATCAATTCGTTTTCCCCTTGGATACTTGATAGTGGTGCCACCGACCACATGTGTCATGTGTCCTAACAAAGATCTTTTTCTTTCTTTAAAACCAATTACACCTATACTTGTTAAGCTTCGAAACCGTAGTTCTGTCATAGCTCACTTCTCTGGTACTATTCAGATAGGTTCCCTACTTCTGCATAATGCCTTATTTGTACTAGATTTTGATATCCACCTTATTTCCATTACTAAGTTGGCTTCTTCCTTACATTGCGTTGTTATTTTTTCAAACACCGATTGTGTTATTGTGCAGCAAAAACCTTTGAAGACGATTGGGGTAGCTAGGAAGGAGCATGGGCTTTTTCATCTCTTGGACAAGAGTAACTTGACTAGTTCTGTTAATTCTGCTACAAATTCAAATTCTCTAAAAACCTGTATGAATTCGAATTCAGTTGATAGTTCATTCTTGTGGCATTTCAGACTTAGCCATGTATCAAATAAAATCATGAAAGTTTTTTCACAACAGTATACATATATTCCTTTTAATATCTCTGATGCCTGTGATGCTTGTCAATTTGCCAAATAAAAGCACCTGCCTTACACTCTTAGTAGTTATAACACTTCTAAATTTTTTGAGTTAATCCACGTTGACATATGGGGTCCTCTTAGGATTCCCTCCTTTGAAGGTTATTATTACTATTTAACCGTTGTTGATGACTATACTAGATTCACATGGATTCACTTGCTTAAGAGCAAAATGGATGTTAGAACTATTCTTCCCAATTTCATAACATTAACCAAAAATCAGTTTGATGTTAAGCTCAAAAGGTTAAGATCTGATAATGACAAGGAATTTTATCTACATGAGTTTTTTAAAACAAAAGGGATTTTTCATGAAACTTCATGTGTTGAGTGCCCTCAACAAAATGGCATTGTTGAGTGCAAACATCAACACATACTAAACATAGGAAGGGCTCTTATTTTTCAAGCCAATCTATCCAAAGGTTTCTGGTCCTTTGCTTTCAAGTATGCTGTTCACATCATAAATCAATTGTCATCTTCAGTTCTTCAAAACAAATCTCCTTTTGAGCTACTTCACAATAAGAAACCTGATTTAAATGAACTAAGGGTCTTTGGTTGTTTGGTTTATGCAAGCACTATTTTATCTGGCAGAACTAAATTGGATCAGAGGGCTTACAAATGCATTTTTCTCGGCTTCAATTGTGAAACTACTTTTCCATATACGTCTATTTTGACTTGTTTTGATAGTTTTGATCCCAACATGAATAACATTGATTCTAATTCGGTTCTCTCATATGACTTTCCTCACACCATGAATTTGCAACATGATCATGACCATGTTATACAAAATGATGTTTCTGTTCCCCCCAGAAAACATCAGTCATGTTATATCTGAGAATATTCTTCAGCATTCTTTAATTGATAATTCACATAATGTTTCAACTACTAGTCAAGCTCCTTGGAAACCTACAAGGGTTTCGACCTGCTAATTATAAAGATTTTATATGTGATGCTCATGCTTCTAACACTAGTTACACCACTCCTTACCCTTTGCACTCTTATGTTTCATATTCCAATTGTTCTGCTTCCCATACTGCTTTTTGTAATTCCATCTCTGCACAATCCGAACCAAAATCCTTCAATGAAGCCAATAAGTTTGATTGTTGGAAGAATGCTATGATGACTAAGATAAAGGCTCTGGAGAGGAATAACACTTGGTCCTTGGTGAAGCTGCCCCCTGGTAAGAAACCAGTGAATTGTAGATGGGTGTACAAGATTAAATACAAGGCTGATGGATCTATTGAAAGGTATAAGGCTAGGTTGGTTGCCAAGGGCTTCACCCAAACTGAGGGGGTTGATTTTTTTGAAACATACAGCCCAATTTCAAAATTCACATCTGTCAGATTTCTGCTTTCATTAGCCACGAAAAATAACTGGTTTTTATATCAACTTGATGTTGATAACGCTTTCTTGCATGGAGAGTTGGATGATGAGGTATATATGAAACCTCCTCCTGGTTTATCACTGCCTAGTTCTAATGTTGTTTGCAAGTTGCAGAAATCTCTCTATGGCCTACGAAAAGCAAGGAGAAACTGGAATCACAAGCTGACATCCACTTTAGTTAGCTTGGGATACATTCAAAGTCTGCAGATTACTCCTTATTCCTCAGGATTTCTGATTCTTCTTTCACTGTTGTGGTTGCTTATGTAGACGATATCATTCTATGTGGTAATGATGCAGCTGAAATTCAACATGTCAAGTCCTTTCTTGATAACAAGTTTCATAGTAAAGATCTTGTGCGCTACGTTTATTTCTTGGACTTGAGATCGCTCGTTCCAAAACTGGTTTGGTTTTAAATCAACAGAAATATTGTTTGGAGTTACTTGAAGAATATGGTTTAACAGGTTGCAAACCCGCCTCTACTCCCATGGATCCCTCAAATAAACTTTCTGCTGATGTTGGTGATCGTCTGGACAATCCCACTGTTTTTCGCAGATTAATTGGGCACTTATTATACTTAACTAACACTAGACCAGGTATTGGTTTTGCTGTCCAACAACTCAGCCAATATGTTTCTCAGCCAAAGCAGCCTCATCTACAAGCTGCCATGTGTATCCTCAAATATCTCAAAGCTTCTCTAAGCCTCGGTCTATTCTACCCAGCTGAGTCTAATTTCAAGATGCAAGCTTTTTCTGATTCTGATTGGGCCACATGTCGCAATACTAGACATTCTATCACTAGCTTTTGTGTCTTCTTTGGCAAAGCTCTGATCTTTGGGTGTTCTAAGAAGCAACCAATAGTCTCTCGTTCTTCCTCTAAGGCAGAATATCGCGCTTTGGCTTCCCTAACTTGTGAGCTCCAATGGATGTTCTATCTCTACAGTGATCTACATGTTCTGATTACTTTTCCTTTCTTAGTTTACTATGATAATCAATCCACCATTGCTATTGTTAAGAATCCTTTGTTCCACAAACATACTAAACATGTAGAGGTTGATTTCCATTTCATTAGGCTCAAACTCCAACAAGGTCTTTTACGTTTATTCCATGTTCCTTCACATTGCCAACTCACGGACATCTTCACTAAAGCTTTGTATCCAGCTCTATTCCAAGGTGTCTCCAAGATGGGCCTTATGAACATTCATGACCCACCTTGAGGGGGGTATTAGGATATACATTTTGGAATCAAAAGCCTTAACATGTTCTCCATGTATACAGTTTCATTATTATCATGTAGAATATTTATCATCTTGGGTAGTTAGCTTTCTGTTATATTCGGTTACAAGTTGTTAAATTAGTTAGTTTCTCTTTTATGTTTCTCCCTTGTTGTATTTATAGCTTTATTCAATAGTGTAATTCTGAGTTGATCACTTCTATCAATACAATACAGAAATTCTGAACATGAGCTTCTTCTTTTCTTCTGCATTCCGCTCCTAATAGTATAGGAGGAAGGAGGGAGGTGTCTCGGGAAGAATACCAGGGGTGTCTTATGTAGACAAATTGAAGGCCCAACAGTTAATATGTCTTTGAATAACAAGGAATGGGTTCATAAGAAGGATCCTAGGGTCTTATTCATTTCTCTATAGATGATGCTATGATTGAGGAGTGTAGATGTGCTTTGGTAGGATGTCTACACAGAGGACAGGAACTGGGCAATCTGTAGAAAGAATTACTCCAAGAAAGGCTACCCGATATTAATACTACGACTATGGGCGATGATATGGTGTTGGTGGAGTCTGATGCCAGTGTAGATCTTGAGGATACGGTTGCGTTGAATTGAGATCTATGGGAGAAGTGGTTTTATGAATTACGTGAATGGCATCCTAACATGGTGTGTGTTCGGCGGATAACTTGGGTTCGCTGTTACGGTATTCCCCGTCATGCTTGGATGGAATCGTTTTTCCGAAAAATAGTGACTTCTATGAGAGAGTTTATTCGGATTGATGAAGTGACTAAATCCAAGGGTCACCAAGACTATGCTCATATTCAAGTTAGTACAACTTGTAAGGGTTTGATTTTTGAGGAGAAAAAGGTGAATAGGTGATGATCAATGACAGATGCTATTCGATACATATGATGGAGGAGCAATGTGAATACTAAATTTTATCCTATTAATTATAATTTTAATTAGTTAATTGACTAGTTATTATCTAAATAATAACAATAATAAAAAATTAATAATAAAAGTGGTGGTGCTGAACTACAGGAAATTAATAACTAATAATTATTATTATTATTATTTTTGTTACTTGATTTAGTCAAGTAATTTTCAAAAATGAAAAAAAAAAGACAAAAAAGGAAAAGAAGAAACAGAGAAGAGAATGTGAAGTAGAAGTGGGGTTCAGTTATTGTCCATTAACAGAAAAATGGGAGAAATAGGGAGACATCGACTTGCTTCTGTTAATTAAAGATGAGGTTAAATTTTCTCTATAAAAGGTCTTATTTTCACTCAGTAAAGTACACATAGAGAAAAATGTATCATGAAAAGGGAAGAGAAACCAAAACATACATCATGAATTTTTTAAGAGTGTAAAGAGGGATTCTGCTTCATTGAAGAGAGAAAAACAAGCAAGATTACAATTAACTAAGCTTTAGAGTTATGATTATTTTGTTATCACACTAATTAAATTTTCCTTCTAAATTATTATATATGTTCATTAAGCATCATGTTCAAATAAAATTATTTGTTCATAAAATCATGAGATTAAGGAGTAGTAGGAACATTTGAAGAAAAATAATAAAAACTCAGACAACAGCGTTCCCTTGTTCCAGTTGGACACATCAAGGAAAAACAATTTCTTTCTGCACCATCCCATCGTTTTGTGCTATTTTTAGTTGTTGTTTGGGTTATGCAGAAGGCTTGGTTCTTTTATTTCGGTTTTGAATGTAGGCCTTTTCTGTCACTTTACTTTCTGCACCCTGAGCGTTTTTGTGTTGTATTGTATGACGTTTTTTCTTGTTGTTTTCTGGTTCTGCACAAGGCTTGATTCGTTTATTTAGTTTCGAATATAGGTTGTTCTCTTTTTTGCTCTCTGCACCACCTAACTTTTTTGTGTTTCTTGGGCTGTATCTTTTTTTGGTTGTTCATTAATGTCTTAGTTTTGCTTTCTGCACCCTGACCGTTTTTTGTTGTACACTATGTTGTTTGTTTTCGCATTTTATTATTTTTGTGTTAAACTTGGGCCTTTTGTTTCTGTTTTTGCTTTTGGCACCCTCAGCCTTTTTGTGTTTTCTTTGCTGTTTAACATTACTTCATTTTTTCTTTGTTTTTACTTTTCACACCCCTCAGTTTTTTTGTCTATGTTGTTTGTCTCTACTTCCTTTTTTTCCTTTTTTTACTTTCCGTACACCTCCGTTTTTTTGTTTGTGCTGTGTTGTATCTTTTTTTTTTATTTTGGTACTGTTGGGATGTAATTTATTTTTCCTATTGCTGGGTTGAGATACAAATAAAAAAGACATAATGAAGTTTTTTGAATAAATTATTTTGTTGAGCAATGAATAAATAAATTAATTTCAAAAGAATTAAACATTGGTTTTATTTGAGTGATGTTCCACAAGTGTAACCAAGGATATTTAATAAACTTAAGTCTTGATTTTATTTGAATGGTATTCCATCAGTATAATCAGCGATATTTAAGAAAAATAAGTAAATATAATTCTTGATCTGATTGAGTGGTTATCCCGCTGTTAAGACCAAGGAGTCATATGGTTTCATTGAATGGCTTTCTGTCGTGTACCACAGACATAAAGAATTAATCTTTGATCGGGTGTAGTGACGTTTGCACCACCCGAACCAAAAACGTATATTGGTTATTGAATAGCTCTCTATTGTAACCCTGTGCGTATATAAAATTGGCCTTGATGCAATTGAGTGGCCTTTTCGTTGTCGAATCAAGGGCGTTACATAGGTTATTGAACACTGCAGTATCAGTAATCTTGTGCGTACAATAAATTCATACGTTGACCCTTGCCTTTCATTGTGGCATTCCTTACGGTTAGTGTAAGCATGTCACGTAGGACTATAATTGAACAGTGTTCTATCGCGACTCCTGTGCAAGTGTGGATTTTTACAAAAGTAATATTTAAATTCTAATCATTGAAAACTACGTGGTTTTGATTCCTCTCACAGCTAAGGATACGTAGGAGCGGGAATCGATCCCGTCGAGCCAAAATAAATAAAAAATGTTTTCCCAATCTTGTTAATAAATAAATAGTGATTTTGTAAATGGTTATGTGAGTGAATTGGATATTCTTGTTAAGTTAATAAAATATGCACAATTAATTAGAAGGTAACCACTTGTTAAGCGGACGACGTAGGGTGCTAATACATTCCGTACACGTAATCGACTCTCGAATCTAAAATTTTGTTTTGAAGACTTATTTTAAGTTTTCCCAAGATTTTCTTTAATAAATATTAGTGGCGACTCCTTTGTTCATTTTTTATCGTCGTCATCCACCGCGACCTTGGTAGCGACAAGCATGGCAGTCAATTCATGTCTGAGAAGGTTGATCAATTCTCATCCTCATGCTCCTATGTGAACTTTTTCGATCAATCTATGGACTTGGAAGAGGTGGAGTATTTTTCCTCGCAAGATGAGGGTGGTGAGGGGATGATTGAATTGGGGAATGGTTTTAGGGACCAATCGGTGGTACTGCTGGAACCATAGTTTGGAGAAGAATTGGGCGGTGATGGTGTAGTGGCTGTAGGAATGAACATGTTGCCAAATGTTAAGGAGACAAATCAAGAGGGGTTTGGTGAGAAGCTTTGTGGTTTGAATTTGGAGAATACGACTTCCTTATCTTTAGGGGCTGAAAATGTTAACTTTAATATGTGTTCTACTAAAGTGGGGCATGCGGCGCATGAGGTGGAGAGGTGGGAATAGAAGGAGTTGTTGTTCAAAGTTTAGATGTTGCTATGGGTCATGATGTAAATTCTATGGAGAGGTGGGTCTGGATGGATCTCACACTCGAGGATATGGTATTGAGGAGGAACCAAGTGTGGACATAGGTCAAAGGGAATGGGGTATCTTGTACAAATGGGGTAGTCAAAGAGAGTACATTCGATAATAGGCCCAAGTGGAAAGGGATGATGTTCGTTCTACTTTAAAGAAAGCGAGAAATGCGTGGGCCTTTCTTCAGAAGGGTTCGACATCATCACGATCAAAGCACAAATTCGCATCATCTACGCCAATGACGGTGGTTGCCCAACTTGGTGAGCAAGGTGGCAACATCATTTCTAGAGGTGGTATGGTACAGAATGAGGTGCTTTCATCTTTGGATGGTGGATTTCAACGGGTATGTGATGAGGCTATGGCCAATAAAGTATTTACTTTATGTAAAACCGTGGGCACGGTAGTTAGGGCTGTGACAGGGAAATTGCAGAGAAATATGGGGTCTTTGTGGTTCCCCATGAAGGTTAGATGTTTCAATTGCCGGGGTTTGGGAGGGAAGGTTAAATGGTGTCGTATTTCGGAATTGGTTCGTATTGAGGACTTGGATTTTATTGCAATTCAGGAGACGAAGATGGAGTCCTGTGACAGAGATTTCTGTGCTAGACTCTGGAGCTGCTCTGAGTTCGATTGGCTGGCTTCACCATCCAAAGGATGAAGTGGGGGAATTATTTCCATTTGGAATACAGAAAAAGGTAAGCTATTATTTTCCTTTACAGGTACTAGATTTCAGGGTGTGTGTGTTGTTGATGGAAAAAGGTGTATTGTTATTAATGTTTATTCTCCTTGTCGGATTGTGGAAAAAAGAAGAATTTGGAGTGAGTTGATTATGTCTAAACGTGGGTTTGGTAGTTGCTTGTGGTGTGTGGTTAGTAACTTCAACTCAGTACGTAGTTTGGATGAGAGGAAGGGATCGGTTGGTAATTACGGTGTGAGGGATATGAGTGAATTTAATAACTTTATAGAGGAGATGAAATTAATTGGTTTACCCCTGGTTGGTCGATGGTTTATGTGATTCAAAGATGATGGATCCATGATGAGAAGATGTTAACCTCTTTTATAAAACCCCAACTGGTTAACTCGTTTTAAGTATAGTAATAAAACGTGTATCGTCCTCAAGGGGCACTGAATTTATTTGATTAAGAATTGAGTCAAATGAGTGACAAAAACATAGTGAAGTGTAAACTAGTGATAAAATAAGAGCTTGATAAAATGTTAAACAAATAAAATAAAGATTCACCTGAGATTGAATTTCATTACTTAACTTTGTTCATCTCAACACTAGTTAAACATTATATGAAAATATGCATACTCAATGTCACAAGTGCAAATATCTTTGTCACTTGATTCTAAAACACTAGTTTCTAGAGTTCAATCTCTTAAGCTTTAGGAACTAAGTCTTGCATTAAGCAGAGTATTTTGACATTCATAAGAACTTCCATCTATCTCTAGACTAGAAGGTTTTATGAGAGTTTTTCTCAAAATCCATTTATAAACAAGTTTCTCAACTTTGCAAATGAACGAAGAGATGGAAAGATGATCAGACTGAACCATGAAAAGAAGAACAAAAGAAGAACTCCAATTCATGTATAATAGATAACTAAGAGTACTAAAACTCTAACTAAAGTAATGTGACTTAGTGTTTTTTTCTGTACAATTCAGTATCTCGATTGTACAAAACAAGGATGTATTTATAGTCATTCTGAGCAGGACTTTGGCGCTTAAGCGCCAGTTTCAGCGCTGGCCATTAATGCCCTAGTTAATGGATTTTAATGTCTAGTTAATATATTTGGCGTTGGAGTGCCATTTGTGGCACTCGAGCGCCAGACTCATAACTTTGGCAGTGAGAATCCAATGTTGAGCTGATCCTAGCGCTCAAGCCTTGGTGTGACGCTCGAGCGCCAGGCTCATAATTCTGACAGTGGGAATCCAATGTTGAACTGATTCTAGCACTCGAGCCTTGGTGTGGCGCTCGAGCGCTGACTTGATTTATGCTTCCACATGTTCTTCTTGTTGTCCAGCCTTCAAAATAACTAAAAATACATTCCATGAGTTAAAAATAGTTATTTGTATATTTCTACTTGAAAATTCACAAAGTACATATTAGGGATGAAATTTATATACAAACTTAACATTTCTAGTCTGATAAATGAGGATTTCTTATTAAATAAACACCACTAATTCGCACTTATTAGCAGACCAGATAAGCTAATGGTATCTGAGGATTGATGTTTTTTTTGGGGGTCTGGGTATATGCATGTAATTCCTCAAGACATATTTGACCATTGCCCATTGATATTGAAGCATAACATATCTAATTGGGGCCAAAATCGTTCTAGTTTAATAACTGTTGGTTAACTCATAAAGGCTTAGAGTCGGTGGCGAGGGAAGAATGGGAGGAGGTCGTGCAACAACCTTGGACTCAACGCTGTCTACTTTGACTTCGGAGTTACAGATGCTTGATACTAAGAATGAAACTAGAGACTTATCTTCTGGGGAGAAGCTATGGAAAAAAGAATTTGTTGATGGCATTTGGCGTACGCGTCTGAATAAGCAATGTCTATTAGCTCAAAAGCAAAAGTTAGGTGGGGTAAATATGACAATTTAAATTCAAAATACTTTCATGCTTGTATCAAAGCGAGGACGAGGCGTAATTTTGAAGATGGGGAACAGATGGTTGGAGAGGTTCATGAGATTAAAGTGGTTGTCGTATCTTACTTTGCCGATAATTTTTTCTGGCAGGTATTGGGTATCACCTCGGCAATTATGGGATGATTTCTCCTTTGTGAGCGTGCAACAAAATGCTTATTTGATTAGTCCATTTACGTAGAAAGAGGTGCTATTAATGTTGTCAGAATGCAATGGGGAAAGAGCCCCAGGCCTGATAGGTTAATTTTGCGATTTTGAAAGATTTTTGGCATATTAATAAGTCGGATGTGATGGATATGCTTGCTGAATTCCATTGCAATTTTAAGATCTCAAAGGCATTATTATCTTATTTTGTGGCCCTTGTTACTAAGGTGGCCTGCCCTCTTGAATGATTTTCGTCCAATTTCTTTGTTGGGGAATAAGTATAAGATTGTTTTAAAAGTGCTTCCAAATAGATTGCGTGGAGTCTTCCCATAAATTATCTCAAAATGTCTGGCTGCTTTCTCCCAGGAAGGCATATGCTGGATAATTTCTTGGTGGCAAGTGAGTCCATAGATTATGCATAGAAATATAAGAAAAAGGTCTTTGCACTGAAAATCGACTATGAAAAAGCCTACGATTATGTGGAATGGGATTATCTGCTATTTCTGCTCAAAAGCTTTGGTTTTGATGACAGGTGGGTTAGGTGGATGGAGGGTTGTGTATGTGGTGGTAGCTTATCTGCCCTTGTTAATGGTAGCCCAACAATGGAGGTTTCTATTGGAAGGCGTTAAAACAAGGTGATCCTCTTTCACCGTTTTTATTTTTGATTGCGGCTGAAGGTTTAAAGTTGTTAATGGGAAAAGCTCAGGAGGAGAATTTATCTACTGGTTTAATTGTGGGTGAAGGTAGTCCAGAAATCTCTTTACTTCACTTTGCCAATGATACATTAATTATTGGTGAAGCCTCAATGCAGAATTTATGGGTGTTGCAAGCTATTTTATGAAGCTTTGTATTAGTTTTTGGCATGAAAATTAATTTTCATAAGAGCTGTATAATTGGTATCCATGTTGGGGATGAGTTTCTCGAACTGGCTGCTGATTTTTTACACTATATGGTGGGAAAGATTCCGTTAATTAGATCTGTCACTTGGAATGAATCTGAGAAAGGCTTATGAAAAAGACTACAGAATTAGGTGTGTTTTCGGGTATCAAAGTAGGTAGAAATGAGATAGAGGTGTCTCATTTACAAATGATACAATCCTGTTTGGGGAGGCTTCTTAGGATAACTTGGTGGTTTTAAAAGCAATCAATCCTTCTATGTTTTGAACTTGTGTCGGGCTTAAAAGTTTGCTCTGCTCCCTTTACTTTCCTGGGTGTTCCGGTGTGCAAATCCTAAACGTGTTAGTACTTGAAAACCTGTTATTGATAAGCTTCTTGGAAAACTCTTCTTGGAAGAGTAGGTTTCTCTCATTTGGTGGTAGAATTACTTTACTGCATTATGTTTTCTCTGCCCTTCCTATTTTTTTCCAAAGGAAATTTTGTGGGGGATCAAAGGAAGGAAGGTGTATTTCTTAGGTGGGATGGGATAAAATCTATCTTCCTAAAGAGATGGAGGGTTAGGGTTAAGGGATCTTGAATTTTTTAATGCAGGTCTTCTTACTAAGTGGAGGTGGAGAATGCTAAATTGACCCGATAGTTTTTGGAGTAAATTCTTGTGTCTAGATATGGTGAACACTCTCTTTCTAGACCTCAATTATCTCAAAGCGGTTGGAATCAATGTTCTACTTGGTGGAAGGGTTTTTGGAAAGTCTGCCAATGTGTTAAAGGTGAAGAGAGGAATTAGTTTGAGGAGTGTATGCGCAAAATGGTTGGTAATGGAATGAATAGTAAATTTTGTAAGTATCCTTAGATTGGAGGATAATACTCAGTTCTAAATTCCACAGATTATATTATGTATGTGACTGTAAGGATGCAAAGTTGTTTGATATGGATTCTTTTGTGAATGGAAGGTGGGAGTGGAGAAGGCCTTTATTTGAATGGGAAGATCAATCTTTATTGGATTTGTTAGTTTAATTAACCAGGTTCCTTTATCAACTTCTATGGAGGACAAATGGAATTGTGCTTGGGGAAAAGTAGGAGAATATAGCGTGAAAGCAACTTACAAATTTCTTGTTGGAAATAGCTCAGTACCTTAGAAAAGTCTTTTGTTAAATATTTGGTCGTCTCTTGTTCCTTTTAAGGTGTGTGCATTCGTTTGGAAACTCATACATGATGGAGTGCCTTCTAATGATAAGTTGAGTAGAAGAGGGATAATTTCATCTCATTATGATCTTCTTTGTCAGTTGTGTCAAGAACTAAGAGGAATCCATAGCTCACTTATTCTTTACCTATAAAGAATCGTATCGGGTTTGAATGAAGGTTTACAATTGGTTTGGGGTTAAGGTGGTATTGACTAATTCTTGTAAAGAACATTTTATGTAGGATGGATTTTGTTGGGGTAAAAAGAAGAATGTTAAATTGTGGTATGTTATCTAGTTTAGTGTGGTTTAGAATGTGAGGTGGTGAAAAAACCAATTGGTATTTAAGAGTAATATTCTGCATCAGGACAATGTGTTTGATTTAATCCAAATTAAATCATGGCAGTGGTTGAAAGCTTAGGGGCTGTTTGATTTGTATTTTTATTTTCTGTTTTTTTGTTTTTTGTAATTTTACATAGAAAAAACTGAAAAATGCTAAAAATAGAAATTCTATGTTTTTAGTATTTTCAATTTTTTTTTTGTAAAATTTCAGAAAACAGAAAACAAAAAACATAATGAAAATAGAAAATAAAAATGGAAATCAAAGGCCCCTTATATTCCAGGATTTTCAGCTTCTATTAGTGACTTGTTTAACTGCCCAGAGTTATGCTTGAGGAACACATAGTAGAAGTTTGCTAATCATTGAGGAATATATCTCCGTTGGTTGTTGATTAATTTGTTTAATTTGTTTGTTTTCTGGTTGATTCTAGCCTGTTTTGAGCATTCGGTTTTATTTTATTTTTATTCTTTTCTTTTGTTCTGTGTTTTGCGCCTTCTGTTCTGTGTGTTGTTACCTGTTTTTCTATTGATTTTCGATTTCCTGTACTAGACTTGTCTCCAATTGCACTTCTGGAGCTGTTGAGTGATTTAATTTAATATATATCTGGCTTTTTTGATTATTAAAAAAAAATTTAGCCTATTATAAAATAAAATAAGATTTATAATATCTACATGTTATTAATCCATACTAATTGTGATATTTTAAATCCAAATAACTTTGTCTTTATAACATGAGTTTCATAAAGATTATTCTTTAGATTAGATAAGTTTATAATACACAATTACGGAGACGGATTCAGGTGGAAGTGGGGCCTTGCCCTCCCCCTCTCCAGTAATAATATATATATATATTTTATGGGGAGGGATTAAATGACACCGCTATAACTTACAATAACTGTTGCACTGGTTAATAATTATTTTTTGAAGATTTTTATCACGAAACTCATCGTATGACTGAAACTACTTATCGTATAGATCATCACTACGAAATTTCACATCATTCCAAAATCGTTTAGTACTCTATCACAATACTTGTTAATGTCATATATTTTAAAACTATATTTTATATTATTTTCTTTATCTTTAGTTCGTTGATAGAGTAATTGTAATTACTTGTCTTTTATAATTATTTTATCCAAAATGTCAACTAAGAAAATAGTTTGATTATGTTTGGCACAAATCAATTACAATTCACATTAAGGAGTAAGGACTAAAACACCGTGATCTTTAAAAATTAGGGAATAAATTCAAAAGAAAAACTTTGTAAAAAATAAAAGTAAATATATTCTATTTTTCTTGGTTTAAAAACACATTTAAACATTAAAAAAGTCATATTATTATGGTGCATAAATCCCACTTTTATCTTGAATTTTTTTTCATCAGTTGTCACTTTTTAATTCTATCCTTGCCAAATTTAAAGTATATATTTTTGGCTTAAATATGTTTTTAGTCCTCGTACAATAGGGACGTTTTGATTTTAGTTCTTATAAAATATTTTTTTTATATTAGTCCAACACTTTGAAAATATTTTATGGTTTTAGTCCGTAAAGTGACACTCAATAGAGACTAAAATCAAGTTATTTCTTTAAAGTGTTGGACTAATAATATCATAAATTTTTTTTGTGAGGGACTAAAATCAAAAGGTCCAAAAATATATTTAAGCCTATTTTTTTTTATCTAAACATAAAGTGTAGTTTTTTTAGTGAGGGGTAAACATAAAGATGTAGATACACCCACATGGTGTAGCTTGTTAACGCACTCCTTCTATTAAATAAGTGGGTGTACGTTAGCAAGCCCTATAGGGGTTTGCTAACGTACACTCACTTGTTTTATAGAAGGAGTGCATTAGCAAGTTATAACTAGATTTTTTAAAATACACCCAAAAGGTGTAGCTTGCTAACGCACTCCTTCTAGAAAATAGATGGGTGTACGTTAACAAACCCATATATATATATATATATATATATATATATATATATATATATATATATATATCTCAATTATTTTGTTGTCATCATCAGTGAGTAGTCTTCTTTAGTTGGGTGCGTATATGCATGACAATAAAAAGTCTTTTATTCTTCTATCAGACCTTATTTTCTTTGTATGTGTTATACGTGTTTTCTTTTTCGAGAAAAAATTAGAAGTTAATATGTATGATGTAGTATTTCTTTTTTTTTTCTTTCGGTAAATTTTTCTTTTAAAAAAAAGAGCATAAAATGAAACATTCATATGTCTAACAAATGTTACAAGTTGTCATCATCAAAGTATTCCAAAATTATAAAAATATGGAAAAAGAATAACTTCTCTACGCAAAGACAAAATACAACGTAATTGCATGCATCACTTATCATTCAATGCCCCTACCAAAACCTAAAAAAGAAAACAGAGAAAAAGAAAAAGAGAGAAATCTTGAGTGGCATCAATCTTCGAATCGCGATCACCTCCTACCTCTCTAGCTCAAATCTTAACCATTGATCGCGTTATCTCTATCTCACTTTTTTCTAATAATCAGTATTTAACGGTTAAGATCCTACAGGATATTAACTCGGTAATTACCGTGTAGGAGAGGATCCAGGCTCGTTGATCTCCACCGAAATAATTCATCCCAAAAACAATGCTATTAACAAATTATAGCATTTTGCAAGAGAATATAAGCAAATTGAAAGAGGAAACATAGAAAATATTAGTACTCAAGAGTGCAAATAGGCAAAAATGAAGATCATCACCATTATCCTAATAATCTTCTTTTGTGTCCTTCCCTTCACATTTTGTGACCTAAGTGTTGGATTCTATGACTCTTCTTGTCCAATGGCAGAGTCAATTGTATTTGGAGTTGTGCAAAGGCATTTCAATCAGGATAAATCCCTTCCGGCCGGCTTGCTTCGCTTGCATTTTCACGATTGCTTTGTCCGAGTAAGATTCCTAAAGGCCAAAACTTATTCAACATTATCACTTTATATTATTTACTCGGATATTTTAATTTTATGCATTAGATGGGATTAGGATTTTATGTATTCGTTAGTTCACACATTCTCTCAAGGACCTAGATTTTCTTCTAGTCACCAAACGGTGAAATCACCCAGTCAACACATCTCAATCGTTTGATCGGTTGAGATTAATTGATACTTTTTCAAAAAAGAATATTAAATAAAAAAAATGATTAAATCTCAACTTTCTAATGCTGAGATCGATGTGTTGGCTTTGTAACTTCGCCATTTAGTGATAACAGGCCGGGGAATCTTGGTCCTCGATCATAATCTCAACCATCAAATTGCTAAATTATTTGTATTAGAAATAACCTCTATCCATCCTCTTTCATGTCTATTTTTCAATCTTTTCAATTGGAAAATATAAAGCATTATTCTTTTATAGAGAAAAAAAAACTAAAAAAATAACATTATTGATAAATTTATCCCTAACTCAAAAAGATATAAGATTTTTCTTAATTTTTGTGTGTGTAATTTTATAATCAAATAGACAAAGTAGTGGATATAGGAATATCCTATTGCCTGTTGGTTTAAGTGATAGGGAGTTTAGTCGCTACTCTAATTAGATGAAATTTTGAATTCAATTTTTTTATCAATGAAAAAGAATCACCGGAGGAACCAAATTCCTGTGAACATTAATAATTTTTTCATTCAATCTATCATATATAGCATGAATTAATTTCATGATACCAAGTGTCTTGAAGTAGATAGAAGAATACAAGGAAATAAAATTTTATGAATAAAAAAAACACATGTCCACATATTTTGATCAATTAACTTTACAATTTCAGGGATGCGATGCCTCGGTACTAATAGATTCAACCAAGAGTACCGCATCGGAGAAGGACGCGGGACCAAACCGAACACTTCGCGGGTTTGAGGTAATTGATGATGCCAAGAGACTCTTAGAACAAGAATGTCCTTCAACTGTTTCATGTGCTGATGTCCTAACACTCGCCACGAGAGACGCTGTGTCTCTTACAGGAGGAATAAGATACGCCGTTCCGACCGGCCGGAGAGATGGGCTTATATCAGATCCCAAGTCAGTATTCCTCCCAGGCCCATCACTTCCCGTGTCGGAGGCACTCAAATTCTTTACCCAAAAAGATATGACACTAAATGACATGGTTACCCTTTTGGGAGGACACACTATAGGGTTAACTCATTGTAGTATGATAAGAGATAGGTTTAGAAGTGTTGATTCTAAAATGGAGCCTAATTTGGGTAAGAGGTTGGCAGAATTTTGTGAGACCCATAGTGGTGACCCTAGTGTGGATTTGGACCAAAGTACCCCTAATGTGTTGGATAATGAATTTTACAAGCAATTAATTTCAAATAGAGGGATTCTTGAAATTGACCAGCAGTTGGCCTTGGATTCAAAAACTAGAGACATGGTTTTTGATTTTGCTAAAGATGCTAGTAAGTTTAATAGGAGCTTTGCAATTGCTATGATAAAGTTGGGGAATGTTGGTGTTTTGGATGGAAATGAAGGTGAGATTAGAAGGAATTGCAGGGTCTTTAATAATCCTAATTAACAAGAATGAAAAATAAAATAAAATCATGTCTATTAACAGGGAGTAAATAATTAATTATGCCTGCAAAATATATCAATAATGATACTTAGCTACTTGAACGTTGATTATTTTGGTTGTATTGTTTTGTAATATTTTTAAAAATTGATGAAATAATAAAATAAATTATACGTGTATATTGTAGCCTGTGTTTTTATTTATTTATTTAATTAATTTGATATGGCGTTTTTATCTTTTTTTAAATCATACAAAAATATGGAAAGAACAATGATGTGGAATATATGTATCGATTTTAATAGTTGCTCATCAAAGATAATTTATCAATTAGTTTTTTAATGCCGTACTAGCCGGTCTCAATTCGGTCCCAACACGACCACATGAAGCCTTCGGCAAGGGTTTTAAGAGCTGGTGGACTAGTTGGTTTCAACTCGGCCCCAGATTGACTAGCTCAGGTCTCCTACCGAGGTCTTAACTTGCACGAAGCACAACTGATACAGCAAGGGAGTTTGGTATCCAAGCGAAAGATCCGCAACGACCAATCAACATTAATGTTGACAAACCACCCATAGCGTATTAATCATCATTAAAACCAAATACTTTCGTAATTTAAAATGAATGTAGACACTAAGCCCTCAGGCCCCCACTTGTATATATAGCCAAAAGACTCTCGTTTGTAGGCATGCCATAGTTCTTATTAGGATTCAGGCATCGGAACACCACTATTGTTGAGACCCGAGAATTATGAGTGAACAACTTAACTTTTATAAAAAAATTCTACTTTTAAATTCTTATCAGGACACTAGTTAATATGTTTATAATAATAAAAAGAACACATATTAAAAAATATAATTATTACACATGTTCTCAATAAAATATTTGTTAAATTTTTTAGAATTAAATATGATTTTGATTTCTGAACTTAGGGATAATTCGTTTTTGATATGTAAACTTTAAAAAATATGATTTTAGTTCCTAGACTTTTGTAAAAGCTTGTTTTTCATCCTTCCGTATATTTCTGTCTAATTTTGTCTATTCCACGTCATTACTTTTTTAATTACCTAAATTTCCCAAGTAAAAATAAAGACCTAGAAATCAGACCCCGCTTCCTCCGACGCCACCATCTCCACCGTTTTCAACCATGATGGCGCATGCAAAAGCTAAAAGACACTCTTAGCTTCCTAGTTGACCACCATTAGCCTAGCAGAACTCCAACAAAGGAACACACCGGTCCCTATCCAATGAAGCTTTGAGGAAGAAGAGGAAGTGGGGAACAAGAGAATTAATTGAATGCACAAACGGAGTTACTCCCTCTGTTTTTTTTCTCAGCCTTTTTAACTTTTTTGAATTGTTCACGTTTGATAGTCCCTTTAGAATACCAATAAGTAATTAATGCTATTTTTTCACTTACACCCTTATAATAAATGCATCTTTCTATTAAATATTTATGGTCCATTATTTATAAGAGTCCTGATTTTTGTACTCAAGATTTTTTGTACTCAATATACTCATTGGTTACGTACGTTGAAAAAAGTGGTTATATTAGTTATTTTTCTGTTATTGTGTTTTTTCGGATTTGGTGGTTACACATGTAGAAATATGTGGTTACAACGTAAAAATAAAAATTCAACAAAACTTCTACGTGTGTAACCATATTTTAACGTATGTAACCATGAGTATAAATTGAGTACGAAAAACGTGAGTACGAAATTTTTTTTCTAACTATAAATGAGGGTATAATAGGAAATTATGTAATAAATACTCCTAGAAAGTTTAACTTTTAATCATTTCCTTAATTCATGTGCATAACCTTAAAAGACTAAGAAAAAGAAACAGAGCGAGTATTTCTTGTCTTTAAACAGAACAGAGGTCAAGGAATGATGCAGCTCACAATAGATTTGGGGTTCACAATGGTGTTTCTCATTCTTGAATTTGATTCTCCATAAATCAAAACCCTAATTCCAAATCTCAAATCTCCCAAAATTAAAACCCTAATCCCAATTCTCACAAAATCGAAACCCTAAAAGTGGTTTGAGGAAGAAGAAGAAGAGGAAGAAATTAAAAAAAAGTGGTTCAATGAAAAAAAAAAGAGAGGAAGAAAATAGAGATTGAAGGGTGAGTTCCAAGGAGAGAGAAGTGTTAAAAGTAGAAGAAGAAAGAAGAGAACATAAAGGAGAAGAAAAAAGAAAGAAGAAGAATAAAGAACAGAGTGAAGGTAGAAGTTAGGAAGAGGAAAAAGGTTGAAGCGTAAACTGAGCATGCTGCTGGGTTTCTTCTTTTCTTTGATTTCTTTTGTTTTTCAATTTAGAAATGTTGGTATTTAAGTAATTAAAATATTAAAAAAAATTAATGACATGTGGACACTAATGATTGGACATTATTTGTTAAGCTTTTTGGTTAACCGAATTAGACGGAAGAACCAAAAATAAACATTGATTAAACTTTAAGGATTAAAAATATAACATGTTAAAGTTCAAAGGTTAAAACCAGATTCTCACAAAAATTCAAGAAAAAAAACGTATTTATAACCCATTTTTTAAATTTTAATAAAACCCTTAGTTTTTTTGTGAATTGATTTTATTGTACTAGTCGTGAAACATGTAATTGTACTTAGAATCAGCGTATAGGATGTGTAATTGAGAGAAATGTCATATCGTCATATTAATTATTTTTACTTAATATTAATAATTATTATTTATTTTTTATTAAGTATTAAATAATTATTATTTTTAAAAATGATAAATAATCATTGTCAAAAGTTAGTAAATAAGAAAATTTATAAAAAGGATCAGTAGGACAATATCGCATTGCTCATAAAATTAACTTGTACGTTACTTTAATATAAATACTTTTAATCTAAATTAACAACTTAATTAACCGTCTTTACGCAGTATGATAACCCATAATCAAGGTCCAGAATGTAAGGGCGCTTCTCATTTTTTCACCAAGAAATTACTTTCTTCAACCAACAAATTTTTAAATCATAATTTTTATTTTTTTATATATAATATATCTATCTCGTTAGTAAGGTTTCGTTAACGTCATAGGAATGATGATCACAGCGGGAGAATCCAAGTTCGAATCCTACCTATACTAAATTTTTAGAGACTTGCACCAGCCACGCAGTACGAATGAGATTATTTCTCCGTGATTATACAAAATAAAAATCTATCTTTCTTCAACCTTATCAAGGTTTGTGATAAAAGGTAGAAAGCCAAAAAAAATTATGCGATCATTAATGTTAAATAGAATAGGATTGTCGTGGTGGTATATCAAAATTCTTTCGTTGATGTGGAATGAGAGTTTGTACATACTAAAATATTTCGGTGGAAAGAAATGGAGAGTACAAAATGATGACGATTATCCATAAATGCAGTTTTGCATGTATTTAAATTTCAATGCATTGGAACCATATACTTCCCGGGATTCCTCACTTTATCAGTTGAAACAAGGACACAAAACTTTAAATATATAAATGATTTGTCTATCATATACAATATTGCACAGGTTAATAAACTTAAACTAAAAAGTTGTTATTGGCAAACACAAAAAATTAATGTGATTTAGTTTAACGTACAATTTGTTGTGGACCAGAATCACGGTATCCCAGTGATGTCATCCCATGCCGGGACAGGGACCTCGGAGGAAGGCCGTTACTTAAGTACGAGGCCAAGGAAATATGGATTGGGCCATTGTACCAAGTCCAGGCCCAACAAGGTCCACACCCCGGTCATACGCTCCTCTATAAATACTATCTTAAATGCATCATGTAAGGTACGTAATCATCTAATTATCACTCACAACCCTAATACAATTACTGGCTTGAGCATAGGAGTCCTTGCAGGTGCAACACCACCGCCCGGTTAGATCACAACATTGTCGCTGTCTATGGGGAAAGTAACAAAAGTCTTGCTTTCACCCATCATCAACTATGGTCTATTCTACTCGACAGAAGGATTACAATGATCTGAGTGTTCAAAACCTGGGAGACAGACAGTATGGTCGTCTCTCTAACTAAGCAGGGGCATCGCAACCCTTCAATCTAGAGGCAGAATTTCGTAAGTTACAAAAGCTGGTGCAAACTCAAGCTAAAGAGATTGCAGCCCTAAAAAATAAGGAGCAACAGAGAAAGGGTAACGAGAAGATCGTTGAGGATGATCCAATTCAGGGAGCTGAGAATCAAACGCAGCAACCCGCGAAAATCAGGAGAAGAATCCGGCTCACGAAGATGAGAAGTAGCAAAAAAACCCCGCCAATGACGGGGATAATGGCAACGACTTGAAAAGCGCGAAAAAGCGGTTGGAGATACGGGGGAGCCGACGACATGAAGGTATCCCTCACCAATCCCGGGTGGAGGGAGCCAACCCGCCACCCGCCCATCACGGGGGCATCAAGTCGGTCAGCAAGAGCACATGGCAAAGAATGTTCGGGAATTCGGTTACATAGATAACCCCTTTACTCCGTGGATCATGTCCCATGCCTTGCCCCATGGTTTCCAATTTGCCAAACAGCTGAAAGAGTATGATGGGACTAAGGATCCCACTTTACACGTAAGCACCTTTGAATGGGCCATGTACTTCCAAGGCATAAATGAAGCCATCGTATGTCGTGCTTTTCCTCTGACTCTTTTTGAAGCTGCAAGTCGATGGTTCTCAGACCTTCCACCTCAGTCCATCAACAATTGGAAGACTCCAAAAGATAAGTTCATCCTTTACTTTACTAGCACTAAACACTAGTTTAAATCTGAATTCAATTTAGAAACTATTAAACAAGGGAAGGATGAATCTTTGCGAGACTATATCACTCGTTTTAATAATGAAGTGCCAGAAGTTAGGAATGTTGAGCCTAACTTAGTATTGTACTTCTTTGTTAGAGGTCTGAAACCAGGAGCATTCGCCAAATAGTTGGCAGGTGATAAGCCCACTTCCATGGATGACCTGAAGGTGCGAGCAGAGAAGTAGATCAGAATAGAAGAATGGGAGAAGGCCCATGCGGCCAAGAAGAATGATAAAGCCAAGGTCACTCCTACCACCCAATCTCGGGGGAAGGATGATAAACCCCGGGATAGATCTCCCAGAAAACGCAGGGAACTGTTCTCAAATTATACCCCATTGGCAGTCTTACCGACTGCAGTACTTAAAGAGGTCAAGCACTCAGAATTAAAAGACAGACCTCTGCCTTTGAAGAATGATAGGAAGTTCAAAAACAAATACTGCGAATATCGCCGGGATCGGGGGCATTCCACCAATGAATGCGTCCAACTACGGGATGCCTTCGAGAAGTTGATCCGACAAGACATACTTAGAAATTACACAAGGGTCTCTCCAGAAAGAAGAGATTGACGACAGAGTCAGTCTTCCCGGAATCACAATCCAAGATCTCCTCTTAGAATCCGGGACCAACGAGTTGAAAATCAGCATAGATCCCGGAGTCCTCGATGGAATGCAGAGTTGCCTCCCAGAGGGGTGATACAAGTCATAGCGGGAGGGGCAAGTCTAAAAGGCCTCGACGATAGAAAGAGGACCCGAGATGCAAGAGACTCTTGCTCACAGGTAACGTCTATAGTTAATCCGGTATTATCTTTTTCAGATGTAGACTTACCAGACAAGCGAGTTCGAGATAATGAGCCTTTGGTGATTACCGTAAACTTGAGTGGGTTCAAAGTCCACCGGATCTTCATTGACAGGGGAAGCTCAGTAGACATCATGTTCTGAAGCCTTTTCGACAAAATGGAGATTGGATCTAAGGACCTAATCCCTTACAAGGGGAGTTTGATCGGCTTCACAAGTGAGATAACCCCGAAAGGCTATGTTGATCTGAAGGTGTGCTTTGGAAAAAAGCCTCACGCTAAGACCAACTCGGCCAGGTTCATCATCATGGATTGTCCTTCCGCGTATAATGCAATAATTGGGCGCCATAGTCTCGACCATCCATTTGGCGGTGAAGTATCCTAGGGAGAATGGCGCTGTGGTTACAGTCCACAGGAATTGTAGTGAAGCAAGGTGCTGTTACCAAGAAAGCCTTAAAATTACAAAAATTTTGGTGTGGATGCTTGTAAATTCTTAGGATTTATGCTAACCAGTCGAGGGATTGAGGTCAACCCCAACAAATGTAGTGTTGTATTGAATATGCAGAGTTCCCGGACCGTCAAAGAGGTCCAGCAGTTAACGGGAAGAATAGCAGCTTTGGCGCGATTCCTACTGGCTTCAGCCCGGAAATGTTTACCATTCTTTGGAACTCTGCGACATAAAGACGAGTTTTAATGGAGTACGGAATGTGAGGAGGCTTTCTAGGAATTGAAAACAATCTTATCCTCCCCGAAAATCCTATCTCACCCAGATCCCGGGCAAACTTTGTATCTTTACTTAGCAGTCACTGACGAAGCTATTAGCGCGGCATTGGTAAAAGAAGAATCCTGGAAACAAAGCCCAATCTACTTCGTGTTCATAGCACTGCAAGGTTCTGAGTTAAACTACCAAAGGCTAGAGAAAGTCGCTTATACCCTGGTGCTGGCATCGAGATGTCTACGCCCATATTTCTAATGCCACCCCATCACGGTGCGCACCAATCAACCAATTAGGCAAATTTTACACAAGCCCGACTTGGCGAATAGGATGATGACTTGGGCTATTAAACTATCTCAGTATGACATCTCTTATGAACCCCGTCAAGCCGTTAAAGCTCAAGCCTTAGCCGAGTTTGTGGCCGAGATGACCCATCCCGGGGATCAGCCTAATGGATCATGGACCATATTTGTTGATGGATCTTCAAACCCAAAGGGAGCTAGGGCAGGGATTCTAATTGAAAATGACAAGGGAATAACCATGGAATACTCGTTGAAGTTCAAATTTCCGACTTCCAACAACCAGACAGAGTATGAAGCTTGTATGGCTGGGATACGTGCGACAAAAGAACTCAGGGCTACTGCGATAACTTTGTGTTCAGATTCTCAGTTGGTGGTATCACAGATAAAATGGGAGTATCAAGCTAGAGAGCCTCTACTACAAATGTATTTGGCTAAATTTAAGGAAACCTTGCTTGGACTTTCGCGGTTCGAGATCAAACATATTCCTAGGGAAGAAAATAGTCGAGCAGACTTACTGTCAAACCTAGCTAGTACCAAGTCCTCCTTAACTATAAAGTTGGTAATTGAGGAAGTCGTTCCTTCGCCACGCGCTATCATCCAAGTGGAAGCATATGACTGGAGAATACCGTTAAAAGAATAAATTACCAGAGGGGTTCTACAAGAAAACCAGCAACAAGCTAATTCAAAAAGCATCCCGGTATACAGTGATAGAATAAAAATTGTTCCGAAGAGGTTTGTCAATCCCTTTGCTTAAATGCATTGGGCCTTCCGAGGTATGGTATGTCCTTACTGAAGTCCACGAAGGGAGTTGTGATCACCATATCGAAGGAAAATCGTTAGCAAGGAAATCTTTGAGGGCAACATACTTCCGGCTGACCATGGATGCCGATGCAGCCGAACATGTGAAGAAATGCCAAAAATGCCAGGAGCACAGCCCGATATCCCACATCCTAGCAGAGGATCTACACAACATATCCACTCCTTGGCCATTTCACACTTGGGGATTGGATTTGTGAGGGCCATTCACTCCAACAATAGGTCAATTGAAACATCTCATCGTCGCTGTTGATTATTATACCAAGTGGATTGAATTAGAGCCGTTGGATAGTATAGCCTCTTTTAAGGCTCAGAACTTTGTATTCCAACAAATAATATGCCATTTTAGTATCCCGGTGGAAATAATCTGCGACAACAGGACCAGTTTACTGATAAAGAATTTCAAGAAATGTTGACAAGACTCCAGATAAAACAATATTTTGCTAGTGTGGAACAACCACAATCAAATGGGTAAGCAGAATCCTCCAATAAAGTCATACTCAATGGCTCTAAGAAAAGGCTGGAGAAAGCCGGAACCAACTAGGTGTAGGACCTATAACAAGTACTCTAGAGCTATAGGACCACTCCCCATAGCACCACTGGAAAAACTCCATTCAGAATAGTCTACGGGATAGACGCAATAATCCCATTCGAAATTAGACAACTGTCCTAGAGAGTTATGTACCCTACCCAGAACAATGAGGAGTTATTGCGGGAGGACTCTGACATGGTCGAAGAAATCCGAGAAGCAGCAAGGCTTAAGGAGTTATCCCGGAAACAACAAGTCGCTCAAAGGTATAACTTGAGAGTAGTCCAGAAAAGCGAACCAGAGAGGCAATCACTTCCGCAGAGCTAACCGGGACAGGGGCTGAAGTATCCACTTTCCCTTTGCTTTTGGCATCACGCTTTGAGGCATGATTGGCATAGCTAGCCATGATCCTAGTTGCAAAATAAAGCATCAACGTTATCAAAAGAACAACATACCGACATATAGCTAATATAGAAAACACAACATCATACATAAGCATATCGCTTGGTTACGACGAGAAGCGCTCAGGACATCTTTGCAATGAATGGGAATCCCACCATTCTTAACAAAGTTACATAGTCTCTAGAAGGTCTCCTAATCTTCTTCCTCCAAGAATCCACACTCCGATTGAGCAAGGGATAACGACTTCCCCTAATTTTCCACTGTCCAATAAAGTGGAAAAAGAGGTTTTTTATTTTCTCCCATCCAGAAAGGGGTACACTCATCTGTCCAAGGAATGGATTTGACAAAGAGGTCCCTATGAGCTTTAAAGGAATCTTCATAAGGAATAAATAGGTTAGGAATTGTAAGGATACCCAAGACTTCTTCATCCCCCGGTAAGGATCAAATAGATAGAGGAAGAGGGCAGAAGAGCATTTCCAGTTGTTTGCCCAGCAGAAAACTTCAAAAGCCTGCAGGAACCCCCAACCGTTGGGATGAAGTTGGGTGGGGGCGAGATGCAGGCTATGAAGGACTTCAATTTGAAGATCAGAGAAAGGAAATTGAATTTTGAGTTGATCCCACAAATATTCAAACATCATGATGTAAGAAGTCTCGCCTTCCTTCGCTGGGGTACAAACCCTCTCGTCTTTCTCGGGTATCACCAATTTATGATTACTAGAGGGATCTGCCTTAATGTTAGTCTCAAGTGAAGTTGGGCCATAGTGGAAACATTTTTTCTAATGTTTTTCTACTAATTTAAGGCGAGCGTTATCAGTGATGGAGCACTCTTCCTTGATGAAGTTAGTAGGTGCCCACAAGAATAGCCCGATATTCTTTAAGTTCTTCTACTCGGGACGACATTCGATGGGAGGCTTGGAAGAACTAGGGCCTTCAACCATCTCTCCCGCTAGTATTAAACTACTTCTACCCCCACCTGAATCTGGCATGCTGGGAGAAGACCTTGGAACGTCGGAATCGTCCTAGATGTGTATCTCCTCTTGGGAAGGTTCCATATCTACATTATTAGAGAAAGAAGAGTTAGATCCCGAGGAGGTTTGAGAACAAGATGAAGGATAATAAGCCAGGTCAAATTCAGAATCTAGAGAATGCGACATAGAAGACGACAGAGACTCGTCATCTTCCGAGATATCCCTGGGATGCGAAGACTCGTTGTGTTCCACTACAATGGGAAGAATAGCAGGAACCATCCAGTTAGGGGCTCGGCATTCAGAGTCTTGTTTAACAGAAACACGAGTCTCAAAACTACACTCATTAGGAAGATGGGTTGAAGCAAGATGAAGAGCAGAAGGTTCAGGGTTTAGGGTATTGAAGGAACCGCTCACACTCTGGGTAACGGACTCACCACTTTTTGTCTTTCGAGAATACAAAGGGTAAAACAAAAGATGTACATATTCGGAGTAGTCAGGATTTGCAATGGAAAACATACCTTGAATAAGGTTAAGGTCGACAGAGGGCAATGATGTTGGATTTCTTCTCGCAAAACTAGCAAGAAGTTTAGAATCGTTTGAATCTGAAGATGAATCACTTGATAATACAATAACATTATTGACCATTATGAAAGAAAATGAACCAGACAACAACACTAAACCCTAAGAACATAGTAGAATGAGACAGAATAACCCAGTAATCATAAAGAAGTGGAACAAAAGAAGCGTAAATCAGAAGAGTTAAAGAAGTACCTGATGATGAACTGGGGTGAAAAACCTAGCAGACAGTACTCTCCGGTGAGGATGTCTCAAAGGTTGTCGTCGGTGGCCGATGAAACAGAAGCAATAGCGTAAGGAAGAAGGAGAGGGAACTGAAAGGGTCTCTTTTTCAAAGAAGAGCAGAAGAGCGCAAATGAAAAGGAAATGAAATTATGATAGAAGAGTAAAAGGTAACGGACGAGAATGGTAAAGTAAAAACCGTCACATCGCCTTAATGAGCATGGGGTCCAAGGCCACGTTAATGATCACACACATTAGCCGATGAAGGCGCGTGCAAGACACACCATCAAAGGAAAATCAATCGTTATCTCGGAATACATGTCGGAATCAATCAGGCACCATGTGCTACGAGAAGCTTGGAGAATGTCCGCCATGATGAGCAAACTTGTCGACTTCCCCTAAAGGTAGCTCGACGACTTTGGGGACAACTGTTGTGGACCAGAATCACAGTATCCAGGTGATGTCGACCCATGCCGGGACAGGGACCTCGGAGGAATCCCGGGGTACATCGGAGGAAGGCCGTTATCCAAGTACGAGGCCAAGGCAACATGGATTGGGCCATTGTACCAAGTCCAGGCCCAACAAGGTCCACACCCGGATCATACGCGCCTCTATAAATAATATCTTAAATGCACCATGCAAGGTATGTAACCATCTAACTATCACTCACAACGCTAATACAACTACTGACTTGAGTGCCGGAGTCCTTGCAGGTGCAACATCGCCGCAGTTGGAATCCTAGCTCAGATGTCAGCTTCATTCAACCACCTCAAGGAGATGGACCATCCTTCTCGTCCGGCATCACCTCCAGGTTAGATCACAACACAATTAATGTTATGCTTTATTTTTATCTTGGGTTTCTTATCCTGTACAATATTGCACATGTTAGAAAAACCCATATATAAATTCAGAGTAAACTTTAAAATTGGTCCATGATATTGTAGATATAGTGTAAATTAGTCTTTCAGATTTTAAAATTCTTAAATCTTTGACACATGACTTGCAATTTAGTCTATGATATTGTAGATATAGAGTAAATTAGATTTTAAGATTTTCAAAGTCTCAAATTAGTTTTTGACTTTGTAAACTGAAGTTGTTTTAATTCTTACATATCAAACGTCATTAAAAGGATTTGTAGGAAAGAACTAAAATGAATAAGGGCTTGTTTGTTGCTTATATTTTAAAATAGTTTTCTTTTTTTTAAAAAAAGTTGAAAACTAAAAACTCTCTTTTGGAAGACTAGTTTTCAAAAACAATGATCGAGAATAGTATGTGTTTCTCGGTTTTTAAAACCTGAAATTTGGAAACATTTAAAACTTCAGTTTTCAATTTTTTTAAATTTACATACTAATATGCATTGAAAACACATTTTTTTAATAGTTCCTAAAATATATTTTATTAAACTATATTGAAAAACTAAACAAAAAATTGAATCAAAATAGCCCTAAATTGTGTAAGGCCCCACTAAGTTCATAGCAGAGACGATCCACTGCGGGAGGTCCCATATTCAAATCCCACCTATGCCAAATTCCCGAGGGCTAGTGCCAGCCACGCAGCGCGATCGCGATTAGTCTCATCCTAAGGTGAAGAAACTCGTGGTTATACAAAAAAAAAAAAACAATTTGCAGACTCTTATAATTTTAGGAACCAATTTATGGGTTTATTGTATAAATTCATGTTACTATGACTCTTTAAATTTGTCATATTTATTTCCTCCCTGCCCGTGCATGGAATGAATCTCGTCATCCAACCTAAAGTTTTGACTGAGTAATGTTATAAATTTTATTTATCCTCTAGTATATTTTCTTATTATTTTATAAAGTATAGATTAAATATATTTTTAACACATTCTTCATCAAGCAACTGACACTAGTGCAAAATAATGCATAGGGAGATGGTTTTTAACACTGACTATTTAATAACCGGTGTTAAAACTATACGGTGGCAATTTTGCAATATTGGCTAACTTTTACGAAGAGCCGGTGTTAAAGGTCTTTTTTCTAGCATAAAAACATATCCCTAAGGTTATATCTCACTCTCCTTGATCGTTAGCCTCTCCACATTATTAAAACATAAACCACCAAAATGCTACGAACCCCCTGCCCTTCATTGCTTACCCCTTACGATGACGGCAAACCCTAATCATTCAGTGCGCTCCCTTGCTTTGCACCACCACTTCACGACATTGCACTATAGTTCTACCACCATTCTACTTCACGCATCTCTTGCCATGGCCTATTTCATTGCCTTGCTCACTTTGAGAACCCTAACTCTTCAATAACTATATCTTCACTAACCTCACAAAAGCCCTAATCCATGACGACGATGGTGCTGCCTTTTTCTCTTGACGGGGACAATACCAATGACAGGTATGCTCCACCTCTGGTTCTTGCATGAGTTTTTGTGATTCTAAGAAGTTTGTTGGTCACTAACGTTTTTGTATTGGTTCTTTGTGAATCTGATGCTAATTGTATGGAGAAGTAAGTTAGATTTTATTCTGATTATGATAGAAAATTTGTTTGTGCAAATTGATTTAGTTATGGTTATTCATATTCTCCTTTCAATTCGATAAATTAAAATCATACTTGCAAAAAAGAAAAAAAAAGGCATCTTCTTAGGTTGTGAACTATCTAGAGTATATATGTTTGAATATGAGTTGAATGAACTAAGTGATTTTCATCTAGTCCCTTATGTTAATATGGTCCCTTCCGTTCCTCCCCCTCTCCCCTTACCTCCTCCTTCCTCTGGCCAATGTCAGGTTTCCTTTCCAGTTATACCTCCTAGTCTTGGTCTTTTTCCCTAGCCCCCTCTTCGCCCTCCCATTCCTTTTGCTTCTCAGTTTACCTTCAAACCACGTCAGGTCTCATCTCATCCGAACTCTCTTTCTTTCTTCCCAGTATCAATTTTGAACTCTTCTAGACCCCCATTAGGTTTTCAAAATGGTTATGGTGTTCCTAGTCAAGTCTCTGTGCAACCTCTAGCATGTCCACCCTTTCGTGCTCCTCCTAAGTTTCCTTACATCACAAAGGCCATGAGGGTATCGACAGAAAGCACCAAACAGTGGACTATTAGGGAAGGTGAGGATCAGCTTAAAAGAGGTATGGGTCCAGCAAAAAATATGAATCAGTATCTGCATATTAATGTTACAGAGAAAGGGTTAGTCGGAAGACAACATCAATTGGTCAATAACACAGTTTCATTCTACTTTACTAACTTTCCGGATAAGGTATCTCAAGTGGACCTTTGGAGAGTGTTTCAAAAATGGGGTAGAGTTAGAGAAGTGTTTTTACCAAACAAGAGAAAAAAATATGGAAAGAGATTTGGGTTTGTAAGATTTCTTAATGTAAAGGATCCAAAAGGTTTGGAAGAAAATCTGGATAATATCAAGACTAATGAAACAAAATTGCATGTTAATCTCCCAAGGGTCTCAATACAAGAGGGAAAAAGCAGACTAGTTAATATAGCCAAGAGGGACTTTGGGAATACTTTCCCTTTGAATGTGGCTAGAACAAGTTCAAACAAGACATTTGCACAAGCAGTGGTGTCTAGGTCTGTGAAGAATCCGTTCAAGGTAACAAATCATAGGGTGAACAATGAGAGAGGTAATAGAAGAATAAAGTGCCCAAGGTATGACAAAGGAGCAATATATTCTGCTGGTATTGAAAGAATTAATTAGCTAAAAAAATGCTTTGTAGGAAGAGTTTATGAGGTAGTTCCAATAGATGATTTTAGGGAAATTATGGTTGAGGAGGGGTTCTCAACTGTAACTTTTACACTCATGGGTGATGATTGGATTCTTCTCTCTCATTCGAATGGAGAGGACCTTGACTCTCTGTTCTTAGGCAAGGAGGAGATATTAGCAAAATGGTTTTCATCTATCTCACCATGGAGCATGACATCGTATGCAGGGCACCGTCGCGTATGGTTGGCATGCTATAAAATTCCTCTTCACGTGTGGTTAGAGGAATTTTTAAGGTCTATAGCTCTGGATTTGGGGTTCTATTAGAGGTAGATGAGGATACAAAACTTCAGAAAAAATTAGAAGTTGCTAGGATCTTAATTAGAACACCATGTTCTTTACCCGTACAACAATTTATGAAGTTTAACATAGAAGGAGAATGTTTTGATATTCAAATGAAAGAAGAATAGTGCTTTCAGAAAACCAAATTCTTGCCATGCCAATGTAAAAGGAAGGATGATGTTTCTTCCAGTATTGATTATGAAGAAAATGGATTCTTCGAATCTTCTGATGAGGATTCCGGCAAGGATGTCGATGGGGAGCCGTCAGTGAAGGTATGTGACCTTTTGAATACCCTTAGCTTAAAGGGGAACACGAATTCAAATGTTGTAGAGGCTCAAGACAATCCTATTGGTTCTTCAAGGGAACATAATAGGGTAGATGGGGAAATTAATAGGGTAGATAACCTAGAGCAGATAAATGCAAATAGCACATGCTTGGCGTCTACAGTAAAGGAGGTGGCATCTATTAATATTCATGTGCAAGGTGGGCCTTTGGGGGACAGGGAAAGGGGTTCATTAGAAAATTTTCTAACCCCTGGAGGCATTAGGTTAAAAGTAGACCTTGGGCCCTTAAGAAAGAGAAGGAAAGGGGTTCATTAGATTAAAATTAGACCTTAGAAAATTTGCTGATTAAAAAGCTCGTAGAATTGGAAGAGATGGATAAGGAAGAATTATTAGGACAAGGGCCTGGTAGGGATGATCCTTGTTTCCAATGAAGCTAGTATCCTACAATATAAGAGGCCTTGGGAGGTTGGCCAAAAGAAATTCCATAAAAAAAATAATCAGAGATGAGCGTGTAGATGTTATCTATCTTCAAGAAACTAAGGTAGAATTGGTGGACTTTAGGTTGTGTTCTACCTTGTGGGGGGCGGATGATATTGAATGGGTATCAAAACCATCCATAGTTAATTTTGGGGGATTGATAATAAGTTGGAAGAAAAACTCCTTCCAACTAGTGAATTCTTTCTCTAATATTGGGTATATTAGAGTGAAGGGGCTTTGGGGTGTAGGTAAAACACCCTGCTTTATTATTAATGTGTACTCTCCATGTAATTATGAAGAGAAAATTTTTTTAGGGAAAAATTAATTGAGGAGAAAAAGGCACTGGGTAGAGGAATTTGGTGTATTAGAGGGAATTTCAATTCCATAAGAAATTCTAGAGAAAGGAGGAGTCTTGCCTCCTTGCCTAATAGGGATGAGTGTAGACAATTTAACCAATTTATTGATGAATTGAAAGTACTTGATTATCCTTTAGCTGAGAGGGAGATTCACTTGATTTGGATCTAATTGAACGTCTATGAGATTGGACAGGTTCTTAGTGTCTGATGAGTGGCTGTTGTATTGGCCAAATATGATTCAAGTGACGATAAATAGAGACGTCTCTGACCATAGACCGATTATGCTTAAGGATGATTATGCAGATTGGGGACCTAGGCCATTTTGGTCCCTTAATTCTTGGTTAAAAGAGTAATATTTTGAGAACCCTGTTGAAAAAATATGGAAGGAAAGTTCTATGGCTGGATGGGGGTGCGTTTGTGTTTAAAGAAAAACTTAAGGAGATGAAATCCCAAATAAAAATCTGGAACAAAAACAATTTTGGTAAAACTGATGCTTTGATTAGTGAGGTGGTTAGGGAAATAAAAGTTTTGGATAGAATAGGAGAAACCCAGGGTCTTGATGATCAATAGGTTAGACTTAGAAAGGATCTTACAACATCTTTTTGGGACTTGGAGAGAAAAAAAGAATCAATTCTGCTCTAAAAGTCGATACTAAGATGGGTGAGAGAAGGTGATGTAAATTTTAGGTTCTTCAACATCTCAATCAAATCTAGGAAAAGTAGGAACTCAATTAGTTGGTTAAAAATAGGAGGAACTTGCTATGAGGATCCCTCAGAGCTAAAGAGAAATGTGAAAGATTTTTTGAAAATAAATTTAGGGAACAAGCATGGGTTAGACAAACTTTGGATTGGGTAGACTTTCCAAAACTCAATGATTCTGATAGGTCATCTGTAGTTGAACCTTTTTCGGAAGAAGGAGTGAAGGAGGCAATTTGGGAACGTGAAGGAAATAAAAGTCTGGGTCCTGATGGATTCAACTTTATCTTTATTAAAAAAATCTGGCATATTCTCAATGTGAACTGCTCAAAGAGGATATTTTAAGAAGTGTGAAGGAATTTCATGTGAACTGCTCCCTGCCTAAATGTTGCAATGCCTCTTTTATTGCCCTAATTCTAAAGAATGTTAATCCACAGCACCTAGGAGGGTACAAGCCTATTTCTTTAGTGGGATGCCTCTTTAAGATTATATCAAAGTGCCTTGCTAGTAGGCTGAAGAATGTCATTGGTACAATTATTACAGATACTCAATCTGTATTTTTGGGGTCTAGAAATATGCTAGATGGGGTGGTAATAGCAAACGAAACAATAGATTTTTTTTAAAAGAAATAGGAAACCTAGTATCCTTCTCAAAGTTGATTTTGAGAAGTCATACGATTCAGTTAGTTGGGCTTTCTTGGACTATATGTTGGAGAGGTTTGACTTTTGTGAAAAATGGAGAAGGTGGGTGAAGTGTTTTCTAGAATCTCCATCTTGATCTGTTTTAGTAAATGGTAGCCCTACTAATGAGTTTCTCATGGGTAGGGGTTTATGACAAGGCGACCCGATGGCTCCTTTTTTGTTCTTATTGGTAGCTGAAGGTTTAGGTGGTTTAATGAAGAGGGCCTCTTTGTTAGGATTTTTTTTTCTAGAATACAAGTTTGTAGGGATATGATGACGGATAATTATTAAACTATTTTGTGGTTAATTTGAATATATTTTAAATGATATTATGTTTATCTTTTAATTAAATTCCCCTAAATTTAGTAAATTCAATACTTATCTTAATTTGAGAGAGAGTTGGTGGATTATTTGAGTTTTATCCTTATCTTGGACTAATTTAGATAAGATTTGATCCCTAAATTATTGGATTGCAGGTAAATAGATAAAAGCACAGAAGATAAGGGTGAAGAAAAAGGAAAAAATATCTGAAGCAACCTTATCTAATATTATTTTATCTTATTTTGAGCAAAGATAACCACTTTGGATCTCTATAAAAGGCCTCATTCACTAGGAGCTAAAGAGTCTGAGAGGAGAAATTGAGAATTCTAGAGATAAAAATAGTGCAAAGAGAGATCTTCTATAACTTTCATCTATGAATTCAATTGTTTCTCAATTCAAGATGGTAGCTTAGATTCATATTCTTGGATTTGGATGTGGCGAGCACTGTAATCACTCAAACTCTCTTGTTCCTTTCTATATTAATTGAATTGTTTCTCTTTATCTGTTTTAATTGTTGAGTTTAAAGCTTAATAATCTTTCTTCTAACCTTTTCAATTGAATGAGAATTTGATTTAAAAGGAGGTTCTAATAAAAGATTTTCATAAAGCAATAACCTAGAGATAGGTATTGATTTATGAACCGTTTATTTAGAGGTTTTGCTTATTGCGTGATTGAATTCACATATTTTTAAGAGATTGGAATATGTATTTTCATTATCACAGAATCTTACAGAATGAGAAATCTGTAAGTGAAAATTTTACCTTACGGTCTTTCGAATAATATAGAAATTAACAGAGAGGAAGAGATCGTTACAGTGCGCATCAAGTTCAAATCCAAGTATTTATTAAAATTGTTTTAAATTCCTTTTACATTACGAGCATTCGTTTCATAATTCAATTCAATTCAAAACCTTTCAAAAACTTCGCCCAAGGGCTTATATTGGCACTAAATTGTTTTGTAGTTGCTCCCTGAGGACGATAATTTGTTTTTCCACTATACTGAAACGAGTTAGTATTTTAGTTCTCTAAAATACTTAAGAAATTTCTGGCACCGTTGCCGGGGAGCATGGTGATCAATTTAGTCTCAGTTGGATATTTGGGTTGTGAATAGTTTTTATTTTTTGGTTTGTACATATAATTTTAGTTTTAATTTAATCTGATATCTTCTTTTTATTTTTCTTTTTTTCTTTTTCTGTTTTATTAACCCTTACCTATTTTTTGTTATTTTTATTTCTTTTTACTCTCTACACTAATCCATGTTCTAATGATCTAAGCAAGACACCATGTATTTTAATACCGTGCCCCACGAGCAGGTAGTGCCGTATTGGAATACTCAACATTGGCAAGGTAATTGTTCTAACCCATTTTTTCAATCCAATTTTACTGATAATTCTTCTTTGGGTTGGAGTAGTTATCAAAATACAGGTGCGTGGAGTCCTTCATTCTCTCCTTCGTATGGGCATACTTCTAAACTTGATGAAACTTTCGCAAAGTTCTTGCAAGCATCGTCGAGTTAGCAAGATCTATATGCTTTAGAGCCTTAAATCACTACATGGCCTGAATCAACTACAAAACTTGAGGCTACCATGGAAAGGTTTCTACAATCATCTTTGGATCATGAGACATCAATGGAAACTTCTCAGAAAAATATTGAATCTTCTTTGTGTAATATTGAGACTCACATTGAGCAAATGGCTAAACAAATATCAAAATTGATCGTTAGTCCCTTCTCAGGCAATAATCGAATCTCCGAGGAGCAATGCATAGCTATTTCCACATGGAGTGGCGATACAATTGATGATGCGATTAGTGATAATTTGATGATAGAGGAGGAAGAATTTGAGAGAGATCAAAAGGAGGAAGAGAAAAAAGAGAGTGAAGAGAGTTAGGAAGAAAAAGAGGTAGGAGTTAAAAATTCAGAGAGTTTTGTAAATATAGAAAATCAGAAAATTGAAAAGAAAGAAATAGTGAGAGAGGAGGCGGACTTGAGGGTGAGATTTGAAGATTTTAAAAGTGATGATCCAATTCACCCTCCGGTCCTTATAAAGAATAATGAGCACGAACATTGTGAAGAAGTGTGTGGGAAGTTGGTTCCCGCACCAATGCCAACTCTTCATACTGATGTGAAGAGTCAAGAGGTGAAGAAAAATGAAAAAGTGCATCTCAATGTATTTCCAACACCATTTGATGATGGAAAGCCTAAGGTGAAGATGCGTGATGTGACGACGGATGAGGATTCTACTCTGTATGTTTATCATCCTAAGCCACCTTGGCCTCATGGAAGAATTTTATTGGAGAAGCATTTTGGAGGTGGACTCAAATTGGAAGGGAGGAGATATTCTTCTCTTGCATGCCTCAAGCCATCTTGAACTTTAAAGTTATAAGCGTCGAGCTTACGACGTTAAACAAGCGCTTGGTGGGAGGCAACCCAATATTGATTGCTTTTATTATTAATTATTATTAGGATTGAGTCTTAGGAGTTTATAATTGAGTCTTGTAACCTTGATGTGTTATGCATTTACTAACTATTGCTCTTATTTGAGATTTTACCTCCTATTATTTTTTGAGTTATTTCTTGTAGGACACCCCGACGAATCTTATCGTTGTCAATGATGGCCTAGGGTCAGGCCTAATTTTCAGAGGGAGGCAAGATCAATTGGAACTAATAGTGCAGTTGGAGCAAGGTTAGAGGGAATTGTTTACCATTAGGTTGTATTTCTCTTTTCGTTACTCTTAGCTCATTTTATTTTTCTTTTTAATTAGGATTGGTAATTAGGACTTAAGAATTAGGAAATAAAATTACCAGAGGTTGGTTTTTGAGGAATTTGATTGTATGTCTTGAGTGTGAGTCTGAAAAAGATTTTGAGATGAGTTATATGATGTGTTTCAAGTGCTTGATTGAATTCTTGATTTCTTGCATGATTTGTATGATTGAATGAGGGGGGCAATTAATTGACCTTAATAAAAAGACCTCTTGATTTTTGTTTTACATGTGTACATGGTTTGATTGTGAAATGAATTGCAAAATCTAAATTGGGGAGACTTAGTGAGGACTTGAGCGAAACACATATCTGGTCAGAATTGTGAGTCTATTCCCTTGGCTAATTAATTGTTGTTCCTCCCACTTTGTTGTACTTTGAGTGCTTAGCAATCTTGTTTTCAATTGGGGTTTTGGGGCCATCATATATACTCATCGATTGATCTCTTTTGATGCTCTAATGATTGATGAATGATTAGATTTTTCTTGAATCGAACTCAGGTACGTAGCTAGGATTTGTAAATAAGTGTTGATTGACTTTGTTGCTTGAGGACAAGCAAGAATCTAAGTTCGGGGGAGTTTGATGACGGATAATTATTAAACTATTTTGTGGTTAATTTGAATATATTTTAAATGATATTATGTTTATCTTTTAATTAAATTCCCCTAAATTTAGTAAATTCAATACTTATCTTAATTTGAGAGAGAGTTGGTTGATTATTTGAGTTTTATCCTTATCTTGGACTAATTTAGATAAGATTTGATCCCTAAATTATTGGATTGCAGGTAAATAGATAAAAGCACAGAAGATAAGGGTGAAGAAAAAGGAAAAAATATCTGAAGCAACCTTATCTGATATTATTTTATCTTATTTTGAGCAAGATAACCACTTCGGATCTCTATAAAAGGCCTCATTCACTAGGAGCTAAAGTAGTCTAAGAGGAGAAATTGAGAATTCTAGAGATAGAAATAGTGCAAAGAGAGATCTTTTGTTTCTCAATTCAAGATGGTAGCTTAGATTCATATTCTTGGATTTGGATGTGGTGAGCACTGTAATCACTCAAACTCTCTTGTTCCTTTCTATATTAATTGAATTGTTTCTCTTTTTATCTGTTTTAATTGTTGAGTTTAAAGCTTAATAATCTTTCTTCTCTTTCTTCTAACCTTTTCAATTGAATGGGAATTTGATTTAAAAGGAGGTTCTGATAAAAGATTTTCATAAAGCAATAACCTAGAGATAGGTATTGATTTTTGAACCGTTTATTTAGAGGTTTTGCTTATTGCGTGATTGAATTCACATATTTTTAAGAGATTGGAATATGTATTTTCATTATCACAGAATCTTACAGAATGAGAAATCTTCTGTAAGTGAAAATTTTACCTTACGGTCTTTCGAATAATATAGAAATTAACAGAGAAGAAGAGATCGTTACAGTGCGCAGCAAGTTCAAATGTATTTATTAAAATTGTTTTAAACTTCTTTTACATTACGAGCATTCGTTTCATAATTCAATTCAATTCAAAACCTTTCAAAAACTTCGTCCAAGGTCTTATATTGGCACTAAATTGTTTTGTAGTTGCTCCCTGAGGACGATAATATGTTTTTTCACTATACTGAAACGAGTTAGTATTTTAGTTCTCTAAAATACTTAACAGGATAATATAGAAAAATCTCACATACAATTTGCTAATGATACTTTGCTATTTGGTGAATCCTCATGGGAAAATGTCACAGTAATTAAATTTATTTTGAGGTGTTTTGAACTTGTTTCTGGTCTTAAGGTAAATTTCCATAAGAGTAGGCTCTTGGGGATTAACTACTTTGAAGTTTCATTGCAAGAAAAGGCTTTGTTTTTTAATTGCTTGTCTGGCTCTTGTTGACTTATTATTGATTGATTGTCAATCATATAAATTCCTTCTATATTTAAAATTTTTCAATGATATGTTTTGTATATATTAGTTGTAGACAACTCACAACACTAAAAGGGGAACGTAAGTTTAGGAGTAGAAACCCCTATATATTGAATGTATAGCTTTTGTACTGATATATGAGATAATAATGGAATTTCCAAAACCTACAACTATGCCTCTGGTTCTATCTTTCAAGATGGTATCAGAGCCTCCCTTTGAAAGAAAATCTAAAGCCAAAATCCCTCTTTTTTTCAAAAAAAAAATGTGTGGAAAATCAACCCCAGTTGTTGTTCAACTAGAGGGCATTTTTAATGCTGGAATCACACTCATAGAATCAAACTATGATGTCTGGTCACAACTAATGGAGATGCATATTGCAGAGTGGGAAAAATCCTCATATCATAGCAAAGATGTGAAGTCCCCAGCAAAGACTGAGGAAGGATATGACAAATGGAATACTGAAAAACAGAAAGTGAAGCACTGGTTGTTGATGTCCATGAGCCCATAAATTATGAAGCATTACATACACTTATCCACTGCCCAAGAAATCTGGAGTGCTTTATCCAAAGCCTTCTATGATGGAAGTGATGAGTTACAAGTTTTCACCTTAAATCAGAAGGCTTTCACTGCGAGACAAAGTGGTAAGTCTCTATCAGAATATGATGGTGAACTGACTGAGAATTTTTGTGAATTAGACCATCGTGAAAAGGTGGCCATGAAGGACCCTGATGATGTAAAATCATATCAAGGATCTATTCAATGGTTGTGGGTGCACATATTTCTTGTCGAATTAGATGGCAGCTTTGAACAAATTCGTGGAGAAATTCTACGTAAAGACCCAGTTCTTGACTTGGAAGAATGTTATGCTTTTGTTCGCCGTGAGGCTCTGCGTCATGCAACTATGAATATGGAGCCCGATAATGCTGACAGATCAGCAATGGTAGCCCGAAAACGATCAACTCAAAATCGGCAGCATCGAAATAAAGTAGACCATGCCAAGACTACCACCGGTGATAAATCTACATATAAATGCATCCACTGCAACCAAAATGGTCATACAAAATATCATTGTTTCGAGATTGTGGGGTATCCTGAATGGTGGGATCATAATCGTGATTCGAGAAAGAAGATTTCCAACCAAACTCCCCACTGCAGCTATTATTGAATCAAAGTCTGAAGATTTAGCTATTGAAAGAAACTCTTCTTTGGTAACAGCTACAGATATTGCTGGTAAGGCTTTAAATATCTCTAAACATAGTTTGAATAACACATGGATAATTGATTCTGGTGCAACCGATCATATGACATTTGATTCTAGACAGGTCTCATCTCTTAAACCTTCCTCACAAAAATCTGTTTGCACTACCAATGGTAACACAACTCCAATTATTGGTGAAAGATCTTTAACCCTCATTGATTCTTTGAATTTAGACTCTGTTTTAGTTGTTCCAGATTTAAATTACAACCTTTTATCTGTTTCCAAAATAACTACAACTTTATCTTGTGTTGTAATTTTTTGGCCTGAATTTTGTGTGTTTAAGGACATTCAAACCAGACAACCGATTAGTTGTGGTATTAAGAGAGGGAAACTGTACTACTTGGACCTGGCGACAAACAATATCAACAAGTAACAATAAGCTTTGACAGTGAATTGTTTTGAGGAGGAGAAGAAGAAATCTGAAATTTGATTATGGCTTCGACACTTAGGGCATGCTTCTTTTGTTTATCTAAAGAAGTTATTTCTTAGTTTATTTACACAATGTGATATTTCTAGCTTCTACTGTGATGTTTCTAAACTAGCAAAAAGCCATCGTGCTTCTTTTCCATTCACATTCAATAAAAGTAAAACCCATTTTATGCTTATACACTCAGATGTTTGGGGTCCATCCAAAGTCCTAACTTTGGGTGGATCACGATGGTTTGTTACTTTCATAGATGATTGTACTAGAATGACATGGTATACTTTATGAAATCCAAAAATGAAGTAAAATTTTTATTCCAGAAGTTTCATAACATGATTCAAACTCAATACAATGCACAAATTCAGGTTCTCTATAGTGACAATGGTGGAGAATATCAAAGTATTGATTTTTGTCATTATCTTGAGCCTCATGGAATTATTCATCAAACTTCTTGTCCCAATACAACCCAACAAAATGGGGTTGCAGAGTAGAAAAATCGTCACTTATTGGAGGTTGTTCGCGCTTCATTAATACAAGCTAATATGCCTTTATCATATTGGGGAGAAGTGCTTACCTCTGCTGCATATTTAATTAACCGGGTGCCTTCTAGTGCAAATAACTTTCGGACACCATTACAGACTCTTATTGAAGCAACAAATGCCCCGTTTCGAATTTACCTCCTCATGTTTTTTATTGTGTAGCATTTGTACACCTCCATGCACATCAACGAAACAAGCTGGCCCCTAGAGCATTGCGGTGTGTATTTCTTGGATATGTCGTGTATAAAAAAAAGGTTACCGATGTTATCATCCCCCAAGTCAAAAAATAATCATAACAATGGATGTGGGTTTTCATGAAGATACAATGTATTTTTCCTCTTAAGGCTGAATTTTCGGGGGAGTGTCATCATGAAATTCAGACTTTAGATTTTGAATATAATATTTATGTGAAAGACTACTTTGATATTGGTAACCAAGAAGTAAACAACTTCGATACAAGTGGTATAAACTTGGATCAAAGTGGCAATGAAAGCCTAGAAATTGAAGAAGTGACAAACACAAAAATTGTAAATCCTCCTTCACCACTATTTGAGGTAACTGAATCTGATTCTCTTACTGATATACCAAACCAATCGTCTGAAGAAGATGATCCTACTCTAGATGTTGAACCAAATAGAAAACAGTTGCCATAACGTCACAATAGAGGTATTCCTAAACCCAAATATGAACCTGTTTTCTCTAATGAAGTTAAATATCCCATGAGTAAGTATGTGTCAACCCATCATTTGTCAAAATCAAATCAACCATTTGTAAATCAATTATCTACTTTGGCTTTTCCTAACAATGTGCAGGAAGCCTTAGCTGATCCAAAGTGGAAAGCTGCAATGGATGAGGAGATGAAATCTTTACGAGAGAATAAAACATGGGAACTTATTGATTGTCTAACCGAAAAAAAACCAATTGGATGTCGACGAATTTACACTGTGAATTACAAACCAGATGGTACAATTGAATGCTATAAAGCTAGGTTGGTAGCAAAAGGGTACACTCAAATATATGGGATTGACTACATAGAAACATTTGCACCAATAAGTAAGATAAACACAATTCGTGTTTTGTTATCTTTGGTTGCAAACTTGGATTGGCCATTGCACCAATTCGATGTGAAGAAGGCCTTTTTACATGGTGAATTATCAGAAGAAGTCTACATGGATCTCCCGCCGGGATTCATGATGCCAAAAAGGCATAGTCAGAAGGTGTGCAGATTGAAGAAGTCATTATATGGGCTGAAGCAATCTCCAAGAGCATGGTTTGGAAGGTTAGCAAAAGCAATGAAAACTTTTGGCTACCGTCAAAGCAACTGAGATCACACCTTATTTTTGAAGAAGAAACATGGTAAGATCATTGTGCTTATTGTATATGTGGATGACATGGTGGTTACTAGAAATGACTTTGAAGAAAGAAAAGCTCTACAAGATTATTTATCTATAGAAATTGAAATGAAAGATCTAGGTCCTCTTAAGTATTTTCTTGGCATTGAAACATCTCGATCAAGTACATGGATCTTTCTCTCAAAGAAAGTATGCCTTAGATCTTTTATATGAAATTGGAATGTCAGGATGTCAACCTGTTGATACACCAGTAGATGAAGGTTTAAAATTTTGTCTAGATCCTAATCAAGTACTTGTTGATAAAGGGAGATACCAGAGACTTGTTGGAAGATTGATGTACTTAGCTCACACAAGGCCTGATCTTGCCTATGCATTAAGCATTGTAAGTCAATATATGCATAACCCCGGCGAGCAACACATGAATGCAGTCATGTGAATCTTAAGGTATTTGAAATCTGCCCTAAGAAAGGGAATTCTATTCACAAAAAATTCAAATTATCAAAGCATAGATGTATACACAGATGTGGACTGGGCATGATCAATAGATGACAGACGGTCAACTTCAGAATACTTCACCTTTGTATGTGGTAATCTTGTTACCTGGAGAAGCAAGAAAAAAAATGTTGTTGCTCGGTCAAGTGCAGAAGCTAAATTTAGAGGTATGACACTATTTCTTTGTGAAGCATTATGGCTGAGAAACCTTTTGCGAGATTTGGGAAATCCATTAAGACAACCAATCCGATTATATTGTGACAATAAAGCAGCTCATGATATTGCTCATAATCATGTTCTGCATGATCATAAAAAACATGTTGAGGTGGATAGATTCTTCATTAAGGAAAAGATGGATGAAGACATTTTGCAATTGTCTAAAATTCGATCGGAGGACCAATTGGCCGATATTCTCACTAAACAAGTCCCAAATTGAGTGTTTTATGCATTTTTAGTTAAGTTGGGCATGTGTGACATCTACACACCAACTTGAGGGGAGTGTTGACTTATTATTGATTGATTGTCAATCATATAAATTCCTTCTATATTTAGAATTTGTCATTGATATGTTTTCTATATATTAGTTGTAGACAACTCACAACATTAAAAGGGGAACATAAGTTTAGGAGTAGAAACCCCTATATATTGAATGTATATCTTTTGTACTAATATATGAGAAAATAAAGGAATTTCCAAAACCTACAACTATGCCTCTAGTTCTGTCTTTCAAGAGCTCTATCTGTTTACTTTGTTGGGTATTCCGGTGGGTGCCAATCCTAGGAATGGAAGTTGTTGGAAACCTGTTATTGACAAAATTACTAGAAAAATATCCTCTCAGAAACAAAGGTTCCTATCTTTTAGTGGGCGCATCACTCTCATTTAATTGGTACTCTCATCTATCCATATTTTATTTCTCTCTTGAAATTGCCTATATTTGTTGCTAATACTATCCACAAAATGTTGAAAAATTTCTTTGGGGGGGGGGGACATAGGGATAGAAGGACTATAGCTTGGGTGGGGTGGGACAAAGTGTACTTACCTAAAAACAAGGGGGAGGAGGTTAGGGCTTAAGGATTTGGAATTATTTAATGTAGGTTTGATTGTAAAATGGAGATTACTTTCAAGTCTAGGCAGTTTATGGTGCAGAATTCTGTTATCCAGACATGGAGAATTACCTTTCTTTAGACCTCAGCTAGAGTTGGGAGTATCGAGGAAGTGCTCAATTTGGTGGAGAGATTTATGGAAGGTGAGTAGCATCATCAAAGGTGAAAATCAGAACTGGTTTGATAATGGTATGAGAAAATTAGTAGGAAATGGCCAGAACACCTGTTTCTGGACTGAACCTTGGATTAGAAATAGAATTCTGAAAGAGGATTTCCAAAAAACTCTATTGTATTTCTAGTTTTAAAGAGGCAAAGATTAGTAAGATGGGTTTATTTGATAAAGGAAGATGGGGTTGGAAGCTTGAATAGAGACAATGTTTATTTGTATGGAAAAAATAACTTGAGCTGGAATTATAAACTTTAGCTTATCTCTTCCTAGTTTTTCTCATTGAACCATTCTTGGTTTAATCTAAAGTATACTGAGAACCGGGTTTTGGTGTGCTCATCGGAAGACATTTTGTTGGGAAGAAAAAACTTGTTTGAATGTGAATATGCTAGTTGAAACTAAATGTTGGCTTCATGGTATGCATTAGAACAACATGTCCTCATATAGAAAGATCTAAATTTACATTTGTTGCATTGGGTTGGGTGTGTAGTGACTACTAGAGATTTATCTTTTAGGGAAGAAGTTTAACTATTTTACAAATAAAAACCCAGATCATATACTTCTGGTAACTTTGAGTGACGTTGCAATTTCTATTTATAAAGAATTGATCACCTAGGAACAAGACTCAAATTGACTTGCATGATATCCTTCTGGTTTAATTCAAGTGCATCTAGTATTCTACTTTATTTGTTTCACCAGTAAACCTAATGTATGCTTTGAACACAGATAAAGTAATAGTGGCATCATTATAAGTGTACAGGAAATAAAAGCCCTAAAAATTTTATCTTGTTTACTTTGCGAATTTCAAAAGCATTTTGCTTTTCTTCTAAATGTGTCTAGGGCTATTTTTACACCGTGTGAACTGATTCAAACTATATGTGCACTGATTCACTCTGTTGTTTTTCTTATAAATAGTAGTTTTTACACTTTGTTTTGAGACAAAAGCTTAGAGCTTCATTTAATCAATTTTGAGTGATCCACACATCCCTCTTTTGTTCCATTAGGGTTTAGGAAATACAAAATTGGGAGAGTTTGAGTTTTCTTCTATCAATTCATTAATTGATTAGGGCTCTTGAGTGAGATTCACCAAAGATTCATCTTCATTCATGAAGAACTAGGGAAGAATATGCATTTTTAGATGTGGGCTGATTCTATATTCTCAATGGAGCTCTTTCGATATGTTTGATCAATGATTCAAGGGTTGAAAAAATAAATAAAATAAAAAGAAAACTCTTATTCTTCAATTGTGCCCAATTTTCTTCATCAATGCCTTCAAAAGCCCATGAATTTTCCTTGCACAATTTGGCCTCTTCCTCTGGCCTGAAATTGTTGATGATGCAGAACAATTTCCTTATGAACTCAAAGCTCTAGTTGTTGATGCAATCCGCCATGGTCGTGCACGAGAATTCAAGAAGGTCCTTCATGTTGAGGTAGTTTGCGGCGAGGAGAACTGCTTTCGCTCTTCTAAGTCCAGTGCCCTCAATTTTTCCTTTAGTGTGTCGAACTCCTTCGAGGTGTATTCGATGCTGCTCGACATCATTGTGGCTCATGACGTTAGGGAGGGGAATGACAGTGTCGCCGACGTCAGCATCAGCATCGGAGATGAAAGAAGTAACGGTTTGCATTTCCTTCACGAATAAAGGGTAATACATTTGGTTAGGTAAGTGAGGTCATCGCCTAAAACCCAAAAATTAACAAGGCCCCAAAAATAATTTAAAGGCCAAATGTACATTTTGGTCTTGTATCTCGTATGTGTATTTCATTTTGGTCCTTATATTTTTTGGGTTACATTTGGTCCTGTATCTCTTATAAATGTTTCATTTTGGTTCAGTCCGTCAACTCCATCACCCCCGTTAATAGAATTGACCTAATAAGAACAAAGCCAAATTACGCCATTTATCTTCAAACCCAAAAAAACCATAACATACCTATGAACCCTAATAAGAACAGAGTCAAATTACTTTGTAACGGGGTAACAGAGTTGATGGACTGCACCAAAGTGAAACATTTATAAGAGATACAAGACCAAAATGTAACCCACAAAAAGATATAGGACCAAAATGAAATGTGCATGAGATAGAGAACCAAAAGGAAGATTTGGCCTAATTTAAATTACACTATTAATATAGAAAAATACTAATATTTATTGCAAGGCCCAAAGTTTTAATAATACTATCAATATAAAAAAAATACTAATTGTTAACACAATGCCCAAAATTTTTTAGTAATACTATTAATATAAAAGAAATGCTAATTTAATGTAAGGCCCAGTATTTTATAAGGTCAAGTCTTATATGTTTTATATCTCTTTTTTTTCTTCTTTTCACTTTCTCTAAGTTTTCTCAAACTATACAAGTGAACAATCACACTCTTATAACTCAATCAGTTGAAGAATCTTTTTCGTGTTAATTATTTCTTGTATATATTATATCAATCTATTTCTTCTATTGAGAGTCGATTTAAACAATTTTCAACGTATAAAAACATGTTTGGTTTTTTTGTTAGATTCATAGAAATTTTAAATATCTTGTGAAGATGAATTGAAAAGATGTTACATCAATCTTAAAAAGATTTTGAGTTTTGATATGCATTATTGATGATCTTGATTTATTTTTAGAATTAGAAGTATTGAAAGAAGTATTAAGAAATAAAATTAATACACCAATAAAATATTAAATTATATACAAAAGATTAATTCTTTTTTAAATACACGCATTGATTATAGACAAGATGGTCAAACTCTTGACTCAACTCTTGAAACTTACAAGTTTACGAGTCTATGTTGTCAGTCTAAATTAACTCGCTCTCAAACTCTTTTCTTGGTAGACTTTAGTTGATTATGACAAACTCTTTCAAACTCTTATAAATCACGAGTTTACACTAGAGTCAACGAATTTGCTTTTGTATCAAAATCAATCTTTATTGCATAAAATAATTATGTATTTACTTCGCCATCAACACATATCATTTTATGTACGTGAAAATAGAAAAACAAAATCAAATCATCATGCCTTCAATGTGCTCACTCATTTGTTATGATGTAACAAACTCATTATACAACTAAATATGCATGTCCATGATTCATAAAAACTTCGACCTATTATTATTATTTAGTTACATATTCATATTTTTTTAATTTGTCATGTTCTAAGTTATATCTATACTCTATATTATAAGTTTTGTTCTAAGTTTTGTTCTAGAGCCCACTGTCATATTTGGTATATTGATATAGTTTTCATATTTACATGAAATGGTGGGGAGTTGACATTCTATCAACAAGTTTAAACAAATTATATGAATTGCATGTTACCAAAAAATTCATATGAATTATAGGATATTATTTAATACTATCTTTTAAATAATATTTTTCATATATGTTAAGTAAACTCTTACGGGTTTACAAGTCTACCTATTAGAAACAAAGATAAAGAATAAGGAGAATTACTGTAAAATATGTATTTTATTAATCATCAACAATGAATTGATTACAACTGATTGTATTTATAGAGGAGGGGCTTAACACTAACTATCATAACTAATTTCCAGCTGTTTTCTAACTAATTGCTAGCTGAATTGATTAGTCTATTATACTCCCTGTAAACTAAAAGGGGGGAGAATTACATGAAAGACAAAGGAGAAAGACAAAATAACAGAAAAGGTATCCTAAGCCCCGCAAAAAGAAATAACTATTCTTTTTCACTCCCTTCAATTTGACAGGTGGGAGGAAGAAAACTAGTACATTCAATTTTTGTCTAATAGAAAGAAAGGTAGCAGATGGTAATGGTTTGGTGAGAAACATCTGCAAGCTGTTCAGATGACGGAACATGCAGAACCCATATGGAGCGCTCAATGACCCTTTATCTAACAAATAACAAGTCTGTTTGGTTCTTGACTTGCAAGCAGAACCGTGCTCAGATTATCACAAAACAAAACAGGAACATAAGCGAAGTTCTTTTAACAACGATTGCACCCAAAGTACTTCAGCAGCTGTGGCAGCCAAGCTTCTATACTCAGCTTCTGTGCTGGAGTGAAATTCGTTGTTTCTTGTACCACCACGAAATCATATTACAGTAGAAACTCTTTAAATTAATACTCGGTAAATTAATAAACTATCTAAAATAATAAATTTATCCGGTCCCGACTTGGGCCAATGTAAAAAATTGAAAAACTCGATAAAATAATAAGATAATAATTTTTCGAGAAATCCCTTTATAATTTTCGGTGCCAAGAAAATCATAAATTAATAATTCATATAAACTGAAAAAAATATATTACACTCTATTTCAATTTAAAGGGGATTGTTCTTATTATACAATCAACAGCTTTTAGATCAGATTGTCCCACCTCATATTTCAATAGAGTGTAATATATACTCTAACTCTTTGAATACAGTACTGTATGTAATTACAAACTCTTTAAATTAATAATTATTAATTTATCGATAAATTAATAACTCTCTAAATTAATAAATTTCTCCGGTCCTGACATTATTAATTTAAAGAGTTTCTACTGTAGGTCCTAAATAGATACAAGAGCCTGAGCGAACATCTGTATCTGCGGCCCAATCAGCATCACTAAAGCCGCGAAGTTGTAGATGGTGAATTGAAATAGCTGGCTTGAAGATAAGGCCATAATTGATAGTTCCTTGTAGATACCGGAGAACACGTTTCATAGCTTGCCAATGAGATTGGAGTGGATTAGATAAGAATTGACAGAGTTTGTTGACACTAAACGCAATTTCAGGTCGAGTAATAGTGATATATTTAAGGGCACCAACCAAGGATCTATACATATGAGGTTGATCAACAAAATCTGTCCCAAGACCAGTTAACTTCAAACTAGAAACCATGGGAGTGGGAACACCATTAGAACTTTCCATATTAGCTCTCTGTAGTAAATCACAAATGTATTTGGTTTGATTTAATGCCAGGGCCCCATTGGGAAGTTTCTAAACATCAATGCCGAGAAAGTAATCTAGATTGCCCAAGTTCTACAACTTAAAAATAGAATTCAGTTTGTTGATTATTTGATCAACCAAGGCAGTTGACGACCCTGTGATAATAATGTCATCAACATAGACGAGTAAATAGACAACTATGTTCAGTAAAGAGCAAAAACAGTGAGGGATCACAGCAGGATTTGAAGCCTAAGGAATGTAAAGTATGAGTAAATTTCTCAAACCACGCTCTAGGAGCCTGCTTTATACCATAAATTGCTTTACTAATTTACAAACTAAAGAGGAGTCTGAATGCTCAAATCCAGGGGATTGGACCATGTAGACTTCTTCAACTAAATCCCCATTAAGAAAGGCATGATTGACATCCAATTGCTTAAGGGACCATTTTTGAGTAACAGCAATAGAAAGAACCACTCTAATGGTGACAAGTTTGACTACAGGAGAGAAAGTTTCTGTATAATCGAAGCCGTACTCTTGGTGAAACCCCTTAACTACTAACCGAGCTTTATACTTATTGATGGAACCATCAGGATTTTCTTTGATTCTAAACACCCACTTGCATCCTACTACTCTTCTATGAGGAGGTAAAGGTACTAAGGACCAGGTGTGATTTTCTAGAAGTGCCTTATATTCATCCAGCTACCCAATTGGGATCCTGTTGGGCTTGTTTAGCTGTATTGAGTTCAATATGAGTTAACAGTAAGGTTGGGTGAAGTTTGGGTTTGATTATGCCTGATTTGGACCTAGTTTGCATTGGATGTGAGTTCCTGACAGGTGAAGACAGGGGAGGATGAGCTGGTTCTTGAGAAGGAGGAGGTTATGATGGAAGAGTTTCAGTTGAAGGTGAGGAAGACTGGCCAGCTGAACTTGAACTAGAAGTATTAGCCATTGTAGATGGAGAGGTATTGGAGACAGGCTGTGGCGTAGCTTGATGTTGAGGTATCACAGTTAACTGCTCAGGAATGTATAAAGGTATGTTGCTAGAATATTGGTTATCCTGACGGGTGGGAATTTTGATAGATGGAAACAATTTGTGATAAGGAAAATCATGCTCATTGAAGATCACATCATTGGAAATATAAATTCTACCCTCAGTAGAGTAGCATTTGTACCCTTTATGGTGTGGTGAGTACCCAATAAACACACACTCCTCTGTATGAGAATTTCTAGGTATTATATGGTCTCAGCAGTGGATAACATGAGCAGCCGAATACTTTCAAGAAAGTGTAGTTAGGGTTCTTTTTGTAAAGCTTAACAAATGGGATTTCATTACTAATTGAAATGTTGGGCAACCTATTGATTAAGTGAACTGCTAAGATGAATGCATGATCCCAAAACTTAAGTGGTAAAGAGGCATGAGATAGAAGAGTAAGTCCCATATCAACTATGTGTCTATGTTTTCTCTCCACTGTTCCATTTTGATGGTGACTATATGGGCAAATAAGACGATGATGAACACCTAACTCTGCTAGGAACTTCGCAAAAGGTCTATATTCACCTCCCCAGTCAGTTTGCACAGCTTTTATTACAGCAGAAAACTGTCTTTCAACTAAAGCTTTAAACTCTTTCAATTTAGTTAATGCTTCAGACTTATTTTTAATTAGAAATAACCAAGTAAATCTAGTACAAGCATCAATAAACGTAATATAATAACAGAAACCACCACTTGAGGAAACAGGGGCAGGTCCCCACAAATCACTGAAAATCAATTCAAAGGGTAATTTGTATTCAGTAACAGAAGGCTGGCTTGGCAGCTGATGCGCCTTGCCAATACAACAAGCTGGACAAAAGTCTAATGTTGTTTTTACATTGTTACAAGGCAAATTGAACATGGATATAACATTTTTCAATACATTGACATTGGGATGGCCTAACCTGGAGTGCCAAACATTTAAAGAAGAATTAACAGAAGCTAAAGAAGTAATAGAAACTGATCTGGATGATGACCAGTCCTTGGTTGTAGTGTTGAAAGGAATATCTGGGGATGGAGCTGGTTGTAGTGCAAAGGAATAGAGTCCATCAGCTCCCAACCTGCCCTTAAGAATGACCTCATGTGTATCCTACTTTTTTTACCAGACAAACAAAGGGATGAAACTCAAAATAAACGTGGTTATCATAAGCAAATTTGCTAACACTGACCAGATTTTTAGTTATAGATGGAACATGAAGCATATTTTTAAGTAATAATGAAGTGTGTGGAGATGTGTTAGAAGTGAAATATGAGTCTCCAATGGAATTAATATGTAAACCTTGGCCATTACCAACAAAGAGTTTGTCAGAGGTAGATGGAACAGATTGTTGCTGCAGATTCTGGGAGAAAGGTGTTACATGATGACTTGCACCAGAATCAGGATACCAATTTTGTGATTTGTGGCCAAAGTCAGTGGAGGTGGCAAAGAAGGATTGTGGAGATGGTGTGGCATTCTGCGGGAAGAATGAAGGAGAAATGGGAGATATCGGTCTAGGTTGATAGGGCATATGTGGAAAAGGAAAATATGACTGAGAGTAAGGAGGAACCATTTTGTAAGGCAGAGATGCAGGATTCGGATAATTTGGAGGAAAGACTGAGACATTAACAGCACTGAATTGAGGATTAAATCTGTGCCAACAATTGAGTGCATCATGGCCTGGCTTGTGACACACTTGACACTGAACAGAGTTGCGTCCTCCTGACCCTCTGCCACGACCACAGCCTCTCCCTCGGCCTCTGCCGCGAAAACCACCACGTCCAAAACCTCCTTGACCAGTTCAATTATTAGATGTATCTTCCCACTTTCCTTCATTATCATTCCAATTTTGATTGGGATTGGAATTGCTTTGAGGCGAGGTATTTACTTGAGGATGAGACTTAAACTGTTGAAACTGAGGATTAGAAGGATCATAGCTAGGTGGATAGGATACGGAATTGCGTGAATTTTGATAAGGATTTGTGGAATTGTTGGAAGTTACAACAGATTGAGTAGGTTTTGCAGAAGTCTCAGCCACATTAGCAGAAAACGCATCAGCACTGGCTTGCTGTTTGAGTTTGTTCAATCGAACTTCATGAGCAAGTAGTTTAGTTTCAAGTTCAGTCACTCTAATAGGTTCAGATCGATTAGAGACTGCGGTGACAAACGCATCGTATTCATCAGGTAATCCATTGATAATAGCTTCGACGTGATCTCTCGTCGGTACCGGATCTCCAATTCCAGCTAGGGCATCGACAATGTCTTTAACGCGTTTTAGAAATTCGGTAACAGAACCTGTACCTTTGGAAATGGTGTGAAGTTCTCCTCGCAATTGCACTGCTCTTGCGTTCGTATGAGCAAAGAAGAAGTTATGAATTTCTTCCCAGAGTTGCTAGGAATGTGAACACCCGATGAATTGTGGAAGTATGGATTCAGAGAGAGAAGATAATAACCACGAGAGGAGAAGCTGATCTTGTTGCTCCCATTGAAGATAGTTCTCAGTATATTTTCCTGCAGTGAGATCTTGATCAGTCGCGAACTTTGGGGGAATTTGAGGAGAGACAACGTAGCGATGAAGACGATGTGCTTTGATGATTGGTTCAACTTGCTGTTTCCATACTAAAAATTTTTTATCGTTTAACTTGACGCTGACTGTGTAGGAAAAATGAACTAGTGGTGTAGAAGACATAGCGGACAGATCAATCGGTAGTGAATGATTTGCCGGCGGCGGATTCGGCTGTACTGCCGGCGAGGTCATCGTAGTAGCGGAATCTCCCGGACCAGCCATTAAAGGCAATTAGAAGCTCTGATTACCATATTAGAAACAAAGATAAAGAATAGGGAGAATTACTGTAAAATCTGTATTTTATTAATCATTAACAACGAATTGATTACAACTGATTGTATTTATAGAGGAGGGGCTTAACACTAACTATCATAACTAATTGCCAGCTGTTTTCTAGCTGAATTGATTAGTCTATTATACCCTATTGACATTTATGTAGATTCACAATCTTCTTTATGGAATATGATGAAGCTATCACCACTCCCATTTTAATTTTGTTAATTTAAAACATATTTTTATGACTAATAAAATTAATTGTTAATACACCAATATTATTAAAAAAGAAATGAAGTTGAGAGAGGACGTCATTGATTGTCATTTACCAATAATGATCGCTACGATAATTTGTGTGGGTCAGTGTAAACACTAATTTTGATTTTTTCTAGCACGAAAGTAAAACATCAATCCAAAATTGAAGGAAATAACGAAAGCTTTATAACTAAACTTAACCTCGTGAATTGGAAAGAATCTCACAAACACATGCACAAATTTCAAATAAAACAATAATGTGAATTTCTAAAAAACAATCTCCCCAGCGACATATCACATGCCCAACATCATCCTATTCATTTCATTATCTTCAAAAGTGTTATTGAGAGCATATGAACATTATGCTGTTTGTTTTTTTTCAATTGTTTATACTCACGGCTAAAGATAAACCTCAGTAGTACAAGGTTATTCACAACGCAGTCAAATTGCATTATAATAGCAGCAGTTTTAACATGAAAAATGAATCAATAAATTAATTATAAGACATTATTCATTACAGAAGAAAAAAATTCTAACAGAATACTTTGTTTTCTGTGTCGGGTGGACCTTCAGTTATGAATGGTTTAATTGGATAATAGGCTGGATCTTTTACATACCGTTCTCTTTTAGATCTAACCAGTAATTGTTCCCTAATCACTTCTAAATGTAATTGAATCTATAGAGAAGAAAAAGAAAACAAAAAGATAACTCATCAATTAAGATACTTTAATTACTTCTAAATATGACTAAATCTTAACCGAAGAAAAAGAATCTCGATGCGTTAGAGTGAATGCATATATCCTAATGGATCATAAAATTCTCCTTGAATGGCAATCTCCTAAGCTCTAATGATCAAACTCCGGTGGAGGCACCTACACGGACTCCGATGCTTAAATCAGTCTCCCTCCCATATAAGTTAGGTATTAGAATGAGTGAATACGTACCTTAGATACCTGAGTCCATGTCATCTCCTTATCATCCCGTAAGGATTTTGGATCTCTAACCACCTAGCAACTAACTACGTGATTGTCCGTTAGATATATGAGTATCTCGCCATTAGTCTATAGCGGGTTTGGGTTAGTCAATGACATCGGGTTGGTCAAATGGGTTGGTTAATGTATGTTATCCTGTGACATTGTTGCGGTCCTGCCCCCAAGTCGGTGACTTAACTCGTTATGCAACCCCTTAATATTCTTGATAGTTTGTACTGACACGTGCAATGTGCTGAATAGTTCCCTTTTCATCGGAAATTGTGCCTATCATCTCATTGTCTTTTTGGTTCCACGATCATTAATGCATTTTTCAAACAGTTACTTTTTCAAAAAAACCTTTCATTTTCCTCTTTTCACTATAAATATAGAGTTCCACATTATGAACCCTTATCTGCTCATTCTTTTGCCCAATATCTTCTTTCTTTGGACTACAAGATTTCCTTCTCCAACTTACTTCGAGAATCCATTCCTATATTCGTCTTCTTGCTTCCAAGTACTTCGATCCCCTCTCCTTTCCTTCTTTATTTTTCCTGTTTTCTTCTGCTTATTACCTTTAAGAAAACCTAAGATAGTCGACTTTTCTCCTTCCACCTTTTTCAATGTCTACACCTAAGACACCCTGTAATTTCCCTCCTACCAAACAACTTTTCAACAGCGTTTGATACTTTATAGACCTCAATTCTGATATTGATATTAGCGGCGGTAGTGGCCACCACTCTTCTACTCTACCTTCAACTTCCTCTCTTCGTCGACAGATGAATTTCTCTTCGAAAATTTTTGGGAGAATACTCTCGAACTTCACATTCCCTGAACCATCTCTAGTGCCCCATATTCAAACTCTATAGCTCCAAAGCCTCATAAGTATGGTAGAGTCCATTTCTCCTATCACACCTCCACTAAAAATAGTGAAGGAGCCATTACCTCCAAACTTCGCCTCCTAACTCCTCTTATAGCATGTTCTTCTTCTAATTCTCCTTCTTCTTCAACTAATAGTTCTGATAGTGACGATGATTATGACCCCCTTTAGGTTCTCCCAATTTCATTTGTAGAACCCATTCCGTTGCCTTGTCAACAACAAGCTCCTTCCAAACCAAAGAAGAAGACTCTTGCTCGTCGTCGACTACATCTTGCCAACGTTAAAGACGAAAGAGGTTAAGAGGTCGTCCTTGTTGAGATTCTAGATCATCTTCGGGGAATTAGGGAGGTTCGACACATGCATTAGGTGAACCACAACATATTGCAAGCAGTATCTGGGATTCGCAACATCCTTCAATTCATGTCGCGGATATTCACTTTCGTGAATCCATGCATTTCCCAGAAGTAGTTCCCTATGAGGAAACTCCTTAAGGACTTGTTACCCTATATAAGGAAGAAAGAGCTAATCCTAATGAACGATATGCTCTTGTCCTAGGCAAGATGCTAAGACTTCCTAATGATGTATGAGTGTTGTTACCCTATATATATCTGTTATAAAAAAACATTGCAACATTAAACAAAAAAAGAAAAAAAAAGAAATAGAAATTAGTAGCTTTAAAAAAATTTGGGCCGAATGGTTCATGCTTTTTAGAACATTCCCATTCCATTTCTAAAGGTAATATTTTTGGTAGCTTGAAGGATTGTTTCTAAATATCTATTTCTAGCCTTGTTTTCTTTTAAAAAAATCTTGTGTTCTTGCTTAATTTGTAGCCTACCCAAAATCCTTTGAAGCCTAGCCTAGCCTTGCCTTATCACAAATTGGTGGCAATCTTTGTGTGACCTCTTCTTGAATCAATTAAGAACTTTTGAGAAGTCTAGAGTGGAAAAGGGCAAGAGTGCACGTTAGAGAAAAAGCCATAAATTGAGTGACATATGAGGGATACCAGTGTAAACACGTGACAAGAGTGGTGAGGTCCTTTATTATCTTGTTACCTTTTAATTTGTTTGTTCAAGATGGCAAAAGCGGAGGATACAGCTTCTCTTGGATTCCAAATTGTGGCCTTCTCACAAGAATTACGAAGAATGATGAGGCAACAACAAGATGAGCTCCATGAATGGTTGGACCGTTTGGAAAATAGGACTCCTCCCAACGACGAAGAAAGGAGAAGAGGAGATGGTGGTCCAAGGCCCAACCGGATTGAAGGAATCAAGCTCAATGTTCCTCCTTTTAAAGGTAAAAGGGATCTAGAGGCATATCTTGAGTGGGAATTAAAGATTGAACATGTTTTCTCTTGTAGTAATTATAATGAGGAACAAAAAGTGAAGCTTGCAGCCGCAAAATAAGAAATGAAGAGCCGTTGGTGGACTCTTTGGCCGAAATGAAAAGGCTCATGAGGAAGCGTTATGTACCGGCTAGTCATGCCCGAGAAGTAAAGTTTAGACTCCAAAGGTTGACCCAAGGTAGCAAGCATGTTGAGGAGTGTCACAAGGAACTAGAAGTGCTCATGATGCAAGCAAACAGTGAAGAAGATGAAGAGGTAACCATGAGCCGTTTTCTTAATGGTTTATCTAATGACATCCAAGATATTGTTGAATTACAGGACTTTATGGAGATGGAGGACTTGCTACACAAAGCCATCCAAGTGGAGCAATAACTCAAAATAAAGGGGGTGGCAAGAAAAATTAATCATATTCACCTGTGCTACAATTTTCAAAATTAATCATATTCCCATGTTGGTGTCTAGTACAACAAAAATTTTAAAAGAATTATCCAAACAGTAACTATAAATGAGTGCAAGACAGTGAGATAAGGTAATTAAAATAAACAGTGACATATACCAAAATAATTAAATAAATAAACAAACAGTGGAATCTATCCAACTTTTCCAATCACATAAGTAATGTCATTGTGAAACTCTCATCACATGGTATGCCAGGGGCTTATATAGTTAGTTTAGTCATCAGATAGACTCATCATTACCAATTTTTGTATTCTTTTTCTTTTACCTCGTATACATATATGTTCAAAATGTGAAAGTGATACCAACCAACCATGGGAGATATTATGACTAATGAAGGAAATCCAAAAAGGAATAATAAGAACTATCAAATCATTTTTTTAACAGTAAATTATTTTATTTACACAAGTCACTTCTAACAATTTAAGCTGATTGGTAAACTTTATAAAACATCAGAAGAAAACACACTAGAAAAACTAGTACATTGTATCGACAAATTGCAAGAATTGAACATACAAGAAATGATCAAGCAAGATTGAAACAAATTCAGGTAAACTAAATAGAAATTAAAGCACACCAACCTTACAGGAATTTCATTATTAGCATTAGAAAGACACTACACTACCTAGCTAATGGACCAAGTTCAGTGGTAAGATTCATGGTAACCAACTCAATTGAAACTTTATGTTCATTGTCAACAGTCCTATTTCTAGCTAGTTCTGTAGCCAAACACTCCTTTATTAACTCTGTCACTACGTCTCTCGTGTATGGCCTTTTGTCAGGGCTAATGAAAACAGAAGCCATTGCAATTTCAACATCTTTCCAAACAAATTGAGTGTCAAAATCTTCTTGTAATCTTGAGTCAACAGTATTATTTATGTCCCCATTAGAAAGCATAGAGCTAACCCACAGACTTATGTGGGTTTTCTCACGTATTTTTGTTATGGCTGGTTGGCTTGTTATTTTTGTATTCTTTTTCTTTTACCTCGTATACATGTCTGTTCAAAAAGTGAAGGTGACACCAACCAACCATGGGAGATATTATGACTAACGAAGGAGATCCAAAAACACTATCAAATAAATCAAATTAGTTGGGTTGCATTATTGTTATAATGGCTCACATCAACAACACATAACTACCTTTCAAAAATACAAAAACATAATAATGAAGTATAAAATTAATTTAGCAGCAGCCTCTCTTTTTTTTTTCTCATTTAGAAGCCTCTAATTTAATTTACAAATATAATATAATTGGTTTACAATTAAATCACTAAAAAACACTACTTTATAAGAGGCTTACACTTTCAAGTACTCTGGATTAGTTTCTATATATATCTGGGGATTCAAGTGGATGCCCATTTGGTTTGCAAGTGGTGGCAAAACCAAACAATTATATATATTGGCCAAATAAGATGATTAGGAATTGAAGTTTAATGACTTTAGTCTACATCATACATTTTAGGTACGTTCTTTAATTTCCCATATGCTTATTGTGTATATATGTGACCAATCACCAAGCTTTTCTTCAATTTTAAACTCCCCTGAGAATTAAAACAATTAAACTCCCCTGCACTGACCTCACTTCACTGTAAGATGTGATTAATAAACTCTGAAAGAAAACAAAAGCCAGAAAGTAATTAAAACTAGGAAAAAGTGAATTCAGTACTGGACTATTTTAGAATTGCCACTGACCTCTCTTCCATTGCATTCAAGATAAAAATTCTTTGGATTGGAAAAATAATGGAAAAATTTGTTGGATACAAGAACATGCTGATAAAGGATCCTAACTAAACAGGGAAAGAAGTGCATCTATCTTAGAAGAACCAAATGAAGGAGCAAAGAGGAGATTCTCTAATGGAAATCATCCCCTACCAGAAAGCAAGCAAATTATCAATTGTAGAATCTGTTGGAGTAGAACTTACACAAAAGAATCCAAAATGAAATAAAGTACAATAATAGGAAAATAATGCTTGGAATCTTTAATATGCACAATTCCAAGCAGCACTTCAATTTAGGGGAATGACTTGAAATCTTGAATCAGCAAGCAAATAAGCACAAAGGAGAAAAAACAAAAACGAAGATAAATGAGCAAACGTGGGGAAGCACAGTGCAAAGATGGCAAACGAAACCCAATTTTATTTTAAATCAAACAAAAAATGAAATAAAACAAAAAAAGTAAACCTGCCTACTTACTAGTTGCCGTAACAGGGAGTTCCAGCGACGTAGGGATCTCCGGCGGCCGGTTAGAGCGACAACGAGCTAGGAAGGAGAAGGTGGTGGGAAATTAGGAGCTTGGAGGGAGAGAAAGGGAGTGAGGCTCAATTTAGGGTTCGTAGCAAATGAGGGAGGGAAAGTTGAGTATATAAATATTTGCGACCGGTATTATTAACAACGGCGACCGAATTTCATTTTTGCATTCCGTCGCAACTTTTATGTCAACATTGCGATTGAATAAATGCGGTCACAATCATTGAGATTTTTTCCTGCCCAAAAATCCTATTTTGCGACTGAAATGGCGACCCCTTGTGACTGATAGTTTGCAACTGGAGGTATTTTGTCACGGATTCAGTCACAAAATCATTGAAATTGTTCAAACCTACCCGCATATGGATTGCGACTGAAGATTTTGGTAGCTAAATTCGGTTGCCATTATGGATTTTTCTTGTAGTGAACACAACCACAACCAGACATGTTAGTACCAATATTCTTACGTTGCTCATGTTCACGGTGAATCATGTGCAAACAAATTCTAGAAACAACTCGACAAAGCTTAAAATAGCTTTACATTAAATCTGTATTCCAAAACAATCACACTTTTTTTGAAATTATGCTGGAATCTCATTAGACTTGAAAACAATAACGTTATGCATGCTATTCCTACACATATTGAAGTCACATTAGCTATGACACGACAACTTATTGAATAATCCATATGCACCATCAACCTTTTATAAAATACATGCATCAACCAATAAAACCCTAAATAAAAATATAAAGAACAAAAAGATCACATAGCCATGAGCATATTTCATAACTGCTAGTTTTAGTGGTTTTAAGGTGCATGACTTTATTTATCAAGGCGTGTGTAAGAAGCTTTTTTCATGAGGAATCAATCAAGTCTTCATATCATAGTAAAAAACTGACAAATTCTTTACACAAAATTTTAAAAATTAACCATGCGGTGTTATAATCTTCCTTGGTTAGAAAATTCATAATGAACTGTGACACATTCAAAATCATTTTTGAATGATCTTTCTTGTGAACTTGTAACTTACACATGTCCTGCACATTTTTGTTTATGTGGAATTGGTGCTTTTATTCTAATAAAATTAAATTAGTTAAATTGGTAGTGCGAGATTTTAGTCACTCATGAAAACCTATCGTATTCATCTTCATCTACAATCGGTTGTTTTAGGCAATTAAAGTACAAAGATAGCTACCATTGTGCTATGACTTTACATATGCAAATGCAATGGAGTTTGTGATATTCATTGATTTAACTCAATGGAGTCTGTTCAATATATAGGTTGCATCATTAGCCCAAAAAATATCTTAGGCAATGCTACTTGTAACATCCTTTCTATGAAAGCGGACATAATTGTGGGGACTCCAATATTAGTTTATGCTTTTCTGTCTAAGACCCTCTTACTGACTTGCTATATGCATAGCGTTCATTGTATATTGTCTTAATTATAATTAGAATCACAAGATCATGCTCCTTTCAGTGCAACCAATATCTTGCAAGGCTTGACCTGGTTCTTTGTCATATCGGTAACAAACGTCTTCTACTCAAGTTTCAGCCAACAAGGATATGGGTGCCTCACGAGGAAATTAGGTCTTTCACGAATGAGCTTGCCACATATTATGGTAAGCTTCTATCCTTCATTAGCAAGAGGTCTTCTTCTAAAATAAAATGGATTTCACATTTTTTAGCACTTATGATTTTCATTTAAGTTCCTTCTTGTATTCCTTATACTTCCCACTCTTTTCACACCCTAGAGTCACAAATCCCCTACTACTTCAACTTGTACCATGCTTAACTAACCTGTAGGTGGCAACCAAGAATCCAATTTTCTTCGTCACTTCTTGAGCCCAACTTATTGTATCCTCCCTAGTAGGGAAAACCTATGTAACAAGAAGGAACACTTCATTTTAACTACTAATCACATTCGCTAACAATTCGCTTGAATTGAAATTACAAGATCAGCTTCTCCACACAATCAATCAACTGGGTTGTAGGCTAATCCTCAAGCTTCACTTCTTGGCAAGCATGGTGAATTCGTACCTGTTGGTTTGGTACTGTCAATTAACATACAAGTCTATCACAATCTGAACTTTTATTAATCCATCATTAATGTTACTTAGATTAATTACCTCGGTATCTATTTTGTTTGATCAATCTACAATCATCATGAACTCATCCTTTGGCTAGCTTCAACTACACATAAAACATAATTAAGAATCAAGCATTAGGTTAAAAATGGGTTCTAAAATAAGGGGACAAACAGATTCTAGATGCATTCTTCGACCACATTCTAGAATCCGTCCCAGAACGGATTTTAGATCCTTGCTACAAACGCATTCTAGAACCCAATAAGCCTGCAACAACTCCTTCTCCAAAAACAAAAATGAAACAAAAATTAGGAGAAGAAGAAGTGTACAATCACCAATATAGGAGCTTCAAACTTAACAAATGCACCCCAAAACTTTAACTTAACAAAATCAACGATGATTTTAGTTGAAAAAAATGCAATGTGAGTTGGCGGGATATGAGTTAGTATTGAGAGAATATGTGTAAAATGATGTTATGGTGGGTGCTAGGATATATGAAGTGAAGAAAGGGAGATGAAGTTATTTTTTAAGTGTTTTACTAGAAATGGATTCTTAAACTTGTTCCAGATGGGTTCTTAAAACTCAGAAAGGTTGTGCCAAAATATGCTCTTGTTCTAAATCCGAATACACCGTGGCTCTAAATCCCATTTCTTTTATGTGAAACAACATGTGGTATGAGGGCACTACTCGCTTGGACTCTAGAATTCGTGCAATAGTTAATATTAAAAGAGAAAAAAAATGTGTGGCACGGTAAGAGATTGGCGTGACGAGAATAGTAGTAACATAGAAATTTTGGTTTCTATTGTCATCTAGCGGGCTGAATTCACTTGTCTGTTGAATAAATTATCGTCCTTATATTTTTTATTAATTTTACTTTTAGTCACTTTATAGGTTCTTTATTCAATAAGCTCCTTCAATTATATTCAATATATGATTTTAGTCTCATAATGTTTTTAGCACTTTTAGTCTTCAATTTTCGTGTAGCATTTAATTTTAGTCATATCTTTAATATTTTTTCTCAAATTTTAACTAAATTCATTGATAAAGAAGATTCTTTTTTTTTTGTTGCATTTTTTTCTTGACCTAGATGCTCTAAGATAGATGGCATGATTCTTTGGATGAAACAAAGCTCTTGGAACAAGGTTTAATGAAGACATGGCTCTTGAAGACAAAGTCATTAAAAGGAAGATGAAGTGTAAACCAAATACCTGGAAGATGAAGACTTTACATGTTTTAGTGTTTAGAATGTTTGAGTAATGCTTGTTATCTTAATCCTATTCTTACCTATCTTCTAAGATCACTTTGCCTTGCTTGATTGATTAGGTTGATTTTGCCGTAATTAGGTTTTAAACATGTTAAATCATTAGATTATTAGGGCGCATTAGTATTTTAGATCATGTATTGCATTGCACATAGGTTAGAACATGTTTTGAAATGTTTTAAAGTGGTTTCGGTATTTGTGATTCGAATAATATAATTTGTGGTTCGAATCATAGTGTAAAACTTTCTAAAAGTGCTTTTCAGGCATGTGCTTTGAATAAAAAGAGTTTGTGCTTTGAAGCACATAGTAGAAAACTTTCTATTTTGCTGAAAAAATGTTCTAGAATGTTTTTTAACTTGTGCACTTCGAAGCACACAGCCAAAAGTTTTTGTTTTGGTTAACAAAGTTCTAGGATTTTTTTTTTGCATGTGTGCTTCAAATCATAAGAAGTGTGCTTCAAATAACCTAGCTGTTTTTGCCTATATAAAGCTTTTTTTCACATGTTGATAATGAGAGAAAGAAGAGAACTTTTGAGAAATGTCTTTGAGTCATCCAAATACAATCTTACTAGGGTTTAGAAATCATCACTTTTGATAGAGGATCATCTTCCACTCCTTCATTCATCGTTGATTAGGGTTCTTGTGATTGATTCATCAAGATTTCATCCAGATTTCATCATCCCTCACTAAGATTATTGTTAGAACATGCATTCTATGATTGGGGTTGAATTAATTTCACCAATGGAGCTTTGTTTTCGTGTTTGATCATTCTCAAAGGCTTGGATTGAAGATTCGTTATAAGCTATGGTTGTTTTCTATCATTGTTCTCTTGTTTCAATTGTTTAACATTTTGATTTCTCTTTTATTGTAATTTTCAGATTTATGTGGGTTTTTGAGAGCTAGAAAAATTAAGGTGTTTTCTTAGCTCCAATTGCTTCTATGAGGTCCTTAGATGGGTTCTAAAGATACCCATGATAATAGGCTTATCCATTGAGTTGTCTTGAGTAAGTACTCAAGGTGTTTTAGAAAATTCGTAAGAGAGTGTTTCTCCTATGTCTGTGGCATAAATCTAAAGGGAGACATTGGTGGCTCTTTGCGATCATCAGGGAGGGTTCTTTGGTGGGTTTATGATCATCCAAGAGAGATTTTTCTTGGTGGATTGAAAATTCCTAAAGTTGTACCTTTAAGTGAAAATCCAAGAGGGATTCCTTTGGTGGTGAAATCCAAAGAGGGATTCCTTTGGTGGTTGATTGTAAACAATAAGAAGGTGTCTTAGGTGACTTGTGAAAATCCTAAAGGTGACTTTAGGTGTTTTGGAATATCCATAGAGAAGGGTTCTCTTGGTGGGTAAATTTCTCAAGTTTTGGGCAATCTTGTGTATCTTGTATAGATTGTGTATTTGTTTGTGAGATAGTGAAAACCTTCTTGTAAAAACTAGAAGAGACTGGATGTCAATATTGTTAGAACACCGAACCAAAGTATATTGCCTTGCATTATCTCTTTTATTGTTTTTTTTTTTTCATTTGTTGTTTGCATACACATTCACATAGAACTCACCTTAGAAATTGCCAAATTCGATCTTGTTAGTCAACTTGGTTAATTCTAAAATCAACCCATTAATAACCCACATGCTATAAAGAATCTTGACACTTAATTGGTTTGTAACTCGATTTAGAAATCTATTAGAAATCAATCCTTGTGCAAAGTGCTATGTTATTATTGTTCATCCATTTCATTAAGCATTTTCAATTGTAATCATTAAATTGATCACATTTGATTCATTAGCAAATGACTAGGTTATTCTACTGGATTACTCTCTATCTTTGTCTTACCTCGGCAAATATTTGTCAACCTCACTCTACTTAATTTGCCTCTTCTTAACTTATACATCCACCTCTCCATTCCAATATTTTTTCCGTTGTACTATTGTTAAGAAAATATTATGTGTGTCTATATATTCCATTAAAATTGGTAAAAAACACTAATAAAAGGATTAAAATAATATGTTACAAAAAATGGATAGAAATTAAAATCATTTGATTAAAATTGCTACTCATATTAAGATTTTTTTTATTATTATTATTTTGAGAGGTGATTACTTTATTTTGATAGAGATAAGATCAAGATTAATTTACCGTAATAATGATGGTAAGAATTAATGAGAAAGGAATATGATGAGAGCAAACAAAAGAAGGAGTAAAAGACTACACAACCAATTGCAAGTAACAAGAGAAAGCTAGATGTCACATTTGGCCATTAACTTGTTGTCGCAAACAATGTAATTATTTTTTCATTTTTTTATTTTGTACATTATTTAACTTTGACTCTATTACTTTTTATTCTATGGTAAATTTTTTTGATGCAATAGGAAAGACTAATATAAAATTAAAATTAAAATAAATGTCTAAAATTAGTTGTTGTACACCTAAGGGTATACAATAACATTAATTATGTTGCAAAAAATAAAAAAAGGGAGAGAGTATAGATTTACCTGCAGTACCTTTCAAAAAAAAAAACATGTAGTGCAATATTGGTTAACTTCATTTATTTTTTTTAATTCCTTAAAAATGCAATTTGTTCTTCTAAATCACATTTTATTATATTAAATTCTTTCCTTTTTTTTGAAGAGACTACGGTAAGTCTACAACAAATGAGCAAGTGAATTTTGAGTGGATGTTATTTTTGGTATATTGTCATTAAATGCGGTGGATGTATAGTAAAATTTAATTATATTTAAAAATATATTATTGTCAAAAAATTTGGTTATATTAAATAATAGGGTAAATTACACCTACCTCCCCAGAACTTTTGGAGTATTACATTGTCCCAAGCATATTTCCAAATATAGCACAGACATCCCCTACATGTTTCTAAAACTACACAGTCCTCCCTTAAATGAAACGGTATTAATCTTTGTAGGTCTTATTTATAAATTGACGATTTTATCTTTTATTAAAAAAGAGAACAACTATTTACCTCATCTCGAACCTTCTCAGCCGGGTTAAACCCTTGCAACCTTCCGCCCCTTCTTCAACTAGCGACCTCTTCAACATTGCCTATGTTCTTCTAGACACGACTTCACCACCGTTTTTAAAGCTTGCGACCTCGCGGCTCTTCTTCAACCCTACGTCCTTTAAAACACTCCATTAACCTTGTGACATTCCCAAACCCTTTTTCGATTTTCTTCAACTTCACCACTTAAGATTTCTAATTTGGGACCACCTCATCTTCACGTTGTCCAAGAGGCATTTTTTAAGTGATCTTTTGACATTTTAGGTATGTTTACTAATTAAATATTTTTTATTTTTAAGTCCCAATCGCTTATTTTTGAAGTGAAAGTCTGAATACTAGTTTAATTTAGTATAACTTTTCCAATTAAGGGTAAAATTTTCTTTTCATAACTCTGAGGCCATGTGCAAATCACTTGTTTCATAAAAATTTAACTGTTTGTTAACGTGGAGGGGTGTCTGTGTAACGTAAACAAAGTTCAGGAGAGATCTGTGTTATGTTTAAGAATATGCTAGGAGACAGTGTAATACTTAAAAATTCAGGGGTGGTCAGTATAATTTACCCTAAAAAATATAAGCAAATTTTAAATAAAAAATTAAAATTACGCGAGAAAGTAATTATTAATACTTTGTGTACTAATTTAATGATTTAGTAAAAAAGTAGTAGTGAAAAATTTTCAATGACTTGACGTATTCAAATACATAAATAAAAATAAATATTAATAACTCACTTTTTTAATATTCTTTTAGGAATTTAATTTATTTCATTATTATATATTAAATATAAAGTACTACCTTCTTAATAGTATGTCTGTATTTTTTTTTTGAGGGCATACAAAAATAACGTAACTTGAAATAATAAAAAAAAAAAACTTAATTGTAGATTTTGTACCCGTAGTTTGCATTTTGACAATTTTGGTCCCCAAGTTATAAAAGTATAATTTTGGTTCATTCGTTAGTTTTTCTTTTAAATTAGTCGCTGTTTTTAATCAATTTAATAATAGTTTTATGCAAAATTAATGACAAAAAGATCAAAATCATTTACACATAAATTATTTTTCAAAAACTATTAATTTATTGACAACTTTCTTTTAAATTAGCAACGAGTTTCAATCAATTTAGTGACAGTTTTATGCAAAATTCATGACAGAGACCAAAATCATTTACACATAATTTTTTTTTTAAAAGTTATTAATTTAATGACAATTTTCTTCCAAAAACTAGTAATAAGTTTCAAATCGTTTATTAAAAATAATTAGAAAGAAAATTAGAGCTAATTAATAATTTTTTAGAATGCATTCTATCAAGTAAACGATTTTAATCAATCCTGACACTAAATAAACCAAAATTCTTTGTTGATTTTAAAAAAAAAAATCTAAAACAGAGGAATCAAAACTGTCCATTTGAAACTTAAGGGACAAAATCACTCAAAATAAAAATAGAAAGACCAAAACTATAATTAAGCTAAAAAAACAGACTGTTTAATAACCTGAAATAATTAATTAAAGTATTTAGGAAAAAGTAAACTGCTGATGATGATCCTAGTATAGCTAATGCAATATATATAAATGACATTACAAGGCATCAAATTATACTCAGCAACACAACGTAACCCAAAAAAAAAAGAAGAAAAATTTCATATTAGTTGCAGAAAGATGAAGAAAATTATTATCTTAATATTTTTGTGTGTTCTTCCATTAGCATTTGCTTCGTTAAAAGTTGGATACTATAGCAATACCTGTCCAAATGCAGAGGCTATTGTAACTGAAGTTGTGAAAAGGCATTATTCGCTAGAAAAGACCTTTCCCGCCGGCTTGCTTCGCTTGCACTTTCACGATTGCTTAACTAGAGTATGTTATTACTTTATCTCATACACTCTTTATTTCTTTTAAAGGCTTAATTGTATTTTTTTTTATCTCTAGTTCGTGGTTTGCGCCATTTTAATTTCTTTAAATTATATTTTTTTTATTTTAAAACTATAGTTATTTTAAGTTTTTTTATATATATTAAAAATTATTAATATTGATAAGTTTTTATTATAAATAGATTAAAGTGTCTGATTAAAAGCTAAAGTAATTGACAAAATAAATAAAACGAGAAATAATAAATAGTAAACTGTCACTTCCGATATTTCATGATTTCTAATCCTAACAGCAATTTTTGAGTGGGTTAAAAATTGATATTGTTACTCTCAAATAACTATTAAATAACTATTATAACTCTAATTTAACTATTTTAATAATATTTATATATTAATATTTTAATTTAATAAATTATGAAATATTTTTTAAAATAAAAAAGAGTAGCAATTAGGGGTGAATAAAGGACGGGTTGACTTTGTCCTCTACCCGGCCCAAAATTGACACCGGTTCTATTATAAAACCCTAACATGTCCCTTGACCCGAAGGAATTCGATAACTATCGGGTTTAATTAACATCGAGTTTGGGAGGTACGAGACCGGGTTGACTCGAATATTTTTTGAAATCTCAATTTCTTTAAATTTTTTATTAACATCATTAATTTTAAAGTGGATCAAAATATGGTAATATGGTTGTAAAAAATTTTTAGTTTGGCTATTAATTTTTTATGGCTGTGAAAATTTTCATAACTTGACCTTGAAATTTTTTGTGTCTATGGATATGCAGGTGAAAACTTTCGTAGCTTAACCGTGAAAATTTCTATGCTTATGAATATGACTATGAAACAATTCACTACATAGCCGTAAAAATTTACGTGATTTTAAAGTAGAAAGAATCATAAGTAATTATTAAATTTACATAATATAATATAATTATTAATTAAATAACATATATGTACGAGCTGGGTCGGGTGACCCAAATCCTTCCTAAATTAATACTGGGTTAGATAAAAAGACCCAAATTGATATCCATTCTCCAAAAAGGACGGATTAAAACCCGGCCCCAAATAACTCGGGTTAGGAAGGGCCACCAGGCCGAACTGAGTTTTGCTCACCCGTAGTGGCAATAGCCTTCTATTTTATTTTTCGTAATTTTTCAAATATACTTTTTTGATATTTTTTTTAAATATACTTTTGTCCATGAAGATTTTGGCGTAATTCACTAATCGGGTGTTGTATGAGTTTCTTGGTGGTTTATTTTCATGAATCAATGCGAAGTGTAAACCTCAATATAAAGTAGTGAAAATAGATAAAAATTTTATTAAAATAATGTTAATTTTAAAATTATTTATTTAATTGTGACTATTATAAAATTAACTATTAAATTGGAATGTTAAAAAACTATTAGTTTTGCAACGCGAGAAATTATTTTAAAATTTTTAAAATCTCAAAAACTAATTTGAATAATACATTTACTCACATTTTTTTAAAAAGAAAAAAGAAAAAATAATGGACTATCATATGTCAGCTTTGCATCGATTTGTGCGCCTATCACTAGGCAGTAGGCACAAATGTGTAATTCTCTTTTTATAACAAAATAATATTTAAAAATATCATTGTGAAGTATATTGATTTTTATATTATATTCGAGTTTGTAATTGTGCAATTTTCTTATATAGTAAATATTAAATATTAAATAAACTTTACAAAGAATTTTATTTTTTAAAGTGTGGCTACCATCACAATCGCTTTGATTTACCGTCAAATATGATTAAATTTTGGCTATTGTATTCCGCAATTTTAATCTGATGCAATTTCGACTTGATGGAATACCATTCCATGACACAATAAAAAAGCATTTTTTTATGATGTTTTTTTTGGCTGTTGAAACTTCAGTATGAATTTTTTGGCTGTTGAAACTTCAGTATGATTTTTTTGTACAGTACATTTTCTTTTTTTTTAAAAAAAATATGTATGATATTTTTTTTTCTTATACAATATGTATGTTATATAATATTAAATTTTCCATTAGCCGATTCATTTAAGGCCCACCCTATATGTTTTTACCGAACAATACTTTTTTCCATGAGATGATCCATTCTGAGCCCACCAAACTTTTGGTACATAATAAAAAAAATAGATTTTCTAGTGTTAAAAGATAACACGACCATGTTAAGATATTGAATTTTGGGACCCTATAAAAATTAATTGATGAAAATGGATGAAAAAAAAAACGAATTAATAGACTTAGCACTTATTGGGCATTTTAGCTTCTCACTTAGGAGAATAAATAATTTAGTCCATCACTTTGTCTTTTGTAAGACGTTTTAGTCTCTAGCGATATCTGACCATTACTGATATGGCATATGAAGTAGCATGTTGAACTCCCTTAATTGGTTAATTATAATCAATTAATTGATTAAGACTTTTAACTCCATAACTTTCAACCCAAGAAAGTCAAATTCGATTAAAGCCATTACGGGGACTATATGCATTATTTGATCAATGTCACTCATGGGCTGAAACTCGTGTACATAGAAGCTTTAATCAAATAATTAGTCTTAATTAATCGATTAAGGTGGTTCAAAATAGCACTTAATGTATCACAATGTCAATACGTAATTGATAAATAACGCGAGGACTAAATTACCAATTCTCCTAAGTCAAGTACTAAAATGTCATATGATAGATTGTAAGTCATGGATCATTTTGCTACATCATTTAAAAAAAATAATTTCTTTTATTATAAAAAGTCCCTAATATCAAACTAAGAAAAACACATGTATTATTTACTTATTGAGTGCTCACACTTAATTTGTTCTTATTACAGGGTTGTGACGCCTCAATCCTAATAGACCCCACCACAAACCGTTCATCAGAAAAAACAACCCAACCAAACGAAACAATTCGCGGCTACGAGATCATCGACGACATCAAAGCCAATTTAGAAAATGCATGTCCATCAACAGTTTCTTGTGCTGACATAATTGCCCTCGCCGTAAGGGATAGCGTAGCCCTTGCGGGAGGACCATTTTACAATATCCCAACAGGAAGACTCGACAGCTTAGTATCCAATCCCGCTGACGTCATCCTTCCCGGATCCTCACTAAACGTCACTGAAGCCCTCCCATTCTTTACAGCAAAAGGCCTAGATATCTTCGACATGGTTACCCTTCTTGGAGCCCACACTATTGGATATGTTCACTGCAGTTTTTTCAAAGATAGACTTTCGAGCTTTAGAGGGTTCATTGACCCCACAATGGACCCTTTTTTCGACGCCTTTTTAGTGTCCATTTGTGGGTCCCCTGCGAATCCACCTAGTGGTGATCCCGCTGTGTTTTTGAATGACCTCTCGCCGTTTTTGTTTGATAATATGATTTACGGACAATCATTTTTCAGAAAAGGAGTGCTTAATATTGATCAGCAATTGTTTTTGGATCCTTCGACGATAGAAATTGCTGCCAGTTACGCATTGAATCCGGTTTTATTTCAACAGAACTTTGGGAATGCTATGATTAAATTGGGAAGTGTTGGGGTTTTGAATGCAAGTTTAGGAGAGGTTAGAAAAAATTGTAGGTTTTTTAATCGTGGTGGGTAACTCATGTCTATACATATATATATACTTGAATGTCCATTACCTGCAAACACAATTTTCTTCAAATTTAACTGTTTTCAGATTTTGGTAGAAGACCGAAAGAAAAATAAATAAAAATAATTGCAGGTTTTGGTTCATGTTATCATATGCTTGTACAATTGATAGTGCTTTTCTAGTCTAATATAAGCAAAATTTAATGGTTCAAAACATAAATAAAAGTTAATTAACAAAAATATATTTTTTATCCTTAAAAATATAGTTTCTTTTCATTTTCGTCCCTAAAATATGAAGAAAAAAAACATTCAAAAGTAATCCAATAATTTAAGTAGTGTTATGGACCCTTCCTGTGTTATGGTCCGACTGGCTCACGGGCTCGACGGATTATTGGCGTTGTCTTTGGGAACCTACTTAGTTTCTCCATCCTTAATTCTTAACGCTTTCTTGATCTCTGATTGGTTTTGCAGGGAGCAATGAAGGAGAAGTAGTTTGACGTTTTTGATCGAGCAAGGATTCTCGATTTCAACCGATCAGATTTTCTTTGTAAACGCTAGACCGGTGAATTTTGATTAATTGATCAGTTAAAATCGATGCTTTCACCAGTCAATTGGTGGGACTTTGTTAAGTCGATGCTTCGATAGACTTGTTAGCTTGCTTCTGGAAATTGTTTTATCGTTTCACGTCACAAATTTGTGTCTACTTCATTATACTTGCTCATCAATTTGTCGATAGTTTCGTAGACCAAATTCTGGAATTCTTTCACTCAAGCGTGTATGAATTGCATACTTAAAACTTTTTGTATACTTGTCAGAAATGGCCAACACTAGGAGGAAAAATTATGCTCTAGATGCGGATCAAGCGGTGGAAAACGCCAGGCAGGGGGAACAACCTTCCGCCAATAAACCGTCTCTTGTTCATCCTCAAGGCAAGGAGAGATATTGCTGCCTCCGAACAACAGATCATTACCATCGATGGTGGCATGAACGAGTTACGAGATATGGTGAAGAGAAAAGCTGAGGAGATTGAAAGAATCCATAAGGAGCAAGAGGAATGGCAAAGGCAACCGCTAGAGTTTCAGAGGCTGTCGCTCAACCAAGGGTTGGGTCAGCAGATACCAAACGTACAAGCACAACAGTCGGGCCTTCAGGAGCAGCAACCTGAGAGACAGACGTCAAGAGTGGGATCGATGAACATAGTCTGCACTGTAATGTAATGTGATATGACCATAGTACGGCGGGAGTGCTTCAGCCCATTTCCCCTTAGCATCATCCAACCTTTTGCGTAATCCATTTAGAATCACTTTATTGACAGCCTCAGCTTAGCCATTGGTTTGAAGGTGTTCCACCGATTCGAAGACTTGCTTTATCCCAAACTCATTACATAATTCGGTTAATCGTTGGTTGGTGAACTGAGTCCCATTGTCTAATACTATTGCTGAGGGTACACCATGGAGACATAGTATTTCTTTCCACAAAAACATCTCAACATTCTCCACTGTGATTTTTGTGATCAGCACTACCTCTATCCATTTGGTGAAATAGTCTACCACAACAAAAAAAAAACTTTCTTTGCCCCGTAGCTGGGGGAAATGGTCCGAGGAGATCAATCCCCCACATATAGAATGGCCAAGGTGACGTGATCCTGGATTGTGCTTCTGCAGAAGCCTAATGATGGCCGGCAAAACGTTGATATTTATCACACAACTTGACAAAATGTGTTCAATCATCTCTTAGAGTCAATCGGTAGTATCCTACTCATAAGACTTTTGCGGTCAAAGATCAGCCGCTAATGTGGCTACTACATGTACCACTATGGATTTCTTGCATAACAAAATCAGCTTGATCATTAGTAATGCACCTGAGTAAGGGCTATGAAAAACCTCTCCTGTACAGCTCATCGCCGATGATTGTGCACTTCGCAGCCTGGCTCGCCATTTTCTTAGCTTCCTCTTTTTCTTCTGGGATTTTTCCTCTCATGTATTATATGATTGGCTTTTCCTAGCTCCTAGACATTACTTTTATAGAGTTGATTGTTGCTTCCTTAATGCTTGGCCTTCTCACAACTTTTACCATAATGTTTATGTTGTTCATTATTTTCTTGGTACATGCTGGATTTTGCTCTCCCTTTCTGATCTCTTGGGACATGCTGGATTTCAAAATTCCTTTAGATGAAATATCAGTTGTTGTGCTACCTACATGTATTTAACGAGATGTTCATCTTTTACTTGATATGTACTAGATAGTTGATTGGTTAGCAACTGTGAATCACTTTTGCATGTGACTTTGTAGACACCCATGTCAATATCTAAGTGTAGGCCGACTATCAACGCCTCATACTCGACTTGGTTATTGTAGGCTTTGGAATCAAACTTTACATACTGCTTCACAGTAAGGCCATCGAGTCCTTTCAAAATAATCCCAGCTCCTCCTCTATTAGCGTTGCTAGCGTCATCTACCCATAATGACCTCATAGAATCTGGTTCTAGACTTGCCACCGACATCGTCTCTAGCACAAAATCTGTCAACACTTGTGACTTTATTGCTTTGCAGTTCTCAAACTAGATATCAAACTCCAATAGTTTTACAACCATCCCACCATTTGTCCTGCCAAATCAGATTTTTGCAAGATCGCTCGTATGGGAACATTTGTCCAAAATATAATGGAATGGCTTTGGAAATATTGGTGCAGCTTTCTTGCAGCCATGATTAAAGCTTAGACCACTTTTTCAACAATTTGATACCAAACATCGACACCTTGAAGAACCCTTCTCACAAAGTAAACAGGCTGCTGCTCTCCTCTTTCTTCCTAAACCAGCACGACGCTAATTACGAGCTCGAATGCAGACATCTAAAGAATCAAAGATTCTCTGTGTTGAGACTTTTCTAGTACCAGCGGAGTGGCCAAGAATGTCTTTATTTGTGCAAAGGCTTCTTCATATTCTTCTGTCCACTGGAATGCCTTTGCTTTTCAGATACTTTGAAAGAAAGGGTAAGCCTTATCACCAACCTTGGACATGAACCTTGATACCGCTGCCATTCTCCTAGTCACATGTTGGACTTCTTTTATCAAGCTTGGGCTTCGCATTTTTGTGATCGCCTGACATTTGTTCAAGTTGGCTTCCATCCCTCTTTTTTACAACATGAAGTCTAGGAATTTCTCTGACTTGACACTGAAAGTACACTTCAACAGGTTCAAGCTCATGTTTTACTTTCGAAGCTATTGTGATCACCTCTGACTACCATATCATCTACAAAGACTTCAATATTCTTATCAACGTGGTCTTTGAAAATCCTATCCATCAACTATTGATAGGTGGCACTTGCATTTTTAAAACCTACCTTGTAACAAAAAATTGAGGTCTCATCCATGAATGTCGTTTTCTCCTCATTAGCTAGATTTATTCTGATTTGATTATAACCAGAACAAGCATCCATAAATGATAAGAACTAGAAACCTGATGCACTGTCCACCAACTGGTCAATGTTGGGCAAAGGGTAAGAATCTTTTGGTCATCCATTGTTGAGCTCGATGTAATCGATACACATTCTCCATTTTACGTTTTCCTTCTTGACTAGGAGAACATTTGCTAACTAGGTGGTGTGCTAAATTTCTCTGATGAAGTCAGCTTCTAGCAAAGACTTAGTTTCAGCCTGTACCGCTTGACGCTGCTTTTCTCCCATTTTCTTTTTCTTTTGATTTACTGGTTTAGCCCTGGTATCTATCATAAGGTTGTGATATATGAAGTTAGGATCAATCTCCAGCATGTCTGCCGAGGTCCAGGAAAATAAATCAGCATTTACTTTTAAAAAAGCAATCAATTTACATTCTTGTTCTTCAATGAGGTCGGGACTTATCATTTTAGTGTGAGCGGGGTCTGAGTCCAAGAGTATCTGTTTCAACTCTCCCATTGGCTGTGGTCTCCTCTAAATTAAATTCGCCCTTGGATCCAGGTCCACCGCAACATGATTTGAGATCAGGTGAACTCGATTAGCAGGTATGTATGGTGACCTGGTAATCTTCAATATTTCATTATAGCATTGCCGTGCAATTTTTTGATCCGTGCAAATTATGCCTATTCGCGTCTCTAAAATTGGGTATTTCATTGTCAAGTGTGGGGTTGAGACTATGGCTTCCAACATGTTCACGAAGGTCGGCCTAAGATCACATTGTATGAACTTGTTGAATTGAACCCCAAATATCTAACATTGACTTGCTTCGTTGAGTCTCCTTCCTTGAATTTGGTGAACAGATCGATATGTCCTCACACACTTACTTGTTCCCCCGTGAAGATGAACAGTGCTCCCGCATAACTTCCAAGCAAGAAATTGGGCAAGCCCAGCTTCTGGAATATCGTCAAAGATAGAATGTCCGTCGAGCTGTCTAGGTCAACCAAAACTATTCGGATAGTGAACTTGACTATCTTCACGGATATCACCATAGGGTCATCCTGCTTTACAAAACATCCATGGAAATCATCAGTGGTAAAAAAATATACTGGATGATATTATACCTTGTCCATTTTGGACTTCACCGACCGTCATAACTTCCCTTAGAAGAAAGTCTCGAGCCGAGCTGGTTTCTCCATCTCCAACGAAACCGCCTGATATCGTGTTGATCACACGGTTTGATGGGTTTTCATGTTTGCGTTTTGGATTTTGGCGAGGTGGGGGAGTTTGTAACTTGTTTCTCCTGTCTCTGTCCGCCCTGTGCATATACTCACACAAGTGATATGGTCCTTCAGCTGTCGGCACTCTGTCGTGGTCTGTCCGAATGAATGATGATACTCACAACGCTGGGAGCGATCTACCCCGAGATAAGGTGGGATAGGATGCGGGAGGGGCCTAATTATTTTGGTGTTGTTTATCTCCCAGAATATCTGATCTCTTCTAGCGTTAAGAGCTATGTAGTTTGCAAATCATTCTCTATATTGAGGCTCCTTGTTTTCCTGATATTGTTTTTGGTCTATCCTTGGTGGCCGAGGAGGTCTGGATTGATTTTTCTAGCTGAAGGATGGGTCGTTGCATTGAGATTATCCTTCTTAGCAACACATGCGTCCTTTATTACGATCCATTCTTCTGGTTTCCTCCCGAAATGAGCCAAGTCTACGACATTTTTTTGTTTGATATACTGATAGAATTCGCTCACTCGGAGACCTGATATGAGCTGATTTTTCATAACATTCGGGCTAAGGTCGTCCACCAAAATTGATTCCTGATCATATAGATTTAAGTAATCCTTGAGGGATTCATGAGCTCCTTGCTTATTGTTCCCGAGGTTCTCCTGTGAGCATTTCCTTGGGATCCTAAAAGAAAAATTGGGCTACAAAGTGTTCTCTGAGCTGCCGGAAGCTGTATATGGATTTTGCTGGAAGCCTGTTGAACCATTTGTTAGCCTTCTTGACTAAAATCCCTGGGAACAGGCGACACATCATAGCCTCTGTTGCTCTGTGACCCAACATCAATGACTTATAGTAATTATCATGGTCTTGCAAGTCGCCTTCTCCATCATAAACAATAGTCAAGGGTAGCTTGACGTTATTGGGGATCTCTTCGTTCATAAATTAATCTACAAAAGGCAAATCCTCGAATTGTTCTCTACCGACCTTTCTGTCCTACGATCGTTCCCTCGTAGTTCATCTATCTGCCTTTGCAAATCCTGGTTTCTGTTATCGAATTCTCTATTCCTATGCTCTACCTGATCATTTCTCGCTTGGAGCGCATAAAGGCATTCCTACAAATCTCTAAGTGTCTCCATTGTCTGTCCTCCTCTGGTAGTCTGTCCTGCTTGCCTGTTGTTTGTCTCCGCTCCATGCTGGGCTCCACTTCGTGTTATCATGGCTTTGATATGGCTTTTGCAATGGATGATCTTTCCTTGAAGCTGAGAGATTTATCTACAAGCCCTATGTTGGGCGCCAGATGTTCACTCACAACTACCGAACCCTGACAGCAGTGGTGTTCTAATGCCTGAACCCTAATAAGAGCTATGGTATTACGGTGAGCATGCTTACAAATGTGTGCCTTTAGGTTAGTTATACAAACTGGGCCTCTAGAACCCTAGTATCTACATTCATTCTAAACTAGGAAAGTATCTGGCGTAGATGTTGATTGATGCGCTCCAGATTATCCCTCGTCATAAATGTTGATTGATCATTGCAGATTCTTTGCCTAGACACCAGGCTTTCTTACTATGTTAATGTGCACCAAACGTAAGTTGAAAGCTCGAAAGGAGACTAGGGCTGCTCGGGTTGAGACCTTATCTAGGGAAACTTGGGCCAGATAGATTGAGTCGGACTAAGACTGGCTAGTCCACCAGTCGCACAAGTCTTGAAGCCTTAGGTGAGGAGATTTGAGCTAATTGAATTGGGCCGGGTTAAGACCAGCTAGTCCAAAATCAAGAAGTATGCATAATGTGAGAAAGAGAATAAATTAAAAAAGATGGAGATAAAGGGAAAGAATGAGGAGGAGAAAGTGAGGAAAGGAAAATATTTTGTGTACATCTATTATCCTTACAACTCATTTACACTCAATTTTGTGGTTAAATGCAAATATATATGTGATTAAATTAGTACATGAATTGGTTAATTGTTACGTAGTAATATTACTATGTTTTATATATGGTTAAAGTGAAAAAGATAATATGGTTAATATGTCACTAGGCAATTAATCAATTCATGAATTAAAAATATGGATGTGCAATTAATAATCCTTGACCATATCTGTAATGAAATTTATAAAATCCCGCCTAAACTTGGTGAGATAAATGGGAATGAAATTATTTGTTTAAAGGTTTAGTATAAAAGCAAGAGTAGTCAAAAGTTTTCAATGCCTTGACTTATATATTCACTACACTAATAAATTATTTGTTCAAAGAAATTTTAATAACACACATTTTTAATAGTCTTTTCAGCATGTAATTTATTTATGAGAAGTGTTAAATAATGTTAAAAGGTATTTCCTCCGTCTTAAAATGTAAGACCTTTTTAATTAATATTGTGAAAATTAAAAAAAAAGTGGTTAATTTAGTTAAATATATTAAATTGAGTTAACTATCAATTTGGTCCTCCAAAGACTATCTTGTCACCAATTTAGTTTCCTATAGAATTTTGTCACCAAAATAGTCCTCTAAAGATCATCTTTGTCACCAATTTGGTCCACCAAAGAACTTTGTCACCAAATTAATCCTCCAAAGATGTGTAAGTATACCAAATTAGTCATTCAAGGATTTAAATATATCAAATTGATCCATGATGGAGGATTAATTTTGGTAGACTTTTAAATCTTTGGAAGACTAATTTGGTGACAAAGTTTTTTGGAGGATTAAATTGGTGATCGACAAGGTAATCTTTGGAGGACTAACTTGGTGGCAAAATTCTTTGGAGGACCAAATTGGTAATATGATAATCTTTGGAGGATCAAATTGATAGTTAACTCTATTAAATTTGTTTAACAAAAAGCATTAGTTTCCAAAAATACCCTTTCAATCTCTTTCTATCACCCCACTCGTTTTTTTAATTAATGTTGTTCATTTATTTACTTTATTAATTTTTTATTTTTAGAAAGACTCTATTAATTACTCTATGTTTTTGAAATAGTGCGTCAAATGAAAAGTCAAAAGTGATTAAATTTGATGGCAATGAGGCCCACTTATATGAGAGAGAGAAACGAATTTAGTTACTTCATGATTTTATTTATTGTGTTTTGAATTTATCAAAATTGGTTGAGTAGTAATGATATTATGGTAAAAAAAATTAAATGTGCATAAAAATTCTCAAAGGATCCCATAAAATGGGACAAACAAAAACTCTCTAGAGGATCTTACATTTTAAGAAGAATGAAGTATTTTTTAAAAAGTCAAAAGTAATAAAAAGTTATTAAAAAATATAGTTTTATATATTCTCGAGATACATAACAATTTGCACTAATGAATAGTTTTTCAATTATAATAACTTTAACAAGTATTATCAAAATATTATTTAACAAAACCCTTCATTTTATTAATAGTATTATATACTCACTCCATTTCATATTATAAAACCATATTTCAGTCAATTGCAGAAAACATCCATTAGTATATAGAGTTTTAAGAAGTTACAATTTTATAAATTTACTTTTATTCACTTTCTTCAAAACATTAATTACAATTCACAATCATATTAAAAGTCTCATAAATTTCAGGAAAATGCTACTAAGTAATGTCTTTAAGACACTTTTTAAGGAACTAAATATAATAAAATAGTATTAAAAATTATAGTTTTTTTGTCTTTAATTCTGAGACAGGAAATTTTATGCATTTATGATTAATTTTCTTAATTTAGTAACCTTAACAGATGCTCTTAGGACATTGTTTAATAAGACCCTAAATTCTAAAGGGATAGACATGAAAAAATTATTAAATACACCTAAAGACACGTAAGGAAACTTATATTATAAAACGTTAATAATATCTAAAAAAAATCTTATAATATGAAATGCAAAGAATATTAAATATAAATTACATTACAATTTCATTTAATAACGTAATCTGAAATAATCAATACCAAAACAATACTATTTAATAACCTGAAATAATTAATTAAAGTATTTAAGAAAGTAATAAATTACATTGCTGATGACCCTAGCCATTGCAACTATATAAATGACATTACAAGGCATCAAATTACAAGCAGCAACATCAACTAACCAAAAAAAAAAATAAAAAGAAAAAGAAAGAAGAGAAATTAGAGATTAGTTACAGAAAGATGAAGAAAATTAGTATGTCAATATTTTTGTGTGTTCTTCCATTGGCATTTGCTTCGTTACAAGTTGGATACTATAGCAATACCTGTCCAAACGCAGAGGCCATTGTAACCGAAGTTATGAAAAGGCATTATTCGCAAGACAAGAACATTCCCGGCGGCTTGCTTCGCTTGCACTTTCATGATTGCTTAACTAGAGTATGTTATTATCTCATACACTCATTTTTTTTTAAAGGTTTAATTGCATTTCTCGTTTTTTAGTTTGAAAATTATGAGATTTTAGTCATTTTAATTTTAGTTATATATTTGAATTTCGTCACCTTAAATTTAAAATGATCGAATTTTATTCTATTAAAATTTTTTAGTCCAGTCCAACGACTTGTTGTTATTGGTAGTGCAATTTATTAATGAATTCATTGCACTTTTTGACTTTTTGTCAATAATAACTTTATGGATTGCTTGAATTCCGTACTTTTTAATTTATGAGGACGAAATTCGAAAATTTAAAATTAAAGAGATAAAATTTGACCAAAAGAAATTAAAAGAGCTGAAATTATGCTAATCCCAAATTAAAGGAAAAAAGAGTACAAGTAAGCGTGGTATGAGTGTGTAACGAAACATGTCTATGTTTAGTGACCAATGTTGCCCCATGCTCTCGAGGATTTTTCTAGACTATACCGTGTGTGTTGGATCCTACTATAGAATAAAAACTCCCAAGGGTCATCCGTATCTTTCTCCATTATAGATAGTTTGTGGAGGAGAATGTTGGAAAAAAATTTGCACATTTTTTAGTGTTAATAAATACTCCTATGTATAATGAATGTCATCAGTTTCCTTGTGGTTAAATCCTTACCTAGTTGTTCAATGATTTTGTATGCATGTGACTTGGGTGCCTTGCATGACAGGTTACAATACATTATTTATGTTGTTAAATCCTTACCCTAGTTGTTGAATACATTGTATACGTGTCACCTAAAAAGAACAATGCATTAACATGTGTCAAGCATGTTTTAAGGGTTGTTAAAGCATCTTACTTATGAGTATCATTGTTGTGACAACACATATGGCATGTGTGGTTACATCTTTTTGTGAAATGTGGAATCCAACAAGGGTCCATGTGAGTTAAAAAATTATGTTCTTTGACATGACTAGAGCATCTGGAAAAAAGCAGTCGCTGCTCCTAGTTGACATCATTGTTGTGATAACACAGACAGCACATGTGGTTACATCCTTACCATGAGTGTGGAATGGTTTGTTTATTTGTTTATTTTTTAATTTTTACCACAAACATTGTTCACCCACATGCATAAAGCATCAGTAAAAGGTTGTTGCTACTGCTTGGTATCTATGTGATTAAACTTGATAGCTGGACTGTGTGTGTGACTTGAGACCCAACTATTAAGTAGCATGTGTGTATATAGTGAAAGGTTCATACTCTAAAGTATCACATGCTATAGGCCATATGCACAATGACTAAACACGATATAGAACATGGATTAGTGTTCCTTCTACATGTTGTTTAATTTGGGTTACATGTCATTTAATATTTTGTTAAATTAACACATAAATTGTTGAATTCAATTTATTTAACAGATTACTAATGTGGCCAAATTGAGCATCACTGGCCATTGTACCTCACCATTGTATCTATAAATACATGTAAGATATTTTCAAATATTACTTAGAACCAGATATAAGTGCAATGCATCTGGTTTAAGTGAAACATGAGTAAATAAAGATTTTTCCTCGTCGAGCTCTCTTGGCTTTATGAAAATGCAGATAATTGACTGCAAGAACATAAATCCATAAGAAGAGAATGGCATCTCAGACGTTTGGAGTCGGATGACCTCCAACAAGATCTCCGTGCGTTAGAATCACCGATTCTAGCTTTAACGTCACAAAGCATATCAGATTTAGGATGCACATATGAGATAATGGTTACTGCTTTGGAGTGCATCCGAGTTGAGAACAACATTATGGCTATACGGCGGGCATGATATGGCATGCTGAGAGTTTGTAAAAAAATTGCAAGCGCAAATAGACGGATTCTTGACCCAGAGGAAGAGGAATCCATTCTAAGCCAAGAGGAGTACTTATCAAACTCCAATGAAAAATCAAAAAACTTAGTCACATAAGTAATATTACTTATCACGTGCATTTCATTCATATTCCTCTATTTGCTAGCAATATGTGTAGCGGCTTTTGTTATGGTTTTAGTGTAAGTGCTTTTGTCATGTTTTACTTACGCTGTTTCACATATCTGATGTTATGGTTAATCTTACAAATGTGATGTTGGTTATCAATATGAAAAGCAAAAGTAATGGACTTTGTTTAACGATATATGAACTTAGTGATGAACCTTTTGTTGAACAGCAAAACTATATTTCAATTAGGTTAGTATGGAAACATTTTAGATAAATTGTTGACAAACTCACGAAACATTAATTCTGGTTGTAGCTAACACATGTAAAAACCTATTGGTGACATGTCATCCACAGAGTCTTTTCTTGATCAATATATGCACACTTATATCAACATTCGACATATTAATTTTACCGTTGCCAAAATGTAAAAATGCATTGAAAAAAATGGAAGTGCACATAATTATGGAATTTAACCGATGCAAAAGATATCTGATACATCGGGGAAACAAAGACATAATCATCCAAAGGACAAAACACTTTGTAATTCTCCTATTGATATGGTTTTCAACGTCCACGTCCACGCGTCAATACTTGTACTGGTAGTCCACAATCCCTGGGAAAGATCTGTTAATAACAATAGCAACTTATGAGTACACTAATAAATGGATCTGATGCTTGAAGCATACCAATTGGCAAGGTAGAAAATCTAATTATAGTTGACAACATCAAATTAATTAACAATTGCAGTCATGAAACACAAATCTTATATGTACCTTCAGAATGTTCAGCAGTGTTACATTCAGATAACAAGTTGAGTTGAACAGACAAAAAGTACCAACCTGCAAGATTAGCTTAGTTCAGTCAGCACAAGTGGGTTACTGGACAATGATGAAAAAATAGGAAGTGAGATACAGAACTATACCTTTTGGAGGACAAGTACAGAACCAACAGTTATTTCCTTCACAAACTCTCCCTCTATCAACACCTTATAATGGATACTAGCATCCATAGATGTAGTGGGATCCTGAATGTCAACATTCATGTGACAACATTACGATTCATACAAAGGGAATGCATACTTCTATCCATGTCACCTTCAGACAATACCTTAAGGGTAACCATCATGTCTCCAAGACCATTAGGTTTGCATGATTTGATAACTGCAACTACCTGTGTGGGGTGCAAATGTGCAAAAAAAATTACAAACTAACAAGTCGCAAACGGTTTTCATATATAAAACTCATTTCAACGCAATCCCTTAACCAAATAAGTAGTACCTGAGACATCCGACTAACTTCCACATGATTCTTGATTGAGCTCAACAACGACGACGAATATGTAGTACCTAAAGCATCAGTGTATGGAACGACGTCTCTGTTGATTATTCCTATTTCTAAAAAAGGAGAACACCAGTGGTATGGAAGGAGGGCAGACAAGTTTGTTTCATCCTCGCCTAGTGGTTGATAGGGTTCCCTCTCCATGTGCTTGTTATTCTGGGTATTGTTCTTGTTCTTCTTCGTTAGAGGATACCGGCAGGACCAGGAATTAGGGTTTTAATGTGGAATGTACATCGTATAAACTTCCTTTAATTAATTATAAATATATTCTATTTAATAATTTTATAATTTAATTTGCTTAATTAATTATGTATAACTAATTTGTTTGAATAATTCACAAATCACTATTTGTTTAATTATGTAATTTTTTTAATCGAATTTGTTCAATTAAATGTGTATGTAATCAATTTAAATAAAGAAAAACACGATGAATACAGAGATGGAAGAATAAGAACACGAGAAACTTTAGAGTGTGAATTTGGGAATTTCAATGCACCGAAAACCCTGAATTTTACTCTGACCTATGTAAATTTAATAATATTCAGGGTGTTATGAATATTTGTTGGATGTCCATATCTGATTGGTTGTTATCGAGTACACTATTCAAGATAGAGATAGATTTGTTGATATCTGAGCTATTGTTTAGGCTCCTTTCTACGCCTATAAATAGATCTTAAAACCTGAAGAGTAATAAAATATCTGTTAGTTTTCTCAGTTTCATAACAAATTATCAGCACGTAGGCTCTACTATTGAGATAGAAGGAAAGCACGAAGTATCATACCATTGAGATAAATTATTCAGGTGTGTATCTAAAGCTTACTTTTAATTTATATTTATATTTTTTTATTGATTGAGAGGTTTACATCATCCATAATTGTGAATAACCTTTTCAAATAGACTCTTGAATTTTGCAATCTAATGTTTATTGAAACTAAGAACACTAAATTTGTTTGTTTTCAAATTAACGCGTTTTTCATCAACAATGCTTGAAATTAAATTGACTTTTGTTTTAATTTTTATGATGACCAAAAGCCTTTGTATAAACGAAAATTTTTATCATAAACTATCCTTCAATTTGTATCAAAACCCCGAATGAAATCCACTTTTTTTTTCAAATCAAATCGTTTCTGTTTTCTTCCTTTTTAACAGAAGGTTTTTTTTTCAGTAAATTTGACACTTATTTTATTAATTCGAGTAACAAACTATCAGTTTTCAAAAATTCTCTAAACTAATTAATTATAATATTTGTTACTTCAAATAATCGAACTACAAATCTTGTTTCTTTTACTATTTATATGGCGCATGTTATGCATATAATTTTTTTTTTTTGCCTATTACTTCTTTTGAAAGCCTCACCAATCCGTTTTTGTAGCTGTAGTTAAAAATAATAATAATAAATAAATAAAAATTCGACAATTCATGTGAAGAAATGTATACGATTGGATATGTTTCGGATAGGTTTTGACTAAGGAAAGACTTGGTTTTTAAGTGCATCCATTGTGACGCCACCTCTCTTTCCTGGGAAGTTATCCGATGCATATTCTACCATTTACATGGTTATCATGTGTCAATAAATAAATAAATAAATGATATATTATATGTTTATATGAGGTGGAATCCTTCTCCTAGTTAATATTTATTTGTTTTAGTATTAAACATAATATGTCGAATATTGCCAAACTCGAGTTCGTGGCTCTTGACGTGACAGAAAAGAATTACTTACCTTAGGTATTAGATGCTGAAACCCACTTAGATGCAAAAGGTCTTGGAGACACCATCAAGGATGGAAATCAAACATCCAATCAAGATAAGGCTAGAACCATGATTTTCCTTCGTCATTGATAGGCATTTGCCTTGCTAGCAAGTGCACTAGTTCGTTTAAAAGAGGATAGGGGTGAATAAGGTATCTAGTCCCCAAGACTCTCACTAATTGGACAATTGAAAACATGTGTTGATAGTGATCCTTCCCATATGTAATTATCCCCTAAATTTCATTCAATTCCAATCTCATCAATTGAAGGTATTAATCCACAATTTTAGACTAAGTCTATTCCTAGATTGTTAGTCCCTTTGTTCTAACTAAAACCCCCTAATTCCTTAGGCCAATTTTAGAGAAAACAAGAAAGACGTGGATTTTCACAAAACCTCACAACCTACAATTTCTATTCCTAGAATCATGCAAGATTATGGTGAATTACAACCGTTACAATACAATTACCAATTTTCCAATTGCCTAATTACATCTAGATCAAAATCCCAATTGATTAATTCAAGTGTATCACTCACGTCGGAGGCAATCCCACCAAAATTGAATATAATCAACCAAGAAGAAGTATTAAGAAAATAAGTAATCACTCAATTGACAAGAAAGAACATTGAATTACAACTTAGGTTCAATTACATAGTTTGGGATCAAAATCCCCAATTCCCTAACCAAAAAGATCTAAGCTAACATAATGGAGATAAGAGAAGAGAGAAAAACCAAGGAATAGGAGGAATCCATGAGATCTTCAAGGTCTTGCTTCCACAAATCATTTTCAGAGCTCAAGAACACTCCAAGAACAGAGATAAGTGAGAAGGAGGAGAATCGCGCTAAAAACAGAGAAAATAATCTAAGATGTCTAAAAAATAACTAACTACAGCTATATATAGCAGGGGCAGCGCGTGCTCACATTGGATTGGGCGTGCTCACACTAGATTGGGCGTGCTCACACTGCCCTGCCTGTTGCTTCATTCCTTCTTCCTTCAAGTAGCGCGTGCTCACGCTGGATTGGGCGTGCTAACGCACTCCTCAGCTGCTTCCTTTCTCTAGGTGTGCGTGCTCACACCGAAATGGGCGTACTCACGCTCTAGTTCCCGAGAGTTATTTCCATCCAAGCGTTGGAAACTTCCTCTTGAGCGTGAGCACCCTTGGATTCGGTGGTTCCTTGCTTAGTTTACTTTTCTTCAAGCTTTATGGCTCTTTCCTTACTTGGTTCTTCAATCATCTCCAACTCTTGATCCTAGAATGTTAACAAATCAACAAAACAAGGATCAAAAAGTGGGAATTTATTAAGGAAACATTACAAAACTAAAAATTCTATCCTAAACTAAAGCATTCCAACAAATGAGAAATTTCCCATAGTTTTCATGCTTCAAAACACTAAACTACACAAAAAACAAAGTGAAAATAACCCCTAAAACATTGATAAGTGGACACTTATCAGTCACCCCCTCCATGAAGGATTCAAAAATGAATATCTTACTGTCAAAGACCCACTTATTCTCTAGAATAACATGAAAGAAAGATATGAACACCAGAGAACCGTTATCCTCCCAAAAGCACAGCGTGAATGGATGCTCTTATGCTTACAGGATTTTAAGAGCGTAAGTGATAATAATTTTGCACTATTCAGAATTACTTCACAGTTAACATTATGTCGATAAAAGGTCGGAGATGCGGATATACTAGAAAAAATATTCTCCACTTTTCATGCATCCAATGTGCTATTCCAGCAACGATATCATGAAAAAGAATTTAAGAAATATTCTGAATTGATTTCTTGTCTTCTTGTTGCTAAACAAAACAATGAACTCTTGATGAAAAATATCTAATGTAAAATAACTGTCATGGACAAAATCGCGGTCGTGGCCATGGACAAGGACGAGGGTTCAAACGTGGTCGTCATAATCTTAGATACTCATTTTCTCACCATCCATGAAAAAATGTTGAAAATACTGAAAAGACAAAAGCTACCCAAAGTAGTGAAAATGTGAAGACTACATGCTACCATTGCGGTAGCAAAGGCCATTGGGCCCGTGTATGTCGCACACCAAAGTATCTAATTGATCTTTATCAACAACAAATCAAGAGCAAAGGAAAAGGAATTGAGACAAATTTTGCACAGAAAGAATGATGCACTCTTTTTCCTTCACTAAGATTTTGTCCCACAGGGTATTCTTTAGTAAGATTTTAAGGAGGCACATTCTCAAGATGCACATCCAGGGGGAGTGTTATGAATATTTGTTGGATGTCCATATCCGGTTGGTTGTTATCGAGTACACTATTCGAGATAGAGATAGACTCCAATAGAGATAGGTGTGTTGATATTCGAGCTGTTGTTTAGGCTCCTTTCTACGCCTATAAATAGATCTTAAACTCAACACACCTGAAGAGCAACAAAATCTCTCTTACTATTATTCTCTTATTCTCTTTGTTAGTTTCCTCAGTTTCATAACACGGGGAAATTAATTTAATTCGTCATATATAATACTACCGTAACCAACTCAGGTTGCACACAGGTAACCATATTGTTGCGTAATAACTTATTTATTTTAATTGACTATTCACATAGCTAAGTTCAATTTTAAATTATATTTGTTTCCTTAAATTTGTTTAATTAATTTTGTATTTCATTATTTTTTCACATGGCTATTTTCAAATTCAAATTAAAAATATACAACATCTGAACTTTGGCTAACTTGTATTGCATTGTGTGCAATTTTTTATACTCTAAATTTTAATTTTAATTTGATTCTTGAATGTAATTTATTATTATTTGATTTCATCAAAATAGTTTCAAATTATTAAATACTTAAGGAAATTGAATCACAATATTTTCCACCTTATAATAACCTATTTTTAGTCAATCGTCGAGATTGAAAGAATCAATTAAAGTGAAATATTTTATTACTAAACATTTTTATTACTAAACATTAAAGAATTTAAAGAATTCTATTATAATATATATATTAATATATATATATATATATATTATAATAAATTTGGATATATTATAAAAATTTTGGATTTATTATTCAATTTATTCTAATATATAAATAAAAAGAATATATAGAATAATATATAAATTAATATAGAATATATAAATTTATATATAATCTAATTCATTTTGAATAATATGTTTTAAATAGAAGAATTTTATATTTATATATATATGAATTTTTTTTACTAAATAAAAAAAATTAGATTATTGTAAATATAAAAAATCATTTAAAAAATGGAAGATTTCAATTTCAATACAAATTTTTATTCTCGTTCTTATTATATAGAATTATAGTATATTTAATTGATATCAAATTCAAATTTAAACATAAATAGTATAAAGTTCACACTACTAGAATAAGCCATTTTAGCGACAAAAAATTAGCTTCGGCCACGACACCGGCGCTATTAGCATCGGAAAGGCCGACGCAAATCCGATGCAACGCTTGACATTCTCGAATTAATGAAATAGCGACGAGATAGCGAGGGCTAGGCCGACGCTAACTGTAGCCGCGGCTATGACCACCGCTAAATTTAGCGGGAAAATTAACGTAGAGTTGGCTTGGCCGACGCTAACTTTGAAGTTATGGCGCGTATTAAATGTGGCACGTTAGCGTCGGCCAATGGCCGCCGCTACTTTTCAAAGTTACAATGACACGTGTTAAATTTCAAATTAGCGGCACCATTAATAACAGACACCGTCTGGATCATTCTTCCTCACTTCGTCTCTTCTCTCTCTTTCCTCTCCTCTCTCCCTCTCTATCTCCTTGCTGTCGCAGCCACCGTCCACCGCCGTTTTGCCCTTTTCCGGCCACCCAAATCAAATTTCCCACCGTACAAGCCCTCCTCACCCTTCCCTCTACGTTTTGGTCCAATTATTTTTCGATTTAACCCACCCCACCTAAAACCCTAACCTAAAATCCTCCCCTCCTCACCCTTACCTCTGCCGCGCGAAGCCCTCTGCCACCGTCACCACAGCTTGCATCCTCTCTGCTGGTATTGCATCCTCCACCAATCACCAACACCAACTATTGTGAGTTCTCCCTTTTTTTTCAATAAAAAAATTATATTTATTTCATTATAAAATGCTATAGTGTGTGCTGCTATACTTGTTATATTTATAATGTGTTGTGGAATTTATAATGTGAGAAAAATAGAGAAAGATTGAGAATCTATGTAGAGAATAGTGAAATTGGAGTTAATTTGTTGATGAGAAAGATTGAGAATCTATGTAGAGTAGAGTGAAAATGGTGTGAATTTATTGCTGAGAATATGATTTGGTACATTGTATATATTTCTTTTATTCTATTATTTATTTTTCAAATAAAGTTAGTGTGCTTTAAGTAGCTTAAGAAGATGGAGCCAATGTTTATTAATGTTTGTTCTGCCATTGTTATATATATATATATATATGGCATATAATGTGTGTAATTATATTTGTGTATGTTAGGAATGAATTAATTGCCTATGATTGGATTGGATTCGTATATACGTGGCTTTTTAATTTGAAATTCAATTTGAAACTCTAAAGTGTGAATGAATAAAGAGGATGAGAGATCTAATCAATGAATTGATCGAAATAGTTTGTTATGATTTTTTTTTTTTGCACTTGTTGATTTTGGATCGTGGAGATAGCAGGAGCTAACTAGGAGCATATGGTTTTGGAGTTAGAGGTATGTATGTTCTTGATTATTTAGGGTTCGTAGCTAGATGTAGAATATAACTGTTCACATGTTGTTAGGATTTTTTTGTTGTTTGTTAGTGGATAATAGGTGAGACCCCGATGAAAATACTGAATATACCGGGGTGCTGGTTTACTTTATTATGTCGTTGCTTGTGTTTTTTGTGTGTTAGTGGATAGGTGAGACCCCGATGAAAATACTGGATATACCGGGGTGCTAGTTTACTTTATATCGTTGCTTGTGTTTGTTGTGTGTTAGTGGATAGGTGAGACACCGATGAAAATACTGGATATACTGGGGTGCTGGTTTATTTTACGTCATTGCATATTGTTTGATTTTAAATTTTTTTAGGTATTTTAAATTTTGGAAATGCTTGTATAGTAGGGGTTATGCTACCGGTTTTTTTGTAAATCAGTTTATTACACGTTTAGTGCATAATATGGAAGCTTGTAGTTGGATGTGTGATAGGGTTAACCCAGATAGGAGAGGTTTGAAACATGAGTTTATTGAGGTAGTTGATGAGTTTGTGAGGAAAGCTAAAGAACTTCCTTATTATGCTTCTGATGGAGGGATTAGATGTCCATGTAAGAGGTGTAGGTGCATGAAATTGGTTACGGAGTTAGGGGTGAAGTTCCACTTGTACAAAAGAGGCTTTAAACCTGACTATTGGGTTTGGACAGAACACAAGGAAGTTGAGCCAGAGGGTTACTAGGAAGGAGTAAGAGGTCTGTCAGCCAGTGTTGTAGATGGTTGGGGGGATCATAATGACTTTCAAATGATGGACCATATGGTGACAAATGCTTTTAGGTCAGTCATTGATGCATCTGCAAATAAGATTACAGACACGGAGAATGTGGAGGAGGAGATTCCTAACCCAAGTTGTGAGAGGTTTTTTAATTTGTTGAAAGCTGCTAATAAACCGATTTGTGAAGGGTGTTCTCAATCTAAGCTATCGATTTCAATTAGGATGTTGACAGCGAGAGCTAATTGGCATATACCTCAGAGGTGTGTTGAGTTTTTTGCAAATATGATTGTAGATTTGTCCCCCTCTAAAGATAATTTGCCTAAGAATTATTATGAAGCAACAAGGTTAGCATATAAATTAGGCCTGGAGTATCGAATGATTGATTATTGTAAGAATGGGTGTATGCTTTACTGTAAGGAAAACACGGGGCTAAAAGAATGCAAATTTTGTGGTATGTTGCGGTTTAAACCTAAAAGGGACAGAATAGGGAAATACAAGGATGTTCTTGAGAGTAGAACGTTCTATTTTCCAATAATTCCTAGGTTGCAGAGGTTATACGCCTCCTAAGGAGAAAAGGAGTGAAGATGGTGTTCTCCGTCATCCAGCCAATGGCTTGGCATGGAAACACTTTGACGACTGTTATCCAGATTTTGCCAATGAACTTAGAAATGTTAGACTTGGTCTATGTGCCGATGGGTTTACACCCTTTATTCAAGCATCTGCTTCCCCATACTCGTGTTGGCCTGTGATTGTTGTTCCATACAACCTGCCTCCTGAGATGTGTATGACCAAGCCTTACATTTTTCCTATCTTGTCTTATACCTGGTCCTAGAAGTCCCAATGTTAGAATAAACATTTTCTTACAAGATTGATGATCTTCAACAGTTGTGGTACCATGGTGCATGGACATATGATATATCTAGGAAGCAGAATTTATTAATGAAAGCCTGTTTGATGTGGACAATTAACGACTTTCCTGCCTACGGAATGTTATCTAGATGGAGCACACATGGTAGGTTAGCTTGTCCGTATTGTATGGAAGAGACAAAGTCATTTTGATTGGACAATAGTAGGAAGCATTCATGGTTTGATTGTCATCGTTGTTTTTTACTAGCTGATCATAAATTCAGGAAGAGTAAGTTGAGTTTCAGAGCGGATGTTCAAGAAAAGAGTGGACCTCCGACTATGTTTAGTGGAGATCATGTTTGGGACTTTGTTCATGATTTTCCTAAAGTGACCGAGCATGAACCTCCAAAAATACCAGGTTTTGGGTCATTGCTTAATTGGACAAAAAGGAGTATTTTTTGGGATCTACCGTACTGGAAAGATAACTTGTTAAGACATAACCTTGATGTTATGCATATTGAAAAGAATTTTTTCGACAATGTATTTCACACGATGATGAATGATCCTGACAAAACAAAGGATCATCAAAAGGCAATGATGGACATAGAGAAGCACGGCAGATGTGGAGACTTGGAATTGCAACCGTTAAACAACAGAAAAATAGGGATGCCAAAGGCAAAATATACATTAACTAAATCTGATGAAAAATTGGTTTGTCAATGGGTGAAAGAGTTAAAGATGCCGGATGGGTATGCATCGAACATCGCTCGGTGTAGTGATGTGAAAAAAGGAACGATGTATGGGATGAAGAGTCATGATTGTCACATTTTCATGCAAAATCTTCTCCCAATTGCATTCCGTTTTTGCCTGACGAAGTCTGGAAACCTTTGACTAAGATAAGTCAGTTCTTCAAAGATCTTTGTTGTCATTCTTTGAAGATGAGCGACTTGGATAGAACGGAGCAGAGCATTCCTCTAATCCTATGCAAGCTAGAAAGGATATTTCCGCCAAGTTTTTTCGATTCGATGGAACATCTTCCAATCCACTTGCCCAACAAAGCACGACTGGGTGGACCGGTACAATATCGGTGGATGTATCCATTTGAGAGGTATAACTATTAACAAAATCTTCTTACCTTTAGTTAACTAGTATATGCAATTCATGTGATTGACAATATTGTTTGATGTGCTATATTAACACATAATGATGGGAACATCAAAGTGGGGTGTCAAACAAAAAGCCAGGGTTGAAGGATCAATTTATTCCGACTACATTGGTAGTGAGATAACTTATTTTTGCTCGCATTACTTTCAAAATTGTGACTTGGCGATAAAATCTGCTCCTCAGAATGATCCTGGCCCATGTTATGATAACGCTCAGTCGACTTTGTCCATTCTTAACATACATGGACATCCAGGTTTCAAGGCTACAGTGGATTACTTGCATGGTCAAGTTTGGAATTCTGTGCATGTACATATACTTATCAATTGCGTCGAAGTCAAGCCATATCTCGAGTAAGTATATATTTAACTCCTCTTCTTCCAATCCATTATGAATTCATTTACTTCTGTACTAACCTTAAATGTTCCATGTAGCATGTACTTACAATTATACGGACCTAGTGGAATGCATGAAGACTTCCCAATTTGGTTTAAGTCACATGTAAGTCTTATAACTAAAAACTACCGAATTTCAACAACTTTTTTAAAATGCACAATCTCAATAAATATATTTAATCTATATATAGGTTCATGGTGAGGGAATTCACGTTGCTAGTGACTACTTAAAGGCATTGTCATGCCATCCGACAACAAAGGTTAATTGTTATAATGTATACTTTGTAAACGGATACAAGTTTCATACTAAGGCTTGGAGTCAAGGAAGGAAAATAACAAACTGTGGTGTTATGGTCAAGGGTGTGACCGAAAACAGTGAGGACAACTATTATGGCGTTATAACACATATATACGAGGTGGAATATGCATTATTGCCTAAACTGGTTGTTGTGTTATATTGTGAATGGTTTGATCCATCAACTCGAGGCACAAGAGTACATCCTCAATATAAGATAGTAGAAATCAATATGAGAAGGCGTTATGGACATTATGATCCATTTATTCTTGCTCAAAATGCAAGACAAGTTTACTACATTAGTTATCCCTCCATATGTAAATCCTTGCGTGGTTGGAGCATTGCAATTGTGACAAAGCCTAGGGGTTGTGTTGAGGTTGATAACATTGAGGCTGAATCCGATGAACAACCTTATCAAGCTGATGAAACTGTACTTCCACACTTGGAGGTTGAAAGAATTCGTTGCTTGGTAGATGAAACAGTTGATAATTATCAACAAATTGTCAATCCTCTTTCGGAACCATTATGTGAACATGAATTCGTTAGAGAAGAAGTTGAGGATAACAACGACAATCAAGAGGAACAAGAAGATGATGAAGATAGTGAAGATGACGATGGTGAAGATTGGGATGGGTTTTATGATAACGAATAGGTTAGGAGTACTTTACTCATAATTGAATATTTGTTTGTAATAACTTTATTAAACCATATTAATTAGTCTTTTGATAAAATTGCATTTCATAGATGTCTTGACACGGATCTACTCGAGGAGGAGGGAAGTTGCCTCCCATTAGGGGTCGCGGCAGGGGTACTACGGGTGCTATTCAGCCAGGCGAGCTAGCTCGACAGTCCGATCGTCGGCTCCGGCAGCATGAGGCTGAGTTACAGCATGTCCAACGCCACAGACCAGCTCCATCAGCACCAATACCAGCTCCAGCAGACCCAACACCAGCGCCAGCAGCACCGGCACCATCATCACAGGGGTTTACAATGATCCCTACACCACAGTATGACCCACAGCGGCATGCGGAGGTCCACCCGAGCCATAGGAAGGTAGGTCACGTGGACGTACATGACCATCAGGATCAGGAGGCTGCTTATCAGGATCAGGAGCCTGCTCCAGACGTTGAGGGGGGTCTTGAGGACCTCGACTATGAGTAGGAGATGGAGGATGTTGAGCGAGACGATACTCCCTCCACTGCGGCTGTTCCACGACGTAGACGTGGACGATCGACTGCTGCTGACCGTCCCGTTGAGCGTAATGAGCAGGGGCGGGTTATTATTCACGTTGGCGAGAGATCAGGGCATGTATTCTTAACTATTCTTTTAATTAAGTTTACTATAAACTCATATTTGTAAATTGATTATTTTTTTTTGTTTCAGATGGCTTCTTGCACAGCCACCTATTACGGCTCTTCGTGATGTGATCACGAAGAATTTCACCGAGCCATGACACTCTTGGGGGGTGATCCCGTTGGCTGTAAAGGACCATTGGTTTGACAGTTTGGGGGTAAATATATAATTTAACTTTTTAAATAACACTTTCTAAACCTTTATTTTATTCTGTATGCATTAATAATTTTTTTCCATGTTGTGTAGAGGAGTATTGCTTAACGTCCCAACCAGGCATCCCGTGTCAGACATATTTGGAACCATTATGGGAGAAAGCGCCTTTCAAATATGCTTCAGAAGGCTCGAGAGAAGAATAGGAGAGAGGTCTGGATTAGAGAGGGGGTGTGGGAGAGGCTGCAAGCATATTGGCGTAGTCCTGAGTTCCTGTCCCAATCGGGTCCGAACAAGACGAACCGCCATTCTGCTAGGGGCGAAGCGGTCCACACCTCAGGCAGGACCTCTTTCTTACAGGTTGCCGATGACTTGGTACATATTTTTATAGTGCTCACTAAAAAATACGTTAGATAATTGAATATTTATTAAATTTGTTTCTGAATTTTGTGTTAGGCGCATGAGACGGATCGACCCGTTGCTGTGGATGAGCTCTTTCTCGAGACACACATGAGGGCAGACGGGACGTGAGTGGAGCCTAGAGCGGAGCATACCTACGTAAGCATATCAAAATATTTTATATCAATTTCTATTAGTTTGCTTATGAAATTACTTGATTTTTTGTTTACAGTCTCGGTATCAGGAGCAGATACGCGACATTGAGTACCAGCCTGACGAGGCATCGCCCAGTGGGACTCACATGGCCGACAACGCAACGAAGAACTCCGCTTGGGTTGATAGTGCTGGGGGCAAGGCACAGGGTCGTGTTTATGGGTGTGGGGCCCAGGCCAGCCAGGTTAGGAGCGAGGCCACCTCCTTTTACACTCAGGAGTCTATGTGTGGACCGTCTACCTCCTCCTCCAGTACAGATACGCAGAGGCTCCATCTTCAAATGGAGGAATTGCGTCAGCATCAGGAGGCAGTGATCGAGGAGATGCGGCGACAGCATCAGCAAGAGATGGAGGAGCTACGTCAGAAGAATCAGGATGATATGGCTCTGGTGTTGGCTCGACTGTCGGCGATAGAGTCTCAGAGGCCTCCTGCATCCAGCTCTCTCCCAGTCCATCAAGACTACGGTGAGGAGGAGGACGAGGATTAGGATTACTTTTTTATTTTTATGTCTTTGACTTTATGTTTTATTTGGATTTTGTATTTATTCATTATCATGACTTTGTATATATTTATTTATATTGCTATTTATATATTCTATTTTATATTATGATTTATTATACCTTTTATTTACATTCTATAGGTGATTTTAATAGTATCAATATATAGTATAAAGGAAAAAAAACACTCACAATTTAACATTAGCGTCGGCCAAGACCGACGCTACACAGTTACGAAGTAGCGTCTGCCAAAAGTCGCCGCTAAATAGCATGGGCTTCAGCCTACGCTAAATAGCGTGGGATACGAACTTTATCATGAGCCATATCATCCAAGGAGCTCTATTCGCGGTGGCGGATTATTGTTATTTATACCGCGTTATTTCCACAGTAGTTGCTGTGGTTTTCAGCCATTTCAATTTCCTCAAAATCACTGAGTGAAGTTGAAAAAGATGAGTCAGCTTCCTCTCTGGATGTGTTTGAATTTTGTGACCTTGAACTTAACTTTCGAGCAAAGTCTTCAATCTCTGGTATGAACTGTAGCTATTCTTTGTTACCCTTACTCCTGGTTAGCATAAACACACTAAACACCAAAGTGAAAGTTTAATCAAACAAAACAGATAAAATGAAATTTATTTACAGAACCCAAAATTTTAAATCGATACTAAATTGATCATCGTGCTCCCCGGCAACGACGCCAGAATTTTGTTAAATATTTTAGATAACTAAAATACTAACTCATTTCAATATAGTGGAAAAAAGGTTATCGTCCTCAAGGAGCAACTATAGAACAGTTTACGGCCAATGTAAAACCTTGGGTAACGATTTCAAAAGGTTTTGGACGAAATTTAATTGTAAAATTAATTGCTCATAATGTAAAATTGGTGCTTGTAATGTAAAAATGAGTCTAAAACAATTTCAATAAATACATGGATTTGAAGTTGCTTGTAGCGATCCCTTCCTCTTTGTTATTTTCTATGTTAATTGAAAGACTGTAAGGTAAAAATTTTACTCACAAAAGATCCCTCATTCTGTAAGGTTCTGTGATAATGAAAATCGCATATCCCAATCTCTCAAAAACGTGTGAATTCAATCACGCAATAAGCAAAGCCTTTAATTAAACGGTTCATAAATCAATACCTATCTCAAAAACGCTGCGTTTTGCGTGAAAACGTGGGTCCAGGATCTGACGCTTAAGCGCCATGTGTGGCTTAAGCGCCACACTGACAGAGAGAATCTTCCCTTCTCGGTGGTTCTCTCGCTTGAGCACTAGGTGGAGCTTGAGCGCCATTCTAGCTTAAGCGCTAGCTCTAGCTTGAGCGCCATGTGTCCTGCTACCTCAAGTACATTGCTTCTTTGCTTCTCTTCTTGGACTCCATTTCAGCACCTACAATCACTTCAACTCCACAAAACCTTATTAATACGAAAACGGACCCTCTAGGAATAGATTAGCCGGAAAATCTCTTAGGAGGATGAAGGCTAGGTGGAACTCCAAAAGGCAAGAGCAAGTTGATCATTTTGGTTGGAAAATGGGGTTTGAGGAATGAATTATGGGATTAATTTCTGGGAAGAATTGGATAAACCTATAACTCTCGCTACACAACTCCAAATTCAGTGGTTCAAAAATGAGGTGAAAGCTTACGTTTTGAACTACAATTTTGGCTCAAGAATCACTCAAAAAGGATACATAAAACTGAAGATATGTCCACGAGTTATTTTGGGCAAAATTGCTTAAAAAAGGTTTCAATAAAGATGAAAATGGATGAATATTTGGGGCTGTTTGAGCACGAAAATTCTGGGCAAGGATTGGAGTTCTTGCTTCTTTTTATGTAGTTTTTGATAAGAAATGAAAGGGGAATGGAAGGGTTAAGTGGAATCACACCACTTATGGAGGCTAAACACACAAAGGGGTGGAAATCCTTTGATAAGCCAAATGAGTTTTTGAATCACTCAAGAATCAAAAAGGAGAATCACTCTCACAAATTGTATTTGATCACCAAATTTAGGTTCATTACAATGATAAAATGGTGCCCCTTTTATAGCTAAGGTGGCAGCCACAAAAACTCCACAAAATCCACTAGTGCACATTAAACATTACCACTCACTAGTGCTCCACTAACTATTGCTCCACTAACTAGTGCTCTACTAATATTTCCACTAAGTGGTGCACATGACTATGATGTCATCCTAATGGCATCATCCTAGTGACATCATCTTATTGTCACACATTTGGGCCTTATTACAACTTAAACAAAAACTAAAAATTGAGCCCATTGGTTGATCAAGCCAAAGCACAATTTGGACAGCCAACTCACATAAAATTAGGCCTTATTTTAACTTAGATAAAATTAAAATACTAAAGTTAAAGTGTCCCCTTAGGATCATATCATACCCTCCCTCTTCAAAAGAATTCGTCCTCAAATTCAAAGGTAAGATGATCCGTCATCTGTTTGTATCCTCTGGGGTCAAATACCATTTGTAAACATTTTATTTTAACCATTCGTATGACGAACACTATGGTAGGCTCCTCCTCTAGTGAATTTTCCCAAACGCCATGGGCAAAAATTATTCTTTCTTGTGCTTCATGCTTTGAGAGTAAAATTTGTTTTGGAATGTGGCCATGGAAAATTATCTTCTCAAGTAATCCATCACCAATAAGCTGTGTGTTTTTCTTCGAACCTTCAACTAAACAAGAATCAAGACAAACTTTCTCCTTTGATTGCTGAAAAATTTAATTATCAAAAACAAAAGGAACAAGATTAAAATTAAAAATTTCTTCTTGTTTTTTCTCAATCTCTTTTCTTTCTAGTGTTTCACTTTTTTATCTTCACTTTTATTTTCACTATTTTTCCTCTCAAATATTTCTTCCTCTTTTTTTTGACTACTTTCTTTTTGCAAATCTTCTGCTATGGCTTTTTCTTTTTCTAATTCTTTTTCCACTTCTTGATCTTTTTCTTTTTCAAAATCTTTTTCCACTTCTTTTGCAATTGCTTGTTCACGCCTCTCATCTTCTTTTTCTTGTAAAATTTTTGCTTTCAATTTCATTTGATCCTCACAAACCTCGTGTGGACTCAAAGGTTTGAGCACTATTTTTTTTTATTTTGGTGCCTGAAGGAAATCTTGTTAATGAAACCATCATGATTGGCTCTTTTGTCAAATTGCCAAGGTCTTCCCAAAACTAGGTGGCTAGCCTCCATAGGAACAACCTCACAAACCACCTTGTCTTTGTATCTTCCAATGGAGATGTCCACCTCCACTTGCTTCGTTACTCGCACTTCTACGTCTTCTCTAAGCCATTGAAGTGTGTATGGCCTAGGATGTGGCTTAGTAGCTAGATTTAGTTTTGAGACTACTCTAGTACTAACCACATTAGAACAACTACCTCCATCAATGATCACTATACACAATTTACCATTGATTAAACATCTAGTTTGAAAGATGTTACCTCTTTGGCTCTCCTCTTTGAATTTCAATTGGTGGGTAGGTGATTGTCTAAGCATCAACAATTCTTTTCCCGGTGTCATCTTGAAATTCCTAGAGCCGAAGCTCTGATACCAAATAATACGATCGCGGAAGGGGACCGTCTTGATTTTCTCATGCATGGAAGGAGATAGCTGGGTTGTTCATAATTGCGTGGATAATCTTCCCAATAAGACATATGGCTATTTTAAAAAGAAATCTCTCTTCACCTCACTTTCTTTTATAAAGAGACTCTCAATTTTTTTCTCACTTTGGTTTCTTTTATTATTCTCTCTTTCTACCATTTCCTCCTCTTTTTCGCACAACTTTCCAATTTCTTTTCCTTCATTCTCATATTCTCTTGCTTTCTCTTGAATTTCACTCTCAAATGGTTTTTCCTTTTCTACATTCTCATTAATCTTCTTCATTATATCAAACTCTTTCTCTTTTTCCTCTAATTCTTGTAAAGTGAAATCACTAACCGAAGAAGAAATAACATTAGATTTCAAACTTTCATTATTCTTTTCCTCACTTTCATTTTCTTTCTCAATTTCTTCTTGCTTTTCACTTTCTTTTTTTTTTGTTCCTCTTTCTCTTTGCTCTCTTTTTCTTTCTCAAATTCTTTTCTTATCGTCTTTTTCTTTTTCTATTTCAATTTTTCTCCTTTGTTTTTCAGCTTCTTTTTCTTTTTCTTTTTCTATTTCAATTTTTCTCCACTCTTTTTCTTTTTCTTCCTTTTCTCTTCTCTGTTTTCTTTCTTTTTGAAATTCTTTCCATTGCTCCTAAAATATTCTATCTCCTTCTTCAAAAAATTTATCCCATCTTTCTTGCCTCTCCCTCCTTCTATTTTCAAGATCCTTCTGCAAATCAAGAGTCGAAGCTCTGATACCAAATGATGAGATCGCGGAAGGGGACCATCTTGATTTTCTCATGCATGGAAGGAGATAGTTGGGTCGCTCATGATTGTGTGGATACTCTTCCAATAATACATAGAATTATAGAGATAGGGCTGTTTTAGGAGATAAAAACAGAAAATGAGACGCGTAAAGGAATGGGTCGTATCTCAGGCTACAGAGCTCCGACTGAGGTGATTCCAAAACGAGGTGAAAGGTCTCGGTTTGATCTATAAATTAGGCTCAAGAATCACTCAATTTGGATGAGTAAAACTGGATTTATGGTCACGAGTTAGTGGCTGGGCAGAATTTAATAAATTCTGGAATTTTCTAAATTTAAATATGAGGAAGATGGGTAGAAGGAAGAATCACTCTCCCTTAGTGAAGGCAACACACAAAGGTGGTGGAAAAACCTTTGATAAAGCCAAGAGCTCTTGAATCACTCAAGAACTTTCAAGAGAATCACTCTCTCACAAGTTTATAAAATAAATTCAGAATTTTTACTCAAATTCAACTTCAACTTGTTCTTGTGGATTACATAGAGATCCTTATTTATAGGCTGAGTAGAATCCCCATACATTGCATTTCCACTATAAACTATACTAAGTATTCAAATTTCTACTCACTAGTGCACCACTAACTAGTGCTCCAATAAACTTAGTGTTCCACTAAACTTAAACCTAAGAATAAACTCTCACTATATCATAATGACTTGGTGGCTCTCAAATACATTAAAAACACATCAAAAAGAGACTAAAAGTCACTTTTAAAAATCAGCCTAAAAATACCTACGAAAATTACATAAAAAATGATAAATTGAGCTTAGTAATTTATTTAGACCCAAACTAAACAATTTCAGCCCATTATTGTATATTTGATTACATGAGTTGGGCTTTAATTTGTTGTCTTCAAATTGGGCCGAAATTAAAGTTAAGTTGCCCCTCTTGGATTCATATCAGATTTTTACTTAGAAAAACTCCTTTTAAGAAGAGATAAGTGCATAAATTAGCTTGTAAAACAAGCCTCAAAATGCACTTATCAATACTTTCTTTGGTGTTGATTCCTGGATCCTAGATACAGGTGCAACTGATCATGTATGCAAACATCTTTATAGTTTTCAGTCTTTTAAACAAATCAAACCTATACCTATAAGATTGCCCGATGGTTCTTTAATCAAAGCCAAACATTCCGGTACTATCATCATTAACTCTTCAATTAATTTAACTGATGTTCTTTATATTCCAACCTTCTCCTTCAATCTCATCTCTGTTTCTAAACTTGCTAAAACTTTGTCTTGCCAACTCATTTTTGATGAATTTCACACCAAATACAACTCTGATGAAAGCATTGAACGTCACAAAACCAAGCTCTGATACCATATTACAAACATTGAGCATTCAATCTCCATTGATGAACTAACAAGCTTTGGTTAAAAGAATTGAGGAGAATTCCTTTTTTTTTGTATTGCTGAGTTTTCTGCTTCCATCTCTCGCTCAATTCTATTAACCGAAGCTTGTTAGTTCATCAATGGAGATTGAATGCTTAATGTTTGTAATATTTTAGCAACCTATACCTTTCTGCACAGCTCGTATCTCTTAATCTATGAAGACCAATTTCAAACTAATAAGATGGTGTAAATTTGATGTTTACACCACCGGTGGCAACGCTGCAACTCCAAGCCGGTGATGACGTAGAAGCTTCACACCAGTCACTACATGGTGGAGTACATAAAGTTTATCGTTGTCTTGCATAGATATATATATATATAGATATACATATACATATACATATACATAGATATACATATACATACATATATATATATATACATATATATATATATATATATATATATTCTAATTAATATATCCTAATCACCTAAAAAAATAAAAGGGTAATTTAGTCTTCTACAATTAACAAATTAAAATAAAAAACCTTAAATTTGTTTTAATTGGCAATGCTCCTCCTAAAATTCTTCAAGCCAAATAATTATTTCAGGTGTCAAATTATACCTGAAAAATAATATGCAACTTAATTAGGCTAATTAAATTCAATTTAATCAAATTACGAATAATAGCATAATAAAGCTGAATACAATAAAAACATCTCAGGTTAAATTAATTAGACACTACCAATAATTAATAGTAGCTAGTTAAGGTTATAAAATATGGATAAATTATAGCCCATCAACGGCGAAAGGCAGTACAAGCTGAGACCAAGTCCTTGCTAGAAGCAGACTTAATCAGGGAAATTCAGTATGCGACTTGGCTAGAAAATGTTGTGATGGTCAAGAAGACGAGTGGGAAATGAAGAATGTGCACATATTACATATTCCTAAACCAAGGATGCCTAAAGGACTCCTACCCCTTGCCCAATATTGATCAATTGGTGAACAGTGCATCAGGCTTCCACTTTTTATCCTTCATGGATGTCTATTATGGTTATAATCAAATCAAAATGAATTCAACTGATGAAGAAAAGAAAATTTTCATAGGAGATACATCAAACTTCTATTATAAGGCCATGCCCTTCGGCTTGAAAAATGCAGAGGCCACCTACCAGCGGCTAATCGACAAGATGTTCAAAGATCATCTCAGAAAAAATATCAAGGTCTATGTAGATGACATGCTAGAAAAACCATGATCAAAGGTGATCACATCAAGGATCTCAACAAGATATTCCAGCAACTTCATAAGCATAACATGCAGTTGAAATGCACCTTTAATTTCAGGAAAGTTAGTGGGCTTCATGTTGTCAGAAAGAGGAATAGAAGCCAACCTAGATAATTGTCGGGCGATCATAGAAATGTGAAGCCCAAACTCAGTAAAAGAAGTTCAACAGTTGACGAGAAGAATGGCAGTGTTGTCTCGCTTCATGTCTAAGGTCGGCAACAAAGCTTACCCTTTCTTTCAGAGCATTCGAAAAGCAAAGGCATTTAAGTGGACAGAAGAATGCAAGGAAGCCTTTGCATAGATCAAGACATTCTTAGCAACCCCGTCGGTCCTAGAACAACCCCAACCCGACGAACCAATGGTCTTTTAGATGTTCGCATCAGAGCTTGCAATCAGTGCAGTGCTAGTTAGAGAAGAAGGGGCAAGACAACAACCCGTATACTTTGTCGGTAGGGTTTTTCAAGGCGTAGAGGTCTGGTGTCAAATCATTGAAAAGGTGATCTTGGCTTTAATCATGGTTGCAAGGAAGCTGCGTCAATACTTCCAAAGCACCATTGTGGTTCAGACCAATGTGCCCTTTCGAGTGATATTGCAATAGCCCAAATTGGCAGGACGAATGGTGGGATGAGTTGTGGAACTATCAGAATTTGATATTCAGTTTGAGAATCGCAGAGCAATAAAGTCACAAGTTTTGTCAAATTTTGTCTTAGAAAAGACGCTAGCAGCAAGCCCAAAACCAAATTCCATGTGGTCATTATGGTAGATGGTGCTACCAACACTAATGGAGAAGGAGTTGGGATCATTTTGGAAGGACCAGATGGACTCGCTATACATCAATTCATAAAATTTGATTTCAAAGCTTCTAATAACCAAGCGGAGAATCAGGCATTGATAGCCAGCCTGTGCTTAGCACTTGACTTGACGTCTACAAAATCACAACAAAAAGTGATTGGCAGTTGCTAACAAGTCAATTATCAAGCACTTATCAGGTAAAAGATGAACAACTTGTTAAATACATGTAGATAGTGCAGGAGTTGATCTTGCACCTCAAAGTATTCAAGATCCAGCATGTCCCAAGGGATCAAAAAGGGAGAGCTAACTTGCTAGCCAAGTTATCCAGTACAAAGAAGACAGTGAACAACAAAAGCATTATGGTGGAAATTGTCAAAAGACCAAGTATTGAAGCTAATTAACCAAGAAGACAAAGAGGAGGCTAAGAAGATGGTGAGGCAAGCTGCGAAGTACACTATCATCGGAGATGAGCTATACAGGAGAGGTTTTTCACATCCCCTACTCAGGTGTACTATAGTGGCTTATGATCAAGCTGATTTTGTTATGCAGAAAAAACTATAGTGGCGTATGTAGCAGTCAAATCGGTGGCCAGTATTTAGCAACAAAAGTCCTACAAGCAGGATACTACTGATTGACCTTATGAGACGATTATATAAATTTTGTCAAGATGTGTGAGAAGTATCAGTGTTTTGCTAGCCATCATGAAGTTCCTGTTGAGGCGTTGTCAGGAATCATGTCGCCCTGCCCTTTTATATGTCGGGGTCGACCTGCTCAGACCTTTCCCTCCTACTAGAGGACAAAAGGAAGTTCTTGTTGGTCGCGGTAGACTATTTCACAAAGTGGATAGAAGTAACACCAATCACAGCAAAGAATGTAGAGAAGTTTTTGCAGAGAGAGATATTATGTCACCAAGGGGTAACTTCAACCATAGTATCTGATAATAGGGCACACTTTGCAAGCCAACGGCTAACTAACTTCTGTAATTAATTTAGAATTAAATACATTGAATACCCAATTTTATCCTAATCATAATAATAATAATTTTGTTAATAGTTAAGATAATTAGTTAATTGGAATTAATTAATTTTTAATTTATTAAATTTAGTTAACTAATTTAATAAAAAAATAAGAAAGAGAAAAGAAAGGGGAGAGTCTGAGATAGAGTTTGTTAGAAATTGAATTTTTGACTTAGTCAAGTAATTTTCGAAAAAAAAAAAGAAAAGAAAAAAGGAAGAAAACAGAGAACGTGACGTGAAGTGGGATTCAGTTACTACCCATAAATTGAAAATGCCAAAAAAAAGGAGAAACAGGGAGAGAGGGATTAACTTCTGTTAATCAGAGATGAGACTAAACTCCCTCTATAAAAGGTTTTTATCTAAAAGGATAGAGCAAATTGATAGTAAAAAGAGAAAAGAAAAAAGCAAAGAGAAGAAACATCATAAAATTTTTAATTATACCGAGAGGGGGTTTCTACTTCATTCTTTCAAATGTGGACAAGCAAGATCACAACCAATCATACATCACAGGTATGATTACTTTATTATCACAGTAATCAATTTTCCTTCTAAATTTTGATTATGCGTCTTATTAAAAAAAATCATTTGTTCATGAGGTCAAGTAGTAGAAGATATGTAAAAAATGATAAATAAAATTCCCTCTCTCTTTGTCGAACCTTCTTCTTTTCTTTTCTTCAGCTAAATTCATCTCCATCTTCTATCACCTTTTTTTCTTCTTCGTTTTCTTTTTTCTTAAAAACCAGCACACACAGCAACACCCACGCACACATTATTCACGCGCACACATCAACGTCGACACCAACAAACACAGCCATCGTTATCTTCTTCAGCGCAAACGAGCAACATTTACACTCTCTAGCCACTGCCATCCACCACCGCACTGGAATTTGACATTCTGTCGTCTCCATCAGTATCACAGCCGCCGCCGACGGCGTCCTTACCCCTCCCATGGAGGCACTCTTTAAATTAAAGAGGACGACGTCCCTTTTTAAAAAAATTTAGATACTTATAGGTTTTTTGTAGTTAGGCCTCATTATATTTTTTCCTTTTGCACCATTCTTTTATTTGTGATAAACTCCTTTTTTGTTGTCTTTTTGCTTTAGGCACCCTCAACCCTTTTTGTTTCTGTTGTGATGTTTCTTTTTTTGTTACTTTCTGCAACACCCAAATTTTTTTGTGCGTGTTGTATGTTCTCGCCTTATTTTTGCTACTGGGCTACAATTCATTTTTATACTTTTGAGTTGTGACCCAATTTAAAAAGAAAAAAAAAACTTCTTATGGTAACAATATATTATATAATAATTTCAAGACAATTTTTTTTAAAAAAAAGTAATTTTTGGGCCTTAAGCAAAGTGAAATTTGGTTAAAATAAAATCAATAATGTAACTTATTGATTTTGGACCTGACTAAGTTGCTAATACTTCCTTTAGAGTCAAGTCGGGTTTACTGAGTACCTCGTACTAACATAAATCCAGTGTTTTCTTAATTCATCTTTTCTAAAAAAGAAAACCTTTTTTTAACCAAAAAAAAGAGGATATATATTTCCCTTAGATTACTGCATAAAAAAAGGATGAGAAATTTATGATCTATGAATACCTTGCAAACAAAAGCTTGGATAATTTCATTTTTGGTATGTCAGGTCACTTGCCCCTCAATATTTTTGTTTTAAAGCATATTGGGTCTGTTACTTTTAAATTTTTGTTTCTTCCCCTTTTTGTCTTATTTTTCTTTGGTTGAAAGGTAAGAGTAAATTTGGTAAGAACTTTTTTATGGTGTATCCAACTTTTTTATTATCTTGAAGTTGTATTTATATAAAATTAGCTTAAATTGTTTTGTACGGAGTTAGAATAAAGCAGCTGAAATTATTTTGTACTGTGTAAGAATTATTCATGTAAAAAGCAGAACAATTGAGAGATTTTGTTTGATATGTTTGTAAAAGTTCTCATTTGCTATTACAAGTAATTGGTTCATAAATGTACAATATCTATTTAAGTGATGGAGATAAGTGATGTTTGTAGGCAATGAGGTGCATATAATGGCCACACCACATTATTTGATATAATTGGTTCATGAATATTATCGTTTTTTGTTCTTGAACTAGATCAATTTCAATTATGTATCACTATTTAAAAAATGGTTCTTGATGACATTGTTTTAAATATTTTGATGGATCTATATATTTGGTTTCAGACTTTAATTGAAAGACAACTATGATACACATTTTACTATTTTTTTATCCCTATTTATATATAGTGTCTAGGTATACCCCTAAACTTTGATAACTAGCATTTTTTGCATTATGTTAAAGGATATTCTTGAGGTATATTTTAACATAAATTGCACTTGAAAATGTTATATATTTTATTCTATTATGACACTAAAAAACAATATTACACGAACAATATCATAACGAACAACATTATTGACCTGTGCTTTTTTTGCAAAATGTTTGGTGTTTTATTTGTATAACCCTTTTGCAAAATGGAACTTGGTGCACACCTAAAAAGATAAATTCAGTTTTTTTCTTAAAAAATCTTAATTCAATAACAAAAACAAAATTGTTTAACTTAAACTAAAAACAAAAGACCGAAAATCATCTAAAAGTAGGAACGTGAGGATAGTTTTTCAGTTGGGCATGGGAGAGATTGTGTCAATACAAAAGTTATGAATTTGGAAAGGTTCTGAATGCAATATTTTTTTAAGGTAATTTTTTTTATCATTATGTATATTTTGAAGAACAACTTATTAAATATTTTAATAATTTTAATTGCGCTATTGTTTATTCATTTCATGTATTTTTTTTCTAATCATATCAATTAATGGTAATTAATTGTCTTACCAAATTATATCTCACACCCAAAAAGAAAGCGTCGAAAATCCCTGCGAACTCACGGGTCACGTACTAGAGATGTTATTATCATTATCATAAGTACCATAAAACTCATTTATATACGTTATTGTATATTTATTATAACATAACATTTGACACAAATTAACTCACAAACACAAAAATGACTCGTGCACTATTTTGATTTTTTTTTTTTGGGTTTCATGTCGTATATATCATCCAAATTTTTTTTTTCATATAGTACTTTTGTGCTATAGTTGGCCATGGGAGAGATTGTATCTATACAAAAGTTTTGAATTTGGAAAGGTTTTTAATGCAATATTTTTTTAAGGTTAATTATTTCTTTTATTTTGATCATTATGTGTATTTTGAAGAATAACTTATTAAATATTTTAATAATTTTGATTGTGCTATTATTTATTCATTACAAGACATTACTACAAACTTGCATCGATGAGAATTCACTTTTCAGTTTGTGATTAATCAAGATTATGTTCTAATAGATACTTAACATATAGCCAAGTATTGCAATTTTATAATTAAACCTCTAAAATTGTTCCATCTATGAGAATTTATATAACTTTTTGGATTTTTTGAGGAACATGAAGTTGTCATTCTTTTATTTTATTTTATTTTTTGTATGTAAACCAATTTTTCACAAATGATTATTACTTATTTCTGGATTATGTATTCCATTTTTTTAATATTGGATTTCATATATTTTCTGCTAATCATTACATTTAATGGTAATTAATTATCTTACAAAATTATGCATCACACTCAAAACGAAACCGTCAAAAACACATGCGAATACACGGGTATTGTACTAGTATATATGTAAATGAAATCCTCCCTTAGAACTAACACGTGTTCAATTCATGTGTTTATGTAGGACAAGTGGTGTTCAGCTTATGAATGCAAAACTATTTCTCTATCCATTATATTATATGTGTTTCGCGTTCATGTTTATGTGCTAGCATAAGCAATTTGATTTCTGATAACGTGGAGAGTCCTCTAAATACTTTGAAATTACAAAGAAGAACATTTCGTTTATCTTATTATTGTAAACTTGAACGATACCCGTGCGTGCTCACGGGTTCTCGACGTTGTTTTTTATTGTCCTTATGCATTTGCGAGATGTTGATTAAACTTGTATAATGAACAATATACGACAAATTCAGCATAAATGTAAACCTATCCATAATTAACAATGTGTGAATGTTTGTAATCATTGTATGAACAATGATAGCACTCTCAAAATTACATTGCCACCATAGACATAAATTGGTTGGTATACAATGAAACTCACATAAACAAATTTGTTTTTCACAAGTGATTCTTTTCTATAGAAACAATTGTTTGCAAATTTTTAAAAATGTTCCCAACAACAATAGTTTCACATATCCTGTAAACCAATAGAAAAAAATAAATAAGGTATCATAGCATAACAATTAGCATAAGAAAATGCTACAACATATTGAAGTAAGTGAATATATGATTGAATATATTAGTCAATGCAATATTCCTAATGGAATTGAATAATCGATTACTAAAGATGATATGAAATTGAATAAAAACTAAGATGTGATAGGATGATAGTTAGGATATAAAAATGGGAAACAAATTGAAATTACTCACAGTGTCAATATAATTATAGTTTATGCGTTTTCTATTCCTTTTAGAATTTCGTATTGTGTGTGCATGAGAACACATTAAAAAAATCGTTAAAATATTATAGTAACACAAATAAACTATAATTAGTTTAATTTTTCCTTGTTTAATTTGAATCTCATTATTAACAAATTATGCATGATGCTTAGTCAAACGGTCAAACCTTTAATAGGTGATACCTACATTTAGCTTCCAAAACAAGAACTCCACTCATGCTTTATGCATGTTAATGTTATCATGTAAAGGATCAAATAATAATCATCTTTGTATTACTCAATGCTTAAGACATTTCTATAATGAATAATGCTACATTTGACTATTATATATATATATATATATATATATATATATATATATATATATATTGTCTATTTTAATTACACCGTTACGTTATTTATATATTTAAAGATTTTAAAATAATATGATATTATTCATATGAATAAAAATTAAAATATGTTTTTGGTTTCTCTAAATTTTAAAATTTATCCATTTAACCCCATTAAAATAAAAAATCAACTTTTTATTTTATGAAATAAACGGAGTAATTTTTTATTTTATTCCCTAAATTAGGATGGATGCGTGGCAGATGTTCTTATATTTGGCATTGTTGAGAGACTAAAGTGAACAATAGTATTAAGTTTATGGAACAAAACAAAAAAACATTTTGAGATATATGAAACAAAATTAAATAGTAAGGATCAAAACAAAATGTTGGTATATATAGGAACTAAAATGAAGAGTCTCTTACTATAGGTTCCAAGTGCAAAATAAGTCACATATACGAGAACTAAATTCTTAGTTTAACTAAATTTTCTTAATAATATGAATAAAATAAAACTCTCTAGCCACTGCCATCAACCACCGCACTGGAATTTGACATTCTGTCGTCTCCATTAGTATCACAGTTGCCGCTGCCGGCGGCCTTGCCCCTCCCATGGCAGCATTGTTTAGCTTAAAGAAAATGACGTCCCTTTTTAAAAAAATTTAGTTATTTTAGGTTTTTTGTAGTTAGGCCTCATTATATTTTTTCCTTTTTAACCATTCTTTTATTTGTGATAAACTCCTTTTTTGTTGTCTTTTTTCTTTAGGCACCCTCAACCCTTTTTGTTTCTGTTGTGATATTTCTTTTTTTGTTACTTTCTGCAACACCCAAATTTTTTTTGTGCGTGTTGTATGTTATCGTCTTATTTTTGCTACTCGGCTACAACTCATTTTTATACTTTTGAGTTGTGACCCAATTTAAAAAGAAAAAAAAAACTTCTTATGGTTGCAAGATATTATATAATAATTTCAAGACATTTTTTTTTTTAAAAAAAGTAATTTTTGGGCCTTAAGCAAAGTGAAATTTGGTTAAAATAAAATCAATAATGTAACTTATTGATTTTGGACCTGACTAAGTTGCTAATGCATCCTTTAGAGTCAAGTCGGGTTTACTGAGTATCTCGTACTAACTTAAATCCAGTGTTTTCTTAATTCAACTTTTCTAAAAAAGAAAACCTTTTTTTAACAAAAAAAAAGGGATATATATTTCCCTTAGATTACTGCATAAAAAAAGGATGAGAAATTTATGATCTATGAATACCTTACAAACAAAAGCTTGGATAATTTCATTTTTGGTATGTCAAGTCACTTGCCCCTCCAATATTTTTGTTTTAAAGCATATTGGGTCTGTTACTTTTAAATTTTTGTTTCTTCACCTTTTTGTCTTATTTTTCTTTGGTTGAAAGGTAAGAGTAAATTTGGTAAGAACTTTTTTATGGTGTATCCAACTTTTTTATTATCTTGAGATTGTATTTATATAAAATTAGCTTAAATTGTTCTGTACGGAGTTAGAATAAAGCAGCTGAAATTATTCTGTACTGTGTTAGAATTATTCATGTAAAAAGCAGAACAATTGAGAGATTTTGTTTGATATGTTTGTAAAAGTTCTCATTTGCTATTACAGGTAATTGGTTCATAACTGTACAATATCTATTTCAGTAATGGAGATAAGTGATGTTTGTAGGCAATGAGGTGCATATAATGGCCACACCACATTATTTGATATAATTGGTTCATGAATATTATCGTTTTTTGTTGTTGAACTAGATCAATTTCAATTATGTATCACTATTTAAAAAATGGTTCTTGATGACATTATTTTAAATATTTTGATGAATCTATATATTTGGTTTCAGACTTTAATTGAAAGACAATTATGATACCCATTTTACTATTTTTTTATCCCTATTTATATATAGTGTCTGGGTATACCCCTAAACTTTGATAACTAGCATTTTTTGCATTATGTTAAAGGATATTCTTGAGGTATATTTTACCATAAATTGCACTTGAAAATGTTATATGTTTTATTCTATTATGACACTAAAAAACAATATTACACGAACAATATCATAACGAACAACTTTATTGACCTGTGCTGTTTTGCAAAATGTTTGGTGTTTTATTCGTATAACCCTTTTGCAAAATGGAACTTGGTGCACACCTAAAAAGATAAATTTAGTTTTTTTCTTACAAAATCTTAATTCTATAACAAAAACAAAATTGTTAACTTAAACTAAAAACAAAAGACAGAAAATCATCTAAAAGTAGGAACATGAGGATAGTTTTTTAGTTGGGCATGACAGAGGTTGTGTCAATAAAAAAGTTATGAATTTTGAAAGGTTTTGAATGCAATATTTTTTTAAGGTGATTTCTTTTATCATTATGTATATTTTGAAGAGAAACTTATTAAATATTTTAATAATTTTAATTCTGCTATTGTTTATTCATTCCATGTATTTTTTTTCTAATCATATCAATTAATGGTAATTAATTGTTTTTCCAAATTATATCTCACACTCAAAAAGAAAGCGTCGAAAACCCGTGCGAACTCACTGGTCACGTATTAGATATGTTATTATCATTATCATAAGTACCATCAAACTCATTTATATACGTTATTGTATATTTATTATAACATAACCTTTGACACAAATTAACTCACAAACACAAAAATGACTTGTGCACTATTTTTTTTTCATATTGTACTTTTGTGCTATAATTGGCAATGGGAGAGATTGTGTCTATACAAAAGTTTTGAATTTGGAAAGGTTTTTAAAGCAATATTTTTTTAAGGTTAATTATTTCTTTTATTTTGATCATTATGTGTATTTTAAAGAATAACTTATTAAATATTTTAATAATTTTGATTGTGCTATTGTTTATTCATTACAAGACATTACTACAAACTTGCATCAATGAGAATTTACTATTCAGTTTGTGATTAATCATGATTATGTTCTAACAGATACTTAACATATAGCCAAGTACTGCTATTTTGGATTAAACCTCAAAAATTGTTCCATCTATGAGAATATAACATTCAGTTTGTGATATAAGTTATTGGATTTTTTGAGGAACATAAAGCTGTCATTCTTTTATTTTATTTTATTTTTTGGATGTCAACCAATTTTTCACAAATGATTATTACTAATTGCTGGATTATGTATTCCATTTTTTTAATATTGAATTTCATATATTTTTTGCTAATCATATCAATTAATGTTAATTAATTGTCTTACAAAATCATGCATCACACTCAAAAAGAAACCCTAAAAGACACGTGCGTACGCACGGGTACCGTACTAGTATATATGTAAATGAAATCTTCTCTTAGAACTAATAAGTGTTCAATTCATGTGTTTCTGTAGCACAAGTTGTGTTCAGCTTAAGAATGCAAAACTCTTTCTCTATCCATTATATTTTATGAGTTTCACGTTCATGTTTATGTGCTAGCCTGTGCAATTTGCTTTCTGATATCCTGGAGAGTTCTCTGAATACTTTGAAATGACAAGGAACAACATTTGGTTTTTGTTATTTTTATAAACTTAAACGATACCCGTGTGCACGCACGGGTTCTTGACGTTATTTTTTATTGTTCTCATGCATTTGCGAGATGTTAACTAAACTTGTGTAATGAATAATATATGACAAATTCAGCATAAATGTAAATCTATCCATAATTAACAATGTGTGAATGTTTGTAATCATTGTATGAACAATGGTAGAATTCTCAAAACAACTTTGCCACCATGGACAAAAATTGGTTGGTATACAATGAAACTCAGATAAACAAAAAAAAAATTTCACAATCATAAGTGATTCTTTTTTATCGAAACATTTGTTTGCAGATTTTAAAAAATGTTCCCAACAACAATAGTTTCACATATCCTGTACACCAATAGAAAAAATATATATAAGGTATCATAGCATAACAATTAGGATAAGTAAATTCTACAAAGTATTGAAGTAAGTGAATATATGATTGAATATATTAGTCAATGCAATATTCCTAATGGAATTGAATAATCAATTAGTAAAGATGATATGAAATTGAAAAGAAAGTAAGATATGATAGGATAACAGTTAAGATATAAAATTGGGAAACAAATTGAAATAAGTCAATGTATAATTGTTAGTGTCAACATAGTTATAGTTTATGCGTTTTCTATTACTTTTAGAATTTTGTATTGTGTGTGCATGAGAACACATTAAGAAAATCGATAAAATATTATAATAACACAAATTATAATCAGGTAAATTTTTCCTTGTTTAATTTGAATCTCATTATTAACAAATTATGCATGATGCTTAGTCAAACGGTCAAACCTCTAATAGGTGATACCAACACTTAGTTTCTAGAACATGAACTTCACTCATGCATTATGCATGTTAATGTTATACATGAATCTCTAATATTGTCTTTTTTAATTACACCGTTACGTTATTTATATATTTAAAGATTTTAAAATAATATGATATTCTTCATATGAATAAAAATTAAAATATATTTTTGGTTTCTCTAAATTTTAAAATTTATCCATTTAATCTCATTAAAATAAAAAATCAACTTTTTATTTTATGAAATAAACAGAGTAATTTTTTATTTTATTCCCTAAATTAGGATGGATGCGTGGCAGATGTTCTTATATTTGGCATTATTGAGAAACTAAAGTGAACAATAGTATTAAGTTTATGGAACAAAACAAAAAAACATTTTGAGATTAATGAAACAAAATTAAATAGTAAGGATCAAAACATAATGTTGGTATATATAGGAACTAAAATGAAGGGTTTCTTACTATAGGTTCCAAGCGCAAAATAAGTTACATATACGAGAACTAAATTCTTAGTTTAACTAAATTTTTTAATAATATGAATAAAATAAAACTTTTTATGATAAATCTAATAGATTGTTACACATAAATGATAAAAAACAATTAATGAAAAATAGGTGAGTTGTTTATTGCCATTTTTATATTTATTGTCACTCCTATTTAATTATTTTATTAATACTTTAATTATACTGATAGAACAAGATGTGTTAAATTAAAAATGAGTGACAATAAATAAAAAGGATTGAGAATAAAACCACCCTAAGAGATAAATATAATATCAACTAATTTTTTATATGGTTATATATTTTTATTTTTCATTATTAATACTAACTTTAACTTTTAATAACTCTTAAACAATAAACTCTTTCTATGTGTAATTCTGAGAATAGAAAATTAATTCTAACTTCAAAACATATAATCTCTAATAAGGTAATATTTATACCTTAAACAATTTTGAAGGCACAATTTCACTTTTATAATATCTTTTGTTTTTTTATAATACAACAATTTTATTTTATATTAATTGTAACTAATTTCATAAACATGTTTTATATTTTAATTTTAAGTTTTATAATATATAAAAATATTATCAATAAATCAATAAATATAAAGACCCTAAAAATATTCGACTAAATAAAGCCCACAAATATTTTTTCAGAGATATACATATTTTTGCACTGCGATTTATGTATTGCAAAAGAAAAGTATCAAGATATTCTCATTGAAGAAATCAAACTATTTAACTTATTTAGAATTCACAAACTCAGTTATCTGTCACAAAAAAATTAGGAAACTTCACATCACATGCATGCATCTATCAGCTTGTCAATTCTAGGATGCAGCGGAAGTAACAAAAATACTGCAAGTTGGAGAAAATAATGGCGAGATACTACAAATACTTGATCCAAATCATGTATATGGAGGTAATTAACTTTTGAAGTAAGAGCAACACTGCATCAATTATAAATATATGTTCTTTTGGGACCAAATTGATTTTAATTAATTTTAACACTCATCTAGTCAATAGTTTGTTTTACATGAGATCATCTATCAGAACTAGTAATCATTAAGGATGTAAGAAGACTAATAATGAAATGAGACTTTTTCATAGCACCAAATATGTATGAGTGTTAATTTCTTCTCTATAAATTGACAACTCTGGTTGCTCTCTTACTCATTCGTTCAACAATTCATATTTTACTTTTTTTTCTTCAAAAGGTGTTCTGTTTTGTTTAATTTTCTTTGTTTTTCCTCTCATTAGCCCTTTCTAGTTTTAAAAAAAAAAACAATAAGCTTTAATTTTACTGCTTTCATCATAATCTATGTATTGCTTCTTAATTTTATCTAAATTATATGTTGTTTCTTAATTTTTAAGTCTTCAAATATATAGCTTTAGGGTAGGCCCCTATACTTTTGAACTACCTGTGATCTTACATTTTTAACCTATAATACTAAGTTTTTCAGGTCACATATGTTGTTGAAAGGTTGCTAGGGAGTCCTTAAAATTTTTTAACCTCAGCATCTAAGCACCACACGCATGAGCACTATAGTTGTTTCTTTGAAAAATTACTCACTATTTTGCTCTTTAGAAATTAATTTTAACAATGGGAACCAATTAGTTGATGTGAATTTGAAAATTTTAGGTAAATCTTCAATCCAAATGTTGTTTTTTGCCAATACAATGAACCATTTGGGGGCTCTAACATTGGCACTGACGTTTCAAACCTGTTGTCACCATTAGACCTCGTTACCAATACAATTAAATTGAGTGGCTATATTAAAATGGATCACCAGTAAACACCTTTTTTTTGGTCTATCTTAAATGGAACTTAGGTACTACTTAGCTTGTTTTAATGCACTTATTTTCTCAGCAGCTTCTTATTTGTTTTGTTTGTATGATCCTCACTTTTTGGAGGATATGGCAGTAGCTTCTTCCTCAGCAGCACCATCAACAGTGACCTTGAAGCTTCTCATTGATCCAAAGAAAAAGAGAGTGTTGTATGCAGAAGCATCTAAAGATTCCATAGATCCTCTGCTAAGCTTCTTTTGCTTGCCTCTTGCCACCATTGTGAGGTTGTTGGGTAAGGAAGGTATGGTAGGTTGCCTAGCCAATCTCTACCAAAGTGTTGAGGACATTCTTGATCTGTACATATGATGCAGCCAAACCTTAGTAAGGATGCCTTGTTGAAGCCAACAGTTCAACTTCCCATCCACTCTTCATCCCATTTTCTCCCACGTAACAATGATGTTGCAACCCCACTCTACAAGTACTATCAATCATTTACTGTGACTCATAAATACAACCAACGCTGTCCGTCGTGCGGGGGAAGCATGAAGATACCTCTTAGTTATGTGGGTAACAACAAACATGTTATAGAAGGTGGTAGTGCAGTTAATATCGAGAAAGGGTTCGTGACAGAAGCAACTACGTTCATCATGATAGATGATCTTCTCATCCAACCCATGTCAATTGATTCTTCTGTTAGCTGAAATTATTCTGTACTGTGTTAGAATTATTCATGTAAAAAGCAGAACAATTGAGAGATTTTGTTTGATATGTTTGTAAAAGTTCTAATATGCTATTACAGGTAATTGGTTTATAAATGTACAATATCTATTTGAGTGATGGAGATAAGTGATTTTTGTAGGCAATGAGGTGCATATAATGGCCACACCACCTTATTTGATATAATTGGTTCATGAATATTATCGTTTTTTGTTCTTGAACTAGATCAATTTCAATTATGTATCACTATTTAAAAAATGGTTCTTGATGACATTGTTTTAAATATTTTGATGGATTTATATATTTGGTTTCAGACTTTAATTGAAAGACAATTATGATACACATTTTACTATTTTTTTATCCCTATTTATATATAGTGTCTAGGTATACCCCTAAACTTTCATAACTAGCATTTTTTGCATTATGTTAAAGGATATTCTTGAGGTATATTTTAACATAAATTATACTTGAAAATGTTATATATTTTATTCTACTATGACACTAAAAAACAATATTACACGAACAATATCATAACAAACAACATTATTGACCGGTGCTTTTTTGCAAAATGTTTGGTATTTTATTCATATAACCCTTTTGCAAAATGGAACTTGGTGCACACCTAAAAAGATAAATTCAGTTTTTTTCTTAAAAAATCTTAATTCTATAACAAAAACAAAATTGTTTAACTTAAACTAAAAACAAAAAGCAGAAAATAATCTAAAAGTAGGAACGTGAGGATAGTTTTTCAGTTGGACACGGGAGAGATTGTGACAATACAAAAGTTATGAATTTGGAAAGGTTCTGAATGCAATATTTTTTTAAGGTAATTTTTTTTTATCATTATGTATATTTTGAAGAACAACTTATTAAATATTTTAATAATTTTAATTGCGCTATTGTTTATTCATTTCATGTATTGTTTTTCTAATCATATCAATTAATGGTAATTAATTGTCTTACCAAATTATATCTCACACCCAAAAAGAAAGCGTCGAAAATCCGTGCGAACTCACGGGTCACGTACTAGAGATGTTATTATCATTATCATAAGTATCATCAAACTCATTTATATACGTTATTGTATATTTATTATAACATAACATTTGACACAAATTAACTCACAAACACAAAAATGACTCGTGCACTATTTTGATTTTTTTTTTTGTGTTTCATGTCGTATATATCATCCAAATTTTTTTTTTCATATAGTACTTTTGTGCTATAGTGGGTCATGGGAGAGATTGTATCTATACAAAAGTTTTGAATTTGGAAAGGTTTTTAATGCAATATTTTTTTAAGGTTAATTATTTCTTTTATTTTGATCATTATGTGTATTTTGAAGAATAACTTATTAAATATTTTAATAATTTTGATTGTGCTATTGTTTATTCATTACAAGACATTACTACAAACTTGCATTGATGAGAATTCACTCTTCAGTTTGTGATTAATCAAGATTATTTTCCATCTATGAGAATTTATATAACTTTTTGGATTTTTTGAGGAACATGAAGTTGTCATTCTTTTATTTTATTTTATTTTTTGTATATAAACCAATTTTTCACAAATGATTATTACTAATTTCTGGATTATGTTTTCCATTTTTTTAATATTGGATTTCAAATATTTTCTGTTAATCATTACATTTAATGGTAATTAATTATCTTACAAAATTATGCATCACACTCAAAACGAAACCGTCAAAAACACGTGTGAATGCACAGGTACCGTACTAGTATATATGTAAATGAAATATTCCCTTAGAACTAACACTTGTTCAATTCATGTGTTTCTGTAGGACAAGTGGTGTTCAGCTTATGAATGCAAAACTATTTCTCTATCCATTATATTATATGTGTTTTGCGTTCATGTTTATGTGCTAGCCTGAGCAATTTGATTTCTGATAACCTGGAGAGTCCTCTAAATACTTTGAAATGACAAGAAAGAACATTTCGTTTATCCAATTATTATAAACTTGAACGATACCCCTGCGTGCGCACGGGTTCTTGACGTTGTTTTTTATTGTTCTTATGCATTTGCGAGATATTGACTAAACTTGTATAATGAACAATATATGACAAATTCAGCATAAATGTAACCTATCCATAATTAACAATGTGTGAATGTTTGTAATCTTTGTATGAACAATGATAGCACTCTCAAAATTACATTGCCACCATGGACATAAATTGGTTGGTATACAATGAAACTCACATAAACAAACTTTTTTTTCACAAGTGATTCTTTTCTATAGAAACAATTGTTTGCAGATTTTTAAAAATGTTCCCAACAACAATACTTTCAAATATCCTGTAAACCAATAGAAAAAAATAAATAAGGTATCATAGCATAACAATTAGGATAAGAAAATGCTACAACATATTGAAGTAAGTGAATATATGATTGAATATATTAGTCAGTGCAATATTCCTAATGGAATTGTATCATCGATTAGTAAAGATGATATGAAATTGAATAGAAACTAAGATGTGATAGGATGATAGTTAGGATATAAAAATGGGAAACAAATTGAAATTACTCAATGTCAGTGTCAGTATAATTATAGTTTATGCGCTTTCTATTCCTTTTAGAATTTCGTATTGTGTGTGCATGAGAACACATTAAAAAAACTGATAAAATATTATAGTAACACAAATAAATTATAATTAGTTTAATTTTTTCTTGTTTAATTTGAATCTCATTATTAACAAATTATGCATGATGTTTAGTCAAACGGTCAAACCTTTAATAGGTGATACCTACATTTAGCTTCCAGAACAAGAACTTCACTCATGCTTTATGCATGTTAATGTTATCATGTAAAGGATCAAATAATAATCATCTTTGTATTACTCAATGCTTAAGACATTTCTATAATGAATAATGCTACATTTGACTAGTTATATATATATATATTGTCTATTTTAATTACACCGTTATGTTATTTATATATTTAAAGATTTTAAAATAATATGATATTATTCATATGAATAAAAATTAAAATATGTTTTTGGTTTCTCTAAATTTTAAAATTTATCCATTTAACCCCATTAAAATAAAAAATCAACTTTTTATTTTATGAAATAAAGAAACGGAGTAATTTTTTATTTTATTCCCTACATTAGGATGGATGCGTGGCAGATGTTCTTATATTTGGCATTGTTGAGAGACTAAAGTGAACAATAGTATTAAGTTTATGGAACAAAACAAAAAAACATTTTGAGATATATGAAACAAAATTAAATAGTAAGGATCAAAATAAAATGTTGGTATATATAGGAACTAAAATGAAGGGTTTCTTACTATAGGTTCCAAGTGCAAAATAAGTCACATATACGAGAATTAAATTCTTAGTTTAACTAAATTTTTTTAATAATATGAATAAAATAAAACTTTTTATGATAAATCTAATTGATTGTTACACATAAATGATAAAAAACAATTAATGAAAAATAGGTGAGTTGTTTATTACCATTTTTTTATTTATTGTCATTCCTATTTAATTATTTTATTAATACTTTAATTATACTGATCAAACAAGATATGTTAAATTAAAAATGAGTGACAATAAATAGAAAGGATTGAGAATAAAACCACCCTAAGAGATAAATATAATATCAACTAATTTTTTATACGGTTATATATTTTTATTTTTCATTATTAATACTAACTTTATCTTTTAATAACTCTTAAACAATAAACTTTATCTATGTGTAATGCTGAGAAAAGAAAATTAATTCTAACTTCAAAACATATAATCTCTATTAAGGTAATATTTATACCTTAAACAATTTTGAAGGCTCAATTTCACTTTTATAATATCTTTTTTTTTAATAATATAACAATTCTATTTTATATTAATTGTAACTAATTTCATAAACATGTTTTATATTTTAATTTTAAGTTTTACAATATATTAAATTATTATCAATAAATATAAAGACCCTAAAAATATTCGACTAAATAAAGCCCACAAATATTTTTTCAGAGATATACATATTTTTGCACTGCGATTTATGTATTGCAAAAGAAAAGTATCAAGATATTCTCATTGAAGAAATCAAAATATTTAACTTATTTAGAATTCACAAACTCAGTTATCTGTCACAAAAAAATTAGGAAACTTCGCATCACATGCGTGCATCTATCAGCTTGCCAATTCTAGGATGCAGCAGAAGTAACAAAAAAACTGCAAGTTGGAGAAAATAATGGCTAGATACTACAAATACTTGATCCAAATCATGTATTTGAAGGTAATTAACTTTTGAAGTAAGAGCAACACTGCATCAATTATAAATATATGTTCTTTTGGGACCAAATTATAGCTTTAGGGTAGACCCCAATACTTTTAAACTACCTGTGATCTTACATTTGTAACCTATAATACTAAGTTTTTCAGGTCACATATGTTGTTGAAAGTTTGCTAGGGAGTCCTTAAAATTTTTTAACCTTTGCATCCAAGCACCACATGCATGAGCACTATAGTTGTTTCTTTGAAAAATTATTCGCTATTTAACTCTTTAGAAATTAATTTTAACAATGGAAACCAATTAGTTGCTGTGAATTTGAAAATTTTAGGTAAACCTTCATTCCAAATGTTTTTTTTATACCAATACAATGAACCATTTGGGGGCTTTAACATTGGTACTGACGTTTCGAACCTGTTGTCACCATTAGACCTCATTGCCAATACCATTAAATTGAGTGGCTATATGGATCACCAATAAACACCATTTTTTGGCTCTATCTTAAATGGAACCTAGCTTTTGGTACTACTTAGCTTGTTTTAATGCACTTATTTTCTCAACAGCTTCTTATTTGTTTTGTTTGTATGTCCCTCACACTTTTTAGATAATATGGCAACAGCTTCTTCCTCATCAGCACCATCAACAGTGGCCCTGAAGCTTCTCATTGATCCAAAGAAAAAGAGAGTGTTATATGCAGAAGCATCTAAAGATTCCATAGATTCTCTGCTAACCTTCCTTTGCTTGCCTCTTGCCACTATTGTGAGGTTATTGGGTAAGGAAGGTATGGTAGGTTGCCTAGCCAATCGCTACCAAAGTGTTGAGGATATCCCTGATATGTACATGATGGAGCCAAACCTTAATAAGGATGCCTTGTTGAAGCCAAAAGTTCAACTTCCCATCCACTCTTCATCCCATTTTCTCCCTCGTAACAATGATGTTGCAGCCCTACTCTACAAGTACTATCAATACTCTACTATGACTCATAAATACAACCAACGCTATCCATCGTGCGGGGGAAGCATGAAGATACCTCTTAGTTATGTGGGTAACAACAAGCATGTTATAGAAGGTGGTGGTGCAGTTAATATCGAGAAATGGTTCGTGACAGAAGAAATTACGTTCGTTGTGATGATGATCTTCTCATCCAACCCATGTCAATTGATTCTTCTATTAGCTTACTCTACAAGAAGTTCAAAATCAATGACGTCCGTAAATTGCAAGAGGAGGTAGTTGAATTCGGAAGGCCTGAGGTATATTGTCATGATTCAATTATTCTCAAAAATCTATATTTTACATCCTTATTTTTCCATGTTTAATTTATTTAATTGATATACAATTAACTTGTCTTTTAATTTTCTTTATAGGGTGTGAGAGTGTTGAAGGCTTGCAATGCAAGAGTGTGCTGACCTCTGTCTTCCTCAACAACAATTAGGATTATATAATATTATATATATATATATATATATATATATATATATATATATAGTTTTAGCTTCGGCATTTTAATTTGGTATTATTAAGAATTATTGTATTTCTATTTCCATCAGGTATTGTTGTTGTTAAGTTTTCTAAAGGTGTATTGTGATATGACACTGATATTTTATAATTTTCTATAATTGATATGATTGACAAAGTTATATTATTGTAATCCTTTCAATTATGTATAATCTGGATGTTTCTGTCTGCTTTCCTTCCCTGATTAATTTTTTTGCCATTGAAAACTGAATAGTGGAAAAGTGTGACGCGTTGGGTTCACTGAGTAGTCAAGTGCTAACTTGAATCCACCCCGTTTTAAAAAATCAATCACTTTTTTTTAAAAAAAAAATAAACCTCAAGACTTACATGGCTTTGATTCTTCCCCGAGTCAAGGATACATAGGAGCGAGAATCAAACCCGTCCAGCCATAATAAACAAGATAGTTTTCCCTCTTGTTAAGAAATAAATCTTAATTCAATAAAAAAAATTTGGTGTAATTCTAAATATTTTCATAGTTAATTATTTTGCACATTGATTAGAAGGTAACCGCTTGCTACGCAAACATTGTGCGGTGCTACTACCTTCCTCACTTGTAATCGACTCCCAAATCTAAACTTGGTTTCAAATACCTTCTTTTTAGGTTTTTCTAAGGTTCTCTTTAATAAATATAAGCACCAACTCCTTTCTTTTTATTTATCGTCGTCCCCACCGCGACCCCGGTTGTGACAAACTGGTTTTCACATCGGTAGAACACCCTCCAAACCAATGGCCAAGCTGAGGCTGCCAATTAGGTAATCCTGAACGGCTACGCAAAAGATGGATGATACCAAGGGGAAATGGGCAAAAGAACTACTAGCTGTACTTTGGTCATACCACACCACTATACAGACGTCAACTCTAGAAGCACCATTCAAACTAACATATGGGTACGATGCATTGATTCCTATAGAAATTGCGATATCGAGCTCAAGAGTCTAGAGTTTCGATCCAGCAAAGAATGAGGAAGAGATGAGGGCAGAGCTAGACACATTGGATGAAGTACTGGAAGTGGCTAAAATCCAACAAGCATCAGGCAAGATCAGAGCAGCAAGAAGGTAAAATACCCGCCTAGTCCCACGTGGCTTTAAGATAGGAGACCTGGTACTTCGAAAAGCAGACGGACCAAGGAAGATCACCCAGCACGGTAAGTTGGCGGCAAAATGGGAAAGGCCATTCAAGGTCTATGATGAAGTCATAAAATGGGCAAACATATTACAAGAGCTCGGAGGGAGGAACATAAGGAACACTTGGAATGCTTCACATTTAGAGTTTTTATTATTATTAAAATCGGATGTACTTAGTCTTGTTGCGTACTCTTTTTTCTACCTTAAGTCTTTTTCCAAAGGGGTTTTGGCTTAAGAAAGTTTTAATGAGGCACATTCTATTATCAATAAAAGGACAAATCATTCACGATTGCTACGCTTGTTCAACTAAAGATCTACTCAGCTTGGCTAATTAAATCCCTCGCTGAACCTTAGGTAATTCAATCATTTAACTAAAGACATACTCAGCCCGGCTAATTAAATCCCTGGCTACAACTTAGGCAATTCAATCATTCAACTAAAACACCTACTCAGCTCGGCTAATTAAATCCATGTGAACGTCGTATTTTGTCCGAGCTTTTTCAGGATATGTGAAAAAATACCCAAAAATAGAAAAAAGATAAAAATAGTAGTTTTATTTTAGAAAAATTTTAAAAAAAATCCAAAAGTACTCTTTTTATTAATAAGTAGCCCTTTTTCTCTTTTTTGTATTGGTCCAATCCAATAATAAAAGTCCACTAAAGAAATCCAAAAAAAAGTTTTCTTTTCTTTTTTTTAATATGCTTTTTATTTTGTTTTCAAAATTTTCTTTTTCTTTTTTGTCATTTTCCTTTTTCTTGGAGACCATGTAGGATCATTATGTTCGGCTGGTATTATTGCCACCACACGCGTTTCAAAGTACGCTACACGCAAGTTTTTTTTTTCAATTTTACTCTCCAACCGAATATTATTTTCCAGGCAAAACCGGATATTTTTTCTAGTTTAAGACAACGCGCACACACTTAAAGCGGAAGAAAATTTCCAGTTTCCATTTCTGTTTCGTCTTCTCCCTTTCATCCTTGATTTCTCTCTAAAATCCTCTTTGCAACCCATCAAAGGGGTGATTTCCGACGATCCAACCAATGAACCACCGTTTATTCGTCGGAAAAGGTTGATATGGTTGTTAATTTCATATGAATCTGCATTAATTTCTTCATTTTTGTGATATTTTAGTTTGAATTGCAACCGGATTTGGTTTCCGGATTGAGCAATAATTTTGTGTGTTTGAATCGCAACCGAATTTGATTTTCCGGTTCCAACCGGATGTGAGAGTTTGGGCGCATCCAGATGTGCATTTCCAGTTTGGTCATCTGTTTGTATTTAAAAATACATTTTTTATAATAACCTGTTTTAAAAAAACTAATTGAGAAAAAAACCCTATCTTTTTATAGTAATTTTATTTTTATAATATTGTTCTTGTAGTAAAATTGGGAAAATAATTTTTAGTTCCATCCAAGCTTTCTAATAATATGTTTTTTTATAATAATTGTATTTTTCTAGTTTAGTAGTTAGCAAAGACTAAAATGTTATTTAAAATAATGTATTTTTTTATAATAATTGTATTTTATTTATGTATAAAATATTTAAAATATATTATTTAAAAAACGTTGCAATTTTTACATACTAGAGATGGTGAACCCTGATCATACTCTTGCTTCTGCACATTCTAGACACGGTCAAGATGCCGCAACACATCATAGACAAGGTCAAGGTCGGAGTCGCGGTGTTGGTGCTGAGCCAGTTGTTGATCTGCTTGTTCATAAGGCAGACATTTTGATGAGGCAGACGAGGCTAATGTTGTTATGCATGACGATGTAGCTGATGTTGTTGGACAGCAGCCACAGGGTGGAATTTGAGCTCCAACCGCAAATCCTGGGGTCCGAATGCGCTGTCGCTATTGTTATTCTATGACAGGCACGCGGCAACATTTGTTTGGAACAACAAGGTACTTTATTATTAGTAGTATTTAATAGAATAAGAACCTTTTAATATGATTTAGTTTTAAAATTAATTGTTTTTTCCAGGGTAAGAAGCTGGAGATAAAGGTCATTATTCATGGTAGGAAGTGGATAGCATATTTGGCTACTAATGACCGTATCTGTTCGGTTTTACCCGACTCTGGTTTATCCCCGTTGTTGTTTTTCTTGTATTCAATCATTGACAAGGGTCTTATTGGTGCATTTTCAGAGAGGTGGCACCATGAGACATCCTCTTTCCATCTCCCGGTGGGGGAGATGACGATCACTCTGAACGACATTGCAGCTTTCACCCACTTGAAGATTAATGGTGAGTTCCATATGCCGCCACAGGTTCTGAGTGCCATAGCACCTTTTATGTTGGTTCAATACCTAGGGATGTCTCCAGCGGATGCTCATGATGAGGTGGTGCTACAAAAGTGTCCAAACATTTCATTTGACAAACTGAAGAAAATTTGTGATGCCCGACGAGTCATGGATGATGTGGAAAGTAGAGTTGTTGCTGGGCGGGCATATCTGATGCTGGTGCTAGGGTGGTTGGTTCTTCTAGACAAGAGCTGGACATCTGTACCCGTCTCATACTTGACTTATTTCGGTGAGCGATCCTATTGGCTCATTTGTATGACTAGCTGTTAAAGGCTAAGTTGCACAAATGTCGGTAGATTTCTGGGAGCTTAGGGGTGTGGTAGGTAAACTAAGTTTTGTTTGTTATTGTTTACCTTGTTGCAACTAACATATTTTCCTTTAAATTATGTAATTAACATATTTTCATTTTATAGGCATGGACATATAAGTATTTTCCAGAGGTTGTTGAGGGTCGGGAGGTTGCCGACTATGACCTAATCATGCCATGCATGGCAAGGTGGGATCCGCGGGGGGCAGGTTTCATAGGCCATTACCGTAGTAGCTTAGATGGACTGCCGGTTGACCATGTTAGCTAGACCCCCTTCGATGACCACCGACAGTATCATCCATTTGAGGAGCACGCCTTATACAATGATTTCATCTGTTGTTTCTCGACACCAGTGCGATATCTTCTTGAGAGGGTCCTGTGCCATTTTAGTTATGTGCAAATGAAGTTGAGTATGTTATATCTGGTAACCCCAACAATTTCAAGTAAAGACAACTTATACCTGCTGGTTTTGTAGGTTGCATCAAGGATCACAACAGTAGGAAATGTATGAAATAATTTCACTAAACCTTCATGAGCCCAAAAGATGTCTTGGACAATATCAGACACATCCTTTCTATGTGTTCACTCATAGCTCCTGGACTTTGACAGTAGTGGTGTCCTGATGTCAGAGCCCTAATAAGAGCTATGATTTTTACGGTGAGCATGATTACAAAAGAGGTCTTACAAACTATTTATATAAATTGGGCCTTCGAAACCTAGTGTCTACATTCATTCTGAACTGGGAAAGCGTCTGGTGTAAATGCTGATTGATACACTCCTGATTTGTTATTGTCATTATTGCAGAGTGATTACTACAGATTTTCCGCCGAAACATAAGGCTTCCTTGCTATGCCAATGTACCTTAGGTGTCATTAGTTGGTAGCTCGATAGGGAGGGATCTGGGCCGCTTGGGCGGGTTGAGACCAGCTAGTCCACTAGCCCCCCATGTCTTAAAGCCTTGGCTGATGAGATTCGAGCTAGTTGAGTTAGGCCGGATTGAGACCGGCTAGTCCACTAGCCTCCCAAGTCTTAAAGCCTTTGCTGAGGAGACTTATGCTAGTCAAGTTGGGTAGGATTGAGACTGGCTAGTCCACTATGAAAATGGACATACTTGTGAGACACTAGCATCAACATCAATCGATGCATCTCTGTTCGAGACCCCCTAATTGAATTGCGATATGAATACCGTTCATTGTATATAGTCTAAATGGTACTCAGATTCTCAGGATCATGTTCCTTCAGTGCAAGCAATATATTGCCAGCTTCACCTTATTCTTCGTCTTATCTGCCACAATGGTGTTCTCATCAGGTTTCAGGTGACCAGGATATGGATGACCTATGAGGGTGACTTCTCTTTCTTGGTTGTGCTTGACACATATTACAATATGTATCCATCCTTCATTAGCGTGAGGCCTTCCTTTAAGTGGGAAAGGACATTCACATTTCTTAGTTCACGTGACTTCTCATTTAAGTTGCTTCTTGTATTCTTTATACTTCTCACTCCTTTCACACCCAGGAGTCACAAATTCTCTCCTATTCCCACCTGCACAACCCTTATCTTATTTGTACGTAACAATAACAAATCTAATAGTCTTCTCAACTTCTCAGGCCCAATGTATCATATCCTCCCTAGTAGGAAAAACCTAAAACATCACATGAACCATATCAACTCAGAACACATTAACCAAAAAAAGAACAAATTCAGCTCCAATTTTAATTTACCTTGCTTAGTTTCATAATATTCTCCATATTCAATCATTTCGGGCATGTCGTGTTCCTCATCTTTGACTTCATGTACTGATTCCATTAATTCACCCATATGGTTTCAATAACTTTGAAAAAAAATTTAGTCAACAATTAGGTGCAAAACGGATTCTCAAATACGCTTCTAACGGGATTATAAAGTATGGTTACAACCACATTTGAGAATTTAGTTCCAACCGGATTTGAGAATTTGGTTCCAACCGAAATTTCCAATCTGGTTACAACACAGAATCTGTATAACCATTGTTGTTCAAAAATTCAGGAATTTAACAAGCATTGTGATGCATAAATAACATCAAAATAACATGAAAACTTACCTATTATATATTCAATGAAACGAAGAAAGTAGTAAAACACCAATTTAATGTGGTTGAATCTCTGGAGTGATTATTGTGTGAATGTGAATGGATTGTTGTAAAATGAAATATGGTTACTTGCTAGGGCTTTTATTAATTTAACTCCCAATCAGAAATTATAATATGGTTCAATAATCTAATGTGTAGTGCTACGATGAGAAACCAAAAAATCAAATACGGACTCGCCCAAAAATAATATCTGATTGTGCCCAAATCAAATACGGACTCAATAATCTAATGTGATGTGTGTGTGATATTAATATTTGGCTTCATGTACTGATTCCATTTTTTCAGTCGTTTCACATCGCGGAGCCCACTGGAGACGTTGTGACAATGCCTGACGACTAAGAATTAGGCCATTCAATCATTCAATTATAAGACCTACTCAGCCTGGCTAATTATCTCTGGTTGAGACTTGGGCAATTCAATCATTCAAACTAAAAGAGCTACTCAGCTCGAGTTAGGCAATTCAATCTTTCAACTAAAAGACCTACTCAGCCCGGCTAATTAAATCTCTGGCTGAGACTTAACCAATTCAATCGTTCAACTAAAAGACCTACTTAGCCCGACTAATTAAATCCCTAGTTGAGACTTAGGCAATTCAATCAAAGTCAATACGTTTAGCTATGACAAGAAACTACTCAAATGAATAGAAAACAAGAAATAAAATAGAAGTACTAGCCAAAACAATTGAAATCATATTAACTCAACATATTGGAGCAATTTACAGCAACCAAACTTGACTACATCAAAATAAATATTACATTTTTAAATAGGGGCATTCCCCTGACCTTGATCCACATCGAGAGCAACGAGTTGACCATCTCTCACAAGTTGAGAAGACAACCTTGACACATTCAAGTCAGGGGCAATAACCTTAATTTGTTGGAGGACAAGGGCAAAGCCCTCTTCATACACACCCACAAGCTGCCCTTGGAGACTTGTCAACTCGGATTTGAGCTTTTTCTCTTCAACATCCTAGTCCTCAGTCCTTTCCTTGCTCCTAGAACTCTCAGCATCCAGATCGAAAACAACATGATTATGAAGTTGCTTCATTGCTACCAAATTTTTCTGTAACTCCTGATATTTATTCTCTAGTTCGGCCTTCTCATCCACCTCGGTAGCCCGGGCGGCACACACATGGTCATACTCTTCCCTCAAGGAGTTCAGCTTGAATCACGGAGGACAAAGTCAGGGCCCATTTTGAATGATGGAACGCAAAGTCAAGGACCATTTTGCTTATTCTTATAAGTTATGGAACATTTTGAATAACGAAGGACAAAGCTAGGGATCATTTTGAATGATGAATGACAAAGTCATGGACCATTTGCTAGATCTTATAAGTCAAGGACAATTTCGAACGATGATCACAAAGTTATAGACCATTTTAATAATTTATTCAAGATATTTCCTTTTTTTATCAACCTTCTCCTTATTTCTTGAGCGCTAGATGAATAATGTATAGGAGTTGTTAGATAGCTATTATTTGTGGTTAAGGGTGGCAAAACAGGCTTGGCTCAATAAGCCAGCCCGCTAGCCCACCTTAAATTGGCGGGTCGGGTTGCATATTAGAATCCATCACCCTACTTAGCCCGTCCCGCTTAACTCGTTAACCCGCACGGGCCAATGGCTAGCTTGCCCGCCGACCCGTTTTTCTTAATCTGACCCACTTTTTATAGTAGAAATTTTTTTTTTTTGACAAAATGGGCCAACTCGCAGCCCGTCAAGCCAATAAAAAATGGCTCAGATTAAGAAAATGAGCATTATAGCCATGGTGCCCCGCCTCATGTTTAGCAAGTCAAATGTGTGAAAAGCCTAGCTGACCCATTTTACTATCCCTACTTATGGTTCACGAGACATCAATTTTCTCCTTTTTTTTCAGCTTTGTATATACTCTTTTTCAACTTTGTATATATTTGCAATTAGTGAAACAATTATTACAATATGTACATTTCTCCCCTTTAAAGTGATTGAGGTATTTCAAGAAAGATTGATTCATCTCCAATGAAGATTTTTCCTTTTCTGTTTTCTGGTTTAATGTTGTTGATATTTTGAGTTCTTGACAATACTCGCTCAATTTATTTTAGATTGTCCATTTTGATATAATATATATATATATAATTTTTACTCTTATTTTTATTAATATTTTTGCAAAATTTCTTATAATACCATTTTTAAAATTTTTTTGAGCATATACTCCCTCCATTTTTTATTATAAAAAAAGAATTTAGAGATTCCTATATTTTTTATTATAAGAAATTTTAACTAATTTTATCAAATTCAACAAAAATACCTAAAATATCCTTAACATTAATTATAACTTTTTACTACTATTTTTTATAAGCAGTTAACTACTACTACTTTTCCTATTTACTAGACAAAACATTAAAAATGGAGAGGTTAGTTGAAAATCAATGTTTGGAACTGAAGTTGAATGATGGCTTCTCCAACCCTTCATCTTTCAATTACGTTTCAAAAGGAAAAAATATGGCATCACCAAATCATATGGACATGAGTCACATGACATACTCTCTTGGACTTTTTTTCTCTCTCTTCACTATTATATTATATTAAGTAAGGTTAATTTATGAAATATAATCAACTTTTGTATAAAATTAACGAAAATTAAATGATTTTAACTAATTTTTAATAATAAATATAAAGTTAGATTTTTTTTTCTTATAATAAAAACAGAGGGAGTACTCTTTTGGTATTTTCAATGCATATATTCTATTAGTGTATTAATGAAGAATTTATTAGTACTCATAATTAATGTAAAGGTATAATTGAAATGTAATAATTAATAATTTTTAAAATTATAAATAGATAGATAAATAAGAATAATTTTTTAAAAGTAAACAGATAAACACGAAAGGAACAAGTACATTATGACATCAAAGATCAAAAATCCAAAAAAAAAAAACAAAGAAATTCCAAAAATTGTTTTAAGAAACTTCAATTTTACATTGCAGAAATTAAATTCCAGAAATTAGTTATTCAATTTTCCACAAATGAATCTCTAGAAGCTTGCAAAAGTAAAGTTTTTGGACCCAATAATATAAATTTCTTTTATGAAAACTAATTTTCTAAATTAATTTTTAAAAAAATGTTTCTGGAATCTAGTTTTGGTAAGCCTAAAACTATAGAGAAAGCAAAGACGATAAAGAAGAAAACTCACCATAGATTCGCCACAAAGGAGGAAATAGGGCATCACAAATGCAATAAACTTTTGGAAAAAAAAAATTGTAAAAGAAATGCAATGCAATGACCTTGATGGAAAAGACAAACAAAAAAAATGATGATGGGGTGTTTTTCTTTTTTGTTTTTGGCAAAGTAAACTTCATTTATAAGTCCAAGAGTAACAGAGGGTAGGACTGGCACCATTCATGTTGGATTTGCCTTTTTTTGGATACAAACGTTCAGATTTTAACTTGATGGCAACATCATCCTCACCACCACAATTCAAATGCTCTTTTTCGTAATTTTTAAAATCTTGTATTTAAAAAGCTAAACGTCACACACCATCCAATTTTCAAATTCTAGTGTCTGAAAATATTTTGGATGCTACCATCCGAAAATTTTATGGATGTTACCATTTCGAATTAACAACATTTTTTCTATGTCATTCGAATAGTGGCAAACTCAATTTGAGCGGTGTCAATCCCAACGTCAGTAAAGAAAACACATCTATAATGTTTAATACAATTCAGTAAAAAAATAATAATGTTTAATACAATTAAAAAAGTATACATCTATCAAAATACAAAAACCAACTGGTAGAGGTTTGAGAGCACAAATAGGTGGTGTGAGTTAGGGGATGGTGTGAGCAGGTAGGGGATGGGTGGTGTTAGTAATAGTGACAATTGTAATTTTTGAAAGATCACTAAACAAAATGCAGTGGTGTGGAGATCTACACATCAACGTATTTATGATTTTTTTTTTACATCAAAAAGAATGCATTTATGATTTAAAAACGTGTTCAATGCTCCACACCGATTTTGGTGGGGTGCAACTAGGGACGAACCTAAGGGAAGGCAAGCATGAGACTTGGCCTCCTTCCTAGTTCAATTTTATTTTTCATATACCATACATGTATAAACATATCTCTTCTTATAAGTGAGAATGTGGCCTTCTTTCTTTCTTTTTTTTCTTTTGCTTAGTTTTTTTTTTTTTGGTAATTAATTTTTAGTTCAATCATTTTATGGGTTTTGCCAGTCAATCTATATTCATTTGGGCTTGTCAAATATTAGTGACTAGTCAAGCCCATACAACAGTTAAACTAAAACCTAATCATCAAACAAAAAAAAAGCTAAATTAATAGTTTAGTCCCGTAACTTATTTTTTGTTTTAATTTGGTCTTATAACTATTAAATGTTTCAACTTGGTCTTGTAACTTATTTTTGTGTTTCGATTTGGTCCTGTAACTATTAAACGTTCCATCTTGGTCCTATAACATATTTTCCTATTTTGATTTGATCCTGTAACTTATTTTCCATTGAACAAATTTGTCCTTTCTATCGAGACCAAATTCAAATAAAAATAAAAAGTTACAGGACCAAATCGAAACAGAAAAATAAGTTAGGGACCAAATTAAAATGTTTAATAGTTACACGATCAAATTGAAATAAAAAAATAAGTTACAGGACTAAATTAGAGCATTTAATAGTTACATGATCAAAACGAAACAAAAAAAATATTTTATAGAACCAAATTATTAATTTGGCCAAAAAAAATAGGCAAAAAAAAAAAAGAAAGAAAGAAGGCCACATGCAGAAATGAAGCTCACTTACAAGAAGGAAGATGTACTTGTATGGTATATGACAAAAATAAAAACTAATATTTGGATAAACTTATTTGAAAATTTTTTCACGTTATCTGAAAATTTAACATTGAAAAAACTTGTTTTATGTCTTTTTGTTTTTTTTTTTTCAAAAAACCTGTTCAAAAATATTCTGGCTTGCATTTTTTAGAAAGCGCAAAATTACCTTTCTAAATAATAAAAAAATAGGTGTGACACCACTCCAAATGAGTGCAATTCTATTATCTCTCACCTTGATATTGTATCCCCTTTTTACAAAACATGTCACCCCTTTTAAGAAAACTCCATCTAAAAGTTAAATTTAAAAGCTCTCAATTGAATATCTCTGAGAAAAAAAGTGTTTCAACAAAATGGTTGTGCCGAAAAACATTTAACATTTTAGTATGTGTTTGGTTAAGATTTTTTTTTTTCTACAAGACATAAAATTCAAGAGTTGATTAATAATTGAGATTTATTAATATATAAAAATCAAGACCATCTAATAAAAAGAATTATTTCTAGTAACTTTTGACCAAAGAAAAATCTTATACAAACATGCCTTTAGAATTTGACAAAAAAGCTATGTCAAAGCCCAATAAATATGTTTTTGGTAATTCAATAATCTTATGGTTTTCAAAAAATAAACAATGTTTTTTTAATAGTAATCCTTAAAGGTGGGAGAGATTGAGACCACCCAAATTTAGAAATCTAACTATCCCTTTATATATAAGAATCATAAATCTATACATTAAAATGATGATGCCACTCCTAATAATGATGGTGTTAATCCCTTCCATCATCCTCAAAGCTAGAGCTGGACCACTGCGAGTTAAACAAAAATTGAACTAGTTTGACTCAACTTGGTCTTTTTGTGAATTAAGAAATAGGCAATTCGACTCAACTCGCGAGAGTTAGCAAGTTAAGCATGTTGACTCGCTTAAATATTTTTTAAAAATCTAAAAAGTTCAAAAGATCATTTTAAATTTCAAAAAGACATGAAAATTTAAGGGGAAAAAATTATGACATCATCACTATTATAAAATTATAATCCAAAAAAATCACATTATTTACAATATATTATAATCACAATTTCATATCTCTATAGCTAAAATTTGACACATTATAGTCATAATTTCATTCATGTCTCCTTATGTAAAAATTCATAAAATTCACATCTTATAAACATAATTTCAAACTGATTTCTGGCTAGCAAGCCAATTCGCATCATAACCCTGTCCAAAAGAATGCGATAAAAAAACAAACTAACATTAGAGAGTAAAAACAAAAATTTTAAATTAAGTTGGAGTAAAATGGAAAAAAAAAATTATTTTGTAAGGACTAAAACAAAAAATTGACAAATTTTGTAGAGACTAAAAGAAAAAATTTTGAATTAAGTTGGACTAAATGAAAAAAAAAATTTATAAGGAATAAAATAAAAAAGTGTCAATTTTATAAAGACTAAAATTTATTTAAACTTAGGTAAAGTTATAAAACTTACTTGAATAAGTTAAAAATAACTTATTTTGATAAGCTCATCTAGGAAACTTATGAAAATAAGCTCTAAATAGCTTATAGGTCAGCCGTCAAAACAAGCTAGCTAGACTCGATTGAGCTGGCTCATTGTGAGTTGGCCTAAAAACAAGCTAGCTTAACTCAACTCACTTAGCTTTCGAGTTAAGAAATATAAAACTCTACCCGACTCACGCGAGATAGCAAGTTAAGCGATCTGACTCACATTAATATTAAAAAGTAAATAAATAAAAACTAAAAAAACTATGATATTTTTATCTATATAAAATTATAATCCATTAAAAAAGCAAATTATTCATGATTCACGGTATATTATAATAACAACTTCATATTTCCACAATACATATTCAAAAAATCAACAAACAAACAACTTCAAGAATTAAACAAAACATAAGAGCATGAGTGGTCCAACACAAAATATATAACACCATGAGAGATTTTTTTTTATTGGGTCTGGATATTTAAAACAAACAAAAAAAATGGCGAGCTTGGCGAGCCCAACTTGATCCAACTCGACTTGCAATTCTTGCGAGCTAAACGAGTCGAACTAATTTTGAGTTAAATTTTTTCGAGTCAATATTTTTGCAACTCAACCCACCTACAAGTCTAGTCGAGTTGGCTGGCAAGTCGTGACTCGTTTTGACGACTTTAAGAACCTATAAACTATTTTTATAAGTTACATATAAGTTCTTTTAAACTGTCTCTATTGAAATTGCCACTTTAAAATTATAATTGAGTGTCTTATTTCTTTTTTTAATTAATTATCAATGCGTTGGATGTCTTATTTCTTTTTTTAATTAATTATCAATGGGTTTTTTTTTTTTTTGCATACCAATTTTTTTTTTTAAAAAAAGAAGATAGATTGCAGTGACCTGCATGGAATAAAAGGTTGCCAAAAGCCTATTTTGTTGGTTAGTAGTTTTTAGTTTATTTTATTTAATAAATTTATAATTAATAATTAATAATTAATACAGTAAGTACGAGAAGCACGAGAGGCTGTCACTCACAGTTCACAGTCCACAGTGTACAGTTCACAGTCCACACCCCAACAATGGAGATTCCTATGGTTATCGTACTATATAATATTAATATTAATAATATATGGTAGTACTATTTATTTTATATTATATTATATAGAGTATATTTATTTATTAATAATTATTGCTTCTGCTACACTTCATACTCATAGAAACAAACAATGACTAGACATATACAGCAGGCAAGTTTCCATTTTTGGCAAAACACCAAACCTAAGTCTTAAAAAAACCTTGTAGAACGCAAAAAATACCCTCATCACTAGATAAGCTAGTGCCCTAATCAAGAAAAACCATCATTCTAATTATCTAATCTAATCTTTTCTTTTTTTCTTTTTTTGAAATAAATAAAAGTATTTTTGTGATTTAAGATGGTAAAGCTTAAAATTACTTTAATTTTGCGTTTAGACACATTCTAACATGAATGTTTTTCTTTTGGGGCACATGTGTTAAGCATACTCCGATTTTGGCTGCCCCACAATTCCAACCATTTCTTCGCTATTTGGATTGTGTTGTGCTCTGTTTTTGCATAAAACAGAGAGGAAGAGAGAAGAGAAGAGAAAGAAGGGATGGAAAACAAAGGGACTCTCTTGCAATTTAATTAAATATTATTCCTTCCGTCCTATAATATAAGCCACAACTAATATTTCACACAGTTTAAGAAAAGTGGTTAAATTATTGGAATTAGAAGTATTAAGTAAACTATTTAAATGTTACACCAATTAAATTTAAACACAATTTTTTTCTATTGGTTGAATGACTTTGAAAGTTAAAAAATCACAATAAATGCTTCTTATTTTATGTGTAGGTGCTTATATTATGGGACAAGACATTTTGGTTGTTGGGACTTATATTATGGGACGGAGGGAGTATTTATTCCTTCCGTTTTGAAATATTAGTCACTTTATAGGATTTCACATGGATTAAGAAGAGCAATTAATTTCTATAGAATCTAACAAAAAATATATAGAAAAACTAAATTAGTCATTGACTTTGAGGTTTACTCAATAGCTATTGATTATAAAAATAATAAAAGTTGAAAAAGTTAATAAATACAATATTGATAATGTAAATGTGACAAATATTTTAGAACAAATTTTTTTTTACTAAAGTAACTAATATTTCAGAATAGAGAGAGAATATACTAAGAATTATGAAATGGTGAGGAGTTGAGACTATGCACACCACACTCAATTTTTGAATCACCCCATATTTGTTTGGGGGATTAATTTCCTATAGTTCAAAAAATCAGCAAAAACAAAAATTAATTTTTATTTTTTGTTGCACGCTCAGATATTAATTTTGATTTGTGTGTGTATTATTACATAAATTGTGTTGTTAAATTGTTAAAAAAGTATTGTCAAGTTTTAGTGCATTTACGACATTTTAAACCAATATCATAAGTAGATCATTTTAGAAAAATGTTTTAGTAACATTTTAAAAATGTTATCAAATTGTTTTTTTATCGGTCAAACACACACTCTATAATGTTATCAAATTGTTAAAAAAATATTATCTTTTTATATTTATATTATTTTTTTGTAAATATTATATAAAAATTATGTTGTCAAAAGTCAATTATGTTGTAGTGGTAGTTTAATTTATGGTGGTAAAGTTTATGTTTTAGGCCATATGGTGGTCACAAGGGCATCAATGCAAAATATTAAAACTAATCAGAACACATGCAAAGATAGTCCTGATCTACCAAATTCAGGAGAAATCCATAGCTAATGCTGGGTGTATCTACAACAGAGAGCAGCAAGTTTAAGTCCATAGCTTTCTTTTCCAACATTATGTTTGTGAGTGACCTAAATTGATGCATTGAATAGAAACAATGTTTGATTAATTGAAAGGTTTGCAGATCTTTTACCCTAATTAAATTTTTGAGGAGTAATGTAATTAGATGAAGACCAAGACTATCATTGCAATTTATGTGTTGCAATTAATTTAAATAGTATTTTGCACTCATAGTATATATCCTTGAGATCACAATGGTTTCTTAAAAAAAATTAACCATCATAAAATTCATCACCTAACACTATCGGCTGAGATGAGATGGAGATCGAAGAGTCATAAAATTATTTTTATTTTATTTTAGTTTTTATTTTTTATTTTATATTTTATTTTATTTTTATTTTATTTTTTATTTTTTATTTTTTTATATTCTTATTTTCAGTCACATAGCATGTGAGCAACGTTTCGATTTCGTCATTCTAACAAATTCTCCGCAACCGACCCAAAATATGAAGTCGCGTTAGAAACTTAGAATATACAAAGGAAATGAAATGATCCATTAAAATTAAAATTTTTTAATTTGTAAAATGGGGAAAGGAAAGAATCCATTAAAATCTATTTATCTATTCTATTTATAATATATAATTTCTAAAACAAGACATATAAAGCCACCACATCAATTCTTTTCTACTCTCATATTTTGCCACATCATCAATTTATCATAACCAAAGGTTCCTCAATTGTTGTCTTTTTTAACTTTTTTATTATCAAACAGTCATGTATGTATGTATATAAATAGTCATTACTTATTATAACAAAATAAAATAGTGATTACTCATTCTAATTAACCTATTTAAATATTCATTTAATTTTTAATTTAAAATATATTCTATGTTTTAAATTAATTCTTATATATACATTATTTATTATTAAGTCTTATAAAAAATGTTACAAGTTACAACTATATATGTCATTCTTTAAAAAAATAAGATTTTTGAAATAAATTTTATATACAATTTTTCTTTTTATAAAAACTTATGAAAATCAATTTTATAAATGCTATCTTACCTATTTACATTTATAGTGTGATTCTTCAATAAAAAAAGGATTTTTATGAGTATTTTTCATATATAACCTTTTTTTTTATAAAAAATTGATAACAATCAATTTTCTGAATGTTTCATACCTAATTTTTACTTTGTTTTTTTAGGTTTAATTGTACTTTTGGTCTCCCATGTTTTTAATTTTCGCGAATTTAGTCCTCCCAAGTTTTAATTTTGCAAATTTGATCACCAATATTACTAAAAGTTGTAAATGTTACCATTCTATCAATCTCTGTTAATTTTTTTTTTTGATTCATAGGAAAGTAGTACAACCGGAATTCGAACCCCGTATCCACACACGCATGTCCCCATGCGCTCACCAACTGAGCTACATGACTGGGACAATCTCTGTTAATTATTTACTTACAGTCAAAGCGGTTAACTCATTTAAAAGAATCATTTAAGTTATTTTTGATAAAAAACAAAAGAAAGAAAAATCAAAAAGAAAAAAATAATTTCTACATCAGGTTGAGCTAAAAACTTAAAAGTGAATAATACATTATTTAAAAAAAAATTTTAAATAATTTAAGTAATTTAAAAAATGTATTTTTATTTTATTTAAAATAACTTAAATGATTTTCTTAAATAAGTTGACCGTTTTGACTGTTAAATAATTAATAGAGATGGATGGAAGGATAACATTTGTAACTTTTAGTAACATTGGGGATTAAATTCGCAAAATTGAAACTTGGGAGACTAAATTCGCGAAAATTTAAAACATGAGGGACCAAAAGTACAATTAAGCCTTCTTTTTATTTTCAAGCTCATTACTTTAGATAGGAAAAAAAAAAAAGATATAGCTTTTATATTTAACTGATAAAGTGTCAATTGTCAGAACATATTAATTAGTGTAAGTTAGTCAATTAATAAAAAAAATACTAAAAAGTTTATAAGTATTTTTATACATAATTTTAAATATAAAACTTAGTTTCATACATGTGTTTTTCATAGAATTTTTATAATTATTTTTGTACGTATAATTCTCAAGTTTTATAAATACTTTTCATATTTATTTTGTTAATTTATCTCAACGTATATTACTTTAATAATTTATACAATATACTAAATATTCGCGGAACATGCGGACTTACATCTAGTTTAATTTAATTTGTAAAATGTGAGAGTGAGCCATTATATTTAGAATTATGTTAAAAAGTGAATTAATTAATTATGACACTGATGTTAATTGCATTATAACATAATTAGTTTTTGATAATATTTATAATATATTATCAAATTATTAAAAATATTGTTTATTACATTTATAATATTTTTTATAAATATAATATAAAAATTATATTATTAAAAGACAATTACGTTGTAGTACTGTAACTAATTGCAAGGAAGAAAGAGTTGGAGACTTTAAAGTCTTTGGATAACCCAAGCAGCTAGCCATTGATCGATGCAAGTAAACTAATTAATTAAGAGTATGTTCTAAATCCCATTATTAATGTGTTCATATGAATAAAGTTTCTCATATAAAATACTAATGTAATAAGATGCATGAATTTCAAATGTTTGTCCCTTGAATAAGCTTCCATATTTCAGTTTTCCAAAAAAAAATCCTAAAAGTTTCTATGAAAATTGAGTTAAGTTTATTTCAGAAATGAACTTTTTGAAATTTAAAAATACAATATATTAAACAATAAATCGTTGTTGATATAATGATAGAGGCACACTAACTATGACTTTAATAGAAGAATTATAATTTGAACCTCAAAGATCATAGTATATAAATTGGGAGGACAAATCTAATAAAATATGATCAAGAAATATTAATCTTCTATCATGTTAATTGAATAGAAAAACACAATGAAAAAAAAAAACAATGAAAAGAAAACTTTAACGATAAGTATATCTTGAAAGAAAACTTTAATGATAAGTAATTTTTTAAGGATCAAAATCTTAAACAAACGGACATTAATTATATATATTTTGTAGGAAAAACTTGTAAGTGTTAAAATAGGTTTTGGCTTACGAGCCTATTAATCTCAACCCGATTTACTGATAAATTGGGATGTAAAAAAGTGACTTATTAAAAATGCAGGTAAATTTAATCTAGACTTATTTGAGTCATCATCATTTGTGGGTTAAGTCGGGTTCAACCTCTATAACCCACCAATTTTTCTTTAAACTTAATTTATGTTATGTGCAAGTCCAATCCAATAGACAATGAAGCCTTAACTAAGGAAAAAATCACACATACAATAGGTAACCTAAAAAAAACATAGCACTTTTAAGTAAGTGAAACCCTAAAATCTAAATCATCTCTTAAACTCTTCAACTTCTCTTGAAAGAGAATGTCGTCGACTACATGCTTCCCTTTAATTTGTCGTTGTTGTGCTCCTTGTTCTTCTTCTTCTTCCCCTGCATTGTTGTGCTCGTCGTTCTTCTTTTTCCCTTGTGAAGTTGTGCTCGTCGTTCTTCTTCTTTCTCTTTGTTGTCCTGCTTCGTTGTTTTTTTAGCTTAAACGCACTCTTAGTCCCTTAACTTTATCAATAGTTTGATTTTGGTCTCCAATATTTTAATTGCTCGAATTTGGTCCATTAACTTTTAAAATTGCTCGAATTTAATACATCCATTATTTTAGTTATTAAATTAACGGTTAACGCAAGCTCAAATGTTCAAATTTCATGAATTTATTCTCTCCTTTTATTTCTGTTACTAAATTGGTTGTTGATAGTCAAACAAATGTTTCAACTTGCTCAAATTTAGTCCCTCTATTTATTTAGATTATTAAATTAAGACTCAATACATAGTGAAACATTTCAAATTGCTCGAATTTACTCCCCCCCTTCTGTCCATTTTGGTCCCCTAAACATCTGACCTTGATTGTTAATTTTGCAACAAAAATGAATAGATGGACTAAATTTGAGCAATTTGAAAAGTTAAAGGATTAAATTAGAGCAAGTGAAAGTTTAGGGACTAAAATTACACAATTGATAAAGTTGAGAGACTTAAAGTGCAATTAAGCCTTTTTTATTTTATTTTATTTTCTTTCTTTCAGATTTATTTATTTTTTTTAGATTTTTTTAATTTTTTTTAGGTGAGGCAATCCGTTTAACCCATCAGCTTAACAGGGTTGAGTCAAGTTGAGTTGACTTGCTTTTTTTTTTTAACTAACTCTTGATGATTGATGAGCCAATCTCAATACACTGGGTTGACCCATTTTGACAAATCTAGCAAAAGTCACGAACACTAGCAAATAGGGTTGAGTTCACGTTGGGTTGGGTGGATTTTTGACTGTTTTGAAACCCAACTTAAATTAAATAGTTTGGGTTGGGTTGGTTCGATAATTGCAATTTTTACTCTTCAACCCAAACTAATCCAATCTCAACGTCATTAGGTTGAGTTGGGTTGGGTGATTGGGTCTATCTAATTAAATAAAAAACAAAAAATCTATTTTTTAAAAAATATGTAAAATTTATAGTGTCATAATATTATTTTTACATATATTTAGTGATTTTATTCGCAAAAATAGAACGTAACATTAATAATATAATCATACACTATAGAAAAATGTTTTAACATAAATAAAGTAGACAATTGATCATAATTGGAGTAAGCAATGTTGGTGGCGAGGAGGTTAAGGCGGCAACTACTGCTAGGGTCTTGAATCTGATTATGTTTGTTTTGAAAAGAAAGTAATTAGTAAGGAAAATTCGATCCGTCGAGAACTTGGTCTCACTACTAAAAAAAGCTGAATTAGCTGCAAAAACTTAGTGTCGGCCACGACACCGACGCTATTAGCGTCGGCCTGGCCGACGCTATTCCCACGCAATTTTGGACATTCTATAATTAATGTAATTGCGACCACGTAGTGGCGACCAGGTTGACGCTAAAATTTGCGGCGGCCAGAGCCGCCGCTAAATTTAGCGGGAAAATCAACTTAGCGTGGGCTGGGCCGACGCTAATGTGAAAATTATGGCGCGTATTAAATGTGACAAGTTAGCGTCGGCCCTTGGCTGCCGCTATGTTTAAACGGTACAATGCCATGTGTTTTATTTCAAATTAGCGTCGGCTTTGGCCGCCGCTACAGTCAATAATAGACAGAATTTGGATCTTCTTCCCCACTTCGTCTCCCTCTCTGTTCTCCCTCTCCTCTCCCTCTCTCTTTCTCCTCGCCACCATCCACTGCCGTCGCTCCTTTTTCCGGCCACCGTTGTCACATTTACCACCGTACAAGTCATCCTCACCCTTCCCCATTCGTTCTGGACCGATTAATTTTCGATTTTGCCCACCCATCCCAAAACCCTAACCGAAATCCCTTCTCCAACCATCACCGCCGCCGTGCGCCACCGCCATTGAAGGCCTCCTCCTCCACCAGTGACAAGCAATAGGTATTCTTCCACCTTCTCCCTTATTTTTCGAAAAAAAATTATTTGTTTAATTTTTGTAATTGGTTTCCCATATTGGCTGAGGATTTTTGTAATTGGTTTCCCATTTTGCAATTTTTCATGTGACCTTTATATGTTGAATCTTGTAAATTGATATCTGTATTGTGTCCAGACTTGAGATTACTCTGTTTTATTTTTGTTTGAGCTTGAAATAGTGTGGTAATGATATGAGTAAGCAAGGAAAAAGATGATGGATGGTATAAATGAATTGCATATGCTAAGTTAACTATTTTTCAAGAACATAAGCAAATGAAAATTAAATAACTGTATTATTTTGTTTCTCATTTCCTAAAATATGCATATAGGAAACAATGAAAATTAGAATTGTATGCATATATACATTTTGTATTCTTAAGGTCTAATTTATTATTGTTCCTCCACCGTGCTTAAAGTATCGTACGTTGTTGACTTTGGATCGTGCAGATAGCAGGAGCAAGCTAGGAGCATACGGTTTTGGAGCTAGAGGTATGTATGTTCTTGATTATTTAGGCTTCAAAGCTAGATATAGAATATAACTGTTCACATGTTGTCAGGATTTTTTTGTTGTTTGTTAGTGGATAATAGGTGAGACCCCGATGAAAATACTGGATATACCAGGGTGCTGGTTTATTCTACGTTGTTGCTTGTGTTTGTTGTGTGTTAGTGGATAGGTGAGACCTCGATGAGAATACTGGATATACCGGGGTGCTGGTTTATTTTATGTTGTTGCTTGTGTTTGTTGTATGTTAGTGGATAGGTGACACCCCGATGAAAATACTGGAAATACCGGGGTGCTGGTTTATTTTATGTCGTTGCATGTTAAAATTTAAGTATTTTTAATATTTTAAATTTGGGAAATGCTTGTATAGTAGGGGTTATGCTGCCAAATTTTTTGTAAATCAATTTATTACACATTTAGTGCAGAATATGGAAGCACGTAGTTGGATGTATGATAGGGTTAACGCAGATAGGAGAGGGTTGAAACATGAGTTTATTGAGGGAGTTGATGAGTTTGTGAGGAAAGCTAAGGAGCATCCTTATTATGCGTCTGATGGAGGGATTAGATGTCCATGTACGAGGTGTAGGTGCATGAAATTGGTTACGGAGTCAGAGGTGAAGCTGCACTTGTACAAAAGAGGCTTTAAACCTGACTATTGGGTTTGGACATAACACGGGAAAGTTGAGCCAGAGGGTTATTGGGAAGGATTAAGAGGTCTGTCAGCTAGGGTTGTAGATGATTTTGGGAATCAGAATGACTTTCAAATGATGGACCACATGGTGACAGATGCTTTTAAGTCAGTCATTGATGCACCTGCAAATAGGATTACAGACACAGAGAATGTGGAAGAGGAGATTCCTAACCCAAGTTGTGAGAGGTTTTTTAATTTGTTGAAAGCTGCTAATGAACCGATTTATGAAGGGTGTTCTTAATCTAAGCTATCGATTTCAGTTAGGATGTTGGCAACGAGAGCCAATTGGCACATACCTCAGAGGTGTGTTGAATTTTTTGCAGAGATGTTTGCAGATTTGTCCCCCTCTAAAGATAGTTTGCCTAAGAATTATTATGAAGCAACAAGGTTAGCATATAAATTAGGCTTGGAGTATCGAATGATTGATTGTTGTAAGAATGAATGTATGCTTTACTATAAGGATGACGCCAGGCTAAAAGAATGCAAATTTTGCGGTATGCTGCAGTTTAAACCTAAAAGGGACGGAATAGGAAAATACAAGGATGTTCCTGAGAGTAAAATGTTCTATTTTCCAATAATTCCTAGGTTACAGAGGTTATACGCGTCCACGAAAACAGCAAGTCACATGAGATGGCATAAGGAGAAAAGGAGGGAAGATAGTGTTCTCCGTCATCCAGCCGATGCCTTGGCATGGAAACACTTTGACGAATGTTATCTAGATTTTGCCAATGAACCTAAAAATGTTAGACTTGGTCAATGTGCCGATGGGTTTACACCCTTTATTCAAGCATCTGCTTCCCCATACTCGTGTTGGCCTGTGATTGTTGTTCCATACAACCTGCCTCCTGAAATGTGTATGACCAAGCCTTATATGTTCCTATCCTGTCTTATACCTGGTCCTAGAAGTCCCAATGTTAGAATAGACGTTTTCTTACAACCGTTGATTGATGATCTTCAACAGTTGTGGTACCATGGTGCATAGACATATGATATATCTAGGAAGTAGAATTTTGTAATGAAAGCCTGTTCGATGTGGACAATTAACAATTTTCCTGCCTACGGAATGTTATCTGGATGGAGCACACATGGTAGGTTAGCATGTCCGTATTGTATGGAAGAGACAAAGTCATTTTGGTTGGACAATAGTAGGAAGCATTCATGGTTTGATTGCCATCGCCGTTTTTTACCGGCAGATCATAAATTCAGGAAGAGTATGTTGGGTTTTAGAGCGGATGTTCAAGAAAAGAGTGGACCGTCGACTATGTTAAGTGGAGATCGTGTTTGGGACTTTGTTCGTGATTTTCCTAAAGTGACCGAGCAAGAACCTTCAAAAATACCAGGTTTTGGGTTGTTGCATATTTGGACAAAAAGGAGTATTTTTTGGATCTACCGTACTAGAAAGATAACTTGTTAAGACACAACCTTGATGTTATGCATATTGAAAAGAATTTTTTCGACAATGTATTTCACACGGTGATGAATGATCCTGACAAAACAAAGGATCATCAAAAGGCAAGGATGGACATGAAGAAACACTGTAGACGTGGAGACTTGAAATTGCAACCGTTAAACAACGGAAAAATGGGGATGCCAAAGGCAAAATATACATTAACTAAATTTGATGCAAAATTGGTTTGTTAATGGGTGAAAGAGTTAAAGATGCCGGATGGGTATGCATCGAACATCGCTCGGTGTAGTGATGTGAAAAAAGGAACGATGTCTGGGATGAAGAGTCATGATTGTCACATTTTCATGCAAAATCTTCTCCCAATTGCATTCCGTTCTTTGCCCGACGAAGCCTGGAAACCTTTGACTGAGATAAATCAGTTCTTCAAAGATCTTTGTTGTCATTCTCTGAAGATGAGCAACTTGGATAGAATGGATCATAGCATTCCTATAATCCTATGCAAGCTAGAAAGGATATTTCCAATAAGTTTTTTTGATTCGATGGAACATCTTCCAATCCACTAGCCCAACGAAGCACGACTGGGTGGACCGGTACAATATTGGTGGATGTATCCATTTGAGAGGTATAACTATTAACAATATTAACAATATCTACTTACCTTTAATTAATTAGTATATGCAATTCATTTGATTGACAATATTGTTTGATGTGATATATTAACACAGAATGATGGGAACATCAAAGAGGGGTGTCAAACAAAAAGCCAGGGTTGAAGGATCAATTTGTTCCGACTACATTGGTCGTGAGATAACTTATTTTTGCTCGCATTACTTTCAAAATTGTGACTTGGCGGGAACATCTGCTCCTCGGAATGATCCTGGCCCATGTTATGATAACGCTCAATCGACTTTGTCCATTCTTAACATACATGGACGTCCAGGTGTCAAGGCTACAGTGGATTACTTGCATGGTCAAGTTTGGAGTTCTGTGCATGTACATATACTTATCAATTGCGTCGAAGTCAAGCCATATCTCGTGTAAGTATATACTTAACTCGTCTTCTTCCAATCCATTATGAATTCATTTACTTCTGTACTAACTTTAAATGTTCCATGTAGCATGTACTTACAATTATACGGACCTAGTGGAATGCATGAAGACTTTCCAATTTGGTTTAAGTCACATGTAAGTCTTATAACTAAAAACTACCAAATTTCAACAACTTTTTTAAAATGCACAATCTCAATAAATATATTTAATCTATATATAGGTTCATGGTGAGGAAAGTCACGTTGCTAGTGACTACTTAAAGGCATTGTCATGGCATCCGACAACATGGGGTTAATTGTTATAATGTCTACTTTGTAAACAAGTTTCATACTAAGGCTTGGAGCCAAGGAAGGAAAACAACAAACTGTGGTGTTATGGTCAAGGGTGTGACCGAAAACAGTGAGGACAACTATTATGGCGTTATAACACATATATACAAGGTGGAATATGCGTTATTGCCTAAACCAGTTGTTGTGTTCCATTGTGAGTGGTTTGATCCATCAACTCGAGGCACAAGAGTACATCCTCAATATAAGATAGTAGAAATCAAAATGAGTAGGCGTTATGGACATTATGATCCATTTATTCTTGCCCAAAATGCAAGACAAGTTTACTACATTAGTTATCCTTCCATGTGTAAGTCCTTGCGTGGTTGGAGCGTTGCAATTGCGACAAAGCCTAGGGGTTGTGTTGAGGTCAATAACATTGAGACTGAATCCGATGAACAACCTTATCAAGCTGATGCAACTGTACTTCCACACTTGGAGGTTGAGAGAATTCGTTGCTTGGTAGATGAAACGGTTGATAATTATCAACAAATTGTCAATCCTCTTTCGGAACCATTATGTGAACATGAATTCGTTGGAGAAGAAGTTGAGAATAACAACGACAATCAAGAGGAACAAGAAGATGAAGAAGATAGTGAAGATGACGATGGTGAAGATTGGGATGGGTTTTATGATAACGAATAGGTTAGGAGTACTGTACTCATAATTGAATATTTGTTTGTAATAACTTTAATAAACCTTATTAATTAGTTGTTTGATAAAATTGCATTTCATAGATGTCTTCACACGGATCTACTCGAGGAGGAGGGAAGTTGCCTCCCACTAGGGGTCGCGGCAGGGGTACTAGGGGTGCTATTCAGCCAGGCGAGCTGGCTCGACAGTCCGACCGCCGACGCCAACAGCATGAGGCTGAGTTACAGCATGTCCAGCTCCAGCATCATCGACACCAGCTCCAGTAGCATCGGCACCATCATCACAGGGGTTTGTTATGATCCCTACACCACATTATGACCCACAGCGGCATGCGGAGGTCCACCCGAGCCATAGGGAGGTAGGTCATTTGGACGTACATGACCATCAGGATCAGGACTCTGCTCATCAGGATCAGGAGCCTGCTCTAGACGTTGAGGGAGGTCTTGAGAACCTCGACTATGAGCAGGAGATAGAGGATGCTGACCGAGACGATACTCCCTCCACTGCGGCTGCTCAACGACGTAGACGTGGACGATCGACTGCTGTTGACCGTCCCGTTGAGCGTGATGAGCAGGGGTGGGTTATTATTCACGTTGGTGAGAGATCAGGGTATGTATTTTTACCTATTCTTTAAATTAAGTTTACTATAAACTCATATTTGTAAATTGATTATTGTTTTTGTTTCAGATGGCTTCCGGCACAGCCATCTATTACAGCTCTTCGTGATGTAATTAGGAAGAACTTCACCGAGCCATGGCACTCTTGGGGGATGATCTTGTTGGCTGTAAAGGATCACTAGTTTGACATTTGGGGGGTAAGTATATAATTTAAATTTTTAACTAACACTTTTTAAACCTTTATTTTATTCTGTATGCATTAATATTTTTTTCCATGTTGTGCAGAGGAGTATCGCTTATAGTCCCAACCAGGCAGCCCGTGTCAGACATATCTGGAACCATTATGGGAGCAAGCACCTTTCAAATATGCTTCAGAAGGCTCGAGAGAAGAATATGAGAGAGGTCTGGATTGGAGAGGGGGTGTGGGAGAGCCTGCAGGCATATTGGCGTAGTCTTGAGTTCCTGTCTCAATCGGGACGGAACAAGACGAACCGCCATTCTGCTAGGGGCGGAGCGATCCACACCTCAGGCAGGACCTCTTTTCTTACAGGTTGCTGATGACTTGGTACGTATTTTTATAGTGCTCACTAACAAATACTTTAGATAATTGAATATTTATTAAATTTGTTTCTGAATTTTGTATTAGGCGCGTGAGACAGGCCGACCCGTTGCTGTGGATGAGCTCTTTCTCGAGACACACACGAGGGCGGATGGGACGTGGGTGGAGCCTAGAGCGGAGCAGACCTACGTAAGCATATCAAAATGTTTTATATCAATTTCTATTAGTTTGTTATCAGTTTGCTTATGAAATTACTTGATTTTTTGTTTACAGTCTCGATATCAAGAGCGGATATGCGACATCGAGTCCCAGCCTGACGAGGCATCGCCCAATGGGACTCGCGTGGCCGACAATGCAACGAAGAACTCCGCTTGGGTTGACAGTGCTGGGGACAAGGCGCGGGGTCGTGTTTATGGATGTGGGGCACTGGCCGACCAGGTTAGGAGCAGAGCCACCTCCTTCTACACTCAGGAGTCGATGTGTGGACCGTCTACCTCCTCCTCCAGTGCAGATACGCAGAGGCTCCATCAGCAGATGGAGGAATTGCGTCAGCATCAGGAGGCGGTGATCGAGGAGATGCGGCGACAGCATCGGCAGGAGATGGAGGAGCTACGTCAGAAGAACCAGGATGATATGGCACTGGTGTTGGATCGACTGTCGGCAATAGAGTCTCAGAGGCCTCCTGCATCTAGCTCTCTCCCAGTCGATCAGGACTACGATGAGGAGGAGGACGAGGATTAGGATTACTTTTTTATTTTTATGTCTTTGACTTTATGTTTTATTTGGATTTTTTATTTATTTATTATGATGACTTTGTTTACATTTATTTATATTGCTATTTATATATTCTATTTTATATTAAGATTTGTTATACCTTTTATTTTTCATTCTATATATTATTTTAATAGTATCAATATATAGTATAAACAAAAAACAAAACCTCAAAATTTAACATTAGCGTCGGCCATGACCAACGCTACACAGTCACGAAATAGCGTCGCCAAAACAGCTGCCACTAACTAGCGTGGGCTTCAGCCGACGCTAAATAGCGTGGGCCATAGCCGCCGCTACATAGTGTCGGCCTAAGCCGCCTCTACTTAGCGTCGGCCTAAGCCGCCGCTAATTAGCGTCGGCTCCACAAAGGGATCTCAGTTTTTTTTTGCGTGGGAGTAGCGGCAGCCTGGCCGCTGCTAATTAGCGTCGGCCTTTTTCTGGCCGCCGCTAACTGTTAACGTCGAGTTGTTTAGCGTCGGTCACGCGACCGACGCTAAGGCCGACGCTACTGTGGTTTAGCAACGGCTTTTTTAGGCTTAGAGATGGCTTTTGGCCGATGCTAATGGGCAATTTTCTTGTAGTGTCTGGAGTCTGTACTCTACAATATAACATAGTTTTAACATAAATAAAGTAGTCGACTGGTCATAATAGGAGGAAGCAGTGTTGGCGGCGAGGAGGTCAAGGCGGCAACTACTGATAGAGTTCTGAATCTTATTATGTTTGTTTTGAAAAGAAAGAAATTAGTAAGGAGAAGTTGATTAATTGAGAACTGGGTCTGGAATCTGGGCTGAAGTCTAAAGGGAGTCAAACGACATAGAAAATTAGTCATTTTGAAATTTAGTTTGGATAGTTTAGGATGAGTTGGATTCACTAAAAAATACCTAAACCAACCAAATAATCAAACCCAACTTAAAAAATCGGTTTAGTTGGGTTTAGGTTGCTCAGATTTGCACCCGTAAAAGCAAAGAGACCCTGTGCAAGAAATAGAGGAAATAGCGATTTTATTTCTCACAAACAAATAAATCAATGGAATAACAACACTATTGTAATGGAGAAAGCAAAAACAAATGAGTAAATCACTACGAGAATTAACCATATTATTGGATAAAGAATTTTAAGAGGGTAATTCATTTTGTGGTAGGATTTTAAATGCTTTGGTGAAAAATATACTCTTTGAATAATGATTATATTGAGTTAGATGGTAAGTATTCATAATTTCACATAAATATATAGAAGGTATTTCTAGAATTTCAAATCCTTTTGAATTTTGAAATTGCTCTATCCAAATATAGGGAAGAGATTTTAGATATCCCTACTTTCTATCCATAAATTTTTCATTCTTTAAATTAGACACGAAGTTTATGGAAAGTTGGGTATTTTAGGGTATGTTTGACAATATTAGTGGATAAGTTAACTGAAAGATAAAAAGATAAATAAAAAATAAAAAGTTCAAAGTGGAAATCTAAAAGATGATAACTTACCTGATAAAATTGAAAGTGTTAGATAAAACTAATTGTTAAGGTAGCTGATAAATATAAAATGACAAAAAAAAAAAAAGTAGAAAATATAGAGAACGTTAATTAATTAATAAGCTAAGGATAATAGTGGAAAAAATAAAAACGTGGAGTTGAAATCCTTAAGTAGTGTTTGAAAAAATACAAAAGAAAAAAAATAGTAACTGCCAAAATTATCTACTTCTTTGCATATTTACCAAACATGACTACAAGCATTTTAACTAGTGAAAATATTTTTAAGCTAGATAAAATGGCTTATCAAACACACTCTTAATTTTTTTTCAATTAATTTAGTCCTGCACCAAGGTATCCCTCAAACGACAGTCGGAAACTAATCTTTTTCGTGACAAAGAGATTATCGAAGTGGGTACAACCACTCGCAATAAAGTCTTTTCTATGTGCATGGCCAAAATTCGCTCTGTCAACATGTTTAAAAGACCCAATTATTTACCATTTGTGTTGAGCTTTAATTTATTGGTTTTTCAATTAATTTTTGGGTCTTGCTAATTAATATCTCCTAAACACACTAGTTAAGATGTAACAACTAAAGTGTTGACTTACTCTAAAAAGTATATATTGAATAATTAACAAACTTCTATGATTATAAATAATTTAATTTTCCATAAAAACTTTTTACTTTTGAATCCCCAAGGACACTTGTTAGCAATTTTTTTTATTTTTTAGGATACATGTTAGTATTTTTCTTTATTTTTTAGGACTCATTTAATTTTAATTACAATTAAATGATTTTGAACGTGTATAGAGAAGTAGTTTTTTAAATAATTACGATAAAAATAAAAAATTATTTATGTTTAATTATTATAATAATAATACTTTTTACATTACTATAGTAGATTATTTTAAAAACAAATTAATATTGTTTTTGTAAATAAGAAGAAATTAAATTTGATTAATTTTAAAAACACAAACAAACCTTCTAAAATCCCCCCTTGAGTTATTTTTCTAATAAAATAATTGTTTATTTTATTAAAATTGGGCTATTTAAACAGGCTGACAAGTTCAGATCATGATCTCGCGCATAGAAAAAAATTTATTGGGAGAGGCCGTACCAATTTCTATGATCTTTCTATTTCAAAATAGATTAATCTTCGTCTATTAATTGAGAAGATCCCCAGTAAAAAAATAAAGAATAATTCTAAATCCTCTTAATCCAAGTTCCTAAAAATTCTCCTACTTACTCATTAAAGAATGTTTTCAATATTTTTTATATTTTTAAGATTAAAGTGTATCTAATTTCATATTTTATATAATATTAAAATGATAAGTAAAAGAATTATTAAAAAGATATAACATTACTCAAAAGTAAAGCGATTAATTTTGAACCTACCTTAAATCCCCTCTACCGTCCTCTCATTTATTATAAACAGAGCACACAGAGAGAGAGAGGCACTACTGTAAGGCCGTGTTTGCTTAGCGTCACCATTAATAAATGATTGCACGGTTTCTATTGACCCTCCCTTTGGAATGTTCTCCCTTTTCTATTACTTTCTTTCTTTGATGATTTCTTGCAATTCCTTCTTTACTGCGAGCCCAGCGCAGTTTTCCATGCTTATCTTCACATGCACTTGTTTGCCAAAACCCTAGCTACCTAGTTCCCTTCCCCACTTTTCATTTTTTGTCCATATTTGGATTCTCACTCTCCTTGTGATGATCATTCATGTGTTTTCATTTTTTCTTCTTTTACCATTTCCACCTTTACCCTCAAATTGGTAAATTTTTATTTTCAATATCTTATTACATTCTCACACTCTTTCCTAAAGGTCACATATATGAATTAGGCTTTTTATGGCTTCCGGCCCGGATGGATTCCGGCCTATCTTTTTCTGGCTAGAGGAGGTTATACGAGTTTAGGTTTCTAAGATTGCGGGTTGCTCGCAAAACTTCTCGTCAGCGTGATCTTAGACTTAATTAAAAATGTAATCCATTTATAATTAATGTGGGCATAATAGATTAGTTCGTATAAATCACAAGCAATATTAAAAATGTAATTGATTCAATTTAAAATTATATTTTCTCTTAATTTTTAGTGTATTAATTACTTTTGTGTAAAAATTTGTAATTTTGAATAATTAAAATAGTATCTTTATATTAAAAGATAATTTTCAAAGAAATAAAAAGATTTTTGACTTTTCAAAATTTTTCTAGTAAAAATATTTTATGTGGGTCGGCCCGCACGTTAATCTGTTTAACTTGTAGGCACATGTGGGCCTATAGGATATCGACACATTTAAAATCAGGTCGACACATGTTTCCCTATTTAGCCTGCAGGCATATACAAACCAGTGCGATATGGCTGACCCACGTACCCACATCTACTTCTACCAGTATTCGCATATTGTAGGTGATGCATTGTTGAGAATGGTCAAGTTTGCATTTGAGACGGGTTTTATAAATAGGGACAATGCGCGGACTCTAGTGGTTTTGATTCCGAAATTTGATGTACCTACCAATTTCAAACACTTAAAAGCAACTTGTCTTTGCAATGTGATTAACAAGATTCTTATTTCTTACAAAATTTTAGGTTTCTAGAATCTATTCCTACCTAATTAGCTCAACTTATTAGTCTAATGTAATGCAACATAAAACCTAATAAAGGCACTACAGATACTGAAAGTGAATTTAGAGAAGTCGAAAGCTTGATATTGAATGTTGTTCCTAGGAGGAAGACTGAAGTCATTTCCTCGATGTAAGATAGGATATTGAGTGATCTACCTAAGAGGGGGTGAATTAGGTAGAGTTCGGATCTTTTCGAGTTTATGCGCGGAAGCTTGTTGAGATTGTAAATCCTCTAACCAATGTGAGTTATGGATACATTTAAACCGACCAATGAGAGTGCAAGATATTAACATTCAAGAGAAGTTGTGCATGTTTTATAAAGATTGCCTAGCCGTTGCTAAGTTCAATTCACAAGATCACAATAGGCAAATGTGAGTATGGTAAGTGTGTGTTAAGAAAATATGATAGAAAGTAACAAAGGAGACAAAACACAAGCGATTTATACTGGTTCGGCGTTCTAACACACCTACATCCAATCTCAAACCTAGCCAATCACTAGTTTGGATTTTTCACTAATCACACAATGTCAATTACAATAGTGTTTGAGATACAAGATTCACCAACACCTAGATAACCTCTACCTAAACAACTATCTCACCAAGAGAACACTTTCTCAATGGATTTGACAAATCACACAAAGCCCTTTAGGATTTTTCAAAGCCACCTAAGCTCCCCTTAGGATTTACGCCACCACCAAAGACTCACTTATTTGGATTTTCACCAAGAGAATCCCTCTCTTGGATTTTCACCTAAACATACCGCTTTTGTGATTTTCACAATCCACTAGAAGTTGCACTCCTAGCACAAGCACACAATGCCTAAGCCACAACCTAGGACTTTCACACAAGCAACTTAAAGGCACCCCTTAAGATTTACACCACAAGCACCTAAGAATCCTCTTAGGATTTCAATCAAACACCTTGTATGCACAACACAAGGAAACCCCTTTGGGAAAGCCTATTGCCCCCAAATTCCTTAGACTCACTAAGGAGAACAAGATTTATGGGTTAGAGGTGCCAAGAACTTGACCCACTTGTACACTCACCAAAACCAAGATTACAAATCAACTTACAATGTCACAAAATTGCAAATTGAATAAAAAACAGAGAAATGGAAAGAGTTCACCTAGAAACCATCAATTGACCCATATGAAGGTTTTTCCTTAATCAATCATGAAGAGTTTCTGAGCTAGATCAATTGAATGTGAAACCCCAATGATTATCTTGAAGATTGAAGTAAGAATGAATGAAATCTTGATGCAAAAACTTCAATCAATTTGCAAAAACTTCAATCAATCTCCAAATTGATGAACCCACATGAAACTTTGATTCTCAAACCCTAGAAGAGCCCTTAGAGAGGTTTTGGATCACTCAAATTCGTGTAATTTCAAAAATGATTCATTATCTTAAGTTTCAAAAACCAAAACCATTTTAAATAGGATTTTCAGAGGTAGTGCATCAATTTATACAGCCCCTGCATCGATGTACGTGGCTATTTTTCCTCCCCTGGGTGCAGAACTTTATTTCAAGCCAATTTTGGCCGGTGTGCATCGATGCACACTCCCCCTGCATCGATGTGCACACTCAAATTTTGTCTTATGCACACAATTTTCCAAAACAGAGAATTTTGAACTATGTACATGCATGTCCTGTACTTATACATGTAGGCTTCTTAAAAACCCTTTAAAACTTCAAAAACACTTTGAACTTCACATGTTTTAAGGTAAAAGCAACAATGATACTCATTTTGAAAGATTTTTAAAACACTTTTGAAACCCATTTGTTCAAAGAAATGAAAAACTCTTTGTCTAGATGCAATGTATATGCGTTTGTCAAAAACCTTTGATGTAATGCATGCATGAAATATGGAGTTTTACTTGGGGCCATTCAACATGAGTCTAGTTAGCTTATCTTCATCATGATTAATCAAGCATATAGCAAACATATAAACTAACTCATGATATCTCTCCTTACCAAAAAACTAAAACACACAAACACATATCCTAGATTTATCTAGCAAACAATACATAGAATATGGTCTTCATTTGTTGGCTTTGTCTTCTCTTCAAGTGAAGCTTTTCCTTGTTCCTTCTTTGCTTGCTAGGTTCTTTAGTCTTCATCAAAACACATGGCTTCAACCTTTTGGGTCAATACTCGGTAGTGACATTTTCCTTTCAATAACTTGTGGCATTATATTTGCTTTCCTCTTATTCAAGGAAGGCTCACGAGGAGTGCCCATTATTGATAAGATGAAGAGAAGACTCACATTCTTGAAGAGAAAGTTTCTAAATAAGGCTGGGAGATTGTGTTTGGCTAAATCGGTTCACTTTGCCATTGCTGCATGTCTACAACATGGTTCCCTCAAATGGTTTGCAATGATCCATATAGCATGTTGAGAAACTTCTTTGGGGAAGGGGGCATGCTTAGGGTAAAAGCTGGCAATATGGCGATCTAGTAGGCAATGCCCCGACCACTTGTCTGATGAACTTGGCTTGAGAGAACCTATGAACTGAAACATTTGCTTGCTGGCTAAACTTGTTAATTTGGAGATTTTTAGACAACAGTTTATCTCTCATTGGGTTTAGGTCCTCAAACATACATATCTCCAAGATGAATGTATATATTTAATGCTCTCCTTATAAGACCTTATTTTTGGCTTCGAATCTGTAAAGTGGCAAAGATACTATTAGATGGATTCATTTTTGGATTTGGAAATAGTAATGTTTCTTTATTCTACCATACTTGGAGCTCACATGGTCCCTTATGTAATGTTGTTACTTTTGTGCATGTTTCATATCCTAGTTTATGTGTGAAGGATATTTGAAAAGATGGTGTTTGGGAATGGAACCTAGTTTCTTCTTAGGCCCCTTAGTGTATCAATACTTCTACTAGTCAATACATAATCACTCAATTTGGCAAGCGCGTTAGTGCACGAGCTTGGAACTTTTCTATGTTGGGAGAGTATTATGCTAAAGATGCTTATAAATAGTATATTTCCCGTGGTAATAATACTGTGACTAGCACAATTTGGAGAAGAACTAAGAAATTATGGTGCTTTCAAAGATTAAAATGTTCCTAAGTCTACTTTTAGGCATTGCTTTGCCTACTAATACTCTTCGACATACTTTAGGTCTTGTTGTGAATGTAGACTGGTAACGTTGTCATAGAGCGATTAAAGACTACATTGTCTTTGAGATTGTAAGTCTTCAAGCTCGTTATGGAATACTCTTGGTCTATCTTATTTTCCCAGGTTCGAATATAATGACACCCAGGAATGGGTAATATCTAATCTTGATGCACCTTATTGTGATCTGTATCTTTCAATCCCTTGGAAGATTTGGAGATGGAGAAATAATTAGTTCTTGGGTGAAAATTCTTGTGTCCTTTATATATTCTTATGGACTTTAGCTATTCCAATCGTCTTCTTGTCTGTTTGTCTTGCAACAAGCAACATGTTTTGTTAAAAATATCGAGATTCAAACTACAAATTATTTTGTGAACTGAAAGTATGTTGAAATGGAAATGTGGCATAAACTAAACATTGTCAAGAATCAAATAATTAGACAATTTTACGGTTCCACAAACTTAGCCAGAGATGTGTCACCATTAGGGAGATTCATACATATAGGTTTAATGGAAGAATATGATGAAAAGTGGGTTATGTTATTGCTTATATGATCGGTGGCTCCGCTATCTATAATCCAATAACTGTGAGATGGCAAACACCTTGTGCAATGTCAGTATGGTGAGATATGTGTGCAAGCTGATTAACAAAGTGATTGTTGGAAGAAAGTTTGGCCTTACGCAGCATGTCAAGAAGCATAAAATAATCAACAGCAGATAGATTCAAAGCATTAACAGATGCATTACCAAATGACCCAGTGTTATCATAAGAGACACAAGAGTTCACATTATGTGAGGGCTGCTTGTTTTTGCATTTGAAGTTGGATGGAAAACCATGCTTAAAATAACATGATTCCAATAGTATGATTTTTCTTACCATAGAAGCTACAAAGTTTACCAATAGTTGTAGTATTACCTCCACTAGGGTTAGGGTTAGGGTTGGGATTGTTACCATATTTTCCTTTGCCTTTGGGTTAGTTACCATGTTTCCAAGATGCAGCAACATTGGATTGGGTTTGAGAAATGACAAAGGCTTTAGAATCAGGAGATGGCCATTGGCGTTCTTGCTTCTGTTCCATGACAAAATCAAGACTGGTGGAAGTGAGTGAACGGCTTGAAGGAGGTCAAAATGGTGGAAGTAATCTCCTTTGGAGATGCGAGTGGGAAGATCGCGCCAAACATCTACCGCGGTATCCAAATACGCGATGCTTTATCCAATCTGGGGAGAAACAAACTTTATGATCCATTGGATGACCATGGTGTTGCATTTCCACCATGGAACATTGAGAGTATCATCGATCTTTGGCGCCTATTTATCTTTGCAAATGAGGTCGCAGGCCATGTTCCAAGACCAGACGTAATAGTTGGAAGCCCCTTCAAGAACTGGGGTGAAAGCCACCGTGCTCGGATTATCAATAAGATGAAGGTAGAAGGGGTTGGAAGAGTTGTTAACGTCCTCGAAGAGGGGTTTATCGATGTTGTTATCAAAGGAAGCCATGGGAACGACGATGATCACTAGAAGTGAACAAAGCAAGAACGTGGTGCTAGGTCTGAGAGGAGACGAGAGTGGGTGATGAGAGAAACCCTAGCAGCGCTAGGTTTAGAAAACAGGGGAAAGGTTTCATGGAGAGAGAAAGAGAAATGGATCTTGTGGCGGTAATACCATAATTAGGGGTGGCAAAACTGGCTTGGCCCGCCGGACTAGCCCGCTTTAAATTGGCGGATCGAGTTGTATATTTGAGCCCGCTAACCTCACTTGGCCCCCCGCCTAGCCTGCCAACCCGCGCGAGCCAAGGCAGGCCAGGGCAAGCTAGCCCGCCGACCCGTTTTCTTTATTTTTCTTATAAAAGTACATATTTTTTATTTATGCATAGAGAGATTAAAAATTCCAACAAAAAAATACAATTAAAAATTATACTTTTTTTTATGAAAAAATATTTTTTTAATGAAAACATATATTTTTTTTAATAAAACACTTTTTTTTCTTAGGAAATCTCTTTTTTTTATCAAAAAATGTTTTTTTAATTTTTGGCGGGCTAAACGGGCTGACCCGCGACCCGCCTAGCCAATCTAAAAACGGGCTGGGCTAGAAAAGTGAGTCAGTATAGCCATGACGGGCTAAACGAGCCGGGCTGGCCCGTTTTGCCACCCCTAACCATAATGGGAATTGAAAACAAAGAGAGAGAAAAAAAAAACTGTGTATAATTCTCATTGTGTTGAAAATGTTGAATGTCAAGCATAACAAAGAGAAACGGGGAATATATACAAGAAGAGAGTAACATAAATGGGCACAGAATACAATTTTTTATTAACTTAAATGATACTAGAATTAATTTTTTATTAACTTATGTATTCATTTTGATATTTTAATTTGTAGACACAATATTAGGATACATTGCGAGATAATGAGTCCCAAGTCGATGAGGCTTCTCAAAGTGGCACATGGCAGGTTGATGGGGTCACAAGATTGGGAGTTTGGGAAGACTCTGTTGGGGGCAAGTCATGGGGCCGTGTTTATGCCACTATAGACTTAGTTTCCTAATTTAAGCATGGGGCATTTTCTTTCTTCACTCAAGAGTCGCATGTAGGTCTTTTCACCTTGTCTACTAGTGCTGAGTTACAAAGGCTATAAGAGGAGATTGATTAGTTTCCTGAGACTCAGCGTTAGGAGCATGAGGCCTCTCAGAAGGAGATAGAGGATGTGCGTCGTGCAACTAAGAAGGAAATCGAGCAGTACCGCGTTGAGTCAGAAAGAAGAGTTGTTGTCGTAGAGGAGACAACACGATCAATCTAAAAGTCTTTTGAGTGTGTGATTGCTCAACTTGCTGCTGTGCACTCTCGAAGGGGTGCTTTGAGTTCTAGGCTATATCATTCACACTATGACAATGCTCACGACGGATTGCTCAGCTTAGTTGACACTAACTTAACTCGGAATGTAGCGTTGGTCGATGCCACCGCTAGTAGTGTTAGCTTTTCCAACAATGACAAGGAGGTCTTTGTGTTGAAGTAGGCTCGGCTTTGCTGATGCTAATTAGGGTCGACCTCACTTGGCCATCGCGAAAAGTTAGCTTCGAGCAATTAAGTGCTGGCCTCTAACGCTACAACCAACGTTAATTTCGACGTAGCTTCGGATTTTCCCTCTTAGCAGCGGATATTGGCTAACACTTTGGACCATTTTTTTAGTGTAGGATCTCATCATTTTCCATCATGTCGTCAATCAAATCCTCATCACTTTCACTCAGTTTTTGAGTACACTCTCGAATTGGTCCCTGAGATTTTAGGCGTCATACATATTAGTCCATGAGATTATGAAAACCGCAAATTATCCCTTGACTTTGCAGAACAACATGCATTTTAGTCCTTTAACCTATTAAATGACATTAAAAAAATAAGTAGAAAAAGATTTAAATGAATGATTTTTTGCAAAGTCGGGGACTAATTTAAGGTTTTTATAATATCAAGGATTAATCTACATGACGCCTATAATCTCAGGGACCAATTTTAGCATTTTTATTGACAGCATCTTGTAGTCCAAGCTTGTAGATCTAAGATGGCTATGAGTTTGAGCTCAAGAGCAAATCATGTCCAACACATTCAAACCGTTTTGTTTAAGTTTGATGTTAAAAATAATTTCACTATATGTAAACGATTGATGGATTTGTCTAAAAAAACTAGTGGCTATGGCGACATCATATTAGAGAAAGGCTTCGATGAACCAAAGAACTTAAATGAAACAAAGGTTGATAAGCACAAGTAAATAAAAATCGTCAACTTCAATTTGCAGAGTTGTCTGATCTTGAGAAAATTTTCTAAGCTAAAACAACAAAAGAAGCTTGAGAAAATTTGCTCAAAACCTATGAAGGTGTTGATCTAGTAAAATGAACAAGATTGCAAGGCTTAAAAAGGCAGTTCGAGCTGATGGAACAAGGCAAGGATGAAAAGTATTTGTGATTATTTTTCACGAACATAGAAGCTAGTCAATGATATAAAGAGCAATGGTGATGTGATGATATAATAGAAAAAGAAGTCGTTGAGTAAATTATGTGCATTCACACTCACAACTCGATTTGATTACGTGGTGGCAGCTATTGAAATTGCAAAAGATCTTAGCTCAATGACATTGAATGATTTGCAGGTGTCATTGCAGTCATGTGAAATGCACATGGATGAAAAATTAAGCATGAATATTGAGCAAGCATTAAAAGCTCAAAAAACTGAGGTACGAGGGACCTGTTCAAATAAGGCCGAATTATAATCAAAGGGGTCTAGAGGAAGAAAGAAGAACTTTCAAAATAATTCAAGGCAAGATAAAAAAGGTAATAGCAAATTTGAAAGTATTTCCAATATTCAATATCATAAATGCAACAAGAACGGTCATTTTCAATAAAAACTGGGAAAAAAGAGTTATTTTCTGACATAGTTGAAAGCTTCAAAACTATAGTTAAGCTTGATGATAACTCAAAACTTACAGTTTTAAAAAAAGGGAGGATTGCCATTAGATTTAATGATGGGTCTTTGAAGTTTGAACTATATCTCTGGTGTATTTTATGCACTTGATATATGTCAAAATCTCTTGAGTGTAGGACAACTGGCTGAGAAAGGTTACAACTTGCGGTTTAACAAGAAAGGTTGCACTATAAATGATATGGAGGTGGGTTTGATAGCAAAGAAAAACATGTCAAGCAACATACTATTTCCAATGAATATCCACTATAATGATTTGTTATTTTGCAAAGTTGTGACTATTAATGATAATTGGCTTTGGCATTTACGATTTAAACATTTCAACATTCAAAGTATCAAGTTCCTAACAAATAAAAAATGGGTTATGCGCTTATTGGTCGTTAAAATTCCTGATAATTTGTGTGAAACTTGTGTAATGGGTAAAAAGCATCGAGATCGTTTTCCTAAAAGATGTGCATGGAGAGCCATACAAAACCGTTTGAGTTGGTATACTTAAATTTATTCTATATATGGATATGCATTCTAATGGAGATGAAAATTATTTATTACTTTTATTGCTGACCTTAGTAGAAAGACTTGGGTTTATTTTCTAAAAAATAAATCTGAAGCTTGTGATATATTGAAGTTAGCTACTCTTCTACAAGGAAAGAAGCCTACTAATGTTAAATGGGTGTACAAGACAAATTTCAAGCCAAATGGAGAGGTAGAACGTTTGGTAGCAAATGGGTACAAACAGAGACCTGGAATTGATTACTTCGAAGTATTTGCTCTTGTTGTGTAGTCACTTTAGCGTAAATGTTAATGTGCAACTCGTTTTAATATAAGGTAAATGTTTTATTGATCCACAGATTGCATTTGGTTTTCAACAATTCTTAATTAATAATCAATTATAGAGTTATGAAATGTGTTTGTTGTTTGAAATATTGAACAATTAAATAAAACGAATATAACAACAAGGACTAAATTCAAGTGAAAAGACTTGTGATTGAATTTTATCAACTGCCCTGTAACTTCTCTTTACTTCAGAGATATATATTATTACTAATACATTATCTTATGCAATTCAAAACCAATGTAGCACTTGAGTGCCAAAGTCTACAAGATAGAACTAGTTGGATACAGAGATAGTGATTGGGCTAGTGGCACGAAAAAGCACTTCAGGTTATACTTTTTATCTTGATTCAAGGATATTCTCTTGTCATCCAAGAAACAACAAGTAGTTGCACTCTCAACAGTTGAGGCATAATATATAGCCGCAACAAATTGTGCCACTCAAGCAATTTGATTGTGAAGAATATTAGGCGAGCTATAACAACAAGGTAATCCTACAAAGATATTTTGTGACTATAAGTCGACAATTGCTTTGACAAAGAATCCAATGCTTCATGGTTGTACCAAACATATTGATATAAAACATCACTACATTCGAGACTTAGTAAGAGATAAATAAATTGTGATTGATTACCATACATCAGAAGACCAAATTATAGATATCTTTATAAATCCACTTAAAGTTAAATTGTTCTTGAAGTTGAAAAATATGCTTGATATGACAAAGCTAAGTTTAAGGGAGGATGTTAAGGTGATACTTGGTCAACTAATATTGGGGTGGAATGTTATTATTCTAAAATAGCTATTATTAAAAATCTATACAATAGTTGTTATATGCTAAATTTTGATGATAAAAATAGTCTTATTTTTACAATATAAATAAGTAGTTTCTCTTCCTTATAACAACAACAAATTGTAAGAGAAACAAATAAAAAAGAAAATGCCTCCTACCGGTCTGAATTTATATAAAAAAAATTTTAATATAATTAAGGCAATTTTATAATTTTTATTGCCATAAAATAAAGTGATAAATAATATCCATTTTAGTTTTATGCATGAGACAATTAAAACGGCAAAGGTGGAGGAGGGTAGGAAAAAAAAAAGGGGGAGGGGGTTACTATCACCGACCATACAAAAGTTTCTTTTTTTCTTTTTCTTTTTCTTTTTTTCTTAGTAGAATATGTTACATGATCAAGATCACATTTTCCTCATTCACATCTTCCTTCAAATTTCAACTTAATTTCCTCATTCACATCTTCTCAAATGTGCTGATGAATATTCTTCTATGTTGTTAATGATGAAAAGAATTTATTATTTTTATCAACAATTATACTAGATTTTATCATGCTTAAGTACATGTCTTAAGTCTCTGCCACAAAAAAGTCCGATACATCGAAGCGGAGTTAGCCCAAAATTTTAAGGGGGTCAAACATAAATAACTAAATAGATCAAAATTTTAGGGGAGGACAATTACTTAGAATGTTATTAATTTTTACTTATATTTTAAGAAATTATATATGCATGTTAACAATTTTTTCTCGCAATAGTGGTCGAGACCCCCTCATTGTGTCAACGTAGCTCCGCCCCTGATCCTACATCATGTAGTTAAGAGTCTAGCTTTATTTAAGAGAGCTCTTAAAAAATAAGTAATTATCTTTACTCAAAAAGTCTTTTGAAACAAAATCTTGGGTATCGCTATTTAACATGTTTATATCTTTTAGAGTAATTTACCGAAATGGTTTTTAGCGTTGTAGCGACAAGACATTTTAGACTTTGACTTTGTTGAATATTTGAATTAGTGCACGATTTTGTACTCAGTAGATTACTTTAGTCTGTTTAGTGATCTTGACAAAGTATTTATGTGACATGTTGTTAAGTTACGATGTGGTATGCTATTTGACACATAGAAGTTCACGTAAAAGACCAAACGACGTTGTTTTGCTTAATTTCCAAAGTTAATGCAGCGTTTTTGACCTAAAATTGGGTTCTGTTATAATTAATATAAAGGACTAATTAAGTGACTTATATTTTGAGATTAAATAAAACGATATTGTTTGGTCGCTTACTTACATGAACTCTTGTGTGTCAAATAATGTATTACGTAAACACTTAACGTCTCATATAAGTACTCCATGAGGGTCACTTAATGTTAGAGATTAAAGTGACCTACAGAATACAAAATTAAAGATTAATTCAAGCAGTTCTACAAAATTAAAGACTAAAACCCAATATAACTACAAAATTGAAAACCATTTTCATAAATTGCTCTATTTTTTATATTATCTCAAACTGACTAGGATATAAGTGATGTAAACTAACGTTTTCCATAACCACATCCAAATATTGAATGAGAAACCCTATTCACTAATATTCTATTCTATTCATAGAAAAATTGACGTGTCAATTGGAGCTTTAAAAAGGGCAAAGAAGAAGGAAAAAGTTTCTTCTCATATTAATCCAACGTTTGACGTTCCATGTGAATCATCATAAAAATAATAATTATTTATTTTTCTTTTAGATAATTTACATATTTTTGACGTAGCAAGTATAAGATTTTCCTTATGAAGCCATAATTCTTTGTAAGTTACATTTTTTATTTTCACAAATAAGTAAAGTCTTGGTGGAGACGTACTGCTCTTCAGTTTCAAAGAAAAATATTACATTGTTATCCTTCTTGCTTGATATATATATATATATATATATATATATATATATATATATATATATATATATATATATATATATATTTCTCAATTTTCTGATTGAATAAATGTAAACAGTGAAATTTCCATCTTATTATACATTATTAATACTTTAATTAAGATGTTTTTAATTTTGAAATATTTTTTTGTCATGATTTTTGTACTCTGTACTCAATGTACTTATTTGTTACGTACGTGGAAAAAAATTGTTACATTAGTTATTTTTCTTGTTACAGTGTACATTGGTTACCTACGTTGAAACAAATGGTTACATTAGTTATTTTTTTGGTTACAGTGTCTTTTCAGATTTAGTGGTTACATATGTAGAAATATGTGGTTACAACGTAAAAATAAAAATTGAACAAAACTTCTACGTGTGTAACCAGATATTTTAACATATGTAACCATCAATATAAAGTGAGTACAAAAAATGTGAGTACGAAAATCTTTTTTCGTTTTTTATATAACCACTAGTTTCTTACCTTCAAAATAAGACTAATCAGTTCGAGCTGCGTAACTGACGTTTTTCCCTGAAAAATTTTGAAATACATAGAATACGATTTTAATTTTTTTGGCAGAATAACACTTTTGATCCATTAACTCTTTGTGCCAATTCAGTTTGGTCCCTTAACTTTTATTTTAGATTTAATTTGGTCTCTTCAGAAATGATTTTTTGATCCGTTAACATCCTTGACAGATGTAACGTAGGACCAAATTGAAATCAAAATAAAAGTTAAGGGACTAAAACGAATAATAAAAAAAGTTATTAAGGGACCAAAATAAATTAGCTGGGACCAAAAATGACATTTTATCAATTTTTTTTTCAAAAAAAAAAACTCAACCGAACAACTTTTGACCGCATTTAATTTACAACACTATGAAACGAGGTAGAATGGAATATTATTTGGATTTTTTTTTGGTAATATATGATAAAAATTAAACTTTATTCCGAAAATGCTCATATAATAATATATTAGTAGTAAACTAGTAATACATTCACTTATATTAAAAATATAACTACTTTTATTAAATAAAAAGTAAAAAGGAACGTTCAATCATCTTTTTTTACAATTAATTGATACAAAAAATTAATATTATATTTTCATAAATAAAATACATAAATTATTTTCATTTCTCATGAAAAAGGATCGAATGTAGTAATAAACAGCTATAAAAGTTTTATAATAATATACATACATATATATATATATATATATATATATATATATATATAAGGCCAAAAGTACGAGTGCCAGGATTCCATTAGTGTGAAAGAGGTAAACAGTTATGGCAGAATTTTATTCAAGTAGCAATTCAACTTAATAGTAATTACTATTAGGATCATGCATTGACCTTTCTAATTATCTTAATTAATTAATTAATTAATTAATTAACCGATTGCAACTTGCAACTGGTCTATGAATTTTTATTTTATCTAGAAAATAATTAAATTAAAACATGAGTACAAGAAGAAGTAGTACATGAATTAGGAGAGTCTGATTCATTGAGTTCAAACTATTTATGAGTCAAATACACCCAAAAAAAATAAAAAATTTGAGTCAAAATCAATTAATGCTCATTTACTTTATTCAATCATAAATAAATAAATAAATAAATAAAATATTAAATCAAACAGATATTAAAATTATTTCAAATTATATTCAATGAAACTAGAACGATTAGAGAGAAGAGTAATAAATAATAATCTAGAGTTTCATGGTCTTTTTTTTTTCTTTTTTTTTTAAATAAATAAATAAGAAGCAAGGGTAGTTACGTAATTCCACCGCTCAACATTCTTTCCACCTCTTTATATAAAGCGCACTGTTTACACTACTTTACTGTATCCCATGTAGTACTATTCATTCATATATATATATTTTACTACATACATACCTAGGTTTCATCATCAATCATTTTCACAAAACTAAACCCATTTTAATTTTTCTTTATTTTTCTTTAATTTTTATTTTTCTATGGAAGATCAAAATCATGATCATCATCATCAAGGGCAAAAGGACCCTCCAAACAGTCCTAGAAGCACAGAGAGAAGTGAACCAGTGAGGTCAAGATGGACTCCAAAGCCAGAACAAATCCTCATTCTTGAATCCATCTTCAATAGTGGCATGGTCAATCCTCCTAAAGACGAAACCGTTCGAATACGGAAACTTCTCGAGAAATTCGGCGCCGTTGGCGACGCCAACGTCTTTTACTGGTTTCAAAACCGCCGGTCCAGGTCCCGCCGCCGCCAACGCCAGCTGCAGGCCTCCCTAGACCAGCAGAGGAAACTAGTGGGTAGTGGTGCAACTACAAATCACAATAATATTATTATTAATAATAATAATAGTAATACTATTACCCCTTATTGTTTTCAAACTAGTCCTACTACTCCTGTTCTTCAAGCGAATAGTAGTTTGGGCTTTGGTCTCGGTGTTGGTATTGATGCTGGTGGTGCTACTTCGTCTTTTAGCGCTAATATTAATACTAATATTAATAATTCTTTTCTCTATGGTTCTTCTTCTTTTGGTTGTGCTGGTGTCGGTGGTGGCAGTAGTGGTGGTGATGCGTTTAGTGGTGGTGGTTTTTTCTCAGCTTCTTCAGCTCAAATGGGTTTTCCAGAAATTGATCAAACTTCATCAACTGATGCTTCATCACCTTTGTATCCTTCTCCGGTTCCCAATTTGAACTACCACTCTGGTAATTAATTAATTAATTAATTCACATGCTTTTCTTTCTTAGATTTTTCAAGCTAAGGTCCTCTTAGCTTTTAAAAAAATATTATTTTATTTTATTTTGATATAATTTAATTTTATTAGACCATGAAATTATACTTGATTATGTGAGACTATGACGATTATATGACTATTACTATAAATTTAAATTTTTAAAATTCTTGCTTAAGTTCATCATTAAATAGGTCGTGATTGTGGTTTGTAATTGAAACCTTAACTTGTTTTGTTTTGTGATTATGGTGGTCCGTATTGACCGCATCCAGTAACCGTTTTATATGTAATTTTCGTGACGGTGGAGGTAATAAATGATAACAGTAGAATGAAATTTTTTAATATTTTGGATAAGTTCACCATTAAAAGTGGTGATCAGTTTTTGCTTGAGGACAACCATTTTTTATGGCTAGCTTGAGGCTTAAAATGAGAGCTAGAATCTAAAGTTTTTATTCAAGTGATGTTATTAGTTTATCCAATATTTTATTATTATTATTATTATTTTTTATTTATTTATTTTTATTTTTGGGTTCATTAGGTTTTTTGGGGGGGGCCATAGAATAAAGTTGCAATAATAATAATAATAATAATAATAATAATAATAATCTTTTTGATGATTTGACAGTTCTTGCGTTGAATTGCATGAAAGTGGTTACTTTCCGGAAACACATGAAGTCACTTTCCAGTTCCAGTTTCTGTTTTTTCCTATTTTTTTCTTCTTTTTTGGGTTTATTTCAAACTTTCTTTTTCTCAGATTATTCCAAATTGTTCCCAACTTCTTCCCAAAGATTTCCAAACCCTAGACATTTTGCTAAATTTCTTATACTTCCTTCTTGAATTTAACCTTTAATTTGAAAGAAATCTATATATATTGTATTATATATTCATGATCTTTATTTTTCAATTGATTATTACTAATAATGTGTTTACTCAAGAAATTTAATTTTCCATTTTGTAACTTAAGCTAGCATTATGCTATTCAAATGTCATAGTGTTCGAATATTAATTAGTAAATAATAATAATAATTAAATTCTCGCACCCACCAGGTTTGTTTGGGGGAAAAAGAGTTTAATTTTAAACAACAGTTTTTAAACTCGAACTTATAATTATACAAGCACATTTAACTTATTAAAAAAAATCAATAATTAAATTCTCCGTGTGTTATTTTTCGCTTATTTAATTCTTTATTTGACTCGTGCAATTCATGATTTAATATTATTTTGTATTACCTTATAATTTAACTTATTTAATTTAATTTATTTTTTTTTGTAATAAGATGAATTTTGGTTGAAGATATAATTTTTGTGTGTATGAATTTTGGGGGGTAGGATTAATTGTGGGGACTAATTATTATATTTCAGGAATGATCACAGTGTTTATAAATGGAGTTGCAACAGAAGTTCCAAGAGGCCCAATGGACATTAAGGCTGTGTTTGGTGAAGATGTAATGTTAGTTCATTCCTCTGGATTCTCACTTCCCACCAATGAGTTTGGTTTCTTGACCCAAACTTTGCAACATGGTGAAAGCTACTTTCTGGTAATTATATTATATTTTTTTTATCACTTTAATTATATATTACCATTTTTCTAAATTATATAATTTTAGTTTCTGTCAGTAAGTATCTCCTATTTTATTATCAAAAGTAGAAGAATAATTCTGTATATAGACATAGAAACTGTCGTGCTCAAACAACTCTCTTGTTGGTCTAATTTTTATAATTTGCTTTTATATGCATTACACTATTACTAATTTTGAAATTAAGGAGTAATAATTACACCACACTCAACCTAATTGATATTTAGTCGCAATAGTTGAAGAAATATTGCTAAATTATTAAAAATGTTGTAAATTCGCAACCTTGTTTTGCAAATGTAGTGTAAAAATCATATTACTAAAAGATTTTAATTAATAACGCTTAAAATATATTCAAATTGTTTAAAGAATGTCACCCATATATATTTGCACAATATTATATAAAGACCATGATAATAAAGGTCCGTTATGTTGTATTGCTAAATTCTTCTAAGATTTATATTATTTGCACTTATTCCCTCTTAGTTTTAGATAATTCACCAGCCTCCCGTGAAAATGGATAATTAGTATAATATTTAAGCGAGATACTAAGTCCAATGACGAAGTATTAGTGTTAAGGGTAACTATAATGATTTTCTAAAACTCATGTAAAATACATGATTTTTTAAAAACTAGAAGAGGATACGTGAAATATTTGAATACTTTTAATACTCTTTTTAATACCTATTATTTGATTTTTTTTTAAAAAAAAAAAAATACGTGTAACTAACCAAACATTAGTGAAGATTTATTAGTGTAATTACTAATTACCCCATTACTTTGCCTAAATTTGCATTATATTATTGTTTTGTCTTTCTATTGCATTTTGTAAAATTAAATCAATTTTTGTGATAAAAATATTATTGAATTTCTGTTACAGGTTTCAAAGCAAACACAAGTATGAACAGATCAAGTGCTAGCACCGATCGAAGCATGTGTTACATATATATATCTTTCTCCTATAAATATATATATTGTCTTTTAATTTTCTTCTTTTTTGTTTCTCTCAATCTTTAATTTGATATGTGGTTATTAGAGATCTTCTATGTGATTACATAAGCCCATATCAACGACTTATATATATTTTACTTTCTTATCCTTGTTAATTTATTCGCAAACATGCCTATAAAATTTTTTTTATATATTGATTAATTGTAATAATTGTGTATTTTATTAATTATTATAATTTATAATTGGTGCATTTTATCTTCCGTTTATTGCTGGAACACATACAGGTTTTGGTATGTTTTTTGGTAGTGGATAATAAAAAATGCTATATCTTTTTATTAATTTTTTTTATAAACTGTCATGTTCATTTAATTTTGATAATTGTTATTTGTTATTTTAAAAAGTAATTGAGTGGAACTTATAAAAAAAAAGTAATTAAATAGATAAAAAAATTTATAAAAATAATTAATAGAAAGATATAACATTTCTAATAAGTCATACTTATATCACTTTGGTTTTGATTAGTATGCAACTCAATTACCATAATTAATGATTAATTTGATTGATCGAACTTTAATTTTGATCTAATTTAGAAAATTGCATATATACCATTAATATTTTTTGGATTAAAATCTCATCTACCATTTTCATGTGTAAAGTTTTTGTTCAATGGCCAATTATAATTTGTCTAGGTCATTTACAAATTGGATTTGACTATTCTAAAATATCGAGTGTGTAAAGTGAAAAAAATAAGGGTAGAATTACAATTTATTCAATGTGAGTCAAAATCACAGAATTTTATAATTTAAATTACAGATTGATTCACTTTTATATTCTTATTTTATACATATCTTCACTTTACAAAAGCTAAATTCTTAAAACTTACATCTCAATTTATTCATAGTTTGATTTTTGCTAGCAGCTAGCTCTATGCATAGGGGAGAATTTTAATTTGTTAGAATCGGATTTAAAAAATATATACAGTAATTTTTATTCTATGGAGGAAATTACACCAATTTTTTCTTAATTTTGTGTTTATTTCACTCGATCTTTTTGTTTGTAAAATTATATCTATTTTTTTCTAAATTTTACGTTTATTACACTCAAAAGTCAAAACTAGCTTGTTTGTAAAATTACACTTTCTTTTCCAACATTTGTTTGTCAAAAGTCAAAACTATCTCTCCTAAGTTTGTTTTTTATTATTACAACGACTTTTTATTTCAAATGAAGTCGATATAATTTCACAAACAAACAGATTCTAAGTATTAGAAAATATACAAACCTCAAATAAAATTGGTATAATAATTTCCCCTTATTTTATTGAGTCCAATATCCGAAATGTTATATATACTAATTAAGAAGCAATGAATGCTGTTAGTCTTAATGCAATTTTATCTAATGTAACAACATATATTTATTAAAATTAAAGTAATTAATTTAAGAATGAATAAAAAGGAACAATGGCAAGTGGGTCTGAGGAAATTAACATAAATAATTAAAGTTAAACAGAATATTGCAATTGAGGAAGCAAGATTGGAAACATATCTAACTCTGTTTGACTTATAGTATTGTCTAATCTTTTTTAATTAATTTCCATTATTTGTTATTTCTTTCTCGAGGAGTAAATTAAAATAGGGGAAGGCTGCACACATATAGCTCACTCTTGTTCTTAATTTATTATAAGTTAGAGAATAGAGATATTGAATTTTTCAGTTTAATTATATATTTGAGTTTTTTTTTTTTAAAAAAAAAAAAATCCTAGAAAGATCAATGAACTTTCCCTTTGAGGTGGAAAGTGATGATTAGTCCTTTAAGAATTTTACATTGAGTAATAAAACTTTAAAATTCTTTTTTTAATGAACGGGGCGCAACAGCCCAAACAGGAAACAATTTGATATTTAGAGTCGGCTTAATTCAGCTTATTTGTTAAATAAGTATTTATTTTAATAAAAAATTATTTATACAAATTTTTAGTCTATTTGTTTGTATTTTTCAAAATAATCAGAGTGAAAAAATAATCAAATTTTTACTTATTTTAAAAAACTATTATTAAGTTGCTTTTTAAAATGAACAAAAAATCTAATTATTCTTATTATATGATAATCACCTAAAAATAATTAACTCTTTACTTATAAAATAAATTAATTATTTTTAAGTTTAAACAAACATAACCTTAATTAATAACATAACATATTTCTTACTCAAAGTTCTATAGTTGTTTGATTTAGATCTTCTGGTATGGTTATGGGTAAGTTCTAACAATGATTACTTTCAACATTTTTGGGTTAGAGACAATTAAGTTGAATTATCGCAGATGTCGGCCAATTAAGAAGGGAAAAAATGTTTAGAGCATCACTTTAAGTGAAATTAAAAGCTCAATATTATACTTAAATCGTAAAAATATCTCCCAAAAAACAAATAACTTTTTAAGTTAAATTCTCTTTACTATAGACATACTAAATAAAGTTTCTTAATATTGATTTTACAACAAAAGCCTTGTAAGATAAAGATTGTCATATTCTTATAAACTCAACAATAGTCATATTACTTGTCGATACGAGAATTTTAACATTGGTCTTAGAACTTGTCCACTCTAAGACATTGACATTAATTTAAATAGACAATGGAGCGAGGGGGTTGGTGAGTATAATTAAGTTCATAGACCAATCATAATTTGATATACACAATCATCATATATATATATATATATATGGTAGGATCTACTTATTTTAAGAGGAAATTTTAGAACACTTATTTTGTCTAATATCTCTTCACTCACTTTGAATTTCATCGATCCAATCGTTGAATGTAAAGTTCTTAATAGAAAGATCAACCATACAAAATTTTACATAATTTCAAGACTTGTTGTTATTTCATCGATCTATTTTATTTTAACGAATAAAACACTTTTTAAAACATAAGTAAATCTTGCCTACAAGATGACATATCTAGAGATGTTAGATTTTTCTAAACTTTGATATACAATCATCATGATAGCATCATGTAATTCCACAGTTAGATTAGCCACTACTACATAATTACTTTTAGCAACATTTGAAAAAATATTACTAAATAATAATAAAAAATATTTTTTGAAATTATTAACATTATTGAATAAACATCATATATATTTTATTTAGGAAAAAGAAATATTTTTATCGAAAAGAATGATAACTTTATATACTATAAAGTATTTAATATTTTAAAAATATAAAATATATTAAAACGGAGCCTAAATATATTAATAATTTTGTACATTTTTTGGAGGCCTAAAGGAAGGGGCATGGCCAGCCTTACCCTTGGGCCGGCCCTGTCCCTCATTTCCACGATACCTGTCGTTTTAGTCGCTTTAATTAGGGGTGGAGCTATCTTATACAATGAGGGGGCCTTGGCTCCAATTACGAAAATAAATTAATTAAAATGTATATATAATTTTTTAAAATACGAGTAAAATTATTAATAATCTAATAAGTATCTGGCTTTTCCAAAATCTAAATCTATTTAGTCTCTTATATTTGGCCCTCTGAAAATTTTTGGCTAACTCCGACTTTAATTTTTTCCAAATTAGTTTTCACTTTACATTTCTAATAAAAGTATTAATTATTGTTTTCCAATTATGCTCTCAAAAGGAGAGAGAATTAATATTGAGTATGCAGAGAGAATTAATATTGAGTATAGAGAGAGAAGTTAATGTAATAAGAAAAAAATTTAATTATGAGAGAGAAATGATATATTAAAAAGTTAATTAGTTTATTTTATAAAATCAAGAGTATTTAATACTTTTTTTAGTTATTATGTCAAAACTTTAAACAACAGATATGATGAAACGAAAGGAGTAGAATAGAATAATAAATGAGACGCAAGAAACTAAAACGGATAATACTTCAAGTGGAATGATCAATGTTGCTTGGACTTATGTAAGAACATAATAACATAATTGGGGTGGATTCGGGTTCAAAAACAATTTATGTCCGAACTGATTAATTTAAATGAGTCGAGTTGGATTTTAAACTTTTTAAAATGAAATTCAAATCTAACCAACTCGAGATAATTTGTGTTGAGTTGGGTTATGTACTCATATTAGTCTTTTTTCCTTGAGAATAAAATCTTGCAAAAATTAAAATATTAAATAATAATATTGTTTGGTCGGTATCCCTCAACCAATATCCAATCAATGGTATTCAAATTTTATAAACTAAACCCAAATCAACTCATTTTTTTTTTAAATTTAATTTAATTGAAATTGTTCGAATTCTAAAATATACCAAAACCCAACCTTAAACATCATATACAAGAAGAAAGGTATAGAGATGGGTGTGGGGTGTAAGAGAAAATAATGATTAATTTTTACTTTATTTTATTTATTTTATCGACAAACAAGAAAATAATAATGGTTAATGAATAGAAGAAGAGTTTGTTATTATTTATGAAACACTTTCACTTGAAAACAAGTTCAAGATTTGGATGAAAGTGCATGGGCAGAACTACGTGGGATTCCTGACTCGATTTGAAAGGAGAAATAATAATCAATCACAAAAAAATAAAAAAATAAATAAAAACCCACAAAATAAAGAATATTTCTGCAAAATAAACAAATTTCGTCCCCACACCGACCAAAATAACCAATGCAAATCCGACGGATGTTTGTTACAAATTTCTTGGATTCTTTTGAAAAACTTTATAAATATTAATTAATTAATTAATAATAATAATAATAATAATAATAGTAATACTCTCTCAAAACATTAGGGTCCATGGCACACTAAATTAGAAATACCATGTGAGATACATATGTTTTATTGGCTGGCATGTCAATTAAATTATGCATTCGTATCCCTGTGTTAGATTCTGTGTTCTAGATCATGACATGTATATTTTGGGCACCAACAAGCACACAAAAAAATATAAATATTTTGTTGCTAAAATTAGAGAAGTAAAGTTCATTTAAGTGATTTTATTAAGATGAAAATGATAAAAGTCCCATATCTACTGACAGTAATTTTAAGAAAGTAAATATAAGAGGTATGGTAAACTTGATTCTTTTTGTTGGCTTTTGAGATTGATTCAGGCTTAAAACCCAAATCTAATAGATTTCTACACTTCAAAACGGTTTAGTCCCTTTGTTCTTATTCATAAGTCACTTTTTAAGTGAAACATTAAATAACTTTTTCCACATATTCTCTTGAGTCATTGATGTAATTAATGAGTTTATAATTTTCAACAATAGTGTCATTTAAGGTGGATAGAGAATGTGATAAGAGATTTGTAAAAAAAAAAAATTAACTAAGGGTAGTGTTTGAAAGACAATATAAATTTTGTTAAATTCAATACTGCAAATTAATTTTAACTACTCCCTCCGTTCCTTTTTATTTGTCTCTGTTTTGAAAAAAATTTGTTTCTTTTTATCTGTCTCTTTAGGAATTCAAGAAAACATTTATAACTTGTTTTCCTATTATACCCTTCTCATTTATTACTTTATACCTATACTAAGTAGTAGATAATTAATAATTGTAGAGTTTCAACAATGGTATAATAGAGAATTATCTCATAATTTTGATAGTTACAAGAGCATTAAATAAATTTCTTAATCTATGTGTTTTAACCTTAAAAGACACATAAAAAGGAACGGAGGGAGTACTTTTCTTAAGATGTGTGAATTAGTTAGAAGTGACTTATAAATAGGAACGGATGGAGTATTTATTAATATAAATATTATATGTATATAGTAACCAATTAATTTCGTTATACAAAGTTTATACCAAGAAAGACTAACTTAAGACTTTTGAGAAAAGGGATAATTACACCATTTTTTTTTGAGATTTGCACTCATTACACTTACTTTCTCTTAGTTTTTAGAAATTTTACAAACCCCCTAAAATTTAAAGTTCTATTACAATTGATGTTTTTAAGGAGATTTGTGTAATTTTAAAAATTGAAAAGAAATAAGTGTAAATCCAAAAAAATTGATATAATTATCCTTGGAGGAAAAGATTAGTTTTATTTTTTTTTTTATATATATATAAGAAAAAAATTAGCTTTGCTTGGTAGACAATCTCTAAGAAGAAGTAACCAACCAAACACCACAACTTTAGAGAGAAATCTTTAGTGCTCATCACCTTAAAAAAATTAAAATGACATACTTTGGGTTGATTATTTCAATGGGCATAAAGATTATATATATAGATTATTTTGTTGACCAAGAAACATATGTTAGTCATCTATGTTGGGGATTCCAATATGCATGTATGGGATTCTTTTTTTTTAAAAAAAAATTAGAGCTCATGATTAATTTTAAAGGTCCAAGTTGAAATTAATTGGTACAATTTTACTCTGAAACTCAGCTGAGATTACTCTGTTTCTGTGTGAAATGTGAATCATGTAGATTCTGTCGATTCACACAAATTTTCTTTGGTTTTTCCAAGAATCATCTGCACTACTGTAATTTATTGTTAACAAAAATTATCTTACAATTACTATTCACAAAATATAATTAAATTCCCTTTCAATTGATTTTTTTTAATATGGTTATATTTTTTAAGGCTTAAATAAATTTTTTTTGTCCCCGCAAAATATTCTATTTTGACTTGTCATTCCTATTTTTTTTTGTTAAGTTGGGTTATTAACGGCTGATGTGGTTAATGTTTATACCACGTCAGTCCTGCCACGTCAGCATTCTCTTTTATTTAAATTTTGTTTTTAATTCCCATAAAATCAATAAATTTTATTTTTAGTCCCTAAATCTTCTTCTTTTTCCTCTGTCCCTTCTCTTTCTCCACCACCATCTTCTACCTTTGCCACTTTCTCCTCTTCCACCACCACCACCGCCTTCCACTTTCTCTTTACTTATAATTCTTAATTTCACTGCATAAACTCCAATTCCAAACTCTAATTCCTTTTCCCCCAATTTCACCTTCATAATCAAACTCTTCACCTTTTTCTTCCACCATCTTCTTATTCCTCGAAGGCCATCGTCTCTATGGTATTTGTTCTTCTTGCTTCGTTCTTCTCTCTCATTCTTCTTCCTTTATTCTTTGCTCTCATTCCTCTTCGTTCTTCTACTCTCTAGTTCTTCTTTCTCTTCTTTCGTTTTTGAATTCCAACTAAAATTTGGGGATTATAGTTATGAAATTTCTTCAATTTCAACTGAAATTTAGGTATTAGGATCCTAAATTTTGAGATTAGAATTCTAAAATTGGAACTAAAAATGAATTTGAGATTATTTGATTTTGATTTGGGGATTAGGGTTTTGAAATTTAGAAAATATTTGGTTTTGATTTTTGTGTTTTTTATTTTGACTTGTATCTTTGATTTCAATTATTTGGTTCTGCGTAATTGTTTGTTTGCATCTTGAGTTCATCGTTTTGCATAAATCCCTTAAGCAGAAGAACAAAGTAGAAGATGATGAAAAACATAGTAGCAGCTGAAGAATAAAGCAACAAAATGATGAACGTTAGGAGAAGAAAAAAGAAGGAAGAAGAAGAAAAAAGAAGAATTCAAAACTTGGAGGAAGAAGATGGTGGAGGAAGAAGGAGAAATAACTTTGGGACAAAAAAAATATGAACTTTGCATGAACTAAAAGAAAAATAATATAAATGACATGGCATGCCGATATGGTAGGCTGACATGGCAGGATGATGTTGTTCTTTGTTAGCCACGTCAGTAGTTAACAGTTAAAGTTAATAACAGAGATGAAAAACAAAAATAACGAAAAGTAACAATAACATATTTTGCAGGGACGGAAAACATATTTAAGTCTTTTTAAAATAATTGTTGTGTGCAAATCATTACTCTATTGTTTCAGTCGTGTAGCTCAGTTGGTGAGCGCATGAAAACATACGTGTGCGGATACGTGGTTCGATCCCAGTTGTACAACTTTTCTATGAAGAAAAAAAATCATTATTCTATTGTTGATTGTACAAAACATAAATAAAAAATAGGACATTATTTTATGAGTTTTAACTTTCTAAAACCTAATTTCCGAAATTTAAAACTTAACTCGACAAAAAAAAGGGTAAATCTTGTGTTCAGTGATATAAGTTAACAATGATTGGATTGAATTTTTTAATAGTTAAATTTGATTCTTTTTATTATACTCTAAGTACATCAACTAAACTCTTTACCACTCATTACTTAATAACTTCCCCTTAAATGAGATTTTAGTCTATACAATTTAATTTAACTTTCTTTTTCAGCAAATAATTTTTATATACAGTTAAAAATCAGATCTATGTTAAAATGGTTAAAAAAATAAGGTTTAAATAGGTTTTTAGTTTCTACAAAATTAATAGTTTTTTGTTTTAATTCCTACAAAATATTTATTTTTTATTTTGATCTAACTTAATTAAAAAAATTTCTTTTTAGTCCTTACAAATTTGGCAAGTTACTTTGTTTTAGTCGTTAAAAAATAATTGTTTTGCATTTTGGTCTAACTTAATTTAAGGTTTTTATTTTTAATCCTTAATGTTAAATTTTTTTTTTCTTTTTTTTTTATCACAAAATTTGGTAACTATAGGAAGTAAAATCTTGTACTTATTAATGTTAAGGTTTTTTTCTTTTTTTTATCACAAAATTTGGTAACTATAGAAAGTAAAATCTTGTACTTATTATGAAATAAAGATGTAGGGACTAAAATGAATTTTTTTTTGAATTAAGTTGGACTAAAATAATTTTTTTTTGTAAGGACTAAAATAAAAAAGTCATCAATTTTATAGAGACTAAAAACTTATTTAAGAAAAAAACAAACTATCTCCTACTAGGATTATTTTAATGTAACCTATTAATTTTTATTTTATTTTTCTAATCTTTATGAACAACTAGTTAATTATGAAGTTCTTATAACACGATTTCAACATTTCATCAACAAAAGCTATTTAATTTGATCACATATTGAAAACTTCTTCTGATTTACGGGTAGTATTAGTAATATTGTATATGGAATATATGAATTTGAAAAATCACAATCTTTATTATGGACGGATCTAGAAATGTCTTAAGGGGAGTTGATCACCAACAAAAAATACATTTTAATAATTTATCATCCATCAATAAGTATGAGTCAATTGTGATTGCTCACGAAATTCATCTATTACTATTCTTGTGATTGATGGAAGAGTAGATGCGTTACCTTAGATTGAAGACATTCAATGACCTTTCTTTTAAAATATGAGTCAATTGTTAATGATTTTCCCATAACGACTTAAGATTAAATTTCTGTGAAAAATAAATCAAGACAAATAATTTCAGTATAACAAAGTTTTAAAAAATTGGGGAATAGGGATGGTTGAATTTTAAAGAGATTTAAAATTCAAAACTTGGAAGAAGATGGTGGAGGAAGAAGGAGAAATAACTGAGACAAAAAAAAACATAAATTTTGCATGGACTAAAAGAAAAATAATATAAATGAGATGACATGCTGACATGGCAGGCTGACGTGGTTCTCCGTTAGTCACGTAAGCAGTTAACAGTCAAAGTTAATAACAGGGAAGAAAAACTAAAGATTTGAATTTGTTTCGATTTTTTGAATTTTTTTCAGAGACGAAAAGCAAAAAAAAACATATTTGCACGGTTGGAAAACATATTTAAGTCTTTTTTTAAAATAATTGTTGCGTGCAAATCGTTACTCTATTGTCCTAGTCATGTAGCTTAGTTTTTGAGCACACGAGAACATCCGTGTATAGGTACGAAGTTCAATCCTGATTTTACTACTTTTCTATGTAATCTATCGTTGATTTGTACAAAACATAAATAAAAAATAGGACATTGTTTTATGAGTTTTAACTTTCTAAAACTTAACTTCCGGCATTTAAAACTCAACTCGAAAAAAAAATATTTGTAAAATTTTATAGGGTTTTTTAATTCGTACTCATGGATACTAGTTAACAATGATTGGATTGAATTTTTATTAGTTGAATTTGATTTTTTTTATTATGCTCTATGTACATTCACTAAACCTTTCACCAACCACTACTTAATAACTTTTCCTTACATAAAATTTTATTAGTTGCTAATCATTGTTAACACGTGCCATTAAAAAAAACCCTTTATAATCTGGAAATTAATTTTCAGAATTTGGTTATTCTTGTTATCTAAAACTAATTTCTAGAACCTCGACCAGAAAAGATAAATTTTGAAATCATTCAAAAATTATGTTGCAAAATACAATTTTTTTTTCCCAGAGTTTTGATTTGTATATATGTTCTGGAAATGAATTTCTAAAATATTGTTTTCGGAATCTAGTTTTCTGGAAAGTTTGATGAAACTGAAAAAAAAAAAAAAGACCTATGAGACAACTCACCGGAAATTGGCCATAAATGGAGAGTGAGAGAATGTAACTAAACTTGATAGTGAATACAAAAATAGAACGGGTGAAGGGATTGTCACCACCCACTTGCAAACGACAACACTTATTTTCGGACAGCCGTGTCTGAAAATGTGTTTTTAGACACTGCTGTCCGAAAAAACAAAGGTGATTTAGGGCCGGTTTGATTTCTCTTTTCAAAAACAGTTTTTTGTTTTTAAAAAACAGAAAACTAAGAGCTTGTTTGGAACCGTTTTGATTTTTAGTTTTTAAAAATTATATTATAAAACAGTTTTTAAAAAAAGTGAGAGGAGTTTTCAATACAAGTTTGTGTGTAAATTCAGAAAACTGAAAACTGAAAACCAAAGCATGTTTTAGATGTTTTGGTATTTTAGTTTTTAAATACTGAAAAAAAAAACTGTTCCCGAAAACTGTTTTTGAAAACTCGACTGCCAAACGAGTTTTTTAGTTTTCTGTTTTTAAAAACAGAAAACTGTTTTCAAAAAGAGATATCAAACAAGCCTTAAAAAATTCGTTTAGCAGTCGAGATTTTGAAAACAGTTTTCGGGAACTGTTTTTGTTTTTTAGTATTTAAAAACTAAAATATGAAAACATCTCAAATATGTTTTAATTTTCAGTTTTTTAAATTTACACACAAACTTGAATTAAAAACTCCTCTCACTTTTTTTTTAAAAATTGTTTCTGAAAACTATTTTATAATACAATTTTTAAAAACTAAAAATCAAAATTGTTCCAATCAAATCAAAACTATAATTGTGATATTATTATAAAGTGAGGTGGTGTCAATCCTTTCACCCAAATAGAAATTTTTGGAGAAGAGGAAGTGGTGCTCGCCGGATTTAGACATTTTTAGGCCTTAGACGAGATTTATAATTGAGACATTTTTTATTTGTGTATAAAAGTATTTTTTCGTCAACCACGAAAGATTATCCCTTCCATTGTAGTAGATTATCGAAATTAATTTAATTTCTTTTTCAGCAAATAATTTTTATATACAGTTAAAAATCAGATCTATTTTAACATGGTTAAAAAAACAAGATTTAAGTTTTTTGTTTTACTTCTTATAATTTTTTTTTTATTTTGATCTAACTTAATTAACAAATTTTCTTTTAATCTTTACAAATTTGACAATTATTTTTTTTAGTCCCTACAAAATAAATGTTTTGCATTTTGATATAACTTAATTTAAAGTTTTTATTTTTAGTCCCTGATGTTATTTTTTTTATCACAATTTTTCAAGGTAAAAAAACAAATAATTGAAATTTCGGAGAAAAATTAAGTTAAAGGAACTAAAATTGTTTTTTGGTAATTATAGGAACTAAAGTCTTTTACTTGTTATGTAATAAAGTTGTAGGTAGGGATGGCAACAGGGCGGGACGAGGGCGGATTTTGCCCAACTCATCCCCGCTCCTGCTAAGAGCGGGGCAGGGGCGGGTTCAGGGAAAAATAAGGCGGGGATGAAAAATTCATACCCAAACCTACCCTCATCGGGAATCGGGGAACCCGTGGAGAACTCACGGGAAATTTAGACTCAAATTTTTTTTAAAAAAATATAATTTCTTAATATATTTTTACACAAATTAAATACTTGAAAATTTTTTAAAAAATAAATTAATTACTTTAATTCACATTATATATAAAAATTATTAGAAATATAATAAAATTCTAACTTTATTATCATTAATATTGCTACTAATAATATCATTATGTATATAAATATGAAAATAAGTATAAATATATAGAATTATAACGGCGGGACGAGTTTGGAGGTGGGGGCGGGGCAGATAGTTAAAATCCCAAACTCGCCCCCGTCCCACTAAAAGCGGGGGCGGAGAAAACCGAAACCCATCAAAAACCTAGTCAAAGCGGGGATTCCCCGTCAACGTCGGACGGGGTCGGTTGGGTACCCACAGGTTCAGTTTTTATTGCCATGCCTAGTTGTAGGGACTAAAATGAACTTTTCTGAAAAGTTGGACTAAAATAATAAAATTTATTTTATAAGAAAAACGAAAATGTATCAATTTTATAGGGACTAAAAAATTATTTAAAAAAAAACTGTCTCCCACTAGGATTATTTTAATATAACCTATTAATTTTCATTTTATTTTTCTAATCTTTATGAACTACTAGTTAATTATGAAATTCTTATAACACGATTTTAAAATTTCATCCACAATTGTTATTTAATTTGATCACATATTGAAAACTTCTTCTAACTTACGAGTAGTAATAATAATATTCTATATGAAATATATGAATTTGAAAAATCACAATATTTACATAGTTATTAGGTATTCGGTTTCTCAGTCGAGCATAGTACCAGTAAATCATAAAAATTAAGAGTTGAGAGCTGAGATAAAAAAATAAAATAAAGAAGAAAATTGAGTAAAAAAAATAAAATAATGTGAGATTTGTCATTTGTATGCTCTTTTATAAGTGGGGAGAGAGGTGTTGTGAGTTAGGATATAAGTAGTGGTGTTGGTGTGAGAGGTAGAGTTTAATTAAAGGGTGATGTAAATAAGAATAATTTGGGTATTAAGAAAAAAAAGTTTAGGGTAGTGCAAATATAGAAAAAAGTAGGTGCAAAAGGAATGGACCCTCTGCTTCGGCCCAGAAATTTTAAAGTACCAAAAAAAAGTATTAAAAAATAATAAAAGTACAAAAAAAAAAAACAGGAAAGACAAAGAAGTTCAAAAGTACAATAATACTAGCCCTACAATATATAGGGGCCATAATTTTCCCACTCCCTTTGTTCATTCATTCACTCTCCCTTTTTTTTTTTCTAACTGTTATCAAGCAGTAAACTTATAGATCAACTTAATCTGTAAAATAGTATTTTCTTTCGGATGAAGCTTAAACTCATAGATTGAGTTAATCCGTAAATATATTCTAAATTTACGGATTAGCATTATCGGCGAAATTACACATAACTTATGGATTAACTCAATTCGTGAGTTTAAGGATCGACCTCATCCAGAAGAAAATTCTATTTTACGTATTAAGCTTATCCGTAAGTTTACAAATTAGCTTGGTCCGTAGGGTACAACAGTCAGAAAAAAAAGAGAGGGTGAATGCGAGGGAGTGTGAAAATTATGGGCCAATATATAACATTGTTCCTCTACCTAATGCCTAAGCAATTGGATTATGTAAATAATCCAAATATTTACTTGTCACCAATTTCGTTTTTTAAAGATTTTTGTCATTACACTAGCTCTTCAAAGATTTAAAACACTAGTAAATTAGTTTCTAAAGAATTAAAACAATGCTAAATTTATCCCTTAAAGATTTTAAATACTATCAAGTTAAACTCTCATAATGCACGTCATAAATCTTTGAGAGATTATAATTTGGTAAAAACAATCTTTCATGGATTAAATTGGTAACAAACAAACCTTTAAGGATCAAGTTGATGCTTTTCTCTAAATCAGAATATCAGCCCAAATCAATGCAAAACTCAACAACAATACTCAACGAGCAATATTGACACCATACACTTTTTTGAAGGCACCAAACTCTTCATTTTTTTTAACATTTGACAATCTCTCACAACTTTAGTTTAGGTTCATATTGGAGTTTAACTACAAGCCATGACTAGAATTTCAACTCCACTCTCACGTTATTTGTCTTAGATAATTTAGTATATAAAATAAGCTTAAATATGATTTTAGTCTCTCAAAAATTAACGAATCTTGATTTTAGTCCATCGAAATTTCGTTTCGTTCTTAATCCATTTTTTCAAAAAAGAAATCGTATGTTTTAGTGTCTAAAAAGAGATTTAATACCTACAATATGAATGATTATGATAGAAGAGATATTGGAAGAGATATTTAATATCAACAATAATAACTACTTATTTGTAAGATTGACTAAGATAAATAACATAACCAAAACTAACATTAGTTGAAACCACAAATTTAGTTCTAATTATGACTTGAAGTTAAACTCCGATATTAATGAGTTTTATGTAGTTGTACAGTGACGAATCTAGGAATTTTAAGTTGTGGGAGCGTTGTTTTTATGTACTCTTTTTGTTTCAAATATAAGAAAATTTTTATTATAATTTTATAAATAATAAAATTTAGATAATTTAATTACCTTTAATTGTAATATGCTTCAAATATCCTCAATTTTTTTTAATTTAAAATGACTCATTTATTGCTGTGACTAGTGCACATAGATTTATGATAATAGACAAACCTTAATAGGTCATTGACTTGGGCGTTGGAGTGTCTGTAGGTAAAAACCCCACAACACTAGAGCACCGTAGGACAGTAGAGGATATGGAGGCATGTTCCTCTTGTGGCTCAACCGTTTATGATTGTGGTTTAACCTTACAAGGTTAGAGCACATCATTAGCACCGTATATGGGGAACCGACAATTGGTTTCCCAACTCTGTCATCATAATGAGCACTAGGCAAAATAATTATGATGGCGATAACAACCGTAGCTTTCACAATTAAGGAGATCGTGCACCCTCTAGATAGAACAACCCAGAGCAGCTCTTTATCCATGTGGAGGACAGAACGCGTCGCAAGAATACGCTTTCATTGTTGAGGATGAACTCCAACACTTGCAAACCTTAGTTGGAGATGAAGGAAAATTGCTAGCATAATGGAGGCAAGAAAGGGAAGAGAGATAGAATGGAGTCGACCTTAACCCTAATTCTAAGCCAAACCTAAATAACGAGGTAAGGGGAGCGGCTCATGCAAATCCAAATGTCAACCCTAATCCTCATGCACACATGAACAATGATCCTACCAGTAAAAACAACAAGGGGAGAGTATCCCCAAAGGTTGAGGGAGTAGTCCCAGTGAGGAACGATCTACAACCCCAAGTGGTGCAACCACGCTATACCGAGAAGTAATGCATACCAAGCTAAAAGAGAGACCTCCCCTTTGAGGACTCAATCCCAAAACAAGAGTAAGTTATACAATTATCATAAAGATTATGAACACAATATGAATGAATGCATCTATTTGAAGGATGCTATTGAAAAGTTCATACATAAAGAAAGGCTAAGGGATTTTATTGAGTCAGCCTGAGATACGACATCTAGGCAAAGAAGTGTGTCTCCTATAAATAGAAGAGATTGGTCTTCTCTCAAAGGAAAGCGAGACACAAAACAAGATGGTGTAGAAGATCCAGAAGCCCCAGGACATTGCAGTCCAAAACTAGGGGAATGATACAAGTAATAGTGGGAGGAGCCTCTTAAATTTGAAAGAATCAAGATGGAAAAAATATGTCTAGGGAAGCCCGGGAAAGTTGCGCTCAGGTCGGAACCAAACCAAGTTCGAAATTGTCTTTTTCTGATTCCAACATGTCAAATAAATGCCTTAAAGACAATGAACCTTTGGTAATCACCTGGTTCTTAACTAGATTTCAAGTTCATCGTATTTTTGTGGATCATGGTAGCTCTAAAGATATCATGTTTTGGAGTTTGTTTGATAAATTTGGGCTAGGTTCCAAGGACTTGATCCCACACAAGGGAATTTTAATTGGTTTCACAGGTAAAACTATCAAGCTCAAAGGTTATGTAGATATGAAGTTAACATTGGGAAAGAAGCCGAATCATCGAACCATCCCGATAAGATTCCTAGTAGTGGACGACCCGTCAGCTTACAATGCATTGGGGCGATTGCTTCAACTATTCAAATGGAGATGATGTTCCCAAGAGATCATGGGATTGTTATCACCATCTTTGGTAAGGGCAGCGAGGCAAAAATATATTACCTAGAGCGTTTGAAGATTTTTTAGGCTCCTCTTGAGTCGAACAAAGAGGATAAGTCTGATGCCAAAGGCAAGAAGTTTGAATGGAGGGAATTACCTAAGGACTCCAGGGTGGTGATGAGGAATTTGGATCTAAGGACTAATTTTGAATTTCAAAGTCCTGAACCACAAGGCGATCAAGTGGAAATTTAAGTTGTAAGGAAAGAATCCTAGAATGTAAATATAGAGGTTAATTTGCCTCCAATGCTGATTTTGTGTGCTATGGTGTAGGGTAGGATAGGGTAGACACTACCTAAGAGAGGGGGCGGAGAATTAGGTAGTGGGAGATTTTAAAACTTTCGCGGTGAAAGCATAATAAAATTGTAAATCCAAGATATTTGAGCAAAGTGGGTGTATAATTAAAGGATTACAATTTAAGTGTAGTGAGAAAACAAGGTTTGATCAATTTAAACCTTTTCAAAAAAGTTACTTAGTACACAATTAACAAGCAACACTATTTCATATGATTATTGAATCCTTTTTACGAACGCTTTTTTAGTAACAAGGTTTGGTTAATGCAATGTGCTTGTTTTAGTGTTACCTTGTGTTAAGTATTTTAGAGGACTAAAATACTAACTTCGTTTCAATATAGTGAAAAAAAGTATTGTCCTCCGGGAGCAACTCTAGAACAATTTAGTTTCAATTAGAAAGTGTTTGGGTGAAGTTTTTATAAAGAATTAAGTTGATTTAAATTGTAAAAACAATTGCTCGTAATGTAAAAAGGGTTAAAAACAATTTATAAGAACACTTGGGCTTCAATTTCATTATACTAATGATTATTCCCAAATCTTAAGAACTTATTATGTTAATGGAAGGGCTAAGGATAAAAATCACTGACAAAGATCCCTCATTTGTCAGATTCTATGGCAAATCTATATCGATTAAATTCATTTAAACGGTAAAAGAGTTACCACGCATAAATAATTCCCTTTTAAAAAGTGGTTCATAAATGAAAACTATCCCTAGTCTTTCATTGATGAAATTACTTTTCTCAGAACCTCTTTTCAAATTAAATTCTCATTCAATAAGAAAAGTTAGAAGGAGAGAAGGAAGGTGATCAAGCTTTCAACTCTAAATTCAAGTAGAGAAAAGAAAACCAAACAATTTAACATAAATAAGAACCCGTGTTTGAGAATTTTACATTACAAGTTACATCCAATCCCAAGTAGAGGGTTTAAGCTACCATCCCAAATTGAAAAGCAAACATCATACGAGTAAAGATGACAATAGATCTCTCAATTGCTCTATTTCTCTGTCTAGAACCCTAAATTTTGTGTAGAGAAAGCTTCCTTTCGCTCTGAATGACCTCCTTATTTATTTATAATGGTTTGAAATCATAAAACGCGCATTCCAATTACGACATTCTCGCTTAAGCACGACAATGGTTGAGAGGAATTTGACTCCAGGGGAACCTCACGCTTAAGCGCCATATGGGGCTTAAGCGCCATTCTTGCTTGTGCTTGAGCGCCACCTCTGGCTTAAGCGCCAGTTAGCAGTAACTTTAGACTTCAATCTTCAACTTGGCGCTTGAGCGCCATCCCTAGCTTGAGCGCCAAATTGACAGAAATGTTATCCAACATTCCTTTGCTCCTCTACTTGGACTATAACTTAGTACCTGTAATCCTCAACTCAAACAAACTTTATTAAATGGAAATTTTGCTCAAGAACTCAAAAGATTAGATTAGGGAAGGTTTTTGCTTAAGAAAACTCTTTTTAAGAAGAGATAAATGCACAATTTAGCTTGTAAAATAAGCATAAAAATGCACTTATCATCTTGCCTTTATCAAGTTGAATTTACAAGGTTAAATATGGCCAAAGTGTGTGAGATAAACATGTGCAACGCAAAGCGAGTTAGAAAGCATAAAGGAGACAAAACAAAAGAGATTTATATTGGTTCGACGTTTTAACACACCTACATCTAGTCCCAACACTAGCCAAATAACTAGCTTGAATTTTTCCACTATCTCACAATAGAAATTATTATGTTTTAAGGTACAAGATTCACCTAATAACCTAGGTAGCCCATACCCAAAAAGGCACACCAAGAGAAACCCCTTCTCAATGGATTTTACAAACAACTAAAGCACCTTTAGGATTTTCCACAAGCTACCTAAGCCATCCTAAGGATTTATGCTCTACCACCAAAGACAACCTCTTTGGATTTTCACCTAAAGCCACCACCTTAGGGTTTTTTTCAATCCACCAAGAAAACTCACTCATTGTACAATCAAACAATGCCTAAGCCACAAGTTATGACTTCTCACACAGCCACTTGAAGCTACACCTCAAGATTTATGCCAAATACCACCTAAGATACCACTTAGGATTTCATACAAACACCTTGTGTAAACCACACAAGATAATTCCTTTTGGGCAAGCCTGTTGCCCCCAATATCCTTAGAATCCCTAAGGAAAGCAAGATTTAAGGTTTAAAGGCGCATAAACACTTAACCCACTTGCACTCTACCAATTCTCGAACAAACAATCAAAAGGAATTAAAACAATCAAAGTTACAAAGATTATAATGAAACCCTAAATCAAAAATCAATGTAAAAGGAAGGCGTTCACCTAATTACTTTTCAATTGCTCTTCATGATTCTTTCTTGATCAACCAAACATGTTAGAATCCAAGCCTTTGATCAATTGAATAAACCCCACAAGAAATCTTAATGAATGATGCAATGTAGAAGATGATTCTTGAAGAATTTCACAATCAATCACTCATAGATAAACCTCTCATGAAATCAATGAACTAAAAATCTTAGGAGAGCTTTTGAAAGGTGTTTAATCTCATAAATTTTGTGCAAAATGAAAATGAAATGTTCTCTCATTATCCCAAGGCTCAAAATCAATTTATATAGGGTTTTTAGGCACATCACATCAATGCACAGCTTGGTTACATCGATGTACTGCATACACTTTCTTCCCCTGTTTTCAAATTAATCAAAATAGAAACTTTTGGCTTATGTACATAGATGTAAAGGGCTTGTTCATCGATCTAAAGGTTTAGAAAACCTTGCAACACTTTCAAAACACTTTGAACATCATTCTTAACATGTTCTAACATTAAGCCAATGATCATGATCAATAAAAAACACTTAAAGAACTTAGAAATCCTTTGTTCATGTAAATGAAAAGCTCTACCTTTTGGAAGCAATGCAAGTAGGGATTTCATAACCATTTTAAGTATGATGCGATGCTTGATCCATAAGGTTGATTTGGGATCCATTAAAATCAATCAAAGTAGTCCTAACTTGCTAGTCAAGTAAGCAATAAAGAAAATGAATCAATAACAAGTTAACTCCTTACCAAAAGAAAACTAAACACACAACCTATAAAAAGTATAGCAAATAATCAAATAAAGGTCTTGTTTCTTCAAATTGTGATAGATCTTGTTCTTCTTTTTTCATCTTTCCTTGACTTGTTGACTTGAAACTTTGTTCTTCTTCAAGCATCCCCTTAAGTTGTCAAGAGTCCTATTGGTGTGCCACCTCTTGATCAACAATCTCCCCCTCTTTGATGATGACAAACTCCTCTTCAAAAGTTAAACTTGGGATTTGCTTGAGTTTACAACCTACACATTAAAACATGAAGAAACAGTTGCAAACAAGATTAGTAGTAAAGTGCCCTTTTTGTAAGAAAATAAGATACAATTTATTAGCTCCCCCTTACTATAAGCACTCCCCCTTTCAAAAATAATTATAAGCAAGTTTTCTTAGTTCTGCCCCAAACTTATATAAGCAAAAGTAATCCATCGGAAAATATAAAACAAATCACAAGTCAAACAAGGTAATCAATCATGCAAATCACGATTTCTTCTCCCTCTTTTGTCATTAACAAAAAGGAGTATTAAAGCTTAATTTAGGTATGAAGACTCAAGTCAGGCAAAGAAAATCGTAGACTCATACCAAAATAAAGACATAAATACCAAGTCAAAAGGCATATTAGGCAATATCATTCTCACTTAACATTCCTAGCTCATGTCTAAGCTTGAAAAGTTGATCCTTTTGTAGAGGTTTATTGAAAATGTCGGCTACTTGGTTTGATGTATCAATGAATTCAAGTATGCAATCACCTTTGGAAACATGATCTCTAAGAAAATGATGCCTTATTTCAATATGTTTTGTTCTAGAATGCAAGATGGGGTTTTTACTCAAGTTAATAGCACTCGTATTATCACATTTTAATGGAACACACCCCAAATCCACTTCAAAATCTTTTAGTTAAGATTTAATCCAAAGCGTTTGATCACAACAACTACCGGCCGCTATGTATTCGGCTTCAGCCGTGGATAGGGCCAAGCAAGCTTGCTTTTTGGTTGCCCAAGAAACTAGTGAGTTTCCTAGAAAATGGCATGTACCCGAAGTACTTTTCCTATCAAGGTGACATCCGGCAAAATCTGAGTCAGTAAAGCCAATTAATTCAAAAACATTTCCTTTAGCATACCACAAGGCAAGATTATGAGTTCCTTTCAAGTATTTGATTATTCTTTTTACTGCTTTTAAATGAGTTTCCCTAGGACTAGCTTGAAACCTTGCACATAAGCATACCGAAAACATGAGATCCGGCCTAGATGCCATTAAGTACAATAAGGATCCATTCTTAGCTCTATATTTTGTTACCTCAATCATTTTACCTTTCTCATCATTGTCTAGGTAACAATTTGTAGCCATTGGTGTTGATGCCTCTTTGGAACTCTCCATCTCAAACCTTTTTATCAAGTCCTTGAAATATTTGCTTTGATTGATGAAAATTCCATCCTTGGTTTGTTTTATTTGCAGCCCAAGAAAATATGATAGCTCACCCAGCATAGACATCTCAAACTCACTTTTCATCAAATTAGAAAATCTTCACACAAAGAGGAATTAGTGGCACCAAAGATTATATCATCAACACTTACTTGTACAAGTAAGATATACTCATGTTTCTTTAAAACAAAAAGGGTCTTATCAATTTGTCCTCTTTCAAAATTATTAGCATCGAGAAACTCACTCAACCTTTCATACCAACTCCTTGGCGCTTGTTTCAAACCATAAAGTCTTTCTTTAGTTTAAAAACATGATTTGGATACTCAAAGTTTTCAAGACCAAGAGGTTTTTCAACATAAACCTCCGCTTTTATGTATCCATTTAGAAAAGCAAATTCGACATCCATTTGAAAAAGCTTGAATTTCATGATACATGCAAAAGCAAAGAATATCCTAATAGCTTTTAACCTAGCTACCGGAGCAAATGTTTCATCAAAACCTATTCCTTCTTATCTGTTATATTGTTTTTCAACCAACCCTAGCTTTGTTTCTAACAATTATGCCATATTCATCTTGCTTATTCCTAAATACCCATTTAGTTCCAGTTATTGTTTTATTTAAGGGCCTAGGAACAGGCTCCCATACATCATTTCTAACAAATTGATTATGTTCTTCTTACATAGCCATTAACCAAAACTCATCATTCAATGCAATGTCTATGTCTTTAGGCTCTAATTGGGAAACAAATTCCATATTATTGCAAAAGATATCAAGTTTACCTCTTGTGCTTACCCCTTTGTTGATATCACCTATGATTTAGTATAGGGGATGATCTTTCAATGTTCTCCACTCCTTGGGAAAAGCATCACCAACTTGTGTGTCTACTTGAGGTAAGTTGTCTCCTTTTGAGTAGTCTCATTTTGCTCTATGTTTGGTATGCCTTCTTGATCCCTCTCCTTGTTCTCAAGTAGAGACTTTGCCAAGGATTCTTGCACATCATCAACAAACTCATCCTCTTTTGAGGGATTAGTGACATACTCATCAAAAACAACATGAATTGGCTCTTCTATATACGCATAAAGTTGATTTATTGGAAGCTCTAAAAGCTTTTCTATTTGAAGATTATCAAAGAAAAATACTTTCTTCCGATTTGGCATCAAATTTATCCAATGATTCTTTTCGATTTTTTTTTTGCACAAAAAAATATGCAAGTGACTTATGTTAGGATTTTTACCTTTAAAAAGCTCATGGGGGGTGGAGGGTTTCTCCATGATCACTTATTCTAGAAACAATTTTACAACTTTTCTCATTTTCAACCCTTTTGGAAAACTTTTTAAAGCATGAAAAACATCACTCTTCTTTTTTAGAAAAAAGGTCCAAGTGAATCTAGAGTAGCCATCTACTATTACTAAGGCATAGTAGTTACCACCTAGGCTTATCACCCTTGAAGGTCCAAATAGATCCATATGAAGCAATTCAAGAGTTCTTGTAGAAACAAACTTTTTGGGTTTAAAAGAATCTCTTGTTTGCTTGCATTTTTGGCAAGCCTCATATAAGGACTCTTTAACCACCTTCAACTAAGGTAAACCTAACACAAGATCTTTGGTATTTAATTTAGACAAGTGATCAAAATGAATATGTGCAAGTCTTAAGTGCCATAATCAAACATTATCTTCTTTTACCAACAAGCACATAGTATGAGAATCAATGCTTTGACAATTCAAATCAATGGTATAGACATTGTTAGTTCTATTGCCTATTAGATATGTATTAGGATCATTTTCTTGTTTAACAATGCAATACCTTTTGTTAAATGAAACATCTAATCCGAAATCACATAATTGGATTATGCTAAGGAGGTTATGTTTAAGGTTTTTAACCAATTAGACATTATTGATAGTCAAGGTATTCTTACTAACCATACCAATACCTACAATTTTTCCTTTGTTGTGATCTCCAAAGGTCACATTTCCTCCATCAATAGGTGTGATATGTCGAAACTTCTTTGGATCTTCGGTCATGTGCCTTGAACATCCACTATCAAGATACCAATATGTTGGTTTACTCTTCCTTGTAACCTCTCACAAAAACCAACAACAACATTACTTAGGTACCCTTTGATATGGGTCTTCAATGGTTAGTGTTGGTTTCCTTAGGAACCCATACCAATTCTCCATTTGACACATAAAATTCTTTTGTATAACAATAGGGGCTAAGATGACCATCTAATCCACAATAGTGGCATACATATTTTTTACATACATCCTAGGCCTTTTAGGCACATATTCATTGTTTGCATATCCATTATAATCATAAGTACCATTTAAAGCATACACATTCCTAGAAGAATAAGCACTAGTTCTAGATTCATACATGTTATACAAAGTAGTACTAACATCCTTCTTAGTGCGTGCAACATTGGGATAGCCATTTTTTAAGACAAAGGCATTTTTAGCATTAGGACCATAAGCATGTTTATTCTCATTTATAGTATAAGAGAAACTTGCATGATAACCTAGCCCGGTTTTATCACTAGCATGCTTTTGTGCACTCAAACAAGCATCAAGACTACTAGAGGCATTTTTGAATTTATTAACAATTGATTTTAATTCTAGTATCTCTTTATATTTCTTAGAACATTCATCACACGGTCAATTCATAGGTGGTATAGATGCAAGCATAGTTTTAGATTCTAAGTCTACTTTAAGATCATTCAATTCTTTAAGCAAAGTAGAAATCTTACACTCTAACATGACAATTTGTTTCTCTTGCATATTACACTTCTTTGCATACTTATTGGCTTCTTTATGCATTTCAAAGAAAGCTTCTTTAAGATCATCTATAGAGCTCTCATAGTTGGAAAATTCACTTACCTCACTTTGAGAGTCTTCTTGCTCACTTTTTAGCATAAGACAAAGATTTGCCTCATCTTCACTTGAGGAGCTAGATGAAGAAGTGATATCATTGTCTTCCCATGCAATGTAGGCTCTCTTCTTTTTAATATCTTTCTTGTTCCTATTTTTAGCCTTATCTTTCAAAGTAGGACACTCAGATTTGATGTGGCCTGGTTTTCCACATTCATAGCAAACTATAGAACTTGAAGGTGAGGTTTCACCTTACTTAGTAAATTTTTTCTTGAAATTTTTGTTGATGACCTTCTTTATGAACTTGTTTCACCTTTCGCGGTCACTTTAGGTAGTCAAGCATCGGAGAACTTTGTTCACAAGGTCATCATTTGAAAAAGTTTTTCCAAGAGACAACAAATGATTAATGATGTGAGTAAATCACAATTGAAAATTTTCAATAGATTCATTTGAGTTAATACCAAATAACTCATACTCATGCATCAAAGTATTAACTCTTGACCTTTTTACCTCACTAGTACCTTCATGTGTAACTTTAAGTGTATCCCGCACTTCTTTAGCGGATTTACAATTTGAAACTCTAAAGAATTTTTGTATAGGACAACGAGGAGGTAATGCGATTTTTGGCTATATAGTTGGGTTGTGCCCTCTTTTTGTCATCTTTACTCCATTCACTTCCTGGTTTTTCAATATCTTTCTCACTATCCCTTTTCATAGATATGTATGGTCCATATTCTATAGCATCCCAAATATCAATACCAATGGATTCTATGAAAATTCTCGTCATTTCCTTCCAATAGCCATTGGCTTCACCATTAAAGATAAGATGCCTATATATGGAGGCACCCTCACTAAAGCTCATCTTAGCACTATCCATTTAAATTGGATCTTTCCGGAGTATCTTACCTAACTCGCTTTGAAGCTAATTGTAGGGTAGGGACTAGCTAAGAGAGGAGGGGGGGGTGAATTAGGTAGTGGGAGATTTTAAGACTTTCACGGCAGAAGCGTAATCAAATTGTAAATCCAAGATATTTAAGCAAAGTGGGTGTACAATTAAAGGATTACAATTCAAGTGTAGTGAGAAAACAAGGTTTGATCAATTTAAACCTTTTCAAAGAAGTTACTTAGTACACAATTAACAAGCAACACTATTTTGTATCATTATTGAATCCTTTTTACAAACTCTCTTTAAGTAACAAGGTTTGATTAATGCAATGTGCTTGTTTTAGTGTTACTTTGCCTTTATCAAGTTCAATTTACATGGTTAAGTATTGACAAAGTGTGTGACATAAACGTGTGCAATGAAAAGCGAGATAGAAAGCATAAAGGAGACAAAACATAAGAGATTTATATTGGTTCGGTGTTCTAACACATCTACGTCCAGTCCCAAGACTAGCCAAATCACTAGCTTGGATTTTTTTCACTATCTCACAATAGCAATTACAATGTTTCAAGGTACAAGATTCACCCAATCACCTAGGTAACCCATACGCAAACAAACACACTAAGAGGAATCCCTTCTCAATTGATTTTACAAACACCTACAGCGCCTTTATGATTTTCCACAAGCTACCTAAGCCACCCAATCAAAATGCTAGAATCCAATCAAGATTTCAATTGATGAATGATGTAATGTAGAAGATGATTCTTGAAGAATTTCATTCTTAATCACTCATAGATAAAGCTCTCATGAAATCAATGAACTAAAAGCCCTGGGAGAGCTTTTGAAAGGTGTTTAATCTCACAAACTTCGTGCAAAATAAAAATGAAACGTTTTCCCAAGGCTCAAAATCACTTTATATTGGGTTTTTAGGCTCATTACATTTATGTACAACATGGTTACATCGATGTAATGCATAAACTTTCTTCTCCTATTTTCAAAACATCCAAACAGAAACTTTTGGCCTATGTACATTGATGTAAAGGGCTGTTACATCAATGTAAAGGTTTAGAAAACCTTGCAAAGCTTTCAAAACACTTTGAACATCATTCCTATCATTGTCTAACATAGAACCAATGATCATGATCAATCAAAAACACTTAAAGAACACTTTGAAATCCTTTGTTCATGTAAAGGAAAAGATCTACCTTTTGAATTCCATGCAAGTAGGGTTTTTAAAACCATTTTAAGTATGACGCAATGCATGATCCATAAGGTTGATTTGGGGTCCATTCAACTCAATCAAATTAATCCTAACTTGCTAGTCAAGTAAGCAATCAAGCAAATGAATCAAGAACAAGTTAGTTCCTTACCGAAAGAAAACTAATATACACAACCTATATAATGTCTAGAAAACAATCAAACAAATGTCTCCTTTCTTCAAATTGTGATTGATCTTCTTATCCTTTTGTCATCTTTCCTTGACTTGTTGACTTGAAACTTGGTTCTTCTTCAAGCTTTCCCTTAAGTTGTCAAGAGCTTTGTCTTCATCAAAACAAGCCTCATCAAGAGTGCTATTGGTGTTCCACCTCTTGATCATTACATGGATGCTTATTCAGGCTAATATCAAACCCTCATGCATCCCGATGATCAAGATAACACTGCCTTTCTTACTGACATAGGATTTTATAGTTATAATATGATGCCATTTAGATTGTAAAATGTTGCGGATACTTTCTAGAGAATGATGAGCCTTGTGATTGAAAAGAAAATTGAAAAAATATTCGAAGTCTGCATATATGACATGATCGTGAAGACCCTTGCGAACAAATACCCATTTACTAACTTGGAATTGGTGTTTTCAACAACTACGCATGTATGATTTACGCCTAAACCCAACTAGATGGGAAAATTGACTTCAATTATTTGGAAATTTTGATGACGACTCACCTCAAAGCTCACAATATTTGGAGCTTCGTAGAACCAGGTATACATGAAGGAGCTCATGAAGAAGCTATTGAAGGACCAGTGATGAGGATAATTCTTCAATCTCCACAGGTTCTCATGTGTAGCAACAACTAACTAAAAAATTAAACTCAAGAAATAAGATCTAGACTTCAATTAGGTCGAGAACACAAAAGGGGAAAATTAGGAATTAAAATAGAAAGCGGAATTAGATGAGAAGTTGGAAGAATTCGCCACTCTAATTGATTCGCCACATTGGTATTAAGAACCAATGATAAGAATTCAATCAAGGACTCTAAGCTCTCTAGCTAAGAACCCTAATTCAAGAGAATCACTCTCTATAAAGAAACACTCAATTTTATTCATAGCTAACAAAAGAGAGTTACACATGAGTATTTATTTGTCCTAAACCTTCCCTAAATGGGCCTACTAAGTGCACCTCTCTTGAATTGAGCTAGGCCCAATTTGAGTCCAACTCAACTACTAGAAGTCCAAAAACTCCCTACACAAGCAATGCATAGTCATAGCCTTAGTAGGGACCAAAAGTCCTAAAAATGATAAAAAAGTATAATTCTAAAATTATTACAATTTTAAAATATTATTCAACAATAAAAGAGAATCTTCAAAACTTGGAGTCTTTGAGGCCTCCTATCGATGCTCACATCAACCAATTGGCACTCTCACAAATTCATCAAGGAGTAGATTACTCAATTTTCGGCAAAATAGCAAATGCCAAAGCCACCAAAGACACGTGGAGAATTTTGAAGTTGTCATACAAAGGAGTGGAGAAGGTCCAAAAATCCAAGTTGCAGTCCTTGTGGAGAGAATATGAAAGATCCGAGATGTCCAATTTAGAGACCGTCGAATAATATTTTTCACGAGTCACAGACCTTGTCAATAAGATGAGGGTTTATGGAGAAGACATTAAAGACAACCAGGTGGTGGAGAAAATTATACGGACAATGCCGATGAAGTTCGATCATGTGGTGACCACAATATTAGAGTTACATGACACAAAAAAATTGACGGTAGAAAAGTTGCAAGAGAGTATCGAAAGTCACATTAGCATAATCTTGGAGAAAACAGAAAAATTGAACAAGGAAGCCTTAAAGAGTCAGGTGAACCTCAATGAAGTAGTAAGGCCCGGTCACGATACTGATAGTAGAGGACATGATACTATGATGGATGAGGAAACTAGAGAGGTAGAGGTCGTAGAAACCGCAGAGGAAGAGGATGTGGCAACTTTAATTAAGGGAGAGACAATAATTTACGAGTTAGTCAAGGAAGAGGCAGAAATAATTTTGGTTTTACCAACTGAGGATGAGGCAGAGGAAATTAAAACCAGAAGAGAACATATTTTAACTGCTTTCATTGCGGGAAGTATGGGCACAGAGCAACAGATTGCAGATTTAGACAAGAGGCAATCATTGTCAAAAATTAAAATAAAAACATTGGTGAAAATTTGGATAACCCACAAAGCTTGTTTTTGGCAACTACCAATTTTGCAGAAGATGAGAATATTTGGTGCTTGGATACTGGCTGTAGCAACCATATGTATGGGAGAAAGGAGCTATTTTTGTCTCTAGAAGAATCAGTTAAATCGACTGTGAAATTTGGCAACAATACCAACATTCCAATTATGCGGAAAGCTTAGATTACAATCAGATTGAAAGATGGTTCTCAAAACTTCATCTTTGATGTTTTCTATGCTCCTAGTCTTCATCATAACTTGTTGAGCATGGGACAACTATCAGAGAAAGGTTACAACATGTAGATTCATCAAGGTTTCTGCACATTGATTTACAAGAATGGGAGATTTATGGCCAACCTAAAAATGAGTCATAACCGTCTATTCCCTTTGAAAATCCAGCATGAAAAATATCATTGTTTAAGTTCGATAATCCCAAATGATGATTGTCAAGAAAAGAATATGTTTATGACCTTCCAGTTGTCAATATTCCTAACGGAGATTGTGAAACCCGCGTGATTGGAAAGAAGCATAGAGCACCATTCCCAACTGAAGTGTCACGAATAGCAAGAAATCCGTTAGAGCAAGTGCACTCAAACTTGTGCATAATTAATATACTCACTCCTAAAGATAACAAGTATTTTATTACTTTCATTGACGACTTTAGCATAAAAACATGGGTTTATTTTTTGAAGGAGAAATCAGATGCATGTGGTGCCTTCGAGACATTCAAGCCATATGTGAAGAAACAAAGTGGCTATAAGATCAAAGCACTAAGAACGGACAATGGCGGTGGTATCTCGCTTGTGCAATTTACGTTAGGTAACATGGAATTCAGTATCAGTTGACAACAAGATACACGCCTCAACAGAATGGAGTAGCAGAACAAAAGAACAGAACGGAAGAACAAAACGATCATGGACATGGTGAGGTGCATGTTGAAATCCAAAAAAGTTTCACGAGATTTTTAGGCAAAAGCTATCACCACTGTAGTTTATATTTTGTATAGGTGTTCAACATGGAGTATTCATTGTAAAACTCCTGAAAAAGCTTGGAGCGGAAAGTAGCCCTCGATTAGACATCTCAAATTTTTTGGGTGTATTGCTTATGCTCATGTACCAAATCAACTCAGGAAGAAACTTAATGACAAAGGAGAAAAGTGGATTTTTATTGGGTATGACACCAACAGAAACACATACATGCTTTACAATCTAGAGACAAAGAAGGTGATTATTAGCTGTGATGTTACATTCGATAAAGCAGGAGTTTTGGATCGGTCATCAAAGCCCCAAGAAAGGCCAGAAATGATTCCAAGTAGCTGTAATGAAGAACAACAACAAAATCCAGTTTTAGATGTGCTAAAATCAGAGTCTTCCAGAAGTCCAGAAAGGCAAAGAGAATCAACCAACACACTGCGGAGGCAACATAGATTACCAGCTACGTTGGAGGACTATGTTGTGGCTAATGATAATAATCCATTCGATGAGGGGATTATAAATTTTGCTTTGTGTGCGAATTGTGAACCAGTGATATTCGAAGAGGTAGCTAGTGATCAAAATTGGAGAAAAGCCATGGACGAGGAAATACAAGCGATTGAGAAGAATGAAACCTGAAAGCTAACAAATTTACCTGTAGATAAGAAGTCAATTGGAGTGAAGTGGGTGTACAAAACGGAGTACAAGCCCAATAGTGAGATTGATTGCTATAAAGCAAGGTTGGTAGCAGAAAGATACAAGTAGAAGCCATGTATTGATTATTTTGAAGTTTTTGCTCCTGTTGCAAGGTTGGATACAATCTGTATGGTTATTTCTCTGTCAGCACAAAATAACTGGAAAATTTATCAAATGGATTTTATATCTGCATTTCTTAATGGTAATCTGGAAGAAGAAGTGTATGCTGAACAGGCTGCGGTTTATGTCAAAAAGGGAAAGGAAGATAAAGTCTACATATTGAAGAAGACTTTGTATGGTTTGAAGCAGGCACCAAGAGCTTAGTACAAAAAGATTGACTGTTATTTTGTGCATAACGGTTTCCAAAGATGCCTATATGAGCACACATTATATATTAAGTTTGTTGAGCCCGGAGATGTACTAATTGTGTGCCTTTATGTAGATGATTTAATCTTCATTAGCAATAATTCAAAAGTGATTATAGAATTCAGGGAGGCGATGACGTGCCATTTTGAAATAATAGATTTAGGCCTAATGTCCTATTTCCTAGGCATTGAGGTCGATCAACGCGATGATGGAATTTTTATTTCTCAAAAGATATATGCAGGTGATATTTTCAAGAAATTCAAGATGGAGAACTCAAAGCGAATCTCTACGCCATTGAAGAAAAGTTGAAGATGACCCGAGATCATGGAGGCAAGAGAGTAAATCCAACACTTTATAAAAGTTTGGTCGGAAGCCTCTGATATTTAACTACAACCAGGAAATATATTGTCTATGGAGTTGGACTACTCAGCAGATTCATGGAGGAGCCTTGTGAAAGCCATCTACAAGGAGCTAAAAGAATTCTCAGAAATATCAAAGGCACTTTGACTGAGGAAATTTTCTATGACAGAAATGTTGATGTGAACTTAGTTAGCTATACAGATAGCGATTGGTTGGGATATTTGGAAACAAGGAAAAGTACGTCAGGATACATATTTCATCTAGGCAGCGACGCAATATCATGGTCATCAAAGAAGCAACCTGTAGTCGCACTTTCAACCACCGAAGCAGAATATATTGCAGAAAAGCTATGCAACCCAGGCAGTGTGGCTAAGAACAATAGTGATACATCATAAGTAGGAATCTCCGACAACAATTTTTTTGATAATAAATCAGCCATTTCATTATGCAGGAATCCAGTTTTTCATGGACGGTCCAAACATATAGATATTCGGTTTCATAAAATTAGAGAGTCGGTAGCCTAGAAAGAAGTAGAGATTGATTATTGTCACACAGAGGATCAAATTGTGGACATTTTCACAACGTCGTTGAAAGTTGAACTATTATACAAGTTGAAGAAAATGCTTGGAATGTTACGAGCATGATTTAAGGGAGGTAAGTCGGTTAAAAAAAATAAATTAAGAGCTTCAAATGTTGGTTGGCACCGTCCCTTGACTATTTGCAAGTTTTTTTCTCATTTGTAGTTGAACTACCATGTACTAGATTATAATATTTAATTGTTAAAGTAGGCTATATAAGGATGAGCTTGTTCACGTAGGAGCAGTAGCAGGATTAAGAAAGAATAAACCGTGCAAGTTTTAATTCTATCCTCTTTCCTTGTCCGTGTACATGAGAGTGAGTTTCATATATTCCTTTATCGTGTTACTGAGAACAAGAGTGTAAGAGATAAATAATTTGAGATAAAATTATTTTAAGTGCTATATGCCTCTATAATATCAAAAAGGAAAAGAAATAAAATAAGTGAAGTGAATAAAAGTAATATGAGTATAATTATTTTTTTAAAGAAAAAACTTCAATGCTGCGCAATCGAAGTCACTCGCAAAACAAGAATTGACGTCACCCTATATCAATTATTGTTGAGTGTAGAGAACACTTAACAAGTTTAAGTCTAGAAAGTTTGTTATGAGTTAGTCTCATTAGATACCTATGATGACATCTCTCTTTTATGTAACAGCACCATGTTGCAGTGATGTGTCTCAATCTTAACCTTATAATTTTTTACTTTGAGGAAAAAATAATAAAATAAAAAGCATGTTGTTGTTGTTACAACCATTAGATCAGAAACAACATACTGCTGTAATAGCAGCAAATATAGATCCATATCTATCTTGTAACTCCGTTTAATACAGTTAGTGATTTGTTATTATTCAATACAACTCATTCTATCATTTCTCCCTATTTCTCCTTCTCCTTGCGCTACTCTAATACCTTTCATTGTATCACAAACCACTGGTTATGGCTCTTTGGCGCAATTCGTTCTTAAAGTTACTAAAGTTTCTTGATTTTGCGGCTCAATGGGGCATGCCGGAAAAGTTCAAGACTGAAGAAGATAAACTTCTTAGAAAAATAAAAGATGAATTCGCATTGTTGGACCAACAAAATCAGATGATATTTTAACATGGATTCTTGCGTCTATGTCTGCAAGTCTTGAAGAGCATCAAGAAAAATGATTCTCTCAATACCTTTCTTCTATTGATCAAAATGATCATTGATTGTCTTGCTTCGGTTTGTTGTCCCATTTATGATTTTAGATGGATTGCCCTCAGGATACAATCCTACGGTTACATCCAGTATCTCTAGAACTGATCCATATTCAGTTATAGTGATTGAAACTCTTCTTGCCACTCTTGAAAATCGTCTTGAAAGACAAAACATGAACATGACGCGTTTGCAATGCAGTGCTTAAAAGCCAATCTTGCTCAGGTGAAAGTAAGGTTTCGTAGAGGTCAGAATGGTTGTTCCATGGTTTTAAATTGCAGTCAGTAACCACAATTGCAACTGCAATATTGCGGATTGTTGTGTGTGGCTCAAATTTTCCCACATCTATGACACCTACTATGAAGGAGAATACAAAATTCAATGTGCAAGCTTCTAAGTCAAATTGCTCTCATGTAGTAGCCGTACCTAGTGTGCATATTTTCTTCCTCCTTATTCAAATGCAAGATTATATTTTTGACTATTGGAGATTACATATGATTCTGATCACTAAATGCACTGTGTATTATTTGTTGTTTTTCCTTCTTCAATTGCTATAAATAGGCATGCTTTCAGTGGTGTTTTGCCAAAATTTTTCGGATCAATCACTCTAAATGAAAGTTAGTGAGTGATATATGTGTAGTTATTTTTCCATTTTGAGAGAGTATTTTGTGAGAAAAAAATAGAAAGAATATTTATTTTTGTCCTCATTAATTATAGAGAACTTGTTGTACTCTCCTTTTTACATAGTGGAATTATTTGCTCATTGCCGTTTGTGGTTTTTTCTCTCTATACTAGAGAGTTTCTCCATGTTAAAATCTTGTGTCCATTATCCTCTTACTTCTCTTTATTCTTCATTTGAATTCGATCTTTTTCGCTTCCGCATAGTGCTGGTACCACAACAAGTGGTATTAGAGCTCTTATTCAATTGGAGATGGCTACAATTACTAAATTTGATATTGAGAAGTTTGATGGAAAAATTAGCTTTTCTATTTGGCGAGTCCAAATGAGAGCTGTTCTCACACAGAATGGATTACGGAAAGCATTTGATGGAAAGTCAAAAAGGCCAGCTTCCATGACTAATGAGCAATGGGACGGGTTGGAAGAAAAGGCGCTTTCAACAATCCAACTTTGCCTGTCCAAGGAGGTTCTACGTGAAGTAGCCAACGAAACCACCACTGCAGCATTGTGGTTGAAGTTAGAAACTCTATATATGACCAAGAGCTTCGCAAACAAGCTTCGTCTCAAAGAGCGATTATACACAATCCGTATGATCGAAGGTACTCCTATTCATTCTCATCTTGATGAGTTTAATTCTATTATTATGGATATGCAAAATATTGATATTGAAGTTGATGATGAATATAAAGCTGTTTTTTTGGTTGTCTCTTTACCTTCTTCTTAGAAACACTTCAAGGAAATTATGTTGTCCAAAGAAAAATTTGATCTTGAAAGTCATTCTTAGGACAAGGGTGAAGGTTTAAGTGTTAGAGGTAAAACTCTAGAAAAAGGTAAAAATCAAGAAAAAGGGAGTACTAGTAACAAAAAGAACAAGTCCAAATCTAAGGGACGTAAATCCAACAAAACTTGTAACTATTGCAAGAAATATGACATGATATCTCTGACGGTTTTATCTTGAAGAAAAAGCAAGAAAAACAGGAAAAGAAAGAAAAAGGCAAACAACCCGCGGAAGCTGCTAATATTGAAATTGATTATGATGGTGACGTTATGTTATCTGTTGTCTCTTCTATTAAGAGGAGAAAAAATGAGTAGATTCTTGATTTTGGATGTACTTTTCATGTGTCCTCATAGGGACCGGTTTAGCACTTTTGATCCTGTTGATAGTGGTGTTGTTCTTATGGGTAATGATACCCAATGCAAGGTTGTAGGGATATGTACTATTCATATTAAGACTCATGATGGTGTTGTCATACTCTGACCAAAGTCCGCTTTATTCCTGGCTTGAAGTGGAATCTAATTTCTCTTGGCACCCTTGAATTTCTTGGGTGCAGGTATTCAGCTGAAGGTGGAGTTTTAAAGGTGTCTAAAGGCGCCCTTGTTTTATTGAAAGCTAACTGAATTGGTAGTTTATATGTCTTGCAAGGTTCTGTTGTAACAAGTTCAATTCCTATATCTTCTTCTATGCCCGATAGTGATGTCACCAAATTTTGGCCCATGCGCCTGGGCCATATGAGTAAGAAAGGCATGCACCTTCTGAGCAGGCATGGTCTTCTTGGTAAACACGGTATTGGTAAGTTGGAGTTTTGTGAACATTGTATCTTTGGGAAATAGAAGAAAGTCAGTTTCTCTACTGCAATTCACCGAATATATGGTATTCTTGATTATATTCATTCTAATCTTTGGGGATCTTCTAAAGTTCCTTCTCATGGAGGACGTCGCTATATGATGACTATTATTGATGATTTTTCTCGAAAAGTCTGGGTATATTTTCCTCAGGTATAAAAATGAGACCTTTCCAACTTTTAAAAAGTGGAAAAATCTTGTTGAAAACCAGACAAGGAAGAAAGTCAAAAAGCTTAGAACGGATAATGGATTAGAGTTCTGTGCAGGTGACTTTAATGAGTTCTGCACAAATCATGGTATTTCTAGACATAAAACCATTCCAAGAAAACCCAGCAGAATTGTGTTGCAGAATGGATGAACAAAACTCTACTTGAGAGGGCTCGTTGTATTCTCTCAAATGCTGGGTTATGGAAATCGACGTGAATTTTGGGCTAAGGCAGTATCTACCGCTTGCTACTTGGTCAATCGTTCTCCACACTTGTCACTTAATTTTAAAATTCTAGAAGAAATTTGGTCAGGAAATCCAGTTGATTATTCTAATTTGAGAATTTTTTGATGCCCTGCATATGCACATGTCAATGATGGTAAATTAGCTCGTAGAGCTATTAAGTGCATATTTCTTGGTTATGCATCAGTCTAAAGGATATCGATTATGGTGTCCTAAGTCACCTAAGTTAATTTTTAGCAGAGATGTGACTTTTAATGAGAAGGTGGAGTTGGAGTTAAAGTCATCAATTCCTAATGTCGATGTTCCATCTTCCTTAACTAATGATTCTAGCATTGATGATTATGATGAAAATACTACTTATCCTATTTAGCCGCAAGAGGAGGAGTATTCTATTGCCCGAGATAGGCCGAGAAGACAAATAAAAAACTAGCTAGATACAGTGATGTTGATAATCTGACTGCTTATGCATTGTCTATTGCACAAGAAGTAAACGATGGTGTTGAACCTACGACCTATAATGAAGCTATTTCTTGTGCTGATTCTTCAAAGTGGCTACTGGCAATGAATGAAGAAATTGAATGTCTTCATAAGAACAATACTTGGAGTTTGACAGAACTTCCCAAAGGTAAACGACCTTTGAGATGTAAATGGAGTTTCAAGAAGAAAGATGGCATTCCCGGGGTTGAAGATCCTAGATGCAAAGCACGACTAGTCGTTAAAGGCTTCAGCCAAAAGGAAGGTATTGACTTTAATGAGATTTTCTCACCAATTGTTCGTCATACCTCCATACGTGTTTTGCTTGGTCTTGTTACTTTTGTTTGATCTTGAGTAGCTTGATGTAAAGACAACTTTTCTACCTGGAGAGTTAGAGGAAGAAATTTATATGGAGCAACCCGAGGGATTTATTGTTCCTAGTAAGGATAATCTTGTTTGTCAATTGAAAAAATCTTTGTATGGCCTCAAACAAGCTCCTAGATAATGGTATAAGAGGTTTGATTCCTTTATGACCGGGCATGGTTATTGAAGGAGTCAATATGACGACTGTATTTATTTCCAAAAATTTCCTGATGAATCATTTATATACTTGTTACTTTATGTTGATGACAGGCTTATTGCATCACATGACAAGTCTTTAATTATCAAATTAAAAACTCAACTCAATAATGAGTTTGAGATGAAAGAACTAGGTATAGCCAAGAAAATTCTTGGTATAGAGATTCGCAGGGACCGTTAAGCTGGCAAATTGTTCTTGTCTCAATAAAAATATATTGGAAGAGTGCTTGATAGGTTTAATATGAAAGACTGCAAACTTGTTTCTACTCCTCTTGCAGCATACTTTAAGTTATCTTTATACCTTTGTCCAAAGACAGAGGAAGAGATGGAGAATATGTCACACGTTCCTTATGCCAGTTTTGTTGGCAGTCTAATGTATGCTATGGTGTGTACTAGACCTAATTTAGCATATGTCGTTAGTGTGGTGAGTTGATATATGCATAATCCTGGAAACGATCATTGGAGTGCTATAAAATGAATTTTTCGGTATCTGAAAGGTACCTCTGATATTGACTTGGTATTTGACAAAAGCAAAGCTATGACTAGCGTCACGTGTTTTGTTGATTCAGACTATGGTGGTGATCTTGATCAAAGACGATCTCTTTCTGGTTATATCTTTACTCTCTGTAATTGTGCTATTAGTTAGAAAGCTACGCTTCAATCTATTCTAGCATTGTCTACAACTGAAGCTGGATATGTTGCAGCTGTAGAGGGTGTGAAGGAGGCTCTTTGGCTCAGACGTTTGGTCAATGAACTTGGTCTAACACAGGATGTTCTTACTGTGTTTTGTGATAGCCAGAGTGTTATTCACTTGACCAAGAATAGTCGCTATCATGACAAGACTAAACATATTGATGTGAGACACCACTTTATCCGAGATATTGTTGCTAAAGATAAAATTGTGGTTCAGAAGATTCATACATCTGAAAATCTAGCAGATATGCTTACTAAGCCTCTTCAAGTTCCAACACTGCTTGGACTTGGTTGGTCTCTACAGCACTTAATGCCCTTTGCAGCTTTATTCGACGGTGAACATTTTATCAAATTTGATCCAAAGTGGAGATTGCTGTGTGTGGCTCAAATTTTCCCACATCTATGACACCTACTATGAAGGAGAATACAAAATTCAATGTGCAAGCTTCCAAGTGAAATTGCTCAGCATGTAGTAGCCGTACCTAGTGTGCATATTTTCTTCTTCCTTATTCAAATGCAAGATTACGTTTTTGACTATTGAAGATTACATATGATTCTGATCACTAAATGCACTGTGCATTATTTGTTGTTTTTCCTTCATCAATTGCTATAAATAGGCATGCTTTCAGTGGTGTTTTGCAACAATTTTTCGGATCAATCACTCTAAGTGAGAGTTAGTGAGTGATATTTGTGTAGTTATTTTTTCATTTTGAGAGAGTATTTGGTGAGAAAAAAATAGAGAGAATATTTATTTTTGTCCTCATTAATTTTAGAGGACTTGTTGTACTCTCCTTTTTACATAGTGAAATTATTTTCTCATTGTCATCCGTGGTTTTTTCTCTCTATACTTGAGAGTTTTCCACGTTAAAATCTTGTGTACATTATTCTCTTACTTTTCTTTATTCTTCATTTGAATTCGATCTTTTTCGCTTCTGCATAGTGCTGGTACCACAACACTGTTGAAAACCACAGTAAAACCACATTTTGACCACAACGGGATATGTTTTTAACAATAACACAATTGCAATCGTGTCATTCCATTTCGTTGAGACCTGTTTCACACAAAAGTTAGAATCTTTACCATGTATCCTTCAAGAAACAAATGAAGCTAGCGAGAGAAAGGGTTAGCAACATTCGAATAGAGGAGAATAAGTTAGTGTGTGACATTGTGACAACGTGTTTATAAGGGTCAGAAGAGAATTTTAATATCAAACCAATTTAAATGTTTCATTTAACTTGTTTAGAGTCTAAAAGATAAATCAAAACATAAATTCTATTATGTGCAAACATAAAAGAAATTCACCCCGTAACGGCCACAATGCTCGTCGCAGTAGTCGCATTAACCACAATCGCAATAACCGTGATCGCAATCGTAGTTTAAAACCTTAGTCATTTTTATGGCAGAGGCAACAACAACAACTTCAGAGAACATAATAACTACAGGGGCTGGGGATATGGAAGAAATGCAAACTTTGGCGGCAGAAATAACAATCTCCCTCAGTGTAAAGAGTGGCAGAAACCTAGTCACATTGCTCTCACCTGTTTCCACAAGTTTAATCTTTCGTACCGAGATAGCTCTTATCTACTACTCAGAACTCAAATTATATATGTAGAATTTCAGGGAAGAGCTATGGTGGCAGATTGCGCTTTTGATGATCATTCCACGGTTTCTGCAATGATGGCTGTCTCAGAAACACTATGATCCTTCTCGCTACCCACACATGGGTGCCACACATCATATTTCTCCAGAATCTTGAAACTTGAATGGTAAGACTCCCTATAATGGTGATACAAAGCTAAAGATGGGCAATGGTGAGTGTTGTTCTATGAAGAACATATGTAACTCAGTTTCACCCCTTCACTTGAATCAATTGTTGCATGTTCCCTCTATTTCTAATAATCTTTTCCCAATTCACTAAACATAATCATGTCTTCTTTGAGTTTTATGCTGATAGCTGTTGTATTAAATCTCAGGAAACTAATCAAATTTTGTTGGAAGGAAAATTGAGACATGGACTATATGCGTTTGATGATATTTCCCTGGCATGTGCTCACAACAACTCTGTTGCTGACTGCACTCACAGATCTGATTCTTGTTGTATTCATGATTCTGCAAATTCAGTTTTGTGATTTGTTTGTTGTTAATACTTCTAGATCTTATTTTTGTAATAAAAGTGATCTATATAGAATTTGGCACTCTAGGGTAGGACATGCCAATTTTAAATTTTTTCAACACGTTCTTCATTCATGTAACATTTCTATTCCTACGTGTAATACATTTTCTATATGCAAATCTTGTTGTTATGGAAAGGCACATAAACTTACTTTTGATAATTCTGTTAGCAGTTATGATTAACCATTGCAACTTGTTTATTCTGATATATGGGGGCCAGCACCTATTCCTTCTACAAATTGTAGGAGGTATTATCTTCATTTCCTTGTTGCTTACTCCAAATATACTTGGATTTATGAGAAAAGGTTAGTAACATTCGAATAGAGGAGAATAAGTGAGTGTGTGACAGTGTGTTTATGAGCAATAGAAGAGAATTTTAATATTTGTTGAAATTAGGAGATTATAATATTAACAGAGAGAGAAAGATAAGAGAATAAAGTATTATATTGATAGTAAAAAAGGTGTTACAATGTGGTTGTTGTGATTTTTATATCATGACAATGCACTATCCTTATTTATAGAAAAAATTCCAAGTAAATAAGGAAATACATAAACTAATCCTAAGAGATCCTATGAGATATTGTTATAATAAAAAAATTAATCCTAGAAGATTGTCTAATGATATGAAAATATTTTTAAGATTTTCTTATATTTTAACACTCCCCCTCAAGCTAAAACTTACTAAGCTTTAAGTTTGTTACAAATAAACCATTTAAATAAAAGAAATTTTCAAATTAAGAAATAGAGAGACAAATAGTCGAGGGCCCGATGATACTTCTGGTAAAGTCACGGTTACATATTGCTACACTGGGAAAGCCGGAAAGCCGTGGGCTAGGTTCATATCTTTGAGGAATCTGCATTAATAGAGAGACTTGACTATCTTGTGTCTAATTGATACTTCTGGTAAATTTGTGGGGCTAGACTAATTTTTCTAGGAAAGCCGCAAGTCAGGCTAATATCTTTGGGAAAGTCGCGCAAGTAAGATGTTGTCTCTAAGAAAGCCACACAGATGATACTTCTGGTAAAAGTGTGGGGCCATATTGATTGGCCTAGGAAAGCCACATAGCCAGGCTCATATCTCTAGAAAGGTCGTGGGAGCAAGAAGATCTCTTTAATCTCTAAGAATACTCAAAAACAAAGAGAATAACTAGTTTGACAAAATGACACCAACAATGCCAAAGGCGGAATAAGCACGAAATAAGGTAGAAACAGGTTGAAGATGAAAGGAAGGATTGAAGAAGGAAAAAAATGTTCCATATTTTTCAGAACGTGGCAGTGAAGCGGCACAGGTCACGGTGGATGATACCGCTCTAATACTATGTTGAAATTAGGGAATTGTAATATTGAGAGAGGGAGAAAGATAAGAGAATAAAATATTATATTGATAGTAATAAAGATGTTACAATGTGATTATTGTGATTGTTATCTCACGACAATGCACTATCCTTATTTATAGAAAAAATTCCAAGTAAATAAGGAAATTCGGAAACTAATCCTAAGAGATCTTATGAGTTAAAGAAATTAATCCTAGAAGATTGTCTAACAATATAAAAATATATTTTAAGATTTTATTATATTTTAACAATATCAAACCAATTTAAGCGTTTCATTTAACTTGTTTAGAGTTAAAAGATAAATCAAAATATAAATTCTATTACCTATAAACATAAAAAAAATTCACGCCGCAACGGCCGCAATGCGCGTTTCAGTAGTCGCATTAATTGCAATTGCATAAAAGAAATATACTTGGATTTATCTTCTTGAATATAAGTCTCAAGCTCTTAACTATTCATACATTTTAAAACCTTGGTTGAAAATCAACTTGAGATGAAAATCAAAAGCTTGCAAACAGATGGTGGTCAGGAGTTTATTGCTTTTTCTATATTTCTAAAGGATAATGAATGGTATCTTGAATGGAATTAGTTGTCAATACACTCATGAGCAAAATGTGTCAGCTAAGAGGAAGTGTCGACATATTACAGAAATTGGTCTTTCTATGCTTGCTCTTGCATCCATGCCTTTAAGATTTTGGGGGGAAGCTTTTCAGCGTGTTGTCCATAAAATTAATTTTCTCTCTGCATCTCCTCTGTTGGTCATGGCAACCATCACGATAGAGGGGGGAAGGGGGAGGTGAATTGGGTGATTTAAAACACTTTCAAGAAATTTAAACAATTTTGTGCAAATAACAATTATAAGCAGCAGAACAAGTTTATAAAAAATTCAATTTGCACAACCAACTCAAATATAATGAGATTATGAGGAATTGGAGTATGAAGCAAGATGAGCAACTAAAATATAGAGCAAAAAATATGAGAATTGAAAGAGAAGGAAAGAGAGAATCAAACACAGAGATTTATATTGGTTCGATAACTAAACATCCTTGTGACCTACGTCCAGTCTTCAAAACGGCACTGCAGAAATACTTGTATTCAATCTTCAACAAGATTACACACTAAGAGCACTCCCCACCATTGGATACCCCACCAATGTGCAAATGCTTCAATTAGGGATACCTCACCCTAAAACAACCTTGAAGGATATCTCACCTTCTCTCAACAATTCACTTTAAGGTTTTACAAATAGTGAAGCTCTCAAAAGAGTAGATATTACAACTTGAAGCACAAAAGATTTGAGCAAGCCTTTAGCAAGATAGAGAAATTTTGAATAACAATTTTTTGAATAATGAGAATGATTCAAGATGAGAGACCAAGATTAAAGCATTTGATTCATGTTAGAAGAAGCTTAGAAATGAGATAATATGATTGTAGTGTAATACTAGAGTAAAAAAACCTTGCTTCTTATGCTAGAATGGCCCAAGAACTCATATTTATAGCCATCCATTAAAATCTAGTCGTTACTAGTTGTTATAGCTCTGCACAGCCGATATTCGAATATAGAATCCCATATTCGAATATGTATTCGAATATGGCACTTCTGAAAACAGATTTTTCAAATTTTGAAAGCTATGTTCGAATATATATTTGAATATCAAAACCCATATTCGAATATGTATTCGGATATAAAACTCCTGACGACAATCTCTAACTTTGAAATCTATGACTCCTTCATTTCTTGTGCGTTTCAAGCAAATGACCAGTCGTTAGAAATATCTTTGAGTCTACTTTCATATGAAATAAGTTTCAGATCGAAACCCAAAATAGGTTCAAAGATATGTTAAAAATAGTGAACAAAGGTCATTTTCCAAATCCTAAAAACAAAGGCTGATGTCAAAAGTTTGTAACTTCTTCATTTGTGATCCATTTAGAGCAAAAGACCAGTCATTAGAAAGCTATTTGAGTCTATTTTCATATGAAATAAGTTTAAGCTCATTATGCAAAACACATCTAAAGATATGATCAAAACGGTAAACATATATCATTGGCTTTCTCCTTCTTTAGTCGAGCATAATTGATTTTTCCATATTTCTTAATCATTGCTCACTCTTAATACATGGACTATCCTGCAAGACATTTCTCACTTGAAAATCATAGTTAGTCTAAACATTCAAACTCAATATAAAATATGCTTGATTTATAAATATATAACTCTAGTTAGTCTATCAAGCCTTGATGTACACATTGCATCATTATCAACTTGTATATCACAATATAGAACACATAATCATGCATAGAATAATGTACTCTAATGTAGCATGTTCATTTCTAATTTCATCTTACATTTTTCATCATCAAAACATACTACACATAACTTATTGCTATTGTATTTGTCATCATCAAAACATAATATAGTAAACATTTAAGCATACTTACTTCTACATCCTCTTGGCTTTTCTTCACCTTTGCAAACTCTCTTTTTGAAACCTCCTACTTACAGCATTTGAAGGTTTTTAGTTGTGCATGTTATCCTTATTTTTTTTTGATACATCGGAAGAAGCATGTTATCCTTATTTAAGACCATATAACTGACACAAGCTACAATTTTGTTGCTTTGAGTGTGTTTTTAATGGATTTAACTCCTCTTATAAAGGATATTTATGTCTCTCTTCCACATGTAAGGTCTATGTTTCAAGGCATGTGATGTCTAATAAGTCCCTTTTTCCCTTTTTCATAAATCCAAACTTTGGCAGCAGCACCTTCACTGACACTCCTATACCCCTTCCCCACATTCCTGCCATATTACCTACAAATCATCCTTAATCTCCAACAATCTACTTCATCTGCAGTTGTGTTCCTATCAATGCTCATCCAACGATAACTTGAGCAAAGGATGGCATAAGAAAGCCTAGAACCTTTCATACTACTAATTCTTCTTCTGAGACTGACATGGCCCTTTTCCTTGAACCAAAATGAGTCAAAACAACACTCAGTTTGCCTCACTAGAAATATGCTATATATGGACATTGAATATGCTACATTGTTAAATAAATGGAGTTTTACACCTCTCTCACCTAGAAGCAATCTAATTGGGTATAAGTGGGTGTTCAAAGTCAAGAGAAATGCTGATGGCTCTCTCAATAGGCATAAGGTTTGGATTGTGGCTAAAGAATTTCATCAAAGAGATGGCTATGACTTCTTCGAGACATTTAGTCCTGTAGAAAAACCTATAACTATACGTGTGGTCTTGACTATAGCTCTATCATGAGGCTAGGAGCTGAGACAACTTGATATTGCAAATGTTTTCTCAATGGTCACCTTCATGAAGAGATCTACATGGCTCAACCTCCTAGCTATGTCTAAGGTGATAGAGTCTTTATGGACTTAAACATGCCCCTCAGGCATGGATTTAAAATCTCCACAATATTCTTTAAAGTGTGGGATTCATTGCTGCAAAGAGTGACACTCCCTTATTCATGAGATTTCAACCAACGTGTTCGAAGTTGTCCTTCACGGGTTCGTCATGAGTCGCTGGCCAAGTGACTTTCCTCTTCCACGCATTAAACCAACAATCACGACGGTCCAGTGGGATCTTCTTCCAAGAAGGCCATGGACCAACAAAATCCTTCTTGATAATCTCAACAAGTGCACCGACCCCAGGCTGTTTAGGCCTCCACCTACAAAATGATTTAAATAATGAGACACAAAACATGATATCAAATATATAAAAAAAAACAAATATAAAACATGTAATTAAAATGTGTTACGTCTTAGTGCCATCGTGACTAAGGATAATCTTCGCGGTAGCAGGCTCAATTTCCCATTCATTACGTGGTTTCGCCTGTAGGCGGGGGCGTCGTCGAGCATGTCGGTCATCCGCCCGCTCTGCTCCTCTAACTCCTCCTGATCAAACTTCTGCTCCGTAGAAACATTAGTCTGGTCATCCACATGCTGGTCCTCCTCCCCACGTCGATCTCCATCCTGGAAAGATCCCCATGACGGTTGAGGTGGTATAATGTCTAGAACTGAAGAAGGTGGCAGAAACCCAAGAGTCGGTATCATCGTAACACCGCCATCAAGATGTAATGCTGATGGTTGTGATGCAGTATGCTGTGATGCGAGAGGCTGTGGTACAACTGTGTATGATGCGGGAGGCTGTGCTGAATGAGTCTATGATACAACTGAGTGTGATGGATGTGATGCCAAAGGCTGTGATCTAATAGTGTGAGACGATGAAGGCCTATGAGACAACCTCTATCTATGATCATGTAGCTCTCTTTCTAACCCCCCTATCGCATATAGGAGCCTCCCCTAACCCTGCCTCGACCTCTGCCTCTATCCTGAGAAGACATCTATAGAGAAACATACAAGCATTTATACATAGTTATATATTTATTATATATTTATTAAATTGAATAACATACAAGAACCTATTAATAAATAAAGTGAATTTAAGCTAACCTAATTATTATCATAAATGATGTTATCATCATCGTTTACATCCTCTTAAACTTGGTCATTGTCGTCATCAAACACATCTTCAACTTCTTCAAAAATTGTATCATCATCCATCGGTTCTGGAAGAGGACCAACTACGCATTCAATGCAATCTCCATCAACCAACCTTTCCATCTATTCAACGTCCATAATAGGCCGAACAAGTTCATCAACTTGAAAAGGTGATTCATCATTTTTTGCACCCTCCAGTATGTCATCTACCTCTATGTGTCCCCTTGGCTTTGTTCTAATTGCGACATACCAACCACGTAAATCTCTACCACATGTGGTTGGATAATTTAAATAGTAGACTTGTCTAGCTTGGTGAGCAATAATGAATGGATCAAATTCTTGATACTGTCTGCTCATGTTAATTTCTAGTATCTTGTATTGTGTATGTACTCTTATGCCTCTATGTAACGGATCATACCATTGACAATAGAAAAGCGCAATCTTATGAGGTAAACCATGATACTCTAACTCATATATGTGCTCCATGATGCCATAATAATCATCTTCACCACTTTGTGTAATGCCTTTTATGCAGAGACCGCAATTTGTCGTTTTTTTACCATGACTATAAGTCCTTGTGTGGAATTTATACCCGTTCATGAAAGACATTGGCCATGACAAAACCTTCTTATAGGGACCCCAAGACAATAACCTTAACTCATTGTTAACGACTCCATTACTTTCATGATGTACATGCTAATAAAAAATGTTTGCATTACATACAATTAAGTCAATAATGTAAGAAAATTAGTTTGTGAAGTAGTAAGATAGCACATGCGTATGACTTAAACCAAGTTGGAAATTCTTCATGCATACAATTATCCCCATAAGTTCTTAGGTACAAACTACATAGAGTGTTTAAATTATTAAGTATATACAAAAAAAATAAACATCATCAATCATCTAAATGTTACCATTTACTCCAAGTATGGTTTAACTTCGTTGCAATTAATCAGCACGTGTACATGAGCAGACCTCATTTCCTAATCACTTAGATAGTGCTTCCCAACCCTCCCGCTTGGTCGTCCAAGCTTGTTAAATATTAACAACGAAGAACTTGGAACACTACCACCAGGGTCATTCCTAAGACCAGAACTTGAGACCAAATTAAAAGTCTTAGAGTAGTGAGAGTAAAAATAACTAATCTCACGACCAAGATAGTCGGCACATATAGATCCCTCCACCCTCGCTTTTTCATTGCCCTTTTGAATGCACTTAACATCATATACAAGAGTTGATATAATTAATAGAATTTGTAATTAAAACATAAACAATTAATGTGCAAACAGAAAGATATTTATACCTTTCAAATAGGTACATCCACCGATATTGAACTGGGCCACCAAGTCTTACTTCATAAGGTAGATGGATAGGAAGATGTTCCATTGAGTTAAAGAACCTAGGTGGAAAAATTCTCTCTAATTTGCATAGAATCAATGGGATGTCTTGCTCCATTTTATCCACCTCACTAACTTTTATTGAACTACAACAGAGATCCTTAAAGAATTGGCTAATTTCAATCAGAGGTTTCCACACGAGGTCGGGTAAAGAATGAAATGCAATAGGAAGTAGACTTTGCATGAAAACATGACAATCATGACTTTTCATTCCAGGCATGATGCCCTTGTTTACATCCGCACACCGAGATAAGTTTGATGCGTAAGGATATGGAATTCTCAACTCTTTTACCCATTGACAAACTAATTTTGCTTCTTGTGTGGTCATTGTATACCTTGCTTTCGGGATTCCCATTTTCTCGTTAGGCAGTCGAACCAATTCTAAGTCTCTCCGTAGACAGTAATTTTCTAAACCCTTCCTTGCCTTCTCGTTGTCCTTGGTCTTAGTTGTAACATTCATACCAATGTTAAACACATTGTCAAATAAATTCTTCTCAATATGCATCATATCAAGTATTTCTTCCATAATCTGATCAAACTTAATAAGAGCTATAGAAGCCTTCTTGATATTCTCCTCTAAGTCACCAATATGATCCTCTTTCCACTTCCTGATATGGCCCTTAAGTGATTTCAACTTTTTCTTCACCAAAAAAGCAATCCACCCTTCAATATTGAACTCCTTGCATATTTTCCTCACAATAGCATCAAACTCCTTATACAACAATAAAAGGTAGTATTGGAACTTAAAAGGCTTCGCTCCCCAATTTTGAGTATTGTTTCTCAACACAATGGGACAGTGGTTAGATACATCATGGTTTAATGCCATAGACTAGAATTATTCCATATTTGTACCCATTCCTTCGTACCATAGCCCTATAAATTCTGCTCATTGCCATGCCGTCTGGTTTGTACCACGTGAATTTTCTACCGACGAAATTGACATCAAACACTTTCATATCTTATAAGAAGGTTTCGGAAGCTCTACATTTAGGGTTCCTCCCTTGCTGACCTAAACCTTTCCTTTCTCTATTATTTACCACTGTGTTGAAATCGCCTATAAGACACCAGAGGCTTTCGTGATATGTTTGTTTCGCTTCAACAAGTTCTTCCCATATTTGTTTATTCCTTGCCAAAACGCAAGGGGAGTAGTTATTGACTATGAAACAATCCACTTTTTGGATTTTCCATTCCAGAAAAACTCCTATGAATCACATTCCCTCGAAAGTAAAATGCAGATTAAAGGTAATGGAGTTCCACAGACTTAAAGTCCTCCAGAATTTCCTACAGTCTGTTTCATAACAAATCCATATTCTCAACCTCTCCAGATTCTATCACAAAAAGATGCTTCTATACTTTCAAATTTTGTTTCTTGGACAACAACAAAGTCCACCGATTCACTAGCTATTAACATTTCTAATTTCTTTTGTTTCACCTTCCCTTTTAAACCACGAATATTAAACGAGAGAATCTTCATTACAAACCTATCACCAACAGAATTGAAGGCTACCTTGTCCCTTTCATCAAACAAGGCCAAGCGCTCTACCATCATCATTTTGTTGGTGTCTGCAGAGACCCCTAATTCTAAGCACACTTTCCAGATTGATTTTTGATTAAAACCTTTCTCTTTGTTGACAATAGGAGAATTGCACTTGATGACATCTGAGTTAGTAACAGAGAATCTACACCTTGATGAAGTGGACGATGCTTCACCACATCCCAAGCTTTTAGAAAGAGAGCAGCTGTTCGGAGTTCCTGCTTTTCGAAGATCAATCCCTAAAAGTTCACTCTTCTTCCTAGCCTTCTTCCGGCCTCCACGGTGATTTCTACACAACACTTTTACATAAGGCATTGAGGATCATTGGAGGCTATTTATACCTCTTCTTTGATGGTGAGCAGAGATAAAAGGACGAAATAGAATTAACTGACTTCGTCTTAGGGGGAGAACTTTCAAGAAGCGCCTCTGCTCCCTGAATTTTCTCAGAATGGACACGAGAAGGGGAACTCGACCCAGTAGTTCCATTAAGCTCTTTAGATAGATGACCCAAATAATACCCATCTGAGACAAAACCAATAAGTGGATTGGCACTAATTGGCCTTTTTGGTGAACCAATCTCCCCCATCTTTTCTAGCAATAACGGATATTTATTAAGAGCCTACATACTGTGCTGAGACATTGAGTTAGATGGGCCAGGAGAACTGCTCAAAGATTTGGCCCAATCTTGAGATAAGGACTTAGCCCAATCCTGAGTCAAATCAACAAAGGCAGGATTCACAAAATGGAATTGGGCCGCACTACTCTCTTCTTCAAAGGCTGACTCTACATCTTCATTTCCACCCAAAGGTTTATTACTTACCAAATTACACTTAGGCATAGACGATCTAGAAGGGAGAAGGCCTTCAACATCTTTTTCAAATTCCAACACAGGGCTATTACTCCTTGGTTCCCCATTACCCTCCAAAGGAGAGACATGCGCAACCAAATTTCACTTCACCGAACGTCCTTTGAAATCTCCCTCTTTTTCTGTTGCTCCGCAATAATTATAGAAACAATTTTCATTAATGTTTCTTAAATCAAATTTGGCTAATTGATGGTCTCCTTCATCCTCTACTAAATCAAGAGTTTCCGGCACCTATGAATCCTTATCAGACTCGCCGGAACTAGAAGAACCTGAGGATCGTAAAACCTATGGAAGACTAATGAAATTGTCACCAAAAAATTCCTCCACAATCCTTATGTTAAAAATGTGGCCATCAATCTTGATACGGACATTACGATTTACTAGTTCCAAATGGGTTGTACTTAATAAAATTCTAGCAACATCGTATCTCTTCATCAGTCTAGTATTTTCATCGTTGTCCACGAAGTTACCTCTTCAAAAAATAAAAAACCTCAAAAATATTTCACTCCACATGTGAAGAGGCAACCCATAGCATTTGATCCATGCAATTCTCTCAATACATACATCGTTTGGCCTCCACTTGGACACTTTGACAAACATGGAATTCCATTCTTTAGCTGAATGTGCTATTAGCATTGGAATCACTGTCGAATCATCCCTTCTAGTAGCACCAGATTGGCTCCTATGGGAGTGGCTTTGACTAATAAAAAGCCCAAAGACAAAAGCTTTTCCTGTATATTGAATGCATGAAAAGGGTTCCTATAAAACACTAAGACATTCTCTCGATTAAACCCTTATTGGCGCTGAAGCTCCTATGGAAACTATTATCCTCCTTGTCTTCTATAAAAGACACTTTTTTGTCTCACTTCATTCCTTCATTAACCACTTGAGCGAAAGAAGGTTGTTCTGCTTGACCAACTCTTCGTACGTCACTATGACTCCGCTCCTTCATGACCGTTTTGTGTTCTGCATTTGCCTTCTAAATCACAGACACGTTCCTTCTAAATCTCGGAAGATTAACATGAATATTTGTTCCCCCCAAAACGATTTGATCCAATCTGTACTCCAGATCTTTAGGGTTTTCTATCTTTTGGTACCTGAAAAAACCAAAACGCCTTCCTGCCTTGTCTTTCTCGTTTGGAATGAACACCTCATACACATTTCCCCACCTCTGAAAAAGATACCACGTATCCTTTTCTTCGTAATCATTTGAAAAGTTAGTGAAAAAGAAAGAGCTGAACACCTCTTTTGTACTGTTATCGTAATTCCCTTCATAGTTCCTTAACCTTTCTTGACCTATAGGATTAGTTCTGGCCGAATGATCTAACATCCTTTTCTTCTAACCACGATTATGAACAATTTCCCAACGGCTTTTCACTCCCTCAACTCCCTCCCCCTCTCTAATATGGAGTCCCTCATGATCAGCCTTCCCCTTGCTAGAATCTTGAGGTCCATTAATGGAGGCTGGGACAAGAGGACGTTTGCCCTCCTTCACCCTCTCTCCACTTCGCTCTCTCTCACTCATTTTTATCTTTAGAATTTAATTATTGTTGTTATTGAAAACTAACTTCTTGAACCTCATAAAATACTAAATTTTGAAATCATTCGAAAATTGTGTTACAAAATACAAATCTCACTGTTGGACTTTTTAGCCTCACTAAATTGTTCAATACGATACAATATAGTAGTAAAACGAGTTTGTCGTCCACATAGAACAGCAAAAAGCACAATCAGGATACTCTAATTTAATGTCAAGTAAAAAGGGTTTGTAAACATTGATTGTAAAAATATAGCAATGAAATAAAAGCTATGAAAAAATGTTTTAAACAAGAAAATAGGGCACTTGGGACTAAACTACACTTACCATCAATTCTTTACACTTTTGAAACTCATAAACAACTTCTATCCACCTACTTAATTTGATACTTAAGTGTAAAAACGAAAAGTTGTGATATCTTTATAACTTGATTCTTAAATCAAGAGTTCATATTTTAATCTCTTAAACATACAAATTCTTTATCTAGCATGAAGAACAGACTTAATTAAAGGTAATCAATGACATATATAGCTATCTCTAGACTAACATTTCATTGAGTCTTACTCAAAACCAGATTTTATACTAATTCTCATTTAATATAAAATCATAACAAATGGCTCAAGATTATCAAACTTAAACCACACACAAAACAGAATAGGAGTCCAAATTAAGGGTGTGTTTGGATTATATTTTTTTTTCAATGTATGTTGAATAGTTGAATTTTGCACTTACAAAAGCTTTTGATTATTCTTTTAACAAAGGAAAAAACTTTTTGTCCTCTAGCTAAAAATTGGACATTGTTTCTAAAAGCTTCAAAATTGCTTTTCACAACTTAAAATTATCTTAAAAATCACTTCTAACAGCAAATATATTTAAACAAAAATCGATTATGTCTTAGACAATCGATTCATTTTCACAGCTTATTTTCAAAATTAATCACAGCTAATCCAAATACACTCTAAATAGATTAAAACAAAATTACATGAGTTCAAAGAGTAAACAGTAATAAAAGTTACCTTCAATCCCATGCTAAAAATGTTTAGCTCCTCATCCTAACAGAAGAACTCCAAAGAGAAGAGAAGAAGAAGCTATGACCAACAATGAGAACTTAAATCTCACTAAGTTCCCCAACGCTCACAAGAGTCTCTCGAAACCTAAGTATATCTCTCTCTAAAAATGACTGGATTTCCTAATAAATGGGCCATTTTAGTCCACGGTCACTAATTTGTATGAAAATCGTTGCTGATTTTAAAAAAACTAATGGATTAAAATTGTCCATTTTGCAAACTTAAGGAACTAAAATCCCAAATTTGAAAGTTAGGGACCAAAAGTGTAACTAAGCATTTATTGTAATTTATTTTCTTTTTAATCCTTTTAATTAAGAAAAATGTCTATGGTTGTCACTCTACACTCCCTAACCCTACTCTTTGAACAACTTCGTCCTCTAGAAACAACCCTCGCCCTCCTCATGTTGCCAATATAATCCTCTTCGCTTTTCCTCTACTTTCCACTAGATCACCAACACTCTTCTTCCCCTCTTCCCTGCCACCACCTCCGTCAGTTTCTCTATTTTGCCTTCTGTAATAGTCGATCTTATCTAATTTAATCTCTATTAAAATAAAATATAAATATAATTATTGTGGATTAATAGTAAGAGGTTAAATAGGAGATCATCTCAATAGGAGATTAGATATTTTAATTATTTATTTGTGTTGTAATCTAACCTGCCGGGGATAGGGAATGATTAGGACTAGACTCCCACCTGGAGGGTTGATTGACTGTGACTCCAATGCCTTGGCTCCAGCGGCGGTGGTGGTGCACTATGAAAGACTCTGACGCTCAAGTCAGTAGTGGAATTAGGGTTATGTGTGATAATAGAATAAGTACGTATCGTACATGGTGCATTTAAGTATATATTTATAGAGGAGCATCAGGATTGAGTGGGGGTCTTATTGGGCCCTGGACTTAATGTCTCGGCCCAACCCATCATTGGTGTGGTCTCCTGAGAGTCAACGGGTATCCGGGAGTTATCCCGATATGGCTCCCGGATTGTCTTGGTCATGCCTGGTCCGACATGGATATAGGAGACCAAGATACTCCGATTCTGGTCCACAACAATTTTTTTATTTATTTTATTTTTGAAATGATGACTTAAGAACCGAAAAGAGATAACAGAGGAGCTAGGTCAACAGGAAATAATAATAATAATAATAACAATAATGGTGATAATGATGATGATGATAATAATAATAATAAAAAAGTAGATCTATAAAAAGGGTTGAGTTCTTTTCTCCTGACTATTTTTGTGTAGCCGTAAGGAGGAGAGAGCGAATGTCCATGTTAACCATTTTATAAAACTTCAAATGATTAACTCGTTTCTAGTATAGTGATAAAACATGTATCGTCTACAAGGAGCACTGAATTTATTTATTTAAGAATTGAGTCAAAAGGTTTCAAAAAAACATAGTGAGGTGTGAATTTATGATAAGAAAAATAACTTGTGAGAATGTTAAATAAATAAAATGAAGAATCACCTGGGATTTAATTTCATTACTTAACTTTGTTCATCTCAACAGTAGTTAGATATTATATATAAAAAGATGCATACTCAATGTCACAAGTGCAAATGTCTTTGCACTTGATTCTAAAACACAGTTTCTAGAGCTCAATCTCTTGAAGCTTTAGGAACCAAGTCTTGCTTTAAGCAGAGTATTATGAACATTCATAAGAACTTCAATCTATCTCTAGACTAGAAGGTTTTATGAGTTTTCTCCCAATCCATTTATAAACAAGTTTCTCAATTTTGCAAATAAACTAAGAACAAGGTAAAGAATATCAAGCTGAACCAAGGAAAGAAGAATAGAAGAAGAACTTCAATTTATATATAAAAAAACAACTAACAATTGAAAGTACAATAGATAAAATAATTACATTCAATCCCGGTAGAAAGCTTAGCCAAATAAGGCCATGAACTCCAAGAATAAAATCTAAGAGTACTCAAGCTCTGACTAAAGTGATGTAACTTAGTGTTTTTCTCCTCTAGAATTCAATATCTCCACTGTATAAAACAAGGCCATCTATAGCCATTCTGAGCAAGACTCTGGCGCTCAAGCGTTGCAGGGACTTCTCAGCTGCTTTCTTCTGGCGCTCAAGCGCCATTACAGGGCTTGAGTGTTGGCATTAATGCTATGGTTAACGCATTTTTAATGCATGGTTAATATATCTAGCGCTTGAGCGCCATTTGCAGCACTCGAGCGCCAGACTCATAACTTTGGCTGTGAAAATCCAATGTTGAACTGATTACCGCGCTCGAGCCTTGGTGTTGCGCTCGAGCGCTGACTTCATTTATGCTCGCACGTGTTTTTCCTCTTGTCCAGCCTTCAAAATAAATAAAAATACATTCCATGAGTTGAAAAATAATTATTTGTACATTTCTATTCGAAAATTCACAAAGTAAAGATTAGGGATGATATTTTTATACAAACTTAATATTTCTAGTATGATAAGAGAGAATTTCATATTATATAAACATCACTGATTCACACTTATTCCAAGAGTAAGTCTTGGAACACTTACTCCGCTTCATATCTCTTCACCGATGTTGAATTTTATTAATCCAACTGTTGAATATAAAGTTCTTAGTGGATAAATCAATCATACAAAACTTTAAATAATTTATAGACTCTTTGATATTTCATCAATCTACTCCATTTTAATGAATAAAATATTTTTTAAAACATAAGTAAATCTCACCTATAAGATGACATACCTAGAGATGCTGGATTTTTCTAAAATTTGATATACACAATTATCATTATAGCATCATGTAATTCAACGATTGGATTAGTTCAATATGGGTGATCGAAGAGATATTAAGTGGAGTAACTGTCCAAGACTTATTCTTGGAGTAAATGGATTCCCACCCAATAAATATATATTTTAATTTACTTTTATTTTAAAAATTTCAGATCCAAAGAATTGCATATCTAGTTTAACAATTAATATTATTTTATTCTATTATTTTTTATTTTTATTGTTTATTTATAAATTCTAAAATTTAATTTTGTTTACCTCTTTGGGTACATCGAATGAACCAATGACCGGTGACCCAATGTCTCGATCGAGTCAATGACCGAGCCAAGTTTAATAACTATGGTTATATAACAGTAGAAATATTTTTTGTGAATTAAAAAGAATTTCTTTTAAAAATTAAAAACTCATTTAAACAATGATTTTAAACATTAAATGAGATGTAGTTATTACACTTTAACAAATGCGTTTAAGATACTTATTAGCATGGCCCATATTAATAATAACACTCCAACAATTATCAACAATTATATATAATTTAGATAAAAATGTTTTGAAATTTATATATATAATGTAATAAAAATACTTTCAATACTTTAATAAATTTAATTAGGAAAATTTATTTTGTAATTATATTTCATAGCTAATTAGTAGCTAGCTTATTAGTAGCTAAGCAGTAACTAAATATTTTAGCTATGAAATTTAATTCGATAGCTAATTAGTAACTATTTAGATACAAATCAGCTAAGATCAATTTGTAACTAAATTACATAGGTAATCAGTAGTAATTTAAATACAAATTAGCTACAGAATTTTTTTTAGCTACACTTATAGCTAATTAGTAGCTACTTTAATAGCTAATAAGTAGCTATTAAAGTTATCGACAAAATTATAGTCTGTAGCTAATCAGTAGCTATTTAGATATAAATTATCTATAATATAATAATAGTTTGTAGCTATATTTTGTAGTTAGTTGATAGCTAATTTAGTAGCGAATTTGTGGCTATTAAAATAGTTAAAAATTAATCAGCAACAACTTAATCATAAATTAACTACGAAAAATATTTTTAAGTTAAATTTTGTAAATAATCATGAATTTTCTAGTTGTGGATAACTTACAAGGGAAAAAAAAGTAACAACCCCTTCTATTATTTATATAAATACAAACATATATGAATCACGTCCACTGTAGCAACGCTCAAAGTCAGTATGTGTGTGTATGTGTGTATATATATATATATATATTGATGTGGACGAGAATAACGGCATCCCGGATATATACTTACATGTCGGGTTCAGTAGCCATCAATTACCTTGGGCATCTCGGTAAGTTTGGCGCGACCTATGATCAAGGCCCATTTAATGAGGTTTGGGCCCAGGTGACAGATCCTGGCCCAATATGGACTGTATTTAGGTCACTTACCTTACCCTATAAATACTAATATTAATGCACCATGCAAGGTACGTAAGATATATTATCAGAGATATAAAACCCTAATACACTCACTGACTTGAGCGTCGGAGTACTTGCAGGTGCACACCACCGCCGCCGGAGCTCAAGACCAGGAACCAATCATACTGCCCTTCGCAGATCAAGGAGACCACTCTGCTCATCCTACATACTCGTCAGGTTAGATCACAACATTGGCGCCGTCTGTGGAGAACGCAACAAAAGTCTCGTTCCCATCCACCGTCAACAATGGTTGGCTCTACCAGGAATAGGGATTACAACGATCCCAGTGTTCAAAACCAAGGAGCAGGGCAGCAGACTGGTGCGTTGAATCAAGCAAGGGCATCCCAGCACTTTGATATTGAAGCAGAATTCCGCAAACTACAATAGTTGGTGCAGTCACAGGCTAAAGAGATCACAAATCTCAAAGAGCAACAGCGAAAGGGGAAGCATGTTGTTATCGAAGATGATTCAGAGGAGGAAAGAGCTGAGAAGCATACCCAGGCAAACCCTGAAAATCCGGAAAAAGATAACGATAATGCGGAAAAGTAGCAACAGAAATCCGTAATTGAAGTAGATAAAGAAGGAAATTTGAAAACTCAGGAAAGACAACAAGAAGGACGGGTAAGTCGCCGACATGAAGGGGCCCCGCATCAATCCCGGGTTGAGGGGGCCATCCCACCACCTGTTCCCCCTGGGGGCCAGCAAGCCGGACAACCTGTCGGCAACCAGGAGCACATGGCTGAAAATGTCCCAGATTTCGGATACATCGACAATCCCTTCACGCCCTGGATAATGTCCCATGCTCTTCCCCATAGATTCCAGTTTGCAAAGAAATTGAAGGAGTACAATGGGACCAAGGATCCCACTTTACATGTCAGCACCTTTGAAAGGGCCATGTACTTTCAAGGGGTGAACGAGGCCATCGTATGCCGTGCTTTCCCCCTCACGCTGTCAGAGGCTACAAGTCGTTGGTTCTCAGACCTTCCACCACAATCCATCAGCAACTGGAAAACTCTCAAAGATAAGTTCATTCTTCATTTCACAAGTAGTCAAAGACAGTTCAAATCTGAATTCCACTTAGAAACTGTTAAACAGGGAAAAGATGAATCTCTACGAGATTATATAACACGCTTTAATAACGAAGTGTTAGAAGTTAGGAATGTTGAACCTAACCTGGTGTTATATTTCTTTGTAAGAGGATTAAAACCAGGAGCTTTCGCCAAGCAACTAGCTAGAGATAAGCCCACCTCCATAGATGACTTGAAGATAAGGGCTGAAAAGTGGACCAGAATAGAAGAGTGGGAGAAGGCCCAAGCCGCCAAGAAGGACGACAAGGCGAAAACCATTCCTCTGAACCAATCCTGGGGTAAAGATGAAAAACCCCGGGATAGGTCCCCCAAGAAGCGCAAGGGCCTTTTTAACAATTATACCCTGTTGACAATCCCGCCAGCTTCAGTGTTGAAAGAAGTGATGCACTCTGAACTAAGAGAGCGACCACCACCATTGAAAACAGTCAGAAAGCACAAAAATAAGTACTGTGAGTACCATTGGGATCGCGGGCATTCTACCAACGAATGCATCCAACTCCGGGATGCAATCAAAAAGTTGATCCGAAAAGGTAGGTTGAAGAATTATGCCCGGACATCCCCAGAACGACGGGATCGCCGGCGAAGTCCATCTCCTCGGATTCAGACACCGAGATCTCCCCCTAAGAACCGAGATCAACGAACTGAAGTCCGACATAGATCCCGAAGCCCGAGACGAACTCAAGAATCCCCTCCCAGGGGGATAATCCAAGTCATAGCTGGAGGAGCCAGCTTAAAGGGTCTTGAAGATAAGAAGAGGACCCGAGATGCGCGAGATTCTTGTTCCCAGGTAACTGCTATAGCTAACCCACTTCTATCTTTTTTAGATGTAGATTTCTCGGAAGAACGTATCCGGGATAACGAACCATTGGTCATAGCAGCCAATCTGAACGGTTTCGAAGTCCATCGAATCTTTATTGATCAAGGAAGTTCAGCAGACATTATGTTCTGGAGCCTTTTTGATAAAATGGGATTGGGATCCAAGGATTTAATCCCTCACAAGGGTAGTCTAATTGGCTTTACTGGAGACACAATCATCCCCAAAGGATATGTTGACCTCAAGGTGAGTTTTGGCAAAAAGCCAAGTACTAAAACAATCCCGGCCAGGTTTATAGTAGTGGATTGCCCTTCAGCCTACAATGCAACCATTGGACGGCCAACTCTGAACAGCCTTGGCGCCATAGTCTCTACTATCCATTTAGCCATGAAGTTTCCTGGAGAAGATGACTCAGTAGTAACTGTCCACGGAAAAAGCAGTGATGTAAGAAAATGTTACCAAGAAAGCCTCAAAATCACCAAAACACCATCTATCCCGCCAGTAACGGCGGAGGAGAAAGGGAAGCAAAAGATGGAAAGACGTGATTTGATACGGGATGCAGGGGTCATGATGACTAACCTAGATCCTAGAGCAGATTTTGAGCACCAATAACCTCAATCAGAAGGAGACCAAATCTTAGTCCAGATAGGACTAAAAGAAGATCAGACTGTCAAGATAGGGGCAAACCTGCCCCCCATGATCAAAGAGCGACTCATCGAATTGTTGAAAATGAATAAAGACCTGTTTGCTTGGGTCTCCTCTGACATGCCTGGAGTGGACCCAGAATTTGTGTGCCATCGCCTGTCTTTAAAACTGGGATGTATGCCGGTAGCCCAGAAGAAAAGAAAAATGGGCCCAGAAAGACAAGCAGCCATAGAAAAACAGGTGAATGAGTTGTTGGATGCAGGCTTCATCCAAGAAATACGGTATGCAGATTGGCTCTCAAACGTGGTAATGGTCAAAAAGGCTAACAGGGAGTGGAGAATGTGCACAGATTATACAGATCTGAATAAAGCATGCCCCAAAGATCCATTCCCCTTGCCTTGTATCGATAAACTTGTTGATAACTCTGTAAGTTATAAGTATCTATCCTTCATGGATGCTTACTCTAGCTACAACCAGATCCCAATGCACCAAGAAGATCAAGAGAAAACAACATTTATAACCGATATGGGTGTTTACTGCTACACTATGATGTCGTTCGGTTTAAAGAATGTCGGAGCAACATACCAGCGAATGATGAGTCAGGTTTTTAAAGAACAGATTGGCAAGATCCTCGAAGTCTATATTGACGACATGATAGTAAAGACTCCTGAAGACAAAGACCTGGTGGATGATTTGCATGAAACTTTCCAACAGCTACGCAGGTATGATTTAAGGCTAAATCCCAATAAATGTACTTTTGGGGTCGAAGCCGGAAAATTCTTAGGCTTCATGCTAACCAGTCGGGGGATTGAGGTCAACCCCTACAAGTGTAGTGCCGTGTTGAATATGTAGAGTCCCAGGACCATTAAAGAAGTCCAACAGCTGACCGGAAGGATCGCGGCATTGACAAGATTCCTCCCAAATTCAGCTAGGAAATGCCTACCCTTTTTCAGGACTTTACGGCGCAAAGAGGAGTTTCAATGGAACGCAGAGTGTGAAGAAGCCTTCCAAGAGCAGAAGAGGACATTATCAGCTCCGCCAGTCTTGTCCCGTCCAGATCCCAGGCAGACCTTATACCTTTACTTAGCCGTCATTAATGAAGCAATCAGCGCGGCTTTAGTGAAAGAGGAATCCTGAAACTAGAGTCCGATATACTTTGTTTCTAAAGCATTACAGGGATCAGAGTTGAACTACCAGTGGCTTGAGAAGGTCGCCTATACCTTGCTATTGGCATCTCGGTGGTTGAGGCCATACTTCCAATGTCATCCCATCACGGTATGAACTAATCAACCCATTAGACAAATCTTACATAAACCTGACTTGGCAGGAAGAATGATGACCTGGGCGGTAGAACTATCACAATACGATATCTCGTATGAACCACGCTAGGCAATCAAGGCACAGGCTTTGGCTGATTTTGTAGCCGAGATGACACATCCCGGAGAAGAACCAAAAGGATCCTAAACCATCTATGTTGATGGATCCTCAAACCCAAAGGGAGCTGGAGCCGGTATATTGATCAAAAATGATGAGGGGGTAACGGTAGAATACTCTCTGAAATTTGAATTTCCGACCTCCAATAATCAAGCAGAATATGAAGCTTGTTTAGTTGGGATATGCGCGGCAAAAGAACTAGGAGCTACCGCGATCACTTTATGCTCAGACTCCCAATTGGTGGTATCCCAGATAAAAAGGGAATACCAGGCAAGAGAACCATTGTTACAAAGATACCTGGCTAAAGTTAAGGAAAGTCTACTTGGTCTTTCTAAATTTGAGATCAAGCACATTCCTAGAGAAGAAAACAGTCGTGCTGATCTGCTCTCAAAATTGGCTAGTACTAAGTCATCCTCAACTTTAAAGTCAGTGGTAGAGGAAGTTCTCCCTCTACTTGTGCTATTTTGCAGGTTGAAAATGAAGATTGGAGGACCCCAATAATGGAGTATATCACCAAAGGCTCCATCCCGGCAGATGCCCGGAAAGCAAAGCGATTGGTACAAAAGGCATCCCAGTATTCCGTGATAGAGGTGACAGTTGTTCAGAAGGGGACTGTCCACTCCTTTGCTTAAATGCATTGGACCGTCCGAAACATGGTATGTTCTCACTGAGGTACACGAAGGAAGTTGCGGTCATCATATTGGTGGCAAATCGTTGGCAAGGAAATCCTTGCGAGCAGGATACTTCTGGCCAACTATGAACAAAGACGCAGCTGAACACGTAAAGAAATGTCAAAAATTCCAAGAGCACAGTCCATTGTCCCATATCCCGGCTGAAGATTTGCACAGCATCTCCACCCCTTGGCCTTTCCACACTTGGGGCTTGGACCTCCTGGGACCCTTCATGCCAACCACAGGTCAGTTCAAACATCTTATTGTTGTTGTTGATTATTACACTAAATGGATTGAATTGGAACCATTAGCTAGCATAGCATCAGTTAAAGCGCAGAATTTTGTATTTAGGCAAATAATATGCCGGTTCGGTATCCCGGCAGAAGTAGACTGCGACAATGGGACCCAATTTACCGACAAAGATTTTCGAGAAATGCTAGCAGGGCTACACATCAAGCTGTATTTTGCTAGTGTAGAGCACCCCCAATTGAACGGACAGGCAGAGTCTGCCAACAAAGTCATACTTAATGGTTTAAAAAAGAGGCTCGAGAAAGCTGGAACTAGTTGGGTGGAAGACCTTTACCAAGTACGTTGGAGCTACAGAACTACCCCTCATAGCACTACCGAAGAAACTCCATTCCGGATGGTCTACGGCTCAGATGCGGTAATCCCGGTAGAAATCGAACATCCATCGTGGAGGATCATGTATCCCTCACAAGAGAATGAGCAGTTACTCAGAGAAGATTCCGACATGGTTGAAGAGATCCGAGAAGCTGCCAGAATCAAAGAACTATCTCGAAAGCAACAAGTTGCTCAGAGATACAACTTGAGGGTAGTCCCGAGAAGTTTTCAACCCGGAGACCTGGTGTTAAGAAGAGCTAGCATTGGAAATCGGAATGCCAAAGACGGGAAGCTCCGAGCAAACTGGGAAGGCCCATTCCGAATCAAGACTATTGCAGCCAATGGAGCATACCATCTGGAGACTCTCAAAGGCAAAGAAATTCCAAGAACGCTTAATATCGCAGATTTAAGGCGGTACTATAGTTAAGTTATGTAATTTACATTCCTTGTAATAAAGGGGTACTCTTTTTCCCGTAGCAGGTTTTATCCCTAAGGAGGGTTTTACTGCTAGAGGTTTTAACGAGGCCCCCATTTTTTATTTGCTTCTTGTTATCAATAAAATAGAATTTTATTCACTCTTACACAAACAAGCTAGTTCAATTCTTAATAGAAAACAGATCGGAATAAAGTATGAGAAGTACAAACAATCCAAGATTGAGATGTCGTCAACACGCAGAAACCGACATACATACAAGGCCAACAATGAGTTGAGATACCATTATGGGTAATTCTCTGCTACAGACTCAATAGGGGCCCTTCACGGGTTAACCCTGGCCATAAAGAAGCATGAAGTACCGCCAAGGTCACACTTCAACTTAAACTTAGAGAAAGTACAAACTACTTTCCCTCCTATTGAGGAGCTAAAAGGGGACATCACTAATGTGTCTTAACAATTAAAAAGACATGAGAAATTCCCATGTCAAACGGGATGTAGAGGCATCTTAAATGGTCAAGCCTCAACGACATACATAAATGCAATAAATAAAGCATGAATCCCGGAGCACGAAGGAAAAAGTAAACAAAAGCCATACATAAAAATCATCCCGGAACACCGAGATGAAGAAGTCTACATTCGACATAAACTCGTCTGTAAGAACTACAAAATGAAAATAGAAAAAGAAAAATACAAAGACAGAAGAATAAAATCATTCGGCCCCTCCAGCATCTGCACCTTCGGGCTCCTGAACGGGATCCGTAAGAGGAGGAGTTCTGCAGTTGAAGGGCTCAAGCCTAGGATCAGCGGGATCAATGGGCACGGGATTATGAGGATCATGGAAGTCCATGAACATCCCATCCTTCATGTCGTGATACTTACAAAGCCCGCGAGTATTTAACTCAATCCCGGGATTCAAGAAAAGGAGGGTCTTCACACAATCCCAATAGGAATCATCCACCGTAGTGTCCATATCTGGGTAAGCCTCCTCCAACTTCTCTTGAGTTTCCCGTAGCTCCACATGAGTCTCGTGAAGCTTTAAAGCTGACCCCAAGAGCTTGGACTGAAGAAGCTTAAGAGCAGAACCATCCTCCTCTGCCTTAGTCTTCAATTGGGAAACTTCCCCCCTTAACTTTGAGTTCTCGGCATCCAAGCCAGTAGCCCTTTCCTTCTCTTTGGCAAAGCCTTCCTCCATGAGAGAGAATTTCTCCTTCAAAGAAGCAAGTTTCTTCTCAGCCCGGGACTCTGACTACTTGACACTTTGGATCAAGGCATCCTTCAGCTCCATGTCATCTCGGAGATCCCGCAGCTGAGCCCTCAAGGAAGCAGCCTGGCCCATGTCCTCTACTTGGTCGTGAACATGTTGGAGCATAGCCATGCTCATAGCCGTCCAGCCCATAAGGGATTTGGCTTACTCCTACAAAGACAAAAACAACAGAAAGAAGTTAAACACGCTTCTACTAAGAGCAATCATTGCAAGAATTTGAACAACAAATAACATGTACCGTCACAGCAGAAGTGCCACCTTTAGTGAAAAAGTCCCCGTGTTAGAACTTAATCAAAGGCGACTGGAATCCTTCCCAAGTAGAGGAAGGAGTGGAGAAAGACGCCATTAACACCGGGTTCATCCCGGTAGAAGTCCCCTGGGCACCTCCGGATTGCCCACCTGCAAATCGGACTAAAAAAGAATAAGAAGGCAACGCACGATTCTTACACAACTAAGAAAACCCAAAAAGTAAAACATACTAAACTTCGTCACACGACGACGCTTTGGGGTCACAGCAGCTACTTCAGCTCCGAAAGATGGAGGCACAGACCTCTTAACAGGAGAGGCTCCCCCAGCAGGAACTGCCTCCGAGATACTAATCCCGGTAGAAACCACCGGGACAGGTGCAGGAATTGGAGCAGGGGAAGGAGGTGGACCTGAAGCAACAACCTTTCCTTTTCCCTTGGCATCCCTTTTTTGCTTTTGGATGGCATAGTTGGCCATGATCTCGGCTGCAGGACAAAAGAATGCATTTGTTAATAAAGGTAAAAAAATAACCGACATGTAACACAGATAAACAACATTCTACAATAAAGACAATTCCCTACATAAGCATGCCGTCTGATCACGACGAGATACCCCTATAACACCCTTACAATGGATGGGTATCCCCCCTGCTCAACGAAGGCGCCCAGTTTCCTGAAGGTTTGTTGGTCTTCTTCTTCAAGAAAGCCAATTTCCAATTCCTTCAAGGACAGGGATCTCTTATAATGCTCCTCCATCCAGTAAAGCGAGAACAAGGGCTGCTTGTTTTCTCCCATCCAGAAGGGAGTACAATCTTTGGTCCGAGGGATAACTTTAACATAAAAGTCCCTATGGGCCTTGAAGGACTCCTCATACGGAATGAATAACTGGGGTATCCCGGAACAATGACGGAGAAATACCCAATTCTTCTTCGAGCCACGGTAGGGACCAAAAATATATAGGAACAAAGCCGAGGAGCAATGCCAGCCTTTAGCCCAGCAAAAGACCTCAAAGGTTTGAAGGAATCCCCAACCGTTAGGATGAAGCTGGGTAGGACCAAGATGAAGGTTGTGCAAAACTTCAATCTGAAGGTCAAGAAAAGGAAAATAACTTAAGTTGATGCCACAAAGACTCTAGCATCATGATATAAGAACCTTCACCCTCAGATGCCGGCGTGCAGATCCTCTTCTTCCTACTCGGGATGACCAACCTATGGTTTGACGAATGATCAGCCGTGACATCAGTCCCAGGAGTGTTAGGCCCATAATGGAAACATTTCCTCCAATGCTTTTCCACTTTCCTGAGTCGGCGACTATCCTTCACCGAACACTCCTCCCGGATGATATCCCAGGGAACCCACAAAAATCCCCAAATATTCTTCAACTCTAAGAAGTCAGGGGGACATTCAATTCGAGGCTTAGAAGTACTGGGTTCGCATGTCCCTCGAACGGCTACCTCCAAATCCCCAGCATCGGATGGAGCCGGCATACCAGCAGAAGATCCCGGAGCACAAGAAGCTATCGGGATAGGAATGTTGCCTTGAGCAGATTCCATATCTACACGACAAGAGAAAAGTAGAATCAGATCCCGGGGATGAATGGCTACAAGAAGAGGGAGCATACGCAGGATCGGACTCCGAATCTAAAGAGTGTGTCATAGATGACGGGATAGACTCCCTATCGTCTAGAGGATTCCCGGGATGAGAAGACTCAACTTCATCTCCTACTGGAATAAAATTAATAGGAGCACGATGATCTAAACCTTGTTTAACAGGAACAGAACTCTCAGAACTATATTCATTAGGAAGATGGGCCGATGCAAGAAGAAGAGCAGAAGGCTCTGGATTCAAAGTGTTAAACGAACCATTTACGCTCTGGGTAACTGACTTACCACTTTCCACTCGCCGCGAATACAGAGGGTAAAACCAAAAATGGGAAGATTCACAATAATCAGGGTTGGCTCTAGAGGGCGTACCTGGACAAGGGGTTGGCTCATTAGAAGTCCTATGTTTTTGAAGCCCCCTCGCAAAACTCTCAAGAAGTTCAGTATCGTTTGATTCCGAGGAAGAACCACTCGTCAACACGATAACATTATCGGCCATTTTGAAGGAAAGAAACCCAGAAACTACAACTAAACCCTAAAGAATGGGGAGGAGGCAACAGAACAACCCAAGAATCAGGAAAGAATCACACAAATTATAAGTTGATGAGGAATAGAAGTGATACCTGTTACTTAGAAACGAAGATGTTGCTGAAAAGAGAATGCTGGCAACTTGGGCACGAAGAAGAGGAAGAGTTGTGAAAACTATTCCCAGAGAAAGATGAACAGGCTGAAGCGCGAAGAGAGAAAAGTGAAAACTTGAAAAGGAGAAAAGAGGTAAAATGTAACGGATGAAAAGAAATAAAGTAAAAACCTTCACATCATCTTAATGAACGTGGGGCCCAAAAACCACGCTAATCACCTCGCACAGTGCCCAAAATGGAACGCGTGAAATACACGCCCCCACAAAGAAAACCAACCGTGATCTCGTGACTTTGCCAGAATCATCACCTAACATCCACCCAGCATGGCAAATGAACTCGCCAACTTCTCCTGGGAAAAGCTTGACGACTTCGGGGGCAACTGTTGTAGACCAGAATAACGGCATCCCGGATATATACTTACATGCCAGGTTCAGCAGCCATCAATTACCTTGGGCATCCCGGTAAGTTTGGCGCGACCTATGATCAAGGCTCATCTAATGAGGTTTGGGCCCAGGTGACAGATCTTGGCCCAATACGGACCGCATTTAGGTCGCTTACCTCACCCTATAAATACTAACATTAATGCACCATGCAAGGTACGTAAGATATATTATCAGAGATATAAAACCCTAATACACTCACTGACTTGAGCGTCAGAGTACTTGCAGGTGCACACCACCGCCGCCGGAGCTCAGGACCAGGAACCAATCATACTGCCCTTTGCAGATCAAGGAGACCACTCTGCTCGTCCTACATACTCGTCAGGTAAGATCACAACATTGGCTAAATGCACCTTTTGGTCCAATCCGTCAACCCCGTCACACCCATTAAAAAGAACAGAGTCAAATTACGCCATTTATCTTCAAACCCAGAAAAACAATAAATACACGTGAACCCTAATAAGAGCGGAGTCAAATTACCTTATAACGGGGTGACGGAATTGACGGATGGGGCCAAAATGAAACATTTATAAGAGATACAGGACCAAAATGTAACCCAAAAAAGATATAGAACCGAAATGAAATGTGCATAATAGATACAGGACCAAAAGGTGCATTTGGCCTATATAAAACTTACACCAATTTTTACACCTCCTTATAACATTTCGTCTAAGTTGCTTTTCAACAATTTCACCGTTAGATTGAAGCTAATCATCTTATAGATCACGTCTATCAAATTTTACATCAATTCGAAATCGTTTAGTATTCGATCTACGCACTAAAAAATTAACGTAAAATATAGTTTTTAAATACATGAAAATAACAAGCGTGTTGATGGAGTACTCCAGTGTAAGTTGGACCAACTCTTACACCGGTTAATAACTATTTGTCGAAGTTTTTTTTTTTCATGAAACACACCGTTTGATTGAAACTACTTATCGTATAGACCAAGCCTACAAAATTTCACATCATTCTGAAATCGTTTAGTACTCCATCAAAACGCTTGTTATTTTAATATATGTTAAAACTATATTTTATGTTACTTTTTTAGTACATTGACGGAGTATTAAACGATTTTGGAGTGATGTGAAATTTTGTAGAAATGATCTATACGATAAGTAGTTTCAATCCAACGGTGGGTTTCATGAAAAAAAAATCTTCAACAAATAGTTATTAACCGGTGTAAGAGTTGGTGTAAATTACACCAGTGTCAGTTGATCCCTCCCCTATATATATATATATTATAAACGCATCCCATGGGATCTTGTGAAGACTACACCTTACGATCAGAGCAGAGGTGGCCATGACGGGATTGGTCATGTCGGGAAATCATGACATGATCTCATTCAGGCCGAGATACACAGCATCCAGTTACAAATTCAGAGGATGCGTCGCTATTTCCAGAAATGTCATGTTGACAGGTTTTATTTTATTACCCCATGATCCCTATAAATAGGGGCCATGGGGGATAATAGAAGTTACGCTATCATTCTTACTATTACACACTTATGTCACTGAGAGCTATTTCTTACTTGATCGTTGGAGTGCCTGCAGGTACACGACCACCACTGCTACTAGGTGAGCCGTCAGGGAGCTGCACCACCGCGCCGGAGACTCATGGAAGGTAGGTCATGATCGGTTGCCCCTAGGGCCAACCAGATCATTGGCAAAGTCTGTAGGGAAGAGATTTCTTTCCCCTACACTTTCTCTTAACTCATTCTTTTGTTCTTCGGTTTAGTTTTGCAGGATAGAAGAGGATACTTGCAATTTTCGTTTGGATAGGAGCTATGATCTGGAATTTCCATTGAACGAAGGTGTATTCTAGTCAATTGATCGGTAGAAATTTAGTTTCTCATCGATCAAATGAACGGATCTAAATTTCTGCAACTTTTCACCAATTATATTCATGAAAATCGATAGAAACCATATTTTCGTCGCAATCTTGAGGCAAATCTTGGTAGTTGACACGAATTTCTTAATATATTTGTTATCTGTTCAATCAAGTGTTGGAATGATATAATATGTGTGATGCTTACTGCACTAATGTTCTTACCTTTTGTTTGGAGAAAGCTTCAAAGCCTTTGTGAATAGAACAGATTATTAACTGCTTCGGAAATATGTTGAAAATGTAACCAGATGGCCAACACAAGGAGAAAGATCTACGCTGTAGAGGCGGAACAAGCTGCAGGACATGCTGAGGGTGGCCAGGGAGAATAGCCCTCTGTTAACCAACCTTCTGAATCCCACAGATGAATAGGGGAAGAGTGCATCCAGCTGTGTCTGAGCAGAGGATAATAACTATCGAAGGAGGAATGATTGAGCTCAAGGACATGGTCAAAAGACAAGCAGACGAAATTGAAAGCATTAATAGAGAGAGGCAACAATGGCAGAAGCAGCAACAGGAGTTCCAAAGGCTGATCCTCAGCTTGAGACTCGGACAACAGGTGCCAAACATGCTTCAACAACGCGTTGAACCTCTGGGCCCTGTCAACCCGGCTCCCAATCCCGTTACCATCCCGCCACCAACAAACGAGATGGATTGTGCTGAACGAGTCTGCGAGAAAGACACCCCGATTGAGGGTTCTAACAACCCGTGCGCTGCCTGGATCATGGACTACTAGATGCCCGTCAACTTCAAATTCACAATGTTGATAGATCCATACGACGGATCTTTTGATCCACAAGATCATGTAGAGTTCTTTCAACAGACTATGGTTTTCCAAGGATCCCGGGAAGCAGTCATATGTCACGCCTTTTCCCTGACCATAAAAGCAACTGCAAAACGCTAGTTTTCCTCCTTACCAGTGACTTCCATTACGGGATGGAAAATCCTAAAAGAGAAATTTGTCTTGAACTTCACAAGCAGCAAGTAATGGTTCAAGACTGAACATCATCTCGAGCGTCTAAAACAAAAATAGGATGAACCCCTCGGAGATTATATTACTCGGTTTAACACCAAAGGCTTAGAAGTTCGTAATATCGAACTCAACATGATTTTATATTTCTTGTGACAAGGCCTGAAACCAGGAGGCTTTGCGAAGGACCTGGCTAGCGACAAGCCCTAAACAATGGAAGATCTCAAGCAGCAAGCTGAAAAATGGATCAAAATCGAGCAATGGATGCAAAATAATAGGGTTGAGGCTTAAGCTTCCAAAGATGCCCAAGTTAAGAAGGACAAGGTTAAAGCGGGATATTACAACAAATCTCGGGATGACAGGCCCTCTGACCGGACAGGCAAGCCGCCCCCGTGGGAACTATTCAAATTATACACGACTTACCATGCCACTAGTTAGAGTCTCCAAGGAAATAATGTACTCAGAATTGAGGGATAGGCCACCTCCGATGCGTACTCAATCCAAAAATATAGATAAATTTTGTATTTAGCATAAGGACCATGGGCATTATACTAATGAATGTGTACATCTGCGCAACGCGATTGAAAAGTTGATTCGCCAGGGAAGATTGAAACAATATCTACAAAAGGCACAAGACGTATCATCTCGTGGGCTTAGCCCATCCCCAACAAGAAGAAGAAACTTTGGTGATCAATCCAGAGATAGAGAACAAGAGTAGGATAGAAGGAGGCGATCCCGCTCAAGAAGAACGAGGAGATTAGACATAGCGGCCACAAAGGGCGTCATAAACGTCACTGCGGACGAGATAGAAGAAGAACAATCGAGTAGCTCAAATAAGCGCACCCGAGATGAACGCGATTGCTTCTTGATGATGAAAGCAATGAAAAGAATGACGTTAGTCTTCTCTGAGGAGGACATGCCTCTTGATGGCATCGGATCCAACGCTCCTTTAGTGATTTTTGCAATCATGGTCGGGTATGAAGTTAAGCGCTTGTTTATAGATCAAGGCAGCTCTGTGGACATTATGTTTTGGGATTTGTTTAAGAAGCTTGGCCTGAAAGAGAAGGATTTGACCGTTCATAAAGGAAATTTGATAGGATTCAGTGGGGACACTATAACCCCAAAAGGATACGTAAAGTTGGATATGACCTTCATGGGAAAAGGAGGACCTTATACCATCCCAATTAAGTTTCTTGCGGTGGATTGCCCTTCATCGTACAACATTATTCTCGGAAGACCGGCTCTGAACAACCTGGGAGTAGTGGTTTCCACTCTATATATGGCTATGAAGATCCTAGGAGATAAAGGCGACATAGTCACGGTACATGGGAAGGGTGAAGACGCTATGAATTATTACTTAGAGAGCCTAAAAATTTGAAAGACGGCATCTCGCGAGGATCAAGATGATGAGAAGAAACAGAAGGGGAAGCAGAATGTCGTACGTCGGGACTCTTCAGTCATGATGGCAAACCTAGATCCAAGGGGAGAATTCCAACATCAGAGACCAGAGCCAAAAGGTGATTCGATTGAGGTACATGTCGGCAAAGACCGGACACAAGTCATGAAGATAGGGCGTACGTTACTCCAAGAGCTACAAGAGAGTATGGCTAAACTCTCACAGGATAACAGGGATATCTTTTCCTGGGTGGCAACGTACATGCCGGGAGTGGATCCGGATTTATGTTGCCTTTAGCTCGCCATTCAAGAGGGAACGAAACCTGTAGCCAAGAAGAAGAGGAGAATGGGACTAAAAAGAGTTGCTGCTATTGAAGCCCAGGTGAAGGAACTGTTGGACGCAGGCTACATCAGAGAAGTACAACATTCTGACTGACTATCCATTGTCGTGATGGTCAAAAAAGCAAACGAAAAATGGAGAATGTGTACTGACTACACAGACATGAATAAGGTCTGCCCCAAGGATCCATTCCGACTCCCGTGCATATATAAATTGGTGGACAATTCAGTAGGTTTTAGATATTTATCATTCCTGGATGCATACTCAGTGTATAACCAAATACCCATACACCCCGAGGATCAGGATAAGACTGCCTTTATCACTAATCTTGGGGTCTTGTGTTATAACGTGATGCCCTTTGGTTTGAAAAATGCAGGTGTAAGTTACCAAAGGATGATGGAAAAGGTTTTCAAACCAATGCGGGGGAAGTCGGTGGAGGTATACATCGACGACATAATTGCGAAGACTAGAGAAGGCGGAGACCCGATCAAAGATCTTGAAGAGGTTTTTCAGCGATTACGACGCTATGACGTACTACTTAACCCGTTGAAGTGCACTTTTGACGTGGAGACGGGAAAGTTTCTGGGCTTTATGTTGACAAGCAGAGGAATAGAAGTCAATCCAGACAAGTGTCGGGTAGTACTCGACATAGGTAGCCCGTAGTCCATCAAAGAGGTACAAAAACTCACTGGGAAGATTGAGGCTTTATCTCATTTTCTCCTAGCTTTTGCCCGGCTCTGCCTTCCGATGTTTAAAGCTTTGAAAAACCAAGACTATTTTAACTGGAGACTAGAATGTGAACCGACATTCCAAGAACTCAAAAAGTATCTTTCCACACCCCTGATACTGGCAAGGCTAATCCTGGAAGAAACTTTGGTGATCTATCTCGCGGTTGCCGACGAGGTTGTCAGTGCTGTATTAATCAAAGAAGAGGGTAAAACTCAATTTTTGATTTATTTCATTCTCGGGCTTTATAGGGAGAAGAAGTCAATTATCAGCAACTTGAAAAGGACGCATTTGCTTTGTTGATAGCTTTTAGGAAGTTGCGACCTTACTTCTAATGTCACTCCATTGTGGTCAGAAGAAACTAACCGATACGTCAAGTCTTGCACAAACCAGACTTGGCTGGAAGAATGATATCGTGGGAAATCTAGCTCACCAAGTACGATATTTCATATGAACCACGCTTAGCAATAAAGGCGCAGGCACCAGCAGACTTCCTAACAGATTTGACTCATCCTAGGGAGGTCAATCCCATGGCACTACAACAAAATTGGATAACAACGGCAGGCAATTCGCGGCGGTTTAAGCTAAATCGCCGCTTTCTTTAATGTGGCGGTTTCTTCTGTGTTTTGGGGAGATTTCAGATAACTTCCTGTAAATATTTTAATTTTGTTTTCTCAAAACCTAAATATCTAATCCCTGCTCTCCCTCTCTCTTCTAGGTCTTTACACCTTCTCTTCCATCTCTCGTCGATGTCTCCATCCTTCTCTTCCCTCTCTCTTATTCAGACCTCCGTCACCGCCATATCGCCACCGTCACCGTCGTTACAGCCAACGCCACATCCCTTCTCTTCGTCTCTCGTCGACGTATTCATTCCTTCTCTTCCCTATCTCTATCTTCGACGTGTTCATCCCTCTCTCTTCGTGAGACCTTCGTCAAAGCATATCGCCATCGTCACCACTGTTATCGCATTGGAGGCGCCACCGACCACTTCCTTTCTTATCAGAGACGAAGTACAAGGTAAGAAACCCTAATCCCTCTTCTTGTTTGATTTCTAATTTTAAATCCCTAATTCCACCCCACTCTTTGATTTGTGTGATTTCTGACTTTAAATCCCTAATTCCTCCTCATTGTGATTTCTGATTTTAAATACATAATTCCTCTTCACTCTATGTTTTGTGGGATTTTTTATTTGAAATCCATAATTCCTATTCCTCTTTACTCTATTTTGTATTGGTTGAAATGTTAACCCGTAGGTAACGTGTGTCTCTCTTCGGTGCTGTTTGAGCATTAGCATTTCAGTACACTCAAGGTATTTTTTGAGGATCATCATCTTCTCATTCTTGATTTTCTGTCTTCTTCGTTTTTTAGGATCATTCTATTCAGGTCATGATATTATTTTCTTTTTAGTATTAAAACATCATAGTTAGTGTAGCTGTTTGGATGTTACTATCGAGGTTTCTAATTTTGCTTTGCTATAGGGTCATAATGTGACTTAAGTATGACTAATCATAAAAACTACATTTAGTCATCTCATCTCCTCATTTTAGTTTTTTGTTCATCATAAAAATGTCTTGTGACTAATCATCTGGTTATATTTCCTAGTTTTGAGGATGAGCTCTTTGATTTTTGTTTTACGCAAAACACAATCATTGATGAGTGTGGTTCATTTGCTGTGACCAGCCCTTTTCCAGGTCCACTAGGGGCACTATTGAAATCAATGAAAAAGGTTGTGCATGGAAACTGTAATATTATCCTTTATTGGAAATTCTTTATAGCCTAGGTTGATGATTTATCCATATATATTACTATTGAGGACGTTTGTCATAATGGTGCCCTGCTTTAGATTTCTAATTAATTGAAAAAAAATTAAGGTATAGGCTAATTTGTTGATTTATTCACATGTTGCAGTTACCAACACGGATTGCTCTATCTGGGGATGTTCTTCCTCTTAAAGATGATAAGGTAATGTGTTGTGTCATAGCACCTTTCCATATGCTTGAAGTTTCTCTTTATCATGTTATGTTTGCTAATATAATTTACTGAAGTAATACATGCAATATAAAATTGTTGTGTTTTGAAATCTTTGGCTTGGTGAGCATTTTTTTGTCAAAATTATTATATCAATATAATGATATCTGATTATGATATGAGAAATCATACTTCTAGTCCAAATTTATCAAGTGATTATAATATGTGATAACTTGATAACTATTTTATCAAGTTTTAGATTGCTACTAGATTTATCTTTTTGTTTTTAAGTCACTATTAGCATGATTGTTTGCTATTAGTAGTTTTATCTTATTAATTTCAAGTTACAGAGATGCACTTATGTACTCACAGAAGCAACACATTCATCCTCAACTAGTCATGAACCTTGAAGAAATGGACCTCCATGTTCTCTATTTTAGTTTAGTTGTCCAAGTTGTATTTATATTATTTTTTTTGCGACACTAATACCCTACAACATAAGCATGTTTTTTCTTGACCTCAGATATATCTACAATCAATTTATGATGGAAGGCACAATGATTTGAAGGACTGTTTCAGCCAATTAAGATTTGCCCAAGGAACCTATTTTGAACTGCCATAACAGAGGAAATGGATCAGAGGTTAATTACTCTTCATTCATTCGTATCACATTAATTTATAAAGTTACCAAAATAATACGCAACAAAATCATGCTTCACTATGGTATATAACTTAATAATGGCTATAAATAGTCAGTTGGTAGAATTTTGTGCATGCTATAAATTTGACTGATTGTATTCTTTTTCTTTGTTAGGTGACTGTTCTTTGTAACTGGTTTTTCCATTTTACAAAATAAAGCAGTGATAAATTCTCACAATAATATCTATATCATCTATTTCACTAATTATTTCACTGTATTATTATTGGGATTTTTATTCTGAATGTGTGTGAATTATGTTGAAGTGGAATTGGCAAACTATAGTAATTGGAGCTACTTTTCTGGTCTTTCTTAGTTTGCTAAGTATATTGTAAGGACTCTAGTTAATTGATTTTGATATTTATTCCTTGAACAGAATTTTGGGTTTGTAAATTTATTTTATCATTGTTTTATGATCAGGGAAAGAACCATACATTTTTCTAGGTGCCAGCAAGTGTTGCTTTGGTATCTGTTGTTCTCTCCCTTCTTTTTGTATACATAACTCATGTAGACAAACAAGGTGTTGCAATTGTAAGCATATATAATATATAATTCCATTTTTCTTAATATCTCATAATATTATTGTAGTCATATGATTTATGCATGTTTTTGGTTGAGCTTTTTTCTAAGGAAAATAATCATTTTCTTTTCAAAATCTTTTTTGGAACACTATGGAAAAGAAAAAAAATCTGACTCAAATAAATACTTGTGTTTAGTTTATTTTAGAGTAATAAATACTTATGTTCATCTTTTACTGGAAATAAATACTTAAGAGTATCTTTTAAGCTTTGAATTATGTTCATCTTCAACTGGAAATATAATGATCTGAAATTTTCATTGTTTGAAACCTACAGAGCTGCTTACTATCATGGGAGCTGAGAGTGATAGGGTGGGAAGTAAGCTATTCTGCAGAATTTGTGCCAAGCAGAGAAGCAAGCTACACAAGAATAGTACAAAAGGCTAGAAAAGTTGCTTCAACAGAAGAACCAGTGATTTATATGTATTTCTTGCGCTACTTATGGTTGTGTTTTATTGGGATATAGACCCTAATACAATACTTTGTATTTATATAGATTTCTTGTTCTTGTTAATAAAATTTCCTGTTGTAATTCCCTTGTTAATATAATAAATTTGTTGATGGATTTTAATTTAAATAACAAGTATATTCAAAAAGAATATGTGCTTAAGTAATAAAATGAACCTGGTTAAAAAAAAATGAAGCAAAAAAATAAAATAAAATAAAAATCTCAACCTAGAATATATAGTAGTGGTTTAGAACCGCCGCAAAATGCCATATAAGAGATTAATTTTTCTTAGGAATTAGTGGCGGGTTAAACCGCCACAAAATGTTTAGGCGGCGGTTATACTAGCAGTTGATGAGAACCGCCGCAAAATGACCTCCCGGTGACGGTATTAGCGGCGGTTTTGTAATCGCCGGAACAAGCGTTCAGTGGCAGTTTTAGCCGCCACGAAATGCCAAACAAAACCGCCACTAAAAACCTTTTTTGTTGTAGTGTGGTGTGGACCATATACGTGGATGGCTCTTCAAACACCAAAGGGAGTGGGGCAGGCGTTATCATTGAAAATAGTGAAGGTGTGGCTATCAAATATTCATTAAAATTTGATTTCCCAACATCAAATAACCAAGCTAAATACGAGGCATGTCTCGCCAACAATAGAGTAGCAAAGGAGATAGGGGCCTCATCCATCAGTATATGCTCAGATTCCCAACTGATAGTTTCCCAAATCAAGGGGAATTATTAGGCTAAGGAACCAATACTACAGAAATACTTGGCCAAGGTCCAGGATTCCCTTTTGGGCTTATCAAAATTTGGGATCAAGCACATCCCGAGAGAAGAAAACACAAGAGCTTATCTCTTATCAAAATTGGCTAGCACCAACAAGGCTTCAAATTATCACTCAGTGATTGAGGAGATACTACCTACCCCAAGTTTGACTTTACAAGTCGAGTAGGCTAATTGGAGAACTCCTCTACCGAATTACATTACTAAAGGCACTGTCCTAGAAGATGAAAAAGAGGCGAAGCAGTTGGTAAGGAAAGCCACGAGATTTGTTGTGGTCGAGGGGCACCCTTTTAGGAAGGGAGTTTCGGTACCCTTTCTAAAATGCATTTGCCCTAAGGAAGTCTAGTATGTGTTAACTGAAATAGATGAAGGCAGTTGTGGGCACCATGTTGGAGAAAAATCCTTAGCAAGAAAAGCGTTGAGAGAGGGATATTTCTGGCCTACTATGCAAGAGGACGCCAAGGAACATGGAAAGAAGTGTGAACAATGTCAACGACATGTGTCGATATCGCACGTCCCTCCAGAAGAATTGCACAATCTTTCTGTCCCATGGCCTTTTCATATGTGGGGGATGGATATCCTGGGTCCATTCCTCAAGGCCCCAGGACAGCTCAAATTCCTCGTTGTAGTCGTGGACTACTTCACTAAGTGGGTGGAGGTAGAGCCGATAGCAACAATCACAACCGTGAGGATACAAGCTTTCACTTTTAAAACAATCATATGTCGCTTTGGTATACCGACAGAGGTGGTCACAGATAACGGGGCACAATTTACTGATAGACATTTCATAGAACTATTTGAGGGATTGCAAATCCGACATCATTTCTCAATCGTGGAACACCCACAAATTAATATTCAAGTCGATGCCGTGAACAAGATAATTCTGAACAGGTTGAGGAAAAGGCTTGAAGATGCAAAAAGGAACTGGGTGGAAAATATATACCAGGTATTATGGAGCTACAGAACAACCCCGCAGAGCACAACTAGGGAGACCCCTTTTCGTTTGGTATATGGGTCTAATGCGGTAATCCCGGTTCAAATTGGTGAACCGTCATGGAGAGTCATGCATACATCCCCATATAACGATAAGCTACTGCAAGAACACTTAGATTTACTTGATGAAACCCACGAATTAGCTCGATTAAGGGAAATATTGTGAAAACAGCGGGTTTCTTAGTGGTATAATGCCAAAGTCGTAAAAAAGAGAATTCGTGGTTAATGACTGAGTTATGAGGAGGGCAAGCATTGGAAAAAAGAACATTAAGGATGGCAAACTGGCTGCTAACTGGGAAGGCCCGTATCGGGTAGTTAGAAGCACTAAAAAATGGGCATAAGCACTTGATACGTTGTAAGGAAGAGAGCTCCAGAGGACTTTTAATGCCACGGATTTACGCAGATATTATAACTAGGGTAGCGGTATCTTTATGTCCACATAGTCTTATTTTAAATATTTAAAGTTTTTCGTGTTTTATTGTTTATGTACATTGAGGAATGGGGTACTCTTTTTCCTTTGCGGGTTTTATCCCTAAGGAGGGTTTTATCGCAAAGGTTTTAATGTGATCCTAGCTTTTGTAACTAATCTATTGATAAATTAGAATAAGAATTTTGAAAGTATAGGAACAAAAGGATGGAAGATCCCGCTAAGGATGACATGTCCCAATCAATAGCCACGACCCTTCACGAAGTTAAAAGGATCATGGATCCCGTTAAGGACGACATGGCCCACGCTTTGGCCACAAGTCTTAAAGAATTCAAAAAGGATCGCAGATCCCACTAAAGACGACATGTCCCAATCAATGGCCAGAGGCCTTTATAAACTTAAAAGGATGAAAAATCCCACTAAGGACGATATATCCCAATCAATGGCCACGGGCCTTAAAGGAGTTTAAAAGGACCACAAACTCCATTCAGGATAACGCATCCAAATCAAAGTCTACAAGTCCCACAATGCAACCATTGATAACGCAATTCAAGGAGTCGAGTCCTACGGGGCGCAAGTCGTGATGTATTATAAAGACGAAGGGTTCTAAAGACAGGAATAAAATAACAAATATTGGAGTTATGTATCAAATAATGTCAAATACAAAGCAAGTTAAGGTGGCAAAGCCACATGCTTAAAGTCTTTGATTACAAAGTGAAAAGCTACAAAAAAAATAGGCTGAAAGATTAACATAAAGCAAAACATGGGTTAGGCCCCACCGGCTTCCTCATTGGTTGGCTGAGCACCCGACGTTTTAGCAGGAACCTACAACACGGGCTCTGGCTCCAGCAATAAAGGCGGGATGGGAATGGCGACATGAGGGTCAAAATCCTCTGAGTTAGGGTCATTGAGATTCACCTGACTTGTAGGATCGTTGTCATAGTTCAGAAGCCTCCCATTTGCGATGTCGTGGAGGGGGTGCACTCCCCGGTAAGTCACCTTGATCCCGGGGTTGAAATGGTTGACCTGATGAAGATCGCATGAATATGCCATTTTGGCCCCGTGAGAAATCAGTAACTCCCTCCTTTTGAGCAATTCTTGGTAGATGCACAACTTGTCCTCCAAGCCCTTCTTGTCAGCCTGGAGTTGATTCTGGAGTACCTTGAGGGAGTTCTTCTCTTCTCGAAGTTGGTTTGCCTCCGCCTTCGAGTTCTTACAAAAGGTCTCCAGATTTCTTTTGTCTTTCTTCGGAAGAGCATGCTCCCCCTCGAGAGTGTTGTGTTTCCCGGTGAGAGCCCCCAGGTCTTCTTGCAAGCTTTGACAGTTAGTCGTAGCCTCATCCCGCTCTTTAGTCAGGGCCTCAATCTTTTGGCTTTGAGCTTCAACCCACTTGTTAAGATCTGCGGCTTGTTGAGAGCTCCCTAACTCGTCGTGAAAGTGCATCATGAGGGAAGTGTGGTGACTTTTCCAGCCATTAGACACCGCGACATACGCTTGAGCAAATTAAAGACATAAGTCAAAATAGGGGTACACTACAGTGAGGCATAAGCTTAAAAAAAGAACAAAATAGTGGGGATGCGTTACCTTCAAACTCTCTGGAGGTAGATCCTTGGAGTAATCCCGGTGGTGGAAAGAGATGGTGGGAGCAGTAAAGTTCTCCCAAGAAGTATCTACAGCTTTGGGCACAGAAGAAATTCCTTCCATTTCCCCTGCGATTCCGAAAGGGAATTAAAATTAGAACTTGAAATTGAGTTAAACAATAATAACAATTTGATAAATAACCCCTATAGGTATATACCATGAGTCCTTTTCAAAGTCTTAGAGAGGGGTTAGGTGTCTTCTTTCTCCTTCCAGTCTTCAAGATTGATGTGCTTCGATTGAATGCTTTCCCCCTGGGTCAAGAGATTAGGACTCAGAGTCCTATGCTAATGAGCCATGCCGTGAGTTCAAATTTGGAGTGGAGAAACCTCTGAATCAGTAGTTGGACCACAGCTTGGGCCCTCAAGGGCCTTTCCCTTCTTGGTAGCCTTCGCTACTCTCCCCACCTCCTTTCTTGATGAGTTGGGCATAAGTCGTCATTAGATTATCTGCAATATATCATGACATTGCCAGCCTAAGACAATTGTACAAATCTAAGACAAGAAATCAACAAAACACGCATACATAGAACGCAAGAGGAGAGAAGTATATAGCAATTTAATTAAAAATATCCTGATTCTTATCTCGGCCTATAGCACGAGTCTTAATCACAGATTTGCATTTTAAAATCACGTGTTTCGATGTAAAGTCACGAAGGGCAACAATAATGGCGACATCGGAGTCAAGAAGGGAGGCCTGACCGGTGACGAAGGTTTCTGGTTCTTCCAAGTAGTGTCCCTACTTCCAATGAAAGGGGAACAGAGGGGTCCTAACTGGACCATTCCAAAAAGGTGACTCATCACCTTGATAAAGGACCTTAAAGTATGATGTTTTGAATGGGAGGAAGGCATCTTCAAATAATTAAAAAAAAGTTGTGATCCTTCATTTGGCAGAATGATATGAAGCCAAAGTCGCGCATCAGGTATGGAGTGAATAAATACATGAACAGGTTGTTGGACACCTCCCAGTTATGGGCACAGCAGAAAATCTCAAATTCGTTGATAAAACCTCAGGCGTCGGGGTGAAGTTGTGATGGGGCGACAACAAGCCTATTCAGAGTCTCGAATTGGAAATTAGAAAAGGGGAAGCGTTGACCAATGGAAGGTCTTCATAGAGCATCAGGAATTCTACAGCTCCTTTTCGAGGGCGGAAGCTAATCTTTTAATTTTGATCTAGCTGGACGGCTTTGTATAATGTGATAGGGGCTTTGGAAGTCTCTTCCACTGGCATAGCACCCGAGAAATGCATAGCTTCTCGAAACTCACGATCAGCGACATGAATCTTTAGTGATGTCGTGAGTGCGGAGGCGACTTGGAGAATCTCTTGATGTACCCAGATAATCTTCCTCACATCGCGAATCCCGTAAAGATTCTTTGAGACTTCAATAGTAGCCTCCCTCTTATGAGAGCCATATAATTCATCAATCATCTTCCTTCGAAGCTCAAAAGCTTTTCTTTTCGAAGGTCTAGAAGGCTCAGTTGGTCTTGAAGCCACTGTAGGCTCTAGGTCTGACATTTCTTCGAAAGTCGACATAGGTTCTACAAAGGAAATAGGGGGAATGTATAAAAGTTTAGATGAATCTTAGTCAAAATAGCTAGAAGATAAGGAAATGTAACTAGAAGATGAACACAAAATTAAAGGGTTTGGGAGGGACAATCTAGAGGTGATAGCATCTCCACTACTTTCTGGTGAGGTGTCATAAGTAAATTTATTACTCCCATGGCATAAGGGATTGGGGGCAACCGAATGAGAGTAAGGGGGCCTATGAGAAGGGAGAAAATTGGTGAATCCCTGGACGATTCACCTCGAAATCTTCGAATATGAACTCATAACTCGATGTTGGGGGGAGAAGATGGGGGAAAGGGAGTATGATGCCTGCTGCCGTCACTAACTTCAGGGCTAGAAGGAGAGCCAGTGAACACCCTAACCTCCCCAGAGAGGGACTCTTTTGGGGGGAAATTGGTAGGTCTCACAAGAGTAGACATTGGGGAAGAGATGATAAACCAAAAAAGAAATGTAAGAAAACAAGTCCGAGAACGAGAGCTGAGAAGATAACAAGCAAATAGGCAAACCAGAAATAAAACAAAGACCAATGGAAAACAAAAAAGGGAAGAAGGAGTACCTGGAAGGTTGAGGAAGTGAAACCTGGGATGAAGACGGTAGGAGGAAAAGAACAGCAAGAAAAAAGGCAGAAACTTTAGAGAGGAAGAGGACATAACGAAGATTTAGGATGTGAGTGAAAGATGCAGAAACAAGAAAGTGTTTTTCAAACGAAATAATGCGTATTTATAAGAAAATCGAGAGAAAACTTGGGAAAAAAGTAATGGCGAAAGCGTGTTTAATACGCATCTTTCCGAGAAGACGGCAAAATGATGAGCGCAAAATTCGAAGAGACGCTCTCCAATCAGGGCTTGACACGTGGTAGGGTCATAACTAACAAAGGATATCAAGCGGCAATGACATAAAGAACATCTAAGCCAACGACATGTTGGGTCGTCTCGCTGACTTGGGGGCAACTGTTATGGATCCATCCCGTGGGGTCACGTGATCGGTCACATGAAGATCACACCTCGCGGTTAGAGCAGAGGTTGCAATGACGGGATTGGCTATGTCGGGATAATGTTAAGCAATCACAACATGATCCCATTTAGTCGAGATACACGGAAGGTAGTTACAGATCCGGAGGATGTGCCGCTATTTCCGAAAATGTGATGTTGACAGGTTTGACTTATTACCCCCATGATCCCTATAAAAAAGGGCCATGTGGGATAATAAAGGTGAGGCTATCATTCTTACTATTACACACTTATCTCACTGAGAGCTATTGCTTACTTGATCATTGGAGTGCCTACAAGTACACCACCACCACTGTCACCAAGTGAGCCGTCGGGGAGCTACACCACCACCTCGGAGAGTCATGGAAGATCATGATCGGTGGCCACTAGGGCCAACCAAATCAATATATATGTGGGTTGGGTTCAAATGACACCAAAGTGTCAAAGTTAATAAATGACATCGCGAATAACTTTCTATAAACAACAAATTTTACCGATCAAACTGTTAAATAGAAAGTTTATATAATGTTGATCAACCAAGCAAAAATTCGTACAATTTAAAACTTTGTAGATGTGTGTGTGTGTGTTGATATTGACTTTCTACCTAATATAATTTTGTTCTTTAACTTATTATGCTTATTTTTTTTATCATGGTATTGATATTTATTGAAGCATAGTAAATTGATTTTCAATGACTAACCAAAAAGAATTCATACTTAAAGGATACCAAATTATTTTTGATTGTTATGTAAGGGTGGAAATTACATGAAGCGGGCATGCAAGTGAAGACACCTACTTGAATTTATTGTTATCACATCCTCAAAATGATTTAAGTTGAATGAAACAAAGTGACGCTCATTCAGAATTTCCATGTTTTTAAGAAGGTTAAGAGTAAGGAAGTTGAAGTCATTCACTCATACAATTGTAGAATTTCTTTATGGTGACAAAAATTCCAATCCCTTATTATTCTTTAAATGTGACTTACTTGATTATTTTAGAATCTTTGGAAAATTCCTTGACATCCTCATTTATATGAGGTTTGTGCTTTACTAGCAATAAGTGCAATTCTTATAATATGCTAGATGAGCATGAATATTGTTTGAATAGGATAATATGTCAATAGTTTTTATTGTTCCATAATATTTTAACTCTTAGCTTATGAAGTTGAACTTTTTATCTTGATTAGTGTGTGGTATTGAATTCTTTACTTGATAAAGCATGCCTAAACGCGGTCATTGTTTGCCCCAAAACTGGTTATCTATATTTTGATGTTTATGTTATTCATTTTCATTAATCTTGAATGTTGCTCCAATTGTCTTATTCTTTTAATTAATTTTATTCCCTTAAAGATTTTTTATTGAAAAATTTGCATGCCTTTTGAAAAATTATATTTGAAAGGGGGCTAACAATCAAAATGATCTTTACTTAATGAATTACTAATGCGCATTCTTCACTTGAGTTAAGTTTCATTTCACTAAGGGGAAGCTTAATATTCTTTGAATATTTGTGTCATATATATGTGCTTAACTACATAATTAAACATGTATTAATATTTTGATGATGTACATGTGCATAGTATTAGAGGGAGCTAGATGTTAATTGTTTATACACTTGTTTCATACTTCTTTGACTTGGAGTAGTTCTTCATACTATATCAATATATCAATGAAGATATTTCTTGTCTCTATGTTCCTGCACTAAAGAAAGAAGGTGATTGTTCTATACTTTCAAATCATTTTAGATGATGAGTTCTTGGTATATGCTCAAGGTGTAAGTATTGAATATCTAATTTACGATGGATATGATTTTTAGGTAATGTCAAATAGTGGGAAATGAGAACAATAGAGATACAAAATACTTTGTTTTGATATTTCTTCTTATAAACCTTTTTTGTTAATGTCAAATAGGAGGAGAAGAAAAAATATGTTGTAAGAAAGAAAGAAAGGAAAAATATGCTTCTATACTTATTATTGTTATAATCTACATGGTTGATATGCATACATGACCATATATATCTATATCTTTGATATATTTCCCGTTGGTGATTTGTCATCATAAAAAAAGGGGAGAATGTAGATTTATGTGTTCTTAAATGATATAATATTTTGATTATGAAAAATATAAAAATAAATTAGAAATGAACATGCTACAAATATGAGCTTAGTGAAGTGAATTATGTCATGCTTGATTGTGTGTTCTATATTGCATAAGTTGACGATCATGCAATGAGTTGTGTGTAGCATCATATATAATGTTGGATATGTTTTATAGTGAATAAATATTTAAGTACATGATATGTGTCATATTTATAAATGAAGCATATTTGATCTTGAGTTGTGAAATTTAGATTGACAATGAATATAGCCATTTTTTTATGTTGCTTAAGTTTGACAAATGTCACTCTTTCCTTCATAACATGCAACATACTAGGTAGTAACAAATGGTCTTTTGCTAAAATTGGATATAAAATGTAGTAACAATGAATTTTTGAATTTCTTTGTCAAAAAGCATCTCAACAAGTGACTTACGCCTACTCTTTTGGACGCTTCTCATACATGGATTTATATTTTGATTTGAATCCAATTTTGTTTGAACATAGACACTGTGCGTTCAAATTCATGGTCATTTATCTAATTTGGATTTGAAATGTGAACCTTATGAAAATTTTAAATCAAACAAGAGAAGCAGGTTTGAATATAGCTGTAATCCCGACCTTTTATACCTCTTTTACCTATATCTCCAAATCTACATTGGATAATGAGATGGTACCATTTAAAACTACACTCAAATAGCTTTCCAAATTTGGATCATGAGTTCAAAATGGTTCAGAAATGAGGACAATATGCATTTATGAATTTTGTCATGAAGAAATGATGCAAGTTGAACTGTCAAATTGAACTTAATTTACTCTATGGAGCATATCTCAAAAATTACTTTGAAGATTATGTCCAAACTTACTTTATTGAAAAGTAAACATGCAAAGATTTTCTACAAGTGGTTGTTTGACAAATTTGGACATTAAATGCGGGAGATATGAATTTTGGAAAATGAACATTGAACATGTGCTACGAGAACATCTAAAAACATTCACAAGCTTTCCCAAATGGCTCCAAACATCTCCAAACGGCCATATTTCATTTCTGCTCTATAAATAGAGGTTGCCGAAGGATTAATGAAAAAACATCACAGGGCAACAACACTTCATATTATACAATCCTTTTATCCTTTGTTCTTCAACTTGTATATTCACCATTTGAAAGATTTTTTATTCTTTTCATCTTGTTAATCATGTAAGAGGGTTAGGTATCTCTTATGAAGGTGAGGTATCCTTGAACTTTTGTAAAGATTTTAAGTACTTAGCTGTAGTTTGGAGATAGTAAAGAAAGTATCGGTTGACGTTTGAAGAACTAGATGTAGGCCACAAGGTGGTTTAGTGAACGAACTAGTATAAATCTTTGTGTTTATTTCGCTTTTCCCTACTCTTTTAATTATCATATTTGCCCTACATATTTTTGTTGCTTATACTGCATCATACTTTATTTTCTCATAATTTCATTTATATTTGATTGGTCCATAGCAATTGACTCCTTTATAAGCTCATTCTGATGCGTATAGCATCAAATTGTTTATAGTCTTAAAATTTGTATAAAAGTTGTAATCACCCAATTCACCCTCTCTTGGTTGATGGTTACCATGACTAACATGAGTAAAAAGGTAGATGACACTTGTCATGAGGCAGACTTGTTCTTTAAAGAGATTGTGAGGCTCCATGGGTTGGGACACTAAGTTCCTAAGTCATTTCTAAAGGACGTTGTGGGGTGAGCTTGGTACTAAATTGTTATTTTCTACTACTTGTCATCCACAAACGGATGGACAAACTAAGGTAGTCTAGAGGACGTTGTGGGGTGAGCTTGGTACTAAATTGTTATTTTATACTACTTGTCATCGACAAACGGATGGACAAACTAAGGTAGTCAATAGGACTTTAGGTACTTTGCTTAAGGCTGTTTTAATGAAAAATCTTAAGTCTTGGAAAGCATGTTTGCCTCATGTAGAGTTTGCATATAATAGGGTTGCTCATAGCATAAATAATTATTCTCCTTCTATAATTGGGTATCGATTTAACTCTTTGACTCCCCTAGACTTATTGTCTATGCCTAATATTCCATCTTTAAGTATAAGCTAAGGAATTGCAAGCTAAGGCTGAATATGTAAGGAAATAGCATGAAATGTGAAGGCCCAAAATTGAGAAGAAAAATAAAATTTATGCCCAACAAGCTAACAAAGGGAGGAAGAAAATGTCTTTCCAACCTGGAGATTGGGTGTGGGTTGATATTTGAAAGGAAAGGTTTCTCGTACAAAGGAAGTCCAAACTTCAGCCTAAGGTAGATGACCCTTTTCAAGTCTTGGAGAAGATAAATGACAATGCCTTTAAGCTTGACTTACCTAAAGAGTATAATGTTAGTGCTACATTTAATGTGTCTAACTTGTTTCTTTTTGATGCAGATGGCGAAGCCTTCGATTTGAGAACAAATCCTCTTCAAGAGGGAGGGACTGATGATGAGGACACAAACTAAGGAAAAGGATTTGAGGCATTTGGATGACATAGAAGACCTATGACAAGGACAAGAGCTAAGAAAGCAAAGCAGTACTTGTGTGCATATCATCATTCCATTCTAGCTAAATTTCGAATTAAGGGAAAACAACCCTAAAAACATCCTTCCTTGATCCTTAGCGTCCATAAGGATTCACATCATTTTGCCAATGTAAAATATCCTTAAACTAATGGTCAAGATGAAGTAGTAAAAAAATCATTTTCAATGGCCAAAAATAGCACCACAAACATGAAAAGGGCAACTGGGTAGAAGACTTATACCAAGTCATATGGAGCTACACAACTACTCCATATAGTTCAATTCTGAAAACTCCTTGTAGAATGATCTCTTGTTCACATGTTGTCATCCTAGTGGGGATTGGACAACATTCTTGGAGAGTGATGTACCACCCAAGGAGAATGATCAATTGCTCAAAGAACACTTAGACTTAGTGGATGAACACTTAAAGAAATCTCTAGAAAGAAAAAAGTAGCTCATAGATAAAATTTGAATGTTTCCAAAAAAGAGTTTAGAAGTTGGAGACTTCATTTTTGAAGAGTCGGCATAGGCAATAAAAATTCCAAAGATGGAAAGTTAGCAATCAACAAGGAAGGCCCATATAGGGTAATGAGATCAACAAGAATGAGAGCTTATGCTTTAGCCTTGGCAAGATCATTTTTTAACTTTAACTCCAAGTCGGCCAACTCCTTCCTCAATTTTTCAGCCCCTTATTGAGCATTCTTCTCTGAAGCCTTTAATTAGGTGAGTATAGAAGTTTTTGTCTCAAGGGTTTCCTTGAGCCGCACAACTCCTCTTTCCTACACGGGAACCAACTCCTTATTGTTCATGGTCTTGCGATAGGCCAAATTCACGGCCATCCAGCCCATAAGTTTGTTGGTTTGGGCCTACAAATGAAGATATGAGAGTCAATCATGGAAATCATCCATAAAAATAATTACTATAGGTTAAGTACCAAATACCTAGAATTTGTTCCAATACTTATCATGGAAGAAATCAACAAAACTAAATTTAATGGTGGGAGAGGTGAACCCCTCTCAAATCGCAGAAGATTGAGCTTGAATGTTAGCCATTTCTCGTGATGAGTCATCACACACGATCATTTTGGTGCCTTGGGAAACTAAAAGAAATCTGAGACATCAATTAGAAAATACTATTTCAAGATCAAATAATAATCAAGATTAAATGGTATCGAGATATTACCTTGGCTTTTTTCGGCGTCATCACTTTTCAAGGGAACTTCCTCGGAATTCTATGCCACAACCTTTGGTGAAGGAGTTCTAGTGGAGGAGGTAGATCCTGGGAGACAATCAGATGCATCTTCACCCCTTTTGGGTTACGAACTAACACATGAGGGTGTGATGCAGACAAGTCTTTAGCCAGCACATCAGCCAGCTTGGAGGAAGATGAGGCCGCCTATGTTCTTTCTCTTTACATTGGCCAAGAGAGTAACACAGGATGCCATAATAGCCTCTACAAATACAATAAAACTTGTTAATAATTGACAAGGCAGAAATAAATATTGTAAAGTAATAATTCATGTAGTGATAGATAACCAAGACATGCATCACGGTTGTTGCGTGGAGTGCCAACCATATCTTTACAATAAATGGTCATCATAGATTTCTCAACAAAATCCTTGATAGTGGTAAAGGTGATGTGATCCTCCTTTTGGAGGAACCCACAATTTTCTTTCGAAACACAGGTCGTCATGTCATAATGGTCCTCATTCCAATTAGGGAAAATAAGTTCTTCTCGGTACTATCAACCCAAAAAGGGTTCTTCTTGTTCCTTGGGAGGATTTTCATGTACAGATCCTGGTAGAACTTGAAAGATTCATAATACTAGATGAAAAGGATTGGAGAATGTCTTCGGTGTAAACATACCTCGGACTTGCGATTGACAGCTACCAAACATGAAATGAAAAAGCTTAGATGAGTAATGCCAATTTTTGTCCTGACAGAAGATTTCGGAGGCCTGGATGAACCCCCAAGTATTTGGATGTAGTTAGGAGGGGGCTACTTGTAAAAAATGCAGCACCTTGATTTAGAAGTTAAAAAAAGGGGATCTAACTTTGATGCGATCAAAAAATGCCTCATACACCATGATGTACGAGGTCTTATTGGGGAGGTCGGAGTGCATACTCTTTTATTTATCCTGATGAACTTGACTTAATGATTTGAGGCAGGATTGAATTCAGCCTCTTCCTATGCAGAATTGGGGACAAAGTAAAGCAATCCCGCCATGATCTTTCTACTTGCGCAAGATGGGGTTGTTCACGAATATACTGGATATTCTTAAGATCCAATCACTGAGTAGAAACTTCGACATTTGGGACATTGGGTTCCTTTCTTATATCCTAAGGTTCAGGACTTTCTCGGGATCATGTTTGTTTAGTTTTTATCTTTGGAAAATAAGCTTCTCCAAGACGTGACAGCAACATATCTACACAAGAAACAGAGTAAAAAGACAGAATTAGATCATGCGCTAGTTTGACTTCAAGTGGGAGACTTAAAGGGACATCAGTAGGCTCTGACTCTGAGTCTAAAGAATAAGACTGTGGTGAAGAAAATAGAGGAGATTCATCCCGAGAAGGGCCGACATCTTGGTCCATGGACATAGGCAGAATGTCTTGGTTAATTTTATGTAATTTGGTTCCACTAGAAGGGATGTCGGAACAAGAGTAATTTTTCGAGGAGATATGTTCTACAATTTGGTAAATTTTAGTTTCTGGATTCAGAGTGTGAAAGTCACCACTGGAAACTTTGGTTGCAGATTCCCTACTGTTAAGTGTTCAAGGAGCGTACCTAAATAGCCTAGAAGGTTCTCTAAACCTTCCATCTTCTTGACTGAAATCCAATAAATCTAACATGAACAACTTGAAGATGACAACCTACTTAAGGCAACTTGTCAGCTGCCGGGGCAATTGTTATGGACCAGCAAATCGACATCCATGCCCTATCAGTATAAAGAGATGATTACGAATCAAAATATTAACCATCCGAGATAGATCCAATAGGCCACATGGGCACTACAGTCTAATTGGACCGAAGGCCTAAGCCCATCAAATTTCAAGGGCCCAAGCACATACATCAAACCCTCAAGACTCCACTATAAATACATCTCATGCATAGCATGCAAGGTACGTAATGTTTAACCTTCAGGGTTAGAACACATCAGAAACAAACCTTGAATTTAGAAAAATCAGAGCCTAATGTTTGGCCCTTAGGAAGTCAATTGGTCATTTGATCGATTTTTCTTTTGTTAGGGTCTTTTTGTTTTCTATAAAGATATTGTTGATGGTAGTACAAGGGAAGTATTAAAGAAGAAGGACATTAGAAGGTTGGAATTAATGCAGAAGCTAGATGTTCTTTTCATTTAGGAGTCGATGCTTGGTGTGGTTGATCAACGTCTGTGTGATTTGCTTTAGGGTGGTAGTTGTTCTAGCTAGCATTTTATTCCAACTGTGTCGATCTGGAGGTATCATCGTCGTTTAGAGACTTGAAGCATTTCAAGTCTGTGAAAATTTTCCAACGAATAATTTTAGTCTCTTATGTTCAAAATGCATGGATTTAGTCCCTAATCTTTGAAAGTTTACATTTTTAGTCCCTAATTACGACTAGTTAAGTCCTTGAACATTCTTGAAAATATGCTTTCCCACCCTCAATTAGGTGTTGAGGTAAGGACATAACAATAAACCACAAAAAAAAAAATCCAAAAGAAAAAGAAATTTAGTTGTGTACAAAAAAAATACCAAAAACAAATGTCTAAATGATAAATAACATCTCTTACTAAGATTGTAAGGCTTCAAGAGAAAAAAAATTCTTAAAAGTTTAACACAAAAAGCTTACAAAATGTAGTTGTGTCCTAATGAATCCATGCAAATAATGTAGAGTACGGTGATGGTAAGTAATGGGTTCAGTTTGCTTTAGAAGAACAAGTTTTTAAACTACGAATATTTTAAGTAGAAGCATTCATTTTGAAAAAAGGTTAAGTTTAAACTAAGCTTAATTTCTAGATGGTGGATAGGACCTCACTTCAAGGGGAGGAACCTCCTACAAAATGTAAGAAGAAAAACCAATAAAAAAGGGAAGTGACGAAACAATTCTTTTTTTTTTTTGCGTTCAATTGCTGAGCTCCCTTTAGCATTAAGCAGTGTCTCTGCTTTGTAGAAAAAGAAGCATTACAAAGTAAGTGTATGTCTAAGTCATGTTTTTTGACACTTCGCTAACCAATTCACAAAAACCAAAACAATCACCACAACTAAATAGGCTTCAACAACCTATAGCAGAGTGCCTAAAATCAACTGAAGTCTCTGCAATGTTCCTTCCACTGAAGCCACAAATTCCTGGAATTTTCAGTCGATAAGAAAAGTTAATTAGTATCATTAAGTTTACTAAGGACTTCTAAGACATAGGCAACCAGTGTATCTTTATGAATATCAAGAAACTTCAGCAGAAACCATCTCAACACCTAGACCAACATTAATCTCCCTAGTGTTGTGCATTCGACTAACGATGTCATCATTTAAAGGAAAGACAGGACATCATGGTAACTATATAAAACATTCTTGCATAATTCGTTGTCTAAATAAAACAAGGGCTTGTTGTATATGTCCACCATATTTAATTGGACATTCTACAAGGTTCTTGCTTTAAAATTGTGAAGTTATGAAATCTCAGCTAGAAACCATCGTTGTTTAACTCCAAACATCATTAATTTTTCTTAGATAATTTTCCACTCAAATAGCTTTTGATTAGTAAAAGGATATCAAATATTTCCTATGACCAAATTTAATTTTTTTACAGTAATCTCATATACCATTTTCTTTTTTATACAAAAGAAAAATAGTCTAGGAAAGGGCAGGGGGAGTAAAGTAGAAGACAGTTAAATGTATCATTTTCATGCAACATGCATTCAGCATATAACTTTCCATTTTTTATAATTCAAGATTAATAAGAATAAAATGGTGAAAACAATATGGGAACATCAAATACCCGAATTTTCCTTGTAGGTTACGGTCGTTAATCTTCACTTCTTTCCCTAGAGTCAAGAAGAGGCAGTGATAGTAAACTCTCTGTATACAAATGACTCTGCACATTCCCAAAGTAATGTCTAGTTATTGAAAGATGTTCAAGCAGCTCGCCTTTATCATTGAGTTTCTCTAATTTTCCAAGCATATTAGATACTAAAATTCTGCCATCTTTTGTGATGCATAACAGTGAAAACAGGTTACTAGGAATGCCACCTGTAGGCATGACAACAGAGTTAGTCCAAGATGATGAAACTTTATATTCTTTCATCACCCATATTTGAGCCTCCGCATGGCCACGAAGACAACCAACACTGAGACATTCTCCCATTACCCTCAAGCTATACAAATAGAATTGTTCTAGCCCTAAATTGGTCAAAAAAATTGGAAGGGGAATCTCTGATAAACTCCTTTCTATCAAATCAAAGGCAATAATAATTATAGGAACCCTTTTATCTTTAGAGAAAACCAACCAATGAAGAGCCCCATTCAAGAGTGACTCAGCTCTAGCTGCTATTAACCCAATATCCTTATATGTAACATTAATAGCCTCCATGGTGTTCCATGAATTGGATTTGAGGGAGAAAAGCGAGATTCTAGTTGGCTTGTCAATACCATTAAGCACTGCAGGGGACTGGACAAAGTTGTCAAGGAACATATGAATTACCAAGTAGTCATCTGTTGATGCGTCATATCTAAAACCATAATGAAGATTGATCATTAACTGATGAGAGCTTGATATACGTTTTTGGAAACTAGTTGATGGATTCCAAACAAAGAGCTCACCATTATCATAGTTTAAAAGCACAAACCCTCAACAAGAACCTAAAATTGTAATAAAGCTACGGATAGGGGTTGATGGAAGAGGAAGAGGGAATTGCACTGTAGCAGAAGCATCAACCAGAGATGCCTCCCCCTCTGTATCAATTGATTTAACATAAGGATCACCCATATATCGAACAAGAACACGATGAGAGGGTGCCGCTGCTAGGTCAAAATGTAATTTAGCAAATTGGGGATCAGAAATTAGAGAGAGCCATGACTTACACACGGATTTGAAACGCAAGACAGATCTCACCGGCAACCTTAATAGAATTTCCACTATCACGTCCTGAGGAAGAGAAGGAGTGTGCTTCTTCTCACTCTCCTCGTTCTTCTGCATTTTCTTCCCTAACCTTTCTTGTTTGTTCCTGAGTAGTGAACAGGAGCAAATCTGAATATATACGAATAGTGATTTTTTATATTTGCACCATGTTTATATTAAAGATTTGCAACTTGCAATACCTTTTTTTATTAAAGGAGATTTTTTTTCAATATAAAAGGATTTTTTTTGTGTATGAATGAACATATTATAATATATTTGGATAAAAAAAATATATTGAGAACTGTTATAAATATTTTCTATAATGAATGTTCATATCTATTTGGTTGTTATCAAGTACATCATTCAATATAGAGATACGTTCTAGATAGAGATAGGTTTGTTTGATATCTAAGCTTTGGTTTATGTTCTTGTCTATGCCTAGAGGCTCTCAACTTTTTGTACTCAATATACCTAAGAAGAATAAAACCCCTCATTTTGTCATTCTCTCTACTATTAGTTTCATTAGTTTTATAACACGTTATCAGCACCAATTTCTACCAATGAGATAGAAGGCACGGTTCCATAATTTATTCTTTTGCACACTAGTTTCATCACTGATCAGGTACCACCTTATTGTATGTAACATTTTGCTTATGTGTAGATATTTGTTTTTGATGCTTACATGTTGTTGGGAGATAAAGTTCCACATTGCTTAGGATAAGAGTTGTGATAGTCTTTATAAGGTCTTAGGCAACCCTCTCCTTGTGAGCTAGCTTTTGAGGAAAGTTAGGCCTATGTCATTTCTAATATGGTATCAGAACTTTTATCCTAAGCAATGTAGGACTTTATATCCCAACACATGTTTAATCTGAAAAGAAAGAAATTTTTTATGCAAAAATTCTTTCAAAAAAAAAGTTGGTTTTATACTTAACAAAAAATTTTCTCTCGAGAAAATATATATCTAATGTTATACTTAACGTTAAAATCTGCTATATGCATTCATTTGCTTGTCGCGGCTCATTATCAACTGATTTTATTCACAAAATTTTGCAAATATTTAAAGGTTAAAATATTAAAAAAATAATTGATATAACAATATGAATATTCTGTTATTTTTTAATCACTAATGTCCTTATCAACATGTTCAACTTGATATATTATACTTACCAATAAAAAAAAGAAAAGAGGTTGAGGCAATGTTTAGATATATTCTAATATATATATTCTTGGTGTTTGTTATTTAGATATAAATTGTATCATTTAGATATATTGTTTGGTGAGTAATTAACTTAACAATATTGTTGTGATCTAACTTGACAGGGATATAGGACGAGCAGGGTAGTCTCCTTGATCAGCAGAGGGCGATGGGATTGCTTCTGGATCCTGAGCTCCGGCGGCGGTGTGCACCTGCAAGCACTCCGACGCTCAAGTCAGTGAGTGAATTAGGGTTTGTGTATATGATAATATATCGTACCTTGCATGGTGCATTATGATCATATTTATATAGCGAGGTAAATGACTTAGTGCGGTCAGTATTGGGCCTGGATCTATGCCTGGACCCAATCCTCATCATCTGGGCCTTGATAGTAGGCCGCGCCCAACTTACCGGGATGTTGATGGTAATTGGCGACTTCTTGGCCCGGCATATAAACCTTTGTTCGGGATACCATTATTTTGGTCCACAACAAATATCAAATTGAAATTACTTGATAAATATAGAATTGGAGAAATTCTATCTATTTTCCAATGTTTAAGAGCTATCTCAATTATTTGATATGTGATATTATCCTATTCAAAATATTTTTACAAATAATTGTGGATTTTCTTTTTTTAAAAAAAAAAAGAAAAAAAACTATTTATTTGGCAATTCACGTAAAGTTATGTATATGGTGAGAATATTGTACCAGATAGGTTCTGGTTAAGGAAGACTTGGTTTTTTAAGTGCATCCGTTGTAACGCCACCTCTCTTTTCTTGGAAGTTATCCGGTGCACGTTCTACCGTTTAGATGGTTATCACGTGCAAATATTGAGAGAATTCTGATGAAAATATATTTATAAAAATAAATAAATAAATACAAATAATAAATTATGTGATTCCTTTTTTTAATGTAAATGAGGTGAACCCTTCTCCTAGTTATTATTATTATTATTTTAGTATTTAAAACTATGTGATCCTTTACCTTAATACATAAGAGGTGAATCGTTCTTCAATATTAAAATAAATTTTAAAGTATGTTTTTGGATGTATACTTGATTATATGTTAAAAATAAGTATTAGACTCAATTTGTTTTCTCAATTTTGGCTCTTAGATGGAAGAACCATTTTTTTAGGATGTGAAATATTTTTATAGATATATTTAAGGTATTTGTTAAGAGAAGTCTCTACTAGCTTTGCTATTTTTGAAATTTTTTAGACTGTATATTACAATTATCAACCTTACCACCATTATATTGCGAATTTCATATCACATTAGAAAAATTTTAATATTTAAAGACTAGTTATGTTACATGTGTTTGAATGACATGTAAATAAAAGTTTTTACACATCTTAATTTTGAAGAATTCTTAAAGAATTTATATTTTAAACATTGTTAGCGAATTTGAATTAATCATTAATCATATAATAAATGAATAGTTATTCTATATTTATTATTAATATAGATAATTTGCGTATAGTTCTTAAAGAACTAACATTAAAATTTTTGAAGAAGACGTAGAATGGAAGGCATATTGTAACTAAAACTTAAATTTTATTATATAATTTAATTGCAATTCTTAAGCTCTATTATTTTATTGTGGGATGCTAAGTACACTTTTTGTCCGTGAAAAGTTATTTATATATAATGATGTCATTACTTGAATTGATTGTAATTTACAATAAGACATTTGTCACGTTAAATAATAGAAAAATGTAATGGTTTCATTATTACGACTCTGATGGAAGCATGATAAAATAAATAAATAAATAAACTCTTGTGAATAATGTATAGTGTTTTATGCATTTAGCCTTAGCTAAATCATTCTCATGCAAATGTTATGAGATTCAATCTAGTTTCACATGTGTATTAGTATGTTTTCAAGTAGAGATAATTACACTAACATCTTTTTCTGAGGTTTGTGTTTATTATAATTGTTCTCTTATATTTTTTAAAATTACAATTTCAAACCTCAGGGGTTAAGTGTAATGTATGGAAGTGATAAGTGTAATGAGATTTCAAATTTTAGGGGATTTGTATAATTTTAAAAATTATGAAGTAATAAATGTAATAAAAATAAACTTTAAGGGAGGTTTGTGTAATTATCTCTTTCAAGTATTATTAAAGGAAGAGAATATTGCCCAATTAATTAGATGATCATTTTGGTGAAAGCAAGCAAGTAAAAAGTTGTTTTTATATATTATAGAGAGAACTTCTTCTAAAAAACTCTTAGACATATGCGATGAATAATGTTATAATTTAATGATTTTTATTCTATGGTTATTATGTATATGAAAACTCATGTTATAGTTATTGAAGAATTAACTCAACATGCCATGATCGAAATTCAAAAAGATCAAGCAGATCTTTAGAATAAATAAAAATTATTAAATTATTACAGAAATATCATAATGGATTGTATAAAATTATTATCGTGAAAAAGATACGTGGAAGTCAAATACAAATATTAAATTAACATATCTATATCATGATAGAAAATATAAGAGTTAAGATCATACACCAGAATTAGATAATGGTAGAAATAGAAAGAAATATTTTTCAAGTATCAATGGTAGAAAAATACTCAGAAATTATTCCGTGTCTTTTAAGTTTATTTAGTGTGCTCTCGTAGTAGCGTAAGCGAATATTCTTCAAGTAGTATATGCTAAAATCTCCAACAGAGCCAATATACTACAAGGATGATTGAAAGCTCCGGTAGAGCAAATATACTACATGATTGACAGCTTCTCTAGAGAAAATATAAGCTCCTCAAAGTTGTAGTAAAGCAAATACCTGTCAATTTAAACCTTTGGTAGAGCAAATATAAGATAATCAAAAGCTTCATTATACAATATTGAAGCACATATTATCATAAACAAGAATTTTATGGATAATAATTTATTGTTTGGCATGACCGGTAAGGCCTTCTCGGTTTAATTATGATGAAAAATAATAATTGAAAAATCATGCGGATATATTTTGAAGAAAAGCAAATTCTTTAATATAATATTTTTTTTTCATGTGTGGCTTACTCGCAAGAAACAAATCCATCATACTTTGGGCATGAAGTCTAAAACTCATATGCAAATCATGTACCATATATGTTTGAATGCAAGCTTGCAACATTTATTATTGTTTTGTAATTAGTCAAATATTTGATCACTTATTAACATTATATCCTTTATATGTTCTTCAAAAAAAATCCTTGATATGTATGAAATAAGAGAGATAGTAAATGATATCATGAAAGTTTTTACATTAACTTAATAGATTTTACTGGAAATAGATTTATTAAACATTAATATGCTCCTGGAGAGCACAAAATATTCTCCATGTGAAATATGTTTATTATCTTCCCATTGTGAATGAGAGTTTATGTCATTGTGTCACATTTTATATCTGATCAGAAGGCTATGATAAATTTTGTGTCAATTGAGTAAGGCTATGCAAGAGTAACCTGTTCTTAACAACCAGAAGTTTCTCGCTAATGAAAATAAATAAAATATTGTGCCCATGCCTTATCAAGTAATTTGGATTGTAATATTATAGGCAAGACAAAATAATATCGTGTTAAATATTTGTTGTATGCTTGATGTAAATAGGAGATCTTACTAATGCATTATTGCATGAAATAGTAACTTGTATAGTGATACAAAATGACCTGAAGTTCACTTATACGATACATTGGGTTTCGATTTTAATTTTGATATTTTAAAGTGTAGAATGATGTATAGATATTTGATTTCCTAAACAATGGGGCACTGAATGAGCACGGATAAAATCAATTGCGTTTGGTGTATACTCCTCAAAGAGTTACAGGTCTCTACAATATACTTAATGATGCAAACTTCTTAGAAAGATTATGACTCGTTAAAGTTTTAGCAGGGTACGATACATTTGGAAGAAATCCCACCAAATTATCAAACACTTTTCTATAGGTGTGAAACAAAAATGCGAGTTTCGGTTCCAAGTCCTCAAGAAAACTTTGTAAGTTATCCTTAGCAAGAAGATGGAATTTCTATTTGTAACATGTAAGCTTCAACGACTGCATTATTGTGATAAAGCCTCTTAAAATGGTGGAATTCAACTTGAACTGCCTTTTGAAGGTTTTTGACATAGCATATTATAATTATCAAAGAATTGTTCTTCTTTAAAAATCCATTGGAGCACATCGGTGCTATTTCAGGTAATATTATAATTATCTACTCTTGAGCTTGAACTTCCGTGAAGCTTTTGATTAAATAATTGAGAAATAGCGAGGCCCATTTCTTCAAAATGCTTGTTACTATCTTATTCACTCTTGATAGCATCACGTTACTATTGTTTCATCATTTTAATCATTTGTTTCATTCTCCTTCTAGAGCTCCTTCAATCGAGTATTTCTTCCATGATGTAATGAAAGCACCAAATGAAATAACCAAAATGGAAGGAAGCAGATGCATAATTAAAATGAATCTGTACGGTATTATTGCTATATGAGTTTCATACAATGAGATAAGAAGGCCAATGTCTCATCGGAACATTAGCAGTATAGAAACAAAAGAAAGGTTCAGAGATTGAAGGCAGAGAGAAGAATATAGAGATGAAAGAAAAGTACACTATCACAATGTTTAATGTTGATGCTTTAGCTTAAACTAAAGTCAAATCATTTTATTATAGGGTTAAGGTTATCGATCCACAGAGACCAATGTATTTTGGCTTTTGTGTAATTAATCAATGAGTGAAATTTCGAAAAAGGGCTTTTTGTTATCACAATAAAAATCGAAAGCAATTAAAATGGGAATTGAATATAAGGGTTTATAAAATAGTTCAGAGAAGTTTGGGACTGAATTTCATCAATCTCCCTCTTTTACTCTTTCCACAGTCAGAGATAAATATTGATTAACTTATGATCTGACGGACATGCCACTCTACATAATTGATTTTTAGCAACATTTGAAAAAATATTGCTAAATTGTTAAAAAGTGTTGCTAAATCACTAAAAATGTTGTCTTTGTGCATTTGCGACATTTTTGACAAATATTGTATCTGGTTGCAAAAAGATTTTAGTTACATTTAAAAAATGTTGCCAAATTGTTAAAAAGTGTTGTCCTTTAGTATTTGCGATATTTTTTACAAATGTTGTATTTGACAATGTTGCTAAAAGTCAATTTTGTTCTAGTGTGCTTAATTCACTTAAAATGATGTCTCACTTTTAAGATTCCAAGAGTAATTAGTCATTCATCTAATTTCTAGCATGTATGAGTTATTTCACAACCCTAAGAACAAGTGTTAAAGGGAAGACAATCAGTAAATTACTAACTATTTCTGGCTTCGTAATGTATTCAGGTTTCTATTCATATCACTTAAATTGACTTTTTCAAGCTCGACCAAGAATCTATGAATGAGAAATAGGTGATCAAATTGTTTCAAGCATTCAACGCAAAAATAAAAACCCAAATCAATAAGGGAAATCAATAAGAGAAGAAAGTTTGATGATTTAAATTCAATCTCAAATGTAGACGTTTAGCTACTCATGGTAGCCGTAAGAATCAACACGAGAACAATGAGATTTGATCGTATAATTTAAGCTCCCACTGTTTCTCTACGTTCTCCACTCTTTCTCTCTCTAAAAATCTCTCTTAGACCGCTTAAAAACTGACCTAAGCATCAGAATATGTAAATTTATAAAATACAAGAAATGGCCTCCTAGCTACCGTCCCTTTCATCTTGCTACAGCGAGGAGCTCATCTTTGAGCGCGTTGCCTTTTGTACATGCCTCTCTCTAGTGAGGCTTATATGGCAGTAGCGAGATTTAGGTCTGCTCCATGCAATGCTCTGTCCTCTCCTAGCTACAACGAGATTTACTTGGCTTCAGCCATATGTCACTTCCTTGATCTTCTGGTTCAGTTCTAAGTTGATTTTTATTTCTTGAGCCTCCATCAAATCGCCTAAAAGTCCACAAAATAAGAATCAAATTCAGCTAATCAACCAACTCTCTCTCAAATTCAGTAAGTGTTGAACTTACAAAATATACGGGAATTTAATCAAAAGATAAATATAATATCATTCAAAATATCTTTAGATTTTTCACATAATAGTTTAATAATTATCAATTATCACTCAACAACCTCTATTCTCCTCCATTCTCTCACTATATCTAGAGTCTAACTATAAAATCTCTCAGCATGGAATTCTTCACCCATTGACCCTTGATTTCTGGATTTGCTGATACCTGTCCTTGTGTGCTAACCAACTATGATTCCCTCAACTGTCCAACTAGGCCATCCGCCTCAACATCAAACTTGTTACCCTCATTTGAGCTCATTACATGGAATAGGGTTAATGGATGTTTTCTCATGTTTGGTGGCTGTGCGGTAAGTCTTGCTTCCAGTGGCGGTGGGCTATGAATTTTGTCTTTGGAGGTGGTTTAATAATATGAGGTTATGCTTGCAACTATTGTTGTAGGGAAGATTAAGTTGATGGTAGAGAGTGTGAGTGTTTGAGTGGTGAAGAATTTTGTGTGTGTCCTCTGTGTGTGCATGAAGGTGTGAGTAGATGATGGTTGTGTTGTTTTTGTGAGAAGATTATGAGTGAAAGAGGAAAAAATAATGAATGAAAGAAGAGTCTTGATTTTTGTACTCAAAATTTTTTGTACTCAATGTACTCATTGGTTATGTACGTGGAAAAAAGTGGTTACATTAGTTTTTTTTTTTTTTGCTACAATATACATTGGTTACGTACATTGAAAAAAGTGGTTACATTAGTTATTTTTTTGGTTACAGTGTCTTTTCGGATATATGTGGTTACAACGTAAAAATAAAAATTCAACAAAACTTCTACGTGTGTAACCAGATATTTTAACGTATGTAACCATGAGTATAAAGTGAATATAAAAAATGTGAGTACGAAAATATTTTTTCAAGAAAGAAATAGGGCGGTTGACAGTATGAGTGAGGTGTGTGTTTTTGGTCATGTGTTGAAGAGAGAGGGATTATGTGTGAGGTAGAGTGTGTGATCTCTTAGGGTTGTGTATAAAATGGGTATATATAAAGTGTAGGAATATGATAAAATTGTGAGAATATAAAAATGAAAAAGGAAAAAAAAAATTGAAGAGTGAAAGAATGGATAAGAATGAGTGAGATGGAAAATGAGTGCCATTCTTGGTGAGCAAGAAAATTTAAAAATAAAAATAAAAAATATATACTTTTATCAAAAAAGAAACTTTTTTTTTGTAATTTTTCTATTTTTGTAATTTTCCTAAAAAATTACCATTTTTTTATCTTTTTTATTTTTTAAATTTTTTTTCTATTTTTTCACATTTTCATAAAAAAAAACGGAGAAAGTACGGTGTTCACAATTTATTATTTCTATTTCTATTGTCTATTTTCATTTCATAAAACTTATTTCCTTTTTCATGTGTTAGAGTTTCATGCATTTCAAAATCTTTTAGTGAGTGTTTGTCTTAGTTTATTTAAAAGAAATAATTACTTTTTTTTTAAGCTGTGTGAAACAAATTTTAAAAAATAAACGATTATTTCTATTGAAAAACAACATTGTTGGACACTCACTTAGACAAGTACTTCATGAACGATACTAAAAAGAAGCCACTATCTATATGTTTTCTGAATTTCTTATTCATAGACTAAGTATATATTATGTTTTTCTCCTATAAAATTTTATTTATTTTGAAAATAGTATATATGAATATTTTACTGGGGTATACCTATAGATGAATATATAGGCTCAGGTTAATGGACTCATATGCGAAATCTAAACCCCTCGAACTTCATCCTAAAATAATACGAACTGTTATGATTGTATTTGGGAGATAACCTGAGATGATGGCAATGCGCGTGTCCTTGATCAATACTCCGGCACAGCGTCCTCACTCCACAACGGCGGTGTTGTCACCTGCAGGGACTCCGACGCTCAAGTTAGTACTTGATTTAGGTTATGAGTGATATATTAGGATAAAAATATATCTTGTATGGTGTGCTTTCATGGGTATTTATAATGGTGTATTAGGGTTGAGAGTGTGTCATCATGGGCCTGATCATTGTTATCTTGACCCAATTCGGAGTCCATATTGTAGCGTGTATCCCGCCTGGTATCTTCTTAGATACGAGCGGGTTATGAAATGTGATCCTGAGATGACATCTAACTAGGTGTTGGGTTATCATAATCCCGGACCATAACACGAACCATTAGACTTAAGAACTTGTATATATATATATATATATATATATATATATATATATAATGAATTTTTATATGACTAAAAACATTAAGTAATATAATTTAGGGCAAATGTACTTTTTGGTGCTCTATTTCTTATGTGCATTTCATTTCGGTTCTATATCTTTTTTGGGTTATATTTTGGTCATGTATCTCTTACAAAAGTTTCATTTCGGTCCAGTCTGTCAACTTCGTCACCCCGTTACAAGGTAACTTGACTCTATTCTTATTAGGGTTCATGTGTATGTTATGGTTTTTTAGGGTTTAAAGATAAATAACGTAATTTAACTTTAATTTTAATAAATTAATCTGATTAGGTCAATTCTGTTAACAGGAGTAGCGAAGTTGACGGACTGAACCAAAATAAAACGTTTATAAGAAATACAGGACAAAAATATAATCCAAAAAAGATATAAGACCGAAATGAAATGCACGTAAAAGATACATGACCAAAAAGTACATTTGGCTTATAATTTATTTATTTTTTAGAAATGATAAGCAAATTTTTGAAATGAAAAAAAATATATATGAGCCGTCCAAAAAAGTCTGTTGCTTGCATAATGATTTAGCTTGGGCTTCAAAATCGAAGGCCCGAATCACCCAATCTTATTGATTTAGCCCCACCCAAAAAAATGTGTTGTCCGAATAGCCTCACCCAAATAGAGTTAGATAAAATTCAAAAAAAAAAAAAAATAGTTAGGTAACCTATTTTGACAGCTTTATCCTATCTCATTATCTTTACAGCTTTTCATGGTGAACTTCTTGAATTTGCAATCCCTTGAAGGATAAAGTTTTTCAGACTTTGATTGGCCGAAACATCGAAATTTATATAGATGACATGGTTGTCAAGTCTCAGGCAGGACAGGACCACGTTGATGACTTGAACGAGATATTTAAACAAATGCGAAAATATGATATGCGCCTCAACCCGGCAAAATGCACATTTGGGTACCATACAGCTATGAATCGAAGCTGAAGCATCATTGAACCACACTACATGTTTAGTCTATATGTACACAGCATATAATACATATTAGTTTTATAAAATATAATTTAAAAATAAATATATCAATAAATATATTTTTAAATTTAGTTTCATTTTAAAATTGCATATCTAAATAAATTGAATATGTAGTTTAACAATTAGGATATTTTATACTATTATTTATTTATTTATTAATTTATTTATTCTAAAATTAGTTTAGTTTACTTTAGCCCCTTCAGTATTGTACTTAGAATGGTAAATTTGACTATATAAATATATCTTTCGTTCTGCGAATAATTAAATGACATGTCACTTAAACTAGTGATCCGATAACCCAATATTTCGACCGAGTGAATGACCGAACCGAATTTAATAACTTTGTATGTGAGTACAACTTCTCAAAAAAAAAACTTTTTATTCATACACGCAACTAGAATTAGATACTTGATGAATATGTTTTAAGTAACTCTACATTCTATTAAATTTCTAAGGCTTTATTGATATAAAAGCACTGGTGTTATGATAGAGACACATTAATATCAAGTATGCATATATTTAAATAATTAATTTTTTATGTTAATAATAAAATGTACTATAGCTAGGAAACTTAAAAAAATAATTCTAGTGATTGTATAATCAATTTACAAACCACATAGTATTTACTTTTTCTCCCCTACTAGATAACTAAAAGGAAATTACAATAAAACAGTAAAGAGAGAAAAATACTAAGTAAAATGCTTAAAATTTGTACTGTAATGAACTTGAAGTCAAGAATTTATTCTTGGAAAATAGTATTCTCCCAAGAAGCAAGATTTGTTGAGTTGATTTCGTTTTTTTTAAGGTTATTTATCATTTTCCCTCATATAATCAAGGACGGACTCAGAAGAGGAGCGAAGGGAGGCCTTTGCCCCTCCCACCTCCCATCCGATGAATATCCGTTATATAATATAAAGTTCGCTAAAATATTATATGTATTGCATATCGTAATGATCATTCAGCATTCCTACCACTTTTAGGTGGTACAATTGATTTTGAGGGGGCACATTTCTTGTTCTTGTTCTATTGTTTTCCCTTTTTCTTCTTTTTCTATTCTATTTTGCATTCATTTCTATGATTTATTCTTATATTATTTTTTCTCATTTTCAATTTCTTTTAGCATTGTTTCTACTTTTCTAGTAAATATATTTTTTTTTGCTATATAATAAAGTTATATTCACATATAAAGAATATTATATTATTTTATATGTTATTAAATAGAAATATTTAAATATTTAATTTTAAAGAATTAATATTTATTTTCCACAATAAGTAATTATGGTTGTGTTTTAATAATTTTAATAACAATTAATATTATTATTTTAATGTTATTAAGAGCTTTTTATTTAGTTATATTCAAGAAAAAAAATATTAAATTTATACTCTTAATTATAGATTTGAAAACAAAAACCTGATCAAATAATAACATATATTCTCTTTATACTCGATGATTTTCGGTTTTTTTTCTCAAATTTTGAATTTTTTTCTTTATTTATAAATTCTCTATATGCTTAATAATTCTCATTATTATCACTTTAAATTTCGTTCTTTAACACATTTCTGAAGAGAAGGGTGTTCAAACCCGAGAAGAAACGTTGAGATTTAGAGCAGAAAAGGAGAAGAACAGATGTGAATTCTATGTAAAAAAACTCAACTCAACTAGAGAAAGAAGATACATTGAGTTTGTATACAACCCTTTAGGGCATGATGGAAAAAAGAAAAGACTTTGTAACAGAAAATAACGGTGAGAAGGATAAAATAGATTAATAGGGAATTAATCTGGTATTACCCCCCTCAAACTGAGCCATGAATGTTGTTCATGCCCAGCTTGAAGATAATATCGTAGAACGTTGCTGCAGGTAAGAGTTTCGTCAGAATATTAGCAATCTGGTTTTTTGCAAAGATAGGAAGTAGTTTGATGAGACCAGAGAGTATCTTTGTACGTGTAATGTGACAATTCAATTCTATATGTTTACTTCTTTCATGGAAAGAGTCATTATGCGCTTATGAATTGCAGAGTCATTGTCACAGAACAGGTTGTATGGAGAGGATGCTATGTTGAATGTTGTCAGCATGTTGTATAACCACTTAATTTCACAAGTTGTGGATGCGAGTGCGCGGTACTCTGCCTCTGTGGATAAACGTGATGGAGTTTGCTGTTTTTTGGCATGCTAGGAAATTAAGGAAATTTCCTAGGAAGATGCAGAAACCTGTCACGGATCACCTTGAATCAGGGAAACCTGCCCAATCACTATCACTATATGCATGAAGGGTGAGATTGGGCGAAGAAGGAAAGAATAGACCTTTCTCAGGTGAGGACTTTATGTAACGAAGAATTCTGTTAGCAGTTTGGAGATGAGTATCTGTAGGGAAGTCTAGGTACTGACTTAGTTGTCGAGCGCTATAAGAGATGTCTGAACGTGTGGAGGTTAAGTAAAGTAAGCAACCAATCAAACGTCTGTAAGACTTGTTGTCAGATAAAGGATTGCCAGGTTTCTTCGAAAGTCTTGTAGATGGGTCCATGGGAATGGTAGCAGGCTTAGAGGCCAACATGCCTGTGTCACTTAGAAGTTCTAGTGCATATTTCCTTTGGTTCAAAGAGATTCACTAGAATTGCAAGAAACTTCCAAGCCTAAGAAGTATTTGAGTTCCCCAAGATCCTTGGTTCTGAATTTAACATGTAGAAAATCTTTGACTACTGTGATCTCCATGAGGCAGTTACTAGCAACAACTACATCATCCACGTATAGAAGAAGGATTATTAAGGAAGAGGAAGTCCTTTTGATGAACAAAGTATGATCAGCTTGACATTTGTGGAATGATTGAGACTCAAGAGCCGTAGTGATGGTGGAGAACCAAGTCTTGCTTGCTTGTTTTAATCCGTAGATAGATCTACGCAAGTGACAGACCTGATTTGGTTTGGCTAATTTGAATCCTTGTGGAATCTTCATATACACCTCTTCTGATAAGAAACCATGTAAGAACGCATTATCTACGTCTAGCTAATGTAGATACTAATTCTTCGCAGCTGTGATGGAGAGAAGAAGATGTAAAGTGCTCATCCTTGCCACTGGTGAGTATGTCTCTTGATAATCTAATCCTTGGACTTGAGAGAATCCCTTTGCCACGAGCCTAGCTTTGAATCTATCAATTGTGCCATCGGATTTGTATTTGATCCGATACACCCACTTGCATCCTATTGGCTTCTTTCCAGCGGGTAATTCAATTATATCCCATGTGTGATTGCGTTGGACAGCTTCAAGTTCATGTTGCATTGCTGTTTGTCATCTAGGATCCTTGGAAGCACCAGCATAGCTTGTTGGTTCTGAGTTACAAGTGTTATTTGCAGTGAAGACCATGTAAGGATAGGAAAGTTTATTATAACACAGTAAATAAGACAAGGGATATTTAACATTGCAAGAATCAGTTAAGGATAAGGGGTTCATCCCTATTTAGTTAGCATAATGCCAATGATAATCCGAGAGGCATCCCAGAGGTCGAGTAACACGAGAAGAATAATGCCGAGTAGCTCTAGGAGGAGAGGACTGCTGAGGCTCAGAAGCATTTGTGTTGGCAATGTCTTGATGTGAGGAGTTGGAATCAGGAAGACCTGTGCTATTTGGTGATGTAACACTATTGTCCCAAGGATCAGCATAAAGTAGTTGAAATTGTGTTGGAGGCTCATCAGTGGCTGGTTTTCAACTTGATAACGGAAGGATTATTCATAGAACTGCATATCCCTTGATATGAAAGTTTCCCTGCAAGAAAGATCAAAAAGCACAAAACCCTTCGTCCTAGCTTGGTAGCCAAGAAAAATACATTTTTTGGCTCTAGGATCAAGTTTAGTTCGATTCCTTTAAAGAGTAGAAGCAAAGCATAAACAGCCAAAGGTTCTTAAGTCATATATCTTAAAGGGGCTGCATTCATTTAAGATGGGAGTTGGAATACGGTTTATTAGAAACACAGCATGTTTGAAAGCATAGCACCAAAAGCACCTTGGAAGATTAGATTAGAATAAGAGGCAACAAGCAACATTTAATATATGTTGTTGTTTCCTCTCAACAATGGCATTTTGTTGAGGGGTTTCCACACTGCTAGTTTGATGCTCAATACCTTTCGAAGCATAGAAGGCAGACATATTGAATTCCAAACCATTATCAGATCTTAGGCATTTCAGTTTAGTATTAAATTGAGTTTCAATCCTGGTTATGAAAGATATTATCATATTTCTGGTTTTAGATTTTTGTTTCATCAAATAGACATATGTGAATCTACTATAATCATCAACTATGGTAAGAAAATAATGAAAATCATTGATGGAAATATTAGACATGGCTCCCCAAATATCACAATGAATCATATGAAAAGCAGAGGTGGAACATGAAGAACTTAGAGGAAAAGGTAAGCACTTTTGCTTAGCAATATGACAGGTATCACAAATGTCATGCTTAACAAACAATAGCAGGAAAAGATTTTTGCATTACAATCATTCTTTCATATGGAATGTGACCAAGGCATAAATGCCATAAACTGTCAATCTGAGAAGTCATATTACAATATTTAGTAGAAAAATTAGAAACTGACTCATAGGAGCAATCACAAGAGAAATCTTTCAGCATGTAAAGGCTATCATTTATATCAGCTACTCCAATCCTCTTGGAGGTAAATGGTTCTGAATGAAACAATCAAAAGGAGAGATTATCAGATCACAAAATAGATTAGTGGTTAGTTTTCTGATGGAGAAATTCTCAATAAACATCAGTGAGATAAAATTCAGCAGTGAAATGAATGGTTCCGGAATAAAAGGAATGCAATTTATTACCATTAGGTAGATGAACAGTTATTGGTTTAATAAGCTTATATGTGGTGAAATTGGACATAGAACAAGTGATGTGGTCAGTTGCTCCAGTGTCCAAAACTCATTTATTTGAAAAAAGATTACCAGATTTAGAAGAACCATTCTACAACTGATGGATAGAGGTGAGATTGGCTTGTGCATCTTTTCTATCTGATGATGGTAAGAGAGCAAGAAGCTTCCGGTATTGTTCTGCAGTGAAACCAAATCTGCAATCAGTTTCTTCTTTGTCAACACATGAGCTACTATCAGAAGAATCCATAGAAACCATGTTGGCCGATATGGCATTAGATTTCTTGGTAAACTTGAAATCTTGTGGAAAAACATTGAGTTAATAGCAAATGTTGCGAGTATGACCCTTCTTGTGACAATAAGTGCAGAATTTCTCAGCATTGAGGTTGAATTTGGATTGAGGAGGTTTCTGATATTGTTAGTTGTCAAAACTAGTGGAGGGTCCAATATTGAGAATAACACTGGGTTGGGCAAGAGAATCACCAAACAGATTGCGTTCTTGTTGTGTTGTAATAGAATATACCCGATTAACGGTGGATAAGGGATGCATGATCATAACTTGAGATCTTACGGTGGAACAGTGATCATTAAGGCCACGAAGAAAGCAAACAACGATTTGAGAGTTGCGATGGGCTTTGAGATTGAGGAGAGCACCGCAAGTGCACGCAGCACCGCAAGTGCAAACTGGAATTCGGTCAAGGAACTGAAGCTCATCCCAGAGAGCTTTCATGGTCGTGTAATACTTAGTCACAGAAAGATCACCTTGGCGCAGAGAAAAGAACTATTCTTGGAACTCAAAAATGCGAAAAAGATCAGCTTTGGAGAATCTTTCTCGCAATTCTGTCCAAATGTCAGAAGCGCGTTCTACCTTGATTAGGGATTGAGCAATGTCAGGGGCCATGGAACGATATAACCATCCGCGCACTAGATTATTACATCGTTTCCAGAAACGATAGAGAGGGTTATCGGGTGCAAGTTGAGGTATAGTACCTTCAATGAAAGCATCCTTGTTCTTGGTCATCAACGTCATTTGCATACTATCGGATCAATTGTAATAACTCGTTTCATTCAAAAGAGGAGTCACCAGAACCATGGATGGATTTTCATTCGGGTGAGTGTAGCAAGGATTGGTGGGATCCTGCATTTCCTTGGCATCGAAGGTATCAGCAGGCATAGCAGCAGCCATAGTTGAAGGAAGATCAGCAGAAAAGTCCCTTGTGGGCTATGGATACCATAATACGTTTCTGAAGAGAAGGGTGTTCAAACCCGAGAAGAAACATTGAGATTTGGAGCAGAGAAGGAAAAGAACAGAAGATGCGAATTCTGTGTAAAAAACTCAACTCAACTACAGAAAGAAGATACACTGAGTTTATATACAACCCTTAAGGGCATGATGGAAAAAGGAAAAGACTTTGTAGCAAAAAATAAAGAGTGACAGAAAACATAAGAATTGCAAAAAAAGACCAAGGCCACGAAACGGTATAACAGAAAATAATGGTGAGAAGAATAAAACAGATTAATAGGGAATTAATCTGGTACTCCCTCATGTCCTATTTACAAGACGTTTTTAACCAAATTACATAGACCAATAAAAGTAGTTGAGTATAGTTAACTTTATTGGTTTTCTCAAAAAGTGTATGAGATACCATTTTTATCCTTTATTGAATAATGTGTTATCCAATTACAATTAAGGAGTAGAAATAGTCAATACATTTAATAGAGGTAAAAAAGAAAAGAAGCAATAAATGCATTATGAAAACTATAAAATATCTTATAAAAAGGAAGGACCATGAAAACTTTCTAAATGGTTTCTTATAAAAAGAACTAAAGGAAGTATTATTCTTCGGTCACACAAAAAAAAAAATCACCCCTTCCCGCTAAATGTTTCTGGATCTGTCCTTGTTCATATTGTTTTTAAAAATTTTTTTGGTTATCCTTACTGTTTTCCTTTTTCTTTTTTTTTTGTCAAGTTCAAAAAGCTTTCAATTTTTTCGTCACACAAAAAAAAAAATGGCCCCTCCCCCACTCAAAAAGCTTTCAATGTATGTAGAATAAATTGAAACTTTCTTCTTCTGTTTTTTTTTTTTTTCTTTTCTATGAGCCAAGAATATAAATCATATGTAAAATATGAATTTGAGAAGTCTCCTCCCCTGTATCTTTGAATGGACATGCCGACACATAAATAGCACTCACAGTAAGCTCCAATGTCACGTCTTTTAGACTCTAGAAATGGCAAACATGTGGTTAGTTGACAGTTAACATTGTATTAGTCTTTTTAATTAAACGTCAATTTGAAAATTTATTTCATCATCAAATCTTGAAAATGATTTAAAAAAAAAACATATTTTTAAATAAGTTAACGGGACTTTTTTTCCTTTTCGATTTCCGGAGGCCGAACTAAGTCAAAATCAATCTTCTCAACCTAGTCCAATCTTAAGAGTCTAAGGTAGCATAAGATGACATTGTGTAACTGTACAGTTTCTGTTTGGTACATCAATCAAAAGGAATGAAACAAGACACTAAGACAAATAAACGAGACAGATTGGTTTCATTGAAAATGGTAAAAAGCAAAACACACACAAAAGTGTTATCATTATTTTCATAAAGTCATTTTTTATTAACAAAATAAATATATTTAAATTCTTTAAACCATATATTAATTTTTTCCGACCAAAAACTAATTTTAGAAAATATTTTTAATAAAATTTACATAAAAAAATATATTCAACATAATTTATATTTAATAATTATTTCTAAAAATATATTTAATAATTATATTTATTAAGAGAAGTTTATATTTAATAATTTCTTTTTCATAAAATATTGATAAAAAATAATATATTTTAAAATTATTATTTAGTTATACTCATAATTTAAAAAAAATATATATAATATTTTATTTTTCTTTAATTTTATACTTTCTATCAACTAAGTAATATTTTATATGTATTAAGAAAAACACTTTTTATATTTTAATTTGCACTAAATACAAAATAATACATATGGTCATGTTTTGTTCTATGGTCACCAAACACAATACACGATTTTGTTCTGTTCTATTCCGTTAGATTCTGTTCTATTCTATTCTGTACGATTACCAAACACTACCAAAGAAAAACCATGTCTTGGGTCAACCTAGTCTTTTAAATTTATAGGCGGTGTATCTTACAATTACTTTCTAATTCTCTCTTAGTTTCTATATTGGGCTTCAATATATCTAGCAAAATGTTAGTGAAGATAGACGTTGGCAAACTTTCGGTGATAACGGACTAATGAGACTAGGTGGAGTTATGAGGATGGGCCAAGTAATGAAGTTTAATTTGGCTCACTAGTACACAAGTCCCTGAAGTTTCGAAGGTCAATAGGCCGAGTAGATTTAAGTGTTGAGTAACAAGGTTTGGCTCACCAGTACATAAATCTTAGAAGTCTCAAATGTCGATAGCGTGAGTAAACTTAAATGTTGAGTAATGAGGTTTACCTCATCTGTACACAAGTCCTGGAAGTCTTGAAAGTCATTAGTCCGAGTAGATGTGTAATGAGGTTCAACTCAATCGTTAATGAGTTCGACTTGAATGTCTCAAAGGCCATTAGGCCAAGTAGACCTAAGTGTCGAGTAATGAAGAATTCGGCTCATAAATACAGGTCTAAACACATATAACCCTTGATGTTAATTATTTCACAAATACATATCTAATATGTATAAGATTATCAACAATAAGCTTGGAGTAGTAGTGAAAATAGATCAAGACGCAAGATTAGGACTCAAGCCTAACTTTTATTAGGCTCAAGTCAAATTAGACTTATTTTTTTATGTAGGCTAGCAGGACTTTTTTAAGAGTTCTCAACTAGTCAAACAGATGAGGCTTTAAGCTAGTAAATAAACCCTTTTAATTTAAAAGTTCAGCCTATTTGAACAAAACTAATAATAGTGGTTAATAATAATATTATTATATATGTTATTTTCTTGAATCTTACGATTTTATCCTAAAAAAGAGTCTCGATTGATTGAAGAGGAGTAGGGCTTATATAAGGTGTCTTTTCTCCCCCATCTCAATAGGTTGTGGGTGTCGAGGTGTTAGTGTTGGAGAGTAGTTAGTGGCATAGGCCCTATTTCTAGCACCTAGACTCTATTTCTAGCACCATTTATTTTGATATGAGTCCGGACAACACTAAGTTTCGCAACTAAGATATTGTTTGTTATGCTTTCTTGAGTCTCACAACTTTATTTTAAAAAGGCGCCTGAGTTGGCTAAGGAACGATAAAACTTATAAGGTACTTCTTATCTTAACTTCTACCCGTTGTAAGACTTGGACATAATTTGGAGCATGTGGCATCAAGCTAGCTATACATTACTTTACAAGAGAGATGTAATTCTAAATCAAGTGAGGCTAAGTATAATCATTGGTATCTTCAAAAGATACTAGTTTAATTATCCCTAATTATAAAGATATAAAAATAAAAATCTAATTAATTAAAATAATAATATATAATACTTTTATCTACAAATGAAAAAAAATATCAATAATCTCTAATTCAAATGGATAGTGTTACTAATTAAGATGTTGATGCATTGATAACGACACATTATAATTTATGAAAGAATTTTCATACAGAGCACAAATTAAAAGAACAAATTTATCAATATTCGAGATATCAATTTTCTACTTTGATAATCAAATGGTAAGATACCCAAAAAAAAATAAAAGATATTGCTGCATCTAAAACATTTTTAGTCAAAGAGCAAACAAGAAAGGATTGCTGAAAGGAAAAGTACCAAACCCAATGACACAACATTTGCATAGCAAGTTTTTCAAAACGGGTCGTTTGGTTTGATTCATTGAAAGAGCAATAATACTAAGTCAAGCAACTTTGTCTTTTCCTGAATTTTCCAAAATCCCAAACAAGCCTTAGTCCCACAAAAATACAAAACCCTTCTACTGTCACAAGTGATGTTTGCATTTTGAATATCACTCCAAAACCATGAGTTTGTTCAATTAATTATTATATTTTCTAAACTCATAACTACTCATAAATACTAGTATCTCATAAAACACACAAATTATGTTTCTAATCATGTCTCACCAATAGAATATTGCTACGTCATTAAAAAATTTTATTAGGAAATTAATGATTAAAATTAAAGGAAATATTTTAAATGACGTGGCGATATTCTATTGGTGGAACATGATTTGGGGACACACGATTTGAATCCCTCTCTCTCTCCTCTAATTTTTTTATTTTTTATTTTTTACTTTTTTTATGCTTCCCACTGTTGAATTCACATTTTTTTTTACTTTAACTTTTTATGGAACTAACTGTACAAAAGAGTGCAGGTACAACCTACTACAGCAGACCCATGTCTCTCTCTGTATATCACATAGACATAATTAACCACTTCTTTTCCACTTCAGCATTTTGTTTCCTTGAACAAACATTGATGTTACCCCCAACAATTTCTCTTGCCTAAATTTTTTAGTACCTAATTTTAGTTTTTCAAATTTCAAAAAAAAATAAAATTAGTATCTAATTTTACAAATCAAAAACCTTTTCAAAAAAACCTTAAAAGGTTTCAAAACAACCTAAAAAAATTACATAAATAGTGTTCGGTTCGAAAAACTCACCCGATATAATAACTTATTTAAATTTAATACAAGTTATAAATTTAGAGACGTGAGTTTCTCGAAAATATTTCTTTTAGTTTTATCCAACGATGGCCGAGAAACATTTTCTTTTTTTTGCGAAAATGTTTGGTATAATGTGCACACATAAATAGTAAATATAGGTCAAAACAAACACAATCATAATTTTTACAAGAAAATAACTAAATTTAACTCTTTACCAAATATCTCCGAAAAGATTAAAATATTCGACATATCTTACAAAGTCAAGACTAACGGAGAGAATTTAAAATCTCAAGAACGAAATTCTAACTCTACAACCCATTGAATTCTAAGAACTAATTTGAGAGTTTATTCGAAACAGACGGATGTTCTTCTCTATGTGGGTCCCACTCCAAGAAAGTCAATGAATGAGATGGCAACGTTATGACCCACGTTTTGATGATGAGTTTGAGCAGAAATTATTGAGAGATTATTAATTTTGTTGCTGTTGTTGGCAACTGACTCAGAAACTGAAACCTCAGAGTTTGAATCTGAATGAAGAGAAGATAATTGGTCCACACCCATTGCCATTGCCATATTCATTTTCATGGGTCCATTGGTTTCACATAAACCATTCCAAGAACTGAAAAACTTGTCAAACCCCACATCCCCTGTTCCTGTTGCTGCCATGGTTTCAGCAGAAAAGCCTGTATTTCCTAAAATAAAAAAAAATTAAAAATTAAATATATACTACTAAATGGCATAAATATATTCCTATGAAAATTATAATTTTTTTCAAATTTGGTTTTGTCTCTCAATATTTTAGTTTTTTTCAAAATTTTTTGTCGAAAAAACTTTTTTATTTAAAAAAAGGCGGAAATAGCCAAACAAAATTAAAAGGACAAAATAATACGAGTGGAATTTTCGAAGGAAACAAGACTCTCGCTCAACGACATAACGCCACAGCGTCATCGTTTTGGTAGCTATCGAAACTGCATTTGACTGGAATTACCGTTTGCAATAACCACAATTAATATAACACGATTCCGCTAATTAAAACCTTAGATAAAAATTTAAAAAAAAAATGTTAGAGACATATCTGGATACATACAGTAACATTTTTATTTTTCTACCAAATGATCCTTAAATTTTCTAAACCCTTTTAAAAATATGCTAAAAAAAATTAATTTTTTAATTAAAATAAGGCAACTGGGGGAGTAAAAAACATACCCATTGATCCAAATCCTTGCTGATTCTGAACAGAGCCCAAATTGTTATGAAAAATTCCATTAACTCCATTGGGAGAAGAGGCATTGAGAGAGAGATTAGTGCAAGTTGAAGCTGCAGATTCATCAAAATTACTTGAATTGTTAGATTCAGAAGCTGCATTATTATTATTTGACAAACCTAAATTCAAACCCTCAGGATCATTAATTTTTTTTCTTCTATAGAAACTTGTTCTATCTCTTTGCTTTCTAGCCATTATCACATGAAAATGATTCTTCACTGCATTGTCTGTTCTTCCAGGAAAAAGCCTAGAAATCATGGCCCATTTGTTTCCATAAATTTTATGAGCAGTTAAAAGTCTTTCTTCCTCTTCATCACTGAATGCATTTCTGTTAATTCTTGGATCTAGCTGATTAAACCATCTCAATCTGCAGCTTTTTCCTGTAAAATAAAAAAATAAAAAAATCAAGTGTCACATTCCTTTAAGAAAAATAAAAAATGAATAAATTTGAGAAAATAACAGTTTTTTTTTTTAAAATGTAATTATTTTTCTTGAATCCGACTCGGATTTGGATTTGATCCTATCGAGTTTTCTTGTAATAACTGAAGTCCGCTCACGTGAGTTGTCCGATTTTTTGTTCAAATATTAAAAAATAAAAACTTTCGACATATTAAATCTGAGTCGTCTAATCAGTGATCAGACGGTTTATATGTACCGATTTCCGTAACCACGTAAAAATTTTATTAAATATGTTAGATATTAGCTTTTTTTTTTTTGTTAAAACAATACATCAAAACAATAAACTATGTATGAAAAAATTAATCTAAAAAATTTACACGAGATTTTTGAGTAAAAATTGAAGGGAATTACCTGATCTTCCAGGAAGATGCTCTGCAATTGAATTCCAATTTTGAGGACCAAATTGGGCAACAAGATCTTTGAGTTTAGAATCTTCAGCTGGCCTCCAATGGCCCCTAGCACAAAGTTTTGTGTACCCAATTTTCTTTGATGCAGAGGAATTTTCAGCTTCAACTTCAACTTCCTCACCAAGTTTCAAAGACAAGTTTTGATTTTCATCCTCAAAATTCCCATTTTGCCCTTCATCATTGTTTTCCTTTGTCTCTGAGTTCTCCATTGTGGGGTTCAAAATCTGAAAGGGCATTTCAGTCATTTCAGAGTCACCAGCATGACTCATCTCCATAAGAGAAGAAGAGGAAGAAGGAAAAAGATTCAGGTTCTCAAAGAAACCATGACTTCCACTCTTGAAGTGAAGTGAACTCATGGTGAGGATTATCAAAAAACAAAAAAAAAACTCAGAAAAAGAAAAAGGCAAAGAAAAAAAAGGTGTTCTTTTGCAATGCTAGAAGGAAAGAAAAGCTTGAAGAAAGAAAGAAAAAAAGGGGTTTGGTAAGAGAGTAGCTAGAGAGAAGAGTTTGTTAGGAGAAAAAAAAATATAAAATAAAAAAAAAATTCAAGAAACAAAGAGATTCAATGGCATTGAGTGTTGCTTCTCTCATGAAGCCATGAGAGACAGAGTAACAGAAGAGTGAGTCAGAAAAATGTGAGAAGTGATGCAAGAAATAAAGAAGAACAACGGTTTTAAAGAAGAGGTTAATCAATTAAAAATAAGTATTTTTTGTTTTTGTTTTTTATATATAAAATTTTAGGAAAAAGAGGTAGTGCTCAAAGAAGTCTCTAGACTAAAAAAACAAACACTTATTTTTATCTAAAAAAAATACTTATATTTATCTCACTTTAATAAATAAATTAAGTTTTGAGTTTGTCAATGAAATCTTTTTATGTTTCACTTTTTTATGTATTGAAATATTTTCAGGTTAATAACTAAAGATTAATGTTTTCGAAGGATAAAAATTATTGAAATAATTTTTATTTCTTTTAATAAAGTCTTTTTAATATACGCAACTAAAATTTAAACTTTTTATGAACATAATTCAAAAGTTTTATTTATCTACTAATTATATGATACTTTGTTAATTGTCATACTTTTTGGGCCGTTGGGATTAGCATCATCTCATTTGGGAAATGCATCATTCATTTCCGGACAGCAGTGTTCGGAAACGTGTTTTCGGACGCTTATGTCTGAAAAAACAATGATGGTTTGCTTTCTATTTTAACTATTTTATGAATTCCGGACGTTACTATTCGAAAATAGTAGTGTTATTTCTAAATGAGGTGGTGCTAATCCCAGGGCCTACTCCTTGGCATTCATCTCATTCCAATTTTTCTAAAAGAAAAGCAGATAGCAAGACACAGAGAGGTAATTAAAAATAGGGTTATTTAAATTTTTAATTCAAAATCTTTTAAAACGCAATTTTTAATCGTTAAAATTTAGTGAAAATATTTTTTAGTCTTTAAACTTTAAAAACGCATGTTTTTTAGACCTTCAACTTTAGTCAAAATTTATTTTTTGTCTCTAATTTATATATAAAGTTCATTTTTAGTGCTTTCATCCAACTATTTCATCTGTTTCACAATGTGTTATTGTTGTCATTTTAATTTTTTTTTTCAAATTATTTGTCGCTCTACAATTGCAATAATGGTATTAATTATTTTTTTCAATTATTTATACCCTCAAATGAGAGAGTTAATTTTAAGTATGGAGAAAGAAGTTAATATTAATATTTAAAAATGAGAGAGAAATTTAATTATGAAAGAAAAATAGTATATTATCTCCATCTCATACTAAGTGTCGTTTTAGAAAAAAATTTGTCTCACTTTGATTGTCACTTTATAATTTCAATAAAGAATTGTATTTTATCAAATGCTCCCTCCACTCCTAAATATTAGTCAGCTTTTAGATGAATTATTTGATCATAAATATAGGTAATTAACTTATACTCCCTCTAGAATGATTTATAAGCAAAAAAAATTACTCCCTCCGTTCCTTTTTATCTGTCTTGTCTTTTGAGGTTAAAACACATAAATTAAGAAATTTATTTAATGTTCTTGTAACTATCAAAATTATGAGACAATTCTCTATTATACCCTTGTTGGAACTCTACAATTATTAATTATTTACTACTTAGTTAGGTATAAAATAATAAATGAGAAAGGGTATAATAGGAAAACAAGTTATAAATGTTTTCTTGAATTCCTAAACAGACAGATAAAAAGAAACAATTTTTTTTCAAAACGGAGACAGATAAAAAGGAACGGAGGGAGTAACTTACACATATTAAGAAAATTAGTTAAACACATTTAATTTTCTTGTTTTTAAGCAAATGCTTAACTCTATTTAACAAATTAACCTTTCATATTTATTCTCTCTACTTAAAAGTCAAATAGCCAATCAAATAATGATAATTAAGGAATAAAGACATTAAATGAGTTGAAATTTGCTTATATTTTAAGATAATAAACTTGATTTTTTTTTTCTTATAAATCATTCATGAGGGAGTAATGGATAATTTTCACTTATTTCCCTTCTATAATTTTTAAAAATTCAATTAATAATAAAGAGAGAAAGATAGTGGAATAAGAGAGATGAGGTTATCAACTGAATTGAAACATTTATTATAATTTTTTTAGTGTTAAAGTTGAAAAAATATCTTTTTATTTTACACAAATTTAATGAGTTAACTTCAATTCCTTAGTTCCAGTGATCCGGTTAGAAGTGACTTATATTTAGGACCGAAGGGAGTATACTAGAAAGTTAGATAAATAAATGTTTTAAATAAATGTTTTGAAAGATGTGACTCGCTAATAAATAAGAGTGATAAGAGGTATAATAGAAAGTTAGATAACTATTTGTATAAAAACAAGAAAATTAATCATATTTATTAAATTGTGTGTAACAATTTTAAACGACACTTAATATGGAACGGATAAAGTATTAGGAAATTAAAGAGTAATTTATTTTGTAAAACCAAGAGTATTAAATGTTTTACTTAGTTAATGTGTCAAAACCTTAAACGACAGATATTATGGAATAGAGAAAGTAAAGTCTAGGAACTAGAACCGTACTCTCACTAAATTCCAGGTATTAAAAATATATTTTTGCTAAGTTTAGGAACTAAAAAATAAATTTTAAAAGTTTAAGGACTAAAACATACTCTCAGTCAAATTAAAAAAATTAAAAAGTACATTTTTAAAATTTAGAGATTAAATCCGTATTCTAACTAAAATTTAGGATAAAAAACTTAATTAAAAGTGAGTTTGTATTAGTTGTAAAAAAAAAATGATTATTTGAAACATAATTACTTTAATTTTTGTTTGAATATATTTGTTGTGAGAAATAATTTTTAAGATAGAAGTAATTTTTAGCGGTAAGAAGCAATTTTTTAGCTTTTTAAAAACAATGTTCAATTTTAGAGATTAAATCCGTATTCTAACTAAAATTTAGGATAAAAAACTTAATTAAAAGTGAGTTTGTATTAGTTGTAAAAAAAAAATGATTATTTGAAACATAATTACTTTAATTTTTGTTTGAATATATTTGTTGTGAGAAATAATTTTTAAGATAGAAGTAATTTTTAGCGGTAAGAAGCAATTTTTTAGCTTTTTAAAAACAATGTTCAATTTTTAGTTAAATAACCAAATTTTTTTCTTTTATTAAAAAAAGACAAATGATATTTGGTGCCTTAAGGGCACTATTTAAGTAGTTAAATGTAGTAAAAAATATACTGGAATATGTAGTTTTTTATATTCCCGAGAGATGAAATAATGTGCACTTATGAATATTTTTCTACTTCTAATAACCTTAACTAGTTTCTTAAATGCACTATATATCAAGACCCTTAGAAAATTAGAACTTTTCGTAAATACAAAATCAAACAATTTAATATATGTCTTATTCATATAATTCAGTTAATAAGCGCATAAAAACATATATATGTGAATAAGAGATTTGATCTCCAATAATGTTACTTTCACGTAAAAAAACAATCGAGCATATATTAAAAGAAAAAATACCCCAACGTATGCTAATAATTTAAAAATAAAAAGAATTAAAGCAATTAAGAAAATGGAAAGTAAATAGTAGAGCCCACACGATTCTGTTTTCTCTGTTTCTAGGAATTAGGAAAATATACATAATGAGAGAGTATGTGTGCATGCAATTCGAGAACCGCTCGTGTGGGTTGTCAGTATCACTCGCTCAACAATGCTTCCTGTTTTGGGTTTGCTGTGTTTTTTTAATTTTTTTCTTCACTTTCTTTCTCTCTGTTCTGCGTTGTTTCTCGGGTTTTGAGCTAAATCATTTTTTTGTTTGTTTTTTATTTTTTTTTCTTCTCCTTTTGCAACGAGTAACAGAAGGTGAAAGATAGTACTACTATATTGATATTTTTATTTAGTTTTTATAATATATTTTTTTATTTGAATCTAAGTAATTTAAATTTTTTTTGTACCTATAAAATTAATTTTTTTAATCCTCACAAAATATTTTATATTTTAACTCAATTAAATTTTAAATTTTTATTTTTAGTTCCTAATGTTAATTTTTTTTTTAATTTTTTAAGATACAGAAATAACAAATTAAAATTTGAGTATCCAACAGGTTGGTTGGCTGGCTGATGAGACCTGCTTTGAGTAGCAGGTCTTCGGTTCGAACCCCTATACACGCATTTAAGAGAAGGAATAATGTGCCCTTATAATTATTTTTTTAATTATAATAATATTAACAAGTATACCACAAAGGTATTGTTTAACAAGAATAAAAAAAAAAGTTATGCAATTTTCTATACAAAAAATTAATTTAATTTTTATTTCTTTTAAACTAAATAATATGTACCCTTATTTTTTCTCTATTTTAACAATTTAACTCAGTCTCTTTTTTTTTTGGGTGAACGATGACTCGTCATTCTCTTCTTACACCTAATTCTCTCTAAACGTTTTCTCTCGTTAAAAGTTGCATTAGTGTAAATATAGGTGTATATATATGACAATAAAACTTTAAAAAAATGAAGATGATTTTATGATTATACCAGATAGTTATTTTTTCATTTCAAAAAAGATAAATATTTTAAAAATAAAATCTAGAATTTTAAAAATAAAATCTAGAATTTTAGTATATGATGGTGATAACAATTTCAAATTTTGCCAGGTTATTATATGGTTGTAAGGTTTTAATTTTAAACTGATTATTTTGGGAGGAATAACATCTGTGTCAAATTAAGCATATATCATTAATAGAATTTTTTCCAATGTTCTTTCCCATTTATTATTATTTTTGTATCTATTTTAATTTAGCTGGGTAATTAAAATATTCATAAAATAACCCATTAGACTCGGCTTAGTGGTGAGGACTGAATAATTAATTTACACATACATAAAGTCATATGTTGAACGATGACTCGTCATTCTCTTCTTACACCTAATTCTCTCTAAACGTTTTCTCTCATTAAAAGTTGCATTAGTGTAAATATAGGTGTATATATATGACAATAAAACTTTAAAAAAATGAAGATGATTTTATGATTATACCAGATAGTTATTTTTTCATTTCAAAAAAGATAAATATTTTAAAAATAAAATCTAGAATTTTAAAAATAAAATCTAGAATTTTAGTATATGATGGTGATAACAATTTCAAATTTTGCCAGGTTATTATATGGTTGTAAGGTTTTAATTTTAAACTGATTATTTTGGGAGGAATAACATCTGTGTCAAATTATGTATATATCATTAATAGAATTTTTTCCAATGTTCTTTCCCATTTATTATTATTTTTGTATCTATTTTAATTTAGCTGGGTAATTAAAATATTCATAAAATAACCCATTAGAGTCGGCTTAGTGGTGAGGACTGGATAATTAATTTACACATACATAAAGTCATAAGTTGAAATCTCATATGTTTTTATTGTAAAAAAAAAAAAATCAATAAAATGATTTTCAATATTAAGGTTTGTAAAAATCATAAACATACTTAAATTTCTAAACATAACACAAACCTCCTTTGAAGTTTGTTTAATTTACGTTACACTGACACTCCTTAACGTTAACAAATAGTTAAATTTTTAATAAACATGTGATTTGCACATGACCTTATAGTTATGAAAAGACAATTTTATCTTTGATTGAAAAAGTTATATTGAATCAAATAAGTATTCAGACTTTTGATCACTTCAAAAATATGCAAATGAGGCTTAAAAATAAAAATATTTAATTAGTAAAACATACTTAAAATGTCAAAAGATCACTTAGAAAAGGCCTCTTGGACAATGTGAAGATGAAGTGCTCCCAAATTAAAAATCTTAAGTGGTGAAGATGAAGAAAATCAAAGAAGGGTTTCGGAATGTTGCAATGTTAAGGAAGTGTTTTAAATGACGTAGGGTTGAAGAAGTGTCGCGAGCTTCAACAATGATGGCGAGATCGTGGCTTGAAGAACAGAGGCAAGATTGAAGAGGTTACAGGTTGAAGAAGGGACGCAAGGTTGCAAGAGTTTCACCCGCTGAGAAGGATTGAGATGAAGTGGGGAGTTGTTCTCTTTTTTTTAATAAAGGATAAAATCGTCAATTCATAAATAAGATCTACAAAGATTAACGTTGTTATCATTTAAGGAAGGGCTAGGTAGTTTTAAAAACATGTAGGAAAGATATGTGTTATGTTTAGAAACATACAGAAGAACAGTGTAATATTCCAAAAGTTTTAGGAGAGGTAGGGTAATTTACCCTTAAAAATAACTACAACAAAATATGACAAAAATATATATATATTTTTGTATGAGTAAGAAATGTGAGTTGCAAATATAATAGTAGTTGTGTATCGTCAATCAATACTCTAAGGTTTGTTAAGAATTATAATAAAAAAAAGGTTTGTTAATTTAATTTAATTAAAAAAAAAGTTTGTTAAGAATTCTCTTCAATTCCTACTCCTTTCCTGATCATTCCATTAACTAATATATATTCTTGTTGTTCCTTTGAGCATTTAATTATTATTTAATGTATGCTAGTTTGGAAAAATGTTTATTATTCCAAAATTTCAAGAAATGGGTAACTTTAAAACTAATAATAGACTTCCATTTGAGAAAATGCGTAGACATGGATAAGAAGAGGACGCACCAAAAACGCATGACACTAAAAAAAGACAGTGAGTCACATATTTAGAAGTGTTTGGTTGGTTGAAAACGATGTTCTTGCAATGCAAAAAACGTAATGATGAGGTTTTAATTAATTAAATTATGTTTGACTGTGGAAGAAAAATTATCAAATATTATTATTATTGCAACTCTTGTAGGGGACATCAAACACCATAGTGTGTGCTCGTGTTTGGTTCTGAATCTCTAAAAACAGTCACTCTCTTTTCCTTAACATTGCTTCCTTACCTTGAAAAATGACCAAATCAACAATGCATAATGCATGTTTCTCATCATCATGTCATGCACATGACCATACCATTGCTCTAATTTATTTCATCATGTCACATACTCACATTGCATAACATACATACTTTACAATCCATCAAGCACTATTTGTACTTTTGTGAACAAGTGAATTGTTTAAGTGCACGTTTGGATTAATGGTGATAAAATTGATTCTGAGCAGAATTAGTTATGTTAATTAATTTTAAGCAGAATTGGTTCTGAGTAAAATTGATTCACGTTTAAAAAGTTAAGATCAGAAAATTAATTTTAAGAGAGAATGATGTTTAGATACTCTTTAATCAAAATTGCTTTTGGGATATATAATTACCAATATGACCTTTTAATGTGTAGACATATTTATTGTAATATTTTTATGTTATAATTAATTATTCTAAAATGCAATATATCTCTATAATTATTGAAATTAAATGCATTAACATAAATAATTAAGAAATTAACAAAATTTGTAGAATCTTTAAATAAAATTTAATTAGGATAAGCATATTTACATAATAGTATTTAATTAAACTGAAAGGTACAAGTAAGCAATATATTTTATAATGCAATACAACATTAACATATAATAATAATTCTAGTTATTTTTCTTGTATTAAATACTTTCATCTCAAATTTTATAGTGTATAACAAAACGTGTTAACTTGGACATAAGATACATCAATTAATGTTCACTAACAACTTAAAGGTTATTTAATTTTTTAAATTTAATTTAAAAAATAATTTTATATTTATTATATAAAAGCATAAATTGGATAATAAAAAAATCTCATAGTTTAAAGACAATGTAATTAATTCTATACATATGATACATCAATTAGTAGTTGTTACTTATACAATATTCTGAATAAAAATAAGACTTGTTTATAAAACTTAAAAGACAGATAATGAAGGCTAAATAAGATATTTCATAATGCATAATTAATTATGAGAGAAGTAGAAGTAAGAAAAAGTTGCTTTTCATAAAACTTAAGTTTTGTATCCAAAATCAATTTTAATGTAGAGTTGATAAACATGATTTTTCCATCAGAATCAATTCTGGCTGAATGCAAACCATGATTTGGAAGAACCAAAAATTAATCCAAACATACCATAAATCTATGAAGTTCATATATTTATAAATTGGAAACGTATTGGTGTCAGATAGATATTTAATATTTTTAGGTATGCTCTCAAACCTTTTTGATTTATCTATGAGATATAATGATATTAATAGAAAACAAAATATAATAAAAAATAGTTTCTCTCTGGATTTGTTTAGATACTTTAAATAAGGTAGTATTGAAATAATAAAATTTGTCAAAATTAAAATATTATTGACCGATATTGAGAAAAAAATTAAATTATATAAATACAGAAAATTTTAGAACAAAAAACACAAAAGAAAAAGAGTAAATCTCTATTTAGAAAATAACTTATCAAAATCAAAATTTATGTGATGTTGTCTTCTTGCGATTCCGTAGGCTTATAAAGGAAATTAATGAAATGAAAATTTAATTCTGCCTACTAATTTGCAATTGCTAGGTAGGAAAAGTGATGAATACAAGCAAGGAAGTATTCAAATAATGTGAGACATTAATGGAGATGCATGGGATAACTTTGATGGTGTTGGAAATTTTGGAGTAGTAGCATTGTTAACCAGAAGACGAAATTGATACTATTTATGTTTAGCTTATATAATAAATAATTTATAATTTATATTTGATAGTTATTTATTTAAATTTAAGAATTTAGAACAATATTTTTATTATAAATATTTTTAATTAAAATAATTTTTTTTTGAATTCATATATACATATATCTTAAGAGTTATATTTAAATAGTTTTATTATAAATATTTTTTATTTAAACTTAAGAACTTAGAAAAATATTTTTATTATAAATATTTTTAATTAAAATAATTTTTTTTTGAATTAATATATGCAAATATCTTAAGAGTTATAATTAAATAGTTTTGTTAATTAAAATGCAAAGTTTGGAAAATGAATAAAATTCAATAGAAGTAATTTAATTTCATAATACTTCAAATTCTCTAAAATTTTAAATTATACTATCCAAACACTTATACACAAATTAAAGGAAGTTAAAGTAAAAAAAAAAAAAAGTAAAATTAGGCTTATGGAGAAAATTAAAGTACTACATAATAAAGTATAGAGAAAATTAAACTAATCTCTCCTGGCTTCTATTACAATTGAACATTATTTGTTTGTGACATTACAACTAACATTTTTTTTTTTTTATATTAAGAGAGATTAAGAGAATTTATAGGCAGGTTGCTGAAACAAATTATTAAAGAGTGGAGCACTATATAAATTTGAGTTTGTCAAAAAAATTTTATCAACAATATATATATATATATATATTAATTAATTAATTAACTGGTATAAGAAGTACTACCCCGTTACAAGAGGTAAATGGAAAGGAAATTAGATAAAATATAAAGGAAATACAGAAACGTAACTAGTCTTTGAGTTTGCAAGAGTAATTTATATAGGTTTTTGAGTTTGCAAAAGTAGTTTACATAGGTCTCTAAGTTTCACAGAGGTTTAATCAAGTCCTTGAATTTGCATGAGTAGTTCACTTAAGTCCTTGAGATTATCAAACGCTATTCACTTAGATCCCTAACTTTGCAAGAGTAGTTCACTTGAGTTCATGAGATTATCAAACTTTAGGGACCTAAATGAATAAATATTTGGTAATTTCAAGGACCTAAATGAACCTTCGTACAACTCAAGGACTTATATGAACTGCTTTTGCAAATTCAGGGACTTATGTGAACTTTCGTGCAACTCAGAGACTTACTCCCTCCATTTCATTTTATTTGTCTTGTTTGGAATATTTTCATGTTTCATTAATAACTTGTTTTACAAAACTTTCCCTATTTATTATATTGTCTTACCTAACAATTACTCAATACATTAAATAGTTTAATTTAATTAAGGAGAGTAATTTGGTAAAGCTAAACCCTTTTAAAGAAAATGATAATTACTTTTAATCATTTTCTTAAGAACCGCTCATAACATTAAAAGGAAAATAAAATGAAATAGAGGAAGTATATGAACTGCAATTGAATATCAAAGACTAAAGTAATAATTATTTCAATTAATAAACCTCACCGAAAATAGGTGTAATTTCTTAAAATGTAGAATTTAGGTGTAATGGCTAGACCATAAACTTCACGAGAGAAGCTTAGTGTAATTTTACTTTGAAGTATAAATACAAGACAAATGTTATGTAGTGTCTTTAATACACTTTTTAAGAAACTAAATGTTCTGCAAAATTGTTAGAAAATATAATTTTTTATTTATTTTTAAAATACAGAACAATACATATTTATAATTATTTTTTTTAATTCTAATAAACTTAATCAATACCCTAAAAGCATTGTTTAAGAAGATCCTAAATATAAGGGATGAGAGGCTATTGACATTCCTTTTAATTTATTATCACTCCTAACTCAATATTTTTGTTGCGTTCTAAAATTATAAAAACAACATAATAAATGTTACCAGGCTAGGAGGCGATGTTGACAGATCCACGGAAATAAATTCAGTCTCTAAGGGCTCCGGCAGCGCTCCCGCGATGGCGGATGGGAGACCGGCAAAGACTCTCATACCCAAGTCCCTCACTATTTTGGGTAGAGTAATAATCTCAGACTAATAGTGCGTACCTTGTCTATTATAAAATGTATTTATAATGGAGTAACTAGGGTTTGTAGGTTGTATTTCAGATCTCGTGAATCTTATTTTTGGGTTGAAATCCCAATTATATTTTATAATCGAGATGTCTCTTAATGTCGGTCCACAACAATTTTAATAATATTTATTTATTAACTCTTGAATTTTATTAGCTATAAAAACATATTTTAAATTAAAAATATTAAAAAAGAATGACAATAAATAAAGGAAAGTGACAATAGTCACTCTAAAATATAAGAGCCGTTTAGTTTGCATTTTTATTTTTTGTTTTCAGTTTCTGTTTTCTAACATTTTACAAAAAAAAAATTTCAATTTTTCCTTTACAAAATTTTAAAAAAACAGAAAATAAAAACAGATAGTAAAAATGCAAACTAAAACGTCTCTAAACGAGTGGGATTTGCTATGCTTATATCACACTATTCATTACTACTTACTACTTACTCCGGTGTCATTTGTTAGTTTGCTAAACGCCCATGCATGAATGATCCGAATTCTAAGCAGAGAAAACGCTGTTACAGACAACAGTTTGAACCTTGAAGTCTGACTTCAATTTATTGAGTAACGGAACGGAAGCACGTGAGATGCAAATGCTAGCTAGCTAGTATTACCCTCAAAATAATAATAAAAATGCTTTTTAATTAAATTCTTTTTTTTTTCTCTCATTCATTAATTGCTTTTCTTCTTTTCTCTATTTTTTCTGGTTCATGCAATGTAATTGTGGTGACTGGTGCTGATGGGGATGCACCTTTTCTATTTATACTTATCTTCATATCTTTTTTTTTTTTTTGAACGATTTTCACTTTTTCTGGCTCTTGCTTTTGGATTTTTGCGGCAGGATGACTAGACTCTAGAGCATCGCCCGTAACACGTGCGGTAGCTGCATGCAGGTGCACACGTGTATTGTAATATATTCTTCTGATTATATATATATATTTTTAAAGTTGTGCAATATTGCACAGGATAAATTACACCTAAATTTTTGGAGTATTACACTGTCCCCCACATGTTTCTAAACATAACACAGACCTTCCCTACATATTTTTAAAACTACACAACCCTCCCTTAAATGATAACATCGTTAACTTTTGTAGATCTTATTTATGAATTGACGATTTTATGTTTTATTGAAAAAGAGAACAACTCTCAATCTCATCTCAAACCTTTTTAGTCTGGTGAAATCCTTGCAACATTGCACCCCTTCTTCAACCTTGCATCTGTTCTTTAAGCAGCGACCTCACCACCATTTTTGAAGCTCGTGACTTCGCGACCCTTCTTCAACTCTACGACCTTCAAAACACTTCTTCAACCTTACAACCTTCCCAAACCCTTCTTCGATTTTCTTCATCTTCACCCCTTAAGATTTTTAATTTGGGACCACTTCATCTTCGCCTTGTTCAAGAGGTATTTTCTAAGTGATCTTTTAACATTTTAGTTATGCTTTAGTAATTAAACATTTTTTATTTTTAAGCCTCAATCGCTTATTTTTGAAGTGAAAGTCTGATTACTTGTATGATTTAGTGTAACTTTTCCAATTAATGGTAAAATTGTCTTTTCATAACTATGAGGCCATGTGCGAATCACATGTTTGTTAAAAATATAACTATATGTCAACGTGAAGGGGTGTCAGTGTAACGTAAACAAACTTCAAGGGAGGTCCGTGTTATGTTTGGAAATATGCAGGAGACAGTGTAATACTTCAAAAGTTCAAGGGAGGTCAATGTAATTTACCTTATATACTTCAAAAGTATATATATATATATATATATGGATAATTACACCAACATCCCTGAGATTTGTTGATATTATACTTATTTCCCTTCAATTTTTAAAATTATATTTATTTCCTTAAAATATCTACTTTCATTAGAAAAATGGTAAAATAAAAAAAAAGTAATAAATGATAAAATTAAGTTTTCTTAGAAAAATGAAAAATGTGCACAATAACACTATTAAAAAAACTAACATTAGGGGAGTTTATGTTATGAAAGTAGAAATTTTAGGGGATAAATATAATTTTAAAAACTAGAAGAGTAAGTGTAATATAGACAAATCTCAAAGGAGGTTAGTGTAATTATCTCATATATATTCACGAAACTTACTGTTGGATTGAAACTACTTATCGTATAGATCACGTGTACAAAATTTGACATCAAACCAAGATCGTTTAGTACTCCATCAACGTACTAAAAAATTAACGTAAAATATAGTTTTAAAAATCGTGAAAATAACAAGTGTGTTGATGAAGTATTAAACGATCTTGGATTGATGTAAATTTTTGTACACATAATCTATACAATAAGTAGTTTCAATCCAACGGTTGATTTCGTGAAAAAACTTTGATCTATCGTTATTAATAGGTGTAAAAATTGGTGTCAAATCAATTAGTGTCAAATCAATTAGTGTCATTTGAGCTTAACCCTAGTTTAAGACAATTAATGCATGTTATAGAACCAACAATTAAACATTAAAAAAATCTTTCTATAATACTAAGACTCTTTTAATTTGTTGATTTTCGTTGAATTAGCCATCATTAATATGAATTTTATTTAATAGAATTTTTTTATTATTATAAACATTAAAGGTAGTATGGAAATTATAAGTATATATGCAATGTTTATACTACAAACTGATTTATTTGTTAATAGTTATAAAATAATTTATAATCTTTAATATGATATGCTTATAATAATAAACTAATTCGGTTAAACAAAGCCTGTATCGACAGGAGCTAATTAACCTTACATCAAAGTTGTTTATAAAATGAAATTTTTATGGTGAAAATACCTATTATGTGTGCCAAATTAATCATAAAAGCTTTGAGAACTAAAAGGATCACATGACTTTAGCGTAAATGCATTTTTTTTCTTTTGAGTAAAACTTCAAATTGGTTTCTGAGATTGTATGTGTCATGTACATTAGTCTCTGAGATTTTAAAAACCTCAAAATAGTCCCCGACTTTACAAAACAACATACATTTTAGTCATTTTACCTATTAAACGACATTAAAAAACTAAATAGAAAATGACTAACATGAATGATTTGTTTTGCAAAGTGAGGGACTAATTTGAGGTTTTCATAATCTCAATGACTAATCTGCATGACACAGACAATCTCAGGGACCAATTTGAGAGTTTACTCTTTTTTTTGTTACAATAAGCAACGATCGAGTTATTAGCTCGAAGCTTTGGTTTATTTGTTAAGGATGCCACAATTGTTGAGAATATCGCCCCCAAAGCATTCAAGGTAGGCCTTCCGATAATGGTGTTTTATGCCGACGGACAATCCACCACCAAAGACTTTATTGGGATCGATCGTATCTCTGGCCTGTTGCCAAAAGTCATTGTTATCTTTATGTAACCCGTAAGAGTGATAATAACTAAAGGAGCGTTAAACGCGTGAATGAAAAGGGGAAATGAATTGAATTGTATTACGGAAAGGAATACAAGGCTTTATAAAAGCCAGAGCAAGCAAACCCTAGTGAGCCAAAGATAGGCCGGAGGCCCAAAATGGAAGCGCAAGGAACGCGTCCAAAAAACAAAAGCAGGCCCAAAACCAAAAATGAAAGAAATAGTTTTATTTCTCCAATACCCTCCCTCAAGCTGGAGAATATATATTTAATATTTCCAGCTTGGAGAGCATATTCTGAAAGGGTGAAGGTTTAAGGGATTTTGTTAAAATATCTGCTAACTGATGAGCACTTTCAATGGGTAACAATTTAAAAAGGTCCTCTTGCAGTTTTTCGCGAACAACATGACAGTCAATTTCTATATGTTCTGTTCGTTCGTTAAAAATAACATTGTGGGCAATGTGTCTAGGAGAATTATTGTCACAAAACAGTAACCCAGGAGAAATATAACTAATCCCTAAGTCTTTTAAGATGTAATATAGCCACTATATTTCACAAGTGAAGTTTGCAAGAGCCTTATATTCAGATTCATATGAGGATTTGGATACAGTCCCTTGCTTTTTAGATTTCCAAGATATAAGAGAGTTCCTTAAAAATATACAAAAATCACTAACTGGGCGCCTAATTTGTGGGCAAGTGGTCCAACCAGAATCACTAAAACCCTTTAGTTGTAAAATATTATCAAGGGCATTAAAAACGCCTTGTTCTGGATTGTTCTTTAAGTAGCGCAAAACGAATAAGGCAGCAGCGTGATGGGGTTGTTGAGGATTCTTCATATGTTGACTAAGTTGTTGAACTACATATGTTATATCAGGCCTTGCGGTGTTGAGATATAGCAGCTTTTCAACCAATCTACGTAGCCAGCAAGATCAGCAAAAGGGATGGATGCTTTATTGACCTTTATGGCTTCTTTTATCATAGGAGTGAGTACGGGTTTCCCTGCAAGGAGGCCAACATTCTCAATTAAGTCCAATGTGTATTTATGTTGAGAAATCGAAATTCCCAGTTTTGATTTTGCTATTTCAAGACCCAAAAAATAGTACAATTCAACAAGATTTTTCAATTGAAAATGAGTATTCATCAAGGTTTTCAGAGCAGCAATATTAGTAGCGTTATCCCCACAAATTAACAAATCATCAACATAGACTAATATGACAATGTAGGAATGGGTAGTATGATGGACAAAAAGAGAGTTATCATAAAAAGATTGAGTGAAATTCATTTTCTTCAGAAGACTAGTTAATTTTTCGAACCACATGTGACTAACTTGCTTAAAGCCATAAAGACTTTTGTTCAATTTGCAAACCATGCCTGAAATAACTAACCCCTACAGAGGGGTCATATAAACTTCCTCATGGAGGTCACCATGAAGAAACACATTATTAACGTCAAGATGGTATAAGTGCCAGTTTTTTACAACAGCAATGGCAAGTAAAATCCTAACAATAGTTAACTTTGCTACAGGAGCAAAAGTGTCAAAATAGTCTATCCCTTCCACTTGAGTATACCTTTTGGCAACTAAACGGGCTTTATAACGTTTAATAGTACCGTAAACAATACTCTATTTTATAAACCTATTTAGAGCCGATGGGCTTTTTATTTTTAGGTAAAGGCATAAGAGTCCAGGTATAAGTCATAGCAAGCACAGAGAGTTCAAGATTCATGGCATCAATCCATTCAGGACATTTAATAGCAGAATTATAGTTCTTTGGTTCAGTTTGTAAGCTTATATTTAGAACAAAACTAGCATATTTCATAGACAATCCATCATAACCAATAAAATTAGAAAGAGGACACCTCACAGCAGAAGAAGATGATGGAGTTTTACCTTGAATATGGTAATAATCAAAATCTTTTATGTAAGTGTACTTTGTAGCAGTTTTATTTCGCGAAGATTGCCAAGGGACAAAATGACTAACAGGTAAATCACAACAGATATTATCAACAAAATTATCACGCAAAGTAGCAGAATCATTATTATCACAGAAATTATCAGCAGAGCTTTGGGTGAGTGTATCATGAGATGTATCAGACACTGCATTTGCAGGCTGAGTGGATGTAGGAGGGGTTGCCTTCATAGCCAATGGTTCATAAGAAAAAGTTTTCGGAAAATCATAGTCAGAAGATATATTTTGATCATATGCAACATGGTTGCATAGACCTATAAGGAAAATCATTTTCATAAAAAATAATGTTTCTACAGAGAGAAATATTTTGTCAATTTAAATCCAAAACAAGATATCCTTTAGTTCCCTTTTTAAAACCAAGAAAAACAGCTTTGCGGGCACGCGGATCAAGTTTACTTCTATTTGGGGTGATTGTGATGGCATAACACAAGCACCCAAAAATTTTAAATTGAGAAAAGTAGGAGGCTCACCATACAATACCTTGTGAGGGGATTCCATTTTAAGAGCCCTGCTGGGTAAAGAGTTGATAATATGAAAAACATGAGCTACTGTGTAACACAAAAAAACAGTAGAACACCATAATGGAATAGTAAACTCCTAGCTAGTAACATTTAAAATATGTCAGTGTTTTCTTTCAACAACAGATTTCTGCTATGGTGTTTCTATATAAGAGGTTTGATGTATTATACCATGTTTATTATAAAAATCATGCATGGCAAATTCTAATCCATTATCACAACGAACATTTTTAATAGAAAGGTTAAATTGAGTTTTCACATATGTGATAAAATTTTGAAGCAAAGACCAAGTATCAAATTTTGATTTCATAAATAAAACCCAGGTAAAATGAGAATGGTCCTCAACTATTGATAAAAAATAACAATGATCATGTGTGCAACTATGCTTAAGAGGACCCCATATATCAACATGTATAAGCAATGATCAAAGGTAATATTTGGAAAAGGTAACTTTGTTTGTTTAGCGTAGTGGCAATAATCACAGGCAATATTTGGTTTGAAAGAAACATAAGGAAATTGATTTTTCATAGTATGCAAAACAGAGTCTGATGCATGCCCTAATCGAAAATGCCAATGGTCAAAAACAGTATCAAAGTCAGTAACCGTAACAGAATTGGTAAGAGAAGCAAAAGTATCAGTATCATAGAACTTTTCAAAAAGATAGAGACGATTCTTGACTTTAGCAAGTCCAATCATCTTCTTCAATGGCATGTCCTGCAAATAGCAAGAAAATTTATCAAAGCTACAAGTGAGATTCAGATTAGATACAATTCTATTAACAGAAAATATATTGAACTTGAAATCAGGACTATAAAAAACATTAACAAGGTGAAAATCATTCAGTAAATGAATTCCGGCTTTATATTTTGCAACGGAATAGTCACCATTGGGAAAACGAACAAATATGGGAGATACAACAGAATAGTGCACAAAAACATGTAAAGCATTGCAAACATGATCAGTGACCCCACCATCTACAATCCATAGAGTTCTAAGAATATTATGACCTTTGTGATTAGAAGTGCAGATGTGTGAAGGTGGCATGTGAACATGATTAACAGAAGGTTGAGTCCTAGCCTTCTCAAGCATAGTCATAAGCAAAGACATATAATTAGCACTTAGATTCATTTGTAAGGTAGTGGGTGCAGGGGGACAATCAGAGGTTGCAGTATGATTAATAGAAGCAGAATTCTGACGAGACATGAATTTAAAATTTGAAGGAATCCATGCTTAAAGTAGCATGTCTCAGTAGTGTGATTTTTGCGGCAAATCTTACCAGCAGAGCTAGAACTGCGATTAGGGTTAGGTTTACCTCTACCTTTACCTGTATCTATCTGTTGAGAGTTACTAGAACACCAAGAGTTTCCATCATTGTTAGGTTGAACAACGGCAATGAGAGCCTTACCATTGGGATTAATTTTTCGTTCCTGCTATTGGGTAAGGGAAAAATCCTTCCCAATAGAAGGAAGCGATTCCATACACAAGATTTGATGACGAACAATATCATATGAATCATTCAAACCCTTTAAAAGAGAAATCACATATTCTAACTCACATGATCATCGAAGGTTAGGAATAAGAGTGCAAGAACATTTTGTGGGACAAGAGCAATCAAAAGAAGGACGCATGGCTTCAAGTTCTTGCCATAAAATTTTTAAATTCGTAAAATTAACACCCTGGCGTGTAATTTAAATTTGCTCAACTAAATCAACTAGTCGAAAAGAAACACCATCTGAAAAGCGTACATGCAGATCATTCTAGATTTCCACAGCAGTATAAAATTTTTTATACTATGAGCTATTTGAGAAGAGACAGACCTGGTAATCCATGAAATAACTATGGTACTATACTTATGCCAAGTAGAGTGAAGAGGACTGTTGATTTCGGGCACATGAATGCTTCCATCGACAAACCCTAGTTTGTCCTTGCAGATGAGGCCATTCGTCCTATTTCTATACCAGACTTGATAGTTCTTTGTCTTTTCCAAGATCGGAGAAGCTACTACGCTGCCAGGGTTGTCCCCAGGGTGTAGGTAATAGGGGCTACCAGGGTTTTCTGGTCATCAAGAGAGGAAATAACCGATGAATCAACGTCGTTAATGATGGCGATGCAGGGTTATCAGGGAAAAAACCCTAAACATCGCGATGAAGATTAAGGGACATTCAAACCCTAGGAAATCTTCAGGTGCATGATACCATAAAGGAGCGTTAAACGCATGAAAGAAAATGGAAAATGAATTGAATTGTATTATGGAAAGAGGAATACAAGATTTTATAAAAGCCAGAGCAAGAAAACCCTAGTAGACCAAAGATAGGTCGAAGGCCCAAGAATCAAAGCGCAATGGGCGCTTCAAAAAAACAAAAACAGACTCAAAACCCAAAAAGAAATAAATAGTTTTATTTCTCCAATAGTAACCCCTATAAAACCAATAAGTTTTCCCTTATGCGGGATCAAGTCTTTCTCTTTCAACCCCAACTTTTTGAACAACTCCCAGAACATTATGTCGGTAGAGCTACCCTGATTAACAAAAATTCTCCTCACCTTAAGTCCCGCCATTCCTGCCATAACAACTAATAGAGCATTTGAACCAGTATATATGAAAGGTAAATTGGCTTCTGTAAACGCCAAAGTCATTCTACACATTAAGTCTAACATTATATAACAATTTCACATATCTCATGACTTCTTCTTAGAACTCCCTGACCGGTCTTCTTTGGATATTCCTCTAGTTATGACATTTATCACACCCTTTGGTGGTGTATTTTCCCGTCTTCTGAGCCTTCTTGAGCGCGAATTCTGTGCCCTTTCGCTGCTTCAATCTCGATTCCTTGGGACCCTAACGCTTTCGCTGCGATGACGGGCTTCTCCACCGAGATGGCCCTCCTTTGCGTGTTGCACATACTCCTTCAACTTTCGCTGCCGTATTAATTTCTCATGGGCATCATGTTGGTGAACATATTCGTTAGTATTGAGGCCATGATCCTTGTGATACAAACAAAACTTATCCTTGTCACAGTGATCAGTTGCATCCTCCTTGTTGTTTCTCATCCATTCCTTTACCTAGATCCATTTTTCAGCCCTTTCTTCAATTCTTCCATCGAATTTATTTTTCTCTCGCCAAATATTTTGTTAAGCCCCCTGGATGCAATCCCTATCTCAAAAAATACAACAGCATATTAGGTTCCACGTCTTTCACTTCTATTAGCTCCGTGTTAAAACGTATTATATAATCATGCGATTGGTTCATCTTTCTTTTGTTTTACTCTCTCCAAATAATGTTTTGTTTTAAATTGTTGTTTACTGCTAATGAAATTGAAAATGAACATATCTTTTAGTGCTTTCCATCCTATGATTGACCCGAGTTGGAAAGAAGAGAACAATCTCCCGGCTGTTGACTTTAGCATTAACGAAAACACCCTACAAATAACGACCTCCCTTGCATCTTGGAAGACCATAGTCTGCTAAAAGAGTTGAACGTGATCTTAGGGATCACTTGAGTCGTCATACAGATCAATCTACATTTCAAACTTAAAATTTGCAGATATGTTGAGGTCCATTATCAATATCACAAACGGGTTGTTACAACCTTCGATAGGTGCGTCATCTTCACCAATCCTCTCAACTGATCCATCTCGTTACCCAATGACGGAATTCGATCCATTTGCAGTACCGGTACTCTTGGCCCCACTCTTGAAACCTGTCTCTCATCCTGTTGTTGCCTTTGTTCATTCTCCAAACAATCTCTTGTTATTTCTTAGTTGTAATTGTCTTTGATTCGGCAGTTCCTGAATTTCTTACTGCTGCTTCTTGCCTTCTTCCATTATTCGTGTTCCCATCACATCTCTTCAATTTCTTGTTCTTGGCATTTAATCATACTACGGAGTTCATTTACTCCACCTTCAACTGTGGCTATCCTTTGCTTTGATGCAATTGAATTAGCTTCACATTCTGTCGGCGGTGATGGCGGAAGAGGCTGATTTTCCAATGATCCATTTGTCGCAGCCGAAGCTCGATCTTGATCAACGGCCCTAGGCCTCAATGTGTCGTTGGCTCCGTAGTTCCTATGTCATGTGCTAGGCATCTTGTTCACTGATCAATTATGAGTTCTGATTTCAATTAACTAGTATTCTTGACCACACACAATCGTCAACAAAAGAAATTGACGTCACGAAACGTAGAAACCAAGAAAAATCTCAAAGAAAATTGAGTTTACATAAAAAGAAACTGATTAATCGGTAAGAAAGAACATGGTTTTAGGTTTTTAATTAATAAATGGGAACAAAAAAGGAAAAAAAAGAGAAATAAATTGGAAACACTTTTACTGTTTCCCACAGACGGTGCCAATGATGCATTTGGTCTCAATCAAGCCAAATGAATCATAATCTTCAATCCCTCCAGTGGTGTCTTAAACTCCTCCGTCGCTGTTCCTCCGACGTGTTCCACCTGCATGCACTCCGTTAACCTAAAAACTATTTCTAATGGACAAAAAAAACTTATTTCTAAAGTTTTAACAAGTGATATTTGACTCAATCTGATAATCGACTTGGATGGTGACACACGCTGGGTTGGGAAAAAGGCAAGTCCACCTTCTCGTGAAAGAAGTAAAGTGAAAGAAAGGTTGTCGAACCCACAGGTAGCAATGATGAATGCCAAATTCTTTAGAAAACTTGTGTAATTTATAAGGTCAATTTAGTGACAAGAATTAATAAGGAAGAAATAAGAAAATAGAAAATGTAAGATAAGAGTTGTAAAGATTGTTTTGTAGAAGACCTAGGATATTTGGGTTCACTTAATTTAGGTAATTCTCTCGATGGTCACTCAAAAAATTAAAACTAAAAAAAGCATAATGATCCTAGGGGTTTGTTAATTCAATAACTAATTAGAAGAGAGAATCATAAATAGTTCCTTTATGATTCTTGGCTCGCCTATTTTCTAATTCCATTAATTAGGTGGGAATGATCATCTACACAACTAATCAACAAAGACGCGCCTAAGAGTGGTCAATTCCTAATCGCGAAATTAAATCAACAATGTAAAACTAATTAAAACAAAAAAGAACGTCAATTGATTAAATAACTTTTTTCATAGCACTAGATTGAGTTTGGCTACTGATCATAGTCAAATAGAAACTTGCAAAATCCAAAAAACAATCCATAGAAAACAATGAAAGAAAGTAAAAAGGACAAATCCTCTTGCAGATATGTTGAATTGTTAATCCGCTTGATTGGCTTTGAGAGGTTGATCTTCAACTTCCTTTGAAAGAGAGGTCTAGATGGTTGGCACGATGCTCCAAAGGTTTAGAATCATAAAACTGTATGTTTAATTTAGGCCCTGGTATTTAAATATGTGTTTTGAAACTTTAGACCATGACATGGCGATGCTAACAGGTAACACGGCTGTTCCAGGATTCTGACGTGGATAACTACATTTTAAACGTGACATCCATGCCAAACACCCACATGGCGTGCAAGAGTAGGCATACGTATATGACAAAATTTAGCATGGTCGTGCCAGCTCTCTTATGTAATTTCAGCGAGGCCATGTCTAGGAAGGGCGTGGTTGTTTCTGCTTGAAGCGTGGCTATGCCAGCTACTTCTATGCTCGAAACCCACTCTAAAACTTGCCGCAATCCACCCAAATCATCACACTTCGTTAATTTCTCTTGCTAGTTCAGTCCTATGACTAATTAGAGGAAAAGTGAGCTGAAACCCATCAAATAAGAACAACACACAAGCAAAACAACAATGTAAACCATGTATAAATTATGTAAAATATGGATTTATTGATAAGTGTCAAACTTAAGATATACTGAAGATGTTTTAGGCACTTTTTACTTATGATTGTGTGAATGTTTAATCTAAATTCTCCTAAATTTAGAATCATTGCAAGTTCTCAATTAGTTGATAGTTGAATGATTTATTTGTTCATAATTGATCTCTAGTTTTGTGTTTTGAAGGGGGAATTTTGAGAAAGGGATTGGAAAAGTTTGAAAAGAGGTGAAGAAAAAGAAAAAAATCTCAAGGTGCTGGTTCTGCCATGTTGTAGCTCAAGCTAGGGCTATAGCTTGAATTTGAGAAGCCAATAAGGAGATGAAGCCTCTACCATTCTGTCGCTAAGGGTGAAAATAGGCAAGGCCAGACTTTGGTTAAATAGGTCATGCCTATTTCATAGTTATTAGAGCTAAGTCTGGCCTATTGGCTTATCATAAGCTTATTTTTCAAGTTAAGCTTAGCTTATTTAAAAGCCTATAAAGCCTAAAAGTTTATTTATGTACCTAATTTATCCTTAAGTCTCCAAAAAGGCTAATAACTTTTCTTAAATAGGCCAACGTACAAACCATTAAATAGGAATTTTTAACAAGCTTCTAAATAGATCTAGTTTAATTATTTCACATTCAACAAAAAAAAGAAGAAAAATCTATCGCATTCACCGAATAATAATTTATTAAATGCTATTATAAATATATGTTATTGTTTTAATCAACAAAACAATATTAGATCAGATACTATCCCTAAAACAACATATAATCTTTAATGTGATATGTTCAAGTGGCTTATCAACCTTCAAAACAATGAAAAAATTTCTTATTAAAATAGAGCGTTGATTAAAAAATTAGAAGGCTTAAATAGAATGCCGGTTATCTCCTTTTTGGCACTTAGTTTAATCCTTATTTGTAAGCACATTTGTTTAGTTTGTATATCTGATTAATATTAATATAAATAATCTTAAATTTATTTTCTTAAAAAAATATATAAATACACAAATTGAATTCTTTTTTTGGCGTAAATAAGCTTTTCGTCTCGGTAAAATACTCAGTTTTGGCTTTTCGTCGCTGAAAAAAAAAATTGTTGTAAAATCCAAACTTTTTAAAATGATTGTCTTTCAGTCCCTACTGTTAACTTTGAATGTTAACGGCAGACGTGGCTAATGGAGAGCCACATCAGCCTGCCACGTCACTCTGCCATGTCATTTATGTGGTTTTGCTTTTGGTCCCTGCAAAATTTATGTTTTTTATTTTTGGTCCTAAAGTCATTTCTTCTTCTTCTCTTGATGTGCAAACTAACAAAAGCATTAAATTTGAGGAAGAAGGTAAAGTGAAGAAGCAAAAAATAGAAAAAATATTAGGGTAAGATGTCTCGCTTACATTAGTTTGAAAAGTTCTAACTTTCTTCAACCCACAACCTTTGCTCTGTTCCGAAAAACCTAAATTAAATAAAGGATGAAAAGGAAAGGGGAAAAGGAGAGAGAAGAGATGAGAAGAGTGGGATTGTGAAGAACAGTACAAAACAGAACAGAGGAAGTTATTGTGGTGGAAGAGGAAGGAGTGGCAGAGGTGGAAGGTGGTGGTAGTGATGGTGGCAGAGGAGGAAGAAGAAGATGGTGGAAGAGAAGAAGAAGAAATGACTTTAGGATCAAAAACAAAAAACATGAATTTTGCAGGGACCAAAAGTAAAAAACATGAATTTTTTAGGGAATAAAAATAAATCCACATAAATGACATGGCAGATTGACATGACAGGTTGACGTGGCTCTTCATTAGTCACGTCAGTAGTTAACAGTCAAAGTATACAGCAGGGACAGATAGATAAACATTTAAAAAAGTTTGGATTTTACAATAATTTTTTTCGTAGGGACGAAAAGCTAAAACTGAGTATTTTGTAAGGACAAAAAGCTTATTTAAGCCTTTTTTTTATTTTTTTTCAATAGATTAGATATATTACCTACAAAATGATTATTATAAAATTTATTCTATTTATATTATAATATATATATTAAAATTGATCAGCAAGTCAATTAGGTTTAATAAGCTTTTTTAAAGGCCTATACCTAGCATTTTTACTTAAATAGACTTCTTAAAAAGCCTAAAACTGACCTTTTTATTAAACAGGATAGGGCCCTGTCAGCCGGTTGGCCTTTTTCCACCCCGATCTGTTGCTTGGGCGAGGGATGTCGCTCAAGCGTGAGCAAGACAATAAGCCGTGTGTGAAATAATCTCTCTGTCATTGTGTCGCTTAAGCGAGGGCTGTAGCTTGAGCAACAGTTTGTGATCCCTGCTATGTATTTAATTGCCTCTGCACCTAATTAGGGTTAATATTAAGTTTTGTTAAGCGTTTAGAGAGAGAAATTAGTGAGAAAAGGTTTGGAGAATGCGAAGAACAAGTGGTAACACAGAGATTAGAGTTTAATATATCGTTTCTTCCATTCCTCATCTTGTTAATGGCTACCATGCGTAGCTAAACCCTTTAATTGGAACTGAATGTAAATCATGAAACTCTTGTATACTTTCTCAATTTCAAATATATATATATATATATATATATATATATATATATATATATATTGTTGTGATCTAACCTGACAAGGATGTTGGATGAGCAAGATGGTCTTCTTGATCAGCAAAAGGCAATAAGATCACTTCAGGGTCCTGAGCTCCGGCGGCGGTGGTGTGCACCTGCAAACACTCCGACGCCCAAGTCAGTGAGTGAATTAGGGTTTGTATATGTGGTAATATTTTGTACGTACCTTGCATGGTGCTTTATGATAGTATTTATAGAGTGAGGTAAATGGCCTAAATGCGGTCCGTATTGGGCCAGGATCTATGCCTGGGCCCAATCCTCATCAGCTGGGCCTTGGTAATAGGTCGCGCCCGACTTACCAGGATGCTAGCGGTAATTAGTGGCTACTTGACCCGGCATGTAAGCGTCTATCCGGGATGCCATTATTTTGGTCCACAACAGTTGCCCCCCAAGTCGTCAAGCTCTTCTTGGGAGAGGTTGGCGAGTTCATTCGTCATGCCGGGTGGATGTTAGATGACGATTCTGGAAATGTCACGAGATGACAGTTGGTTTTCTTTTTGGGCGCGTGTATTTCACGCACCCCACTTTGGGCATTGTGCAAGATGATTAGCGTGGTCTTGGGCCCCACGTTCATTAAGGTGATGTGACGGTTTTTACTTTATTTCTTTTCACCCGTTACATTTTCACCTTTTCCCTTTGTTCAAGTTTTCACTCATTCTTCTCTTTCGCACTCCTTGCCCTTTCATTTCTTGCGACCGAGAGCTCTGAGACTTTTCTTCTTCCTCTTCGTGCCTGTTTTCTTGATCCATTTTCTGGCAACATTTCCAACTCCTCTTTCAGGTATTGCTTCTCATCTCCATTAACTTGTAATTTGTGTGATTCTTTCCTGATTCTTGGGTTGTTCTGTTATCTTCTTCCCATTCTTTTAGGGTTTAGTTGTAGTTTTTAGGTTTCTTTCCTTCAAAAATGGCCGATAATGTTATCGTGTTGACGAGTGATTCTTCCTCGAGATCGAATGATACTTAACTTCTTGAGAGTTTCGCAAGGGGGCTTCGAAATCATAGGTCTTCTAATGAGCCAAACCCTTGTTCAGGTACGCCCTCCATAGCCAATCCTGACTATTGTGAATCTTCCCATTTCTGATTTTTACCCTCTGTATTCACGGCGAGTGGAGGGTGGTGAGTCGGTTACTCAGAGCATGAGTGGGTCATTTAACACTTTGAACCCAGAACCTTCTGCTCTTCTTCTTGCATCAGCCCATCTTCCTGATGAGTATAGTTCTGAAAGTTCTGTGTCTGTCGAGCAAGGTTCAGATCGTCGTGCCCCAATTAATTTCATCCCGATAGGGGATGAGGTAGAATCCTCCCATCCCGGGGATCCTCTAAAAGATAGGGAATCTATACCGTCATCTATGACACATTCCTTAGATTCTGAGTCTGACCCTGCTTACGTTCCCTCCTCTCCCAGTCATTCTTCCCCGGGATCTGATTCTGCTTTCTCTTGTCATGTAGATATGGATCCTACTCAAGGTGACCTTCCTATCCCAGTAGCTCCTAGGGCTCCGGGATCTTCTGCTGGTGTACCGACTTCATTCGATGCTGGGGGTTCAGAAGTTGTCGTGCGAGGAAAGGGCGAACCCAGTACTTCTCAACCGAGAATTGAATGTCCTCCTGATTTCTTAGAACTGAAGAATATCTGGGGGATGTTATGGGTTCCCTGGGATATTCTCCGGGAGGAGTGTTCAGTGAGGGATGGTCGCCGACTCAGGCAGGTGGAGAAGCGTTGGAGGAAATGTTTCCATTATGGGCCCAACACCCTGGGACTGACATTACGGCTGATCCTTCTTCAAACCACAAGTTGGTCATCCCGAACAAGAAGGAAAGAATTTGTATGCCGGCATCTGAGGGCGAAGGTTCTTATATCATGATGTTGGAGTCTTTATGGCACCAGCTCAGGATTAGGTTTCCTTTCTCTAACCTTCAGATTGAAGTTTTGCACAATCTTTATCTCACTCCAACCCAGCTTCATCTTATCGGTGGGGGATTTCTTCAGGCCTTTGAGGTCTTTTGTTGGGCCCAAGGCTGGCATTGCTCCTCGACCTTGTTCTTATATATTTTTGGCCTTTATCGCGGTCCGAGGAAGAAGAATTGGGTATCCCTTCGTCATCGCTCCGGGATTCCCCAATTGTTTGTCCCTTATGAAGAGTCCTTCAAGGCTCATAGGGATTTTTATGTTAAAGTCATCCCTCGGACCGAAGATTGCACTCCCTTCTGGATGGGGCAAGACAAACAACCCTTGTTCCTGTTGTATTAGACGGAGGAGCATTACCAAAGGTCGCTATCCCTAAATGAGTTGGAGATTGGCTTCCTGGAGGAGGAAGATCAACAAACTTTCAGGAATCTGTGCGCCTTTGTTGAGCGTGGGGGGATACCCATCCATTGCAAGGATGTGATAGGAGTATCTCGTCGCGACCAGGCGACATGCTTATGTAGGGCATTGTCTTTCATTGTACCACACTGTTTATCTATATTTTCCATGTTTTCGACTTTTATTAACAAGTATGTTCTTATTTTTGCAGTTAAGATCATGGCCAACTATGCCATCCAGAAGTAGAAGCGAGATGCCAAGGGAAAAGGTAAGGCTGTTGCCTCTAGTCCACCTCTTTCTCCTGCTCCGGTTCCTACACCTATCCCGGTAGCACTTACCGGGATTAACATCTCGGATGTAGCCCCTGCTAGGGGAGCATCTCCTGCTAAGAGGTCTGTACCTCCAACTTCTGGCGCCGAGGTGGCTACCTCAAACCCGAATCGCGTGACTAAGTCTGGTATGCTCTTATAACCGAGATTTTTAATTTGTATGGGAATCATGTTTTGTCTCCTCATCTTGATCAGTTCGATTTGTAGGTGACCAACCTGGCGGTGCCCAAGGGACTTCTGCCGGGATGTCCCCGATTTTAATGGCACCCTTCTCTACTCCTTCTTCTGCCTGGGAAGGGTTCCAATCACCTTTGATCAAGTTCCAGCACGGGGACTTTTTCACCAAGGGTGGAGCCTTTGCCATGAAGGTATATGTTTTGTCATTTAATCTCGTCAACTTTATGATGATTAATCTTGGTAGATATATATTTAATGTCTTCTTATTGTTTCTGTCTTTGTAGGAGCAAGCCAAATCCCTTATGGGTTGGACAACTATGAGTATGGCTATGCTCCAGCATGTTCATGACCAAGCAGAAGACATGGGCTAGGCTTCTTCTTTGAGGGCTCAGCTGCGGGACCTCCGTGACGACATGGAGCTCAAGGATGCCTTGATCCATAGTGCCAAAGAATCGGGATCCCGGGCTGAGAAGGAACTCGCATTTTTAAAGGAGAAGTTCTCTCTTATGGAAAAGGAGTTTGCCAGGGAGAAAGAGAAGGTTGCTGGCTTGGATGCTGAAAATTCCAAGCTGAAGGGCGGGGTTTCTCAGCTGAAGACTAAGGTGGAGGAGGATGGTTCTGCTCTTAGCCTTCTTCAGTCCGAGCTTTTGGGGTCGGCTTCGAAGCTCCACGAGACGCAAGTTGAGTTACGAGAGACTCAAGAGAAATTGGAGGAGGCTTATCAAGATATGGATACTACGGTGGATGATTCCTACCGTGATTGTGTGAAGACCCTCCTCTTCTTGAATCCCGGGATTGAGTTGAACACTCGTGGGCTTTGCAAGTATCACGGCATGAAGGATGGGATGTTCATGGACTTTCATGATCCTCACAATCCCGTGCCTATTGATCCTACTGATCCCAGACTTGAGCCTTTCGACTGCAGCACTCCTCCTCCTACCGATGTCGTTCAAGAGCCTGCAGATGAGCATGCCGGCGAAACTGAATGATCTGCCTGTTATTTTTGTTATGGTCAATTCTTCTTTTGTATCGAATCAACAGTTGTAGACTCTGTCATCCCGGTTTTTCGGGTTTGTTTTTTAATGCATTGTGGTTTATGCTTATTTTGCTTCTATGCTTCCCAGACTTTATTTATTATGTTTCTGTATGTCGTTGAGGCGTGACCGTTTCGAGGTGCCTCTAAATCTCGCTTGACATGGAGATTTTTCATGCCGTTTGAATTGTTAGGGATACATTTGTGATGTCGCCCTTTTAGCTCCTCAATAGGAGGGAAGTAGTTTGTACTTTCTCTAAGTTTAAGTTGAAGTGTGACCTTGGTGGTACTTCATGCTTCTTTACGGCCAGGGTTAACCCGTTTAGGGTCCCTATTGAGTCTGTAGCAGAGAATTACCCGTGATGGTATCTCGACTCATTGTTAGCCTCGTGTGTACGTCGGTTTCTGCTTGTTGCCGACATCTGAATCTCGGATTATTTGTACTTCTCAAACTTTCTTCCGATCTGTTTGCTATTAAGAATTGCACTAACTGGTTTGTGTAAGAGTGAATAGAATGCTACTTTATTAATAATAAGAAGCAAAAAAAAATGGGGGCCTCGTTAAAACCTCTAGCAGTAAAACCCTCCTTAGGGATAAAACCTGCTACAGGAAAAAGAGTACCCCTTTAGTTCAAAGAATGTAAATTACATAACTTAGCTATAATAGTGCCTTAAGTCTGCGACATTAAGCGTTCTTGGAATCTCTTTGCCTCTGAGAGTTTCTAAATGATATGCTCCATTGACTGCGATGGTCTTGACCCGGAATGGGCCTTCCCAATCTGGTCTAAGCTTCCCGTCTTTGGCATTCTGATTTCCAATACTGGCTCTTCTTAGGACTAAGTCGCCCTGTTGGAATCTTCTCAGCACAACCCTCAAGTTGTATCTCTGTCCTACTTGTTGCTTCCGGGATAACTCTTTGATTCTGGCGACTTCTCGGATTTCCTCGACCATGTCGGAATCTTCTCTGAGTAGCTGCTCATTTTCTTGTGAGGGGTACATAACCCTCTAGGATGGGTGCCCGATTTCTACCGGGATTACGGCATCTGATCCGTATACCATTCGAAATGGAGTTTCTCCGGTGGAGCTATGGGGAGTGGTTTTGTAACTCCAAAGTACTTAATAAAGGTCTTCTACCCAACTAGTTCCAACTTTCTCACACCTCTTTTTCAAGCGATTAAGTATGACCTTGTTGGCGGACTCTGCCTGTCCGTTTGATTGTGTGTGCTCTACACTGGCAAAATATTGCTTGATGTGGAGCCCTGCTAGCCTTTCTCGGAATTCTTTGTTAGTGAACTGGGTCCCATTGTCACAGATGACTTTTGCCGGGATACCAAACCGGCATATTATTTGCCGGAAGACAAAATTCTGAGCTTTAACTGATGCTATGCTGGCTAAGGGTTCCAGTTCAATCCATTTAGTGTAATAATCAACAGCAACAATAAGATGTTTAAACTGACCTGTGGTCGGAGTGAAAGGTCCCAAGAGATCCAGGCCCCAGGTGTGAAAAGGCTAAGGGGTGGAGATGCTGTGCAGATCTTCAGCCGAGATGTGGGATAACAGACTGTGTTCTTGGCACTTTTGGCATTTTTTCACGTGGTCAGCTGTATCTTTGTTCATGGTCGGCCAAAAGTATCCCACTCGTAGGGACTTCCATGCCAACGATTTGCCACCAATGTGGTGACCACAGCTCCCTTCATGCACTTCAGTGAGAACGTACCATGTTTCGGATGGTCCAATGCATTTAAGCAAAGGAGTTGACAGCCCTCTTCTGAATAATTGTCCTTCTATCACGGAATACCGGGAGGTATTTTGCACCAGCCGCTTTGCTTTCCGGGCATCTGCCGGGATGGTGCCTTTAGTGATATACTCTATTATTGGAGTCCTCCAATCTTCACTTTCAACCTGCAAAATAGCACAAGGAGAAGGGAGAACTTCTTCTACCACTGACTTCAAAGTTGAGGATGACTTGGTGTTGGCCAATTTTGACCGTAAATCAGCGCGACTGTTCTCTTCTCTTGGAATATGCTTGATCTCGAATTTGGAAAGACCAAGTAAACTTTCTTTAACCTTTGCCAGGTATCTTTGCAACAATGGCTCTCTTGCCTGGTATTCTCCTTTTATCTGGGATACCACCAATTGGGAGTCTGAACATAAAGTAATCGCGGTAGCCCCTAGTTCTTTTGCCGCGCGTATCCCGGCTAAACAGGCTTCATATTCTGCTTGGTTATTGGAGGTTGGAAATTCAAATTTCAGAGAATATTCTCTAGTTACCCCCTCATCGTTTTCGATTAGAATGCCTGCGCCTGCTCCTTTGGTGTTTGAGGACCCATCAACGTAAATGGTCCAGGATCCTTTTGGCTCTTCTCCAGGATGTGTCATCTCGGCTACAAAATCAGCCAAAGCCTGTGCTTTGATTGCCTGACGTGGTTCATACGAAATATCGTACTGTGATAATTCTACTGCCCAGGTCATCATTCTTCCTGCCAAGTCAAGTTTATGCAAGATTTGTCTAATGGGTTGATTAGTTCTTACCGTGATGGGATGGCATTGGAAGTACGGCCTCAACCGTCGGGATGCAAATAGCAGGGTATAAGCGACTTTCTCTAGCCGCTGGTAGTTCAACTCTGATCCCTGTAGCGCCTTAGAGACAAAATATATCGGACTCTGGTTCCGGGATTCTTCCTTTACCAGAGCCGCACTAATTGCTTCATTGGTGACGGCTAAGTAGAGATATAGGACCTGCCCAGGATCTGGGCGAGATAGGACTGGCGGACTTGAGAGGATTTTCTTCAATTCCCAAAAAGCTTCTTCGCAATCTACATTCCATTGGAAGTCTTCCTTACGCCGTAAGGTCATGAAAAAGGTAACCATTTTCTGGCTGAATCTGGAAGGAATCTCGTCAATGCAACGATCCTTCTAGTTAGCTGTTGGACCTCTTTAATAGTTCTGGGACTCTGCATATTCAACACGGCACTACACTTGTCGGGGTTGACTTCGATCCCCCGACTGGTTAGCATGAAACCCAAGAATTTCCCAACTTCGACCCGAAAAGTACATTTGTTAGGATTTAACCTTAAATCATACCTGCGCAGCTGTTGGAAAGTCTCACGCAAGTCAGCCACCAGATCTTTGTCTTCTGGGGATTTTACTATCATGTCGTCAATATAGACTTCAAGGATTCTGCCAATCTGTTCTTTGAAGACTTGACTCATCATCCGCTGGTAAGTTGCTCCGGCATTCTTCAAACCAAACGGCATCATGGTGTAGCAATAAACACCCATGTCGGTGATAAAAGCCGTTTTCTCTTGATCTTCAGGGTACATTGGGATCTGGTTATAGCCGGAGTAAGCATCCATGAAAGATAGATATTTATAACATGCAGAGTTATCCACAAGTTTATCGATACAAGGCAAGGGGAATGGATCTTTGGGGCATGCTTTATTCAGATTTGTGTAATCTGTGTACATTCTCCACTTCCCGTTAGCCTTTTTTACCATCACCACATTTGAGAGCCAATCTGCATATCGTATTTCTCAGATGAACCCTGCATCTAGCAACTCCTTCACTTGTTTTTCTATAGCTGCTTGTCTTTCTGGTCCCATTTTTCTTTTCTTCTGAGCCACCGGGATAGATCCCGGTTTCAAAGATAGGCGATGGCACACGAATTCCGGGTCAACTCCAGGCATGTCGGAAGCAACCCAAGCGAACAGGTCTTTATTCGTCTTTAACAACTCGATGAGTCGCCCTTTGATCACGGGGGGTAAGTTTGCCCCTATCTTGACAATCTGATCTTCTTTAAGTCCTATCTGGACTAAGATCTGGTCCCCTTCTGGTTGAGGTCGTTGATATTCAAAGTCTGCTCTGGGATCTAGGTTGGTCATCATGACCCCTGCATCCCGCATGAGATCACGTCTCTCCATCTTTTGCTTCCCTTTCTCTTATGCCGTTACTGACAAGATGGATGGTGATTTCGTGATTTTAAGGCTTTCTTGATAACATTTTCGCACATCACTGCTCTTTCCACGGATAGTTACTACTGAGCCATCTTCTCCTGGAAACTTCATGGCTAAATGGATGGTAGAGACTATGGCGCCAAGGCTGTTCAGGGTTGGTCGCCCAATGATTGCATTGTAAGCTGAGGGGCAATCCACCACTATGAACCTAGCGGGAATTGTTTTGGTATTTGGCTTTTTGCCAAAATTCACCTTAAGGTCAACATATCCTTTGGGAATGATTGTATCTCCAGTGAAGCCAATTAAGCTACCTTTATGGGGGATTAAATCCTTGGATCATAATCCCATTTTATCAAACAGGCTCCAGAACATAATGTCAGCTGAACTTCCTTGATCGATGAAGATTCGATGGACTTCGAAGCCGTTCAGATTAGCTGCTATGACCAATGGCTCATTATCCTGGATCCGTTCTTCCGGGAAATCTGCATCTAAGAAAGATAGCACTGCGTTAGCTACAGCAGTTACCTGGGAACAAAAATCCCTGACATCTCGGGTCCTTTTCTTGTCTTCGAGACCCTTTAAGCTGGCTCCTCCAGCTATGACTTGAATTATTCCCCTAGGAGGGGATTCCTGTGCTCGTCTCGGGCTCCGGGATCTCTGACGGATTTCAGCTCGTTGATTTCAGTTCCTAGGAGGGTATTTGGGTGTCTGTGTCCGAGGAGATGGACTTCGGCGACGATCCCGCCTTTCTGGGGATGCCTGAGCATAATTTCTCAACCTCCCTTGTCGGATCAACTTTTCAATTGCATCCCGGAGTTGGATGCATTCATTGGAAGAATGTCCACGATCCCGATGGTATTCACAGTACTTATTTTTGTGCTTTCCAACTGTTTTCAAAGGTGGTGGCCGCTTTCTTAGTTCAGAATGCATCACTTCTTTCAACACTGAAGTTGGCGGGACTATTAGCGGAGTGTAATTGTTGAAAAGACCCTTGCGCTTCTTGGGAGACCTATCTCGGGATTTGTCGTCTTTACTCCGGGATTGGTTTGGAGGGACAATTTTTGCTTTGTCATCCTTCTTAGCGGCTTGGACCTTCCCCCATTCTTCTATTCTGATCCACTTTTCGGCCCTGACCTTCAAGTCATCCATGGAGGTGGGCTTATCTCCAGCCAGTTGCTTGGCAAAGGCTCCAGGCTTCAATCCTCTTACAAAGAAATATAACACCAAGTTAGGTTCAACATTCCTAACTTCTAATACTTCGTTGTTAAAACGTGTTATATAGTCTCGTAAAGATTCATCTTTTCCCTGTTTAACAGTTTCTAAGTGGAATTCGGATTTGAACTGTCTTTTACTGAAATGAAGAATAAACTTATCTTTAAGAGTTTTCCAGTTGCTGATGGATTGTGGTGGAAGATCTGAGAACCAACGACTTGCAGCCTCTGACAATGTGAGGGGAAAGGCACGACATACGATGGCCTCATTCACCCCTTGAAAGTACATGGCCCTTTCAGAAGTGCTGACATGTAGAGTGGGATCCTTGGTTCCATCGTATTCCTTCAGCTTCTTTGCAAACTGGAATCCATGAGGAAGGGCATGGGACATTATCCAAGGCGTAAAGGGATTGTCAATGTACCCAAAATCCGGGGCATTTTCGGCCATGTGCTCCTGGTTACCGACAGGTTGTCCGACTTGCTGGCCCCCAGGGGGGACAGGTGGCGGGTATGCCCCCTCAACCCAAGATTCATGCGGGGCCCCTTCATGTTGGCGACTTAGCCGTCCTTTCTGTTGCCTTTCCTGAGTTTTCAGGTTTCCTTCTTTATCTCCTTCAACTACGGATTTCCGTTGCTGCTTTTCCGCGTTGTCATTATCTTTTTCTAGATTTTTAGGGTGTAGCTGGGTACGCCTCTCAGCTCTTTCCTCTTCTGAATCATCTTCGATAACAACATGCTTACCCTTCCGTTGTTGCTCTTTGAGATCTGCGATCTCTTTGGCTTGGGATTGCACCAACTGCTGCAGTTTGCGGAATTCTGCTTCAATATCAAAATGCTGGGATGCCCTTGCTTGATTCGACGCACCAGCCTGCTGTCAAGCTCCTTGGTTTTGCACGCTGGGATCGTTGTAATCCCTATTTCTGGTTAAGCCAACCATTGTTGATGATGGATGGAAGCGAAACTTTTTGTTGCGCTCCCCACAGACGGCGCCAATGTTGTGATCTAACTTGACAGAGATGTTGGACGAGCAAGATGGTCTTCTTGATCAGCAAAAGGCAGTAAGATCACTTCAGGGTCCTGAGGTCCGGCGGCGGTGGTGTGCACCTGCAAGCACTCCGACGCCCAAGTCAGTGAGTGAATTAGGGTTTGTATATGTGGTAATATTTTGTACATACCTTGCATGGTGCTTTATGATAGTATTTATAGAGTGAGGTAAATGACCTAAATGTGGTGCGTATTGGGCCAGGATCTATGTCTGGGCCCAATCCTCATCAGCTGGGCCTTGGTAATAGGCCGCGCGCGACTTACCAGGATGCTAGCGGTAATTGATGGCTACTTGACCCGGCATGTAAGCGTCTATCTGGGATGCCATTATTTTGGTCCACAACATATATATATATAGGGGTTTGCTAATGTACACTCACCTCTTTTCTACAAGGAGTGCGTTAGTAAGCTACACTTTTTGGGTGTATTTTAAAAAAACTAGTTATATCTTGCTAATGCACTCCTTCTATAAAACAAGTGGGTGTACGTTAGCAAACCCCTGTAGGGCTTGCTAACGTACACCCACTTGTTTTATAGAAGGAGTGCGTTAGCAAGCTACACCTTGTAGGTGTATTTTAAAATTTCAAGTTATAACTTGCTAACGCACTCCTTCTAAAAAGCAAGTGGGTGTACGTTAGCAAACCCCGTATATATATATATATATATATATATATATATATATATATATCTAAAGGTTCAAATAATACCATGTGTCAAACTTAGTAAAATGACACCTCGCATAACTTTTTGTAGATATTGAATTTTATCAATCTGACCGTTAAATCATGTTATATCATCCTAAAGATCATATATACCCAAATTTAGACAATTTGATATACGTAGCTATGTGATCTGAAAGTGAAAATTTACTTATATTTCAAATAACGTGTATTATGTCAAAATGTATTATTTGAATGAAGTATTTATAAGTTTTCAAATTGTATGAAATTTTGCTAAGTTAATCTACTTCAGATATACTTTCAATTCAACGGTCGGATTGGTAAATTTCAATATCTATATAAAGTTATGTGAGGTGTCATTTAATCCTGACCCATATATATATATTAGAATTCATTTACACCACTAATTCTTACACTTCTTAATTTGATAAAGTTGTTTTTTCTTGTTAGATTGAAACAATTTATCATATAGTTAATGTTTATAAAATTTCACATTAATTATTTAGTACTCCATCAACACACTTGTTATTTTCAAATATTTGAAAACTATATTTTACGCTAATTTTTTAGTACGTTGATGAAATACTAAAAGATTTCGGATTAATGTAAAATTTTGTAGACATGACCTATAACATGAGTAGTTTCAATCCAATGTTGGATTTCGTGAAAAACAACTTGGACGAAAAGTTTTTATGAGGTGTAAGAAATTGTGTAAGTAAAAGTGGTGTCAATGAATCCTATCCCTATATATATATATATATGGGTAGGAATCATCTCACATCGGTGTAAGTTACACTAACTTTTACATCGCTTGTAACTTTTTATCAAATAATTTGTTTGCAAAACTCACTGTTAGATAAGAAATTCCCATCCTATAAATCTTATGTACAAAATTTCATGTCCATTTAAAATCATTTAATACTCTATCAAACGATTTTTTATTTCTATACTATTTATGAAATTATATATTACGTTAATCTTCTAGTACATTAATAGAATGCTAAATGATTTTGGATTTACGTTAAGTTTTGTATATATGATTTATAAGATGAGAACTTCTTATCTAATAGTGAGTTTTGAAAATAAAAATTATTCGATAAAAAATTTTGAGCAGTGTAAGAGTTAGTGTTATTTTATTCGATTCGACTCCACTCATTTCTAGTTCTACCTACTGTGACTAGAAAAAAAAATGCCAAAATGATGAAGGGAAAATTTGTAACTTAAAGCAGCTGAGACATACCGTTAACAACTAAACATTGAAAAGCTATGGAAGTCTCTTTCAAGAGTGCAATGTCCCACCAAATAATCTCATGTCTAAATTTTTCTTTTGTCTTTAAAGTTCTTATCTGATAATCGACTTGGCTGATGACACATGTTGGGTTGGCAAAAGGGCAAGTGTATCTTGCCGTGCAAGAAGTAAAGTGAAAGAAAGGTTGTCGAACCCACAGGTAGCAATGATGAATATCGAATTCTTTAGAAAACTTGTGTAATTTATATGGTCGATTTAGTGACAAGAATTAATAAGGAAGAAATAAGAAAAGAGAAAATCTAAGATAAGAGTTATAATGATTGTTTTGTGGAAGGCCTAGAATATTTGGGTTCACTTATTCTAGTTAATTCTCTAGATGGTCACTAAAAAAATTAAAACTAAAAAAAACATAATGATCCTAGGGGTTTGTTAATTGAATAACTAATTAGAAGAGAGAATCATAAATTGTTCCTTTATGATTCTTGGCTCTCCTACTTTCTAATTCCATTAATTAGGTGGGAATGATTATCTACACAACTAATCAACAATGACGCGCCTAAGAGTGGTCAATTCCTTATCGCGAAATTAAATCAACAATATAAAACTAATTAAAACAAAAAAGAATGTTAATTGATTAAATCAACAATGTAAAACCAATTAAACCAATGTAAATAAATTTTTCCATAGCACTAGATTGAGTTTGGATACTGATCATAGTCAAATAGAAACTTGCAAACTCTAATAAATAATCCATAGAAAACAATGAGAAAGTTAAAGGGACAAATCTTCTTGCGAAAATGTCCAATTGTTAATCCTCTTGATCCCCTTTGAGAAGTTGATCTTCAACTTCCTTCGAAAGAGAAGTCTAGATGGCTGGCACGATGTTCCAAAGGTTTAGCATCATAAAAATGTAGGTTTAATTTAGTCCATGGCGTTTAAATATGTGTTTTGCAACTTTAGACCATGACATGGTGATGCTAACAGGTCACACGACTGTTCTAGGATTCTGACGTGGTTAAACTACATTTTAAACGCGACATCCATGCCAGACACCCACATGGCGTGCAAGAGTAGACATATGGCTATGACAAAATTTAGCACGGTCGTGCCAGCTCTCTTATGTAATTTCAGCGAGGCCATGTCTAGGAAGGGCGTGGTTGTGTCTACTTGAAGTGTGGCTATGCCAGCTACATCTATGCTCGAAAACCACTCTGAAACTTTCCGCAATCCACCTAAATCATCACACTTCGTTAATTTCTCTTGCTAGTGCAGCCCTATGATAAAATAGGAGAAAAGTGAGCTGAAACCCATCAAATAAGAACAATACACAGGCAAAACAACAATGCAAACCATGTATAAAGTATGTAAAATATGGATTTATTGATAAGTGTCAAACTTAAGATAAACTGAAGATGTTTTAGGCGCTTTTTACTTATGATTGTGTGAATGTTTAATCTAAATTCTCCTAAATTTAGAATCATTGCAAGTTCTCAACTAGTTGAGAGTTGAATGATTTATTTGTTCATAATTGATCTCTAGTTTTGTGTTTTGAAGGTGGAATTTTGAGAAAGGGATTAGAAAAGCTTGAAGAGAGGTGAAGAAAAAGGAGAGAAACTCAAAGGGCTGGTTCTGTCATGTTGTAGCTCAAGCTAGGGTTGTAGCTTGAATTTGAGAAACCCATAAGGAGATAAAGCCTATACCATTTTGTTGCTAGAAGTGAAAACAGGCAAGGCCAGACTTTGGCTAAATAGGCAAGGCCTATTTCATAGTTATTAGAGCTAAGTCTGACCTATTGGTCTATCATAGGCTCATTTTTCAAGTTAAGCCTAGCCTATTTAAAAGCCTAGAAAGCCTAAAAGCTTATTTATGAATCTACTTTATCCTAAAGTCTCCAAAAAGGCTAATAACTTTTTCTTAAATAGGCCAATGTACAAACCAATAAATAGATATTTTTTAACAAGCCTCTAAATAGGTCTAGTTTAATTATTTCACATTCAACAAAAAAAAAAGTAACGCATTCACCCAATAATAATTTGTTAAATGCTATTCCAAATATATGTTATTGTTTTAATCTGCCAAACAATCTTAGATCAGATACTATCCCTTAAACAACATATAATCTTTAATGTGATATGTTCAAGTGACTTATCAACCTTCAAAACAACGAAAAAGTTATTATTAAAATAGAACATTGATTAAAAAATTAAAAGCCTTGAATGGAATGCCATATTTCTCCTTTTTTGCACTAAGTTTAACCCTTATTTGTAAGCATATTTATTTACTTTGTATATCTGATTAATATCAATATAAATAATCTTAAATTTATTTTCTTAAAAAATATTTAAATACACAAATTGATTTTTTTTTCTTTATCAGATTAGATATATTATCTACCAAATGATTATCATGAAATTTATTGTATTTATATATTTATATATATATATATATATATATATATATATATATATTAAAATTAATCAACAAACCTATTAGGTTTAATAAGCTTTTTTAAAGGTCTATACTTAGTCTTTTTACTTAAATAGAATTCTTAAAAAGCCTAAAGTTGGTCTTTTTATTAAACAGGTCAGACCAGCCTAGGCTTTAAATAGGCCAGGCCATAGGCCCCTGTCAGCCAGTTGGCCTTTTTCTACCCGTATCTGTCTGTCATTTTTTCGCTTAAGCGAGAGCTGTAACTTGAGCAACAGTTTGTGATCTTTGTTGTGTATTTAATCGCCTCTGCACCTAATTAGGGTTAATATTAAGTTTTGTTAAGCGTTTTAGAGAGAGAAATTAATTAGAAAAGGTTTGGAGAATGCAAAGAACAAGTGGTAACGTAGAGATTCGGGTTTAATAGATCGTTTCTTTTATTCTTCATCTTGTTAATGGCTACCATACGTAGCTAAACCCTTTAATTGGAACTGAATGTAAATCATCAAACCCTTTAATTAGTAAAATGACATCTCGCATAACTTTATGTAGACATTGAGTTTAATCAATTCGACTGTTAAATCATGTTATATCATCCTAAAGATCATATATACCAAATTTTAGACGATTTGAATATCCGTAGCTATGTGATCTGAAAGTAAAAATTTAGTTATATTTCAAATAACATGTATTACGTCAAAATATATTATTCAAATAAAGTATCTATAAGTATCTATAAGTATCTACTTCATATATACTTTCAATTCAACAGTCGGATTGATAAAATTCAATGTCTACATAAAGTTATGCGAGGTGTCATTTTGCTAAATTTGACAACTGGTGTCATTTGATCTTGACCCATATATATATGTAAGTTGACGCCAACTCTTACACCGTGAGTAACTCATTAATTAATAATTTTTTTACAAAACCGACTGATAGATTAAAAGTTCTTAGTATATAGATCATATCAACAAAGTTTTACATCGATCCGAAATCGTTTAATACTCTATCAAGGTACTAAAAAATTAACGTAATATATAGTTTCATAAAACATAAGAAAATATCAATCATTTGATAAAGTACTAAACGATTTCGGTTTGACGTGAAACTTTGTAGATATGATCTATATATTAAGAACTTTTAGTCTATTGATCAGTTTTGTAAAAAAATTATTGAGTTATTCGCGGTATAAGAGATGGCGTCAACTTACACCCGTGTAAGTTGATCCCTCCCCTATATATATATATGATCCATTGACACCACTTTCACTTGCATCAATTCTTACACCTCATAAAAGCATTATGATTTACGTCCAAGTTATTTTTCACAAAATCCAATGTTGGATTGAAACTATTTATGTTATAAATCATGTTTATAAAATTTCACATTAATTCGAAATATTTTAGTACTATATCAACGTACTAAAAAGTTATTGTAAAATATAGTTTTCAAATATTTGAAAATAACAAGTGTGTTGATGGAGTACTAAATGATTGATGTGAAACTTTGTAAACATGATCTATATGATAAGTTGTTTCAATCTAACAAAAACACAACTTGAACAAAATGTTATTAAGAAGTGAAAGAATTGGTGGTGTAAGTGAAAATGGTGTCAATGAATTCTAATATATATATATAGAGAGAGAGAGTTAGGATCCGTTAACACCAATTAGTTTAACACCAATTAGTTTTACACCAATTAGAAACGATATGTCAAAGTTTTTTTTCACGAAACCCACCGTTGGATTGAAACTACTTATCATATAGATCATGTCTACAAAATTTCACATCGATCCGAGATCGTTTAGCACTCCATCAACGTACTAAAAAAATAACGTAAAATATAGTTTTAAAATAATGAAAATAACAAGTGTGTCGATAATTTGTTTGCAAAACTCACCTTTTGATAAGAGATTCTCATCATATAGATCATATGGACAAATTTTCACATTCATCTAAAATCATTTAATACTCTATCAAACGATGGTTATTTTCAAACTATTAATGAAATTATATATTACATTAATCTTTGAGTACATTAACAGAGTGCTAAATTATTTTGGATTTACGCTAAATTTTGTATATATGATCTATAGGATGGGAACTTCTTATCTAACAGTGGATTTTGAAAAAAAAAATTATTCGATAAAAAGTTTCGAGAGTGTAAAAGTTAGTGTTAATTTATTCGATTCGACTCTACTCATTTCTAGCTCTACCCACTGTGACTAGAAAAAATAAAAGTAATACCAAAATGATGAAGGAAAAATTTGTAACTTAAAACAGCTGATACATACCGTTAACAACTTAACATTGACAGGCTATGGAAGTCTCTTTCAAGAGTGCAATGTCCCACCAAATATTCTCATGTCTAAACTTTTCCTTTGTCTTTAAAGTTCTTAGCTGACCCCTATTTTGTTCCATACATGCATAAATCATCACTTTATGTTTTTGACTCTTGGACACTACAAACCATATATATAAATTAACCATTCCTATAGTTCTTATATTCTCTTATTAATTAACTTTAACGAAAACAAAATTAATTAGACGATGATTGGTATATGATATTGTTAGACAACAAAACCTATAGTACTATTAATTAGTGGCCTTATTTATTTGAAGCATATATATATACCTAACCCAAGACTATAGAAGCATTATTTCTTATACTCGAATTTATTTTTTCTGTGTTTAATTAACAGAAACTGTATTTTAAACTGTTCTTAGGGAAATAAAACAATTAAGTATATATGTAGAATTATTAAATAATTTTTTTAAAAAAATTGCATTAAAAAAAGAAGAAAAGCAAGTAATGTCTATGTAATGCTAGCTAGGTAAACAATGCTTAAACTTTCATTCATAAATTTTTATATGCATGATAACAATAATGCTTGTAAAAATATTAAACATAGTTGTATTTTAATTTGTTTCCTTTAATCTATATAAAATCATAAGTTTAATTTTTAAAAGTTATAATTAGGTCTGTTATTTTTCTTTAGCTAAAATATAATTTTAGTGCTTTATCTTTTAGCGAATTCTTATATGGATTGTTTATCTTTTATTTTTTTCAATTTAGTCCCTTATCCCTTATCTATTTTTCATATCATATTAGTTCTTTTGCACTAATATCATCGAGTGTTTTACTAGAAATGTCACAATGACGTTGAGAAAAATGTAGATGAAAGTACTCAATGGTCTTAACGCAAAAGAATCAAACTGATGTGAAAAAAAAGATAAAGGATCAAACTAATAAAAACTAATAGGCAAAATATCAAAGTAAAAATTTGCTAAATAATAAAGCACCAAAGTTTTGTATATTATGGATTATGGCACTTTCTTTGACAGCATGACTTTTATAGTTGTGTGTAATTGTGAACTCACCTATTGTGTGGGTAGTTATGCAAAAATTTATTTGTTATGGATCAGATTTGTGATAATCCGGCCCACAATCACATATTGTCGTAAACCGGACAAGGTTCAACCCGTCTACTATCCCGACTAGTAGACAAGACTTAAGATAACCTATGGGATACAATACAAACTAAGGGCTGGGCCAAGATCACACCACTCAGGCCCATTATGGCCCGCAGTCAACCCTAATGCACCTGCTATAAATATGCACCAAACACACCATGCAAGGTACATAATATTCAGATATACCATATTAACCTAATCCTCATACTTAATTGAGTGTCAGAGTCTTTGCACGTGTCACACCGCCGCATTGGAGCTTTGACGCCGTACTTTCTATCCATTGTTGGTCCAGGACTATTCCACTTCTGTCAGCCCCATAACTACTCCCTCAGGTACGATCTCAACATTATGTGAATTAAAACAATTTATTTTAATAGAAAAAAAAACAATTTATTTTAATTCCATTTTGTATTGCATTGATAATAATTAATGCACTATCAGTGTTTTATTATTAATGTGATTTGTGTTTGATATAATGTATTTGTGTTTTGGTTATGTCAATTATGTTCGAGTACCCTATCAGTAACATATACATAAGTTTTATGCAAAACAAAAAAAAAAAAGATTGATCTTGTACAAAGAAAACTAAGCAAAAAAGATAGATGTCTATTTTTTGGGGTTCATGACTAGCTGAGAAATAATGTCTTGCTTCTGTAAGTGCCTCCACATCTATATAACCTTAAATCAAATTACAAAATAAATTCAATGATAATTTCTTGTTCTCTTAAGCTAAAAACAACCAAGTAACACCAAATTAATTTATCAAAACATAAAAAATCTCTAAACATGTGTCCTAACATTAATAACTTTTTTTAGGGGGATTAATAAGTCATTTTTAAGAAACAGATTACAGTCTAAGCACCCTAATAGAGAATAAGAGTTCAATAATGACACACTTCATAAACGTTTTGTACGAAAATTGCAAGCCAGACATAGTGCAAATTTTTCTTATCAATGTCGAGATGATAAATTAAACTAGTGATTGAAGAAATGCTCACCATTTTGGGTTGTAGAGGGATATGAGCTTATATGGGTTTCACCGGTGGAAATGTGGGGAGTGGTCTGGTAACTCCATAACACCTAGTAAAGTTGCTCGACCCAAAATCCCTTGGTGTCTTCCAAAGTTTTTTAACTATGTTTAGGATGACTTTGTTAGTAGCTTCAACTTGACCATTCGTTTAGGGATGCTCCATACTGGTGAAGTGATGGGTAATGCACAACCTTCTAAGAGCTCTGTAAATTGTTTGTCCATGAATTGGGTAACACCCGAACTTTTAGAAATTAATCCATATTAGAAATTTTATAATTTTAGCTACAAGATTTGCAAAATTTTACTTATTGTAATTGAATTCCACATGACAATATCTATGTAATAGATATTTTTATTTATTTTTTAAAGTAAATAGTTGTAAAATGACCAAAATACCCCTATATTAGTCTAAATAAAAGATATTTTTTAGTAAATAGCTAAAGAATATAGAAAATGGTAGATAATTATAGAAAAAAGATTTTTATGCTTAGAATAATATTTTAATATTTTTAGATTTTTTTCTGAAAATTTTTCAAGAAAATCAGTTTTGTAAAAAGACCAAAATGCCCCTACGATTCCTAAAACAATTAAAATATTTATTTTATTGAATTTAAATTTTAAAAAAATTATATTGAGTCTATATATGTGTAATATATGTGGATATAAAATTTTATAAAATTTTATAAAATTTTTAATAATATTTTACAAATTATAATTTTATTTATAAATTAGCCCTTGTTATACTAAATATTTTATTATAAATAGTAAATAAATTCCGAAAATTTTAAGAAAATTATTATAGCCTTTATATTATATTTCAAAGGTTTATAAATACATAAATTTATATTTTTATATGAATTGGTAATTTTCTCAAATTTTGGACAAAAATATTCTAAAATATGTTATAATTATCAAAATACCTTCAATAATTATTCCAACATCAATTTTTAACATTATGTGACCACTTGATACCTAAAAAGTCATTAATTTCATCAGATTCCATCTTTTACCTAATCTTGTTGAATTTTGGAGATTTTGTCTCACAAAATGATTGCAAAATGACAAATAATTTTTTAAAAGGTTAAAAAAATATTTTTTTATGAAAAAGTAATATTTGAGGACAAAATATAGTGAAGAACTCGTGATCTTGGTGATAGGTCCACATAGTGAATTTTTATTAATTTGTATTCTTTTAAAATCAATTAAATAAATTATTTACCATTCAATTTCCCCCCTATAAATAGCAAGCTCTCTTTGAGAAAAATTCACACCATTTTCTACTCTTCTTGAAGCTTTACTTCTGCCATAATCTCTCTCAAATTCTCCTTCCCAAAATATTTTACAAAAATTCTACTTATATTTAGCAAAATTCAAAAACAAATCACTTATTTTAGTGATTTCTTTTGAAATTGTTAATACTTCAAGTTTGAGGATATTTTCATCTTCTTCAAGTTCTACTCATATACAAGGTAAGGGGGGAGGGAGAATCATTGGGTTTTAATGGGTAGTAATGAATTAAGAATTATGGGTTTGACCCGTAAGATTTATTATATTTACTTTTAAATATTATATAAATTTCATGTTATACTTTGATTATGTTATTATTATCTTACTTGAATTAATTGTTACTATGGGTTCTTTAAATATGATTATTTTATTTTTTTTAGTTTTATTATTAATTTAAATTATATTGTAATATAGACAAAAATTTCACAGCGTACTTGTAAAAGTTATAAGTTAAGCTGTGGATATTGAAATATTATGAAATATAATTGTGGCTAAGGTTAAGATATAATATTATTAACTTAAAAGGTTATAAGTTTATGACTTATATTAAATATTTGCTAAAATTTGGAATATTGGACTATTAACGTTGTGGACTATACATATATATATACCTTTGCAGCATGAGGACAATGAATTATGACCGGAGAACTAAGAACCTAATTTCTATGAGACTGGATTCATTTGGACCTTGAGACCCAGGACCATCTTGGATAATTTTCCAAGCATTATTGAACAATAGACTATATTATTTATTATATAAAGAAAAGACCTTTAGTAATAATAATAATAATTTATAATTTGTGAGAAATTTATATTATAATTAATATTTCTTTATTGGTATGTATTATTCTATTAAGTTATAATTTTATTTGTTATGATTGTATGTAGAATTATTATGTATTTCTGTGATATTTTGGATGATTATAGTGCTACATCATTTCATTTGCATATAATCATGAGAAAGATATGAAAAAAAAATGGTTTCAGTTAAGTGAAATGATATATGAGAATGAAGGATAGATAGTTGAACGGTTAAAAAAAAATACATATGTTGGAGAATTTAACCGTTTATTCTATAGTCCCTGTGAGTTTTGAAAATATATATCATTAGCTGAAACTATGGTTTTCGAAAACGGAAACAAGCAGAAATATCTGGGGGGCCAATAGTAGGAATCTTGTTTGTGACAAGACTTGGGAGAGACGCGGTTAGGTTGGAGATCCCCAATGGAGTGGGAGCGCCCAGGTAACCGGGGTATCTCCGTGCGGACTTAACCAACTTCGACAACCACTTAAGGCATCCATATCGGTTGAGAGTGTGCTCTTAATATTATGAGATCCGGATATTGTTACGAGAATTGTAAAAAGAGCACATGTACTCCCAATGTTTCCAAAGTTATTTTTTTTGGAAAAGTTCGGTGGTGCACCAGCCAGTTAAAATATTAAAAGATAACGAGAGTCAGTATGCATACATTCCATTATCATAAGCATTCATTAATGTGAATATTGTGATGTGATTGGTTGATAATTTCTTTTAAAGTTTATATTATTATTATACTATATTTAATTTATTTTTTTAGATGTTCTTAATTTCATTATTATCTCTTATTATTACTCAATGAATATCTACTTACCCCTCTTTTATATTTCTTTTGTTTATAAAAATCATAATGGGGATATAGATGATGATGGTGAGCAGGCTCATTTAGTCAGGGATGATGATGTCAACTTCAGTGGCATAAATCACTGAAATTTCAAGATTTTCTATAAGTGTTTTGTGATGTGTTTTCCAATAAACTCTGATAAGGATCTTTACTCTTATTGTAACATATTTGTGGGTAGATCCAAGAGTTTAACTTATGTTTACGAAAAACAGTTTGGATTTGATTGAGTTATGTATTTGTAATGTATTTCATAATATTTTTTTAAAAAAAAAATTCTCTAAAAATTTGGTCATTTAGTTAAAGTTTACTCAAATGTAATAAGAGTGTTACAAATTGGGTCCTATTATCAGTGATAATCTCCACAGGGATCCCAAAACAACATGTAACATTTCTTTGTACTCGAGACGTCGTTACGGTGGATTGGGGTTGTGCCTCAATCCATTTGGTTAAATAGTCTACTACCACCACTAGAAATCTTAATTGTCTTGGGGCTATAATGAATGGTCCAAGGATATCCATCCCCATGTACGAAAGGGTCATGGGGTGGATAAAGAGTGGAACGTTTAGGCGACATATGATTGATGGGGGCATGTTCTTGACATTTCTTACACTTCTTGACATGGCTAGCTACATCATTTTGCATATTTGGCCAAAAGTATCCCACTCATGGTGCCTTCCAGGCTAGGGATTCCCCCCTCCCCCCCCCCCCCCCATATGGTGACCGCAACTTCCCTCGTGTATTTTAGCCAAAACATACTATGTTTCAGAGGGGCCTATACATTTTAGTAAGGGGGTAGACATACCTTTTTACTGAAAAGTATTCTTTCGATTATGCAAAGATGGGCTGACTTCTAAACTATTCTTTTAGCCTCTTCTTGGTTTCCTTGGCAGCATTCCCTTGGTTATGTAGTCAATTAGGGGGGTTTCGCCAGTCATTCTCTTTGACCTGAACAACTGCGATCAAAGCTAGGATGGCTTCCTTAATAATGGAAATGATAGTTAAAAGCCTTCTTGGTGCTTTCCAATTTTAACGGAAAATCCACCCTACTATTTTCCTTGTGAAGGATGTGTTTTATCTAAAAACGGGATAATCCACTCAACCCCTTTTTTATGTTGGCTAGGTATTTTTGAAAGATAATCTCCTTTGCTTATTAATCTCCTTTTATCTAGGATACCATCAATTGAGAATTAGAACAATTGGTAATTGCTTTTACTCTGAGTTCCTTAGTCATCCTTGTCCTAGCTAAACATGCCTCATATTTGGCTTGATTGTTAGAAGTCTAAAAATTTAACCTTAGGGAATACTTGATAGCAAGTCCCTCTGTATTTTCAAAGATCATGCCTGCATCACTGTCTTTGGTATGTGATGACCCATCGACATAGATTGTCCAATGACAACGTTTGGTGATCTCAAGATGGGTCATTTCTGTCACGAATTATGCTAGCACCTTAGCCTTAATAGCCTATCATGGCTCGTAGGATATGTCAAACTGTGATAATTGTAGAGGATTCTCCTAGTCGGTTGATTCGTTCTAACCGTGATGGGATGGCATTGAAAGTAGGGCCGCAATCTTCTTGTATCTATTACTAAAGGAAAAACTATTTCTCTAACTTCTGATAATTTTTTTCCACTCCTTGTAGGGTCCGAGATACAAAATATATGGGCCTTTGAACCTTTTCAGATTCATCTTTTATAAGCATCGTAGTGATAGCTTCATCTGCAACAGCTAGATATAAAATTAATTGCTAATTGGGATCAGAGCGGGAAACCACTACTGGGATAGCTAATAGCTACTTCAAGCTTTGGAAAGCCTGTTCGCTCTACAGGCTACCACATAAATCCTCTTTTTTCTTCAGAGCTTAAAACAAAAGGAGACTTTTTGGCTGACATTGGGAGGAAACGTGTTAAAGCTGCTATCATTCTTGTTAGTTGTTGCATCTACTTAACAGAACTTGGGCCTCTCATTTCAAGAACCGCTCTGCACTTATCCAAGTTTTCTTCAATCCCTCGGTTTGTAAAGCATGAAACCGAGGAATTTTTCGACTTCTACCCCAAATATACATTTGTTAGGGTTAAGTCTCAAGTTAAACTTTCTTAATTGCTGGAAAATTTATTCTAAGTTATTGAAATATATTTCAACATTCTTGCTTATTTGTGCTTCAAAAAAAATTTTCATGAGTCTTTGATATGTTTCCCCTGCGTTCTTTAACCCAAAAGGCATCACTTTATAACAAAAAACTCCCCCCGTCAGTGATGAACATCGTTTTCTTATCTTCTGTATATATGGGGATCTAGTTGTATCCCGAATAAGCATCCATGAAGGAAAAGTACATATATCCTTCTAAGTTATCAATGAGTTTACCAATATTTGGCCGTGGGAATGAGTCTTTGGGGCACACCTTGTTCAAGTCAATGTAATCAGTACTCATCCTCCTTTTGGCACTAGCTTTCTTTACCAAGACAACATTTTCTAGCCAAGTTGTGTATTTAATTTCCTTGATGAATCGCGCCTGAAGTAAGTCTCGAGTTTGTTCTTCAATTGCCATATATTAGCTCCAATGTGCCTATTTTTTTTGGGCAGCCAGATTACAACCGAGTAGCAAAGATATTTTATGACAACATATATTGGAATCGACAAACGGCATGTCAACCGGGACCCATGACAATAAATTAATATTTTTCCTCAACATTTTAATCGGCCTATCTCTTAGTAAATTTGGGAGGTTTGGGCCTACCTTATCCATGTGAAATTCCCCACTTCCAATCTGAACCGTCATCTTATCACCTTGTGGTTGTGCTCTTTGATGTTCGAAGTCTGTCTTGGGATCTAGGTTCATCAACAGGACATCTCCTGACTTGTTTTTAGAGATCTTCAAGTTTTTCAGCATAATAAGCTCTTGCTTCACTTCCATTGCCCCTTACCATCATTATCCTTACATCCTCACTGGGAAACTTCATGACCATGTGGAGCATTGACACGACAGCCCCTAGCGTATTTAGTATTTGTCTCCCGATAATAACGTTATAAGCTGATGGGCAATCCACAACTAAGAACATTACAGTGAGAGTTCTACTGAGAGGTTTCTTTCGAAGGTCATTTTTACATCAACATATCCCCTTAGGATTATGGTATCCATCGTAAAACCAAACTTTTAGGGGAGTTATGGGGAGTTAAATCTCTTTTTTCGAAACCAAACTTTTGGAACAAAATGCAAAACATAATATCCGTGAGATTCATTGATTGACGAATATCTTGTGAACTTCATATCCTTCCATATTAGCTAGAACAATTAGGGGATCGTTACCGCAAGTGCTTTTTGTAAGTCCTCATCGATGAACTTCATGCCCCCCTGTACTTCACGCTTTACTGACCTAAGCACAAGTATCAATAGTATCTCTGCTTCTTTTCTTCGTAGCTTCCTTCTCCAAGATCTAACCCCTGATAATTACTTGGATAACGCCCTTAGGGGATATCCTCCCAGCATCACACCCCTTTCTGGGGTTCTTAGACCTTCTGCGCTTAGGCGAGCGATTCCTTTGTTTGTTTAAAGGTGATTGGTTCCTCTGTTAAGGTCCCGGGTTAGTGAAACAAAATCCTTGAACATATTGTTGGACATATTCTCCTAATGTGGATTAACTTCTCGATGGCATCCCATAGGTGAATGCACTCATTCGTGTTGTGCCCATGATCCTGATGGTATGTGCAAACCTTCTCCTTGTTTCTTGATTAGGTTCTCATAAGGGGTCTCTACTTGAGTTTGTTGTGCATGACATCCTGGTAAATCCTTGTCGGAGAAGTAATCAAAGGGGTGTAATTGGAAAACACCCCTCAAGGGATTTTCCCCAACTTATTAAGCTTCTTGTCATCCTTGGTATGAGATCCTACGTGGTAGAAACTTTTTGGCTTTTCTTTTTTATCCCGTCCTTCAGTCAATTCATTTGTCGTTTTGTTCATCTTCCATTCTTCGATATGAATCCATTTCTCAACCCGCGATTTAAGTTCTTCCATGGTGCATGACTTGTCTCCAGCAAGTTGTTTGACGAAACCTTCAAGATGGAAGCCCTTCACAAGAAAATATAATATCATGTTAGGTTCTACATTTTTTGCCTCGAATACCTTAATGTTGTATCAAGAGATATAATCCCTGAGAGGTTCATCTCTCCTTTGTTTTATCTATTCTAGGTGATACTTAATTTTAAATTATTTTTTACTACTAGTGATGTTAAGAAAAAACTTATCTCTTAGGGTGTGCCGACATTCGATGGAGTTACATGGCAAGGCAGAGAACCATCTTCTAGAAGAGACATCTAAGGTTAAAGGGAAGGCTTTGCATATCACCTCTTCAGAAAACTCCATGAAACGTTAAATCAGACTCAAAAAGCTCCTTGTGCTTGAGAGGATCTTTTGAACCATCACAAGACCTTATCTTTGTCACAAAAAGAGAATTTTTAGGGCATTGGAATGGCCATTATATCAGTTATGAAGGGGTGATTGCAGCCACGGGGATGCTGGATCCCTCCTAGTTGAGGCGCATTCTCTGCCCTGCATCCTCACGGGTTGAGGTGTGTTTTTTGCCTCTGCCTCCCTTTCAAATCCCATGTCCCCAGGTGGCAGCCTATTTCTTGCGTCCCCAACATGCGAGAAGTCTCTGTCAGGTTTTGCGCTACGATGCTCTACTTACAATTGTTCCTTCTCCCTTGTGATTTCTAGCTCTAAAGCTTGGTTAGCCACAATTTGTTGTAATCTATGTAGTTCATCTTCTAAGGCTGAAAATCTCTGCTCTAATTATGCATTGAGAGAGTATTCAATAGCTCTGGATTGTTTGCTGGAACAAAGAGTGGTGGCGAGGGGGGGGAGGAGGAGGTTATTGGCTTTTCTGTTGCAAGCTATTTTAGTTTTGGGTTTTTTCTTGTTACAACCATAGCAAAAATGGTGGTAGATGTGGCAAAAGTTTTATGGTTTCCCATAGATGGTGGAAATGAAGTGGAATAACCTTAAGATAGGTTCCCCTTCATGAATGAATGTCACAATTGAAGAAGATTCCTCGTATGAACAGTTTTTTTATAAGCTAAAGTGTGACCACAGGAGTTCGAAACAAGTCTCATCAACCATCCGACCAACATGTTGAATGCCCTCATAAAAATAGTGATGGTGGAATACCTACAAAGACTCCAAAACTTAGTTATTTTGGCTGCAGGAGTGCATAGATTTTTGGCTGTAGCTAAACAACATCCACTCTTTCATGAGAATTTTTACTAGTGCAATAAAATTCAAGTCCAAAAGCATTCAAACCTAAAAGTTATATTTAAAAATTCCTTAGTCATTGTACTATGCAAACAATTAATAAATTAACTCAAGAGAAAGAATATTATAAATCGCGATTAATGAATACAAGTTGATGCATTAGTGTGAATCTTAATTAACCATTTCTCTATCTGTACAGATTATGGTAATTAACAAACAAGAATTATGTCAATTTTCCTGTTTTTGTTTTTCTTAATCCCAACCTCTGATTGCGTTCCCAAGAATTTATGTACATCATATAATAACCTAATCCCATTTGGATTATTAAACAAGTTCAAAGAATCTCAATATTCTAATTTCTAAGTTAGTTCAAAGAAATTTTTGTCGGAGATTATTACGAGAAAAAAACAACCATACCATTATTCCCACAACTACGAACGACAAACTCTAAGCACAAGACCAACGTAGATGTTTGAACTTAAAACAATTTTTGGTATTATCACAATTTTAATTTTTATGTTTCTATTGGTACTCAATTTTGTTAGAGTTTGTGGTTTTTCGGGTATCTTTCTATCTTATTATCGGAGTAGAAGATTAAAGTACTAACACTTTTGTTGGCGTGAAATTTTTTTAGTTTATAGGAAAATGCATTAATCGAGGATTGAACCTGAATATTTACACACATATATCTTTATGTGCTCATCAACTAAGCTACATTACTATCATAGTGGCATGAAGTTTATTTTGGTATATTATTTTATTTTCTAAAGAACATTTAGCTGTAAAATTTTTCATTAAAAGTTTGTAATGAACAAATTCTAACATATTACTAAACTAGATAAATTTAAAAAAAAAAAAAACAGAGAGATAATAAAAATGAAAAAGATTAAAATATTGTAAAAATAAATAAAATATTTTCTATGTGATATTCCTTAAGCATAAAAATCATTTTACAATTCTTATAGGGTCAGCTCAAGGATAAGGCCGGTAAAACCCATAAAGTCTCTAAAAAAATTGTTTTTTAATATATTTAGGCCCTGCTTTTATATATTTTTATTTTAATAACATTAGAACATTTTAAAATATAAAAGATTATTTTTTTCTTCAAAAAAATATCTTTATCTCTTAAATAAAATGTATAGATTATAGGTGATTTTCATAATTTCAATATACTTTTATTCATCATTTTACGAAAATGTACTTCAGGCCTTAAAATTGGTTAAACCGACTCTATTCTCATAATTCATGTATATGCAATTTTACTCGCAAAATATTTGATAAATTAAACATTTTATAATTGCAAGTTCTTTTATATGTATGTTTAACTTACATTTTTACGTGAGATGTTTAAATATAATCGAGTTTACGATGATAAAGAATATACAATCTCCTGGTGGTAAGTAATACGATAGTTAAGAATCTCTTCAGATGGATTCAAATCATGTGTCCCTAAAATCATGTCTCTAATCATGTCCTATTAATAGAATATCGCCGCATCATTAAAAAAAATTATTAGAAAATTAAAGATTAAAATTAAAGAAAATATTTTAATGACATGACGATATTCTATTGGTGGGACATAATTTAGGGACACCTAATTTGAATCTAATACAGCCAAAAATAATATTTTGTTAAATTTAAACAAATTTTAGCTATTTATAGTGAAGTTCTAATATTTTAGGTGGTTTGTGTCATAATAAATTTAGACTTTAAGTTTAAATACTAAAAGGTCCTTTTCTCTAAATAGGTGGACTCACCCTAGTCAAATGTATGTTAAACTAGAATAATGTGTACCCTTTAAAATAATGGACAGGAATAACGATAATCCATATATAATCTATTTAATAATTAATTAATTATAATTAGTTTAGGTAGCTAGCTTGCTAGGTCAGTCCAAACTGCAATCCACATCACGGTAGTTACAAATCGGTATATTGAAATTAGAATTAAGTTATATAATTAATCAGATTCTATATCAATATATTTACATCAGAATATACTTTATTATTGAAATGCTATACAATCAAATAAGAAGTCTTAATATTTTAATAAGATAATATAGTAGTGGGGCCCTGGAAAGTGAAATTAATATGAATATACCTTCAAAATTCAAATCAAAGTTATTATATTAACTTACATTAGATGTTGATTAATTAGCTCAATGTTAGAATATGATTGATCAATATAGAAGTTTAATTTCAAATTAAACCTTTGTACCATGACAGAAATATAATCTCATTTTTCCTTTTTTTTTCCTTGAAAAATAAATATCTCAGTAATGGAAGTAATTACAAACTTTTTTGTTTATTCATAGTGTATCCACCGATGCTAACTGCTTGCTTAAGTGACACGATCTCGCTTAACTGTGCTAACCTCAATTGATGAAATAATTACAAACTAAATATTGTATATTTGTTTTGTCAATAATAAAAATAATTACACAATATTTATCTTTTTCAAAACTCTAGAACCGATTTTACAATGAACAACTCTGTAAAACCAAAATTTGTTAAAGAAAAAATGGAATGTATTTTCTAAGATGGCAATTATAGAGCTGTAAAATAAGCTATCACACTCTATACATGGCGGCCCGTTTGGGTAGCGGACTTTTTTTGTTTAGGTTAAAAAATTCATATCTATTCGAGCGTTCATATAAGATATTAAACCCAGTTTTATGTGGGTAGCGACTTTTTTAGGTAGTTTATTTTTAAAAAATTCAAATTTTTTTAACCTCCCATTAAAAAATTATTTTATAAATTTTTCCTTAAAAAAATGTTTTTGTTTAAGTAAAAAATAACATTATTTTTTTATTATTAGACATATTATTTTAATTTATCCCTATTATTTTTAACGACAAAATTTTTGAAAAATAGTTCAGAATTTGTCTATATTTAAATTTTTCTATTAACAAGGAGAAAAAAAAAACCTCCTATTTAATTTCTTCTGTTTGCAAATTTTCAATTTTTTTAACTTGTGATTATTGATTTTGTTTGGATTGTGAACTTATAAGTAATTTTTTTCAAGCTAATATACACTTATTAGTAGAACTTTTCTTTTAAAAGAAAGTTAATCAGGCCGATAGCCTGAATCCGTGGGCTTTTTGAGCCCCTGAGCCCCTTTTTCGGGTTATTGAAGGTCAAAATAAAAAAGTCTGGTTCTATTCAAACTTGAATTTTGAGTACTTAAATCTGCCCATTTCATCCCTATATTCGGGTTGTTCTTAACGGACTGGCCTATTGCCAATTCTAGACGATATAAAATGCATGTCTCATGTATCAAATAAAAACAATACATAGTGTCTTGTTTTGTTATGTTCAAACACATTTGTCAAATATTATCTAAGTGACACAATTTTATACCAACTATGCAACCTCAATTAGAAAAGTAATTACAAACTAAATATGATATATTTGCTTTGTTAATAACAAAAATAATTAAAAACTATTTATCCTTTTCAAAATTCTATAACCGAATTTTTAATTATAAACTCTCTAAAACCAAAATTGGTTAAAGAAAAAATCGAATGTATTTTTTAATAAGACAATTATAGAGATGTAAAAATGGGATATCACACCCTGTACTTGTCAACCCATTTGGGTAACGGACTTTTTGGTTTAGGTAAAAAAATTCATATTTATTTGGTATTCATATAAGATACCCAACCTATTTCTATGTGGGTAGCGGCCTTTTTAGGTAACTCAACTTTTAAAAATCTCCAAAATTTTTATAACATTCCATTAAAAAAATTATTTTATTATTATAACTTTTACCTTAAAATAGTTTCTGTTTAAGTAAAAAATAACATTATTTTTTTGTTAGTAGACATTATTTTAATTTATCCATATTATTTTTAACGGTAAATTTTTTGGAAAAATTGTTCTGAAGATGTCTATATTTTTTTTTGGATAAGCAAATTTATATTAAAAGAGCACTATGTAACATCCTCATTTTAAAAAACAAATAAAATAAAATAAAATAAAAAGAAGAAGAAGGAATTAGTGACTGCGCCACTATATGTACAAGCATATATTATATATATATATATATATATATATATATATATATGAAGCATACATATGCCATGATGTCATCCCTCATTCATTCATTTTTTTATTTCAAAAATTTTACCTATAAAAGGCTAACATGCGATGCATAATTTGCATCAAGTCCCATTCTCTCTCTCAATTTGTTATTCTGTGTGTATAAATTACTATGTGTAAATAAAAATTATTTGAGTGTTATTATTAATATCAAGCAAGGAGTTTTGAAGCACTGGTTTTTCAAAAAATTATTTCTAGAAGAAATCAAGCAAATACCCGAGGTAAGGGAGATGTTAGTATACATGCAAGGGGACTAGTAGCTATATTAGAGGTGTTATATTTGATAGAAGCCTTAATCTCTCGTTATTATTGTATTATATAAATATTATTTATATAATATTATGTAATATTATTACTATTACGATTAGTCTTTCTATACGTTTATGATTTATTCAAGAAATTATTTAATTGATGATATTTGTTATATTGGGTACTAATAATCCTTGTATGTTACTTCCTTGTGATTGGTGAAATTACGCATTATCCTTATTGGCACTAAATTCACCATGATTGGTAGTAGAGTGTACCGCTGGGGTGTTGCATACAGTTAGCCGATATGAGATGTGATAAGGCATTGTATGGTACCTAGGATGGGTGTTGCATACATATGGCCAAAGAAGATGTGATATGGCACTGTATGGTACCTTGCATTGCGGGCACATACTCCTAATCATGTGTGTGTAATTTATTGAGACTATTCTTATATTTGATTTCTAGAGAACGGAAGATTAATAAATATTCATTCTAAATGAATGATTTATTAATTAATATTAATTGTGTGTGGTTGATTGATAATAATTATGTATTTGATTTCATTGAAAAATTATTATTCGTGAAAGATTGATAAATATTTATTTGGATGATTAGTTATTTATTAACTAATATTATTGTGCGTACTTTTAATATAGTTATTATCTCCGTTTAAATTATGTGTACACTACTCACCCCTTTGTGTTTTTGTGACTGCATGAATTCTAATATATTATTAGATCAAGACGATCACGTCGTGGTCAATGAGGAGCTAGTCGAGCAGGAACAGTAGATCAATTATACCTACTTGGTTGTTATTCTTATCAACCAATTGGATTTAGAAGTTGCTGTGTGAAGGGAATAATTGAATACACTCACGTATTCAATATACTATTTTATTTTGTATTAAATAAGTCTAAGCTGAAACGTTGACATCCTGGTCAAATGAGTATGTTATAACTATTTGATATTTTTGAACTCAGTATGTATTAATTAAGTATTGGCTGGTAATTATTGATAATTATATTCATGATGAATAAATTATATCTTTTTATAATAAATGTGGTTTTGGTAGTTGGGTGTCACAATTAAGTGCTATCAGAGCAAGTCGTGTCCAAACAGGCCTTGGTTAAGGGTCTGCTAAGATCGTTTTCCAAAGAAAGATGATATTAGATGTCTAATAGATATGGTTCCCAATACTATTGGTTCCCGTTTAAATAGTGAAATATTGAGACTAATCACCCTAATATATTATATGAATATATTGGAATCAATGGCTAGGAGGGCTGAACGCGATATTGATGAGTCTGTTGGAGCGATTCGTGAAATGGCGTTGGCAATGACTAAACTAGTACAAGAAATACGTCAAGAAAGACATAAGAGGGAAGGAACTGGAGGATTGAGTGATTTTCAAAAGAACAATCTGCCTACATTCAAGGGAGGTTATAATCCAGATGGAGTAACTTTTGATTCAGAAACTTGAAAAGATATTCTTTGCAATGAATTGTACCGATGAGCAAAAAGTAACTTACGCTGTGTATACGCTAGAAGGAGATGCTGAATAGTGGTGGAGAGCAACTCGACAGTTGATACCTGTTGGAGAGCCAATTACTTGGGCGTTCTTTCTAGAAAAGTTTTTCGGAAAGTATTTTCCTAACACTGTGAGAAGGGCAAAGGAATCCGAATTTCTTTATCTGAGACGAGGCACAATGTCCATTGGAGAATATGCTGCCAAATTTGATAATCTCTCAAAATATTGTACCTATTATCAATATCATCCTGACGAAAGTTGGAAGTGCAAGAAATTCGAAGAAGGACTTCGTTATGAACTAAGGAGGGCTATAATAACTCATGGGATTATGAATTTTCCTGAACTGGTGGACAAGTGTCAAGCTCTAGAGGATTTGGAAAGAGACTATAGAGCTAAGAACTATGGTCCTCAGCAGAAGAAGAAGGAACACCAAAATAAGAAACCATATGACTTTGGACAGAATCAACAGCGTCGGCAAACGTCGAATTGGAAGACAGAGGAGCGCTGTCATAAATGTGGAAAAGATCATGCTACTAAAGACTGTCCTGAGAAGGAGTAGTATGTTTTAAGTGCAGAAAGATTGGTCACTACGCTGATCAATGCAATCAACAAAAAGTCGAGCCAGCTTCGGGAAGCGAACAAGCAGGAACACCAAAGACCACAGGGAGGGTCTTTACTCTTAGTGGTGTTGAAGCCGCACAGTCCGAAAATTTGATACAAGGTAAATGCATTATCAGTAATAAGATCTTGACTGTACTGTATGATTCAGGTGCTACTCACTCCTTTGTCTCTCTTGATTGTGTGAAGAATTTGAAATTACCTGTATCTTCATTGAATTATGATTTGCTTGTGTCTACCCCTACTAATGACCCAGTCATTACTGCTTTAGCTTGTTTTCAATGTCCCATCATTATTGAAAATAGAAAGTTCCTTGTTGACTTGATCTGTCTGCCTCTATCACAGATAGATATTATCCTTGGCATGGATTGGTTATCTTCTAACCATATCCTACTAGATTGTTCCAGTAAATCCCTCATCTTTGAATCTAGACCTGTTGAACCTAGTGAAAGAGATTTTGTATCTGCCAATCAAGTTGAAGCTTCTCTTAACAAAGAAGTCCAACTACACATGTTACTCTCTTCTTTGGAAGTTGATAGGGAAAATGACTTGATGAGTTTGCCTGTGGTTAAGGAATTTTCTGAAGTATTTCCAGACGACATCCCTGGTTTGCCACCTAGAAGAGAGATAGATTTTTCCATAGATTTAGTTCCAGGAGCAGCACCCATATCAGCAACACCTTATAGGATGTCACCCACTGAGCTAGCTAAATTGAAGAAACATATTGAGGAGCTATTGGAAAAGAAATTCATCAGACCAAGTGTATCACCCTGGGGAGCACCCGTGTTGTTAGTCAAAAAGAAAGATGGAGGTTCTAGGCTTTGTATAGATTATAGAAAATTGAACAAGGTGACCATTAAGAATAAGTATCCATTGCCTAGGATAGATGATTTGATTGATCAATTGAAAGGAGCAGTGGTATTTTCAAAAATAGATTTGAGGTCAGGATATCACCAAATTCGAGTTAAGGAGGAAGATATACCAAAGACTGCATTTAGGACTAGGTATGGACACTATGAATACTTAGTGATGCCATTCGGAGTAACAAATGCACCAGCTATTTTTATGGATTACATGAACAGGATTTTCCGACTTTACCTTGATAAGTTTGTGGTTGTTTTCATTGATGATATTTTAATATATTCTAGAACTAGAGAAGAACATGAGAAACACATGAGGATAGTTTTGCAAGTGCTAAGAGAAAGACAACTTTATGCAAAATTGTCCAAATGTGAATTTTGGTTAGAGGAAGTAAGATTCCTAGGACATGTGATCTCTAAGAAAGGAATATATGTTGATCCATCAAAGGTTGAGGCAGTATTGAAGTGGGAACGACCTAAGACTGTGACTGAAATTAGGAGTTTTGTAGGTCTTGCAGGATATTATAGGAGATTCATAGAAGGATTTTCTAAGATAGCTTCTCCATTGACTAGGCTTACGCGGAAAGGACAAGAATTCCTATGGACGCAGGAATGTGAGGATAGATTTCAAGAGCTTAAGAAGAAGTTGACAACAGCACCAGTGTTGACTTTACCAGACCCACAAAGATCCTTTGAAGTATTCTGTGATGCATCAAAGATGGGCTTAGGATGCGTGCTAATGCAAGAAAGAAAGGTCATAGCCTATGCTTCCAAACAACTAAGGACGCATGAAAAGAATTATCCTACCCACGACTTGGAGTTGGCTGCAATAGTGTTTGCATTGAAGATATGGAGACACTATCTCTACGGAGCTAAATTTGAAGTTTTTAATGATCACAAGAGTCTAAAGTATTTGTTTGATCAAAAGGAACTCAATATGAGGCAAAGACGTTGGATGGAGTTGATCAAGGATATTATATCATCCAGGAAAAGCTAATGTAGTCGCAGATACATTAAGTAGGAAGACATTACACATATCAGCCATGATGGTTAAGGAGCTGGAATTAGTCGAGGAATTTAGAGATCTAAGACTAGTATCTGAATTTCATCCTAGAAAGATCATTATGAGTACCTTGAAGATATCAAGCGATTTCTTCAAACAAGTTCAAATCGCTCAGGCAGCTGATGCATCTTCAAGATATAAAGGAAAGGATGAAGGAGGATAAAGAGCCAGATTTTTTAGAGGGAACAGATGGGATACTAAGATACAAAGGAAGAATCTGCATTCCTTCTGACTTGAAAATAAAGAAGATGTTATTGGACGAGTCTCACAAAAGTAATATGAGTATTCATCCAGGAACAACAAAAATGTACCAAGATCTCAAGAAGGTGTTCTTTTGGCGAGGAATGAAGAAAGAAATTGCTCAGTATGTGTCAACATGTCTGACTTGTCAAAAGGCTAAGATTGAGCATCAAAAGCCTCCAGGACTTCTCCAACCTTTGAATATTCCAGAATGGAAATGGGATAGTATTTCTATGGATTTCGTTGTTGGATTACCAATAACTTCTACAGGATATGATGTTATTTGGGTTATAGTAGATAGACTCACAAAGTCAGCACACTTTTTACCCTTAAGTATGAGATACCCTTTTGAGAAGTTAGCCCAGTTGTACATCAAGGAGATTGTTAGACTTCATGGGATTCCGTCAAGCATTGTTTCAGATAGGGATCCTCGATTCACATCCAGATTTTGGACTAGTCTGCAACAAGCTTTGGGCACAAAACTTCGACTTAGTTCAGCATATCATCCTCAAACTGATAGACAAACGGAACGCACGATTCAATCGTTAGAGGATTTAATCCGAGCTTGTGTGATAGAAGGTAAGGGGAATTGGGATAAGATTTTGCCTTTGATAGAATTTACCTACAATAATAGTTATCACTCTAGCATAGGGATGACACCTTATGAGGGATTATACGGGAGGAAGTGTGGGACCCCGTTGTGTTGGTTCGAGTCTGGAGAGAATTTACTGTTAAGACCAGAAATTGCACAACAGACCACTGAGAGAATCAAGATGATTCAAGAAAAGATAAGGACTTCTCAAAGCAGGCAGAAGAGTTATGCTGATAAAAAGAGAAGACCCCTTGCATTTCAAGAAAGCGAACATGTGTTTTTGAGAGTCACTCCAGTGACTGGGGTTGGTAGATCCATAAAGTCTAAAAAACTTACTTCTAGATTCATTGGACCTTTTCAAATCCTCAAAAAGATAGGACCAGTAGCTTATCAAATTGCTTTACCACCTTTTCTTTCTAAACTCCATGATGTTTTTCACGTGTCTCAGCTTAAGAAATATATTTCTGATCCTTCACATGTCATAGAACCTGATATAGTACAGATTCGAGAAAATCTTACTTATGATCTAGTGCATGTAAGAATTGAGGACAGGAAGGATAAGCAGCTAAGAGGAAGGACCATACCTTTGGTCAAAGTCATCTGGGATAGTTCAAATCCAACCGATGCCACATGGGAATTAGAAAGCCAAATGAGAGAATCTTATCCGTATCTGTTTACTTAAGATAAGTCATTTTTGAGGACAAAAATTCTTAATTGTTAGGAAGAGTTGTAACATCCTCATTTTAAAAAATAAAATAAAATAAAAAGAAGAAGAAGGAATTAGTGGCTGCGCCACTATATGTACAAGCATATATTATATATATATATGAAGCATACATATGTCATGATGTCATCCCTCATTCATTCATTTTTTTATTTCAAAAGTTTTACCTATAAAAGCCTAACACGCGATGCATAATTTGCATCAAGTCTCATTCTCTCCCTCTATTTGTTATTCTGTGTGTATAAATTACTATGTGTGAACAAAAATTATTTGAGTGTTATTATTAATATCAAGTAAGGAGTTTTGAGGCACCGGTTTTTCAAAAAATTATTTCTAGAAGAAATCAAGCAAATACCCGAGGTAAGGGAGATGTTAGTATACATGCAAGGGGACTAGTAGCTATATTAGAGGTGTTATATTTGAGAGAAGCCTTAATCTCTCGTTATTATTATATTATATAAATATTATTTATATAATATTTATGTAATATTATTACTTTTACGATTATTCTTTCTATACGTTTATGATTTATTCAAGAAATTATTTAATTGATGATATTTGTTATATTGGGTACTAATAATCCTTGTATGTTACTTCCCTGTTATTGGTGAAATTACGGATTATTCTTATTGGCACTAAATTCACCATGATTGGTAGTAGAGTGTACCGCTGGGGTGTTGCATACAGTTAGCCGATATGAGATGTGATATGGCATTGTATGGTACCTAGGATGGGTGTTGCATACATATGGCCAAAGAAGATGTGATATGGCAATGTATGGTACTTTGGATTGCGGGCACATACTCCTAATCATGTATGTGTAATTTATTGAGACTATTCATATATTTGATTTCTGGAGAACGGAAAATTAATAAATATTCATTCTAAATGAATGATTTATTAATTAATATTAATTGTGTGTGGTTGATTGATAATAATTATGTATTTGATTTCATTGAAAAATTATTATTCGTGAAAGATTGATAAATATTTATTTGGATGATTAGTTATTTATTAACTAATATTATTGTGCGTACTTTTAATATAGTTATTATCTCCGTTTAAATTGTGTGTACACTACTCACCCCTCTGTGTTTTTGTGACTGCATGAATTCTAATATATTATTAGATCAAGACGATCACGTCGTGGTCAATGAGGAGCTAGTCGAGCAGGAACAGTAGATCAATTATACCTACTTGGTTGTTATTCTTATCAACTAATTGGATTTAGAAGTTGCTGCGTGAAGGGAATAATTGAATACACTCACGTATTCAATATACTATTTTATTTTGTATTAAATAAGTCTAAGCTGAAACGTTGACATCCTGGTCAAATGAGTATGTTATAACTATTTGATATTTTTGAACTCAGTATGTATTAATTAAGTATTGGGTGGTAATTATTGATAATTATATTCATGATGAATAAATTATATCTTTTTATAATAAATGCGGTTTTGGTAGTTGGGTGTCACACACTAGAAGTGCATTAATATTATATGAAGATGATAATGAAAGTCCTCAAACTAAGGCATACCTTGGAAAGAAAAACAAGAACCAGATAAATAAATGGTGTAAGTCGACAACCAACCCAACAATTTATAAAAATCAAATGGATGCACCAAACTCCAAACAAGCTGCAAGATTACGAGAAAAAAAAAAACATCCTCTTTAATTTCTTCTGTTTGCAAATTCTTAATGTTTTTAACTTGTGATCATTGATTTTATTTTGGTTGTGAACTAATACGTAATTTTTTTCAAACTGGTATACAATTGATTAGTAGCATTTTTCTTTTAAAAGAAAGTTATTCAAGCAAGTAGCTTGAATGTGTGGGCTTTTTGAACCTCGAACCCCTTTTTCGGATTTTTGGAGGACAAGATAAAAAAGTTTGGTTCTATTCAAACTTGAATTTTCGTATTCACCTAATTTTCATTCGTTTTTCACATTTTTTATTTCCTTTTTTCTTTTTTTTTTGGCTTGTTAAATTGTTATTACTAGAAAGAATCTAAGACCCCCTCCAATAGAAAGGTGCTTCACTAGGTTCTTATGAATTAATTTATTATATTTTGATGGATCTCACGTGTATATATCACTTTATAAATTTAAGCACCCGAAACACTCCAATGCATGTTCTTAAATAAGCACTTTGGATGAGTTTCACATGTACCCACAAATTAACTATCTCATATTTATTTTTTATTTTTAATACAAGCCCACTCTTTTTATAAGAACCAGGTACTAGTTTAAACAATTTTGTTAAGCACTCCATTCCACGTCAGCATGCTCCAAAGAAAATTGAGTGCTTAGGTGGGGTGCTTAAACTTTAAAACGCTCTTTTTATTCGTGTTTGTTAGCGAGAATTTAAGGACATGTTTGGTTTATATTTTTATTTTATTTTTATAATTCTTGTTTTCTTGTAAAATGTAATTACAAAATTGTTGTGGTGTTTTCATTCTCTTTCCTATTCGTATAAGAAATATTAGGAATCGTTGTTTTGAGTCCTTTCCGGTAACAAATTTCTAAAAACTAAAAATAAAAATAAAAACCAAACAAAGACACTTAGGGTGCGTTTTGATGCATGAACAGGACAATACAAGTAATATATTTTATGAGGCACAACACAATATTTTGTGTTCTGTATCGTTTGATATTCAATGCACATAACGAGAAGCATAACATAAATTTTACAATAATATCCTTCAAGTTATATATTATTATTTTCACATAAATTTTTCTAAGAAAATAACATTTTGATATTTTACAATTATTTTATTATTTATTATAAAATTAAAACTTCATATTTTAATAAATTACTACGTAATATATTTTATGTGATACAATAATTAGATTATATAAAAAAAATATTATTAAAAATATTTTTGACTCTTTATTTTTAATATTTATATTTATCATTAAAGTTTATTTTATTATTAATATGTTATTTTAATTATATATATATATGACGTTAATTAGTAAATATACAGGAGTGAAAAAAAAGTAACGTAAACATTAATTTTTAAAAAAAATATCAATATAAACTAACTTAGGTAAGTGAGAAAGTAAAATATGTAGGAATAAAAAAAAAGTAACGTAAACATTAATTTAAAAAAAAGTAATGCAACATAAACTACCTTGGGTAAGTGGGAAAAGTCTGGGAGGTAATTATACTATTGAGTAAAGATGCAAGATTAATTTTGTCTTTTCTAATTTGTGCATAGAACAAAAAACTTGTCACTTAATTTAGTAGGGTACAAAAAAATTATTTTTTGTATTGTCCACTCACTCATATTTTGTGGTGTGACAACATTTTGAATTGAACACGGAATGAAAAGTTTTGTCCTTTACTATACCGTAAAAATTAGCAAATCAAACGAACACTTAAAGTTTTTCACTTTTGACTTTCCTTGTCAATTTAGTTTGTATTTCAAATTTTTCCTATTTTCTAAAATCTTTATAAGAATTATTGAAAATGACTAGAAACAAGAAAAGAAAATAACATAGTTATTTTGTAATTATTTATAAAAATATAAATTAAAAATATAAACCAACATATTCATTTTTCACTTTCTTTAGCATTTAACAACTTGCTTTCTCTATTTTCGAATATAAGAAAAAAACAACATAACTCACGCTAATTGAAAATATTTGTTTATTTTATTTTATTTTATTAATGTCATAAAAATAAACTTTGTTTTTTAAAGTATTTTTCATGATATTTATTTTAAATATACCTTTATTCTATATTTATAAAATTAAATGGTTCATTAAATAAATGTGATTCTAGAAATGATGGTGTTACCATTGAGAAAACGAGGATTGTAATTAAAAAAATAGTTTGTGTCCATGAGAACACAATAAAAAAATGAAAATGTTTTTATTGCCAACAAAATTATTTATAACTTCAAATTAAAAAATAATACTTTTTTTGTTCACCAAATACAAACGTTGACATCCTTAAACCCTAAACACACATTCATCCTAAACTAAGTCGCTACCATCAAGATTCGAACATTGAACCTCTAACTCTTAAGTCTTAAAGGCTTGATATCTAACTATGTGGGCTATTGTATTTATTTTTATAGTAATTCAAAATATTTAACATTTATTTTTATAGTAATTCAAAATATTTATTATTATTGTTTGCATTAAAAAAAAAAAATTTTACTTTTGTTTTCTTATTGTGTATCATAGACACACATTAAAAAAAACTATTGAAAATTTAAAGTATACATATAAAATGTCTTTTTCCTTTATCATCTAATTAATTAACTTGGTACTCTACTGTGCTTGATGGGTGTCTTTTTTGCAAGCACCAACACTTTTTAAGATATGATCTTTTTGCTAAAGACCAATATATCTAACCTTCTTGGCAAATTAATTATATATATAAGCCAAATAAAATAAAACTAGTTAAACATTTTTTTAAACATCTTCAATCAAAAAGAGATTTAAGGTAGGATCTCTTTAAAAGTCTCTGCGTGAGGATACATTAATTATATAAATATTTTAATAGCTTTTTCAAATAATTAATTAAAAGATATTATTTATTTATTTTATTAATATGTATAAAACAAGTTTTGTGTTTTTTATAAGGGGCGTTTGTTTCGTGAAATTGAAAAAGATGTCTCGGAATGTTAACTTGGGAATGAGCATTCTCATGTTTTGTATAAATTTTTTTAAATATAATCCTAGAAAAAGAAGATTCCCAGAAAATCACTTTCCCACCTTATGGTTGATTTTCATTACCACTCTCAACCATGGAAAATAAAGATTCCCAAGTAGTGAGTATGTTAAAAATATGATAAAATTATCCTTATCATAAGCTTGTGTATTAAGATCTTATTATATATATAATATGTGTGCTTGTTTATATTATTGTGATATATTATAGTGAGAATATTCACATATAACTTTAATAATATGCTAATATGCAATAGGTGAAACAAGATTCTCTAAAACTTTATTTTTAAAATTTGTAATTCAATTAATTTTTTTGGTATGTTAATATATTTTTTATGAGTAAATTTTAAGTAACGTTAATATATTTTTTCACAAATGATATAAATAATTAATTGAAACTTTTGTAAAAAAAAATTAAATATTAAAGAAATAAATATTGTAATCAAGGTGCTAAAAAGGCATTTAAAATAATTTTACATAAAATAAGGGTAATTTGATAATTATACTATAAATTCTTAAGAGTGTGTTTTCTGAATCAAACATAACTTAAACATTCTCAATATTATTTTTCAATATTCCAAAAAAAAAAAATTAACAACCAAACAAAATTTTCTATAATACCCAGGAATATACATTCCTTGGCATGCCAAGAGTACATTCCCAGTAATCAAATTCTTAGAAATGTTTTTTAAATTCATGAAACAAAAACTTCCTTAAGATTTTTTTTTATTCCGTGCAATATTGTACATGTTAATAAATTTAGAATAAAAACTTTGTATTAAAAAAGACAAAAATTAAATATACTTTTTGATATCTATATATTAAATATTTTAAATTTCAATAAAAATACTTTTAAATTAGATATTTTTAACATGTGCATAAAAAAACCCTTCTTATCAAAAGAAGAGGAGAGAGGTAGATGTTAAGGGTAAGGTCCTATAATTTAGAGTCACAAGTCACTAAGTAGACTATGGTCATTTTGAGGTTAGTTGAAGTTTGTCCTCATGTTGTACAAAAAAGGAACATGAACCGCAGCCTTTATTGACAATCAACAAAAGGAGCTTTGTTACCAAAACTCCATTCCTCTTTTTTTGACCACACGTGTTTGTTTTATAGGAAAATTAATAGTTTACACTTTAACTTTAGGATATAAGGTATTATTATAAGAAGTGAGAGAATTTTTTCGGTTAAAAAAATATATATATTAATAGAGATTGAACTTAGATATTTATGTACACATATTTTTATATATGTACTTATCAATTAAATTATATTACTAAAAGGTATTATTATAAGGCAATGTTAAGAGAAGCGAATCGGTCATCAAACCGATAAAGACATTGGTTCAAGGTTTAATTGTTGAACCGCGGTCGAACCGCGGTCGGACCGGTTCAATTAAATATATTAAAATTTATTATTATATAAGTTTAACAATGTACAAATTAATATATATATATATATATATATATATATATATATATATATATATATATTACAATGAACAATAGAACAAATTAATCAATGATCAATATATATACTAGAAATTGAAAGAAGAAATCAAGGGGCTTTAGGTTTGGTTTGGTTCTTGAAAGACAGAGATAGAGCCACACAGAACTGTGAACGGCGGCGAGAGAACGACGAGCAGCGGTTTTAGGAGCGTAGCGACGAGGTTGGAAGCAGCAGTGTTTGGTTTGGTGTTCTTCGATAGAATGGATCAATGGAAAATGGAATAAGGGGTTTAGGTTTTAGGAAGCAGCAGCGACATTGTTTTTATCATTTGGTTTTGATTTTTTTACCTTTTTTTTCAATAACTAAATAAAACCGGGTAAATCAGTTCAAATCCAATTTTACCCAGTCCGTCCAGTTCAACGTTGATTCTCCTTCAGGCCAGTTTTCTGCTTACGTTGGACCGTAAAGTCACCAGTTCCCGGCCCGACCGGTTCAACCGGCCGGTCCAGTCCGGTTCTCTCAACATTGCTATAAGGTATTACTATAAACTAGGAGATCAAAATAAATAAATAAAAATACTATGGGGGCATTTTTTTTTGGTATAATCACGAGATTCCCTACTTTTGGGATGAGACTAATCTCGTTTGCACTGTGTGGCTGGTGCTAGCCCCCGAGAATACTACGGGGGCGTTTGTTTTACGGATTGCAATAACATTCTCAGGAATGTTAGCTTGTGAATGAACATTCCCATGTCTGTTGCAAGTAAAAGAAAAAGACATTTCTGGGAAAGTTTTGTCTTTAGAAATCTACATTCCTATGTTTTCATTGATTTTCATTCCCACCAAGAAATGTGGGTATCTACGTTCCCATGATTTGAATGACAACAATTTTTTGATAAAGTCTCAAAATTATTCTCACAATTACTCCGTTTAAAATTTTCATGCTCCTTCCAATTCAGTCTACGACTATTAATTTCTAATATTTTACGGTGCAACAATGAAGCTTGTTAAGATTATTGGTTTCTAATATTTTATTTAAATATTTATACTAAGATTTACAGCAATTTTCTTAATTTTTTAATCATAAATTGATGTTATTTATTTTTTAAACTAATTATATTATTAGAAATAAATTTTAAAAGAAATAAGGTAATAAGGTTATTTTGATAATTACAACTTATACTCTCAATAATATGTGTTATACATCAAATATACATTTTAAACATTATCAAGAATTTCATACAATATTCCTAGAATAATAATTATCAATCAAATAAGTTATATTAAAATATCTAAAATGATATTTCCTAAAATATATTACAGGAAGTAAGATTCTCGAGAATCTTATTACTATCCATAAAACAAACATCCCTACATTAAAAATGATAGGTAAATTTTGAACCATGTACCTTCCGGTAATATCTCTGTGGCATTTCTGTTATGTTACTATTAAGGAAATGAATTAAATAATAATTATGAATTATATTATTTATATACATATGAGTGCATAGTGCTAACCCACTTGATAAGGGTACTTAAATCTTCCCTAACAACAAAAAGTTCCACTTAACGATATAAGGATAACACCTAATTAACTTTGGGACCCATTAACTATTCTTCAAATGAAATATTTATATTATATTCTTTACAAAAAAAAAAAACGAGAAATATTTATTGGCCAAATGCACAGTATTTCCCTTCTCGTGCGTTTTGACAATCAGAAGGTTGATATTTTATTGGTTTAATTGTATTTTTGTCCCCTAATTTTTTTAGTTATGTAATTTTATTCCTTTTATTTTTAATTGTATGATTTTAGCCTTTTAATTTTGTCAATTATGCAATTTTAGTCTCATAACTTTGAATTGTACAATTTTAGTTCGGAATTTTTTTTCAATTGCATGATTTTGATTCTTTTACTATCTCTAGTTAACAGGCTCATAGTAAACACGGTCAAACCTATATAATGTATTTGTGCGATTTTTATTTAAAACTTTTTTAATTGCACGATTTTTGTGTTCTTACATACTTTATTTTATTGGTTTGATTGTGTTAACCGTTAGCTTCTTAATGAAATATAGATTAATTGAACAAAATCGCACAATTTAAAAAAGTTAAAAGAACTAGAATCGCACAATAAATAAAATTTGAGAACTAAAATTATACAATTAAAAGTTAAAAACAAAAATTACACAATTAAAAAAAAATTAAAGAAATAAAATCACCCATATATAAAATTACAATTAATAAATTAAAATATCAAAACTACAATTAAACTTATTTTATTTTATTATATCCATATATAAAACCAATCCCAAATGTTGCTTGGCAAAAGGTTTGGCTAATGTCTACCAATATCTAGAATTGGAGAAACAGAGCATTATATTATGTTCATTCTTTTCTATAAAATATAGAAAATAGATACTATAGAATCTAAGCTAATTATTGGCATATATTCAAATACCTATATTGCCAAGTCATACTAATTAGGAGTGTAAAATAGATAGATTGGATGGATATTAAATCAAATTCTAACTTTATTTATTTTTCTATAAAATAGATGTTTTTTTATAGATACTGCCTCACTCAAACAGAGTATAATTGATATATTCACTAGTGTTTTCCTATGGGTCATTTAGTGTAGTTGTGTTCTCAAAACTTGAACTCAAAATTAATTATTAAACTAGAACAGAAAAAAATTTAGTGTAGTTGTGTAGACAAAACTTGAACTCAAAATTAATTATTAAACTAGAACAAAAACAATTTGCAAGTATATCAAACTTGACTCATATTTTAAAGGTTGCTGGGATTAACACCACTCAATTTGAAAAATGTATCATCTATTTTCAGATAACAGCGTCCGGAAAATTTGAAAAATGCACCATCTATTTTCGGACAGCAGCGTCTGGAAACATATTTCCGGACGCTGTTATCCGAAAAAACAAAGATTATTTGCTTTCTATTTTCATTATTTTATGAATACCGGACGCTAAAGTATGGTATCGTTTTCAAGTAGGGTGGTGCTAATCTCAGCGGCCTATTTTAAAGTGAGTTAAAAAATTGACCCACATAGTTATATGATAGATTATTGGGTAAATTTGTCTATGTAATATAAAAAATGCAAAAGAAGAGGAAAAAGTCATATTAAATAAAAAATAATTTTATTTATAAATATAGATAAAGATTCTGTTTGATAAAATTAGTTTATAAGCTATAGTTTATGAGTAAGTGGAGGTGTTAGCTAAAACTAGCTTATGACAAACTAAAATTATGCCAAATGGCCTAAAAGTACATGCTTATAATATATTAATTCTTACAATTTGGGTTTGGGTTTAACTCACTCCCAAAAGCTAGTTTATCGAATGAAGATTGTCACACCCTTATAAATTTAACAATGACCATATCACTAGCCGATGTAGGACTTCTAACATTAATATAATATAATACTAGTATTAGTTATCATTATTGAAAAGGATAAGGATAAAATTGAAAAGAATATTTGAAAGCTATTTTTAATAAGCTATAAGCTACTTAAAGTAGTTTTTTATAAGCTAGCTTTCATAAGCTAGTTTTTATAAGTTATAAGCTAGTTGTTACCAAATACATTTACTTACTGAGTTAACTATCAATTTGGTTCTCCAAAGATTATCTGTTACCAATTTAGTCCTCCAAGGAATTTTGTCACCAAATTAGTCCTCTAAAGATCATCTTCGTCACCAATTTGGTCCACCAAAGAACTTTGTCATCAAATTAGTCCTCCAAAGATGTGTAAGTATACCAAATTAGTCCTTCAAAGATTTAAATATATCAAATTGGTCTATGATGGAGGACTAATTTGGTAGGTTTTTAAATATTTGGAAGACTAATTTAGTGACAAAATTCTTTGGGGATCAAATTAGTGACAAGATAATCTTTGGAGGACTAATTTGGTGGCAAAATTCTTTGGAAGACCAAATTGATGACATCATAATCTTTGGAAGAGTAAATTAATTGATAATTAACTCTTTACTTATTCATAAGCTATAAACTATAGACTACTAAATAAATTATAAGTTAGTTGTACCGAGAAATATTCAAATTTCATTGCTTTCATTGAAAAAAAAAAAAAGTAAAGAAAACATTAAAATAAAAATTAAAGAAAGATAAAAAATAAAAAGAAAAGAACAAAAAGAAAAAAAAGAAATGGAGTATTATTTCGATGGATCAATTTATCTCATCCTTGATCCATTACAATTAGCAAGTCATACGAGCTGAGTTAGACAATTTGAACCGTATAACTCAACTCACATGAATTGGCGAGTTACTGACGAGTTACGCATATTAGGCTCTAAAACCTAAATAACCCCACAAATATTTATTTGTGTTTTCAAAAGCCTAACTTCACTCCTTTTATCTCAAATTTATGAGAAATCATATCAAATTTTGCTTTTGAGATAAAATTTTCCTTTTGAAAGAACATTGAATATCTTCACCTAAAACAATCTTACTGTCTTCTCCTAACTAACACTTAAAATTCAAATGTCATTGACTAGTCTCTTTTTTCTTCCCTCTTTATTTCTTCTCCTTTCCCTTTCATAAATAGACAAACATCAAATCTCAATCTCAATAATTGACTTAGAAATGTAAGGTCCCGTTAAGTTCATAAAAGGAATAATTCACAGTAGAAAAACCTGTGTTCGAATCATGCCAAACATCATAAAATTAAATCATAGCTACCTAAGTTATTACTAACGTTATTGTCAATTATCTATAGAGACATAAAAACAAATTAAAATGAGGTCTTGCATAGTTTTAAGTTATGTTTATTCTTATTTCAAAGTTTGGTCCTGTTTTTTTGTTTTTATTTTATTTTTTGTTTCTTTCTGTTAACCATTAATCTTTTTCTTTGTTCCTTTTTTACTTATGGATGATCACACGCTGTCGTTTTTGACTTTAGGTTTTAATATTAATTATTCTAACAAAAAGTGATTGAAACTCAGCATAACAAAACAAAACATGGAAGGTAAATTTTAGACTAAAGGTTTTTTTCATAACATTGCACTTAGACCCTTAACTTGAATTGAACGTTTTAATTTCAATCATATCTATGTCCCTTGCTATTTTCAATTTGATTAGTCTCTAGTCCCTCCCAATAATAAAGGAAAAATTTATTTTAAGATCATATATCTCTTTTTGACATTGTTCTTGGACCTCAATGTTGTTGTAAATCCCTAACTTTCACCAAGATGAACCCTAGAGGAACAATTTTATTTTATCTATGTTTTTTCTATGACTTAAGCACATTTGGAAAATCTAATATATGAGATTAATTTATTAGATCAAACTTACTCTATCAACAATAGCTCAACTCTCAAGGATGAAAAAGTTAATTGGTACTGTCTGTTTCAAAATATAATGACTAGAGTCCAAAAATTTAAATAAATTCTCAAGAAAGACACACTACAAAAAGTACTCAATTCATATTATTACAACGTTGCTTAATCTTCGTTACAATACTAGTTTATTTATACTAAAATTACAAAAATAAAAAATTACAATGATTAGGGACTATTTGAAAATATCCCAACAATCACCTAAAGTTGTTTGTCAGGTTTGTCCTTTTCTTTGATTTTTTTGTTTATTTCTGGTTGATTCCTTCTCGTTCTAGTTCGTTCTCTTTAAATTGGAGAAAATTCGTCCTCGAGTCTAAGTACTTTCCTTTAAAATTTTATTTGTGCTCAACTCGTGGTGTTTTGTATGTCTCAAATTGTTAAGTTATTCCTCATTCATGAAGCTCAATAGTTGCATTTTGAAATAAATATTGACTTTGTGATCATTTATACACTTACGTCTCCGTTGTTACTTTACAATTAATTGCGTTAATAAGGTTTTGAACTATCGAAAAACATTGATAGACTAAATTAAACTTTTAATATCAAACAAATTGACCAATCCTAATTGTTTAAAATTTCAAAGATCAATGTGAGTTTAAGTTAATTGTAAACTAATGTCACTAAAGTGATTGACGACTTCAATTCAAGGACTAATATAAATCTTCTCTAAAGTTTGGGACTAACATAAACTAATCTTATAAATTCAAAGACTAAATCAGTATTTTTTATCATTAAAAATGGGACTCAAAAATGTGTTTCAAAGTTTCAATTTTTTCTCCACCAGAATCACCTCAAAGATGTTTCACTGTTCTATGATATATAGTGCTATTGACACAAATACCAAATTACCCTGCCACTCAATCATGCAACAAAAAATCTATTATGTCCAACTACCATCCTGTCCTGCCAACCTTTGCCCCAAGATGCTTCTGAATCTCAAACTCTATCCACGACTTTAAATTGCAGTTATAGTATTAAGAACCTAGTGTCGATCTAAATACATTTTGATGTTATCGTCGTGGATTGTAGTCACAGTTTAAAATTATATTTGTGATGGTTATTGGAATCATGACATTCGCGATACACCCTTTGATGCTATCCACAATTTAAATCACCAGACATCCGAGCTCGACATTCATCTCACCGATCGACCTTTGAACCTATGTTCTTTTCTTTTTTTAGGCCAAACGAAACCGTAATTATGAGTTTGAGTTGATGACCTGCAACTTAAAATTCCGTTCCTTCGTAGCCACTAGACCAATATGTTAAGTACAACTATTTGTTACGAAAGCATCAAAGTGTTTTTTGCAAGTTTCCAAGTAAACCATGGTGGACCACACATTTTTCCATTCCTTTGACATCAAATAAGGCAAATCAATGAATCAAAATTAATAAAGGAGAACAAAGCACATGGTATTAGTTATTTTGGCTGGTAAAATGCCAACAATGGTTTGTTACTTGTTGCTTCTTGCTTCCTCTCTTGTATTCCAAAATAAACTTTATGTCATTAAAAAAAATAGATTCAATCAAGCAATTAATGTGGAATTTTAACTTTTCAATGTACAAAACTTTATTTTTCATTATAAATTAATGCACGATATATGCATGACTTTTGCCTTTCAGCAACAATTCTTGCTGGCTGTAATGTTAAATTATCAAAGACTTAAAGCACAAATTTTAAACACTGAATTCTAAACTTACAATAGTGTTAGCGTAATGGTAGAAATATATTCTGACTTCACTAAAATTACTATGGTTCGAGCCTTTAAGAAAGATACCAATAAAGAGAAAAAGCTTGAAATTTAATCTTTAAATATATATTAAAATAGTCTCTGACTTTGTATTTTATAGGTTATTTTAGTTCTTGACTTTTACTATTATCAGTAATTTTAGTCCCTGAAAGTCAGGGACTAAAATGAATAATAGTATAATTCAGTGACTAAAATGAATAATAGTATAATTCAGGACTAAAGTGACCTCGAAAATGCAAAATCAAGGACTAAAGTGACTTATCCTCACAAAATTAGGGATCGAAATAGTACATCACTCAATTAATCTTTTGTTTTGACAATAGCCATATATAAAAGAAAGATTAAAAAATATAAAATAAAACTCTAACATTTGGAAACCCATTGTCATGATTGCCTATATAAATGGGGGTAGGGGACACAAACACGAGGAAAAGATGTGTTCTTTTTGTCCTTAAATATGGATTCAACTCAAAACATGCAACAATTTTTATTATCTCCCTAAACTGATTTTATTAACCAAACTTATCAAATTTTATAATGGGAAAAAAAAAATACTGAGAGTGTATATATCTTAGGTTGAAATGGAGAGTTTCTGAAATGAATAAGTTGTAGTAGTGCAAAGAGTCCCACATTAATTAGTGTTTGTTTGTTTGGTTTTATGTTAAGATATATAGTTCATGTTTTATAATATATAAATTTTTTTGGTAAAAAAATTGTAAGAGATATTACTCTCGTAATTTCAGAGGATGGAGCATTTATAATTACTTTCCTTCTAATAAGTGGAGTTCTCACGATTTGAACTTGTGTTCTTATCTTACAAGAGACCAAACTGCTTATTTGATTCTATAATATAAAAATGATTATGATTTATTTAGACATAAATTTTGAAATGAGTATTATGTTTCAATGTACACAATTTATTTAATAGTAAAACTAGTATTATCTTGAGCTAACTGAAAATCAAATATATATCTAGACAAGTTATTTCTTTTGACTTTCAAATCTCTGTCTCTATAAAAATTAAGCTTAATAAATAACACTAATCTGTTAAATAGGTTAGTGCAATTAACATTCTTATTGCCACTGGGAATCTTGGAAACCTGATCAAGAACCAATGCCACATGGAATGACAATCACTAGAAACATGTTATTGATTTTATTTGCAACTGAAATTTCTCAAAGATTCCAAAGAATTTTGTTGCTTTTTTTTTTTTTTGGGTTTTAAAAGAATTTTGTTCTAGGTCAGTGCATCAAGTTCAGTTGGTGCTAAAAGTTACTTAGATTTAGCGTATGTTTGGATTAAATTTTTAAAATTGGTTCTGAGCAGAATTGATTGATTCTGTGAATTGATTATGAGCATAATTGATTTTGAGCAAAATCAAAAAGCAACAAATAGTTGCTTCTCACAAAACCATAATTTTCTGTCCAGAATTAATTCTTATCTAAAGTTGCCAAACATAATTTTTTTTTGTCAAAATCAATTTTAAGTGAACCTAAACCATGGTTTGAGGTTGGCAAAAACCAATCCAAACATACACTTAGGGTTTAAGGTTCGATCTCTAACTCTCTCCTTTCTCCACCCCTTAACAAAAAAAAGTTGATAAATAAAAGTGCTTTTAAGTTGGGAGAAGGAATTGCTTTTTGCACTCCTTGTTTTTCTAACTATACCATCCATTTCCACAAACTGATGTGTGAAAGTGATTTTTTATCACTATGAGAAATTAGTTTATGGAATTAATTTAGAAGTGCTACAAAAATAATTTCATACACTAATTTTCTGGAAATGAAATAAAAATAAATGGTGGTTAGAAAAAATGGATAGTATAAAGGGCTGCTTAAAGGTCTTCAAGAGTAAAAAAAGGCTAAAAAAAGGCTAAGCGAGATGGCTCGAATTGACACCAACTTTATTAGAAAGTGCATCATTCTTCTTTTCTAGACCAATCAATTCAAAACACTTTTGTTAACTTCTAGATTGAATTGTCTGAAAAAGGAAATGGTGCGCTTCGAATTTTTATAGTGCAAATCTCAACATCCATCAGTGAACTTCAACATCAGACAAAAGAAAACAGAAACTTCAATATCAGTGAACTTCAAGATCAACAAAACCCATGGTGGGGGCATGAGAGCAATATTTGGATATTTGGATTGATAAAAGATTGCAAATAGAATTTGCAGAGAAAGAATAAAATGCTATAGTTGTTGCTTGAGTTGTTTAAGTGTGAAGAAATAGAATGGAACCCTTACATACCATTGCCTTTTATAAGTCTTTTTTTTCTCTCAATGAATTACACATTTTTCATAGACATTTGTTTAAACTATAGCATCATACTATCACTCTTCCTATTTTGAAGATTTCAAAACCTACAAAGGCTTGGTAACTTTCTTTTACTCAAATCATATTATCATATTATATACATAATTATACACTGAAAAATCTTTTAACTACAATAGCAAGAGCAGTATCTCCATCATACCATTTTACCACTTCAAAAATCCATCACTTCACCTGCGCAGGAAAAACATTTGTTGTTCATATTGAAAACTACCAAGGTTCCTTCTGTGGGTCATTGAAACCATTTTGATTAGGAAAAGGTCCTGCAGTCCAAAATTCACCATTGTTGTTTTGCACAAACAATTTGTTTCTTTGATCTTCATCATCCTCAGTTTCGAAATCCAAGTGTTCAAATATATCCTCAAAACCATCATCAAAACCATCTTCAAAATTATCAATCGCGACGCTGTCGTCGTACTCAATGTCACTGTCACTGTCATTTTGATTCATATCACTCATGCTGCTAAAATCTTTATCAATCCTGCTCTTCCTTCTTTCATGTCGCATTCTCTTGGATTCCCTAGCCAAACACAACCACTTGTTTTGTAGGAGTAGAAGTTCATCCTTGTGCAATAAGTTACCTTTCTCACCAAACCCTTCCACCAAAAAAACCGAATCCCGTTGCCCTTTCAAGCTCACATAAAACAGTTCCGGGTGCCTTACGATCATCGCTCTCAACTTGTTTGATAGGCCAAACTCCTTTCTGAAATGGGTTAAGTGGTCTATCAAAGTCCGCTTTTCGAGTGTCATTCCAAGAACCTCTCTTATCAGAGCACAAGATCTCTTTTCTGCCTCAACCGATTCCTTGGGCAAATCTTTGGCGCAGGTGGTGTAGGGACACACTTCTGGCATTTCTTCGAATTTTAGCAGGAAATCCTGGTGACATCTCTTCAAATTGAGCCCCTTTCGAAGTCTCAATTGCTTGAACTTCAAAGGCCTGTCAACGATAAAACCAGGAGAATGGAACACAAGAGGCGCCAAAGGCTTCGCCAAGTTCAAGTCCCAAGATACGAGCTCAAGCGCGCGGCCATAAGAAGTGTCAATGATCTTGAATTTGTCAGGGTGGTCGTTGCACAACCGGGATCTAAAATTCGGAGGGAGACCAAGATCCGGAGCTAGGTGAACCAATTTTGACAGAAGTAGCCGGTTGTGAGAAGATAGCATGAGAAGTTTTTGGAGTTTGGCTGCCAATCTGGTGGAAATAGAAGATTGAAGATTCAATTCCTCAGCTGCAAGGGCAGCCGCAGCTGGAGTCAAACGAACACAGAGCTGCGGATATAACTTTGTTGCGTTGAGTGGTGTTGGTGGCCATGGGATAGTGAAGAGTTCAAAAATAGATGGATAACGATGGATCATAGAAAGTAGCGACCGAGGCTTATGAAGAGAAAGATAAGACCGACATTTTGCCAGAATGTTAACTGGAAGATAATGCTTTGGTTTAGAGAGAAGTAAAGTTTTCAGCTTTTGAACAAACCTAGTTTTATTCTTCACAACAACATGCCGGTCAAGAGTACGGTCACGCACAAGTTTGAGAGAGGAACAAGAAATTGAAAGAGAGTCATTGTTGAGGTGGTTACGGCTTTTTGGTTTTCCATTGACATAAAAGGATGAAGGTGTTGTCCCAAGAAGAAAGCTGGAACAGGGGAAGGTGACTGGTTTATGACAGTTGAATGAGAAAGGAAGGCACACCGCCATTTTCAAGCATGAAAACCACTAACATACTCAACCTGAAAAATAGAAAACAACAAAAACATCAAGAGGAAGAAATTGCAATGAAATAGAACATCAAGATCTGAGAATTAACTTACTAACATGACATAGAATTTTGGTTTCCTATCATTTATGTTTTTTCGCTCTCGCTGATTTTCTAGAAGATACAGTTGAACAAATCAATACATCTATGATAATACTCTTAAACTAACTGAAAACAGATCTTAATACATATACATCAACTATTCTAGTCATCAAAACATCAAACATAGACCAAAGATTGACAAAAAAAAGAAAAATACACTAAACCAGCAAAGCAAACCAGCACATGAGATCATGATAAATCCAATAGAAACCACTGAGATGTATTAGTGCAATAATGGATAGTTAGTAGAAACTTTATTTATGATATTGTGGATGACATAAAAAAATGTAGCAAACTTGTATTTAATAAATTACATTTATAGTAGTCAATCCCGGATAGCGGCGCGTAGCGGCGACCCCCCAAAACGCTATGGCGGTATAGCATATAGCGGGATGGCCGCTATTGCGAATTTAGATACCTCAATTATAAGAAATTGTATTATACTTACATAATTGCACAAAAATTTAAAAATGCCTAAAATTAAACACATATTAATTATTAATAATTAGTAACCTTGATTCTAAAGACATAAACACTTCAACACATAACAAAGCAAAAGTCTAACTGGTTTAGAACATCCTAGAGAACCAAAAGTTGTAAGAGCAACTCCAACGAAAATATACCAGAAGTTAAAGATGATCTTAAGAGAGGGGGAAGCGACGGCGTGGCGGTTGGCGTTTGGAGGATGAGCGACGGTGGAGGCTCGGTGGAGAGGGTGAGCGGCGGTGGAGATGAGAGGAGGAGGCTTCGGTGGTTGGGCGGCGGAGGGGAGGAGGGACGGTGGAGCCTCGGTGGAGTGAGAGATGGAGAGGAATGAGAGAGAAAGAGTGGTCTGATTGTTTTGGAATGAGAGAGGGTGAGAGGATTTTGAATGAATGGCTCAGATTAGCTGAGATGAGAGAGGGAGTTCGATCAAATGGCTCTTGTTCTCCCACAATGTTCAAGAAAAAATAAATAAATAAATGAATAATTAAATTAAATTTAACCATCCTGTAGTTAAAATAAATAAATTTATATTTTTTAAATTATTTTAACATTTTTATTTAATATTATAAAATTAAAATTAAATTTAAATTCAAATTAAAAAAATTAAAATTGAGTATTAACTTAAAATGAAATAATAAATATGAATTAATTAATTTACATAGATCATGAGAAATTTATATATAAAATTGCTTGTGAAAGCATTTATATTAAAATAATTGAATTGCTTAAATTAAATTAAATGAATGATATATAAATGTAGGACCCACAAAAAATAATAAAGTATTGCTAGATAACACTCCATTGGAGTTGTTCTAAATAGATTGTTGTTTACCGTAAAAAAGAGGAAAACGGATGGGACAGAGTTATAACGTTCAAAATAGAGAAGAAAAGGAACCTCGTCGGAGTTCCTTGCCGAAAATAGGCCGGTTACCCTCACCGAAATTGACAAGAGAGAGCCAGAATTCAAGCACACTTTATGGGAGAAGGAAACACGCAAGAAAGAAAAATGGATGGAGGCAAAAGAGCGTAACAGTGTAAACAATAAAAAAAATGAAAAGAGAGAGAAAAGTTAGGTATGCGAATAACCTAACTATCCTTTCTATCTTTGCCAGCATGAGGAGTCAAATCAGATTCTAGCACTTGCATGGAATCTGGATAGTGACTATTGGCCGCCTCTCTTGGCATAAGCACTAGCATCTGGTTAACATCAGCTTTTTCTTCCGACTAGAAGGGGATCTTGTTGACGGTAAATTCAAGATCCTCAAATATGGCTTTGTCTTCAGCTATATATCTTATTCGTCCTTTTTTTTTTTTTTGGCCTTTTAGGGTTAGTTGAAAAACCATGAATGACCTCTTTGAAAGAAGACGACAGGCATGCCAGGAAGGGAAAGGAAGAAGATGTGGCCTAAGTAGGTAGGTACTACAAAAGGTACTAGTATGGGCAATATATGCAATTGGAAGCTCTTCTTTGGTAGGTTTCATGATTTGCTAATCCGGTTTTGTAAGTTGCCTTATCTTAGGCCACCAACTGAGACGATGGCTTGAAACCCAGGTAGAGATAAGACCAGTTGAAAACCTTGGAAGCAACAAATCGCGGGGTGTAAGCTGTTGAATAAGCTGTGGGTTTTGAGGCAAGTGTGGCATCTTCTCAACTACTGTATATCTCAAAATTAGAGGAGAGTGCAATTTTATCTCAAAATGCCTTTTAATCATATCTCAATGATAATATGTGTCAATTACCCTATTTTAAAAGATAAAAAAAATTGAATTTATAAATCTTAAGCACATGTATATTAATACACATATATTTAAAAGAAGATAAAATATGTTTTAGTTCTTATAAAATTATTTTTTTGTATTTTGATTCTTATAAAATAAAAAATTATTGTTTTTTATTCCTATAAAATTATTTTTTATATTTTTGTCCCTATAAAATTGTTGTTTTTAATCTCTATCATTAAGAAATTTCTGTTAAGTGTTAATTATGATAACGAAATAACCACGCGTTAATGAGTACTAGGTAAATTAAGTGAGGTTGTTCAATAAAAAGGCAGAGTTCAACTCTCTCTGGAGATCGTGTGAGGAGAATTTTTTTCGAATGTTATTTGTCGATAACACTTTTAATAAAAAGACAATATAAAAATGCTCTCGTAAGTATATAATACTGCAACAATTAGAATATTTTAACCCTGTGATTCACCTATACATCTAAAAGCCTAATTAATCTAATCTAATCATGAAATAAATATATGTATTTACAGGAAAAAATAAAGAGAGAAATTAAAATTAGAGAGTACAGCCACAGCAGAGGAAGAAGTAGCAAAGCATGGCGAACAAAGCGATGGATTCGAGACCTGTGATTAGAGCCCATACGACGTCGTCGACCAAAGAGAAATTCCACTGCGACAGACTTTCTTGAAAGTTCCACCCGGTGCTCCAATACGACAAGTCCAACGCCGGCCACCAGAATATCCACCACGCCGCCGATAGATCCAATTCCGGCCACTGGAAATACGACGCGTACCACCACCTTCCCGAACTAGGCCTCGAGCTCATGCGGCCGGTTCTGCTTTGCTCCCTTTCTTCAAAACCCTTTTTATTTTTTTTTGTTTTGTTTTTTTTTCTTGGAATTGGAATTTCCCATTCAATTATGAATTCGAAGCCTTTATTACTTACTCAGTTATTATTCACCGGATAAGTTACCTCTTAGAAATATTTAATGAATAATTTTAAATTATTTTAATTAAGTTTTTAAAAGTTTTTTTATTTATTTATTAAATAATATTTTTAATATTTTTATATTTTTAAGATTGAAAGTCCATTTAATTCCATATTTTATATGATATTTTGGAGACCAAAAACTTAGTTCAAATGACATAGGAAAAAGTTCTTGAATCTTGAAGAAAGGGGATCAATCCCCATTAGGATAATGTTTAGCCAATCAAAAAATTAAAAATAAAAAGATTATTAAGAGAATATAATATTATTCATATTTAATATTTTTATTTATAAGTTGCTTTTTTAGAGTACGTAAAGTGTTAAATAATCTTTTTCTTATATGATCGTACTGTATTTAATGAGTTTCTAATGTTTAATAATGATGTCAACCAATAACATAACTTTATTTAAGATAAATAAAAAATATGAGCGGAGAGATTTATAAAACTAAAAAAATAGAGATTATTTTCAAAAGTCAACATAAATTTTATTAAATTTAATACAATAAATTAATTTTAATTATTTTTTTAAGATGTGTCAAAAATAATATTGTTTTATTTAGAAGTGAGGGTGAAAGATGGGGAATTGGGGACTGGGCATATATCCGTAGATAGATGAATGAAAAGAAAAAAAAATGTTGGAACACGTGTTCGACCAAAAATAAACCCTCCAGCTTTTTAATTTGCTTATTATCGGAAAAAAATTACGTAAATAGATTTTATTTGTTTAGTTTGCAAAATTGAAAATGGCATGCATTAAGTTTTAATTCTGGTGATACATTGGGTAGATGTAGATATTTATACCCAAAAAAAATCTCATACATATAATAATGAGCTTTTTTACCACAATAATACAATATTTTATTTTATTTATCAAAATAGTGTAAAAAATGACAATTTACTAATATACGTATTTTAATTACGAAATAGTCGAATTTTATTTTTTGTTTTTTGTCTTTTTGCTTTTCGTCTTTTTTACTTTTTGTCTTTTTGCTTTTCATCTTTTTTCTTTTCGTCTTTTTACTTCTTGAATTCCTCATTTCTCTATTTTTGGTCTGTCCACACTATAATAACTCTTTCATATGCAGGAATAACTTGATTTTTAATTGCTGTTTCAATCTTTAGATTTTTCAGTTTAACGTTTATCTCCTCAAAGACAACTGCAAAAGACGGTTGTTTTGCAACTATTAAATTAAGTTTTTCATGCAACCCAATTTATAACTCAATAATAGTGTTATTCTAATTTGCTATAGAACTTATAACAATATTTGTAGGACTTTTAATAAATCTGTCTGTTGGTGACAAAATCTGAGTGGTACTATCAAGTGTTTTTTGATAGTCTTGATTTTGTTCGGTCATGCCAAGAATGTAGATATTTTAATATCTACGCGTTGTATTAGAGATTCAAGAGTTTGAACTCTTTCCTCTAATTTTTTTGCTAGTTGAACAGTTTCTTATTCAATCTTTCTTGACTCCTCTATATCTTTCTTTGTTGACAACTTAGATAGATACGAGTTATCAGATTTAAATATTAAATAATCAATTTTATCGGTTAATTCTTTAATTGCTGTTTTACAAGAAATGATTTTTCTGCTTAGAGGTTCTAAGCCTTGTAAAGATTATTCAATTAGAGAGATTTTCTCTTTCTGTTTTTGGTACAAGTTGAGCAAAAACTTAAAGATTGAAGAATTATTATCTTTTTCAGATTGCAAATTATATAAAATAGTGTATGAAATATCAGAAATACAATTAAGTTGAGCAAACACAGATGACAAAGAGTTATGTTGATTCCCTGCAGTATGATACGTATGTTTGAAATCCTTTTTATTATCATGAAAACATACTAGATTAACATGATCAGTAGTTCCCCCTCTTATGTTTCTTGGGAATTCTAAATAAGTGTACCTCTTTCAGTCATTATTTATCCTGTAGTTACCTATCCATCAGGTGCAAACATCGTTTTTAGCATTGTCTTACCTCCTTGTCATGGCACTAAGATTGCCTTCCTTAGCCTTCGGCTATACATGACTCATAATGTTTGAAATTGGTTTTAATGATTCAAAAGAAATTAGTATAGAACCACTTATCATATTAATAATATCATGCTTTTATGATAATAAAAATAAGATCAAATATAGCTCATACTAATAGTACTCTCAACATAATACGTTTAGTTCGTCAAACCAGACTCTGATACCAAAATAGGTAAGTGCAGAGGAAAATGAATCCATACCTTTCTCTTCTCTGAACTTCCTATACTCAGAATAGCGCAAGATAAAGATAGTAGCAGAAGATAGAAGGCGGAATGACAGAAAGGATTTATTTAGAAAAATAAGTGGTTGTGATGAAGAAGGTGTGTTTTCAGACCAACCATTACACTCTTTTTATAGGCAAACATGGACACACAGACTTACTTTCAGTAGTGATTGAAGGCCACACTTGTACAAACTTTAAACAAAAACCATACACGTACAGAGAAAACAGTAAAAAGATAGAGAAGATTATTCCTTCCTTATCTGAAGGCTTTGCTATTTGTCGTCTTCTGCCGACAGTGCTGTTTGACGTCATTGCTTACGTCATTGATTACTCAGCTTTCCATGAGGTCTTCCAGCTCAGCCATCAGGTCTTCTTCTTCATTCGGATTAGGTGCTTCAGATGTTGAGGGTAGATCCCAAATGCTGTTAAGATCTGGATGTGGTTGTGTTGGAGGTGCCCAAATCTTCATTGTTGATGTTTCTCCAACTAGTTGAAATTTATTTCCGAGATTACGAGGAAAGTTGTTATAGATTATTTCTTCTCGGACATCTTGGTTATTCGGTTCATAATACATGATTGAATCTGTAAAGAATATACTAGAGAATTCTGTGAACATTCCGATAACCAAATGATGCTATGTAGGAATAAATTTTTCTTGTATCATCTTTGGAGATGATGAGAAAACTCCAAGTCTAATTAGGGGGCTTGCCTTAGGTCTGTCTGATTACAATAAGAATTAATAATCTTTTGTGCCTTTGGACCAAGAAAATCTGGTGCTGAACGAAACGTTAGATAATGAACGAAACCATAATGAAAACATTTTGAAATTATGGCTTCATTAATTATATCCGCACTGGTAACTTTGAGTAGCACTGGTGAGGATTGTAGAGGGTATTCATTGTCGAAATACAAAGGTAAGATGACTATTACAGGTAGTCTATTTCTTTTAACTACATAAACATGGAGCTATCCTAATTTAATCATTACTAAAATAAAAATATAAAACGACCGAAATATTTATAAAGAGAGACATCCTTCTTAAAATGTATACATGAACATACCATCAATCAACTGCATCACAAATTCAATTTGAGCATCTGAAAAATGCACTCAAAGAGACTATCATCGGATAATTCAAATTCTTAAGGATACCTTTAAATTACACACCACTATAAGTGTTCAAAGACTTGCACCACAAATATAACCAAATAAACTATAAATTCTCCTTCGAACCGAACAACTCAATTCTCAGCATCATCATAGTTATCCGATTCATCCTGCTCTGAAATATTAGAAAACAAAAATAAAATGAGATTTAACTCAATAGAGGATTCCTTACTTTCTCTTTGATTTTTGGTTTCGAACTATAATGTTTCAGCCATAAGGCTTTTATGGAAAATCTTCTATGAATTTCTCCCAAGTTAAAAAAATAGTTAATAAAATAAATATAAGAGATAAATAATCAAATCTATTCATCAAAATATATAGTAAAATCCCAAAAATAACATAATTGCTCAAGCATCGGATCACGGAATTCACCTTCAACGTGGAGTCACAAACAAATCAGAACACATAACAAGATGATCATCAAGTTCTCAAATGGTTATCATACCCTAACTTGGTAGTCTTTAATCCTACCACCATCTCAAATGGAAGGCACATCAATAATCCCCCCACCTTATCAAAGGTGATGAGTAACATATACTCCACAAAGTTATCTCAAGATAACTCTTAATCCATCCTCAGACTTGGCAAATAATAATTTTCCTTCATAAACAAATTAATTAACCTTTAAGAAATAAAATACAAAAATTTAACCATTACAAAAATACGTATCACAATTTCATATAAGAAAGATACTTCAAAAATTATCATTTTGATAATGTATCTATAAGTTCCGGTTCATATTATGATTTCAAAAATATATAATAAAATGATAAACTTCAATTTAATAAAATACAAGGTCTAATCAAACTAAATTTACATTTTTCCTTGCTTGCAATATATATAATGGTTTATCTCCACAAATCAAAATGCTCGTATATTGGGGTTAGAATTTAAAATATATATCAAGCCATGCTTAAATAAAATTTTCAATTAAATACATAGTGACTAGGAGTCAAAAGAAAACAAAACATATTTTCACAGCTTACATATACGTTTTCCTACATTTTAATATCAAAAAACTTTCATATTTGAGAGTGAACCATAAAAATTATATTTACTTATAGTCCCAAAATCTACAAAATTAAATGAAATTTTATATAGACAAGTAGTAGAAAAACAGAGCAGAAATGATAAGGATTCCCCTACCTCTATTCTGTTTAGATTTCATTCATCTTCACCACAACCAGATTTGAGCAAATAATTCTTCTATCTTTCTCTCTTATTAATTTTGACATTCTCATTGTGAAAATTCTAGTCACAAATTTCTATTTATAACCCATTGTTAATACTCATGTATGCTTACGGGTGTCCTTGAAGCCATGTGTAATATGGTTTTATCAACACTTCATCCTCTTAGGTGTTGTTCTACCATATATCCAAAGAGCAATATACCCATGCATTCAGATACTTCACAACTCCCTCTTCTTGTCTAGTGACTAGTGTACAACTTATGGGTAAGGAGATTAAAATTTTAAGAGTATGTGGTAGTGGCCGTCTAACAAAAAACAAAGAGCACCATGTAGTTACTTTACATATTGTATAATATAGATACCATGCCTTGTTCATCCCCAAGGCCAATATCCCGTACAATTCCATAAAAAAATGTAGTTGAAGGCCATGCTTGCTCCTGCGCTCTTATTGGTGCATATGGGTGCAAAAAAAATTATGTAAAGTAATTGGTGTCATTATGTGCAATGGGTGGTCAATAAAGGAAATGCTAAAATATTACTATATTCATCTGATGGTAATGGAAAAGAATAAGACTCTACTATATACATACTAGGCAAGTACCATTTTGTTTTCATTCCTAAAAATATTATATACCTTCATTAAAAAAATATTGGGATGTTACATGTGCAGTAACATTACTAACAGTGTGATCAATAGAATCAGATTTCATCTTCCCCATCATATCCATGAACAAGGCATAGTCTTCTTGAGATAAGTTTAGAGTAGTAGTTTGATTACCTTCAATTCTTGAGTTGTTATCAATAGAATTACTAACAACATTTACAGAGAATGTGTGTGCCCTATTTTTATATTTGAAGTTAGAAGGAAAACTGTTATTGAAATAACAATTATCCACCGTGATTTTCCTTGCCACAAAAAGTGTTTTACCATATCCAGAAGAACCTCGGTTATAAGATGTTTTACCTTTCCCCTTCCCATTAGTGGCTTGATTCTGAGAGTTGGATTTCCATGAAACAACCGAAACGGAAGGTTGTGCAACATATAGGATCTTACTGGTAGAGTTAAGCTTTTGCTCTTGTTGCTGAGTGAGAGAGAAAACCTTCGGCATAGAAGGCAAATGGTCCATGCACAAAATCTGACACAAGATCACCAGTAACATAAGCCTATGGCATAACGAAAGAAAGCAGGAAATATGGCCAAGAAGTATATAAATGAAGGATACCACAATGCAACGCAAAACCTTAAGACATTAGGTGTAAGGGTCTTTTCACTTATAAACCATTAACTTAGCTCTTAATCATCCAATGTGGGACTTCACTTCCTACTTCACATTTGACTTTCAACACTCCCCTTCAAGTGTGAATCCTTTTCACATTGGAATGACTCCCTCTACAGCGGAAGTTTTTTTCTGCATCCATGAGTACTCATGCTCTACACAAGAGCATCTCTTGCTCTCTTCAACATCTTGACCTCGTACCAGGGCTTAATCTCACCATGGAGAGGCACGTACCCATCTTTGTTTGTCACCGAATCGACCTGGCTCTTGATACCACTATTGATGTGTAGATGAGAGTGTGTATATAAGTGAAGGACACCACAATGCAACCCAAAACCTTAAGGCATTAGGTGTAAGGGCATTTCTACTTATAAACCTTTCACTTAGCTATTAACCATTCAATGTGACACTTGACTTTCAACATTTCTGAGTACGAGGAAGAAGAAGAGTTTCTCATAGCTTGGGACAATATGCTTGAGAAGTATGATCTTAAATATAATAGTTTGTTGAAGCAAAAATTCGCTTCAAAGGAAAAATGGCATTAGTATATGGTCGAGAAATTTTTTGTGGAGATATGACAACAACGCCATGTAATGAGAGCTTGAGCAATTTTGGATATATCACCAAAATTGCATCTTTTATTAACGTAAGAGAAGCAATTGAAGACTATTATATTAAAGAATTAATCACAAGATATATAGAGAGACAAAGAAGGGGAAAATTCCACCGATAAAGAAGTTGAAATTTGGAAATGATGAACCAGTGGCTTGTAGAAGCTAGCATAACGAGAAGCCACCATTGAGTCCCCATTTTCTTGCTTTACTCAATGTTTCTCAAATTACATCCGGAAAGAGGCATGGATTAGCCACGAGTAAAATCAGAAGCACTATATGAGAGACATGGGAGATAGGTTACACCTTAACGGCGTTAGAATGAATGGAAAGTGAGATGTTAATTTTAAATGAGGTGACAACTTGTAATTAATGTAATAGGAAAGTGTAACCGACTTATGTTATAGGTGATTTTTCGTGATGATTATCACACACAATTTCCTTTGTGATGATGCATTTTTTATCTTTAAATTTTATTTTTACAATATACTTTTAATTATAAAATAATTAAAATTAAGAATAAAAAATTAACAAATAAGGACTATATTTCTAATCAAAATTTTAAAATTAATACTCTAAATCTTATTTTAAAATTATAATTAAATTTTATTTTTATATATAATTTTAATCATAAAATAAATTTTTAACTATAAAATAATATTTTTTAATGATACTATGCAAAGATTTTCAATTAATAAGAGAGAGAAAAAAAAAGACAAGCCTAAAACAATCATTCAATATAACCTTTGTTTTTTTTTTTTTTTACTATTTTGAAAAAGAAGTGCTAAACAATGCTTTTAGGCACTTTTCTAAGGAACTAAATATAGGTTCCATTTGTCCCGACTTATTTTTAGCTTATAAGCGGTTTTTAAGTAAAAGCTAAAAATAAGAGCTTTAAAAAAAAATTAAAAGCTGTTTGACAGTTTCATTATTTGATACTTTATAAGTTACTTATGAGTAAAAAACTATTTGTTTGATAAAATATTTGTGCCAACTTTTTTAAGTTATTTATCATTAACTGTTATATATCTTTGATATTAGAAAATAAATTATCAATATAATTATTTGTAAAATTAAAGTTACAATAAAAAATAATTTTTTGATAAAATTCAATATTTTATTTTTTTAAAAAAATAAACACAATATAAATTTATCAAAATAATTATTTAACATTAACATTTTTTTAAATATGTAAACTTTTTAAATAACAATAAAATTCATAAATATTAAAGTGAAATAAATAATCGATAAATGAGAGTAAAACTTTTTGGAGGTTTTAGTAAATTGCTATTTTTACAAAGAGAGAAAGAAAATATATTGAAGATTTCAAGTGTTAATTATAATATTTGAGTATTAATTACGATGGGCCCACAAAATAAACCAACTTATTGTCAAAAAGCTCATATATTTAGCTTATGGCTTAAAAGCCAGCTTTTTGCATTTTGTACATAGAAAAAAAAGCCAGCTTAAATTTAAGAGGTTTGTTACAAATCATGTTTGGCCCAGCTTTTACTTATAAGAGGAAGAAAAACCAAAAAAAAAGCTGGGCCAAACACTACCATAATAAAAGAGGTTGGAAATTATAGTTTTATTTATTTATTTATTTATGAGACGCGGAGTAATGTGCACTTAGGCCGCGTTTGACCGACGTGTTTGAACTGTGTACTCTGTTCCTCGTTTGATACATCAGTCAAGAGGAACGGAATAGAATAACGTGGCAAATGAATGAGACAGTTGGTTCCATTGAAAAATGTGGAACGGAAGAGAACTGAACACACATAGAAAAATTATCATTATTTTCATAGAGTCATTTTTTTATTTAAAAAAATAATATATATTTAAATTCTTTAAATTTTATATTATTATTTTTTGACCTAAAAATATTTTTTAAAAATATATATTTTAAAATTTATATAATAAAAATATATTCAACATAATTATTATCCTAGTCATGTAAGTCAGTTGGTGAGCGCATGGGGACATGTGTGTAGATACGAGGTTCAATCCCCGATTGTATTAATTTTCTTTGAACCAAAAAAAATTTAACATAATTTATATTTAATAATTATTTTTAAAAATATATTTAATAATTATATTTATTGAGAGAAATTTGTATTTAATAATTTATTTATTTTCTATAAAATATTAATACACAGGTTAATGTATTTTAAAATTATTATTTAGTTATACTCATAATTTTTAAAAAATTAAAAAATATACTATTTTATTTTTCCTTTAATTTTATACTTACTATCAAGTAAATTAAAATTTTATATGTATTACAAAAATATATTTTGTACATTTTAATTTGCACTAAATACAAAATAATACATAAGATCCTGTTATGTCACTGAACACAGTACACGATATTCTGTTCTGTATTGTTACCCGATGCTACCTTATGATTAATTTCTTAATCTAGAGCAGGTTTAGAAACGATTATTTCAAGAAAAATAATAACTTATTTTTCAAAAGCTCTCTCACAAAGCTTATAAAAATAAACAATTATTTAGGTAGGGTTCTACTATATATTGCCCTCAAGGCAATAGTTAACGACCCATAAATAAAAACTTTGTATTTAAAATAAATTAAAAATAATTTCGTAACATTAAATATTTTACACTTTTTAACACTAAATTTCTATTCAAAAATCACTTAACTATTATTCTACGAACAATGAATAACAAAACCCATTTATTTAAAATATGCTAATTCAAACACATACCTAATAACCTTAATAAGTATGCTTGGGAAATTGATTCGCAATACCCTTTCAAAAATTATGGGCTAACGGCTCAATTCAGTGAATTCATCATTAATTTTTTTTCTTGAAAGAAGGTAAAAGGATGCTTAAACCCTATGCTCTCTGTCCTTTCTTCCTTCGCTGATTTTCTTTCTCATTTCCCAAACCCAAACCCTCCTCATGCTTCCTTCCTTCTTTCCTTCGCCCCTCATACCGAAACGACGTCGAAGCTACAGATCTGCCTCCACCGTCTTGAGCCAATTGACACCCCTCTAACCGGATCCCGCCCTCGAAGCAAGCTCCTCCCACCGCCGCTCACAGAATCGTCGAACGAGATTTTATTGTTTTGGTACTGATTTCATTCCCACTCAAATTCAGTTTTTTTTTTGTTTTTTGTTTTCTCTTAGACTCTTAGGAGAGGGCAGAGTGAGATTGAAGTTGATAATTGATGAATAGAAATTAAAATAGCCTAAGCAGAGAGGTTAGAAGAAAAAGAAAATAGGAAAGAAAGTAATTTGAGTGAGTGGGTGAGGGTGAGTATGGAATTTCACTTGAACACCAAGACACAAAATGTGGGTAAAAATTAAACTGATAAGGTTAAATAAGTAAATTCACGTTTTGAACAGTTCTTGCATGACTAAGAATTGCAAACATGAATACTCTAGCATTATATAATTTAATAGATTTAATAGATATTCTCTTCTGTTGTTATTTCCTCGGAATTCTAATTTTTAGCAGCTGTGAGACCGTTATTTTTATTCTTTTTTCTTGATTTCTTGATTTTGGTTTCTATAGGACCATGTTTTACAATTTACTATTGACTCTTGATTTATCTATGATCATTTGCTATTTTGAACCCTTATTATTTTCCAAAATCTCAGTAAGTTAAGCTCTAAACTTTGTGAAGTTACTTTGCTTTAAACTTCTAAGCCTTACCTAGCTGTGCTTTTATGTTTTAACATACTGTTTGGTTAGAGGGGAAAGAAATTGAGGGCAGCCACTGCAAATACAATTGTTGGGTTTTAGTTTTATGGCATTTTACCGGGCAAGTATTCATTCACTAACTCAATTTGGACATGAGAATTGAAAGCCAACCCAAGTAGAGCAATACAATGTCTAAAACATAACTGTTGTATCAAAGCGGTGAGTACTTTTAAGTTTGAAGCTTTGAACCAACAAGCACAAATGCAGGATGCAGCAGCATCAAACCATGCTGCTGCAAGAGTGAATTGAGTGGAGTTGAAAATAAAGTTCAAGACTCGAGGGAGTTTTCATTTGAGTAAGATCTATTCTGACTTTGATAACTGAATATTTAATCTGGCAATTTAGCTTTCATATATTGATTATTATGGATTCTTTTTTTTTGTTGATTCATTGCATAAATTGCATGTTAAAATTGTGAATTTGCGAATTTATAATATAGATTCAAATAAACACATGAATATATTAGATTATTAGTAATTTAGTATTTATATGTATCCAACTGCAGTTTTACTAGCACAAACATGATCTTTTATGCTTATGTTGCACTAGAACCAGAATTTTAGTGGAATTTCACTTATGTGGCTTTCCTCTTGTTTTTATGTTTAATATTAATAATAACAGACATTGTTTGTTTCTGCTAGAACTGCTTTATAGCGGCATCTTGTCTAAATGGTTATTTACATACTCCAAATGCTTATTTCCCCGTTTTACACAATTGGTTCTTGTTGATATGAGTTTTGATACTTTTTCCTTTTTAGGTTTCTAATTAAAATCTATAAAGAAAGTAATGTTGATAAATGATATTAAATCTATTCTTTCGCACTTGAATCTTGATTTGGTAGTGTACTTATCAATACAACCACAGCAACTATGCTCAACACTAAACATAGGAGTGACTGAAACTTTTTTTTTGTTTTTTTTTTTGAAATTTCAGACACATGAGTGCGTTGTGGAATCTTTCTTATTTTCTTGATAATGGATGTATTCTCTGTTGTCAATTGCGGCCGCTATCTGCTAGAACTGCTTTATAGTGGCATCTTGTCTAAATGGTTATTTACTTACTCACAATGCTTATTTCCCCGTTTTACACAATTGGTTCTTGTTGATATGAGTTTTGATACTTTTTCCTTTTTAGGTTTCTAATTAAAATTTATAAAGAAAGTAATGTTGATAATTGATATTAAATCTATTCTTTCGCACTTGGATCTTGATTTGGTGGTGTACTTATCAATAGAACCACAGCAACTATGCTCAACACTAAACATAGGAGTGACTGAAACTTTTTTTTTTTTTTTTGAAATTTCAGACACATGAGTGCGTTGTGGAATCTTTCTTATTTTCTTGAAAATGGATGTATTCTCTGTTGTCAATTGCGGCCGTCACGGCCGCTATCGCAGCGTTGCCCCCCCCCTCCCTATGGTGGTGCGGCGCTATTGCGTTTTCCAGATCGCGGCTGGAGTGGCGCTATCGCAGAGGAAATCGCTGCGCAACTGCTAGGAAACAAATCTCAAACGTTTTTTTGGGGTTTTTTTTCAAAAAAAACTTCATTTTTTGTCACTTAAAGGGTATAAAAGTAATTTCCCCTTGCCACTTACATAAAACAAAAAATCCTAATATTTTATTAGGCTCTCTACTCTTGTTCTTGCTGAGACTTCTCCTTCATGTAGAAGGAAAGAAAACTCTTAGTCTTCTACTCCTCTGCTGCGTCCATCTTTGTCTGCTGTTTCCGGTCGTTTCCCGTTGTTTCCCGGTGAGTATTCTGGAGCTCCTTTGTTCTTTTCACTGTTCTGTTTTCTGTCATTTAAGTCTGTCTAATTTCCCGCAATAGCGGCCATCCTGCTATGCGCTATCCCGCTATGGTGTTTTGGGGGTCGGCCGCGACGAGACGCGATTTGCGATTGACAACACTGGATGTATTACCATGGTTAGCAAAATTGCGATTTAAATCGTTAAATCGGACGATTTTACGATTCTGATGGTGCCCTGCGTGTTTGTCGTTGCTTAAAATCACTTTGTTGCAAAGACGGTGTAAAATCGGCGATCAACGGCGGAATCGCTAAATCGACGGTGCTCCGATTGTGTTTTTGTCGCGGGTCGGGTTGGGTGAAACTTACCCGGTAGTTTTAACCAGTTTTCAAAACGGGTTTTGGGCTAAAAACCCTAATATTCTTCCTCTTTGCTGCGCTACCAGAAGCTCTCCAAATCGCGATCTCCTCTGCTTCTTCTCCCTCTGTTTCGCGTGTGAGAAGTGAGAACCCCTCGTTTCTCCCTCTGATCCGCTTCGTCTCTGTTTTGTTGTGATCGTTGCTGCTTCTTCTCTTCTGTTTTGCTCTGTTCTGGACTCCCTAATTATGTCAATAGTGCCACTGGTGTGAGAAGTGAGAACCACTCGTTTCTCCCTCTGTTTTGCTCTCCACCTGGTATTTAATATTTATGGTAGTATAGTATTGTACTTGATGTTTGATGTGATATGATCTCAATTGTGATTTATTGGTGTATATATATATATATATATATAGAGTCAAGATCCATTGACACCAATTAGTTTTACACCAACTCTTACACCAATTAGAAACCATACGTCGAAGTTTATTTTCACGAAACCCACCGTTGGATTGAAACTACTTATCGTATAGATTGATGTGTAATTTTGTACACATGATCTATACGATAAGTAGTTTCAATCCAACGGTGGGTTTCGTGAAAATAAACTTCGACGTATGGTTTCTAATTGGTGTAAGAGTTGGTGTAAAACTAATTGGTGTCAATGGATCTTGACTCATATATATATATATATATATATTTAAGTATAAATTTGATTTTAAGTAAAATCTTACATCTCGTGTTACGATTTCACGAGTTACTATTTTGCACACCCCTCCCCATGTCACTTAAGATTACCATTTTGCTAACCTTGTATATTACACAAACTTTCAGTGAAAATACAACCATAGCTAATAGCAAAGTATATTTTTATTTTGATTTAAAATATTAGGGTTGTTTATTTTGTATTTTCATTTTTTGTTTTTATTTTCTATTTTATGTAGTGTTTGCTTCAAAGAAGGGGAGGAAAAAGACTAAAAAGTAGTGTTTTTGTGTTTGGTTTGTAAGGGGAGATAGAGAGGTTTTACAAAACATTGACAATAAATTGTAGTTGTTTTGTTTGTTTTCAATATTTGCTATACAAATCTCCAAAAACCAAAAATAAAATAAATCAAGGTGATAGTTTTGTATTGCAATTACTTGTAAAAATAAAAAAAAACAGGCCCTAGGTCTTTTCTTTTCTTTGTTGATGTTTTACTGTATCATTTGTAGCAAAAGAAGAGAAGATGGAGAAAGGAAATGAAATTGAAGAAGCTGCTGAGCCACCGGTTTTAGCTACACCAGCTACCGATGTATCGCCTGATCTTGAAATAGAACAATTATCTCCTATGAAGTATTCTATTATCAGTAGGCAGGGGGTTGGGACCACAGGAAAACGCATACCTTGTCTTGCCAATCTTTTCAAAGTTGCTGTCGATGCTCCAGATGCAATGTTTTTCCAGTATAGTGTATGTCGATCATTTCTGTCTGGGATTTCTGTTATATTTTAGGCTTGACTTATTGAACAATTTCCAGGTTACTATTGCTTCAGAAGATAACAGAGTTGTTGAAAGCAAGAGCATTAGGAGAAAACTGATTGATAGGCTTTACCAAACATACTCTTCTGAACTAGGTGGCAGCAGGTTTGCCTATGATGGAGACAAAACTTTTTACACAGTGGATCCTCTGCCAAATAATAAATTTGAGTTCAAAGTGTTTCTTGAGGAATCATTTGGAAAAAGGTACGTCTCTTGTATGAATGCCTTAGTTGTGCAATGTTTATGTCTTAAAGCTTACTTCCTTCCAACTCTAGTAGTGGTGCTGAGAGTCCTGGTGCTAATGGAAGTCCTCATGAGGAAACTAAGAGGTCAAAACATTCTTTTCAGTCAAAGACTTTCGTGGTGGAGATAAGTTTTGCTGCCAAAATACCCATGCTGTCCATTGCTCTTGTCCTTAATGGTGTTGAGTCAGATGCTAACTCTCAGGATGCTTTGAGAGTTCTTGATACTGTACTAAGGCAGCGAGCAGCTAACAGGTACCCCTACTTCTTTTGAAGATAAAATTCAATGAGTTATATTGGAATTCTCCTGAATGGACTCGAAATATTTTTGGTCTAACATAGCTGAACCATTTATTCTGAATGTGAAGTGGGTGTCTCTTGGTACGGCAATCTTTTTTTCATGATGACTCGAGAAATTTCACTGAGGTTGGGGGTGGAGTAATAGGAGTTCGAGGTTTCCATTCAAGCTTTCGTTCTACGTGTGGAGGATTGTTTCTCAATATGGGTAGGGTATCAGAATTCATCATCATAAAATTGTATTTGTTTTTTAACTTCACAGTTTTCATTTATGTTTTCCAGATGTGTCCACAACAATGATCTTAAAACCCGGACCTGTAATTGATTTTCTCCTATCTAACCAGAATGTGAGCGAACCCCGTTATATCGACTGGACAAAGGTGATAAACTTCTACTTAACGTTCATGATTCAGAGTTAGTAATTTCCTGAAGGTTTTGTTCTTTCTTGGTTTCTGCAGGCCAAAAAAATGCTTAAAAATTTGAGGGTGCGTGCAACACATCGTAACCAGGAATTTAAGATTACTGGCTTGAGTGAGAAGCCCTGCATTCAGCAAAAGTAAGTGATTGTTTTTTGTAAGTCAGTTGTCTTTTTTTTTGTCTTGAAATTTCAAAAAGTGACACCAAAAGCTTATGGTCTCTTGACCAAGAAATAACTTAAGAATCTGATTTCTTCCCCAGTTTTAGTATGAGGGTGAAAAATGGCAACGGCAATATTGGAGGGCAGACAGTGGATATTACTGTATATGAGTATTTTGCTAAACACTGTGGTATAGAGTTGACTTCATCTGCTTATCTTCCATGCCTCGATGTCGGGAAGCCAAATCGGCCCACCTATCTTCCCTTGGAGGTTTTTGGATTTTTGAGCTTGACTAAACCTTGTTTCGGTTATTATTTTACATCAATTGTATCAATTTGTCTGCCTTAACAGTTAAACCATTTGGAGTAGTTATGCTGATTATTTTTTCTTCCCTTGTGGTGGAGTAGCTATGTTCGCTTGTTTCCCTCCAGAGATATAAAAAGGCTTTATCTCAAATGCAAAGAGCATCTTTGGTTGAAAAATCACGCCAAAAGCCTCATGATAGAATCAAACTTCTGACAAATGTAAGTGTATATCTATTTATGTGTTCTTAATTTTATTGTTAATATATTAATGTTAATTAATGCTCATTAAAATTTATAGGCTGTAAGAAGTTATTGCTATGATGATGACCCTGTTCTTGCTGCTTGTGGCATTTCTATTGAGAAGCAATTGATTCAGTTTGAAGGTCGTGTTCTTGAGACGCCTAAGGTAAGCATTGTCTGGCAATATAGTTCACATTTTTGTGTGCATATAAGATAGTTATTAAATGATTCAGGTTGAAGGTTGTGTTTTGGAAAATGAAATGCGTTGTCTAATTCAATTTTAATTGAGAGACAGTTAAAGGTTGGTAAGAATGACGATTGCGTCCCCCAAAATGGAAGGTGGAACTTCAATAAAAAGGTAATGCATTATTCTTTCCCATTAGGCCCCATTTTCAGAGGTATCTCAAATTTAATTAGCTAGTTCAATAATTATGAAGCTGTATTTTCTATTTTATAGACACTTTTACGACCAATTTATATTGATTATTGGGCTGTGGTCAACTTTTCTGCGGGTGGTGATACGAGTTACTTGTCAAGGGAGCTGATCAAATGTGGGATGAGCAAGGGCATTGTATGTCACTGTCTGTCATGCATTCATGCTATTTTTTTCTTTCTTATTCTTTATTTGATTACCTCTATTTCACATATACTTCAATTTTGTCACAGAACATTGAACGTCCATATACTTTAATAGAGGAAGAAGCACAGTATAGAAGATCTAGCCCTGTTGTAAGGGTTGAAAAGATGTTTGACCTGCTTACGTCAAAACTTACTAAAGAACCGAAGTTGATTCTATGTGTCTTGCCAGAGAAAAAAAATTGTGACATTTATGGTATATCTTTTAGTGGAAAATTTCAGGGTTTCCTTTATATTGATTTTTTTATTCTCCTCATCCTCGTGTTCTCTTATCAAATTTTAGGGCCTTGGAAAAAGAAGTGTCTGAGTGATATTGGTGTTGTTACACAATGCATTTCTCCTCGCAAGATCACAGATCAGTACCTTACTAATGTACTTCTAAAAATCAATTCCAAGGTAACTGACCAGTCTATTACCATGTTTGCAAAAATGTAAGATAACATTGTGCATGTTAAAGTAATTTTGCGTACTGGTCCTCAATATAGCTTGGAGGAATAAATTCTTTGCTGACAGTAGAGCATTCTGGGCATCTTCCCCTGATTAAAGATATTCCAACATTGATTTTGGGTATGGATGTCTCTCACAATTCCATTGGTCGCTCATATATTCCATCAGTAGCGGCGGTAAGTCTATATTTTGTTTTGTATTTCGCTTATCTTTGTTGTTCCTGTAATGAAAAAGCTATATTTCCGTTGTACCAGTCTGTTTGGGTTTCTTGTTATCCCTGTGGCTTGTTGTTCTGGTGTATTGTGCTGGGTTTATAGGTTGTTGGATCTCGATGTTGGCCGCTGATTTCAAGGTATAGAGCATCTGTGAGAACGCAATCATCTAAGGTGGAGATGATTGATGCTCTATACAAGCCCTTGGATAACGGAAGTGATGATGGTATTATAAGGTTAGTTACACTGTTAGACTAAAAATGTATATTGGACCACTTCTATTTTGCATTTATTTAAAAGAAAACCGCACACCTTATTACCCTGAACTTTATATCTTGAAGTAGCCACTATGAACATTCAAATATAGATGTTCATAAAACTTTTTTAAACTTGTAAACATACCATTCAAAATCACTTTGTCCAATTTGTTCATATTTTCTTTTTATAAATTTCTCCTTTTATTTATTTTCTATGTCCGTTACCGCTGAAGTTGAAAGAATTATTACTATCTTTCAGCATTGGGTTAATATGGACTAAATCAAAATGGCTCAAAAAACTTCGGCTCTTCTTATTTTTAGTGAAGTTGCAGGAAGTCAATACTTCACCACAGCGATGCATCTATGGTCAACTCAGAAACAGCCTCTCTGTTTAATATAGGGGTAAGGCTGTGTACATTTAGACTCCCTAGGACCCCATGGAATAGGGATTACATTGGGTTGTTGGTGTTGTATTTATTTTCTTCATAAAGTTATTTGATTTTAGAGTTAAGTCTATATACTACATTAGAAAGCCTAATGCATAGACTTGCACCCACATTATAATACAGTTTCACAAACATATTTCTACTGGATACCGTCCTAAAAAGTCTCCCTCTATATGACCCAGTCCTCCACCAGATTTAGTTCTATTAGAATTTGTTATAATTGTAGAACATCTCCTTTTATTGTAATTAGTTTCTTAGCAAATTATATAATCATGTATTTTAGAAAGATAGAATCGTAGATATTATTTTCATTCTTGTAATTGTTGTAAAGATACTAATTTCCTTTTGTTCTATGTTGTTTAACATGGTATCTAGAGCTTAACGAGAGGCAAGCCGTAATTATTGGAGCAAATTTTTTTTTAGAACTGGTTTAGTGACCCAGTTTTCCTTGTTGGTTCTTAGTGGCACTGTTAACTGCAGCGCTTCTTTGTCTTCGACCACCGCGTACGACGGATTTTCACACCGCCGCCACTTGGATCGGGTGCACTTCACCAAGGGCAGCCTAACCCGAAAACTTTGCGGCCATTGGAGCTTGGGCGCACCTCCATGCCCTCCATCTTCTTTGTGGCTTCCACACCAGCGCCGCCACGGTTACCGATGCATGACAGTGATTCTCCAGTTGCTTTTCATGTTGCCGTCATCGCCTTGAAGTCCTTTGTCTGATTCATCGGTTTGTTAGTTTTGGCCATGGACCACCCTCTCTCGCAATTTCGCCTCTGTTTGAGTTTATTATGTCTGCTTCCACCACACCCAAAGCTGCCCCTATTTTTATTAATCACGTTGCTCTTCCTCTTGGCTTCCCATGTTCGCCTTTGGCTTGTTGGTCAGGATTATGAGGACCATTTCACCAAGTAGTTGATTGATATTTGATGAAACAAATCAGCCCCGGTGGAGGAACATCGATGCTCAACTTTGTTGCATCCTTAAGTTTACCCGTCATCCTATGATCTATCCGGTTTTTCATGCTCATGAGATATGTGCGTTTATATGGGCGTAGGCCGAGACTTTATACACTAATATTACTCGGTGTCTTTATGGCATTTACAGGGACCTGACCATTCTCTGTGCTCATCGAATTGATGACAGTATGACTACCTATTTGGGTAAGGTATCTAAACTTCAAGATTTTAATGAACCCTTCCCCCATCTCCTACCCCTGCAATAGAGATTGTGAACTGTCAACAATTATTCATGTTGTTGGCCCTGCACGGATTGCCCGAGGAGTGCTCTCACATTAGAGATCAAATCTTGGGTTGCCCCACGGGCCACGATCTCAACTATGGATTCTACTTGGTCTGTTCTCGTTTGAGTACCGGTAAAGACATCTCTTGAGCTTGTGGCTTCCCTTGTCCCCGTCAAATCTTCTGCCTTGGTTTCTTAGGGTCAAAAGGCCAAGAAGGGAAAATTTTGCTTTAAATGTGACCAATGTCACAAGGAGGGACACACAATTGATCGGTGCTATGCTCTACAGAAAAACATCCAGGTGACTCATAATCTCATATTTCCGAGCCAGATCTTATCTCAACCAACGATGATGCCTGCATATGATTTTGAAGTGGTTTGTTGAACGCCATTCTCAAGGTCTTGATTCCTTTGTTGCTCAATATGGTAATTCTTTTGCTGGCATCTCTCACTTCACTTCTCTTGGTCCCTGGGTCCTTAATTCTGAGGCCACCGATCATATCGCTAGTAATGAATCTCTATTTTCATCCCTTTCTTCATCCGGTTATTTACCTTCTATAACAATGGCTAATGGCTTTAAAACACAATCTCAATGAGTTGGTACTGTTAGGCCTCTTTCATATTTTTCTGTTGATAATGTTCTTTATGTTTCTGAGTCCCCTTTCAATTTATTAACGTTCAGTCGCCTTACTTCCTCTCTTGATTGTGTTGTTTCCTTTACTAAAGACACTATTTCCTTACAGGACCGGAGTGTGGGGCGGATGATTGGCACCGGATTTGAGTCTCGCAGACTATATTAGCTTCATCCATGTGCATATGTCGGTTTGGTGGTTGGTTCACCTAACCTTGTTCATGCTAGTCGTACTGTGTCAACTCTAGGTGTGCAGTACTTGTCACTTTTATTGATTTTTCCCATTGTACCTGGTTATTTTTGATGAAAACTTGTTCTTGAGTTGTTTATGATTTTTCAAACTTTTTATAATGAAATAAAGAATCAGTTTGGTGTTTCCATTGGAACTTTGCGTAGTGATAATGCCCATGAATATTTGTCCTAGCCTTTTCAACAATTTATGGCCTCTCATGGCATTTTGTACCAAACATCATGTTCGCACACTCCCCAACAAAATGGCGTTGCGAAAAGAAAGAACAAACATCCGGTTGAAACAAGTCTCACTATTTTGCTTCACTGTAATGTCCCACATTGTTTTTGGGGCAATGCTGTACTTGCCGCTTGTTACTTTATCAACCGCATGCCCTCTTCTGCCCTTGACAACCAGGTACCTTATTCTGTCTTGTTTACTCATGACCCCTTATATTCTTTACCTACGCATGTTTTTTGATCCACGTGCTTTGTCCACAACCTCGGCCTAGGTATTGATAAACTTGATGTGCTTTCTTACAAATGTATTTTTCTAGGTTGCACTCGCTCTCAGAAAGGTTACAAATGTTTCTCTCCAACTATGCATCGATATGTTATCTCTACTGATGTAACATTTTTTAAGACTATTCATTTCTTTAGGTCTTCCTCATATTCTTGAGTTAGAGTCTAGTTCTACTTCCGCTGTTCCTTTGCGGGTTTTATTTCATTCTCTTGCGGTGCTTGATATTTCAAATATGCCTCCTCCTCCACCACCTGTGTATCATCGATGCGACTAGCAACCTTGTGACTTTCTTTCGCGGCCACCTCCTCTACCCCTTACTTTGACCCCTCCAATTGAGCCCGATCTTCCCATTGCCCTTCGGAAAGGTATATGTTCCACTCGGAATCCCTCTTCCCATTACATTAATTTGACTTACCACCGCTTGTCTCCTTCCCATTACACTTGCTTGTCTTCTTCGTCCTTTGTTTTTATTCCTAAGACTATAGGAGAAGCTTTATCTCATCCTGGTTGGCGACAAGCTATGATTGAAGAAATGCGTTAATTACAACAGTGGTACTTGGGATCTGGTTCCAGCCCCTCAAGGCAAAAGCATTGTTGCCTGTCGGTGGATATTCACAATTAAGGTCGGTCTTGATGGCACTGTGGACCGCCTTAAGGCTCAATTAGTGACCAAAGAATATACTCAAATTTTTGGCTTGGACTATGGTGACACTTTCTCCCTGGTAACAAAAATGACCTCTATGCACTTGCTCTTATCTATGGCTGTTGTTCGCCATTGGCCTTTGTATTAGTTAGATAGCAAAAATGTCTTTCTTCACGGTGATCTCGCTGAAGAAGTATAGATGGAGCAACCTCTTGGATTTGTTGCTCAAGGAGAGTCTTCAGGATTTGTATGTCGCCTTTGAAAATTCCTGTATGGCCTGAAACAATTTCCTAGGGCTTGCTTTGGGCGGTTTAACACTTATACAACAATGTATCATTTGGTATGACTCGGAGTTAAATAGATTACTCTGTCTTCTATCGACATTTTATCACCGGCAAGGATGGATCCAGGAATATGTTAAGGAAGGGGCCAACGGAAAACAAATTTCAACAATTCATCAATATATATTGAATAAGTTTTGAAAGATGCATTATCTTGAGGTTGGGGACATTCATTGGTCTTTCTTTTAAAATATGAATTAATTGTTGATGACTTTTTCATAACCACTTAGGAGATTAAAATCATGTTACAGAAACATAAATTAAGACAAATAATTCCAGGATAATAACGTCTTATAAAGTTAGGGATTATTGATAGAAAAACGAATAAAAAAGATAAAAAAAACTTACAAAATAACAATGCAATGTCAATAGGGTTCAAACACCAAACCCTGCAATGACAAAGGTGTGGTGAAATCCACTAGGCTAAACTTATTTTACATGAAAGTTATGTGCATCATATGTACTAGTATTATTTTTTTGTGGAGGGGGAAGGGGGCCATGGCCCCCTTGCCCCATCCAGTCCGTCCCTAATCACAGGGTACATCTACCTTGTGTATGTTGACCAGATAGTTATTATTGATAGTGATCGCCGTTGCATTACCTTGTTGAAGCACCATTTGCATTGTCATTCTCAGACTTAGCTGCGATATTTCTTGAAGTTGCTTAGTCTAACATTGTTATCTTTCAAAGGAAGTATGCCATGGATATCATAGAAGAAACTGGCTTAAAGAGGGCCAAACTGGTGGATACTCCTATGGATCTCAATACTAAGCTTCTACTATATCATGGAGAGCCTCTTTCCAACTCAGAAAAGTATAGAAAACTGGTTGGAAAATTGAACTATATCATAGTCACTCGTCCAAACATTTTCTTTGCGGTCAGTGTGGTTAGTTAGTTTCTTAACTCTCCTTGTGAAGGATATTAGAAAGCAATTATCAGCATCCTAAAGTATGTCAAAGGGGCTTCAAGACATGGAATTTTGTAGGAAGACAATTGTTGGGTATTCAGATGTTGACTGGGCCGACTCTCGGTGGCAACTTAGTTTCTTGGAAAAACTAGAAACAAGGTGGTGTTGCTTGGTCTAGTGCAGAAGCAGGATACCGAGCCATGACGGTTGCTACATGTGAACTAATGTGGCTTAAATATTTACTCAAGGAGTTGAGATTTGAGAATTTTACACAGATGACACTCATTTGTGATAATCAGGCAGCCTTGCATCTTGCTTTAAATCCAATATTCCATGAGAGGACCAAACACATTGAAATAAACTCTCACTTCATTAGAGAGAAGATATTATCCGGAGACATTGTTACGCATTTCGTTAATTTGAATGACTAGCTAGTCGATGTCTTCACTAAATCACTGAGAGTTCCTAGAATTAGCTACACATATGTGACAAGCTTGGTGCATATGACTTATACGATCCAGCTTGACGGTCCCTAAATCTTTAAGTATGTCAATCTTATATTATTTGTTAAATGAAATTTATATACGTTGTTTATGCGTCACAACTTCATGTACTAGATGTAATATGTTGACATTATTATGTTTCTTTATTCATTGTTGTAACTTGTAAGCTCATGTATAGAAACATCAAATTCGTATATTCATATTAAGATTTGAATGATATTTCCTTGCAGAGAATTGCTTCTGGATTTCTATGAATCAAGTAATGGACGAAAACCAACTCAAATTATTGTCTTCAGGTGTCACTCTATCACTGTTGAATTTTATAGATATCCAATCCTACAAGCATTTCAGGTGAACTAAACTGTGTTTTTGGTGAAATGTTGAAAGATTGTGATGTTATCTACTATGATATCAAGAAATCACTAATGAACAGTGTGCTGCTTACATTTTTTTTACCGGGGAACATTTATGATGTTTTTCTATTCTCAACTCTTTTTTTAATTTATTTTTTCTATTCTCATTTTTATAAAGTAACCTCTTTTTGTACCACTCCAGTGTAGTGACTGCCACATTCACTATGCCTTGATGATTTTTGTTTGTTTTCCAGTATGGCTGTTGAGCAATTTCATATCTTCTCACATTTGCTATGTATTTCTGTCTTGTCTCGAATTCATATATTCAGTTTTTTTTTTTTTTTTTTCCTTTTTCTGTTTTGGTATCTAAAAACTTCCCCTGAAAATAAAGGACGGAAACTGTGTGACTCAAAATAAGTAATATAGGGATTACATTTATATATTTATATACATGAATAAATACAATCATATCACCTGATAATAGGGATTACAGTACAGCTCAATCAATCTAGTGAATCAAAATAAGTAATATATACAGTGTCTAATTTTAGGAACCTAACGATATATTGAACAATGCTAAACAAATTATATTTTTATATGAATATGAATTGTGCCATATTTAATGACACTGATTATCATGTTTTAAGTTTTTTGTATCATGGACTTCTGGGTTCCTGATTTCCTTTTAATCACGTTTCATATTTTTTTACTTTCTGAACTGTATTTTCATGTTCAGGGATGGAGTCAGTGAATCACAATTTCAACAGGTGTTGGATATTGAGCTTAACCAAATAGTAAAGGTATATAGCGCAATCTTTCACTGTTCAGTTTGAATATCTGATTTGTTGCTGGAATCCTTATTGTTACACTTTGTTCTTAGTGCATGTTTATATTTTATCACAAGCTTTTCTTAAGACAATAGTTAGCTAATTGCCTAATCCAAAAAAACAAAATTTACAAACCCCCCCAAACAAACAAAAAAAGGTTAATCGAAACTTGCATCCAACTAGATGATACCCACTTGTTTATGGTGTTCCTAATTGACTAATTCCTGGATGATGATAAACTAAACTTGCATCCAACTAGATGATACCTGATTGTTTACGGTTTCCTTCATGGTGATAAACTATTCTAATTTACAGGCTTACCAACATCTTGGGGAGGTTAATGTTCCCAAGTTCTCTGTAATTGTGGCTCAGAAGAATCATCATACGAAGCTGTTTCAGACTAATGGTCTGGAAAATGTTCCTCCTGGTATGGTACTTTATTTTTCTTGTTTACATAATTATATAATATAGGTAACGATCAGGATTTCTGTAATTTATATTTTCCTCTTCAGGGACGATTGTTGACACAACAATCACGCATCCGAGAAATTATGATTTTTTCATGTGTGCTCATGCAGGGATCATGGTATAGCTTCCTCGCCTCTTTTCTTTTCGTTTATATTCATGTGAAATAGTCTCTTCTTTTCTAGGAGCTCTCTCATAGAACTTATGAAAACAAGTGATTATTTCTTGAAAATAAACTAATCCAAATATGCACTAAGTATTTGGTACTAGTAAAATACTTGTTTACCTATTGAATTGCTATTGTTTCGCCTTTTAATGTACATTCTTTTTTCCTTTTTCTCTCTAAATAATAGGGAACATCTAGGCCTGTACATTATCACGTGTTGCTTGATGAGATTGGTATTTCGGCAGATGGCTTGCAAAATTTGATCCATTCGCTGTCTTATGTGTACGCATTCTTTCTCATTTTTTTAATGGCGTGTTTGACCTACCTCTAAATTGTCATTACTTGGTAGTTATTTTTCCTTATTTCAGGAACCAAAGGAGCACAATTGCAACCTCAATTGGTAATTTTGCGCTTGAGTGTTTTTCTGTGCCAATAACTTCCAAAATTATCTTTTGCATGATAAACATTGTTAATTTCTGTTTTATAATAATTCCCCCCTTCAATTTTTTATTCTTCAGTGGCACCTATAGCCTATGCCCACCATGCTGCAGCTCAGATGGGGAAATTTTTGAGTTTTGATGATTTTTCGGAAAATCTTGCTTCGGAGGAAGATATTTCCATTACTGAGCTCCCAAGGTTGCATAAGAATGTCAGGAGTTCCATGTTCTTCTGTTGAAGTAAAGCTTGTTGTGTACATGTCCTAGCATCATTTTTTGGAACTTTGAAAATGTAAATGTCTCTGAGAAACAGACTGTACACATGCAAATTCATGAACCCCAAATTTTGTTTCATGGTAAGGGGTTGATGGGGTTAGTTCTTGGGAGTGTACATGTTACTGATGTTAATTCTATTGGCAGCACTCAGTATACTTTTGATTCCAGAATCTAGTTTCTGGCATTTTGAAAGGTGGCGTAAATAGCAAAATCTGTGGTGCCAGTAGTAGTGATCTGTTACTGATATGAATAGTTTTGTAAATTGTGGTAGGCTTAAACTGTTTTTCTGTACAAGTCGGTTGACTCCCTTTTTCTTTTTAGTCTGTTATGAATCTATGCACTAAAATCTTATTAGGTGAAGACACATTGTGAACTTGTCAAGTCGAGTAAGTATTGTTATTATAGAATCCAGTAGAAGTTGATTAATTTGAAAAATATTTGAATTTATTAAGTATAATTAAAAGATTCAAGTATCCGGTTTGAATTGGATTTAGTTTTGTTTTGATTTGAATTTTAGAATTTAGTAGTGGATGTGTAATTTAAATAACTTCTGTATATAATCAAGGTTTAATTATGTTTTTGGTGCTTACAAAATAGGGGTCCCTATAAAATTATTTTTTTGGTTTTAGTTTAACACTTTGCTTAAATATTTGGTTTTAGTCTCTGAAGTAAAAAAATGGATATTGGGTCAAACATGCTTTTATTTAATTATTTATTTAATTATTAAATTTGATATTAAAATATAAAAAATATTTTTTAAAAAAATAAAAAATCTTTCTTCTTCTTCTCCCTTCTTCTTCTTCTCCCTTCTTCTTCTTCCTCTTCTTCCTCCTCGTCGTCTTCTTCTTCGCCACCACTGTTCACGCCACTGTTCAAAATCATAGTTACATTTCTCCACTCTCTAACACTTTTCTCTCACACAAAATCCAATTCCCTTGTTTCTTCTAACTTGCTTTTCCCCTTTTTTGTCTCAAGTTTTCCACCTCCCCTCCCCTTGCATTCTCTTGAAATTTGACTCAGTTTCGGTTTTTTGAGTGCAGAAGCCGCGGTCAAAGGGACCCTCAATATGCTTATAGTGGCGAAGGAAGCAGGGGTGCAATGCATGGTGGTCACTTCCTCCATCTTTGTCATTACCCCGAGCCCCACCTAGCCTTTGCGGCGGCGAGTACCGGCAACTGTCCAAACGTTTTAGCATGCGTTTTGTGACTTCGGTAACACGGTGACTGCAAAGGCGTGAGAAACCATGTGACGATGATGAAGAGCACGTCTTTGGGAAAGAAAATGGCGTAGTGTGGCAGATTTGTGAGGAATTAGTCGATGCTGTAGTTCATCACTGCTTTCTGGAATGTCGTAGTCCATCAAGAGAAATGTATTGCCAACTTTTCCATGCGCATATGTTTGTTTCAAGGAAGCGCAGTTGAAGATTGAAGAAGTGGCGAAGATAGAAGCACTGTTGAAGGAATGAGATAAGGAAGAAGAAATGGCTACTAGGGTTAAAGGGGATGAGAGAGGAAAAGGGAAAGATAGAGACGGAGAAAGAAATATTTTGTTTTTTAATTAATTAATTTTATTATTTAATTTAATAATTAATTGATTAATTAATTAGTATAATAAAGTCATGTTTGACACAAAACTCATTATTTGACTTTAGGGATTAAAACCAACAATTTCTTGAAAGTGTTGTACTTAAATCACAAAAAAATTATTAGGGACTAAAACCAAAAGTAATCTATTTTGTAGGGACCAAAAACATATTTAAGCCTATCATTAATGCATTTTATTTTTTACAAAAATTAAATATCTCTGAACTCAATAAAGATATTTATATTTACTTTATATAAAGGAGATTGATAGAGTAACAACTGATTTTTTAAAAAAATTCCGGGTGTGGTGGCAATTGCCGCCACCAATAATAAGTAATTTTAAAATTATTTACCAAATTTGGGCTTATAAAAAATTTATCAAAATAGGAACAATTATTGTTTATTTGGTGTTTTTTTTTTTTTTGAAAAAATAAGAGTTACCGGCTGTTTAAAAACAGTGGCTAAATTCGTACAATTTATGATAAGCAGTGGTTAAGAAATCGTTCTGGCAAAGGTCAGTTTTTAACATCGGTTGCAACACAACCAATGTAAAAATTTGTATTTTTAAAGCAGTTGTAAGTTTTGCGAGAGTAAATCATAAGTTAACAGCGGTTATTTTCTAACTGGTGTTAAATCTTTTTTTTATTAAATGAAGAAAAATGATAAATAATGCTCTAAGGGCACTAGTTAAGATTACAAAAATAGTAAATTTTAATGTTTCAAAACTTGAACACTATTTAATGAATGCTGTTTATAGTAACTTCAATCATTTAAAAATATGTATTTATGACATCTTAATAAGTGCTCATAGGTTACTGTTTAGCATAACTCTTGAATGAATAGTATTTGTATCTAATTTGATAAATAATTTTTTTAAAAACCCCGATTTGATAAATAATTTAAAATTAGCATTATTTTTACATCGTTGTCCCAACGCAATTTGAGGCATTTTTCTTTTACTTTTCTGTTAATATTATTATCATTATTTTGGACATTGCTAATAAATGTTCACACATCTGCACGCTTCGCCCTTTCCTACGTATTTTTGTTAATTTTATTTAGGGTTTTGATATAGAGTGCCCTTAAAACACTAATTAAGGTTATTAAAAATAGAAAAACAATCATAAGTACACATTGTTTTATCTATTGGAAATACAAAAAATTACATATTCTAATACTTCCTCCGTTCCTATTCATAAATCACTTCTAACTAATTCACACATATTAAGAAAAGTAGTTAAAACTAGTTGATGATATTAAATTTAGCAAAATTTATGTTGACTTTCCAACATTATCCTTATTTAATCTTTTTGGTTCTATAAATCTCTCTCCTCACATTCTCTATTGTCTTTAAATGGAGTGATTTTATTGGTTGACACTATTGTTGTAAATTGTAAACTCATTAAATACAACAAAGGTATATAAGGAAAAAATTATTTAATGCTTCACATACTTTAGAAAATGACTTATAAATATGAACATCAAATGTTTCTAGAAGATGACTTATAAATAAGAATGGATGGAGTACTTTCTTACTACATTTGACTAGTTAAATAGTGTCATTAACACTGAATATCATTTACCTTTTATTTAACATACTAAGATACTTCATATACACAAATCTGGGGGGCGTAATATTTTGTAAATCACTTTAGTTTCGTTGTTTGCATAAACGATTGGAAAAATCTTATATTTTAGATAGATAATAATATTTATTTCTTTGGATTAAATTATCTTTATTTCCCTCGCTCAAAATGCGTTTCCTCTCACGCAAACCTAACTACTAGAAACTTCTCCCTTCGCTAGCTCTGCGACGGTGACTCTCCTTCTTGCATCTGTGACGGTGGTTGCTTAGTGACTCCACATTTCCTTAGGTGACTTTGTTCCCCTTAGTAGAGTGCATTATGTTCCTTTCTTCGTGGTCTCCTCTCCTAGTGACGGCTCCTCCTATTTCATACAAAATTCATTAAATTGAAGTCTATTGATGAAATATGAACAAGTTTTTAAATTAATTAAAATTTTGTATGATTGATCTATATGTTAAGAACTTTAATCTAAACGGTTGTATTGGCGATATTAGATGTGTATAAGAAGCTATTGAGTGGAATAATTCATACAACACTTACTTCGGGAGTAAATGAATCCCTCCTCATATATATATATATACAAGTACTCATACGAGACTTGTATCTCAAAAATAAGGACATAAAAAACTGAACCTGATCTACTGTTATTGATATGTTGGTACTGTTATGAGGTGATTTTTATAATGTTGCTGTTATGTTGATGTTGTTATGGGGTTGATGTTGTTATGGGGTTGATGTTATTTATCAATTAAGAATGTTGTTATGCTATTATTTATTCCACATTGAGGAAAATCTTAGTTTTCCGTTTGAAATTCAATAGTAAAGAGATTGTGTACTTTTTAGAGGTACTACTCATTATATTGAATCTTGAAATTGTTCAAATTGGACAGCTTGGAAAAGAATTTTTTCTTAATTTAGATAGTAGATATTTAATTTTTATACAACACAAGAGATTTAAAAAATAACTATTGTTCAATTTAAGAAAAAAAGTCCTACTTGAATGGGATAAGACCCTTCCAAATCGTGAGAAAAGTACTTTGTAAGCAATTCTTGACTTAAAGTGTTTTTTTGAATCATTGTTACCAATTTTTGCAGGAATCATTGGCAATTGATAACTACTTGTCCAAAAGAAAATGTTTTTTTTTTCTATTCTCATTTGGCAAAAAAATATAGAACTAAATTGAAGAACAATTATTGACGTGTGTGAGAGATTTAGGATTTGAGGAGTAAAATAGAATTAAGAGAAATAGAATTGTAGTGTTATTATCCAATCACCAGAGTATCTATGGTCGATCTCACCGAGCTCGTGATACCATGTGAGAGATTTATGATTTGAGGAGTAAAATAGAATTAAGAGAAATAGAATTGTATTTTGTTATTATTCAATCATCAGAGTAAGAGTACAAGCCTTAATATATATAGTAATACAAGATATGATAGGATCACTAAATAGTGACAGACTCTTAACAAACTAAATAAGACTTATCTTAGTAATAAGCTATGAATAAATTATATCTGACTTAGCTTAAGTTGTTTGTTTAACTAATTTTGGATCTATCCTTTACAATGTGAGTAGCAAAACATTACTGTTTTTAAATTTTGGTTTCATCTACCATACACAAAGTATGTTTTTCTTTACCGTTTTTACCTGTAGTAGGAGGTAGAAAGATGTGGTTGTTTACTAGAAAATAAAATAGGTTAAAATTGAGTCTAACAGCTTAGGATTTTGTAAATTACAGTGTAATCCCATTTCCACCATTGACGCTATAGCTAGCGTCCTTATTTTGTCTATACCTGATTTATATCTCCTACTTACCAATGAATCCAAACCACCACCTATGGCCTCCTTCCTCCATTTTTCAGCAATAAACTCACTCTTCTTCTCTTCCTCTTCCTCCTTTTTTCACGATAAAATCACTATTGAAGAAATACTTCATCTAGCACTCACCACCCACTACCAAGCACCCTCTGCCAACAACTCAAAAATTCATTCTTTTCAACCTTATTCTCATCCTTTAAGCAAAAGAAGCATAAATCAATTTTTTTATAGGAAATAAAAAAAAAACAGATCTAAAATGATTTTTGTATCTAGAAATTAATAAAACAAAAAAAAACTATAAATACAAACACAGATTAAATTACAGAACACGCGGAAATAGGAGGAAGATAAACAAACAATAAAAAAAAGTAAGATCTGTGTTTAAATTATAGAACACACAGAAATAGAAGGAAGATAAAAATAAAATAAAAAAAATCAAGTCATATTTTTGCCATTACGAGCACCATGTGCTAGGTACCCTTCTCTACGCTGTTGTCAATGTGCCATTGCGCCGTCGTGATTTTTTCTACCTCTCTTGAGCTCGGAGAGAGGGTTTATCGTAGTGGAGGAAGGACTTGAGTTTAAGAGGATGTGAGGAAGCTCCGCCTTCGTTAGCAGTTTGGAGCGGCGTAGTTGGATGCTGGAAGTGAGCGTCAAACTTGCTATGAAGGGGGAATAAGAAGGTTGGAACGCGGAGGTGGGGGAGCGTGAACTGAAGGGGAAGGAGAAGGGATGTGTATCTGTGGTGGTGGATGTGTGTTTGACGGCGATGGGCTGAAAAAGGTGAGATGGGAGGTGGTCGCCAACCATTGCCTCTTGCATTTCCTCGCTTTTTCAGCACAATCTTTGGATTTCATCGCACTTTGGGATAGAACTCATAAACGAATATTTGTTTAAGCACTCTTGGGCAAATTCATTCACTTACCAATTAATAAAATATCATTAAAATTTTAAAAGAGTATGGATAAATAGGTATTTCAAATAGGTGAATAGTATTTCAATGGTTACAATATTATGTAGTTATATAGATTTATAAAAAACTATGCTTTGTTTATTAAAAAAATGTATGTCAATGAAAACAATTGCAAAAGTTAACCACCCAATTTTATCATGTGTATGTGTATATAACTATGAACTTGCTGTGTAAGTTCAAGAATAGATAGAGGGCATGTTTGTTTTAAATTATGTTTTGGTGAAAATTACTTTTTATTAAAGCTAAAAGAATTTATTTGTTTCGAATGACCTCGATTTTTATGCACCAATAATCTCAACCATTAATATATTTCTTTTTTCAGTTTATATGTTTTTTACTTCTTATTTCACTAAAATTTAAACTAAACATACAGAGTAGATAAAGTGAAAATGAATAGAAAATATAGGAAAAAGAAATATTAAGTAGTCAAATTGAGTGACTCGCAAGATTGATTGAAAAATAAAGTTGATGTGCTATAAGATATAGGAGAGAATTATTGATTAGTCAAATCGGTTATAGTAGTTAATAACAATAAATAATATGAATTGATATGAGAGAATATTGAATAGTCAGTATTAATACAATTGATGTGAGAGAGAATATATTGAGTAGTCAAATATAAGTGTAATTGCAATTTATATGGGAATTAAAAATTAAAAAATGTAAATTGGTAACTCTTGCAAAATAAAGTGGTCATGTTTATTAAAAAGATCTTCACAAATGCTATTTAAGATTGGCCTAATCTCCATACTCTAAGCTAAGCTAGTCATGTGCTCAAGTCCGTATTTAGTTTTCCGACAAGTAAATTTTGGATTGATTAGAAGTAAATTTAATAAAAATAAGTTGAATTAAAAATTAGATTGAATCAATGAATTTATATATATTTAGATACTTTTAAAAGTAAGTTTGACAAAATGAATATTTTTTTATAAGTGGATAAAAATTAATTTTATAAATTAAAAAGAGATTAAAAGTACTTTTAGCAAATTAAAAAATGACTCTCATAGTCCATTCATTGAACCAGCTTTTAAACCCGGGTCAAATTTAGTAGAGCCAATGAATAGATACTAAAAATCAAATATGTTGACAATGTTATATGCACCAAAAATACCTAATCTGAAATCCAAATATACTCATAGAAAATGTTTATTTTGTTTTTTTTATAAAACATTTTGTTTGAAAATAAATAAAAATATGAAAATATCATTTTCTGACTATATTAATTGGTCAAAGGGGTTGTGAAATTTTACCTTTTTGTTTTTTATATTTTTTATTTAGACAATTTTTTTGGTAAACCAAACAAATGTATAGTGAAAATTAGTTATAGTAGTGTTGTTATTGATTATTACAATAATAAGTATAGTTATATAAATTGTCATATAGTGAAGTAGATGCTTTGGAAATAATAGTAATATGTAACTGTTGTTCGTAAGTAACAATTTTTAATGTAAATAAAAAATAATAATAATTAGATGAGGAGAATATTGAAAATTAAAAGTGTCAATAGATGGTTTGGAGAAGGAGATGATCCACGTGGTGACAGGATTTGTGTAAATGTTTTGGAGTAGTGAATTCTAGTTGTAAGTGGTTTGTGAACAATTTCTATTATAATGTGGGAGATGGGAATCTATTTTATTTTGGCATGAAAGATGGAGTATGCTTGAAGGACAGGTTTGATTGTTTGTTTCGTGTGTCGGAGGAGTGACACGGTGAGTGGTTAGATGGTAGGTGGGTTTGGAGATGGGTGGAAGCGAGACTTTTCTAGTTGGGAGAGCTTCATTTTTAACGCTTTGTTGGAAGTTGTGGACTCAATTTCCTTACAGGTTAACAAAGATGATGCTAGGTGTTGCTAAGCTTTAGAATCCGGAGGTTACACCGTTTCTTCAGCATATGAAGCGACAACCGAGGCGACTACAGATGCTTTCTTCAAATCATTTTGGAACTCGTACGATTGGTGGCTTTGCTTGGAAGTTAGTATTCGAGAGGCTGCCATGTAAAGAAAGCCTTACGAAGGGGAAGTTATACCTGCAATAACCAATTGCGTTTTGTGCGGTTCATGTCCCGGTTTCTCATCTTTTCTTTGAGTGCTCCATTGCTTCTTCTGGGCTAATGTTTGTGCATGTGTTATGACTGCATTTCACAATTCTAGTCGCATTCATTTTTTCCAATTTGCAGGACTAGCTCAAGGGAATAATAGAAAGTGAAAGATTATTCAGGCGGTGTGGTTCGCAACAGTTTGAGCCATATGGCAAGGAAGGAATAATAAAGTTTATAAAGACACAGTTTGGGATCATAATGCAGTGTTTGAGCTAATCAAACTTCATTCTTGGTTATGGGTGAAGGCCGCGGTTAAAGGCTTCAATTACTCTTTTTATTGTTGGGAGTCACATTCTTTACTTTGTTTAAATAGAGTTGGGTAAGTTGGAGTTTTCTAGGGTAGGTGGGTATCGCCTCATGCGTTTCGCAATTGTATTATATTCATATGTGTCACTAGTTTTGTGTGGTTGGAAGTTTGGTGGGAGACGCTCTTGAATCTTATGTGTGTGATTTGCTGGGTTTATTTCTCAGTCTGAATAACATTTTTCTTGTAATCTTTTGAGTACTACTGGTACTCATTAATAAATTTACTTATTCAAAAAAAAAGAATAGATAGTTTGGAAGTAATAGTGATAGGTGTGAAAGAGTATTGTCAACCAATGTTAATCTTGTTAGTAAAATTGTTTTTTAATGTCAATAAAAAAGATTATTTGAGGGAAATATTGGAAATTGAAAGTGTCATGGAGTAGAGTAGATGCTTTGATATTGAATGAATGGACATTATTAAAAGTGATAAATGGACATGTAACAAAATAAAATCCTTCATCATTTAGGTTTCCCTAGAACCAAAAAATAATCTATATCTCATTTTGTGAATGTAATGAATTGTGGTTTCCAACATGCAAAATAACACACAAAAAAGAATGACAAAGAAAAAAAATGCACTTCAACAAAGCAAAAGTAGTAAATGGGAAAATCAGTCATAAAAAATGTATGTATTTTAGTTATGTGTGTTTTTCACTTATCATTTTGCTAAAATCTAAATCAAACACATATTAATTCTTTACTTATTTCTATTCTCTTCTATTTTAAAAAGAAACTCAAGAATATGTTGTCATGAATAGTAATATTACTATATCACAATGAGTTACTCCCATCAAGTACATTATCATAGAGAAATGGCTAAGTACCATATCACTTGATAAGACAATTCAATAAGATAAAAATGATAATTCTTTTACGATGCCAACATTTTCACTTTCTATAAAAGAGAATTTTCCTCCATTAATTTATCTATGATACCATTTTATTTCAATTCCCCACCATTAGTAAGCTTTATTAGCATAATTGAGTTTCATTTCAAATTATTTTATTGATCACAAAAAGTAAGTTTCGTTGATCAATATCATAATTTTTTCTAATATAATTAAGTTTATTATTTTTTGTTATGCTTTAAAAATAATATTTTTCATTATACAATTAGTTATGCAAGGCTTCCCACGGTTCCACTAAAAAATTCCAACTTCTCACACTAGATTTCAAATTTCAACCTTAAATATACCCCTATTTTCACTCAATTACTCTTTCTTTTTCCAAATGGGTGTCTCTTACTTATCTCTTCTCACATCTCATTCCCTGCTACCAAAATTAGAGACTCTAATAACCCTCTTCTTCGTCTCACCCTCTTCTCTATAGTAAAAAATCCAAAGCTCTCTCTTCTCTATCTAACCCTCTTCTCTTTAACCAAAACAAAAAAAATAATCTTGAATCTTATTGACCCTTTCATCTCTCTGACTCTCTAGATCATCAGAGCTTTTTGATGACATCTTACCAGAATCAAGAAGGATGAAGATAGAGCTTGGAAAAAGTCTAAAATTGAGCCACCGAGCGAGATCTAAACAAAAAATAGCGACTTGGAAGATTCAAAAGCGGTGCATGCTTGTGGAGTTATGGTTTGAGTGTTTGGCCTCTTAGGTTTGCTTGAAAGCTTTATACAACCATGATTTGTTTTCTTTTTTATTTTTTGGAATGATATTATTAGAGTGTTGGCAGGGAATCCAAATCTCGCATCTTCTTTTTTTTTTCTTTTTTTTTTATATTATCGAACAATGTTAGTGTTTAAAGAGAGATTGTTACGGTGTTGTAATGTCTATTGCCGCAACACCATTTTGTAACTGCGTTCAATATTAAGTTGTCTACCCGTGCGTTGCATGGATAGAGGGAATGAGCAATAGGGGAAGATAAACCGAAAAAGAAAATGAGGAGAAAAATTCAGCCACAAAAAGTCATTCCTTCCTTCACTGTACAACACCCCACCTATTTTATAGAAATCAGCAACACAAAACCTTCCTCACATAACACTGGTCTAGTGTGGCATTCCTCACATAACACATGTCCAGTGCGGTATTCCTCACATAACACCTATTTCTTGCTAATTAAAGTTCTATTCATGCTGCCTTCCTCACATAACACTAAAAATGAATATTGCATTAAAATGTGCTTCTATTCATGTGACCTATTGACAATTGATTAGACACACATCAATTGTATTTAAAGTCAATCAATATTATATTTATATAAATTAATCAAAGAAAAAATAGTGTTAGTAAAAATTTATATTACCATTGATTCCAAAAGAAAAAACATTAAATACAAAAAGTTAAAGTAGTCTTTCAATTAAGTGAATAGTGGTATTTAAGTTATCCCCTTAAAGCAAGTATATGGATTACCCATTACATTTAAATTTGCATTCTTTGTACTTTTTGTAGTCCTGTCAACAAAGTGGGGTGGTTATTATGTCATGACACACATGTTGAATGTTATCTCAGGGGACATTACAAAATATTGGTTAGAGGTAAAATCAACTTTATTTTGACCTAAGCTACATATATTTTTTTCTATTGAATGATATTGATTTTATTATATTAATATATCTTAATCATTGATCAAACTTCGGTTTGTTTATTTTTTCATTTCTCATTATAATAAAATTTAAATCAAATACACACTCAATCCTTTGAATTAGGGAAAATTCATTGACAACTCTGTGCTATAGGTAATGGGAGAGGGAAAGGAAAAATATAAGTGTACAATCATCATTATTTATTATCTATAGCCTATATATAGCTTATTCAATTTAAAAATAATCTTTTTTGTTAAACTAATTATAATTGCAAGAGTTGTACATGAATCACTTCCCTTTGAGAAAACATTGGTCTCTGATAGAGAATTATGATTTTTACTGTGTGCTAACTGTTGGGATGAGTATGTTAAGTAAAAACATCGATAAATGTAAAGAACACTATTACATTAAAGAAAAATGTTTTGTGTATACTACTGTTTAATATAACTCATTTACAAAAATATGGTTAAATATAAATGGTTAAATTAGTATATAAATTTGTTAATTATTACTAATAATTTAACCATATTTTATAGATGGTTAAAAATGAAGAAAATTATGGTTAAATTACTAGGTAACAATTAACTCATTCATGTCCTAATTTAACAACATATTTCTTCGTATTTAATCATAAAATTGAGTAGACATATAGATGGTTAAAAATTAAAATTGAAGAAAAATAATTACTAGGTAATAATTAACTAATTTATATACTAATTTAATCACATATTTTTTTGTATTTAACTATAAAACCGATTGTAAATAGGTTGTATAAAATTTGGTGTACACAACTCACTACTATACATCAAATTACAGAGTACGAGGGTAAAAATGAAATAATTGGATCCATAATGCTCATGTCCGCAAGATATCCAGTGAAAATTTTATTGGTCACGAACATTTATTTATACCAACTAGAGTTGGGTATACGGATTAGGGTCCGTGGGCCGATCCGCGGGTTTGGGCTATCAAAAATCTACCGTTTATCATGCGGGCTTAAGCGGACCGGCTCATTTATCCGCGGGCTAAACAGGCCAAATCCGTGGGCCCTGCGGGTTATGCAGGTACCCGCGTAGGTGTGTATATAGACTTTTTTTTCTCACAAATTCATCACTTTCACTTGGGTTTTAAAAAAAAAATCAAACATGTGAGTATGTTATTCAACCCACCAAGTATTTTGGGCAAACCAAACATGAGAGTATGTAACCCAACCCACCAAATTACATTTAGAAAAAAAAAGTTGTCTTTTTTTTAAAAAAAAACCCAAAAAAATTGGATTAAAACAGCAAAAAAAAAAAAATCTTATGCGGGTAGCCCGCAGATTTGCGGGGCGGACGCGGACCATAATTTCATCGGTCCATTTAACATGCAGGTTTATGCGGGTTGGTTCGTTTATTCGCGGATTGGTGCGGTGCAGGACGGACCGGGACGGGCCGCCCACATATCCAGTACTAATACCAACCTATTATTGTTCTTACTATTTAATCCCTAAGGTACAATAACACTTGGATATTTGAATATTTTTATATAAGAAACTCACCTCTGACTGACAAGTTTTTATGAAAGCTTCTCTGTTTTAATTTTCAATGAATGCTTCATCTTAAAAGTACTTATTAGACATATTGTAACTTGTTAATTTGTTCTTGGCAGGGATATACAGATCTACAACACCTAATCTAACTATCAATAATAAAAGATTCACAATAAACAAAATGATATGAACCAGAAAAAAAAAACATAGAAAACTTAAATGTAGGGCCACTTTTTAGAATAGTTAGGAGTATTTATTTTAATTTTAATTTTTAGAATTATTTTTTAATTAAATTTTATCTTCTAGGGATATCTTTACTTAATCTTTTAAATTTTAAGAATATCTTTACTTAATATGTTAGATCGATATTATCTTCTAGCAATATCTTTATTTATAATTTCATATTTTAGTAGATTAGGAAGGCAATTGCTTGCCCAATCAGCACAGAGCACGCATGCCTTCATCGGCCTAAGAAGTAGGGATTATTTTATTTGTTTTATTATTATTATATTTTGTACTTTGCCTATTTAAAGGTCACATTTGATGAATACAACACATCAAGAGTTAGTGTTTAATTTTTAACTTATTGTGAAAGTGATTCTCTCAATATAAGGTTTAGTGATTGAACCTCCATTAGAGATTTATCTAGAGCTCAAATCACTCTAGTGCGACGTCTCGCTGGCTTATAAAAGTAGAACCAACCTTTGTGTGAGGCCTCCAACCTAAGCTCTACCCAATTATTCTCTTTTGAATTCCCATGTCATATTTTTACTTAGATTTTAGTCCCAAATATATTCTTTCGCACAATTGAAAATCAAAACGATTCGCTTCCGCATTCACGTCACAAAGCCCGCTCACTAGAATGACACATTTATAGAACTAACACATAAGTATGTAAGTAAAATATATTAGCAAAACAAAAGAAAATTAATCTGGACGAAAACTACTATTCCACTCGGGGATTCAAATCAGGTGTCCCCAAATCATGTCCCGAATCATGTCCCACCAATAGAATATCAACACGTCATTAAAAAATTCTATTAAGAAAGGAAAAATTAAAATTAAAGGAAATATTTTTAATGACGTGATGATATTATATTGGTGGGACATGATTGGAGATCTGATTTGGAGACACCTGAATTGAATCCCCCACTAGGACCCACAGCAAAATGTACAACTCCCCAAACTAATAAAGAATCATCTAATTTCTGCTGATGAACTACAATATGCTTGTGGGATTTAAATCATGTGTCCCCAAATTATGTCCCCAATCATGTCCCACCAATAGAATATTGTCACGTTATTAAAAAAATTTATTAGGAAATTAAAAATTAAAATTAAAGGAAATATTTTTAATGACGTGACGATATTTTATTGGTGAGACATGATTGAGGACACGATTTGGGAATACGTGATTTGAATCCAATGCTTGTGGTGTTAAGCCAATTTTTTTAGGTGCACAATGTTAATCCATTTGAGTGTCCAAAAATTTTGATTGTTCGACAGAAAATATGGAGCAGTTGAATTAACAAGAATATTTGTATAGATTAGAAGATAAAATATTAAAACGCCAGAAAATATTGTTATTAATGAATCAGGTAAAGGAATATATATAAGGAGATTATACGTTGCACCTAAGTTAGGATTAGTTACTCACTTGGAAATTGACTACCTTATTGGAGATGGAAGTGTCCAAAAATAAAATGCTTTTATTTTCATGTTAGTGAATTTTTATTTATTTCCAGTTTTTTTTCAATTTTTCTTTGATGTATTTCTCAATTTCTATGGAAGCAATAAAATTTTGGGTTTTAATTTCAGTTTGTTATTTATTGTTATTTTTAGTTGTGTTCACTCGTTAATTCAATCTTATTTTATTTTATGAAGAATGAGTGACCGCATCCATAATGGAGATATATGTCTTGCAGACAGTGCAACAACGCATACTATTCTTAAAAATAAGAAGTATTTTTATAATTTAATGATGCAAGACGCCAATGTTAGTACTATATCTGGTAGTGCAAATATAATTGAAGGCTCCGGAAGAGCTAATATTTTGTTACCTGGAGGAACAAAATTGCACATTGAGAGTGCCTTATATTCTCCAAAGTCTCAAAGAAATCTATTGAGTTTTAAGGATATTCGCAAAAATGGATATCATATTGAGACAACAAATGAAGGAAATATTGAGTGTCTTTACATCACTCAGAACATTTCAAATAAGAAATATATATTGGAAAAATTACCTTCATTTTCCTCCAGTTTGTACTACACAAAAATTAGTACAATAGAAACAAATGCTATAGTAAACCAGAAGTTTACGGAAAAAAGTGCATTTGTTACTTGGCATGAATGATTAGGCCATCCTGGATCAATTATGATGCGAAAAATAATTAAAAACTCTTGTGGGCACAATTTGAAGAGCCAGCAGATTCTTCAATCGAATAATTTCCTATGTGCTGCTTGTTCTCAAGGAAAATTAATTATTCGACCATCACCTACAAAAATTGGAAGTGAATCTCTCAATTTTTTAGAACGCATTCAAGGTGATATTTGTGGACCTATACATCCATCATGTGGACCATTTAGATACTTTTTGGTTTTGATTGATGCGTCAACTAGATGATCACATGTTTGCTTATTGTCCACTCGCAACCAGGCGTTTGCGAGATTACTAGCTCAACTAATTCGTTTGAGAGCACATTTTTTTGATTATCCAATTAAGAAAATTCGCCTTGATAATGCTGGTGAATTTACATCTCAAGCTTTCAATGACTATTGTATGTCAATTGGAATTGATGTTGAATATCCTGTAGCACATGTTCATACTCAAAATGGGCTTGCAGAATCATTCATCAAGCGTCTAAAATTAATTGCAAGACCATTGCTAATGAGATCAAAACTTCCCGTTTCTGCTTAGGGACATGCAATCTTGCATGCAGCAGCACTTGTTCGCATCAGGCCTACAAGTTATCATGAGTACTCCCCTTTACAATTGGTTTTTGGTCAGGAACCAAATATTTCCCATCTAAGTATATTTGGAAGTGCGGTATATGTTCCAATTGCTCCACCACAACGCACAAAGATGGGTCCTCAAAGGAGGTTGGGAATATATATTGGCTATGAATCTCCGTCCATAATAAAATATCTTGAGCCATTGACGGGAGATTTATTCACAGCTCGTTTTGCTGATTGCCATTTTGATGAATCTGTTTTCCCAACATTAGGGGGAGAAACTAAGCAGTTGGATAAAAAGATAAGTTGGCATGAATCATCTTTATCTCATCTTGATCCTCGTACAAAACAATGTGAACTAGAAGTTCAAAAGATAATTCATTTGCAAAGTTTGGCTAACAAATTACCAAATGCATTTACTGACCCAAAAGGAGTAACTAAATCATATGTGCCAGCTGCTAATACTCCAATAAAGATTGATGTCCCTGTTGGGCAATCTAAAGTTGCAAATGAGTCTGAAGCCAAAATGAAACGTGGCAGACCTATTGGTTCCAAAGATAAAAATCCTTGGAAAAGAAAAAGAAATAAGAAAGAAGATGATCGAATTGAGGACATAGAGGTTCCTGAAGAATCCTCAGACATAATTGATATTTCAATTTCAAAAGAAACTCAGGTACCTGAAATTATTGAAAATACTGAGATCTCAATAAATTATGTCATGGATGGAATACAATGGAATCGACATGAAATTGAAGTCGATGATATTTTTGCATTCAAAATAGCGCTTGAATCAATAAATGATGATGAGGATCAAGAACCGAAATCTGTTAAAGAATGTGCACAAAGAAATGATTGGCCAAAGTGGAAAGATGCCATGAAAGCAGAACTGAACTCGCTTGAAAAACGCGAAGTTTTTGGTCCCGTGGTACGCACACCTGAAGGCGTAAAGCCGGTTGGATACAAATGGGTTTTTGTGCGGAAAAGGAATGAAAAAGGTGAAATTGTGAGATACAAAGCACGACTTGTTGCTCAAGGTTTTTCACAAAGACCTGGTATTGATTTTGAGCAAACATACTCGCCTGTGGTGGATGCAACTACTTTTCGGTACTTAATCAGTTTAGCAGTACGCGAAAAGCTTGATTTACGCCTAATGGATGTTGTTACGGCGTATTTGTATGGCTCACTTGAAAATGATATTTATATGAAACTCCCTGAAGGATTTCATTTGCCTGAAGCATATAAGTCAAGTTCTCGAGAGAATTATTCAATTAAATTGAATAAATCTCTTTATGGACTAAAGCAATCTGGACGTATGTGGTATAATTGCCTTAATCAATATCTATTGAAGAAAGGATATAAGAATGACCCAGTTTGTCCATGTATTTTTATAAAAAGATCTGGCAAAGAATTTGTCATAATTGCTGTATATGTTGATGATATAAATATTATTGGGACTCCTGAAGAGATTCCAAAAGCTGTAAATTGCTTAAAGGATGAATTTGGGATGAAGAATTTGGGAAAGACAAAGTTTTGTCTTGGATTACAGCTTGAACATTTGAATGATGGAATTTTAATGCATCAAAAGGCTTATACAGCAAAGGTATTAAAACGGTTTTATATGGACAAATCACATCCATTGAGCACCCCAATGGTTGTAAGGTCACTTGATGTGAACAAAGATCCTTTTAGACCTCGAGAAAATGATGAAGAACTACTTGGTCCTGAAGTACCTTATCTTAGTGCAATTGGGGCACTAATGTACCTTGCTAGTCATACTCGACCTGATATAGCATTTGCTGTTAATTTACTAGCAAGATATAGTTCTTGTCCTACAAGAAGGCATTAGAATGGTGTTAAGCACATACTTCGCTACCTTAAAGGTACAATGGATATGGGCTTATTTTTCTCGAATAAGTCTAAGTCAGACTTAATTGGCTATGCAGATGCTAGATATAAGTCTGACCCTCATCAAGGTCGTTCACAGACAGGATACTTGTTTACACATGGTGGTACAGCCATTTCATGGCGATCCACGAAACAAACTGAAGGATCCACATCTTCCAATCATGCGGAACTTATAGTATTACATGAAGCGAGTCGAGAATGTGTTTGGTTGAGTTCTGTGATTCAACATGTGCAAGACACTTGTGGTTTCTCTTCCGGAATATTGACTCCAACGATCTTATACGAAGATAATGCTGCATGTATTTCCCAGATGAAAGAAGGTTATATCAAGAGAGATAGAACAAAACACATTTCACCAAAATTCTTTTATTCTCATGATCTTATAAAGGATGGTGAAATAAAGGTTGAGAAAATTCGCTCATGTGACAACTTGGCAGACCTCTTTACAAAGTCGTTGCCAACTAAAGTTTTTGAACCACTAGTAAGAAAGATTGGACTTCGTTGTCTTAGAAACGAAGGTCTAAATGAGGGGGAGAAATAAATATTGACTGTACTCTTTTTCCCTTCGCTAAGGTTTTTATCCCATTGGGTTTTTCCTTGCAAGGTTTTTAATGAGACAGTATCTGATGACATTTCAAAAGAATGATGTACTCTTTTCCTTCACTAAGGTTTTTCCCACTGGGTTTTTCTTAGTAAGGTTTTAACGAGACACATTCTAAAGTCATGGACATCCAAGGGGGAGTGTTATGAATAAGTTATAAAATGGATGTCCACCTTCAAGTTCACCAAGGGATCCTATGCTAAAAAGGGATCCTAAGCATTTCTTATAACTTCTAATGTTATTACCCATTATGTGTATTCACTCCTCATTATGTGTATTGTCTCCTAAGATGTGTGATACATGCCTATAAATAGGACTCTATTGTAATGATGAAAGATAATGAACAATATTCTCTCTTCCTCTCTACTCTTGTCTTCTCTTTACTTTATTTTATATTCTCTTTACTTTGTGTTAGTTCACAACATAGTTCACAACAGAAACCAGTTTCATAGCATGCAGTTAAATAAAACATATTTAATGAGATTTTTTTTAAAGTCCTGAATTAATTTTTTTTTTAATTTCATGTAGCTAATGCATTTACTAATATGAGAAATGAGTAAGATACTGATAATAATTTAAGTATAAGAAAGAGTTTTAATATTTTCTTTTGTATAACTACGTGTTTCTCCACCCTTATGATGATATTAATCCCGTTTGTATTAGATAGGATCTCTCGCTGTGGATCTTCCCTCCTATAAAATTAGCAGAGCCTTACACCGCTAAGTCAATCCTTGGGGTTAGAGTTTTAACCTTTTTTTTTAACTATTACTCCCTCCGTTCTGAAATATTAGTCACTTTAGCAAAAAAAACAAATTTATTCCAAAATATTTGTCACTTTTACATTACCAATGCTATATTTATTAACTATTCTCACTTTTATTATTTTTATAGCCAATAGCTATTGAGTAAACCTCAAAGTCAATGAAAAATTTAGTTTACCTATATACTTTTTTGTTAGATTCTATAAAAATTAATTGTTCTTCTTAATTCATGTGAAATTCTCTAAGGTGACTAATATTTCCGAATAGAGGGAGTAATAAACTTCAAAAATTTACCAAGTTTTTCATAAATAAGACTGAATTTTTTTTTTTTTATCTCTTATAAATAAGATGAGAGGTAAAATAAAATTGTCAATAAATAACTGCTAATTACTCCAAAAGTTTACCTTTAATCTACCTCTCTTCGGAATTTCTCATGTGTGTAACTTATCCTTGTGATTTAATTTAGCAAATAAAGAAAAATGAAAAAAGAAGAAGAAGCAGCAGCAAGAGTTATACTCCCTCCGTCCTAAAATATGACTCCTAAACTTATAGAGTGGGAATTAAGAAATGTGATTAATTTAATTAAATGCATTAAATTTATTTAACAAAAAGTCTAAATTTACAAATTTACCCTTTCAATCTCTTTCTATCATCTCTCTTAATTAATAATGTTTTGAATTCATCAAAATTGGTTGAATAACAAGGATATAATGATAAAAAAAAATTAAATGTGTACAAAAATTTATAAAATATCTTATAAAATAGGATAAACAAAAGCTCTCTAGAATCTTATATTTTAGGACGGGAAGAGACTAGTTATTAACTACTTAAAATCTTAAATTAGGAATGTGAAATGAAATGGAACGTTGTTTCCTACGTACCTTCCTCAAATAATGTCCACCCCACATAACAACAAAAATTAAATAATTAATCCTCATTTTTAAAATCCATCACCAAAGCCTTTACCTAGGAAAAAACCATTAATGAGATGGGATGCATATGGCGGAATCTCATTATTCTTTAGTTTATCAAAGATGCATCACCTCGTAAAACACAATCATTCCTATAATTTTATGGTAAATGTTGTTCTCTACATCTCATGTCGTTTTAGAAAACTAAATTTGTTATTTTATAATTTTAATGAAATATTAATTATATTTTATCAAATATATTTTTGAGTAGTTGAGTTGTAAATAAATATTTTGAGAAATATGACCCACTAATTAATAGGAATAATAAAGGGTATAATAGAAAGTTAAACAACTATCTACTCTCTCCCGTTCTAAATATAAGTCACTTCTAACTGAATTATCAAAACCAAGAAATGGTAGTTAGCTTATTAAATTTGTCGAAAAAAATATTCTTTTTCCAACTATACCCTCAATATAAATATGCTAGTAAATGCTTAAGTTAATTAATATACATTTCTCTCTATTACTTCACTCTCTTTCTCACTCCATCATTAATTGAATTTTTAAAAATTATAGAAGGGTAAAAAGGAAAATATGCATTAATGAGTTGTAGAAGGGTAAAAATCGTATTGAGTAAACTCTCAAGTTGTCCCTGAAATTGTAAGCGTCACGAAAATTAGTCCCTAAGATTTTAAAAACCTCAAAATAGTCTCTGACTTTGAAAAACGACATGTATTTTAGTCATTTACCAATTAAAAGACATTAAAAAACTTAATAGAAAAGGACTAAAAATGAATGATTTTTTTTAAAGTCAGAGACTAATTTGATGTTTTCATAATCTCAAAGACTAATCTGCATGACACCTACAATATCATGAACCAATTTAGCGGTTTACTCGTATTTATATACAAACAAGAAAATAATGATATTTCTAAAATCATGTATAATAACCTTAGATGACACTTAATATAGAATGGAAGAAGTATTTAGTGTTTTTAACACACATTTTAAGAAGTTAAATACAATAAACAAATATTAAAAAATTATAATTTTGGTATTTTTAAAGACAAAATAATATAAAATTAATTATTTTTCTAATTCAATTAACCTTAATAACGTCTTAAGGCAATTTTATATATGCAGAAAAAATTGACAATATCTTTTAAAACAATCCACAGTGAAGTGTAGGATGACAATCCCTAGAGATTGGGTAGGATATTAAAGTACTTATCTTTATAGTGTTCTCTTAGCAATAATTTTACGGCTTGTTTGAAATAATTTTGGTTTTTAGTTTTTAAAAATTGTATTATAAAACAGTTTTCAGAAATCGTTTTCAAAAAAAATGAGAGGAGTTTTCAATAAAAATTTGTGTGTAAATTCAAAAAAATGAAAACTGAAAGCCAAAATATGTTTTAGATGTTTTCATATTTTGGTTTTTAAATATTAAAAAACAAAAACTGTTCTCGAAAACTATTTTTAAAAACTCGACTTTTTAAAAACAAAAAACTATTTTGAAAAAGAAAAATCAGCTCTTAATCTCTATTCTCGACCTTTTGAGTATCAAAATATCCATACTTGCACCAATCCCACTTTTAGTTAAGAAAAATGTCTTCATTTTTTTCAAAATAATAAAACAAGAATGATATTTAGTTTTAAAATTAATTGAACAAAATTACACTAAATATTAACTAAAAGTATATTTATATTAAATCAAAAATATTTTAAACTCCTTTCAATTTTAATTATAACAAGTAATATACAACAATTTAACTAATTTTAAATTCAACTTAACAAAATAATTAGCTATAAAACATGTTCAAACACAAAATATATATGTAATAAATAATACAAAAGAATAGGTTAATAAACTAGTGAACCTTACATTTGAACTCTTCGAGATTCCCAAAATAAGTAATATGTTAATGCTAATTTTATCAAAATGATAATTTCAAAACAATGAGGATACATAATAAATTTACTAACAAAATAATCATAGAAAAGTATGGTAAAAGAAAAGAGAAATAAAGTTTTATGTTTGTAGTTGGAGTGAGTAACAATATATATATATATATATATATATATATATATAAGTGAGTAAATTTTCTCCTTTTGTTCAGATAATTTTTACAAGTACCCATTAGGTCGGGTCCAATCGCCATCCACAGTGAAGTGTGCCTAATTTTTTTTTAAAAATTGAATATTTAAAGCTAATTATAGGAGAGAGCTAAGTGTAATTGACCCTTAAAAAATCTATAATGTGATCTAATTGGATATTACAAAAATTTTCAATTGAGAGTCTTATGATTCATAACAAAGTATTAAGAAGAAACATAAAATAGTGGAGTTTTTTTTCTTTTTTTTTTTTCAACAAAATAGTGGAGTTCAAAGGCACAGAAGTCCGCTTCCACAGTTAGACCCTATTCCTTCGTTCTATTCTTTCAATTCCATTCAATTCCAATTCCATTCACACACAAATCAATTTCACAGAAACTACATTCTCTTCCATTGCCACAAATAAGAAAAAAAAAATCCATACCAGAAAAAAAAAAAAAAAACTACTTTCTCTCTCAACAGCCACAACTACTACTACACTATTGGGTGCATTATGAGATCTAATTAGTGTTTTTCTGTGTTCTGTTTAGCAGTTTTTGCATCTTTCTTTTCTCTTGTCAAAGAATTTTTCAACATTTTGACACAATGCTACCTGTGAAGCTATTGTTGATTGTTGATATATTTGATTGTTAAATACATTCTTCTTTTTCTTTGTATGTTTTCTTAAAGAATATCTTCCAGCTGACTGCCGAAAACTCATTAGATCGTTAAAGTGGATTTTATCTCTTCTGAGAAATCTTCTTATCTCATTTCATTGTAAAGTTGACCATGGTTATAGTTTTTGTCTATCAGACAAGTGCAGGTTGGTATGAAGTGTCGAATTAGCGTCCGTTTGTTTAAACTTCTCATCATTGCAAACAGAGTTTGAAAAGAAGCTCGAAAATTCTGCTTCTGTTAAATGCACTCCAGGTGCACGATAAAAAGTGTAAACCACTGATTTTGCTTTATAACGCGTGTCACGTTGAATGAAAGGACAGTTTTAGTGGTTGGAGTGTACTGTCACAATGGTTGAGAGAAATGTGCATTCCATGAAGGTTGTTTCTAGGAATTCGTTGGTTTTCTTCTTCACGATGACTTCGGTTCTGTTCATCATGTCGTGGTTCTTCGTTCTGCGTTCCACGGATCAATCTCAAGAAACCAACGGCAAAATGATGCCCAATTCAAACTTTTTCTCCACCTTTGATGGCTCAAAGTCTCTAACTCAGAGCCAAAACGTGGAATCCTCGTTTGCGAACCGGGCAATCCTTGTAGATACTGAAGATTCAGAGGGTTCTAGAGAGACAAAAAGGCCAGGTAAAAGTGATTCTGTGAAGAAATGCAGTAAAAAAAATGAAGCTCTTCTAAAGGTTTTCATGTATGATTTACCCTCAGAGTTTCATTTTGGCCTCTTGGATTTCAAACCAAGTGGAAAAAGTGTTTGGCCTGATATCACAACAAAAATTCCTGGTTACCCTGGAGGTTTGAATTTACAACATAGCATAGAGTTTTGGCTAACACTAGACATTCTTGCTTCAGAATATCCTAATTCATCCAAGGCCAAAACTGTGATCCGGGTTCGAAACTCAAGCGAAGCTGACATAATATTCGTGCCATTCTTTTCCTCGCTATGCTACAACCGATACGCGAAGACTAATCCACTCGAGAAGAAGACAACTAGGAACACAATACTCCAAGAGAAGTTAGTGAATTATTTAACTTCTCAAGAGGAATGGAAGAAATCAGGAGGAAAAGATCATTTGATTTTGGCTCATCATCCTAATAGTATGTTGGATGCAAGATATAAATTGTGGAATGCTATGTTTATACTCTCTGATTTTGGAAGATATCCTCCAAATATTGCAAATGTTGAGAAGGATGTGATTGCTCCTTATAAGCATTTGGTTGGTTCTTATGTGAATGATGATTCCACCTTTGATAGCAGGCCAACATTGCTGTACTTCCAAGGAGCAATTTATAGAAAAGATGTATGTATGGCCCTCTTTTCTTCAATATCTCTATTTTTTTTAGCTTATTTTAACTTTCAAGAGAATATAATTCTATTATATATATGCATCAATGTTATATTTCTGAAACTATAGTCTTTGACTGAGCATAATGGCATCGTGTGTTTCATGTAGCAAATTGCACCTAGTGAGATAAGGATATTGTTGTTGTTATTTTATATGCTTCAATGTCTCTTATGGGAGTTTATTTGCTATAATAGTAAATTTCTGTGGTTATCAATTTTATGAATAGTAGATTTCTGTGGTTATGAATTTTGAGTTGTGATGGTAGGTATAATTGTGGGTGGTTATAATTTTATGGGCAGTTATGCTTTTAGATGAATATTTAGTTAATTGTTGGTTACAATTTTATTGTATTTTAAGGAGTGATAGTATTAATGAATTTGTGAGTTTTAGTTCGAAGGAGACAATGGATAGGAACCCTAGATGAGTTATATTTGATAACTTTGATCCTTTTTACTATCACACACTCATAGATGAAAACAACTTAGATTGAACATCAAGTTAGAGTATTTCTGTGTTTGAAAATTTCAGAAATTCAGAACACTGAGTATCTGAGTAATGTAATTAGTTGAACAACTTCATTGTCGAGAAGTATGTTTCTGTTGAATGTCTGCTTCTTCATGATTTCAGCATGTGTTAAGGATCATATTTTTTTTATTAAGTAATTTTATTAGAGTAAAATGGGTCTTTACCTGAGAATTCCTTTCTCAATTTGGGATTATTGGTGCTATATAATGTGATGTTTTTAGTAACATATTTGATCTGATGCAATATCCATATTCAGAAGAGCAGATTCCTTGATTTGAAAAAAACAAGAAAAAAAGTAATGTTTGGTCATCAAAGTAAAATAAGTTATGCATTTGTTTGTGACATTTTATTCATTTCCTAGTGAAATCAAAATGCTATTAACTTGGTCCTTTCCTTAAGTTATTAGAAACTATTGTCCTGCTTCTTATCTTCACTAATCTTTATCTAAATCAATCTTTTGCTAAAGATTAAGGTTTTAAATTGCAGTTACAGTAAACCGTCATACAATCTGCAATTTGAAATCATTCTCTGGTTGCATTAAGTCCTCAAAGACTAAATTTTACATATGATTTTTGTAACTTTTCCTTAGAGGATTAGAAATGAAACAACCATGTGTAAACATCTTAATTTTGATTTCCTAATAATGTCAAGGTGTTTTAAGGGTGTATTTCCAATTTTCCTTGTTACTTATGGCTCCATTAAATTAATCCATGGCATTCACATCACTTCTATAACAATGTTTTAATTGCTTGCATTATATTTTTCTTTGAATACTCAATACCCTCAACCTGAAATTTCATAATTATTTTTTTTTTTTACAGGGAGGTTATGCAAGACAAGAGCTATTCTATCTTCTAAAACAAGAAAAGGACGTACATTTCTGGTTCGGGAGCGTCCAAAAAGATGGAATAAAGAAAGCAACAGAAGGAATGCGAGCGTCAAAGTTCTGCCTAAACATAGCCGGAGACACACCATCATCAAACCGCTTATTCGACGCAATTGCAAGCCACTGCGTCCCTGTAATAATCAGCGACGAAATTGAGCTTCCTTATGAAGACGTCCTTGACTACTCAGAATTTTGCATTTTCGTCCCTACGAAAGATGCCATCAAAGAAAACTATCTCATAAACTTCATAAGGAGTATTGGAAAAGAAGAGTGGACAAGAATGTGGGAAAAGTTGAAACAAGTTGAACATTTCTTTCAGTTTCAGTTTCCTTCTAAGGAAGGTGATGCTGTTCAAATGATTTGGCAAGCTGTTGCAAGAAAAGTTCCTAATATGAGATTGAAGGTTAATAGGTCTAAGAGGTTTAATAGATCACCTCCTAGTACAGATCAAGGGTTGAAATCTATACCTGTACCAAGTAATTTTTGGTGAAAAGATTATATTCTTTTTTGATGTTATGTAACACCTCATACATAGACTTAGGAAAGGAAAATGTTATAGTATTTTCTGTTCAGAAAGGTGAGAAGTGAAAATGTTTCTTACATTTTGATACTGACATTGTAACGTTTTTTCTTTTCTTTTCATAATATAAAGTTTTCTCACTTCTGATTTTTGTTGCATTCTGTTGTTCTTGCTAGAAGATTCATGAATGAAGAGTGGATTTAGGCCATCAGGTTTATTTTTATAAGGATTAAAAATAAATAAGTCTCCAAAACTTTAGTGTAGGTGTAATTAGGTTTTAATTAGTTTTAAACTAGGCATGAGGCCCGTGCATTCCACAGGTTATATTAGAAATTCTTTATTTCAAGTATTATGTTATGATAGATAAATCAAGCCAATTTTATTCTACATAAATAGAGATACATATAATAAGGTAAATTTGAAATTTAAATGTATAAAATTTTTAAATTAATTTTTAGGTATATATAGAATAATTCTATATATTTTAAATTACTCTTTTTTTAAACTGTGATTACAAATTTAATTTTAAAAAAATGGTAAATAAATAAATTTGTAATAGTTTATTTCACTCAGAATAATATATAAATAGATCAAATTAGTGTTTATATATATATACACGATAAGTAATTTCAATTTTACCGTGGGTTTTGTGAAAAAAATCTTCGACAAATAGTTATTAACCCGTGTAAGTTTGTGTAAGTTACACCGGTGTCATTTGATCCATTCCCTATATATATATATAAGAGAAGAGATTCATTTACTTCAGAAGTTAGTGTTGCAACAATTACTCCATTTTATAACTCCATATAAATATTGAATATTATATATATATATATATATATATATATATATATATATATATAAATTTTTGATATACATATATAGATAGTACAATTTTAATAATTTCAATTTTTTTTTAAAAAATAAGTATATATATTACATTAGTATGAAAGGTTATGTCTTAGTTATGTTGCTCAGTTGGTGAGAGTTTAAAGTAATTAATATTTTACATATAATACAATAGTTAGATTAAGTCAATTTTACTCTATATAAATAGATAGAGAAAAGAATAATAAAATATATTAAAAATTTTGACATACATACACATATAGATAGTATAATTTTAATAATTTAAAATTAGTTTTTGAAGTACGATTATATATTTTACATTAGTATGAAAGATGATATATTTAATTTAAAATATATTAAAAGTTTTGATATATATATATACTTATAGATAGTATAAATTTAAATTAACTTTTGTAAAGAGCAATTATATACTTTACATTAGTATGAGATATAAATTTTCAATTTATATTTTATACTTTAAAATATGTAGTACAAATTTTAATGTATTTTTTAAATTTCAAATGTGAGAAGTGACATTTCAAGTCAGTTTTACTCTATATGGATAAGAGTAATAATATATATTAAAGTTTTTAATATATATATACATATAGATAATATAATTTTAATAATTCAATTTTTTAAAGTGAAATTATATATTTTACATTAGTATGAAGTATTATATGTTCATTTTAAAATATATTAAAAGTTTTGATATATAAACACTTATAGATAGTATAATTTTAAAGTATTTTTTTGTAAAGTAAAAATATATAATTTACGTTTATATTTTTCATTTTTTATTTTTAAATATGAAGTACAAATTTTAAAGAAATCTTTAAATTTTTAATGTAAAAATGACATTTCAAATCGATTTTACTCTATATAGATAGAAAAAAGATTACTAATATATATTAAAGTTTTTAATATACATACACATATAGATAATATAATTTTAATAATTTAATTTTTTTTATAGCGAAATTATATATTTTACGTTAGTGTGAAAGTATATATGTTCAATTTAAAATATACTAAAAGTTTTAATATACATACATTACTTATAGACAGTATAATTAATTTTAAATGTTTTTTTTTGTATAGTGTAACTATATATTTTATTTATTATTCAATTTATATTTTATATTTTAAAATGTGTAATACAAATTTTAAAATAATATTTAAATTTTTAATACAAAAAATGACATTTACTTACGACATCATTAATGTTATTTGTCAAGTGAAGAATACTTTATAATATAATATTGATAGATAGGTAATACTCCCTCCGTCCTAAAATATAAGACCTTCTATAGAGTTTTTGCTTGTCCCATTTTATAGCATCCTTTGAAAATTTTTGTGCATATTTAAATTTTTTTTACCAGTATACCCTTGTTACTCGATCAATTTTAATGAATCCAATACATTAATTGAGAGAGTGAGGTGATAAAAAGATATTAAAAGGGTAAATTTTGAAATTAATGCTTTTTGTTAGACAAATTTAATGCATTTAATTAAATTAATCACTTTTCTTAATTTTTACAATATTGGTCTAGAGGGTCTTACATTTTGGGATTGATGAAGCAAAATTTTAATAATTTAAAATTATATTTTTGTAAAGTGAAATCATATATTTTACATTATTATGAAAAATTATATATTCAATTTATATTTTATATTTTAAAATTGTAAAGTGAAATCATATATTTACATTATTTTGAAAGATTATATATTTCATTTATATTTTAAAATGTATAGTGTATATATATAGTATAATTTCAATAATTTTAAATTATTTTTTTGTGAAGTGAAACTATATATTTTATTGGTATATATTTAATTTATATTTTAAAATGTGTAATATGAATTTTAAAGTAATATTTAATTTTTTATCGTTGCTAATTTTGATAAAAATTGTTATTAAATGTGACTGTTGTATTTAAGTGCACACTTTAAAAAATTAGGGAGTAAAATACATACTTTAAAAGTAATTGTTATCAAAGTACACATACACTAAGACTTATTTGTTTTTAGCTTTTTTTGTAATGAAAGTGTTTTTCCCCTAATATTATTTGTTAAACCCGTTTCAACTAGTAGTTTGTAAAATGAAATAGAAACATGTCACACACACCACCTGATTTTGATTGTTTTTCAATAAATTTTGGGTATTAGATGTGTGAAACAGAGTTTAAGTACTCGTTGTGACTTGTTTGGTGGTAATAATAAAATAAAAAGGTAAAAAAATAAGAGAGTCACCAAACAGCCTAGCTTCCACATTAATAGAAAACCATAAATGGTGCTTACTAGATATCTTAAGATCCTTTTGACCACCTTCCAATCTTCCTCTAGTGGTTGAGTCATAAACTGACACATCTTGTTCACAAAGCTTAACTCAGGTCTATTGAGAGTCATATACTATAAAGTTCTAACAACAAAATGATATAATGTAAGATCTGCTACAAAATCAGTACCCTCATTAGTTAACTTGTAGCTACTAGACATAGGACTCTTAAGCCCTTTTGCATTAGATATCCCAACTCTTTCCAATAAATCCATGATGTATTTTTCTTTAAGCAAATGCAAAGAGCCATCATGAAGTTTTCTGGCTTCAATTCCTAGGAAAAACTCCAGATCACCAAGATGTTTGAGGGAGAAACAATGGAAGAATTGTTGCCAATCACAAAGATATCATACACATAAAATAATATGTAAATTCGCAGCAATAAGGTAATAAAACTGCATAAAGAGTGATCACTCATGGCCTGCTTGAACCCAAACTGAAGAAGAGCATAAATGAGCTTAATAAACCAAGCTCTTAGAGCTTGTTTCAGCCCATAAAGAGCCTTGTGCAGTCTCCAAACTAGAGACTTGTCGGTATTCTCAAAACTAGGTGGTTGAACCATGTAAACTTCCTCTTCTAAGTCACCATTCAAGAACGCATTGTTAACATCCAACTAGTGAATTGACCAATCATGAGAGATGGCTAGAGTCAATAAAGTCCTTATGGTTACGGGTTTAACGACAAGGAAAAAAGTTTCACCAAAATCAAACCTGGTTCTTTGATGAAACCCTCTGGCAACCAACCTAGCTTTATACCTTTCATTACTACCATCAGAATTTTTCTTAGTGCGAAAAACCCACTTGCACCAAATATCTAGTTTATGTAAGAGTCCAAGTTTTATTTGCCATAAGAGTACCATATTCATCTTTCATAGCACCCAACCAATGAGGACTAGCAAAGGCTTGCTTCATAGTAGTTGGTTCCATATTAGTTAAAAGAAGAGTGGGATTTAACCGAGGTCTAACTATCCCAGACTTAGACCTAGTTTACATAGGATGAGTATTAGGAAGAGAAGGATGAGGCAAAACAGTAAAAGGTTCAGATGTAGTCTAAAGTGGACAGATTGCTATTAGAATTAGAAACAGAGTTAGAAATAGGTAAAGAACACGTAGGAGTAGCAAAATCAGATTTAGGAATGTCTGAAAAAGAGTTTGCATGTACCGCAGGTGAAGAACTAGAGGGACCAAAGGATTGCAGTGGAACACTAGTGTTAGGCAAGTGAGAAGTAGGTGAAAGAAAAACTAAAACAAGGTTAGGAAGATTGTAAAGCAGAAGAAATCACAAGAATAGAAGCAGAAATGGAAGAAATTGGATTTGAGCTTGACTAAAATAGATAAAGATAAGGAATTCTTTCCTCATTGAAAAGAACATCCTTGAATATATGATCTTCTCGGAGGCACTTGTAGCCTTTATGTTGAGACGGGTAACCAAGAAACACACATTCTTCAGAGAGAAAATCAAACTTGGATTTGTTGTAAGGGTGAATAAAAGGAAATCATGCACAACCAAATACTCGAAGAAACTGAAAATCAAGCATAGATTGATACAATTTGTAGTATGAAATTTCATTGCTAACAGAATTGGAGGGAGTCCTATAGATCGAGGTAGCAAATGCAACATCCCAGAACAACAAAAGGAAGAAAAGAATGCGCTAAGAGAGTAAGTCCCTTTTCAACTACATCATTTTGATGGTGAATATGAGGACAAATAAGAGGATGAATAACACCATTATCACTTAGGAATTGAGTGAATGCCTTAAAGTCCCCTCCCCAATCAGATTGAACAATTTTAATGGATGTAGAAAATTGTGTTTAAACATGCTTAAGAACTGTTTGAATGCAGTAATGGCATTAGATTTCTTTTTAAGAAAATAAATCCAAGTATATCTTGTATAGGCATCGATCAAGGATATATAATAGGAATAACCATCAAAGGAAACAAAGGGTGCTAGACCCCACAAGTCTTTAAAGATGAGTTCAAAGGGTGAAGAATATTGAGCTGTAGACAAATGAGAAGGTAAACAATGTGCTTTACAAGACAACAAGAGTAACAAAAATCAAGCTGTTTTATTTATTTTTGGGATATTACAATGACTGACTACAAATTTAAGGATCTCAAAATACAAATTGAATACATAAGAGGGACCGAACTGTAATTTCCAATCTAATTTGTATACGTGAAGGACAACCACACTACAAGCTCCAGCTACATAAGCTCTGATTGTCGTCGTCGGAAACGCAACTTAAGGACGATGAAAATTGTGTGGACAACAAAAAAATAAGATCTATTAACAATTAACCCAAATCTCATATCCATTAAAATAATAATATAATAACACTAATGCCCATGGTAGATAACGCCCTCAAAAATTAAACCCCACCCTTATCCCATCCCATGTTTAAACGTCAATACTTATTGCCTCCAAATTTGTTACGTAGTACAAACTGACACTATTAAAAAAAATATATATATCACGGTACAATTGTTACATTTTAGCTACTAAAATCCCTTTAATAATAATAATAATAAATCACAAGACAACCCAGCATTTAATATTATATGTCAAATAGGCATAGGAAACATTAGATGCTCTCATACAGTTACAACTATGAACAAGGACAAACAGCCACAGTAGTCTGTTAATCTAAACCCACATTCATGAAGTTTTCCAACCAGAACACTAATTAAACATCTGAGAATTATACAGATTCATGACCTGAATATGGCAGGGACTATGAATTGCAGCCGTCCTTGCTTTGGAAGTATTGAACTAAAGATAACAACGCGTTGAAATTGATTCCGCGAGTAACCACGCCGGCTACCAATAAATAAATTTCTATATGAAAGCAAACGCTGGATGTTACAGCATAATCCCTATGCAAAAGGATTTCCCCCAAAAGAAGCAACCGGTTCTTGTGTCGGGATATTCCTGTAAATATGCAACTCAGAGTCAATGCACAATGGAACATGCTAAAGATACAAAAATAGAATAGACCACAATGATTTTTGACAAAATCAAAAGTCGAAACAGAAGAGTGGATAGTTAAACAATGTTCCACTAAAACTACACCACACATGCACAACAGTTAGGTTAAAGATGAAACTTTAGATATAAATAAAGGTAAATAACACAAACCACCACTGAGGTATGTGGAAACGACGCTCCACTCCATTTTTCTTCAAATATTACACTTCACCCCATTCACTCTAACACTGAATGCTTTATTAAAATATTCTAACAGAATATTCCCTCATCTTAATCATAGATTTGAACCTACCATGTTGCCCTAGTGGTTAGGGAGCTTACCTTTAAGTAACAACTCCTTGAGTCGAACTTATGTGGGCGCGTTTAACTTAAACTTAATTTAAAATTATTTTCATTCAAATTAAGAAAAAAATTAATCTACTTTCACACAGTCACAATCATCCATGGGTACATGATACATCTTTTCATCCTCCACCTTAGTAATTCCCACTCCCACTTCCATGCTTTTTTTTTTCTCCAGAGCACTCTCATGATCATATTATCTTCGTACAATCATCTTTACCCTCCATCATTAAGAAAACAGATCCCTGTACTCCTATCCTCAGTCCTGCAACCATCATCATAGCCTGCCTGCAGCCTTCCACTAATTGCGGCATTGCGCAACCAGGCCATCAGGCAGTCAACCCACGTTCATCTTTAGATCAACATAGTCCTCCCCCCAAACAGCAATCAAATATCATCCTACACAATTCCCCCAGAAAAGGAATATATATGCTTTGTCCCTGCAACAGTTGATCACCATTGGATTGCAGTATTTGGTAGAGGGCCTCTCAGAGATTATTACATCCATCTAACAGGATCATGGTTAAAAAATCAACCATCTTATTTGATCAATGCAAACCATAGCTGACATATGTTAGTGTTAAATTTAACAGTTATTTTGTAAGGGGTTTAAAAGAAGAATGGGGTGGAGCGTCATTTACAAAAACCTCAACAGTGGTTAGTGTTATTTACCCTATAAATAATCTTGGACAAACATGTTGATCAACTCGATAAGGAAGTTAATTCAGTTCCACCAAACAGTCATCTTTCTTTTCCCTTCAAGAGAAATCCATACTACACACTGATTTAGAGCCAGGATATATATATTTGGGGGACTAATGCAGGAAATATATATGTGAAGGTCTTTCGATTTCAAAACATACTGTTTACTAGCCATTCTCCCTCGTGAGTATGCCAAAAAAAGGAATCATCTAAGGATCACAGTCACAGCTAAGTTACAAATGTCAAACATTTCCGTTCTCAGCAGAAAGAGCGAGAATATGAGATCCATATGGAAAATATGCATCAATAGATTTTAATCACAACCACCATATTCTCCCACGCCCCATCCCCAACAAGATGGGAGGCAAAAATAGCAGGAAAAAAAGGCCATGCAACTTACTGTATTTGAGAACTTGGTGATTGCACTGCCATGAATGACAAACCACCTACACAATTGAATCAAAGTTAAACAGGTGACTGAGAGAAAATCATACTGATAAAAACCTGAATTGCATTTACCAGTGTGGTACTAAGCACATATTAGATGATTCAAACAGCAAAGGAAATAAACATTAACGAATGAATGTGATCAACTTTCCGTAGGAGTTTCCAAGGACTACCTTCTCCTGCAGAGGAAATATATGGGGTCATAGCATTTTGGGGAAGCCAGGGTTCAGCTACACCACCAAGATGGAAGGTGGCAGGCAGCAAGGGATCTGGCAAAGCAGCTTGCAAAGAGCTCATATCAAGAAACTGCAATTGAAACACTGGACATGTAAGATATAGTAAGAAACTGAAGTTTAACTACCTATCTCGCTGTCTCCTATATCCCATGATTCATTGTCAAACTTGTATCATTTTAGAAGGCAGCAACAGTACTGGAATCCATGCTACAAGAATTAACTGAAGTCCAATCCTCTCTAACTTTTTTAGCATGTTTGTTTACCAATTAGCTTTCCCGGGAATAAGTTACGTTTTTCTCAATTCCCTGTTTGGTATTTAACTATTTATAAAACTTACCTTGTAATGTTACTATTTTTCCAAAACATACCCTTATCTAAAAAATATAGTTGGGTATTTTCTATTTATTTCTTCATAGAAAACCTTTTCAACGTAATCTGTTGAGTGTTTATTCCCAGTTTAATGGGAAACTTAAAAAAACAACTCAAAAATAAAAATAAAAATATAAATATAAATATAAAAAAAAAATCACTCTTTGGAATTTGAAAGAGAAAAGATGGCCAAGTAATGCCATCATAACACCAAAAACGTAACAAAGGGAAGCAACAGCTTGTGAGAAGACAAAAAATTGCAGAAGAGAAAAAATGTAAAAAACATAAGCAAAAGACCAAAACAAAACAACAGAAACGGATGGGGTAAAGGAGCTACAAATCGATGATAGAGAAGAAGTGGCAGAGAGATGCAACCAAGCAAAAGCAACAATAAAAGTGAGAAGCAATGGCATTAAATGGTGAGGGCGATGAACTGAGGAGAAGCAGCAAAGAAAGGGATAGTTATGTCTACAATTTTAACTTTCCTAGATAAATATAGGATACCCACCTATGAATGTGGGGGAATGTAAAAAACACAGCATATTCACATTGTATGTTTCCTGGGAATCTTACTCACCTGAGATTATATTTTTATGTCTTCTAACATACGTGTAAATCTATTTTTTAAGTGAGATTTCCTAGAATAAAAAAACATTCCCGGTACCAAAGCTCCCTCAGATTTTCGTAATTGCATATCAGAAATTAAAATGAACTGACAAGAAAGACTCTAACCCACAATACAGAATAGAAATTCTAACATTCACATGATATGAATCTTCCAGAGTGAGATCAGAGGAATGATCACAAATATAAGAGAGAAAATCAAGCATTAACATCATGTATCACTAGGAACTGGTTTAATTAGGGCAATGGGCACAAACAAAACTATACTAGTAATATCAACCACCAACAACAATCTATTATCTGAGACGTACCAAGTTGTTCTGATCTACATCAGAATCAAAGGGATAATCGAATGGGTTAGTTGATTTAGATCTGATTCCATTAGATTGAATATCTCCCTGCACGAACAAACAAAAATTATAATAAAAATAATATAAAAAGAGCTACAACTTGAAATATAAGAAAACCCATTCAACGTAGAGTATAAACCATTAGAGGAAGTGGATATGGTGAGCCACTGAGATTTGATTGCTTGTCGTGATTATCAAATCCACCACCAGGGGCAATGTTTTGCACTCCAACTTCACTGGACCCCTGTTTTTTTTTTAAAGAAAAAAAAAAGTGAGAAAAAGAGAGAGAGTAAAAGAGCAGAGCTTATGAATTCCTTTCAAGATAATACACACTATCATGGTAATAGAGCATATGTAACCTACCTGAGAAGCTCTTAAACCCAAATTTTGATTATCAGCTGATGGGGAACTGTGTAATTGCAATCCTTGACTAAGATGAGCACCAGAAACTTCAAATGCATTCCATGGCTGTTCAGTTACAATATGCAAAGCCTTATTTCAGTTTCAATTTATTCCAGAATTCATTTAGAATGGAATAGAAGAATAGGACAGGGTTTATATCTGATGGTGTATTGCTGCACAAGAAAGCAAAACAAGCAATGGACCAAGCTTTTCCTTGTACTTACTCGAGTGTTTGCTGTCGTAACAGAAACTTGTCCTTCTCCATTCCATGCACCATCATTCCATAGATTAGATGTAACGGGAGGTTCACAGGCACTAGAAATCTCAAACGATGGCCATTGCATGTTAGCATTTGAGGTTGAAAATGGATCAAATCTTTCCTGTAAAGATTCAGCAGTTGAAGGAACAGCAGCTGGAGTTTCCATTGGTGCAGTGGATGATGTGCACTGAGGCGTATCAAAAGTAGCCCATCCTTCATTTTTAGGCAAAGATAATAACTCCACCGACTTTGCATCTGAGGTTCCAGTAGAAGGTTGTTGAGGAAGATTCACAAAGAAGTCCAGTGATGCAGGTGGGGATGTTTGTGGAAGTTGATTCCCATTGAAAGACGGAGCTGCAGTCAAAACAGATGATTGAAACCGATCCACTGATGGTGCTTGAGATGGTGCTGCCGGTAACTGAAACAGATCAACAGATGAAGCTGAAGCCAAAGGTGGCTTAGAAAGGTCCATGCTAACAGATCTTGTAGGAGGAGATGGTCGTGGAATGCTTAGTGCTGAATTTTGAAGGGATCCTGAAGCTTTAACTGGTTCTGACAAAAAATCAACTATACTACCAGAATTATAAGATCTCAAGGATGAAAAGTTGCTGTCAGATGATTGTGCTGACGCTGTTCTCTGAAAAAAAACAGGACAAATTAATGTCACATTAAGAGATAGAGAAATACAAGATCAAATGGCTTCAAAAAGAAAGCGACGAGCACGCAATCTATTGCGATGTAATAAACATAGTTATCAATCCAAAATAGTGGTACATTGCAGCCAGCTCCAAAAAAACTATAGCGGGATAGCGGAGAGCAAGATGGCACCACAGCGAAATTTAGGTACATTAAAAGTGACTAAATATGCTAATTCATGATACTCAACTAATTTAAAAAAATAAAATAAAAAGGAGGAGGAATCAACTCAGACCGGTGTAAGTTGAAGTTAACTCTTACACCGCGAATAACTCTTAATCAATAGTTTTCTTACCAAACCGACCGATAGATTAAAAGTTCTTATTATATAAATCACAAAGTTTCACGTCGATTTGAAATCATTTAGTACTCTATCAAGGTATAAAAGATTAACATAACATATAGTTTCATAAATCATAAGAAAATATAAATCATTTAATGAAGTACTAAACAATTTCAGATCGACATGAAACTTTGTAGATATGATCTATATACTACGAACTTTTAATCTATCGGTCGGTTTTGTAAGAAGATTATTGATTAAAGAGTTATTCGCAGTGTAAGTGTTAGGGTCAACTAACGCTGGTGTCAGTTGATCCCTCCTCAAATTAAAATACTTAAAATTAAACAACATTCAATTATTCATAATTCATAATGAGTAATCATAATTCCATAGTTTATAATCATATCAAAACATGCAAAAACACTCTTCTAATAGGTCAACAAAACAGAACAGTTTATTTTCCCGTGGTTTTTACTAAACGAGTTTTGGTTGATGATGAGGAGGGAACTCTTTGATTTGCATGGTATGAAGAAGCCATAAAAGCCAAAGGGTGTGCCATAAAACAGAACAGAGGGTGGAAGCGCACCGGAAACTGGTTGGGAATTGGCGGAGATGGTGACTAGAATTGGAGGCGGAGAGTTCTCAACTTACAAAAAAATTCTCCCGAGGCGGAGAACTCTTATAAAAAGATTCTGTTTCATGAAAGGTGGCATCCATGGATACAAAGGTATGACGACTCTAAGGATGATAACACTTATAGCCCTTTTTGTATGGGAATACCCAATGAAAATACACTTAACTGCTCTTGGTTTAACTTGCTTCGATATTGGCTATGGACAGTACATCCAAACACACAAGATTTAAAGACTACTCAGAATTGGGACACAGAGAAAGAAAGAAGACATAACTTGAATGACTTTTTCCATGAAGGACACGTGTTAGCAACCTATTGATCAAATAAGTTGCTATTAAAACTGCTTCTCCCCAATAAGATTGAGGAACTAACATTTGAAAAAGAAGAGAACGGGTGACATCCAAGAGATACTAGTTTTTCCTTTCTTCAACTCCAAAATGGAGTATCAACACAAGTTAGCTCATGAATCACATCATTTTCTTTTAGAAATTCAGATAAATGTTGATTCACGCATTTAGTTCCATTATCTGAGCGTAGTTGCTTAATTGACTTTCCAAATTGAACTTGACCCATTATGTAGAAATTTTGAAAGAGTGTCCAAACTTCATTTTTATTCTTCATAAAAAATTCCCGAGTCATACATGTGCAAACAAAACAAACCACCTTGCACCTTAATATTAGAAACTAAAACAGGTCCCCACACATCAGAATGAACAAGATCAAATGGTTCAATACTATTATTATTGCTACTAGGATAAGAGTTACGATAGTGTTTAGGAAACTGATAAACATCACAACGAATGCTCTACTGATTGTTTTGTAAACAAATGAGGAAACATAGACTTAAGAATGTTAAATGGGGGATGACATAGATGCCTGTGCTCAAGTCATATTTAAGAGACATTATACACTAAACTTGTTTGGTGGCATGAGTGTGACACTTTGAGTAGAATATCTCTTTATCTCAGTGCCCTATAGGTAATACAACCCTCCCTGTTCCTCAGCATATAATTATTTTCAATAGCTTTCTTTAGAACCAAAATGTATCCTAGTCCTGACTGAAATTTGGAGGCAATCTGCTGCAACTCCTACCCCTTCATCAGCCTTAAAACATCTAAAACAGCGAGCCCATATTTTCGGGTATATGCTGGTCATAGCTGACAGTTGTTGACAAAGCTTAAGTTTGAAAACAAACCAGATTTGGATAACTATTGTAATGTCAACAGATCCAACAGCTGCAACAGTTTGGAATGCCTTAATTTCCCCCTTTTGAATCGATTTATCAAAATCCCAAAGAATCGATGCCGCGTGGGAGTTATCACAATAAGCCACATTTGACATCACTCGCTCCGAAGGAACTTCTAACCGATTTGCCTTTGCACCAAAAATTCTCTGGTTTGCCGCCAAGAAAAACACTTTACCATTTATTTGAAAGCACAGATGAGACGACAAACTACGAAGGAAGTCTGACACCATAGCACGTAAACCCCTGCATCATTACTCTCTCTTTCCTCAATTGCTGCATTTAAATGCTTATGGTCATCTCCATCACTATGCAAGTCAAAACTCAATAAACGTTCTTCCTCACTGTTGTAGCCTGCAGTAGTACAGAACCAGCAGCCTTCCCAAACATAACAGTTCCCTCTTTTAGTCCAATCAACATATGGTGAACTAGCATCAGCTCAAATTACTATAATATTTGGAAATCCAGCCCAACAAATTAGCAACTCTTTAACATGCAGCCCTTGCTTGCAAACAAGGTAGTCAAGTCTAGATTCTAGGCAGGCCCATGAGATGGAAACGGAGACGTGATTCGTGGAAACATAAGACGATTTGTAAAACTCCACCTAAAAATACAAATTTAATTTTAAACACACAGACATGCATATAAAGAGACATGGAAACAAAAACCACCACCAAATGACAAAAATAAGAGTTAACAACAAAGTCATAATAGTGTATCACGTGAAATTGACACAAATAAAACAAAAAACTACAGCTCAAATGATCTAGTCATCTAGAGTACAAGGAGAAGAGAAGCTCTATTGGCACAAACAGAGGCGAATGCACAAACAGAGAAGAAACAGAGCTTCAAAATGCCTCTAATGGAAAAAACTCAGTTGGGGAAGAAAAAGTGTTGAAACGCGTATGGGGAAGAAGGAAAAGAGCGATTGTGTTGTTCTCTGTCTCACCTAACACATGCTAGGCTATTAGGGTTGAAATTAGGTTGAAAAACAGCCCAAAAACGAGTAAAAGCAACGGGTTTTCAAGCGGGTCAATTGACCCATGATGTGCAGATCTGAAACGTAGAGATGCGAACTGACTCCACGGCCACTCCACAGATTTGCGACTCTACGTGGAACCTGAGTCGCTCCCGCCGGTGGAGGCGTAGAGTCGTACGACTCTACGCACGAGTCGCACGACTCTACGCACGAGTCGCACGACTCTACGCACGAGTCGCACGACTCTACGCACGAGTCGCACGACTCTACGCACGAGTCGCGACTCTATCTACCTTGCTTACAAGTATTTCTGGAAATCGGAACTACAACAAATCCCATCTCTCCATGTACTCATCCTGCACATGGTAATCCTTTTCTGCCTCCTTATAGAGGAAAACCTGAACTATGAGCCACTTTAGACAATAATCTTCAACAACGAATCGGTTAGCCCAATGAATATCCCTTGATTGGTTCTCTTCTCATGTAATCTACTTTGTAAGCTCAATACAGTAATTGCTTTCAATACATCAGACACGTTATTAATCAAACTAGTGGAGCGCTCTTCATGGACATGGTAGTCTTTAACAACTTCCACATTGCTATGACCCCACTTGGTTTGGGCCCATGGTACTCCTACGGTCCTACCATTGTTGGGGAATCAAAAAGGACCTTATCCAAAAGGTCTTGCGCTGATGGTGCACAAACAGAAAGAAACGGTAAGTCGAAACCAAACAAAGATCCACGTTTGGGGCAAATTTGAACTTAAGTGGAAACCGCATGTTGCGGGTTATCTTTGTTGTAATAGGAAACCTCATATTATAACTCAAATGTTGAGTATGTGGAGTGATTCGCATATTCTTCATTAAAATAGCACCCAACTTCGTCTCTGCACCACCACTCTCCATTACTCCCCCTTCTTGCAGTTGAGAGTGATCCATCTCCATCGCTCTACAAGTGTTGCGTTTTTCTTGCAACATTCAGTTACCTTAGCCAAGAACAACTAATACCAGCACAGCCATCTACCATTATGAGCTTTATCATCTGCAACTCCGAAACCACCACTTCAGCTAACTCGATTGCCTCGCCACCCAAACTTTTGAGTGATCTTCCTTGTCAAAAACATGATTGGATGTGGAAAAGACTCCATACCTGTGACAGGAAACATGTCGGAAACAATGGAGAGCGTCATTGAACTTGTTGCCAGTGATGACAGCAAGCAAAAGGGTGATGCGCGACTTGATGTTACTAGGGTATTTGCGACGAGAAGAGGAATGTGAAGAGAGCGCAAACGGTCATGATCTCTACAGCACATCTAACGCCTCAGATGCAAAACGGATATGAAAAAGATTGGAGCCCGTGTGAACATGAAACGGGGATGAATCTCCAGTCTATGAGAGTGAGTAGGATTGTGTGTGCGAGGCCACATGATATGAGTGATGCGTGGACAGTTCAGATGCGATCATTTGAAAACAAGAGGCCTTTAACGGTTTAATTCAATTCTGAATCCTGGTACATTAGTACCACTTCCTGCTCCATTTGGATTGGGCTTTACACTTAAGCTTGACCCAATTTCGAAACCACAACCAAAGTGCTTTCTGTTGGACCATCTTGGAATGGGTCGGGTACTGAATTTAGACCCAAATCCACCATGGAAACTTCTGCTGTCGGACCCTAGTGTCTTGCTCGTGATGTGATCTCGCAACTCAACCTTAGACTTTTGAAATCATCCCCTATCACGTCTTTTGATGTTGCCTCTCGTCCTTTGATTAATTCTGGAATGTTTCCTTTTAGTCTCAGATTTCACCTTCTTTGCATGCGACGAGTTTAGCCTCCATCCTCGACATAGAGAACCATGGGATCGCAATTTGCTTACACGTTTTTTAATTCGTACCTTCAACTCTTTTGAAGGAGATGTAGCAAGATGTTTCATCTTCCTCGTGGATTGTCTACGTTGAAATTCGGCAACTTCTTCACCGGTTGATGGGATTCATCAAACGCATATTACTTCCCTATTGGCTTGAGTGGCGAAGGTTGGTCAGCCTTTGAAATTCCATCGATAGAAACTTCACCTTTGAACGTCGACGGTTCCACCGATGCCTCCTCTTGTGGTTTCTTTGATAAAAACTTCAAACATTTGCTCGGTGGACGGTTTTTCCACTCTCTTGTTCATTGCTGATTTGTCATCCTCTCCTTCAGGTTGGATCTCGAGTAACCTCGTAAACATAGCTATAATCTTTTCTTGATTGGCTAGTATCTCTTCCATGGTTCCTCTGAAGGGTTTTGCTCCTTCCATGCTATCCATCCAACTGTATTGCTGGCCCTTCTGTCTCGTTATCCAACAGGACCAATTTGTTATGGACCAGAATTCATAGCAACAATAAAATAAGAGCAGAGACAGATTTAAACAGAGAAATGGGAGAATGTTTGCTTAATGATAAGCAGAAAACAGATAAAATGCATCAAGAGGTTACACCTCGAGATACCCTAGAGCAGAGCTCCGAAATACAAAGAGAAGAAGCTCTCTATACCCATAATAAGCAAATGATAAAAACAGATGCCCTCTCCCCACTCTAGTTTTCCTATATATAACAGATCTCTCCATAACAAACTTTCATTGCCCTCTGCCAACTCAACTTACTATTCTTATTCTTCTAAACTTTTCCTATATTGGGGTTAGATGAGGTTTACTAACCACATCTAAAACATTTGGGGCCATAGCTGAATATGTCCTATTATCATGCAACTGGGATATGAGACCCATTAGCAACCATGATATGTTGGTTACGAGGGGAGACATCATAGGTATAAAAACAAGTGGGATGAGAAGTCATATTCTCGGTAGCACCATAGTCAATTATCAAGAGATCCTTATGCATAGTACTAGAAACATTACAAGAGAGGAACATTGTCTTCACCAGTCATGGCAAGAGAACTAGTTTTGGATGGCTTATTGGGAGACTCCATAAGTATTCGAAAACACTCCACCTCAGCCTTAAGTGGAAGTATCTCTTCAGAAGCTAAATGATGCATGGATTGATTACATGATGAGCTTGTTTCTTTGTAGAGCCCTTAGATGTACTCAAGCAATTGAGTATGTTTTCTCTTCTGAGAAGCTTATAGCAAGTCTCCTTCTCCTTAGTATGACCAGATCTACCGTCTGAGCGCCAACAGTCATCCTTCTTTGTATAAACCTTTTCAAATCCGGATGAAGATCCAAATTTGGAAATTTTTCCCGAGGCCACCTTCATTGGGCTTTTCATTCATCATTACCATCCAGCGATTCTCCCCACCTCGAATAATATCGAATACCTCAGAGAGTAATGGATGCTAATCCTTCCCCAAAGCTTGTGCCCGAATGGGATCATACATAGGATTGATACCTAAGAGAAATTTAAAGATTCTAAATCTCTCGGTAGCCGAGCTAAAGTATTAGAATCCAATTTTTTTCAACTTCAAGTTTTGGTATTGATCCAATTCCACCCATAAGCCATTGAGGTTCTCGCACTAATCTGTCATTGAAAGGGTCTCTTGTTTGGCACTAAATATTTTGCTCTCCAACTCATAACAAGGGGAGATATCCTGCTTCATAGAATAAGTCTAACGAAGATTATCCCCGATCTCCCGAGTGGTTGAAAAGAACATATAATTCTGCCTAATTTCCGGCACCATAACCCCCCACAGCCAAGACATTATCAAAGAATCCTCATCATCCCACACTTCAAAATGTGGGTCATTTGATGATGGAGTGTCTACTTCAATGTGACTCAACCGTTTCTGCCCCTTTAAGGTTCGACGGGTGAATTGAGCCCATTGCAAATAGTTACGAAAATTAAGTCGGTTAGAAGATGGCAATATTGGGAGATCATGGGAATTTAAAGGCACCAATTGAGCAACCATAGGCTCAAAGGTGGCTGAAGATGCTTCTTTTGCAACCATGGTAAGAACAAAAAGGCTAACAATGAGTAAAGAAATGCTAGTTTTTTTCACAAGACGACAACCTTTGGAATGATGGTTGGGGCTACAAAGCAGTAAAAGAAACAAACTAACAATTTTCGCTAAATCAAATAAGTGCAACCAAGGCACAATTAAGCCACGAGAGAGGCAATTATGACAAAGAAAGTGTCGTATTAAATATGGCTAGAGGTTTTTAAGTGCGAAGACGAGCTCCCAGAATAGAGAGCTCTGATACCAAATTGAAATATTGAATGACTTAATTGGTTTCACTAAGCTTACAATAACGGTATTTATAATACATGGAATAGAAAGAAAAATTAACATAAAATGTTTACAAATGGGGTAGGTATGGTAGGTGTAGTAGGTGTGGTAGGTTTAGTTGGTGTGGTAAGTGTTAGGTGAGCTAAAATATTTACAAAATATTCTAAAAATTTCATTGCAAAAGATGGCCCCAAGTTAGTGTCGTCTTCCACGTTCAATATATGGCCTGAAACAATCACCTTGCCATTGGTTTGGTAAATTAAGCTTGTTTCTCCAAAATTTTTGCATGACTCGTGAAGCTAATCACTCAGTATTCTTTCTTCATTTGTCCCCCACCACTTGCATTTATCTCGTGATCTATGTTGACGAAATTATCATTGCTTGGAATGATTCAGTTGGATGTGCTCGTCTCAAGCAGTATCTCTAGTCAGTTTTAGACCAAAGATTTGGGCCATCTAAAGTATTTTCTCGATATTTAGGTTGCTCAGTCAACTTCTGGCATTATCCTTCATCAGCAAAAATATGCTCTTGAAATCCTTAAGGAAACTGGTATGCTCACGGTAAACCATGTGATACTCTCATAGATCCAAATGTAAAGCTTCTTCCAAATAAGGGGGAATCATTCAGAGACCCGTTAAGATATCGACACCTAGTTAGCAAACTAAACTACCTTAACCTTTTGTTTGGTTTGAGTAAAGAAAATGTGAAGAAAGAAAGTGTAAAGAAAGAAAGTAGAGAGAGGAGAAAAGTGAGAGAAACATAAGAGTGTGTTTGGTTTGAGAGAAAATGAAGAGAAAGATGAGAGAAAACAGGTGTGGGACCCATAAATAGTGGACATTCACTCTCACAACATCAACTTTCTCTCCATTTTGGAGAGAAAATTAGTCTGGTGGGACTCATGCTTGATTTGACATTTCTCCCCTATTTTCTCTCACAAACCAAACGAGAGAAAGTTGTGTTTTCTACCCACTTTCTCTCGTATCATTTTCTTTCCTTCCATTTTCACCCCAAACAAACAGAGGGTAAAGTAACCAGGCTCTAATACCATATTAAACAAAGAGAAATGCGTGAAAATGTTGTGTCATAAGACCACACAAAATGTATATTTATAATACTATTGGATCCATTATAATTACTTACAATGATGACAATCTATCTAACATCTATGTATCTATATATACCCAACATTATCAAATAAGTGGTCGACGTTCAAAAGCTTTTTGGAGAAAGAAAATAACTAAAACATTAGGGTATTTTGCCTCTAAAATAGATGCAAAAGGGATTAAAAAAACCAAAACACCCCAAATAAGTGAGTCAATCTGTCAGGCATTACACCGACCCGCAACAGTTGCTCCTTCGAATCCATGTCGCAATTGCTCTACCATGGCAGAAGGTGGCCACGCCACACCGCACCATCGTTATTGTGGTTGCTATGGCCAATATTGATAACAAGTCATAAACACGAAATCATTCAATTTATGGAGAAAGGAAGGCGTTGCATTAGACATCTTGCGCAACACATTGCATTGAACTCATGTTGGAGGTTGTTGGGATGATTATTTCAATTCATAAGGAGACAATAGACATTGGGAATAAGTTTACAACTTACATTTTCTCAAGGACTTCATTTATTTCTTTATTGCAACACTTCACCAAAAGAAAAGATTTGGTGAGACCTGTTGTTACTCACTTTGCCACATCCTACATAACTTTGGATTGCTGGAATGAGAATGACGTAGAATTGACAAGGATGTTTCCTTCTAATGATATGTAGTTCATCCAGGTTGCAAAGACCAAGGATGCAAAGTTTGTTGAGAATGTCATTATGGATAAGGGTTTTCAAAAGAATATTGTAATTGGTTTGAGGGGTGCTTATCCCTTAGTTTGAGTTCTTCGTTTGGTGGTTCCCGATAAGCCAGCTACAAGGTTAGTTTATGAGATGCATAGGGCTAAGGAGAAAATACAAAGTACTTTCAATGGTGTCAAAAACAAATAATTTGATTCAAATAAAACAAATTATATAATTTAATTTTGCATTCTTTGTTCAAGAACTAATACAACAAGTGTTCGGACTACTGGAGGCGAGTCTAAAAAATTTCTTGTAAGTTTACATCATGGCTCAACCTTCAAACCCTAGTTATTTAACCTTTGTAACCAAGTACATACAAAAGGTTATCCTTACCTGCATGCATTTTGTGAATGATATAGCCTTGATAAAGGAATTAAGGGAAAAGGTAAATGATAAACTTAACCTTTTGAGTGAGACTTTGGAATCAAAAGGTTTTCGTTTGAACATGAGAATACAAAATATAAGCACGGTAAGTTTAGTAAGAGACAAATCAAAAAATGATTTGGAGGTAAATTTTGGAGAAGATATCATAGCATAAGTTTCGAAGTTTAATATTTGGACCTATCGTGCAAAGTAATGGGACAATTAATAAAGATATCATACCGATGATACAAGCTGGGTGGTTAAAATGGAGAAAGGCATCGGGAGTTATTTGCAACCACAAAGTACTTAAGAAGCTTAAAAGGAAAATTTTAGTGTACTATTATACGGCCAACTATGCTTTACGATAATGAGTGTTGGGCTTTAAAGGGACAATAGAAGAAAAAAGTGAGGGTTACAGAGATGAGAATGTTGAGATGAATGTGTGGTCTCACAAGATTAGATAAGACACAGAATGAGTATATACAAAACGTATATGTGGTAGCTATTGTGTCAAAGATGACAAAAACTGGCTAAGGTAATTTGGACGAGTAGATAAGGCCAATGATGTCACTAGTGACAATAGTTAATAACATGGTTTTTAGCCCAATGAAAACGGAGTAGAGAGAACTTATTAAACAAGATGTCTTGGTAAATAATATTTATGAGAATTTAGTCTTTGATCGAGCACAATAGCATTGTATAATCCATGTAGTCAACCTCACCTAGTTAGATAAGACTTGTGTGCCTGTGGTTGTCATTAAAAAACTAATACAATTAAGTATTTTCATTGTTTAGTTATATGCATTTGTAGAGATAATTGATGAAAAATGGGACAACCAGCTCCATAGGCCTTTTCATACAGCAGGCTATTATTTTAATTTAGTATTGCATTATAGTCCTATATTCAAAGTCAACTATGAAGCTAAAGAAGGATTATATAATTGTTCGCAAACGATGGTGAGAGATGCGCAAACAGAACAATCCGAGATTGATGCCCAGCTCAACTTCAGGATTTTAACATTCACACTAAGTTCTTCAAAATTGAGATGGCCAACCTTGAACTTAATACCAAAACATCAGCAATATCGTGGGATTACTATAGAGATGGGTATCCAGAGCTTAAGCAATTTGCTATTTGAGGGTTAAGCTTAACATATAGTTCCCGTGGATGACAGAGAAACTAGAGTTTCTTTGAGAGCGTAAATTCTAAAACGATATTATTTGTATATTTGCCTACTAGTTGCTACTTGCTATGCCATATGTTGATTATTTTTGTATTTGTTTAGGCCCACACAAAAAGGTTTTGTTAGAGACAAAAAAATGAATGATATTGTTTCCGTGAAGGCTAAATCAGAGTAGTTGTTAAGACTGAGGGAGACAAACCGGTCTTAGACATGGGACTAGAATATGGCAAGTGTATACTAGAAGGAAGGGGAGAGGATCAAGTGTTCAGCTTAAGGGTTGTTAGTTAGGTTGTTAGTAATTCATTTTGTATTGGTGTTAGGGAGAAAGGGGTATAAATAGGAAGTTTTATAGACTATAGGAGTTAATTCATTTGTTTACCGAATTGTATTAGGAGACTTAGTCTCTGTGCAGAGAAAATTGCTCTTGGAGATCGATGTATCTTGATCGTTCTTCCCCTTATTGATCAATAATATCACAAGTCCTTTCTTTTTCTTCTCAATTCTCTTCGGGTATCCTATCAATTGAATCCGTTGCTGAATCCTTTGCATATGTCTACGAGGATGGACAAGAGAGTGGAGAATCTCGAGTCTAGAGTTCTTAATTTGGACCAATCAATTGGCACGTTGAAAGCTTCGCAAGTTGAACTTGGAGAACATATGCGCCAATTCAACATTACTCAACAAGCTCTATTGCGCGAGGTCCAGAGACTTGGATGAAATCGTGGATGAGAATCATGCAGGTGAATCACATAATGGTGGCATTACGCATGTCAATGCAAGTATGCAACAATTCCTGATGTGGTGCAAAGCTAATAGCTATAGCATTGATGACCTATTCTCCAATGATGATTGTATATAGTGAATAATGATGGAAGGTTGAAAAAACAAAATTTGGATGCGGATTTGGACACAGAAAATGAAAATGACTTACTATGAAGTTGGAGAGGAAGCTAGCCACTCAAGCTAGTGGTATTGGCGATAGGTGCTATACTTGATGATTTGGAATTCCTAACTTTGAAGAAGATGAAAATGAAGAGAATATAATATGGAAGATGACTATTGCGATCACAACCTTAATGATTTTCTAGATGTCTAGAGTAAGATTTTGTTCTTGATGTCATAAACCTATGCAGGCTATGCTACATGTCATTTGAGTTTGTGACCTGTTATGCAAATTGTAAGTTTTATGACATCTTGGTTGCGACTATTGGTTATTTTGTTGTCTTTTTATATGCATATACACATGTTAAGTATAATTCTGTATTTTAAGTAGGATCTACAATTTAAAGATTTACAAATTTCACCCCTCTCCCGAGCCTAGGTAAGATCTTGAGTTTGACTACAATGATTCCGATCCAGCATATACACCAAGAAAGTTTAAAAAAATAATAAGTCTTTCAAGCAATTAAGAAAGGTAATATTTAAATGTTCAGGTGTCGCTCAAGTGAGAGTTACAAGACAGCATAACAACTTTTTAACAGACATGCGATGAACAGGATTGACATTAACAGACAGGTAAAAATCGATCAAGAAACTCATTACTATTGATAAACACAACGATTCAACATTCTCTTTTCCCAAGGAACAATCTGCTTTTACTGAGTACAGGCGTTAATTTTCCATGTTTTCATTACTAGATTTTTACTATGTTACTGCAATACCTGCTTTCTTTGCCCTGTTGCTTCATATTAATTTTCATCCTTATCCGGAAACAACATGGAGGCAATTTTCTGTTATTGCTATACAAGAAAAACCAATTTTTTTTTGTGAACAATATTTGAATTAATTGAACGTATATGACCCATTAGAAACAAATATAATTTATTAGATACCTAACATCTCATTTGTTGGAAATAATGATAGATAATGCACTTGGAAATAGAATGTTCATATACTTCCTCCATTCCTTTTTATCTATCGCAATTTAGAAAAATTGTCATTTCTTGTTATCCACCACTTTAAAAGTTCAAGAAAGCATTTATTGATTCTTTTCCTTTTATACTCTTGTTCATTTATTGATTTTCACTTCTACTATAAGAATAATAATTAACGATTGAAAAGTCCAATAAGGTTATAATTGAAAATTTGGTAATTTTTATACAACCAAGGACATTAACTTGCTTTAGTAATCCATGTGAATTAACCTTAATGGCCAATTAAAAAGGAACAGATGAAGTATCTCATAGTGAAATGCATATAGTCCTATGACTATTAGTATGAAGTTGCACTTAATTAAGTTAGCATAGGAGTTAGTCTCTACAAGTCTACTTAGGGCGCCTATACACGTGCTATGTTTCGAACTTATGAACTACACTTTGGCCTTGTTTGGAAGAGCTTATGTACATCTTATGAGAATAGCTTATGACTTTATATAAGCTATTTTCAGCTTATTTTCATAAGCTTCCTGTAGTAGCTTATCAGAATAAGCTGTTTTTAGCTTATTCAAAGAATTTACTTTAAAAATAGCTTGTTGCACAAGTGCTTAATTAAGCTAGGTATTATATTAAATGACATAAGTCTTTTCAAAAGATTCATCTCGCTATACATCTTTCTCTCCTCTAAACTCAACATGGTGAGCCATGGTATGCACTCTGAGAACTCGTTCCGGTCTGCATAGAGCCTCGCTGCTCATCCCATTTGTTGATCTTCGTTAGTCTATTTCTTTTTCCCCCCTTATTTCCAAGGCTGCCTAGTTCCGATCCACCCCTTGGGTGCGTTTTCCAATTCTGACCGCTACCACCACACCACTCACCGGACCTTTTTTGGCCTACCACCAAGATTTCGCAGTCAGCAGAGATCTGACACGCCTCCTCCCTTTCTGGCAACTTTTTCACTTTTCCGGCACATCTGAGTGCTTACGGTGTCGTTTCCGGCCTCCATTTTTGGCATGCTACTCACCTTGTCTGGGTGAGTCTAACCCACCCCTCGTGCGCCCATTTGGCTCGGCCCAACACTAATGGGTGTCCTATTTCAGTTCAGTGACAGCATTTGGGTGCTTTATTTGCTTTCAGGTGTTTGCTATCCACATATCTGTTGTTGCTACTTGCTACTTCATCATCCACTATTGCCTCATCAACTAACTTTCGTTTCTTCAGCTGCATGCTGATTCCACAGTCTCTCTGGATCCACCCATTTTGGGTGCGCTTTTGGTTCTCACTACCAGTTTAATTGGCCACGAAACTACCCTTAACCACCAGGCTTTTTGAGCGCACTATTTCTGCCGTGTTAAGGAGAATCAAACTCAACTTTTCCCACGCTGTTTCCAAGACTGCGCCTGCTGCTTTATTTATTCTTTAAGTATTTTCACTGTTAATTCGACTCTAAATTCAACAAGCTATTTTAAAGGATTTATTTGTAACAAGCTCAAAGCTTAGTAAGCTTTAGCTTGAGGAGGAGTGTTGGAAATAATCATAGTGAAATGCATATGGGTATTAGTATCTAGGAAGTTACACCTAATTAAGTTAGCATATGAATTATTCTCCACAAGCCTACTTAGAGCCTATACATATACGTGTTATATTCATAACTTATGAACTTCACTTTATATTGAATAATATAAATCTTTTCATTCATAATTTCTCTATAGAAATATTCATCTCACTATACATCTTACTAGTGAAAAAAATATTATTTCTAACCAAGCACGCACATATATTGTATAAGAAAGAAAAAACGAAAGAGAGAGAGAAAAAAAAACAAACCTTTGGAGGATGAATTCCATCTGCATCTCTCTTGACATTGGCATTAGTTTCCAGAGATGTAGCTTTTGCTTGGGACCACACATCTTCGCTTGAACGGGAACCAGAACGCGGAAATGATGGACTACTAATCCCAATCTCCTTGTGAAACTTCGGAGATTGAACATCAGATTTGAATTGTTCACCACCACTAGACACAGAAAAGTCAGAAATTCTTGGACCAGATCCCTCATTTGCAAATCTGTCCTCATACGCGTGATCACTGAAGCGACCAGGACTATAGATGATACTAGACATCTTCCCTGCATAGCGAACTTTATCTGAACCAGGCTTCCGGTTCAGTGCAGCTGCTTGTTTCCCATACCGTCGATCCTCATATTGATAATCATATGGAGGACTTTGAGAAAATGAATGATAAGAACTGGCTCGCCTTATGTCATCTTCATGAATTCTAGGGCTCTACAGAAATTGCAAATATAAAATGTTTGGCATTTAATGGATTGTGAGGCTATTAGTGTAATTACTGATATCCAGCTGATTTTATTAGTGATTGCTAAGACACCATTCAATTAATTTCATTCAAAAGTTCAAGTTCCATAGTACAATTATTTGCACAACACAGGAAACAAAGTAAATGTGATCACCTTAATTTAATGCTTTTATTTATTAATTTATTAATTTATCCCAGCAATTTTGAATTAAATTAAAACTTTATATTTAAAACAGAGGAAGCACACATAAATATCAAATGCTGCAAAATGTATCTAGAAACCCAAAACTCATTTTCAGGAAGCAAAAAATAAATAAATAAAGGAAATAAAAGGCCACGTCATACTAAGGTTAAGTAAAAAAAGTTATTCAGGGAAAAAAATCAACGTCAAAGAATATATATTACCTGAGCGTCTCTCGGAGGCTTTTCTGAAGACTTTGCTCCAGCATATCTTCTATCTACATATACATTCTTTATGAATTCCCTTACTTTCTCAACATTGCTGCAAAAGCATAACATAATAATGTCAAATAATAAGTTACAAATATTCATATATGTAATCATGTTAATTCAATGGCTCTGACAGGAAACAATGGTACTGCACCTGCTATCTGGCAATCGTTGCCTTTGGAAGTCCCAGTCTTTCAAATATATTTCCCTTGCACGCTTAAATGGAAGAGCCAAAGATAAATCTCATTTCAACAAGAAAATTAACGCAGCTACAAATGAAGAGAATTCACACTGAACAAGGAAATAAAGGTTGCTAGAATTGTCAAAAATAAGAAATTTACCCACGTACCTGGTTACCAGCGTTTTGAAGAGCATCAACTTCTTGTGAAGTGAACTTTGCCATTGACACAGACTTTACGCGATGAGTAAATTCACGACTGCATAAAATAAAACAGGTGATTTTAAGAATCATAAACTGTCACTAAATATTATAAATAAGGATAATTGGTTACAATTAAGCCATGATAACAAGGACACATTGTACAATGAATAGACAAATATAAAAGAGAGAGGCAAAGATCAGAGAGAGTACAAGATAGAAAATATGTTTGAGGAACAAACAAGGCTTTTAATTTTGAGCATTCGACAAATAGACGATAATTTGAATTCATTGTATTTTTATGTGAATATGGGTTTATTAAAGATAACAGTAAAAAAAAAAACTTTAAAAGCAATAACTATTAGGATGCTTCCTCCTTTTCTATGAAATTTATCACACACTAAAATGGTCCACAAGCTACCAAAAATTAATAAGAATACCAATTTGGAATTAATTTCCTCAAATTATTATCAACTACTTCAGATAATACTTTTCAAACATTGGAGGGCAATTATCAAAATAGTGCATGTTACTGTGACATCGCAAAACTTTTATGACTTAAGTAGTACAAACCACATGACTGCTATGCACTTAAATTCCCAAATAAGTTATTTTCTGCTACACACGAAAACACCGACACGCACACATATATACACAGACAGACACACATTTTCAGGGTAATTAGTAGCCAATATTTAGTTATGTATCAAAAGGGTGATGCAGCGTACAAGGCTCCCACATGGTGTGGGCTAGGGAGAATATATGTACACTTGTACACAGCCTTACCCCCAGCAAGAACAAGGCTATTTCCATGATTTGAATCAGTGGCCTCCATAATCCATATCACAAAGCAGCAACCTTATCGTTGTGCCAAGGGCAAAGGCTTGCCCTCCAATATTTAGTTAGTATCCCATTGAATTTAACTGAATTATGAATATAAGACTAACTTGTTTTTTGAATTTCAAGTGCAACATTGAACACTAATTGCTGAGCCTGAGACATACACATATATCAATAATATGTACTGAACTTGAATGTGAAAGCTTCTAACAGAAACCACATACGGAGTCATCTTTTGCACAGTTAGCCTCCCAATCACATTTAAACATTCAAAACAAGACAAAGATAGAAAGCATCCACCTTTCTTTAAATTTGAAGAATGTCAAAACAGAAGGAATAAAACGAAAAGGAACTTACTGTATTCCACTGCATGTCATGCAAATGAAGGTCCAAAAAGTTGTACATACATATTGCGGTCCCTGTGCATACAATGACATTTCAGTTAACTTGGAATCATCTTATAAGAGAGACCAAACTTTAATAAGTTATTCTTTTCACAAATACTCTAGAATTCATTCAGAATAACTTGGGGGATAGAAAGCCGAGAATATTTAGGCTAATGCCAAATATTCTTTTATATTTAGGCTAATTTTGTCCAAATCTTGGTAACTTGGGGGATACGCAGGAAGGAAGGAAGCAATTAGACATTAAAAATATCAGTTCTTGGCAACTATCCCCACTTCAGCGCATAAGGTTTAATAGTTCAAACTTCGAACTAATCACAAAACAGACAAACCCAAAACGGAAAGATGAATGAAACTAAACATTGTTTTATCAGAACAAAGAAGAAGAAAAATAAGAATCCAATTCATAAAAGGAGTTGAATTTACCAGACTATTGCAGTTGATGCACCTTCGATTCGGAGGAAGCTTCATGAGACCCCTGATAATTTTCTCGTTCTTCTCTTCTTCCTTTCTGCTTCCCATTTCCGAACCCCAATCAGAAACAAAAAAAACTGAAAAACTGCAATTGAAATCAGAACGATTCCCGGGAAATAAAATATATGTATCCCAGATATTCGAATTTCAGCAACAGCGAACGGAAAATTTCCACCACCGACAATCAGGAGACGGTGGTGGTGGCGTTCGATCTAGGGTTTTGTGGGTTCCAGAATTGGCGAAAGGTAGAAGATGAAGAACGCAAAAAATGCTTGGGTTCACATAAAATGGGTGATCGACTGAACAAGAGGATGCAAATAAAAGAAACGTTCGGTTTGTTAATATTTTTAATTTTTAATTTTAAATTGAAAATTGATTTTTGAAAAATTCGGAGAATTTAGCTGCTAGTATGAATTTTTTTGGATAATGCTAGTATTTTTTTTTTCTTTAAATAACGACGAGAGTGTCACCTCCAATCTAACTGTCACCGATTATAATGGTATGTTAGGGTTGTAAGCAGAGATCTAACTTAAAAGATTACTAGATAAACGAAAATTTCTGTTATGGACTCAACCCGTAGGAAGGACACGTGCAGGTCTCACGTGGGTGCCCCAAACCGTCTGTCCCATGTCGTGGGTACACGACATGGGCACCCGACATAAGACTCAGAGGACATCACCCCCACGTGAGGACCGTTATAGTTCCGTAACTACCGCCGCAATTCACGGAAGAGTGACAGTGACAGGTTTGACTTTGGTGACCCTGTTTATACTATAAATACGTGTGATTAGCCTTCATTTGGTATGCATATCATAACTCTAAATCTAAATCTGAGAATCCCTTCTTAAGACACACAATTGACTTGATCGTTGGAGTGCTTGCAGGTACCACCCTCACCGCCAGGTGAGTGGCCGGAGATGTCCAACCACCGCACCAGAGACCAGATTAGAGGTCAAATCCGCCATGACAAGCGCATGGTGGAACATTGGCGCCGTCTGTGGGGAATGATATTATACTTCTCCAATCGTAAATTGTCTTTTATTTCCTCCTTTATCTGGTTTTTCTGGTAATTTTGCAGGAAGAACACCACTGGAATCAAGAACTCAGCCTCTTTCTCCTAGCATATCCGTTTTTGCTGGTAGTCAAGGTGAATTCCGGCCAATTAATCGGCGCAAAAGCCATTTCTAACCGATTAACCGGTGGATTATGACTTTTCGCCGATTAGTTGATCGGATAATTGCATTCTTTGATTTTCATGTAATAACTGTGAATATATTCCTCTATGAATACATAATTTCTTCATCATCCTCCTAAATCCTATTCCGTTAACGATCCTGCGTAAGTGTATGGCAAGAAAATCTCTTGTGCTCGCAGGCAAACAGAAACTAACCCGTGTTAATCGAAAATGTGGTTGTAGCGATATAGTGAACACTAGAAGAAAGAACCAAGCAGCTAAGGGGCATCGGCCAATGCCGGAGGAGCTCCTGGAGAACAGCCCTTTGCTAACGGGCCTTCTCCACGACAACAACAAGAAGAGGTCGGGCCTGCTGGCCCTGCGATGTCAGAACAGAGGATGACAACGATTGAAGATGGCATGCTCGACCTGAAAGAGATGATTCGAAAGCAGGCCGAAGAAATTGAGAGGATGAACAGGGAACGAGAAGCATGGAAGAAGCAACAAGAGGAATTTCAGGCAATTATAGTCAACCTCGGGATGGGCCAGCAACTCCCTCAACGACATGAGAACCAGCAAGAGGGGCAAAATCCCCAAGTGGAGAGGTAGGTCTCCATGGTTGGTCCCCAGATCCCGCGCACCAACCCCGCGAACGCCCAACCCCAGCTACCCGACTTGGATCAGGTGGCAAAAAACGACATCGGCATTGAAGGGTTTCATAACCCCTTCACCCCGGCAATCATGAACTTTGATATGTCGGCCAACTTTAAGTTCGCCGTCCAGATCGACCCGTATGATGGGACGACTGATCCTCAAGATCATGTGGAGATCTTCAAACAGACGATGATCTTCCAGGGGGCCAAGGAGCCTGTTATATGCCGAGCATTCCCTTTGACCTTGAAGGCCGCGGCTCGAAGATGGTTTTCATCATTACCGGCGGGATCCATCGCGGGATGGAAAGAACTGAAGGATCAATTTGTCTCAAACTTTACAAGCAGCAAACAACAATTCAAAACCGAACACCATCTCGAGCGGATAAAGCAGAGATCTGAGAGCCATTGAGGGACTTCATCATTCGCTTTAACGCGGAATCCCTCGAGGTACGTGATGTCGCCCCTAATATGATGTTGTACTTCCTTAGGCAGGGGCTGAAACCAGGAGGCTTCGCCAAGGATTTAGCGGGAGAAAAGCCCAAAACAATGGAAGAACTGAAGAAGCGGGCTAAAAAGTGGATCCAGATAGAAGAATGCGTGCGAAATAATAAGGCAGATAATCAAGCCGCTAAGCAGGAAAGAGAAAAGAAAGACAAACAGAAAAGTTCTTACGCGGGAAGACCCAAGGAGAATGAAAAAACGTATGATAAGGGCGGGAGACCGCCCAGAGGGGCTTACTCAACTTATGCCCCGTTAACCATGCCACCATCTCGTATCTATAAGGAGATCATGTATTCCGAGCTAAAAGATAGACCTCCTCCAATGAGGTCACAAGCAAAAAATAAAGACAAATTTTGTCTGTATCATAAGGACCACGGGCATCACACTAACGAATGCATTCACCTTAAAGATGCCATCGAGAAGTTGATACGATAGGGAAAGTTGAGACACTTCGTTCAGAAAAATGAGGAAGGAACATCCCGCAGGAGGAGTCCGTCATCACCTAGAAGACGTGAACCCGGTACAAGGAACCGGGGTTCTGGGCGAGATGAACGACGGAGATCCCGGTCCAGGAGTCCACAGCGACAGGAAGAAGCGGCTTCGAAAGGGGTCATGATCGCAGGAGGTCTTGATCAGGGGGAACCATCAGAGCCGTCGAGAAAACGGTCCCGGGATATAGAAGATCATTGCATGGCTGTAAAGGCTATGAAAAGAGTTACTTTGGCATTCACCGAAGACGACCTGCCTACTGATGGAGCCGGGTCCAATGCCCCTGGTTATTATGGCTAAGATGGCAGGGTATGAAGTAAAAAGGTTATTCGTTGATCAAGGGAGCTCAGCCGACATTATGTTCTGGGACCTATTTCAGAAATTGGGCTTAACAGATAAAGATCTAATCCCTCACAAGGGAAATTTGATAGGCTTCACAGGGGATACTATTTCCCCCAAGGGCTATGTAAAATTGAAGGTAACTTTTACAGGTCGTGACGGAAGCAAGACAGTAGAGGTGAAGTTCTTCGTCGTAGAATGCCCCTCAGCGTATAACGCCATTATAGGCAGACCAACTCTGAATGCTTTGGGAGCGGTTGTCTCAACTTTGCACATGGCGATGAAATTTCCGGGTGACAAAGGCGACATTGTCACTGTCCAAGGGAAAGCCCCTGAGGCACAACTTTACTATTTAGAAAGTCTTAAAATAATGAAAACTATGCCAGTGCAGGAACAGGAAAAAGTAAAGGAGACACAAAAGAAAGAAATTAAAGGAAAACAAAAGCTCATTAGGCGAAATGATGTCGTAATGTTGACGGACCTGGATCCAAGAGGGGAGTTACAACACGAACGGCCTGAAGGTGATTCTGTGGAAATACAACTCGGGAATCAACCGGATCAGGTAATCAAGGTCGGGAAAAACTTACCCGTTAATATTATGAAAAATATGATCAAAGTTTTGCACGATAATAAGGATATTTTTGAATGGGTCGCCTCGGACATGCCGGGCGTAGATCCCGAGTTCTGCTGTCACCGACTCGCGATAAAGGAGGGAGCCAAACCAGTGGCCCGGAAAAAGAGGAGAATGGGCCAAGAGCGGATGACAGCTATTGAAAAACAGGTTGACGAGTTATTAAATGCGGGATTCATCCGCGAGGTACAGTATTCCGATTGGCTCTCCAATGTCGTGATGGTGAAAAAGGCCAATGGAAAGTGGAGAATGTGTACAGATTACACAGATCTTAACAAAGCTTGCCCGAAGGACCCTTTTCCGCTGCCCTGCATCGATAAGTTGGTAGATAACTCAGCAGGATATAAATATCTTTCTTTTCTGGATGCTTATTCTGGCTATAATCAAATTCCCATGGTTCCCGAAGATCAGGATAAGACTGTCTTTATCACTGATCTCGGGGTATTTTGTTATAATGTGATGCCCTTTGGTTTGAAGAATGCAGGAGCGACATATCAAAGGATGATGGACAAAGTCTTTACCGAGATGAGAGGCAGGGAAGTCGAAGTCTATATCGACGATATGATCGTCAAAACAAAAGATGATCAAGATCCATCAAAAGACCTGGAATCTGTTTTTCAACGTCTGCGGCAATTCAATTTACGACTTAACCCTCTGAAATGTACATTCGGTGTTGAAGCTGGCAAGTTTCTGGGATTTATGCTCACAAATCCCGGCATTGAAGCAAACCCGGATAAATGTCGGGCTATTCTCGACATGTCCAGCCCTAAGACGGTCAAAGACGTACAACAACTCACGGGGAGAGTCGCAGCCTTATCTCGTTTCCTTCCAATCTCGGCAAAGCGTTGCCTTCCCATGTTTAAAGCCTTGAAGAAACGAGACTCATTTGAATGGACGCAAGAATGTGAAGCCGCGTTCCAAGAGCTCAAAGCCTCCCTAGCATATCCCCCTGTCTTGACTAAGCCGATGGCAGGGGACACCTTGATATTCTACCTCGCGGTGGCGGATGAGGCTGTGAGTGGTGTACTAATAAAAGAAGAAGGTAAAGATCAGTTCCCAATCTACTTTGTTTCTAAAGTCTTATAGGGAGCTGAGTTGAATTATCAGCGACTTGAAAAAGTAGCTTTTGCATTGCTGGTGGCTTCGAGGAAGTTACGCCCATATTTCCAATGCTACCCCATCCTAGTCAGGACCAATCAACCGATACGACAAATCTTACACAAACCAGACTTGGCAGGAAGGATGATGTCTTGGGCGATCGAGTTAACTCAATATGACATATCGTATGAACCACGGCTAGCGATTAAAGCACAGGTCCTGGCCGACTTCCTTGCCGAAATGACACATCTCAGGGAGAACCATCTCGGGGAATGAACAATATATGTCGATGGCTCCTCGAACATTAAGGGATGTGGCACCGGGGTGATATTGGAAAACTCGGAGGGATTGGCAGTGGAGTATTCATTAAGATTTGACTTCCCGACATCTAACAATCAGGCAGAATATGAAGCCTGCCTTGCGGGAATACGGATGGCCAAGGAATTAGGGGAAAACGCGATAACTGTCTGCTCAGATTCAAAGTTGGTGGTGCCCCAGATTAAGGGAGAATATCAAGCAAAAGAGCCCATCATGCAGAAATATCTCGCCAAAGTACGAGATGCTCTAGTGGGGTTCTCTAAATTTGAAATCCGACATATACCTAGAGAAGAGAATGCGAGAGCTGATCTCCTTTCGAAACTCGCCAGCACGAAGAAGACTTCAAACTACCACTCCGTGGTGGAAGAGGTAATCCTCTATCCTAGTTTGACCTTGCAGGTGCAAGAAGCAGACTGGAGGACCCCCTTGATAGATTATATTGAGAAAGGGATCACTCCTGCGGATGACAAGGAGTCGCAAAAGATTATTAAAAAGGCAACAAGGTTCACAATGGTTGAAGGCCACCTGTTCAGGAAGGGAGTCTCGGTTCCACTTCTGAAATGCATTGGCCCAGAGGAGGTCGAGTATGTGTTGGCCGAGATCCATGAAGGAAGTTGTGGGCATCATATTGGGGCAAAATCTTTAGCCAGGAAGGCATTGAGAGCGGGTTACTTCTGGCCAACCATGCAAGAGGATGCTATTAATCACATTAAAAAATGTGAGAAATGCCAACGACATGCCAACATCCCTCATATCCCGCCGGAAGAGCTACACACGCTATCCGTGCCATGGCCTTTCCGCACTTGGGGAATGGACATCCTGGGACCTTTTCACAAAGCCACGGGACAATTGAAGCATCTCTTAGTGGCAGTAGACTATTTCACGAAATGGATCGAAGCTGAACCTCTTGCAACTATTACGTCTGCAAGAGTGGAGTCTTTTACCTTCAAAACAATTATATGCCGCTTTGGAATCCCGGCGGCAATCGTTACTAATAACAGGACTCAATTCACTGGAAGCCCATTCAAAGACCTCCTCCAAGGTTTGCAAATCCGACATCATTGTTCAAGTGTAGAGCATCCTCAAACAAATGGTCAGGCTGAAGCCGCGAATAAAGTGATCCTAAATGGCCTAAGGAAACGACTTGAAAGCGCCAAAGGAGCCTGGGCAGATAATCTCTATCAGGTATTATGGAGTTATATCACCCCGCAAACTACAACAGGAGAAACTCCTTTCCGGCTCGTATACGGAACTGATGCAGTAATCCCGGTTGAAATCGGTGAACCATCTTGGAGAGTCATGTATACCCCGCAAAATAATGACGCACTTTTAAGAGAAGAACTTGACTTTATAGACGAAGTCCGGGAGCTGGCTCGATTAACTGAGATGTCAAGGAAACAATGAGTTGCTCAACGATACAACGCTAAGGTCGTGAAACGCAAATTCATCATAGGCGACCTTGTTCTTAGAAGGGCCAGTATAGGGCTGAAGAACGCAAAAGATGGAAAGCTCGCTGCAAATTGGGAAGGCCCATATCGGGTGATCAGAAGTACTAGAAAAGGTGCATATGCCTTAGAAACTCTGCAAGGAAAAGAATTGCCTAGAACTTTCAATGCCGCAGATCTGAGAAGGTATTATAGCTAGAAAGTAACCGACTTGTTTATGCTTAAATTTGTTGCTTTTTAGTCTTAATGTACAATTTCTATAAGGGGTACTATTTTTCCTTCTCGGGTTTTTTCCCTAAGGAGGGTTTTACCTTGAAGGTTTTAATGAGGCCTCAGGTTTTGTAACCCAACGACATATGAAATAAAAACAAATATTTGTCAAAGTTTAAGATTTCAGTTGCAGATATACAATTACCACGACTTAATAGGCGTATGAAAGGATAAAAAATCCTAACAAGGCGACATGCACCAACGAGATAGGCCATAGGCCTTGAAGTACTTCACCAGGATCTAAGATCCCACTAAGGCGACCCGTCCAAAATAGGTCACTGGCCTTGAAGTACTTCATCAAGATCTAAGATCCCACTAAGGCGACCCGCCCAAAATAGTCCATTGGCCTTGAAGTACTTCACCATGATCTAAGATCTCACTAAGGCGACCCGCCCAAAATAGGCCACTGGCCTTGAAGTACTTCATTAGGATCTAAGATCCCACTAAGGCGACCCGCCCAAAATAGGCCATTGGCCTTGAAGTACTTCACCAGGATCTAAGATCCCACTAAGGCGACCCACCCAAAATAGGCCATTTGCCTTGAAGTACTTTATCAGGATCAAAGATCCCAATAGGGCGACATGCCCCGAATAGGCCACTAGCCCTGAAGAAATCCATCAGGATCAAAGATCCCAACAAAAGGCGATATGCACCTATGATTTGGTTATGAAATTTAAATATTTTAAGAGGCTAAAGTTCAATCAGCCAGGGGCATGAAGCTTAAGTTGCAACTTGCGAAAATCACGACATGAGGAAACGCAGTGTTGAAAAAGTTAAGTTAATAGCTACGATGTAAAAGTCGTCATGAATATAAGCAAGCAGAGAAATGTCTTTAAACTTGAGGCACTACATAGGAAAGGCTGGTCAACAGGCCAACAAATTGTTCATCAAAATAACAAAATAAAGTTAAGTATTACAAAATAAATTTCAAGGCTCGGATGGAGCGACACCCTCATCTACAGCAGGAGTTGGCGACATCGAATAATCAGCTTGAGGGTCAGACGCTTCCAGCTCGAGGTCATCCAGGTTGACTTGGGTTGGGGGTCGTTGTCATAATCCAAAAGTTGGCCCCCCTCAACCCCACGGAGTAGATGAACGCCCTTAAAGGTGAGTTGCACCCCAGGATTTAAAAGTTGGACTTGCTTGAGACAGCTGGCAAAAGCCATATAACCGCCAATAGCGATCAGGCGACTCTGGGCCTCAACCTTAGCCTTCAGCTGATCATTTTCTATCTCCAACGACGCTTTATCCGTCGTCAGCTGGTCCCTGAGTCGAGAAAGAAGCCCGTTCTCCCCCCGAAGTGAAGTCACCTCCTCCTGGGCCTTGGAAAGGGCGGCTTGTGCCTCTTTCTTCTCATCGGAAAGCTTAGCGCTTTCAAGCTTCAACTGGTTGAATTGGGAAGCAGCTGCGGCGATCTCGTTCTTCAGCTCGACCTGAGAAGCCTTCAATAAATCCCGTTCTCTGGAAAGAGCAAGAATTTGCTTCTCAGCAGCAGTTTTGGTGACTTGCAGCTTTTTCTCCAAGTCAGCCACCGGGTTAGGCCTCTCTAGCTCTTCATGAGAATACTTCAGTAGAGCAGATTGGCGGGACATCCAGCTAAATGCCTCCCCAACATTGGCCTGCGAAATAGAGAAACGACATCAATCATGTATACAAACGCAAAAGGAGATAGAAAAGCAGATTATATGACATAGAGGAATAGAAAATTACCTTCAGTGCAGAACGAGGGAGCTCCTTGAAGAATTCCCCGAGATGAAATGAAACAATGGGGGCTTGGAAGTCTTCCATTGGGATGAAGAAGATGATCCCGTGGCAGGGAGTGCAGGGGCACCTCCTGTATGGAATAAAAGAAGTAAATGATGACAATGTTAAAACCCAGTATAATCTTGAATAAGTAGCATCATACATATAATAAAAAGATGCTTAGCACTAACCTCTCTTCCGGTGGAGAGCTTCTCCAACCGTTTCAATTTCTTCATCATCCGAGATAGATATCTCATTATGAGAAGCAGCACGAGTCGTCTCCAACTCTTGGGAATTAGGGATTGGGGACTTCTGGCGAAGCAGCCGCGACGTCTTCAGCAGTGACATTCGGATCTAGAGACGTGCCAAGGGATTGAACCCTGTGATCTATGGAAAGTTCGCGCACCAGGTTCTGGGCGGGACTCTCCTTCTTTTTCCCTTTCTTGGTCATGCTGCCTGTTTTCTTCATTAGTTAGGCATATCTAGTCATGATGGCAGCTGAAAAGAAAAAAGATGGCAGGATTAGCAGCATGTGAAAGAATAGAAAAGAAAGCAATGTGAGCTTTGTAAAGCAATAATAAGTTATCCAGAACGACATTACCCATGGTATCAACACGACTGATATGGCGACCTTGGACCACGACTTTACATCTGATAAGCCCATGCTTGCTAGTGAATTCCCGAAGCCTAGCGATCACGGCATGATCAGAGTCGAGCAGGGAGGCTCCATCAGTAACAAACGACTTTGTCTCCCGGAGGTAATGCTCGTACGACCAGTAGAGTGGAAAGAGGGGCAAGCCGTCGGGTCCACTCCAAAAAGGGAATTCATCTCCCATATATGAAACCTTAAAATAGGCATCTTTGAAGGGCGAAAATGAATCTTCATAGAGCTGGAAGAAAAAGTGGTCTTTCCTTTGGCGGAAGGAGATGAATCCAAAGTCGGAGAGGTGATAGGGGGAAAAAAGGTACAAGAAAAGGTTGCTGGAGCTCTCCCAATTGTTGGCCCAGCAGAATATTTCGAAGGCGTTGATAAAATCCCAGGCGTTGGGGTGAACTTGCGAAGGAGCAACATCAAGTCAGTTGAGAATTTCGACTTGGAAGGCCGAGAAAGGAAAGCGAAGACGAACCAGACGAAAGAAGCAGTCATAGACCATAAGGAAGTCGGGAGCTCCTTGGCGGGGACGGGACCCAATCCTTTCATTAGGATCCACACGTTCCGCCTTGTACAGGGTGACTGGACCTGAAGGAACATCTTCTTTCGGGGTTGCCCCAGGAAAGTGCATTGCATCTCGGAATTCCACATCAACGACATGGAATTTTAATGTCGTGTTAAGACCAGATGGGACCTGGAGAATATCATGGTGAATCCAGTACATTCTCCGTACGTCCCGTATACCCCTAAGCTTCTTAGGGACCTCAATCTTGGCGGCTTCCTTTGGAGGACCGTACCAGTTATGGATTTTCTGTCGGCGGCGTTCTAAAGCCTTACTCTTGGAAGGCCGGCAGACAACCTGGGCAGGGGCTGAAGTCGAAGGCGACTCTGAACCCAACATGGAAGGCGAAGCCGACATCGGTTCTACAATAGAAACAGGAGGGACAAAAAAGAGGGTCAGACGAATTTGAATCAGAAGATTTAGATGAATTATTAGAAGAATTAAAACTAGAAGTTTCAGACGAAGAACAAATTAACAAGGGAGCAAGAGGATGCAAGATGGACGTTACAGTATCGTCACTATCCTCAGATGGCTCATCATAATCATATTTACCCATTCCGTACCTTAAGGGTACGGGGGCAACAGATTCAGAAAATGGAGCCCCTGAGAAGGGGATGAGTTGGGGATTTCCAAGAGTGATCTCCCCAAAGGCTTCAAATAAAGGTTCTTGGTCAGAATCAGAACCAGAAATTGAAGAGGGAGTGGGAATGTGATGATCACTGCCATCACATGGTTCAGGCCCAGATGGGGAACCAATGAAGTAACCTACTTCCCCAGAAAGGCTTTCTTTTGGGGGAAAGTTGGTAGGCCTCTTGGGGGTAGACATTTCCTAGGAGGATCAAAAATAAAAGGAAGGAAAACACGCAGAAAAAGCAAAGAGAGGAATGAAGAAGGTACCTGGAAATAGCGAAGAGAAAAGGACCAAGTAAAGCTGGAAGACAACGAGATGGAGCCGATAGCAAGAAGAATAAGAAGAAAGCTTTGATGTAGAGAAAAAACTCGAAGAGCAGGGAAGAGTCTTAGGATTAAGAAAGGGAATATTTATAGAGAGAGAAAGGGGAGATGAAACGTGTAAAAGAAGTGACGGCGTGGGGTGCAATTAATGCGCACAAGCCTGACGTCACTAAATGATGATGGGCGCGGCCCACGAAGAGTCAGGGCCAATACCACAGAGACATGTGTCAAGGCCTGAACTGACAAATAGAAGTCGAAACAGCAGCGACTTAGGAGGACAGTGTGTCACCAGGATGGCTCAAAGTCGTAAGTCAACAGCATGACGAACGACATGCCGAAGACTTGGGGGCAACTGTTATGGACCCAACCCGCAGGAAGGACACGTGCAGGTCTCACGTGGGTGCCCCAAGCCGTCTGTCCCATGTCGTGGGTACACGACATGGGCACCCGACATAAGACTCAGAGGACATCACCCCTACGTGAGGACCGTTATAGATCCGTAACTACCGCCGCAATTCACGGAAGAGTGACAGTGACAGGTTTGACTTTGGTGACCCTGTTTATACTATAAATACGTGTGATTAGCCTTCATTTGGTATGCATATCATAACTCTAAATCTGAGAATCCCTGCTTAAGACACACAATTGACTTGATCGTTGGAGTGCTTGTAGGTACCACCCTCACTGCCAGGTGAGTGGCCGGAGATGTCCAACCACCGCGCTGGAGACCAGATTGGAGGCCAAATCCGCCATGACAAGTGCATGGTGGAACAATTTCAAACAGTAATCTCTTGTATACCACTAATTAACTAACCATTAAGCATTAAGTGTTTTCTCTAGAGAGGGATATATAGTTATATACTATTTTAGTGACTTTAGGTGAACATTGCTAGTATGAATTATAGTTACTATTTTCTTTTTATCAAGAAAATTCCGAACTGCTTGATGAACATTAGTCCATTTGAAATAAAGATATTATTAATGTGTGTACAATCTCTAATAATCTAAATACATCAAATGGCTTTAGTGATAATTAATAATCTATACATATATCTTTTTAGGGGTTTACTAATCTATATTCATTTGCTTTTTAGAAGGAGTACGTTAGCAAGTTATAACTTCAAATTTAAAATATACCTACAAGGTGTAGCTTGCTAACACACTCCTTCTATAAAATAAGTTGGTGTATGTTAACAAACCCTATAGGGGTGTACGTTAGCAAACCCTACCGGGGTTTTTTAACATACACCCACTTGTTTTATAAAAAGAGTGCATTAACAAGTTATAACAAGATTTTTTAAATTACACCCAAAAGATATAGCTTGCTAATACACTTCTTCTATAAAACATGTGGGTGTATATTAGTAAACCTCATCTTTTTATATCTATATCTATATATAACTAAGGTACAACTAGTATCTATATATAACTAAGGTACTACTAGATGAGTGAAAATTGCCAAAATTTACTACTAGTATCGAAGACCTGTGCAACGCACGGGTATAAAGAGAGACAAAAACAAAAACAAAAGAGGAATTTATGCATGGAGAATTGCTGAAATGAATATTAGAAACAACTGCTTTAATATTGAATATCGATGAATATCGCTAACACAGAAAATTGCCAACTTTAATGCAACAATTCTTTAATGTCAAGAAGGTCATTACAAAACATTGACCATTTTCTGGAAGTTTGACACAGCACACCTGTTAAATTAGGAAAGAGTGAATTCAGCTATCTATTGAATAATATTTAGAAGTATAATAATTTAAATTTTGGAACTGTTGTTATGAGAAACAATTTAGGCAAACCTAAAATTCATCTCAATAAGCTAAAAACTGCAAATAACATAAAAAGAAAAGAAACAAATTACTAAGAATAATTCATAAAATTTAAATGAATTAAAGGGATAACAACTTAATATAAAAACCCATGACATAAAGATGGAATAATGAATCTACCTTTTTAAATGTTTTCAAAAACCTCTTTAAAAACTTCGTTTTTGGTAATTGTTGTTGAATTTCTGTCTTCATTTAAAATCAACATCTTTAATCTTTTCTTTGATTTAACTCTAGATATAGCAACGTAAAGTTGCCCATGCGTGAAAACTAGCCTCGGTAAGTACAAACCAACTTGAGAAAGAGTTTGTCCTTGGCTTTTGTTTATAGTCATGGCAAAACAAAGAGCCAAGGGAAATTGTCTTCTTTGGAACTTGAAAGGCAATCTTGTATGAGAAACAATCAAATTCATTCTAGGAATCAAGACTTCATCTCCAATATTACGACCTGCTACTACGGTGGTAAGAATAATGTTTTTCCTCAATTCTTTCACTATTAGCCTTGTACCATTGCATAACCCATTTTCTTGGTCAATGTTCCTCAACAACATTACAGGAACCCATTTTTTCAAAACAATTTTGTGATTTGGAATTCCAGAAACTTTGATATCATTGAGAAATTCAGTAGTGAATCATTCTGCTTGTAAATCATCTCCTTCATTTGGTTCACATGGAGAATTTGAACTTAAGTATACTTTTTCCTCTCTTGGAATGTGAGAAAGAATCAAATCATTGACTTTCTCCACATTCTCTAATGTAGGAGACAATATGGCTCTTTCCTCAAAAAATTGTAATTCATTAAGTTCTAAAGGAGATTTGGATAAACAAAATCAAATAAGTTCTGAAGAGGATTTTCTTTTTCTATTATCAACATATCTTCTGGAATTTCAATGTCGAATGAATCATCTTGTTGAACACCAATGTTTCCATCACCTACTTTAAGGAGGAATTGAGCAAATTCACGCACTTGATCAACTTTAGTGTTATTAGAAGATCTAGAAAGTCCCATATTTTTTTGTTAGCTTAAGAACTTTGCATTTTGGCCACAAATACGAAGCATTTATAGTAGCCTGCAATATGTTGTCACGACTTCCTTTAGGAATGACCGGCAAAATTTGCCGAAAATCTCCTCCTAAGACGACAACTTTCTCTTCAAATGGTTTACTGAAACTATTCTCGTCTTTTAGTCTCATTAAATCTTTCAATGTGCAATCGAGGGCTTCAAAACAAAATTTATTTACCATCGGAGCTTCGTCCCAAATGATTAAACTTGAATTGATCAAAAGCTCCGCTTTTACACTTCCTTGCTTGATGTTGCATGTGGAGCAATCGTCAATAACTAATGGAATTGAGAATCTTGAGTGTGGTGTTTTTCCTCCAGGAAGTAGGAGGGAAGCAATGCCACTTGAAGCAACATTGAGGACAATTATCCCTTCAGACATTAGAGTCGCTGATAGAGAATTCCATATATATTTTTTTCCAGTACCTTCGTACCCGTATAAGAAGAAAAAACCCCCACAATCTTGTTTTGTAGCAGAAATAATATCATTGAAAATAGCCAATTGCTCTACTGTCATAGAAGACACCAACTTATTGCACATTGATGCCATTTCAGCCTTGTCATAATTCAGCTCATCCATTATCAATTGGTTCTCGAATAAATTGAAAATAGAGTGCTGAGGAAATGGCATGCTTATAAAATCACTAGGGGTTTCCCGTTACATTGAAGCAATTTTTCGATCTCTATTAAAGAAAGAGTCTTTAATTCCTCATCATTCAAAAAAAGATCTGAAAAAGAACATTAATTTACACTACAAATAAGTAAAAAGAACAACTGAAAAAATTCATATAATTATATATAAATGAATAGAAAGTATAAAAAAATTTTAAAAATGAATGAAAAACAGAAATTTAAAAATAGCAAAAATTAAGAACAACAGGCAAAAAAGTTAAATCATAATCGAAGAAAAAAGGATTGAAAGGAACTGAAACTCATACAATGATTTTCAAATAATGATTTTCTAATGAGGAACAAAAAAACATAATTATACAACAATAAAGGCGTTTACAAGAACTATGAAGCAATATACTAAAATTATTAATTCTATAATTAAACTACACGAAAAGAAAAATAAAACTTAAAAGAATAAGAAAAAATATAAATAATAGTCAATCACGAATTTTGAACACTAATATAAGAAACCAAAAATTCAAACCTATGATGAATAAATTAATAATAATACTTGAAATTAAGAGTGTCCTTCTTCTTTGATAGAGAATATCATCAGCTAACAGTTTCCAAGTTTGATCCCAAACGATTCTTGGGTTACTCACGCTATAAGACACAAGCAAAGCAACAAACAATCTTCTTAACTGAGACGCTAAAGCTAAGTCTCCAACTTCTTTAATTTCATCAACAAATTCTTTATCATCACATAGAAGACCTAGAACAAAGCATGCTTCACGAAAAGATTGGTAGACTATACCTTCTATTGTTTTGAGATCTTTAAATGAACAACAACCATATTGTACAGTCAATAATAATCGCATGTAGAACATCTCGCCTATACCTGGAGGAATGTATTGAAGTCGACCAATAAAAAAATCCTAGCTTTCTTGGCTGCCATCTGCATGAATCCCTATTAAACACAAAAAAATTCTGGAAATTCAACATAAGTATACTTTCTAGCTTCAGGATATTCCTTATTCGCAAGCATCCAAGCTGTGACTGTGAACATCGTCTCCTTTTGCTTTGCCTTGTGTAGAACATCATCAATATGATCATCATCTTTAAAATACACACTCTGACGGTTTTCTTCATGGAAATTTAGCGTTTGAACTGGAGGCCATCTTTGATGGATATCAAATGCGTAAATTCTCCAAGCAGCTTCACATGATGAAAGATGGTTTCACTTATCATACATAATTAAAAATTTGTGTATGGATACACAATACCACTCTCAACCATTGATTTGTTATTAAAAAATTAAAATGTCAAAATCACACTTTAAATAGATGATTGGATTTGTGACACATATCCCTCTAAAACTTAAACTTTTGTATGGTAAAAGCCACCATGAAAGATACCTACCGTCGTAATATTGCTTGATTTCATCTATAACCAGATTTTCTTGGCTGCAAATTTAAACAATTATGAAAAAAAAAAGACAGAGATAAACAAATTAATTGAAAACAACAATAAAATAAAGACTTTACTTGAAAGTGAGTGCCATACATGATTTTTTTAAATATGAAAAAAAAGAAAAGTCTTTTAAAAGTTTGAAAACAAAAAGCATAACAAAAAATCGAATTAAACTTAAAATAAAAAAATAATCAACTATTCATAAAATAAATTAGATAGATTATAATAGTAACCTTGAAGCATGAGATATTTCAATAGAAGCTCTATCAAGCCTTTTGTTGACATATTTGAACAAATACTTTATTGCATTTGACTTATTACAGGTTTCCATGTTTATATGAGCTTGATATCTCATCAACAAAACTGGACTGTAAGGAACGACACTCATGTTATCTATCTCAATTCCTTTTTTATCTTTATACCAGAATCCCGCCTTCTATATGAAGGGTAACCTTCGTCATCTATAATAGTTTGTGATTGGAATTTCTTCGGAAAATATTTTGAGCATTTACCTTCTTTCATGCAAGGACTTTTCTTATTTGCTCTACCACATGGCCCATGAATCATGAATTTTGCAACAGTTTCGTGAAGTTTACGAAACCGTGAAGGATCGGGTAATTCAACAGAGATTAAGCTATCAATTTGCCCAGTGGTAGAAATTTTGCTTTCACCAGCCAACCAAAGAAGAATATGGACATGGGGAAGGCCTCCCTAAAATAATTTTCCAAAAAAAAATTAGAAAAGAAACAAAATTAACAATAAATAAACAAAGATAAATACCTGAAAATGGAGCCACGTGTTACTTGCTTCTACCTTTCCATAAGGACTTGCTTTTTTAATATCTGAAATCATGTCATCAAGTTTCATTTTAAACAATCTACATGATATATTGGGTCTATCATCATGCTTTAATCATTTTCCATTAACGAATCTCTTCATCTCAGGCCACCTTGCATTGCAAGTAAATGTGACGAAAAGATCAGGATAGCCAAACCTCTTGCATATTGACATTGCATCTTGACTGTTGTTGAACATGTATCTCATCCCTCCAACAAAAGAAGCAGGTAACACAACTCGTTTTCTTGCTGTTGACGGAGCAGTCTCACCTCGAACAACAGCTTCTTAAATTCCGTTAAGTAAATCCATACAAATTTCATGCTAAACGCTGGGATTCTATCATGCTAAACGTATCCACCAAGAATTGCTGGAATAATTTTTCGACATGAACAATATTTCCAAACTCCTCTTTTTTGTCTTGAATCCTAAATGCTATAAATTCTCTCAACGAAACTCTTTTCCTAGACCTTTCATCAGCTTCTGATTGCCAAAGGGGGATGTCTTCACGAGATCTGTCTTCTCTATAAGGAAACATAAGAGGATATTGCAATGAAATGAAAGCAACATGAGTTTCATGCAGTCTCATTAATTGCTCAAATTGTTTAGTAACAACTATATCCCTTCCAGTTTCTGTTGCATCGGAATCTCCTATTATTAATGTTGCAACTTCGTCAGATGAAGGAAGATTGTATACTTGAGCATCTATTGTTCTATTTCTAAATAATCTCAGAGATACTGTTGAGTCAGGATGATGGTGAAGTTGTTCCTAGACCATTTGGAACGTCTTAAATGTATTTATTTTCTCTATCAACCATGTCCTTAATGTCTTCAACTAAAGAAGCTTCCAAATGCGAAATTGAGTTATTATCGCTGCATAAAAAGGCATGAATAAAAGCATCAATAAAAGAGATTATCATAAAAAAAATTATATGAATAATATCATAATGCAGATGATTGAACCCTTCTTAACTTCATACCTAAAATTCCTCATTCTGTTAGCAAGTTCATTCTCCGTGTCATATATGTATAACTGGGCATATTTTGGTAATTGCCCCACAGAAGGGATGAGACTACCCATTATATGGTAATTTTGACCACTTATAATAAATTGAGAAGGCCTTGAACCATTGTTGATTTCATTTTCAATCTTTGCTCCCATAGAAGTGAAAGCAAACATGCTGTTGTAATATCTGATTTTTTTCTTTAAAATGTTTGCTTCTAGGATCTTCATTTGAGATCAAGTTGGAAAGCAATTGCGGAGGTTTTTTTAACCAAGGAATTAGGATTTTCCCTTTCATACAACATAATGAGAAAATCAGATTCAAAGGAAATTTAGACCTATCGGATCGTTCATGATACCATAAACATGACTTGCAACTTGGACTCGTGAACCCAGCGTCACCAACGTCAGAATATTCTACAGGGGTTAGCAAGCCTACAGAGGTTTGCTAACATATACCCACTTATTTTATAAAAGGAGTGTATTAACAAGTTATAACGAGATTTTTTAAAATACACCCAAAAGGTGTAGCTTGCTAATACACTCCTTCTATAAAACATGTGGGTATACGTTAGCAAACCTCATTTTTTTATATCTATATCTATATATAACTAAGGTACTACTAGAAGAGTGAAAATTGCCATAATTTACTATTCACAAAATAAATTTAGATATATGGACAATTTTTCTAGAGGTAAGTATAATGAGATCTTTCAACTTATTTCTTTTCACTACATTTTTAGCTTTTTTTTTTTTTCTTACTCATTTATAATGTATTGTTATACTTTACATTCCACCAATAATTTTTACACGAACAATGATTTACATGCATTCAAACTTTTGAAGCATAGTGATGTATATGAAGAGAGTGGTATAAATAAAATAAAAAGGATAATAGATATATATTTGCATTTCAAGAAAAATTACTAATAGTATATCATTTCAAACACAAAGGATAATTAGTAAAAAAAATGAAAAAAATGTGTTAGATGATTTATTACGTTAACAATTATTTTCACAAATGACATTTGATATTAAGTTTTGAGTATAAAATTTCTATCTGTGTTTTTGCTAGGCGTGTCAATTTGATGCACGAGATCAAACAAAAAAATCTCAGATCTTAATTCGGAGAAGGGATACACTTCCTCTAAAGTTCTTTTTTCATTAGCTACTAACTCGTTCTTTAGTTACAAAATGATATTAGCTTGTAAATTAAAGTGTGTGTGTTATGCGTAGATGATACATACTCAAAGAATATGACCATAATCGTAGACATAGACGCAAAGCGTAATCATCATGTGCTTCGATTGATTAATGCAAATATGAATATAAATTTACTTGTAAAGCAATAACAAAATAGAATTACTATCGATGAAAAGTAATTGAATCGAAATGCAGAAAATACAAATGATGAAAATGATGAACAACAAAGAAAAGGAACTTAAAATGAAACAAAGAATTTAGAAATAACCTACAGAAACCAACCACAAAAGGACGAGGGTATTCTTAGCACTAGGTAACTCACATATAGCTTTTTAGTTCTATCCATTTTGTCTTTTTGTGATATTGACGTGATGGATGTTGACACTTGGGAAGTCGAGCATATGGCAATTGTCAAGAGTGTAGGGTGGAGATCTTCCATGCTTCTATGGTACGGATTCTAAATCTGCTGGACAACTCCAAACTCTTGGTGTTTCTCTTATAACATGATTAAATATTTTCTCAATGTGTTTCTCTCTTTTTCTACGCCAATTTTCCCGTCCCCTCTAGTGAAGATTAGTATTCTAAGGCACAAAAAAGCATTTGACATGAAACATATGATCCCAAAGCACATTTTTCCACTTCCTTTGAAGATAGGGAATAGAAACAATTGTTTATACACATTACTTAGGTTGAAAATATGCTTTGGTGAGCCGTTACGAACGTGGTGGCCCACTCAGATCATGGGTACTGGATTGGTACTAGGGAAATCATCATTTTAATTACCCCTCGAGTCATCTTACTGGCTTCCACTGCTAGTACACTGTCAGCACTTAGCAATTTTCCTGGCATGTAATCCTGACATATGAAATGAAATCCTCGACATATGCTTTTTGATGTCAGAATTGAAAATGTAGCGTTACTTTTAATAATAGACTTTGAAGTCTATTCCTTTTGAGCCTTAACTTTCCACTGGATTGTTGACTTCTTAGGCTAGAGCTGGCAATACGGGCTACCCGGTCAGGTCTGGGTTGGCTCATTTGGGCTTCAGGCTTTCACGGGCTTGGCCAAAAAGCCCAATATCAAAAATTATATCATATTAAGGAGCCATGTGTTGGCTTCGGACTTTGTCGAAGCAGCCCATATAGCTTTTTATTTTAAAAAAATTGTTTTTTAAGAACAAAAAAATCAATGCTTTTTTTAAGTTGTTCCATAGAACTTTTTTTTGTTAGGTGGTGCATTTAGGAAGGGCTTTGCCCTAAGTTTTGTTTGGTTTTTTCAAATAACCTATTTAAAACCTTTTTTTAATATAATATATGTAAAAATAATGTTTATAAACTAATTTTTAATTTGGCCGGGCCTAAGGCCGGACCTAGCCCAGCTTGAGCTTGGTTTTTGGAAAGCCCTACTGGGTTGGGCCAAAAAGCCTTAATCTCATTTTTTTAGTTAGTTTTTCAAGCCCAACCCCTACACTTTTTCGGGCGACTCAAACGGGCCAGCCCATATTGCCAGCTCTATCCTAAGCCCATGGACCTCATCAACAATAGGCCAGACCAACGTATTTTGATGTTATCTGTCAAATCAATTCCCTAAGCTACAATGACCAAAATTGACTCTCCTATCAAAACAGGACACATCACCCAGATGACACATGTACTTTTCCCTCTAAACATCTTCTCAAGTCATCCATTTTTGTCCCTCAAAATCGAGATAGTCCTAAGTCTTAACAAAGAAAAAAAAACAATAATGATAAATGAATTTAATGATTAAAAAAATAAGATTAATGTGATCAAATTGTATTTTGTGATGTAATAGAAAATATTAAAGGTGATATGATAAAAAAAAGGAAGGCATAAATAAAAAGAAAAATTAGTAGCAAAATGAATGAAGTGTATAATAGTAATAAGTTTATTGTATTTTCCTTTTCGTAATTTACCAAATGTATGATAGAATGAGCAGGGTGAATTGTATTTACCATACAATTCCATGCTTTTTCATGTGTTATAGTCTCTTTTCATGTGACATTGCTTTATACCATGACATTTTCAATTTACAAACAGCTTTTTTAACAATTCAAATTTCAATGATATTTTCCTGAAAAAAAAATGATGTTAAATACATAAAAAAATAACAGTTTCCAAGTGTTTTTTTTTTTTTGCTTAAAGATTTATTTAAGTATGATATATGGTATTAATAATATTATTGATACAATTAAAAAAAATCATAACTGATAGTTGGAGTGTTAGGGTAATTTTTTTTAGTATAAATTTTCATTTAAAAATTCATATAGTCCAAATTATTAAGGATCTACCCATGGTTGTTGGTAGTGGTGGTTGTTTGAACCTATACATCGAGGGTTAGAACCATAGGAGCCACACTCTTTAGAAAACTTTTGTTATTCACACTAGGTCAGAAATTTGAGAGCAATTGCTCCCACAATTTTGGATAAGAAACTATCTTTTCATATTTTTTTTGGTACGGAAGGAAAATAAAAAACCGCATTATAAAATATCAATTTTTTTGAAAAGAACCAAAATTCCAGATTCGATACCGGACGATTAAGTATTTCTACATTCATTCCCATCCAATCAAAATACTTTCGATCCATATTTTTTTCCATATCTATAATAGCATCTTCTGCTATATAATTCTTGATAGAGATATCATTCGTTATATAAATTTTTTTTTACATGTGTTATAATTATAAGATATAGATTTATATGATAAAAGATCATATTCATTTTTTTTTTTGTTAATGTGAGCGAAGATACAAGATTTGCATACGATCTGATAACAATACCGGACGAAGTTCTACCGGGCAAGAACTCCAAATGGCCATGATCTCAACATCTGAAGAGCCTCGCTTGGCCAACCAATCAGCACACAAGATAGCCTCATGTAGCGTGTGTTCAAGTTGAACCACCCAATTTCTCTGCCACAGGTTCGCAACCAATCTTAGCAGAACCGCAAGCTTGTAACTATTTCTAAACTTCCCCTGCAAATACTCCACAGCATGCAAAGAATTCGAATGACAAACAACGTTCCGATATCTCATTTCCCAAGCCATTTCGAGGCCTTTGAGCAAAGCAACAACCTCAACATGGGTATTATCAGCAATACCAATACATCCTGAGATCCCTCTTAGCCAATTCCCATAAAAATCACAGAGGACCGCTCCAAACCCAGCTTTACTAGGATTTCCAAGTGAACTATCGTCCACATTGAGCTTCACCGAACCTTGAGTAGGGGAATTCCAAGCTACCAAGCACGCACTTGATCTCCCAGGATTAATTGGCATCTGAGTGTTACGCAAATCAGTAAGCACTTGATCAATATGAAACGCAATCTTAAAGTCATTACAAACTTCATCACCGAAGGCAACTGCATTTCGATACCGCAAAATAAACCACAGCGTAACAAGGAACACATTGCTACGAAATTCTTTAACAAAGAGATTTAGCCAAGGAATTCCATCTAGTGACATGAATTGAGGTATTGACGCGAAGCCCATAGCATTCCAAATCCTGAGTACATTGGGACAATCTTAGAAGCAATGCATCAACGTTTCCTCATGATCATCACATCTAGGACAAGTTAAGACATGAGCAACATGGAGCGCCACGCGCAAGCAATTGGTGGGAACTTAGTTCTTTAGAAACAACCACAATAGCAACTTTATTTTCTTAGCCACCTTACATTTCAAAACCCAGGCATGTTCTGGGAACGTCGTAATACGTGAATGATTAAGAAGCCATTGATATCCTGATGTTGCCATATATACCCCAGAGATTTTCGCATCCCAAATTAAATTATCTGGTAAAGAATCGGTACTATCAACAATAGTGCTCATAACCTCCAATTTTGTTTCCTCCGATAAGCAAGAGAGCCACTTGTCATACCACAAAGAGATTTCCTCACATCCCACATTGAAGCAGAAGCCACTGCGAAGCTCGTTAACTGACTTGCAGATGGATTTCCAAATATACTAGGAGCTAACAGTGACTTGAGCTAACATAATAGAATCATCTTTAAGGTACTTGGCCCCAAGAATAGGCACCCACAACTTGTCAGGGGAGTCAATAAAGGCCTAAACTAATTTCCCTAACAATGTCTTATTAGTCAATCTAGAACGACGAACACCCAAACCTCCTAAATTACTCGGCAACATTGTGGCATTCCAATAGACTAGGTTCCCGGTTTCCAAAATAAATCTCCTGGAAACCATGTCTATATGATCACAAATGCTTCGTGGTAACCACATGCTTTGTATTATATAATTCGGAAAAGCATTCAACACCGAATTGGCTAACATGATTCTTCCTGCTCTATTCAACAGTTTCGACTTCCAACCAGAAAGAAGAGCATTAATATTATCTAAGATAGTTTAAAAATCTACTTTGGCAGCACGATCGTGAATTATCGGAAATCCTAGATACTTCCCAATGCGAGAGGTACCTTTAATAGCTGACAGAGCCACATACTTATTACACTTTGCTCTCGAGACATTATTGGAAGCCAAAACCTTGACTTCTCAAGGTTAATCTTGAGGCCTTAGGCACGACAAAACTCATCAAGAGTATTCATAACAAGCCTGACCTAGAAAGCCTTAGCCTTTACACATAGAAGACAATCATCAGCAAAGAACAAATGAGAGATAGGAGGACCCGTCCTAGACACCTAGATAGGCTGCCATTCTCCCTGATCAACCTTCTCCCAAATAAGAATGCCTAGAATCTCCATGCACCAAACAAAGAGATACGAGGATAAAGGATCACCCTGCCACAACCCTCTTATTGGGGGAGAAGCTAGGCAGAGTACCACCATTCCAAACAATTGATAGAGAATATGAAGAAACAATATTCATAACTAACTGGATCATATTTGCGGGAAAATTGAACTTGGCCAGGGTCTGAGCAAGGAAGGGTTAATTAACTCGATCATATGCCTTCCCCAAATCGATTTTAAAAAGAATATAACCAGTCTTCCCCTTCAAACAATGCATGTGATTTACCATTTCCTGGGCTATGATGGCATTTTCAGTAGTACCTCTGCTAGGCATGAAGCTACTATGAAGAGGGCCAATAAGGTTTCCCAACATCGGACGCATGCAGTTAACCAAGACTTTGGATATGATCTTCAAGGAGACATTACAGAGGCTAATGGGCCTAAATTCCCTGAAGCGAGAGGGAGCATTTACTTTGGAATAAGAACCAAAAGAGCTTCAGATATTCTAGGATCAATAGAGCCCTCCGTGAAAGCATGATAGATCAATCACCAAATATCATCGCCAATAAGGTCCAAGAAACGTTTATAAAAACCAGCTTTGAAGCCATCTGGGCCAGAGGCCTTATAAGGAGACATAAATTGAATTGTATTCCAAACCTCTACCTTGGAAGCCGACATCGAGATGATCACTTGGAACAAATTGATCATTCCCATAAAACAATTTTTTGAAGAAATTGACAGCTTCATCACGCAAGAGCTGATCATCATTACACCAAATATCGCTCACAAACAAACCATTAATTTTGTTATACTTGCAACGAACAATAGTTTGCGTGTGGAAGTAGCGAGTGTTCTTATCACCCTGCATAACAACATTCTCTCTAGACTTTTGAAACCAGAGCAGCTCCTCACGAGATAGAACCTCTCTATATTCATGTTTGGAGCTGCTTCTCTAAAGCAAGAAGACTCGAAAAAGGATAGATTTCAATCTTCTGTTGAACACCTATCAACTGGCCCTCCACCCATCTATTATGGCGAAAAATGTTACCAAATGAGTTTTTATTGAAATGCAGGGAATCATCTTTAGCAGCATCCAATTTGCTCCAAAAACCCACTCTCTTTCCCCTTGCAGACCTGATCACATCATCATAATCTTGATGTCTAAGCCAAACCGCCATAAAATGGGATGGCTTAGGACCATGTGTCTCAAAGGTGGAGCATCACTTAAGAAGAAGGGAGTGGTGATCAGAGTGCACCCTGCCAAGAACAAAAACAAATGCTTCAGGAAAAGCAATGCCCCAAGCTATATCTGCAAAAGCACGATCAAGCCGTTTAAAAAGGGGAGTACATCTCTGCCGAAATCTTGCCTAGGTAAAAGCACCTCCTTGAAGACCTTTGTCAAGAAGATTAAAATTTTCCAAGAAATTAGCAAATGTCCTAGCACGATGAGCATCAAAAGTACCTCTTTTCACCTCAGAGGAGAACAAAATCTCATTAAAATCCTCGATCGCCACCCAAGGTCAGGAGAACTTCTGACGAAGCTGGACCAAGTGATCCCAAAGAAGTTTCCTAAAAGTGGGGTTCAGACTTGCATAAACTTTCGACCAGACCCAACTTTAAGACCCAAAGGACACTTGGAAGGAAATAGCTTGAGGGAAGGAATCAAGGACAGAAAACGCAAATTGACTAGAGCAAGTCAAGGCCCACAAGCCTCTGGAATGGCCTTGCGCCTTGCAAATGGAAATAGAGGTATAACCCAACCTTGACCAAAAAGCTTGTACTTTTGAAAACTGAACATATGTCTCCAACCAGACAAAAACAGTATATCGATGAGAAAGAACCAAATCCTTAACCAAAAAGCTTGTACTTTTGAAAACTGAATATATGTCTTAGCACCCTTACTAAGGGCACCACACACGTTCGACGATAGCACTGTAAAATTCTGAAATTGGATCATCATAAAAATAATTGAGAACAGGAGGCTTAGGACGTATTATCCATCCCAAGATTGTTTGTGAGGATCCCCAGTATCAGAGGGTGCATTCGAGTTCAATAAAGGACCATTAGGCTCACTAACTTGAGCCACCTTATCTTGCTTAGCAAAAGGATTAAAATCAGAGGACCCTGTTTCGGTTATTGTGTCTGGCCCACTTTCCTTTCTGGAACGTTTTTTTAAATTGTTGGCCTTGGAAGTTTGGCCCTCCTCGAACTTGCTAGAAGGAGGTGTTGGGCCCAAATCCATATGGTTCAAATTCTTCTCACCCATCTAGCCAGATGTGTTGGGCTTGGTAATCTTACCCTTAGGAACACCTCCACGTGTGGGTTGAGACTTAGTATTAGCAACATTCTTCTTTTTCCTTGTCACAACCAGCCATGGCCCATCAAACGAATCATTATCATTAGGCAATGATTGCAGACCCACTAATTTCAAAACTGAATTGATGGGTTGTGATTGACGTGGGACTCCATGATCCTCAAATAATTTTTTCTGCTGCGGGACTTCTGTAACTGATTGTGTATGTTCCTAATTATGGGCACCTTCTTCTCCTTGGGGAATCGTAATCGCCTGAGCAGTATCTCCGACTGCCGGCGTCGTTTCGAAAGGCAAAACATGGTTTCCCTTAAAAACCACACTCTTGAAACTTGTTATTTTAAGCATGGTTTCCCTACGAACTTTAAATTCAAAAATAAATATCTATCTGGTTCTGTGAATAACTTTTCCTCTGTTGAGGATTCCTCTTCTGCTAATGAATATGTATCCATTACTTCTCTACATATCACCAATGAAGAATATGACACCCTTTTGAGACATGCTACGCCAAGCTAGATCTAGTAATTGTGAACCTGTGATGAATCAACCGATACACACACGTACTCACAACAAATATGTTCAATCCTCACACACTCCACTCAATCACACTGGTAAACCTCCTAAAATGCCTATTTGGTTAATAGATTCAGGCGCAACTGATCATGTTTGTAATTCTCTACGATTTTTAACTCTTACACTTTTATTTTACCTATACATGCCAGGCTACCTAATGGTGGTATATCTGTTGCAAAATATTCTGGTAGGATGTCTTATTTGATGCCTTAATTCTTGAGGATGTTCTTTATATACCCGATTTCAAATTTAACATCTTGGTGGTACATAAAACGACTTCATACCAAGATGTTTCCTTTACTACTGATAAATCTACCCGTGTCATACATGAGAAAGTACCAAGAGGACGATTGGGCTTGCTAAAGCCTATAACTGTCTATACATTGTGCAATATCTCTTTGCCTATTTATTCTGTTGCTACTGTTGTTAATAATAGTACGATTCTGACATTGCAAAGCCTATTGTTTAGTACACCCTTCAAACTCAGTTCTGTGCATTATTACACATACTTTTCCATATGTGCATTCATCTTCTGATTTTACGTGTGATTCATGTCATTTTGGAAAACAAAGTAAATTGCCTTTTCCTAATGAAAATATTAAAACTGACACTACAGCTTATGGACATATGGGGTCCTTTAAGTCATCATTGTGTGTTTGACCTGAATATTTATTACTATTGTTGATGATTACTCTCGTCATATGTGGATTCATTTGATGAAAAGTAAGGCTAAAAACTTGCCCTTTAATAAATAATTTTATAGCCTATGTGCAGAATTAGTTTAACACTGCTATGAAAGCTATAAGATCTAATAACGGTTTAGAATTTCATATTCCTAATTTTTATGTTGAAAAAGGTATTTTGCATCAAACTTTCTGTATTGAAACTCCCCAACAAAACTTTATAGTTGAAAGGAAACATCTTCAGATTCTAAATGTTACTCGTTGTTTGTTGCTTCATTCCAATCTTCCAAAATCATACTAGTGTTTTGTTGTTTCTCATGTTATTCACTTGCTCAATCGTCTCCCCTCCCCTATTTTGCACAATCAAAGCCCTTATGAACTTTTTTTAAACAAACCACTAGACTTGTCTAATTTGAAAGTTTTTGTTTGCTTGTGCTTTAGGAGTACTCTTACTCAACATAGGACAAAGCTTGACTGTTGTGCTCAAAAATATATATATATATTTTTGTTTTAAAAATGGCACAAAGAGATTCATTTTTTTAGATTTGAAAACACATGTTATATCCATCTCCAAAAACATCATTTTCTTATGAATCATGATTTCCTTTTGAGTCAATGCATCTAAAGAATGTTGCTCCTAACACTTCTGTCGAAAATTCTATTAAATCCCTTCGTTCTTTGTTTTACAACCCACCCCACATGGAACAGATTGTTCCTATAGCACCTCCTCCACCCAATTTGGTTGTGGATAAATTTAATAACATGAATAAGAAAAAAATCAAAATAAACAAAAATAATATTAGAATAGTAAAAAATAATATTCAATATTTTAAAAATTATGCATCCAATGGGTTGGTATAGAGAGAGAAGCTTTGAGTAGCAGCTATTCGGTTCGAATTCATGTGGACGCATTTTTGCCAATAAAAAAAAAATTTACAAAATTTTTAAATATTTAAAATATATATTTAAATAATTTTAATATTTTAATAATAATTTTAAATTATAAATAAATATTCAAAAGAATATTAGAAAATCAAATCTATCTTAAAATTGTTTTTTATTAGATTATTTTTTTTAATATTTTTTATAATTTAAAAGTATTTTCTAATATAAAAGTATTTTTATATCATTGAATATTATTTACTGTTAAAATTATATTATTTTTAATAGTTTTAATAGTTTAAAAGTATTTTCTAAATATTTAAATATATTTTTACAATAACTAAAAATATTGTAAAATGTTTTTTAGTTTTTAAAATATTTAATATTATTCTTTATACTTTTTATAATTGAAAAGAATATATATATATATATATATATATATATATATATATATATATATTCATGTTGTGGACCCAATAGCAGACACAATACATTGCTTTGTTTTTTTATTGCTCCCTTTGTTTTTCTTCTTTCTCAAAAATTTTGGGCATGTCACGTGGTGCAATCGCATTGGTTGATGTCTATTGATAGGTGCAACTCAATAGAATGCACTCAAGTCCCGGCCCTAACCTCTTTTTGTAAAAAAATTCGCTTTTGAATGGTAAAAAAAACTCAATTTAATTAACATTATTTTAGGATATCCAATTTGGTAAATATTTTTCAAAAATGCATTTATTTGATAAATTTGTGCATAAAAAAGAATCAAGGGATTGTAAATTAGTTTTTCAATTACTGAAACTTAGCAAATCAAATATCAATATAAACAAGATCGTAAATATTAACCCACTTAGTGTAGGATGTGTGTATTTGAGAATATTGAACTTTGACACTAGATATTTAATGTAAGATGTGTGTATTTGGCGATAAAAAATTAATAAGAATAATATTGAACAAAATTTTTTGATATCCTTTAAAATTTAAATAATAAGCTTGAATACTCTTTTGGTTTCATTAAAACAAATGCTCTTTTAGTCCCTGCTATGCTTAGCTATTATGAGATTTAGTCTTTTCATTTATTTTTACATTTTAAAATTAAAAACAAAAAGATGAGTAAAAATAAAATAAAAAAAATAATTTAAAATCTTATTTCTTTAATTTCTTATATTTGTTATTCTTTATATTTTTGTGTTATATTTTAAATTTTGGAGCCTGTTTGGGTTGAATTATTTTAAGAAACAACAATTTTTTTTTTCTCAAAAGAAGCTGTTGAGAATACGTTGGGTTGACTTGAAATTGACAAAATCGATTAAATTTTTTGATTTTTTTGTTATAACTATAAATAACATTTTTTGAATAAGCAAAAATTTAAAGTTTATTGAAAAAATCTTTTAGCTTTAATCTACCTTATTTTTATCATTCAAAATTTTACTATAAAAATAATTTTTATACCATCCAAACATAAATAATAATTATCTTCAAAATTACTTTTCAAAAACATACTTAAAGAAAAATTAATTATGTTATAATTAATTATCAAAATAATCAAATTTTTACAACTAAACCAAACATGCTTAGATACTTTGTTATAAGTTTTTTTTTAAAAAAATCCATTTCTCCTTTTTTGGCTCTAATTTGCGCTTTACAATATTTTAAATTGTTTTACTTTTGATGATCCAACCTCTAACTCATAACCTGCAGTATTTTTAGTTAAATTAAAGAAATATTGGTTCAAAATTTCTATGGGTTAAAATTTTTTTAACCCGTAACTCATAAGTAAACTCGGGTGAGTTAGGTTGGTTTGGAAGATTTTAGATTTCATTTAAGCCCAAATAATATAGGTAGTATTTGACCCAATTTTTTTAGATTCTCTTCTTCTTATAAGTAAAAGTTGGGTCAAACAAGATTTATGGTAAACCTCTTAAATTTAAGTTGGTTTTTTTTTCTGTGTACAAAATACAAAAAGCTAACTTTTAAGCCCGAAGCTATAAATATGAGCTTTTCGAAAAAAAAACTAACTTATTTTGTGGGACCATCGTAATTAATACACAAATATTCTATTTAAAACTTGAAATCTTAAATATATTTTCTTTCTCTCTTGATAAAAATAGCAATTTGCTAAAAACTTAAAAATCCTTCTTCACATTTATCAGTTATTCATTTTAATTTAATATTTGTGAAATTTATTGTTATTTAAAAATTTTCATATTTTAAAATTTTTAATGTTAAATTATTATTTTGATAAATTTATATTGTATTTGTTTTTTTAAAATAAATTAAAATATTGAGTTTTATTAAAAAAAAATTTTTTTTATTGCAACTTTCATTTTGAAAATTTATAATGATAATTCATTTTCTTATATAAAAGAAATGTGACTGTTAATGATAACTAACTTAAAAAAGTTGACACAAAATACTTTTATCAAACAAATAGCATTGTATTCATAAGTAACTTATAAAGTACAAAATAATGAAACTCTCAAACAGCTTTAAGCTTTTTTTTTTTTTTTAACTCTTATTTTCTGCTTTTACTTAAAAGTCACTTATAAGCCAAAAATAAGCCGGGCCAAATGAAGTCATAGTCAACATCCACTGTGTATATACATATATGTTAATAATAATTAATTTTTTCCTTTATATGTCTTAAAAAATAATAATAATAATTACTATATATATTTAATATTTACCAAAAAGGTTTTCATGGTCATGGTCAATTCAAACAGAGCACGAGACACCAACCCCTTAACCTTTTTTTTTTTTTTTTTAATTTATGAATTACAACTTTGTCTTTATATATAAAACCTTTTTTGTGAAGCTGTGTTTGTGGATTTATTAGCATATTTTGATATTTGGCCTTAATTTTTAACCTAAATTTTGCTGTTTTCAAGGTCTTTGTTGGTTTTCTCTTACACTTTCTCTGCTTCTCAGGCAAGTTCCTTCACCTTACTTATATATCATGCTGGAAAACTTAGAGGCTTAATTAATCATATTTTATTAATTTTTCACATTTTTTTTTTATATTTTATATAGTTACTGGTGAATCATCATTCTCGTTTATCTACACTAGTTTTGACGGTTGCTGTGTGAGAATATACATTGAGGAAAATCAAGGTAAAGTGATCTCTCATTTTTCTTTCTTGTTTTAATTTTCATGATTTTCCTGCTAGAGAATTAGGGAAAAATTTCTTGGAATATTTTTTTTTTCTAGTTTTAATCACGGGAACGTGACAAGATTTGTACCACGCACACCATGAGATGATTGTTGAGTGATAGAGTAAACCGATCTTTAAAATTATATGCGCCAATCACTTTAATCATTAATTTTATCGAATCTAGAAATTGGCTTTATTGAAACTAATTTAAAGTTTCTAACTCCGTAAAATCATTCTATTAATCTGCTATAAATTAAAATGATTAATTTTTTTTTTATAAAATAAAGGCTTATTGTGAGTGATTTTACAAAATCAATTACTAGAAATTAATTTCGATTTGAGTCAGAAACTAGACTCAATATCTAATACTATCTAATTATTTAGTTTAAAATTTTTTATGATCCGTGTAAGCGGCAAAGCTCTGATCAGATTTTTAACACGAATGTATTATAAAAATGTAAAATTCACTATGTTTTCTGGTAAAAAAAATGAGCATAGCAGCAAAAATGTCACTTTACTGACAATTATTTTAAATTTGTATCTGTTTTTGTTTTTTTTTGTAGAAAAAAAAAACATAACAACAAGGGAATCGGTTCCTGTCTATTTTTTTTATTTTTTTTTAAAAAAAGGCTCTGTTTATTTCAAGTTCGTAACTGTTTTTTTCTTCAATTTTTAATTTTATATTTTTTGAATTTGCACATTATTGATTTTATATAAGTTCGTAACTGTTAGGGTGCTAGGCTGTCATGTGTCCATATTCACCCTTCACGGAATTTCATGTTAATTTAACTTAATAATATGATCTGTTGATTTACTGTCAATTCTTGATTTGGAACTTTCTAAATTCCACCTAAGATTGAAAGGCATGTAATTTTACATATATATATATCCATATTTTATTCCAAATGTTCCTCTCTTTTTCAATTAAAAGTTGTGCAAAATGAAAATTTATATTTGGATGAGATAAAAGTTATTTATTTTAATATAATTAGAATAATTTTTATATTTTGAATTTACATTTGATTTAATTTAATATTTCTGACTCGTATAAAATGTATGTAAACTCAATAGAAGCAAGTAGGAAGAGATGTCTCCTCTCGTAACCATTTTGGTATAAATGGAATTTTGTTTTTACCATCAAAAATGGTTTTTTTTCCTTTAAAAGTTAGTTCATAGAAAGAGGATGACCTCATTACTTATATATTCTATGATGGTTCTTAACACGCTATTTTCACGTTTAGGACAAGACATATGTGGGTGGTCCACAATTAACCAGCTCTGATACCTAATAAAAAATGAGTTTGGACTTAACTCACCTGTCACAAAAAAAAAGATAACTACATCACTTATATACTCGACGATGAACTTTAACAAAATGATCTTAGGCCCCTTTCCAATTAAGCAAAACTAATTTATTTGATTTTGATTGTTCTTTTTCTTAATCAATAATGCCTCAGCTAGGTCCCCCAATTGCCATTGGTTTAATTTAATTAACTATTCAAATAATATGACTATTTCATTTGATCATTTAATTTTGTCATACATTTTACTTTATTTTGCTTTAGCAAGACATGAATTAACTATGTTTCCCAATAGAATTTGGCTATTAGCTTGAAGTTTTTCATGGTGGTATAGTGAGAATGGAAGAAGAGATAATAATGGAGAAGCTTTTGCAAAAGAAAACAAATTATGAAGAAGAGGAAGAATCAATGAGGGAAAGGGTATGGAATGAAAGTAAGAAGATGTGGGTGGTGGCAGGACCTGCAATTTTCTCAAGGTTTTCAACATTTGGAATTGCTGTGGTTAGTCAAATCTTTATTGGCCATATTGGTTCTACACAACTTGGTGCCTATGCACTTGTCATGTCTGTCCTAGTTAGATTTGCTAATGGTATTCTTGTAAGTCTCTCTTTTCTCTTTTCTAGTGATTTTTTTCTTTTTATCTCGAGGAATTCACTTATCTTATTAAATTAAATGCGGAGTGTATTTAGGTTTTTATTGACATTTTGAGGGTTTGTTTGGTTTGCTGTTTCATTTTCACTTCTCTTATTTATTTTGTGTTTTTATAAATAATTGCAGAACTATCATGTTTGTTTTCTTCGTGTTGTTTTTCATTTCTTAAATTTATAGAGAAAACACTGGAAACCCAAAAAAAAAGAATCTGTACAAAATTTACTTATCTTGCTTCTTGTTTTCAGTGTTTTCGATGCAAAATTTTAAAAAATAGGAAATAAAATAAAAAGGAAAAATTATACCAACCTATTGGTTTGCACTTATTACACCTGGAAACTGTTTGTTTGCGAAATTATACTTATCTCCACTAAAAAATAGTTTTTTTTTTTAATTATTTAGGGTTGTTTGATTTCTCATTTTAAAAATAGTTTCTTATTTTAACTAAAAAACTCGTTTGACAGTCAAGTTTTCAAAAACAATTTTTGGGAACCGTTTTTTTTTTTAGTATTTAAAAACCAAAATATGAAAATATCTAAAACATGTTTTAGTTTTCAATTTTCAGTTTTCTGAATTTATACACAAATTTGTATTGAAAACTCCTCTTAATTTTTTTAAAAATAGTTTCTGAAAACTGTTTTATAATACAATTTTTAAAAACTAAAAAACCAAAACTGTTTCAAACAAGCCCTTAATAAAACCGAGAATGAAAATATGAAATTGAATTGCAAACTAAACATACCCTTAATATGTATCAATCTAGCTTTCCATCCACATGGTGAACTTGATTCATTTGTTCTATTTTTTTTTTTCTTTTTAGCTAATTGACTTCCGTCGGATAAACAGAACATTGTGACACATTGTTATAATTAAGAAGACCAAATTTAATTTAATTGTTTCAACTGAAATCGAAACACACACTTAGAGTCTATGCATTCTACTCAATTCAAACTTGCAATAATGTTTTCAAATTGAAAATTGCAGCTTGGAATGGCAAGTGCATTGGAAACACTATGTGGGCAAGCATATGGGGCAAAACAATACAACATGCTAGGAGTATACCTACAAAGATCATGGATAGTTTTATTCTTAACCACAATCCTTCTTCTCCCTATTTACCTCTTTACCACCCCAATTCTAGAAGCATTAGGTCAAGAAAAAAACATAGCCCAAGTAGCAGGAAGCATTTCAATGTGGTCAATTGGAGCCATATTTGCCTTCATTGTTTCATTCACATGCCAAATGTTCCTTCAAGCTCAAAGCAAGAACATGATTATTGCTTACTTAGCAGCATTTTCAATCTCTATTCACCTTTTTCTGTCATGGCTTTTGACTGTTAAGTATAAATTTGGGCTTAATGGAGCTATGACTTCAACAATTTTGTCATATTGGATTCCCAATTTTGGCCAACTCTGGTTTGTAATGCATAAGTGTCCAGAGACTTGGAAGGGTTTCTCATTTCTTGCATTCAAAGATCTTTGGCCTGTTATCAAGCTTTCACTCTCTTCTGGAGCTATGTTGTGGTAAGAAATTATAAGTAATTTTTGTGTTTTTTTATAATTCCTATGGTTATGTATAAATAAGGTGTGGATATGATCTTGGGTAGTTCTAATTTTCATCTCTACTCAATAAGGAAGAAAATTAAAACAAAATTGAATTTGTTAATAGTTAGATTTGGAGGGAGATTTTAAACCATGGATCGCATCGTGTGATGCAATTGTGACATGTCAATCGTAGTGCTGCAATTGAGATTTGCATTAGATTATTAGTTTAAAATCTCACGACTATTACCACAATTTAAAATCTCATTTAAAAGATTTTAACCATAAAAAATAAAAAGTTTTGTGTATATATTTTTTTATATTTATTGTTAAAATTGGATTTTTCTTTTGGAAAGTAATAAAATATAGAGTTAAAAATGTAAAAATATGAGTTTTCGAAATGAAAGTGTATAATAAAAACTCAACTGGATCCACTCACTATTGATTTAAATTATAATATTTGTTGTTGTAAACTCATTGTAAATTAATAATAGCTATTTTCCATTGTAACTTCATAATCTACCTTTGCCACTATACTATGTCTATCATCAGTTTTATATTTCATGAAAAAAAGAGTTAAATATGTTTTTTATCCTTGAACTTATGCATAAATTTATTTTTAGTTCTTGAAATTTTAAAACGTCAGTTTGTAGTCCTTAAACTTTGGAAAAATTCATTTTTAGTTCCTCTGTATATTTTTTTGGAGACGTGACAACCTAATTTGCTGACACGTGGATCTGATAAAGGATTCTTAGTTTGTCATGTCACAAAAAAAATGTTCAGAGAGACTAAAAATTAATGTTTTAAAGTTCAAGTACTAAAACAGATTCTTACTAAAGTTTCAAGGACCAAAAACATATTTAACACATTGAAAAAAAAATTTAAAATTATGTGATAAAACAATTCTAGTACTAATATAAACTTATGGTTCCTTTTACAGTCTTGAGATTTGGTACAACACAGTTTTGATTCTTCTAACAGGGAACATGAAAGATGCTGAGGTTGCCATTGATGCTCTGTCTATCTGGTAAATCTATCTTATTCTTAATTACTTCTACTTTTTGCTGCCAAACCAAATTTCACATTATTATATATATATATTTCTTCTTCATTCGGAGAAATAATATTATGACATTTGCATCAAAATTGTCATTCTTTTGCAGCCTAAACATCAATGGATGGGGATTGATGATAGCCCTTGGTTTCTATTCTGCAACAAGGTGCTTTGTTCTTTTATCATAAATTTTATTTTTGTTATACTGAAAATATGGCTTTGCTAACATGAAAAAGAAATTTAAACTAGAGGAATAAGTGTAACCGATGGTTCTTTTTTCCAAAAGACAGGAGATAATATTCATATTATTATTAATTTAATTTATTAGATTGAATGATTTATAATTATCGGTAATTTCTAACTCATAGGAACACATACATTAATTGACTTTTGTGTATTTGAATGAAAGTCATACACTTGTTCAACATTAGTTAATGAAAATCCAAACAAACAATCATTTTATTTAAAAATGATTAGGCAATTCGACCAATGCAAAAATATCTTGGTAAATATTTTTTCAAGAGTTGTTCGTGCTAATATATTATAGTAAAACAATGTCAAGGGTCGGTTTATTTTGCATTTCTATTTCCTATTCTTATTATTTACAATATAAAATTGCTGCCTTATTTTAATCTTATTTCATATTTCTTTAAATTTGTATTGTAAATATTAGAAACATAATTGAAAATTGTTTTGTGTTATGTTTTCTATGTAAATTCCAAAATTTTAAAAATATGTTAAAGATAAATAGAAAATTAATTTATTCTGTAATCATTCACAAAATCAGAAAAATACAATCTAACACTTTCTAGATTATATTTTTCTTTTAAAAGAATAATATATATCCTCTTTGAATTTTGCAGTGTGAGGGTGTCAAATGAGCTAGGAAGAGGGAGTTCAAAGGCAGCAAAATTCTCAATATTGATAACAGTTGTGACATCATTGAGCATTGGGTTTGTGTTCTCCTTGGCATTTTTATTTTTGAGGAAAAGGCTTGCTTACATTTTCACTCCAAATCCTCATGTGGCTGAAGCTGTTGGTGATTTATCTCCTTTGCTTTCTTTCTCCATGCTATTAAACAGTGTTCAGCCTGTTCTTTCTGGTAATCTCCATAACTCTTCTCTTTTTCAATAACTAATTACTACATGCCAATGGTAGAGTACTTACTTTTCTCCTATTTTATTTAGAAATTTGGAAATTACATCTTGCTCCCTTTAATTCTTTACACTATAATAGTGATACCTCTTATTCACATGACTTTGTTGTCATCCAACCATTTTAGTATTGAAGATACTCTTCACTACTAGAAAAAGTCTATTTTGCGATAAAGCAAATTAGTGACAAAACTTTTTTTATTCAGTCGTTAAATATTTAGTGACAGAATTAGCCACCAAATTAGCGACCAAAATGGTTAGCGACGTAATATGTCTTGATTATTTGATCGTTAAGTCAAACTTTTTTAGTAGTACGTGCTAGTTGTCATCTCTTCCCGTTATCGACCCAAAAAATAATAATTCCTATCAACAATGTCCTTCATCGTCCTCTAACAGAATTACCCAACACCCACACTCATCGATTGGAACAAAGCCACACCACTCATTGCAACTTACTATCTTCTTTCTCCCTCTCCATTTTTTATTTTTTTTCCCACAACACAATTATCTTCCTCTTCTTTTTATTATTTATCACCACATTAAAATATCACTCACCCTTATCCACTTTAAAATCTCACCATAAACAAGAGAAACAAGATGAAAGTTAGAAAGTAAGAAAGAAAACAAAATTAAAAACTCTTAAAAGTAGTTTGTTTAAGTGGTATATATTCTATTCTCTTACTTAGACATATGTCTCGGGTCGAGTCTTGTGAACAATTGTTAAGAAAACCCCGTTCAAAGGAGTAGCTCCACCAAGAAGTTAATGTTCTTAACTCGAATATGATTGTCTCTTGTGAAGGAATAGCTAAAAACAATACAAATATCATAATTCTAAAACAATTGAATGCAAGGGCGTTGATCATTCGGGACACAAACATGAATACCTCCTATACTTTTTTTTATCAAGTATATGGACTAAAAAGCAAAAATATTTTAAAAATGTGTCAAGTATGAGTACCAAATTAAAAAACGATATGGTGACGACATGATTATTAGTATTAGTATTAAAATGGAGGGTGTTACAGTCTGAAGAAGAGGGGGTTGAATTGAGACTTTGAAAATTTCCCTATTTAAAAGTATAGATTCAATCTAAGTCTGAATCTCAAGTATACCTTGGATGTTAGATTGATCTTTTTCAATAAGTTGGGTTTGACAAAATATGTTGAATAGATTTAGATTGAAATCTAAGATGTTCTTGAAGAACCTTAAATCTATTTCACTACAAAAAAAACTCTGTTTACTGACCGAATTTTGCTACCGAAACTGTTCGGTCAAAAATTGTGACCGAAAATATCAAACTTTGCGACCGAAAAAAGGAATGACCAAATTTAAACCCATTTGCGACGGAAATTGTACAAAATATGGGTGATCGAATATTTCAATCGCAAAATATGTTTTTAAAATATTGGTTTCTTTTCAAAGAAGCTCGTGCCCTAATTCCTCTTCCACTTTCCTCCGCCACTCACTCTCACAGAGACACTCCTTACTCATCAATCCTCACACTCGCCTCCACCATAGAGACCTCCGCCGCTGCCTCCACCTCCGCACAAACGTCGACCTGCGCGGGCCGCGCACTGTCGTCGCTCCCTCATAGCAAGGTTAGCAAAATCGCTGTTTTAGTGTAGATAAGCAATCTGATGATAAATTGACCTTTTTATCCAAAAAGCTATGAAAATATGGAGATATAGAGAAAAGTTTAAAGGAAGGCCAATAAGAAAAATGGATCTAAGAGAGGAAAAAAATTCTATCATCTATTTTGAATGTGACAAGTCTGGACACATCAAATCTCATTATCCATTACTAAAAAGAGGAAGCATGAATTGGTCAATCAGACACTCAACTAAGTTAGACAGTGAGTCTAAATGGAGTGTGAGTGCATTTGAGCTTGGAGAGGCTTGGGAAAGACTACTTGAAGCTTGGAGAAGCTAGTGAAAGAATACTTGGTATAAGTGTGGAGATGTTTGAGAAGAATACCTGTATTTTGGTTTGATAATGAAAAAACTCACTTGGTTAAGTGGGAACTAGATGTAGCCCAAGGAATAGGGTGAACTAGATAATGAAAAAACTCTCTTTGTTTATCTCTTTAACTTGATTTTGTATCTTAGATCCTTATTATGTTTTCTCTAAAACCCTACTTTGGTTTTGTACATCCAGTCCCTAGTTAACCAAGTTGAATTTTCCATTACCAAATCAAAATCAAAGAATTCTTCTCAGGCCTCTCAAAACTTACACCAAGTATTTCTTCCCAAGCTTCTCCGAGCTTCAAGTAGTCTTTCCCAAGTCTCTCCAAGCTCAAATGCATTCACATTCCACTTAGACTCACTATCTAACTTAGTTGAGCGGTTCATTAACCAATCTTCTAGGTAGAAGGAGATTTTTGTGGGTTGTTACAACACACAAAGTGTGGATATGAAACACTACTATATTATTGATATTTAGCAACATTGACTTTATACAACATGTATAAAAAAATGTTACAAATACTAAAATGCAATATTTTTTTAATGATTTTCCAACTTTTATCAAATGTTACTAAAACCTTTAGCATCATGGCCTTTACACAACATTTGAAAAAAGTGTTGCAAATGTGCAAAGATAACATTTTTAATGATTTTGCAACATTTTTTGGTGATTTTTTTTCAAATGTTGTTAATAATCAATTATGGTGTAGTGAAAGTTTACGTACAAGCACGATGTAGTTACAGCAAAAATTGACAAAATGTGCCTAGTAACTACAGGAGGAACTTTAGATTGAAGGTTAGACTCGTAATGAGTAGATAGATTAGTGATATAATCTTCTTTGTGATTGATGTATTTGATTTCAAGTTCCTCGAGGTTGTTCAACTTCCATGCTTTGTATTTATAGAGTCCTCCTTGATAATATAACTATTAAAGATCTGTTGGAGGTATCTTCGAGCCGTTGAGGGTGTCTTAGAGCCGTTGGTGTTTCAATTTGAAGTTCGGCTTGGTCTCCTAGCAATAGTATTGTTGCATTTTACTTGTTGTCACACTTTTGTCAATTTTGATTTGAGTTTTCCACTATGAGAAATTTCTTTGGATCAGATTTATGTCTAAGCTTTTAAAGCTAGTTATATTTTCATTTTGAGACTCATATTTGATTCTTTAATAGTCAGATTCATACTTCAAGTTGAATTTGTCAATTCTATGTCATTGTAGGATCTTCTGTTTCCTGATCTGAGTTGTGCTCTGAATCTCAACATTTTCCTTAGATAATAGTCATAATGGTGTAGTTCATAATTGAATTTGAACTTTTTTCTCATTAAATTCGAAGCAAACTCCTTATCTTTTTCATATTTAGAAGTATTCTACTTCTGATATGAATTTAGCACATTTGAAGTCTTATATTTATGATTTTCATCTTTGATATCCATGTATCAAACCTAACATTTGGGAATATCAGATTCTCAATCTTTACTTTCACTAGGTATTCTTTGTCAATAAAATTCATATTCTTCTAAGATATCTTGAGTGTTTGACAATTTTAGATGCCTCTTTGAATGTATATTATAAAGTAGTGATCTTAAATGTTGAATTCTGCACACTTGAACAAACTTGTTAGATCTCAAGGCATCTCAAATTAGCCTTAGATTTTCAGAGCTAATGATGAGTTTGTTATCATTAAAATCCATCTGATCTAAGGGTTTTGTCTTAAAAGAGGGCACGATAGGGACCAATTCAAAAATATTTTTTTAATTAGGGACTAAATTAAAAAATAAAGATATATCAGAGACCAAAATTATTTTTAAACCTTTTTCAAATTTTCTGATAGTATGATTGGTAGAGTACTTTTTCTCTAACGTTAATTCCTTTGAATAATGAATAATCTTGATATTTAATCTCTAAATTTCAATGCGTCAGTTATTTAGTTACCGATTATATAAAACTTTTATTTTAATCTCTAAATTAAAAATTATTCTAAATTATCATTTATTTTGTTCTATGTCATTTTAATTTTTCAATGATGTTAAAGAATAAAGAGGATGATATTTTATAAAGGGGATAATTATATCGACCTCCCATAAAGTTTGCACTTATTACACTTACATGCTCTTAATTTTTAAAATTATACTTACTCCTAAAGATAAGGTAAGTGTAATGATTTTTAAACCTCAGAGGATCGAATACAATGTCTCAAAAACAATTTGAGTGACTTAAAGTTAAATATTATATTAAAAACATACATTACATGAGAAATGAGAAAAAGGTGACCTCATGCATGGTTGTATAATTATAATATTTGAAACATGAATAACTAAAAATAACTCATTTCACATTCATGATATGATAATATTACTACTCTGTTTGACTCGTGTATGTTTAATAATTTTAGTGTTAAAAATAAATAACTTTTCTGAATTTTAATATATGTGTATTTAGTTATAATAACTTTTAAAATTGTGCATTTTGCTCCCTTGTACTTTTTAAAGTATGCACTTAAATAAAAAAGTCACATTTAGTGACAGTTTTGATCACATTTAGCGATGGTTAAAATCGTCGTATCCGTAACTAAATGTGTCTTGATATTTAAGTACACACTTTAAAAAGTACTGGAATCAAAATGCACAATATGAAAATAATTGCACTTGAGTGCATATACACTAAAATTTAGAAAACTTATTTTTTTTTTAACTCATAATTATACACAATAGTTATCTCTTTTTATTGATTTATTTGTAGTGAAATGGATTTAATATATATTATACCAAAGACAATTAATATATATAGTATTCTTATGAATAGGAGTTGCAATTGGGGCTGGCTGGCAAAGCACTGTAGCATATGTAAATATTGGCTGTTATTACCTAATTGGTATTCCTACTGGAGTTGTGATTGGTATCTTTTTACATTTACAAGTAAAGGTAATTAAATTTAATCTCTATTTTTCTTTAATTTCATATTAATTACTTTAATGTCATGATTGAATCAAGTAAAATATGTCAATAATGTATATCACTTTTTGTAGGGTGTTTGGATTGGGATGCAGGTTGGAATATTTATTCAAACCATAGTGCTTATTATCATCACTTATAAAACTGATTGGGACAAGCAGGTAGTTATAATAAGCTGACTAGTGTATCATCTTTTTCTGCTATGTTAAGTGTTTAATTTACCAATTTTAAATAATTTTTTCATAAAATTTTATTTTTGGGTCTATTTTTTTACATATATTTAAGCAAAGCATATATTAATTAACAATTATATTTGGACGTTGCAGGTAGAGATGGCACGGAATCGCGTTAACAAATGGGCTGTGACGGAGAGTACTCAAGAATCAAACGGCGCATAGAACAAATCTCTAGTTTAATAGTTTACAATTTTCTTTTATTTATTTTTGGATAATTTAGTTTCTTTAATTAGCTTTTCATAATGCATCATTTCTTCCCCTATTTGTCTTTGCCCTCTTTTTTTGATAAATATGAAAGCAACTATGATTTTTAATTTGACTATGGTGTTGAAATATGTCCAATTCTAAAATAGCAAATTTTTTCTTGTTATTTACATATTTATATATTTATTTCACTTTTTTTTGCACGATACAAATTTGAAAAAAATATTAAGATTAAAAGAACTTATTGTTTCGAATGGATAAATTCAAGGATCAATTCACCCATTAACTCTCTTTTTTTAAAATAAAATTTTTCTTCCTTGTCAATTTATTTATTTTTTCTAGTATAAACGATGTATTAATATTAAAATAAATTATCTCATTAAAAAAATTTAAAATATGTTGTCTATATTTATTTACTTTCGTGTATCGCATAGATTTATATTTAGTACATTTTAAAGATTGTTAAAAAAGGGAATCATCAACATGCTATTAGGATGTATCCAAGGCAACAAAAAAAAAAAAGAAGTATGTATACATCTTATTAGAAAAATATTTATTCTATATTCAAATGTTTCTCTTCTTTTAGATATAGGAAAGTGCTAGAAAAAATTGTTAGATGGTAGATGGTATATGGTATATGTGTGAATCAAATTAAAAAAAAAAACTATTCTCTTTTCAAAATAAATTCATGAAAAAAATATACAAAAGAAATATTTTTTATCATATATATAAATAAATTTTCTGATTCTCCCTAGCAAAGTATTATCACATATTATTAATAAAGAATTAAAACAAAATTAAATAGTCATGTTATTATATGATAACCAAATAAAAAGTTAAGTGATATGAACAAAAGTTAAGTTATAAATAGAACATTCTTATTATAATGCACATTTACATATACAATGCACATATTTGCTAATAATTTATAAGAGCATCAACCTTCATGAACTATTCTGGATAATACCAACTTAGTGAGCACAATTTAGACGTAGTAGGCTTTTCCACGACAGGTAACTTTTCAATGATGATGGAATTCAACTTCCAATTGAGTATAGAAAAAAAAAATGCACAACACTATTCATCTCTTAACCCATTTATAATTAGTTTAGAGTGTATTTTATGAAAAAAAAAAGAAGGAAATGACACACAGACCCACATAATAATGAGATAAAGGTGACTGTTAATGAGTTGGGTGTGAATAATAGTATGCATGTATCATTGTTTGTTATTGCATTGATTTGTTAAACAGAAGATATGATTATGAATTACAAAGGGAGATGATTATAAACAAATTAAACTAGAGGAAAATAAAAACCGGTTGAACCAGTAACATATATTTATCTATCTAACAGAAATGCCTATCCCTAACCGCCGATTGAACCAATAACAAGTATTTTATTAACAAGTCTTATCCCTAATACACATCTAGGGTATCTTTCACTGCCAGCTAACTAATCATGTAGAGTCTTTTATTTTCAACAAACAAAATTTAGCATTTTTGGAAAGAAAATAAATTTCACAATTAAATGGTGATTATATGCACCAAAGGTGTCCCAAATAATAGACCAGTCACCCAATAACAATACCTAGAATTATAGACGCAAAATTATTTCCTACTATTTGAGATGACTAGTATGACATGACTTCTAGAATGTAAAGTTGAAGTGACAATGATGTGATCATGGAGGGTTACCTTTAAAGATAAAAAAGGTGATTCATTGAAATATAATTCATGTCTAGTCAAAAGGTTGATAAATGGTAATTCGATGTTTAAAGTTTTTGAGTATCATCACATATCTGATAGAACACCCAACAAAGAATTTTCCCACAATTCTTGCCAGCAAAACCTTTTTTCTATCACCATTAGTCATGTCATTCATAAAGACTTCACATTTGACATGTGGTGATGTAAATATTTTTATTTGTGCTTGGAATTTCAAAATAAATCTTCTTTAGACTTATCATGAATATCCCACCCGTCTTTGAAAAAAGAACCAAATGCATAAAATCCTACCATATATTAAGATGTGTAGCAACTAATTCAAGCAATTCGCTTGTTAGGTGCGATAACTCTTAATTATCCTTCTTTTCATTGAGTTTGTTATTCCTACGACGGACTTTTGGGCATTCCTGCTTCAGTGTCTACATGAAAAAAGCAATCAATTTTTGGTTTTTTAATTTTATGCATGCTTTTTTCTATTAATTTAAATTTACCAAAATCTTAAGTAGACCACTATTTTTTGTATTTTTTTTTAAAAAAAATTGAATCTAATAGTAGATATAATTTTAATAGATAAATTCAATGTTCTTTTTTAAACTAGCTACTATGATAATCTTTCCCTCTCAAAAGGTCTTTCCTTGAAAGTTTCTTTTTTTTTTTTTTTTAAAGTATGCATCAAGGGGACTCCTAGCTAAAAACTAAAAACTAATAATATCTTTGAGGCATAGAGTGAAAATGAGTTTTGTCTCTAATAACAAACCATTTTTTATACGTACGACCAGGACTTGAACCCTTCTTAGCATGCTTAAAGAATTCAACTATCTACCAACTATGTCGATTTTTGTTAGTTTGATCATAAGTTAAAGGATACTCTTAATACATAAAATATTCTTTAATATTCAAACACAATATGTTTTTGTCACCCACTTGCTTTTTAAAAGGAGTACGTTAGCAAGTGATAATTTTATTTTTTTTAAAATAATACCAACAAGGTGTAGTTTGTTAAAGTACTTCTACAAAATAAGCGGGAGTAAGTTAGCACCCATATGTGCTAACGTACTCCTACTTTTTTTTAAGGAATATTTTAGTAAGTCATAACTAGATTTTTAAAAATACAACCACATAGTGTAGCTTGTAATGTACTCCTTCTAAAAAAGCAAGAGGATGTATGTTAGCAAATCCCTATATATATAATCTAAAAAGCAGACATAATCAATCCTAATAATTACTATACGATTTGTTAAAATTAGGAAATGATCAATAATGATCACAATATATTCAACACTCCCCCTCAAGCTGTTGTGTATATGTCACATGCTTCCAGCTTGTCACATGAGTATGCTATTCCATGACCACGTAAGGATTTAGTCAACATATATGCTAGGTGATTTGTAAAATGCACAAAAATAGGTTTAATAACTCCATAAAGTATCTTTTCTTCGATGAAATGGAAAACAACTTTCATATGCTTATTTATCTCGTGAAAAATTGGATTTGAGGAGATTTATAGGGCCGTTTGATTATCACAAGCAAGTTCCATTGGACTAAACTCACAAAAATTTAACTCTTCCAATAGGTGCTTTAACCACAAGAGTTGACAAGTAGTGTGAGCTATTGCACGATATATACTTTGCTTTTGTGCTAGATCTAGATCAAACAGTTTGCTTCTTATTTTTCCACAAAATTAAGTTTTCTCCAATAAGCACACAATACTCAGAGGTGAACCTTTTACACTAACATCCCTAACCCAATCTTTATCTAAATATCCAAAAATATCAGTATGACCCCTATCCATATAAATGAGACCTTTACCAGGTGATCATTTGATATATTCTAGAACACAAACAACTACTCATGGTGAATTGAGAAATTGGCTCACAACATTGACAAGGAATGAAATTTCTCGTCTAATCACAGTAAGGTAGTTTAATTTTTCCACTAATCTTCTATATCTTTCTCGATCAGAATAAGGCTCCCCTTTGTTGGGTAGCAACTTCACATTCGGGTTCATAGGAGTATCAACTGATTTGCAATGAAGCCTCCCGACCTCTTTTAGGGATTGAGTTGTTTGCTGGAATAAAAACCGATCATTATGTTATAGCAAAGATGAATTTGATATGTAGGTGAATATAATGCATGTAGCTTGTTTTGCATCTGTTAGATTTATGCAGTTAGAATTCAATATGCTTGTTTGTTATGTACATACCTGGTGTATTTAAAAAAAGAGAAGAAAAATTACTGCACTATCATTAAAAATACTTTTAAGAAATGTTATTTATTATTTAAAAAGAACAGTTAAATTGAGAAAGATTAGTGAGATTAATCAAACGACTAAAAGATATACCTGATGTTAATTGAGGGATATTTAGGCGAGAAACAAGTTGATTGTTTCCTTTCGACTCCTCTCATGTTTCCTTTTCACCAATTGTCACCCTATCTTTCTCTTTCTTTGCGCTATGTTTTTACTACTTTTCTAGTCTCTGTCTTCTTTGATTCAATCTCTATTATCATCAAATTATAATATATTTTTAGTAAAAAAGAGATGATAGTGAAAGTTGCGCATGTAACACTAAAGTAATGGTAAAAAAAATAGTTTGGGCTTTATTCTAGATCTTTTTGTTATTATACGTAGGCTCACTAAGACAACAAGTTGGTCGCAAAGTTGAGAAGTACTTCTTTGAGTAGTAGGTTTTTGGTTCGATCGGTCAAATCAAGCTTTTCATTCTACTCGGATTTTAAAAATCCGAACACACTCGAATTTTTAAAATCCAAATACACTCGGATTTTTAAAATACGAGTTCTACGTAGTCCTGATGGCAATGAAGGTTATGCTGAAATGGAAACATTACATTAGGTGAATTCAACTTATTATTAAAAATCCTATATTTGGAGCATTTCACTTATTATTAGGTGAGTTCTAGTATCCTCATACTCTATTTTTCTTTGTTTCCATTTCATCGCGATCAGGATTTGTGCGGACAAACCTTAGAGTGTGTTTGGTTCAAATGTAGGGGAGGGAAAGAGAGAAAATAATGTTCTTGTGTTTGGTTGAAAGGAAGTGGAGAGATTTTAAGTGATTTAATGTGTTAATTTTGCTCTTCCCTCCCCTCTCCTCCAAATCCCCCCACTTTTGGAGAGATTTTAAAATGAACTAAAATCCCTACCCTCCCCTCCCCTCCTTCAATTTGTTGAACCAAACACTAATCCCTCCCCTCCAAAAACCTCCAACCAAACATACCGTGAGAGTGATGATGAATAACAACTTTAGGTGATGGAATGGATTTCAATTCCATTTTGAAAAATGCAATTAATTATAAATTCATATTGTTGACGTCTTAAATAAGAAAGAATAAGGTAAAAAGAGAGAGAGAAAGAATTAGGCAAAGTCTGCACTTGAATATTTTTAAATTTAAAAAAAAGAAAAGAAGAAGGAACGTGCAGAATGAGACAATAAGCAAAAGAATGAAGGGAATTAGAAGATAATCAAGTGCGTCATTTTATTTTATGCATGATTTTGTAACATTTGATTTAAGCCATTAAACACATTCAAAGGTCCACAAATGAGCTAGAGAGAGCATGAAAGAAAATGGGCTAAAGAGATCCAAATCCGTTTATTTTCCACATGTCAAGCAATTAGAATAAACAAAACCAAAGGGTTTTTCTTTTTTTCTGGTACTGGTACCAATTTCTCAGCGCTTGGTGCGGCGGCACCCTTGTCCCTTTTTTTTAAGGAAAAATTACTAAACTAACCTTTACATTTTTCAGAAGAATCTGATACGGAAATTCTGTGAATAAGTTTTTCTGAAAAAATTCCATAACAGTTTTTCCAAAAATAAATTAGAAACCATTTTTGGACCACTTTTCTATGATGATTTCTAAAATCTTCTTTTTCCCAGAAAAAACTAATCTGAACATTTTCAAGAACTGATCCAGAAAATATAAAGCGAAATTACCAAAATATAAAGCGCAAAAAAAAAAAAAAAAACCTTCACACCGAGACTATATCATGCAAAATTCAGATAATGAAAATTCTAATGTATATTGTCAAAAACTACTCGACTTTAACCTCATGGTGAACAATGAAAAGTCATCCCCAAGGATCCATCTACAGAAGGGACAGTAACACCAGCAACCAATGTTCATACCAATGTGCACCTTCATGAAGACAAAAAGGAGATCCACACACATGATACACCATAAAAACAGTACTCTGTTACAGAACAATTAGTGCAGGCCCCATCAGTTCTTTCTTTTAAACAGTAGCTGACTCCGGTAAAGTAGACCTCAGGTATCAGCAAATGGTGTCAACAAAACCTACCGCTCCAATTTAGGAGTATGGCCAAAAAAGGGATCATGGGGAAGAAGGGATGTAATGTTACAGATTTCTAGCGATAACTAACTTTATACCAATTTACATTATTACACAGCCTCCAGGAAAATTCACAGCATACAGCAATTTCCCAAAGGAAGTTACTGCAAAAGATGCAGCAATTTTACCTGTTGGACACTGAATAATGCTCACTGCCTAGGTAATGGCGCTGGTGGTGTTGATGGATGACTTTGCCCATAAAACCCTATTCCTGGTGGCCTGTAATATCCTCCGGTCGATGGCTGCTGTTGCTGCTGTGCTTGCTGAGCCTGCGGCTGCTGTGACTGCGATGGCTGAACGCTAGACCTTGATAAGCCCATTACCACATGTGGAGGTAAAGGAGGTGGAGGCGGTAAGCTGTTTGGTCCAAATCCATACGGAATTCCCCCAATCATCGAAGTAACATACTGATTTGCTGGAGGGTTCACTGGTGAATGAGGGGGTTGCGGTGGTGAGACATATGCAACTTGTAATTGATTGGGTTGCAAGGCGGATGATGGTGTCAGTGGCACATTCGCCATGGACGGTTGTTGTAAAGTGGTGAAAAATGAAGAGTTCCCCATATCAGAATTGTTAACATCAGAAACAGGCATCTGATTTTCAATCCTAGGTCTTTTCTCTGGATTAAAAGCAGGTAATCCTGAAGCAAACCCAGTCGAATTTAAGCTATTGTTCATGGAGGCAGCTTCTTCAGCAACAAGGGAAGAAAGAACGTCTTTAAGCATGAGAGCAGAGGATGTAGAGGCAGCAAGCTTAGCAGCAACGGCAGCAGCCGCTGCTTTCTTATCTTCGTCAGTAGTAGGCAGAGGTGCAAAAGATACAGAAGGTTGGATAAAAGAAGGTTGAACAGGTGGAAGATTTTGTTCCAACACCCCCATGGCTTCTGGTGCTAGGCCAATCCTCTTCTTGATATTGGCTGCTCGTTCAATCCCGTCCTGTGCAGCCTGCACAGCATTAAAATCACAGTCAGTACCCTTAAAACTGCAATCAATTGATACCAGTACAAGACTTCACATGCTTAACAATTCAAGAATCTTATAGTCTGTTTAGTTAGAGAAACATTGTTTCTTTTTGCACTATTCACAAACAACAACAAAAATGCCTATTTGTTTTTATTTTGTTTCCAGCACTTTAAAGATTTGTGCAGGAAACAGTGAAGAGAACAGTTTTCTATACAAATTTTAAAAATGCAAAATAAAATGTTAGTTTATAATTATTTGTAAAGATACAAAAAGGTCTTTTAAAACAAACATATAAGGAAACAGAGAATTCAAAAGAGTTTTCTGTATCAAATAGTTAACACCTGAGAACAGGTGAGGTACACAACATATATAGGAAGCTATTGCTCAGCAAACTGTAACTAACTGACAGCTCACACGCTAACATGGACATCAAGCTAACTAACTAATAAATAAAAGATTTAAACTTTCATTGTCTATTCCCTAATACACCCGCATAAGCTCAAGGGGATGAGACCTAGATGATGGATCAGCAACATTGAGCTTGGACCAAAGAAGCATAAACCTCTTTAGAGACAGCTTTGGTAAGAAGTCAGCATACTGATGTTGAGCTGGTATATGAGAAACAATAAGGTCTTTGCTAAGCACTTTTTCTCAGACAAAAAAGGTATCAAGCCTGTTAAAATATAAGAAAATCTTAAAATATCTTTTCATATCGTTAGACAATCCTCTAGGATTAATTTCTTTGTTATATCAATATCTCTTAGGATCTCCTAGGATTAGTTTCCGTATTTCCTTATTTCATTATTTACTTAGAACTATTCCTATAAATAAGGATAGTGCATTTTCATGAATCACAACAATCATATTGTAACATCTTTATCACTATCAATATAATATTTTATTCTCTTATCTTTCTCCCGCTCAATATTATAATCCCATATCAGGGACCGCAAAATACGCTTAACAGCCTTCCAATGTTCTTCAATAGGAGAGCACATAAACTAACTAACTTTATTAACACTGAAGGCGATCTCAGGACGCGTAATTGTGGCCTATTGCAATGCCCCAACTACAGACCGGTACAATGTAGGATCTTCAAACAGAGTGCCATCCTTGAGAAGCTGCTGTCCACCAACCATAGGAGTTTAAAGACCTTTGGATTCTTCCATCTTGACCTGGGTAAGCAAATCAGTGACATACTTCCCTTGGGACAGCCTTAGTTCACCATTAAGAAGGTGCTTGACCTCAATTCCAAAGAAGTAATCAAGCTGGCCAAGATCCTTAAGCGAGAAAATAGCATTGAGTCTATCAACTAGATGTTGCAGGAGAAGAGAAGAATTACCAGTAAGGATTATATCATCGACAAACACAAGAGCATACACAGTGATCTTGGATCAAGAGAAAAGGAAAAGACTCGGATCACATCTGCTTTTACAAAAGCCAAGAGTAAACAAAGCTGAAGTAAGTCTTTCAAACCAAACACTAGGTGCCTGTTTGAGCCCATAAAGTGACCTTTAAAGTTTACAAACAAGATGCTTTTTATTAGGTAGCATTTAGCAGACGTGTTTGACGAAAATGAACAGGACACTGTTCCCTGTTTGATACTGAAGTCAAGAGGAACGGAACACTTAACTGAGGCAAACGAACGGGACAAATTAGTTCCATTGAAAATGGTAGAACGAAAGAGAACAGAACACAGAAGAATATTTTTTTAACCAAAAAATATTTTTAAATTTTTTTTAAAACAATTTATATAATAAAAATACATTCAACATAATTTATATTTAATAATTATTTTAAAAATATATCTAATAATTGTATTTATTTAAAGAAATTTGTATTTAATAATTTTTTTCATGAAATATCAATACAAAATTAAAATATTTTAAAATTATTATTAAGTTATACTCATAACTTTTAAAAAAATAAATTAAAAAATATATATACACTATTTTATTTTTCCTTCAATTTTATACTACTTTCTATCAAGTAAAGTAAAATTTTATATTTATTACAAAATATATTTTCTATATTTTAATCCGCACTAAATACAAAATAATACTTATGATCCTGTTCTGTTCCATGGCGCCACCAAACACGGTTCTGTTTTGCTCCATTTTGTTTCATTATGTTCTGTTTTATACCGTTACCAAACACTATTTAGAGTCAATAAATCCTGGGGGATGAGACATATAGATCTCCTCCTCAAGCATTCCATTAAGAAATGCATTATTAATGTCTAATTGTAGGATAGGCCACCGAAAAGTGACTGAATGGTGACTGGTTTCACGACGGGAGAGAAAGTTTCTAAAATCCCTCTGAAGTTAAAGCTTTAAGCTTGTTAGAAATAAATCCCTTTTCTAGTATCTAGTAATAATAATATAAAAACAAAAATGGTTGTAGATCTAGGATGGTTCACTGGGAAGGCTGCAAAGCCCAAATAACACATGGAGAAAGTTGAGGGGTGAGGATGACACAACAGGAAAGCCATGTAGCTAGGATACACCGAAAGTCACGAGGCAAGGACAATACAATGGGTGTTATAGAAGCGTAACAGAGATGAACATTGAACCAGAGGATAAGAGAGAGAAGAGCATTAAGATAGACTTTAGAATTGAGAAAATGTTATTCACAATAATCAAGGGAGAGTACAATAGATTATAGTGTAGATCTCAATAAATTTAATAACAGAACTAATAACAAAATTCCGAACTGTGACAGACTTATAATAGTCTATTCTATCACTTATCTTCTACATACACTAATACTCCCTCTCAAAATCAGGGTGGTTGATTTTTAAAATCAACCACATAGTTTTGACCTTAAATCCATAAACCTAGCACTAGGTAAGGGCTTTGTAAGAACATCTACGACTTGATAAAAAGCTGGAACATGAACAGATAACTGCTTTAAGGCGACTTTTTCTCTAGCAAAATACAAGTCCAACTCCATGTGTTTTGTTTTAGAGTGGAGAACCAGATTGTAGGATAGTTGTACAGCACTAAGGTTGTAACAATACACCTTTGGATTAAAATATAACACTTGAATCTCCTTCTGCAGAGACTTCAGCCATAAAATCTCTGTTGTTGTAGCTGTTAAACTCCTATATTCTGCCTCTGCTGAAGATCTGGCCACCTTGTTCTGCTTCTTAGACCATGAATATACAACAGTTGGCCCAACATAGGTAAGGAACCTGAAGTGGACTTCCTATCACTTGTATCTGAGGCCCAATCTGAATCGCAGAAGGCAGTGTTTCTGATGGCATGGTTCATAGCTGCTGGTTTCATAATGAGCCCATGCTGAATCATACCCGCTAAATACTGAAAAATCCACTTTACTGTCTTCCAATGGTCTTCAAGGGGTTGTGCTATAAACTGACACACCTTATTGACTGAAAAGCTCAATTAACTCAGGTCTAGTTAAGGTAACATACTGAAGGCACCAACTATTGACCTGTAAAGAGTGGGATCTCCCATAAAATCAGACCCTTCCTCTGTCAGCTTACAGGTACTGGAAATAGGACTCTTGAGACCCTTGGCATTAGACATACCATCACACCTTGGCCTGTTTTAAGCCACAAAGTGCCTTATTCAGCTTACAAACCAACGATTTATCTGAAACTAAAAACCCTGGTGGCTGGATCATGAACACCTTCTAAATCCCCATTTAAGAATGCATTATCGACATCCAATTGCTGAATATGTCAGTTGGCACAGAGGATAAGGGAAAAAGAGAGGAAACTCTCAATTTTAGAAAATGAATTCACTCAAACTAGCTTGCTGAAATCTGAGTACATTAAGGGCTATTTATACTAGTTAAAAAGCTATTAAAATACATAAAATAATGAAATATATCTGTAGAAAGTAGTTGGGAGTTAGGAGTTGAGATTTGACTTCCATGGATGAGCTTCCATTGTCAAAAATGGCTGCTTGTTCTTCAAAGTTCTGGAAACTTTGTTTTTGGGCTCTAATCTGGATCATTCTCCCTAGTTTGGAAAAAGACTCGTCCTCAAGTCTAAGCCCTTTCTTTATCCGAGTACAGTGAAATGTCCTCGTGGCTATCATCATCAACCTTTGAGCTTTACATCGGTTGAGTTTATCTGGTGGCAATGGAATTAATTTGATTTTCACTTCATTCTTAATGAAGGAGTAGGTGTTCTCAAACCCATCATAGATAACCTTACGATCGTATTGCCAAGGACGTCCTAGTAGGAGATGACAAGCGTCCATGGGAATTACACCGCACTAGACTTTATCATGGTATTTATTGCCCATTGAAAAAGCTATTAGACAACGCTGGTTGACTAAGACTTCATTTTTATCATTAAGACATTGTAGCTTGTAAGGGTGTGGTTGACTCTGTGTTGGAAGCTTCAATTTTTCAACCGTGTAACTTGACACGACATTTTCACAATTGCCACTATCAATGATTACATTGCATATCTTTCCTTGGACAGTGCACCTGGTATGAAAAATGTTGCGTCTTAACCAAGGATCTTCTGTCGTTGTCGTTGTGTGTAGACTACGGCTAATTACTAAAAGTTCTCCTTGGTCTAGACGGATCACTTCTTCATCAAACATTAGAGGACCATTAATTTCAACTGAACTTGCTTAGGTTCTTCTTTTGATATTTCTTGAGTTTCTACCTCTTTAATGGTGACGACTCAACGATTTGGACAGTAAGAAGCAACGTATCCATACCCTTGATACTTGAAGCATTGGATTGTTTTGGATTTGTTTGATTGTTTGGGATTGGCTTCATGGGCTGTGGTATGATTGGTTTTGTTTGGATTAAGTGGGTGTGAGGTTTTGGTTATAGAGGAAGCAATGGAATTATGGGAAAAGAACGGTGTGAAAACAAGCCTTTTAAGAAGTTGATTCTCTATACGTATGGTTAACTTGATGACGTCATCTAATTCATCATAACGTTGGAGTTGGACAAGTTGAGAGATCTCAGGGTTTAGTCCACCAAGGTATCGAACTATTTTCTGATTTTCATTCTCGCGAAGGTCGCACTTTATTACTAATACCTCAAATTCCCTAGTGTACTCCTCAACGTCATGGCTTGTTGCTGGAGATTGTGAAGCTGCATGTAATTATCTTGCTCATAATGATAAGGCAAGAATTTACTGGTGAGCTTCTTGCGCATTTTCTCCTAAGTTCTGATTTTATCTTTTCCTTCTCATCTACGCCTTTGATTCAAGTTCTCTCACCAAATAGAGGCATGTTTGAGCAATTTGATGGCCACTATCTTCACTTTCTCCTCTTCCGTATAGTGTTTCAAGTCAAACACTTTTTCCACCGTTTGTAGTCAATCGATGAATTCGTCAGGATCTAATTTGCCTTCGAATTCTGGAATATCTACTCTAATATCACTGCTTTGGAATGATCTTCTTTGAGAGTATCGACTGCTTGTGGAAGAGTCGCTTCCAGAAGAATCATTGATTTCTTCATGGTGATTAAGCATCTCATGTTGTGTTGCAATTTTCTCCTGCAATTCTCTAATTTGCCTTTTCATATCTTCCCACTCAATAGCTCGAATGGTGATTTCTGATTGCTTTTTGGGAGGCATTATGAAAGGTATAAGTTTGTGAGTTTAGGGTTAATGAGAAGTGTTAAGTGGTTTAAGGGTAAAATGGTAATTGCACATGGCTAAGGATAAGGTGATAATTTTAAATGGTTAGGGTCAAATTGTAATTTTAGGTGGTATGGGTAAAATTGTATTTATAGGGTTAAAATAAAAATTTTGGTGAGAGTAGCGACAAAGAGGTAATTCAAGGTATAGGTAAAACAATAATTTTGAGAGACTAGGGGTGATTTTGGAATTTTGGTAAATATACGGGTATTTATGAAATTTTGGAAAATATAGGGATATTTTAGAAACATTGGAAAATATAGGGGTGAAATGCAATTTTGGAAAGTATAGGGGCTAAATTGTAATTTTGAAAAAATGAGGGGCCTCACTACAATTTCAAAAAGTACAGGGACAAAACTGAAATTTCAAGATGTTCAGGGGTTTTTTTGCAATTTCAAAAACATTCTAGGTCAAAGTTGACTTTTGGTCAACCCTAAAACGTGGCAGAACGTGAGTGATAGTTGACTAGTCAACGTGACACTGGCTCAAACGGATGGGAGGATCTTCGCTAACGTGGCGCTGACTGGCTCAGCTTACCATGACACGTGTTGACACATGACAGGTTCTGAATGGCTGAAGTATGACAGGTGACAATGACGTAGACGTCTTTAACCTCTGGAAGGCGCATGCGGCACGTGGGACTCACTTGCCGGCGCGTGGATATGCAGTAGAGGCGCATGACGGTAGTTCTAGTGACAGGGCTTTCGATTCCCGTCGGTTTGCGAGAAAAAGCCCCTAAAGTGATTTTTGAAGGTACCCGAGATTACTCCAGCGAGGAAACACTCACATTGACTCTTTCTGGCTAACCTAAGAGCGTAGAAGGGTCTCTAACCTTGCTCTGATACCAAATAGAACAGAGGCTAAGGGAAGAAGAATGGAAACTCTAAATTTTAGAAAATGAATTCACTCAAACTAGCTTGCTAAAATCTGAGTACATTAAGGGCTATTTATACTAGTTAAAAAGCTATTAAAATACATAAAATAATGAAATATCTCGGCAGAAATTAGTTGGGAGTTGAGATTTGACTTCCATGGATGAGCTTCCATTGTCAAAAATGGTGGCTTAGTTCTTTAGAGTTCTGAAAACTTTGTGTGTGCTCTGTTTTGGACTCTAATCTGGATCACCAGCCAATAGAGAGAGCAACAATTAACAAGGTTCTAATGGTGATTGGCTTAACCACAGGTGAGAAGGTTTCATTGAAATCAAAACTAGGGCGTTAGTGAAAACCCTTGGCAACCAATCTTGTTTTGAATCTCTGAATGTTGCCACCAGGATTCTCTTTAGTGTGAAACTCCCTGTTAGGACTAATATTTTGTGTGAATATGTTCAATTGAAAATCACTGAACTTGAACTGATATTTATATTGAGAGGTTTACAATAAAATACAATTAACCTTTACCGATAATAAATAAGGAACCTAGGAATTATCTAATACTCTATTCATGTATTCAACAAGAGTGGACTTAGTAATCTGTTCATTCTTCATTAATTATATTTCTACACTCCTCCTCAAGTTAGAGCATATAGACTATATGATCCAAGCTTGCAATAAATGTCTATAATTCGAGGACCTCAGAGAGCTTAAGTGAAGACATCAGTTAATTGATCCTTAGAATTCACAAATTTAGTAACAATGCATCCGGACGTGATTTTCTAATGGATAAAGTAACAGTCCACTTCTATATGTTTTGTCCGCATATGAAACACTGGATTGGAAGAAATATCCAACGCTGATTTGTTATCACACAATAGCTGTATTGGCCTTTTATCTCCAAGTTTTAATTCCTGAAGTAAATGCTTTAACCAAACAAGTTCGCATGTTGTTAAATGCCATAGCTCGATATTCTGCTTCTACACTTGATCTTGCGACCACATCCTGCTTTTTACTTTTCCAAGATATCAAGTTACCACCAATGAGCATACAGTAACCTGTGGTTGATCATCTATCCGAGGGTGAGCCAGCACAATCAGCATCAGTGTAACCCACAATTTGAGAACGTCATCTATCTTCTTAAAGAAGTCCCTGTCCTGGTGTTTTCTTGATGTATCTGACAATTCGCATTGCCGCATCCCAATGAGTGACATGCAGGTCTTGTAGGAATTGACTAACTACATTTACGGCAAAGGAGATATTAGGCCGAGTGATCATAAGGTTAGTTAAATTTTCCAACAAGCCTCATATAACGCCCAGGATCTGATAAAGGTTCCCCTTGTTCTGGTAGAAGTTTGATGTTTGGATCCATGGGAGTTTCCACAGGCCTACAATCTGATATACCAGTCTCCTCTAGACTGTCAAGAGCATATTTGCATTAGGAGATTACGATACCTGTGGAAGACTGAACTACCTCAATACCAAGAAAATACTTAGGTGACCTAAGTCCTTAGTTTGAAAATGCTAAGAAAGATGTTTTAGTTTGCCAATGTCATCTTCATCACTGCCAATGATGACAATATCATCCACATATACAACTAGAAATATGCTCTTGTGTTGTGTAGAGTGACGATAGAAGACAGAGTGATCTTTCTCACTGCGAACCATGCCAAACTGTTTGAGTACATTGCTGAATCTTCCAAACCATGCTCTGGGAGATTGTTTCAAGCCATATAGAGATCGGCGCAAGCGACAAACCAAACCAGACTCCCCCTGAGCAACAAAACCAGGTGGTTGCTCCATGTACACTTCTTCAAGCTGTCCATGTAAGAAAGCATTTTTAATATCAAGTTGAAAAAGAGGCCAATGATGAATGGCAGCCATGGAGAGGAGAAGTCAAATAGAAGCAATCTTAGCAACTGGTGAAAAGGTATCCCCATAATCCAATCCATATATTTGAGTATATCCTTTAGCAATCAATCGGGCCTTCAAACGATCGATCTAACCATCGGCACCCAACAGTAATCTTTCCTGGAGGAAGAGGGACCAATTCCCAAGTTCCACTGGAATGCAAGGCTGACATTTCATCCATCATAGCTTGTCGCCACCCAGGATGGGATAGTGCCTCACCTGTAGTCTTAGGAATTGGCACAGAAGACAGAGAAGAAACAAATGCAAAATATGGAGAAGATAAACGGTGATAGCTCAAGAAAGTAGAGATAAGATGAGGGCTACGAGTAGTCCAATTACCTTTACGAACTGGTATAGGAGGACTAGCAGGAGGCAGCACCGAGGGCGGTAAAGTCGTTGGAGCAGGACGATAATATGTCTGAATAGTTGGCGAAGGTGGAGTAGGATTTTGTGGAGGAGCAGTGTTGTCTTCTAGTAGAATAGTGAGCGGTATAGGAAGGACATTAATGATAGATGGATGTTCAACTGAAAATGAAGGAAAAAAATGGGGATTCTTCAAAAAAAAGTGACATCGACCGAAGTGATGTAACGGTTGAGGTCTAGAGAAAAGCATCTGTATCCTTTCTATAAGCACGAGTAACCAAGGAAGACACACTTGAAAGATTTAGCTGTCAACTTATCCTGACCCGGGCTGAGAATGTTAACAAAGCACGTGCACCCAAAAATGCGAGGTGGGAGATAATATTTAGGCTGAGAAGGAAACAATAGTGATACAGGAATCTCATTGTGAAGCACAGAAGAAGGCATCCGTTTAATTAAGTAGCATGCTATAAGAACAGCGTCGCCCAAGAATTTTAAAGGGACATGAGTGTGAAGGAGCAACGTGCGGACAGTTTCGATGAGATGACGATTCTTGCACTCAACAACACCATTTTGTTGAGGGGTGTGAGCACAAGAAGATTGGTGAAGAATACCCTGAGAATGCATAAAAGACATGAATTGTGTAGAAAAATATTCATGTGCATTATCACTTCGCAAAATGCAGACAGAAGTATTAAATTGATTTTGAATTTCCGCACAAAAGATTTTAAACACAGAAAATATCTCAGAGCGAGATTTCATTAAAAATAACCAAGTACATCTCGAGAAATCATCAATAAATGTCACAAAATATTTATATCCTAATGTTGTGGAAATCCGACTACGACCCCAAACATCGGTATGAACTAACTCAAAAGGAGAAGTAGCGCGATTATTAACCAAGTTTCCCAAGTTGACATGACTCACATTCTAAGGAAGAGATGGTGGGGAGATCTGGAACCATTTTCTGAAGTTTTGAGATGCTAGGATGGCTAAGACAATTATGATTAACAAGGGAGAAACAGCAGACACAAAAGCAGATGGAGAAGGTGGTAAGGTCAAGTGATACGATCCCTGAGATTCATACCCTGCTCTAATCGTCTGTCCCGTAGTCCAATCCTGCACAAGAACAGAATTAGTAGTGAAGGCAACAGAACAATTGAGAGAACGAGTCAACTTGCTAACCAAAATCAAATTAAAAGGACAACCTGGAACATAATGAACATTATCAAAAGGGAGAGAAGGGACAGGACAAATTTGGCCAATGCCTTTAGCTATTGTTTGAGATCCATCGGCTAAGGTGACCATAGGAAGGTTGGATTGATAGGTAAGTTTGGTGAAAAGACGATTGTTACCAGAGATGTGGTCTGAGGCTCCAGAATCCAAGGACCAATGGATGATTGGGTGAGGCAGGCAACAAAATTACCAATCTGAGCAACCGATGTAGTGGTGGATGAGTTGGTAGCTTGATATGCCAAATAATGTTCATATTCAAAGTCAGAAATTGTCACGAGGCACCGGTGGAGAATCTAATGAAGGTACTGGTGATTCAGATTGAACAACATTAGCAATGCTCTTTAGTCGTCCATGCAACTTGAAGCAACGTTCACGAGTGTATCCCAACTTATTACAGTAGGTACAATGAGGTCGAGGATGAGAGCCGCAACCTGAAGTATTAGAGCGAGTTGCATTGGCATTGACAGAGGATTGGGAGGCAAGAATAAAAGCATCATTGATGGGCACAACAGATGTAGGGACAGGCTGTGGGACTAGAAGAAGACAAGCAAAGACATCCTCCATTGAAGGAATAGAAGCACTAGCTGATATTTGCTGACGAACAGAGTCCATATCATCAGGGAGACCCGCCAATGTAAGGAGCATAAATAACGTCATAGTTCTTCTCTTGAGTAGCAATATCAGTAGAAAGAGGCAAAAGTTGGTGAAATTCTTATGAAACACTCAAAGAAACTCTAGTTTCTCCGTTATCCACGTGAACTATTTGTTAAGCTTAACCCTCAAATAGCAAATTGCTTAAGCTCTAGATACCCATCCCTATAGTAATCCCACGATATTGCTGATGTTTTGGTATTAAGTTCAAGGTTGGCCATCTCAATTTTGAAGAACTTAGTGTTAATGTTAAAGAGTCTCTTTAGTAATGACAGGAGGACTGGAAAGGACAGGATATTCCAGTAGAAGCCTTGGTAGCTAGAATAACACTAGAAAGAAGTTAGAAATTGAGAGAACAAGCAGCAGCCTTTAGAGAAACGCTGTTACTGTAGAACAGAAAACCTTCAGATCTGAACGGAGCCAAACGGCCAAAAGAAGGGCAGGGTGAGGTGCGCTTTGGAAAACCGAGGGCAGCTGTGGTGAAAGCCGCCGGAAAAGCCGCTGAACGCGCTCAGACGCGCTGGAAATAACTTGAAACCGCCGAAGAAGATGGCGGCTCGTGGCAGCGCGTGGATGAGCCGACGGCGATGGGTCTCTGGTGGTTGGCCGTTCTCACGATATTGGTGGTGGCAGTGAGAGCCAACGACGCACCCAAGAGGGTGGATCTGCACAGAGCAGCCGCGGAAAGAGAAAAAAAAAAAGGGAAATAGGAAACGCAGCTGAATGGAGAGAAAAGAGAAAGGAGGAGGAAAAGAAAAAAAAAATCAAAAGGTTCTTGATACCATGTTAAGACTGATATTTTGTGTGAATATGTTCGGTTGAAAATCACTGAACTTGAACTGATATTTATATTGAGAGTTTTACACTAAAATACATTTAATCTGTAGATAATAAATAAGGAACCTAGGAATTATCTAATACTTCGTACATAAAGAACCTAGGAATTATCTAATACTATATACATAAGGAACCTAGGAATTATCTAACACTATGTACATGTATTCAACATAGTGAACTTAGTAATCTGTACATTCTTCATTAATTATATTTCTACACACCCATTTACGACCTATTACTTCCCTCCAACCGGCTGAGGAACCAGAGACCAGGTGTTGTTGGCCAAAAGAGCAGCATACTTACTTTCCATGGCAACCAACCAATCTGGATTAGCCAAGGCCTGCTTTGTAGTTGTTGGTTCAATGTGAGAAAGCATAAGAGTTGGATTAATTCTTGGTTTGACAATGCCTGACTTAGACCTGGTTTGCATAGGATGCATATTGGAATGATAGGATTACTGGAATTTGGAGCACCCAGATCAGATGTGACAGTATCCAACTCGGGAAACATCTGAAGCACTTGCAGAAGAAACCACATCAAATGGAAGAGAGTGCAGAATAGACAGGGAATCAGTGTCAGTAGGTGAAAGTTGCAGATTTTCTGAACTAGTTGAAGGCTGTGAGTGTAACTAAGGCATTTCAGGGATACTCTGAGTAGTTTGAACCAAAGCTGGAAATGTTGGAGGGTGTGAAGGAACTAACGGCTCAAGGGGTGGAGTAAAACTCGGCTGAGCAGAAACAAATTGGGAGGGAAACAGAGGAATGGAGGCTGAAACAGGGCTATCATGACTATCAGCAGAATCTGAGTTAAAAGGAAAAAGAGTAGGATATGGGAGTTTTACCTCATTGAAGAGAACATCCTTGAAAACGTAGATCTTCCCGGAGGGAGCGAGACATTTATATTCTTTATGTTGAGAGAAATATCCAAGAAACACATTCTTCGGAATGAAAATCAAACTTTCACTTGTTGTATGGACGAATAAAGGGAAAGAAAGCACAGCCAAAAACACGTAAGAAGAAAAAATCTAGAATTGATTTATATAGCTTTGAATAAGGAATGTTGTTTGAAATAGAAGGAACTCTATTTATTAAGAACACAGCAGTAGCGAAGGCTACATCCCAGAATTTTAAAGAAAGGAATGAATGGGCTAATAAGGCTAGGCCTTTCTCCACAAATGTCTTGTGTTTCCTTTCAACAACAATATTTTGGCGATGTGTGGGGGGCATATTAAACTATGGATTATGCCATTTTCATTGAAAAAATCTGTAAAACCCCAAAACTCCCCTCCGAAATCAAATTGCAGAGATTTAATTTTGACAGAAAACTGAGTTTGTACAAACTGATAAAACTGTTTAAAGGCTTGAAAGGCGACTGACTTTTTCTTAAGAAAATATATCCATGTATAACGAGTATACGCATCAATGAAGGAAATATAGTAGGAATAGCCATCAAATGACTTGAAAGGGGCAGGTCCCCACAAATCAGTAAAAACAAGTTCAAAATGAGGAATATTCAGTTTTGGATAATTCTGAAGGCAAAAGATGAGCTTTACCAAGACAACATGAAGAGCAAAATGCAAAATGAGGGTGGCCTAACCTTAAGTGCCACAGGTTACAAAAGGAAGGGGATGAATTAGCAACTGTATAATTACAAGAGAGAGAAACAAAGTTGGAATTGTCTGAACTAGAAACTGAAACAGAATTTGCTAGACATGGCTTTGAAGCTGGGAATATGTCTTGGAGTTCCTCTGAGAGTGCAGATCTGGAAAGGATAATAAGCGATACAGACCACATTTCCAAGGACTCCCTTCAGCACAACATGGGCAAAACCCTGTGTTTTGACAAAACAAACATAGGGACGAAATTCAAAGTAAACTTGATTATCCCTAGCAAACCTACTGACACTAAGTAGATTTTTTAGTAATAGAAGGGATAAAGAAGGTTGTATTGGTGAAGAAAAGGTAGAAAAACCAACAGAACCTTGGCCGTTTCCCATAAAGAGTTTATCAGTAGCAGGGGCTGGATCACACTGTTGAAGGTTCAATGGATCAGCTGTCACGTGGTGTGTGTAGCTCCTAAGTCTGGGAACCAGAACTGCTGCTGAGACTGAGGAGGAGGCCCAAGGATTGAAGGTTGAGGTTGCTGATTGGCAGTGACACTGAAATTAGCAGGCATCTCTGAACATTAAAGGCGCCTGGTTGCTGTTGAAAATTGGTAGGGAATTGCTGCAGAGGCTGATAAGCAGGAAACTTCTGCTGTTGCTGAGTAACATATCCTTGCTGTTGTGCATATCCTTGTTGCTGTTGCTATTGAGAAAAACCCTGAGCTGTGTAGCTTGGGTTGAACCTGTTCCAGCAAGTGATAGCCTCATGACCTTTCTTCCCACAAATTTGACAAGTAACATTAGAACGACCACCATTACGTCCTCGACAAGCACGGGTCTCTGTTCTGACCACCACCTCTGTTGTTTCCATTAAATTGAGTATAATTGGCAGAAGACTCCTGAGACTGAGAATCAGAATCATCACTAGGATTAGCATCATCCAAGCGCGCCATTCAAAGAAAACGGAGAATATTGAGTGTGTCTCTGAAGTTTCAGAAGCCTAGACTCTTTCCAGTAGCATTGCTTCAACTTCAGCCACAGTAATTGGATTATCACGGCTTCTTGAAGAAATTGACAAAACTAATGACTCATATTCCTCTGGTAATTCTTCAAGAATCACATGAATATGGTCTTTAGAGGAGATTGGTTCATCAATAGCAAGGAGCATGTCATGAATTGACTGAATTCGAAGCAAGTACTCAGAGATAGTTCTATCTCCCTTCGCTGTGCAATAAAGCTCTGACTTCACCTGCTTAGCTTTCACAACCATATTAGCATGAAAGAACTCGTGAATTTCCTCCCAAAGCTGGTACAAGTGAACATAAGAAACAACCCTAGCATGTAACGTCTTAGATAATGATGACAAAAGCCATGCAGAGAGCATTTGGTGTTGCTGCTCCCAATTCAGATAGGCTTCGCTCATAATTCCTTGAGAAGCATGTTCTTGCGACTCATAACAAAGAGGAATCTACAGACTTACAACAAATCATCTGTGAAGTCTGTGAGCTTTAATAACAGACTCAACATGCTGCTTCTAGAATAAGAAATTCTTCATATCTGATTTGATCAGCAAAACATGCGCAAAGGAAATTGGAAAAGAGGAATTGCCAATCGAAGTAGAATGCGCTATCGCATTTGGAAACGACGAAGAGAAAGGAACCTGATTAGGCATCGCCATACTCGGATTCATAGCAGAGGCATCATCAGGCTCGGAATCACAGAAGACAGCATCAACGCACTTGGAATCGCAGAAGAAGGTATCGCAGAAGTCGGAATTGCAGAAGAAAGAGGAGGAATTGAAGTATTCTGATTATCAGAGGAGGAATCAACAGGAGGAAAGGGGAACAGCGGAACAGCGTCTACCATTGTTAGATCTTAGAGCTTTGTATACCATGTTATAAGAAGAACATAACAGAGATGAACATTGAACCAGAAGATAAGAGAGAGAAGAGAGAAGAGGATTGAGATAGACTTTAGAATTGAGAAAATGGTATTCACAATAATCAGGAGAGAATACAATAGATTATATAGTGTAGATCTCAGTACATGATAATAACAGAACTAATAACAGAATTCCTAACTTTAACAGACTTATACTAAACTATTCTATCACTTACATTCTATATACACTAATCATGGGAAAGCCTAGGGCCAAGAAGATACGTTGTGAGCATTGCAGAGCCTGGATTATTACTGGGAAAGCCTAGGGTGAAGAAGACGCATTGTGAGCATCACAGAGCCTAGATTATTGCTAGGAAAACCGTCGGGAGACATTTCAATAGATTTTCTTTGTTATTTGTTGAAATTATGGGATTATAATATAAAGAAGGAGAAAGATAAGAGAAAATAAATACTTATATTGATAGTGATAAAGATGTTACAATGTGATTGTTTATCTCATGACAATGCACTATCCTTGTTTATAGGAAATTAGGAATAATTCTAAGTAAATAAGAAAATACGGAAACTAATCCTAGGAGATCCCAACCGATGTTGATATAATAAAGAAATTAATCCCAGAGGATTGACTCGCAATATCATAAGATATTTTAAGATTTTCTCATATTTTAACATTATTTTTAAATTTTCTCTCCCCTCCCCTCCAGATCCCCCACTTTTAGAGGTGAAGCAAAATCACTCACTTTCCCTCCATTCCCCTCCCCTCCTATTTTTTTGAAACAAACATGATGAGTTGCTAAGAATCCCTCGTCTTGCCCTCCCCTCCCCTTCAAATCCCTCCAACCAAACACTATGTTAAGGGTTTTGTGCCTATTAAAATGCAGATGAGGACCACTGGCCACAGCAAGCAAAATGTGGACAACATCTCTTCGCAAACTAATCATTTATAAGCTGATGCGAGAGGAAAGAGGAAAGATAGGTAGATCACCAATTCCAGGACAATCTATGTATACAATATAATTATTGCAATAAATTAACACATGAAAACAAGTAAATTTAATAATAATTTACAAGATTCGATGAAAACCCCAAAGGAATGTGATCCTGGGTTATTCTTTCTTCACATAGAGATATAGCTAAAATGAATTTGATTCACTAATTTATCAAACAATAATCACATTATCACATAGATACAGCCAAAATGAATTTGATTCACGATTTATTCAAACAATATTAGTCACAAAGGTAAACATGCGGAAGACACTTCAGACTATTTTTTTTATATTCTTTTGATTAACGAAATTTATTGTCCAGAATCACAACTTGAACTTGGACAAGGTATCATAAGGTGAAAGTAACGAAAAGTTGGCCTGATTCTTCACCAATGCAATATACTGCTAGTAGTATAGTACATCAAAATGCAACAAACACTCAAGAATGAAAAATATTAGGAAAAAAGAATAATGTAACACCCTTAGAGAAAGGGCAAGAACAGAGATGGAAGAAAGATTCTTACTAGTAACTGGGTGTGAATAAGCTCTTGCCTTGATTCCTATAAAACATGAGATTAGCAGGCAGTCATCAACTGCATCTTTGAAATATCATCATATTTACAAAAAATAACTGCACCTGTTCCTGCAGTGCGTCTTTAAGCTGGGAAACCAAAGTAGCCCTGGCAGCCTCAGCAGTTTCAAGCTGTGCCACGTATTGCTTAAGCTCTTTTTCCTGCTCTTGCAAATCATTTAACAATGTGGATCCCAGCTGATTTCCTGATGTAATATCAATTCAATATTATATACCAATACAAGCAAATTCATTAAGCTTGAAACAAAGACCGAAGAATATGAATTTTATTGATTGGTTTAACTTAAGCATGCGTTGCAGAAAAACAGCAAAGAATATCCCTACACCTGTACAGATATGACACCAATTTCTGAATCCTATGATATAAAAAAACTTTCCTGAACTATTGCATCAAATGCAGAACCAACAACAGTCAGCACTACCCATCAAACTGGTGCGTATTAGATTATGCATCCAGCATGTCAAAGTTATGTGCTACCCTAGGATTTAATGCTGATGTCTACTAGTTGGTCTCTCAAACTATCAAAAGATGTGCTTATTATGCCTGAAAGAATCTTCTCTTTGATGAAATGACAACCAACTTCTATGTGATTAGCTCTCATGAATGATTGCTTGAAGAAAGATACAAGGCTGATTCATTGTCTCCAGGAAGCCCCATAAAACCTACCTCAAAACTTCAGCTCTTAAAGTAAATGCCTTGGGCCTTAGTCACAAGAGTTCATTAGTAGTGCAAACCATAGCACAATACTCTTCCTCTTGGTGGATCTTGCAAGGAAAATATGCTTCTTACTCTTACATGAGATTAAGTTTCCACCAATAAGAACACAAAAACCAAAAGCAGAACTCCTATCAATTGCATGACCTGCTCAATCTACATTTAGAAGCTCCCTTCAACAAACGTCTCAACCAACAACCAGATTACAGGTTCCTACAGATCTTCGGCTGTGCTTGTTTTTCCTTTACCAGACCATATACACTCTCTCTGTGTTGGTTTCGATGGATGTTCAGCATCTCTTATTCATAACCCACAGGTCCCTGGGTCATAACGAGAGACATTTCATGTATTCTGTCTGTCTATAGTGGACCAGACATAGGAATATTTATATTCAAAGGGTAATAAACTAGTAATCACAACAATGAATCAATCAAATCCCAAGGATCATCATAATCTAGTTACACTCAAATCATAACCTACCATATTTACATAATTAGATAATTTCAACAAACTCAACATCAACCTTCGTTCCATGTTTGCCTTGAAGAATTGGACCATAGACTCCCTTGCCTAATTCATCTTGGATCCTATCATTATTGCACTTTTCAAAACCAGGCTTGTCCTCAAGAATGAGATATGGGAATTAACTGTGAATAACAACTTCATCCTCCCAAGTAGCTGCAATATCTCCAGCCTAAAGGATTAACCATAGGTAAATTTTCTCTTTCTGCATATTAATACTGACATAAAACAGTACCACCAGATATTGCAGCTCCTCAGAATCATCAATATCCCATCCAGCATGTGAATCTTCTAGCACTTGAATATCCTTTCCAACGTACTTGAGAAATAACACATGATGAACTGAATGTTACCAAAGTTTGCACTGAAATTGGAACCAATAAATCACAGTCCCTTCCCTTTCAATGATCTTCCTACGACCATAATAACAAATAGAGAATTTGGGATTGATCTTGGTCGGATCAACGGGCAATGTTTCCAAGCTGTGCTCCTTTACTTGAAGAGAAGCTTTTTGTCTACGGATAGAAGCTTGCAAACTTGTTAAACATTGCCTCCAAATTGCAGTGCTGATCTCTCGGCCTGGTATTGAATGCTTGAACTGTCATAGGATGTATGACTCCATCCTCAACTCGCTTGGCCTCCTCAGTGAATCTCTGGAACTCAATTTGCGGTAGTATTTCCTGTTTCTCCCCTTTATGAATCAATGTTCTTCCTTGTATATTTATCCTCAGAGTCTGAAACTTCCAATTCACTGTCATCTCTTCGAAAATACCAAGCCACAAATTCTCGAGGATCATATCATCGTCACCCAATTCAAACATGTAAGCTTCAACGTTAAACTCTTCACCGTCTAACATAGAAGCATGTTTTGTTTTCTTTAATTTAGCATTCACGTGTTTATGATCATCTCCATCACTATGCAAGTGAAAACCAAATAAACCTTCTTCCTCACTATTGCTGGCCTGCACTAATACAGCGCAATTAGAATTCCCAAACATAACACAGATCCCTTTTTCTATCCAATCAACAAATCGTGAACTGGCTCCAATCACTAGAATATTGGAAAACCAGCCCAATAGATTAGCCACTTTTTAACATGCTCCCTTTGCTTAGAAGTGTTACTGGAAATCATCACTGCAATAAATCCCAGCATTCCTGGTTTACCACCATTTATATCTCTATACAACTCGCCTAACACATGGTAATCACTTCAGAAAATAATATTCAGCATAAAATCTGTCAACCCAATGGACATGGTAGTCTTCAACAGCTTCCACGTAGCTGTTACACCACTTGGTTTGGGTCCATGATATTCTAATCATTGCTGAGCGGATCAAGAAGGACCATGTACTCAAGGTCTTAGCGAACTATGCACGCACAGTGACTGAAAGAAGCGGTGTAGGCACTTGGCTGCATAGATCATACGCAGCTGTGCATAATCAGCGACGGAAAATTGGCCAAGAAGGCATTGACCCAATGGAAGATGCAAGACCATCTGCAAACTAATGGTGTTTCCATTTGACGAAGAAACAAGGCCATGGTCAGAAAGGAAATGTTCAAAATAACACGTGTATGGACGAGGACCATCTGAAGCAAGAGAGGGAGTCGCGAAAGGTTTGAACAGAGAATATCGGTAGAACGCAAACGGCGAATATTGCTCAGAAGAAGAACCATAGTGGCTAAGAAAAAGTGTCGCCGATCTGTTGAGGAAACCCTTTGTGTGTGAGGTGTGCCAAAAATAGGCACATTCCAGATTGTTGCAACACATCTAACAGCTCAGATGTAGAACGGATTTGAAAAGGATTGAAATCTGTGCAGACTTGAAATGTTTTGAAATCTTCAAGCTCTCTGTTGGATTCCGCGTGTGGGGATTTGTGAAAGGTGTTATAAGGATTTCCTCATCCAACGGTTGTAAGAGAAAATCGTGGACATGTTTTAGATCAGAGGGTGATGACAGCGATTGCGCATGTGAGGATGCATGATAAGATGAAAACATAGACAGTTGAGAACTTGAGATATGATCTGATCAATCAAGGAGGTATCGGGTGGTTGTGATTTGAAGTTGGGCTCAGGCCCATTAGTTCTTCTGCCTAATCCAATCCCGTATCATCCTTCACCCACATCTCATCGCTGAACTCCTTGCCCATGACAACCATATTTTCAAATAGCTTTGACACTGAACAGAAATCCGCCATGTGGCTTGTGTCTCTCGTGCATGTTGTTTCTATTCCGCCTGTTTGTCACCCCCATCTCAACAGTGCACGTTACATTCGTCGACTGTCCTCGAGACAGGGATCCCAAAGTTGGAGATTTCGTTCCTGGTTTCACAACTCATACTCAGATCTCACAACTCTCCCTTCGACTCGCCTTTTGATCTTGCACCTTGTCCTTTGATTGTTCCTGAAACATTTTCGTTTTAGTCGTAGCTTTCAGCACCTTTGCACGAGCTGCCGCATTTAGTCTCCCTCCTCGAAATAGAGAACCAAGGATTGCAAGCTGCAAATGCATTCCCTAGATTTTCCTTCAAATTCAAACCAAAATCTATGCTATCCAATATCAATTTCCTTCTTGCTTCCATGACTGCTTTGATTTTGCTGGTTCTCCAGTCTTGATTTTCTCCACGACACCCTGCAATATGCAATGATCACATGGCTAGAAATCACTTTTGCACTTAACAATTAACAAAGTGTGCCAATTTATCTCTCTTAAATTTGGATTTGAACCTAACTCACCTCAAAAACTAGCTCATAGGAAGAGGATTGTTACACCACTTATATACTTTATGGTGGCCATGGGCCTAACTCAATCCCAAAAGCTAGCTCATAGGATGAGGTTTGTCACACCCTTATAAACTCAACAATGGCCATATCACTAGCCGATGTGAGACTTCTAAGCCATATTCCTAGCCGATTTGGAACTTCCGAGATCTTAACACACCCTCCTCATGCCCTAGACAGGACATCTACGGGTGGCCTACATCGAGACTAATTAGGCTTTGATACCATCTTAAATTTTGGCCGATTTGAGCCTAACTCACTCTTAAAAACTAGCTCATAGTAGGAGGATTGCCACACCAAGTATACTCTTAGGTGGTCATATCTCTAGTCGCTGTGGAACTTTCAACAATGTCTAGTCCTTTTTTCTCATAAATTATGTCCATTCTTATGAAGAACACTAGAAGGTTGTCAAATGGATGCTCAGTTTAAAGCTTCTCTTCACCATGGTCTCCTCTTTTGTCCAGCCCCCCCCCCCCCTTCATCTCCCTTTGAACTTACTGCTAGATGTGATGCGGACTAGGCTTCTAACCTTGATGACCACAAATCCACCTCTGGGTCATGGATCTTTCTTGGGCCCAATTCATCAGCTGGTGATCAAAAAAACCAAGGTTTGGTCACCTATTTCAGTGTTGAAGCAAACTATCATAGCCTTATGTTTGCTTCATGAGCTTGCCATCACATTTTGAACTCCCAGAATCCTTTGTGATAATCTCCTTATTGTTTCTCTCGCTCACATTCCTGCTCTTCATGCGCGAACCAAACGCATGATGATATGGATATCTTCTTCGTGCAGGAAAAGATTTTGAACAAAAGTCTCGTAGTCTTATCTCCCACATACTTCCTGGCTCTCAAGGACAAACTCAATGTGGCTGATTAATCACCCACCATGAGTTTGTTGGGATAGCGGAGCGTAGCGGCCGACCCTCAAAACGCTATAGCGGTATAGCGCATAACGGGATGGCCGCTATTGCGAAATTTAAGTATACAAATTGTATAAAATCAAAATTATACTTAAATAATTCCATAAAAATATTAAGGTGCCAAAAATTAAACACATATTCATTGTTCATATTCATATTTCATAATTAGTTGCATTTAGCCATCATAATTCTAGCTTCTACTTCAAAACATAACAAAACACAATTCTCATAATTCAAACTTAATAACATATAAGTACTAATAAACTCCTAAAAGACTAAAAGTGTATTCTAAATGTAATGTCCTAAATCCTAACTCCTAATCTGATTCAAAATATTTTTCATCTCCTTTGCAACTCTCATCACTAGTAGAATGATAAGCAGAAGCAGAAAATTAACAGAACGCGGGAAGAAGAAAAACAGAGCGCAGAAATTAACAGAAACAAGGAAGGAGAAAGAAACAGAGCGCCTCAGCAGAAGAAGAAAGGATCAGGGAAGAAGAAACAGACCCTGCGCAGGAAGAAGAAAAGCAGAAGCAGAAACAAGGAAACTCAGAGCAGATGCAGCAAAAGAGATGAAATAGAGCCTCTGCCTCGCAAAAGAAAAGAGGCGCTGAAGAAGGAGCCTTTTTTTAAATGTAGGGTTTTTTAATTTAGGGTTTTTCAATGTTTTTTTTAAAAAATTAGTAAAAAGTCTAAACTACCCTTAATGAAGCCCTTTCTAGTAATTTTGCTGGCCTTTCTTCTTGAAAAAACCCTAGATTCTTACTCTTTCTTCCTCGCAGCCGCGACTAGCCCTTATTCTCGCCGCGATTTCAGCCGCGACGGCGCACCCTTAAAACGCTCCGTGACGGCAGCTCCGTCGCGGCCTGAGGCCGCTCTGCTCCGCTCCAGCGCTATAGCGGCGCGATTGCGCGCGATTGACTACTATGGGCAGAACATCAAGTCTATTTGTTAGTTTTTGACTTTAGTTTCAGTAAGAGTTAGTTGTAGCTGAGTGTGCCTATCTCACTATATAAAAAGGGTTTTTCTAACCTGTGCAATATTGCACGGGATAAAAAACTAAAGGTGGAAGGATTTTGTTGGGAAAAATAAAACTTTAATAAGACTGTGTAACATACAATAAATGCTATGTTTTCTTTCCTTGTTTGATTTCTTAATCTGTGCAACATCCATTATCTCAATAATATCCAGATTTTATCTTTCTCCTTCATCTCTCAACTCTCTTTCGGCCTTCTCTCTAAACTTCAAATAACAAATAGCCCAGCAGAATAACAATAAAAAGAATTCTTAATGAAATAAATTATGCCAAGGCAGAAAACATCTAGCTCCAGTAGCTAGACTTTTACCTTGAGCCAATGTATTTTCAACATCTTCTACGAGTTTACCCACTAGATGTACAGCAGAAATACACTTATTTAGGGCAGCTTCCTCATTTTGATGTTCATCGTGAACAGAATGCAATGATGTTAGAATTTTTTCAGGCAAACAACCAACAGCCAGTCTCTGCAACGAAGATGACCAAGATAATGACATACAGCAGGATCAGAGATATCAAAACAAAACCCTATAGGCAACAAATCAAAGATAAGACAGTGCTGCAACAACTTGCTTACCAATCTCACTGCATGGTCATCTCTCTTCACTATCCTGATAGGATTTGAACTCTTTCCACTGCTTCTATTCATAATCGCATCACTTCTACTCGTCAGCGCATCACTACTACTCGTCAGCGCATCTTTAAGACCCTGACCACGCGAACCGAAAACCTTCCTCTCATCCCAGATAGAAACCTAAACACAAAAGAGGATGAAGTGATCAGGTATAAGAAAATAAAAATCAATTAAAAACAATTATATAATATCAAATTATATTATATATATATATATTACAATTTTAATAATTTTAATTTTTTTTAAATTACAATTATAAATATATATATATATATATATATATATATATATATATTATAAGATTAAAAACAAAGCTGATAAAGCAGAAGGTAATATATGCCCCATTAAAATGGACTTCTTAACCTGTCTTTTTTCTTTGAAATGATCATATCAACTATAGAGATGTCATGCAGAGCAATGCAGTCAAAATGAACATAGTGATGGGACTATTCAATACAACAAGTCTTATCCCACTATGTGAGGTAGGCTACATGGATCACAAGTCGCCATATGACGTCGTGATTAATCCATGATAGAGATTCAACAAATTTTACATTATATGTTGAGGACCTAACACATCACTCCTCCTTTATCCGGACTTGGAATCGGCTATGGGACCACAGGCAGAGTTTGGTGGGACTATTCAGTAATGAGGATAAAATACAAACATATAAACATTAGACAAGGTATTTTAAGGATTTCTGTGTAGGTCTCGCCAATACAGCAAAGAGAACACTAGCCTACTGTGGGAGTTGCTTCTTTGTCAAACTAATATGTCTACATAAAAAAAAATTATAAAAAAAAATTATAAAAAAAAAAAGAAAAAACATATCCACTCATACCAACAATGTGGACCCTAACATCTTTGAATTAAAATGAAAAAAAACAAAGGAATAAGTCAATTATTAGAGTATCCAAACAAGTTACTCATTGAGCATGTTGAAAGACAAAAAGGTGAGACATTTAAATGGAATCCATGTGTGACTCGCAATGAACATATCTAATTAATCTAATTAATATTAATATAATAGAGTTACAGTGAATCAAAAGATTAAGTTCATCCTAACAACAAGAAAATGTTTATTTAAACAAGATAAAACTCTATTTACATTATTTTCAATACTCTCAAGTTGAACTCATTAAACAGGATCTTTTGGTCAACGATATTTCAAAAAGTTTAGTTTTTGGTCAAGCACAATGGCACCATGTGATCCATGTAGCTATCCATCATAGTGGGATAAGGCTTGTTGTTGTTGTTCCTCAAGTTGGAGCATATAGATCATATGCACCAAACTTGTTACCTATGTAACTAATCTTTGGGCCTCTCAATGACTTCATGAAGACATTTACCAATCAATTGATGACTTGAATTGACATAGCTAGTGGAAATGTCTCTTGTTAACATCTTCTCTTCGACGAAATGACAATCGGTCTCAATGTGCTTGGTCCTTTCATGGAATACTAGATGTGAAGCAACATGTAAAGCAAACTGATTGTCACAAATGAGTGTTATCTATGTAATCTCCTCAAATCTCAACTCTTTGACAAATTGTTTAAGCCAGAGAAATTCACAAGTGACTAGAGTCATAGCCCGATATTTTGATTCTACTCTAGATCTTACAACAACGCTCTGTATTTTTTCTTTTCCAAGAAATCAAATTCTCCGATGTATACACAATATCCAAAAGTGGATCTCCTATTAGTAGAAAGTCTGCCCAATCTGCATTTGAGTATATCCCGCGACTGGAGTGCAACCTTTATCTTCATACAAAAGACTTTTTCCTGCAACCCCTTTAATATACTTCAGGATACAAATTAATGCATCCCAATTTCCTTCACAAGGAGAGTTAAGAAATGAAATAGTTCAATTTCTCAACTAATCTTTTGTACCTCTCTGGATTTGAAAGTGGCTCCCTTTAACTTGGAAGGAGTTTGGTATTAAGATCCATAGGAGTTCCAGAAATTTAGCCCCATGAATGATGTTTCCTCTAAGATATCCAATGCATACTTCCTCTAAGAAATCACAACCTCTATTCCCAAGAATTTTCTAAGTCTGCCAAATCTTTCAATTAGAAATGCTAACAAAGATGTTGTTTTAACTATGCAATGCCACAGTGCTCACTACTTCAAATGACAATGTCATCAACATAAACAACAAAATACTAGTCGTGAAGACTCTGTCTGAGCAACAAATCCAAGAGGTTTCTCCATATAGACTTCCTCCATAAGATCACCATAGAGAAAAGCATTACTGATATCAAGCTGGTAAAGTGACCAATGACGGATAGCAACGGTAAACAAGAACAATCTAACATAAGCCAATTCAGCCATGATTGAAAATGTGTCACCATAATCAAATCCAAATACTTGAGTATAGCCTTTGACAACCAAACAAACCTTGAATTGCTCAACTTGACCATCAGGACCAAGCTTTACCATAAAAATCCACCTACAACCAACAACAATCTTTATAGGGGAACGAGGTCCCAAGTACCACTACTCTGAAGTGTACTCATCTCATCAATCATAGCATGTCAACAACCAGGATAGAATAAAGCCTCACATGCAGCCTTAGGAATGGAAATAGATGACATTGAATAAAGACATAAATAATGGAAAGGAGACATTCAATGGTAAGCTAAAGCAGCATAACGAGGAGAAAGATAGCGAGTAGTTTCAAAAAGCAATAGAAAGATCAATGTTAAGAGGTGGTGTTAACATTGACTCCAAAGGGGAGTCAGTGAAGGTCTTATTACCTAAGGGTGTAATCAGGTTGGGTTGGGTTGGGTCGATTGAAACTAGAGCCGTTAAAACGAGCCAGCTCAACTTGATCGAGATGACTTGCTGCGAGCTGGCCTAAAACCGAGTTAGTTCAACTCGACTCACTTTGTTTTCGAGCTAAGAAATATACATATATACAACTCGACTCACTAGAGCTAGCGATTTATGCTAGCTGGCTCACATTAATATTAAAAAAATAAAAAAATAAAAAACTAAAAAAATGACACTTTTACCTTTATAGAAATATAATCCATTAAAAAACCAAATCATTCATGATTCACCGCACATTATAATAAAAGTTCCATGTTTCTAAGATCCATATTCAAAAAATTCACAAACTAACAACATCAAGAATTCAACGCAATATAACATCACGAGTGGTCCAACACAAAATATAACCATGAGTGATTTTTTTATTGGGCTTGGTGATTTAAAACAAACAAAAAAAATTCTTGCAAGCTAAATGAGTCAACCTAATTTTGAATCAAATTTTTTCAAGCCAATATTTTTGCAACCCAACCCACCTACGAGTCGAGCTGAGTCGAGTTAGCTCGCGTTTTGACGGCTCTAATTGAACCTGAAACAAACAAAATTACTCAGGTTTGATCAGGTTTTATTTTTCATCTAACATGAACGCACCCAACCCGATCATCTACGGGTTAGCTTAGGTCGGTCATTGGGTTCCTCCATTTACAAAAAAATTAAAAAAAAAAAAAAATATGCCATTTTCTAGGTATTTACCAAAGTAATATAAAAATATTAACGATTAAATGAATCTTATAATTACTATGTAAATTCAAATTCAAACCTCTAAATTCAACAAATTATCACCCGAAGAAAAATAAAGAAAGTAATATCAACTAAGATAATGACCAAAAGTCAGAGTGTAACATTTATAACCCTTTTGTGACCGAGTGTAGCCTAGGAAGACACATTTGTGGGGACGAGATGAAAGTTTATCAAGGCCTAGATTGAGGTTATGAAGAATGCATGTAGACCAAAAGACTCAAAAAGGTAAAGAGTGGAGACACTCGTGAGGGAACAAGATGGAGTGAGGTACCAGGTTATCTAGAACAGATGATAGCATGCGATTAATGAGATAAGAAGTCTACTTTAATTAGCATGACACAAAAGTGTCCGAGTGGTTTCAATTAGGAGGCTACTTTAACATTCAGTAACCCATTTTGTTGAGGGCTATGAGCCTATGAGCACAAGTTTGATGTAAAATGCCTTGTGAGCCCATGTTGTCTTCACAGTTGCCCCCCTCTGCACCCACCTCCATTGCCAACGCAACTCCAGCCACCTTCTGACAACCTTCTACAACAAGGCACAAGGCTCACTTTTTGTTCTGTTTAATACAGATTATAGCCCTTTGCTTCAGTTTTTAGTCCCTACTTTCAACCCTGCCATGGCTTCATCAACAAGGAGTCCAAAAGAGTCCTCCTACATCCTCGACCAGTTCTTGTGAGTTGGTGAAACCTGTTGGTGACAACCTTAACATAGCATGGCAATGGAATAACTAGAAAAATATTAATTATAAGAAGTCTGAGACGTGACTTTTATGGATAAACAACAACCAAAGGGATCACTAGAGCCAAGGATGTCAAAATCGCAATTTAACTAGTAGAATTGTATGAGCTTACAAGTCTACCTACCTAAAAGAGTTAACTCGCATGTAGAATCGTTTTTGTCGTAGACTCGACGTAGACTCGGGAGACTCATGTAGAATCGAGAGTTTAGTCCGAGTTGGCAAGTTTAGTGAATTTTCTCAATCATATTTATGAGGTGCCAAAAGCCCAAAACGACGTAATTTAATGTTTTAATAGTTATTGTGTCTATATTTTCAGTTTCCCCTCATTATTCACACATCACGCACACCTTTTCATCTCACCGTCAAGGAACTGACCACACGCTCTCCTTCCTCATCTTACCGCCAACCACACATTCCATCGTTCTCCTTTATCACTCGCAGCCTATTCTTCATCGTCCTTCTCCTCAAATGCAACAGCACAATCGCAACCTGCTCTTGCCAAAACACGACCTAGTGAAAGGTGTGCTCCCCTCCGGCTAAAAGGAGCTCTGTTCTTCAAGCTTCTCCAAGCTTCAAGGTTGGTTTTGTTCTTTAGGCTTTGTGTAATGATCTGATGTTTGTCTTTGTTTGATCTATCTGTTCTTCAAGCCTTCTTTGAGTGATTTATTTTCCTATCTTGGTTCTGTTCTGCTTTGGATATGTGCTTTTTGAGATTATTAACTAATGGGGAAATTACAATAACTTCCCTTGAACTTTGCTCTTATTACACAAAACCCTGCATATTTCAAATATTACATAGACCTCTCTAAACTAACTTTACCACTGCATTACAGATACCTCCCCTAAACTTTATTGTCAAGGGAGGTCCATGTAATTTTTGAAATATGCAAGGGGTTGGGGTAATCGGATCAAAGTCGGGTCTACGAGTTGACATTACAGAGTCTCCACAAGTCTACCTAAAATCTCAAGTTTTAAAACCTTGACTAGAGCCAATAGGCTAGCTGGAAAGTCCTACCAGAAGTGAAGCTCCTCCTAGAAGCACCGAAGGAAAAAGAAGAGTAAACGTGAAGCATATATGCCTCAACTGAAGAAGTAGATCCAAGCATCAAAAGCAACATAGTGATGATGATTGTTGCAAGCTGGTACCAGATCCCCCCACCATCTCTCTCAATTGTAAACAAGCAGCATGGGTGATCGTAGCATCGCATGGTTCCCAAAGGACTATCCAAACTAGTGCACAACCAGCCTATGTACTTGGGATGTTCAACTCCTATTAGTCTACGAGGACATCATCAATTTGATCCTCCAAATAGTCTCTTTTCACTAATTTGATCCTTCAAATATTTTTATTACCAAATTAGCCCCTCAGATTTAAAACACTATCAAAATAGTCTCTCAAAATGCACAAAGTGAATTTGAGGGACCAACACAAAAATCTTTGAGAAACTAAATTGGTAACAAACGAATGTTTTCCTCTTAATTTACCTTGTAAACATTGAAAGTAATTATTTCATAGTGTATATAAACATTCAGCCGGCAGATAACACTCCGGAAACTTCACTCAAATATCCTCTCAAACCTTCTTGCTTGTTCCAAATAATAAGAATAATAGAACTTAAAAAATAATAATGACCCTATTTAGCATAACATAGTGTAAAAATTTAAAGGAATGCTTTGCATATCTAGATGAACCAGACCCCTGTCCTGCTTCACATATACTGCACCTATAATGCACATTGTTAAGAAACAATTCAAAAAAAAAAAAAAACGAAAGACAGTACATATAGGGAAATCAGCTCTTTGACCTAGAATTAATCATTCTCTAATCCTTAGAAGTTCAATTCAATATCCATATTCCATATTCCAATAAAGGGAACTATAGAAGAATACCCTAAAAAACATCAACAAAAACTCACCCAAGCCAGGCACCTCAAATTTATAGCATTGCAATATAAGCAGAGAACAAACACATACTTTACTGAGAATTGCAATGCAATTGATCGACAGAACATATGAAAGTAAGAATATAACTTACAAGTCTGGTTGCTACTTTCTTTCCTGATTCATCACTTTCATAAACATGCCTGAGAGCTGCTGGGAGAACTTTCCAGAATTCATTGACAAACTCACTGCCCTTCCGCTTACTATTTTGCAAGATGTCATTAGCCAAGTATAGAAAAGAGATGCGCTGCTCTTTCTGGGAAGAGCTGAACAATTTATCCCATGTTTCAACTATTTCTTTTGCTCTATTCCGGTGAGAAATACACAAACGGGACAATGCTGATTGGATGTTAAGGAAATACACATTGCAAATTGCAATACACCAATCAAACTCAAACTAAAAAAAGGAGGGGGAAGGGGAGAACCATGTGAAAAAATTATGATAAAAATAAATATTACTATCGGAAAATTATTCAGCTAGTGAGGAAAATTGGGCTAAATACCATTCACTAAACTATCACATGCAGCCTGCATATTGATAAATCTGGCAAAGAAGGGTAATATTATATATCTAAAACAATTTCTTAGACAGCATGTCGGGGGCTCTCTTAAGGTACACAATATGTCTTTAACAGGAGTACATGTTCAGTATGCTAATCAGCTACTATTTCTACACAGGGATGTTAACAGTTAACACAATTGCATTTTACAGGGCACAACATGACTTTTTAAATTTAAACTGGGAAAAGGACTAAAGAGAAAGCATAGGGTTAAGACCTAAAGACTAGCTTCATAGCAAAATTTCTCCAGTTACTTTCATAAGCATCAAGCAAATATGGTAGAACTTGAGTTTTAACATCCTAATTCATATCATAGTTGGAGTTGGAGATGATATATATATATATATATATATTAGATACTGCAAGTGGCATAGATACTACAAATTTGCTTGCAATAAAAAAATAAAAAGAAAATAAATAAATAAAAAAACAACAACTTACTTGTTTAGTTATAAATGAAAACTTGGTAAATGGTGTGACGGCTACCCATGAACACAATTAAGAACATAAGAAGTACAGAATGAAGATATAGGTGGCATATTCTTATATATTGTTCTTATGTCCAAAAGAAACCATTGTGCCGTTTCCCTCCAACCAAATACAATATAATGAATCAATAGTTTCCACTTTCCATAGAAGTCTTCATCGCCATTATATATGTACTAGCAGGTTGATAATGCAGAAACAACCAAAAGCAATATCGTCATCAAAACCAAAAAAAAAATAAGGATCAATGCAGGATACATTCAATGCTCTGTTGCGAATTGTTGAGTCTCAACAACTTCTCTGCTAAAATCTGCCCATCATATTTTTCATTGTCCATAGTGCTTTTTTCCAGGTTTCACATATCCCAGAGATTTTCCTGTAATTTTAAACAAATGGATACAAACTAAATAAAGGACCCAATGCATAGAATGAATAAAAGGAATAATCAAAATCATGTAAATTCATCATGAAAAATGGCCAATCAACTTCAAATATTTACAGTCCATTAAATAAGGAAAAGAAAAGCTATAAGCATTAAGAAGTCCACAAAGAAAAAATAAAAATGAATCAAAGGCCACAGAAAAATCAAGAATTCACCAAGGGATTGTGCAAAAGTAAAGAAACTCCCTTAAGACAGCCATAATTATTAGTTTATTACCAAAAACTTAATATATGATTCAAAACTCACCCCGGTTACCAGTACCCAAACAGAAAAAGACAAGAATCAGAGTAATCAGCTTTTGCTACAGCCCATTGTTTCTTCAAAATCCATAATTCCAAATACCAAAAAAAAAAAAAAAACCATAATTCCAGGCCTGATGACATGTAATTTAATTTGTCGTGTCTATACTGATTCAATATGAAATCAATAACTTACCTATACTGTTTCAGCTACTAACTATATCTTCATCTAACTACAGGGATGTTCATTCAATGATCCCTACCTTAAAGTTCCAGATATTTTGCACCAATAAATTAAGTGTCGGTTTCTATTAGGTTATTGAAAATAAAATAATGCCTTTTTAATGAAAATATTTCTCGGAGAGCCTTCAAGTTGAATAATAAAACAACTAAGACCATAAAATTAAGCTGAAAATAGCAAGCTAAACACACATCCTCACAAAGCGAATGTGTTCTTCTACTCCATTTCAACTTTTAACCCCTTCGTATAACATTTGACTTACTAACATAAAATTTTTTCTTGATTCGAATAACAGAAACGTCAAGAATTCCAAAAAGAAAGTGAGTTTGAGTTTCAGATTCTAAGGTAAGAGCGCAAGAAGGCGAAGCGGGGCACGGAAGTGAGGTAGGATTAGATCCAGAAGAGGACTTACAGTGGTTGAGGCGTAGACAGGCTCGAACTCCTCTCGACGGCGTCGTTTCGCCTTACTGCTACTACTTTTGCTTCTTGCTTCTCTCGACAGTGTTTGAAAATGAACAACAAAAGAAGAACAAGAAAATAAAAAATAAATCAAGAAAACGATAAAGAATTTGTTTTCGGTATTTTTTGTTTTGAAGGAGAGAATTTCATTTAATAAATTTATAGAAGAAAAAAATCGTATTTTGTAAAATTACAGTTTTGCCTTTTTTTTTTTTTTATATTGAAGAGTGATTGTTGTGATACTATTATAATCAACAATCAACTTCGTTCCATTAACTTAAAAATAGTATAGATTATGGCATAAAATTAAGCTAAACTAACAAGTGTTTTTTTTTTTTCAAACCACATGTATCTTTAAATCATATTAAGAAAAAAAAAAGTCATGTTCACATTGGGTTGGCTCACTAAAAAATAGAGTATTACTTATATAAATTATGGCATAAAATTAAGCCAAACTAACAAGTTAAATATGCATCTTTAAGAAGTGAATTTGCTTTTCTACTCAATTTCAATTTTATTTTCCCTTTATATGACATGCTATGTAGCATCGCATAAAAAGATTTTTTTTTCAAATGAAAGAACTATAAGAACTTCTATTTAAAAAAAAAGAAAGAAAAAAAAATAAGTGAATAGGATTTCAAATTAAAAGGAAACAACACAAAAAGGTTCAGCAACGCACAAAAGTGAGTAGGATTAGATGCCTACATAAACTTACAAGGGTTGAGGCGTGAAGAGACACAAGTTTCTCTTAATTGTTTTAGTTCCCTCCTGCTCCTACTTTGGCTTCTACCTTCTTAATGTTTGAAAATCAACAAGAAAAAAAAAGTTAAAGTAGGAACTACAAAAAAAAAACAAAAAAAACAACTTAGAAAATATTTTAGTATTTTGTGTCTTAAAGGAGAAAAATCGTTTTCTTATATTTAGGGTTAGGGGTGTCACTTGGGCAGGGCGGAGATTACTCCCTCATTCCCTGTCGCCACACCCCCACCTCCTTGCTCCCTGCGGTGGGGAAGCTTCTTCCCCATCCTCGCTCCCCGCTACCACAGAAGGACCCGCGCGAATACTTGAATTTATACAAAAGAATTTAAAAAAAACAAAAATTAGATACACTTTTAAAATCTAAGCAACTAAAGCAAGCATGTTTAAATTGCATAAAATATCAATGTTTAAATTGTAGAAACAAAGCAAGCATGTCAAAATCAAATACACTTTAAGTTGCAAAAATTATATTAAATCAGTATTGAATCCTCATTTAGGACATGGATCTCCGGTGAAGAAAATGTTTTAATAGGAAAAAAATCCAAGACAATCCAAGAAATTAAATTATATATACAGAGGGAGAGACCAAGTCTGAGAAAGAGAGAGATGGCGGAGCCTCACGACCTCACCAATGGCGCGACGGTGCTACGTTGGAGTTGGAAGAGTTGGAAGAACGGAATAAGGCGCAGAGAACCACAACGAATGAAAGCAAGGCAAAGAGAACCACAGCGAGCGGAAGCAAGGCACAACTACCTGGAGGAGTGGCGCAGCCGCAAAGAAGAGAATTGAGATGAACTTGGGTCTTGGAAGAATGAATGAGTGAGACAGCGCTCTAAACCCTCTCTACTCATTTAGGGTTTCAATATATATATATATATATAATTGAAACCCTAAATAAATAAATAAATAAATATATTAATATAAAAATAATCAAATCAATTAAATATATATATATAATAATAATAATAATAATAGGGATAATTACACTAACCTCCCCTGAGGTTTGCGTATATTACACTTACTTCCCTCCAGTTTTCAAAATTACATTTACCCCCTGAAATTTCAACTTTCATTACACAAACCCCCCCTAATGTTAATTTTTTTTAATGGTGTTATTGTGAACATTTTTTATTTTTCTAAGAAAAATTAATTTTACCATTTATTACTTTTTTTTATTTTACCATTTTCCTAATAAAAGTAAAAATTTCAGAGGGTAAATGTAATTTTGAAAACTGGAGGGAGGTATGTGCAATATCAGCAAACCTCAGGGGAGATTGGTGTAATTATCCCATAATAATAATAGTAATGACGATTGTGCTTTTGTAATTTTCAAGGGTGAGTCGGATTTGGGGACCCCGTGGGGAAATGATTGTGATCCCTATCCCTTTACTTGTCGTGAGGGGATATTTGACCTGGTCTCCGAGGGGAAATTCCCCAAGATCGGCCCCAATAACAAAAATTATGCTGTAAAATTAAGCTAAAACTAATGAGGTTTAACACACATCCTTAAGAAGTGAATTTTCTCTTCTACTCCATTTCAATTTTGTTTTATATTCATATAACACGCTACACACCAACACATGAAAAAAAATTTTGTTTACCGTAAGAATTTTTTTTTTGAAAGGCTAAAGTGCGTCCACAAGAGTTCGAACTGAGGACCTGCTACTCAAAGAAAGTCGCATCAGCCATCCGACCAACCTGTTGGATATTACCGTAAGAATGTTTATTGAAAAAAAAACAGAGGTCAGTAGGATTTCAAATTGAAAGGAAACACAACAAGAAGGTGCAGCGAGGCACGAAAGAGAGTAGGATTATATGCATCCAGAAACTTACAAGCGTTGAGGCGTGAAAAGGCAGAAGTTTCTCTTAATTGTTGTAGTTCCCTCCTACTCCTACTTTGTTAGTGAGCGTGAAGCAATTTCAGAGAAGAAACTCAAGAAATGTAAAATATCTTTGATATTATTCAACTCAACTAGAATAGTTTACAGAAGGAGTATATGTACCATTTGTACTAAGAGAGTAACTAACTAACAACAAATAACTAACATACAAGTACAGAAAGAGATCAAAAATGTTGATCTAATATCCAAGTTTATTCCCTAATACCCCCTCTCAAGTTGGACTGTGTATATCAAGGAGGCTCAACTTGTACATAGCATCAGTGAAATAATTTGGGAATAAGGCCTTTGTGAATGCATCTACAAGCTGTGAGTGTGAGGGAATATGAAATAATCGAATAAGACCTTGTTGAATCTTCAATCATGTAAAGTGACATTCGATCTCAATGTGCTTAGTTCTTTCATGAAAGTGGGATTTTTGCAATATATATAGTGGATTGGTTATCACAAAAAATCGAAATCGAAGTATGAATATTAATATGTTGATTTCTTCAGATATAATGGAGCCACTGAATTTCACAACTAATAGAGGCAAGAGCCATGTACTCTGCCTCAGAAGAAGAACGAGAAATGATAGATTGCTTTTTGGACTTCCATGAAATAAGAGAAGAACCGTAGAAGATACAATAGCCAGTAACTGAGCGTCGTGTGTTGGGACATGTTGCCCAGTCAAAATTAGCAAAGGCTTGGATACGATGTTCAGTAGTAGCTGACTAGAAGAGACCAAGTGCTCGAGAAGTTTTTAAGTACCTCAAAATACGTAAAGTCACTTGAAGATGAGGAACAATGGGAGATTCTACAAATTGACTGACTTGCTGAATAGCAAAGCTAATGTCGGGCTTGGTATTTGTTAAATATATCAGGCAACCAATCAATCTTATGAAAATAGTGGCATCTGCTAGAGGTAGACCTTCATCAGAGTGCAGCTTTATAGAAGCATCAACAGGAGTACTCGTAGGTTTGCAGTCAAGGAGGCTATGTTCTGATAGCATCTCGAGACAGTACTTGCATTGATTAAGAACAAGATCAGTGGAAGAACGAGCCACTTCAATGTCGAGAAAAAAATTGAGGTTCCCTAAATCTTTGATGTGGAAATTCATGTGAAGATGAGCTTTAACAAAGGCAAATTTAGACAAATTATTCCTGGTTAAAACTATGTCATCAACATATACCAACAAAGCTTTGAAAGATGAGTTAGAAATCTTTACAAACAAGGAATAATCAGATGGGCTTTGAACATAACCAAGATGTAACACACAAGAAATAAGAGAGCAATGTTTATTTGTAGTTTAACATCCTGCTTGAGGCCATAAAGAGAACAATTTAGTTTGCAAACTAGTTTTGGGTGAGGAAGAGACAAACCAAGAGGAGGTTTCATATATACCTCTTCATCAAGGTCACTGTGTAAGAAGGCATTGTTGACATCTAGTTGATGAATGTACCAGTTGTGTGCAGCAGCTAGTGATAATAGAAACCGGACTATGATTAACTTGATTACAGGTGAGAAACTCTCAAAATGATCTACATCCTTAGTTTGGGTAAATCCCTTGGCCACCAAACATGCTTTGTAATTTGTATCGTTCTACACTAGCGTCAGCATTGTATTTAACTCGGTAGACCCATTAGCAACCAACAGGACGCTTTCCTTTAGGAAGATCAACCAAAGACCAAGTATCATTATTCTCTAGAGCGTGTATTTTTGCTGCCATGGCTTTCCTCCAACACTCATGTTGATTAGCTTTTTAGAATAAGGTAGGCTTGTGATGCATAGAAACAGAGTTACAAAAGTAGTGTGAGAAGATGAACATTTGGAAAAAGAGACAAATGAATTAATGAGATATAAAAGACTTGGTATAGCAGAAGAAGAAGTAAGATTTCCACAAATATAATCCTTTAAATGACCAAGAGGTCTTTTAATTTGCGATGAAACACGGTTTGGAAGGATAGGAGCTTGACTTGCAATGCTAGGATTATTATCAGCAGATAAAGCAGTTTCATTTTCCAAAGTAGATGTGGGAGGAATGGGGAAATCCAAAGAAGTGGGTAAAGTATTTGTTAAATGGTTATTGTCCAAGGGAGATGTGGAGGGCAGTTCAAAGGAAGTAATAGGGGCAGGGGTAGGTACTGAGCATTGGATGGAGAGTTTGAGAAATTAATGGGAAGGCCATGTGAAGTAGTTTCAATGGGCAAGAAAGCAGGGATAATAGTGTTGTCATTTTCATGCGTAGGTATGGATGTGAGAAGGTTAGAACCAGCAACAGTAAATTCAGAATATGGGAATATTTTTCCTTAAAATATAACATCTCTTTAGATTAGTAAAGCCTTAGTGTGAAGATTAAAAAGGAGGTAACCTTTAGTGCCATTTTTACACCCCAAGAAGATGCATTTGGAGGCCCTATGGTCCAATTTATTTCATCCAGAGGAAAGAGTGGTAGAAAAAACCAAGCAGCCAAAAACCTTAAGTTCAGAAAGAACATGTTTAGAATTATAAACCATTTCAAAAGGAGTTTTGCGAGATAAAAAAGGAGTGGATAATCGATTTATTAAATGGATCGCATGGCTAATAGCGAAGGACCAAAAAGATTTTGGTAACTTTTGATTAAAAAAGTAAGGCTCTACTAACATTCAAAATATGTTGATGTTTTTGGTCAACAATATCATTTTGTTGAGGATGTTCTACGCAGGATGTTTCATGTAAAATGCCTTTGTTTTTATAAAAGTCATAAAGATATAATTCTTTACAATTATCAGAGTGTAGACGTTTTAGTTTAACATCAAAATTGATTTTTAATGAGGCTGATAAAAGAAGGAAGAATGGTTTTAACTTCTGATTTGGTTTTCATTAAATGAGCCCAAGTAAATCTACTATAGTCATCTTTCACATTAAGAAAATATTTAAATCCATCAAGAGATGGAATGTTAAAAGGGCCCCAAATGTCAACATGGATGAGTTCAAAGAACTTTACAGACTTACTAGAGCTGTTAGAAAAGGGAAGTTTCTTTTGTTTAGAATAGTGACACACATCACAAACATCAACTTTATGAAAAGGAATATTAGCATATTGAGAACAAATCTACTGCATCAATTTATTTGGATTATGTCCAAGTTTTGAAGCCATAACATAGAATCATTCAATGAATCATAAACAATATTATACACAGAAGACAAATGAGAGTTAGAAGAAACAAATTTATCAGTGATATATATTGCAGTCAAGCTACTATTAGCATAATCCAAAAGATAGAAAAGACTTTGCTTCTTCTTAGCTACACCAATCATCTTCAAGGTGAACTTCTGCACAATGTGAAAATTGGTGTGGATAAAAATTATAGTATAATCAGGGGAAATACTAAGCTGAGGAATGGAAATCAAATGAACAAAAAATTCTGGAACGTACAAAGTATTTGGAAGAACTAGTTCACCTAATGTAACAATATTAGAGAATTTTGCTAAAGCAAATGTATTGTTTGGAAGTCTAATGGAAAACGGATCATTAGGAGTTAAGAATTTGAAATAATGCCTAGTAGGACAAATGTGGTCAATTGCACCACTATCGGTACTCATAAGGATGAGGAGAAGTGAGTACCTGAGGAGGAGTTCATGGGGGAAGAATTCTGAATGTGGTTGACAGAATGTGAAGCAATCTAATGATATTGAAGAAGAGCCTGGACAACATTGTACTGCTCCTTTGAAAGGCTGAATTGATCCTGAGCAGAACTTCCTTTAGAAACAACAAGCTATGAAGTTGCATCTGGGCTACTTTCAACTAAATTGACTGAGGAATTGGATTTAGTTTGATTCCCCTTTGCTTTGTCCTTATAATCAATAGGGAAACCATGAAGGGAAAAACATGTGTCCATTGTATGGTTTGTCTTGTGGCAATGAGTACAGAGACGATTACCTCAGCCACCGGAATTTCCAGAACGACCACTGCCACGGCTATTATTGGAAGCACCTCTGTTAAAAAAAGAAGATTGCGGTGGTGGATCAACAATGGAAGCAAGGACGGTGGAATCATAAGTGGGCATAGGCATAGAGAAGCCTCTAATCTCCCTTTCATGTTGCTGAATAAGGGAAAAAACGGAAGAGGTTCCATCATCATGATGTTTGAACGCACCTGGGAATAGTTTCATTGAGTCCTCGCAAAAATTTAATGATACAATCATCCTCATGCTCCTTCTTCATGGTAGATAGAATGCCACAAGAACAAGCAATGGAAAAAGAACAGACCAAAACAGAACGATATTGTTCCAATTGTTTCCACAAACTTTAAACGAGTATAATACTGAGAAACAAAGGAGTCACCTTTGCGACATTCTTGGATCGCAGTTTGAAGATCAAAGATATGGAACTTGTTGCTATGGGAGATCGTTCACACAAATCTTTCCAAATCTCTGCAGTAGTATCCTGATACATTACTAATTGAGAAATTGAGAGAGACATTGAATGGATTAACCACGATTTTATGGTCTTGTTGCATCGCCACCAAGGGTTTCGAAGAGGATCAAAAATCGAAGGTGCTGGAAGAGATCCATAAAGGAATTGTCCCTTGTTCTTGGATTTAAGAGCGTCGATCATATTCCGAGACCAAGCGTGGAAATTCTGCTCTGTCAAGAGAGGTGTACGAGGACGAGAGCAGGGTTTTCGCTTAGGTGAAGGAATAGTGGATTGGAAAGGTTAACGAGGTAATCGGGAGAAGCAGAGGAAGAAGGATCAGAATCGCTACTGAAATTTGCCATGGTTGAATGATAATCAAAGAAGAAATCGAGTTTCAAAAAAGAAATTGCAGAAAATTTAGGGTTTGAGATGCTCATCGCACCATGTTAGTGAGTGTGAAGCAATTTCAGAGAAGAAACTCAAGAAATGTAAAATATCTTTGATATATTCAACTACACTAGAATAGTTTACAGAAGGAGTATATATACCATTTGTACTAAGAGTGTAACTAACTAACAACAAATATATAACTATACAAGTACAGAAAGAGATAAAAAATGTTGATCTAATATACAAGTTTATTCCTAAAAAGTAAAGGTAAGAACTACAAAGAAAAAAAAAAGAAAACCACTAAGAAAATGTTTTAGTATGTTGTGTCTAAAAGGAGAAAAATAATTTTCTTATATTTAGGAATGACACTTGAGTAGGGCGGGGAGTACGTCCCAACTCCTTGTCCCTGCACCCCCACCTCCCTGCTCCTCGTCGTGAGGAAGCTTCTTCCCCATCCTTGCTCCCTGCTACCATGCAGGGACCCACGCGAATACCCAAATTTACACAAAAGAATTTATTATTTAAGAAAAAACAAAATCAGATACGCTTTTAGAACCTAAGCAACTAAAGCAAACATGTTTAAATTGCATAAAATATCAATGTTTAAATTGTAGAAACTAAGCAAGCATGTCAAAATCAAATACTCTTTGAGTTGCAAAAATTATACTAAATCAATATAGAATCCTCATGCAGGACATGGATCTCCGGCGAAGAAAATGTTTTAATAAGAAAAAATCCAAGACAGTCCAAGAAATTAAATTATATATAAAGATGGAGAGATCAAGTCCGAGAAAGAGATGGCGGAGCCTCACTACCTCACCAATGGCGCGACAACGCTACCTTGGAGCTGGAAGTGTTTGAAGAATGGAAGAAGGCACAGAGAACCACAACAAACGGAAGCAAGGCACAACTGCCTAAAAGAGTGGCACAACCGCAAAGAAGATAATTGAGAAGAACTTGAGTCTTAGAAGAATGAATGAGTGAGTAAGCGCTCTAAACCCTCTCTACTCATTTAGGGTTTCAATATATATATATATATATATAAATATAATAATAATAATGATGGTATTTTAGTAATTTTCAAGGGTAAAATGGATTTGGGGACCCTGTGGGACAGGGAGTGTGATCCTTGTCCCCGTACTTGTCGCGAGGGGATATTTGTCCCAGTCTCCATTGGGAAATCCTCTGTAGGAGGGGCAGTCCCCACGGGGATCCCCACGTCCGGGGAGAAATTGTAATACCTACTTATATTATTTACTTGTTCTAAAAAGATCAGAGAGGGAAAAAAGGTTATATTGTATTTTTTTTATCGACTAAACACACACACACATTACACTACTCCTAAATCTACTCCTAAATAAACCCCACTGAGAAAAAAGGTTATATTGAAAAATAATAGTTTTGCCTTTTTTATACCCTAAAGGTTGAAAAAAAGTTAAGGATTGGACCAAACTCAAACTTGATACAAAGCTAAGGGACCAAATCACTAATTTGCCCTTATTATTTGGTTGAATAGTAGCAACTAAAATTATTAATATTATGAAAAATGAGAGGAATTTGAGGAGATGAAACTAAATGCTTAAATGTTATTGAAGTCGGTGTATAATAAAATAAATAAGTACAAACACAAGAACCTTGAGCGTTACCTTATTATGTGCCGAGAAACCTCACTTTGTTTCCTGTAGCCTCAATCGAAGATGAGACTACATTCAATTCTAGAGCAACTCATTTAAGTATTTTTAAAGTTTTAATTGACTTGATATTTATTCAACATCGACACATTCGTAATTATTTAGAGAAAAATAAATAAATTCTATTAGAGTAAACACTACATCTATTGTATTGATTTTAATTGCAATTTCTATTCCCTTAATTTGGGGGTTTGCTCGATTTTAGTCCTCATGATTCCAATTGCTTGCACTTTATCACCTAATTTCGAAATGCTCTAGTTTAGTCCCGCACCTTAATTATTTTAACATTTTCAATTGACTCTACTTATGAAACTATCGAGAAATTGACAACTATATTTTTTTTAAAAAAAAAAACAAAGAAACACGACAGTAAACATGTCAAACAATTTATCAATAGAATTTCGTTAATCTCCATGTCTTAAAAATATTATTCTTCGGTTATTGTAGAGGACATCCTTCTTGTACAGAATAAAAAAAAATTTATGAAAAGATTTCACCCTATTAACTATATGTATGGATTTACTTATTTTTTTTAAAAAAAAAAGTTTTATTGACAAACATATTTTGTTTGCATGTCTTCTTGATAGAGTTCATGAACTTAAAAATAACAAAATTTGTGCCGTAAAATTAAGCTAAAACTAACAAGCTTAACGCACATCCTTAAGAAATGAATTTGCTCTTGTACTCCTTTTCAATTTTCTTTTATCTTTGTATAACACGCTACACACCAACACTTGAAAAGTTTTTTTGTTAAAAAAAAGGAGCTAAGTAGGATTTCAAATTTAAAGGAAACACCACAAGAAGGTTCAACGAGGCACAAAAATAAGTAGGATTAGATGCGTAAAGAAACTTACAAGGGTTGAAGCGTGAAGAGGCACAAATTTCTCTTAATTGTTTCAGTCCCCTCCTACTCCTGCTTTGGCTTCTACCTTAGTGTTTGAAAATCAACACACAAAAAAAAGTAAAAGGTAGGAACTACGATAAAAAAAATATGAAAGAAAACAACTAAGAGAATGTTTAGCATTTTGTGTCTTAAAGGAAAAAAATAGTTTTCTTATATTTAGGAATGGCACCCGGGCGTGGCGAGGCAAGGAGTACTCCGCCCCACCCTAACCTCCCTGCTCCCCGCCGTGGGGAAGCTTCTTCCCCATCCTCATTCCACACTATCTTGTGGTGACCCGCGAAAATACTCGAATTTACACAATTGTTTTTTAAAAAATAAAATCATATACACTTTCAGAACCTAAGCAAATAAAGCAAGCATGTTTAAATTGCATAAAATATCCATGTTTAAATTGTAGAAACTAAGTAGGCATGTCAAAATCAAATACACTTTGAGTTGCAAAAAATATACTAAATTAGTATAGAATCCTCATTTAGGACATGGATCTCCTGCAAAGAAAACACTTTAATAGGAAAAAATCCAAGTCAATCCAAGAAATTGAATTTCACATAGAGAGAGGAAGATAGAGAGAGATGGCCGAGCCTCACGACCTCACCAATGGCGCGACGGTGCTACGTTGGAGCTGGAAGAGTTGGAAGAACAGAGAAAGGCATAGAGAACCACAACGAACGGAAGCAAAGTGCAGCCGTAGAGAAGAGAATTGAGAAGCACTTGGGTCTTGGAAGAATGGGGACATCGACATCGACATCAACCGTAGTAGTGGTGGTAGCGGGGAAGAGGATGGGTCTGGTGGCGATGGGGACATCGACATCAATGATTTTTTGAAGGAGGATGACCCATTAATCTGATTTGATAGGGAAGTTTCTGTTGGTTTCTGTTGCTTTTTCTATTTTTCTTATTGTTTTTTATAGTTTTTTGTTTTTCTTTTTATAATAATATTGTAGTTTTTGTTCTTTTTATGAAAAAAAAATTAAAATATATATATTAAATAAAAAGTTTGTTTTGTTTCAATGGCAAGTGTTGGTTTTAGTGGTGTGAAAAATGGAAATTCTTATGATATTCCCTGGTTTGAAAAAAAAAGAGTAATTGTAAAAAATACTGATTTGAAAGTTAACCGATCACGAGATGATTTTTTTGCATTGGGAGTTGTAAAAAATTATTTTCAAGGTTAAAGCCTTTTTAGCCGTGTATGTTGAGTGCATCCCACAAAAATGTATGAGAGTCCTCTTTGTTAACTTGGATGGATTTTGTTTGATTTTGTAATTGCCATGATCAATTAAGACTTGAAAATGATAGAGACATAGTTTCTTGATTAAGTTTGAGCCAAAAAGCTTACCTATGAAAATTACATCTTTTTGTTGGTACCCACTTTGAGCCATGAATTCTTTCTTAAACCCTAAGACACCTATGTGAATGTTTTGTCCTTACCTTTTGAGTTGGAGAAAAATATTTATATATTTAGGGGGAATGATTGGTATGCAAATAATGTATCATTTTGTTGGCTTAGACAAAGGAATCAAGTGTTTTTGGTATGATTGAAAATTCTTGGGCAGCCTTGTGTATATATGTGAAAAAAGAAAAAGAAAAGAAAAGAAGTAAATAAATAAAGAAAAGTGAAGGTGCCTTTGAAAAAGAAGAAAAAGAAACACTTGAAAGGAAATATGAGGTGAGCATGTTTTGTAGAATAGGTTGGGGGAAATTTGTAAATATGTGAAAATATTTTCTCCAACTCATTTTGCATAACCAGAAAAACAAAGATTCTTTGTAGCCCAGCCTCATTACAACCTTTTGAAAAAGACCTATTGATTCATTGTTCAATTTTGTGAAATGGTTTGATGGCAAATGAAAAACAAAGTTCAAGTTAAGTGACATTGAGGAATGAGCGAAATTGACACCATGTAAGGTTTGAGAGTAAACCTTTGTTAATGGTTGATTACAATTTCCTTTGCACTTAAGTCATATAATGGTCCGTTGCTTCTGTAAATTAGGTGATCACGAGTCTCTCTCTTAGCTCTTACCATACATATCATAAGGATTGAAGTTTGATACACTTGCTCTAACCCATACTTGCCATGTTTTCTTTTGTTGTTTTTCTTCTAGGATACATTGCTTGAGGACAAGCAAAGTCTTAGGTTGGGGGGAGTTTGATAAGTGCAAATTAGTGTGTTTATTCAATAAAGGATTTGCACTTATCTTCTCTAGAAATTACATGTTTTATACATAATTTCACCCTTTATCTTTACTTTGTGAGTTTAAGAGTAAATAAGTGGTAATAATAGGTTTTCTAACTTAGAAATATATTTTCAAGTATTTTTGGAGGGAAAATAAGAAGATCAAGTTGCTGGAGCATATAAGAGACCAGCGCTCGAGCGCCATACCAAGGCTCGAGCGCCATACCAGCTGAGGAACATAGGATCCTTTCTGCCATTGCAAATGCTCTGGCGCTCGAGCGCCATACCAGGGCTCGAGCGCCAGTAACCATTGAGCATTGAATCCTTTTCTGCCAGAGTTATGAGTCTGGCGCTAGAGCACCACACCAGGGCTCGAGCACTAGAATACGTTAAGCATTGGATCCTCTCTGCCAACAGTTATGAGCCTGGCGCTCGAGCGCCACACCAGGGCTCGAGCACCAGAATACGTTAAGCATTGGATCCTCTCTGCCAACAGTTATGATCCTGGCGCTCGAGCGCCACACCAAGGCTCGAGTGCCAGAACATTGGATCCTCTCTGCCTGAGTTATAAGTCTGGCGCTCGAGCGCCACACCAAGGCTCAAGCGCTAGACGGATTAACCAGGAAATTAAGCTCATTAACCAGCACGTGTCATGCCAGCGCTCAAGCGCCAGGAGGGCGCTCGAGCGCCAGACCCCTGCCCAAAACACCTATAAATACAGCCTTTCAGAAGTTAGGAGAGATCATATTGAGTTGTATAGAAATAAACCACAAAGTTTAGGCTTTTAGTCAGAGTTCGGATACTCTTAGGTTTAGTTCTTGATGTTCATGGCCTTGCTAGGCTAAGCTTTCCGCCGGGATTGAATGTAATTACTTCGTCTCTTGTTTCTTTCAATTGTTAGTTTATATTATTTATGAATTGGAGTTCTTCTTCTGTGCTTCTTTTCTTAGTTTAAGCTTGATCACCTTTTGCCTTGTGTTAGTTTATTTGCGCAATTGGGAAATTGGTTTATAAACGGATATGGAGAAAAACTCTCGTAAAACCTTCGGATCTAGGGATAGATGGAAGTGTCTTATGATTGCTTTATACTCTGCTTAATGCAAGACTTGGTAGCTAGAGTGCCAAGGGATTGGGCTCTAGAAACTAGTGTCTTAGAATCAGGTGACAAAGGGATTTGCACTTGTGACATTGAGTATGCATCTTTTCTTATAATATTTAACTAACATAGAAAGAAACAAGGTGAAGTAATGAAACTCAATCCCAGGTGACTCATTATTTTATTTGATTATCTCTTTATCTATTGTTTATTTTATTTGCCATTCAAAATGTTAATATATTTTTGAACAATTCATCAACTTAATTCTTAATCGAATTAATCCTAGTGCTCCCTATGGACGATACACGTATAGTCACTATACTAAAACGAGTTAACCATTTCCAGCACCATTAAAAAGGGTTAACAATTGCAACAAGATGTTAAGAACTGAATTAGAAGGTGTGATACTTGTTAGAGACTTAAAGCATAGATGTGATCACCTACAGGCTTTTTGCAGCCACTTTCTATTCCTACTCAAGCATGACAATCCATATCAAAGTATTTCATTATAGGTCTTCCATAATTAATGGGGATGACAGTAATCGTAGTTGTCATTCATAGATTCACAAAATATGCTCATTTTATGGGATTAAATCAGCCTGTTAGTGCAGCTAAGGCGACTGTTGTGTTCATGGAAAGCATTGTTAAGCTTCATGGGTGGCCTACTGAAATTGTCTCGGATAGAGATCCTATTTTTATGAGTATATTTTAAAAGGATCTCTTTCGATTTAATGGAGTAAAGTTTTTGAAATCTACTGCCTTCCATCTTTAAACTGATGGGTAGTCAGAGTCTTTGAACAAGGCCTTGGAAGATTACCAAAGATGTTTAACTGGTGACTCTCTTTCTAAGTGGACAGAGTATTTTCCATTGGCTGAGTATTGGTATAACATTAAGCCTCATTGTGCTACTCATAATCTCATATTACTCCATTTGAAGCATTATAGGGGTATGCTCCCACCATGACTTCTCCAATTATGGCTAGGCATTCCTTAGTCCACGCTATTTTTTTTACAGTGAGGACTCGTGATAGCATTGGTCAATTACTTCTGCAAAATTTATTAAAGGCACAAGAACGTATGATGTTTTATGCTGATAAGAAGAGGTCTAAAAAGGAGTTTGCATGTGGAGAATGGGTTTATCTGAAGTTACAACCCTTTGAGCAGCACTCAATACCAAATACCTCATTTCATAAGTTGTGTGCGAAATATTTTTGTCCATTCATGATCATTGAAAGGATAGGAAAGTTGCATATAAATTGAAACTGCTAGCAGAAACTAGAATCCACAATGTCTTTCATGTATCCTTAGTGAAAAAACATCATGGAGCACATCTAGTTACTCGCCAACTACCATCAATCAATAGAGAAGGGGAAGTGGAAGCTAGACCTATGGCAGGATTAGACAGACGAATGAAGAAAAGAGGCAATCAAGCTATAATAGAAGTCTTAGTTCAATGGGAGAACACTAATCCAGAAGATACGATTTGGATGGAGCTATATGGTTTAAAGCTAATATTTTTTTATTTTGAATGGCCACAAGAGCAGGATAAAGCACAACATCAACAGGCCTTGGGGGGCAAGACCTTCACAAGAAGGGGAGTTTGTTATACAATAAGAGAGGCCAATGTAAATGTGAGGAAATAAATGTAAATTCATTAAGTAGGTTGTGGTGTAAAAGCTGTAAGAAGGTGAAATTATGAAATTAGGCGTGGGAACCGTAGTTAGTAAACTGGGGTCTATAAATAATTAAATTGTAAATGATGTAAATATCCATATTTTGATTATTGAAAACAACTCTTTTGGAGTTGTTGTTCTCTCCTTCTCTATGTGTGTGCGAGTGATGAGTGTGTGAGAGATTTAAGGTGATTCGATCATAACTGATTTAATTTATACTTGTTAGTCATAGTGTTTCCAAGGTGCTTAACATTGCCTATCCAAGCATGAATGAACTTTTCCTTGTGTTGATCCAACCACGTGTTCATCACACAATCCACAAACTTTGGGTACTGTTTACACACTATTTTAAAATTAGCTAAACGCATCTCATATTCTTCTGGTGATTGTGACTCCACAAGATGATGTCACATGTTCATTACGACATCCCATAGAACTGACTTGTCAATGTCTATCTTACACATAGCCTTGAGATTCTTAGATACATGAAACTGACATTTGCATTGTGGTTAGAAAAACATTTCTACTGCATTTAATAGTGCAATATCTCTATCAGTCACAATCATATTAGGTATTATACTATCATCATGTACAATTAATATCTAAAGCTCATGAAAAGCTATCAGTGTGCTTGGACTTCAACTATGCAAATGCTACAGAGAAAGTCAGATCTATTGATGTTACCCCCAACAACTTCCATTAACGTCATTCTATACCTGTTGGTTTGTAAGTTGAATCAATGATCACAGCGAGATGGAATGTGCGATAAAGGAGGTCTTTAAAAACGTTTGTCTCCTCATCAAGTCTTTCAAAGTGAATATATTTTTGTTATCCAACACTTAATCACCTTGATCAGGTGTTGCATCTCTATGTGATCTCCTTTAATAGAAATTTTGTACTTGTATCGTGCATTGTATATTGTCATTAATGTATTGGGATTGTCAGGATCATGATCTTTAAGTGCGAGCATAATATTGTTTTGCTTCACTAAATTCTTTGTCAAGTTTGCCACCACTTTTTTTTCATCTAGGTTTAGCTGAGCAGGATATGAATGCCCAACCAACACTTAAGCTTGTTCATGGTTGTGATGTCGACAAACAACATGAAGCACCCATTTTCCATATTCTTTTGCACTTCCATGGGCAATCACACTTTTTTGTACTTGTCACTAAATGTGTTAATTATTTCTTGTATGCTTTATACTTTCCACTTCTTTTGCACCCTAAGGTTACAAATTCCCTCCGGTTTCCATCACTTCCACCCTTATCAGGACTAAGACAATTTCAGCATTTTTTCTAACTTCTCGAGCTCATTTTATGAGATCCTCAAAAACCTACAGACAAGGAACACATCACGTTAGCCATTACAAAATCATTCCCAAAGTATCATACATTAATCAATACTAATGTCAATTATCTAATTAGTCATAAACTCGACGACATTCAATCACACCGGATAACTCGTCCAACATCAAAACTTCAACATCAAGTTCCATTTACAATATGGCAAATTTTTGGTTGAGTCCCATCAAAACTTCACAACATTGCTCTTATACACCTAAAGATATGGCAAATTTTTGGTTGAGTTCAAAAGTTCATAGGTCCTTACATTATTGCATAGCAATGTGTCATTATTGTCTTCATTTTCATATGGATCGGACCAATAATTCATCATTTTGTTCTCATTCGTATCCAATACAATATTCAACTACAATATTTATTGCAAACATATAAAATATACTAACATATCGTTTAATAGCCAAGAGAACCAAAGTCTTAGGGTTTTCAAAGTGCGCCAGCTTAACGGATTTTAAAAATTCGAATACTTTCTGACTTTAGATCACGCTATAATGGAAAAAATTGGAAAAGAGAGGGTGAGAGGAGATTAGAACTCACCTAATAACCAGTGGAATGCTCAAAGTACACCACAATTTCAGTCAAGAATGGTAACATAGTTGCTTAGTAGATGGATGAGATTGGAAGTGATAATGTTCGAGAGTTTAGGGTTTTTAAGAAATGTTTGAAAATAAGAAACGATTTATTTTATCAGAAAAAATTAGATAATAAATGGTTGGGCCTGGCACGATTTACTCGGATTCTTAAAATATGTGTTCATTGACACACACAGATTCTCAAAATCCGTATCACAATATTGTACAAATCCGAAAATCCGACCGAGGTAATTTTAGAAGAAAAAAAAGAGGGATGTGTGCTTGGGTGGGAAATAAGTGTGGTGGGGGCATGGCTTGTCCCTGAAAGGAGACTTACAAGGGTTGAAGCATGAAGAGGAACAAGTTTCTCTTTATTGTATCAATCCGCTCTTGCTCCTACTTTTGCTTCTACCTTCTTCTTAATGTTTGAAAATCAACATGGAAAGAAAAGGAAAATGTAGGAAATATGGAGAGAAAAAATGAAAGAAAATAAATCAAACAAGTTAACTATTTTATTATTTTTGTCTTGAAGGAAAGAAATAGTTTTCTTGTATTGTCTACTTGTGCTAAAAAATAGATGGAGGGAAAAAATGATTTTGTAAAATTACAATTTTTCCTTTCTTTATACATTATACACTAAAGGTTAAAACTTAGAAAATGTTGGGATTATTTGGTATTACTGCAATTATATAATTTAATATATAAATTAATATGTTTCATTTTATAATGAATTTGAACATTTCTTTCATTATAAAGGCATGATATCTCAGTGCAGTTTCTATCACCAACTTAACTATTTTTATGTTTTTCACTTGTTTAATTTGTATTATTTAACTAAATTAATATTTTGCTCTCTTAACTTTATACTAGATTTTTGTTTAGCCCCTTAGCTTTACTTTTTCTTAATTCATTAGTCAACAAAATGTTTATAAGAGTATCAAGAGCAAAGAGGTGAACAAAAGGAAGGCAATGCTAAAACAACATTGTTTTTTGCTTCCTGAACAATTTTTGGTGTGTTTGGATTTTACAATAAGCTGCGAAAAAGAATCAATTGTCTGAAACATAATTGATTTTTGTTTGGATATATTTGATGTCAGAAGCGATTTTTAAGATAATTTTAGGTTGTGAAAAGCGATTTTGGAGCTTTTTTAAATAATGTCAAATTTTTAATTGAAGAACAAAAAGCTTTTTATTTTGTTAAAAAAAAATCAAAACCATTTTTAAGTGCAAAGTACAACTATCCAACATATGTTTGGAAAAAAATTAATCCAAACATGTTCTTGATCAGCAGAATTAACAAAAAAATGATTAAATTAATTCAAAAAAGAAAGATAATGAACTAAAATAAAATGAAAAAAAGGTTAAAAGTACCAAACTCTAACTTGATGCAAAGCTAAGGGGAAAATTACTAATTTACTCCGGTTATTTAGTTAAACATTTGTGACTAAAATTATTAATATTATGAAAAAAGTGAAGGAATTGTAGGAGATTAAACTAAATGCTAAAATGTTATTACTGTCAATATATAATAAAAAAAATACTGACAAAAGAATCTTGAGTATTTCCTTATTATGTGCTGAGAAGCCTCACTTTGTTCCCTCTTTCCTCTACAAGAGATGAGATTACATTAATTTCTAAAGCAAGTAATCTAAGTGTTTTTAAAGTTTCATTGATATTCATTCAATCGTCGAGACATTGATAATTATTTAGAAAAAGGGGAATACATTCATGAGAGTAAGTACTACGAAATTGTTATTAATATGATTTAATTGCACTTTTTGTTCCCTTTGTTTGGGGGGTTTGCTCGATTTTAATCTTCATAGTTTCAAGTGCTTACATTGTTAGAGTTTTCTTGTTGATTGTTGTGAATACTAAATTTTATCCTACTAATAATAATGTTAATTAGTTAATTAATTGACTAGTTGTTAATAATAAAAAAAAAGAGAAGGGAACCACAAAGAAACAAGAAAAGCTTAACAGAAAGGGAATATATTATTATTATCATTGTTACTTGACTTAGTCAAGTATTTGTTTTTAATAATAATAAATAAATAAGTAAATAAATAAAAGACATAAAAGAAAAACATAGTGCGGAGCAGTTAGTTATAAATAATAATAATAATAATAATAATAATAATAATAATAATAATAATAATAATAATTATTATTATTATTATTATTATTATTATTATTATTATTATTATTATTATTATTATTATTATTATTATTATTATTATTATTATTATTATTATTATCAGCCATAAAAAGAAAAAAGGAAAAGAGAGAAAAAGAAGGAAACAGAACAAGGAGTGAAAGTACAGTTATTCCTCTGTAAATTAAAAATGCCAAGAAATTAGGAGGAGTAGTGGAAACATGGGTCTCTTTCTGTTGATTAAGAGATAAGACTTTAATTCTCCCTATAAAAAAGTCTTATCTTGATTCAGAGAAGGGAGGTTTTTTTTATCGTAAAAAAGAATATGGCAGAGAGAAATCAAATACTTCATAAATTTATTTTAAAGAGGAAAAGAAGGAATTCTCTTTCGTTCAAGAGAGAAATACAAGCAAGATTGCGATTGACCAATCTTCACAGGAAAAAAATATTTTGTTATTGCCGTATTTAAATTTTCCTTCTGGTTTATATTCATACATTTTATTTATTAAAAAAAAATTTGTTTGTTCATCATCTGAATTAGGAGAAGAAATATATGTAATTTAATAATGACAATAACAATCCTCACCTTCTCTCTTCAAAATATTCTTCATTATTGTCTCTCAAAAAAGTTTTTTCTAGGAACTTTAATGTGATTTTCATCATTCTTTTTTTTGTTTGTTTTTCCTTGTGTTTGTGTTTAGTTTTTTTTGGTTTTGTGCCTTTTCGTTTTTTTTCTTGTGTAGCCTATTTCTGTTTTTGCGTTTTTGCTGTTTGTACCACCTTGCATTTTCGCTGCATTTTTTACTTTCGGCACCTCCACGTTTTCAGGTATGCTGTATATTTTTTGCGTTTTTACTATTTGAACCGTCCTGCATTTTTGCTGTATTTTTTACTTTCGGCACCTCAACGTTTCCAGATATGCTGTATATTTTTTTTGCATTCTGCACCACCCATTTGTTTGCTTTCGACACGCTAAATATTTTGTCTCTTGTGTTATCTGTTTCTATTTTTTGCATATCGCTGTTTAAACCGCCTTGCATTTTTGCTGTGTTGTGTATGGACTTTCATTTTGTTTTTTTCTACCTTTGTCACCTCAATTTTTTCGGGTATGTTGTGTTTCCTTTTTACTTTCGGCACCACCCAATATAAAAAAAACAAGATCTTTGAGTCTGACTGAGTTGCTAATGTTTCATTCAGATTCAAGTTGGGTTTACTGAGTAGCCTACTGCTAACTTAAGCCTAATTTTTATTTTTTTTATTATTTATTTATTTATTACTATTACTATTATCGTAAATTTCAAAAAATTATGAACGATGATTCTTATCTGACTGAGTTGCGAATGCTTCCTTCAGAGTCAAATTGTCGAGTTTGGGTTTACTGAGTAGCCTTGTGCTAACTTAAACTCAAGTGTTTTCTTAATTAATCTTCTTTAACTGAGTTGCGATTGCTTCCTCCAGATTTTGGGTTCACTGAGCAGTCAAGTGCTGACTTGAACCCACCCCTTTTCGAAATCAATCATTTTCAAAAATCCTTAAGAACTACGTGGCTTTGATTCCTCCCCGAGCTGAGGATACGTAGGAGCGGGAACCAAACCCGTCGAGCCTAAATAAATAAAAAAATATTTTTTTCCTCGTTAATAAGTGACGTTACATTTTTCTTTTTTTTTTGAGTGATATTAAATATTTTTTAAAATTAACAAATTTTTGCCCCGCTTACTCAGCGGACGTCCTAGGGTGCTAATACCTTCCTTACACGTAATCGACTCCCGAATTCATTCATGGTTTTAAAGACCTTCTTTTTAAGTTTTTCTGAGGTTTTCTTTAATAAATCTTGGTGGCGACTTCGTTGTTTAATTTATCGCCGTCCCCGCCGCGACCCCGGTTGCAACAGATGGCGACTCCACTGGGGACTGGTTGAGAGTCAAGCCCAATCTAATTGATTATGCAATTTTTATTTATTTATTTTTTTTAAAAATATTTATATCACCCATCTTTTCGTTCATATGTATGCGTTTTTTTCTCTCTCTCTTCTTTGTATGTATATGTGGATATGTATGTGTGTATATTTTGCATCTGTGGATAATATTATATGTGATGAACCATAGGATAGAGAATTTTTGTACATGTCTTGTTTGCTTTGCAGGCTGGTATGTGATAGAAAAGGGTCGTATGCTCTAACACACTATATAATCCTCACACACATGTTTGGACTCTATACCCGAGCCCTTGCTACCCTAGGATTAGAAGGAGGGTAGGCGGATGTCACTGAAGGGCCTCGTGCTCACTTGGCAGTCGTTTAGTCCCCGCTCAGATTGTAATAGTGACACATGGTCATACTGAGAGGGTAATCCCTACTTATGACTATGCATGAACTGTGACCTTATCATATTATAAGGCCAATCTAGGGACCTTTAGGGAATTAGATCCACCCTTAAAGCTTGCACTAATAAAAACCTAGTGGCCTTCCAAATTAAGGTTCTACCCTTAGAAATATCTTGCCCAAGGATTTTACCCAAATTAAGACACGTCGGGGTATATACCTCATTCATCTACACATATCTACATCTTGTACGTCCATGCATCCTACATCTTGTACGTGCATGCATCCTACATGTAATCTAACGTCTTGTATTTTCATTTCAGATAAATTATCCTAACTTTTTCTCATCTTTAATAAGTGAAAAGATTAATGTCCAATATGGGAGATAACCAAGGTTGTGCTAGCAATGATTTGGGGTTGGGGGGAAGTATCAAGGTTACCATAGTGGAAAATAATCTTCATAGAATAAAAGAGCTACAACAAAAGATGCCAAATGAGGTACGAAAGAACTTCGAAAAGACGTATGGTCGAATTCTTGACCTATTACTTATCCCGGTTTAAGAGTCATTGCTGAGTGCATTGACCCAATTTTGGAATAGGAGACTTACGTGTTTTGAGTTTCCTAACATGGACATGGTGCCCACTATAGAAGAATATGAGATAATGATTAGGCGGCCAATCGCACAAACCCCTCGACCATATTTCTATCGGGGAAGCCATGTGAAAGAAGGTAAAATCGCAGTATTCATCGGTTTAAAACTAGAACTATTGGTATCTGAGACTCGAGGATCAATGCGGGGGTGGAAAAAATCAGTCTTCGAAAATCACCTAGAAGCTTTGGCCCAACGAGGAGATTGGAACCACTTTCAAAAAACCCTAGCACTCTTGATGTTCGGGTTAGTGTTATTTCCCATTTCGAAAAACCTGATTGACCGAGCAGCTATGGATATATTCCATGTTGTTGAGACTCAAAGACGAAGCTTTGTTCCGGCAGTTCTGGAAGAGACATTACTCTCCTTGGAGGTTTGTAAAGAGAAAAAAGGAGGGAAATTACAATGCTGTTCACACATGTTATATGTGTGGATAATGACTCACCTCTATGCAAGAAGTCACGGGGGTCGTAAATCGGATCCGTTGAGAGACTTTAGTCATATCCCTCCTCAGAAGAAACAAGAGCCCGGTGGTTGGAAGAAATACTTAGCTTCACTCGAAGAAGGCAATCTTCGGTGGGTCTGTCCTTGGTACGAACCCCGAGACACCATATTCTGTTGTGGAGATTTTCTCAATGTACCCTTGATGGGACCGAGAGGAATCATCACATATACTCCGGCTATAGCAATGAGGCAGCTCAAATGGACCCAAGACAAGCCAAGAGACGAAGAGCTTGAGGAACAATTTTGCCAATATGCAGAACGCAATGATAGTGAGTTACGTGAAAGGACCAAAGCTGCATGGGGAAACATAAAAAAGAAGAATAAAAAAGAGCTTGGGGAACCCCGCATGACAACAACCCAGAGATATAAAGATTGGAGAGCCTCCAGAATGCTTCCTCAAGCTACTCCAAAAGAGCTCCTACAGGAAGAGGAATCAAACCTAAGTAAGGAGAGTCTCATTTCCCAGTTGGTCATGCTGAAAGCACAATTTTCTTTAGTGGAAAACAGAGAAGAAGCTGCCAAAGTGAGGATAATGGTCCTCGAACGTCAATGTCAAAAGAAGGATGAGGATCTAGAATGCTTGAAAGACGAAATGGCTAACATGAACCCCCCAAAGAAGAGAAAAGAAGCTCCAACAGAGTCCTAAATCTTAAGACACAAATTGGAGGCTTTGCAAGGAAGACTGGCCGAGGTCCTAGGAGAAAATGAGCGCCTCAAGGAAAAGACTCAGGAGCAGGCTCAATTGGTAGAACTACTCCAAGGAGACTTGTATGATAAACATTATCAGGCCGAGGAATGTTGCATCAAAATCCAAAGTCTAGAAATCAAAGCAGAGAAAATCGCGTCTCAGTTGGCAGAGAAAGATGAGCTCATAGCAACATGGAAGATGAGGTTCGAACATGAAAGAAAACATAAGAGAATGTCCATGAAGGAATGTGATGACATGGAAAATTACTTCCATTACCATGGTGTGAATATAATGAAACTTCTGGGCAATGCCACCGATGCTATGAATGCCAACCGTGGGGTGATTCCAATGGCGGTCTTCCAATTTGTCAGATATTGTGAGCATTTGATTGATCACCTTGGGGTTCGAGGAATAACGGAGTGATATGTTCTTTTTGTAATTTGTTCTCGACTTTCTTTCGGCATTGTATCTTTTAAGAATATTTGCAATAATAAGATGTTGGTTTTTCGCGAATATATTACTTCTGTCTTAGACGTTATCCACCAAGGGGGATTCTCCTTGTGAATAAGTGTCAACCACACTTCTGACATGAGACCATTCATTCTTGCTCAGAAGTGTGGGGCCCCTACACATTGCTAGCATACTTCTTCTTTATGGAATAAGTGTTAATATACCTTTGCCCCATCATTAGGGCACACAATTTCTACCCATATTGGACATTAAAATTGGATCCTTTTCACATTTAACGTCTACTCTTTTATACCAATAATATGCTCTTTCGCGTCACAGTTTCCAATATAATAGACAAAGTGTTTCCCCGGCATCCATATCGGACACGCGCAACAACTAGGGCCATGGATCAGATGGAAAAGAAGAACGAGGAAATGAGGAGTGATATTGACTCGATGAAAAGTTAGATGACTCAAATCTTGGAAAAATTAAGCAAACTGGGACAGAGAGAAGAAAAAGGGACCCCTCAAAATAACGTAGCAGAAAGCAGCTCTCAAGGGATGCCTTTCGTTCCGACCTATCCGTTCGGCTTCCAAATGCCGCTTACTTACCAAATCCCTCCACAGCCTACGATTGAATCACCAGAGGTCCAATGGCCGCAATATGGTCTCCCACCTGGCTACACACCCCTGACAGCTCAGGACTCACAAATTCCACAATCCTCCCGAGCCCAGGAACGAGAGAATTCGGTTGTTGATCCTAATCCCCTCTTTTGCTTTATCCCAAATCACCCTCCACAAAATAATAACCAAGGAATGACCGCAGTTAACCAACCAACTGCTCCTCAACTTCAACCTAAAAACCTAGGCAACTAGGGGAATCCTTCGATCTCGAGTACCCACCAACTGCACAGGGAATTGGAGGGAGGTTGATCCAAAGAAAAGTTCGAAAGCCTTCAGGAAAGGTTACGGGCTGTTGAAGGGAGCAGCTATGGGTTTGGGGAAGCTACTGATCTATGTTTGGTTGCAGATGTGGTAATTCCAACAAAATTTAAAGCTCCTGATTTCCATAAATACAAAGGCATCACATGTCCAAAGGCCCATCTCACAATGTACTGCCGAAAAATGGCGTCGCATGCGCGCGATGACAAGCTTTTAATTCATGTATTCTAGGACAGCCTGGATGGAGTGGCTTTAAACTGGTACACGAATCTCGAGTGCACCCGAATCCACAATTGGAAGGACCTGGCAGATGCGTTCTTGAAGCAATATAAATACAATATTGACATGGCTCCCGACAGATTGGAGCTACAATCTCTGAGAAAGAAGGACCTTGAGTCATTCAAGGAATATGCACAGAGATGGAGAGAGATTGCTGCCCAAGTCCAACCCCTTCTTTCTAATAGAGAAATGGTGACCTTGTTCATCGATACCCTAGGAGACCCTTATTATGAGATGATGATAGGGAACATCTCCTCGAACATCCCAGATATAGTAATGACAGGAGAAAAAATTGAAGCTGGAATAAGGAGTGGCAAAATAGCCCAATCTACCGCGATTAATGCCAAGAAGTCCTTTAATGGGTCTAACAAGAAAGGAAATTCCAATGCAGTAATGATTAATACGCCCGAAGCAAGCCATTTTCGACCAAATCACCCAATAAACTACATCAATTACCCATCCATCACTCCCAGTTCACCAATTCCCAACCCCATCACACCCTACTTTATGACTCCTCAATCACAACCAATTACTTCCTCCACACAATCACCCCATCCTAATCAAGCACAATACCCAAACAATAGCCAACCTAGACAGCAAAACAGCCAAGAATGAAAGTCCGTCCATTTTGATCCCATCCCCATATCATACACTGAACTACTACCCCACCTAATAAAAAATCGGCTGCTAGTACCCATTCCCATGAAACCACTGAGTCCCCCATACCTTAAGGGATATGATCAAAACGCAAAGTGCGAATACCACCTTGGTGTCGTTGGTCATTCCACAGAGAACTGTCGATCCCTGAAGTTTAGGGTACAAGACCTCATCAGATTGCTGAACTTTAAAGAGGCCAATCCAAATGTGGGGACAAACCCTTTACCGGGGCATGGAAGCCCATCCACCAATGCTGTCGAGGAAAGTGTCATGGGGCCTTTAAAGACGAGAGTGGAAGATATTAAGACGTCATTGTCATTCGTTTTTAAAGAGATGTGCAATTTCGGGTTGATTGAAGGAAATCTAGATGAGAATTTCACGTGCGCATTACACCCGGGCGCTAGCCATTTGATAGAAGAAAGTGATGAGTTGAAGAAGATCTTGCAAGACTTGATGGATAGACATTTTATCCAGATAAGCCGCCGCATGAATGATGAAGAGGTGTCAGCGGCTGACAGCCCAGCTTTAAAACCCCTTGTGGTGCATTACACCAAAAATGTGATCACTCTGCCGCCAGATGGACTTAGACCCATCACAATCCATGTCCCAAGCGCCTTCCCTTATAAGGATAATAAGGCTGTCCCCTGGAGGTACGACGTACACGTTTGTGTAGAAGATCTAAAAGAAGACCAATCAGAAGGTCCCGTTGAATTTTCCGAAGTTACCAATATTGTAGGATTTGGAGGCATGACCCGCTGTGGTCGCATTTATACCCCCGAAAAGATAAGTCATTCATCATAGAGCGAAATGGTGAAGACTTATGGAGATAAGGGAAAGCAAAGGCGGATATAGTTAATCAAGAGGTCGATACTGAATAGAATGCGAAGGAAAGTGAGAAAAGGGTCTCAGACGAAGATGCTTGTGAATTCCTACAGTTCATAAGGCAGAGTGAGTATATGGTAATGGACCAGTTGAACCAAATCCCTGCTAGAATTTCACTCTTATCTTTGTTGTTGAACTCGGAGGCTCATAGGAGAGTATTGCTGAAAATACTGAATAAATGCCATGTTGTCCATGACATTTCTGTGGAAAAGCTTGAAGGGATTGTTGGTAACATTCATGCTAATAATCACCTTACGTTCACTGATGATGAAATACCAGCAGATGGAACGGGGCATAACAGAGCTTTACACATATTAGTAAAGTGTATGGGCTATGTTTTGGGTCGAGTGTTGGTTGATAATGTCTCTTCGCTAAACGTAATGCCAAAGACTACGCTGATAAAACTACCCTCGAATTCGTCGCACATGAGACCAAGCTCCATGATAGTTAGGGCTTTTGATGGGTCCCGTGGAGAAGTCATCGGAGAAATAACACTGCCCATCCAAGTTGGTCCTACGACCTTTGAGGTCACCTTCCAAGTCATGGACATCATGCCCGCTTACAGTTGCCTTTTGGGTCGACCTTGGATTCATTGTGTTGGGGCAATACCCTCCTCCCTTCACCAAAAGCTAAAATTCGTTGTTGACAACAAGTTGGTCATTGTTGATGCTGAAGATGACCTGTTGGTGAGCCAGCAATCGTCCACCCCCTATATTGAGGCTGCTGAAGAAGCTCTAGAAACCTCTTTTCAAGCCCTTGAAATCGCAAATACTACTTATGTACGAGAAGGGTCTCCCACCACAAAGCCTCAGCCACCTGGTGCGGCAATGATGGTAGCCAAAGTCATGCTTGAAAATGGATTCCTAAACGGATATGGTTTAGGAAGGAATGGACAAGGCCCCATCAGTCCACCCTAGTTGATTGAGAACAAAGGCAGATTCAGTCTGGGCTATAAACCCTCTAAGGAGGACAAGCAAAGGGTGGTTAAAGAAAAAAAAGAAAGAAGGCTGGCAAGGTTGGAGAATAGAGAGCAGAAGGGGTCCCTATATATGATCTGTCCCAGAGCTTTCGAAGTGCTGGATTTGAGTTCCCAGGCTCTATTTCTGCTATTGTTGAAGAGTACTCCCATGAAGTTGAGCACGTTGGCCTAGTTCGTGCTTGCCTACCAAACATGCAGCTTAACAACTGGAAGATCATTGAATTTCCTGTCATTTTTATGTCTGATTAAAAGTAATTTTGTAATGCAATCCTATTGCTCTACCCAAGGCTTTAGGATAAACTCTTTTGAATAAGGGCACATGTGTTTATCATTTTTTATATTATTAATAAAATGCGCTTTGAATTCTCAAATAATTGCCTTTTGACCTGTCCACCATTCTCTGAACTCGATTCTATCCTTGAACACCTTGTTTATCTCGCTTATTTTGTGAATCTAAAATAATGCAGGTCCAATAGTGATAAGCTTGAAAGTGACAACGCTAGTACTGCATCGGGTAATTTTGAATTTCTTATCGATCAGACCGATGAGGGGGTTGAGAGTGACTATGAACCGTCCCCTGAATTGCTAAGGTTGGTAGAACAAGAAGCCAAAGAGATTCAACCTCACAAGGAAGCAACCGACTTAATTAATTTGGGGACTGAAGAAGAGAAAAAAGAGGTCAAAGTCGGCACGTTCATGAAAGAAGAAGAACGTGCAAAGCTGGTGAAACTATTACACGACTATAGCGATGTCTTTGCTTGGTCATACCAAGACATGCTAGGTTTAGATACCAGCATCGTAGAACATAAGCTGCCATTAAAGCCAGAATGTCCCCCGGTCAAGCATAAGCCAGAATGAAACCCGAAATGTCCTTAAAGATCAGAGAAGAGGTCTAAAAGCAATTCGATGCAGGTTTCCTTGCCGTAGCAAAATATCCCGACTGGGTTGCCAACATAGTACCAGTGCCCAAGTAAGATGGGAAAGTTCGAATGTGTGTTGATTAGAGAGATCTGAATCGAGCTAGTCCCAAGGACGACTTTCCACTACCTCATATCGACGTGCTAGTAGATAACACAGCCCAGAACTCTGTTTTCTCTTTCATGGATGGATTTTCAGGGTATAACCAAATAAAAATGGCCAAAGAGGACATGGAAAAGACCACGTTCATCACGCCTTGGGGCACATTTTGCTACAAAGTCATGCCATTTGGATTAAAAAATGCTGGGGCAACTTATCAGAGAGCAATGGTGACACTATTCCATGATATGATGCACAAAGAGGTTGAAGTTTATGTGGATGACATGATCGCAAAATCAAGAAGCGAAGAAGAACATCTAGACCATTTGCAGAAGTTGTTTGAGCGCTTGAGGAAGTTCAGACTAAGGTTGAATCCCGCTAAATGCACTTTTGGCGTGCGGTCAGGCAAGCTCTTAGGTTTCATAGTAAGCCAAAAGGGAATAGAAGTCGACCCAGACAAAGTCTGAGCCATCCTCGAGATGCCACCCCTTAGAACTGAAAGAGAAGTACGCGGATTTCTGGGAAGACTGAATTATATCGCCTGTTTCATATCTCAGCTAACCGCAACGTGCGAGCCGATATTCAAGTTATTACGCAAGAATCAACCTATGGAATGGAATGATGATTGCCAAGCAGCCTTCGATAAGGTGAAGCAGTATCTACAAAACCCTCCAGTCCTTGTGCCACCAGTCGCAGGAAGGCCCCTCATTATGTATCTCACTGTCCTAGATGGATCCATGGGATGAAAGTTAGGCCAACACAATGATTCTGGAAGGAAGGAGCAGGCCATTTACTATCTTAGCAAGAAGTTCACTAATTATGAGGCTCGGTACTCTTTGTTAGAACGAACTTGTTGTGCACTAGCATGGGCAGCCCATCATCTTAGGCAATACATGTTAAGTCACACAACTTGGTTAGTGTCTAAAATGGACCCGATAAAGTATATCTTTGAGAAGCCTGCCCTTACAAGAAGGATTGCTCGCTGGCAAATGCTATTGTCAGAATATGATATTTTGTATGTCACCCAAAAGGCAATCAAAGGTAGCGCCTTGGCTGACTATCTGGCCCACATGCCCGTAGAGGATTATCAGCCGATGCAGCATGAATTTCCTGATGAGGACATTATGACCTTACACGAAGAAGGTGAGTCATCGAAGAAATGCGAGTGGACTATGATGTTCGACGAAGCTTCTAACATACTAGGGCATGGAATTAGTGTGATATTGATATCCCCTGAGAAGGGATACATCCCAATCACTGCTAGATTGTGTTTTGATTGCACAAACAACATTGCAGAATACGAAGCATGCACTCTAGGACTTGAAGCAGCATTAGAGACGAAAATCAAAATTCTTAAGGTATTCGGTGATTCCGCGCTAGTCATTCATAAGCTAAGGGGTGAATGGGAAACCCGAGATGAGAAGCTAATCCCTTATCACCAGTACATTATGGGGTTACTAGAGAATTTTGAAGAAGTCACCTTTGAGCATATTCCTCGAGAAGACAACCAGCTAGCCGATGCTTGATCCACTTTAGCATCCATGTTTGAGTTAAATCAGAATGGAGACATGCCGCTCATAAAGATTCAGCGTCGAGACCAGCCTGCCTACTGTCAATCAATAGAGGAAGAACCAGATATAAAGCCCTGGTATCATGACATCAAGATGTATATCAAAAGTAGAGAGTATCCGTCAGGTGCTTTTGAGAATGACAAAAGAACTCTAAGGAGACTAGCTATGAGTTTAATTCTAAATGGAGAGGTACTCTACAAGAAAAATCACGACATGGTACTTCTTAGATGTGTAGATGTAGCCGAAGCTCAGAAAATTATCAAAGAAGTCCACGAAGGATCCTTCGGGACACATGCAAATGGCCATGCTATGGCAAGGAAAATCTTACGGGCTGGCTACTACTTGCTGACTATGGAAAAGGATTGCTTTAAGTACGTGAAGAAATGCCACAAATGTTAAACGTACGCCGACAATATCAATGTGCCACCTACTTCACTAAATGTCTTGTCTTCACCTTGGTCATTTTCAATGTGGGGAATAGATGTCATCGGCCCTATTGAGCCCAAGGCCTCGAATGGGCATCGTTTTATCCTTATGGCAATTGACTACTTCACAAAATGGGTCGAAGTTGCTTCGTATGCCAGTGTCACTCGGAATATCGTGGTGAAATTCATCAAAAAAGAGTTAATATGTCGTTATGGCCTTCCGAGTAAGCTCATTACTGACAACGGGACTAATTTGAACAATAAAATGATGACGGAATTGTGCGAGGACTTCAAAATTCGGCATCATAATTCGTCTCCCTACCGCCCAAAGATGAATGGGGCAGTCAAAGCCACCAACAAAAACATCAAGAAAATCATTCAAAAGATGGTGGTCACATACAGAGACTGGCACGAGATGCTCCTATTCCACTACATGGATACCGTACATCTGTTCGCACTTCAACTGGGGCAACTCCGTTTTCATTGGTATACGAAATGGAGGCAGTCCTCCTATTCGAAGTTGAGATCCCTTCCTTAAGGGTACTAATGGAGACCAAGCTAGACGAGGCCGAGTGGGTTCAAGCCCGCTTCGATCAGTTAAACCCCATTGATAGTAAAAGGCTCAATGCAATGTTCCATGGTCAATTATACCAGAAAAGGTTAAAAAGGGCATTCGAAAAGAAAGTGCATCCTAGAGAATTTCGAGAAGGAGACTTGGTGCTGAAAAAGATCATCCCCTTTCAAAAAGACCGTCTAGGTAAATAGGCTCCAAACTATGAAGGACCTTATGTGGTTAAGAAAGCATTCTCGGGAGGAGCCCTAATCCTCACAAACATGGACGGAAAGGATCTTGCGAGTCCGGTGAACTCTGATGCCGTAAAGAAATATTATGCCTAAAAAAAAAAAAGAGCTCGCTAGGTTGAAAACCCGAAAATGCGGCCTAGGCAAAAGTTAGAGCAACCCAGTGGGTTGAAAACTCGAAAGAGCAACCCAGGCAAAAATTAGGGTAAAAAAAAAAAGTCATCACTAGGCTGAAAACCTGAAAAGGCAGACTAGTGAAAAGTGAGAAATAAAATCAAAGAAACCACATGGCATGTCAAACCATAAATTGGGGCAATAGCAGATCTAGAAAACTGGGGCAATTCCTCTCTCAATCTGATCGACTGGTATTCAAGATTGCCACTATGCGATACTTGCGCTGTTATCGGTAAAGCACCACTTAAGGAACGAAAAGCCTTTTTTCATAGTTCCCACCTTTGTATATATTGCGTTGTACATATTGCGTTATACTTTTGTTCTCAATATCCAATATCCAATATCCTTGTAAATGCTCGTTTCATCTCGAATAAAACTCGCCCTCTTTCTCTATGAGAAATTCATTTGGCATTTTATTAATCATATATTAAATGAAAACACATGTTTACATCTATAGCTAGAAGCATTACATCTGCCTTGACAGATTAAAAATTGCAGTGAACTTGATGAACCCTCCCAAGATGAAAGCTCTCAAAACATAGTAAGGGAGTACGGACGGGTCATCACTCTAAAGTGGGAGCACTTGCAAGAAACCGGCTTGAGAGACACTTGAATCGAGATCTGAGGAAGCTCAACATGTGGGCTCGGTTCTGAACTCTTTGGAGCACGTTACTGCTTGGAGTCGAGAAAACACCTTTGTCACAGATAAATGAGCTTTAAGTTTAAAAGTTCAATTGAAATATCTTCTTTTTGCGAATATTAAAAGCATGCATTTTGCATCACATGCATCTTACATTAAGCATCATACATATATGTCTTGGTTCGCATTGCTTGTTCGTTACCATCATGTTTTTTAGGACCTCGTGCCTGTTACTACATCTCAAAACCCAGTATCGGCCTGGCACCTCTTTCTCCTTTTAAAGCCCGGAATCGGCCCGGCACCCCTTCTACATTTCAAAGCCCAGTATCGGCCTAGCACCTCTTTCTCCTTTTAAAGCCCGGAATCGGCCCGGCACCCCTTCTACATTTCAAAGCCCAGTATCAGTCTGGCACCTCTTTCTCCTTTTAAAGCCCGGAATCGGCCCGGCACCCCTTCTACATTTCAAAGCCCAGTATCGGCCTGACACCTCTTTCTCCTTTTAAAGCCCGGAATCGGCCAGCACCCCTTCTACATTTCAAAGCCCAGTATCGGCCTAGCACCTCTTTCTCCTTTTAAAGCCCGGAATCGGCCCGGCACCCCTTCTACATTTCAAAGCCCAGTATCGGCCTGGCACCTCTTTCTCCTTTTAAAGCCTGGAATCGGCCCGGCACCCCTTCTACATTTCAAAGCCCAATATCGGCCTAGCACCTCTTTCTCCTTTTAAAGCCTGGAATCGACCCGGCACCCCTTCTACATTTCAAAGCCCAGTATCGGTCTGGCACCTCCTTTTGGTTTATGTCAAATCCCAGTATCGGATTAACACCTGAAGCCCAACCTGGTATCCTCCTTGCTATCTTGCCTAGAATTTCAAGCACCTCAAACCAGGTTTAGGATAAAATTTGATTCATATCTTTACTTATTCCTTATCAAATAATTTGAATAGCATTGTTATTCTCCTTATTTTGATAAGGAATTCGTAAAGAGGGGCAACTGTGAATACTTAATTTTATCCTACTAATAATAATGTTAATTAGTCAATTAATTGACTAGTTGTTAATAATAATAAAAAAAAAAGAGAAAGGAACGAGAAAGAAACGTGAAAAGCTTAACAGAAAGGGAATATATTATTATTATCATTGTTACTTGACTTAGTCAAGTATTTGTTTTTAATAATAATAATAATAATAAATAAATAAAAGACGTAAAAGAAAAATATAGTGCTGAGCAGTTAGTTATAAATAATAACAATAATAATAATAATAATTATTATTATTATTATCAGCCAAAAAAAGAAAAAAAGAAAAAGAGAGAAAAAGATGGAAACAGAACAAAAACAAGGAGTGGAAGTATAGTTATTCCTCTGCAAATTAAAAATGTCAAGAAATTAGGAGTAGTAGTGGAAACATGGGTCTCTTTCTGTTGATTAAGAGATAAGACTTTAATTCTCCCTATAAAAAATTCTTATCTTGACTCAGAGAAGGGAGGTTTTTTTTATCGTAAAAAAAAATAGAGCAGAGAGAAATCAAATACTTCAGAAATTTATTTTAAAGAGGAAAAGAAGGAATTCTCTTTCGTTCAAGAGGGAAATACAAGCAGGATTACGATTGATCAATCTTCACAGGTAAAAATATTGTGTTATTGCCGTATTTAAATTTTCCTTCTGGTTTATATTCATACATTTTATTTATTAAAAAAAAATTTCGTTTGTTCATCACCTAAATTAGGAGAAGAAATATATGTAATTTAATAATGACAATAACAACCCTTACCTTCTCTCTTCAACATAATCTTCATTATTGTCTTTCAAAAAAGTTTTTCCCATGAACTTTAATGTGATTTTTATCATTCTTTTTGATTTTTATTTGATTTTTCTTGTGTTTGTGTCTAGTTTTTTTGTTGGTTTTTTTTTGGTTTTGTGCCTTTTCGTTTTTTTTTCTTGTGTAGCCTATTTCTGTTTTTGCGTTTTTGCTGTTTGTACCACCTTACATTTTCGCTGCATTTTTTTACTTTTGGCAACTCCACGTTTTCAAGTATGCTGTATTCTTTTTTGCGTTTTTACTGTTTGAACCATCCTGCATTTTTGCTGTATTTTTTACTTTCGGCACCTCAACGTTTCCAGATATGCTGTATATTTTATTTTGCTTTCTGCACCACCCATTTGTTTGCTTTCGACACCCTAAATATTTTGTCTCTTGTGTTATCTGTTTCTATTTTTGCATTTTCACTGTTTAAACCGCCTTGCATTTTTGCTGTGTTGTGTATGGACTTTCATTTTGTTTTTTCTTCCTTTGTCACCTCAATTTTTTCGGGTATGTTGTGTTTCCTTTTTGCTTTCTGCACCACCCAATATAAAAAAAAACATGATCTTTAAGTCTAACTGAGTTGCTAATGCTTCTTTCAGATTCAAGTTGGGTTTACTGAGTAGCCTTGTGCTAACTTAAGCCTAATTTTTATTTTTTTTATTATTTCATTTATTTATTTATTACTATTACTATTATTGTAAATTTCAAAAAATTATGAACGATTATTGTTGATCTGACTGAGTTGCGAATGCTTCCTTCAAAGTTAAATTGTCGAGTTTGGGTTTATTGAGTAGCCTTGTGCTAACTTAAACTCAAGTGTTTTCTTAATTAATCTTCTTTAAACCGTAAGTCTTTAAGAAAAAGGAATATATGTTTATTTTAAAATCTGACTGAGTTGCGATTGCTTTCTTCAGATTTTGGGTTCACTAAGCAGTCAAGTGCTGACTTGAACCCACCCCTTTTCGAAATCAATCATTTTCAAAAAACCTTAAGAACTACGTGGCTTTCATTCCTCCCCGAGCTGAGGTTACGTAGGAGTGGGAACCAAACCCGTCGAGCCTAAATAAATAAAAAAATATTTTTTTCCTCGTTAATAAGTGATGGTACATTTTTCTTTTTTTTTGAGTGATATTAAATAGTTTTTAAAATTAACAAATTTTTGCACAATTAATTAGAAGGTAACCGCTTACTCAGCGGAATACCTTCCTTACACGTAATCGACTCCCGAACTCATTCATGGTTTTAAAGACCTTCTTTTTAAGTTTTTCCGAGGTTTTCTTTAATAAATCTTAGTGGCGACTCCGTTGTTTAATTTATCGCCGTCCCCACCGCGGCTCCGGTTGCGACAATTGTAATCAATTGTGATTTTTGTTTTGACAAAAACGGGTTAATGATCCATTTATTCACCGATAATCGGAATTGAACATACATATGTGTACAGATCCGTTATATAATAATTAAATTCAAGAAAGACAAGAATTTTTAAATGGGTTATAAATCCATATAATCATGGCTCTGATAGCATTGGTCTTAGAGATCTGTTTGCCCAAAGGAGATAGATTTCTAGACCTAACTAGTACGTGACCTGTGCGTTCGCACGGGTCTTCGATTATACGTTTGTGAGTGTGTGTTAATGTCTTGTAATAAATATACAAATAACACAATTAAAATTATTAAAATATTTAATAAATTATTTTACAATATAATGATTAAAATAAAAGATATAATTGAGCTTAAAAAACATTACATTTAAAACATTCACCTTAATTATACCTTAATCTATAACTTTTTATCGACACAATCTTTTCTATGAAGAATTATTTTTTATCGACACAATCTCTTCAGTAAAATATTCTTTACACCTCAACTATTGTACAAAACCATTAAATATGAAAAAAGACCTCCACAATTTATTATGAGACTCATGTTGCACAATAAATTAGACTTTCAATATTATTAAAACATGATAACACACTTGTAAAAAGTAAAATAATGCAAGTAACAAATTTATATACTGATTTTATGAAAACTTACATAATTAACATATAAGAAAAAAATTTGTGATATTAAGTACACAAATTTCATTAAAGTTTGATCCCATATTTGTGAATCACATATAACATGCTTTAAAAATTATAAAATAGACAAATGATAAGTTCATTCTTAACAAAACATGTTAATGTATTAAAAAGTATATGTTATCTTATTCATAAATAATTTAACAAATTAATCCCAAGGGTTGGCTTAGCGGTGTAAGGCCCCGCTAAGTTTATAGGAGAGACGATCCACATCGAGAGGTCCCGTGTTCGAATCTCACCTATGCTAAATTCCTGAGGGTCAGCACGCAGTGCGAACATGATTAGTCACATTCTAAAAGTAAAGAAACTCGTGGTTATACAAAAAAAATATAATTTAACAAATAACAAAAATTAAAGTAAAAAAAATGGAAAAAGAAAAATGCATAGTAAAAATAGAGAAATGAACGAATAAAAAATAGAGAAAAAGAAATAAAAAAGGATAGTGAATGAAACATGAAATGAAGGGAAGTAGAGAGGAAAAAAAAGAAGTTAGAGAAAAAGAGTTTAATAATATAATTTAATTTTATTATTAAAATTTTAAATTTTAATTTATTTTCTTCTCAAAGTAAGCAAAAATTGAGAGGGAAATTGAATCATTTTTATAATGACATATGTCAAGTAAGATAACTTGAGGCCAAAAAAAAAGAAGAAAAAAAATAGAGGGGACAACAATAAAATAATAATAAAAAAAAATTTGAGGGAAATTGAATGTACGTGAGAATGACACATGGCATAAAATGTAGTTTGGAGTCCAAAAAGGGGTTTCTTTTCTTATTATAGATGATAATTTAATTTATTTGTAACTTATTTTGTAAAAATGATTTAATTTTTGGGTTCATTATTATCATCAATGTATTTTAAGTTTTAATATATTATCACTAACAAATAAAATAAAAGATCTCAAGAAAAAAATACAGTTGATATTACAAATTTGATTAATTATTTCATAAAATAGTAAAAAAAAATTAAAAACAAATAGAAATGAAAAAAAATAGAAGAGAGGAATAAAAATGTAAAGAGAAAGAAAAACGAATAGAAATAAAAAAAATGAAAGGAAGTGAAAAAAAAATGAAAGAAAGTGAAGAAGAGAGGAATAGACTGTGAAATGGAGAGAGAGTGAGAGAAAATTATGAATGGAGAGAGAGAATTATTTTAGGTTTTCAATTTCGAAATTTTAAAAAAAAAGTAAATATAAATAATGGGTAAAAGACAAAAGAACAATAAACATACTTTAAATACTTGAAATACTAAAAATAAAGGAGTAATGTACATCCAAACAAAAAAATATCATCCAAAAAGTAGAGGGAAAATGGAAGCATGTGAGTATGACATGTGTCACAATGATTGTGTGAGGTCAAAAAACGGGTTTCTTTTCTTATAGTACTAGCACGTGACCCGTGCATTTGCACGGGTCTTCGATTACGCGTTTGTGAGTGTGTGTTAATGTCTTGTAATAAATATAATATAGCATAATTAAAATTATTAAAATATTTAATAAATTATTTTACAATATAATGATTAAAATAAAAGATATAATTGAACTTAAAAAACATTACATTTAAAACATTCACCTTAACTATACCTTAATCTATAACTTTTTATCGACACAATCTTTTCCGTGAATAATTACTTTTTATCGACACAATCTCTTCAATGAAATATTCTTTACACCTCAACTATTGCACAAAACCATTAAATATGAAAAAAGACCTCCACAGTTTATTATGAAACTCTTGTTGCACAATAAATTAGACTTTCAATATTATTAAAACATGATAACACACTTGCAAAAAGTAAAATAAATGCAAGTAACAAATTTATATAATGACTTATATACTAACTTTATGAAAACTTACATAATTAACATATAAGAAAAAATTTGTGATATTAAGTACACAGATTTAATTGAAGTTCATTCTTAACAAAACATGTTAATGTATTAAAAAGTATATGTTATCTTATTCATAAATAATTTAACAAATTAATCCCAAGGGTTGGCTTAGCGGTGTAAGGTCCCGCTAAGTTTATAGGAGGGACAATTCTCAGTGAGAGGTCCCGTGTTCGAATCTCAACTATGCCAAATTCTAGAGGGTCAGCGCCAGCCACGAGGGGCAAACATGATTAGTCTCATTCTAAGGGTAAAGAAACCCGTGATTATACAAAAAAAAATATAATTTAACAAATAACAAAAATCAAAGTAAAAAAATGGAAAAGAAAGACGCATAGTAAAAATAGAAAAAGGAACGAATAAAAAATAGATAAAAAGAAATAAAAATGGATAATGAATGAAACGTGAAATGAAGAGAAGTGGAGAGGAAAAAAAAGAAATTAGAGAAAAAGAATTTAATAATATAATTTAATTTTATTATTAAAATTTTAAATTTTCATTTTTTTTCATCTCAAAGTAAGCAAAAATTGAGAAGGAAATTGAATCATTCTTATAATGACATGTGTCAAGTAAGATAACTTGGGGCCAAAAAAAAGAAAAAAAATAGAGAGGACAACAATAAAATAATAATAAACAAAAAAATTGGAGAAAAATTAGATGCATGTGAGAATCACATATAACATAAAATGTAACTTGAAGTCTAAGAAGAGATTTATTTTCTTATAGTATATGATATGATGTATGCTCATTGAATAACTCATGTGGTATCAGAGTCGTAATTATATGACTTAGGACACAATTAACAAATTTTTTTCGTTCTTCAATTTCCATATATGACCAATCTACATGTATATATGTTCAACGTCACTAATTTTCACAGTTGAAAATGAACTAAAATTGAACACATTTTATTTGCTCTCTGAAAATTTCTTTTTGGAAATTTGTGAACAATTGCATTCAAATAAAGTGCAAACCATTATGCTAACCTTGTCAATACATACCTGGTCCTCCAATATATATTGATCAAAATTCAACGTTTTTTTTGCTTGGATAAATCTGGAGCGTGAGCCTCAATACATTTGTGCAATTGAGTAAAAAAATACTTACTTTGTTTCACATGGTGATAATCACATTGTTTTGCCAAAATTACTATTGGTTTGATTATGCTTATTTTATATACTATTGAATTGCTACATTTGTTATATGATAACCGAATGACCATATTATATTGTAGATAATATATATGTGTGGTTATAAAGGTTGCTCAAGTTCTCTTTTTTTTTTAAGAATTGAAATCAAAGGTTCTAGCAAGTAGCAACAATGTGAGCATAAGTTGGGTTCACTTAATTGAATAAGTGAATGCAAGTGACTTTGAATAAATTTTGTTAGCTCCATCCAGTACTTGATACTATGTTTTGATAACCAAATATGTTTGTCAAGGAATGTGATTTTGTTTATATATTTATTTAAATCAATTTCTATGTGATAGTTAGCATAAATCAAGGAATGTGAGCGTAAATGAGTTGTTTGAATTATCCCCTGTCCCTTTTATCTAAGTTATTTATGAGTTATGGTCTGCTGCCTTTTATTTAATTAAATAATAACTAAAAGGACAATTTCTGAATTCAGTTTTAAATCTGATTTGGATAAATAATATTAGCAATTTGAGCGCAGGTTGTTGTAACTGTTTTCTGAATATTATATGTTGGTTAAATTTGATTTTTATATTTAATTCATAAAATAAATCCTATGAAAATCAGTTGTATCTGCGTAATTGTTTATTAATATATATACTAATTATGCTCACTATGATGATTTAAGTTTTGATAAGGATAAATAACTCAAATAGTGATTCGTGTTTTAATTTTCTTTTAAGAAAAAAATCAATACTTATTTGGTTGTTACAAATAAACTAAATTGATTTGCGTAATTTTAGTTGATTATTTGGATAAGTTTTGTTTTGATCAGATATTTAATTTAATTTTAATTTGATCAAGAGAATTTGAAATCATTTGCCAAGTAGAATCATGTGAATCGGATTAAGTTATTAGAAAAGTCGATTGTGATTTGTTTGGTAATTTAAAATAGCATGATTATGTGCTTATCAGATTTTGCCGATGCTAGATTTAAGTACTGAAATTTGGACGTGCCATATATATCGAGAAAGATTAATTTTCACACTCAAGTTCAAGTGGTTGGCATCTTGAATAGTTTAAGTTTAATTGTTAATTGAATTAACAATATGTTGGAAAATTATCTACATGTCACATTTTTCGGTTAGTTATATAAAATTCAATCAAATCAAATCAAAACCATGCCTATGACTTGAATATATCCTTGATTTCGTAATTAAAAAAACATTTTTGAGTTTGATTTCGGCCAAATGTTTTGGGGTTTGACTTTTGGTCAAACAGTTCAGATTTTGACTTTCGGTCAAATGGTTCAGATGTTTACTTTCGGTCAAACGGTTTAGATTTTGATTTTTTTGTCAAACCGGTTCAAAGTTTGACTTTTTTATCAAACCATTTGGGGTTTGACTTGTGGTAAAAAAAAATGAAGTTTCTCCATTCTATTTCAATTCACGTTAAGTAGTGTGTGATATGTATGAATGTTGTACATGAAAGGCTTTGGCTAGGAAATACTTGATTATTAAATGTGTCTATTGTGACGCCATCTCTCTTTCCTGAGAACTAATCCCGGTGTACGTTCTGCAATTACACATTACAATCCAGTAGGGATGCTATTTTGATGCATTTGCCCGTTGACTAGTTCATCTTTTATAGACAAATAAAAATTGATTCCTATACAAGAATTTTTATGAATTGCGGCAAGCTGTTGTCACCAAAGTGGGACCGCTTGTAAAGATTCTTGAAAATTTTCTTGTATGTTGAGGAATGATTTTAATCTTTGCACATAACTACCAGCCCAAAAAGGGGTGGTTATATGTTTGGATTGAAATTTTGAAGTGGATGGAGTTATTGGAGAATGAACTGGGCTGAGAGATTTGTCTGCCCAAAGGGGACTTATTTTTTAGCTCAGTTCATGATCAGGGATTAACCCATGTATTGATCTTGGTAGTGACCTTGGTTCGCGCATTCTGCCCAAAGGGGAATGTGCTATTTTATTGGCCTCAGTGTGATAGTTGATTTATTTCAAGCTATAACTTGTCTTATATTTGATGCTTGTTTTTAATAGTGAATTTTGAATGAGAAATTATATTATGGATAAGTTATTGGAAATACATTGGTTTAGGAAATCTATCTGCCAAAAGGGATGAGTTTTCTAAAGCCAATAGTATACTCATCGAGTAACTTGCTTGAGGTTCTTGGTTCACACATTCTGCATAAAGGGGAATGTGTGATTGTGTTGGCCTCATTATGATAGCTCGTGTTCGTTAAGATATATCTTGCCCTTTTATCAAAGTTATTGGAGGTACATTGGTCTAAGAGATCTGTCTGCCCAAAGGGGATAGATTTCTAGACCTAATGTATGCTCATTGAATAACTCATATGAGGTATTGGCCTTGGTTATGACCAGGGTTTGCACGTTCTGCCCAAAGGGGAATGTGTGATTATGTAGGCCTCAATACGATAGTTTATCGTATGTTCTAAAAGTTGATATGTGTATTAACCTTGAGATCAGTGGAACCTGAGATAAAACTGGGTGTCATTGGGACCACTATACCGGTGGTGGACACTAAATTGGAGCTGGGGTATAATTGTAATTTTGAAGCTCGGTGTTGTTTGGACCACTATACCGGTGGTTGACACCATATTGGAGCTGAGGTAAACTCGGTGTTATTGGGACAACTATACCGGTGGTTGACGCTATTTTGGAGTTGAGGTAAGATGGTCTTGAAAAACCATGCAATTTTTAGGCATTTGAGAGAAATTAAGGACTGGTGTAGAAAATGACAGTATGGCCATTCGAGATCACATTGACATGTCATTTTCTATCCACACTCCACATTGATGACTAGTCGACGGAGTCAGTGATATTTGTAACCATGGAAGGTGTTGCATCAATAAGGGGTGCAATTTCCGCTATGATTCAATATTGCATGTCTCTTGTTGGATGGAGTCTTAATTAGATGTTGTGTCTTGGGATCATGGGTTGGTGGCCACAACTTGTATTAACCCGATAGTCAATTGATTTTGTCCAAGTGGGAGAATATTAGAGTTTTCTTGTGGACTGCAATCAATTGTGGTTTTTGTTTTAACAAAAACGAATTAATATTGTGATCCATTTAATGACACTCAAGCCCACTAATAATGTATGTGATCAATTAATATTGGGCTTTGGGCACTTAATCATGATCTGTGTGGGAGACAGTGTGGGCCGAACCACTAGGCCCCTGATGGGAGGAGCCTAAGGGTTTTATTAATAAGTGAGGCTAAGTCCCCTTTGCCATCACGACCGAGACAAGCTCTCTAAGTTTACCCCATTGAAAACCTAGAATTGTAGAGACAGTGATTAGGCAAAGGAAGAGACTTTGCTCTTCGACTCTACGTAGAGGCTAATTCCGAATGACAATGTGTACAAGTAAGTGCTTTTCTATAGCTTTCTTAATTTATATTCTAATTCCATATAATGATCATAAGTGTATTAATTTATTGCTTACATGCATTTCATCCCATAGTAAATGCTTGATTTCAGTCCCCTGCTTAATTATTTCAACATTTTGTTTGACTCTGTGTACCAAAACTATCAAGAAATTAAAAACTATATTTTTTTTAAGGAAAACAGAAAGAAAGACAACATTGTACATCTCAAGCAATTTAAAAATACAGTTTTTATGATCTCTAAGCCTTGATAATATTTTTTGACTGTCACAAATGATATCCTTCTTGTACACATACAATAAAAAAATATGATTAAATTAACCTTTTGGTCCCTATACTTGTATCTCATTTTTGTTTTAGTCCACATAGAAAAAAAATGATTCTTTTAATCACTATACATTTTCTTTGTTTTCATTTTAGTTTCTGTCGTCATTTTCCATTGGCCCATGCCGTTAAATCTCGCAACTCCATCACCACAACCGCCATGACCACCGCCATTACACAAAGTTAGACAGACGACAAGACGAGACTGGCGATGTCAAGAGCTATCCGCGTGTGGCAGTGAGATGCAGCCAGAGGTGGTGGTCAAAGAAACCAACCTATAAGGTAGTTCATCCATCCCATAAATACCTCAGGAGTTCAACCATCCCATAATTACTCCAGGTTAAGCATACCTAACCTTTGAGTTATTAAGTTAGAGGCTACCTAAAAGTAAATGCATTTTATTGGCATAGACAATACGAATTAGTTCTTTTTAGTTATCCTCAACTTTCTAGTCTCGTACTTATACAGTGTTTGAATCCCTCTCATTTTGGTGTCTATTCCATTTATTCATGTGTTTTATCTCTAAAAGCCTGCTAGGAGCCGCAACACTCACTATCCTCATCATTTGCACCCAATTTTTTAGCGTTGTAGATGAATAGCCTTTAAAATTGATTATATTTCAAAAATTATTTGTTAAGTAAATAAAGTTTAAGAGTTATACGATGAAAAACTATAAACTCTTATAATTTTTTTTTTGTTCATAAGAAAGTACAACAACTGGAGATAGAACCTAAATACCCACACACATATTCTCATGGGATCCCGATTGTCTCTAGCAAATATCTTATCCATCTCTCTCTAGTTGCATCTCGATCATCCATTTTTATGACTTTTCATGTCAATCACTCCTTGATCAACGTGTATCCCTTGATCTATAGTTGAAATTAGTGTTGAATCTAGCCGGGGCTAGAGAGGATCGAAGCACATTCTTATGTGCTCACCAGCTGAACTACATGACTGAGACACATAAATTTATATACTTTTAAAGCTAAGAAAGTTCAAAAATTAAAGATTTATAAATATTTATTATGTATGAGTAATTTTAAATTGATATTAAATGAGTAGTGCAATATAAAATTTCTATTTAAAATTTATATTTCTCAATGTTATAAAAAAAAGTATATTTCATATTACTCAATATTTAATCCTGCTTGTTAGTTGTTCTTGTCATGATTTAAATATTGAGTGAATTACCATCTGAGTCTTTTAAATTGTGTGTACCACTCAATTTTGTCTTTGACTTTATCAAAATATTTTTTACACTCCAAATTTATAAAATATGATTTAAATTGGTTTCCTATGAACTAAAGTGACAAGTTTGTTTGTTTGTTTGTTTTTTATAAAGTCAAGTGCTAAGGTCAGTGATTTTTTAAAATAAACTAGGATTAAATTGACTAACTTACAAAGTCCAAAATTAAATATAATTTCTATAATGACAGTCAAATAGTGATTTATACTCTATATGCTTAACCTGATTGATGTTATTACTCCATTGAGTGAATAATATCGTAAAAAAGAAATCATATCAAAAAGATATTTTTCAAAAAATAAAATTTCATAACTATATAATTTGAATAATTTGAATTTTTAAATATTTTTAAAATTAAGGAAATTTGCTCCAAAAAAAAATGAGGGAATTCACATAGTAAAAAACATAAAAAAAATTCCCGGTAGATCAATAGTCGTTGTCATAATTTAAACTAGACTCATACCCGCACGATGTGCGGTTGAGAAAATAAGAATGACTTACTAATAATTTTTTGATAAATTAGTGTACCTCATTTTAACTTTTCATAAGAATTGAGAAAAATTATTGCATTACAATTAAAGAAAAAAGTTTATATATATATATATATATATATATATATATATATATATATATATTTCATAGAAAATATGTTGGAAAATGTTTTTATTGATAAAAGATTCAATTCTTTTCATGTGTGATCACTTTTATATTGAGTTGTGTTGCTTTTAATTTGTTATTTTTTGAAATTTGATCTATTTTAATATTCAAACATTATATTCTTTAAATTAAATAATATTAATTGAAAACATGTGGCAGACTAAGAGACTTAATTTATTTTTTCCTATATCATAGAAGGAAAAATAGCTAATTTCATATGTTCAAATTTTTTTCTTTGGAAAATTGCTCAAACGTTAGGGTCTTCTACTAATATTTGGTAATTTGGTTCATTTGAAAGGAATGCCATTTTTTTTTAATTCTCAAAGGGTGTCTGCGTTATATTTATAGTGAAAATTAGATTTTGAAATTAGTTTATGATGAATATGGGTGATTTTTTTCTTTTCCATATTGTTGTTTCCATCGTACAAAATGTATTCTTGGTAAGATGGTGTACTTAATTCATTGGCATCTTGGAAAAATATATAATTTTTTTAAATAAAATAGTATACAGAGTTTTTAAAATTTAAGGGAGATATAATTAAAGTAAGAACTCTAATTTTATAATAAAATATTTTTTATTTTAATTATTGTTTTGAGATTTAAAAGTAAAGTTAAATGAGAAATTAGTCTATACTTTTCACATTTGACATTAATTTGTTTTATTTTTTTACTCTTTTAAATTAAAAGTGGATCAGTATGTGAATTTATATTCATTTACTAAGTTAGTCTTTAGTATTATACGTGTAACGTAAACATTTATCAAATTTATTGAATGGTAAATTTTTAATATTTAAATATAATTTTCATTGTAAAAAATAATATATAGTTTAACTTTTATCACATTTATATTAATGGAATGTTGTTTTTCTCTCTATGAATTTTTAAAAAATATATAATTTCCATCACTTTTACTTTAAAACTTCAATGTAAATAAAAATATTTTAAGTATTTTCAATTTACATTTATATTTATTATATTTTTACTATAAATTTAGTGTTGCATTTAAATTTCTGGTGTCTGTCTAGATCTTGGAGGGGTGATTTTTTTTCTCTTTCAGATTGTTCTTTTCATCGTATAAAATGTATTCTTGGTAAGATATTGAACTTAATTCATTGGATTCTTGGAAAATATATGAATTTTTTTTAAAAAAATTATATAAAGTTTTTAAAGTTTAAGGGAGATATAATTAAAGTAAGAACTCTAATTTCATAATAAAATAGTTTTATTTTATGTATTTTTTTAAGATTTTAAAGTAAAGTTAAATAAAAAATTAGTCTATACTATTCACATTTATCATTAATTTGTTTTATTTTTATATTCTTTTTTAAATTAAAAGTGCATCAGTGTTTGAATTTATATTCATTTATTAAGATAATCTTTAGTATTATATGTGTAACGTAAATGTTTATCAAATTGATTAAATGGTTAATTTTTAATATTTAAATATACTTTTGTTGTAAAAAATAATATATAGTTTAACTTTTATTTTTCACATTTATATAAATGGAATATTGTTTTTGTCTCTACTAATTTTTTTTTAAAAAACTTCCATCACTTTTACTTTAAAACTTCATTGTAAATAAAAAATTTAAGTATTTGCAATTACATTAAAGTTGTTATATTTTTACCATAAATTTAGTGTTGCATTTAAATTTTTATTATAATATTAAATAATAGTTCATAATAATAGAAATACATTAAATATTATATAACAGTTTTTTTTTAATAGCATGAGCTTTGAATTAACATTTAATAGATATAAGTTAAAGTTTGGATTTGTGCTACATGACGCCAAGTAGGATAAAGAGCTGAGGTGACACATTTCTATGAAGCTTGACTTTAAGCTTCTGTTTTAATAGTTTTATTTTTATACTCTTTTAAATTAAAAGTGCATCAATATGTGAATTTATATTCATTTACTAAGTTAGTCTTCGGTATTATACGTGTGTAACGTAAACATTTATCAAATTTATTGAATGGTAAATTTTTAATATTTAAATATAATTTTCGTTGTAAAAAATAATATATAGTTTAACTTTTATCACATTTATATTAATGGAATGTTGTTTTTCTCTCTATGAATTTTTAAAAAATATATAATTTCCATCACTTTTACTTTAGAACTTCAATGTAAATAAAAATATTTTAAGTATTTTCAATTTACATTTATAGTTATTATATTTTTACTATAAATTTAGTGTTGCATTTAAATTTCCGGTGTCTGTCTAGATCTTGAAGGGGTGATTTTTTTTCTCTTCCAGATTGTTGTTTTCATCGTATAAAATGTATTCTTGGTAAGATATTGAACTTAATTCATTGGATTCTTGGAAAATATATGAATTTTTTTTTAAAAAAATTATATACAGTTTTTAAAGCGAACTCTAATTTCATAATAAAATAGTTTTTATTTTATGTTTTTTTTGAAGATTTAAAAGTAAATTTAAATAAAAAATTAGTCTATACTATTTACATTTGACATTAATTTGTTTTATTTTTATATTCTTTTTAAATTAAAAGTGCATCAGTGTTTGAATTTATATTCATTTATTAAGATAGTCTTTCGTATTATATGTGTAACGTAAATGTTTATCAAATTGATTGAATGGTTAATTTTTAATATTTAAATATACTTTTGTTGTAAAAAATAACATATACTTTAACTTTTATTTTTCACATTTATATAAATGGAATATTATTTTTGTCTCTACTAATTTTTTTAAAAAAAATTCCATCACTTTTACTTTAAAATTTCATTGTAAATAAAAAATTTAAGTATTTGCAATTTACATTAAGTTGTTATATTTTTACCATAAATTTAGTGTTACATTTAAATTTTTATTATAATATTAAATAATAGTTCATAATAATAGAAATACATTAAATATTATATAACAGTTTTTTTCTAATAGTATGAGCTTTGAATTAACATTGAATAGATATAAGTTAAAATTTGGATTTGTGCTGCATGACGTCAAGTAGGATAAAGAGCTGAGGTGGTACATTTCTATGAAGCTTGAGTTTAAGCCTCTGTTTTAATATATATAGATAGATGCTAGTTTTTAATCTAAAATATCTAACACTATGTGTTAGTGGTCATTTTAAATGTAATTATATTTTTATAGATAATTTCATATTTTCAAGATTGAGAAAACTTGATAAAATCACTTTTTTTTTTGCTACTCATAAAATAATATTTCTTTATGTTTGTTAATATATAGTTTGTATGCAAATATTAATATTTAACTTGAAGTTTTCATATGCGCTTAACTTGTTAGTGTAGTTGCTAGAGAGTGAAATTTTATGGGTGAATAAAATTGAAGTCTTCTAAAGGGTGAATAAATTAAAACTTTCAAAAGTAATTATTTTTCAAAATAAAATTATCAATAATAAATAAAATTTAGGAGTTATTTAATTTGAAAAAATAGATATTTTATAGATAACTATATTTTTAAAATTGAGAAAATTTACAAATAATAAAATTGTAAAGGATATTTTCCCCTTATATGTGAGTGATTAATAATATCATTAAATATTATTATTCAATCCATAATCTCTATTTCATTTGTCAATAATCCCTTTAAGCATAAATTATATAGTAGATATATGATTGCAGCTTTTCTTTTTCGAGCATAATGCAGTTGTCTCTAATAAGCAATGTTGTTAAATTCGTAAATTAAAGCTCACATAAGGAGGGGGTGATAACTCGTTACCACGTGAATCGTAACAAAATTCGTAAGAGTCAAGAAAATTCCTAAATAATATTTAAACACATATATGCATAAACATAAAAAAGAAAATTCATAAATAATGACAAGCACTAAATTAGACATAAAATTCAAAATTTCCAAGGTCATAACTACATAAATAACATATTAAAGGTGTTACACACATTAAACACTTAAATAACATAACTACATAAGTTTGTCAAATTCAAACATAACAATAAACAATAAATCATAAAGCATGTAATCACTCAAATTGTCACACAAACATAAAGCCTAATCAAGCAAATCATTCATATTCTCATCACAATAGTTATCAACATCATTTCCTCCTATCACTTCATCTTTATTTTCATCGTCTTTTTCAAGTCCAAGATCTTCATCTCCATGATCTCCTAAGGCCCCCAAGTCAAGGTTGGGAATTTCCAAGTCATCTAAAGATGCCAAGCCAACACCTTCACCATCACCACTAGGAGTAGCACTAGCACCAATTTCACTTGAGAGATCATCTAACTCCAAGTCTAAATTTTCATCCACAAGCCAATCATCATCCGAATCAAGATCATCCAGATTGTATTCCTTTCCCTTCCTCTCTTGCTTCTTCTTCTCCAACTTTGAGTTGGCCATCACAAAGACAACATCGTTCATTATCTTTTGCTTCAAACGGTTTCTTTTCTTAGTGTGGACCTAAACAATTCCATATTTTCAATACAAAATCGATTGTCACAATAGGTTTCATCATCCAAGCAATGTAATTTTAATAATAAAAAAACACACTGCATATCTAAAAACTTACCGTCTCAAAAGCACCCCAATTGCGCTCACAACCGGATGAACTACATGTCAAGCTTAAGACACGAATAGCAAACCTTTGCAATTTCGGGTGGGCTGAGCCATATAAATCCCACCATTGTGCTGAAGTCTTCTTATTAAGTGCTTGCAAGGCTACTGGACTACCAAAAAACCCTTCTTCATTTTAAAATCTTCAAGTTGACAATCGATCTTACTAACCTCCTCTAAATCCCCAACCACCCTTTGTAAGCAGTCATAAAATCCTTTTTTAACTTCAAAATCAACTTTGAAGTTAGAATTACAATGCAATTGGGGGTTTAGGTAATAAACAACGGCATGTAAGGGCCTATGTAATTCGTTGTCCCACCTTTGATCAATGATTTCCCATATAGGTTCATAACTAAAAATGAGAAGAATTTAATTAGGTTCTAAACTTCTAATTAAACACCACACATAACATAAGTAATGGAAAATAGAAAGTAGGAAACCAATTTACCTCTTTTGAACTCCCTTGAAAGCAGCTTGAATCCTTTCTTTTGCTCGGCTCATCTCTTCATAAATGAAGTCCATGGCTGGCTTCTCATTCGAATCTACTAAACGAAGGACCTTGATCAATGGATAAGCAGCCCTCAAAACTCCTTATCACAAACAGTATTTTTAACTATCTTTCCATCCTTGGTCTTTGCCAATTGACTAAAAGTCCAATCCTTAGAAGTAAACATTCTTATTAAGGCTCCTTTGTTGTCATTCAAACACCCCAAAGTCAAGTAAGATGTGGCAAAACGGGTGGCGGCCGGTCTAATCAAGTCTTTCCCTCCGGTCAAAGTATGTAATTGACAAATAAGAGCAGTTCTAGAATAAATATCACTGTGATCTTTTTACCTAGTGCAATTGTCTCTTTGTGAATGGGGAGCTTCTTCTCCAAATCCTCTAACATTAAGTCGATGTAGTGAGTTACACAAGGTGTCCAATACAACTTTTTCCTTTTCTCCATTAACTTCTCTCCTGCTACCTTGTAATTTGCAGCATTGTTCGTGACAATTTGGACAACGTGTTCTTCACCCACTTCTGCAACAATTTCATCCATCATCATAAACACCTTATCAACTTTTTTGGATATGCTAGATGCATCAACGGACTTCAAGAAAACTGTTCCCATAGGACTATTTACCAAGAAATTAAGTATTGTCCTCCTCCTCCTATCCGTCCACCCATCCGTCATTATGGTGCAGCCCGTTGTCTTCCAAGAACTTTTATGTTTCTCCAAAGCATCCTTAGTGGCAGCAACTTGTTTCTTCAAATACTTCACTCTAATATCATGGTAGGATGGTGGATTAAATCCTTTACCATGATTAGAAACCAATTGAAGCATATTCTTGAATTCATCACTGTTGGCCACATTAAAAGGTATATCATTGTTGTAGAAGAAAGAGGCAATTGATAAGCATGCTTCTTCTCTCAAAGGTTTCTTAATCACGCTATTAATAGTAGGTTGGTTGCTGCTCCCTACTCTTCTCTTGAAAATATGTCCAGGATTTTCAACTTCTGAATTGTTTCTTTTCCCACCTCTTGCTTCCACCATTTCTTCCTCCTCTGCTGCCTCAATCAGCTTGGTTTTCTTGATCAACTTGTCTTGTAATACATAGACAAGTTTCCACATTTGCTTTTGAACATCATCAGGAACTGCTCTGCACGGTTCTACATCCTTTCCAGTCCTGGCCAAATGGTGCTTCAACCTGTAAAATCCATTTCTAATCTCCTTCTCACAATATTTGCATCCATTAATTGAGACACAGTGCTTCCAACCTGGATCATCTCTATTTCCAGGAGCATTTTTGCGAGACTTAGAAGCAGCAACAGCAATTGCTTTCGTCCCAGCCTCTCCACCATGAGAAGCACCTGTACTTAAACCTCCCATACCTCCATCATTTGAACCACTAGCACTTCTACTAGACATCGCAACCAAACAGAATAGAACGCACACAACAGAATCCACAGAACAGAACGCAGAGAACAGAATGCACATAACAGAGCAAAGCGCAGCGCACAAAACATCGAAAAACATAACAGAGCGCAAACAGAACAGGGAGATGAGAGAGAGGATTGATCGCGAGAGAGAAAGGGTTGGTCGCGACAGAGGGTGGCTCGCGCGAGAGAGGGTGGAGGCGCGAGAGAGAAAGGGTCGCGAGAGAGTGAGGGTTTCAGAGAGAAAGTGAGGCGTTTTAGGTTTTAAAAATTTCGGGCCGTTTGGCCCAACCCAGAAACCCGCTAGCCCGAGCTCGTTAAAGCATCCCCGTGTTCACGTTTCCACCATGTTAACATGGCGTATTCACCGTGTCGAGGAGCATTTTTGTGTTCAGCGGCGTGTTGACTCGCGGAGCGTCGGAAAGCTCGTAAACACAACGAGTTTACGTATTAACTCGCGTGTTTAACAACACTGATAACAAGACTTTAATTACTTGCTGTCAATGATCTCTATTTCATTTTTCAACTCTATTATTTTCTTAATAAAAGATGACTCATTAAGAATAATGATAATTCTCCTAAAGTGTTTTGTTTTGTTTTGTTCGTTTTAGTTTCACATTTTTCGTAAAACCAAAGTGTTATGTTATTGACTAAATGTCATGTTTTACTCCACTTTATTGATGCATCAAACATTAAATTGTAGTCTAGTATTCTGTTATGTTTCTCAAACGCTATCTAAGTTTCATACTAAGAGCGTTGCTATTTGGTGCGAAATTTGTTTACATGAATTTGTACGAATGCAACGTGGGTCCAAAAATCTTAGCAATCTCATTGCAAATTTGTAATAATCTATACTCTAACCTAAAATAATGATGCTGTAAAAATCAACATCAGAAGTACCAAATAAAAAACAAAAAGACTGATAACTATACACAATCACCTTGTAGAAGCAACACACCACTTCAACTAAATAGCATTAGCATAAAAACTCATTAGTGGCGAAAAACTTAACAATGTTAACAAAACAATTGCACATAATAAGATAAAAGTGTAGAAGGAAGAAGCAAAATAACAGAGCATAATAACATATATACTATCATACTAACAAGAAAATATACTAAAATAACTTATAAAAAATAGAGATTTTCCTACCATTTGAAATAAAGGCAGAATGAAAAATCTATCAAATATCAAAACAAAATAGTTTTTGGAATAACTTACAACCAACCAGAAAAACTTGTAATCCAGAGTTTTTGAATAGATAAAACACATAAGCTAGATGGAAGGGAAATCAAAAGAGGGTGAGATTTTGAACTAACAACCATAATGACAAATTTTGGTTTAAATCCATTTGAAAGAAATTATCTATATCATCAATTGCCTAGCTTCTATATTTTCTTTTGAATAAGAAATTAAGACCGTAAAAATCAAGCCACTTCTCTTCACACTATAAGAAATTAAGAAATTCAAATACTAGCTCAATGGTGTACAACGGGGTGTAGATATGAAGAAACTATGCCTAGGGTTGAATTAAATGTAAAATATTTAATTAAAAAATAAAAGTATGTATATATAATGATTACTATTGTGTAGTTGGATTTAAATACAAAATAAATATATTACTACCATTTTATTCTTAGCGTTATTTCCGTTAGTATCACAGTGTTATAATTAGCGTTGCGTCAAAAAGTTAGCACACCGATGTATTAATAATACAAAGTTATTTCATTAAGATCATTGCTACGATGCAACATTTTAAGATCATGTGATTATGGACGTCTATAAATAAGTGAAATATCACATAGATATAAATTTACAACTTATTAAAAGAGTATATGATAGCAATCACTTTTCACTAAACTAAATATATGGTATATTTTTAACAATTATTTTAAAAAAGTATTAAGTAAAAAAAAAAAAAAGAAATGCATTCAGTATTAGTTATATTTAAATTGTGTTGTATTTTTCACTATTAATTTTATAATACGTATGATAAATATGATGAATATTTATGTATTTTATTTATGGCATTAACCATATTGCATGCTTTTAAAATGAAATGCGAGAGAATCATGAGATATGAAGCAATATATATATGTGACAATATTTTTTTGCACTATTAAGCATTTCTCAAATAATAAGCCTATCACTACTATTTACTTCTCTCATTCTACCATTAATTTTTCTTTCTATTACTCTTTCTATTTTATTACATCATTTTAAATATTTATTTTCTCTCTCTTTAATTTTTTTCTCTCTCTCTTTCTATACACCCAAAAAGTGAGATCCTTTTTGTTTTTATCCCCAGTATTATCTAGTTGTATCTCACTAATCAATTGATTTTTCAATTTTTATCAAAAACAAATACTAAATGGCATAAAAGTAAATAACATGATAACTTATGACCAAAAAATAATAGCCTAATGAACGGTGTTGCTACAGTGCACCAATAACTTCTCCTTTAGATATGATTCAAGGGTGGGGATATGATGGTCCACTTAAGCATTTGATCATTAATGATCCTCACAATATGACAAACAGGTGTCTATTTACCCATTTTCAACAAATAAAAATTAATATTTTATTTTTGTTCCCTAAAATATTTTAAATGTGATTTAGTCTTTTATTTTATTTTAATTTCTCCAAATTTTCCCAATTCCTTTTCTTCCTCTTGGAACTCTATTTTTGAGAATTTAAAACAGATAGTTGAAGAACATAGAAACAAACAATTATGTGGACTCACGAGGAGGACAAGCGGTGGAGCGACGACGGAGTCCAACGACGGGTGGCATGGCTTCACGGCGGAGAGCCATGGGGGGTGGGGTTGTCCGGGAAATGGAGGGGTCTTAGTTGGGCTCGTGATTTTGAATGATTTTGGGACAAGGAAGCATAGTAGAGAAGATATTCATGTGTGGGATCACAGTGGTGGCCGTCAAGGAGTAACGATGTGTAGCGACTATGGGACTTCAAACCGACGAACCCCACTCGACTTTGACTCTCCTACAACATCGTTGCCTCAATTTCCACTCTTTCAAGCTCATCCTTTGCTCTTCATCTTCTCTTATAACTTCTCTAATTTGTTTGTATTCAATAAATTTGTGTCTTTTTTTCCTTTTGATTTGTTTCGTGTTCAGTTCGTCTTGTTTTCCCAACTTTGGAAGGAGGCTAAAAAATTGCAAGTGTAGAATACATGCTCGTGCGCCACAGTTCAGATCTCATAGCTTCTTTTTTTCCCACAATTTTTCTTTTTTCTTTTTTAATCTCCTGTGATAAAATTTAACTGGTTAAATTAATCATTTAGTCTCCCTATGGGTGACCCTCATTTTTACTTTAGTCCCTTTTTTTACGTAAAAAAGTTCCTTTTAGTCCTTATGCGTGTTTTTATTAGTGTTTTTGGTCCTTCCGTTATTTTATCATTAGTCCCTACTAAAACGGAAAAACAAGTACATGGATTAAAACGAAAAATAACTATGTGTACAGGGACTAAATTAAAAACAAGTACATATATAGGGACTAAAATGAAAAACAAATATATATAGGGACTAAAATAAAAAATAAGTAGATGTACAGAGATTAATTAATTTCCATGTCAGCAATTCATGTGCTCGTCATTGATTGACTTACAAAGGTTTTGTTAGCTATGTAGGATGAAATTAACACAATTAGTATTCAAATTGACTATAAGGACCAAACCGAAAATAACAGTCGCGTATAGGTACTAAAGAAACAATTTTTTCCGTATAGGGACCAAAACGAAAATGAGTGACACTTATAGAAACAAAATGATTAATTTAACCAATTTAATTTGATGGAAATGAAAAAAATAAGTTGAAACTTGAAAGGCACCATTTGATTTTGTTTTTGATGAATTTACATGTTAATTTTTAAATAAACACAGTATTAGGGGCTACACCTTGTCAATGATTTTCAAAAGCATACAAAAAGTTTTTAGCTATGACAACAATGGAGAAGAGAAGATTTGAGTAAACTAAAAAAATATTATAAATTGATGGGAATACAACAAATAAATCATAACTTGAAAGACTAAATAATAAAATTTGATAAATTGAAGGTTACTCATACAAGGTCTTCTATCTAGACCATCAATTAAAATAATATTTATTTAACAGTTTAAAAACACATGGACCATCAATGGTTCCCATTTTAAAGGGATCATCATATGCTGACTCATGATTCAATTGAACTTTTTGTTCTCTTAAGTTGAGGGATTTGCTCGATTTTAGTCTTCATAGTTTCAACTGCATGCATTTAATCACCGTACTCTCAAGATACTAAATTTTGGTCCCCCACTTAATTATTTCAAAGTTTTGATTGGCTCTATGTACTCAATCAGCTTGAAATTAACTAGGTTTTTTTTTTTAAAAAAAAAAAAGATGATGAGTGATGACATTATGCATCTAAACAATTCATAAACACAGTTTTGATGATTTTTATGCCTAGAAAAGAATTTTCTTATGTTGTGGCAGAAGATATCTTTGTTGTACACAATAAAAAATAATTTATTAATAGATTTGACACTATTAACTATATGTATGGATTGGGCAATTTTAACATACACCACGTTCTAAGTGGTGTACGGTACACCACATGAAAAAATCTATACAAAACTCAATCGAAAATGTTTAAAATAATAATAAATTATGTATTTTGTATGTATATATACCTCTTTTATTTTTTTTCTTTTAAATTGAGGTGGATTTTAACATTCACCACTTTTAATGTGGTGTACCATACACAAGTCATGATATTATTTAATTGATTATAGCCAAAAAAATAAAATAAAAGAGGTATACATACATACAAAATACATAATTTATTATTATTTTAAACATTTTCGGTTGAGTTTTGTATACATTTTTTATGTGGTGTACCGTACACCACTTAGAACGTGGTGTATGTTAAAACTACCCGTATGGATTAGGTTATTTTTGAAAAAGTATTACTGACAAGAATATTTTGTTTGCCTATCTTCTTGAGAGAGTTTTTGAACTTCAAAATAAATTAAATTATGCCGTAAAATTAAGCTAAAGTTAACCGGCTAAATGCTTATCTTTAAGAAGGTAATTTGTTCTCGGGTGAGACTATTGTCACTTCTATTTGTCTATTGTCACTTCCTTTTAAATTTTTTAATTTAAAATATAATTTATAACCAATAAAATTTAAGTGTTAATACATAAATATTAATAAAATAATAAATTAAGAGTTGTAATAGACTAAAAGGAGTGACAATAGCCCTTCCCTTGTTCTTCTACTCCATTTCAATTTTATTTTCCTTTTGTATAACATGCTACACGACAACACATGAGAAGTTTTTTGGTTTTGAATGAAAGATCATAAGAATATCATAAAACCTGAGGTGAATAGGGGTTTAAATTGAAAGGAAACACCATTTAAAGGTGCAACAAGGCATAGAAGTGAGTGGGACCGGATTTGATAGTAGAGGCGTGAAGAGGCACAAGTTTATCTTAATTGTGTCTGTTTGCTCTTGCTCTTGCTTTTGTTACTACCTTTTTATTAGTGTTTGAAAATCAACATGAAATAAAAAGGCACTGCACCATAATTGATTATTAATGACATTTGAAAAAAATCTCTAAAAGATGTTGCAAAATTGTTAAAAATGTTGCCTTTAAACTTTTGCAACATTTTTATCAAATGTTGTATAAAGGCTATGTTACTAAGAGGTTTTAATAACATTTGAAAAATGTTGCTAAATCGTTAAAAAATATTATCTTTTAGCATTTATAACTTTTTTTACACATGTTGTATAAAGTTAATGTTGCTAAATATGAATAATGTAGTAGTGAGGAAAAAAGTAAGAAATATGAAGAAAAATTATGAAAGAATACAACGAAGAATACAAGGAAGTAAATAGTTTTCTTGTACTGTTAACTTGTACTAAAAAAATCAGATAGAGGCAAACATTTTTATTTTGTAAAATTTCAATTTTTCCTTTCTTTATAAGCTAAAATCTAAAATTTAGAAATGTTGGGATTATACCAATTATTTGGTATTGCTGCAATTTTAGAGTTTAACATATAAATTAATATGTTTCATTTTATAATGATTTTGAACATGTCTTTCATTATAACGGTATGATAATTGATGCATCTCATAGCTGTTTTTTTACCAACTTAACTATTTTTATGTTTTTCACTTGTTCTACTTTTATTATTTGACTAAACTAGTATTTTTCTCCTTTAATGTATACCATGCTTTGGTTTAGGATCTTAATTTTTCTTTGCATCACACTTCATCTTTTTTAATTAAATAGTCAACAAAAATATATAAAAGAGTAGCTAGAGCCTAGAGGTGAACAAAAAGAATACAAGGCTAAAACAACATTGATTTTTGCTTTCTTAACAGTTCAATCAGCAAAATTAATGAAAAATGATTATATTAATCCTAAAAGGAAAAGTAATGAACTAAAATGAAATGAGAAAAGGTTAAGGGTCGGATCAAACTCAAACTTAAAACAAATTTAAGAGGCAAATTACTAATTTACCCTTGTTATTTAGTTAAACAATTGCGTCTAAAATTATTAATATTATGGAAAAGGGGAAGAATTTGAGGAGATGAAACTAAAAGCTAAAACATTATTAGGGTCAATATATAATAAAAGAAATACTTACACAAGAATCTTGAGCGTTTTCTTATTATGTGCTTATAAATCTCACTTTGTTTTCTCTTTCCTCTACTAGAGATGAGACTACTTAAAGCAACTCATTTAAGTATTATTGAAGTTTCGATTGACTTGATATTTATTCGATGATCGAGACATTCAGAATTATTTAGAAAAAGAAGTAAAAATTGAGAGTAAATACTATGGCATTGTTAACTATCAATTGTTTCAAAATGAATTGCTTACAACTATCACTATGGTAGCTTTTTATATTAAGGACTTTTTTAACCTATGTAATATTGCACATATTAAGAAATCATTAGTAAAAATAAAACACAATATTAATTGCATGTCGAATTCATTCTCATTAAATTTTTGCAATATTGAAGAGGTTAAAAAAATCTTATATTAATGGTGTTGCATTTCTCTTCCTGCTAAGCATATAATTATAATTTTTTCAGCAAACTATTAATTGACTACACAATTTTCTAGCATTGAAAAATTCAATTGTTCTTTTCTAAGCCACTACAATACATAGTTAATTGAACTCAAAGACTAATCAACATTAACACATAAAGCATATGATACTCATTGAGCTCAAGAATTCTTGATCACCTAACATGCAGATATGATATAATCCACAGATGAAAGTGCTTATAAATTAACTTATGAATATCTAAAATAGACTAAGGAAACCACAAATATGCATAAGCAAGAATAAACATTTATGATGTATAGAAATAAAACATTGGTTATAATAACAAAGATGATCAAGATTTTCCCTTTACTTTAAGCATGTGTTTTCAGTCCTATTTAGATACTTAAGTGTTACTTAATGTGCCACATCATCACATTGTTATTGTGATGTAACTGTAAGAACTAAAGTGATTGATGACATATAAAGTGAGGACCAAATCATTCATTTAAAAGTAAGGACTAAACTGCATAGTGACTACAAAGTGATGGACTGAAATGATTGTAAAAGTGATTTGAAAAACGTGTTGTGTGCCAATTTGATCACACAAGTCTCAATTTATAGAGAGAATATAATCATTATACATAAATACAATACAATGATATAGAATAAAGAATAATATCAATCTTAATAAATACTAAAACATATTCTACAATATATACTATTTACACAGCATTTTCCACTCAAATATTCTAACATTCCCCCTAAAGCTGGAACATATAGGTCATATGTTCCAAGCTTGTTACGAATGTAATCAATTCGAGTGCCTCGAAAGGGACTTGGTGAGCATTTCTACTAACTGATCTTCTAATTCAACAAAGTCAGTTGTGATTTCTCTAGAAAGTATTTGCTCTCTAACAAAGTAACAACCAATCTCTATGTGTTTGGTTCTTTCATGAAAAATGGAATTTGATACAATGTGCATAGGAGCTTGATTGTCACAAATAAGCTTGGTTTCTGTTATATCTCTTAGAGTCAATTGAAGGTGTCTCAACATATCCCATGAGCCCGGCACAGTTGGTGTGTGTGGCAGGGATATAAATAAGCGGTCTGGAGTTCGAATCCCAGAATTCGCATTCCCCCTCCCCGCGGTAATCCCGCTTCTGTAGACAAAAAAAAAAGGTGTCTCAACCAAGTAAGCTCACACGCAACTGCTATCATAGCGCGATATTTAGCTTTTGGGTAGATTTAGGGGCAAAAGTTTGTAATAGAAAAATTGGCCTATTTGAATCATACTGTAGAATTGGCATGTTCCCCTTTCTTGAATTTACACTAAAGCAAAGCTTATAAACTTGAACCGCGAATGAAACTTGACCTGTTTCTGTTTCATGAATCTTGGTCTTTGTTTGTTTCTCTTATATTCATTATGTTGAGTATTTAATTTATCTATTGTTCTAATTGTAATTTTCTCTTTTATGGTAGATGAACAACATGAATGTACCTCCTTAAAGAATTGATTTTTCTTGGACCGAGTATTTGTTGAGGTTTTTAAATAGGCTTTTAGGTTGGACAGACCTGTAAAAAGTCCAGACCGAACTTTAGTATTTGGCCTTAGACAGGATAATAAGCTATTCCAAAGTTTAGAATACAGGTCTGACCTATTCAGCGTCAGGCCTAGCCTGACCCATTCGCACTCCTTTAGGTTCCTATGCAAATAAATGCAAATATTACATGAAATGGGTTGAGTAAAGGGATTGGTATTCTTCAATTTTCGAATGACTTGTGAGTTTGGGCCTTTCATTGAGAAATTTGAGTTGTTTAAAGCCTATTAGTTTTACTACGAGTAAGGTGACAATGCGGGCCAGCTCGCCCCACGGTTGACCCGCAAAAAACTGGTCAGGACGAGTCCACAGAGGAAAACGAGCCTATTTCTTCAGCCCAGCCAGCTTTTATAAAGGGTTATGTGGGTTGCGGGCTAGCCCGCATAGCCTGCCAATTAAATTTTAAAAAAAAAATCTAAAATTCTTAAAAATTCATAAATCTCATTATCACTTAAAAAAACATAAAAAATATTCTAAAAAACTTCAAAAAGTCATATTAATTTCAATACTATATAAGAAAAGAATATTAATTCTTCAAAGATTTAAAAATTTGATAATATATTATTTTCACAACAATATAAGGAATTTATGTTAACTTTGCAATAAAAAAATTTAAAAGACATAATAATTTCAAATTAAGAAAAACTTAAAAGTTACTAGAATGCTCGTTGGAATGATGGTTAGCCGCAGGTGGCTAAGACACTCCTACTGCGCTTGTGTCTTTGTGACACTCCACTGTCTTAAACAGTGTTGAGAGAACCGGACTGGACCGGCCGGTTGAACTGGTCGGACCGGGAACGGTGACTTAGCGGTCCAACGTAAGCAGAAAACCGGCCTGGAAGAGAACCAGCCAGGAACCGGATGAACCGGGATGAAACCGGGTTTGAACCGGTTTACCCAATTTTTATTTAAAAATTGAAAAAAAAAATCAAAAAAATGACATCTCTTTGTTTCAGAAACCAAACCAAACCTAAAGCCCTTGATTTCTTCTTTCAATTTCTGGTTTATATATTGCTCTTTGATTAATTTGTTCTGTTGTTCATTGCTGTACATACATATATATTAATTTGTTCATTGTTGAACTTGTATATATATATTGAAAAAAATAATTACTTATTTCAAATTTATTGCTGAACCTATACATATAATTATTAGTCATTCAAATTCATTGAAATAAGGTTCTCTATGCGTGGTGTTGTTGTATCATTATTTTTTCAATATATGATCCTTAACCTGTACATATGATTATTTATTTATGCGTGGTGCTGCTGTATCATTATTTATTTAATTCAAATTCATTGCTTGTGCATTAGTTGCTATTCTTGACTTGATATGCGTGGTGCTGCTGGGAGTTTTTCTTTTTCTTTTTGATAGCTGCAACCTGAAATGTTTTTTGCTTGTGTCATGTTTTTGATTTAGCATGTTGGTCTGTGATGGGTATAGGAGTAGATTTTTGATAATTTTTTGTTGTTTGTTATTTGAAGGGATTATAAAATGTTTGTTTTATGCATTTTTTATTTTTGTTCATTTGTGCTGTTGAATATTTGGATGTAGTAATGGTAAGATTATATTAATTTTGATGTTATACATTACTTAGTTGTATAATTTTTTTGCTAAATAATTTTATAAGACATTATAATAATAAATTTTAATATATTTAATTGAATCGGTCCGACCCCGGTTCGACCGCGGTCCGACTATTGAACCTTGAACCAGTGCCTTCACCGGTTCGATGACCGATCCGGTTCTCTTAACATTGGTCTTAAATCATAAAAACCCTAGTCAAGTCACAAGTGGATGTCTCGTTATGCCTCTTTCTCTTTGTGTGTTTAATTTTTTTAATAGAACAAAGGACACCAAAAATCAAAAATAGGTCTGATTATTATTTTTTTGTTTGCAACTAATTCAAAATTTCTCATTTTTTCAAAAACCAAAACCCGCGGGCCAACCCGCCCCACAGTTGTTGGCTAGTCGAAAATGCAGGCTATGCAGGCGGGGTTATGCGGGCTGGTGAAGGTGGATGAGATTAGCACATTGAGAGTGGCACCATCTTTTTTAGTATATAAATTTATGATTCTTACATATAAAAAGGATGATGCCACTCCCAATAGAGATGATGCTAATCCCATCCTCCGGTGGTGAACTTCGTCTATATAGCCTGCCTAACGTATAAATAGTAGGTTATGCAGACCGACCCGCTAAGCTAGGCCTGTTTTGCCACCCTTAATTGCGAGTATGTGATATTGTCCAAAACTCCATATTATGTATTCAACTGAAGAGGCAATTAGTCAATTTTTTTCTTTTTGTCCATATAATTTATAAATTTATAAATCTATAAAAACAACAGCAAAATGAAAAAGGAAATTTGTAACCCTATTAGAAGGCCCACGTTGGGCTAAGAAGCCCAACCAGCAGTTAGAACGAAGACAGAGGTTCTGAAATGGCGGAGGTATGCTGGTAGCGCACTAAGGTTTAGGGTTTCCATCTTCCATTGTTTAGCTTTTGAGAAGAGAGGGAGGGAATATTAGAGTATGTGATCCTGTTTCACTATGCTTATTGTAATATACATTCAGTTTCACTATGCTCTTAGTTTTACTTTCTCACGATTTCTGTGATACTTCTAACAGGGAAAGATGAGAGGGATACAATTACCGTTGAGCCAAACACAGAAGGTTCGTCTTCAGAAAGCTCTGGAACAGCTGGAATCTCTGTCATTGAAGGTGAATTCCGATGCTTCTGTGACGGTAGCAGATTCCATCCCCGTCAACCACGAAGACGGTGTCCTCAAGGGACACGGAACCGCCGACCTTAACGGCGAAGTCCTTGCCACTGTCTGCGGTGTCGTAGAGCGCGTTAACAAACTCGTATATGTTCGTGCATTGCGCTCTAGGTATTCTTCTTTCTTAACTTCTCACCTTCTTTCCATTATCATGTTCGTTAACAGAATCTAGTGAATTGTAGGTACAAGCCTGAGGTTGGTGACATCATTATAGGGCGTGTTGTTGAGGTAAAAGACATGTTATCGCTGCTTTGAGAATTTTCTGTGCCTGTTGCTGCTCTTTCACTTTAATCATCTTGCCGATTGCACTGTAGGTTGCTCAGAAGCGTTGGAGACTGGAGATAAATTACAGTCAGGGTGCAGTTTTGATGCTTTCTTCTATGAACATGCCTGACGGTGTCCAGGTATTTCATTACTCCCTGTTTTTTAGGATATCTTGTAATTCTTTATCACCAAAATGTGTTTAATCTGTATAACTTGCACCTCTCTTTTGCAAAAGTTTAGGGCTGTTTGGTTGTGCTTTATTAAAAAGCAAAAAGAAAAAAGGTTTTAGTGCATTTCTCTGAACTCTGAAGGTGGCATTTTGGGTAATTATGACAGAATTAGAAGAATTGATGGGTTTTTTCTTTGCCATATCAAATTGCTGAATTAGTTTTGTATAACGAAGGAATCATGTTATTGTTGACTGGAAGAATAGATATACTGGAGAAAGATATGTACATAGTATTTTCTGTTATAAGAATTATTTCCAATTGTTGTAATCTCTGCTGTCTTGGTTATCAGCAGTTCCCCATGAGTATACTTATTTAATGATTTTCATATTGATGCTGCATTTATTCTGGGATATTTTGCATTGTTTAGACTGTCCCAGATGAATTAGTTCTTTGGTACAGATTTTTGTGGTGGCCTTTGGGCAGTTCTTGGGTTCAAAGCCTATGTTAATTTGATATTTTGGATTTTGGTGCAGTCTAAACTGATAATATGTTGGTTTGACTGCTAGTATTGTTTATGACCTGAACTGTGTATTAGATCTGGGTCTATATACATGTATGTCTTTCCTCATGGATTGTATAAGCTAATTTAAGAAGTCATTTTTAAGCTTGTTTAGAAAATCCCGTATTTTGGAAGAAATTGCTCAGAGAAATCAGTAAATCAAGATCGGGGATGATAAATCCAATTCCAAAATAGTTATCACTTACAAGCAGTTGGGTCCTTCAAAGTTTTGATAAATGCAAAAAGTAATGTAGTGTACACGATTACTTTCATTTCTGAAAGTACTCAATTCATTTCATGCCATTTTTGTCACATCTTACTGTTGACTTTTCTGCCCCAATTAAGTTTGCAGCCCCCCTCATTCTGAATGATTCTTTCTATTGTTAGAGGCGGAGGACAGCTGTAGATGAGCTAAATATGCGCTGTATTTTTGCGGAGAAGGATGTTGTTTGTGTAAGTCCAGTTGTATTGTTTACCCTAAAAATTACTTGCACTCGAAAGGAAAGTGTCCTAACTTTTGTACATGGTCACAGGCTGAGGTTCGTGGTTTCCAGCATGATGGCTTGCACCTTCAAGCAAGAAGTCAGAAATATGGGAAGGTTTGTACTCTTGAAAACTCCTGCAAACTATATTACAACTTCTTAATTCCTTCTGCTTTTCCCTTGAAAAGTGATAACCACCATTTACATAGTATATAGTAGAAAATGAAATGGGCATTGTTGCTTATAGATATTAAACTACGTATCTTCTAACTATTTGTTCATGATTGGGATGGAAGCCAAACATCCTTGAATGAGGGTAAATAGGATTTCAGTGCAATGTTGCTTACAGGGATTATATAGATGTCATGTTAAATATTCTTGTTGCAAATTCATTCTGACTTTTATGGCAGCTTAATAGAGGCCAACTGCTTACAGTTCCACCTTATTTGGTGAAGAGACAAAAACAACATTTCCATCATTTGGAGCAGTATGGTATTGATTTGATACTTGGCTGTAATGGATTCATATGGGTTGGGGAGCATGTTGAAGCCAAAGATGACATGATAGAGGATCAAGTTAACCAATCTGATCCGCAAGTTCTAGTACCCAATAAGAATTTTCAGTCTATTGAAGAACAAGAAAAAAGTTATACCACTTTGGAGACAAGAAAATATATATGCAGGACTGCTAATGCTGTTAGAGTATTATCGACTTTGGGCTTTAATATTACACTTGAAATCATCAAGGGAGTTATTGAGCTAAGCCTTTCTCTGAGCCTAGATATACACGAGATGCTCGGCCCCGAGTTCTGTGTTCTTGTTGCTGAAAAAGAGGCAGAAAGGAGAAGTTCAAATAAAAAGAAGCGATAGCGAGTTTCCAAGTTTTATTGTTTGATAGTCTTGCTTCAGTTGTGAAGATCTACCCTCCTTTCCCTTCTCAGTGGACATTGTTATCTTTGAAGTGTTTGTAGATGACTTAAAGACACTGAATCCAATAGATGAAAATGTAATTGTTGCAACTATATCAAGTCTTCAATCTATTCAGTAGATACAGCTAGCTAGCTTCGGAATGATTATTTCTTAGATGATTTTAAGACTCAGAATCCGATAGTTGAATTGTTGAAAATGTAGGGTAGTCCCCAAAAGTTGTTAGGACCTGGTAGCTAAGCCTTTCTCTATTATGTTGCATAGTCTTTTGATTGTTTCTAGGTGTTCCTATTGCATAGTCTTCTTAACTAATTGTGGCAACTGATATATTTTCAACTCTATTTTTTGCCCCTATTATTGATCAACAAGAAACAAATTGTTTCCTCACTTCAGATTTTTGGTAAGAATGTGTTACAGCCATCAAATATCTGATTGATACAACTTTATGTGTTAGGACTACGTTATAATTTCAAGTTTTTACAATGTTACTATTAAAACAATGCAAAACTTTTATAGAACCTATATCATTAGCTTCATTTGGTTGAAGGAAAAAGAGACAATAATGGTATATAATTTCCTTCATTCATCCTGATTTTTAGGGCCATGAAATGCTCTAAGAAATGTTGCTTCTCATTTGCTGCGTCGATTATACTTGATTTCCGTGCAAAAGTAAAGACGAGCCCACCCAATAGTAGTTAGCCATATCAACTTGGGTTCCCTATTGTTTTTGAAGCCATCATTCTTAACAAGCTACAAGAAGATAATACAAGTGAATATTTCTTCAAAATAAGCTGAAACATGCATTAATCATAAATTCTAGATGGCTTGAAAGTAAAGTATAATACTTTCTTAGTCTTTTTTTTATAAGAGATAAAAAAAGAATTTTTGTCTTTTTTATAAGAGATAATGAGTTTTTCAAGCGTATTAATTATTAAGAAATTGTAAAAATATTGTTACCTTCAATTTATTATGAGTACTCACAATTTTTCATACAAGTAGGTGCATTAACTACATGTTTAGGGGCTGTTTGGTTTGCATTTTCATTTTCTGTTTTTATTTTTAGAAAATTATTTTTATTTTCAAAAGATTGGAATTCTGAAAATGTTCGGTTTGACTTCTTGTTTTCTGTTTCTAGGAAATAAAAACACGGAAAATGTGTTTGGTTTGATTTGTTTTCATAACTGGTTTATATTAATACAAAAAAACAAAAAAATCAACAAGTAAAAAATCAATAAAAAGAACTTGCAATGTAACTCGAAATAAATTTATCTTACAATTTAACTCTAAATAATAAGATAATACATGCCATAAATGCAAGTTCTTAATTCAATGTTATAAATAGCTTAATATCAAATATAAATACTTTAAGATTTACGATAATTTTTCCACATTTAATTTGTTATGGTTTGTCGAACTTGTGCCATTTTCAGCTACTTGATTAGTATTAACATCAACACTTTGTTGCTCTACTCTTAACCCTTGCTCATCTATATCCACGATTTCTTGAACATATTGGTTAAAGAGTGTATCTGCACGTCCATGATTTCAATGGGTTCCAATCTTGAAAAGTAGATATTTGATAAGGAAACCATGTAAATGGTGGTTCTCAGACAAATGTAACTTGAACGTGTAGAAGAGGATAAAATATTATTTTTATTAGCAAAAGGCAAAATATATTAATAATAGAAAGCACAAGAAGTGCTATAATACACACACTAACAAACTGAAACAAGAAACAAAGCAGAACACAACCAACTAGAATGAGGGACAGGAACAACAAGGCCCAAGGAAAGAGCTAAAACAAAAAACAAGGATAATGTAACTCTTAGCACCTTTCAACACACCCAAACCAAAAGCATAGGAATAACCAAAAGGGAAGGAGAGTAGGGAATGGAGATCTCCCAAACAAGCAGAACCGAGAAGCAAATGAGAGAAGCACCACAGTGATAAAACTACACCACAAGGCCAGGAACTTATCACAGAGACTTAATGCAGAAGAAGCCAATCATCTTCCACCACCAAAACATGACATCATTTTATTTAACGAGCATCACAGCAGAAAGAGTTTCCAAACACCAAGAGTAACATCTCAAATTTACACACCATTACTACAATATGAAGCATCTTTGACAACAACGAGCATCACAACAAAAGAGGAAAAAATAAAAATCGCGAGAATTGTAATTTCAAAAGCAAATCCCAAATTTGAGAACATAGATCCAAAATCACAAGAACAGTAATTTCAAAACCACTAATGATGCACAAGCCTCCATTGTTGAGAAGATGAAAGCACACATGAGGGTTGGGGTGGAGTGCGATGCAAAATAAGATGGAAGCACACGAGAGAAATAAATTTCAGAACTTAATCCAAAATCCCAAATCAATCAAAACCTAACCTCAAATCACATTTAGAGGAAGAGAGGTGTTACCTGGTGCTGCCAGCGACAACGAGCGGAGGGAGCAGAGAGCAGCGGTGGCAGCGACGCAACTCTCAGCGGTGATGCAGCCAGGAGCGTTTGTAGAGTGAAGGAGAAGAATGTTTGCAAGTGAGGGAGAAGAGTGTTTGCGAGTGAGGGAGAAAGTGTTACTTGAGGGCTTGTTCCATCTTTGCGAAAGAGGGTGGCATATTTTGTTTAATAATTACAAGTATGCCACCGTGTTTTCAAAACTTGGATTCATGTTTTCACCATTTTCAACTGAAAACACAGTGATAATGACTATTTTTCATTTCCTATTTTCACTCATTTCTAGAAAGTATTTTCACTGAAAACGTTTTCTAAAACAAAACCAAATGCGTTTTCATTTTGTCTTTTGTTTTCACTGAAAATGAAAACAGAAAATGGCCAAACCAAACACCCACTTAGTAATTTTCTCACATCATTAATTGAAAAGAACATCACTTATTATGTTTTATTGGTATGTGTAAAACATGTCCAATGTTTCTTATAATAATGACCAGAGGTAGTACCATACATTCCAAATAATGCTGCTACATTAGCTGACCAAACAATAGCAAAGGACTTCTAAAAGAATATGATTAAGACATTGAGCAACGGGATGAGTTGTGTTCATCTTAATTTCTTTACAAAAAAATCACAACAATTAGGAAATGAACAACTTGCATCATATTCATTTGGTTTCAGATACATTATCTTTACAAGGCTCTGAAAATTTTCTCACTAACCAATCAAATTGTTCGAAGAATGGAAACTGGTAAAGCATGAAGTGACAAACAAGCAGCACTTTATTGTTTCATGTAATTCCCAATTCAGATGGAAATTGGTAGTTGTAAACTTACTAAATGATATAGATCAGAAGAGCAAGTTGAGCAAGTCGTTGCTCATCTTCCATTAAAGTAAACAACTCCCCATTGCCACCCATTCTTTCAACCATTAAAGTAGAGCAAGTTATTTCTTTAAAGCTTATTATTGTATTAATTTAATATTCTGAAGTGTTCAAGGATTGCTATAAATAGCAATCAATTGTAAGTCATTTTTATCAATCAATTAAGTATCAATCTATTACTCAAATTGAGTGTTTTCTCTCTTAGAGAATTTTTGCCTTAGGCTTTTGAGCCATTTTAGTAATCAGAGTAATGTTTTGTAGCTTGTGCCTTAGGGTGAGTGAGAAAGGAGAGTGGGAGTTTTTTTTCTCGCTGGAAAACGTCTCGGTCATTCTGGAAGCATCATTTTAGTCATTTTCTCGACAAACCAACATCACAGAAGTGTTCAGAAGTTCCTAAAACCTTATGACACAAAATTTCATCACCAAATCCTCTTCCACGCGCCCCACGTTCCACGATCGGAGTACCACCCGCTGTCCCGGAAGTGCACACGCCGCCACGCGCCTGCTTGAGGTTGAAGACAATCTGAGTCAGCGCCACATCATCGCTAAGTCAGCCCACCTAAGCGATGACTGACGAATCAGGAGATGCCACGTGTCTCTGTTCTTGTGACTTTGACCAACAAATAACAGAGTGCCATGTTTCAAGCCTTATTTGTCAGCAAATCAGAACACGCCACGTGTGAGAAGCTGTTGTAAGTTTCAAAAATTGTATTTTTACCCCTAAACTTTTAGAAATTACATTTTGACCCTAAATTTTCCAAATTTACATTTTTACCCCAAAACGTTTAGAAATCGCATTATAGTCCCTATATTTTTGCAAATTGCATAATAACCCATGTATTTTTCTAAAATTACCTTTTTACCCATATCTTCAATAAAATTACTATTTTACTCTTAGCTACCTAAAATTCTCCATTTAACCTAATTACTTCATTATGCCTCCCAAAAAAACAATCTAAAATAACTGTCCGAGTAATCGAATGGGAAGAAATGAAAAAACAAATTTGATAGCTTAAAGAACTCAATGAAATATTAGCACGTCAACAAAATCAGCTCGAAGAACAGGAAAACCATTTGGATCGTGATTCAGATGATGACATTTCCTCATCCAGCAGCTATCAAAGGCCCCTGCAACAACGTTATTCCAATGATTTCAAAGTTGATATATCAGAATTTGAAGGGAAGCTAGATCCTGACAAATTCTTGAATTGGCTTCTGTTGTGATCGTACCTGAAGAATCTGGGATGAAGCCTGATAGAGTATAATGACTCCTCCGCGGCGGTGTGGCCACCTGCAAACACTCCAACGCCCAAGTCAATATGGGAATTAGGTTATTTGTAATGTATTAGATGAGAACGTACCTTGCATAGAATATGCATGCGGTTCTTTATACTGCCCTATTAGGGTTGAACGTACACCTTTCTGGGCCTGGCCTCCATAATAGAGGCCCACTAAGGAAACCACGTGGTGACGTGTATCCCGCCTAACATGTTCTTGCGTGCCCAACGGGTTATAATCAATAGAGCTTTGGTGACGTTTTCCTGGGTACCGGGTTAGGAATCCCGGGCCATAACAGTGCCTAACATGTTCTTGAGCCACTCACCTATTAATGTGAAGCGACGATTACTGTTCCTCCTTCTTCCCTACTTCGTCATTTTTACTGTCTATTATGCCCTACTCTCTCTCTGTTTTAATTCAAAAGAAAAGGAAACCTCCGTACAGTCTCCTGCTCTTGTTGCTACTTTTCTTTCTCTTGAAGTCTTCTTCCTTGAAGAAACTACTTTCCAACCTTCACTGTTTACTCCTTTTGCTATCTTCAGGTATTCACTTTTTCTTCCTATGATCCTATTTCGCTTTTCTGTTCGCACTCTTTTTCTTTTTACGATAAGGGTTTAAATCGTTCTTAGGATTTTTCTTAGGTTTTTCTGTTGTTTTTTCCTAGAGCAACCATTTTCTCCTATGGATAAGCGAATCATTGTCATTACCAGCAGCTCTTCTTCTTCTGATTCTTGTGACACTGAAGCCCTTATGGCTTATGCAAAAGGACTCAAGAATCCTTCCAAACCTCCAGAATATGACCTCGTGAGAGGTATGTGTTCCGTCAATAATCCTTATTTCTCTGAGCCTCATTTCATCTGGGCTTATTCACCTCAAAGTTCTGAGAGTGGAGAGTCCATTACCCAGCTCGTGAATGATCCTTCTAGAATCCAGAATTCTAAACCTCCAATGTATGTAGAAATGGTTAAGAAATTCCCTGAAAATCCCCGATACCTAGCCGAAGCAGATTCCTATCTCGGTCGCATGTTGATAAAGAACCAACTCCTTGATCCTAATCCTGGGGGTTATCTAGAGGAGAATATCGAAGAACCATCATCACCTATGACGAATTCTTTAGATTCTGAGTCTGATCTTGCATACCAGCTTTCGTCCTCTCCTACTCCCAGTCCTCCACTTCCAAGCTCTAACTATTCTACTTGTAACCTTGTAGATATGGCGCCAAAAAGAAGTCGTCGTCGTAATACCAACGCCGTCGCTACTCAAGGTGGACAGGGTAACGAGGGACAAGTCGGTCCTTCAGAAGTTAACCTCAACTTACAAGCGATGAGGACGAAATAGTATGGTATCAGGGGCATTGAAAATTTGCGGTGGGTTTCGTCTACCTGGCTTAGCCAGCCTAGTTCTATCTCATCTTCAGAACAACTAGAACTTGTAGAAGTGGAAAAAGTGTTTTCACAATGGACCCAATTCATCAGATAACTCCTATACCTCTGACCGTTCCCTGGATTATCAACTGGAGATTCCCAGAGAAGACGAACAGATTTGCTCCTATGCCGCCTGCGGGTCCAAAGCGTTTTTTATGGCGTACACCGCTTTATTTGACCAGCTTCGAATTCACTTTCCCTTTTTCGATCTGCAAATAGAAGTTCTTCACAATCTTCATCTCGCCCCCTCACAGCTCCATCCCAATGGGTGGGCTTTTTTACAAGCCTTTGAAGTCTTTTGCTGGGCCAACGAGTGGAAATACTCTTCTAGCTTATTTCTGTATTTATTCGGCTCATATCAGGGATCTTCGATTTGGTCCTGGGTATCCCTTCGACATCGGAAGAATGTCACTCAAATGTTCATTCCGTGGGATGATTATGTAAAAGTTCGCCGAGATCTGTTCGTGAAAGTGACAACCCGGGATGATAACTTCGTGGCTTTCTAGGAGCGGGCTGATAGTGAACCGCTCTTTCCTCTTTATTGGTCGGCTGACCATTACTCCAAGTCGCTTACTTGTGAAGAGTTGGAGTGCGGCTTCCTCGATGATGACGATGAAAAGACCTTCAATAACTTGCACGACTTTGTTACTAGCCAAGGGATGGCCATTCATTGCCGTGATGTACTTGGGTCCTCCCGTGCTAGTCCTGCTGCGTGTTTATGTACCGACTTTTCTCTTTCTTGAGCTTCCTCATTTTTAACTATGTTATTTAGTAACCTGACAATCCTTTGTTTTGCAGCCGAAATTATGACTAAATTCTCTACCCGTTATGACGCCAAGGCTGCGAAGGACGCCAAAGGAAAAGGCAAGGTCAACCCGCCGAGTTCCCAATCTCTCGGCATAATTGAAACGGCGATGGGAAGTAATGCCGGAAGGGTGATTAAAGTGGTATCTGTTGCCCGAGACCAGCCATTGGCGGGAAATGCTTCTGCAATTGCAGGAGTCAAGAAAGGAGGGGAAGTCCGCCAAAACAAGAGAGCACGGATTGCCCAAGGTGAGAATTGTTTTTTCCTTATAATATTCCTTACTCGTATGCCTTGCTTGCCTGGATTTTTATTTTGTATTTGTGGGATGTCATGTGTAGTTGAGCAAGTGCCGGTTGGAGATGAATCTCCGACGACTCTGATCCCCTTGGTTTCCCACCAGCCTCTAGTCTGGGAGGGCTTTCGTCCTCCTAGCATCCAATTTAGGCATGGTGATTTTTTTTCAATAGGGGAGTGCTGAAACCCGGAAGGTAACATTTTACCTTATGTTTTTATTTCGTTGAAGCTTCCTTGTTCATGTGGTAACCTGTTAATTCTTCTTTTATTGCAGGGTCAAGTTCAATCCTTAATGGGCTGGATGTCCATGGGTTTGTCCCTGCTCCAATCTGTCCAGGAAGCAGCGGATCATTCCGAGGAGGTATCTCAGCTTAAGGGGGAGCTCCGAGATGCTCAAGACGAGATTGAGCTGAAGGAGATTCTCCTGAAGAAATCCAAAGAAAGTTCCAGCTTCCTGGAAGGTCAGCTTGCATCTCTTCGGGCAGAGATGGAGAAAAAAGATCGGGTTTTGGCGGAGAAGGATGACCTGCTGAAGGCCGAGAAGAGCAAGGCGGATTTTAATGCCGCCAAACTGAAGGAATCGGCTGGAGAAGTGGTCCATCTTAAAGCCCAAGTGGTTGAGCTACAAAATACCCTGGAGGCGAAGTATGACGAGATGATAAGCGAGCTCAAGGAAGCGGGATTCGACGCTTATCGTGAAGCTGTCTGATCTATTGTCTTCCTGAATCCCGGGGTGGAGCTCAACCTTCGCGGCTTGGATCCATTCCATGGTGTGAAAGATGGCCAGTTCTCGGACTTCTATGATCATCAAAACCCTGTTTTGCTGGATCCCGGGAAGTTGGAGCCTTTTAACTGTGACTCTCCTCCTCCAGCCGAAGAAGGTGAAGCCGCTCCAATCGTGGAGGATGTCGGGACGGGAGCTTAATGCTTTGTTTTTCCTTTGTATTTTGAACTTCTTTTAATTTTCGTTTTGTGGCCTTTGGCTTGTAATTTTGACATATTTCTAAGTATCCATTTGCTGAAGTCCAATTTGCGTTTATCATTTATTTTCTAAGCACTTTTTGAGTTGTGATGTCGGTATGACCGTGACCTTTGTCGCCTTCTTTTGAGGGACCTTGGTTTTTGGTTTGGTAAGCCGTTTAATATCGTCGTGGCCTTTATCATCTTCTTTGAAGAGACCTTGGCCTTCGGCTTTATAAGCCGTTTTAATGTCGTTATGGCCTTTATCGCCTTCTTTGAAGGGACCTTGGCCTTCGGCTTCACGAGCCGTTTTAATGTCGTTATGGCCTTTATCGCCTTCTTTGAAGGGACCTTGGCCTTCGGCTTCACGAGCCGTTTTAATGTCGTTATGGCCTTTATCGCCTTCTTTGAAGGGACCTTAGCCTTCGGATTTACGAGCCATTTTAATGTCGTCATTTGCATCTTCCGGGATGTTACTATGATTCCTGCACTTTATTGAACACAAAGTAGTAATGACAGAAATATCAAATAAATCAATTTATTGAATGGGAATTGACAGTTGGGGCCTCGTTAAAACCTCCAGCAGAAGAACCCTCCTTAGGGATAAAACCTGCTGCAGGAAAAAGAGTACCCCTTATTACATAATCAAAGTTGCATGCTTATTTAACTATAATACCGTCGCAGATCGGCGACATTCAATGTTTTTGGTAACTCTTTGCCTTTCAAAGTTTCTAGGTGATATGCTCCCTTCTCATTTGCTTGCTTCACCCGATATGGACCTTCCCAATTCGCCTTGAGCTTGCCATCCTTAGCATTTCGATTGCCAATGCTGGCTCTTCTCATGACTAAGTCTCCCACCTGAAAATTTATTTTAACTACCTTGAGGTTGTATCTCTGTGCTATCTGTTATTTCCTCGACAATTCTCGAATCCTGGCGACTTCTCGCACTTCATCTATCATATCTGAATCTTCTCGAAGTAACTGTTCATTATTCTCGGCGGGATACATCACTCGCCAGGACGGTTGGCCGATCTCAACCGGTATAACTGCATCTGATCCGTATACCATTCTGAAAGGGGTTTCCCCGGTAGTACTGTGGATTGTAGTTCTGTAACTCCAAAGCACTTGGTATAAATTTTCTGTCCAACTTGCTCCTGCTTTCTCAAACCTCTTTCTTAGGCCATTCAAAATGACCTTGTTCGCTGATTCCACCTGGCCATTAGACTGAGGATGCTCCACACTGGAAAAATACTGTTTGATATGGAGGCCTAATAATATTTCTCAAAATTCCTTATCTGCCGCGGGTGTGAATGGTCCCAGGAGATCCAAGCCCCATGTATGAAAGGGCCAAGGTGTTGAAATACTGTGTAGATTTTCGGCGGGAATATGAGTGAGGGGACTGTGTTCTTGACACTTCTGACATTTCTTAACATATTCCGCTGAATCTGCATTCATTGTGGGCCAAAAATATCCCGCCCGCAGAGACTTCCTTGCTAACGATTTCCCGCCAAGATGGTGTCCACAGCTGCCTTCGTGTACTTATGCTAGTATATACCAGACTTCAGTAGGTTCGATGCATTTGAGTAACGGGGTGGATAACCCCTTTCTGAAGAGATGACCTTCAATTACAGCATATCTGGTTGACTTCTGGACGATCCGTTTAGCTTCCTTCTGATCTTGGGGCAGTATCCCTTTGGCGATATAACTCTTCAACAGAGTTCTCCAATCTTCGCTTTCTACCTGGAGAATTGCCCCGGGTGCCGGGATGATCTCTTCTATTACTGAACGTAGGACAGAGGCCGACTTTGTACTTGCCAGTTTAGATAACAAATCTGCTCTACTATTTTCTGAACGTGGGACATGTTTGATCTCAAATCTTGAGAATCCCACTAAGTTTTCTCTGACCAAGGCAAGATACTTCTGCAACAATGGTTCTTTTGCCTGGTAATCTCCTCTGATTTGGGATACTACCAACTGTGAATCTGAACAGAGTGTTATTGCTGCGGCTCCCAATTCCTTGGCTGCCCTTATTCCTGCCTGGCATGCTTCGTATTCTACCTGATTGTTTGAAGTCGGGAATTCGAATTTAAGGGAATATTCAATCACTACTCCCTGATCATTTTCAATGAGTATCCCGACTCCGGATCCTTTAACATTTGAGGAACCATCTACATATATCGTCCAAGATCCTTGATTCTGTTCCCCAGGATGAGTCATTTCGGCTACGAACTCTGCTAAGACCTGAGCTTTTATTGCTTGCCTTGGCTCATAAGTGATGTCATATTGTGAAAGCTCAATTTCCCAAGCTATCATTCTTCCGACGAGATTTGGTTTGTGCACGACTTGCCTTATCGGTTGATTAGTGCGAACCGTGATAGGGTGGCATTGGAAATATGGACGCAGGCATCTTGATGCTAATAATAAAGAGTACGCCACTTTTTCTAGCCTTTGATAATTTACCTCCGATCCCTGCAAGGCTTTGGAAACGAAGTATATCGGACTCTGAGACCGGGAATCCTCCTTGATCAGAACGGCGCTTACTACTTCATCAGATACCGCCAAGTATACATACAAGTTTTGGCCAGGATCCGGTTTTGATAATACTGGAGGCGAGGCTAAAACTCCTTTTAGCTCTTGAAAAGCTTGCTCGCAATCTACATTCCATTCAAAGTTCTTCTTGCTACGAAGCGTCTTGAAGAAAGCCAGACATCTTTTGGCGGAGGCCGGCAAGAAACAGGTTAACGCCGCTATTCTCCCCGTCAATTGCTGAACTTCTTTCGGTTCTTGGACTTTGCATTTTTAGAATAGCACTACACTTGTCCGGGTTGACCTCAATCCCCCGGTTAGTTAACATAAATCCCAAAAATTTACCGGCTTCTACGCCAAAAGTACATTTATTTGGATTTAATCTGAGATCTTACCTGCGTATCTGGCCGAAGGTTTCCTCCAAGTCTGCCACTGGATCCCCACGTTCTGGAGTTTTGACTATCATATCATCGATGTAGACTTCCAAGACTCGGCCAATTTGTTCCTTAAAGACTTTACTCATCATTCTTTGGTAAGTCGCGCCAGCATTCTTCAGACCGAATGGCATCATGTTGTAATAGTATACCCCCATGTCGGTGATGAAAGCGGTTTTCTCCTGATCATCGAGATACATCGGTATCTGATTGTACCCCGAGTAAGCGTCCATAAAGGAAAGATACCTGTATCCCGCCGAATTGTCTACCAACTTGTCAATGCATGGTAGTGGGAAAGGGTCTTTCGGGCAAGCTTTATTCAGGTCCGTGTAATCTGTACACATTCCCCACTTCCCATTTGCTTTTTTCACCATTATGAAATTTGAAAGCCATTCCGCGTAGCTATTTCCCGGATAAACCCGGCTTCTAGGAGCTCCTTGACCTGTTTTTCAATGGCTTCTGTCCTTTCGGGCCCCATTTTTCGTTTTTTTTGAGCTACCGGTTTGCATCCCGACTTGATAGACAAGCGATGGCATGCTAGTTCTGGCTTTACTCCCGGCATATCAGATGAGACCCAAGCAAATAAATCGATATTTCTTTTGAGAAGCTCAATAAGTCGCCCCCTGATGGGTGAGGGCAAATTTGCTCCTACTTTCACTGTTTGATCTGTATTCTGGTCGATTTGGACCAAAATCTGTTCTCCCTCTGGTTGAGGCCTCTGTTCTTTGAAATCGGCGCGGGGATCAAGATTTGTCATCATTACCCCCGCCCCTTGCATCGAATCCCGGCGCTCCATCTTCTTCTTACCTTTTCCTTCAGGAACCTCAACGGGTTGTGTGGGTGCTTTCATAATTTTCAGGCTCTCCTGGTAGCATCACCTAGCGTCATTGCCTTTTCCTCTTACCGTAATGACGGATCCCTTTTCTCCAGGGAACTTCATAGCCAAATGTACAGTTGAGACAATCGCGCCCAAGTATTTCAAAGTTGGGCGGCCCAGTATGGCGTTATAGGCCGAGGGGCAATCCTCGACGATGAATCTGATCATTAACGTCTTGATATCCGGCTTTTGCCCGAATGAGACTTTCAGATCGACATATCCCTTTGGCATGACAATATCTCCAGTGAAATCGATCAAGCTACCTTTATGGGGAGTTAGGTCTTTGGTCCCCAGGCCTAGCTTGTCGAACAAGCTCTCGAACATAATGTCCGCTGAACTTCCTTGGTCTACGAAGATACGGTGGACTTCGAATCCCGCCATACTTGCGGCTATCACCAGAGGTTCGTTGTCTCTGACCTGCTCCTGAGGTAAATCATCGTGTGAACATGAGTCCCTGGTGTTACGAGTTCATTTTTTATCTACCAATCCCTTCCAGCTGATTCCCCCTGCTATAACTTGTATCACCCCCCTTTGTGGGGATCCTTGGTTGCGCCGAGGACTCCGGGATCTATTTCGGGTGTCGGGCATCGGATGTCGGTTGGCCTGCGGCCTCTTCTATCATTGGACTCTTGAGTATAATTCCCCAACCTTCCCTGACGAATTAGTTTTTTAATGGCATCTCTCAGCTGAACGCATTCGTTTGTCGAATGCCCTTTGTCTCTGTGATAATGACAATATCGGTTCTGAAACCGCCTTGGGTTCCTGAGAAGTGGAGGCCTATCTCTGATTTTCGAATTCATCACCTCCTTATACACCGTGGCTGGAGATACGATCAATGGAGTGTAAGTATTGAACATTCCTCGGGGACCCTTTGACGGCTTATCTTGAGCCTTGTCCTCCTTTCCCCGTGCTTGAGGGTTTTGTTGGTTCTTCCCTTTGTCGTCTTTCTTAGCGGCTTGAGCTGCCTGAGCCCTTTCCCATTCTTTAATTCTGATCCATTTCTCGGCTCTGGCCTTCAAATCGTCCATGGACGTTGGCTTTTCGCCGGCTAAGGCTTTGGCAAAGGCGCCTGGGACCTTTAACAAAGAAATACAACACTAAGTTAGGTTCAACGTTCCTAACTTCCAGTACCTCATTATTGAACCGGGTAATGTATTCTCTTAAAGATTCGTCTTTCATTTGTTTAATTGTCTCTAAATGAAATTCAGACTTAAACTGTCTTTTACTACTAGTAAAATGTAAGACAAACTTATCTTTAAGAGTCTTCCAATTGTTGATAGACTGCGGTGGCAAGTCGGAAAACCAACGGCTTGCTGCTTCTGATAAAGTCAAAGGGAATGCCCGGCATACAATGGCCTCGTTGACCCCTTGGAAATACATGGCTCTTTCAAATGTGTTCACATGCAGGGTCGGGTCTTTAGTCCCGTCATATTCTTTCAGCTGTTTGGCGAACTGGAATCCATGGGGTAATGCGTGAGACATGATCCATGGGGTGAACGGGTTGTCAATGTAGCCAAACTCTGGGATGTTCTCCGCTATGCGTTCTTGTGGGACGACCGGGTGTGCTGGTGGCGGGTTGGCACCGCCTATCCGTGATGCCGCCCGTAAATCTTGCTGGACCGCATCTTCTTTCTGGTGGTTAGCCCTTATCTCCAGCTGTCGTTCCGCGTTACGCGGATCGGGAATACCATCAATCCCCAGATTATCAGGGATATTCTGTTGCCCTTCTCCGCCGTCTCTCCCGGTGAGTTGAGGCTGTTTCTCAATTTCTTGCGCGAGGCCTGCTTCCACCACCTTCTCCTTTCCCAGCCGAACCTGCTCTCATTTCTTCAAAGTTTCAATCTCCTTCGCTTGCGCTTGCACCAATTTCTGGAGCTTAAGGAATTCTGCTTCTAAGTTAAAGGACGGTTGCTGCTCCGGTTGCTGATTAGACCCTTCGCCTTGCTGGCCATCTCCCAGATCTTCAAGTTCTGGATCTTTATAGTCTTTGTTACGTGTTGAATATACCATCGCTGATAATGAAGAGAACTCAACTTTTTGTCCTATTCCCCACAGACGGTGCCAATGTTGTGATCGTACCTGAAGAATCTGGGATGAAGCTTGATAGGGTATAACGACTCCTCCGCGGCGGTGTGGCCACCTGCAAACACTCCAACGCCCAAGTCAATATGGAAATTAGGTTATTTGTAATGTATTAGATGAGAACGTACCTTGCATAGAATATGCATGCGGTTCTTTATACTGCCCTATTAGGGTTGAACGTACACCTTTCTGGGTCTGGCCTCCATAATGGAGGCCCACTAAGGAAACCACGTGGTGACGTGTATCCTGCCTAACATGTTCTTGCGTGCCCAACGGGTTATAATCAATAGAGCTTGGGTGACGTTTGCCTGGGTACCGAGTTAGGAATCCCGGGCCATAACAGCTTCGAACTGTTGAGAGAATATAGCTTCGAACTGTTGAGAGAATATACGATATGACGAATATTCCATAAGAGTAAAAGGTCAAAATAGTTGTCGTTAAACTAAAGAAACACGCTTCAATTTGGTGGGAGAATCTCCAAAAAAAGAGTGTTAGGGAAGGAAAAACCAAAATCCAAAATTGGGAGAAAATGAAGAAGCAGCTCAGAAGGAAGTTCATTCCAACATGTTATCGTTAAGATACGTTCATTCAGTATCACAATCTTCAACAAAAAACTATGTCAGTTGAAGAATATATTCGAGAATTTGAGCTATTAAAAATGAAGTGCGAGCTTAACGAAGATGAAGAACAGTCCATAACTTGTTACCTCGTAGGGTTGAGCTCTTATATTGCTCATCAAGTTCAACTACAACAGTATTTGGCCTTAGATGACGTAATTTGTCTCGCCCAAAAAATAGAAACACAACTTCCTAAAGGGCCTCAATTTCATCATTTCTCCTCAAGGTCACCATCCCAGACTTCATCATCTAAGAACCCTTTCTACTCCCAAAAAACAACTTATATTGAAGTAATATTGCAATCATTAAAAAAAGAATTTTTCTTTTTGTGATTAATTAGCACAACTTATATTGAAGTAATATTGCAATCATATTAATTTATAACGCAAGTAAATACTTTAGTTGTCGTCTAACTAAGACCCTGTCAAATGAAATTATTTGCTTTTATTTATTACACATATACTATTAATTTGCATAGCACCATAATGAGCATGAATTTACAAGCACTAATCAATTTGGCCATGATTTAAAAGAATTTTACCTTACCAATTAAATTTTTTAAATTAAATGAATTACCAGTAACATTAAAATAAAATAGTAATTTGAAAAATACCTTAAAATTTTTTATAATTTTATTGATTTTTTCATGTTGCCTAACAAATTAAAAACTTTAGAGTAAAATATCAATTTGGTCCTCCAAATTTTTTTTGTCACATTTGGTCCTTCAAAAAATTTTGTCATAATGATTTCATCTTTGAGGACTAATTTCACAATATTTTAAATCTTCATAGGATTAATTTGATGACAAAAATTTTTAGGAACCAAATTAATAACAAATAAATCTTTGCTAGACCAAATAAATTTTTTTATTAAAAATTTAATAACAATTAAATTTTAGATAACAATGTCTTTTAGTAAATAACAATTGATAATATATTTTTAAAACAAATTTATTGGTAATTAAATAGTTGATAATATATTTTAAAAACAAACTTTATTGGTAATTAAATAATTTATATAATGAGACAATATAATTTGTTATATACCACAAACATCATTTTACAATTCAATTTATGAAAAATAAACTAATTCTTAATAAATTATGATTTACATTTATTTTTAACCATCATCTTAGGAGGTAATGGTCATCAAATAAAAAAAATATTGTAATAAATTTTGAATTGATAAAAAATTTACTGAATAAATATTTAATTAATTTATATATACAAATTAAATACACTCTTTACGTATGTCAAATTAAACACTCTTACAATAAAAGACGTTGTTTACAATTTCTAACATAAAAAAATCATTTATCTATATTATAATATATTTATTGCAAAATATTGATATAAAATTATAAACATGTAAACGACAACCCGTGAGACGACTCAGTTTAGTCATTTATGTTTTGTCGAAGTTCTATTTTGGTCCTTTATGTTTATTTTGTCTCAGTTTGGTCATTTACGTTTGTTTTTTGACCAACGTTGGACTCTTCTTTGAATTCGTTAATCTAGTTAACCAAACTGCATATGTGACACCTACATGACATTAACACCGTTAGTTATCATCCATTTCCAGACTAAAACGACACCATATTGAATTTTTTTCTTAAGCGTTATGTTAACTTAGACAAAATTTAATATAGTGTCGTTATAATTTGAAAAGAGATTAAAACTAACGTCATTAATGTCATATTGGTGCCACATATGCAATTCTGTTAATTTAGACTAATGATTTCAAAGAAGAGGTAAAAAAACAAACGTAAAGGATCAAACTGAGACAAAATAAACCTAAAGGACCAAAATAAGACTTCTACAAATAATAAATGACCAAATATGTATTTTAGCCTAAAATAAACTCAAAAACTTTTTATTTTATTATTTGGTCCCTCCTCTAAAAGTGTTTTTTCTCCTCTAAAAGTTAAAACTATCCCTATTTATTAATGAATTATGTTTTTTATTTGAATTTGTTTTACCCTAAATCCCTAATCCCGAAATTTCAAGTAGAACAGAGCAGAACGTGAAGTTTCTTTTAGTGCCGTCCGTCAGTGTCGCTTCTGCTCTTGTCCGCCACCACCGCGTCTGCTTTTGTCCTCGGTTGTTCATTTTACGACTAAGCAATATTATAGAATGTGGAAAGAAGATTGAGAATGGAGAATAGGGCAATCTTGCGAGAATGGTTTGAGCGAGTTGACTCGGAGAAAACTGGAAACATAACAGGGCTCCAGCTCAAGGTTTGTTGTCGTTGGAATTTTTTTGTCGTTGGAATTTTTTTGTCAATTGATTCTGATTTTGATTGATATTATAATGAATTATAATTCTTTTGTTTGTAAATTATGAAAATCAGACAGCTCTAGCTGTTGGCAACCTGGAATTCCCCCTTTCAGTTGTTCAGCAGATGATCAGGTAAGGTCCTTTTCTCTTGTCTATTTTATTTTCAACTCTCCATTTCTGTTATGGATTCATTCATTAATCATTATTTTTCTTTCCCTAAGGATGTACGATTTTGACAGGAATGGTACTATGAGCTTTGAAGGTATGCCATTCATTAATCAATATTTTAATAAGTTTTTCCCTCGTTAGGTAATACACTGAATTTGAACTCTGTCTGCTATATATTTCTTACTCAATTGGTTTTATGTTTGAATTAAATCATTTCATCGCTCTGTCTAACTTAGTCAAAAATTGGTTTTCTCAGAATTTGTTGCTCTCAATAAGTTCCTTCTTAAGGTTAGTATTTCCACTTTCTCTAAATTACTGTAGAATGTACACGTCATAACATGTCTGTAATTTATCATTGGTTTCTCAGTGATTACTGGTTATGTTAACTTTTTTCTCTTAATTCATAATTCATGTCCACCCTTTTTCTGCCGGGTATATGTCACAGTCACATTACAATTGATGATATTAGGATGTCCTTTTAGTATTTACCACTTGTATTCTTATTCTACGTAAATGGCTTTACAGGTCCAACATGCATTTTCTGATCTAGAGAGGTAATCTTTTTGTTTTATCCCCTCCATTAAGGTTGTGCAGTTTGATTTCTTGTCTGTTATTCTAAACAGTTTCCTTTTTATTTAGTATTTACCTACCTGTACTGAGATTAACTACATGATGAATGATCTTTTGTGAAAGAAACTTAGAGAAACAATAGTGGCAATATCACTTCGAATTGCTTAATTTCATTTTTATGGGTCCCACCAAGACACGCATTGTTTTTTTACTTTATAACAATTAAGCAACTACCCTTTCTAATGGTGTATCTCACAAAAAAAATCACTAAATGGGACCTACATATTATTCCACGTCTTTAATTTTTACTCACAAATATTACTACATAAGTCCCACATGGTCCCTCAAAATTAACATGCAATGTTGCTTGCACCAGAATGAGATGTTTGAGTATTATGGTGGCCTATTACTTCTGAAGCATAAATACCTTTTTATGTGTGATTCAAAGTTGTCTCCACAATCTGTATAAAAAAAAAAGTTGTCTCCACAATCAAGTCTTTCGTTGTAATATAACTTTGTAATGATAAAACATGTCAGGTTCAAAAATTTCACTCCCTTATAGTTTATTTTGACGTCAAACAATGTCTGCTTTGCTGGTTTTACCATTCAGGATGAATGAGCTGTAACACTTGTTAGTTTGATTGATGCAGGGGCCGTGGTTTTCTTGTACCTGATGATGTTTTTGAGGTATACTTTAAAGAATTATTCTGGCTCCAGTTTAGTTTATAGTTCTTAAAAGTAGTCTCCAAGCTGTAAAAACAAAAATGTTAATCTAAGTAAAAAAAAAAGGTTAAAGTTCATTTCTTTTTTGTATAATGCTGGTCATTGCTGGATGTTATCCTTGTTACTGTGGTGTCCTTTCTTTATCTCTTTTTTTTTCAGCATAATAGAATATTATTGATGAGAGACAACTTGTTTTTGGTTATACTGCATAAGGTTGTCCCTTGCAACTCATCTTGATGAATTCCTAAATATGTTTTCAGGCTTTGGTTAAAATTGGTTTCATGCTGGATTCTCCTGCTTTTTACTCTGTGTGTGAGGTAAAATAAAACATTTTTATACTTTAGATGTGGACTGAATTTATGCTGGAGAGGTTGCACATCACAATCAATGGTAATAGTCAAAATTGTGGCAAGATTCTTGTTTACACTAGCATCTATGACCTAATTTCCTTTTGTTCCTTTCTTGGGGTGATAGCTTGAGGAGGTTTTAGTTGTGCGATGGAGAAATCTAGGATGCAGTGTTTGACTTATCAATTTTATTATCACTGTTTTATTTTTTTTCTGCCTAGAGTAAACTTCAGTTGGTCATTCAGCTAAGCAAAATTTCAATTCAGAAGACCATGCTAAATTATTTCTCCTTGATTCGTCTCAGAGCTTTGATCAAAATAAAAGTGGGAGGTTTCGGCTTGATGACTTCATATCGCTCTGTATATTCTTACAATCAGCTCAGTAAGTTCACATTTTCAACAAAATCCCGAAAGGACATGTTTCTAACCTTGCTGCATTTTTCCCAACCTAGTATTGACCTTTCATTTTACTATCCAATGCAATATTAATGAGGATCTTTATTATTTCCTGCAGGAATCTGTTTAATTCATTTGATACAACGAAACAAGGCAGAGTTACTCTTGATCTGAATCAGTTTGTCTATTGTAGTGAGTACACACTGAGCTACCTTATATAATGACTTGATCCATTCTTAAATGATTCATCGGTGTTTAACTTCCAAACTAGTTACCAGTTTGGTGGTAGTTTGGAAATATTTTCCCAGTGGCAGTGCATTTTTCCATGTTGGCCAAAATAATCAATTCTTTCTTTCTCTCTTTTTACACAACTCATAAGAGTGGTCCAGATTGCAATTATCTAGGAATTACGGTTGCCCCAAATACTTAAGCGATTATTCTGTTGTATATAAGTGAATTGGGCTTGGTAGTTTAGAGGTCCAGTGTATGCATTTTGAGATTTTGCTGTCTTTTATTAAAACAAAGTGTGAGCCTCTGCCACAGTTCTGGCTTCGCGTATCTTTAACCTTATCCAAACAAGTGATTTTAAAGGCTGTTTAAAAAGGCGATTTTATTATAGGGATTTTCATAATTATCATAAAATATTTATGTTTGGTTACAATTATTAAAATTAAAGCACTTTTATTTTGAAATTTGCTTTCTCAAATATATCAATACCTCTATTATAATATAGTCTTAATTGCACTTTTAGTCCTTCAAGTGTGATCAATGTGCGATTTTAGTCTTCCCAGTTTTTTGAGAGTTTTAGTCCCACAATTTTGGAACCTTAATAAGAGTCTTTCATTAAATGTTACACCCAAATTATAATGGATTATGGTGATGCATTACATTTTTTTATTGTATTGTAATCCCATTGAAAAAGTTGTGTTAGTATAATCCGTTAAAATTTGGATGGAACATGGACCAAATTTAACATTACAAAAACATCAGTGGGAGACTAAGTGCTCGAAAAAAGCCAAAGGATTGAAATGCACATTAATCATATTTGGTGATTAAGTCATAGTATAGTATTCCAGAATTTTATTACCCGAAACATTGGTCTGGTTTATGATTTTGATGGACAGACGTAGAATCCATTCATTAATTGCTCTAGTGATCGTGCTATTAAGCTGTTGTATTTCATCAACCGCCATCACAGTCTATGTAGCCATTGTTCTTATAGATGTAATATAACGGATTTCTATTTGGATTGTCATTTGGTTTGGCACAAAGCATATATATTAAAATGTTAATTTGTATTTTTTTTGCTTACTCTTTTACTTCCTGTCCAGCTTCCAATTGTAGAATGTGATTCGACTCAATGACGTCTCGTGAAGATGATTCACAAACAGCTGCACTTTGTAAAATACCTCATCTTACAGCCAGTTGAGTTATGATGTATAAGAAGAACACATTATTTTGAGGTTGAATACTGCTTACCATCTGTCTACGAAGTACCATGATTTTTGTCTGTTTATATTGTAATTTATTTACTTTAGTTGTTACAAAATTCCATGATATAAGATGACTTGTTTAGATTATTAGTTGTGTTAGACCCAGTTGTGATTTTTTGAGCTGGAGATCAATTTTGATGCATATACTGCTTGCCATTTCTATGCTTTTTGATCAGTTTCTATGCTCAAGGTTGGATTTAACCATGTAGCTCAGCTAGTTTTGGGTGCAACCAGGTGTCATGTCATGATTTCTGCATCATATGACACCTATAATATATATATGATCTTTTTAAACAGGTTAAGAAAGGTAAAAAATTTTCTTGGAAAAAATAAAAATTTAATGGAATTGTATTTAATATACAACTAATGATATGCTTTTTTTTTTTTTCATCTTTAATTTCTTAGCCTGTGCAATATTGTATAGCTTAGAAAAACTCGTGTATATATATATATATATATATATTGGTTTTGCTAGCCATTATTCTTATAAATAGAAACTTTGCATTTAAAATTAATTGAAAATAATTTCGTAGCACTAAATACTCTACACTTTCTAATATTAAGTTTTTATTTATGGGTTGCTTAACGCCCATCGATAGCAAAACCCTAGATATATATATATATATATATATATATATATATATATATGAAAATAACAAAGCACTTAAAACGTTTTATGAAAAACAAAAAGGCTTCACATGTAGAGTCTCTTTGTTTAGTATTTTGATTTGGATAAAATTATTTTTGATCAAAATTAAAAATATTTATTTTGATTGGATTGTATTGATTTTTGTGCATCAGTCTTTTTAATCATGGATTTTTGTTTCAGTTTGTATGTTTTATTTTTTATTCTACTAAAATTTAAATCAAGCGAGCTCTTAGTTATACTTTTTGTCTCTTAATTTTGATTTGTGCGATTTTAATTTAAATTTTGTCTCTTTTTTTTCTGTCCAGCGTCAACACGTTAGTGGCAACACAATTTCTTAATGACATAATTATACTTTTCGTTACATTATTTTTTGGGTTTGCTCAATTTCACCCCCCTAGTTTTTTTCCCAATTGACATGTTACTAGTGGCACGTTAAGAGACTGAAAAAAACTTTTAGGATGCAATTCAAACATTTAAAAACCAGAGGGAAGAAATTTGAGCAATAGAAATGAAAAGAATAAATTATCACAATGATATTTGACTTCATGACTTTTGGATATATCAGTCCCTTATTTATTAAAAATATTAGTTAGTCATTGACTCTTTTTTACTAATTGTTCTAGTCTTTATCGTTATTTCCTCTTAGTAGGCTGTTGGTGTGGCATGTTAAGTGACATATAGGATGTCGCATAAGTTGGAAAAATGGTACAATTTGATTCCTAATAGAGAAGCAAAACTACGTTTCACATAACTTCAAAATTAATTCATTTTCGTCATCATCTCTAACACTCAATGTCATCATCTACTCAAAAACCCTAAGTTCTTCCTTTGTCATCTTTGTTTCAACACTTCAAAACCATCATCAAATTCAATTATAGAACACAATTGGACATAAAAGATGAAGATCTAAAATATAAATAGTCACCGGAATGGTGATGAGAATGGAAAAAGCAAAACAGAAGCATAGAAGTCACCATTGTTACCTTCCATTGTGAAGTTTCCGCTTCATCCTAAAGTAAACCACTCTGGTCCTCATTCCCCTTTTCTCCCTTTCCTAGTTCTCTCTCATTGTTCGTCGCCTTGCGACCAACCAACAAAACAACCACCATGCTAACAAAGAAACAACAGCTCGACAGAACAACTCCTTAACCATTCAATGTCACCACGAAACTCTCCAAAATTGTCAAAACAACCCTAAATCATTCAAAATCGCAAAGACTTGAGAGATTATGAATTAGGATTTTGTTTTCTCTTCTATCCCTTTTATCATGGATGGAAAATAGAAGGAAGATGAATTGTGAACCAAAATGTAATATATTTTCTTTTCACAAAACTACATCATTTTGCTTCTCTACCAAGGATCAAAATGCATGATTTTCCTAACTTATTAAAATAACTTTTTTTTACTGACTCACGTCTCATCTTACAAGTAACTTAACTTACCATACACGATCTCTAAAAACTGTTAAAATTTTTAAAATATTAAAATTTTTGTAAATTGAAGTAAAAACCTCGAAGTGAATAATACATTGTTTTCACAAAGCATCAAATGATTTAAGTAATTTAAAAATCACTTTTATATTTTAATTTCGAAAAACGACATATTCTACAAGTATATAGAAAACAATGTCTAAAAAAACACTTGCAATTTCAAAAAGGCTTAATTATGTTTTTGGTCCTTGTAAAATTTTTTTTTTGAGTTTAGTACAATACTTTGAAGAAATTGTTGATTTTAGTCCCTAAACAGTATTAATCAATTTTTATCCAAACACACCTTAAATATAAAATATTAATCAAATATTAAAAAGTTTTAAAAATAGTTTTTTTTTAAAAAAAAAGAAAAGGGACTCAGCTTCGCTGAACCTTTCTTCTTTCTTCGCTAACCTTTCTTCTTTCTTCTTCTCCCTCTCCCTGTAACCCTAGCCGCCTCAGCTTCGCCGCCGCCACTCTCCTCCTCCTCCTCCTTCTTCTTCTTTAGAGTTTTGAGTTTTGATTTTCTAGGTTTTGGTTTTGGGTTTTGATGATTTTGTAAGATTTGTAGGAAGAAGTGACTTTTGATTGTGGTTATAAGGTTCTATAATGGCAAATTAAAGGTGAAGGAGAAAAACAGAGGAGAAATTGGGGGGAGTGGTGGCGGTGGTGGGTGGTGAGTGGTAGTGGTGGTGGTGGGTTGAAGTTGGTGGTGATGAGTGGGTGTTCTAGCTAGAAATTGAGAAGTGGTGGTGGTGGGTGTAAATGATGGTGGTGAGGTTCTTGAAATTGGGGGTGGTGGCGGTGGTGGGTGGTGGGTGGTGAGTGGTAGTGGTGGTGGTGGGTTGAAGTTGGTGGTGATGGGTGGGTGTTCTAGCTAGAAATTGAGAAGTGGTGGTGGTGGTGTAAATGATGGTGGTGAGGTTCTTAAAATTGGGGGTGGTGGCGGTGGTCGGTGGTGGGTGGTGAGTGGTGAGTGGTGGTGGTGGTGGTAAGGTTCCTGAAATGGGTGATGGTGGACAATGATGGTGAGAATGTAATGAAATTTTTTATTTTAATTATTTATTATTTAATTTAAAAAAATAAATAAATAATTATTTTCATAAAGGCATGTTTGGATGAAAATTCATTAATTGGCTTTAGGGACTAAAATCAACAATTTCTTCAAAGTATTGTACTAAACTCAAAAAATTTTTTTTATAGGGACTAAAACCAAAAGACCCCTATTTTAAAGGGACCAAAAACATAATTAAGCCTTTCAAAAATATAAAAAAAAATTTAAATTGAGCCGAAAACTTCAAAGTAAATAAGACATTGTTTTCAAAAAAGCTTCAATTAATTTAGGTAACTTAAAAAAATTCATGTTTTCATTTTTTATTTAAAAAATACCATATTATTTAAATGTATATTACATGGTCTCTAAAAGACCTGCTGCAATTTTAAAAATATAAAAAAAACAAAAAATTCAGCTAGAGACTTCTATGTGAATAAGATATGTATTTAAAAAAAAGCATCAAATAATTTAGGTAATTTAAAAAATTCTGTTTTCATTTTTATTTCAAAAAACACCGTGTTCCTCAAGTATATAGTACATCATCTCTAAAAAACTATAGCAATTTTAAAAATATAAAAAGTTATGTAAATTGTGCTAGAATCATCAAAGTGAACAATACATTATTTTTAAATAGCTTAAAATAATTAAGATAATTTAAAAATTACATTTTTAAATTTAATTCGAAATATACCATATTTTTCAAGTATATAATACACCGTTTTTAAACAAACTATTATAATTTTAAAACAATAAAAAATTATATAAATTGAGTTGAATAAGAAACAATTATCTAACACTCTTTCCTCCAGAGGGCTCTCATATCTTCAAATGACTATTATTGCTAACTTTCCCATCTTCATTCGCATCATTCAACTGGAAGTAGCACTCTTTGAAATCATTATCATATTTCTGGAAATGTTAGACTATGAAGTAGCACTCTTTGAAATTAATAGCATATTGCTTGAAATCTTTAATGTGAAGTTTGGCCCTGATTGGAATCCAAACTTCTTATCAAGTTAGAGTAATTTCTAATCTTCCTACTTTATGTTCTTATAAGTTTTCCTACTTACTTATTAAAGAATATTTTTAATGCTTTTTATGGTTTCAAGATTGAAAGTGTATTTAATTTCATAATTTATATGATAATAGGAGGATAAGTAGGAGGATTTTTAGGAGGATATAACATTACTCCATACATTAAACAGTCTACACGTGCATTGATTCGCATGACACACATACATATGACAAATAGATGTGTTGTGGACCAGAATAACAATATCCTGGAAGTGAGAATGCATGCCGGGTCAAGTAGCCATCAATTACCGTGGGCATCCGGTAAGTTTGGCGCGGCCTACGATCAAGGCCCAACTAAAGAGGATTGGGCCCAGGCACAGATGCTGGCCCAATACGGACCGCATTTAAGTCACTTACCTCACTCTATAAATACTATCATAATTCACCATGCAAGGTACGTAAGATATATTATCAGAAATATAAACCCTAATACACTCACTGACTTGGGCGTCAGAGTACTTGCAGGTGCACACCACCGCCGCCGGAGCTCAGGACCCAGAAGCAATCTTACTGCCCTTTGCTGATCAAGGAGACCCCCTGCTCATCCTACATATTCGTCAGGTTAGATCACAACATTGGCGCCGTTTGTGGGGAACGTAACAAAAGTCTCGTTTCCATCTATCGTCAACAATGGTTGGCTCTACCAGGAATAGGGATTACAACGATCCCAGTGTTCAAAACCAAGGAGTTGGACAGCAGGCTGGTGCGCGAATCAAGCAAGGGCATCCCATCACTTTGATATTGAAGCAGAATTTCGCAAACTGCAACAGTTGGTGCAATCACAGGCCAAAGAGATTGCAGATCGCAAAAAGCGACAACGAAAGGGCAAGCACGTTGTCATCGAAGATGATTATGAGGAGGAAAGAGCTGAGAAGCATACCCAAGCAAATCTTGAAAATCCGGAAAAAGATAACGACAATGCGGAAAAGCAGCAACGAAAATCCGCAATTGAAGAAGATAAAGAAGGAAATCCGAAAATGCAGGAAAGGCAACAAGAAGGACGGGTAAGTCGCCGACAAGAAGGCGCCCCTCATCAATCCCGGGGTTGAGGGGGCCGACCCGCCACCTGTTCCCCCTGGGGGCCAGCAAGCCGGACAACCTGCCGGCAACCAGGAGCACATGGCTGAAAATGTCCCGGATTTCGAATATATCGACATTCCCTTTACGCCTTGGATAATGTCCCATGCCCTTCCCCATGGATTCCAGTTTGCAAAGAAATTGAAGGAGTACGATTGGACCAAGGATGCCACTCTACATGTCAGCACCTTTGAAAGGGCCATGTACTTTCAAGGGGTGAATGAGGCCATTGTATTCCGTGCTTTCCCCCTCACACTGTCAGAGGCTGCAAGTCGTTGGTTCTCGGACCTTCCACCATTGTCCATCAGCAACTGGAAAACTCTCAAAGATAAGTTCATTCTTCATTTCACTAGCAATAAAAGACAGTTCAAATCTGAATTCCACTTAGAAACTGTTAAATAGGGAAAAGATGAATCTCTACGAGATTATATAACACGTTTTAATAATGAAGTATTAGAAGTTAGGAATGTCGAACCTAACCTGGTGTTATATTTCTTTGTAAGAGGATTAAAACCAGGAGCTTTCGCCAAGCAACTAGCAGGAGATAAGCCCACCTCCATGGATGACTTCAAGGTCAGGGCTGAAAAGTAGATCAGAATAGAAGAGTGGGAGAAGGCCTAAGTCGCTAAGAAGGACGACAAAGCAAAAACAACCCCTCCTAACCAATCCCGGGGTAAAGATGAAAAACCCCAGGATAGGTCTCCTAAGAAGCGCAAGGGTCTTTTCAAAAATTATACCCCGCTAACAATCCCGCTAGCTTCAGTGTTGAAAGAAGTGATACACTCTAAACTGAGAGAACGGCCACCACCATTGAAAACAGTCGGAAAGAACAAAAACAAGTACTATGAGTACCATCGGGATTGTGGGCATTCTACCAATGAATGCATCCAACTCCGGGATGCAATTGAAAAGTTGATCCGACAAGGTAGGTTGAGAAATTATGCCCGAGCATCCCCAGAAAGACGGGATCGCCGCCAAAGTCCATCTCCTCGAATACAGACATCAAGATCCCCTCCTAGGAACTGAGATCAACGAACTGAAGTCCGGCATAGATCCCGGAGCCCGAAACGAACTCAGGAATCCCCTCCTAGGGGGATAATTCAAGTCATAGCTGGAGGAGCCAGCTCAAAAGGTCTTGAAGATAAGAAGAGGACCCGAGATGTCAGGGATTCTTGTTCCCAGGTAACTGCTGTAGCTAACCCAGTATTATCTTTCTCAGATGCAGATTTCCCAGAAGAACGTATCCGAGATAACGAACCCTTGGTCATAGCGGCCAATCTGAATAGTTTCGAAGTCCATCGAATCTTTATTGATCAAGGAAGCTCAACAGACATCATGTTCTGGAGCCTTTTTGATAAAATGAGATTGGGATCCAAGGATTTAATCCCTCACAAGGGCAGTCTAATTGGCTTTACTGGAGACACAATCATCCCCAAAGGATACGTCGACCTCAAGGTGAGTTTTGGCAAAAAGCCAAGTACCAAAACAATCCCAGCCAGATTCATAGTGGTGGATTGCCCCTTAGCATACAATGCAATCATTGGGCGGCCAACTCTGAATAGCCTTGGCGCCATAGTCTCTACCATCCATTTAGCCATGAAGTTCCCTGGAGAAGATGGCTCAGTAGTAACTGTCCATGGAAAAAGCAGTGATGCAAGAAAATGTTATCAAGAAAGCCTTAAAATCACGAAATCCGCATCCATCTCGCCAGTAACGATAGAAGAGAAAGGGAAGCAAAAGATGGAAAGACGTGATTTGATACGGGATGCAGGGGTCATGATGACTAACCTAGATCCCAGAGCAGATTTTGAGCACCAACAACCTCAACCAGAAGGAGACCAGATCTTAGTCCAAATAGGACTTAAAGAAGATCAGACTGTCAAGATAGGGGCCAACCTTCCCCCCATGATTAAAGAACGACTCATTGAATTGTTGAAGACGAATAAAAACCTGTTTGCTTGGGTTTCTTCCGACATGCCCGGAGTGGACCCGGAATTTGTGTGCCATCGCCTGTCTTTAAAATCAGGATGCATCCCAGTGGCCCAGAAGAAGAGAAAAATGGGTCCAGAAAGACAAACAGCTATAGAAACACAGGTGAAGGAGTTGTTGGACGCAGGTTTCATCCGAGAAATACGATATGCGGATTGGCTCTCAAATGTGGTAATGGTAAAAAAGGCTAACGGGAAGTGGAGAATGTGCACAGATTATACAGATCTGAATAAAGCATGCCCTAAAGACCCATTCCCCTTGCCTTGTATCGATAAACTTGTTGATAACTCTGCAGGTTATAAGTATTTATCCTTCATGGATGCTTACTCTGGCTACAATCAGATCCCAATGCACCCCGAAGATCAAGAGAAAACAACTTTCATCATTGACATGGGTGTTTACTGTTACAATATGATGCCGTTCGGTTTAAAGAATACTTGAGCAACCTACCAACGGATGATGAGCCAGGTTTTTAAAGATCAGATTGACAAGAATCTTGAAGTCTATATTAACGATATGATAGTAAAGACTCCCGAAGATAAAGACCCGGTGGCTGATTTGCATGAAACTTTCCAACAGCTACGCAGGTATGATTTAAGGCTAAATCCCAATAAATGTACTTTTGGGGTCAAAGCCGGAAAATTCTTAGGCTTTATGCTAACCAGTCGGGGGATTGAGGTCAACCCCGACAAGTGTAGTGCCGTGTTGAATATGCAGAGTCCCAGGACTATTAAAGAAGTCCAACAACTGACTGGAAGGATCGCGACATTGACAAGATTCCTCCCAGATTCAGCTATGAAGTGTCTACCCTTCTTCAGGACTTTACGACGCAAAGAGGATTTTTAATGGAACGCAGAATGTGAAGAAGCTTTCCAAGAGCTGAAGAAGATATTATCAGCTCCACTAGTCCTATCCCGTCCAGATCCCGGGCAGACTTTATACCTTTACTTAGCTGTCACTAATGACGCAATCAGCGCGACTTTAGTGAAAGAGGAATCTCGGAACCAGAGTCCGATATACTTTGTTTCTAAAGCATTACAGGGATCATAGTTGAATTATCAGCGGCTTGAGAAGGTCGCCTATACCTTGCTATTGGCATCTCGACGGTTGTGGCCATACTTCCAATGTCATCCTATCACGGTAAGAACTAATCAACCCATTAGAAAATCTTACATAAACCTGACTTGGCAAGAAGAATGATGACCTGGGCGATAGAACTATCACAATACGATATATCGTATGAACCACGTCAGGCAATCAAAGCACAGACTTTGACTGATTTTGTAGCCGAGATGACACATCCCGGAGAAGAACCAAAAGGATTTTGGACTATTTATGTTGATGGGTCCTCAAACCCAAAAGGAGCAGGCGCTGGTAAACTGATTGAAAATGATGAGGGGGTAACGGTAGAATATTCTCTGAAATTTGAATTTTCGACCTCCAATAATCAAGCAGAATATGAAGCCTGTTTAGCTGGGATACGCGCGGCAAAAGAACTAGGAGCTACCGCGATCACTTTATGCTCAGACTCCCAATGGGTGGTATCCCAGATAAAAGGGGAATACCAGGCAAGAGAACCATTGTTGCAAAGATACCTGGCAAAGGTCAAGGAAAGTCTACTCGGTCTGTCCAAATCTGAGATCAAGCACATTCTCAGAGAAGAAAACAGTCGCGCTGATCTGCTATCAAAATTGGCCAGTACCATGTCATCCTCAACCTTAAAGTCAGTAGTAGAGGAAGTTCTTCTCTCTTGTGCTATTTTGCAGGTTGAAAATGAAGGTTGGAGGACCCCAATAATGGAGTATATCACCAAAGGCTCCATCCCGGTAGATGCCCGGAAAACAAAGCGATTGGTACAAAAGGCATCCTGGTACTCCGTGATAGAAGGCCAATTGTTCAGAAGAGGACTGTCTACTCCTTTGCTTAAGTGCATTGGACCATCTGAAACATGGTATGTTCTTACTGAAGTACACGAGGGAAGTTGCGGTCACCACATTGGTGGCAAGTCTCTGGCAAGAAAATCCTTGCGAGCAGGATACTTCTGGCCAACCATGAACAAAGATGCAGCTGACTACGTGAAGAAATGTCAAAAGTGCCAAGAACACAGTCCATTATCCCATATCCCGGCTGAAGATTTGCACAGCATCTCCACCCCTTGGCCTTTCCACACTTGGGGCTTGGACCTCCTAGGACCCTTCACGCCAACCACAGGTCAGTTCAAACATCTTATTGTTGCTGTTGGTTATTATACTAAATGGATTGAACTGGAACCATTAGCCAGCATTGCATCAGTTAAAGCTCAGAATTTTGTATTCCAGCAAATAATATGCCAGTTCGGTATCCCGGCAGAAGTCATCTACGACAATGGGACCCAATTCACCGACAAAGACTTCTGAGAAATGCTAGCAAGACTCCACATCAAGCAATAGTTTGCCAGTGTAGAGCACCCACAATCAAACGGACAGGTAAAGTCCGCCAACAAAGTCATACTTAATGGCTTAAAAAAGAGGTGTGAGAAAGCTGGAACTAGCTGGGTGGAAGACCTCTATCAAGTACTTTGGAGCTACAGAACTACTCCCCATAGCTCCACTGGAGAAACTCCATTTCGAATGGTATACGGATCAGATGCCATAATCCCGGTAGAAATTGGGCATCCATCTTGGAGGGTCATGTATCCCGCACAAGAAAATGAGCAACTGCTCAGAGAAGATTTCGACATGATCGAAGAAATCCGAGAAGCCGCCAGAATCGAAGAGTTATCCCGGAAGCAACAAGTGGCACAGAGATACAACTTGAGGGTTGTCCCGAGAATTTTCCAACCTGGCGACTTAGTTTTAAGAAGAGCCAGCATTGGAAATCGGAATGCTAAAGACAGGAAGCTCGGAGCAAATTGGGAAGGCCCATTCCGGGTCAAGGTCATCGCAGCTAATGGAGCATATCATCTAGAGACTCTCAAAGGCAAAGAGATTCCAAGAACGCTTAATGTCGCAAACTTAAGGCGCTACTATAGTTAAGTTGTGTAATTTACATTATTTGTAATAAAGGGGTACTCTTTTTCCTGTAGCAGGTTTTATCCCTAAGGAGGGTTTTACTGTTAGAGGTTTTAACGAGGCCCCCAGTTGTTTTTAGCTTCTTGTTATCAATAAAGCAACATTTTATTCACTCTTACACAAACAAGCTAGTTCCATTCTTGATAGCAAACAGATCGGAAGAATGTATGAGAAGCACACATAATCCGAGAATGAGATGTCGTCATCACGCAACAACCGACATACACACAAGGCCAACAATGAGTCGAGATACCATTTCGGGTAATTCTCTTCTACAGACTCAACAAGGGCCCGTCACGGGTTAACCCTGGCCATAAAGAAACATGAAGTACCGCCAAGGTCACACTTCAACGTAAACTTAGAGAAAGTACAAACTACTTTCCCTCCTATTAAGGAGCTAAAAGGGTGACATCATTAATGTGTCCTTAACAATTAAAAACGGCATGAAAAGTTCCATGTCAGAACGAAATGTAAAGAGGCACCTTAAAGGGTCAAGCCTCAGAGACACGTAGAAATGCAATAAATAAAGCATGAATCCTAGAGCACAAAGGAAAAGTAAACAAAAACCATACATAAAAGTAATCCCGGAACACCAAGATGAAGAAAATCTACATTCAACACAAACTTGTTTGTAAAAGTTACAAAATGAGAACAGAACAAGAGAAATATAGAAACAGAGAAACAAATCATGCAGCCCCTCCAACATCTACACCTTTAGGCTCCGGAACGGGATCAGTGGGAGAGGAGGAGTTCTGTAGTCAAAGGGCTCAAGCCGGGGATCAGCAAGATCAATAGGCACGGGATTGTGAGGATCATGGAAATCCATAAACATCTCATCCTTCATGCCGTGATACTTGCAAAGCCCACAAGTGTTCAACTTAATCCCGGGATTCAAGAAAAGGAGGGTCTTCACACAATCCCGGTAGGAATCATCCACTGTGGTGTCCATGTCCTGGTAAGCCTCCTCCAGTTTCTCTTGAGTCTCCCGTAGCTCCACTTGAGTCTCATGAAGCTTTGAGGCTGACCCCAAGAGCTTGGACTGAAGAAGCTTAAGAGCAGAACCATCCTCCTCTGCCTTAGACTTCAGTTGAGAAACCTCCCCCCTCAACTTGGAGTTCTCAGCATCCAAGCCGGCTGCCCTCTCCTTCTCTTTGGCGAAGCCTTCCTCCATAATAGAGAATTTCTCCTTCAAAGAAGCAAGTTCCTTCTCAGCCCGGGACTCTGACTCCTTGACACTCTGGATCAAGGCATCCTTCAGCTCATGTCATCTCGGAGCTCCCGCAGCTGAGCCCTCAAGGAAGCAGCTTGGCCCATGTCCTCTGCTTGGTCATGAACATATTGGAGCATAGCCATGCTCATAGCCGTCCAGCCCATAAGGGATTTGACTTGCTCCTACAAAGGCAAAAACAGCAAGAAGACATTAAACATATATCTACCGAGATTAATCAATATAAAGTCGATGGACTTTAAATGGCAAAAAACATATACCTTCACGACAGCAGCACCACCCATGGTAAAAAAGTCCCCATGTTGGAACTTGATCAAGGGTGACTGGAACCCTTCCCAAGCAGAGGAAGGGGTAGAGAAGGGCACCACCAAAATCGGGTTCATCCTGGCAGAAGCCCCTTGGGCACTGCCAGGTTGGTCACCTACAAATCGAACTAAATAAGATAAGAAGATAACACATGATTTCCATACAAACAGGAAACCTTGGTTATAAGAGCATACTGAACTTAGTTGTGCGACGACGCTTCGGATTCGCGGTAGCCACCTCAGTCCCGGAAGATGGAGGTACAGACCTCTTAGCAGGAGAAGCTCCCCCAGCAGGAGCTACATCCGAGATATTAATCCCGGTAGGAACCACCAGGATAGGTGCAGGAACCGGAGCAGGAGAAGGAGGTGGACCTAAAGGAACAACTTTTCCTTTTCCTTTGGCGTCTCGTTTTTGCTTTTGAATGGCATAGTTGACCATGATCTCGGTTGTAAAAGCAAGAACACACTTGTTAATAAAAGTAAAAAATAACCAACATGAAACACAAGTAAACAACATTCTACAATAAATGACAATGCCCTACATAAGCATGTCGTCTGATCATGACGAGATACCCCTATCACATCCTTACAATGGATGGGTATCCCCCCTGCTCAACAAAGGCGCACAGATTCCTAAAGGTTTGTTGGTCTTCTTCTTCTAGGAAGCCAATCTCCAATTCCTTTAGGGACAGAGATCTCTGGTAATGATCCTCCGTCCAATAAAGCGGGAACAAGGGTTGCTTGTTTTGTCCCATCCAGAAGTGAGTACAATCTTTGGTCCGAGGGATAACTTTAACATAAAAATCCCTATGGGCCTTGAAGGACTCTTCAGAAGGGACAAATAGTTGGGGGATCCCGGAGCGGTGACGAAGGGATACCCAATTTTTCTTTTTCAAACCACGATAAAGACCAAAAATATACAAGAACATGGTCGAGGAACAATGCCAGCCTTGAGCCCAGCAAAAGACCTCAAAGGTCTGAAGAAATCCCCAACCATTAGGATGATGCTGGGTAAGAGCGAGATGAAGGTTGTTCAAAACTTCAATTTGAAGGTCGGAGAAAGGGAACCTAATCTTAAGTTGATGCCACAAAGACTCCAGCATCATGATATAAGAACCTTCACCCTCAGATGCCGACGTACAAATCCTTTCCTTCTTACTCGGGATGACCAACTTATGGTTTGACGAAGGATCAGCCGAAACATCAGTCCCAAGTGTGTTGGGCCCATAATGAAAATATGCCCTCCAGTGCTTCTCCACCTCCTTGAGCCGACGACTGTCCTTCACCGAACACTCCTCCCGGATGATATCCCAGGGAACCCACAACATTCCCTAAATATTCTTCAGTTCTAAGAAATCAGGGGGACATTCAATTCTAGGCTTAGAAGTACTGGGTTCGCCTACCCCTCGCACGACAACCTCTGAATCCCCGGCATCAGATGAAGCCGGTACACTAGCAGAAGATCCCGGAGCATCAGAAGCTACCGGGATAGGAATGTCGCCTTGAGCGGGTTCCATATCTACATGACAAGAGAAAGCAGAATCAGATCCCGGGGATGAATGACTATGAGAAGAAGGAACATAAACAGGGTCGGACTCAGAATCTAAGGAATGTATCATAGATGACGATATAGAATCTCTATCTTCTAAAGGATCCCTGGGATGGGAAGACTTAACCTCATCTCCCACCGGATTAAAATTAACAGGAGCACGACGATCTGAACCTTGCTCGACAAAAACAGAACTCTCGGAACTATATTCATCAGGAAGATGAGCCGATGCAAGAAGAAGAGTAGAAGGTTCTGGGTTTAAAGTGTTAAACGACCCACCCACGCTCTGAGTAACTGACTCACCACTCTCCACTCGTCGTGATTACAGAGGGTAAAACCAAAAATGGGAAGATTCACAATAATCAGGGTTGACTCTAGATGGCGTACCTGGACAAGGGTTTGGTTCATTAGAAGACCTATGTTTTTGAAGCCTCCTCGCAAAACTCTCAAGAAGCTCAATATCATTTGATTCCGAGGAAGAACTACTCGTCAACACGATAACATTATCGGCCATTTTCGAAGGAAAGAAACCCAGAAATTACAACTAAACCCTAAGGAATGGGGAGAATGCAATAGAACAATCCAAGAATCAGGAAAGAATCGAATAAAAGTATAAATTGACGAAAAGTAGAAGCAATACCTGAAAGAAGAAGTGAAAATGTTGCTAGAAAACAAGTCTGGAAGACAGGCACGAAGAGGAAGAAGAAAGGTTTCAGAACTCTCTATCGCAGGAAATGAAGAGATAGGTAGCGCGAAAATGGAGAGTAAAAACTTAAACAAAGGAAAAGGTGAAAATGTAACGAGTGAAAAGAAATAAAGTAGAAACCGTCACATCACCTTAATGAACGTGGGGCCCAAAAACCACGCTAATCATCGCGCACGGTGCCCAGAATGGAGCGCGTGAAATACACGCGCCCAAAAAGTAAACCAACCGTCATCTCGTAACATTTCCAGAATCAACATCTAAAATCCACCCGGCATGGTAAATGAACTCGTCAACTTATCCCAAGAAAAGCTTGACAACTTGGGGGGCAACTGTTGTGGACCAGAATAACAGTATACCGGAAGTGAGAATGCATGCCGGGTCACGTAGCCATCAATTACCGTGGGCATCCTGGTAAGTTTGGCGCGGCCTACGATCAAGGCCCAGCTAAAGAGGATTGGGCCCAGGCACAGATGCTGGCCCAATAGGACCGCATTTAGGTCACTTACCTCACTCTATAAATACTATCATAATGCACCATGCAAGGTACGTAAGATATATTATCAGAAATATAAACCCTAATACACTCAGTGACTTGGGCGTCGGAGTACTTGCAGGTGCACACCGCCGCCGCCGGAGCTCAGGACCCAGAAGCAATCTTACTGCCCTTTGCTAATCAAGGAGACCCCCCTGCTCATCCTACATACTCGTCAAGTTAGATCACAACAAGATGTATAAAGTGAAAACTGTTAACTCTGAATAGCCAAGGATTTAAAGTCTCAAAGAGACACATTTAAAAGAGTACTCAATTCATAATTCAAATCTATGTCTAATAGTTACAATTGATTACTATTTATAGCAATCCTAGACACTTTACACACTTTAGATGCATTGAACATGAGCTGCAAAGTAAGTAATAATTCAGAGATAAATTAAATATTGAAAGTGAGTAGGTGTTAGTTGTGATGAGTTGGAGAAAATGGTGGATTGAGGATGCAAGTGGGTATGATGGACAACATTCTGGATCAACTGTTCTTACGAAATTTTGTAAGAATAATAAGTTTTGACCATAAAATCAAATATGAATGATCAAGATTTATTGTTCTCACAAATTTTTGCGATAATCACTTATGTGTTCCCTAGACACACACCCACAAACCACATACCACATGAGCAGCAAAGGGTAGTATTGTCTCGGGTGGAAACTCAGCACATATGCAGATTGGAGTGGATGAAATCCTATTCTTTCTTAACTCTAGTGAAAAGACATTATCAAGATCAAATTTTGAAACTATCTTGCTTGTAAGAAGCATTGCAAGCACACAGTTTGTCGAGAGACATGATTTCAGAGATGAAATATAGAGAAAAGTGAGGGTGAATCAAATCAATTTGAGTGAAGAAGATCATACAATTTGTGCACAAATAATCATTACATATATTTATATAAGTAGAAAACCAACTAACTAACTAACCGATAACTAATCTAGAAGTTAATATTAACAAACTATTATCACTATCACAGTTCATGAGAATGAGTTAAAAGGAAAGCATGACAGGTGAAAGAGGAAGAAAAAAGGGACCTTCAAACTAGTGCTTCTGATTTTGTCATAATCATACAAAGAAAAGAAACAAATCCTGTAATTTTGGAGCGAGAGAGAGAACACACAACGACGTCGTTTTGAGAATGCGAGGAGGTCATAGTGGCTCTGAAATTTCTGCAGCGAGGCGTCCTCGACCGGAACTAAGTAAATTAAATGAAACAAAAAAGATAGTAAAATTACTACTATTTAGACAAATTGTGAACAGAGAGAAAGAGGGGAAAAGTATTAGTAGTACATAGTGGAATCGGAGAAGATTGGGAAGAAAGGTGGCAATGTAGTGTATTAGGAAACATAATGGAATAAAAAAGAATAGAATAAATAGAAAAGATATTATTAATACTTCTTAAACTCTAATTGAATTAATAGAATATATTTTTTATTTATAAAGAAACTAAATTACGAAGATAAAAATAATATAACAACTAATTGATATGCTTATAATAATTTTATCACAAATTTACTTGGATTTATCTATTACATTCTAAGTCTCAAGCATTTGAAGTTTGTTTTACAATTTAAAACCAATGCTGAATTCAATTGGGAACTAAACTCAAAGCAATTCAAGCTGACAATGCAAAAGAATACTTAAAATTTTCTAATTACCTAACTTTTTCAAGGGATTCAACATAGATTATCTTGTCCCCACTCTCATGAACAAAATGGTTCTTCTCAACAAAAATATAGACATATTACTGAGACTGGTTTGACTCTCCTTGCTGAAGCATCTCTCCCTCTACAATATTGGGGGAAGCTTTTCTTACTGCCACCACTCTTATAAATTCCTTACCTACTCCGTCCCTACATCACATTAGTCCTTATGAGACTCTCTTTCACAAACCTCCTGATTATCGGTTCTTCAAGGTGTTTGGTTGTGCTTGCTACCCTCTTTTAAGACCTTTTAATCAACACAAACTCAATTTCAGGTCTCATTTATGCCTTTTCCTTGGGTATAGTAGTAAACACAAGGGTTATAAGTGTCTGTCTCCGAATGATAAGTGTTATATCTCTAGACATGTTAAATTTGATAGTCTCTCTTCCTTACAAAATGTCCTCCAACTCATTCATTCCCACCTCATCTTCTGCCACTACTACTTCCTCTTCTATACCTCATCTTCCGGTCCTTAGCCTAATTCCTGAGAATGGTCGAAATGTTGATTGCCAACCTGATACTATTATTAATACTAATAATTCTTCTCTGACTACTAATAATACTGCTCCCGTACCTATTTCTCATCCTCCTGCAAGTTCATCTTATCATGGTCAGCTCAATACACACCCTATGACTACGAGGGCAAGGCTGGCGTGTTTAAGCCTAAGAGCTATGCAGCTGCAATTGTTCCCACTGAATATGATTTTACAATTGAACCTCATAGTGTTAAAGAAGCTCTTTCCAAGCCCGAATGGCGTCAGGCTATGCAAGTTGAATATGACGCATTGATCCAGAATAATGCTTGGAGCTTGGTTGATCTCCCACCCCATTGCAAGGCCATAGGCTGCAAGTGGGTGTTCAAAAGTAAATACAATGCAGATGACACTTTTCAGAAGCATAAGGCCAGACTTGTGGCCAAGGGATTCCACCAGCGTGAGGGAATTGATTTTACTTATACATTTAGCCCTGTGATTAAACCTGCCACTGTTAGAATTGTTTTTATCTTAGCTCTCTCTCAAAATTGGCATCTTCATCAAATTGATGTTAACAATGCCTTTCTTAATGGGGATCTCAATGAAACAGTCTACATGATACAACCTCCAGGTTTTTCTTCTCAACACAAGGACCAGGTCTGTCGCTTGAATAAAGCTCTCAATAGACTTAAACAAACTCCTAGATCTTGGTTTCTAAAACTCAGTCCCACTCTCCTTCGGTTTGGTTTTTCTGCTGCGAAGAGTGATACATCTTTATTCTTAAGATCACGCCTACTTCCACAATACCAATTCTTATCTATGTGGATGACATTATCATCACGGGTAGTTCTCAAACTGAAATTCAAAACCTTATATCTAGGCTTAATTTCATGTTCAAGCTTAAAGATCTTGGTCCCCTATATTATTTCTTGGGAATTGAAGTTTGTCATCAGTCTGATGGCAGTTTGATACTCTCTCAAGCAAAATACATTAGAGACCTCTTGCATAGAGCAGAAATGCTTGACTATAAACCTCAACCTACTCCAATGGTTGCTGGTCTGAAGTTACAAGCAAATGCCTCAGCTTCTGTCCCTGATCCATCATTCTACAGGTCCATAGTGGGTGGTCTTCAATATGTTATTATTATAAGACCAGAACTTGCATTCTCGGTAAACAAAGTTTGTCAGTGCATGCATGCTCCAATGGATCATCACTGGAAGGCTGTCAAGCGTATTCTCCGATATCTTCAGGGTACCGTTCATCATGGCTTGCATTTCAAGAGTACTCCAAATTTTAATTTGATGAGGTTCTGTGACTCTGACTCAGACCCTGATAACCGAAAGTCCACTACTGGCTACTGTGTTTATTTCGGTAACAACATTGTGTAATTGTCCTCAAGAAAGCGTGTCGTTTCCAAAAGTTCCACGGAAGCTGAATACAAAAGTTTAGCAGCAGTTACCGCTGATATTATGTGGATCAAGTCCCTCCTGCATGAGCTTCAAGTTCAGCCTTCAGTGTCACATATTTATTGTGACAATCTCGACACAATGTTATTAGCTGTCAATCCGGTTATGCAAACTCAGGCAACATGAGTTTGAGGGGGATGTTAGAGTAAATACTAATAGGAAGGTTATTTTAGATGCTGTTATTTCAATAATACTCATCTTGAGTGACTAACTTCTATCTATGCTTTAGATCTTAGAAATGACGTAGGTCTAACTCTCCTCAAAAGCTAGCTCACAAAGAAAGGGTTGCCTAGAGACTTATAAAGGCTATCATAGCTCTTATCCTAAGCAATGTGAGACTTCTTCTCCCAACATTGTGTGCTATCGACATATCCGTTTCTTTTAGATTTTACTACAAACAAACAAAACCGAAAGAAAATGAAAATAAATAAAAATTAAAAATAAAAGAAAAAAAAAGATAGGAATTAGGGACTCAAAATTACTATCAACTAGTTACAAACCCGTGCGATGCATGGGGTTTGATTTGTTTTTGCACATTTCAAATACTTAATAATAATGCATGATGAAATTTTTGATGTATAATGTTAAATATACGAATCTCTAAATAAATTTGCAATAAATCATTTGTATATTTTACTTATATTACAACTTAAATTATATATTCAGCAAAAAAATGCATGCCATGAATACATTATACTCTCTCTGGTCCTTTTTATAAGACATCATCTAAAAGATTTTGATAGCCCTTTTTAATAAGTTTTAAACAAATCACCCATGTTCGAATCTCACCTATGCCAAATTTCTAGGGACCAGCACCAACCACGAAGTACGAAGGAGGTTAGTATCATTCTAAGGATAGTAAAACTCGTAGTTATTAAAAAAACAAATTATATGTACATAATCATATATTTCATAGATTTTTTTTTACATATATTTTTTTTATTATTATTATTTCTTTGTACTTTTTGCAAAATCTAATTTAGAGAAGGTAATGATATCAAATGAATATAGTAAATAACATAATTTGGTTATTAAAAAATGATTATTTTTGTAATCAATGTCAGTAATTTAATTAAAATTAATATAATTATAAAAAAAATATAAATGCAATATAATTATATTTTTCAAAGATTTTTTTGTTTGTTAAATATGAGAGCAAATTCCCGTGAATAGTCTATGTTTTTGTTATTATTGTTACTTTGTATTTTTTGCAAAATTTAAGTTTACTTGATGACCTAAAACAATGTGATAAAATCAAAGCAATTAACTCTAAAATACATATTTAATATTAAATTTATATATAAGAATGTAAACATGTCAAATAATAAACAAAATAACATAATTTAGTTATTAAAAAATTATTTATCTCATACTCAATATTAGTGATTTTATTTGATGACCTAACGTTGTAAAATTCTAGCAATATTCTCAAAAATATATATTCAATGTCGAATTATTATGTGAAAAGGTTATCATGTCAAATAAATATAATAAATACCATAATCTTATTATTAAAAATTATTTATCCCGTACTCAATCTTACTAATTTTATTTGAATTTAATATAATTGTAAAAGAAATACAAATGCAACGTAGTTATATTTATCAATTTTTTTGTTTGCTAAATATGACAACAAATTCCCGTGGATAGTATATCTTTTTGTTATTATCATTACTATGTATTTATTGCAAATTTAAATATCTTATGACCTAAAGCAATATAGTAAAATCCAAATAGTTAAAAAATACATATTCAATATTAAATTCGTATATAAGAAGGTAATCATGTCAAATAACATAATAAATAAAATAATTAAGTTATTAAAAAATTATTTATCTCATACTCAATATTAGTAACTTTATTTGATAGCCTAAAGTAATGTGGTAAAGTTCTAACAGTATACTCTAAAATACATATTCAATGTTAAATATTTATGTTAGAAAATAATCATGTCAAATGAATATAATAAATAACGAAAATTTGTTATTAAAAATTATTTATCATGTACTCAATCTGAATAATTTTGTTTGAATATAATATAGTTCTTAAAAAAATATAAATGGTATATTGTTATATTTTTCAAATTTTTTTTGTCAACACGATAGAATAACTCCGTGGATGTCTATCTATTTATTGTTATTGTTTCTTTGTATTTTTTTCAAAATCTAAGATGACATCAAGTAATATGGTAAAATTCAATTAGTATACTCTAAAATAATGGTGTCAAATGAATATAGTAAATAACATAATTTAGTTATTATTAAAAATGATTATTGTCGTACTCAATATAATTTTTAATTATAATTAATTAATATAATTATTAAAACATATAAATGCAATGTTATATTTTTTAAAGACTTTTTTGTTTGTTAAATGCTATAACAAAATCTCGTGGATACTCTATCTTTTTATTATTAATTTTACTTTGTACTTATTGCAAAATATAAGTCTATTTAGTGACCTAAATCAATGAACTAAAATCCAAGCAGTTTATAATGCAAATTGAATGCAAATTGACCTGTGCGTTCCCAGGGTCCTCGTCAACACATTTGTAATTTTGTGACCATATTTTACATTGAATATTCAATAGAAAACACTGCTCCATTTGTCACAACTCACAACCCTAGTTTACAATCCAACTAAATGCTTAGATTCAAAGAGACATATTTTACACTGAATATTCAATGATGAACGTAGTTAGGAAAAAGAAAGAAATAGAAACAAATTTTAGAAAAAATTTAAAACCATTCGGACTTGTTATAATATGAAGAGTGAAAGCCTTCAAATCTTCGTTGCTATAACATTAATATGAAATGAAATAAGACTTGACCAAATGAAAAACAATAAAGAACTTAAACAAATTATTCCCACCACAACAAACTTTTCAATTATTGTTTTCTAAGAATTTGAATGATTCAACTTTCAAAAGACTTTGATTAAGAGCTCAATCATCAAATGAAATGAGTTTAGACCTTTATTTCAGGTCTCTCAGAAATTAATCATCTAATGAAATGATAATAAAATCATACGCTATTTAAACCTCTATTACTTCCTAGGTATCTTAAAAGCTAAAAATTATTCAAGGTGAAAACTGCTTTTCAAAGATAAGCAAATATCAGCAAAAACCATAATATATATTTGCTATTTTTCATGTATAGATTCTATAAAGAATCAGTAGAATAAATACAATGAATAGAAACATGCTAAGTGTATAGGAAGAAGTAAAGAAAAAAATGAAAAAAAAATTTGACAAACAAAAGCCAAAAAATAGCCTATGATTGTCAAGTACACTTCATTTCTCTTCCGTCTTACATACATCCCATAATAGCCTAGGATTGTTAAGTGCATATAAAGAGACCACATAAATCACAGCCACACACTTTCTATATGTGAGATTATTTGGTACAAACTTTTGCTTGATTGAAATTTAGAGACTATAAGCTCTATCGGCAATGATGAAGTATAAACAAAAAGGAGAATGATGAAGTATAAACAAAAAATTGACTAACAGAGTTTTGAAACCGGTAGCAAACATAGCACTGATTAATTTATAATTTTATACTCATACACATTTAGAAAGCCATCTTGCATAACCACTAAATATTTGAAACTCAATGAACTTAAGAAGGGTTTTGCTACTTTTTGAATTATAGCTTAAAAACTATGAGAGTTTGACTTAATGAACTTGAGAACCAAGGTATATTTTTAACTTACATTATATTTTTTGTTCATTTTATAGGTGTTGTCTAAGATGAGTAAGGTGACGAATGGTGTATCATGAATGGTTAAATGGTTGGCAAATATTAACTATAAGATATAATATTAAATAAATGGACGGAGATTTGTTATTACCAGGTACCTTGTGATCGGGTGCATTTGTAAAATATAATTATTTGCAATTTAATACACATCAAGTAATGGGTGTTAATTTATGTTATTTAGTAAAGTGGGTGTTAATTTCTTATATTTGTGATTTTTTATATTTGTGAAATCTATAGTAAAATTAAATTGGGGTTATGTTTAAATTAGAGGTCATATTTAAAAAAGAAAAATTAGATTTTAAATCTTAAATCCAGAAAATGAAGAATAAAGATGAAGGATGAGATCTATAAACCAAAAATACAAACGCAAATTTGAATAATAAAAATCTGAAAATGCAAAAGTTTAAGATTTGAAAAAATGAAGAACAATTACAGATCTGGTTTTCCACTTTCCTTTATTTTCTATCAGCATTATTTTTTAGGGATTAACACTGGTTTTTGAGAAAAAGAAAGAGAAGAAGATGAAATTGTAGCGATTTACAATGGTTCGAATTTACTGTCTTTAATACAATAACTTGAATACAAAATACAATCTAGACATGTAGATCTGAAACAATAGCTAAAGAAATACAAGATGAAAGAATAAAAAATATACAAGAACTAAAAAGAAAATATACAACTGGATAAAGACTCACAGTAAGCAACAAAAGGAAATACAAATCCAGATTTGAAAAATATAGATCTGGATAAAAGACCAAGACGCCTTCTTGCCGACAAATCTTCAACCGCGAACGCCGTCGTGAGCATTGCCACTAACGCCATTAACGAAGCTTCAACTAGAACCAACCGACATTAACGAATCTTCTGTGTTATTTAGGGTTTCAAAACTCCTAAAATAATTAAGATCAAATCCCACCAATATTTTCCGGATCTGCAACGAGAGAAAACCAGGAGAAGAGAGATGGCGTCGGTGGTGAAGAATGTGATTAACTCGATGAGAGAGAAGGGTTTTTGGTGCTTTCCTCGTAGAGATCGAAATCGTCTTCTTCATTTAGGAATTTGGCTCTACATTTAATTGAGTAAAGTGAAAGAAATTTTTTAGCGAAAAAGAAGTGAACCAAAAGAACGCGAAGATTGTTTTAACATTTTCTCTCTTTGGGTTTTGATGGATCTTGTTGTGGACCTAAATAATGGCATCCCGGATAGACGCTTACACGCCAGGTCAAGAAGCCGCCAATTACCGCCAGCATCCCGGTAAGTTGGGCGCGGCTTATTATCAAGGCCCAGCTGATGAGAATTAGGCCCAGACACAGATCCTGGCCCAATACGGACCGCATTAGGTCATTTACCTCACTCTATAAATACTATCATAATGCACCATGCAAGGTACGTAAGATATATTATCATATACACAAACCTTAATTCACTCACTGACTTGGGCGTCGGAGTGTTTGCAGGTGCACACCACCGCCGCCGGAGCTCAGGACCCAGAAGCAATCCTACTGCCCTTTGCTGATAAAGAAGACCATCTTGCTCGTCCTACATCCCTGTCAGGTTAGATCACAACATTGGCGCCGTTTGTGGGGATCGCAACAAAAGTTTCGTTCCCATCCATCATCAACAATGGTTGGCTCAACCAGAAATAGGGATTACAACGATCCCAGCGTGCAAAACCAAGGAGCTGGACAGCAGGCTGGTATGTCGAATCAAGCAAGGGCATCCCAGCAATTTGATATTGAAGCAGAATTCCGTAAACTGCAACAATTGGTGCGGTCACAAGCCAGAGAGATCGCAGATCTCAAAGAGCAACAACGGAAGGGCAAGCATGTTGTTATCGAAAATGATTCAGAGGAGGAAAGAGCTGAGAGGCATACCCAGCCAAACCCTTAGAATCTGGAAAAAGATAATGACAACGCGGAAAAGCAACAACAGAAATCCGCAATTGAAGGAGAAAAAGAAGGAAATCCAAAAACTCAGGAAAGGCAACAGGAAGGACGGATAAGTCGCCGACATGAAGGGGCCCCGCATCAATCCCGGGTTGAGGGGGCCAACCCGCCACCTGTTCACCTTGGGGGCCAGCAAGCCGGACAACAAGTCGGTAACCAAGAGCACATGGCGGAAAATGCCCCGGATTTTGGGTACATTGACAATCCCTTCACGCCTTGGATAATGTCCCATGCCCTTCCTCATGGATTCCAGTTTGTAAAGAAGTTGAAGGAATATGATGGAACTAAGGATCCCACTCTACATGTCAGCACTTTTGAAAGGGCTATGTACTTCCAAGGGGTGAATGAGGCCATCGTATGTCGTGCCTTCCCCCTCACATTCTCAGAGGCTGCAAGTCGTTGGTTCTCAGACCTTCCACCACAATCCATCAGCAACTGGAAAACCCTCAAAGATAAGTTTATTCTTCATTTCACTAGCAGTAAAAGACAGTTTAAATCTGAATTCCACTTAGAAACTGTTAAACAGGGAAAAGATGAATCTCTACGAGACTATATAACACGTTTTAACAATGAAGTATTAGAAGTTAGGAATGTTGAACCTAACTTGGTGTTATATTTCTTTGTAAGAGGATTGAAGCCAGGAGCCTTCGCCAAGCAACTGGCCGGAGATAAGCCCACCTCCATAGATGACTTGAAGGTCAGGGCCGAAAAGTGGATCAGAATAGAAGAATGAGAGAAGGCCCAAGCCTCCAAGAAGGATGACAAAGCAAAAATTGTCCCTCCAAACCAATCCCGGGGTAAAGATGACAAATCCCGGGATAGATCTCCTAAGAAGCGCAAGGGTCTTTTCAACAATTACACTCCGCTAATAGTCCCGCCAACTTCAGTGTTTTAAAGAAGTGATGCATTCTGAACTAAGAGAGCGGCCACCACCTTTGAAAACAGTTGGAAAGCACAAAAATAAGTATTGTGAATACCATCGGGATCGTGGACATTCTACCAATGAATGCATCCAACTCCGGGATGCAATTGAAAAGCTGATCCGACAAGGGAGGTTGAGAAATTATGCTCGAGCATCCCCAGAAAGGCGGGATCATCGCCGAAGTCCATCTCCTCGGACACAGATACTCAGATCCCCTCCTAGGAATCGAGATCAACGAGCTGAAACCCGTCAGAGATCCCGGAGCCCAAGACGAGCACAGGAATCCCCTCCTAGGGGAATAATTCAAGTCATAGCTGGAAGAGCCAACTTAAAGGGTCTCGAAGGCAAGAAGAGGACCCGAGATGTCAGGGATTCTTGTTCCCAGGTAACTGCCGTAGCTAACCCAGTGCTATCTTTCTCAGATGCAGATTTCCCAGAAGAACGGATCCGGGATAACGAACCATTGGTCATAGCAGCTAATCTAAATGGTTTCGAAGTCCATCGAATCTTCATTGATCAAGGAAGTTCAGCTGTCATTATGTTCTGGAGCCTGTTTGATAAAATGGGATTAGGATCTAAGGATTTAATCCCCCATAAAGGCAGCTTAATTGGCTTCACTGGAGATACAATCATTCCCAAAGGATACGTTGACCTTAAGGTGAATTTTGGCAAAAAGCCAAATACCAAAACAATTCCCGGTAGGTTCATAGTGGTGGATTGCCCCTCAGCTTACAATGCAATCATTGGGCGACCAACCTTGAACAGCCTTGGCGCCATAGTCTCTACCATCCACTTAGCCATGAAGTTTCCAGGAGAAAATGGCTTAGTAGTAACTGTCCGTGGAAAGAGCAGTGATGCGCGAAAATGTTATCAAGAAAGTCTTAAAATCATGAAATCACCATCCATTTTGCCAGTAACGGCAGAAGAGAAAGGGAAGCAAAAGATGGAGAGACGTGATTTGATGCGGGATGCAGGTCATGATGACTAACCTAGATCCCAGAGCAGACTTTGAATATCAACGACCTCAACCCGAAGGGGACCAGATCTTAGTCCAGATAGGACTTAAAGAAGATCAGACTGTCAAGATAGGGGCAAACTTACCCCCTGCAATCAAAGAGCGACTCATTGAGTTGTTAAAGACGAATAAGGACCTGTTTGCTTGGGTTTCCTCCGACATGCCCGGAGTTGACCCGGAATTCGTGTGCCATCGCTTGTCTTTGAGACTGGGGTCTATCCCAGTGGCCCAAAAGAAGAGAAAAATAGGTCCAGAAAGACAAGCAGCTATAGAAAAGCAGGTGAAGGAGTTGCTTGATGCAGGGTTCATCCGAGAAATACGATATGCAGATTGACTTTCAAATGTGGTGATGGTAAAAAAGGCTAACGCGAAGTGGAGAATGTGCACAGATTACACAGATTTGAATAAAGCATGCCCCAAAGATCCATTCCCCTTGCCTTGTATCGATAAATTTGTGGATAACTTTGCAGGTTATAAATATCTATCTTTCATGGATGCTTACTCCGGCTATAACCAGATCCCAATGTACCCTAAAGATCAAGAGAAGATGGCTTTTATCACCGACATGGGTGTTTACTGCTACACCATGATGCCGTTTGGTTTGAGAACGCCGGAGCAACTTACCAGCGGATGATGAGCCAAGTCTTCAAAGAACAGATTGGTAGAATCCTTGAAGTCTATATTGACGACATGATAGTAAAAACCCCAGAAGACAAAGATCCAGTAGCTGACTTGCATGAGACTTTTCAACAGCTGCGCAGGTTTGAGTTAAGGCTAAATCCTAACAAATGTACTTTTGGGGTTGAAGCCGGAAAGTTCTTAGGCTTTATGCTAACCAGTTGAGGGATTGAAGTCAACCCCGACAAGTGTAGTGCCGTGTTAAATATGCAGAGTCCCAGAACTGTTAAGGAGGTCCAACAACTAACTGGAAGGGTCGCTGCATTGACGAGATTCCTTCCAGATTCAGCTAGGAAATGCTTACATTTTTTCAGGACCTTACGACGTAAGGAAGACTTCCAATGGAATGCAAATTGCGAAGAAGCTTTCCGGGAGTTGAAGAAAATCCTCTCAAGTCCACCAGTCCTATCTCGCCCAGATCCTGGGCAGGTCCTATATCTCTATTTAGCCGTCACCAATGAAGCAATCAGTGCGGCTTTAGTGAAGGAAGAATCCCGGAACTAGAGTCCAGTATATTTTGTCTCTAAGGCGCTACAGGGATCGGAGTTGAACTACCAGCGGGTTGAGAAAGTCGCCTATGCCCTGCTATTTGCATCCCGGCGGCTGAGGCCATACTTCCAATATCATCCCATCGTGGTAAGAACTAATCAACCCATCAGGCAAATCCTGCATAAACCTGACCTGGCAGGAAGAATGATGACCTGGGCAGTGGAGTTGTCACAATACGATATCTCGTATGAACCACGTCAGGCAATCAAAGCACAGGCTCTGGCTGATTTTGTAGCCGAGATGACACATCCCGGCGAAGAACCAAGAGGATCCTGGACCATTTATGTTGATGGGTCCTCAAACCCCAAAGGAGCGGGCGCTGGCATACTGATCGAGAACGAGGAAGGGATAACGATAGAATATTCTCTGAAATTTGAATTCCTAACCTCCAATAATCAAGTAGAATATGAGGCCTGTTTGGCCGGGATACGCGCGGCAAAAGAACTAGGGGCTACCGCGATCACTTTATGTTCAGATTCCCAATTAGTGGTATCCCAGATAAAAGGGGAATACCAGGCAAGAGAGCCATTGTTGCAAAGATACCTGGCAAAGGTTAAAGAAAGTCTACTTGGCCTTTCTAAATTTGAGATCAAGCACATTCCAAGAGAGGAGAATAGTCGCGCTGATTTACTCTCCAAATTGGCCAGTACCAAGTCGTCCTCAACATTGAAGTCAGTGATAGAAGAAGTTCTCCCTTCTCCTTGTGCTATTTTGCAGGTTGAAAATGAAGATTGGAGAACTCCGATAATAGAGTATATCACTAAAGGCACCATCCCGGCGGATGCCCGGGAAGCAAAACGGCTGGTACAAAATGCCTCCCGGTATTCTGTGATAGAAGGACAATTATTCAGGAGAGGACTATCAACTCCTTTGCTTAAATGCATTGGACCATCTGAAACATGGTATGCTCTCACTGAAGTGCATGAAGGAAGCTGCGGTCACCACATTGGTGGAAAATCATTGGCAAGGAAGTCCTTGTGGGCAGGATACTTCTGGCCAACCATGAATAAAGATGTAGCTGATCACGTGAAGAAGTGCCAAAAGTGCCAAGAACACAGTTCATTGTCCCACATCCCGGCTGAAGATCTGCACAGCATCTCCACCCCCTGGCCCTTCCACACTTGGGGCTTGGACCTCTTGGGACCTTTCACTCCAACCACAGGTTAATTCGAACATCTCATTGTTGCTGTTGATTATTATACTAAATGGATTGAACTGGAACCCTTAGCCAGCATAGCATCAGTTAAAGCCCAGAATTTTGTCTTCCGGCAAATAATATGCTGATTCGGTATCCCGGCAGAAGTCATCTGTGATAATGGGACCCAATTCACCGACAAATAATTCCGAGAAATGCTAGCAGGTCTCCACATCAAGCAATACTTTGCCAGCGTAGAGCACCCACAATCAAACGGACAGGCAGACTCCGCCAACAAAGTCATACTTAATGGCTTGAAAAAGAGGTGTCAGAAAGCTGGAACTAGTTGGGTAGAAGACCTTTATCAAGTACTCTGGAGTTACAGAACTACTTCCCATAGCTCCACCGGAGAAACTCCATTTCGAATGGTATATGGATCAGATGCCGTAATCCCGGTAGAAATCGGGCACCCATCCTGGAGGGTTATGTACCCCGCACAAGAAAACGAGCAGTTGCTCAGAGAAGATTCCGACATGGTCGAGGAAATCTGAGAAGCCGCCAGAATCAAAGAGTTATCCCGGAAACAACAAGTAGCACAGAGATACAACTTGAGGGTTGTGCCGAGAAGATTCCACCAGGGCGACTTAGTCCTAAGAAGAGCCAGTATTGGAAATCGGAATGCTAAAGACGGGAAGTTTAGAGCGAATTGGGAAGGTCCATTCTGGGTCAAGACCATCGCAGCTAACGGAGCATATCATTTAGAAACTCTCAAAGGCAAAGAGATTCCAAGAACCCTTAATGTCGCAGACTTAAGGCGCTATTATAGCTAAGTTATGTAATTTACATTCGTTGTAATAAAGGGTACTCTTTTTCCTGTAGCAGGTTTTATCCCTGAGGAGGGTTTTACTGCTAGAGGTTTTAACGAGGCCCCCATTTGTTATTTGCTTCTTATTATTAATAAAGTAGCATTCTATTCACTCTCATACAAACAAGTTAGTTCAATTCTTAATAGCAAGCAGATCGGAAGAAAGTATGAGAAGTACAAATAATCCGAGATCGAGATGTCGGCAACAAACAGAAACCGACATACAAGTAAGGCCAACAATGAGTCGAGATACCATTATGGGTAATTCTCTACTACAAACTCAATAGGGACCCTAAACGGGTTAACCCTGGCCATAAAGAAGCATGAAGTACCACCAAGGTCACACTTCAACTTAAACTTAGAGAAAGTACAAAATACTTTCCCCCCTATTGAGGAGCTAAAAGGGCAACATCACGAATGTATCCCTAACAATCCAAACGGCATGAAAAACTCTATGTCAAGCAAGAGTTAGAGGCACCTTGAAATGGTCACGCCTCAACGACGTACAGAAATGTAACAGAAAGAAAGAACTCCAAAACATAAAGGAGGCATAAACCGAAGCAACACTTCAACAAAAATTAGAGAAAGTACAAACTACTTTCCCTCCTGTTGAGGAGCTAAAAGGACGACATCACTGATGTGTCCTAACAATTACAGAGACATGAGAAATTTCCATGTCCAGAGAGAAGCAAAGAGGTACCTTAAGTGGTAAAGCCTCTACGACATGCAGAAACGCAATAAATAAAACTAAAGAAACACAGAAGCGAAATACGCATAAACCACAATGCATTAAAATTAACCTGGAAGACCGGGATGACAAAATTTACAACCAGCTGGATTTTTCTGCCAACGTTTTACAAAACAAGAGAAATACAGAAACTAAAGCAACAAATCAAGCAGCCCCTCCAGCATTTGCAACTTCAGGCTCCGGCACGGGATCTAAAGAAGGAGGAGGAGTGCTGCAGTCGAATGGCTCCAATCTGGGATCAGAAGGGTCGAGTGGCACGGGATGGTGAGGGTCATGGAAATCCATGAACATCCCATCCTTCATGCCGTGATACATGCAAAGCCCACGAGTGTTCAGCTCAACCCAAGGATTCAGGAAGAGGAGGGTCTTCACACAGTCACGGTAGGAATCATCCACCGTAGTATCCATATCTTGATAAGCCTCCTCCAATTTCTCTTGAGTCTCCCGTAGCTCCACCTGAACCTCATGAAACTTGGAAGCCGACCCCAAGAGCTCGGACTGAAGAAGCTTAAGAGCAGAATCATCTTCATCTGCTTTAGCCTTCAGCCCGGAAACTTCTTCCTTCAACTTGGATTTTTCCGATTCCAAGCTGGAAGCCCGCTCCTTCTCCCTGGCGAGATCCTCCTCCATACGGGCAAACTTCTCCTTCAAGGAAGCAAGTTCCTTCCCAGTTCGGGACTCTGATTCTTTGACACTAGCAATAAGGGCGTCTTTCAGCTCCATATCATCTCGGAGGTCCCGAAGTTGAGCCTTCAAAGAAGAGGCTTGGCCCATGTCTTCTGCATGGTCGTGAACATGTTGGAGCATGGCCATGCTCATAGCGGTCCAGCCCATAAGGGACTTGGCTTTCTCCTACAAAAGACAAAAACAACAAGAAGACATTAAATATATATCTACCGAGATTAATCATCATAAAGTTAACGAGATCAAATGATAGGACATATACCTTCACGGTAGTGGTTCCACCCTTTGAGAAAAAGTCCCCATGCTGGAACTTAATCAAGGGCGACTGGAATCCTTCCCAGGCAGAAGAAGGAGAAGAGAAAGGCGCCATCAATACCGGATTCATCCAGGCAGAAGCCCCTTGGACATCCCTAGGCTGGTCACCTACAAATCAAACTAAATAATATAATAAGAAAGCAACACACGGTCCCTACACAACTACAAACCCCAAAAGATAAAAGCATACCGGACTTGATAAGACGACGACGCTTTGGCTGCACATTAGCCACCTCGGCTCCAGAGGAGTGAGGAACGGATTTCTTAACAGGAGAAGCTCCCTTGGCAGGAACCGCGTCCGAGATTCTAATCCCGGTAGGAACTACCGGAATAGGAGCAGGAACTGGAGCAGGAGAAGGAGGTGGACCTGAAGTACCAACTTTTCCTTTTCCTTTAGCATCTCGTTTCTGAGAACGGATGACATAGTTAGCCATGATCTCGGCTGCAGAAAAAGATATACTTGTTAGCTAAGGCAAAATAACTAAAAACAAGGAAAAGACACAACGACATTGCACAATAAAGGACAATCCCTACATAAGCATGTCGCCTGGTCGCAGCGAGATACTCCTATCACATCTTTGCAGTGAATGGGAATCCCCCCTCGCTCGACAAAGACGCAAAGATTCCTGAAGGTTTGTTGGTCTTCCACTTCTAGAAAGCCAATCTCTAAAACCCTTCAAGGACAGCAACCTTTGAAAATGATCTTCCGTCCAGTAGAGCAGAAACAAGGGCTGCTTATCCTTCCCCATCTAGAAGGGAGTACAATCTTTGGTCCGTGGGACGACCTTGACATAAATGTCCCTATGGGCCTTGAAGGACTCTTCATAAGGGACAAATAGTTGAGGGATCCCGGAACGATGACGAAGGGATACCCAATTCTTCTTCATAGGACCGCGGTAAACACCAAAGATGTATATGAATAAGGTTGAGGAACAATGTCAACCCTGAGCCCAACAGAAGACCTCGAAGGTTTGGAGGAATCCCCAACCGTTGGGATGAAGTTGGGTAGGAGCAAGATGGAGATGCAGAACTTCAATCTGGAGGTCGGAAAAAGGGAACCTAATTTTTAGCTGATGCCACAAAGACTCCAGCATCATGATATAGGAACCTTCACCCTCAGATACTGGTGTGCAGATCCTTTCCTTCCTACTCGAGATAACCAACTTATGGTTCGATGAAGGATCGGCTTTGACGTCAGTCCCGGGGGTGTTGGGCCCATAGTGAAAGCATTTCCTCCAATGTTTCTCCACTCTCCTGAGCCGGCAACCATCCTTCACCAAACACTCCTCCCGGATGATATCCCAGGGAACCCACAACATTCCCCAAATATTCTTCAGTTCCAGAAAATCCGGGGGACATTTGATCCGAGGCTTAGAAGTGCTTGGCTCTCCTTCCCCTCGTACGACAATTTCAAAATCGCCGATATCGGGTGAAGCCGGTACACCACCAGAGGATCCCGGAGCACCAGAAGCTACCGGGATGAGAATGTCACCTTGAGCAGATTCCATATCTACATGATCAGAGAAACCAGAGTCAGATCCCGGGGATGAATGGCTACAAGAAGAAGGAGCATATGAAGGGTCGGATTCAGAATCTAAGGAATGAGTCATAGATGACGATATAGACTCTTTATCTTCTAAAGAATCCCCGGGATGGGAAGACTCAACTTCATCCCCTACCGGGATGAAATTAATTGGGGCACGACGATCTGAACCTTATTCGACAGACACAGAACTTTCAGAACTATACTCATCAGGAAGATGGGCTGATGCAAGAAGAAGAGCAGAAGGTTCTGGGTTCAAAGTGTTAAATGACCCACTCACACTTTGGGTAATTGATTCACCACTCTCTACTCGTCGCGAATACAGAGGATAAAACCAAAAATGACAAGATTCACAATAATCAGGATTGGCTATGGAGGGCGTACCAGGACAAGGGTTTGGCTCATTAGAAGACCTATGTTTGCGAAGACCCCTCGCAAAACTCTCAAGAAGTTCAGTATCATTTGATTCTGAAGAGGAACTACTTGTCAACACGATAATACCATCAGCCATTTTTGAAGGAAAGAAACCCAGAAACTACAACTAAACCCTAAAGGGGGGGAGAATGCAACAGAACAATTCAAGAATCAGGAAAGAGTCGAATAAAGGTAAAAATTAGCAAAAAGTAGAAGCAATACCTGAAAAATGAGGATAAAATGTTGCTGGAAAACGGGTCTAACGAACGAGCACGAAGATGGAAGAAGAAAGGTTTTCAGAAACTCTCTGTCACAGGAAATGAAGAGACAGGAAGCGCGAAAGAGAAGAATGAGTAAAAACTTGAACAAAGGGAAAAGGTGAAAATATACCGGGTGAAAAGAAATAAAGTAAAAACCGTCACATCACCTTAATGAACGTGGGGCCCAAGAACCACGCTAATCATCGCGCACAGTGCCCAAAGTGGGATGCGTGAAACACACGCGCCCTAAAGAAAAACCAACCGTCGTCTCATAACATTTCCAGAACCGCCATCTAGCACCCACCCGGTATGATGAATGAACTCTCCAACCTCTCCCGAGAAAAGCTTGACGACTTGGGGGGCAACTGTTGTGGACCTAAATAATGGCATCCCGGATAGACGCTTACACGCCGGGTCAAGAAGTTGCCAATTACCGCCAGCATCCCGGTAAGTTGGGCGCGGCCTATTATCAAGGCCCAGCTGATGAGGATTAGGCCCAGGCACAGATCCTGGCCCAATACGGACCGCATTAGGTCATTTACCTCACTCTATAAATACTATCATAATGCACCATGCAAGGTACGTAAGATATATTATCATATACACAAACCCTAATTCACTCACTAACTTGGGCATCGGAGTGTTTGCAGGTGCACACCACCGCCGTCGGAGCTCAGGACCCAGAAGCAATCCTACTACCCTTTGCTGATAAAGAGGACCATCTTGCTCGTCCTACATCCCTGTCAGGTTAGATCACAACAGATCTAATTCTTGGCAAACATATGCTTTGCAACTATGTTTTTTGTCATCGTTGTCTTCTTGGCAACTTTGATTCCTCAGAGCTTCGGCTTCTAAATCACTCACTGATCTCCCTTACGGTAATTTTGATATCTGAAAACTAATTATTGAAATTGGATCAAATATGGATACTCTAGTAGTCGAAACTCCAATGTCAGATATTATTACTACTTCCACAGTATATTGTCTTGTATTCTTTACACGTGATTTAGAGCTATGTAATATGGTATTATTGGTTTTTTTGAAAGCTTTTCTTTTCATCTCTTTATATATTTTTTTTAAACTATAGTTTAGCTAGATTTAATCAATATTTTATAAACTATCACTCTGTGCTATGTAATTGGGTCTATGGGCACTGGTTCGTTCAATGAATTTGGGGTGAGTTTTACATATGATTTTACGGTTTCTGCTCTCACTGAACAATATTGTTTTGGTAATTTTTTGAAAAAAAGCAACTCTCCAAGATCTATATAAGACATTAGACTACTCATCAGAGCTGAATGGATGGTACAACGTTGAACACCTAACATCAATGTGTTCATTTCATATTCATTTTCACTCCTTTCTACATCAATAATTGACCCTCAGTTGATAATATTTTTGGATACACGAGTCTGTATATAATTTATGGATATATAGGTGTATAAAACAATTTATGGCTGCACCAGCCTCCCCTTTACATATAGTTACTCATCATCACCTAAACCTTCTCCTCAATCTCATAATTGTTTGACAACTCTCTTTTGAATCATTCTTAATAACCCAGGATGAATGTCGTCGATTATAATGTTCGATAGTGACGGGGTATGTCGGCTATTTTTTTTTTTAAAACGAGTTAATCTACTGTAATTCAATCTTCTAAAGTACGAAGACTTTTGTAATTTATTACTTAATAATTATTATCGTTAGTTAAAATGCCTGCTGCCTGTACTTAACCCATCATTTGCGAAGGTTTGTAATTTTTACTAATTAGAATTTTTTAGAAATCAATTGTCTCTATTAAATGTCATTATGTAATGTAAAAATTCGATGTCGTCAGTGATCAAACCCGGATTGTATGAGTTACACAAAAAAAAAATACTTATCTCTATAGGCGCAATAAATTCTTTTTATAAACGATAGGTTAATTGTATTAACACCGTTATCTTCATTTCTTGTTAATATGTTCTCTTTGATCTTGTGTTCTAGTTACTTTTGTTCTAATGTCATCCTCTCTCAGAATTTATACCATTTATCCTTGTAATTCTGTTAGTAAAAATTACAAAAGTCATAGGATACGATCCGTTAGTAGAATATGGGTGGGGTGTCTGTAAGTAGAATACGTATGGGGCATATGTAATGAAAATACTGACAGAAGGGTCCGTAATCAATTTGGTACAATTAATAGATGCGTAGAAAAAACTATTAGATATATTGATACTTGCGAATGTACCCAGAGAAATAATATTCTAATAAATTATAAAATTATTTATTTTATATCATAAATTAATATTATAGTTTTTCAAATACTTTTTATACAATTATTTTTTTCAACGAAATCAAAATAATTAAATATTATTTTTTTAAAAAAAACACCAACCGGATAATCATATCCGGTTCCTTCCAGGAAATCTTATCCAGTCTCGCCTGGATATTTATTTTCGGTTATAGGATAATTTTGAAAAAAAAATAACGTATAGTGTATTTAGAGAATCGTGTAGTGTGAATAGTGATGGTCCCTAAAAACCCAAAAGCAGAAAGGGCACATACAACCACGTCAACGTCGGCGCTTTGATTGAGAGATAATCACTTAACAGCTGGTCAGCTAGCATTTTATTTTATTTTACTACATTTGCATGTACTTTTTTTTTGGGACACTTGCATGTTGATTTGGTACAAGAAATTCTAACAAACATAAGGCTTGATTGATTTCTATTTTTAAAAGTAGTTTTTTGTTTTTAAATTTATTTGGTAGACGAGTTTTCAAAAACAGTTTATAGTTTTAAGTATTTAAAAACTCAAATTTGAAAACATCTAAAACTTGTTTCTGTTTTTAGTTTTTACTTTTTATATAATTTACATACAAATTTGTATTAAAAACTCCTCTAACTTTTTTTTAAAACAGTTTTATAATACAGTTTTAAAAAACTAAAAACCAAAATTATTTCAAACAATCTCATAGTTTCACTTATGATATTAGTTCTTCGACTCTTTTAATTATGTGATTTTTATTCATCAACTTTTGATAGTGATTTTAGTCCATCAATTTTTTTAATTGAGATTTTTATGAAGGAACCTACGTTCTATAACCATATGAACGGAGATTTGAGGACCAACATCATAATTGGAAAGACTCGAGAGATAAGCGGAAGCATACCTGAATAATCCATGTCGTCAATAGAGAGGGCTTGATCACGATCTCTACGAATTTGAAGACGGGGTCTTCTGACGGTAGACACAACTCCTAGCCGATGGGTACTGAGGTCTCAACCTTGGCGGCACTGAATAAGTTGAGTGTTATCTTTCGGAATCATAAGCTATTGCTTATATAGGTGTTACCGTCAGGGACCACGCCCGTTATAACCTAATGGACTATGACTACTAACTGACCTATTAAGACGAGTAGTCATGCCTCCTAAGCTCTACACTTATAGAGCGGCCTACTACACTTAGTTACCTTTAGTCCTTTAGTAACTTATTGACAATACAAGGCTTACTAATTAATTAGATCATTATTGACCTTGTTCCTTATGTTGGCATAACGATAAGTTACATTAGTGCTACTCATGCGTCCATGTGCCCTTAAACACACGTGCCCAATCACCTATCTAGTAGACTATATCCCAACATTTTATCCCTCAACTATTAATTGTGTGATTTTGATCCTCTTATTATATGATTTTTGTCCCCTCAACTTTTTCAAATTATGCGATTTTTTCATTTAATTTATTTTTGTTAAGAAATTAACGGTTAATGCAATTAAACAATAAAATATTGTGTGTAAGAGCACCAAAATCGTGTAATTAAAAAATTTCAAACTAAAATCGCACAAATAAAAACTTAATATGTGTATTTGACTGCGTTGATCATTAACTTTTTAAGGGAGTTCGTCAAAAGAATTAAAATTGTGCAATTGAAAAAGTTTTGGAACAAAAATTGCGAAGTACAAGGATAGAGGACCAATATTACGCAGATAACAAAGTTAAAAGATTAAAATCACATAATTAAAGATAGAAGGACTAAAATTGCACAATTAGGGTGCATTCATATGAAGATGAACAAACTGCATTGGGACTGATTTACAAGGCTTTGAAAGAAAGATTAAACATTGTATTTCATTAAGTGACTTGGCGTGCCACTTTGGCACGTTAAATGCCATGTAAGCACTCCATTTGACAGATTTAACGGATTATCCTTATCTACATGACGTCATACAATCTCAGGAACTAACGCAAGGATTTTTTGAATTCAGTAACCTATATACACGACTAGGCATGGCAATGGGGCAGGGCGGAGGCGGGGAGTACTCCCCTGCTCCCCGTCCCCGCTCCTGAGTTTCCTCCCCGTCCCCATCCCATTCCCACGATGGGGATGTTTTCTCCCCCATCCCCATTCCCTACCTCCCCACAGGGACCGCGGGAATCCCTACAGATAATAATAAAAAATCTAAAAAATATGAAAATCCGAAACATAAGTAATAAAAGAAAGAACCAATGTAAGAGCCATAACAATTGATGCAAGAGCATGAATGATTGTATAACAATAATGAGCAAGAACGACATGCATGAATGAACGAATGAATAGCACAACAATTAATGTAAGTAGGGACAAGAACATAAAGGATAATAATAAATAAAAATTAATTATATTATTTTTTATGTAAATGACTACATTAATCCTTTTAATTATATGTATTTATTATATTAATTATATTAAATGAGAGTATTTATGTAATTTTATATATATATTCGGGGATGCGGGGACCCCACGGGGCGGGGAGCATGGTCCCTGTCCCCATCCCCAAATCTGTTGCGGGGGGAACTTTTGTCCCCGTCCCCACAAGAAAAAATTCCCCAACCACGGAACCCCAAATAGGGCAGTCTCCGCGGAAATCCCCAAATCCGGATAGTGATTGCCATGCCTATACACGACGTCTACATAGACTAAATTTATAGTATGAGTCGGTGATAAACTAAATTTAATAAGCACAAACAATGTGCTCAATAAAAATCTCATAAAAACTACGTTAATTATTAATTTAATTATCCATTGGCCGTGCTTAGACAGTTATAGATCAGTTTTCGTAAAAGCATCACCTAAAATTATTCTTATTCTTAATATTTGTTACAGAGAATAATTTTTTATTCTTTTCTTTTTTATTAAAAAATGCATAGTAATAAAATTGAATATATTTGTATGCAATATTTTTATGGTACATTGTGTACAAAGTTTTTAAGTGTCACCATAAATACCACAAAATAATATGCCATCACATGATGAGACACCATATATATGAGGCACTTGCTTATTGACAAATTTAAAATGAATTATTTAATGTTTTGATCTCTCATTTTGTAGTCACAAAGTATTTTAGTCTCTAACTTTTTAAAATACTTGGATTAGTCTATGACTTTGCACTCCATAAGTCACTTTAATCCTAAGTGTTAAGTGACACTAGCAAAATGTCAATGTGACACGTTGAGTGTCAATATGGTATGTTAATTGACACATAAGAGTCCACATAAACGACAAAAAGACGTCGTTTTGCTTAATCTGGAAATAGGTAACTCAATTAGTCTCTTAAATCACTTACAACATAACCCAATTTTAGGCTCAAAACACTGCGTAACTTTGGAGATTAAGCAAAATAACATCGTTTGACCGTTTATATGGACTCATATGTGGCAAATTACCTGTCATATAGGCACTTAACTTGTCATACAGGCAATTCGTCAATGTCACTTAACGTCAGGGACTAAAGTGACTTACAAAGTGCAAAAACCGAGACTAATTCAGACATTTTAAAAAGTCAGGGACTAAAATGCCATGTGACTACAAAGTGAGGGAGCAAAATGGTCAATCACTCAATTTAAAATCACAGATATTCTAATTAATCGATTGTGAACAGTAAACAAGATAATTTATAACCCTAAGGATTAGCTTAGCGATGTAAGGCCCTGCTAAATTCATGAGAGGGACGATCTACAGTGGGAGGTTCCGTATTCAAATCCCACCTATGCCAAATTTTCAGGGGCCAACGTCAACCACATAACGCAAACAGGATTAGTCTTATCCCAAAAATAAAAACACCCGTGATCGTATAGAAAAAAGATAATTTATAAATATCTTTTTAATTTCTAAGAGTATTCTTAGATTAGAAGTCGTACATGCTGAATTGCCATATGTCATTTTCTTTATCGTAATACCTTGGCCAAATTGACTTGGCAATTAAGACATTGAAGTCAATTATATATAATACGAAAATACCAGTTAATATATGATACGATGATGACGATCAGTCAAGAGCTTTTTGGTTTATAAGAAAATAATACAATTGAGAATTGAATCTCATATTTACATATGCATATTTTTATGCGCTTACCAACTAAATTATATGAACGAAATAATGTTTTAATTATTTTAACATTTATCATTTAATTACTTTAACCCCTTAAAATATCCCATAAAATTCCGCCACTTAACGGATACGCTTAAAACTTATAAGAATTAGCTATGATCACTATCTATTGAAGAGATAGTGCCTTCGTAATATCAGATACAGTTGCATAATACTAATGATTAAGAAAAAGAATTGGAATATTTTTTTTCATCTAGTAAATGTTTGTACGAGTTGTGATCTAACCTGATAGTAATCCTTCTGGCAAGCCGGGAAGAATGGAGATTACTTCTAGGCTTGAGTCCTGGTGGCGGTGGCGTGTACCTGCAAGGACTCCGACGCTTAAGTTAGTAAGTGAATTAGGGTTGTGTATGCTGATAAGATAGTTACGTACCTTGCATGGTGCATTTATGATAGTATTTATAGAGAGTGTATGACCTGAGTGTGGGTTGTGCTGGGCCTGGATTTGGTACCAAGGCTCAATCTATAAACGTCTTAAACGTTCCGGGATGTATCCGGGATTCCCATGAGGCATTTGTCCCGGTATGATCTGGCATTACCGGGATACCGTTATTCTGGTCCACAACAGTTGTCCCCTAAGTCGTCGAGCTTCTCGTAGAAGAAGTCGGCGAGTTTATTCTTCATGTCGAGCCTGTCCTAGAGTATTCAGAACTTGGCGTGATCCCGACACAGTCTTCCGTGATAACAGTTGGTTTTCCTTCAGCGACGTGTTGTATACGCGCTCTCCCTTGGGTGATGTGTATGATGATCAGCATGGCCTTGAGCCCCACGTTCATTAAGATGATGTGACAGTTTTCACTTTTCTTCTTTTCAGCCGTTTGCATTTTACTTCTACTTTTTTCAAGTTTTCATTTCTTCTTCTAGCGCTTTTTGCCCCTTTATTTGCCTGAGACAGAAAGGCTCTGCGGTCTTTTCTTCTTCTCCCTCGCATTTCGTTTGCAAGTGTTTGTTTTCTAGCAACACCTTCCATCAGAGCACTTTTATCCGGTTCATCATCAGGTATTTCTTCTTCCTTCTGTTGATTTATGCTTCTTTCGTCTTTCTTTCATGATTTATGGGCCGTTCTGTTGCATTCTACCCCATTCATAGGGTTTAGTTGTTGTGTTTGGGTCTCTGTCTTTCAAAATGGTCGATAATGTTATCGTGTTGTCAAGTGGTTCATCCTCGGATTCAAATGACTCTGAACTTCTTGCTAGTTTTGCGAGGAGACTTCCGAAATTTTTGCCCCCCGTTGATTCTAACCCCACTCCAGGTACGTCTTCCATAGCCAATCCTGATTACTGTGAATCTGCTCATCTTTGGTTCTACCCTCTGTATTCACGAAAGGTTGAAAGTGGTGAGTCGGTTACTCAGAGTGTGAGTGGGTCTTTTAGTGCTCTAAACCCTGAACCTTCTGCTCTTCATCTTGCTTCAACCCATCTTCCTGACGAGTGCAGTTCTGAAACTCAAGTTTCTATTGAACAAGATTTTGATCGCCATGCTCCTAACATGTCGCTCCCTGTTATTCTTCCACTTACAAAGGAAAGTAGTGAGTCTTTGCATCCCGGGGATCTCGTGGAAGATGGGGAGTCCATGTCGTCTTCTATGTCTCATTCCTTAGATTCCGAGTCTGACCCTGCTTATTCTCCTTCTTCTTGTTCTCATACCTCCCCGGGATCTGACTCTTCTTTACCTTGCCGTGTAGATATGGAACTTGTTCAAGAAAATATTCCAGTTCAGACTGACTCTGGTGCTCCAGGTTCCTTTGCCAGCATGCTGGATCTAGGCGGTGTAGGTAATTCTGAAATATCTATAAGGGGGGCGGGGGAGCCTAGTACCTCGAAACCCCCCATAGAATGTCGTCCTGAATGGAAGGAACTGAAGAACATCTGGACATTCTTATGGGCCCCTCTTGATTTTATCAAGGAGGAGTGTTCCATTAAGGATATTGCTCGATTGAAGAAAGTGGAAAAGCATTGGAGGAAGTGTTTTCACTACGACCCCAATTCTCCCGAGACTGACACCACGGCTAATCCCTCCAATAACCACAAATTAGTCATTCCTGACAAAAACGAAAGGGTTTGCGCCCCGACAAAGGAGGGTGAAAGCTCTTACATTATGATGTTTGAGTCTTTATAGGAGCAGCTTAAGATTCGTTTTCCCTTTTCTGATCTCCAGATTGAAGTTTTGCATAGTCTTCATCTCGCTCCCACACAACTCCATCCCAATGGCTGGGGGTTCTTGCAGACCTTCGAAGTCTTCTACTGGGCAAACAATTGGAAGTGTTCCTCAACCCTCTTCTTGTATATATTTGGTCCCTACCGAGGTTTGAAGAAGAGTTGGGTATCCTTTCGCCACCGTTCCAGGATCCCTCAGTTGTTTACTCCCTATGAGGATTCCTTCAAGGCTCATAGGGACTTTTTTGTCAAAGTCGTCTCTCGTACCAACGATTGCACCCCCTTTTGGATGGGGGAAAACAAGAAACCTATGTTCCCGCTCTATTGGACAGAAGAGCACTATAGGAAGTCTATGTCCCTAGCCGAGTTGGAAATCGGTTTTCTTGAGGATGAGGACCAAGAGAGTTTCAAGAACTTGTGTAAATTTGTCCAGCAGGGCGGGATGCCTATTCACTACAAGGACGTGCTAGGGGCGTCACGTCGCAATCAGGCCACATGCTTATGTAGGAAGTTGTCTTGTTATGTGATCTTGTCATTTTGATTAGATGTCGGTGGTTCTTCTTTAGCTGACAATCGTGTTTTGTTTTTATTACAACTAAGATCATGGCCAACTATGCCAACCGCTCTTCAAATCGTGACGCCAAGGGGAAGGGGAAGGTTGGTGCCTCTGCTCCACCTCCTGCTCCCGTTCCTGTTCCCGTTCCTGTCCCATTTAGCTCCACCAGAATGGTTGTTTCAGCTGCTCTTTTTGCTGGGACCGCACCTTCTGCTAGCGGGATCCCTTCAGCTGGGAAGTCATTGCCTCCCGCTACAGGGACTGAGGTGGCTCCTGTGCAGTCGAAACGCTGTCGTCTGACCAAGCAGCTATGTTTCTACTCTTTGTTTGTGACTTACAAAAGTTTGCTAGCTAGGTAGCTATCTTAATTGGTTTATGTGTGTCTTGATTTATAGGTGACCATCACGAGAGTGCGCAAGAAGCTCCGAGGGGGATGAACCCAGTTCTGATGGCTCCGTTTTCTACTCCTTCTTCCGCTTGAAAAGGGTTTCAGTCTCCCTCGATCAAGTTCCAGCATGGGGACTTTTTTACCAAAGGAGGAGCGAATGCCGTGAAGGTATGCCCTTGTGTTATATGTTTTCTGTATTGGTTGGCATATGATGCCTTGTTTTGATCCTTTTGCCTTTTGTAGGAGCAAGCCAAATCTCTCATGGGTTGGACAACTATGAGCATGGCCATGCTGCAGCATGTCCATGACCAAGCTGAGGACTTGGGTCAGGCTACTTCCCTGAAGGCCCAGCTACGGGATCTAAGAGACGAGATGGACCTGAAGGAGGCTTTGCTCGAGAGTTCAAAAGAGTTGGAGTCCCGGAATGCCAAGGACATTGCTTCCTTGCAGCAGAAGCTATCTCGTGCTAAGGAGGACCTTGTCAAAGAGAAAGAGAAGAATGCAGGCCTGGATGCCGAAAATCTGAAGTTGGAATGAGGTTTCTCATCTCAAGGCTAAGGTGAATTCTGATAGTTCTGCTATCACCTCCCTGCGTTCCGAGCTCCAAGAAACGACTTCCAAGCTTCAGGACAATCAGGTTGAGCTTCAGGAAACTCAAGAGAAGCTGGAGGAAGCATACCAGGACATGGATACCACGGTAGATGATTCTTATCGGGATTGTGTGAAAATGCTCAAGTTTTTGAATCTTGGGATTGAATTTAACACATGCGGTCTCTGCAAGTTCCATGGTGTGAAGCATGGTAAGTTCTGGGACTTTCATGGCTGCCACCATCCCGTTCCTCTCGATCTTGCTGATCCTCGGTTGGTGCCGTTCGACTGTACCACTTCTCCTCCATATGAAGTTGTTCCGGGGCCTGAAGGCGCTGATGTCGGGGGTCCCCAATGAGAGCTTTAAACTTTGTTGTTTTTATTTCTTTTTTGTAAGCTTGTTGTCTATCGATGAACAATGCTGATTATTTTGGTTGTTTTATACCTGATTTTCATTTTTGGAGGTTTTTTTCTTTCTTTATTGCAACTCTATACTTTAATTTCCTCGCTCTAGTCGCTGAGGCTTGGTCGTGATGGCGCCTCTTGTTGATTTGAGTTTACGGGATCATCTGTGGATCATTTTTCTCGCTGGGGTGTAACCGTCATGGCACCCTCTTTTCTCTATGTTAGGAGGGAAAGTTATCTATACTTTCTCTAAGCTTGTCGCAGAAGTTTAACCTTTAAGGAACTTCCTCATTTTTGGGCCAGGGTTATCCTATGAAGGACCCCTTTTGAGACTGTAGCTAAGGTTTAACCACAATGGTACCTTGTTTCATTTGGCCTTTTGTTGTATGTTGGATTTGTATTTGGCGACATTTTCATCTCTGCTTTGTTGTGCCCGCCGTCATTTTTCTTTGATCTGATTGCTGTCTAGAAGTTTAACTGATAATATTTGTACGATATTTAACAGAAATACTGCTTTTATTGATTAACATGAAACAAATAACAAGTGGGGGCCTCGTTAAAACCTCTAGCAGTAAAACCCTCCTTAGGGATAAAACCTGCTACAGGAAAAAGAGTACCCCTTTATTACAAGAAATGTAAATTACATAAGAATTTAACTGTAATACCGCTTTAAGTCTACGACATTAAGCGTCCTTGGAATTTTTTTTCCCTTGAGAGTTTCTAAATGATATGCTCATTAACTGCAACGCTCCTGACCCGGTATGGGCCTTCCCAATTTGCTCGGAGCTTCCCGTCCTTGGCATTCCGATTTCCAATGCAAGCCCTTCTTAGGACTAAGTCGCCAGTTTGAAAACTTCTTGGGACTACTCTCAAGTTATACCGTTGAGCAACTTGCTGCTTCCGAGATAGTTCCCTAATTCTTGCTGCGTCTTGGATCTCCTCCATCATGTCGGAATCTTCTCGTAGCAACTGTTCATTCTCCTGTGCGGGATACATGATTCTCCAGGATGGCTGTCTGATTTCTACCGGGATTATAGCATATGATCCGTAGACTATTCGGAATGGAGTTTCTCCCATAGTGCTATGGGGAGTGGTTCTATAACTCCAGTACTTGGTAAAAGTCTTCCACCCAGTTGGTTTCAGCTTTCTCGAGCCTTTTCTTCAAGCCATTAAGTATGACTTTGTTAGCAGATTTTGCCTGCCCGTTAGATTGTGGATGTTCCACACTAGCAAAGTATTGTTTTATGTGAAGCCCTGCTAACATTTCTCGAAAATCTTTGTCAGTAAATTAGGTCCCGTTGTCACAAATCACTTCTGCCAGGATACCAAATCGGCATATTATTTGCCGAAACACAAAGTTCTGAGCTAAAACTGAAGCTATGCTAGCTAATGGTTCTAGTTCAATCCACTTAGTATAATAATCAACAACAACAATAAGATGTTTCAACTGACCTGTAGTTGGTGTGAAGGGTCCCAACAAGTCCAATCCTCAAGTGTAGAAAGGCCATGGGGTGGAAATGTTATGCAGGTCTTCAGCCGGGATGTGGGATATCGGACCGTGTTCCTGGAACTTCTGGCATTTCTTCACGTGATCAGCAGCATCTGCATTCATGGTTGGCCAAAAGTATCCCGCTCTTAAGGACTTCCTTGCCAAAGACTTGCCTCCGATGTGATGGCCGCGACTTCCTTCATGGACCTCGGTGAGGACATACCAAGTCTCGGATGGTCCAATGCATTTAAGCAAAGGAGTTGACAGTCCTCTTCTGAATAATTTCCCTTCGATCATGGTATACCGGGATGCCTTTTGTACTAACTTCTTCGCTTCCCGGAGGTCTTCTGGGAGGGATCCTTTATTAATGTACTCTACTATTGGGGCCCTCCAATCCTCAGCTTCAACCTGCATAACAGCACATGGAGAGGGAAGGACTTCCTCCACCACTGATTTCAAAGTTGATGATGACTTGGTACTAGCCAAATTTGATAGCAGGTCTACACGACTGTTTTCTTCTATAGGAATGTGCTTGATTTCGAACTTAGAAAGCCCAAGCTGACTTTCTTTAACTTTAGCCAAATACCTTTGTAGCAACGGTTCTTTGGCTTTATACTCCCTTTTAATTTAGGATACCACCAACTGGGAGTCTAAACATAAAGTTATTGCAGTGGCTCATAACACTTTTGCCACAGTTACTCCCTCATCATTTTCAATCAGTATGCCTGCTCCTGCTCCTTTTGGATTTGAGGATCCATCGACTTAGATGGTCCAGGACCCTTTGGGCTCCTCTTCGGGATGTGTCATCTCGGCAACGAATTCCACCAAGGCTTGGGCCTTGACTGCTTGAAGGGGCTCATAAGAAATATCATATTGTGACAGCTCTACAGCCTAGGCCATCATTCTACATGCCAAGTCAGGCTTATGTAAGATCTACCTAATGGGTTGATTAGTTCTTACCGTGATGGGATGACACTGAAAGTATGGTCTCAACCGTCGGGATGCCAGCAGCAAAGTATAAGCAATTTTTTCCAGTTGTTGGTAGTTCATCTCCGAACCTTGTAGTGCTTTAGAGACAAAGTATATGGGACTCTGGTTCCGGGATTCTTCCTTTACTAATGTTGCACTGATTGCCTCCTTTGTGACAGCTAAATAGAGATACGAGGTCTACCCGGGATCTGCTTGGGATAAGACTGGTGGAGAAGACAAAACCTTTTTTAACTCTTGGAATGCTTCTTCACACTCTTCATTCTACTAGAATTCTTCTTTATGACGTAGGGTCCTGAAAAATGGCAAACATTTCCTAGCCGAGGCTGGCAGGAATTTCGTCAAGGCAGCTATCCTCCCAGTTAGTTGTTGGACCTCTTTGATGGTCCTAGGACTCTTCATATTTAACATAGCACTACATTTGTAGGGGTTGACTTCAATCCCATGACTGGTTAGCATGAAACCTAAAAATTTTTAGGCTTCGACTCCCAAGGTACATTTATTAGGATTTAACCTTAAATCATACCTGCACAGCTGCAGGAAGGTTTCTTATAAGTCCGCCACTGGGTCTTTATCCTCTTGAGTCTTTACTATCATATCATCGATGTACACTTCCAGGATCTTGCTGATTTGGTCTTTAAACACCCGACTCATCATCCTCTGGTATGTCGCTCTGGCATTTTTCAATCCAAACGGCATCATTGTGTAACAATAGACACCCATGTTGGTTATGAATGTCATTTTTTCTTGATCGTCGGGATGCATTGGGATCTGGTTGTAGCCAGAATAAGCATCCATAAAGGATAGGTATTTGTATCCCGCAGAATTATCAACAAGTTTATCAATGTAGGGCAAAGGGAAAGGGTCTTTAGGGCATGCTCTATTCAGATCGGTATAATCTGTGCACATTCTCCATTTGCCGTTAGCCTTCTTTACCATCACGGCATTAGAAATCCAGTCTGCATAATGTATCTCGTGGATAAAGCCGACATCTAAGAGTTCTTGTACCTGCTTTTCGATGGTCGTCGTCCTCTTGGGGCCCATCTTCCTCTACTTCTGAGCTACCAGGACGCATCTCGGTTTTATGGCGAGACGATGGCATACGAAATCGGGATTCACGCCAGGCATGTCGGAGGAGACCCAAACAAACAAATCTTTATTCAACTTCAGCAATTCGATGAGCTGCCCCTTGATCACAAGGGGAAGGTTTGCCCCGATCTTAACAGTATGATCCCCCCTAGGACCTATTTGAATTAGAATCTGATCACCTTCGGGTGGAGGTCGCTAAGACTCAAAGTCTGCTCTAGGATCTAGGTTGGTTATCATTACCCCTGCATCCCGGGTTAGGTCTCATCCTTCCATCTTCTACTTTCCTTTCTCCTCTGTCTTTACCAAGGGGGTAGATGGTGCTTTTGTGATCTTGAGGCTCTCCTGGTAGCATCTCCTTACGTCACTACTCTTTCCATGGACTGTGACCACCGCCCCGTTCTCACTTGGGTATTTTATGGCTAAGTGGATAGTGGAGACTATGGCGCCAAGGTTGTTCAGAGTTGGACGTCCAATGATTGCATTGTACGCCGAGGGGCAATCCAATGAGGTCTACGTACCCTTTGGGGATAATTGTGTCCCCTGTGAAGCCAATCAAACTACCTTTGTGAGGAATCAAATTCTCGAATCCAAGTCCCATCTTGTCAAAAAGGCTCCAAAACATGATGTCTGCCGAACTTCCTTGATCAATAAAGATTCGGTGAACCTCGAACCCATTTAGATTGGCGGCTATGACTAATGGCTCATTATCTCGGACACGTTCTTCTAGTAAATCTGAATCTGAGAAAGATAACACCTGGTTAGCTATAGAGGTTACCTGTGAACAAGATTCTCTCGTATCTCGAGTCCTTTTCTTGTCATCGAGGCCTTTCAGGCTGGCCCCCCTGCTATGACTTGAATTACCCCTCTGGGAGGGGATTCTTGAGCACGTCTTGGACTATGCGATCTATGTCGTCCCTCCATTCGCTGATCTCGGTTCCTAGGGGGAGATCTCGGTGCTCGGTTCCGGGGGGATTGGCTTCATCAGCAATCCCGTCTCTCCGGGGAAGCTCGAGCATAATTCCTGAGCCTGCCTTGTCGGATCAGCTTTTCTATAGCATCTTGGAGCTGGAAGCATTCATTGGTAGAGTGCCCTCGATCCCGGTGGTATTCATAGTACTTATTTTTGAACTTCCCGACCGTCTTTAATGGCGGCGGCCGGTCTCTAAGTTTGGAATGCATTACTTCTTTCAACACGGTGGCTGACGGGACCGTCAACGGGGTATAGTTTGAGAATATACCTCTACGCTTCTTGGGAGATCTATCTCATGGTTTATCATCCTTTTCTTGGGATTGGTTAGGGGGAGTAGTTTTTGCTTTATCCTCCTTTTTGGCTGCTTGGGTCTTCTCCCATTCTTCTATTCTAATCCATTTTTCAGCTCGCACTTTCAAATCATCCATGGAAACGGGCTTATCTCCCGCCAGTTGTTTGGCGAAAGCTCCTGGTTTCAATCCTCTGACAAAGAAATATAGCACCAAGTTAGGCTCAACATTCCTAACTTCCAAAACTTCGTTATTAAAGCGCGTTATATAATCTCGTAGGGATTCATCCTTCCCTTGTTTAACAGTTTCTAAATGGAATTCAGATTTAAATTGTCGTTTACTACTAGTAAAGTGAAGGATGAACTTATCTTTGAGGGTTATCCAATTGCTGATGAATTGCGATGGAAGGTCTGAGAACCAGCGACTTGCAGCCTCGGACACCGTGAGGGGAAAGGCACGACATACAATAGTCTCGTTTACCCCCTGAAAATACATGGCCCTTTCGAAAGTGCTGACGTGTAAAGAAGGATCTTTGGTCCCATCATACTCCTTCAGTTTCTTGGCAAACTGGAAGCCGTGGGGTAATGCGTGGGACATGATCCAGGGAGTAAAGGGGTTGTCAATATAGTCGAAGTCCGGGATATTCTCCGCCATGTGTTCCTGGTGCCCAGCGTGTTGCCCGGCTTACTGGCCCCCAGGGGGGACAGGTGGTGGGTTAGCTCTCTCCACCCGGGATAGATGTGGGGCACCCTCATGTCGTCGGCTTACCCGTACTTCTAACTGCTTTTACGGATTTTTAGGCTCGCCATCCCTATCCCCATCATGTGCGGATTTATGTTGCTGCTTCTCTGCATCAAGGATCGGATCTTTTTCCGCGTTCCCAGCGTTTGTCTGAGTATGCTTCTCAACTCTCTCCTCTTCCGGATCCTTCTCAACAACTTTCTCCTTACCTTTTCGCTGTTGTTCCTTCATCTTTAGGGCTGCAATTTCCTTGGCCTGGGTCTGCCCTAGCTATTGTAACTTACGAAATTCTGCTTCAATATTGAAGTGTTGTGATGCCCCTGCCTGGTTGGATGCACCACCTTGTTGTCCTTTTCCCTGGTTCTGAACACTCGGATCGTTATACTCTCTGTTTCTAGTAGAGCAAACCATTGTTGTTAGTGGATGAAAGCAAGGCTTTTGTTGCGTTCCCCATAGACGGCGCCAATGTTGTGATCTAACCTGGCGGAGATATCGGGCGAACAAGGTAATCCTTCTGGCAGGCAGGGAAAAATGGAGATTACTCCTAGGCTTGAGCCCCGGCGGCAGTGGTGTACACCTGCAAGGACTCTGACGCTCAATTCAGTGAGTGAATTAAGGTTGTGTATGCTGATAAGATAGTTACGTACCTTGCATGGTGCATTTATGATAGTATTTATAAAGGAGTGTATGACCTGAGTGTGGGTCGTGCTGGGCCTGGATTTGGTACCAAGACCCAATCTGTAAACGTCTTAAACGTTCCGGAATGTATCCGGGATTCTCATGAGGCATTTGTCCCGGCATGATCTGGCATTACCGGAATACCATTGTTCTGTTCCACAACAGTACATATATAAAATATGGTCTTTAATCTATGTATCGCTCCTATGATAAAATAACTAAAATGAGAGTGTAAAACTGATGGTTAAACCATTAATCCTTCCGCAGCTTACATCACATAGCTTACATTAAGGAACTTATGCTACGTTAATTTATAAATATAACAAGAAAATAAGTCCTTCAATTGTTATAGCTTCTTCTTTCAATAGTTTTAATAAGAATTTGCCCTCTTATTTTTTTTTAAAAAAAAAAACTTAATCAGTATATCTTTTTTTTAAAAAAAAATAAGTATTATTCCACTATATTATTATAGTTTAATAATACTAATTTCCTTTACGTTGATAGATTTTATTTATCCTCTTTACTGCTGTTCTTTTTGGGACTCACACCTCGTTTGCTAGATCGTATTGTTTCTCTTTTATTTCAACATCAATATTGCTAGTTGTCAGGGCTGACTCAAGAGTAAGGCCGACCAAATCTTTGCTTTAGGCCCTAAAAAAATATACATATTTTTAATATATTTATGCCTTATTTTTATATATTTTTATTTTAAAAAAGATTTGAATATTTTATCGCATAAAAAATAAATTTATTCTTTATAAAATATCTTTAACCCTCAAATAAAATACATATTATAATTATAAAGTAATTTTATTAATTTAATAACATTTATTATTTATCATTAAAAATGTCTTATCACAAAAAAATTTGTTTTAAGCTGTAAAATTGGTTGAGCCAGCCCAACTAGTGATTAGGTTGATTTTAAGTAGAGTTGAAGGCTAATGACCAGTTTTCTTACATTACAATTGAATAAGATGAGCAAGGTGTGATTCATGGAACATAACACTTGCTATGGTGTGATGATTGTCATTGAATGTAGTGCTTCTTCTGTCAACACCAAACGTTATTTTATTGAAAAATATCTTATTATTTACGTGTATAATAACAATATGTAAAAGAGCTGTTATAATTTTAAAAATATAAAATAAATTATGTAAATTGAGCTAAAAACTTCAAAGAGAATAAGACATCGTTTAAAAAAAGTTTCAAATAATTTAGGTAATTTAAAAATCGTGTTTCATTTTTATATTAAAAAACACAATATTATTCAAGTGTATAGTATACAATCTTCACAAAAATTGTTGCTATATTAAAATTTAATAAATTATGTAAATAGAGTTAGAAACTTCAAAGTGAATAATACATTGTTTTTATAATGCTTCAAATAATTTATGTAATTTAAAAATGTCCTAATCATTTTTATTTTAAAAAACACTATATTCCTGACGTTATAGTACACGATCTCTAAAAAACGGTTGAAATTTTAAAAATATTAAAAATTTTGTAAATTGAAGTAGAAACTTCAAAGTGAATAATACATTATTTTTACAAAGTATCAAAAAATAATTTAGGTAATTTAAAAATCATGTTTTCATTTTCATTTGAAAAACACCATATTATACAAATGTATTGAAAAAAATGTCAAAAACAAATATTTGCAATTTTAAAAATAAAAAAAAATTGTAAATTGAGTAGGAAACTTTAAAGTTGAATAAGACATCGGTTTCAAAAAGCTTCAATTAAGTTAGGTTACTTAAAAAAATCGTGTTTTCATTTTTTATTTCAAAAAACACCATATTCTTTCAATGTGAATAAGATATTTTTTTAAAAAAACCGGTTACAATTTTAAAAATATAAAAAACGGAAAATTCAGCTTGAGACTTCTATGTGAATAAGACATTTTTTTAAAAAAACATAAAATAATTTAGGTAGTTTATCAATTGCGTTTTCATTTTTATTCCTCAAGTGCATAGTACATCATCTCTAAAAAAATGATTGCAATTTTTAAAATATAAAAAAGTTATGTAAATTTTGATAAAAACTTTAAAGTAAATAATATTAATTTTAAATAGCTTAGAATAATTAAGGTCATTTAAAAATACACCACATTCTTCGAATGTATGATACACAATTTCTAAATAAACTGTTACAATTTCAAAAAAATAAAAAATTATGAAAATTGAGTTGGAATCTTTGAAAACTTTTTATTATAGGTGTGGTGAGGTGTTTGTTTAAAAATCTCATTTGAACATGTACATATATTGTACATGTACATTTCTTACTCTCAATATTTATGGTTAAATGTTAAGAAATATATGATTAAATCATGATTTGATTAATCATTACGTAATAATTCAACATACAAATTTCTTCACTTTTTACCTCATAAAAATGAAAATACACTGTTAAAAATTTTAAAATATATCATTAATAACTACATAATGATTAAGGGTCCGTTGGAAATAGATCCTCTCTAATTCCTATCTCTCCCGCATAATTTGAACTTTTTGTTTTGCTTATATGAGACTATCTCTTTCTCAATTTTTGTGTAAAAATGAATAAATAATTAAGATACTATTTGTTAATGGCTAGAGTGAATGGGAGACAATTCAGATTCCGTTTGTTTTAAATTTTATTTTGTTCAAGCTAAAAATGTTTGCTCCACTAGATAATCTCAATTTTTTTTTATTATTAATTTCAACTATTAAAATTTACCTTAATTTATGTAAAAGTAATTTCTTAATTATATTCAATGGACAAAATAGTTTCTATATTTTAATAAAAAATAATTTTACTTTTGATCAATTAAAATTAATCATTAAATTAGTTTCATCGTAATGATAAAAAACTCCGTTCATCAATCACACACTTAATCACGATTTAACTAAAGATATAAAAGATACTATACACCAACAGTGGAAAGTGGTTTGCTGTATAAAATAAGACTTGGTGAATACTACCAGAACAGTCAACGAACAAAGCAGAGTTGGTTGGTACAAGCTGATTAGAGAGTCAGAGTAGGTATATTATCATTTCAAGATGGTTCTTTCCGCTATCACCTACCCACTACTATACTTCTCTCCAATTTCACAAACCAAAGCCATCCACCCTTGAAAGAAGGGTTTTAGGGTTCAGAAATGGGTTTATACTCGACCGTAATGGAGGAGATAACCTGGTACACGGGGCTATCTCCGACGGCGTTTTTCACCATCGCGTTCATGATGATTGTCGTTTACAGAACGGTTAGCGCCATGTTTGTGTCTCCCGAAGACTACAACAAACCCCCCGTCGTTTCAGCTCGAACCGATCCCCGGTTCGTTGACCCCGAACCGCCGCGCGAACCGGTTCAGTTGGGCGAAATTACTGATCAGGAACTGCGATCTTACAATGGCTCTGACCCTAGTAAACCGCTCTTGATGGCAATCAAAGGCCAGATCTACGATGTCTCCGCCGGCAGGTACCGGTTTAGGTTTTTCTTCTGTTTGCTGTGCCAGATAATGAAGGAAAATTGTGTTTTCTTTTCCGTTTCTTTGATGGATAATTTAGTAATTTTGTAGAACATGTTACTGTGATTTGGTTTTAAGTTGGAACGGTTATAGAGAGAGAGTAGATTCTGAAATTAGTCCGTGAGATGGTAGAGGAAGGTTATTGTAGTCTATGAGATTTTGAAAACTCTTTAGTTCATTGAACAATAGGCAATTTTGTAGTTTTTGCTACTAAATGACATTAGAAAAGTAAGCGGAAAATGACTAAAATGCTTTTTATTTTACCAAATTAGGGACTAAAATATTATGTTTTTATAATTTTGAGGATTACATGTTCAACCCCTACCATCTTGAGGATTTATTTGGGAGGTTTACTCTTTATTGAGGGCTATAATGTAAACGATCTAACACGTTGAAAAAGTGTTTGCATGTGAAATTTCAGGAGTACATAGTGTAGTGAAGGTGGCTACTATTGGCGCCACACCCACTTCTCGGTGTGCCACACCATTTTAGTTTGTTTTCAAATTTGACCTTTGCCCGTACTTAGAAACCGAGCAAAAATGGATTCTAGAATCTGGTAGTGTTAACTTATGAAATGTATCATTACTAGATTTTAAAATCCGTTTTCGCTCGATTTCTAATAAGTTAAATTTGGAAAAAAATCAAACAGTGTGGTGCACTCAAAAGCGGGTGTGGCACCAATAGTAGCGGCATGTAGTGAATTGTGGTCAACTTATTTCCACACACTGCTTGCACACACGCATGAGAGTTACTATTGACCATGCTTATTAGGTTTCAAGAGTGATTGAGTAAAGAAATTAAGCACTTACTAAATAAGAACTTATCTCAATAGAATTTTTTGTTTGGCAAAACGAGAGCTTGTAGCTGTGTAGGTAGCCTATTGAATTAGAGCAGTTTAGTAAAACTAACTGATTGTGCGACTAGTTTGTTTGCATTAATTTACTTAAAAGGACTTTTGAGTAGTAAAAGTTGTCTTTTACTAAAAAACTAAGAATAAAACCGACAATTGAAAAATTAGTTGCTGACTTTCAGAAGATAAATTATACTTCAAATAGCTTTTCAAAAGTTAGGTTTCAAAATCTACAAGCCCCCTTTTTTTTTATAAGCCAAGGAAATTGTATTAATAAAGCACCAGAGGTGCAAAAATCAATACAAGAAGATTTAAAAAAAAGAAAGAAAGATCAGTCAGATATACATACATATAAGGGGAGGGATACACCAAGAACTGTATGGGAAAGACCCCTATTGTATTCAACCATTTCCAGGAACGTAGTCTAGCCAGATCAAACACTGGATCAAAAACAGCCCCTTTAGAGATGACATCATTCCTGTGTAGCCATATGGACCACAAGATAGCAGACCATAAAGCTACCCACTTCTTTTTCCCCTCTTACCAGGAAGCAAAGATTTGAACATATGAAAGCAAGACAATAGTGAGGAGGGGAGGGCAGCATCCAAATTCAGCCAAGACCATATTTTGACCAAACTTTCCTAACCTCATGACACTCCAGAAAGAAATGCACAACAGATTCAGATTGTGCAGCACAGCATGGACATGAGCCAGAGCCCATTGGTAGTTGTACTCCTCTTTTGGCTAAATTTTCCTTAGTTGGAATACAATTGAGCATGGTAGTTAGTATCGCCGATACATGCGAATGTGGCCCGGTTCAGAAAAACAAAAAATAGGGAAAGAATGTTTGAACAACGACAGTCTTCTCCATACCCTCGCCTTCATCTCCTTTGCATTGTTGAACCACTTAAATTGTCACTACTAATCACTATTTCATTTTTTGTCATATTAAATTGACTTATATCATGGATTTTAACTTTATATGATTTTGATTTGAATTTTGAAGTACTATTTTACTTTATGTTATCAATGCTACCTTTTTTTTTTCTTCAATGTGTTTTTGAATTCTAGTAGTATATTATAAGTATATATTGATTCCGTATCGTGTGATACGATCCACGGCACGATTCACGATCCGGAAAATCGGCCTTTCAATACACGATACGATTCACGATTTGATAACCATGCGATCGAGCATTATTTGCCACCAAAACACCATAATCTTTATAGGACTCCAAGCCTTCCATATGTTTTTGGCAAAACCCAAAAAAATATCTGGAACAGAGGTAGTAGGCTCCTTTAGAGAGTAAATTATTTTTTGTTTACTTGGAGCCTTTTTGTGTTAGAGTTGGGGCCCTGGAATCACTTTAGACTGAAGTAAAAATTTGTAGCTTTTGATTTCCCTCATTGGATTTGCCTCGTAGTGCTGGAGATGCTGCTTTTACTACATCTAAAATCATAAACAAACACACACTAAACAGCTCTTCTAGCTTAAGCTGCAAGATACCTTCACCACATAGTAGCTTTATGGTATAAGTGCTTTTTTCAACAAGCTTGGTTTGATATATTTTGCCTTAAAGCATATCAAAATAAGTTTCTTAGAATTTCTTAGCACCCAAAACAGAAAAGCTAATAAGAACTAATGTCATGAGGTACTTTTATAAACTTAACTGTTCACCTTCAATTTTCAGCTTAAGTGCTTATATGATACGCAAGATATGTTCAAATAAGCTCCATAGAAGCTTTTGCAAACTCTCCCTAGATGGTAAAAAACAAATCCTATTCTGCTATATTAATACACCACTTGAACACGTACACAGTTTGGCATAGCAGTGGCATCACTGACATGTTTATATTGGGAATATTTTGTAGACATCAGAAATCTGTAAATTGTATGAGTGTACTCCTGCACATGATCTGAATTTGCACTAAAATTATAATATATTTCATTTTTCGAATTTAGTACTTTTTGTGTATGATTTCCTGATTGAAGGTTGGTGCATGATGCACCTGTTTGAGTTGAATTCGCTCCTGTTCTGCCAACATTTATGGTTTGATTCCTTAGTAAACTATTGATGCACTATAAAATAAACTGTTGATGCATTTCACCCACTTGTTGGAACCTATATATTTTTAGGGTGTGCTTGCTTGTTATAAGGTATCAGAGTTTCCATCTGAATATCTGATTCATTATTGTTAAGCATAATCATTGCAAGTACTACACTACTACTACTCCAGTTTGTTATGTTTTTGGTCACTCATATCTGAAATATTTCCTAGTTATTATATATGTATGGCCTGTTTATTCTTCTACCCAATGAGCTGACACTAATAACATTTACCAAGTATATGCAGGAATTTTTATGGTCCCGGAGGACCATACGCGATGTTTGTCGGGAAGGAATGCAGCAGAGCACTTGCACTCCTGTCTTTTAAACCTGAAGATATGAACGGGAACCTCGAAGGTTTGGGTGAGTCAGAGCTTGCAATTTTAGAGGATTGGGAATTTAAATTCATAGAAAAGTATCCAAAGGTTGGCCAGCTCGTTCCAGAACAAAGAACTGAGCAAAATGAGCATCAAGAACAGATTCAAGACAATTTGAACGAGGACAAGGAGGAAACAAAATAGAAATATTATTTGCACATTGTATTATTAGCTTATTTTAAAGAAATAATTACTTATTTTCTTAAGCTCGTCGAGAGAACTTTTGAAAAATAAGTGATTATTTTCTGGGAAATAATCTTTCCCAAACATGTACTTTATTGTTGTATAGGTTGTGTGTAATCAAGGGTTGGTGTGCCTTAGAAGGGCCACTGATAGTTGTTAAGTGCGGCTTTGTATTTACTTTTTGGTTAGGGCACAGAGTTTTGCGGTGGATGATGGTCATTGTCCACATAAGCCTCTTACAATTAATGAATGAAGTGATCAAATGTAACTAAATGAAGGGAAAAGTTTAACTTAGAGACGTGACCAAATTCCCTACCATAGAGAAACTTAATTTTTACTTAGCTATTGGCAGTTTTTCTTATTTCATGTTTTACCTATGTTTTTCTCAAAATTTTAAAACTCACCATGCCCTTGTTATCAAATATGCATTCTTCTATAGGTATCCACAAGACCACAACGCTATTACTCTGTTTAGGATTTAGGAATATTGATACAACAGGGAAGCAAGTTGTTGCTCAACTTTTTTAACTCATTTTTCACTAAAAAGGCAATTCTCTATGGACACTCATTCTTTCACTATTAAAGTAGATCTGGTTGTTTCTTTACCGTTATTTATTGTACTAATTTAAAGTCTTTGAAGTGTGTAAGGATTGTTATAAATAGCAATGTCATTTTCATTCATCAATACAATATCAATTCAATAGCTCATTTGAGCGTTTTTTCTCTTAGAGAAGTTTTTTGCCTTGGGCTTCTGAGGTATTTTGGTAATCAGAGCAAAGTTCTGTAGCTTGTTGTGTCTTAGGGTGAGTGAGAAAGGAGAGTGAGAGTTTGTTGTTCTGAAAATACCATTTCCAGTCATTTTCTCGATAAACCAACACCACAGAAGTGATCAGGAGGTCCCAAAACCAAAAACCAGACCACCGGATTCTGCTGCACGCACCCTCACGCCCCTCCACCGGAAAGCCACGCGCCTGCACGCGCCAAATAGAGGAAGAAAACGACCATGTCAGCTTCCACGTCATCAGCCATGTGTCACACAGTCTCCAATCACGCAGTGCCACGTGTATGTTGACTTCGGTCAACCTAGCAACCAATCAGAATGCGCCATGTGTCATGTAATATATATATACCAGCAAATCAGGAAGCGCCACGTGTCACCAGCGTTGTAAGTTTTGAAAATTGCAATTTTGGTCCCTGTACTTCAAGAATTTATATTTTAGCCCCCAAATTTTCCTAAAATTACATTTTTGCCCCTACACTTCACCAAAATTACATTTAGCCCCCAAAATTCCTTTTTGACCCCAAAAATTTGCCATAATTCCATTTTAGCCCCCAAAATTTCTGAAAATTCCATTTTTTTCCCCCAAAACTTGCTAAAATTCCCATTTTAGCATCCAAAATTTCTAAAAATTTCATTTTTAGCCCCAAAAATTACCAAATCTCCATTTTTAGCCCCCAAAATTTTTGAAAATTCCATTTTTAGCCCTAAAAGTTGCCAAATTTCCATATTTAACCCCCAAAATTTTCGAAAATTCCATTTTTAGCCCCAAAAATTGTCAAAATTATATTTTTACCCCGATTTTTCTTCCATAAAATTACCATTTTACTCTCAGCGACATAAAATTCCCCACTTAACCCTAATTACTTCATTATGCCTCCTAAAAAGCAATCTGACCCAACCATTCACGACATTGAAATAGAAGAAATGAAGAGGCAAATTCGACAACTCCAGGAAACAGTTGGAGTTCAACGAGATGAGATTGAGCAATTAAGAAATAGATCACTTCACGATTCAGATGATAGTGATACTTCCTCTTTTAAAAGTTATCACGTGCCGAGGCCACGACAAAAAAATCATTTCCATAATTTCAAGGTAGACATTCCTGAATTCGAAGGGAGAATACAACCTGGCGAATTTCTGGACTGGCTTCGAACGATTGAACGAATATTCGACCTACATGACATTCCAGATAGCCAAAAGGTCAAGATGGTGGCTATCAGACTAAAGAAGCATGCATCCATCTGGTGGGAGAATCTTAACGCCAAGCGCACAAGGAAAGGGAAGAGTAAGATCAATACTTGGGAGAAAATGAAGAAAAAACTCACAAGTAAGTACTTACCCTACCATTACAAACAAGATAATTACATGGTTCTTCATAAATTTTGTCAGCAATCATTATCAGTAGCAGAATATTTCGATGAGTTTGAATTACTAGTGATGAAATGTGACCTCAAAGATGATGAGGATCAGAAAATAGTCTGTTACCTTGGAGGACTAAACACGGAAATCGCTCATCGAGTCCAATTTTAACAGTATGAGGACTTAGAGGACGTAATTCAAATAGCCTAGAAAATAGAAAAACAACTGTCGGTAGATCCTCGTGAAAAGCCATCCCCATCCAAATATCCTTACCAACCTTCCTCTTCTAGAAAACCTTCCTAACCTTCGTCATACAAAAACCCACTCTACAATAGCAAAACCCAAAACACTCATCCAAACACGTCCAAATTACCCACCAGAAACAATAAAGATAACAACCCCAAAACTACCCCACAATCCAAATCAACCGTGAAGTGTTTCCGATGTCAGGGCTTTGGCCACATAGCTTCAGATTGCCCAAATAGAACAGTTGTTACCATCATTGCAGGTGAAGCATATGAGCTGTCTGACGAGGAACCAGAAGATGTCGAATCGGTGTACGATGAGGAGATCACACCAGCAGATTACGGAGAATTGTTGGTAGTCAGACGTAGTCTCCACACCGCACTCGTAAAGGAGGAACCATGGTTGCGACATAACATCTTTCATACCTGATGCACCACTCAAGGTAGAGTCTGTGATGTTATCATAGACAGTGGTAGTTGTGAAAATGTAGTATCCAGCTACATGGCGGAAAAATTGAATCTTCCCACCCAACTTCATCCACATCCTTACAAGTGCCAGTGGCTCAATAAAGGAAGTGAAGTCAAGGTCTCAAAGCAATGCCTTGTATCATTTTCAATCGGCCCGAAGTACAAAGATGAAGTTTGGTGTGACGTCATCCCTATGGATGCTTGCCACCTCCTCTTAGGCAAACCATGACAGTATGATAGGCATGTACAATACGAGGGCCGTGGCAACACCTACTCCTTTACTAAAGATGGATTCAAAGTCAAATTAGCTCCATTATCTCTAGAAGAACTCCGTCAAAGTGAGAAAAAGCCCACTCCCATGGTTACTTTAGTCACCAAGAATAACTTCAAGGTGTCTAAAGATGAGGTATGTAAACTGGGATTTGTATTGTTAATTGAACAGAATTATGGGACTAATCTTTCTCCAGAGATTGCCCAACTTCTCTCAGAGTTCCCAGATGTTGTTCCAAAGGAGATTCCTCCGGGATTGCCACCTATGCGTGATATTCAACATGCTATAGATTTTATCCCAGGAGCTGTTATTCCCAATAAGCCTGCATATAGGATGAGTCCACAGGAACCTTCAGAAGTCTAGAAGCAAGTTGAAGGATTACTACAGAAGGGCCTAGTTCAGGAAAGTGTCAGTCCTTGCGCTGTTCCTGTCATACTGGTTCCAAAGAAAGATGGCACCTGGAGAATGTGCATGGACAGTCGAGTCGTCAACAAAATCACTATCAAGTATCAATTTCCGATACCGCGACTCGACGACATGTTGGACCAATTACATGAAGCCTCCATCTTCTCTAAAATTGATCTCCGTAGTGGATATAATCAGATTAGAATTCGTCCAGGAGATGAATGGAAAACAACTTTTAAAACACGTGATGGTTTATATGAATGGAAAGTTATGCCCTTTGGATTGTCTAATGCTCCCAGCTTTTTTATGCGCATCATGAATCAGGTATTGCGTCCTTTCCATGGAAAATTCATAGTTGTTTATTTTGATGATATCTTGATTTATAGCAAGAGCAAGGACGAGCACATAGAGCACATACGTAAGGTGTTAAAAGTTCTTCGGGAACAAAAGTTGTACGCCAACTTGGAGAAATGCTCTTTTATGACCAATGAGGTTGTATTTTTGGGCTATATTGTCACATCTGAAGGTATCCAAGTAGATCCCAATAAGATCGAAGCAATTAACAACTAGTCTATTCCCCAATCAGTCCATGACGTCAGGATTTTCCATGGGCTAGCTTCTTTTATCGTTAGTTTATCAAAAATTTCAGCACTGTTGCAGCTCCACTCAGTAATTGCATCAAGGGAGAGAAATTTCAGTGCACGGAGCAAGCTCAAAGGGGCTTTGACGATTTGAAGAGGCACCTGACACAAGCACTTGTACTCGCACATCCCAATTTTGACCAAGTGTTTGAGGTAAATTGTAATGCTTCTAACATTGGTATTGGTGCAGTACTCAGTCAAGAAGGCCGACCAATAGCTTTCTTTAGTGAGAAATTAAATGATGCAAGCTGAAATATTCCACCTTCGATAAGGAATTCTATGCCATTGTGCGAGCATTGCAAAATTGGAACCATTACCTGCTTCCTAAGGAGTTCATCCTCTATTCAGATCATGAAGCTCTTAAATATTTGAACTCCCAACAGAAGGTCAGCCGCAGACATGCTTCATGGGTCGAGTTTCTTTAGGCTTATCCATTTTCAATCAAACATAAGTCTGGAAAACATAACTCTGTTGCATATGCACTCAGCTGACGCCTTGTCTTACTATCTACTCTACAAACAAAGGTTGTTGGTTTTGAAGTTCTTAAAGACCTATATCAAAATGACCCTGATTTCGGTAGTGTTTGGAAGTCAACAGAAAGTCAATCCTTTCAACACTACTATCGTCAGCAAGGCTTCCTATTCAAGGACAACCTCTTGTGCATTCCTCGTTGTTCCCTAAGAGAGGCCATTCTTTGGGAAGCTCATGATGGATGACTCGCAGGGAACTTCGGCAGAGATAAGACAGTTGCGCTTATCAAAGAAATTTTCTATTGGCCAAGACTTGAAAGAGACGTCAACCGTCACATCCAGAATTGTCGAATTTGTTATCTCGCCAAATCTAAAAGTCAAAACACTGGACTGTATCTACTCTTGCCCATACCTGCAGCACCTTGGAAAGATGTCAGTATGGATTTTGTTCTGGGACTACCTCGAACACAACGACAGAAGGATTCTATTATGGTAGTTGTAGACAGATTTTCGAAGATGGCTCACTTTATACCATGCCAAAAGACTAATGATGCCATCCACATAGCTGACTTGTACTTCAACGAGATAGTACGACTCCATGGAGTTCCCAAGACCATCACTTCCGATCGTGATGTCAAGTTTTTAAGTCACTTTTGGAGGACCCTGTGGAAGAAGATGGGTACTAAACTATAGTTTAGCAGTGCCAGTCATCCTCAGACAGATGGTCAAACTGAGGCAATCAATAGATTTTTGGGTAATTTGTTATGAAGCTTTGTCGGAAAGAATCTTCATTAGTGGGACCACATCATTGCACAAGTGGAGTTTTCCTATAATAATTCTACTAATCAAGCTATTGGAAAATGTCTTTTCAAAGTCATTTACGATGTCTGACCTCTCAGTCCTTTAGACTTGGTTCCTAGTTCGTCCAAGAGTCAATTCAGCGCAGATGCTGATCAAAGGGCCAAGGAAATTAAGAAGCTCCATGAGCAAGTGCGTGCCAGCATCGAGAAGCAGAATTTGAGGCACAAAGTTCAGAAGAACAAACACCGGAATCAACAAGTTTTTAAAGAAGGCGACTTGGTATGCATTCATCTATGAAAGAACAATTTCCAAAACAATCAAATGCCAAGTTATCACCTAGAGCTGATGGTCCATTTCGTGTAGTTCAAAAAATTAATGATAATGCCTATTGTTAACCTTTTAATAGTGCTGGAAATGGTTAACTCGTTTTAGTATAGTGACTATACGTGTATCGTCCACAGGGAGCACTTGGATTAATTCGATTAAGAATTAAGTTGAGGAATTGTTCAAAAACATATCAAGATTGTGAATGGAAAATAAAATAAACACTAAATAAAGAGACAAACAAATAAGATAATAAATCACCTGGGATTGAGTTTCATTACTTCACCTTGTTTCTTTCTATTTTTAGTTAAATATTATAAGAAAAGATGCGTACTCAATGTCACAAGTGCAAATCTCTTTGATCACTTGATTCTAAGACACTAGCCTCTAGAGCCCAATCTCTTGGCACTCTAGCTACCAAGTCTTGCATTAAGCAGAGCACAAAAGCAATCATAAGCACTTCCATCTATCTCTAGATTCGAAGGTTTTATGAGAGTTTTTCTCCATATCCATTTATAAACCAGTTTCTCAACTGCGCAGATAAACTAACACATGGAAAAGCTAATCAAGCTTAAACCAAGAAAAGAATCATAGAAGAAAAACTCCAATTCATATATAATATAAACTAACAATTGAAAGAAACAAGAGACGAAGTAATTACATTCAATCCTGGCGGAAAGCTTAGCCTAGCAAGGCCATGAACTTCAAGAACTAAACCTAAGAGTATTAGAACTCTGACTAAAGCCTAAACTTTGTGGTTTATTTCTATACAATTCAATATGATCTCTCTTAACTTCTGAAAGGCTGTATTTATAGGTGTTTTGGGCAGGGGTCTGGCGCTCGAGCGCTGGCCTGACACGTGCTGGTTAATGAGCTTAATTTTCTGGTTAATGCGTCTGGCGCTTGAGCCCTGGTGTGGTGCTCGAGCGCCAGGCTCATAACTGTGGCAGAGAGGATCCAGTGCTCAACGTATTCTGGCGCTCGAGCCCTAGTGTGGCGCTCGAGCGCCAGGCTCATAACTCTGGCAGAAAAGGATCCAATGCTCAACGGTTACTGGCGCTCGAGCCCTGGTGTGGCGCTCGAGCGCCAGAGCATTTACACTGGCAGAAAGGATCCTATGTTCCTCAGCTTCCAACGCTCGAGCCTTGGTATGGCGCTCGAGCGCTGGTCTCTTATATGCTCCAGCAACTTGAATTTCTTATTTTGCTTCCAAAAACACCTGAAAATACATTTCTAAAGTTAGAAAACTTATTATTACCACTTATTTACTCTTAAACTCCCAAAGTAAGGAAAAAGGGTGATATTATGTATAAAACATGTAATTTCTAGAGAAGATAAGTGCAAATCTTTTATTATTAAAACACACTAATTTGCACTTATCACCTACAAGATCGAACTACCATGGTCTTACGGTGTATCCGCTACATTCAATGTTGTAGACCTTTCACCATATTTTGACGAAGAAGATCCTTAGACTCGAGCCGAGTCTTTTCCAACCTGGGGAGAATGATACAAAACAGAGAAGCAAGTTGAGCAAGTTGCTGCTCAACTTTTCCAACTCATTTTCCATTAAAAAGACAACTCTCCATGGACACCCATTCTTCCACCATTAAATTAGATCTAGTTGTTTCTTTACAACTATTTATTGTACTAATTTAATGTCTCTGAAGTGTGTAAGGATTGCTATAAATAGCAATCAAATGTAAGTCATTTTCATTTATCAATACAATATCAATTCAATAGCTCATTTGAGTGTTTTCTCTCTTAGAGAAGTTTTTTGCCTTAGGCTTCTGAGCCAAATATCAAAGCACACACGATTGTAAAAAACAAAGGCTTTATTATACCCAAAAAACCAATCAAATGGGCATCAATGAGTTGTGTTTTATTTGCTTTCTTGAAATGTGGTTTAGATCTGATGTGTGTATGTGGTTTAGATTTGATGTGTGTTTAAGTTCATCCCACAAAAGTTGAGAAGAAATTGCGGCCGTCGTGAAGAGGCTAGAGAGCAAGTGCCAACGGAGATGTCACAACCGCGGAAGAAGAAGTTGCAGTCAGAGTAGACCTTGAAGGAGAGTGAAACGAGAACTTGAAAAAGAAATCAAAACCAAGTAATTTGAGGAAACTGACCAACTTGACCCTCAAAACGGCATTGAAGGATAGGGCATTTTGGGGTAGTCTTCAATTGAGAATTTTATTTTCACTTGTATTACATTTGTGTTTTATCAAATGATTAAGATGTAATTTATTTGTTTACTATTTGTTAATTACTCATATTTGGCTGTTATTTCCATTATAAATGCATATTTGCTTAATTATTTTGGGTTGTCCAGATTTTATTGTCATTTCTATTAAAAATTTGATTTTCTTGATTATTTTCGGTTGTCCTAATTTTATTGCTATTTCCATTTAAAATAAAGATTTGCACGATTATTTTGAGTTCCTCGCTGGCCTCCCTAACGTGCCATCGACCTCGCTGTCCCCTCCATCTTTTGTGTCTTTATCAACATCTTCCCTTAACCCTTGTATTTCTGACAAATTCTTAATTTTAGGGCACTTTCTACTTTTTTTGTTTGTTATAAATTGTTTCACAGACTTGAAGTAATAATTATGTAGGTGTTGTAATGACTAGGTAAATAATCAAAATCGAACCACTATGGTTACATAGCTTCAATGGTGGAAGAACAAAGCAAGAAGTGTTCAACTACTGCGTTGAAGAAGAAAAGCTTAGGAGAGAGAAAACTTCCAGCTTTTATAATAGTAAATGGTTTCTTTAGTTGTATGATTTTAAAAAATTGCCACTTAGCAATTTTTAATAACTTTGGGAGTGTAGGTTAGGGAGGAATCAAATGACACCGATGTAACTTACACCAACTCTTACACCGGTTAATAACTATTTGTCAAAGATGTTTTCACAAAACCCACCATAGAATTGAAACTACTTATCGTATAGATGATATCTACCAAATTTCACATCATTCCAATATCGTTTAGTACTCCATCAACGTACTAAAAAAGTAACGTAAAATATAGTTTTAAAATATATGAAATAACTAGCATTGTGATGGAGTACTAAATGATTTTGGAATTATGTGAAATTTTGTAGACATGATCTATACGATAAGTAGTTTCAATCCTACGGTGGATTTCATGAAAAATATCTTCGACAAATAGTTATTAACCGGTGTAAGAGTTGGTGTAAGTTACACCGGTGTCATCATACACACACACGCCCCCGCGCACACACTCGCCCACGCGCACACGCACCCCGCACACGCACCCGCAAACGCACACGCACACACGCACACACACACATTATTTACTTACCCACTATAGGAAAATTTGTCACGTCTCCACCATAAAACCCGTCCTAAATGAAGACATTCTGTTAGGGTCTTGGTTAGGAATAATTGAAGGGTTACTAAGGATTAGTACATTAACAATAGAATTAGGATAACTGTGTTTTTTAGATAAAAAGGGATTGGAGGATTTGATCACTTAGGTTGGCGGAGTTTAAAGTGGTCGAGTGTCTAAGTTCTTCATGGTGGGGAAGGAAATGATAGTCGTTGATTTAACGGACTGGATTACTGACTTGTGACTTGGGCTTAAGAAGTTTTGCAAAATTTTCCTAAAGTTCTTTTATGTTCGGATGTTGAGATAGGCACCATTTCAGTTGGGAACGAGAGCATCCTATTCTGGACATCAGTGTCTGGAATAGTGCTTCCGTACGGTGTCGTCTTTAAAATAAGAGTGATTTGTTTTCTATTTTTACTATTTTACCGGTGACATCGTCTGGTAACACCATTCTAGATGCTAATGTCCGGAATATAGTGGTCCTATTTTTAAATGAGATAGTGTCAATCCCAGCCTTTTTATGTTCCTTATTTTAGGCTCTTAACCCAATAGTTCCCATTGATTTCAAAATGTTTCCCGAAAAGAATAGGAAGAATGTTTTTTTTCTTTTAATAAAAATTTGTTCAATTTCACCATCATCATGAGTATGCTGATGACTGCCAAGATCTTAGGTATTGTTCTCGTTTATTATTTAGCAAATCTTTACAATCTTGGAATTGTTATTTACAAAATCAAGGTAAAAAATCCTTTATTTAAATTCCTCAGCATCCTCTGTCATGGATTTGTCATTCATGTTCCTGTAGAGCATAATGTAACCTCTCATCAAAAACAATGGAAGATTATTGTTGGTCATTGCAGAGCCTCGCCTCTAGCCAAAAAATACAACAGGTTATTTGCTGCTTGAACCACCACCAAGATCTGTCTATCAAACAATGGCACAGTCCTATTGTCGGACCACTATCTCACATTACATCAACTCCCTTCCACGTTAGATGGGTTGAATATTGAAGGAAGGCGGTGTTCTTTTTTCCATTTCATAGAGAGATGAGATCAACGATACCGATGTGTGGTTCCTCCCTTGCCAGAACGACATCGACATGCATGTTGTTTTGATATACGATGACGATGAGTCAAGGAGACCAAACATACCTTGAAAGTGATCGATGAAGGCCAACACCGCCTTCAATATCTACGACAAAAGTGAAAAACACCATTAGAAAATGCGGCCAAAGAGTAAGATCTGGATATCTTGTGATAACAAAAACCCAAAGTGCATCGATCCCGTGACTTTGCAGGAAATACTTTTTTTACCCAAAAAGATTAATTACTAATGTGGACTTGGGCGAGGTTTTAAATTTTAGAAAATAAAGAGGTGAAACAAGTTAAGATTAGGTTTTCCCATAGTGAGGAACTTAAACAAGTCACCACCTTAAACTCTACCTTCTTAGGCTAGAATATTTAGAAGAACTAATGCATGTTGGCATTTTTCATATACAAAATAGAAAGATTAAAGAAAGATTCTCACTCATTTGAGAGAAAGTTTGTTATAAGGTGCTCCCCATGACTTTGGGAGGAGCATGTGCTCTCTTTACATTTTAATCCTTTTATTTTTTTATACAATAAAATATATTGTTTGTTAAATTACACTACAATCCATTTTCTTCTTCATACGTTCTTCGTTCTCACCTTTCTCACAGTCGCCGCCCTATGATCTGCCATTATCCTCTGTTTCAGATTTGTGTTGGTATGGCCTTAATTAAATAGATCCATGGCAAGTACTGTGTGATCTCGTTGCAACATGCATGTTGGAGAGTCTTCAAAGCTCTCAGTCTCTCCAAGAACCAAAGCAAGAGACTAATCAATCCGAGTGGCTTCCTTACTTCAATGGATAATTTTACTTTTTTTGAAAGGGTCATTCATAGAGGCTAAAATTTAATTTTGGTCATTTATCTTTTACTGAATTCATACTGGTCATTCATCTTTTAATTTTATCAATTTGGTCCCTTATCGTTATTTTTCACATTATATTAGTCATTTTGCACTAATGTTGTTGTGCTCCTTGCCGCTAGAGGGGGCAAGAAAGGGATTAATGGTTGCTCCAGTTGAAAACTCCAAGTTGGACGGACATCGTGGGTGGAGGAGGGGGAAGTGCTTGCAAGGTCACTCCAACACTCAAGTTAGTTAAGTTACAGAGAAACAGGTTTTTAATATAGGATGATTGGGGATACCTCTATATGTGTGTTGTCTTTTTCTCTCTTATAGTAGCACTAGGTAGTTAGGATGATGAGGGGGGGCCTTGATTTGGGCTAAAGCCCAAATCTCTAGAAAACGGCCTCTGCATGGATGAAGAGACAAACCTGTCAGGCATGTGCCTCCTTTGTACCTTTTGTCTAGGCAGCTTGTCAGGTGAGGATCATAGAAGCAACCTTCACGAGATTTTTGTAAGTGAGCCTCCTTTGCCTGATATTCTCCTTTTATTTGGGATACCACCAATTGTGAATCCGAGCATAGTGTAACTTCTGATTCCCCCGTCTCCTTCGCCATCTTGATCCCGGCCAACATGCCTCATATTCTACTTGGTTGTTAGACGTTGGGAAATTAAATGTTAGGGAATATTCTATTGTCACACCTTCTTCATTTTCTACAATTATGCCCGCCCGTTTCCCTTTGTGTTAGATGACCCATCCACGTAAATGGTCCAGCTTCCTTTGGTAGGTGGTTCAGGATGTGTGAATTCTGCCACGAAGTCTGCTAGGGCCTGTGTTTTGATAGCTTGCTTGATTGGATGGTTTGTGCATATTGAGATCTTGTAGCTTTGAAATTAAGGTCGGAGAAGCCAGGATGCTATGACCAAAGTGAATGCTACTTTTTCTAGCTTTCGATAATTTACCTCGGAACCTTGTAAGGCTCGAGATACAAAATAGATTGGCATTCGAGTCCCGGCTTGTCCTTCCTGCACAAGAGTTGCGTTGACCACCTCATCGGCAACTGCGATGTATAAGTACAAGTTGTTTCCGTACTCTGGACGAGTTAGGATAGGTGGTGACGCCAAATTCTACTTTAGCTCTTCAAATGCCTATTCGCATTCCGTTCTCCATTCAAAACTCTCCTTCTTTCTCAATGTTTTAAACAACAGGAGGGACTTTTTGGCTGATGCTAGCAGGAATCATGACAAAGCTGTGATTCTCCCCGTCAGCTACTGTACATCCTTTGGTTTCTCCTTGGACTAGAAGATCGGTGATGAGGACTTTGAGATCTCCTTCGAGGGTCCCGAATCTCCAGGCGTCTTATGTAGTTCTGCAGTTTTCCTTGTCTTATCAGTTTTTTGATTGTGTCCTTAAGCTAGATGCATTCGTTGGTGTTGTGTCCAGTGTCAAAATGGTATGTGCAAAACTTCTTCGTGTTTTTGCTTTTGAATTTCAACGGTGGTGGATTATCCTGCAGCTTTGTGTTCATTACATCACCACATATCGTAGCTTCGGAAGCTGCAGGGGAGTGTACTCTGAGTAATATCCTCTGGGTCCCTTCCTGTCTCGCCTATCCTATCGCGGATCATTTCTACGGGTATTTTGAAAATTACCTCGCGCGCTCTGCCTGCTCTTAGCGGGATGATCTCCCCCTCTGGTCATCTGTGTTGCGTTCTGCCTCCTCGACTCGGATCTAACCTTTCGATAGGTTCTTGAGGTCTTCCATGTCGATTGGAGGAAACCTAGCGAGATCTTGTGCAAATGGTCTTGGGAGGAGGTTTTTGACTAAGAAATGTAGCACTAGGATCAGTTGTACGCCCTTTACGCGTAGCAATTCCCGGTTATACCTTGCTATGAATTCGTGCGGGGGATCACCTTTTCTTTGCTTGAGTATCTTCAGATAGTACTGTATCTTATGATGTTCTTTACTATTGGTAAACACGAGTATGGACTTATCCTGCAGCTCCCTCCACCAAATGATGGAGTTCCTAGGCAGCATGGCGAACCAGCGTCAAGAGGTACCTTTGAGGGTCAGCGGGAAAGCCTTGCACGTAATGTCGTCAGTGACTCCTAGCAATATCATAGAGGATTCAAACAAGTCGACATGTTCTACCAGGTCTGAGATTTTTCCATGCAGCGTGATGTTGGCTAGGAGCTAGAATCTAGCGGGATAATGTGTTCGCATGATCGGATCTGTAAAGGGATGACTTGCATCGTATTCGAAGATGTTGTCTGCTACGTGCTCTTGCACTTGCGGGACGGGCTCCGGTCTAGAATTCACTAGTGGCTCTGCCTCTTTTCCATTTTAGATCGCGTTGTTTTGCTTGGAGAGCGTCTTCTCTTTTCCTTTATCACTTTTCTTCAAATTCTCTATTTCTTGCGCCTGGATTTTACACGCTTCATGTACTCGATGCAGATCTGCCTACAATGTTTTGTACCGCTCATCGTCTCTCGGCAGTGGCTCATGCTGTCCTCCGCTACAGTCTTGGGTGGCTTTGGATTTTGCTTGCCCTCGAGTGAGGACCATGGTGGCATGAAGGGTCGGGGAAACGTTTTACCGATTCCCCACAGACGACGCCAATATTGTGCTCCTTGCCGCTAAAGGGGACAATAAGGGGGTTTATTGTTGCTCCGGTTGAAAACTCCAAGTTGGACGGACATCGTGAGCGGAGGAGGGGGAGGTACCTGAAAGGTCACTCCGACGCTCAAGTTAGTGAAATTATAGAGAAAGGGGTTTTTAATATAGGATGATTGTAGTTACCTCTATATGTGTGTTGTCTCTTTCTCTCTTATAGTAGGACTAGGTAATTAGGATGGTGAGGGAGACTCCTTGATTTGGGCCTCAGCCCAAATCCCTTGAAAACAACTTCTACACGGATGAGGAGACAAATTTGTCACGCGTGTGCCTCCTTTGCACCTTTTGTTTAAGCAACTTGTCAGGTGAGGATCACAAGAGTCACCTTCGCAAGATGCTCTAGAGATCACAGGATTTCCTTCCCGTGAGAAGGACTATCCCGCACTGACGTAAGTTCATCAAGCTAGCGGGTTCCATTTTCTTATCAGCCGGGTCTATGAGATACCTTTTCATAAAAATACCAAAATACCCTTGTGGTGAGATTCCGTCCATAACAAACACCATTAAGTGCTTTAGTGAAAATACCATAATGACATTAAAAAAGATGTAGATAAAAGTATTCAATGGTGTTAGTATAAAAGGATCAAGTTGACAAAAAAAAAAAAAACAATTGAAAAAGTCATACTTAAAAAAAAAAATAACTATGAACTCATTCCATCGTTTGTCGTGATATACCAAATTAATGATTATGATTGAAATTAAAATCTACAAAAATCAACTATTAATTTTTTGTTAATTTATAGTTAATATTTAATAGTTAATTGGACCTAGCCACATAAATTTTCATAGCCCAGTTGAAAAATTTTCAACGCCATATTTCAAACCACCCATATAGATTTGTATTACGGCCATATTACAGACTAAAACTTCATATGAATTAAGAATTAACATATGAATGATCATTTTGTTGTTCTAGCGAAGATTATCTAGGACATTACCCAAATAGGTTATTCACGTTTTCAAGAAATTTTAGGTTATAATTAACAATGAATCCTATTTACATTTAGTAATTTTGTAATCATCATAAAACAATTATCAATGGGTCCGAATAAATTGAGAGGATACAAAACTTGTTTTTGATCAAATACAAAGTTTTTCAAAGTAATGATATAGTTTTAACTTACAAATATAGAAAAAAATTATTTTGCAACTTTAGTTTATGGGTAATTTAAAACTTATATTAATGTATAAACTAATTTATCTATGTACATTGCACAAGTTAAAATGCAAATAATAGAAGTCTTCTTCATTTTATGTATTCTTTGTAGATTAGCTAGGAAAATAAAGACATATTATTGTAGGTTTTTTAGTACATTTTAAAATTTTAGATTGCTTTAATTAGTTGTATGAAGTTATGTTATGAGCATGATGGGAAAATAAAAATGCAACTGTGATATACAATATACTTTTTTTATTGACAATACTTTGACAGATATTAATAAAGCAAATTATTTAGTATTTTTATTGGGATTAGAGGATTTCTAGTTAGCGCTTTTGCTAACTATTCTCTGGTGGCTTTGGAAATAGAGGAATATCAGTATCTTTGAGATTCAGAGTTGGAAAGAATTTCGTAATTCAGAGTATTCTACTTTTTGTTGCTGATTTTGTGAAATATTGTGGTTTGTGGCCATGTCAATACCATGTTGACATGGGAGTAGCCTATTTTAGGCTGTATGAAATTAAATATAGGTGGTAGTTGGAGTAATAAATTGCAAAGGATTGGGTGTGGGGGAGGGGGGGGGGGGGGGAATTTGCGAGATTCTTTTGGAAGGTGGATCTTAGGCTTCTCTTGTAGTGCGGCTTTGGGTGGTCCTCTTCATGAAAAGCTATGGCTTTGGAAGTGGGATTGCATCACTACTGTTTTATTGGTATGCATTGTGCACCACTTAACTTGTGAGATTGATTGCCAAGACACAGTGACTCTTATTTTCACGGATGTATGCATAGATCGTAATTGGTTACAACCTCGCATAACTCGAGCATGTAAGGTTAGGATTTGGCAGTTTATGTGCAACTCACTTCTAGAGATAATAACTTAGTTGCTGACGCGTTGGCTCATCGTGGAGTTCACGATGCAGTTTCATCCCCAATTTGGAAGCTTATGCCTCCGTGGATCATTCCATTGCTATGTCGTGACTTAAGATATTGTAATTATTTTGCTTTTGATTCTTGTCTTGTTTTTCTTTCTTTGTCATATCCAATATATATATATATATATATATATATAGAGGGGAGAGATCAAATGACACCGGTGTAAGTTACACCAACTCTTACACCGGTTGATAATTATTTATCGAAGATTTTTTTTCACGAAACTCACCATTAGATTGAATCTACTTATCATCTAGATCATGTCTACAAAATTTCACATCATTCCGAAACCTTTTAATACTCTATCAATGTACTAAAAAAGTAACGTAAAATATAGTTTTAAAATATATAAAAATAACAAGTGTTTTGATGGAGTATTAAAAGGTTTCGGAATGATGTGAAATTTCGTAGACATTATCTATATAATAAGTAGATTCAATCTAACGGTATGTTTTGTGAAAAAAAATCTTCGACAAATAGTTATTAACAGATGTAAGAGTGAGTGTCTTACACCAGTGTCATTTGATTCCTCCCCATATATATATATATATTGCTTTAAATGATTTTTTGTTTTCGTTAATTGTGATTTTTCTTTTGACATTTTTCTATTATTCTTTTATCAAATAAAAGGATTATAATTTAAAGAATTATAATTATAAATTCTGAAATTAAAAATATTTTAATATACTATTTTTACATGTAAGAACACATTTTTATGATATATATATATATATATATATATATATTGTTGTTTTTATTAGGCATAGATTTATAAGTGAACAATATATATATATAGGGGAGGATCAACTTATTCTGGTATAAGTTGACGCCAACTCTTATCCCATGAATAATTCATTAATTAATAATTTTCTTACAAAATTGATCGATAGATTAAAATTTTTTAGTATATAGATCATATTTACAAAATTTTACGTCGATCCCAAATCGTTTAGTACTCTATCAAGGTACTAAAAAATTAACGTAACATATAGTTTCATAAAACATAAAAAAATGTCAATCATTTGATGAAGTACTAAATAATTTCGGATAGACGTGAAACTTTGTAAATATCATATATATTCTAAAACCTTTTAATCTAGTAGGTTTTGTAAGAAAATTATTTCACATGTGCTCAACTTTACAACGAAAGTTCACCTAGGTCTTTGACTTTTATAAGTGTTTACTTAGGTCTCTGACTTTGTTTAACATTGTTTATTTAGGTCCCTGACATTAACCAAGTGTTACATATGGACTGATTTAAACTTTTAATAATAAATATATGAATTTATTTGAACTTTTGATATATAACTAATGGACTGATTTAAATTTTTATTAATAATCTTAAGGATTAATTTGAACTTTTGATTTAAATACAAAGACTGATTTAAATTTTTGTTAATGGAGTTAAAACGATAAAAACCTAACTAAACAACATTAAACAAAATCAGAAACCTAATTCAACTCCCACAAAAATTAAAAATCTATATAAATTTTTCTAATAAAGTTGGTAACCTAGGTATAACTTTACTCATATATAAATTGTAAAAAATTACCTACTTACTCAACAATTCATATAGTAGCTGAAGAAGCGGCCACAGTGCTGCCACGACTTGTGCTGCTGCGCGCCATGATTAACCTTGTCTTCCTCCGATCCAATTTCCCACTCGCTGACCCAAACGTCAAAGAATTCATTCCCCTTTTCAGTAATTTCTCAAGAAAATTCATTCGAATAAAGGAAAAGAAAGGAAAATCTCAAAACCCCGAGAAAATTAGACATAACAAGCAAAAAGAAACTCATCAAAGATTCCAAATCAATTCAATTTCAATCTAATCCATCGAAAAGCCACATATCAATGGATCATTACAAGGTTCTAGGTTTGCACAGAACCGCGACGAAGGCAGAAATCAAAGCGGCGTTCAAGAAACTGGCGTTTCAGTTCCACCCAGATAAACATTCCCAATCGCCCAAAGCCATCAGGGACAACGCCACCCTTCGATTCAAGCAGGTTTCCGAAGCCTACGAGATTCTCATGGATGATCGGAAGCGCGCCGAGTACAACTTCCGGTGGCGTTCCGGCGCCGGCGCTCCGAACAGCGGCTCCACCGGCGGCAACAATTATTATTCACAGCATAGCTATGGGTACGGTAGGAGTGGGAGAAGTTACGAATATAAAGCTAGGTCTGGGTTCAATGTCGGTGGCTTCGCGTCAAAGCTTGAGCTCGCTCTTCGGATTTTAACGGCGCGATCTTCTCTTCTCAATCTTAGCTTCGCAGCGTAATTCACTTTACTTTCCTTTTCTTTTTTCTTCTTTTCTTTATGACCGTGGTTCTTGATTGCTGTTTGTTGCTTCGAGTCTAAGGCTTCGAATTTGGGTATTCATGGGAATTTTGTAATTTAGTGAATAGCTTCTGTCCGTTTGAAAAAAAAAGTGTTATCGCTGTTAATAATTTGTGCTATCTTTTGGAGAAATCGGAGTGCTTTTTGTTTACTGTATTGCCATTTTCTGCTCAAAATTATAGGATGCAGAATGAAAATGATGTGTTGGTTTTGCAATTATCTGCAGAAACATCTAAATAAGTATAAAAATGGGAAACAAATCAAACCCTGGTGTTGTGCTACTTAGGTTTAACGAATGTTTGGATACCATTATGACCCTAGTCTTGATTCCTGATTTATTCTTCCTTGAAGATATCAGTTTCTTGTGATGTGATTATAGATTAATCTATTTACTGTACTTAAGTCATCTGCTGTGTCCTGTGTCCTGTGTGTAATGCTTTCAACATAGGTTATTGCACCTGGACTGAAATACATAATGTTGCTTAAATGCTTACTAAGATATACTAGACGCAAGAAAGAAATATGTGGTTCCAATATTCGAAAGAAATTGGGCTTATTAGTAAAATTGAAATTTAATTTAATTAATTAGATTCCAGTGGCTTCATACAGGCCCAGTGTTTGATGTACTTTATGTGTTATTTTGAATTTTTGATTTAAGGATGATGATTGTCTGATCTGATCAGTAATCAGGACAACAATGACAGCACTGAAATTTGAATCCTCTGGTCTTTTTTTCTTTGTTACAATTTTGATGTACTTTATACCTGTAGTATCTCACCATATCTTTCTGACTGATCCCACTCAACCTGTAGCCTTTTGTTAAAGCCATTTCTAGTCCTTGAACTTGAAACTTATTCTAAGTTATTATTATTGGTAAAAAGGATAAATCTCTGAGTCACCCTCTTGTTTATTCAACCCTATCTACTTAGTTAGAGTTCACACCTTTGAGAGTGAGATAATCTTCTTTACTATTCTCTTATTTTCATCAGGCACCTGACTTGGTCAAATACCATGTACCTGTTTCATTTTAACTTTCCTTATATATTTTATTCTCACAATCCACTCTTAGCTTCCCTGTTTCTTCACTCAAAGAGTTATGGGTTACAAATGAAGTTTTTCTTAGACAAGATTGAATTATGCTTAATTTGAGGGAATATAGAATTTTGTTGGCTCAAAGTAGTTGAGAGTTGCTTATATTTTAAACCAGCAAACTAGACTTTTTTTTTATTGATTTTATTTGAGTCCAATGGGATTCTTTCCATTTGGATATCTGATGATAGAATAACGCAAAACCTAGCTAGTCTGACTCCTGATAAAGACAACCTAAATTCAGTTCCAGATATTTGCATCAGTTTGACAATTCTTCCTGATGTTAATATTCTTCAACTTATGATACTCCCTCCATTTCATTTTATTTGTCTTATTTGGAATATTGTCTTGTTTCAAATTGTCATTTTAGTAAATTAATTAAGTATTAATTGATCTTTTTGCCACAATACCTTTATTTTATTGTCTCACCTAACTTCGTAGTTGACACATTAATAATTTTAACTCTATTAATGAGGACATTTTAGTAAGATAAAAGCTTTCTAATGGTAATAATCATTACACCTAATTATTTCCTTAAGAAGTGTGCATAACCTTAAATGGACAGATAAAATGAAAGAGAGGTGTATCAGCTCAAAAACAGTACCCTCCTGACCAATAGCAATAGGATATTATTCTAGGGAATGTTACACAACCATATAGAGTTTGCTTCTTCGCTCCTATTCTCATCATTTATCTCTAACTACGAATAATTGCTTTGATCTTTTCCTACTTGTGCCATTAATCTCTATCTATAATTCATTCTCAATTGCTTAGCCTTTAGTATAAATGAATATTGCTGATAACCTGGTGGAAGATTTTCTTGTAGAGCTATACTAGGTGGGATAGTTTTCATTGATACAAGTGGAGAATCCTTGTGGAAGATGCAAAACTCTGGGGTAAGATTTTGATTCTCTTTTTTGGCTTCCCTTTTTTCCTTAATTTCCAATTTTATTGTGCCGCGCCCCTGCTTGATAAAGTCTCTGTTTTGTTTTAGTATCCACGGTAATTATGAATGTTGATATTATGTTCCTGAAACATAATTGGATTTGGTCCATAAGCATAAACTTTTGTTTGTTCTAAGAGATGTGAATGAAATTATTCTAAAGACAAAAATTATTCAAATGTTAAAGCTAGCCTCAAAGGAGAGGAAATGTGACTGTTGGACTCTCTTGTAAGATACAAAGATCACTTTGTCTTGCAAAAGTAGCTACTGACTCTATCACCATATTACATTTTTGTGGTACATTACCGCAATCAAAACTATTCAACCTAGAGGCATAACAATTTTCTTTCAAAATTATACCTTCATTCAAAAGGTCCTCCAAATTTTGCTTGATGCACAAGTCAACAAATTGGGCATCTCTATTCAAGTATACCTTCCTGCGACCTGCCTCCCATGCAAACACCATTGCCTTTCTGTAACATGCCTAGGAAGATACAAGAAAACTACGCATGCATGTTGCTTTCCATCTGTACTCTCTTGCTATGTGAATCATTACCCCTCCCTTTCTCTTGATTTCTCCTCTTATGCTTATGTACTCTAGTCTCTAGTGATGGCGGGTACTTATTGCCACTCTTATTTGTGTTTTCCCTGCAACGAAGTTTTTTGCTATCTCGTATAATATTGTCCACATCTAAGGAGAATTCTCCTTGAAAAATTATTTTATTGACATTCACTCTAGGATGAGTTTGATATGATGGTGAAAGTTGGGGTGAAAATTTCATAGATAAGTTGTATTAGTAAAATTGTATAGGAGTCTTTGGATTCGAAGTCATAAAATTTTCACCTCCATTTTTTCACTTATACCAAAATTACCCTTATAGGTATCCTTATCAGATTTTGTCTAGCCTAGTGAAATCATGTGAAGCTTCTGCATTTTTTGAAATTGTAGTGTTTGGTGTTGAAGTTCTGCCTTGACCTGCTCAGTTTCTTTTCACTCACACCCCATACCAGATCATTACAACTAGCTCCGTTTGTTTGCGTTGTGCAAGAACCTATAGAGTATCAAGTATCAACTATGGTTAGCAAAGATGCTTTACGAATTTTGAATTCAAACATGATATTTAGTTCGCATGTAATTTGTAAGAATATATGGTTTGTTACTTTTATTAAATTTTTAAGTAGGATAAGTAAAGCATGAAATTTGATAAACCTCCACTTTTGTCCCTCGTACTGTATGCATGGGTCCTTTCAACCCTTGACTTTACAAAATCTCCATTTTAGTACTTTGCAAATTGGGATTCACATTTTTCCTTATTGCCTTAAAAAGGAAGTAGAAGACGACTTGTTTGATTGGCGTTATTCGAAGTTAGGGACTAACCATGAGGTTTTGTGAAGTTAGAGTCTAAAATGAGAGTTTTCACCTTGAAATATATCTGACCTACACACCATTATTTATTGTTATTGATGGAATCGTAGAAAAAGACTTCGTGTATCTTTTTTAGTATTCTTTTCAGTTTCCACATGGAAAATTTTGCTTACATGTGTATATTTTCTGCTTGATAATTTTTCAAGCTTACCTTGTTAACTTAATGTGCACAAATTCTAAATTGCTCTTTTGCACTTTAATTTCATTTTGCATTCAGAAATCTTTTGAAGAAGCGATGAGGTCTATTGAGAAGGCCAAAACGTATAGAGAAGATAACAAGGCGGGTCCTGATTGAATTTTTGATATTGTTTCACTTGCCACTGGGAAGCTATTATAGGAAGTGTTGCACATCCAAAGTCACCTTATAAACACTATTTTTAGTGTAAATATTATCAGGTTCAACATCTAGATGCGCTATTCCCTTGTTGTGTGCAGATCATGTTGAGATATTATAGAGATTCGGTATGTTATTATTTGTAAATCTTAAAATAGGATAAGATTGATTTCATGTTTATCTTTATTTAGAGTAGATTAGGATTACTATGAATATGTAACTAGTGTAAATTGATTTAAAGTAATAATATTATTTTTCACTTCAGATTTAACATAGTATCTAGAGCACCCAATTCAATCCTCTCATAGACGTCAAAAACCCTAGCTGTCACCACTGTGCAGTTGCTGTTCAAGGTTGCCATTGGCCCTAGGACCTCCAGCGAGTCCCCTGGTCACCTTGCCCTCATCTGATGGTAGTCTCCCTGAAGTGTCGTCGTCATCTGGTCTGTCACAAGCCCTCACTCGTGCGGTTTGTCAAGAGAGGTTTGCCGGTGCGTGGGGTCCACACACCACCCTCCCATGCTCCGGTGACTTTGTCGTCAGTGGGTGTCACAAAAATAGTCTTTTCTCCTTTTTGTGCGCAATTCTATTTTGAGCGTGGTACTGTTGCTGGTTGTTGCTTTCTCCTTTGTTGCTACAATGAATCCTGCATCTCAAGGTGTTTTTAACAAGGGTCTTGTTTCTTTTTGCTTTTCTAGCAGTTCTATCATAACGTTGAAGAAGCTTAATGGTAAAAATTATTTGAATTGGTATGTTGCGGTGAAGATCTGGTTTCTTTGCTCGGGACTTTTCGTTCATCTCACCAAGGTATCTTTCGAGATTGTTGAGAAGTTACGCGTTGATTGGGAGCATGCCAACTACCAACCACAGTAGTCAATCTCGGATAGCGGTGCGTAGCGGTCAACCCCCATAATGTTATAGCGGTATAGCATACAACGGGTTGTGAATTCAAGTACCTCAATTGTATGAATCATATTATACTTATATAATTGCATAAAAATTTAAAAATATCTAAAATTAAACACATACTCATTATTCATAATTAGTAACCGTAATTAAAGACATTGTTGTGGACCTATATCCTGGTCCCCATGTCCGGGTTTCCAGAAGGCCCAATGGCCAACAAGGCCCATACCTACATGAAAGGTATAAATACCGGACAATATGGTAAACCTAGGTATGATCATCTAACCCTAACACTCTCCGCTCCTAGATTTATCACTGACTTGAGCGTTGGAGTCCTTGCAGGTACCACCTGCTCCACAGCGGAGCATCTCGGAGTGCCCTCAGATCCCTGGACCACAACTTCTGTATCTGGAACCCAGGTACGCATTAGTGGCGCCGTCTGTGGGGAACGACAACAAAAGCAGCGTTCTCTCCTTAGTTCGACATGGTCAGCACGCGTTAGAAGACGTATGACGACAACAACTGTAGTGTTCACAACGAACCTCGTCTAGCGGATCCAGGCGCTTCACACCCACCTCACCCTCAAGGGCGACGAGCATCGGTACTTGTCTAAGACATCCCGGAACCACATGTAATCCAACCAGTCCTACAACCAACGTCGGATCCCGATGAAATCCGGTGAATGACTCGCCTCATAGAAGAGCAAGGTAGAGTCATAGAAGAACTGCGAGAGGAGAGACGGCAGGTAGAGGCCGAGAGGCGCGCAGAAGCCAAATGGGTCAATCAGCCGCAACCCGTGAATCCACAGCCTCCCCCGCTCAGAAATCCGACCAGGCAGCCCCCCGACATCTTAAAACGGCATACGCGCCCTGTACCAACAGTCCCGCAGTAGAACCCTGTGGCGGAGGCGCGGCCTGCCTTGCGAATAGGAGGACAGGTGTACAGGAACCCGGCGATGGCGACAGAGAGGCGTTGCGAGGCCGTGACTATTCCCCAGTTCCTCAATGAAGTGGTGGCAGAGAATGACCTAATATCAGAGTATTGTAGAAATCCCTTCACCCCGGATATTATGGCGCAGGAGCTACCTGTCGGTTTCCAGTTTGCCAAAAAATTGGATGACTATGACGGGACAAAGGATCCCCATCAGCACGTTCAGAATTTTGAAAGAATAGTGACTTTCCAATGCATCCGCGAGCCACTGGCATGTCGGGTGTTCTCATTAACACTCACCGAGGCAGCAAGGTGGTTCAACGAATTGCCATCCAATTCGATTAGAAGTTGGCAAATGTTCAAAGATAATTTCTTTCGACATTTTACTAGCAGTAAAAGGCAATTCAAGTCTGAATACCATCTGAAAAACATAACGCAGGGCAACAAAGAGCCCTTGCTGGATTTTATTATTCGTTTCAATGAAGAAGCTTTAAAGGTTAAAGATGTAGCGCCTGAGTATCGAACTTCTCAGATGAAACCTGCCTCTAACAGTTCTTTCACCTGTTTTTCTATCGCTTCCGCCCTTTTAGGGCCCATGCACCTCTTCTTTTGAGCTACTGGGATGGTCCCCGGTTTTAATGCCAGCTTGTGACAATAGATGTCGGGGTGTATCCCGGGCATGTCAGATGGGGACCAGGCAAACAGGTCGACATTCTTCTCCAGGAGGTTGACAAACCTATTTTGGAGCTCATAGGGCAAAGTCGCCCCCAGTTTCATCACTTTAGACGGTTCGCTGTCGATCTGTACCGAGATCAAATCTCCTTCTGGTTGGGGCCTTTGATATTCAAAGTCGGATCTGGAATCTAGATTGAGCATGAGGACCCCGAGTTCTTTCGGTGGGTCCCTTCGTTGGAAGGATCTGTTTGCTAATGGCAAGCTTTCTTCACTTGGCGTTTTAGAAATCTTCAAACTTTCTTTGTAACATTTTCTAGCTTCGTCCTTGTTACCGCGTATCGTGATAATCTCCCCCTTATCTCCCGGGAATTTCATTGCCAGGTGTAGAGTTGATACGGCCGCGCCTAAGGCATTTAAGGTAGGCCGTCCCAGGATCACGTTGTACGCAGAAGGACAGTCCACTACTAGAAATTTTACCGGACGGAGCGATGTACCGGTCCATCTCCGAAGGCGCACGCCAATTCCACACAGCCTTTGGGAAGGATAGTATCTCCGGTGAAGCCGATTAGGCTCCTGGGATGGGGGATCAGATCTTTAGTTCCCAGTCCCATCTTTTCAAACAGGCTCCAAAAGATGATATCTGCCGAGCTACCTTGATCAACGAAAATCCGATGTACCTCGAACCCATCGATCATGGCGGTGATCACTAGCGGCTCATTCTCACGTATTTTCCTTACAAGCAAATCAGCCTTAGTAAATGATAAAACCACATCGGGCATAGGAGTTACCTGGGCACAGAATTTCCTCTCGGTCCTTGAACGTTTGGATTTGGTCACAATGCCCCCGGCTATGACATTATCCCAGGACTGGCTTCTCATCACGGGATGACGTTCAGTCAACTCGGTGTTCATCACTTCTTTGTAGAGCCTGGCAGGCATAGTTAATAAAGGAGTATAACTATTGAAAGTTCCTCGGGCCCCTTGTCCTTTGATCTAGTGTCAAAAGAATTTCTTGGGTTTGAACCTTTATTCGTCAACTTATCCTCAACTTTGCCTTGCAAAGGAATTGGGTCTCCGCTGGTCTTGGACTGCTCTTCAATCCGGATCCAGAACTCAGCGCGGTCTTTAAGTTCCTCCATGTTCCGAGGCTTATTCCCGGGGAGTTCCTGTTTAAAGAAACCGGACTTAAACCCTCCATTAAAAAGAACAAAATCATGTTAGGCGCTACATCTTTAACCTCTAAAGCTTCTTTATTGAAACGAATAATATATTCTGCTTCTGTTGATGATCTTGATACAATTTTCTATGTTTTACTCTTCCAAGAAATGAGATTGTCTCCTATGAAGAAGTTGTAGGTAGAGATGGATTTTCTGCTTTCTTTGCAGGATCCCCAATCTGAATCAGAGTAACCAATTATGTCCATGTTGTTGTTGGCTGAGAAGAAAAGACCATCTCCAGGGGAATTTTTCAAATATCGCAGGACTCTCATGGCTGCATTTAAGTGAGCTTGTGTAGGTACATCAAGGAATTGGCTTAGTCTTCCAACCACAAAGCTTATGTCTGGCCTTGTGCTTGTCAGATAAATCAGTTTCCCCACCAATCTTCGGTAAGCAGTGATATCTTCTAATCTATGTTCTGTGCTGTGAACCAACTTCTATCCGAGCTCTATGGGGGTATCTTTTGGTGATGATCTAAGCATTCATGTGTCTTTGAGAAGATCAAGGCAATACTTTCTTTGGCATAAGGCTATTCCATCTTTGCTCCTTGCAATCTCTAGGCCTAGGAAGTATCTTGCAGTCCTGAGGTCCTTGATGCTAAAGTTATGGTTCAGGTAATCCTTGATCTGCTGCATTTCTTTCAGGTTATCTCCAACAATCAGCAAGTCATCTACATATACCAAAATAATTAAAAAACTGTTAGTTTTTGTTCTAGTAAATAGAGAATAGTTAGCTTTGGATCTCTTGAAACCAAAACTGAGCAGGGTGTTCATGAGCCCTTGAGGAACCAGAATAGTTTAAGTCCATACAAGGACTTGTGCAATTTGAATTTGCAAACCATGCCTTTGCTGGTGTTCATGAGCCCTTGAGGAACGGACATGAACATCTCTTCATCTAGGTCGCCATTGAGGAAGGTAGAGTTGACATCAAGGTGATCCACATGCCAACTTTTGATGGAAGCCAAGGCTAGGACAACTCTCACTGTTGTCATTTTCACAACAGGACTAAAGGTTTCTTTGAAATCAATCCCTTCTTTTTGATTGTATCCCTTTTCCACCAGCCTAGCTTTGTGCCTTTCTAGAGTGTCATCTGCTTTGTATTTTGTCTTGAAGACCCATTTAGATCTAATAGTGCGTTTTCTTTTTGGCAGTTGACAGATGGACCAAGTGCCATTGTCTTCTAAGGCTTTAAGTTCATCTATGATAGCTTTCTCTCGGCAGGGTTGAGAGATGACTTCCTGAAAATTCCTGGGTTCAACATTAGAAGAGATAGACATGATAAAGTGTTTGTAAGAAGAGTTCAAAGCATCATATGACATATGATTAGCAATAGGATATTTGACATTGTTATTATCATTAGATGTAATAAGATAGTAGTAGTAGTCATTTAAATGACTAGGAGGCTTCCTTTCCCTTGTGGAAACCCTTAAATTAGCATTAGGAATATCACTTGCTTCAGATGTTGTGGATTCATGTTGCTGCTGTTCTTGTAAGGAATCAGATGCTGGGGAAGGTTGCTCAGTAGTACCAGATGTAGTCGTATCTAACATGTTCCTAACTGGTGCTTCATAATTATTTGCAATAAGATCTGAAAACATATCAAGGTTATTATTACTGTCAAGCTTAGAAGTGATATTGGAAGTAGTTTGCTTGTTGGAATGATAAGGAAACACAGATTCATAGAAGGTTGTATCTCTTGACAGAAAAATTTCGTGAGTGTCCAGATTATAAAGAAGATATCCTTTGGTTCCTCTTCGATAACCCAAGAAATATGCATTTTCTTGCCCTTGAGTCAAGCTTCACCCTATTCCTGGTTAAAGAAGAAGCATATGTTAGGCAACCAAAAACTCTTAGATCACTGATATCAAGTTTGCAGCCAAAGAGCAACTCATAAGGAGTCTTATTGTTAAGAGTTTTGGAAGGAAGCCTTAAGCAGCATGTGTAACAACAAAATTCCAGAATATTTTTGGTGGTTTAGACTGAAACATGACAGCACGACAAATAGATAGAAGATGTTGATGTTTTCTTTCAACCACCACATTTTGTTGTGGTGTTTCAACACAAGATCTTTGGTGAGTGATACCAAGATAATTATAGAAATTAGGCATAACAAATCCAGGTCCATTATCAGTACGGATGCATTTAACAGTTATGCAGAATTGAGTTTTGATTATGGCAATGAAATCCTGAACATGAGTCCTAGTCTCAGATTTATTTTTCATACAGATAATCCATGTGTGTTTACTGAAATCATCAATGATAGTAAGAAAATATCTATGTCCTTGCATGAAAACACAAGAATTAGGACCCCAAATGTCAAGATGTAACAAATCAAACAATCAGAAGAATGCACAGAGATAGGAAAGGAAAGTCTCTTCTGTTGTGAAAAATGACATATGTCATAAGGAACTTTATTATTTAACATTTTGACATTATCATAATATTGTTTCAATACAAGATGCTTGTCATAAGGTATATGAGCAAAGCGAAGATGCCAAATATCAGGATTGTAATTTGTAAAAGTAAAAGCAGTAGAGTCACTGAGAGCAGCAAGTTGAGATTTTTGTCTAGAATTAGAAAGAAGATAAAGGTCCTTATGGCAGTTAGCAACACCAATCATCTTCGAGGTTGGTATCTCCTGGATAACACAAGAAGCTTTGTCAACAATGAGTTTGCAATCAAGGCTATTGACAAGCTTGGAAGCAGATATGAGATTGAAACTAAAATCTGGAATGTATAAAAATTTTGTTAAGAAAAAAGTTTTAGTAAAGAACACGGTTCCAGCGGTAGTAGTTGTTATAGGACTACCATCAGGAAGTTTTATAGTTATGGGTTTGATTTTATGAAAAGAATGAAAGAATTCAAGCTTGTGTGCCACATGATGAGTGGCACCTGTGTCAATGATCCATTTATCATGCTTACCTAAAAGATTCATAAGACAAATTTTACCTGTTTTGTTTTTAGTAGACTGATTGGAGGATGAAATATGTCCAGCTACATGTTGGGAGCTAGTGAATTGCTTCAAAAGAGCCAAAATTGCCTGTTGCTGTTCTGTTGTGAAAGCAGCATTAGGAGTGGAAGGTTGTTGTACCTCAGATTCATCATCTGAGTTTGCTTTGTCAGTAGAGCTGTCTTGTCCACACTTATTGATGACATTATCCTTCTTATGAAAGGTGTGAGGGCGGCCATGCTTTTTATAACAGACACTCTGTGTGGCCTTGTTTGTTGCAGAAAGTGCAGATTATCAATTTTCCCTTTTGATGCCAAGGTTTACCAAGAATAGATTTGCCATATGATTTGCCTTTGGAGGAAGCACCCTGATTAGTGAAGTTGGCAAGAACGCGTGTGTCTTTGATAGGAGTTTGTTTGTATCTGTCTTTCTTGCTGAATAAGCAAGGAAAACAAAGACTATTGAAGCTCCGCAATACGAAATATGTCACCTTGGCAGTATCTCTTTCGCAGATTCTACCACACCTCATGGGCAAGATCCATCCATAAGATGGAATTGACGATTGAAGGATCTATGGTCTGAAGAAGGAAAGAAAGCACTATTGTATTGCAACGCTCCCAAGAAAGGAATTTCTCATCAATTTCAAAAGGGCGCAAGATGGATCCATCAACAAAGCCAACTTTGTTCTTATTGCGAAGAGCCCGAAGAAATGCACGAGACCATTGATGGTAATTATCGCCCTTGAATTGAATTGGGACCAAAACATTCGTTGAACTTTCTTGTGGATGAAGGAAATAAGGATCTTTGAAATCCACGACAGAGGAAAAAGAAGCCATAAAGGGCAAAAAGAACAAGAAAAAGGTTAGCGGAAACGAAAGAAAATCACAAGGTGCATAGGCTTACTGATATCATGTTAAACTGAGCGCACATCCTTGGATTATGAACGCCATTGAAGCAAGGTATGCTATGTTATGCAAAAATTGAGAGTTGCAGAGATAGCAAGCACATATCGTAAAGAAGAAGGAGAAAGGAAGAGAAGAGAGCATAAAGAAAAGAAGAAAAGAGTATATTGATATGAGAATTGTAGGAAATGTACAAAACTGTAAAACTATAACACTGATGAATCTATATATATATATATATATATATATATATATATACAGATAACAGATAAAGGAAACTAATGCTAACATATAACAGCAAATAATAGAAAACTACAACAGAAAACTAACATGCAGAAAGGATATCCTTAATAGCAAATTCACTAAGGGTGACTTTACAATACTAAAGAACTTGTGAACTTTATGTTATTTGCTAAAAGCCAATGCTAAAATCGTGACACTTCACGAGCACAATTTCTTATCATTTTGTCACATTAGTTTTTTATCCTATTTGTCACACCTTAAGCATAGAGAGGGAACAATACCATACCAACAAGCTTAAAGTAGGTTAGATCTTCACAATTTAATTTTTTATATTATTTCATAATTTCTATTTCAAAAACAAAATATTATTATATTAACGAATTTATTTATTTAGAGGACAATAATAATCTGATAATTACAATAGCAACTTTACAAATTTCAAAGACTTTGTTCATATATTTTAAGTTAATTGTAATAACTACTAGGGGTTTGTTAACGTACACTCACTTGCTTTTTAGAAGGAGTGCGTTAGCTAGTTATAATTTGAAATTTTAAAATACACCCACAGGTAGCTTGCTAACGCACTCCTTCTATAAAACAAGTGGGCGTTAGCAAGCCCTACAGGGGTTTGCTAACGTACACCCACTATAGAAGAAGTGCATTAACAAGTTATAACTAGATTTTTTAAAATACACCTAAAAGGTGTAGCTTGCTAACGCACTTCTTCTAGAAAATAGGTGTGTGTACGTTAGCAAACCCCTAACTACTATTTATAATGATATTTATCGTACTATTTAAAACTAAATATCTATCAATGTACTAATTCTAATTCAATAATAAAAATATAACAACAAAAAAGATAGATATATATTGTTTATTGTTATTTCATAGTATTTACCATTTAAAATTTAATTACAAACATAAACATATAATTCTTCTTATAATAAAAAAACTTAAGTAAACAAATAATATATTAAATTTATTTGGTTTATTTTTTCATATACATGTAACTCATATTTATTTTGATCCTCTCACTTAAATTGTTTCGTTTAGCCTCTACTCATACGAACATTTTTCTACTATTTTATTTAAGTCCTTATATTTGACAATACTCTCTCCGTGTTATAATATAAACACTTACACAAAATATAAGATATATTTATTATGTTTTTCTAGCTTTATCCTTATTTATTAAAGTAGCTCATTTCTAATATTCTATTTATATTTATTAAGGGATAACATTTGAATACAGGAATTAACTTTTTTAAATCAACGCAATAACTACTCCTCTTAAATTGTATAATAAACGGCTATGTTTATATTATGAAACTGAGAGTAATTTTTAAATTTAGTCCCTAAATTAGAATGGATGTGTGGCATATGTTCTTATACTTGGCATGATTTCAAGACTAAAGTGAACAATAGTCTATGGAAGGAAACAAAAAAACATTATGAGGTATATGAAACAAAATTAGTAAGGATCAAAACTTAATGTTAGTACATATAGGAACTAAAATGAAGGGTTTCTTAACATAGGGTGTAAACACAACAATAAGTGACATGTATTGAAACTAAATTCTTAGTTTAACTAATTTATTCTTAATAATATGAATAAAATATAACTTTTTATGATAAATCTAAAAGATTATTACACTTAAACAATTAATGAGAAATAGGTGGGTCATCTATTGTCATTTTCTTAACCAATTGTGACTCATATTTAGTTATTTTAGTAATAGTTATATATTAATACTTTAATTATAATGATTGAAAAAGATATTTTAAATTAAAAATTATTAAAAATGATTGACAATAAATAGAAAAGAGTGACAATAAAATTGCATTAAGAGATATAACATCAAATAATTTTTTTTTATATGTTTAAATATGTTTATTTTTCATTATTAATACTAATTTTAACTTTTAATAAACTCTTAAAACAAGAAACTCTTTCTATATGCAATAATGAGAAAAGAAAATTAATTCTAACTTCAAAACATATAATCTTTAAGAAGGTAGTATTTATACCTTAAACAATTTTAAAGGCATAATTTCACTTTTATAATATTTATTTTTATAATACAACAATTCTATTTTATATTAATTGCAACTTTAATTTCATAAATTTTTAATATATCTTATATTTCAATTTTAAGTTTTATAGTATATAAAAAATATTATCAATCAATATATTACATTTGATAGCCGCACGTGCGCGAGCCTTCATCAGTTTTCCAAACTTGTTTGCCCAGGACGATGACTTTCGCTATGGTATCAATATGCGAAGCTTTTGTCTACAAGCAGGTTTTCAATACTGCTAATACATGTCCATTTTAGAAAAATTGAAAAATAATTTTACTTTAACAAAAGGCCTAAAATAATGTAACATTGTTTCAGGTGTTTATGGATCATCTTTTATGGTACAACATCGGATTAAAAGGGGTTCAATTGATTATTTACACAATACTACTTGCTTTTTGTTTATAACAATTCAAACAATTATCACGATATTCATTAATAAGATTAATCAATTATAATTAATTAATTAATCAATCATAATTTAACCAATTGAAATTATCATTAATCGGATAAAATTTGGTATTTATAGAGATCAGTTTCATCGTAAGAGATGAGAAAATCCGTGATTATACTAAAAAAATAAAAGAAATTATATTATTATATGTGTTTTTTGCTTTCTCCCATCCAAATAACTAAATGATCACAATAAATTTTTGCTTTGGTTGCTTTAATTTTTATTTTATATTAACTATAATTATTTTAAATTATAATAACTTGTTAAGTTTGATATTTTAATTTTAACACTTATATTTAGCTTTTTCATAAAAATTGGCCTAGCTCCAGCTGTAGCTTAGCTGTATGAACACATGTATTTATTTATACACATAAGTTATTAAACCTCTGTATTAGTATGGAAATGAAAAAGCAATTAAAACTAAAAAATTTTCATTAGAAATTGTTTACTAATAAATCTTCATCAAATTTTTTAATTAAAAGTATTTTGTTTATGTCCTAAAAACAATGATTAGCAAAATTCATAAAATTAAGCAATTCATAATACAAAATTCAAAGTTAAGGTTATCAGAATATTAATACCTATTAAATAGTGTTTGTTTTACATTAAAGATATATCAGCCGACAATCAAAAATTAATCTTTTCAGATAAAAAATCATCAAAGTAAATACAATTTCTTTACAACAAAATATATTACATGCAAATGATAAGAATTCAAACCACAATCAACACACTTAAAAAATCAACTATCTACTAATTATATTGGTATATCTACTCAACTTTTGATGAGTGTGCTAGGTGTCTATGCAAATCTAATTCCAGATGTAGTCTTTTGTGGTACTCTTGTCTTGGAGATGAATGATTCTTTTAAAATTTAGATTAAGATAAGATTAACGGTCAAGTGATAAAGATCAAAGTCTCAGATAACTATTTGGGAATTTTTTTTTTCTCTTCAAAATATAACAAAATATTTACTATTTCTACCATATTTACTTTCATTCTTAAAACATTTTAACTTACTGAACAATTTTAATATTAAAGTAAAGAGAATCTCTCTTTTATAAATATTACAAAGACCATTTTAGTAAATAAAACCCATCCTTTAAATAAAATAGATAAAATTAAATATAATTAATTAACATTGTTAAGTATGGTGAATATCAATATCAGAAGTAAAAACTAAGGAGAATGATCAAGACGTTAAGCATGATGATAGTATAAGTTTCATTTATCAATGTTAGCCCAGTTTAAGGGACCAGTTACATTAGCTTTCCTCTTGTCTCATTGTTAGTTTTTAGTCTTATTAATTAATTAATTAATTAATTAATAGGGTAATTAATTTTCTATTTAGTATATAACCCTGCAATTATTCTTTCTAATAGGGTAATCAATGATGTGATTTAGTTAATCCTCTTCTTTTCTTTCTTTTCTTCTTCTTTCTCGTTTTTCTTCCTTCTTCATCCAAAGATGATTTCTTGATTTGTTCTTTTCTAATCCTAACATGGTTTCTTGAGCCTTTCTAGTTTGACATGATTCTTCAAGTTTTCAGGTTTCTTCTGCTCTTTTCTTCCATGGAAAATCCCAAAAATTATTTGTCTTCTTCCGCCACGTCTGATAATCTTATAAACCCCAATAATCCATATTATCTCCATCTGAATGAAAATCGTGCCCTTATTCTTGTTACACCCTTGTTGAATAAAAGAAAGTATCACTCTTGGGCTCATATATTTGTTGTTTGGTTAATAAGATACATGATTCCATCAATTGCCACTTCTGTTATTGTTAGGGAATTTAAGGGATTAAATTATCTAACTCGTTATAAATATATTGGTGAAATGAATGTCGTCCATATATAGGGAGCACAAAAAGAACAATTTAGTTTCCAATTAAGGTATTGAGTGAAGTTTTGAAAGGATTTTGAGAATTAAAACAAAAAATTAAAAGTGTGTACGTGATAGATAAAAGGGTTTAGAAACAATGAGATTAAACACTTGGTTTGGATTTCACTTGCACACACCTTGATAATCCTCAAATGTAAAAAGAACTCTACACATGTTATATAATAAGCCCCAAGTGTCGAAAGAGTCACTAACAAAAGATATCTCGTTTTGAAAGATCATTTGATTCTCATCAAGAAAACACTTTTAAAAATAAGGTTCATGTAATAGTAACTATCTCTAGATAATCATAGATGAAGATTCCCTCGACAAAGTCTCAATTCCTCGTTAAATTCTTATTTAACAAAGAATGTTAGAAGAAAAGGGAGAAATGTGATCAAACTTAAACCCAACCATGAAAATAGAAGAATAAATCACAAATTAAATAACAATAAAAAGTAATTACAAGAGTTCCGAGGATTACAAGTGGAAAAGTTACATCGAAACCCAAGCAAACGGCGTTTAAGGTACCATCCTAGCGAGAAACTCAATCAAATATTGCGACATTAAAGATCAAATCTTATCTAAATCAGTCTACAAGATAAGGATTAAACTTAAATAATCTACCAACTCTCTCTCAAATTAAAATAAGTGTTGGATTTAAAAAATTTAGAGAAATTAAATTAAAAGATAAATATAATATCATTTAAAATATATTCAAATTATCTACAAAATAGTTTAACAATTATCTATTATCAGTTATGTATAAAACAAGAAGCATTAGATATTTGGATGAATAGTAAGGCTTGATTCTCAAGAGAAGATAAGTTTAGAATTGTTTATTTACAAGATCAAAATTTTCAATGCAAGCAAGGTGAGTCTATAATTTATTTTCCAAACTCACATATCTATGGGGACAATTAGATAATTTTTACCCTCCCCCTATTTGTACTTGTCCCATGCCTTGTACATGTAGGGTTATTAGCACAATTCAGAAGAGAAAGGATGATTCTTGCGTTATAAAATTCCTCAGAGGACTAAGTGATGAGTATTCTAAAGTGAGATCCCAAATAATGATCCTTGGCCCCACCCCTTGCTTAGATAAATTCTTTTCTATGTTTTCCTTTTAGGTCTCTCATACCGGAATTAATAGGACCACAGACAGTCTTGAAAGCTATGAAGGCAGCGGTCATATGCCTCCCCTTCGAAATCTGGCTTGTAGTATTAATTACCTTTAGCATAACTAAAGTAAGGTCATGAATGCCTTGAATGAAATATCATTCTTTCGGCCATTCATCCTGGGCAATAGCACCTATCCTGGTAAGAGCGTCTTTCAGAGGATTGTTCAGTTCAGTAATTGAAGACGCTTTGGGATCATCTTCATCTTCTTCTTCAATATATGTCTTCTTCTTCTTCTGTTTCTTCTTCGTATCCATTAAGGTTAGAATTCTCGTGCTCGAATTGAATGAATATCTCCAGGACTGAAGGCAGGTCAGGGATTTTAATGTTTTCTTCTTCTTCTTCATCATCTAAACAAGTTGCAATTCGAACTCCTAACCTATGCGAACGGGTGGTTATGCGAGATGGTTGGGATGGACCGACACCTTCGGGATTGGAAGACATCTCTATAAATGAAAGAGGAGAAAATTTTAGGGAGACCAAGTTTTCAGCGACATCTTCAATACACTCAATAGAAGATGAAAGTTCAACATTTACTGCAACATAATCAGGGTTAGACAAATTATCACAATCATCAGATGAAGTGATGGAAGGAGAGAACAAAGGGGATTCTTGGTTCTTAGAACCTTCACTTTTAGCCGGAGAAGTACAACATGAAAGGCAAGGAATAAATGGTACAACAACTTTGCTAGAAATGTGAGATGAACCAAAACTGGAGACTAGGGATTCAAAAGAAAAATGGGCGTTGAGGAAGTTACAAAGTAGTAGAGCAGGAACAAAATCAACACTACTAATAATCCTAAAATTTGAAAGGTTCAAGAAATACAATAAGATAGTAAAAAGGGGAAAGAAAAGAAAACTTGAATTACATGATGCAATTCCAGATGTCACACAGGGAAAAATTAGAAAAGTACCTAGAAAAGCTTGAAGTTGAGTCAATGAGGTTACAACAGGGTAGAAAAAGACGAGTAGATTACCGAGCACATGAAGAAGGATACAAAAGGTAAGATTATGCAATAAGATGTTATGAAATGAAAAACAAACCGAAAGAAAGCGAAGTTTACCAAAAAGTCAAAGCAATGGAGACGATGAGGGAAGTTAATGTTTAAATTTTAAATAGAAGAGAAAAAGGTGGAGCAGCAATTAATGAGCTGGAATCCATGAAGAAAATCATGATGAGTGGCGTGATCACCGAAACAGGTGTTATTAACCTCGCAGAGACATGTGGACAGAGCGTCAGGTGACAAGACAAGTAGCAAATACCTGAGTAGGCACTGAAGGTAGAAATTTTGTAACTCGATAATCCAATGTTTTAGTCTACCAACTTGGGGGCAACGGTTATGGATCGAGATCATGGTTTAACAAGATACAATTACTTCCCTTTACAATAACGACATCTTTATCTACCGACATTGGATTTTAGTGACATGAGTACCTTGCAGCATATGACAATATCGAATACTAATTCAAGGGACAGCCGCCAAACATGGAGACTGCTTTTGACAATAATTGGGTACTTGAGGATTTGGGCCTTGAGCCCCAATCCAATAAAGTACGCAATCCTAAACCTAACGACTCCATTATAAATAGAATAATGAGAGGCCAAATAAGTCAATACTCATTCATAGCCACATTTACTGCTAGAACCAAAAGTTAACTTGAGTGTCAGAGTCTTTTGCAGGTACCCATCCTCGTGGACTATGACTACCTTGTGTGAAGGCTACCACCTAGAGAGGAGACCAAAGCTTATTGTGATTCTGTATGTTGTAAGTATCCCTTACAATAGACCCCATGCCCACATGTCATTTCTAGCCACTAGATGGGCTTGACTTATGGGACAACATATCTAATTCTATACAATTGTCAATTGAGAATATTTGGATCCTTTATATTTATTGTTCACTTCATTATTGCCTTTTAACCATTTATATTTTGAATTGTGTTTATCGAACTAAACATATTTATTTAATTATACTATGTTCTTAATATCTTCACTTTTATTTCTTTTTATTTCCACTTTACACTCTTTATGTAGAAAATTAGTTTAAACGATAAATAGATTATTGTGATATTTCTACACCTGGTGATTGTTGTAGGGCTATAGGATAATATATTACCAATAAAATATTAAGAGAAAAAAGAAAAAGCAAGTGAAATTACAAAGAGTGAAATTACAAATTGTTTGAATCCAAAATTTTGGTTTAAAATATACTCCCTCCTTTCCTATTTAACTGTCCGGAGAGAAAAAAAAATCTTGTTTCTATTTATGTGTCTACTTATATTTTCAATGTAACATTAATTATACTTTTACCAATTTTAACCTTATGTTTAGTTGGAGGTTAATCAATGTCTCACTATCCAACCAATCAAACAATGAGAGATAAAGGGCATTATGGGGAGTTCAAATTTTATTTTGAGAAAAACTATAACAATCCTTACATTTCTTAATATGTGTGATTTTCTCTCTCCAGAAAGTTAAATAGGAACGGAGGAAGTATATGTTTAAAACTTTGATTGTAGTTCTAATACTTTTATTCCATAAAGAAATTGGTCAATGTCGTGATGGAAAAATATGGGCTGAACCAATTCCTTAATGTAATAAAAATATGGGGACTAAAATGAAAATTTGAAATATATAGAAACTAAGATAAAATATAAGGACAAAAAGTAATTAATGATAATCATATCATCAAATAAAAAATTGCCAATTTAAAATCTTGGTGTTTTCGACAGACTACAATGGGATTTCGTTATTATACTCTCAAGGACGTGGGTATACCTAAATGCCTAGTTGAGTTGCTTTCTCAGTGTATCACAATTCCTATGATGCATATGCTCGTAAATGGTGAAGCTCAAAGTTCTTTCTGGCCTAGTCATGGAGTGAGACAAGGGGATCCAATCTCTCCGTACCTCTTCATGTTATGTATGGAGCATTTTATCAGTTTGGCTATGAAGAATAAGTCTTGGAACCTTGTTAAATTGTCTCGTGATGGACCTGCACTCTCCCACCTTATGTTTTTCGATGACCTTATCCTTTTCGAGGAGGCATCCATGGATCAAGTAGCGATTATTTAGACTTGCTTGGTTCTATTTGGATCTTGTTCTAGGCAAAAATTTAATAAAGAGAGGTCTTGAATCTTCTTTTCAAAGAATGTGAATAATGATGTCGGAAGACAAACTAGTGCATCTTTGGGGTCTAAGAGGACACATGACTTAGGAAAATATCTGGGTATCTCTGCAATTCATGGAAGGGTAACCTAGTCGACATTTAAGCATGTGTTAGAGAAACCTAACCAGAGGTTAGGTGCTTGGAAAGCTAGACACTTGTCATTGGCTGGTAAACTTACTCTTACACAATCTATCTTATTAGCACTCCCTTCATATATAATGCAAACAACTCTTCTTCCACGTGCTATCTGTGGTGAGTTGGACAAGAAGTGTATGAACTTCTTATGGGGGGTAATGAGACCCAGAGGAAGGTTCATCTTGTTCAAAGAGACCAAGTTTTCTCATGGAAAGTGAATGGTGGTTTCGATATCCGTCATTCTAGAGAGATGAACCAAGCATATATTATGAAGATGGGTTGGAGATTGATAGTGGACATTATTAATAAAAAGCACTTTGAATTTTTTTAATAATCGCCTTTTGACCTTTCTACCCATCTCTAATCTATACCTCTTACTCCGCTTATCTCGCGAATCTAAAACACTGCAAGTCCAATAGTGATAAGTTTTAAAGTGACAATGTTAGTACTGCATCAAGTAGTTTTGAATTTTACTGATGATGGGGTTGAGAGTTGACTCCAAACCATCTCTTGAGTTACTAAGGTGTTTCCTCAGATCTTATATAGAGCATGCTCCTAAATTTGAATGAGCTAGAATGAAGGGTTCAAGGATGACCCGTTACGTTGAAGGGTTTAATGTGGAAATATCTAGTGAGACTTCCATCTCCACGGAAGAGAATGCAAATGCGAAATCTTCCGTTGTAGAACCCTAAGATATTATTGTGGGAAATCTAATTGATCTCACGCAATCACAAAGGGAGACTCCCCCGCCCTAGTGACAGAAGCACCAAACGCTCCTTGCCAATGTACTCAGGATTCAGCCTGACCCCTCAGTCACATAACTATTCCTCATGAAAGCATAGCCAAACTCAAATGTTATAAGATAGTTGACTTAAATGGTTTTGAGTGACTAGTTGTTAGTTGATACTTAGCAATTTCCCTAGCTTACAATTCCTTTTCGAAAGCATCTACAAATGTGAGTTTTTGAGCTTCATGGATTTACATATCATTTACCCATTTGTTTCTTTCAAAGTGATTATGTTTCTCCTAGTTGATACACTCTAGAAATTGATTTGGAACCATCTTAAGACTACCATTTCGCACGCATACTTGAATATGATTAAGTTACTCAAGGCATCCTTCTAACCCTCAGATTTCTAGTCACACTTTTTCACTAGTCTCCCATTTTGAGCTATGCATTAATTTATCTTTCTTGCAAACTTCGTCAATGATATTATTGACAAGCCTTTCTAAGTTGCGCGAGAAAACGGAGCAATTACAATGATAATTTGGGCATATGGTAAGTTGAAACAAAAAAGAAAAAAAAGGAGGAAAAATACAAACAAAAGAAATAAAAAGAAAGAGAAAAAGAAAAGAAAAGAAGCGTAAAGGATTGGAACTTTTGCCCAGAAAGTATTACCTAGTAATTTGTGATGGCTCTTGAAAGGCTTGACTCAGTTTTCTTACTCGTGTTATTACCTTCTTCCTTACATGACATGATCCCTTTTGGCCTTGTTACAACCCACAAAAGACCTTTTGATTCTTGTGTGCATGCGAATCACATAATTGGAGGGTTGATTCCTTATGAAGCTTATGGTAGTGTACTCTTCTTGGAGAAACTTGGGTGTTTTCTTTACCTATAAACACTTGGAGAGTTGGAGAGCTGAGTGACCTTTACTTGAAAAGGTTTTGATCTCAAGGGACCCAAGTTTCTAATTGGACTGACCACTAGTTATTCTCTTCGTTTAAAGTCAATTTCCAAGTCTCACTAGTATTGCTTTCCAAATTTTCGCAGTCTGATCTGTTTATGGAACTCTCAGTTGGTCATGACTCTTTATTTTAGCAAACTGCTTGATGGTCATTGGTGTGGTCAAACTAATAAATAACAAGATTAAAAGGACCATCTTGAAAATAATGGTTAAGTTTGCCTGAAATGCCTCAACATGATTTTCAACTGGGGCAACACCCTTCGTTGCAGCATATAAAGTGGGAGTTGTCATCACTATAAAGCCAAAATCTCTTTCAAGGAGTAATAGTGGAGACCAAATGTGACTAACAATGGTCTGCCAAACCTCATGAATTCAAGTGTAGTCAAGCGAATATTATTAAAAAAATCAAAAATTAAAAAGAGAAGAAAAAGAGAAGATAAAATGAAAAGAATAAGAAGAAGCTCACTAGGTTGAAAAGCCGAAAGGGCGACCTGGGCAAAAGTTAGAGCGACCTGGTGGGTTAAAAACTTAAAAGAGCGGCCCAGGCAAAAGTTAGGGTCAAAATTAAGTCATCACTAGGATAAAAACCTGAAAAGGCATACTAGCGAAAGGAGAAAAATAAAGTTGAGAAAACTGGGGCAAACGGCATGTCGAATCATAAACTGGGGCAAATTATGGCCTAACAAATTGGGGCAATTCCTTTCTAAATCTGATTGAATGGCGTTCAAGACCACCGTCATGTAGTACTAGCATTGTCATCTGGAAAGCATCACTTGAGGATCCAAGAGCCTTCTTCATAGTCCCCGTCTTTTACATATTGCTCAGTACACACTTTCAAAACAACTACTACCTTTATAAATACCTTTTCATTTCGAATGAAACTCTCCTCCTCCCTTTACAAAAAATTCCTTGTGCATTTTATTAATCGTATATTAAATGGAAATATATGTTTACATTTATAGCTAGAAACATTACAATTGCTTTGATATATTAAATATTGCAGCAAACTTGATAAACCCTCCCAAGATGTAGGCTCTCAAAACGGGGTAAAGTAGTGCGGACGGGTCATCACTTTAAAAGTGGGAGCTCTTGCAAGAAACCAGCTTGAGGAACTCTTGAATTGGGATATCAGGAAATTTAACATGTTAGTTCAGTTGTGGACCCTTTGCAGCGCATTACTACAAAGAGTCGAGTAAACACCTTTGTCATAGATAAATGAGCATTAAGTTTAAATTTAGTGGAAACAACTCTTTTTGTGAATATTATGACACATGCTTTTTTGCATTTCATGCATCTTATATCAAGCATCATGCATGTATGCCTTGGTTGGCGTCGTTTGCTTGTTACTGTTACGATTTTCAAGACCTCGTGCCTACTACTACATTTCAAAGCCCAATATCAGCCAGGCACCTCCTGCGTCGAAGCCCGGAATAGGCCCAACACCCTATTTCTTTCTCTCCATAGCCTGGACTTGGTCTGACACCCTCTTTCTTTCTCTCCAAAGTCCGGAATTGACCCGGCACCCTCTTTCTTTTTCTCCAAAGCCCGGAATCGGCCCGGCATGCTCTTTCTTTTTCTCCAAAGCCTAGGATTGGCCCGACACCCTCTTTCTTTCTCTCCAAAGCCTGAAATTGGACCATCACCCTCTTTCTTTCTTACAAAAGTCCAGAATCGGCCCGGCACCATCTTTCTTTCTCCCCAAAGCCCGGAAATGCCCCGGCACCCTTTTTCTTTCTATCAAAACCCCGGAATCAGCCCGACACCCTTTTTTTTCTCTCCAAAGCCCAAAATCGGCCCGACACCCTCTTCCTATCTCTCCAAAGCCCAGAATTCCCCCGACACCCTCTTTCTTTCTCTCAAAAGCCCGGAATCAGCCCGGCACCCTCTTTCTTTTTCTTGAAATCTTGGATTCGGCTTGGCACCCTCTTTCTTTCTCTCAAAAGCCCGAAATCGGCTCAGTACCCTATTTCTTTCTCTCAAAAGCTCAGAATCGACCAGGCACCCTTTTTCTTTCTCTTCAAACCCCGGAATCGGCCCGGCACCCTCTTTCTTTCTCTTCAAAGCCCATAATTGTCTTCGCACCCTCTTTCTTTCTCTCAAAAGCCTGGAATTGCCCCGGCACCTCTTTCTTTCTCTTAAAAGCCCGAAATCTGCCTTTCACCCTCTTTTGTTTTCTCCAAAGCTCGGAATCGGCCCAACACCCTCTTTCTTTCTCTCAAAAGCCCAAAATGAGCCTGGCACCCTCTTTCTTTTTCTCCAAAGTCCGGAATTGGCCTGGCACCCTATTCCTCTCCAAAGCCCAGATTCAGCCCGGCACCCATTAGATCCAAATCCCAAACTAGTACCCTCGTGCTACCTAGTCAAGAGGTGCAAACACTTTTAAATAAGTTTAAAGATAAAATTTGTTTCATATGTTTATTTAGTTCTTATCAAATAATTTGAATAACATTGTTATTCTCCTTATTTAAATAAGAAATTCGTAAAGAGAAGCAAATTGTGGATATCAAATTTTATCCGGTCAATAATAAATTCAGTCAATCAAATTGTGATTAATTTGTTAGTTTTCTTAATTAATTAATTAATTAACTAATTAACTTTGATTGATTAATCTTATTAATGGAGATTGTGATAAGGTTCCTAAGTTGTATAACCGACTGAGAGTTAACTGATCAGAAAAAAATAATTTTGAAATAAATATAAGATGATAAAGGACCGATAAAAAAAGCAATTTTTAATAACTGGTTGAAAAATTAAAAATTTTAAAATAATATAATAATTTATTTTAACGGATAAGAAAAGCAGTTTTCAAATAAAAAGATAAGATTGATTTTCAAATAAAAAGATAAGATAACAAAATAATTGATCAAAAAATAGGAAATAGGTCCAACTCAGACTCTAAAAATAGAGGTTCAAACACAGGAAAAAATCACCAATCACCATCGAGAATTAGAAAAAACGAGAGAGAGAAATGCTAAAAAGAGCTCAAAGATTCTTGATCGGTTCCTGAATCAAAGGAGGAAATTCAGCATAGGAAAATCAGCACGCTAGCGAGGAAAGAAGATCAAGGTATATAAAAATAAAAATGAAATAATAAAAAAAAACTACTACTCTCTTACGCTCTTTCTCTCCCTCCCTCACGTCTTGCATCTTACCTCGTTTTTTTTTCCTTTCTTCCTCTCTCTTTTCCAACACGCACACGCACAAAACTCACGCACACACTCAACGATAATGCACAACGCACGCCCATCGCTGCAGTGTCAAGCCCATCACTGCACCATCAAGCTGAAGGTTCATATTGCGTGTTCCTAATATGTGCAATGGAAAAAATGGATCTATTAGTTAAATCATGAGTAATGGGAAAAACAAAGAATCAAAAATACCTCAAGAGAGCGTGATGACCTTTGAAAAAACTTTCTTCAAACGTATGAAGGTCCTACACGTGTATCCACACTGAAACTGACCTTGTGCCAACCCTTGACTAGTGAAACTAAAATGAATATAAGTAACCGTGAATATTTTTCTCAGAAAATATTTTCTAAACAGAGAAGAAGAACGTAAAACGATTCCTTTACATTTGCAAGTTCAACCATATATAAAGGCATAATTGCTAAGTCCTAATTGCTAAGTCGGACTATTGGATTTGATTCTATCCAATAGAAACCACATTGACCCACTCTTCTCAGACAGTTACTGACTAATAGTAATAATTATTTTTTCTACAATTAAGTCTGTTTCAATTTCCAACAACTACTTTTATTTTATTTTGTAAAATAATATTATATCAAATTCATAATTTGATAAATAAGTCACCTTCCATCAGAAATGCTTTGACCAAGTCTCTTTTAATCAAATAACAGATACTCAAATTATATAATATATTTATCAGATAAAACTAAACTCTTTAATTTAATCAATAATATTTTCTCGTCCAACAAAGATTAGAACACTCGTTAGTGTGTGACCCTGTAGGTTCATTACTAAACTGGTAGTAAATTAACTTATTAATTTATTAATCAAGGTTGGCGTCTAGTAACACTCCTTAACAGCCGGATAGTATGAAGTATCTTTTACTTTAGAACCACTAGAAGATTAATATAATATTTTCTTCCATCTTTACAGCTCCATGTTAACTCTAGAATATGGAATGATCGTCAAATTCTAATAAGTTAATGCGTGATGAATGACTTAAGAAACTCATTTTTTCTTTCATTCATAATACCCTGGCCAAGGTCTTTATTTTTATAGAGCTCGAACTCATTACCAAGAGTTAATGGATTCTTTGTTGATTAAACATTAATCCTTCAAGTAATTAATCATACTTTATAATCATTCAACTAATGTCACATAGCATTAGGTGTCCGATATCAAAGTATAATAAATATCTTGTTGATTACCATAATAATCTCAAGTCTAAGGAAATTATATATTTCTTCAAAAGAATTTCCTATTAACAATTCAAAGGTAATATTAACCATTAGGAATTCTCCTTTGAGTCAGTTCAATGGTCATATCTCTATATGCACCATTTATATGTGTAATTTAATAAATGAGATCTATTAATTTTTATCTAATAAAAACCACTACACATATATTGATCTATGCGGATGAATAATATCCTCTCCTCAATAATCTTATGATCAAGAACAAGTTAGATTAAAATTATATAAGACTTATTTCTCATTATTATAATATCTATTATAATAACAAGTCTTTAATTTTAATCAAGAGTCTTATCATATGAATTAAATAAATATGATAATGAAATAATAATAATAATAATAATACTAATCACAATTATATTATCAATTATTAACATGGCAAATAGGATCTAGGGCATACTTCAAATCCAACACAAGCCTGTCGCCGTCACCAACGTTGTCATGCCGTCCCCTTTGCCGAATCTAAACACCCCCGTTTTCAATCCAATCAAGAGCTATGGTTCCGCCGCTACTACGATGAACCGTAGCTATTGAAGCACCGCCGCCGCCACCTCGTTCTATCGCCACCATTGAGGAAGGCGAAATTTTCTTTCATGTTGCTGTCCTTCTTTTTTATTTATTTATTTATTTACCTTTTTATCATTTTATTGGTGCTGCGTTCAGGATTAGTCAAGGCCAAATTGTTTTTTCTTTTTACACCTCTTTTTTTGTGTAATCTTTTATGCTTTTGGCAGCAATTCAGGCCTTATTTCTTTTTTGTTTTTGGCTTTGCCGTGTGTTTTTGGGCCTTTCACTATTTGTTTCACTTTCTCCACCACCCAATGTTTTGGGTGTTGTGCTGTATTTTTTTGGGCTTTGGTCCAATTTGAAAATAAAGCATTTTTTAATGTAACTTATCGATTTTGGACCCGACTGAGTTGTTAGTGATTTTTTCGGAGTCCAATTACGTTTACTGAGTAGCCTTGTGCTAACTTAAACCTAGAGTTTTCGTAATTAATATTTTTCTTTTTTATTTAAAATATATGAAGATTTGACTGAGTTGTGGATGCTTCCCAGTGTCAATGGATTTATTGAGTAGCATTGTGCTAACTTAAACCCAATACTTTCTTAATGAACTTCTTTTAAATAAAAAAAATATTTTGAAAAGAATCTGATTGAGTCGTGAATCATTCAAATTTTGGATTCACTAAGTAGCGTTGTGTTAAGCCAAAATAAATAAAAAACTTTTTTTCCTATCTTATAAATAAATAAATATTAGATAAATAATTTTGGGTGATATCAAATATTTAATAAATATGTACAATTAATTAGAAGGTAACCGTTTATTTTACGGACATCATAGAGTGCTAATACCCTCTCTAGAGTAATCGACTCCTGAATTCATCTTTTAGTTCTGTAGATTTTTTTATAAGTTTTTTTAAGGTTTTCTTTGATAAATCTCGGTGGTGACTCCTCTGTTTATTTATAGTTGTTCCCACCACGACCCCGATTGCGATAGTATTGGAAGGGTAGAGAAACTTGTCACTGTTCTTGACACACAGATTTGCACTATCATCAATTAATTGATTCATTATAACTACTTAAAATAACCAGCTTTTCAGAACCATCAATGTACGTGGCGATAGGGAAACAATGACGTAGTCGTTGGTGATAAAAGGGCATATGAATTAGGAACTCATCAGCTGTCCTTGTTTTACAAAATTGCAATAACACCAATTCATTGGTTCACAATAACATACATAATTCTAATCATGAAATTGGAAAAAAAAAGAAAAGAATAATAACATTAATGAATTGATTCGTTATAACATAAGTAGTCTGAATCATGGAACAGAAGGAAATGAAAAGAATATATTGTGCGGGAATGATATATAGCAGCAGGAAAAAACCAAGGAATATAATATGAGTCTATCCAGAGTGCCCTAAGATAATATGAGTCTATCCAACGAATGAAAAACAAGTGAAAAGCTTTTGTCTATAATAACTCTGTGATCACCATATTTGAATATGTATTCCAACATGTATTGGGATATGTATTTGAATATTGTACTTTGCTAAAGAGATTTTTTTAATAAGAACAGCTACATTCGAATATATATTCGAACACGGTTTGTATATTCGAATATTACAAAAGGAACTTGCATATTCAAATATCAATTTCGAAAAACAACTTTAAAACCTCATAACTTCCTTAGTTCTTGTTTGTTTTAAGCATATTACTAGTTGTTGGAAAGTCCTTTGAATCTACTTTCATATGGAGTAAATTTCAAAACAAAAATCAAAGTAATTTTTAATATATAATCAAAAAGATTAACAAAGGTCGTTTTCTAAACCACCAAAACAAAGAGTGACTTTGCAAAAATATAACTTCTTCATTTCTTATCCGTTCAGAACAAATTAGAAGCCATTAGAAAGCTCTGAGTCTATTTTTTTATTGAACAAGTTTCAGCTAAATACTTAAAGCACCTAAATACTCAAAGCACATCTAAAGTTATGAAAAAGTTTATAAACATATATCAGCTTTCATATAAGACTATTATTGAAAATATATATGTTTAAACTCATTTTTCATTTCCTTATCTAATTGAAAAGCAATTTTCTCATGATAAAACACTTTGTAAGTGGTTTCTTTGAGAAACGCGTTTTAAAGGCTATAGTTTAAATCAATGGCTATGAATTCAAGTGTAAAGGCAAGGCAAAAGGCAAGCTCTATCAAGTAATGAATTCTCAAATTTACACTTACATAGCCTAAAAAAGAAATATACCAAATTAAGTTTTTAGGCTTCTTGAAGCAATCCAAGCTTATTCATTTCTCTTCCATAATATTATAAATGTTTGGTCATCATCGTCTTTCTCCTTCTTGAGTCGGGCACAATAGATTTCTCATACTTCTTGACCATTTCTCACTCTTAATACTTGGATTATCCAACGAGAGCTTTCTCACTAAAAATCATAGTCAATCCAAACTTCAAAAATCAATATCAATTATGCTGGATTTATAAATATATATCTCTAATTGGTCTATCAAGCATTTATGTTAACACATTGCATGATTTCTAGATGTAACTTTAGAATATTCATCATGCATTTATGACATTACTCACAACAAAATATATCCAACATTAATAACTCAAGTGTATTGAAAAGAATAATTAGATACATTTTCTAAGTGGTGCTACACATGTCTCATTGAATAATTATCTACTTGTATATCACAATATAGATCAGAACACATAATCAAGTATAGTAAAATTCACTCCATTAAGCTCATATAGAAGCATATCAATTTCTAATTTAATATTATATTTGTCATACTACACATAATTTGTTGCTCTTGTATTTGTCATCATCAAAACATAATATACTAAACATTTAATCACACATACTACCACATTATTATCAACAACACATTATAACCTATCTTTGTTAGTATTAATATAACGTTTTAATATCTATTTTTCTTTATTGTCTTTCTCTCTCTCTCTTGATATTCAAATCCATATAATTTCAACAATGATATTGCTTCCTTTTGTCTAAGAAGTCTTATTTGATTGGTTGTTCAGGTTGAAAAGCATTTACAAACTTTGTCAAGCTTATTTTAAAAAGATCTTTGGATAAATGTTACAAAAATCTGGTTCGAACCAACTGGTGCGACTAGTGAGTCGGTGGTGCGACTAGTGAATTGGTGGTACAGCTAGTCTGAGCTTGTTGTTGGATCGGACTTGCAATCAACCGTTTTGACTTGTTGGCTTGGCCGATTTTTACATAAAACCAGTGACTCACAGTTAAGCGATAAAAATTTATGAAAATTTGAGATGTCTTATTATCTAATAAAGCTATTTGAGTGTTCAAAAGGAGATTAGACTTTGGAACATACTCGAATAAAATTCAAAGGCATCATGTAGATATAAAGATGAGACAAATTTGTGAAGGAACTAGTATATAACACTAGTCTATAGTGCTGAAATGGACAAAGAAGCTCAGATCAACCAGGAAAGAAAAGACATCGGTGTCAAGAGCCAAAATAGCAACTCTAATCACTAAAAGTAAGCAGACGTATATCTCACAGCCAAGCATGATTTACTCGAAAATGAAAACATATACTTGGAACTACTCTGATCTCTTTAGCATAGTGAATCTGTAAACATCAACAAAGAGATAGCTCAGATCATAAATTTTAGGGAAGCATCTCCAAGATCTCAAAGCTATACATTGGCGTGTGCAAAGAAGAAACTTAGATTCATCAATATAGAAGAATGAAGACAATGCTCTTCATAAGGATTAAGTAGAAATCTAAAGCCAATTAGTTTAGCCAAAAGGTTAGATAGGCCAGACAAAAGAACAAGACCATTTTAGATACTCAAGAAGGAGATTTCTGATAATATCTATCAGAGTATCAAGGAGAAACACAGCTCAGATTCTCATGTAGCAAAGATCCTCATCTAGAATTTGTTTGAGAAAGAAAGGTTCAAAACAAATACTTCATGAAGATCATTCTCAATAAACTATACTTCAATATCAAGATGCACAACCAAAAGATTCTCATAATGGAATTCAAGATCATATATTGGAAGAAACTACTGAGAATCAAACAGGATCTCTATCACATAAAAGCACTCACTATTTTGTATCAGATCCAATAGTTAAACTCACATCAGAGGTAAAAGACTTTAGAGTTATAGATCAAGAAGATCTCAGATGGACATAGCTCACATTAAAAGTAAAAGCATTTAGAGTTACAAACCAAGAAGATCTTAGATAGACATAACTCACATTAAAAGTAAAAGACTTCAGAGTTACAGATCAAGAAGATCTCAAATGGACATAACTCACATCAGAAGTAAAAGACTTCAGAGTATTAGAACTTAGATCTGAGATAAGGAAGCTTCAGAAGACCACAACTTAAATCAAAGTGAAATACTTCAAAGTTACAAAACCTAAATCAAAAAGTAAGAAGCTTAAGAGAACCACAACTCATATGACCAATAGAAACTTCTAAATTGTTTATCAAACTACGAGATGAGAAAATTGCTTAGATCTGGAGGAGAAGGAAGTTCAAACTTCAAATCATAACTACTCCATATTGACGAAAATTTGAGAAGCATGTTTAGAAGTCATAACACAACTCAAATCACATCATAAGAATTACTAAAGACTTCAGACCGATAGAACTCATATCAGGAAGATAGATAATCCTACAACTCCATAGAATTGATAGGTTCAATCTAAAATATGAATCTAGGTTCCATTTAGGGTGGCATTGACAAAAAAAAGTCACTATCGGTACTCTTCACGATTGTAGCCATTTGATTTATGATTATTTAAAAAATGGAGCAGATTAAAACTTGTTAATTGAAGAGAAAGTTTTGATGCAAAAGATAGAAATTACTATTAAACCCTACCATATAATGAGGTTAAAAAAGAAAAAGTGAGAGTAATTAAGGGGCTGTTTGGTTTGTATTTTCATTTTCTGTTTTCATTTCATGTTTTCAGTCTGTTTTCTATTTTCTGAAATTTTACAAAGGAAAAAGTGAAAATGCTGAAAACAAAAAATTTCTGTTTTCAACATTTTCAGCTTTTTCTTTGTAAAATTTCACGAATCAGAAAATAGAAAATGAAAATGCAAACCAAACAGCCCCTAAATGCATCTAGTTTTCGTCATGGTCACCTCCCATCGTCGTCGTTGTCGATTACCCCTCCCTTTTCCAGTTGGTCATAAGATCAAATGAACCTAAGTTCCATTATCATTTTGGCAACATTTTCTAATTTGACGAAGTGGGTGGATGGATCAAACCGCGACCACCATTTTCATCTAGGAAGACAATGACCCTGTTAAAAAAAATTTGTTCTGGTAATATTTTTTGTTTTGCAGATGTGGGTGGATAGATCAAACCACCACCACCATTTTCGTGGAGAAAGATGACGACCCTGTTAAAATTATAGATGACCAGATGTCTTGTCAGCTACTTCCACAGAATATGACTAGCTCGTCCTCCTTGCTCACTCCAATGAGAATCACATGGCTTGCTGCCTCACCTGGCTCGACATCGGCTCCGACATCTTTGTCGTTATAGGCTAGGAAGCTCGCCTAGGGACGGGTCTAAAGGGGGGCCTTCCCCCCCCCTCCCCCAGTAAATTTAGTAATACATACAACTTACTTCGTAGATATGCTATAAATGTTGTGCAGCTTGGCGGTTAGCTAGCAAGCTTTCCTCCATGTGGCTTCAACTTCGAATTCCAAGTAGGTAGGCTGTCCCTTTAAATTTAGATTTTTTCTTATTAAAATATATTTTTTCTACATTTTTTTTATTTTATTTTCTCCTATCTTTATCTGTTATATTTCTGTATTATTTCTTTTTCATTTTTTGTTTTTTTAGCATTGTTTCTCTTCATTATTCTATTATATATATATATATATTTTCCGTTTATAAAAAAATATGCACTAAAGAATATATATCTATAATATTTTATATGTTAGTAAATAGTAATCTTTAAACACTTTGTTTGAAAAAAAAATAATGTGTAATTTTCACAATAAACTGTTATTGTTCTGTTTTATTAATTTTTTTAACAATTATTATTACTAGTATTGTTATTTTAATATTCTTAAAACGTCTTATTTAATTGTATTTTAAAAAATTAAATTTTCACACTTCATTTAAAATTGAAAACAAAAAACCTAATGCAAATGACGATAGATATTCTTTCTATATTCAATGTTTCGTATTGTTTTTCTATCAAAATTTGATATTTTTTATCTTTTCTTTATTTATAAATTCTCTATATTCGTAATCTTTATCAATATTATCAATTTAAATTTTGCTCCTCAATCACCAAAAAAATCCCCCCCTCCCACCATGAGTTTATGGATTCGTCCCTGAGCTCGCCTCCACACTGATCCCATCATCGTCCTCTCCTATGCCACCTCTGGCTTCTCCAGCTTATGCTACACAGAATTTAATAAGATCCTTTCTTTCCATTTTTTGTTTTTTTTACTTTTTCTGTTTTGGGCCCTTTTTTCTATTTTGGTCCTCCTTAGCTAAATGGGTCTTTCCCTCAAAGCCCACTAGGTTTTCTCCATGTATCTTGTATATATTTCCTTTTTTCATTCAATAATAAACAGTTTTACCATTTCACACTTTTTTCCCATTATGGTATCTACAAGCCACTGGGTTTAATTCATTCCGCAACGCTAGGGTTTCTTCATCCTTCGCTTACTCCAACCTACATCACGGCAGCGCTAGGGTTTCGAATTGTGATCACTCCTTTGCCGTCCTTAGTATCTTAGAAATGACATAGGCCTAACTCTCCTCAAAAGCTAGCTTACAAGGAGAGGGTTTCATAGGACCTTATAAAAGCTATCATAACTCTTATGGTAGGCAATGTAGGACTTTTACCCCAACACTCCTCCTCAAGTCCAACTGCTTTTTTTCTTTTTAGCCTTTTTTTATTGGGCCTTTTTGTTTTTCAACTATGGGCATATGTCTCACATCTCTTTTTTTTGCCTGGACTTTGTGCTCCTTTTTTTTTTTGAATTTTTTTTTTAGCCTTATGTTTTTTTTTCAGATAAACTCTGATACCATCTTAGAAATGATAGAAGGAGTGGAGAAGGGACATCAGATGAGGGAGGCAGCAAACGCCTCAAATCTGTTTGCTCTAAGTTACGAATTCAAAGTAACCAAAAAAAATTACCAATTCAAAATAGAGAACCTATAAAAAAAACTAAGAGTTTCCTTAGTGTTCTTAGGTGTCATGAACTAAGCAAGGGGCATTTCAAAATACAAAAATAGTTTTCCAAAAATATAAGGGCAAATCTTAAAATTTTCATATTACCCACAAAACCTATTAACACATGTTATTTTTAAGTCACTACCGATGATCCAAGACTTGTTGTCACCACCATATATGCAACCACAAATCTAACCACAAGAGCATAAATCTAGGCATCAAATAAGAGGAAGAACAAAGTAAGAAGCGTTAAAGTTAGCTCAGATCCTCCAAAAGTTGATGTTAGACTGAGATGGAAGACTCATCTAACACTAGTTGTTAAACAAGTACATGACATCATCCTTGCTTGGAGCTCAAGTAGAGTTTGAATTTCAATCTCCAATGACTCAAGTGAAACCCCAAAAGTCTTACAATGACTACTTCATCACTAGGAGTTTATAAATACACATGAAGACCTGATCTACAAGTGTGGAAGTGTGTGATACACTTAAAACATCAAGTTCATCAAACTTCAAGCTCTATCAAGAATCTGAAAGTTGAAAACCCAAGAGTCCTTGCAATTACTAAGAGTTATATTGATTATATCATCTTGTAACTATGTTTGCTTGTACTCATAATTCCATATCCACACTAAGAGTGTTATAGTAGTCTACAAAACCTCCATCCATCCATTAGATTAGTGAGTTAGTCACTTAATCATGCTAGGCAGTGAATCGTCTAGTAAAAGGTGTGAATGCATCTAAGCTTGAAGACGCCAGAAAAATACTACTTAGAAGCCTAGATAGTCCTTGAGAAAAGAATACTCAGTTGATATATAGAAGCCTTGAGAGGCTCTGTGAAGAAGGATATTCACTTTATAAAAGCTTAGAGAGATTTTGAGAAAAAGAATACTCAGCTGATAGAAGCTTGGAGAGGTTCTATAAAAAAAATATTCAGTGTATCTTGTTGAAAGAATAGTGAAAAATCTCATTTGATTAAACGAGGACTGGATGTAACCTATTTTGAGTAAACCAAGATAAATACATGTTTCCATTTCTTTTCTCTTACTCCTTTACAAAGTACTTTTTAGACTTGACTTCAGATTTGCTAAAAATCTTTATATATTAGTTTTTGAATCCAAAAGGTTCAACGTTTTAGAATGATAAAGCTTTAGTGTCTAAATCAAAGACAATCTTTTCTTATGTTACCTCAATCTAAAGTTTGAACTGAGAATGCTTCCTCTACATCATATAAAATAACTTTGTAATTAAAAAATTCAAATCTTTCTAATTTAGATTCATATCTAGTTTTAACACTAACAAGCCTAAAAATTAGATAGAATTTGAATTCCAAGCATTGTACTTGAAAAATCTATCTCAAATTCAATTTGAAGTTGTATTTTTTTTAATAGGCCAAAATTTTCTTACCTCTTAATTCAACCTTCTTTCTTGAGATTATGAATCAACCAACAATTTCTACCCTTGAAGAGTTTTTAGTGTACTTGTTTTGGGGTTTATTTTCCTCTAGAATGAAACACCTTCGACAAAACAATGATAATAATATTATTCTAATTCGATATATATATATATATATATATATATATATATATATATATATTTGATTGAACTAGTGACCCGTCAACTCAATATCTCGACTGAGTTGATCTCCAAGTCGAGTTTAATAAATACTGCTTTGGACTCTTCATCAAATAAAGAAATCTTGGATTCAAATCTTTCAAGTAAGACCACCAAGACTTTCTCCACCATTGTGGTCTTGGGAAGTTTTACTCAGGACAATTTGATCTAATATAATTACATCCTTTAACTTATAATTTTTTTTCCTAAAATCCTTTATGATTTTAGCCATGCTCAACTTTAAGGCTTTAAACTCTCTTTTTGACGTTCTCAATTACCTCAATATGTATGGTCATCTCAATCTCTAGTTTTAAAGAATTCCTCCTAAGTTCAATCTGAATGATGAGATAACATTTTTTAAATATTGCTAAAACTTTTCGCAACATGGCCTTTATCTTACATTTAGTCCTTCACTTTGTAGTTCTCATGCAGTTTAATCCCCCACTTTTAAAAATGACTGATTTAGTCCCTCACTTTGTAGACTGTCATGTAGTTTAGTCCCTACCGTTAACTCTCACTAACGGCGTGATGACGTGGCCAGTTAAATGCTTATGTGACCGTTAAATGACAGTTAAGCATCCACGTAGGATCAAAAATGATGTCGTTTTGGTAGAGGCAAATCATTCACTTTAGTCCCTCGTTTTGAAATTTAAATTTGACTCCCAAATCATTCAGTTTAGTTCCTATTTGACTGAAACTCTAATATTTCTCTTATTCCTAACCTTAAATCCCTAACATTCCCAGCAACTCTCCTTTCTCCTTCTTCTTTACTTTGTGCTTTTTTTAGCCTAGCAAAAACAAGTAATTACGAATACGGCCTTTGCCAATAACACACTAATCTTGGTTCTTCCCTGCTTCATCCTTGTACTAGAGGTAATTCAATTCAATTAAACTGATTCTTAATTTCATCATTCATTGTCATATATATGTTTTACGCACGTAATTCATGACAAATTTTATTTTTCAGTTTGAGATGTGTGGTGGAAATCACATGGTTGCTGCCCAACGGATAGGTAAAGGTATTTAATTTGAATATTGCAAGAGCAGGAATTATTATGTTGGTAATAAATAAATTATATTTAGATGTTAGTATAAAAGTGAATAATTAAAATGGTTGCAGATTGTGCGAGAAAAGAAGAAAGGGAAGGAGAGTTATAATTAAAATTTATATTGCAGGGTTGTATTATATTTAAATTTCAATACAATAAGATTAGAGTTTATGAAAAAAGAATAAAGAGAAGGAGAGTTGCTGAGAATATTAGGGATTCAAGATTAGGGATAAGAGAAATATTAGGGTTTCAGTCAAATAGGAATTAAACTGAATGATTTGGGAGTCAAATTTAAATTTTAAAATGAGGGACTAAAGTGAATGATTTACCTCTACCAAAACGACGTCGTTTTAATCGGATGCTTAACTGTAACTTAACGGCCACATAAGCACTTAACTGGTCACGTCATCACGCCGTTAGTGAGAGTTAACTGTACGGACTAAACTGCATGACGGCCTACAAAGTGAGGGACTAAATCAGTCATTTTTAAAAGTGGGGGACTAAACTGTATGGTGGCTACAAAATGAGGGACTAAAATGATATATTACTCTAAAAAATATTGTAAATACACATGTAATAGTTTTAATGATACAACAATATTTTTTAACAATTTAGTAACATTTTTTCAAATGTTTCTTAAAGTCAATTATATTGCAATTGAAGTTGGTGGTAAAATATTGTTTGAAGCCATAAGGAAAAGGTTGGGCTTTTCGAAAATATTTGTGGGTTTTTTTTCTACTGATGTCATTGTTAGGTCTTATGCACATAAGAGCTCAATGCCAAAAAACTAGTCTATTAAGTAAGAGAGTCTTAAGCCTTAAGTATCAAATTGACCCTCCAATTCAGTGGCTTCATTCTATCGACACCGACTCACTAGTAGCCCTTCCCCTTTAGCAACTTGACTCACCTATCAATTTTAATAATCTAGCTTACAAGTAGCCCTTTTTTGTAATTAACACATCTCCCAATGAAAATATCAATTATTAAGATTTAAGCACATGAGAAGAGTCCAACTTAAAAGACTAGTCAATTCCATAAAAGAGCTTCAAGGCTTAAGTACCATATTAAACTTCTAATTGCATTTAATGCGAGTCTTCTAATATTTGTTCTATGTTTTCTGGTTTTTCCTGGTGGATTTCTTAGTTTCTCTCAAATTACTTATGATAAAGAACCACAAGTTCTTTATACCATATTTTAGCACTTAAACAATCTCCGATGCAAGTTGCTTATAGAGGTTCTTAAAATTTAAACAACTTGTTAAGCAGTTATTCCTATTGGAGCTTGATGACATGCATGGACATAGTTGCTCAACAAAGTTGCTTATTTAAGCAACCAGATTTTAGCCAAAAAGTAGGTCTCAAAAACTTATTTGGATAGGAAGAAATGAGAGAGAAGAGGAAAGAGTTAATTTGTAGGGTACATGTAAGACCTATAAGAAATACTTATTAAGAACTATGCATTGGAGTAAAAAATTTGCTTAAATTAAAATAGTGGATGTGTATATATGAAACCAACCAAAATATTATGAAAAATTACTTAAGAAACTCTATTAGCAACTATACATTATAGATGGTCTTAACACGAAAAATGCTCTTAATTTCAGCCAATGGCTCAAGTTTCTCATAAAAAAAAAAAGCAACGATTTATGTATACTTTATTTTGAGGTGTAAGAGTGATAAAAGAAAAGAAAGATAGAAAGAAAGAAGAAAAGAAAGAAAGAGAAAAATAGAAATATGATAAGATGATGTGATAAAAATGGGAGAGCCAGAGATAAAATAATAATAATAATAATAATGTTTGATATACAACTCAAATGTTGATTCAATTTTTAGAATTGTAAAAGAAGAGAGAGATAAAAAGAAAATAAAAAAGAAGAAATTGAAAATAAAAAATATTAAATGTTATGTTTTTTTTATAATAATTAAGCAACCGAAATATCAATTAAGGAAGTATAAGAGGTACTATAAACCCATTACAAACTAGATGAACAAAGATACAACATGATAGGATTCCTAGTTTGCTTACAATATCTAGGAAGCAAATTTAAAAATCTATTAAATGTGATGTGATAGTAAAAGAAAAGAGAGATATAGGAAGAAAAATGTGTTGTAAGTGAAGAGTGATTCTAAATAATTATTTTTCGAAGAAAAATGTGTCGTAATATTGATAGAGATGAATAGTAGTAGTATGAGTATAATTTTTGGACAAAAATGCATAGCTAAAGTCCTAAGTGAGGGTCAAATTTTTTAAAAAGATATTGAGACTATTGGTTTATAAAAGACTAAAATATAACTTTAATCTTTTAGATAATTCTTATTTTAGTTATTTATTTTATTTTATTTTATTTTATTTTATTTTATTTTATTTTAATTCTTTATCTTTTTATTTCACACCATATTAGTTCTTTATACTAACACACTGTTGCTTACACAAAAGAACCAATATGAAATAAAGAAAATAAAGAATCAAAATTTTCTTTTGATATAGGCCAACACACACAACCCCTAAGCTATATTACTGCTAAGTCTACTCTTAAATTTACTTTACTGGGGATTGAACCCCGCTTCTTGAGCTTCAAGAGTTTCTCTTATATCACTTAAACTACAAGTTCTCGACATAAAGAATCAGAATTGTATTTTATCTAGAGAAAACTGTGATGCCAATAATAACAAGGAATATTTGTGAGTCTTGAAAAGTTATCTAGTTGGCCCAAATATGATTTTGAATGTAGGGTAATGGTAGTTTGTGGGAAAGGGATGAAAGTGAAAAGTGGGAGAACCACTGATCATAGCATATGCCATCTTAATGGTTCTAAGTTAAAATTGTGAAGTGTACAATATATATTCCATTGGTTATATTCATTTGGTGTGCCTCACTCATATGAGACATATTGCAACCTCGTCTTCACTTTTATGTCATCACTAATAACAAGAATAAATAGGTTCAAATAAAGGAGCAAATACACTTTTTCCAAGCGTATGATATTGAGCAAATATATATATTGTGAGAATCAACTAAGAATATATGTTTGGTTTGCGATACTATTTTATTTCATTTTCCGGTTTCTATTTGAAACCTCAAACTGTCATTTACTGTATTTATTTTACTTTGAACATTGTAATTAGATAATTTGAGATTAATTGAAGTTAAAATTTCAAACTTGATTTTGTCTTCTTTAACATGAAAACAATATTTTAATATCCAAGAACCAATAGTCTTAAGTTCAAGTTTTCCGTACCCAATTGTAGAGCTGGCAATATGGGTTACCTGGTCGGACTGGCCCATTTGGGCTGCGTACTTTTCCGTGCCGGGCTTAAAATCTGATTATGTTTTTTTGTGAAAATTAGAAGGGCTAGGCCTGATTCTATGCAGACTCTAGACTTAGCGGGTCGGCCCGGTTATATTTGTTTTTTTAAGAAACAGTTTTTTAAATAAAAAAAAGATGTGTTTTATTTGTTTTTTTATCAAATTGTATTATTTATTTTTGTGAAAAGGAAGACAAGTGGTACATTTAGTAAAAGTTGACTATAATTATATATTTTTTAAAGAACCTATTAAATTTTTTTAAAAATATAGTATATAAAAAAATACTTTTATAAATTGAGTTTTTTAACTAGGCCGGGCTAGCCCATTTTTTTTTTGTGGACTTTTGCAGGCCCGGCCAAAATGCCTGAATTTATTTTTATAAATTTTTTAAGGCTAGAGCCCGGTTTTTTTGGGGCTTATTCAAGCGGCCTACACAGACCGGCCCATATTGCCAACTCTAGCCAATTGCATTGAAAACTCACAGTAAAAGCTTTATATATTAAAAAAAAAACTGATCTAACAATCGAATAAGCAGAGATTTTGGTCGTTAAATATGATATTACTAGCTATTTGAATCACTAATTCAGTCTTAAACATATTTAATGATCATATATGTAAATTTATTTAGCGACTAATTTTATTAGTGGTTAGACAAATATTTTTAGTAGTGATACATAGTCTACCCTAGGGTGGCACTATTGTCACCACACCATTTTCAAAATGCATCATACGCATATATTTTTTCTAAATTTGTCCTTTAACCGGATTTCAATTTTTGGGCAAAAACCGAATTTGAAGTTCCAGTTGAAACCGGATTTGAACTTCCGATTAAAATCAAATTTGAGTTCCGGGTTAAAACCAAATTTGAGTTTCCGGTTGAGATTAGATTTGAATTTCCCGTTAGGAGCAAAATTTCATTAAAACATATTATTAGCTAAACATATTTTGTTTTACATCATTTCACCTACACTCACACAATAATAATCTTATTTCCAATCATATCATAGTGATGTTTTACAATATTTGTGACATTGAATATATAATAGGTAAGTTTTTTTTATTTATTTTCATGTTATTTATGCATTTCAATGATTTCTAAATTGCTGAATTTTTGAACCACGAATATAGATGTGTGTTGTAACTGGATTCGAGATTCTTGTTTGAACGATATTTTCAAATATGGTTTTAACCATATTTTCAAATTGGGTTTCAATCATATCTTCAATTTTGATTTCAACCAGAAACTCAAATGAAAGTTTCAATCAGAAATTGAAATCCGGTTTCAACCAAAAAATCGAATCCGGTTTCAACTAGAACTTCAAATCCGATTTCGCTCAAAAATTAAAATCCAATTAGAGGAAAAAAGTTGGATAAATATATATACGTGTGGTGTGTTTTAAAAGTGGTGTGGTGGCAATAGTGTCACCCCCACAACGGCGGTGGCTGTTAAATGTGTCACACCAATTTGGTGTGGCGCCACACCTCTTTTTCGCTTGTTTTAAAAACGACAAAAATGACCTCTCTAAAAAATGTGATCCGAATAATTTTTAGATCTGTTTTTCCAGAAATATATAAGATTAACTGTTTGAATTTTGAAATTCAGGAAAAAGTAATCCAAAACATTTCTAGTTTTTTTTTAAAATTTTCAATTTTTATTACATTAAGTTTAAATTATTTTTCAAAATAAATTTGCCGTAAATAAACCACGTCACATTAAAATCTTAAATTAATTTAATTTTTTATATTATTGCCATTTTTTTCTCGCCACTTACGTATTAAAAGTAAGACATTACCGACAACTTTTAATAAATCATTTTTCAATCTTTTATTAATTTCTGAAAATATTAATTAATATAAAAATTTAAAAAAATACTTTTAAGATTTTTTGAAAAAATTGATGCCAATATGTTCCGGAATACATTTTCCGAAAGTTCAAAAATTTAAAAGCTATTTTTTATATTTTCGAAAAATCTTGTGCAGAAATTTTTGAGATCATATTATCCGGAGTGGACAAGTTTTTTTTAAATATATCTATATATATATATAAATAATTTTGATGTGATGTATTTAACAGCCACATACTACCAACTTGAACCGAACCACTTTTTTGTGGATTATACATCTCGTTTTATATATATCTATTAACAAAAATATTCTTTTAAATTAACATTGTATTACTTTTTCTTAATAATAGTACTATTAAAAAAGAAAAGGAATATTTTTTAAATGATTATATACTTAAAATTTATATATTTATTAACACTTTCCAAACATAATTTATTAAGTCTCAGCGCCAGCAATGATAATTTCTTCCTGAGCTTTTCGAAAATTAAAGTTAAGTAAAATGTGTAGTATTATTTTTTTTTAAAAAAAAATAAAGTAATCAAAACACGTGCAATAAAATCGTATTTTACTTTGTCCCTTTTCATGAGGTGACTGTCTTATATCTGCAAGGAGGATAGATTCCTCTATTTATCCCTCTCAATTAATATTCTTCTCAGTTCTTATTACTACCAAAAAAAATAATATTCTTCTGATGATTCCAAAATTTTCTTGTTATCCTTTCAATAAATTCCTACCTACTTGTTTGAGAATACATCCTACATATGATGAAATTGCATAGTAGTGGCTATGTATCTAAGGCCCTTGGGGTAAGGGTGAGTGGACACCCGTCCAAGGTCTAATATTTAAGGGGGCCCATGATATATATATAGTTGGGTTCAAATGATATTAAGGTGTCAAAATTTTTAAATGACACCGCGCATAATTTTTTATAAAAAATGAATTTCGTCGATCTAACCAATCAATTGAAAGTTTATACAATGTAGATCAACTATGCAAAAATTCATACAATTTGAAAAATATTTGATATGTTATCGGAATGTTTTGCTTGAACGTCTAATATATTATTTAAAATACAAGTAAATTTTATTTGTTAGATTACATACCTACAAATTTTTAAATAGTATGAATTTTTGCATAGTTAATCTACGTCATACAAACTTTCAATTGATTGGTTGGATCGGCGAAATTCATTTTTTTATAAAAAGTTATGTGCAGTGTTATTTAAGAACTTTGACACGTTGATATCATTTGAACTCAACTCATATATATATATATATTTCAATTGATTGGTTGGATCGACGAAATTCATATATATATATATATATATATATATAGCTGTAATTTGCAAAGAAATAAAAAAAAATATTCATTTATGGAAAAGCACTCAGAAAAGAATGAAGAGTCGTTCATCTCGTGCTTCTTTTTGGCTCTCGGTGCGTTCTATTCATCCTCTTTGCTGATGTTGTTGTGTTGCTGCTTCTATATTGGTGTTGTTGCTTCTATTTTGTTGTTGGTGTTGCTTATGTCCTAAGTGTGAATGCTGTAGGTGTTGTTATTGTTAAGTTAGCCCTAAGAAATTGTGATGTATTAATAGGGTGGGTCTATGTAATATCAAAACTTTATTATAGTTTAATAAAAAAAAAATACTTAAAAGGGACCCATATTGTTCACTTCGCTCCAGGGCCTATGAAAGGCTCGATATATCTAGGGTTTTCTTAATATGTGCAATTGTACAGATTAAAAAATTGAAGGTAAAACGTTGTTGAAAAAATGAAAATTTAAAATGTGATTTTATTTAATATACAATTAATATTGTGTTTTCTTTTTAATTTTAATTTTTTAACAATATTGCACAGGTTAGAAAAACTCATATATCTAAAGGATATGTTTGTTTAAAATTTTGTTTCGATGAAAATCACTTTTGATCAAAATTAAAAATAATTACTTTTATAAAATGATATTGATTTTTGTACATTAATAATCACTATCATTAATAAAATTTAAATTTATTTTTTTTATTTTTCATTATACTAAAATGTAAATCAAACGCGTACAAACTTCTATAGGTGCAGCATCTTGCATATATATATTTATTTATTAAACAATATTACTTTTTAATTTTTAATGAATTTTCCTTGTTCCTTTGGATATTATATATAGAGAAGTATTGTTATTTGTTAGTCCCTCAAATAAACAGAACATACAACATGTTTGGGTGGCTACCTAGAAAAACCAGAATTCATAATGTTTTGTCTGTAAGTGAAAGCTCTGTTTCTTTAATTTTATTTTTTTTCTTAGCACTAGTCCCATTAATTATAATATGGACGCAAAAAATTGCGCTGCAAAAATAATTATTCTCATTATAATATAAATGTTAATTCTCAGTTCTAAGAGAATTTCACTTAATATGAATGTTTCGCATTCAAACAGGAGAATACTTGTAACTGTAAAAAAAAAAAAGAAGTTCATTATCTATTTGTTTTAGTTTTATGATCTTAATTATTCAATTTTTGTTTTCATGGGTGTAGATTGTGGAACTTAAGGTGCATATGGATTGTCAAGGATGTGAAGAAAGAATTAAAAAAGCAATCTCCAAATTAGATGGCAAGAATTTTATCATTCATTTATCACATTAACCAAAATCGATTTTATAGTATAGAGAACCATAGATATTACACATTTATACTTGCAACTAACTATATAATTTGTTAATTACTTATGAATAATTTTGTAGGAATAAAAAACTGATGCCTATTTTTATCCAAAACAAAAAAACAAAAAAAAAAAACTAATGCCTATTATAGGTGTATCATATTATTAATTAATATAAATTAACCATGTCTATACCAATAAATTATTTCTCATAAATAATTAAAAAATTATTACATTATTTTCATTTTTTATTAGCATATTATTTTCATTTTGTTTTATATTTTCTAAAATCTATGTAAAAACACCAGAAAGTGTTGTTTTCTATTTAAATTTAATAAAGGAAATAAGACAAAAAAAATTGACAATTTTTTAATTATTTATGCAAACCAATTTTCAAATATTTCTCACTATCGTATACATGTCACCACATGCTAGTAATATTCAATATTATATTTTTTTATGGGTCAAACATACACACAAACTATACTAAATCTACACCATTAAGGACTAAACTCCACACAAACAGTTTTATCTTATCTCACCTCCTAATGTCATTTGGGTTACAAGCTCTTGACTATTTTTTTTATAAGCTAAATGGATTTATACGGTTTTAAACTGAGAAACTACTTAAAGTTATGCTCCGACAACTACTAAACTAGTCAATTACTAACAAACACTACAAAAAAAAAACATTGATCTAGCGATCATATTAGCAAGGTTGTTAGTTGCTAAAATTGGTGTCGTTAATCATTTCAATCATCAATTTAGTCTCTAAAATATTTAAATACTAAAAAGCAAATTCAACTACCAATTTCTAAACTGACTCTTTTTTTATTATAATTAAGTTTATGAAGTGTAAAACTTTCAATAATTAATGCAGGTGTTGATAATTTTGAGATAGATATGGAAAAACAGAAGGTAACAGTGACAGGGTATGTGGAGAGAAGGAAGGTGTTAAAAATTGTGAGAAGAACAGGAAGAAAAGCAGAGTATTGGCCATTTCCTTATGACAGTGAATATTACCCTTATGCCACTCAATACTTGGATGAATCTACCTTTGCTTCTTCCTATAATTACTATAAGCATGGTTACAATGAGAGTGATGTGTATGGTTATTTTCCTCAACAAGCATATTCAACTGTTGAAGATGAAACTGTTTTTCTCTTTAGTGATGATAATGTTCATGCACCTTGTAGCATCATGTGAGCAATGATCAATTGATTGCTTGTAATGTCACGTGTTTCGTAATAGTGTCTTATTTTCTATTTTATTTTTTATTTTTCATGTAATTAAATGGGAAACAGAGGTATACAGTTTCCAAGAGCAACCAACATCATGGTATAGTTGGTTCAATTTAAAAAGTCTTAGATTTTGATTCCTTGAGAATGATTCTTATTTCTTAATGAATGAATGCAAATTCTTATTATTTTTTTAGTTTACAAGGAAAGTATAATAATTAAAAATTGAATTCAAATATATAAATATGTATTTTCTCAAACTACATGACTGGAACTGTATATCCCTGTTATGATTATAATACATCTTGATTCTAAGATAACTTAGTGCATGTTTAGATTGACTGTGACAGAATTGATTTTGGACAGAATTGAATCTAAGTGGAATTGATTCTTAGTAGAAGTGATTTACTTTTGGAAAATAAAGATTAAAAATTTTATTCTATGATAAAATGATGCTTGAATACTCTTGTTAAAATCTAAATTTTATATTCAGAATCATTTCTGACCCAAGGTTGTCAAACATCATTTTCTATCAAAATCGATTATACTCCAAAAAAAATCATGATTTGATAGATGCAAAAACCAATTCAAACATATTGCATTTCTTCTTATAAACTTTTTTTTTTTAATAGGGTTAAAAAATAACAACAATAACAATAATATTTAAAAGGTCTTATATTTTGTTTCCTTTAGAATGATTCTTAATGAATGAAAGTAAATTCTCAGTATTTTTTTAGATTATTGAAATGTATAATAACTAAAAGTTCAATTCGAATACTCATTCACACATATTTTCAAACTACATAACTAAAACTGTACATTTCCGTTGTGATTATAATACATCTTGATTTTAAAAAAACTTATTTAAAAGGGTTAAAAATAACAACTATAATAATAATAATATTACAAAATTAAGATCGATGGGTACAATTGCCTTTTCAAACTAGAATTGATTCCTTTATATATATAGTATATATAATATATAATAATAGTAATAGGGATTTTTTTAACAAAAGGTTTAGTTAATGAACTAAATTCATCGAGATGAGACTTGAAATCATAATCTCAAAGTCATGGACCTAAGCACATACCATTTGGACTAACCCCCCAATGACAATAATAATAGGATTTTGTTAATCATTGTCTTTAAAGTAATGAATATACAATTTATAAATAAACATTTTAGAATTTAGTGTTACAAATTGAATTTTACTATGATTTTTAATAAGAGATTTCTATCTTTGCGTTGCTTAACCATCGCACTTGGGACAAGCACATGTACTCGTGAGAAAAAGAAAAAAGATACAAAAAATAAATTTGAAAACAAGTGAACAAAAATTGTCACCAAAATAGCATTTATACGACCTATAAATTTGAAAACTTGACCTTTTTTCATACAATATTTCCTTCTTTCAACTCAATATCAGTATTTATTCACCAATATCAAAAAGAGTACTATTTTAAATGCTATCCTTAAATCATTTTAAAAATTTAGTGAACTTGAAAATAAGATATAACATATTAAAAATAATAAAGTAATGAAAATTGTTGACATAAATTTTTTATAAAACTATTAATTCTATTAAATATAATTTTAAAAACAGAATTAATTAGTTTAAAAATTAATTAAATCATAAATACTTTTTAGATGTTAAAGTTTAAGTTTAATATTTTAAAAATCTTATATAGAAAACCTTTGTTCAATTTAGGATTTTCAAAAACTATAGACAAAAATCCAGCAACACTCATCCGGTAACAATTCTAGTAAGGCCAAATATATAATTGTAGCCTCTGAAAAAGTGAAGCAAGTGACACCACACTAAATAAGTGCGACACAATTAACAACTACCTTCAACACTTAGCTTATTAATTATTTTTCTCTATTAAAAAAATTGTGGGAGACATTAGGAAGGGAATAAAAAACGAAAACAAGAAAATTTGAATCCAAAAACAAATTGAAACTTTGAAGCCCTATATATTATATAGTTCAGATCATGTCAGTGTGCTTGATAATAATATATGCAATGCAAAACAGAAATAACAGCACATTAATGACAATTACAATGCCAAGTAACCTCCAAATTAATCCCCGTTTTTTTATGGTATATCAATATCAATTTTACAAGTTCCCAACAATAATCGAAATGAGATACAGAAAATAATTCAAATGAGTCTTAATGTTTATTTTGATCCTGTTTGTTGTGAAATCCAAAGCTACACTCATGTTACAATAAGTTAAATGAGAGCTAAAGAAAATAATTTATTGCACTACAATTCTACAAACTTGCAGATACAGCACTTCAATTATCTACAAGCTAATGGATAAAAAAAGGATAATGCTACATGAACTAAGGAAGTTCTTTTAATTTACAAGGCTTTAGATATTTCATCAACCAGTGCTACCAGATAAATCACCAGAAAATGCACTTCCATATGAAACTGATCCTGTTTGCGAAGTGCTGCTAACTCGAGCTTTCTGATACTGTCTCATCCGGAATGCATCTCGAGGAAGTGGTTGGCTTTGGACGGTTTTAGTGTCATCATCCTCTTGCCCTAAGCATAACAATAGCAATTCATCGTCAGGGGACATAAATTTTGATGTCAAAACAAAGAAGAAATTTGAATATCGATGCATGCACATTTGATCGTTGGATCTGACAGGCACAATCTATAACAAACACTATTGAGATCTAGGTTATTAATAGAGACCGGCGCGGCCCTTGTCTGCCATGACAGGGCGGCACAAACGCGGGTCATTTGCGAGTTTGGAGCAGCGCGAAAAAGAGTCTGCAGCGCCATGAAACATTGCTAGGGTTTTATAAACTTAGAAGTCACGTGCTATATTAACATATGCATAGATACTCCGATGGCTAATATACAAAATATAGGAACAGGGAACCCGGATACACACATATGGAAGAGAGAGCAGCAACAAATTTGTGGGGAAATTCAAAAAGAAAGAAAACAAAAGAAAGAAAAAAAAAAAAAAAGAAAGAAAAGAAAACATAGGAAGATGCACATACTGTCTGATTCTTTCCTTTTGCCATATTGTCTACTGCCAGTTGGTTTCGCAGATAAGCCACTCGGAACAGGGTGAGACTTGCTTGAACCAGAAAGTTCACTTGCAGCGGGAGCAGCACCAGCTGACAATTGTGTTGGAATCCCTGTTTTCACACCTTTCACACCTTGCAACTGAGTTGGAATCCCTGTTTTCGCACTTTGTCCGGCTAATAGGTCACTCTGCATACAAATCGATAGCACGATATCCACATTTGGAGTTGGGCCTGGAAATATGAAAACAGTTTTTTGCAGCATTTAGACATGAATAATCAGAAAGGAACTGTAATATTAGATCTGTTAACTAAGGTAAAAAAATAGGGAAGTCATAAAGCCAATTTCAATAACTATACACTTTGCTTTCAAACATTTTGTAATTGTTGAAAGTCTCATTGACCAGAGATATAACCACCATATAGTATATATTATATAAGTGGAGGCAATCCTCCTCCAATAAACTATATTGCTATAGCTTTTAGAATTGAGTTAGGCCCAAAGCCCAAATTTAAAATTGTATCAGTCTATTCTAGATCTATTATTAGGCCACCCATAAAGGGTTTGTTAAAAGTCCCACATTATTGGGTCACCTGAATTTGACAACGCTCCAGATGTCCATACTTGGGTGGGGGGGACGTGTTGAAAGTCCCATATTGACTAGAGATATGATCACAATGAGTGTTGAAATTCATTAAGAACATAATTTAACACTAAGCACTTTCCTTGAAATTCCAAATGTCTGCCAAACCGAGAGAATGTATACGAGACTCCCACATGTAAAATGATACTTGGGGCTAGAAATTTTCACCAGTGAATTGCAGTAGATAGCACAAAGCATAGACAAATTAAGACAATGACAAGGTTCAACAGTTGCAGAAATTACAGAAATTCTGTTCACAGCTCAAAACTAAAATCAAAATCTTTAGGGAGGCAGACATCAAGGACAAATAAAGAAAAAGAAACAACAGAACCAAACGATGCACAAAGAAGAAAACGGAGAATTAACATAAACTGCCTCCTCATTGGCAATTGAATCAGCGAAACTCATTCTAGCGGCATTTCAATACGTGTTCATAGATGACAAACCAAATTGCAGAAAATATCTACTGTATAATGGATAAGAATAGAGACTTTGAAAATTACCCTCAACTGCGGGCAGGTTTGCTAAAAATGCTACCAAAGCAGGTGGTGTAGCCTTCAGAATTTCATCAAATGCATTTGCTCCAGCACCTGCAACAGGCTAATGGATCAGACAAGGTCCTCACTCCAGGTGTAGTTGCACGTCGGAAAATTTAACAAGCCACCACTTTTCATATGGTTCAGAGAGGAAAACAAACTAATAACTTGGTACTGGAAAACAAAATAGTAACTCCTCCCTAAACCTTCCTATTTAAAACTATCTTTCTAATATTTGGACAATGAATATTGGGTACAAAAATGTTATCTTGATGAAATTTCCATACATTCAGTTGGTGCTTATCAAAATTATGGGATTTTAGGTATTGAGCGAGGAAAAAGAGAGAATGGAGATTGAATATCAACTTATAAGAATGACGAATATGTCCTTGTACAAAAGATAAAAGACTAATTCCAATTTATACATGTACTAGACTCTTAATCCTAATAAAATAAGGAAACAAACCGTGCAATAATAGGCAAATATCAAAATTAATCCTGTTGTAGTCTAAAATAACAGTTACGATATTAACACTTTTCGCATATTCTAACACCCTCCCGCAAGCTTCCCTGTATAGAACTAAGGAAATGTTACTAAATTATATCTGCTACAGAAATCCGACCGTAGTTATCAACTGTGAGATGTAAAAAAAAAATAAAAGTTTATCACAAAAAGATACTCAAATGTTGAACAAGGGGTTACAAACCAGGATTTTGCTTAGAAGGATCATATACCACCATCTTTGAAGTGTCGGGATAAACAACCTTAGATGACATAGTTGAAATGCTCGCCGTTGATGCTTTAACTGCGCTAACAGTGTAGCATTCATCACATAATAAGACGAATTGAGAAACAAACAGTTCGAATGAATATTTTGTATTAAATCATACCTAAAAGAGTTGTTCCATTAGGCATAGCTGACTTCTCCACTTTCTTATTAATATTCTTGGCAAGCCACTAAAAAAGCAGAAGTGAAAATTGAATTACTATATAGGACACAAATACAAAAACAGAAAAATTCAGAAGAGTCTAATGTAGGCACTTGTAATAAATTGCAGCTTGTCAGAAATAGATTTTTTTTTTTGAATAAAAGATAATAGTAAGAATTTGCATGACAAATGGTTTTTGAAAACTGAACTACTAGAAAAGGATGGTTATGAAGGTTAGTAGTTTAATGACTATCACTACGAACACGTGTGCATTATTGACTCAGGGATATGGAGGCAATATGAGTAGGTTCAATTCGCAAGGATCGAGGCAGTTCATTCAAAATGCCAAGATTCAATTGCCTAATACTTATGAAGTTGTTGTCTATTACCAATTGTTAGGCAATCGGCAAGTGCCAGCATAAGCCCTCTTTGAAGCTTAGCAAGACCTGGGCCTGGAATTGTGTGTGTATAACACGAGTTCAGTGCAATTCGTTGAATCATTCATCAGTATCATTTTCTTACAACAAAACCATTCGTGAGCCTCGACAGGAACTAAAACTAACAGGCCCGAAGCCCAAATGCAAACATTTGGCGAGGCGTATATTAAGAGGGAAATAATGATATTATAGGCAGAAAATTTGTAATCTGAGAAATCATTGAGGAGATTTGATATCGGGAAAATAGGAGTCTTAGACTCTGAAGGGAATTTCTTCCCAGTTTATTGTATTATTCTTTTTCTATTTTGTGTGTCAATAATACCATTTTTTATCCTTTCTCAATTGTTGCTCTTCAGTTCTAGTCTTCTATCAAGCCTATCAAGCCTTCACCTACCAACATAAGAGTTGATGACACATTATATTATATGTTATTCATCTCTTTAAAAAAGATACAAAAGACTAGTACCTCTTGCCGAGATAAATGATCGAGATCATTAGAGGAGCATGGCCACAGATCCATGAAACTGTACCGTGATACAACGTCCTGCAGAGAACTCTCCAATGCTGCTGCTCCATCTTCACTTGCTCCAGAAAGTGCTTCTTTCCTTCTTTGCTCAACCTATATATGACCCATAAAGATAAATGATCAAAATGATTTACCTCCTGCCAATTTCAGTCTACTCATAACGAACTACAGGGTTGCACATTATTTTAAAAATTTAACATTCTACAGTTAACCCTAGTTTTTAATATCAATTTCTGGCCATCCCTGTAAGGTGGTTTGGAATGTGCAGATAAGGCCGTTGGAGGCACCTATGAGGAGAGTCAATAACATAGTGGAAGCACAATGGTGTCTTATGATCCATGTTATAATTTCTTGCCATCCCTTGAGAGCTAATTTCTAGATATTGTGGCTCAAAACCAAAGTCCATTTTGTTCGAATTTTTGTTAGCTCAGTAACAGCACTAATTTGGTCGAAAAATCAAATAAAACAGTGAGTTTCAAATTTTATCCAGCCCTTAACAAATGTGGTCATCACGCAAACAGCTAGAGAGCTAGATATTTGACCAGAATCCTATTCCACCAGATTCAACAAATCACTATATCATGCAAGCAAGATAATTTCTACAGATTATCTAACCTAATATTTTCCCTCAAGCCTTTTCATGCATATGATCAGGGCTTACAAAAAAGTAACAATTTGATAAGCCTAATCACAAAGATGAAAGAAAAGAAACAACCAGAGATTGCAAGGTAAATCCAGTATAGATAGCAAATTTAAAGCTACCACCTTCAGCATGCTAGCAAGATCCCCATAAGTTTGCTCAAACTGGGTGAATTTCTTCCAGACCTACAAATCAGAATAATTACAACTAAATTGAATATCAGCAAACTGCCAAACATTTTCAAGTAGAATATAAATTAAAACTACAAGAAAATTAATACAGAATCATCTAAGACATGATAAAATCTTGCATCACTTACATGTGCTAAATATTGAACATAACCTTTATGTTGTTACCTAACTACTATTAATGATATGGGAATTTCTTTTAAGGAACAAGGAAATAAGAAGTGAAGCCTACCTCAATTGAATCCTCAGGTGGAAGTGAACTTAATGCCCTTTCAAATAAAGCTCTTACATTTTGGTCATCATTCAACCGTGTCAAGAAATCAGCGTATCTAAAACATTATCAAAATATTTATAGTGAGTAAATATATCAGGAGAAGTACAACTAGAAATACATCTATAGTCCAATAAAGTGGGAAAAAAAAAAGTATATACAATTATAAAAAAAAAAAAACATTCTTCTAAAAGGGTGCAAGAGGCACAGGGATGAGAAAGTCTATTCAGTTGAGTTGATAAAGCAGAACAAGCATTATCACTTATCAGACATAGAAGGATGCAGAACTCACTGAAGAATATAAACAGGTTCGTGCATAAAGCGTTTTAGTCCTGCTTCAAAAACATTATGAGCCATCTGCATGTACAATCAATACGGCTAAATCATCAAGTGTTAAATCACAGTTTATTTTCTAAGTTAAAACATCAAACATAAACTCAAAAAATTAAATAAAACCCATGAAAGAAAGAACAAGCAAGAAAGGCTATCATTGGCAATGTTTCCATTGTAAGATAATGACTTCATAGTTCATTCTGAGATCTAGTTGCACTAACAACAAACAGCTGAGTCGTTCTTACACAAATTAATACATACCTACAAACACGTATTACTTCCATACAAGTAGATCAAATATTCAACCATTTCACTAGAAAAAAAAATCCAGGTATACAGCATGCAGAACAACAAATACCAAGCACAAGATTTTATAGAAATATATACTCTTTCTAACTGACTAAAACACACACACACATAAAAGATGAGAAAGAAGGACCTTTGGATCTTTGTCAAGACAAAAGGCCACCGTAGCATAAGCAACATAAACATGATATGTACAAGTTGGGGACTTGCGAGCATCCAGAAAGTACTTCTTAGCAGCTTCAACACCTTCATTTCTTCTTAGAAACCGAATGAACTGTAGCATGAAACAGATGTCACACATTTTGCGAACTGCCCAAATCACTTGACAATTGACATGACATTAATACAATTGTGGCTTGGGGGCAGGAAGGGGGGGGAGACAATGTTTTTACATATGTATAACTTCTACAAATTAACTTCGTGAAAGATATGCATAGAGAATTCACCAGCAAATAGACAAGGCATCTACAACTACAAACTTTCAGAGAAGAAAACCAAGAATTTGAACTAGCAACTCATCTGAATTTCCGATCATGCCATGCAGCTGTACCCTATGAGTCTATGATTTGTTCAATGATTTTCATAAGATAGTATCAGAACTCAGAAGGAAATTGATGAACATATGTATCCACATACCGATTATCCAACACCATTAATGAGCACTTAAAGCATTAGAAAACTATTTCACATACTTGAATATGTGCAAGTGCAGTTGCACTGCCACCACCGTCTCCCAAAAAACTTTCATATATTTTCTTTGCAGCCTGACATAAAACAAGAAAACAAAGAAATAAAAATTGTTAAAGAATGAAAAACAACAAAGACAAGAAATGTTAAAGCATACACTTGAGAAAAAACCAGAAAACATTTTGGAAAGGTTTCTATGAAGTGCTTGACTAAGAAACCCAGCATCCCTGGCAAAAACATTAATAAATAATTACACTATTTCCTGGGATTCTAATCTTTCCAATGATACATTGACTGCCTAATTGCTAATTGCATTAATCCAACACATCCAACCTGTCATACCTGAATTGCTCCACGAGACTCCTCTAGCTCTGCATAAGCATACCGTAGCATTTCCGAATCTGTTAGCAAATGAAATGACTAAGCAAAGTGATGGAAGAAAGAAACAAGCATACAGAGTTGTGTAACACGCATTGTCCAATTAAAAACATAAAAACTCTGAATGTCAAACAGTTAACAATGTAACCACATAACTTCATACGTTAAAAGTGTAAATGACATTTTTCTTTATGCTATCTGGACCTAACGTATATTTGTACATAAAAACACAGGAAAAAATTTTCCTTCAAATGTGATTGTCCAAGAGTAAAGAATGCACTAAACAACAAAATCTGAAAACTCAGCAGAATTAAAGAAGGAAAATACAAACCAGGAAGCGCCTTCAAAGACCTTTGAAATACTTTGATTGCAGCATCTATTGAACCACCTTTTGCATGCCATGTAGCATAGTCATACCATATATCAGGATAATGGTACATATACATCAGACACTGAATACCAGTACAATGCAGTAAGATGAATAATAGAACAAAAGAATAACATCAAAGAAAAAAAAATGACGTGAATGATTTTATTTACTCCTCATCCAAACAACGAACACCAACAACTAACCTTTTCACACTAGGAGGTGTCGGCTACTTGGATCATACAACACCATGACATTCTCCCATGAATTAAGTTGATGAATAGACCATTTACCTCTAAATGTTTCTAAACGGTTTGACCTACTGTTTTCCTCGGTCAACCTTAGTTACTATTGCTTCTATGGGTTTTCAGCTTTCACATACCCAAATCCCAAACCATCCAAGACAAAACTACCATTCTTTCAACAATCCTGCCTATCAAATATCAATTCAATTCAATGAAAGTGATGCCTCTCAACATACTACTCCTTGATGGTGTTCTTCACTAAACTAGCGCATAAAGTATGGAAATCAACAAGAATTTTAGAAAACTAGGTTAAAACTTAAAAGTAAATATGGTTTACACAATAATGGGTGGAATGCCAATTCTACGGTTGAAGCTTCGCATGCTAGCCCTTGGAAACTCCTCTCTTAAAGATATGCTTCTTTTAGATCTCTTCTATCCTAGGACTTGGGAAATGGGCCCCATATTAAGTTTTGGGAGGACTCTAGTGGATAGCACCCCTCTTTCTGATGCATTTCCAAGACTTCTTCATCTCCCTATCTTGCACAATGCTCCTGTAATTCAATTTTTTTCTTCGTTTGAATTTAATGTGCCTTGGAATTTTCATTTTTTCAGAAATCCAAATAATAGGGACCTCTTTGAACCTCAATATCTTCTGGTCTCATGGAACTATCACTCCGTCGAGACTGGAGAGATCAGATTATATTGAAATCTCAGACCATTTTCGCTTTCTTTTGATGCTCAGATTATAATCTATTTCGCGAGATCTATTTGACAAACACAAGAGATTCATGCACTTTACCTAGTCAATTTATCTTTAAATTATAGTTTAATTTTGTGTTCCTACTTCTTTTACAAATATTTCTATTTCTTCAACATACACAGTCCCCTACCTTCTCGTCCTACTAAAATTTCTTATCAGAAATTCCAAAGGCCATCACAGTATTAAGGAAAGATAAATGTCAAGAAAAAGTTATCAATAAAATTATACAAAGCATTCATAAGAGAATTGCAAATCAAAATGGAAGATAGGCAAAGCATACGATAAATGTACATGGCGCATGTAAACAAACTCCAAGAATCAATGAAACAATCCAATTAGTCAAGAAATGAGAAACAAAGGAATAAATTAGAATAGGCAATTAGCAGTTATGAACATAGGCCCTGAACATGCTTTCACTTTGCAAAGATGACACCCTTCAGAATGGAAAAAGAAAACTCACTGAGAAAACAGACACAAAAGCATAGAGACGAATCAAAGCCACACTTCCCCAACCCCCAAGCATAAAGTAGTTTCTACTTTCTTCTATGAAAAAAAAAAAAAAATTGTATTGACAAGTCACCTAAGGGTAGGTGTGCAAGTGGTAGGGTAGAAATTCCCTAAGAAATATTTTACAACATCACTTCATCTCCAATTCTTGAGAAACCGATAGTCTTTAAGGAATAAAAAATAAAGTAATAAACTATATTTCCTGGTACCTGCTCATAAGTAAATACAACTCGTTTGTTGGAGGAAGCAGTATCTATTCTCTGTGGATTTCCTCTGAAAAACAGAATGATTAAATAAAATTGAAAAAAATTAACTACATATCATCAAATAAATCAATAAGAGGCTATGAACACATAACGAACAGATGCAATATCCCAATCTAACACTCATTTCACACAGACAAGTTTAGTAAAAAAAAAAAAAACCAACTCTTCCAAAAGTAAAAGCTGTCAAAATAAGTCTCAATAATTTTTTTGTTGTAACAGTCCCACATCAGATGACTGTACCATACTTAATGTAAATTATGGCAGACAGATAGTAACCATATTTGTAGGCTTATTTTAGAAAAGTAATTATCCTCGTCATTGTTATTCAACCTATTACAAATCTTTATTCTCTTCTTTTCCTCTCCCAATACCTAAAAATACATAATTTCAACAAGTTAAGATGTTACCCACATCAATTAAAAATATGGCCAAAATAGAGTATACAAAGGTTGGACAATCCTCCCCCGAGCTAGCTTTTAGGATTGAGTTAAGCTCTTCACTCACCAGATGTCTAGTCCTAGGCATGAGGAGAGTGTGTTAAGGTATTGAGCTAAATCTCACATAGGCTAAAACTGTGGCTATGTTAGTGCATATAAAGGTTGGGCAATCCTCCTCCCATGAGCTAGCTTTTGGGATTGAGGTATACTCAATTCCAAGTTTGAGAGTGATAAAAATATACTTGAGCCACCACTTAACAAGTCTGATCCTTGTCCTCCCAATTCTTCATTACGATTTTAAATTTAAGCACAGGTGAAGAGATTGAACATCATTAATAGGCCTCCACTTAACAACTTTAGCTTTTGAGACTGTGGGTCTTCAACACATTCTTTTTAATTCTATTTTTGCAAAGGGATGGGGATATTAAATAGTTCATCCAAATTGGGTTTTTTGTTTTCTCAACTTTTTTCTTTCTTTAAGCTGCAGTTTCATCAGTTCTCTTACAATTTGGGTTTGGACTTAACTCACTCCCAAAAGCTAGCTTGTAGGAGGAGGTTTGCCACACCCTTATAAACTCAACAATGGCCATATCACTAGCTGATGTGGGACTTCTAACATGCCCCCTCACACCCAGCACTACACAGCTGAAGCGTGGACAAACAGGGTGGACAAACAAACGGATGACCCAACAATACGAAACTAACAAACACCCAACAACAAACATGGGTCCAACAAACGGAACTAGGATAGACTCTAATACCATCTTAGAATTTGGGTTTGGACCTAAACGGAAAAGACGTCCAACGCGCCGTCACTCGCCGAAAAACTGAGAAGACCACCCGAGATGGTGGTGGCACGTGACAAGGCCGGCGGCTAGTCTAGTGGTGGTGACGGTGAGACCGAGAAACACACCCAGGTGGGTGGATCAGAACAGAGCAGACGCGGAGGAGAGAGAAACACGCGGCTGAGAAAAAAATAGAGGAAAAAAAATTTTCAAACAGCTCTTGATACCATGTTACAATTTGGGTTTAGGCCTAACTCAATGCTTGTAAGAGGAGGTTTGCCACACCCTTATAAACTCAACAATGGCCATATCACTAGCCGATGTGGGACTTCTAACAAGTTCGATCAAATATAAAGCAGCAAATATGTTAACAAAATTCATAAAAGAAGATGCACATATCATATACAAGCAATCAGCTGAAGCACAACCAGAAGCTTGTATGGTCAATGAATAAATGCATCAATAGATAAACTCAAGAAAAAGAAAGAAAGGAAGGTCATATCTTACTTTTCAAAAGATAAAAGTTTCTTCCACGCCATCCATTGCATTTCTTCCTGCCAAGAGTAAAAGACAAATAAAACTTGTCCTTATGTAGTTATGTTAGAGACATAATTATAAAGTATAAAATCATTCGTGTGTAGCACCTTAAGCTTTTAGGATAGTTGGTTTATGGCATGATATCTAAGCCTCTATGAATAGTGTGGTCTAGAATCCGAATAAATGCCCCCTTTCTAAATATAATTAAATCTTAGTTAAAGGGGAGTCTGAGCATTCATCCATGCTTCAAACCTTATGGACTCCTACATGATGGGCATGTTTGGATTTGGTAAGTATAAATTCATTCATCTCTGGGATAGTATATATGACTAATGAGTAATGAGTCCAGTGTTGTTAAACAGTGGTTATGGCGCCACCATAGCGCTATGGCGCAGCGAGATTTAAAGAATATTTCAACTCTTTTCAACACTTCCACCACCCAAATTACATTTTTAAAATATCCTTGATTGCATGCTTCAATGTTGGACATTATCATACAACAGCTATCACTGATAAGAAATAATTGCTGAGAAAAACTCACTTTGTGGGATCCAGTTGGTGGTACAGCAAGCATATTCCAATCAATTTCATCAACATACTTCTTCCTCTCCCTGTAAACTGCCCTCGCACTATTATATTTTGGTTGATATTCAGATATCAGTCCTTTAGCCTACAAAACACCTTTTCATCAAATTGCATGCTTTTAGAATGTAAAACAACTACAGACTCATGAATAGAAATTATAAGATCAAGCATGAACTTAGACAAGTATAATACCAACTGACGACTAACAGAATTTTCATAATTTTCATAGTCCTTCCATAGTTGTTCAATGTGATGAGTGGGAGTAATAATAGCCCTCTGATAAACTTTCCTAACAGCAGTCATCCGTTGTGATTCTTCTTGAGCATTTGCAGCCTGCAATCGAATTTGACCCAAAAGAAAATATGAGAAATGATTGCAAATTGTGCACCAAGTTGGAAAGAAAACAGGTAGGATTAATTAAATCAACCGGCAATGACTTCAGAAAGGATATGTACTCCATCCACACAGGGCCAGATGCTATATCTGCTCCTGTTAGTACATCATTAGAAATAAATATCAAAATATAAAGAATTGAAGATAAACACATACAATACAGCTCCCACTTTTCCCCAAGATACATTCATACACACATACTCTTCAGCTCCCTATCCCTTGATTGATTTCTGAAATATCTTCAAACAATAATATTAATAACATATAGTAATTTTATATGAAATTGCAACATAGATTATTGAAAAAACATGCTAGCAGAAGACTCTGGAGACGCACAAACATAAGTGAAATCTAATTCAGATGCCCAAGCATCAACTAAGAGACATAAAATTGATAAAAATTAAAAATGGCTTGAACTACTTTAAAAAATTGAAAAATATTAGTGATTAAATCCACCAAATGATGGATAACTTAATCAAGTAACATATAAGAATATATTTAATATGAAAAATTATAAATCTATCCTAACTCAACATAAGCTCTATGTTTAACATGCAAATTGCAAAGTGATTCTATCTACAGCTGGTAAAATTAAAAACTTGTGTAATCCTAAATAAGACCAGCTTTTACCTCAATATCTGTCTTTAAAGTTGCTATTTATTTTCTTTTATATTGACAACTTTGTGAAATAGAATTCAAAACAGATTCCCCATTCAGTAGTCAGTACAAAGCATAGTAGTCAATCGCACGCTATCGCGCCGCTATAGCGCTGGAGCGGAGCGGCCTCAGGCCGCAACGAAGCTACCGTCGCGGAGCATTTTAAGGGTGCGGCAGTCGCGGCTGAAATCGTGGCAGGAATAAGGGCCAATCGCGGCCACGAGGAAGAAAGAGGCTCTGTTTACTAGGGTTTTTTTCAGAATCTAGGGTTTTTTCAGAAGAAAGGCCAGCAAAATTACCAAAAAGGGCTTCATTAAGGGTAGTTTGGACTTTTTACTAATTCTTTTTAAAAAAGCATTAAAAAACCCTACTTTTAAAAAAAGGTTCCTTCTTCAGTGCCTCTTTTCTTTTGCGAGGCAGAGGCTCTGTTTCTTCACTTTTGCTGCATATGCTCTCAGAGTTTCGTTGTTTCTGCTTCTGCTATGTTTTTCTTCTTCCTTCTGCGCGCAAGGTCTGTTTCTTCTTCCCTGTTCCTTTCTTCTTCCGCTGAGGCGCTCTGTTTCTTTCTCCTTCCTTGTTTCGGTTAATTTCTGCGCTCTGTTTTTCTTCTTCCTTGAGGAGCTACTGCGCTCTGTTTTTCTTCTTCATTGGTCTGCTACTGCGTTCTGTTTTTTGCATTCTGTTTCTTCACTTTAACAATTGTGTTTTGTTATGTTTTGAAGTGTTTTTCACTTAGAAGCTAGAAATCTAGAATCATGATTGCTAATTATGAATATGAACAATGAATATGTGTTTAACTTTTGGCACTTTAAATTTTTTATGGAATTATTTAAGTATAAGTATAATTTTGATTTTATACCATTTGTGTACTTAAATTTCGCAATAGCGGCCATCCCGCTATGCGCTATACCGCTATAGCGTTTTGAGGGTCGGCCGTTATCCGGGATTGACTACTATGGTACAAAGACAAAAAGGCACCAAGATTTTAGTCAGTAGTACATTTAACAGCAACCAAATGTTATCCCACAAGGTGGGGTAAGCAACATGGATCCAATGATAGGACCTTGGCCAATGGCCAAGGCCCTATCACAAAGGCTGAGTTAAGGCTATATTACGAGGGAATAAGGAGAGAAAAATCACTTTTGTGATTGAGAGAACAGCTTAGGAGCTTATGCTCCGGGATTATGAGATTGGAGTCTTAAGACTCTTTGAGGGAAATCTTCCCTAGTACTTTTGTATCAAGTTCTGTATTCAGCAGCAACTCGATCCTTTCCTTCTCAGTCTTCTCAAATCTTGTGTTCCTAACAATCGGTCAATGCCATTAGATCTAACTCAAAAGCTTTTGTTGTTTGGCTGAAGGCACATGAATGGTCTAGCAACTAATAACACTCCTCCTCAACAAGATCCCTCTGACTTGGATGTGCACAATCCAAAGGTCAACCCTACCTTATGCTGCCTGAGATCTAATTTCATTTAGAAGAATGGAGGTGACAAGGATCAAATTCTAGTTTCTAGGCCACATAGTCCTAACTCGAAAGCTCCCATACCATGTGCCACTAGTGCCCTTGGGGCTTTAAGCATGAAGGATGCACAGATCAACCATAGCTTGTTCTAAAAACCAAACTTTATTAAAAAAAATGGGAGAAACAAGGTTTGAAGTCTAGACAACATAGTCATAGAAACTTCAATACCATGTTATGAACAAACTATCGCAAATGAAACTTTTGAGTGGAAGCACATGAATGGTTTTATGTCTAATAACCTCGCACATGACCAAAACACATTAGGTGAGTTTCCACTGTCTTCTCCTAAAGAGGTGCTACTCCAATCCAATGACAACTAAATTACAAAATAAACAGGATACAGGACAAGGGGGAAAAAACATACCAACATAGTTGAGCATAAAATCAAAAGCTTTTCTTGTCTCTTCTTGACCCTCTATCCCCTTCTTGTCATTGACTTTTCTAATGAAACGAATGTAACACCGCCTACAAAGCAGAGAAAACTTAGAAAGAAATAAGAAAGATTAAGACAAAAGCCCCATGTGCATGTACAAAGAGTCATACCTAATAAGTCGGTTATTTCATTCATTTGCACAAGGAAAACAATCTTATACAAATCAAAAATCAAGCAAAACGTAGGATAAAGAAGATGGGACAGATAATTAGTTAATGCAAGTGATTAATTTTCTCAACTTCAGAATTTCTCGTCTTCTCCTTTCTCTGTTACCTTTCTCTAACACCATCCCTAAGCCAGCTACAGTTTCCATGTCAAATCCACAGAACCATCCTACACGGTGACCAATCAAAAGGAAGATAGACATAGAAGGGCTAGAGACCCACGACAAAAAATAGATAGTTTAATCACATTCCACATTTCCACTCTATATATTATTCATCAAAGAAGACAAAATATAAGGGTTTCTCACATAAGATCATAATCTTTGAAACAATACATCCAAAAGAGAAAGTTAAAACGCCATAACAAGATTAAGATAAAATGAATATAGTACCAGAGAGGAATCTGAAGACAATTCAACAAACACCGACTGAAAATCTGTTTGATAGCATCATCATTATTTACAGCCATGTATGCCTCCACATATTGCTTCCAAAACTTAGCCTGGCCACAAGAACAAATAAAACTCACCAAAAGAGGAAAAAAAACACAAAAACTTCCAGGAGCACTCACAACAGTAGTTCATCAAAACACAACAAAAAATACACGTTGCTTCAAATATTAACCAGCAATTCATAGAACACTCACGGCTGTTGGAAACAATAGTAGAAGCTGCTCGTATATGGGTATGGCCTCAGCAATAGGTAAGTGCTAAACAATAAAGAAACAACAAGAATGAGCAAAACGACCAAAAGGGTCAACAAAAGATTTGAACTTGGGAATTGGGTCGAAACCTGAGCCTCGTTTGCCAAGATTTCTGCGGTTTCAACGTTGTACTTGTCAGCCATTAGCTTTTCACCACCCTTCGTTTTGTCCTGAGAATAAAATTGAAAAGAAAAGGTTAGGGGCAGTTTGGTTTGCATTTTCATTTTCTGTTTTCATTTCCAGTTTTCATTTTCTGAAAACTGTTTTCATTTTCAAAATATTGGAATTCTGAAAACATGTTTGGTTTGACGAAATAAAAACAGTGAAAATGCGTTTGATTTGAACTGTTTTCATAACTGGTTTATATTATTTTATATAAATACAAAAAACAAAAAATTAACAAGTGAAAAATCAATAAAATGAACTTGCAATTTAACTCGAAATAAAATCATCTTGCAATTTAAACCCTAAATAATAAGATAATACATGCCATTAAATATAAATGGAAGTTCTTAAGTCTCAATGTTAACAAAAGCTTAACATCAAATATAAATTTTTTTAAGATCTACAATAATTTTCCCACATTACAGTGAAGGTTCTTGCAGAAAATTACAAGAATTGAAAAATGAAATCCATTGCAATTAAAGGCAATAGTTTGTTTGAGATAATATAATGAATTGTAATTTACTGGGATGGAAAACTAGATTTAGTGTCTAATGAATTGAAAACCCAGAATCTAGAACTAATATAAAGTATGAAGATAACTAGGCCTTTTTAAAGAAATCCCATTGATACTTCTTTAAAAAGTATATGAACATTTGTAATTAGTATGAACAATTAGTAAGAATAAATAATAAGATTCAAGAGAAAACCCAGAAGCAACTTCCTGTGAAAATGCAGGAAAGCAAGAATCATCAAAAACTCTAAAACCATGAATATCATAAACAGAAGAAATGATTAATTCACTAAACACTTCAAAGCACCGTTAGGAAACTTGAAAAAAATAATAATAAAAATGATAAAATGTTATATCAACATTGCTTCCAGAATATGTTTTTTGCTACAAAACGTTTTTGGCTTCCTGAATATGTATTCTGAAAAGGGAATAATGCAATTATTTAAAAGGATGACACGGATATTAGAGACCAGATATTTTAGATGCAGCCCAAGTAAAATTAGAAGTCAATTAGAACTTTCCTAGTCTTATTTCTATTCTAGTGCGTCTTTTTAACTATCATCTTGTTCCTTTTCTATCTAGTAAACACAAGTGTCTATTAGAAGATCTCAAGCAAAAAAGCTAAAATGGATGTAGCAATATTTGTAACAAATGATTTAATGGAAAAAGAAACTGATTTTATTTCTTAATACAGGATCTAAACCAAGGTTTACATCTAGGAATTCATTCCTTTTTCCCCAGGATAGGCATTGAGGACAGTTAAATTGCTGAATGACCCAAGCTGTGACATACAAAACAATGAGAATATTCAATGATATGAGGGGAGGGGAAGAATTATACTTAGGATACTATGAAAGAATGTAAGAATACAAAATATGGATACTCAGAAAATACATGTGATGGTTTAAACAAAAATCAGAACAGAAGAACAACCCTATGACAAGTAAGCTGAAACTTCTGTGCTTAGACTCAGAACTATAACCATGTGACTAAACTATGGCAAGGATCAGTCAATTTTCACAGATGAATAGATGAGTCTTACGAACCAGAAGCATGCATAGAAACTAATTGTACCAGTCAACACAAATAAAGCATTTGAAAGCAGCAGCATGTACCCAAAATACATGACTCCAGATATCATTTAGCACAAAGAATACAACAAAAGCAGTGGCAGGAAACACAAATGCTGTCCTGAGAGATATCTTTTACCATTCTGTCCCCTTGAACATCTTATATCTTATAAGAGGATAAAATAAAAATCACAAGAACAGTAATTTCAAAAGCAAATCCCAAATTTGAGAACACAGATCCAAAAATAAAGATGGAGATAGAGATGAATTGCAAAGACTCTATTTCAGAGAGAAGAAAAGCTCGATTTCTTGAGAACAGATCCAGAAACCACTAATGAAGCACAAGCCTCCATTGTTGAGAAGATGAAAGCACACATGAGGGTTGAGGTGGAGTGCGATGCAAAGTAAGATGGAAGCACACATGAGAGAAATGAATTTCAGAATTCCTAGTTTGAAACCTAAACCCAAATCAATTACGAAACCTAACCCCCAAATCGCGTTTAGAGGAAGAGCAGTGTTACCTGGTGCTGCCGGCGACAACGAACGGAGGGAGCGAGGGAGACGGTGGCGCCGGCGCAACTCTCTGCGGCGACGCAGCCAGCAGCGTTTGTGGAGCGAGGGAGAAGAGTGTTTGCGAGTGAGGGAGTAAGTGTTACTCGAGTGAGGAAGTTGGTTTTAGAGTCCGCCTCGAAAATTCTGGCGCTCGGTGCACCACTTAATGACAGTCGTTCGATATATTATATTCTATTGAGTGATGGTGATGAAAGATTATATGCCGGTACAGGTGGTTAAAACATCAAACTATTCTAAAATTGCAACTAGATCCATGATATTTAATTTATTTTACATGAATATGTCATACAAGCATCAACTTTGAAAATATTTGTGAACTAATTTTCATTGAGAAAATGCAGCAATCCAATTTACTATTTACAAATAACAAATCATCCTTCCACAAATAGAAATACCAGTGGATATATACACAACACAGGGACAAACACATAAAAGGGAAAGCATAAAAACTATAGATTAAATAACATAGATTTGCTAACAAGTGTTTTACTTATTTAAAATTATGATTACGGTTGCATTATCATTATGATTGTGTTGTATTAAATTACATTGTAAATGATAATTAAGATCTGATGCGATTTTAGTGATTGTAAAAGCTTGTCGTTTCAGCGCAATATCACCTATTAAATCCAGATTTAAAACCTAGTTTGAAACACACAATCAAACAATAAAAGTTAAAACACAACAGTGCAGAGTAGGAATCATTGGCATTCCACCCTTGTCCAACCCTGATTTTCCAAAGACAGCGATTTACGATTTTCACTCAAAACCCACACACTACTCGAGCAACTCAAGGAACGTAAACAATAAAGAGGAGGATGAATGGTTTTCACAGTGTAGTTGGTAACGACTATCCAGTTACTAGAGATTGAAAAATGATGAAGAGGACCCACAAAGAAGGAGAAGACAATTCACAAAATTCAAGTTATTATAAATTCTTTTTAATTTATTTTTATCGATAGTCAAGGGACCACCATTCAATACATTATAGATTCGAGGACTTAAAATCAATTTTTTAAACAAGTCGTTTCAGAGTAGAAACATAGTTGCTTTTATGGTTTGCCTCTCACAATATGGTGTATGGTCTGCTATTTAACGCTATCAGTGCAATATAATGATTTATTATTTAATGACAATGATGAAACAGAACATACCAATAGAGATGATAAAACGCTTTTGTTTAAGTTAATTCCAAAAAAATCCCTTCAGTTTGGCTGAATAAATTGGCATGGCCTTTATTATTATTTTTTTTCATTTTACTTAACGAATTATATTAATAATTGTCAAATAATTGCATAATATATTACGAATTTTTATAAATAATGAAAAAACTGTATAAAGTTAATGACATTGTGAAATAATAATATTTTATTAAATACAATAGATAGTAGTGGCTAAACGAAAAACTATAAAATAGTTATTAATTGTATTATTTATATTTTAGTCTAAAGACTTTTTAATCTTTAAATTTATTTTATTGAGTAAAATTTTTTAAAAAAGAATTAGTAATGATTTTTATATCTATACGATACTACAAAAAATTATCTATCATTATTTTGAATAAAAAAACAATTTTTTAAAAGACCATTAACACTAAAGAAAAAAATTTAGCTATTAATGAAAAAATTATAAAATATCTGTATATATATAGACAAGTATTTATATTAGATAAAAAATAATTAATAATTTTTTATACCTACTTAATACTATATTCTCATTAATTTTGTTAGTTGTAACTAATTTTTTCATTCGAAAACAATAACTCCTATAAAATATGCTAGATGCAACATGAGTAACCATACTTTTATATATATATATATATATATAAATCAAATAATATAAGTATAACTTACTAACTCTTACATTGGTTAATAATTATTTGTCGAAGATGTTTTTCACAAAATCCACCGTAGATTTGAAACTACTTATCGTAGAGATCATGTCTACAAAATTTCACATGATTCCAAAATCGTTTAGTACTCCATCACAATACTTGTTAATTTCATATATTTTGAAACTATATTTTACATTATTTATTTAGTACGTTGATGGAGTACTAGACAATTTCGAAATTATGTGAAATTTAGTAGACACAATCTATAGGATAAGTCGTTTCAATCCTACGGTGGATTTTGTGAAAAACATCTTAGAAAAATAGTTATTAACCGGTGTAAGAGTTGGTGAGAATTACACCGGGGTCATTTGATCCCCATATATATATATGGGTTAGGATCAAATGACACCAAGGTGTCAAAGTTATTAAATGACACCGCGCATAAATTTTTATAAAAAATTAATTTCGCCGATCCAACCACTTAATTGAAAGTTTATATAATGTAGATCAACTATGCAAAAATTCATTCAATTTGAAAACTATTTGATACGTTATCGGAATGTTTTGTTTGAACGTCTAATATATTATTTAAAATAGAAGTAAATTTCATTTGTTAGATTACATACTGTTGTGATCTAACCTGACAAGGATGTAGAACGAACAAGATGGTCTTCTTTATCAGCAGAGGGCAGTAGGATTGCTTCTAGGTCCTGAGCTCCAGCAGCGGTGGTGTGCACCTGCAAGCACTCTGACGCCCAAGTCAGTGAGTGAATTAGGGTTTGTGTATATGATAATATATCTTACGTACCTTGCATGGTGCATTATGATAATATTTATAGGGTGAGGTGATTGACCTAATGCGGTCCGTATTGGGCCAGGATCTATGCCTGGGCCCAATCCTCATCAGCTGGGCCTTAATAATAGGCCGCGCCCAGCTTACCGGGATACTGGCGGTGATTGGCGGCTTCTTGACCCGACATGTAAGCGTCTATCCGGGATGCCACTACTCTAGTCCACAACAGTTGCCCCCCAAGTCATTAAGCTCTTCTCGGGGGAGGTTGGCGAGTTCATTCATCATGCCGGATAGGTGCTAGATGGCAGTTCTGGAAACGTTACGAGACGACGATTGGTTTTTCTTTTAGGGCGCGTGTGTTTCACGCATCTCACTTTGGGCACTGTGCGTGATGATTCGCGTGGTTCTTGGGCCCCACGTTCATTAAGGTGATGTGACGGTTTTTACTTTATTTCTTTTCACCCGTTATATTTTCACCTTTTACCTTTGTTCAAGTTTTTACTCATTCTTCTCTTTCGTGCTTCCTGTCTCTTCATTTCCTGTGACAGAGAGCTTCTGAAAACCTTTCTTCTTCCATCTTTGTGCTCGTTCGTCAGACCCGTTTTCTAGCAACATTTTATCCTCATCCTTCAGGTATTGCTTCTACTTTTTGCTAAATTTTGCCTTTATTCGACTCTTTCCTGATTCTTGAATTATTCTATTGCATTCTTCCCCCCCTTTAGGGTTTAGTTGTAGTTTTGGGTTTCTTTCCTTCAAAAATGGCTGATGGTATTATTGTGTTGACGAGTAGTTCCTCTTCGGAATCAAATGATACCGAACTTCTTGAGAGTTTTGCGAGGGGTCTTCGCAAACATAGGTCTTCTAATGAGCCAAACCCTTGTCCTGGTACGTCCTCCATAGCCAATCCTGATTATTGTGAATCTTGCCATTTTTGGTTTTATCCTCTGTATTCGCGACGAGTAGAGAGTGGTGAATCAGTTACCCAAAGTGTGAGTGGGTCATTTAACACTTTGAACCCAGAACCTTCTGCTCTTCTTCTTGCATCAACCCATCTTCCTGATGAGTATAGTTCTGAAAGTTCTGTGTCTGTCGAACAAGGTTCAGATCGTCGTGCCCCAATTAATTTCATCCCGGTAGGGGATGAAGTTGAGTCTTTCTATCCCGGGGATCCTTTAGAAGATAAAGAGTCTACACCATCGTCTATGACTCATTCCTTAGATTCTGAATCCGACCCTGCATATGCTCCTTCTTCTTGTAGCCATTCATCCCCAGGATCTGACTTTGCTTTCTCTGATCATGTAGATATGGAGTCTGCTCAAGATGACATTCCCATCCCGGTAGCTTCTGGTGCTCCGGGATCCTCTGGTGGTGTACCGACTTCGCTCGATACCGGCGATTTCGAAATTGTCGTACGAGGGACAAGAGAGCCCAGTACTTTGAAGCCTCGGATCGAATGTCCTCCGGATTTTCTGGAACTGAAGAATATCTGGGGAATGTTGTGGGTTCCCTGGGATATCATCCGGGAGGAGTGTTCGGTGAAGGATGGTCGCCGGCTTAAGAGAGTGGAGAAACACTGGAGGAAATGCTTTCACTATGGGCCCAACACTCCCGGGACTGACGTCAAAGACGATCCTTCATCGAACCATAAGTTGGTTATCCCGAGTAGGAAGGAGAGGATTTGCACACCAGCATCTGAGGGTGAAGGTTCCTATATCATGATGCTGGAGTCTTTATGGCATCAGCTAAAAATTAGGTTCCCTTTTTCCGACCTCCAGATTGAAGTTCTGCACCACCTCCATCTTGCTCCTACCCAACTTCATCCCAATGGTTGGGGATTCCTCCAAACCTTCGAGGTCTTCTGTTGGGCTCAGGGCTGGCATTGCTCCTCAGCCTTATTCCTATACATCTTTGGTGTTTACCGTGGTCCTACGAAGAGGAATTGGGTATCCCTCCGTCATCGTTCCAGGATCCCTTAACTATTTGTCCCGTATGAAGAGTCCTTCAAGGCCCATAGGGATATTTATGTCAAGGTCGTCCCACGGACCAAAGATTGTACTCCCTTCTGGATGGGGAAGGATAAGCAGCCCTTGTTTCCACTCTATTGGACAGAAGATCATTTTCAAAGGTTGTTGTCTTTGAAGGAATTACAGATTGGCTTCCTAGAAGAGGAAGACCAACAAACCTTCAGGAATCTTTGTGTCTTTGTCGAGCGAGGGGGGATTCCCATTCACTGCAAAAATGTGATAGGAGTATCTCGCCGCGACCAGGCGACATGCTTATGTAGGGATTGTCCTTTATTGTGCAATGTCGTTGTGTCTTTTCCTTTGTTTTTAGTTATTTTGCCTTAGCTAACAAGTACATCTTTTTCTGCAGCCGACCAACTATGCCATCCGTTCTCAGAAACGAGATGCTAAAGGAAAAGGAAAAGATGGTACTTGAGGTCCACCTCCTTCTCCTGCTCCAGTTCCTGCTCCTATCCCGGTAGTTCCTACCGGGATTAGAATCTCGGACGCGGTTCCTGCCAGGGGAGCTTCTCCTGTTAAGAAATTCGTTCCTCCTTCCTCTGGAGCCGAGGTGGCTAATGTGCAGCCAAAGCGTCGACGGCTTACCAAGTCTGGTATGCTTTTATCCTTTGGGGTTTGTAGTTGTGTAGGGACCGTGTGTTACTTTCTTATTATATTATTTAGTTCGATTTGTAGGTGACCAGCCTGGGGATGCCCAAGGGGCTTCTACCGGGATGAATCCGGTATTGATGGCGCCCTTCTCTACTCCCTCTTCTGCCTGGGAAGGATTCCAGTCGCCCTTGGTTAAGTTCCAGCATAGGGACTTTTTCACAAAGGGTGGAACCTCTACCGTGAAGGTATATGTCCTGTCATTTGATCTCGTCAATTTTATGATGATTAATCTCGGTAGATGTATGTTTAATGTCCTCTTATTGTTTTCGTCTCTGTAGGAGCAAGCCAAATCCCTTATGGGCTGGACGGCTATGAGCATGGCTATGCTCCAACACGTTCATGACCAGGCAGAGGACGTGGGCCAAGCTGCTTCTTTAAGGGGTCAACTCCGAGATCTCCGAGATGACCTAGAGCTGAAAGATGCCTTGATACAGAGTGTCAAGGAGTCGGAATCCCGGGCCAACCAGGAACTTGTTTCTCTGAAGGAGAAATTTGCCCAGATAGAGGGGGATTTCGCCAAGGAGAAGGAACGAACTGCTAGCTTGGAGTTTGAAAATCCAAGTTGAAAGAGGAGGTTTCCGGGCTGAAGGCTAAAGCAGATGAGGATAATTCTGCCCTTAAGCTTCTTCAGTCCGAACTCTTGGGGTCGGCTTCCAAGTTCCATGAAGTTCAGGTGGAGCTTCGGGAGACTCAGGAGAGATTGGAGGAGGCCTACCGTGATATGGATACTACGGTGGATGATTCCTACCGGGATTGTGTGAAGACTCTTCAATTTTTGAATCCCGGGATCGAGTTAAACACCCATGGTCTCTGCAAATATCATGGTATGAAGGACGGGATGTTCATGGATTTTCATGATCCTCATAATCCCGTGCCTCTTGACCCTTCTGATCCCCGTTTGGAGCCATTCGACTGTAGCACTCCTCCTTCTACTGATCCCATTAAGGAGCCCGAGGATGCAAATGCTGGAGGAACTGAATAATTTATTTCCATGTTTTTGTATTTCTTTTGTTCTATTTTTATTTTGTAATTCTAACAGACAATTTTATATTGAATGTAGACTTTGTCGTTCTGATATTCCGAGATATTCTTTATGCATAGCTTTGTTTACTTTTCGTTCATGTGCCTCTTTACATCCTGCTTGCCATAGAACTTTCTCGTGTCTTTTTAATTATTAGGGTACATCTGAGATGACACCCTTTTAACTCCTTAGCAGGAGGGAAAGTAGTTTGTACTTTCTCTAATTTTGTTGAGGTGTAGCTTCGGTTTATGCTTTCCTTTTGTTGTATTTTTGTATGTCGTTGAGGCGTGGCCATCTCGAGATGCCTCTAACTCTCGCTTGGCATGAGGATTTTTCATGCTGTTTGAATTGTTAGGGATACATTTGTGATGTCGCCCTTTTAGCTCCTCAATAGGAGGGAAAGTATTTTGTACTTTCTCTAAGTTTAAGTTGAAGTGTGACCTTGGTGGTGCTTCATGCTTCTTTTTGGCCAGGGTTAATCCGTTTAGGATCCCTATTGAGTCTGTAGCAGAGAATTACCCACGATGGTATCTCGACTCATTATTGGCCTTGCATGTATGCCGGTTTCTGTTTGTTGCCGACGTCTCGATCTCGGATTATTTGTATTTCTCATACTTTCTTCCGATCTGCTTGCTATTCAGAATTGAACTAACTTGTTTATGTCAGAATGAATGGAATGCAACTTTATTAATGATAAGAAGCAAATAACAAATGGGGGCCTCATTAAAACCTCTAGTAGTAAAACCCTCCTTAGGGATAAAACCTGCTACAGGAAAAAGAGTACCCCTTTATTACAAAGAATGTAAATTACATAGCTTAGCTATAATAGCGCCTTAAGTCTGCGACATTAAGCATTCTGGGGATCTCTTTGCCTTTGAGAGTTTCTAAATCATATGCTCCGTTAGCTGCGATGGTCTTGACCCGGAATGGACCTTCCCAATTCGCTTTAAGCTTCCCGTCTTTAGCATTGCGATTTCCAATATTGGCTCTTCTTAGGGCTAAGTCACCTGTTTGGAATCTTCTCGGTACAACCCTCAAATTGTATCTCTATGCTACTTGTTGTTTCCGGGATAACTCTTTGATTCTGGCGGCTTCTCGGATTTCCTCGACCATGTCGGAATCTTCTTTGAGGAGTTGCTCATTTTCTTGTGCAGGGTACATAACCCTCCAGGATGGGTGCCCGATTTCTACCGGGATTACGGCATCTGATCCGTATACCATTCGAAATGGAGTTTCTCCGGTGGAGCTATGGGGAGTAGTTCTGTAACTCCAGAGTACTAGATAGAGATCTTCTACCCAACTAGTTCCAGCTTTCTGACACCTCTTTTTCAAGCCATTAAGTATGACTTTGTTGGCGGACTCTGCCTGTCCGTTTGATTGTGGGTGCTTTACACTGGCAAAGTATTGCTTGATGCGGAGATCAGCTAGCATTTCTCGAAATTCTTTGTCGGTGAATTGGGTTCCATTATCATAGATGACTTCTGCCGGGATACCAAACCGGCATATTATTTGCCGGAAGACAAAATTCTGGACTTTAACTGATGCTATGTTGGCTAAGGGTTCCAGTTCAATCCATTTAGTATAATAGTCAACAGCAACAATGAGATGTTTGAACTGACCTGTGGTTGGAGTGAAAGGTCCCAAGAGGTCCAAGCCCCTAGTGTGGAAGGGCTAGGGGGTGCAGATGCTGTGCAGATCTTCAGTCGAGATGTGGGACAATGGACTGTGTTCTTGGCACTTTTGGCACTTCTTCACGTGATCAGCTGCATCTTTATTCATGGTTGGCCAGAAGTATCCTGCCCGCAAGGACTTTCTTGCCAACGATTTTCCACCAATGTGGTGACCACAACTTCCTTCATGCACTTTAGTAAAAACATACCATGTTTCAGATGGTCCAATGCATTTAAGCAAAGGAGTTGATAGTCCTCTCCTAAATAATTGTCCTTCTATCACGGAATACCGGGAGGCATTTTGTACAAGCCGTTTTGCTTCCCGGGTATCTGACGGGATGGCGCCTTTAGTGATATACTCTATTATTGGAGTTCTCCAATCGTCATTTTCAACTTGCAAAATAGCACAAGAAGAAGGGAGAACTTCTTCTATCACTGACTTTAAAGTTGAGGATGACTTGGTGCTGGCCAATTTGGAGAGTAAATCAGCGCGACTGTTCTCTTCTCTTGGAATGTGCTTGATCTCAAATTTGGAGAGACCAAGTAGACTTTCTTTAACCTTTGTCAGGTATCTCTGCAACAATGGCTCTCTTGCCTAGTATTCCCCTTTTATCTGGGATACCACCAATTGAGAATCTGAACATAAAGCAATCGCGGTAGCCCCTAGTTCTTTTGCCGCGCGTATCCCGGCTAGACAGGCTTCATATTCTGCTTGATTAATGGAGGTTGGGAATTCAAATTTCAGAGAATATTCTACCGTTATCCCTTCGTCATTTTCGATTAGTATGCCTGCGCCTGCTCCTTTGGGGTTTGAGGACCCATCAACATAAATAGTCCAGGATCCTTTTGGCTCCTCCCCGGGATGTGTCATCTCGGCCACAAAATCAGCCAACGCCTGTGCTTTGATCGCTTGCCGTGGTTCGTAGGAAATATCGTATTGTGATAATTCTACTGCCCAGGTCATCATCCTTCCTGCCAAGTGAGGTTTGTGCAAGATTTGTCTGATGGGTTGATTAGTTCTTACCATGATGGGATGACATTGGAAGTATGGCCTCAGCCGCCAGGATGCAAATAGCAGGGCATAGGCGACTTTCTCGAGTCGTTGGTAGTTCAGCTCCGATCCCTGTAACGCCTTAGAGACAAAATATACCAGACTCTGGTTCCGGGATTCTTCCTTTACTAAAGTCGCACTGATTGCTTCATTGGTGACGGCTAAATAGAGATATAGGACCTGCCCAGGATCTGGGCGAGACAGGACTGATGGGCTTGAGAGGATTTTCTTCAGCTCCCGGAAAGCTTCTTTGCAATCTGCATTCCATTGGAAGTCTTCCTTACGTCGTAAGGTCCTGAAAAAGGGTAAGCATTTCCTGGCTGAATCTGGAAGGAATCTCGTCAATGCAGCGACCCTTCCAGTTAGCTGTTGGACCTCCTTAATAGTTCTGGGACTCTGCATATTTAACACGGCATTACACTTGTCGGGGTTGACTTCAATCCCACGACTGGTTAGCATAAAGCCTAAGAACTTTCCGGCTTCGACCCCAAAAGTACATTTGTTAGGATTTAGCCTTAAATCATACCTACGCAACTGTTCAAAAGTCTCACACAAGTCAGCTACCAGATCTTTGTCTTCTAGGGTCTTTACTATCATGTCGTCAATATAGACTTCAAGGATTCTACCAATCTGTTCTTTGAAGACTTGGCTCATCATCCGCTGGTAAGTTGCTCCGGCATTCTTCAAACCAAACGGCATCATGGTGTAGCAGTAAACGCCCATGTCGGTGATAAAAGCCGTCTTTTCTTGATCTTCAGGGTACATTGGGATCTGGTTATAGCCAGAGTAAGCATCCATGAAAGATAGATATTTATAACCTGCAGAGTTATCCACAAGTTTATCGATACAAGGCAAGGGGAATGGATCTTTGGGACATACTTTATTCAGATCTGTGTAATTTGTGCACATTCTTCACTTCCCGTTAGCCTTTTTCACCATCACCACATTTGAAAGCCAGTCTGCATATCGTATTTCTCGGATGAACCCTGCATCTAGCAACTCCTTCACCTGTTTTTCTATAGCGGCTTGTCTTTCTGGACCCATTTTTCTTTTCTTCTAGGCCACCGGGATGGATCCCGACCTCAAAGACAAGTGATGGCACACGAATTCCGGGTCAACTCCGGGCATGTCGGAAGAAACCCAAGAAAACAGGTCTTTATTCGTCTTCAACAACTCAATGAGTCGCTCTTTGATCATGGGGAGTAAGTTTGCCCCTATCTTGAAAGTCTGATCTTCTTTAAGTCCTATCTGGACTAAGATCTGGTCCCCTTCGGGTTGAGGTCGTTGATATTCGAAGTCTGCTTTGGGATCTAAGTTAGTCATCATGACCCCTGCATCCCGCATCAAATCATGTCTCTCCATCTTTTGCTTCCTTTTCTCTTCTGCCGTTACCGACATCATGGAAGGTGATTTCGTGATTTTAAGGCTTTCTTGATAACATTTTCGCGTATCACTGCTCTTCCCACGGACAGTTACTACTGAGCCATCTTCTCCTGGAAACTTCATGGCTAAATGGATGGTAGAGACTATGGCGCCAAGGCTGTTCAAGGTTGGTCGCTCAATGATTGCATTATAAGCTGAGGGGCAATCCACCACTATGAACCTGGCGGGAATTGTTTTGGTATTTGGCTTTTTCCCAAAAATCACCTTAAGGTCAACATATCCTTTGGGAATAATTGTATCTCCAGTGAAGCCAATTAGGCTGCCTTTATGGGGGATTAAATCCTTAGATCCTAATCCCATTTTATCAAACAGGCTCCAGAACATAATGTCAGCTGAACTTCCTTGATCAATGAAGATTCGATGGACTTCGAAGCCGTTCAGATTAGCTGCTATGACCAATGGTTCGTTATCCCGGATCCGTTCTTCCGGGAAATCTGCATCTGAGAAAGATAGCACTGGGTTAGCTACAGCAGTTACCTGGGAACAAGAATCCCTGACATCTCGGGTCCTCTTCTTATCTTCGAGACCCTTTAAGCTAGCTCCTCCAGCTATGACTTGAATTATTCCCCTAGGAGGGGATTCCTATGCTCATCTTGGGCTCCGTGATCTCTGACGGGTTTCAGCTCGTTGATCTTGGTTCCTAGGAGGGGATCTGAGTGTTTGTGTCCGAGGAAATGGACTTCGGCGACGATCTCGCCTTTCTGGGATGCTCGAGCATAATTTCTCAACCCCCCTTGTCGGATCAGCTTTTCAATTGCATCCCGGAGTTGGATGCATTCATTGGTCGAATGTCCACGATCCCGATGGTATTCACAGTACTTATTTTTGTGCTTCCCAACAGTTTTCAAAGGTGGTGGCCGCTCTCTTAGTTCAGAATGCATCACTTCTTTCAACACTGAAGCTGGTGGGACTATTAGCGGAGTATAATTGTTGAAAAGACCCTTGCGCTTCTTGGGAGACCTATCCCGGGGTTTGTCGTCCTTACCCCAGGATTGGTTTGGAGGGACAATTTTTGCTTACTCATCCTTCTTAGCGGCTTGGGCTTTCACCCATTCTTCTATTCTGATCCACTTTTTGGCCCTGACCTTCAAGTCATCCATGGAGGTGGGCTTATCTCCAGCCAGTTGCTTGGCAAAGGCTCCTGGCTTCAATCCTCTTACAAAGAAATATTATACCAAGTTAGGTTCAACATTCTTAACTTCTAATACTTCATTGTTAAAACGTGTTATATAGTCTCGTAGGGATTCATCTTTTCCCTGTTTAACGGTTTCTAAGTGGAATTCAGATTTGAACTGTCTTTTACTGCTAGTGAAATGAAGAATAAACTTATCTTTGAGGGTTTTCCAATTGCTGATGGATTGTGGTGGAAGGTCCGAGAACCAACGACTTGCAGCCTCTGACAATGTGAGGGGGAAAGCACGGCAAACGATGGCCTCATTCACCCCTTGGAAGTACATAGCTCTTTCAAAAGTGCTGACATATAAAGTGGGATTCTTGGTTCCATCATATTCCTTCAACTTCTTTGCAAACTGGAATCCATAAGGAAGGGCATGTGACATTATCCAAGGCGTGAAGGGATTGTCAATGTATCCGAAATCTAAGGCATTTTCAGCCATGTGCTCTTGGTTACCGGCTTGTTGTCCGGCTTGCTGGCCCCCAAGGGGAACAGGTGGCGGGTTGGCCCCCTCAACCCGAGATTGATGTGGGGCCCCTTCATATCGGCGACTTATCCGTCCTTCCTGTTGCCTTTCCTGAGTTTTCGGATTTCCTTCTTTTTCTCCTTCAATTGCGGACTTTTGTCGCTGCTTTTCCGCGTTGTCATTATCTTTTTCCAGATTCTCAGGGTTTGGTTGGGTATGCCTCCCAACTCTTTCCTCTTCTGAATCATCTTCGATAACAACATGCTTGCCCTTCCGATGTTGTTCTTTGAGATCTGCGATCTCTCTGGCTTGTGGCTGCACCAACTGTTGCAGTTTACGGAATTCTGCTTCAATATCAAAGTGCTAGGATGCCCTTGCTTGATTCGACGCACCAGCCTGCTGTCCAGCTCCTTGGTTTTGAACGCTGGGATCGTTGTAATCCCTATTTCTGGTTGAGCCAACCATTGTTGATGATGGACGGGAATGAAACTTTCTATTGCGATTCCCCACAGACGGCGCCAATGTTGTGATCTAACCTGACAGGGATGTAGGACGAGCAAGATGGTCTTCTTTATCAGCAGAGGGCAGTAGGATTGCTTCTGGGTCCTGAGCTCCGGCGGTGGTGGTGTGCACCTGCAAGCACTCCGACGCCTAAGTCAGTGAGTGAATTAGGGTTTGTGTATATGATAATATATCTTACGTACCTTGCATGGTGCATTATGATAGTATTTATAGGGTGAGGTGATTGACCTAATGCGGTCCGTATTGGCCAGGATCTATGCCTGGGCCCAATCCTCATCAGCTGGGCCTTAATAATAGGCTGCGCCCAGCTTACCGGGATACTGGCGGTGATTGGCGGCTTCTTGACTCGGCATGTAAGCGTCTATCCGGGATGCCACTATTCTGGTCCACAACACATACCTACAAATTTTCAAATGGTATGAATTTTTGCATAGTTGATCTACGTCATACAAACTTTCAATTGATTGATTGGATCGGCGAAACTCGTTATCTAGAAAAAGTTATGCGTGATGTCATTTAGTAAGTTTGACACATTGGTGTCATTTGGACCCAACTCATATATATATAATGAGTTTCATCGATCCAACCGTTCACTTGAATGTCTATATGACGTAGATCAACCATGCAAAAATTCATAGAATTTGAAAATTTGTAGGTATGTAATCTAACGAATGAAATTCACTTGTATTTTAAAATATGTATTACACGTTCAAACAAAATATTCCGATAATGTATCAAATAATTTTCATATTGTTTGAATTTTTGCACGGTTGATCTACATCATATAAACTTTCAACTCAACGATTGAATTGGTGAAACTCGTTGTCTAAAAAAAGTTATGTGCGGTGTCATTTGAACCAAACTATATATATATATATATATATTAGGATCAAATGACTCCAATTGATTTGACAACAATCAATAACGATAGATCGAAGTTTTTTTTCACGAAACCTACCGCCGTTGGATTGAAACTACTTATCGTATAAATCAAGTGTACAAAATTAGACATCAACCCGAGATTGTTTAGTACTCAATCAACGTACTAAAAATTAACATAAAATATAGTTTTAAAAATTGTGAAAATAACAAGTGTGTGTACAAAATTAGACATCAACCCGAGATTGTTTATTACTCAATCAACGTACTAAAAATTAACATAAAATATAGTTTTAAAAATTGTGAAAATAACAAGTGTGAGGACACAAGTTCGAATCCCGGGAAGCGCACTTGTTGGGAGGAAGAGTAACCATAATGCTTCATTCCCCGGAATTGTGAGAGCAATGTCTCCCACAATTTTATAAAATAACAAGTGTGTTGATGGAGTATTAAACGATCTTGTATTGATGAGAATTTTTGTACACATGATATATACAATAAATAGTTTCAATCCAACGTTAGGTTTTGTGAAAAAAAAATTGATTTATCATTATTGATTGGTGTAAGAATTTGTGTCAAACCAATTGGTGTCATTTAATCCTAACCATATATAGAGAGAGAGAGAGAGTTAGAATTCGTTGACACCAATTAGTTTTACACCAACTTTTACACCAATTAGAAATGATATGTCGAAGTTTTTTTTACGAAACTCATTGTTGGATTTAAACTACTTATCATATAAATCATGTCTACAAAATTTTACATCAATCCGAGATCGTTTAGCACTCCATCAACGTACTAAAAAATAACGTAAAATATAGTTTTAAAATAATGAAAATAACAACTGTGTTGATGGAGTACTAAACAATATCGGATTGATGTGAAATTTTGTGGACATGATCTATATGATAAGTAGTTTCACGATGAGTTTCGTAAAAAAAAAATTTTGACATATCGTTTCTAATTGTTGTAAGAGTTTATGTAAAACTAATCGGTATCAACAAACCCTAACTCATATATATATATATATATATATATATATATATATATATATATATATATGAGTTAGATAAAGAGTACTAGTATCTTTTTATAAACCATGGGTTTATATTCTCTCCATTTCTTCAATTTCTTCATTCAACGATTTATCTTTTTTTCACATTATCCTTTTTAACTATCGCTCATTCCCACTTTTAAAATTCAATGACTAGGATTGCCTCTATTTTAGATTAGAAATACAGAGGATTTGAACTCATAAACCATATTGCGCCTAGAACAAGTGTTCCAACCTCCCATCACCATCAACAATATGATTCCTAGTAATCTCTCTTGTTGGGCAACGGGCCTAGGAGGACTTAATTGGGCTGTGTTAGTGAGATTTAAGTATATGTTGGTGGGCTACAGGCATAGGATGACCTAATTGGGCCACGGCACACTAGTGAGACTCAGGTAGTGAGTTTTGGTGGGCTAGGGACCTAGGAGGACCTTATTGGGTCGTGGGTGATTAGTGAGGCTCAAGTAGGCCACGGATTTTCAAAATCCGTAGTATAATTTTATTAAATATAAGACAGATTTATTATGAACAGTGCCACGGATTTTTAACATCCGTAGGCCTTGGATTTTTAATTTCCAGAGTACAAATTTATAAAAATACAAAGACGGATTTTTGATGAACAATATCGTGGATTTTTAAAATCTGTAAGCTACGGATTTAAAAAATATGTAGAGTAATTTTATAAAATAAAGTGTTGGATTTTCAAAATCTGAGCAAGGGATAATTTTGGAAAAAAAATAACGATGTGTGGTGGGGAGGAAAATAAGTATCGTGGATTTTTAAAATCTGTAGGCTACAGATTTTAAAAGTCTGTAGAGTAATTTTATAAAATAAAGTGTTGGATTTTCAAAATCTGTAGAGTAATTTTTTATGAACAGTATCGTGGATTTTTAAAATCTGTAGGCTACGGATTTTAAAAATCTATAGAGTAATTTTATAAAATAAAGTGTTGGATTTTCAAAATCTGAGCAAGGGATAATTTTGGAAAAAAAATAACGATGTGTGGTGGGGAGGAAAATAAGTGTGGTGGCAATAGTATGGACCTTTTGGTAGGCTACGGACCTAGGAGGACTTAATTGGACTGTTGGGTACTAGTGAGGCCCAAATAGTCTATGTTGGTGGGCTACAGGGGTAGGGACTTAATTGGTTGGAGGGATTGACACCACCCAATTTTAAAAATCCTACCATCTCTTTATATATAAGAATTATGAATTTGTATATTAAAAAGGATGGTGCCACTTCTAATAAGGGTGATCTCAATTCCTTCCACCGATTTAATTGAACCTACCCTGACCCAAAGACAATTTTGTTAAATTTTTTATAATTAATTTTTTTAAAAAATAATATTCAATATTCAATAAATAATTTTTTATTAATATTCACAAAATATTTAATAACATACAATGTTTTTAAATAATGATTAATACGGTACATTTTATTAATGTCGTGTAGTGTTGTTGTTGAATTTTCAACAATAAATATTTTTTTAAAAATACAGTTTGTTTAATTTTTTTTAATGCCATTCATTTTTATTATTTTTCGGTAAACTGCAATACATTCTTAATAACATATGATTTTATTAATTTTTTGTATACTAGTAACAAGACACTTACGATTTAAAAACTATTTTCCCTTTTCTGTACACCTTAAATAATTAAACTGCTCAACAAATTCTCTAAAATAATTAAACATCTTGTCAGGTCCTTAATAGCAACTTTTTTTTGAAATGAGTTGTTAAAGTAATGACCTAATGCAGTAGATAATCCAAAAGGTAACGTTTGGTACACAAAACATAAATGGAGTACCCTATAATGACCCGAGTGAGGATTTCTTGTTCTGTCTATGCGTGAAGAGGAGTGGCATATTTTGTTAATAATTACAAGTATGTCACCGCATTTTCAAAATTTGAATTCCCATTTTCATCTTTTTCAACTGAAAACAATGAAAATGACTATTTGTCATTTTCTGTTTTCACTCATTTTTAGAGAATATTTTCACTGAAAACGTTTTCTAAAACAAAACCAAACACGTTTTCATTCCATTTTATGTTTTTACTAAAAATGAAAACAGAAAATGGCCAAACCAAACACCCCCTTAAGGATTTAAAGTGTTTCCAGTGGCCACACTATTGGACAAAGTGGATAATGTGAGAAGTAAAAAGAGAAAGTGATATATGAAGCCAATGTAGCATTTCATCCAAAACTCGTATGAAACATGACACCCAAAGAACAGATGTGATATTGACTCCTCTTCTTCCAAGCACAACACATATTTTCTGTCTTCCACAAACCCACTCATGCCTCTTCTAACTAGATTGTCCTTAGTAGGAAAAATCAAGGCCAACCCAACCAATTTCGAGGTTTCAAGCGAATTTTCGTAACACGACAATTTTAAAATAATAAATAATAAATACTTTAAAATTATTAACATCACTCTATAAATAGTCTATGTATTTTATTTAAGAGATAAAGATGTTTCATGAAGAAAAGAATAGACTTTTATATCTTAAAATATTCTAATTGTTATGAATAAGTTATAAAATGGATGTCCACCTTCAAGTTCACCAACGGATCCTATGCTACAAAGGGATCCTAAGCATTTCTTATAACTCCTAATGTTATTACCCATTATGTGTATTGACTCCTCATTATGTGTATTGACTCCTCATTATGTGTATTGTCTCCTAAGGTGTGTGATACATGCCTATAAATAGGACTCTATTGTAATGATGAAAAGATAATGAACAATATTCTCTCTTCCTCTCTACTCTTGTCTTCTCTTTACTTTATTTTATATTCTCTTTAGTTTGTGTTAGTTCACAACATAGTTCACAACACGTTATCAGCACGAAAGCTCTGGTGAAAAGGTATGTTGGCATCTAGAGTAAGAACGACTTAAACTTTTAATTTCTAGAATCTAACCTTAACTCTCTCTTCCTTCTCAAGCCGGTCCTGACTAGTCTACCGCGCTCCGGTTTTTCTTTTTACTTCTACTTTTTGTCTCTAACATTTATATTCTAGCAAATTTGTTTTATGTTTCCAACTATTTAAAATATGCTATACTTGTCTCCGAACTGGCCGTTAGAATTGCCTCAGTGGAAGACTAATAAAATTGAATGGTAAATTTATGATTAGTTGCTGAATATTTAAATATGTTATTCCAATTATATTTATGTTTGGTTTATTATTCAAATTCTAAATTCTATTAAATGATATTATTTCAATTATTCCATTTAAAATATATTTTGGTTATGAATTTCTTTCAATACTAATTAAAAGTGAAAATATCACTATCGTATTTAATATTTGAAGAATATATGTTATATATTCATAATAATTTTCTAAACTTGTTTTTTTTTAATACTCAGAATGTCGAATCTTACCAATCTTGAGTTTGTGGCACTTGACATCTCTGGAAAGAATTATTTGTCATGGATACTAGATGCAGAAATTCATCTAGATGCAAAAGGTCTTGGTGACACAATCAAAGAAGGAAACAAAACATCTAGTCAAGATAAAGCTAAAGCCATGATCTTCCTTCGTCACCACCTCCATGAAGGACTCAAAAATGAGTACCTTACTGTGAAAGATCCTTCGGTTCTTTGGAAAAATTTGAAGGAAAGGTATGACCACCAAAAGACCTTAATTCTTCCAACAGCTCGATATGAATGGATGCACTTACGCTTACAAGATTTTAAGAATGTAAGCGATTATAACTCTGCACTATTTAGAATCACTTCTAAATTGCAATTATGCGGAGAAACGGTCAAAGAAAGTGATATGTTAGAGAAGACATTCTCTACTTTTCATGCATCCAATGTGCTCTTGCAGCAACAATATCGTGAAAAAGGTTTTAAAAAATATTCTGAATTAATTTCTTGCCTTCTTATTGCTGAACAAAATAATGAGCTATTGATGAAAAATCATGAGTCTCGTCCAACTGGAACTGCTCCATTCCCAGAAGTGAACGTTGCATCACATGACCAAGGACAAAATAATGGTCGTGGTCGCGGCCGAAATAATGGCCGTGGACGTGGACGTGGGCGTGGTTATGGTCGTGGTAATAATTCTAAATTTTCCCACCAGAAGTGGAAAAATAGTGGAAAGAATGAAAAGGCAAAGGGTGTGAAAAGCGAGCATACAAAAAATGTTTGTCATTGTTGTGGTAGCCAAGGCCATTGGGCTCGTCTTTGCCGTACACCAAAGCATCTTTTTGATCTATACCAAGAGTCCCTTAAAAATAAAGGGAAAGGAATAGAGACTAATTTTGCTGGTATAGATGATGATGATTTTGAGGATGATCAAATGGATGTTACTCACTTGGAAATTGGTGATTTCTTTGCTCATCCAGAAGGAAAAATTGACCACCTTATTAGAGATGGAAGTGTCCAAAAATAAAATGCTTTTATTTTCATGTTAGTGAATTTTTATGTATTTCCAGTTTTTTTTTAATTTTTCTTTGATTTATTTCTCAATTTCTATGGAAGCAATAAAATTTTGGGTTTTAATTTCAGTTTATTATTTATCGTTATTTTTAGTTGTGTTCACTCGTTAATTCAATCTTATTTTATTTTATGAAAAATGAGTGACCGCATCCATAATGGAGATATATGTCTTGCAGACAACGCATACTATTCTTAAAAATAAGAAGTATTTTTATAATTTAATGATGCAAGACGCCAATGTTAGTACTATATCTGGTAGTGCAAATATAATTGAAGGCTCCGGAAGAGCTAATATTTTGTTACCTGGAGGAACAAAATTGCACATTGAGAGTGCCTTATATTCTCCAAAGTCTCAAAGAAATCTATTGATTTTTAAGGATATTCGCAAAAATGGATATCATATTGAGACAACAAATGAAGGATATTGAGTGTCTTTACATCACTCAGAACATTTCAAATAAGAAATGTATATTGGAAAAATTACCTTCATTTTCCTCCGGTTTGTACTACACAAAAATTAGTACAATAGAAACAAATGCTATAGTAAACCAGAAGTTTACGGAAAAAAGTGCATTTGTTACTTAGCATGAACGATTAGGCCATCCTGGATCAATTATGATGCGAAAAATAATTAAAAACTCTTGTGGGCACAATTTGAAGAGCCAGCAGATTCTTCAATCGAATAATTTCCTATATGCTGCTTGTTCTCAAGGAAAATTAATTATTTGACCATCACCTACAAAAATTGGAAGTGAATCTCTCAATTTTTTAGAACGCATTCAAGGTGATATTTGTGGACCTATACATCCATCATGTGGACCATTTAGATACTTTTTGGTTTTGATTGATGTGTCAACTAGATGGTCACATGTTTGCTTATTGTCCACTCGCAACCAGGCGTTTGCGAGATTACTAGCTCAACTAATTCGTTTGAGAGCACATTTTTCTGATTATCCAATTAAGAAAATTCGCCTTGATAATGCTGGTGAATTTACATCTCAAGCTTTCAATGACTATTGTATGTCAATTGGAATTGATGTTGAATATCCTGTAGCACTTGTTCATACTCAAAATGGGCTTGCAGAATCATTCATCAAGCGTCTAAAATTAATTGCAAGACCATTGCTAATGAGATCAAAACTTCCCGTTTCTGCTTGGGGACATGCAATCTTGCATGCAGCAGCACTTGTTCGCATCAGGCCTACAAGTTATCATGAGTACTCCCCTTTACAATTGGTTTTTGGTCAGGAACCAAATATTTCCCATCTAAGAATATTTGGAAGTGCGGTATATGTTCCAATTGCTCCACCACAACGCACAAAGATGGGTCCTCAAAGGAGGTTGGGAATATATATTGGCTATGAATCTCCATCCATAATAAAATATCTTGAGTCATTGACGGGAGATTTATTCACAGCTCGTTTTGCTGATTGCCATTTTGATGAATCTGTTTTCCCAACATTAGGGGGAGAAACTAAGCAGTTGGATAAAAAGATAAGTTGGCATGAATTATCTTTATCTCATCTTGATCCTCGTACAAAACAATATGAACTAGAAGTTCAAAAGATAATTCATTTGCAAAGTTTGGCTAACAAATTACCAAATGCATTTACTGACCCAAAATGAGTAACTAAATCATATGTGCTAGCTGCTAATACTCCAATAAAGATTGATGTCCCTGTTGGGCAATCTAAAGTTGCAAATGAGTCTGAAGCCAAAATGAAACGTGGCAGACCCATTGGTTCCAAAGATAAAAATCCTCGGAAAAGAAAAAGAAATAAGAAAGAAGATGGTCGAATTGAGGACATAGAGGTTCCTGAAGAATCCTCGGACATAATTGATATTTCAATTTCAAAAGAAACTCAGGTACCTGAAATTATTGAAAATACTGAGATCTCAATAAATTATGTCATGGATGGAATACAATGGAATCGACATGAAATTGAAGTCGATGATATTTTTGCATTCAAAATAGCGCTTGAATCAATAAATGATGATGAGGATCAAGAACTGAAATCTGTTAAAGAATGTGCACAAAGAAATGATTGGCCAAAGTGGAAAGATGCCATGAAAGCAGAACTGAACTCGCTTGAAAAACGCGAAGTTTTTGGTCCCGTGGTACGCACACCCGAAGGCGTAAAGCCGGTTGGATACAAATGGGTTTTTGTGTGGAAAAGGAATGAAAAAGGTGAAATTGTGAGATACAAAGCACGACTTGTTGCTCAAGGTTTTTCACAAAGACCTGGTATTGATTTTGAGCAAACATACTCGCCTGTGGTGGATGCAACTACTTTTCGGTACTTAATCAGTTTAGCAGTACAGGAAAAGCTTGATTTACGCCTAATGGATGTTGTTACGGCGTATTTGTATGGCTCACTTGAAAATGATATTTATATGAAACTCCCTGAAGGATTTCATTTGCCTGAAGCATATAAGTCAAGTTCTCGAGAGAATTATTCAATTAAATTGAAAAAATCTCTTTATGGACTAAAGCAATCTGGACGTATGTGGTATAATCGCCTTAATCAATATCTATTGAAGAAAAGATATAAGAATGACCCAGTTTGTCCATGTATTTTTATAAAAAGATCTGGCAAAGAATTTGTCATAATTGCTGTATATGTTGATGATATAAATATTATTGGGACTCCTGAAGAGGTTCCAAAAGCTGTAAATTGCTTAAAGGATGAATTTGAGATGAAGGATTTGGGAAAGACAAAGTTTTGTCTTGGATTACAGCTTGAACATTTGAATGATGGAATTTTAATGCATCAAAAGGCTTATACAGCAAAGGTATTAAAACAGTTTTATATGGACAAATCACATCCATTGAGCACCCCAATGGTTGTAAGGTCACTTGATGTGAACAAAGATCCTTTTACACCTCGAGAAAATGATGAAGAACTACTTGGTCCTGAAGTACCTTATCTTAGTGCAATTGGGGCACTAATGTATCTTGCTAGTCATACTCGACCTGATATAGCATTTGCTGTTAATTTACTAGAAAGATATAGTTCTTGTCCTACAAGAAGGCATTGGAATGGTGTTAAGCACATACTTCGCTACCTTAAAGGTACAATGGATATGGGCTTATTTTTCTCGAATAAGTCTAAGTCAGACTTAATTGGCTATGCAGATGCTGGATATAAGTCTGACCCTCATCAAGGTCGTTCACAGACAGGATACTTGTTTACACATGGTGGTACAACCATTTCATGGCGATCCACGAAATAAACTGAAGGATCCACATCTTCCAATCATGCGGAACTTATAGCATTACATGAAGCGAGTCGAGAATGTGTTTGGTTGAGATCTGTGATTCAACATGTGCAAGACACTTGTGGTTTGTCTTCCGGAATATTGACTCCAACGATCTTATACGAAGATAATGCTGCATGTATTTCCCAGATGAAAGAAGGTTATATCAAGAGAGATAGAACAAAACACATTTCACCAAAATTCTTTTATTCTCATGATCTTATAAAGGATGGTGAAATAAAGGTTGAGAAAATTCGCTCATGTGACAACTTGGCAGACCTCTTTACAAAGTCGTTGCCAACTAAAGTTTTTGAACCACTAGTAAGAAAGATTGGACTTTGTTGTCTTAGAAACGAAGGTCTAAATGAGGGGGAGAAATAAATATTGACTGTACTCTTTTTCCCTTCGCTAAGGTTTTTTATCCCATTGGGTTTTTCCTTGCAAGGTTTTTAATGAGACAGTATCTGATGACATTTTAAAAGAATGATGTACTCTTTTCCTTCACTAAGGTTTTTCCCACTGGGTTTTTCTTAGTAAGGTTTTAATGAGACACATTCTAAAGTCATGGACATCCAAGGGGGAGTGTTATGAATAAGTTATAAAATGGATGTCCACCTTCAAGTTCACCAAGGGATCCTATGCTACAAAGAGATCCTAAGCATTTCTTATAACTCCTAATGTTATTACCCATTATGTGTATTGACTCCTCATTATGTGTATTGTCTCCTAAGGTGTGTGATACATGCCTATAAATAGGACTCTATTGTAATGATGAAAAGATAATGAACAATATTCTCTCTTCCTCTCTACTCTTGTCTTCTCTTTACTTTATTTTATATTCTCTTTAGTTTGTGTTAGTTCACAACATAGTTCACAACACTAATATTTTTTTAAAAAAATATATATAAAAGTAGGGCTTAAATATATTATAAATATGTCCATTTTTTGGGGGCCTAAAGCATGAGTTTGACCGATCTTACCCTTAGGCCAATCCTGCCTTAGGTAATCCATTATGAAAAATTTCCCAGCCACATACAATTACCATTGAGGAGCTTTGCATTTCTAGATTTGTTTTAAGAGATAGGAATCTTGATGAGGATCCGAATGAATAATGTTATCCACATGCTTTCCACAAGTCCATCCACCACGTGGACACTTTTCCATATGTTACTATTTGCATGGGGCCAAAATTTACTCCATTCCCCATATCTAGTCTCTATCACCTTACCATCATAAAGAATTTGGCTCCATCAAGCTCCATTACCTCCATTTCCCTAACATTGCAAGATTAAAATCTTTAAATCTCAAATCGCTAACCCCCCCTCCCAATTCTTTTGGTAGGTAGCTATTTTTTCAACATACCCATGCCATCTTTTTCCTCTCAGGGTTTCCACCACATAAGAATTTACATTCGATTTTGATAAACTTAGCATAAACCCAGGGATTTTGAAAAAAGAAAACAAGTAGATAGGTAAGGTAAAACAAATTTAGCTAGAGATACTCTACCTCTATAAGAGATAGTACTTCGATTCTATGTAGAAAATTAGAGGAGAGCCTCTTTAGAACCGAAACTCAAGTGGAGGCTAGTATAGGATTTGGTTTCAGAGGAATTCTTTGATAAGTAAAAGATGAAGAGCCTCAATCCTATTAATTTGCTTTCAATGAAATTAATTCTAAGTCTAAATACCAGCTTAAAGCTTCTAAGGATGACTTTAATACAGTTGATATTTTAAGTCAAAAAGGTCTATAATTTTGATATAACTAAGGCTGATGTCATTTTTTATGTGTTAGTCAAAGATAAGCATATAAATCTTTCTGATGATCACAAGTTCATGACTCCTGAGCAACTCAAATGTCAAAAGTATTATAAATTTCACAATAAGATAGGCCACACTACTAACAGTTGTATACATTTTAGGGACTTAATCCAAGAAACCATTAAACATGGCAGGCTTAAGTTTGACGAAAAAGAAGCTCTAATGAAGGTAGACTCCAACCCTTTGTCATGGAGGTAAATTATGCTAAGCCCGTAGGCTTTGAGAACAACATGGTTGACATTATTAAGGATAATGTTACTACTGACTTGGACTATGTGATGGATCAATTCCATAAACACCAAAGGGATGTTTTCCCTCAGATTAGAGAATCCTTAACTGACTTCATATGGAGGAATAAAAATGAAAAGAATAGTGTTTCTCTTTGTTCTAGGTGTACTGTACTATTCGATGAAGAGGCTGGCAAACACTGAGAAAATTGAGTTCAAAAGGTATTATGATAAACTAAATTCCAAGCATAGGAAAGTTAGAGAAGAAAAGTATATACCTAAATGAAGTCAGAGATTTCCTTTACCCATAACCTATATGGCAAGAACCAATGCACCATTTAAAAGGTGGTCAAAACCATCTGACAAAGGGATGGATCATAAGCCAAGATCCATCATCACTTCTACAAGGGTGAGTCCTCTAGTAAAAAACATCGTGCTCAAAAGGAAGGTATCGCTTCAAACTTTCCCAAAATCTGGAAAGGAAAAGGTCAATGGAAACCAAACCAAAAGTTTGGTCAGTAGAATCTGAGAATGGAAAATATGGATGCATGTTTAGCCAACACTATGAAGGAGTCAGAGGTTCAGTCAAATAAATGCAAAAAGATTGTTCCTTATAAGGAAGATCATTGGAGTACCAAATTTGAGTCTTGTTTCTATGATGAGATTGATGCAATCTATAATGTAGTCTCTATATTGCCTACTTACTTCTCATTCCAGTTAGAATAATAAGAAGAGGATTTCTTCTACCAAGATGATGTTGTAGTCAAAGTCCATGAGGAAATGCCTTTTGACCTACACAACGTTTTTGTGTTTGAACAACCAACATAGGAAATGGAGTCTCATCTGAAGCCCTTATTCATCAAGGCCAAGTTTGAAGGCAAGGTCATAAAGTGAGTCTTGGTTGATGGAGGAGCTGTAATCATTTTGGTTCCACGGCATGTAGTCAAGAAGCTAAATAAGTAATTTATGGCTTAACCTCACAACATGATAATCAATGACTTCAATGGCCAGATATCTACTTTAACCTGGATGCATAGTCCTTGACTTGAAGGTGAGTTCTATAGTCAGAACCACGATGTTTATAGTAGTCCCTTTCAAAGACAACTACAATATGCTTTTGGGTAGGGAATATATTCATGGAGTAGGTGCAGTTCCTTCAAATCTACATCAACATATGTTCTTTTGGGATGAAGAGGGCCAATTGGAATTCATCAGGGTAGACCGAAATTGCTTTCAATTTTAAGTCAATAATGTTGATTTTGATCGTTGCTTCTCTGACATTTCTTTTATGTACATCCCCAATAAAGAAAATTTCTATGTTAAATACCCAGCCAAAGTGAAGTTAGCGCACAAAGGTTTTGTGGTGGTTGATACTTTGGATAGGGTATGAATATAAGGATTATTCAATATTCTTTTCATAGACCCTCGTGTAGAGGAAGAGGAAGGGGATTATCAATAAGTTCCTCACAAAAACACTCCCTCTCATATAGTAGTATACAATGGGAGACTAGAACCTTTTGATGATGAACCTATAGACTATGTGTTGGAAGAGTCATAATTGCCAAGTGGTATCAACATCCAACCAACTGGTTAGATAGAAGATGAGTAGTAGTCCATAACGAAATTTCTTTTCTAACTTATTGAAGAGTCAAAATTATGACCTGTTGATGGGTTGCAGATTAGAAAAGATTGGCTTGTTGATGGGCCAATAACAAGTTATGACTTGATGAGATGTTAAAGTTTTAAGTTGATCTACTGAAGGATCAGCTAAGATTTGACTTGCTGAGGTGGTCAAAATATAAGTTAAGTATTGTTATTTTTATATTTCAATATGACTAACTAAAGCCAATATGTCTAATTTGTTTGTTACACAAGCATAAGTGTTCTGTGTGTACTTTAAATAATAACTTCTAATCATCAAGGTAGAATGTTCTAGTGCAACACAAGCATATGTTAATTTGCAATCCAATTTGACCAAAGGTAAAGATTGAGCCACCTTATCAGAGGGAGTGGATTGAGATCTTTTAGAATTTTCCTCTTTAGAGCCCTGATCATGCTCACACTTTAACCTCTTTTCAAATGTCAAAACAGGTGTAACTACAAGGCTTTTCCCTTTATCAAAAGGAACTTTTTGAGCCTCTGCAGAACTGAGAGAAGAGGAAGCAGACCTTTCTTGTTGAAACATTTTCTTGAAGTGTCCCTCCACTTTTAGTTTTCTCACAATTCTCTAGACCCTCTACTTCAACTACTTAAACTTCTTTTGAAGCCGATTGAGAAGTAGAAGTGATTGGTTCTAAAATAGGTTGAGGGAATTATGTTCCCATAGAAGGAGTCTCCTTTGACCCCAACAATATTTTCTACCAAAGAAAGTCTTTTTTTTGGCTTCCTTTTCAGGGGATAAACTTCTTCTTCTTCCTCTTCTGGATCCTCTTCTATGTGCACTGGTTTAGCAAGGTTAGCAGGTTCAATAATCTTATCTAAGAGAGTAGCTCTCCCGACTGAAGAATTGGAAAAACCAAAAATCAGTATAAAAAGAGTTCATATATTCTAATTTCCTTAAAATGGTTGAACTTACCCTAGTGAATTTGGAGCAAAGAACAAGAGTCTCTATCTTTGCTTTCTTCTTCTTTGGCAAAAGAGGCTTTGGAGAATGTTTCTGTCAAAAACAAAGTCAAGATTTATGTCAGAAGGTCTTTCCAAACAAAAGATTACATGACAAAGAGTATATGAAACATTACCACAAGAGACTTAGTAGTTGCTCTAGAAGTCTTTCTCTTTTTCTTCTCTAAAACTACCTTTGTAGCTTCAGGGAGTATGTCAAATTTCTCAGAAACTACAAGTTAGAAAGAAACAACATTAGCCCGAAGGAAACACGATAAACATCATTGACAAAAATAAAATATGAAGTGCTCACCATAAGGAGTCGGGGGTGATGAGTTGAGTCTCACCATGAATGAAGGCAGAAAATTCAGAATAGAATATTTTTAGAAGGAATTTCCTTTTCATTCTCAATTTTGCTTGACAAAAGATGTTTATCAAAAACAAGCTTTGACCACCCAGGACTTGTAGGTTGAGCAACCAAAGCAAAAGTTACTGAAGGTGGAGGTGGAAACTTTGGCTTATAATTACTTATGCCAAGATTTCTACTCTAATGATTTAAAAATTTCTCTTTCAAAATAAACAAATCTTCATTCACAATAAGATCTAAATGCCTTGGATTTTAAATAGTTTTGAAATACTTTTAAAAACGTTGAATTTTCTCAATATATGTACCTTTGCTTTTCATAGTCGATGCATCCTCCTTGAGTAATTTGTAAGGAGTCATAATATTTTGACCAGCACTCTTTAAATTCTAGGTGGCTTTAGTCGATAGTTCAAAGTAAAAAGGAATAAAGACCACTTTGAGCCTTTGTTATTTCATAATGGCCTTCAAAGTAGATATTCCTTTGACTTTATATCCGACCATGAATTTCCCTTCTTTCAAGAAATGTGGGGTAGGTATGAGTTGAACCGTCCCAAATTGCCTTGAATTTTTTTTTTTGGATTATAAGGGTAAACTTTGAATTCCCTAGTGGTTGACTGGATAGAAAAAATTAGCTTTGGACAAAGCATGTTTATCCATATGGAGTTGACTTTGACTTAGTTAGAAAATTCTTCCTTTTTGATGGGACTTGTAAACCAACTTGGACCCCACTTCCTTTTAACAAAAGGGGCCAACTTCACAGAGTTGTTGTCCATTTGGGTAAACCACCCAAGATATTCTTTGAATTGATCAAAGATAGAGAGGCTAGAGGATTTAGGTTTCAGATAAAGCAAGCCTAAGTCTCTGAATAGACTAACAAACATCATCAAGAGCATAATTTATCAATCTTTTTTCAAAAATAGAATTAAGCTAGAGTTAAAGAAACCAAATAGAGCCAGGAAAGTTGGTGAAGTTCTTACCTTTTTTTAGAAGGTTGAAAGCATCTACTAAGCTAGAATATAGATAAGCTAAGATACAAGATCCCAAAGAAAAAGAATGTTCCCAATGCAGAGCAATTGAAATAGGGATTAAGTTTGAAGGAATAGCTATAGGTTTAGAGCAGAAAGCATATTTGGTAAACCATAATAGAAAAAAGCCACTTGTTCCTCGTTAGAAACATGTAGATAAGCTAAGATACAAGATCCCAAAGAAAAAAATGTTCCCGATGCAGAGCAATTGAAATAGGGATTAAGTTTGAAAGAATAGCTATAGGTTTAGAGCATAAAGTATATCTAGTATACCATAATAAAAAAAAGCCACTTGTTCCTCGTTAGAAAGATGTTCTCTCTTTTCCTAAGTTATTTTTAAAGGAATCTCTAAATGAAAAGTATTTGAGATCAAGAGAAAGAGCAGTATCTTTTTCTTTGTCATAAAAGAAATTAGGAAGATTACCATCAAGTTTATTAAAACACGTGATAATTACAAGGTCAAAAATAGTAGGTGAAAATATTCCTATAAGCCAGTGCAAAGTATTGTTTGAAAGGTGCTAAAAATAAAGAACAACGGTCTGAAGAGGATAATTATATCTCATAAGGGCTTTACTTAACATAATTAGGTCACAGATACCTAATTTTTTCCATGAATCCTCTTTATATTTGAGGAGTATTTGGAGAAGAAGCTGTGACTCTTAGAAAAGAATTTAAAGGATTATAAGGAATTTAGAGAGAAAATTCAAGAACGCAAGATTTTTGTTGGGAAGCACTAAAAGAAGAAAAGACGTTCGAGTGACAGAGTATGACAAGAATTGTGAGGTTAGATGTTTTAGGTTTAACAAAGAAGACATGATAAGATTAAAAGGCCATTATTAGAATCAATTTTATTTCAAAAATTATGGTAATACCCAAACGGTTATTTAGTAATGGTAACTTGGGGTTATTATCATGATTAACCGTCACAACGTTGGAAGAAACATAAAGCAGATTCATGAAGCCAAAATTTATGCAAATTAGTTGCAAAGGATAAATAATAAAATTTACTCTTCTTAGTTGCAAATCAGGCCTTTATATAAAGTTGTTATAAAAGTTAGGAGAATTTGTATGGATTTTGTCGCTTTCCATACAAATCGTTCTTCCTCTATTAGTGCTCCTCCTCGAATAATTTTGTGGTTTCCTCCTTCTAATGGTGCTCACCACAAGTTTAATGTGGATGACAGTGCGCTTTCAAATCTAGGTAGGGTTGGGATTGGTGGTGTTATTCGGGATGAGGTGAGTGACTTCGCCTGTGTGCTTGTAGGCTTTATTGGACTTACGACTAATCTTCTTGCCGAGCTTCTCTCTCTTAAGAAATGTCTTGTGCCGGATGCTGTCGATGAGGTTCAAAATTCTTATTTGTTATTCAGATTCATTGGATGTTGTCAATATGGTTAAGGGCCCCCTTGACCCTTACACAAATATTCAAATATTGTCTATAATATTCATAGATTATTAGATCATGATTAGAGTGTGATTTCTGAGCCCACATTGAGGGAAGACAATAAGGCCATAATTTGGTTTGCAAAGAAAAGAGTTATGTCGTCTTCAACATGGACTGTGTTGCAGTTAGCGGCTTAGCACCTCCAACCATTTCTCAACTTCTTTTGACAAATAGAATGAGTGTAAGTTTTATTTGTCCTTAATTTATCTTTATTTTTAACTGTATAATGAAAGGTAGCTTAAAAAAAGGTTACAAAGTAGTTGGCCAGTGCTTATTAAAAAACAAACAAAGTAGTGGGCCAGTGAGTGGTTACTATAGAATTGTATTGTATAATGTGTTGTGTGTTGTGGACCACACAAATTTTGTATTTATAATGATATTACAGGATCATTACAATGATGACTACACAATGATGACTAATGATACACAATGATTACTAGAATATACAATGTATCTGAACAGAACGTATTTAGACGGCTTATGTGACAAATACATAAGGAATATTCTAAGCATATTCTAACACTCCCCCTCAAGCTGAGCATATATGTCATATGTTCCAAGCTTGTTACAAATGTAATCAATTCTACTTCTGAGGGATTTGGTGAGCATGTCGGCTAATTGATCGTCTGATTTAACAAAATCAGTTGTGATCTCTCCAAAAAGCACTTTCTCTCTAACAAAGTAACAATCAATCTCTATATGTTTGGTTCTTTCATGAAAGACCGGGTTTGAGGCATTGTGCATAGCAGCTTGATTATCACATATAAGCTTGGTCCCTCTTATATCTCCTAGTCTCAATTGTTGAAGAAGGTATCTCAGCCAAGTGATCTCACATGCAGCTGTCGCCATAGCACGGTATTTGGCTTCCGCACTAAATCTGGCAACAACGTGTTGTTTCTTGCTTCTCCATGAGATGAGGTTTCTCCCGATAAGGACACAATATCCAGAAGTAGACCTTCGATCTGATGGTGATCCTGCCCAATCAGCATCAGAGTAGCAAGTGATCTTAGCATTTCCTTGATCTGTATATAATAACCCACGTCCAGGAGCACGTTTAAGGTATCGAAGGATGCGAGTTACAACATTCCAATGACTGTCGCAAGGGGCATGGAGGAACTGGCTTGCTACACTAACTGCAAATGAAATGTCAGGTCTAGTGATAGTCAAATAATTCAGTCTTCCCACCGATCGTCTATACTTCTCCGGGTCTTTCAATGGCTCCCCCTGGCCCGGAAGAAGTTTGACATTGGGATCCATAGGAGTGTCAGAGGGGCGACAATCAAGCATTCCAGTCTCGGTAAAAATGTCAATGGCATACTTGCGCTGATTGATGGCAATGCCAGAGGAGGAACGAACGACTTCAATGCCTAAAAAGTATTTCAATGGGCCTAAGTCCTTTGTCTGGAACTGACGAGAAAGATGGGCTTTGAGTTTCTGAATACCCATTGTATCATTACCTGTGATAACAATGTCGTCCACATAAACAACAAGGTAGATGCATTTTGCTGCTGGAGAATGAAGCGAGAAGACAGAATGATCAGTCTCACACCTTGTCATTCCAAACTGCAACAGTGCAGACCTAAAGCGGCCAAACCAAGCCCGAGGAGATTGTTTTAGGCCATAAAGTGAGTGACGTAATTTGCAAACAAGATGTCGACCACTGGTCGAAGTGAAACCAAGTGGCTGAGCCATGTAAACCTCCTAGTGTAACTTACCATGCAAGAATGCATTTTTGATGTCCAGTTGATGAAGTGGCCAATGATAAATGGCAGCCATAGCAAGAAAGAGACGAACATATGTCATCTTTGCCACTGGAGAAAAAGTGTCATCATAATCAAGGCCAAATATATGTGTATACCTCTTTGCAACCAGTCGTGCTTTTAGGCGATCAACACGACCATCCGGACCAACTTTAACTGTGTACACCCATCGGCATCCAACTTTAGTCTTCCCAGGGGGTAAGGAAACTAACTGCCAAGTACTGTTAGCTTGTAAAGCAGCCATTTCGTCCAACATCGCCTGTCGCCAACCTGGATCAGTCATGGCTTCTCATGTGGTTCTAGGAATAGACACAGAATCCAAGGAAGACACGAAAGAGAAATAGGAAAGTGATAAAGAACCATAATTCAAAGCAAAGGCATATTTGGAATTAGGATTACGAGTAGAATGAGTACCTTTACTAAGAGCAATGGGAAGATCAGGCTCAGGTGGCAGTCCCAGAGAGACGACTGGAGCAGGAGATGATGACTAAATGATACCATATAGAATTGTATTGTATAATGTGTTGTGTATTGTGAACCACACAAATTCTGTATTTATAATGGTATTACAGGATCATTACAATGATGACTAAATGATACACAATGATGACTAATGATATACAATGATACACTGTATCTGAACAGAACATATTTAGACGGCTTATGTGACAAATACATAAGGAATATTCTAAGCATATTCTAACAGTTACAAAGTAGTGGGCTAGGCAAGACATTTTTAAAAAGAAAAGCCCGATTTGATATCCGGGCTTGGACTTGAAAAAGAACTCAAAAAGTGAAATTCGGGCTTATTGGGCCAGCCCAAACGGGCTTTTTTGAAATCGGGTTTATTCTGGGCTACCCGGTTTTTTTTTAAAAAAAAAACTAATATGGGTGCAAATTTATATGGCCTACTACAGTTTTTTTATTTTTAAAAAAAGACTAAGAATAAGTCCAAGTTATAAAAAAAAACTAATATGGGTCCAAATTTATAAGGCCTACTACAGTTTCTTTATTTTTTAAAAAAGGCTAACAATAAGTGGCCCAAGTTAACTTTTCAATATTCACATTTCAATAATGTAAATTAATGAAATTACTAAGACAAACACAAACGCACATAGCACCACGCTTTCAACGCAAGTCTGACTTGAGAGAGGAGAGTTTTTGAACCCTAGCTGCCAGCACACCAACGTCGACGTAGTGCAAAACGCCGAACGCGAGCCAGATCGCCGTCGTGCTTTGCTTCTTCTCTGTCGAACGCACACCGGTAAGTATGCGTTGTAGTGTTTAACCATAGAGAGTCACATTCATATTTGTGGCTAATTTTTATTTATTGTGTCGTTTTTGCTCATTAATTCATTGATTGTGCTATGGTCATTTAATTGTTAAAATGACATGCCTGTGGGTTTAATTTTGGTAATTTTGTAGCATTATGATTTTCTTCTGTTCCGTTTCACAATCTTACTTTGCATGTATCGAGCAATTCTTTTTGGAAAAGCATTTCTAGTTTACTTCCGCTTAATGTTTCCTTTCATGGTTTCACAATTGTGTTTTTTTGCTTGTTCTTCATTGTAGTTATATTCCTACTACCCTCCAAAATTATAATTTAAATCTCAGTTACTAATTATAAGAAGCGTGCACTTAAACTTCATTGCTTGTTTTTCATCCAGTTTTGGTAATTCTAGTTTTTTTTTTTACAAGAGTAATTCTAGTTACTAATTATAAGAAATTGTATTTGGTAAGTTGTTTAAAAATTTGTACTATGCTAAATAATTTAATTAACTTTTTGCAGTTTGCATTATGGATTCTAGTGTTGGAGATTATCAAATCCATAAAACTTCATCCATAGATCCAATCACCGAAACTGATACAATTAATGCTGGCGTGGTACAGGAAGAAATCGAAAATGAGTCACAACCTAAAAAAAAGGGTAAGGCTCAAACCTTTGATGTGTGGCCCTATTTTGAAAAAATTGGTTTGGGTAAAAATGGAAAAGAAAAGTGTAAATGTAAAGGGTGTGGAAAAGAATTGGGTTGTGCACATCAAAATGGAACTAGTCATTTATCTCGTCATAGGGATAAATGTCTAGAGATGGGCAAATATCATAATGTGAGAATTATGTTAATTAATGTTGAAGGGAAGTTGAGAAGGAGAAAATTTGACCCTAAGGCTAACCGTGATATTATAGCTAAGATGATTCTCACACATGGTACTCCGTTCAATATGGTTGAGTGGAAGGTATTTAGAAAATATCAGAAGTTTTTGAATGATGATTGAAGTTCATTTCTAGAAATACTGCTAAAGCTGATGTGTGGAAAATTTATGAAATTGAGAAACAAAAGTTAAAATTAGAATTGGCTAAAATTTCTGGGAGAATTTGCTTCACATCTGATGTTTGGACTGCATGCACGAATCATGGTTTCATTTCTTTAACTGTTCATTATGTTGATAATGATTGGAGATTAACTAGTAAGATTCTTGCATTTTCTCACATGATACCCCCTTATACTGGTCAAGAATTAGCATTGGAAGTGTTTGAATTTTTGAAAGATTGGAGTATAGAAAAAAAGTGTTTTCTCTAACTTTGGATAATGCTTCCTCAAATGACAACATGCAAAACTATTTGAAACAACACTTAGGATTGTCAAATGATTTGTTGCTTAATGGAGAGTTCTTTCATGTGAGGTGTTGTGCACATATCTTAAATCTAATTGTCCAAGATGGCTTGGGTTTGGCTAAGGATGCATTGCACAAAATTAAAAGTAGTGCGCTATATGTGAAGAACTCGGAAGGAAGAACAAGACAATTTTTTCAATGTGTTGAGGAGGTCGGTGGGATTGATGTGACAATTGGATTGAGAACTGATTGTGTCACTAGATGGAACTCCACTTATATCATGCTAGAGAGTGCTCTAAATTATCGTCTTGCATTTCATAAATTTAGTTTGTATGATCCGAATTATAAGTGTTGTCCATCAAATGAGGAGTGGTGTAGAGGGGAAGTAATGTGCGAATTCTTGAGACCATTTTACAATATTACCAACTTGATATCCGGGTCTTCTTACCCCACATCAAATTTGTATTTTGGAGAAATATGGACCATTGAGTGTCTTTTGAATGCTAACTTGACAAATGAAGATGTGATGATTCAACAAATGGCTAAAAAGATGAAAGAAAAGTTTGATAAGTATTGGAGTGATTATAGTATGGTGTTAGCATTTGGGGCAATTCTTAATCCAACCAAGAAGCTTGAATTTGTGCAAGTTTTATTAGCAGATGTTGATCCTTTATATGAGCAAAAGGTGGAAAAGATCAAGAGGAACTTGTATAGGCTTTATGATGAGTGTGCTAAAGATGGCCCAAGTTCTAATGTGAGTAGTTCACATTCACAATCACAAGAACAAGCTTCATCTTCATTAGGAGGAGCAAAGGGAAAGAAGATTGTGGTACCCTTATATGTAGCTTGTGTAAGTTATCTTTTTTTACATTTTTTAAAATTATTTGCATCTATCATTCTTTTTCTTTCTCCATATTTCTAAATGTTAGTTTTTAATTTATTTGAATTTCTTATTTGATAGTTCAAACAACAATGGAGCACACAAAGCTTTCGTGGGAAATCTGAACTTGATACTTACTTAGAGGCATCCCAGATTTCACAATCAGATGGATTTGATGTCTTAGCTTATTGGAAGGATCGCGGTCGTGCATATCATGTTCTTTCAAGGATGGCTAGAGATGTATTGAGCATTCCCATAACTACTGTGGCATCGAAATCTGCTTTTAGTATTGGTTCTCGAATTTTAAACAAGTATAGAAGTTCTTTAAATAATGAAGCAGTTTAAGTTCTTATGTGCACACGTAGTTGGTTACATGGTTTTGATGGTAAGTTTCTTTATTGCTTTGTCAATTTTATTTTATTTTTGCCAAGAATTAAGCACACTTTTTGTGAGATTTTTTTGACATCAATTTTTTTTCTATAGAATTCAATAAAGATGATGGTGAGGAGCCGGTGTCTATCAACTTTGAAGATGTAGCTCTTTCCCGAGGAGGCATGGAATCTGTTATTAATGTTTAGTTTTATTGGTATTTGGATCGTGTTGGCGGTTGCTTATTTTGATTTAGGAAGATATTGCTTGTTTTATTTTAATGCTATGGACTTATGTCTTATGGTCATTTTATGTTTGCACTTTGAAGTACTATTTAATTTGTTAGGTATTTTATCGTACTTAATTTTACCGTTGAATTGGTTTTAGACTTTTAGTGAATGTTACTTTTGTTTGCATATTGTGAATTGTGAATGTTGTTTCATACACTAAGTTTTGACCAATTTAAACTGTGATGTTATAGTTATACACTATCTACACATTAAAGAACTTTTTTGTAAAACAAAATTTACAACAACTTACCCAAAAAAATATATTTCTTGCAGATTTTTTTAAAAAAAGTTGATTTTTTTAAAAAAGCATAACCGGGCCAGTCGGAGCTCAGATATAACCGGGTCTGGGCTTACTATTTTGATAAAAAATGAAATCGGGCTTTTGAGCACGGCCCGGGCGACCCATATTGCTAGCTCTAGCTACAAGCCCTGGGCGTGCCCACGCCCAAGCTAGCGTGCTCACACGCACCATTTGCATAAACCAACGTGCTCACGCCCATTCTGGCGTGCTCACGCGCAAGTGCCTGTCAGTTCCTCTGTTCTGGGCATGCTCACGCCCAGTTTCTACATGCCCAGGCCTAGGATGCTGAGTGAGATGTTTTGTTGCGCGTTTTAAGTGTTTTAGGACCCATATAAATACCTTGGTGACTTGTTTGAGATTTCAGAGAATTATGATCTTTTGAATAGAATTATGAAATTGAGAGCTTAATTTTCTCTTGGTAGGGTTCTTAGCAATGTGCTATTGAACTTAAATTGCAATCTCATCATTGGTTTCCAACACCAATGTGGTGATGCTACGACGATCTTATCTCTAACTTTTGTTAGGGTGGCGATTTCTCCATCCATCTTCTTTCTCCTCCGCATTCTAATTTCTCTTCTTCTTTTAAATTAGGGTTCTAAGGCCTCAATTGAAGCTAGATCCTATCTCTACGAGGAATCAACATCATCATTTGGTATCATTGAGCCTTGGGCTTCAATTAGAGGTAATTCTTGATTTTCTTCCGTTTAATTTTGAAATTTCTTATTGATCTTATGTTCTTTGGATGATATTTGAGTTAGTTGAGTTCCAACTATGTTTAATTCGATGGAACTAGCTTGAATTTCATTTTCCCCAAATTTTCGTATTCAGTTTTTTGGTGCAATTTCTGCATAATCCTTTTGGAATTTGATGATTTTGAGTTGAAATTTGGATTCTCCAAGATGGAAAACCTTGGGAACAAGTCTTGATTGCAAAAATTATGCACTTAAGTTCTTATGTGTTCTTGCTTATTCTTGATGTTCTTGGCTTGATTTTTTATATCCTTGGTGTTTGAATCCAAAAATTTAGTTGATGTTCCTTATATACATGCATTTGCGCCATTAATCCCCATGATTTTGAGTCTCTTTGTTGACTTTTTTGTGTTTGGTTTTTGTGTTCTCTATACACACATATTGTTTGATAAATTGTCAAAGTGAGTTGTCTTGTGTGTCTACCATTCTTTTTTTTGCTTGTATCATTTGTTCATGGATGTTCATCATAGTTCTGTTGTTTTTGTGCCACATTCTTCTTGTTAGCTAGCATTTTCGCCATACAAATCATTTAGCACTTTGTTTCTTTCATTTGTTTCAATTCTGATGACTTGGTGGTTCAATTGTATGAATTGTTAGTGCAAGGCAAAATTGTATAGAAAATAGAAAGTACAAAAAAAAAAAAACAAAGTTGAAAGAGCAATATACATACAAAAGAAAAAAAGTGAAAAGAGAAAAGCTTAGAAAAGCACTTTAAAGAAAATATAGTGATAAAAAAAAGTGAATAGAAAAGTTCATATACACATGTTCATTCTTGATAATTAGCTTGCACTTAGTCGCATGGTTAGTCACATCTCATAGTTCATTACACTTCTATCCATTTGAGTTCTATTCGTATCCATTACATGTTTGTTTTCGTGAATCCTAGCTAGCATCTTTGTTTCTTTCACTTGTTGGTTGTCTTCGTACTCATTCCTTGTGCCTTTGTCACATTTTCTCTAATACTCCATTTTGAGTAGCTTTTATTTGTTGAGTCTCTCTTTTATTGCTTGTCATTTTTTTTGGAGTCTAGTTTTGTTATTGAGTTGTCCCTTCATTTGTACTCCTATATTGTCACTCTTTTCTTGTGTTATTGCTAAGTTCTTGGGTAATTTGTCTCCTTGGTACCATAAAAGTTGGGAAGAATAGATATGATTTTGAGTTCTTCTAGCTTTCTTTGCTAATTTTCCTTCAAGAGGATAGGGAGTGGTAAAAGGAAAGAGTGTCTTCATTGTGGAAAAGGTTGTTGAATTGAGTGATACACGAGTGACTTTTCATACTTGAGGGATACACTTGGTGAGTTTGTGTGCATATTTGTGAGGTATTTAGCTAGTTTGTTTTCCACTTTTGATTTGATGTACATTTTTTCTTATTTTCGGTTTAGATTTGACCATTTGGCTATATAGGATTTTTGCTAGTTTCTTTGTATTTTCCACTACACTTATAGTTGGTTGGCTTGTATTTTCTTGTGGACATTGTACCCATGGTAGTTTGGGCTAGTCACTTGGATGAAGTGGTTGCTAGAGGCTTTGATGGAGCTTTAGCAAACCATGTAAGAAGATCCATGTATCATGACTATGACTCTCATGTGAAGCAAGTAAGATCCAAACCTAGACTTCAAAGAAGTAATACTCCTATTTCCTATACTTATGAGTATGATGCTAAACATGACTTGCATTATTGTCATAAATGTTTTAGACTTGGATTGGATAGCAATGTTGCTCATTCTATACATGCTTCTCATTCTAGACATGCTACATGTGATGCATCTATTAGGCATTCTAGGGATACTAGTATTGATGGTTCTCATGCTAGGAAGCATTCTACGAAGGAAAGGGATTATGCTATAGGAGGGGAGGCTCATAGGTGTATTGGGAAAAGTTGAAGAGAGAGTCACAATTGAAAGATGAAATGGAAAAAGGTTACAAATGGAATTTTAAATAACGTTTCAAAAGGAATGAATAAATTGAAAAGCAAGCTTGTCCTAAGTACTAAAGAGTGGGAAGATGTTGTTAACCACTTTATAAAACTCAAATAATTAACTCGTTTCAAGTATAATGATAAAACGTGTATTGTCCACAAGGAGCACTAAATTTATTTGTTTAAGAATTGAGTCAAAAGGGTGTTAAAAACATAGTAAAGTGTAAACTTATGATAAGAAGAGAATTTGATAAAATGTTAAATAAATAAAATGAAGAATCACCTGTGATTGAATTTCATTACTTAACTTTGTTCATCTCAATAGTAGTTGAATATTATATATAAAAAGATGTATACTCAATGCCACAAGTGCAAATGTCTTTGCACTTAATTCTAAAACATTAGTTTCTAAAGCTCAATCTCTTGAAGATTTAGGAACTAAGTCTTGCTTTAAGCAAGAGTATTATGAACATTCATAAAAACTTCTATCTATCTCTAGACTAGAAGGTTTTATGAGAGTTTTCTCCAAATCCATTATAAACAAGTTTCTCAACTTTACAAATAAACTAAGAACATGGTAAATACGATCAAGCTGAACCAAGAAAAGAAGAACAGAAGAAGAACTCCAATTCATATATAATAAAACAACTAGCAATCGAAAGTAACAAAAGATAAAATAATTACATTCAATCCCGGTGGAAAGCTTAGCCAAACAAGGCCATGAACTCCAAGAATAAAACCTAAGAGTAATCAAACTCTAACTAAAGTGATGTAACTTAGTGTTTTTCTCCTCTGGAATTCCTTCTCCACTATACAAAACAAGGCTATATTTATAGCCATTATGAGCAGGACTCTGGTGCTCAAGCGCCAGTTTAAACGCTTGAGCACTGAAGGGACTTCTCAACTGCTTCCTTCTGGCGCTCAAGCGCCATTACAAGGCTTGAGCGTTGGCATTAATGCGCTGGTTAATGCATTTTTAATGCATGGTTAATATATATGGCGCTTGAGTGCCATATGCAGCGCTCAAGTGCCAAACTCATAGCTCTGGCAGTGAGAATCCAATGTTGAGAACTGATCACAGCGCTCGAGCCTTGGTGCGACGCTCGAGCACTGACTTGATTTGTGCTCCCACATGTTTTTCTTCTTGTCCAGCCTTCAAAATAACTAAAAATACATTTCATGAGTTGAAAAACAATTATTTGTACATTTCTACTCGAAGATTCACAAAGTATAGATTAGGGATGAAATTTATATACAAACTTAATATTTCTAGTATGATAAGTGAGAATTTCTTATTATATAAACATCACTAATTCACACTTATCAGTTGTGCATTGCATAGGGAAGGAATTTGATTTTAGTGTCAATGAAAGTAAGGTAGAGGATGTTGAGTGTGCCCAACAATCTTTCTTTCCTTTGGATTCTAATGTTTCTTCTCTTGAGATCACTAATCATCTTCATTGTCATGCTTTGTCTACTTTCAAGGTTAGTGATGAGCTTCAACTTGAGGAAGAAAGAGGTAACTCCTTGGCTAAGCAAGATATGGATTTGATTTTCAATATTGCATTACCTTCATTAGCATGTTCCATAAGGTATAATTCTCTCTTCCTTCCTTTTGATTCATTTCCACATTTGTCTTTTGGATCCATTTCCTTATTTGTGCAAAGGGTTTGGATTATCACATTTGGAAATCTTGTGTTGATTTGTTTGAAGAATACCTTATTCTTAATTGTGATATCTAGAGGTATTTCCATGGATTTTGTTGATGATGCTTTTGTGCATGAGAGGTCTTCTATCAATTTCACACTTGAAAATTCTCATTTAGACTTATCTTTTGGGCACCTTTTGCATTATGATTACACTTATTTTGGTTTGTGCCACTTGCCCAAGGTGCCAAATTGTGCTTTTTACCTTGTGTTTGTGAGTTGCGGAGACTCTTGCATACATATTCTCATTTGTTGTGAGTTCTCTTATTTGCTTATATTGAAACCGCTTGAGAAACTTATCATTTTTGTGTTTGATCTAGGTGGATCTATTCATTTGTCCATTGCTCATTGTTCATTCCTCTATTTTGTAAGTGAGTTACTTATAGATTTGAGGACGAATCCTCTTTAAGGAGGAGGGGATGATATGAGGATGGATTAGAGGCTCAAAGACTCCACTTTTTTGAAGAATTTCTTTAGTGTTTAATGATCTTTCTTTTGTAATTTGATTTTCAAGAGTTGTAATAGATTTGTAGAGACTTGTATTTGAGTTTGCTCATGCACAAATGACCAAGAGCTACAGGCCCTAGGAGTGCCCACACGCACCATTTGCAGAAACCAGCGTGCTCACGCACAAGTGCTTGTCATTTCCTCAGTTGCACGCCCAGCTTCTGCGTGCCCACACTCAGGATGCTGAGTAGGATGTTTTGTTGTGAGTTTTAAGTGTTTTAGGACCCATATAAATACCTAGGGATGTCAAAATAGGGTTGGCCCGCCAAAAATAAGCGGGCTGGGCTGGAATTTTTGGTCCGTCCACTTATGCAGTCCGCCCCGCCTAGTCCGCTAGCCCGTCGGGCTAGTGACACTTTTTTTTTTGTTGTTAAAAGTGGAGGGTGAGAGTGAGTTCTTTTATAAAAAAATGATAGGGCCAAACAAAAAAGTGTCTATACCAAACAAAAAAACATAAAAAAAGTTAGGCCCATAGTTAAAAACAATAAAAAATCAATTTTTTGTATGGTGCAAAAAGCAAAAATAAATAAAAGACAAATTTAGATTTTTTTAATTATGCGGCGGGCTGGCGGGCCGGCCTACGGCCCGCCTAATTTTTAAAGTGATAGACCGAGCTAGCAAATAAGCGGGCTGTGGGGCAAATGGGCCGGGTTGGCCCGTTTTGCCATAAATACCTTGGTGACTTGTTTGAGATTTTGGAAAATTATGAAGATTTGAGTAATATTGAATTGAGGTTTGAGAGAATTAGTTCTTTTAGGGTTCTTAGCCTTGGGGCTTTGGGATTTGATGATTCTTATCATTGGTTTCCACATCAATGTGGCGAATTCTTCAAGGTCTTATCTCTAATCCATTATTAGAGTGGCGATTTTCGATTCTTATCATTGATTTTAGAATTTTTGTGGCGAATCCTCATCATCTTATCTTCAATTCCTTGAATTGGAGTGACGATCCATTTTTTTAGTCTTCTGCTTACTTCTTTTACTCTTGACTTTGGTTTTATATTCTCTATCGAAGCTAGATCAACAATCCTTTTTTTGTATCAGAACGCTATGTAGTTTTAAAATCCAAGCGAATTCACCACACTTGCCAATATAATACCTGGATTTTCAGAATCCGTGGAAAACAAAAACCAAACTTCCAATCGCGAGCTTCATCACCGGAGTTTGAAGAAATTTTCAATTCCGCCGGAGATTCAAGCATCCAAGTGCTGTTTTGCGTCAATTGATTCACTCTTTTGCTATCCACGTACTATTTTTCTGCAATTAAGGTATGATTTGGAGTTACTTTCGAGTTAATTTGCATAAATTAAGTTTAGTTTTATGGATTTTAATTTCTTTGTTTCAACTTGATTATAATGATTTGTTTGGTGTTTATGTTTAATTAGAGTTTAGGATATTTGTATTTATTGTTTTAACCACAATCATTCGCTTTGTTTTCGTTGTTTACTCACATTTATGGATTTGGTTTGTTAAAATTTGGGGTGGGTATTGAAAATTCGGGTATTATATTGGCAAGTGCGGTGGGTTTAGTTGAATTTTAAAATTTCGTAGTATCTAAAATTGGTCCATTCAGATTTTAAAAATTCGAGCAAAAAGTATTTTTAAAAAAAAAAATAGAGGCGTGGTGCCTTGGAAAAATAGTGTGACGGGAAAAGTATTTGGTAGGCCTTACAAACTACTACTGAGTTATACATTTTTCAGTTTTTAATTTAAAAAAAAAATCTAAGAAAGAAGGAATAAACGCGGGACAGTGAAGTTGTAACTTGTATGTAGAAATTAGATTTTTGCAAGATAATTGTATTCATATATAACTTTTTTTGGTAAATTTTATATATGGCATAGATACGATAATGTTAAGATAAAATAAACTAAAGGTTTTATAGTAGTTTTGGTTCTTAATTTGTTAATTTTTAATTTGATGATTTTAGTTATTTAAATTTTTAATTATGTAATTTTGGTCTTCAATTTTTTTTTAATCACATGATTTTGGTCATTTCATCGATCTTCCATTAAGAAGTTAATTGTTAATATAGTTAAAGGTGTGTTTGGTACGAAACTCATTTTTTCACTTTAGGAACTAAAACTAATAATTAAATTAGTGTTGAGTCCTTAAGTCAATTTCTTTTATAGGAATCAAAACCAAAAGAACCTATTTTATAAGGACCAAAAACATATTTAAGTCAATAAATTTTATCTTTTATATACAATTAAAAAAATTTAAATATACTTACTAACTTTTTTAATATACGTAAGTAAGTTAATTTATTTTTCAGTATATTTAGGGTCTTATTTAGTGGACAAGATATGATAATGACAGACATAATAAGAGAGTTGAATAAGAGCATGATATAATAAAAATTAGATAAGCTTTATCTTATCTCTATCCTATCTAATATTTGATACCTATCTGATAGCACAATTAATAGTATATATTATTATATTTGTATTTTAGTTAAATTATATTATAATAAATATTATATTAATTGTAAACAATATAAAATCTTAATATTTTAATTATATTTTTTAATTTTCAATTTTTAAGTTAAAAATTTTAAAATTAATATCATATATAATATCAATAAAAGGAATAAATTAAAATTCTCTTGAATATTCATGATCATATTATTTTTACCATAAAAAATTACATAATAATTAACATAATGTCCATAAATTATATCACGCCACAAAAAATTACATTTTAACTCTCTAAAATCTTGTTACTATCCAAAAAAAATATCAGTATTTGATTTTTTTCATAAATTTTTCTTTTTTAAAAAAATATGATTTTTAGATTTTCTCAATTTTTTTTATCTCTTTTTAAAATTTTCTCAATCTTTTTTATCTCTTTTTAAAATTTTCTCAATCTTTTTTATCTCTTTGGAGTAGTATAAAATAAAATAAGATGTAACAAAAAATAGGATAAGATATTTTGATAAGCTATATAATTTCACGGTGAAAAGTAGTCAATTAATTTTCGTCATACTTAAATTAATTTTGACCTAAGTGTGTTTGTTTGTGACACTGATCGACGTGCAGATAGTGACACTGAGAGTCGCAGAAGAACTGGAGAAGCAGCCAACATTACAGTCTGTGAGTATTTTTCTCTACTTCTCACTGCGTATATAATTACTCACATTCTCAGCGTCTTTCTCGTATGAAACGCAGCGTTTCAGCTTCACTACCATTACCAACACACACTGCTTCAGACTCTGCTCGTTCTTCTTTCAATTCTTTCTGAATCCCTCTTTCATTCTTTTTACGAGAGTAGAAGTTGTATGTTTCTTCATCGACGGTGATTTTGTTATTCTTCTTCAAATTTTTTGCGATGATTCATGTTTTAGGCTTTTGGACATCGCATTCCCATGAAGCTTTTGGTTTTTGATTCACCCCTTCCACTGCGAAATTCAAGAGAGAAATTCATTCAATAAAGCACGAATTTCGATAATTGCATGACATAGTACAAACGTGTATGTATTATTGTATATGATATAGTGTTTTTAGATTTCTGTTAAAGCAACTAAATTAACTTTGATCTCTATGTAATAGTGTATTGGATTCAAATATGAAGAACTTCAAACTAACGTCAAATGAAAACAAAAATTTCATCTCGTTGAGTAAAAACCAATTTGACTCAAACTCCAGTATTTTCAACAAAATTTCAAATACACTTAATCTTAATCTAAACATGTGTATACATTTATGTATTTAAGTCAAAATTAATCAACCGTTATAATTCTGTAGTTTTTCTCCTGCATTATTGACTTTGGATAAGTTAGATTCATTTTATATATGTTTATATTTATATAATATAATATAACTTAATATAATATATATAATATAAGAACTTTATAGAAGACAGGTCGATAAGACTAACATTCCTTTATTATTATCATTTCTTTTTGGGTATTATTGGCATCAGGATATACTACTTTATTCAGAATTGATACCATTGGCTTCTTATACCATGTTCTGTATCACTTATCATTTGGTACTTTGGTAAAGTGTGTATCTTGTTGAGAGAGATTTCTCAAACTGATTTATTTATTTATTTTTTTCACTCTTCAGTTGTTGATAATATTGAAGATATCAGCTCTTTGATGAAATGGGAGTCTTTGATAGCTCCCACTCATTTTGTCATGAGAATCAGAATTGCTTGAAATTGGTCACAAAGATTATGAGCAGTGTGACAGATTCTGCTTCTGTTACATTAGGGATAATCAGTGTTATTGTTTGGACAGTTGCTGAGATACCTCAATTAATCACAAACTACAGGGGAAAATCTACTGAGGGTCTCTCTGTTGCTTTCTTGTTGACATGGATAATCGGGTAAATAATTTTTTTTTAAAAAAAAACTTTTTCTCTCTCTTACTAAGAACTGTTACACTATTTTTAGTTTGCTACTTTGCTTGAATCCTATAAACAATCAATCTATAAGTGTTAGTATTATTATTATTTTTCATTTGTATGTTCTGTTAATATTTGATTTTTGTTGAAAGAGCCCTGTAATCTGTGTTTCTTCTTATCCCAATTAAGGTTTTGAATGATTTTGAGTCTTCCACAATCCACATTCCAGAAATTCTATGGTCTGTTTGATTTAGTTTTGTTTTAGTTTTTCGGAATGTACTATTATAAAACAATTTTCAAGAACTCTTTTCAAAAGAGAAAAAAAGAGCTTTCAATGTAAATTTATATATAAATTTAGAAAACTATAAACACATATTGCTACTATTTTTGAAATTAAGGGCTTGTTTGGAATAGTTTTGATTTAGTTTTTAAAAATTGTATTATAAAACAGTTTTCAGAAACACTTTTTAAAAAAAGTGAGAGGAGTTTTCAATACAAGTTTGTGTGTAAATTCAGAAAACTGAAACATGTTTTAGATGTTTTGGTATTATAGTTTTTAAATACTGAAAAACAAAAACTGTTCCCGAAAACTGTTTTTGAAAACTCGACTGCCAAACTAGTTTTTTAGTTTTCTGTTTTTAAAAACAGAAAACTCTTTTCAAAAAGAGATATCAAACAAGCCCTAAGTCTGGCAAATAAATTTTTTAATTTTTAATTTTTAAAAACAGAAAATTGTTTTCAAAAATAAAAATCAAATGGACCCTATATTTTTCTGTTTTCTTACACCTGCATGAAGGTCCTATGTTCATTATTTTGATAGATTTTTTTCTTTTTAAATTTTTGCAGAGATCTATTCAACATCTTTGGATGCTTGCTCGAACCAGCTACTGTGAGTGTTTCTACTATCTTTCTTTTTTGTGGTCAAGAGTGTTTCTTTCTGTCGTCTAATAAAGAATTTAAGTAGCCTGATCTTCAGGAGCAATGTGCAAATTTGCTCTTGAGAATTCTAAATCCTTCTGACCATTCGCCTCAATCACAACGCCAACACCTTTGTTGGCAGCCCAATATATAATTTTAAAATATAGAATTTGAATAAGGATATGCTAAGTGGATGATGTTATTTATTATTTTTTTTTTGTGCAGCTTCCAACTCAACTATATATAGCAGTGGTAAGGACTCTACTTGAAGACTGAAGTGTTCTAAATTCTAATACCTTGTAAACCATTTTATCTTTCTTTATTTTCTGCTTTAGCTAGTTGAATGACCTTTTTCTTGCTGTGTTAATATGCAGTTATATACCATTATAACGATTTCGCTTTGTTCGCAAGCTATTTACTATGGACACGTATACCCTCGACTAAAGTACAGTAGACAGCATAAGGTGCAAAATTCTATACTTTCTGTTGCATTTGAACATTTTTGGCATACTATATGTTGGTTAATCCATACTGTTATATGTTGCAACATTCTATACTTTCTTAATGTTTGAAGGTTTGTAAATTCATATCATTAATTTACATGAAAAGATGATCTAAACTAAGGTTTAAACTAACTTCAGAGAGCATTGATTTCATTTTTCTTTTGCTGTTGGGAGTATATGATCATTTTAGTTGGCAGAGAAAAAGTTAATGTGATTCACTTAAAAAAGACTTTTTGCCATCCTGTTAATGTTATATTGAAGTAAATTTTTTTATAAAGAATATGTTTTAATCTTATTGCATATATTGGTTTGGAGGCATTTTTTGTTGATGTCTTGGAACTATATGAATATAGACTATAGAGAATGAGATACACAATTTACTATTTCTACACTATATTTTCTTAAAAGTTCTTGTGAAATTCTAGCCAAGTAGAGATGTTTTTAATACACTTTAATTGCCAAATGTATTACTTTCATTTGTGTTCTAACATTCAAAGAAGCGTGGGCAGATTGACACATCAACAAAAGGAGAAAGCAAGCTTGCAATGGAAAAAGAAAATGATAATGGTCAGAGCAATGAATTTGATGATTTCGAAACAGGCATCGGTTTGAGTTCCCCGATTCCTCTTCCGGCATTTACTCGAAAGAACTCTGTTGGAAGACAACTATACTTCCAGTAATTGATCTTTGTCTTAGAAATTTCTGCAAAATTCCCTGTCATTCTGTAACTTCTTTGTCACTCTCAATATCTTGATATGTTAGGCACAAACAAAAAAAATATCTGATACGCTCTATCAAGGGCAGTATATAATTGAAAATTTTGATTTTAGTAATCAAAGTGTTGTTATTTAGAGGATTTCGATTCACTGCAATCAGCAATCCCTACAATTCGTGCAGTTAGCAAAGTGAAAACATTTGTTGGCAAATGAAAACACTGATTTACTACTTCCTAGGAAACATGAGTGGCTACCCTATTCTGTGATTCAATATCCTTCAGTTAAGATCTTAAACATAAAAAAGTATTTTTACTTTCATAAACTACTGCAAACAAGATGCTCATTGCCTTGCCTGATAGAAGCAACTGTTGAAACATGTGAAACAATTGAAGAAAAATGCAGGAAGGAATTTATAAACCTATAATATAAGCTTCTGATGTTGAGGATTGTGTTAATCAAAGTTAGAGCCGTTAAAATAGGTTATGACTCACGAGCCAACTCGACTCAACTCATAGGTGGGTTGGGTTGCAAAAATAGCGGCTCAAAAAAATTTGATTCAAAATTAGCTTGACCGTTTAACTCACAAGAAAAATTGCGTGTCGAGCCCGGTTGAGCTCGCTAAACCCGCATTTGGAATTTTAATGATTTTTTCATGCTCTTTTTGAAATTTTAATGATTTTTTCCAAAATTTTCATGTAGTTTCTAGAGTTTTAATCTTTTTTTTTTTTTTAATATTAATGTGAGTCAACCCTCTTAACCCACCAGTTTGCAGGAGTCGAATCGAGTTGCATATTTCTTAACTTGAAAAAAACTGAGTTGAGCTGACTTGTTTTGATAGCTGTAATCATGGTGATGAAAGAAATGTCACTCATAAATAGACTGAATTTTGAATACCTGGTTCCGTTGCATGGTTGAATACAAATAGCTCCAAATGCTTCCTCTTTATTTAACTTTTCATGTTCTGACTTGATTTAACTTTGTTAGGTGTCGTTTTCACATTTCACTTAGATTTATCTAATTTTCTTCCTTCTCTTTGACTTGCTCAAGTTGTAGATTTCTCTTGAGATAGTTCTAGTTCTACTGAAATTGTTTCTCAAAGCATTGAAAAATTCTTATAACTCCCTTGCTTTAAATTCATCAGGTCAGCAAGATATCTGTCAAAAAGTCCAACTCCCTCATCAGAATCTATATTAGTCCAAAGAATGATTTCTAGCTCTCATAATTTGAACCCTATAGAAGAGCCCTTGCTTGGTTCAGCTGTTTTTCCCCGATCTGCGCCAGTTTTCAAGATCAAAACTACGCTGTGTTTGGTAAGCGTTTCTACAACCAACTAGTCTTTTATATAATTGCGACCAAGGTTTTAAAATGCGGTTCACGGTCGCATGAGGTATCACATTGCATTAAATGTGGCTAATTGCAGTCGAATGTTCTTTTGGTTACTCCAAAAACCTTGATGTTGTGGCGCATTGCCCTGGATCGGGCCCAGATCTAAGACCTTGATTTATGACATTTTCAGCATTGACATCTAATCTCATCTAGTTTTGTTCAGGTACCAACATTAACTTTTCTTGCTGCATTCAACCTGCTTAAGTCATCATATACAAGAGTTCATTCAAAACCAAGACAAGAGTTTGTGATTTATGTTGGACGAAAGCTTTTGCAGGTAATGCAAGTGACAACTTGGTTATACTTTTGTATCAAAGTTCAAATTATGAACAACATGATTAGTTGCAAATTTAGGTTAAATTAAGAATTTGATTCTTATACTTGACACCATTTTTGTTTTGGCCTAATGTGAAAATACTCTATTTTTTAGTACCTATATATAAATTATTTATGGATTAGCCCCAACGGTTATATCAGTGTTAGGATTTGCTAAGGTGGGATAGTGACAATTAGGATAAAATGTTGGTCAGCTTGGCAAAATCTAACATTGTTATAACTTATAACCACAAGACCTAATTTGAAAAAATAAATAAAAATCATATAGGGACCAAAAGGCAAAGATTTTTCATATTGATACTAAGATTAAAAAGGATGTCAAGTATAAGGACTAAAATCACTTAATTCATAATTTAGCTACAAACTTATTTACTTTTTTTGAGTCAGTAGTGACTTCAAAATTTATTATACTTAATATGAAAAGCAGTTTGGTTATATTAGATGATGGCTAGTTATCATTGACATTAGTCCATTATGGTTGAGGAAAGCAACAATTTTTGGATGAGTAAACATCCGATTTAACAAACATAGTAAGTGGTTGAGAAAGAGATGCACAATATAATATTTCTCCACTGTATCAAATTTAACAAACATAGTAAATGGTTATATTTATTATCCATATGAAAATAATGAAATGAAATATCTTGTTACCTTTCTGTCCTTAATTTTTTTTAATAATTGCAGGTTAGTGGAAATCAGATGCCAGAACATGGTGCACCAGCAAACAGTAGCATTGGGAATTTGCTTGGTTGGGCAATGGCATTTATATACGTGGGTGGAAGACTTCCTCAGATTTGTTTGAATGTGAGTTATTTAGTTTTGAAATTGTTCTAATATGTGGGATAGGAAGTTTTTTATTGAATTGAACACATTGATCACATTAAAGGTTTTAAATTGCGGTTGGAGTCACATTCATTGTGATCTCATTACATTGAATATGACAGAATTCGGTTAAATGCGACCATTACGGATCGCAATCACAATTTAATGTAGTTTTAGTAGCTGCTAATTGTTGTGTGATATCACGGAGCTGACCGCATTTTAAAAACTTGATAACATCACTTGCATAGTAGTATATTTTTAAAGATAACAAAAGAAACAGAAAGCTCTGTAGTCTGCATCTATTTGACTATGACAATATAATTTTATTTATTTATTTATTTACTTTTGTGTATTTTCTATGGGGAATTATATGTTATATATATAGAATTTTCAAGATCATTGAATAAGCTTTCTTTTCTAGTGGACTATGCACTTTGGACTTGATTGGTTTGTTTTGTTTTTATTATTTAATTATTCCGATAATTGCTGACATAATAATGATTTTCATCAATTTTGCAGATCAGAAGGGGTAAATTTGAGGTAAGGGACTCCAACAATTACAGCTATGATTCTTTATGTGATTATTCTTATTTTTACTCCCTCCGTTTTATATTATAAGATTTTTTTGAGATATTTTTAGTGTTTTATAATATAAGATCCTTTATAAATACTTAGGAGCATTTATTATTATTTTTTTATGTCTAACCTTTATAATTATTAATTTTTTCGAATGACAAGAAAATGTAAGTAATGCAATGGTGAAAAAGAATAATGGTAGATTTGGAATATTGTATATTTCTCTTTTTTTTGAAAATTATTACATTAATTAATCTCATTACGTGTTTTCTTAATAAGTGTATTTGTGATAAGAGGATATTATAATATAACACAGATGGAGTATTTTTAACTAGTGAAAAGTTTGAGATAAGAGTATTGAGTTTAAATCTCTTTTATGATAATGTAGGGTGTTAATCCTTTGATGTTTCTATTTGCTTTGATTGGGAATATCACTTATGTAGCAAGGTATGCAATCAGTTTATTTATCATCTTTATTTTATCTTTAACTCACAATGAAATTATAAATATAGAGATAGGTTTGAACTGAACTATCACTAATATTCAAAGAACATGTATTTTGTTTTTTGTGTAGCATACTTGTGAGAAGCTTGGATTGGTCAAAAATTGTTCCAAATCTACCTTGGCTTGTAGAATCAGGAGGATGTTCCCTTCTTGATTTCTTCGTATCCTTTTTTTTATTTTTGGGTTTCTAACAAATTGTGCTTGCTAGTGTAAAGTTGAAATGAATTTTGTGCAAAATTAGTCATAAGTATGAATGGCAAAGATAATCTTTCTAGGTAGAGTAATTATATAGTGCTCCCTTTGAGTTGGAACTACTGAAAGGTCTATTTTATCAATTTGATTTTAGGAGAAATTACACAAACCTTTTTGAAGTTTGCACATATTACACTTAGATCCTCTTTGTTTACGAAATTACACCTACTTCTCTTAAAAGGGGAGGTCACTATAATAGACCAACAAACCCTAGGAAAAGTTGGTGTTATACATAGGAAAAATTGTTATAATTGATCAATAAACCTGAAGGAAGGTTGGTGAAATTTCGCAAAAAGGTTAGGTTTAAGTATAATAGGCACAAACTAGAAGGGAACATTGTATGCAAAACCTATAAGTTACTCTATTTATTTTCGATTATAAGTAAAAATAACTAATTTTACATTTACCAAGAATATTGGTTAACTTTATTTAATATTGTTAGTTTCAAGTAAAAATAATTTTTTTTCTAAATTATTCCTATCAAATTTATTGGAGAGAAAAACATATTTATTATAAATAGCAACTGAATTAAAAAGTATTTTAGAAATTTTCTCATTAAATATAATAAAAATAGTTAAATTTGTTTATAATTAATAACATAACATAAGATTCATTAAAAGGTTGCATATATTCGAAAACAGAGGGAGTAGCTATATCCATATTGATATAATCTGAGCCCTGTTGAGCACATATACTTTCCCCTATTTGATTTTGTTAAATATGAATTCTGGTGATAGACAATAAGGAAGCATTATGCAATATTTGAGGACCATTTTGACTGGAAAAAAAATTAAAATACATATTAGTTTTAAGATTGTTCTTGAGCAATTGTAGATTGTGAGTTAGCAGAAAAATGTCTACCTTAATATTAGTTTTAGATTTTGATGCAATATCTATATTTCCACTATTGGACCTCCAAAGACCCTGAAAGCAAGCAAAAACATCAAACTGTTGCTTAGATGAGGAAGAAACATTTATTCTCAGGTTTTTCTCTCTCTCTGTTTGTGTTGCTCATAAGTTGGCGTGCCTTTCTGCATGTCATATATATCTAATATTCTATTTCTGATATTTCTTCAATCATCATTTTTGTTTTTTCCTCTTTTTATTAAGTGGTGTAGTTGCTAGCATCTATTTCAAATATTTAAGGCAGATTTGTCTGTAAAATAACTAGAAAGCAAGAAAGAAAAGGTCCTTGTCTCATTTGGATTTTGGAAAAATTAAAAAACATGATATGAAAGGAGCGACAAAATCAATTGATAACAAAGTTTATGTGGATACCTTGCTGCCCTGTCTTTATTTTTAATGAAAATATTGATAATAACAAATTCAAAATGAAGTTTTGGTAAAATTGAGTGGCTTAGAAGTGGGTAAAAAATTAATGGCTTATTTGCAATTTTCGTCTCTATACTCTAAGGTGGATGTAAATTTTGTTCTTATAGTATTAATTGTATGTACTTAGTCCTGATAGTTTTTTTATTGTAAAAATTGAATCTCGCACCCCATTTTTCATCCAATAATTAACAGAATCTAGTAAAAGCTTAATATATATTAATATACACACAACATGATGTTAAGATAACATTTAGTTTATAACTCAAGGTGTTTTTAGTTTATTTTTACAAGCTTCTGCCTTTGTAGAGAAATTTAACATAATAAATTGTTTTTAGCTTGTTGAAATAACATTTATAATCCTACTCATAAATAAACTCTTAATGTTGTCTTCCTTGATGAACCATTAAATGCAGGCATGCAATCTCTACAATGGTGACCAAGAAATGAGAGCAAGAAACTGAAATGGACTCTGGTGAACTATTACTGATAAAATGACTCTGGTCAACAATTACTGAAATGAGCAGAAAAGAAAGTAAAGGAAAGGGAAGTGGTTCTGTCAATTTGATCCAGGACCAGCAATTTTGTAATTGTTTTAATTCTCCCATTTTTGGATTTCCCTTTAATATCCAATTTTTTCTCCCTAGGAATTTACAAAAAGAGATTAACTGAATCAGTTCTTTTTTATTGGTTGAGGCCATTGATGATATCCATTTGTTTTGACTTTTAAAGCTAGATTTGTTTCATTAAGTTATTTTTTTCAATGCAATGGATAATATAAAAGTAGAGCAATTTTATTAATATAAAAGTAATAATAATAAGCATTTCTTAGAAGAGAAACATGAAAATAATTTATTGGTTACGGAGAAATTTCTGCTTTTTGGCTCTTAACTTATGTTATGCATAAAATAGAAAAATTCTTTTATAAATATGTTAGAAAAGAAAAAAAAATTACATAATTTAATTAACTTCAAGTCGCCTAAACCAATAGGTAACGGATGAAAATTATAAAAAGATCGATTCCAATGTATTAGTGAACTTTTTCCTATTATTATTAAGGGTAAAATGTATAAATAATCCTTGAGATCTTGCAAAATAGTACTTAATACTAAACTTTATAAAAATAAGTCTTCCACACTATTTATTAACCATGGTTAATTTTCTCTCTCTATTCACTTTTGTGTGTGTAAACGTTGACTAGTATTAAAGTTAGTGGAAAAATCGAACCAAACTATTTGTGAACCATTTGAATTAGTTTAGTTCATTTTCGTCCTTCAACTCTTTATTTAAATAGTTCATAGGAGGGAAAGGGAGATAATCATAGTTAATAAATAGTATGCATTGTTTATTTTTGTAAAATTTAATGTTAAGTGCTATTTTGTAAAACCTAACTGATACTTTATACATTTTACCATATTATTAAATTGGGCTTGACAATTGACTCAGTGGGTACTATGTATTGATTCAACCATGGTGAGTCAATAATGTTTAGTACTTTTTTCACCGCATATATTTTCTAACACACCAAACATTTTTTGTTTTTTCAAATATCAAATCTGGAGCAAATAAAATACCTTAATCACGGATTCGGAGAATTGAACACTGGTAAAAATCTTTTATTCACTCGAATTCTGTAGATTCATGATTCAATACCCTTATTTTAAAAATATCCGGTGTTCACGAGGAATCTCTTCTTCAGCACACATCTTGAATTTTTCCAAATGAGATGGAGAAGATCAGACAAACTTCACAACACTAGATTCTGATGATAGAATCATCAATATCCATAAGCCCATGTTTCACAACCAATGCCAAGACATATACACACCAACATACATGGGTATAATCTTTATTCAAAACAATGCTCTTCCATGATATTAATCGTTTCTACAAATATTGAATGACAATATCATTAGATGATGCGTTTTTGGCTTGAGACTTGCAGAAATTCAAAATTCATTTTTGTAGTTTGCAGTTATTGTCAATGAAATGCGCCGTTAAACACATGTAACTCAAATTCTGACACGATGTCCGTGTCGGTGGTGAGACGAACCCTTTGGCAGTGTCTGAACATTTACTTCTTCGGCCCTTTTTCCTCAATAAAGAGGGTCAAAACATCACGCGCTAAGGCAGACCGTGAGGGTCGCCGAACTTCGGTTGCAAGCAAGGAACTCAAAAATATGTAAAATGCTTTTTGTGTGGCATCGGATCACGTTAAATCATGTTAAGATAGGTAAATCAATGATTGAGATAAATTTGACATATAAACCGAGGCGGATCCAATGAACACAACAAAAAATAGCGTTAAAGTAGATCGACGTTAACGTGAATCCACGTTAACGTAAATCCACTTCTATCCAAACAGACACTTCATGTTCAACAAATTGAAATGATATCTCAGCAACGACAAAGAAATTGACTAGCTCATCCAAACACTTTAGCTGGTCAAATTTATAATATGAAAGAGGGAGGATTCATAATTCGTTGCCTCTTGCTTCATTCTTCTTTGTTTGGGTTACACTTACTTGTTCTATCTAGAAACTTAATTAGGCTACCGCAATACTTACATTTAGCCTTCTTTTCAGTACTATGATCTAGAATATTCCATAATGCAGACCGATCTCGACATGGTGTGTCAAAGCGGGGCAACAACTTTGCACCTGTTGACTCCTCGGACATCAGAGTCTTCTAAATCACCTTGTGATGACATCTATATTTAATTTAAAAATAGGGTTAAATATATTTTTTATTTTTAAATTTAGCGAGAATTTATTTTTAGTCTTTATATTTTAAAAAAAGTGTGATTTTAGTCCTTAAAGTTTTTAAAATGTTCTTTTTTATCCTTCTGTTAAGTTTTGTCAAGTCTAGTGCTGACGTGACAAACAACTTACACATGTCAAATTTATACTAAACCATGTGTCACAGTTTTTAAAATACTCCCTCTGTTCCTATTTAACTGTTCACAAAGAGAAAAAAATATTATTTCTATTTATCTGTACACTCATATTTTCAATATAACATTAATTATATTTTTACCAATTCTAACTTTATGTTTAATTGGAGGCTAATCAATACCCCACTATCCAACCAATGAAACAATGAGAAATAAAAGATATTATAGAAAGTTCAAAATTTATTTTGAGACAAACTATAATAATTATTACATTTTTTAATATGTGTGATTTTTTCTCTCCGGACACTTAAATAGGAACGGGGAGAGTAATTTAATAAATTAAATTACACTAGCTTCATTCTTCTTTGTTAGGGGTTACACTTACACCTCATTGAATGTGTGCTCATAGTACTTGTTCCGTCTGGAAACTCGATTAGGCTACCACCATGCTTACATTTAATAAAGTGATCCCATGATGCAGAGTGATTTCGACATGGTGTGTCAAAGCGGGGCGACAAATTTGCACCTATTGACGGTTGGAGTCTTCTAAATCATCTCGTGATGACAACTTCTTCCTCAATTTTTAATTATAAGCTCTTAAAAAAAATATTTCACATATTAAAAAGAGAGTTAATATCTAAAAAATATATTGGTACTCTAAAAAGTTATTATAAATCTCTAATTTTATCTTTATTTAAAATTCACTTTCATTTGAAAATAAACTTTCTCTATCTTCATTAATTAGGGGTAAAAAAGAAAAATTATAATAAATGTCTCAATTTCCTATGTTAAGAGAATATAAAAAGTAACAATATGTTTTTTTTGTTTAGGTGCTTATAATTAAGAACAAAGGTAGTATAATTAAAAATAGAGTTAAATATGTTTTTGGTTTCTAAACTTTAGTAATAATTTATTTTTAGTCCTTATACTTTAAAAAGCACGTTTTTAGTACTTAAAGTTTCTAAAATGTTCGTTTTTTATCCTTCTATTAAGTTTCGTCAAGTTCTGTCAAGTCTATGTGACAAATGACTTACAGGTGTCTAATTTATACTAAATCACATGTCACATTTTTTAATAATTTAAAAAATAAATTATTAAAATAAAAAAAAGAAACAAAATTAAATTAAAAAATGAAAAAAAAACCTCAACACCCATTTTTCTTCTAAATCCCTAGGCTCTAGTTTTGGTTCATCTCACGTTTCTAGCAAATTTGTTGTACCCTTTATTCCTCACCTTTGATATTGCACTTCTTTGGCCAAAAGTGAAGGTTCTGAGAACCAAGAATCCCCTTTGTTCTCTCCTTTCATCACTTCAAATGATGATTGTGATCATTTTTCTAACCTTATTTATGTTGCAGTAACCGTTGAACTTTTATCTTCTATTGAGTTTATTAAAGATATTATTGAAAACTTGGTCTCACTAAAAATTTCTCCTCTTTCATTTATAGAGATGTCTTCCAATCCTGAAGGTGTCGGTCCATCCCAACCATCTCGCATAATCACCCGTTCGCATAGGTTAGGAGTTCGATTTGCAACTTGCTTATATAAAGAAGAAGAAAACATTAAAATCCCTGGCCTACCTCTAGTCCTGGAGACTTTCATTCCATTCGAGCAAGAGAATTCCAATCTTAATGGAAATGAAGAAGCAACAGAAGAAAGCAACTTAGATATTGAAGAAGAAGATGAGGATGATCCCAAAGCGTCTTCAATTACTAAACCGAACAACCGAACAATCCCTGAAAGAGGCTTTTACCATGATAGGTGCTATTGCCCAGGATGAATGGCCCAAAGAATGGTATGCCATTCAAGGCATTCATGATCTTACTTGGGTTAGGCTAAAGGTAATTAATCCTGCAAGCTAGATTTCGGAGGGGAGGCATATGACCTCTGCCTTCATAGCTTTCAAAATTGTCTATGGTCCTATCAATTTCGGTATCAGAGACACGAAAGGAAAACAGAAAAGAATTTATCTAAGCTAGGGGTGGGGTCAAAGATCATTATTTGGGATCTCAGTTGAGCATGCTCATAACTTAGTCCTCTAAGAAATTTTATAGCGCAAGAATCCTCCTTTCTGTTTTGAATTGTGCTAAGAACCTTACATGTACGAGTATTGAGACAAGTACAAATAGGGGGAGGGTAAAAAGTATCTAATTATCCCCATAGATATGCGAGTTTGGCAAAGAACTCATAAATTATAGATTCACCTTGCTTGCATTGAGAAATTTGATCTTGTAGATAAACAATTCTAAACTTATCTCCTCTTGAGAATCAATTCTTAATATTCTCCCATATATCTAAACGAGAAAGAAGAAGAAAAGAAAGAAAAGAAGAGGATTAACTGAATCACCTCATTAATTGTATAGAAAGAAGAATTATAGGGTTATATACTAAATAGAAAACTAATCACCCTATTAATTAACTAATAAGACTAAAAACTAACAAAATAGACAAGAGGAAAGCTAAGGGGCTTTTGGTTTGCATTTTCATTTTCCATTTCCTGTTTTCAGTTTGTTTCTTGTTTTCTGAAATTTTACAAAGGAAAAACTGAAAATGCTGAAAACAGAAAATTTGTGTTTTCAACATTTTCAGTTTTTTCTTTGTAAAATTTCAAAAACCAGGAAACAGGAAATGAAAACAAAAAATGAAAATGCAAACCAAACAGCTCCTAAGTAACTGGTCCGTACTACAACAAAATTGGGCTTAATATAGAGAAATGCCCAAACCAGAAACAAAAGGCTAAAGTTGAGAAATGAAACTAAGTTACACTATCATCAAACTTAATGTCTTGATCATTCTCCTTAGTTCCTGCATATGACATTGATACTCACGATAATTAACAATGTTAGTTAATTATATTTAATTTTATCAATTTTGATTTAAAGAATGAGTAATATTATTAAAATGTCCTTTGTAATATTTATAAAAGAGAGATTCTCTTTACTTTAATATTAAAATTGTTCAATAATTTAAAGATGTTTTAAGAATGAAGACATCAAATATGATAGAAATAGTTAATATTCGGTTATATTTTGAATCACTACAATCAGTTTATATTTGAATTGAAGGTAAAAAAGAAAAGTCCAAACAAAAAGAAGAAGAAAAAAAATGAAAATATTTATCCAAAAAATGACAACAAATAAACTGGTCAAGCCCAAACAAACACTTATATAATCCCTAAAATAAGAGGCGGCCACTAAATTAATAATATGACATTGTTTACTTCTCTTATAAGAAAAATAAATAAGCTAAAAAAAAGTTATGGTTACCTATAAGTACATATATGAAGGGGGAAAAGGGATTAAAAATAAAAAAAAAAACGTGGCTTGGACTCTGTCTGCGCCGGTTGGAATTTGGAGCCATTAGATTTAGCTCATTGCTTTGGAATATGAAAATTTTAATGAGATTTTATGAGACTTTCATCTTTATCACTTGACCATTAGTCTTATCTTAATCTAAATTCATCCAAAATTCTAAAAGAATCATTCATCGATCTCCAAGACAAGAGTACCACGAAAGACTCCAAGCAAAATTAGATTTGCATGGACCAACAAAATTTGATATACTCCCTCCGTTCTTTTTTATCTGTCTTTTAAAGTTAAAACACACATATTAAGAAATTTATTTAAGGGATTTACTAACATACACTCACTTGCTTTTTAGAAGGAGTTATAACTTGAAAATACACCCACAAGGTGTAGCTTGCTAACGCACTCCTTCTATAAAACAAGTGGGTGTACGTTAGCAAGTTATAACTAGATTTTTTAAAATACACCCAAAAGGTGGAGCTTGCTAATGCACTCCTTCTAAAAAATAGGTGGGTTTACGTTAGCAAACCCCTTTATTTAATGCTCTTGTAACCATCAAAATTATAAGATAATTCTCAATTATACCCTTGTTGGAACTCTACAATTATTAATTATCTATTACTTAGTATATGTATAAAGTAATAAATGAAAAAAGGTATAATAGGAAAACAAGCTATAAATATTTTCTTGAATTCCTAAAGGGACAGATAAAAAGAAACAATTTTTTTTTTTCAAAACGAAGACAGATAAAAAGAAACGGAAGGAGTAATTAATAGATAGTTGAGTTTTTTTTTTGAAGTATGTTGATTATGGTTTGAATTCTTATCATTGGTATATAATTTTTTTGTGAGAGGTTGTATTTATTTTGATGATCTATCTATCCGAAAAGATTAATTTTTGGTTGTCGACTGAAAATATCTTTAGTGTACAAATATTGAATAGGTATTAAAATTCTTATAACCTTAACTTTAAAATTTTGTTATCAATTATTTTATGAATTTTGCTAATCATTATTTTTAGGACAATAAATAAACAACTCGTAAACAAAATGCTTTTATTGAAAATTATGATGAAGATTTATTAGTATCATTAAAAGCTATAATAATTTCAAATGAGAAATTTTTAGTTATAGTTGCTTATTTATTGCCCTACTAATACAAAGGTTTAATAAGGTATGTGTATAAGTACTTATATTTATATAAGTCCAGGTGGAACTAGTCCAATTTTTATGGAGAAGCTAATTACAAGTGTTAAAATTAAAATATTAAACTTAACAAGTTATTATAATTTAATATTATTATAAAATAAAAAATTAAAGCTACCAAGACAAAAACTTATTGTGATCGTTTAGTTATTATTTGAATAAGAGAAAACAAAAACATACGTAATGAATTTTTTTTATTGAAGAGAAAATAAAAATAATAAAAGGTAAAATCAACTTCTGAAAACAAAATATTGAAACATTTTTTTCCTCTACTTTTAATTTTCTTCCATTCAAATAATTGTTTAAGAAAGTTAAATTGAATGATATTTTATTAAGTTAAATGCATTAAAAGTCTTGTCTTTGATATTTTTTTGTTATAAAAGATATTCTGTGCCGTTATAATTTTTAGGAATAAATGTTTTAGAATATGATAATTAATATATTAGTCTTTTAATAATATGTTTTAGTTTATAAAAAAAAAGATAATTAATATATTAGTCAATTTTTTTTTAAAATTCTACTAATTTCTCTCTCTCAGTTTAGAAATAATTTATATCTTTTAAAGTTTTTAATAACGAGGTATATAAAAAATATAATATATTAATTATAAATTTAAATTAAATCTTTTTAAATAGACACTAACAACAACGCCATATGATATATGTAGTCAATCTCATCTAGTGAAATATATATTATATAAGATTTTATTGTTATTGATTAGAAAATATTAATGAGGTCAAATATAAAAAAATATATATAAAAAATCCAAAATATACATTATATATAGTATATTGATACAAATAAAAAATTTTAGGAGACCAACGTCCTATGCCAGACAGTAGCCAATTTGCCACAAAGCCAATTTTTGGCACACTCAAATTGGCCTCTTTCTATCTCTTTCTGTCTTTTTTTTAATTAAAACATAAAATATTATTACTTCGGATCCAAAATATAAGTCATTAGTCACTTTTCACACAGTTTAAGAAAAGTAGTTAAATTATTAATTTTAGAAACATTAATTATTTTTGTCTAGTTTTAACCTTACAAATTTTAAATTCAATCATCTCTTATTGGTGGTCAAACTTTAAAAACATCAAATAGTTAAGAAAATATAATAAATACCTTTAAATTTATGTGTAAAGACTTATAATATAGATCAAAGTAAAAAGAGGTTAAAAACTTATATTTTAAACTAGAGATAATACAGTTTTACTTAAATTGATAAAAAATTGGCCAATTTGAATTGACTAAAAAATATTTCCGGTTTTATAATCCCAAATTCATGTAAGTATATTATTATTCTTTTGGGGGAATTAACTGAACTTATTTTGATTATACAAATTTTTATATATTTTAAATATTATACGGACATTTTCTGAACTTTATCATTGTATTACAATTATATTCCTTGAATTTTATTGTCTATAAGAGGTTTCAGTAGTTTTTTTGAAATATTAGTGGTTCATGTATAATCAAGTCAGTGTAATTTTTGGTTAGTTTTTTTAATTATTTTTTTAATTATTTTTTTAATATATACTTTAATTAAAACATATTTTACACCAATTGCGTACTAATCCCAGATTCTCTTCTCATTCAGATATCTACGGTTGACACTGATGGTAAGGAATCTCTACCTTTGAAGTTTTATTTCATTAAATTAAAATAATATAAAAGATGGATAAAAAAAATGTAGCCAGTAGATAGATTACAACTGCACCAGATGCAGTTAGAAAATAAACTTCAAAAGATTCAATTCCTTTTCCTTCTCATCATAATACATGCATACAATCAAAGTAAAAAAAAATTAAAAAAATGGTATTTTAAATGAAAACAATGTGCTTATAAAAACAACATAAAGAAACTGTGTTCACAAACGCAAGCAATTTTATTATGAGATCAACATTATTTTATTCCTTTAAAATGCTTTGTGTCACTAATTTACTCCAATTAAATATTAGAGTGAAACATTACGTAGATTTTTGAGTTTGCAAGGATATTTCATATAAGTTTTTTGTAAGTAAGAGTTGTTCACACATGTCCCTAAATTGTACGGAGGTTTACTCAGGTTATTGAGATTATAAAAGTAGTTCACTTGTGTCCATGAGATTATCAAACATTATTCACTTAGGTCCTTAAGTTTGTAAAAATAGTTCATTTGGGTCCTTGAGATTATCAAACTGGGATCTAAGTGAATAAATATTTGGCAAATGTAGGGACCTAAATAAACGTCCGTGCAACTCAATGGTCCATGTAAACTCATGGACCATTGTAAACTTCTCTTGCAATTTGCAAACTCAAGCACCAAAGTGATAATTATTTCATTTTAGTTATTATCATTTTAGTTATTAAAAAAATTAAAAAAGTCATCAAATTGATCTTTCGTTTATTACATAACACTGACAAAAACATTTTTAAAGAAACAAAATTAAATAACATATTTTAATTTAGTCTTCAGAAAAGCGAAACGTCACCAAATTAATTCTCAAAAGAATGAAATATCAACAAATCGACTACCTATTGTAAAAAAAAATCATTTAAGTGAAGTTTTCAATGTTTCGAAGATAAAAATAATGACAAAAATCTTTGAAATATGAAGTTAATTATACTTAAATTTTTATAAGAATAAATTGTCATTTAACTCTTATAGTATCTAAAATATTACAAAATTAATTGCAACAAAAATTTAAATTTCTTAATTTTTTATGTCTATTAGATATTATTCTATTTCTCAACCTAAAATTATAATGTCATAGACCGTAGGCATCAATTGAAAAAGAGCAAAAATTAAAGAATGTTTTTCTATTTTCCATAGAGATCTCCTGTTCAAATGTCAAGTACGTAGTTGTGTTACGAAGGGGCGATTGTGTCAAGGTCGAAAATCACATTTTCAAGAATGTTATAATCAGTGATATTATTTTATGATAAATTAAAGAAAAATATTTGATTAACCGTTGACATGGATAAAAAATATATGTTAGAATTCAAGAAATAAAAAAGTTACAAGATGAAATAGAAAATTAATTTACTTATATTTTAATGAAAAAGTAATTTAGCTATTTTTTCAACGACGAAATAAAAATTATGAAAATCATACTAAAATAATATTTTTGTAAAAAAAATGATATTTAATATATTTTCTCAAAACTTAAATCGAAACATCACATTTTTCATATTGATATTACTTACTTAAAATGAACGTTCTAAGGTATTGTTTGACTCAGTTTAATTTTTTTTTAAAAGTCACTTTTGAGTTAAAGCTACGAATAAGAGGCTTAAAAACAAAGTCATAATTTGTTTAGTAATTTCATTTTTTTTTAAAAAAATGACTGGCGGGCGGCAGAGGCCGGAGGGTTGTGGAGAGTGGCCGCAGGCGGTCCGGCCTTGGTTAGGTTGGTTGATGGATATTTAATGAAAATAAAAGGTTGGAAAATAAGCAAAAATTTCTATTTGTAACTTATTTTAAAACTCTTTTTTCTCATTCCTTCATAAAAAATCCACAGCTTAATAATATTTCTGTTTGATCCAACTTTTATTTATAAGTAAAAGATAAGTTAAAAATAAGCCGAGTCAAATGAAACCTAAGAGATGAGAAAAACCTTTTTGTTTATATTAATGTCAACCGACTTAAAAAGACTCCAAGGAGCTATATATAAGAACACATTCATCACTCAGAAGGAAGAACAGGATAATAAAAGAAAAAAAAAAAAGAGAAAATGAGGTTGAAATTCTGCAGCATAAGGTCCCAACAACGCAAGTTTGGGATTTCATTCACTATCCCTGATCGTGTCACTTCAGAAATCAATGACAAAAAGAGAATCACAGGAAAAAACCCTTTGAGGATTACTAGAATCCCCTCTGGAGGACCAAGTGAATTTCACAAGCTTGTGCAAGAAGCTGAGAAAGAGTCAACGTCTTTGACTTCCAAGAACAATAAGAAGAAAGAAAATGGCGTTACTACGAAGAGTTTGAAGAATGATAAAAGAGCGTATCATAGAAGCCACTTTAATGATTGGTATGTGCAAGTTTTCTATTTTCAGAGTTTTAGTTGCAACAAAAATCCACACTCTGAACTTTAACGAGTGATGTGTTTTTTGGTCTCTAACTTTGTGATGATAAATTATTTTAGTTTCTAATTTAAGTCCTGTTTGGGTACACAGCTTAATTAAGTACTTATATAATAAGCTATTTTTAAATTATAGATTTTTTTAGAAAAATTTGTAAAACTTATTTGAATAAGTTAAAAACAGCTTATTCTAACAAGTTACTTCGAGAAGCTTACGAAAATAAGTTATAGGAAACTATAAGCTATTTTCATAAGCTGCGGATAAGCATTTCCAATCAGGGCCTTAGTGCAGATAAGTCACTTTATCCCTGACTTGAAATTTTGCAGATCACTTTAGTGTCTGACTTCTAGGGACTTAAATAATCGATAATAGTAAAAGTCAGGGACTAAAATGATGGATTCTTGAGAGACTAAAATAATTTATAAAGTATAAAATCAGAAACTATTTTAATATATATTTCACTGTTAATTTTTGGTAGGAAGAAAGAAACTGAAAAGAAATAATCTAATTTCTTTTATTTAGTTCCACAAAAATTAGAAGTGAAATGTTAATTTGTAGAAAAAAAATTTAAAATTTTCCTTCTTACTTTTCTCTCTTAATTTTCTTTTAGGATTGTCATATCGGTAACTCTCACTTGTAAATTGACATTATGTAAGTAATATTGTAATTTGTAAAAATTTTACTTCTTAACCTTTTCACTTACCTTCGGTCCTGGTTTCTTTTGTCTTTTATGTGAATTGTTTAGATTACTGTATCTGTTAAATGATCATTGTTTTACAAAATGTAAATTTTGACTGCTATGAAACACAAAAAAAAAAAAAACTTTTTTGACAACAATATTGATAAGCTGCAAAAGTAAGTTGCAATCACATTTGAATTTTACTTGTACATTCATCAAAGTTTTAAACTAATGTCGCAGTCATGAGGCTAAATACAAACAGATGCAGTTATTACAGATCACAATAACAGTCAAATGCTTCCAAATTCTTTATGTTTTTTTGTGTACGGTCATATTTCGAACCCAAATTTAAAACTTTATACATTAATATTAAGATTTTGATAATGACTAAAATTGTATTAGATTATTGATTGCAGTTTACAATGACTGTATTTATTGATATTTAATAACATTCAATGCTAATATAACCGCAATGCAACTAGAATTGCATTTGAAACCTTGCTTGAGATCAAGGTTTCAAATTAGGGTTTGCTCCATGACAACATGCCAACGTAGGGTGACCACATCTAACCTTTGATTGTGGTATGCAATGGTTACATACAATATGATCGTAACTGCAACGGATCTCAATTTAAAACCTTGCTTGTAATATACAATACCATAGGAGCATAGATTAAACCATTTCAAGGAAGCTACACAGAATAATATAGCAATATTTCAATATGATTGTAGAAAAAGGTACATAGTTTACAAATGAAAACAGGGGAAAGAAGAGTGATGAAACAGAGTAGATGACATAAATTGGAAAACTAAATCTGAAAATTCTTCAAATTGAAGAACAATGTGAATATTATTCATGAACTAATAATAACTGACACTTTTGAGGGACAAGTATCTCACTTGCTTAAACCAAATAGATACAAACTTTTTGCTCCTGTAGAATCCTGTTCCCAATCTTTTCCATCTCATTCTCAAAATTTCTAATTCTACACTCACTTTTCTGTCTCCATCTTGAATTCAAACTTGAACCATTTTCAATGGTGTCAAAGGATTTAGCAGCATCCATGGAAGAAGCTTGGATTTTAAATTTGGAACGTACAAGAAAAGACAGAAGAAGTACAAGAGAAGCCATGGCTTGGAAAATGAAAAGTGAAGTTCAATTTAATCTAACAGATATATTAATTGTAGATTGCAGAAAGGGTATTGCCAGCTAAGAATGGGGGAAAAATTTAGGAGGCATAACTTATTGTCTTACAATTTGAGTTTGGATTTAACTCATTTTCAAAAACTAGTTTGTAGGAAGAGGATTGCCACACCTTTATAAATTCAATAATGACCATATCACTAGCCGATATAGGACTTTAAACATGCCCCCTCACGCTCAGAACTACACAGCTGGAGCGTGAACAAACACGAGTAGACCAATAATACGGGACTAACAAACACCCAATAACAAACATGGAGATCCAACAAACGAATCTAGGATAAAATCTGATACCATGTTACAATTTGGGTTTGGGTCTAACTCATTCCCAAAAACTAGCTTATAGGAGAAGAATTGTCACACCCTTATAAGCTCAACAATGGTCATATCACTGGCCGACGTGGGACATTGTAATTGGTTTTTTTCTTTTCTGGTTTTCATTATTACATAGGAAAATTTGGACATGGTGCTGCATAAAGTGGTTGGGGTTGGTGGGAACCTCATCCTATGATAATTGATGAAAAAGAAGAGTTAAAATTTTCCTAGATCTGGAGTACTTTTATATTTCAACCTGGTTAAGTCTTTGATATTTTTATTTTTAAAAATAATATATACTCGTACAGTTAGTATCTATCTTCAATTATTTTACTATTTAATTTTCTTCTTATTTCTTTTTTCCTTTCTTATCACACTCCTTACATTTTCTCTTTTATTTCCATCTTTCTATTCTTTTATCACTCGAACACTTGCTCTTATTTTTTACTTGTACACTGAATTGTTTCCAGTTCACAAGTGCTAAATTAAAACATAAGTCTCCCTCTTGGTTATATCTACATCTAATTCTAAAGCCACTGAGGAAGCTATGCTACATGGCATGCAAATTGCATGCTACTATTTGCACCTTTTCCTTTTCGACTTACGTCACGTTTTAATTTTTTTTTAAAATTACCTTTCATCTGATAATCTCGAGTGTGTTCAGATTTTAGAAATTAAGTAAATTAGTGGTATGTTTTGATTAGTTTTTGCCTCTCCCAAACCATGGTTTGCATTGAACCAGAATTGATTTGGATGAAAAAAATCATGTTTGTCAACTCTACATTAGAATTGATTCTGGATACAAAACATAGGTTTCGTGAGAAGTAACTTTTTCTTACTTTTACTTCTCCCATAAATTGGAATTGTAGAGGTGTAGCTAGTAAGTTGTTTCTTCCACTAGTGAATGACTTAAATAAAATGAACAACTTGGATTTTGTTGCTCTTTTAAAAGCAAACATGGTGGTTAAGAAAATCAATTTACAAGGAAGAATGAGGGTGATGCTATGGGTTTTTCTGATATTTGCTTTAAAGGGATATCATTTACCTAGCAACAAGTATGATCATGTGGCTCTTTGGTTCAAGGTAAGAGAACAAATGATCTCCTTGTCAAAGGAGTTTTAAGTCCTTAGCTCTTTTGGTTACTCATGAGGATTTTTCTAATCAAGCAAAGAATGCAAGGAGAAGTAGCAATTCTTGGAATGAGAATGTTGCTAGGTTCTCACCTCATATCACAACTAGGAATATGGAGGTTTTTGGGAGTATCTTTAATAGAAAGAGATGTATTTTCAATAGACTCCAAGGTATTCATAAGAGGTTGGTGGTTACATCTAACCCTCACCTTATGAAAATATCCTTGCTCAAGTTGAATGTTTATGGCTTCATCATTACCATAGTAGGTGGGAAAGCCTCATGGCTTAAGTACCACATTGAGTTTTCATTTTTATTCGATGTGAGACATCTAACATATGGTGGAACACGAAGACGGGTTTTGAAGTTAATAAAAATATGAAATTTTGGTTACTACATTGGTAAGGGTTGCTTAAAAAATAAGGGTAGTTGGGCAAAGAGTTACTTAAAAAATACAGGTATTTGGGCATAAAAAAAAAAGGAGTGCAGCATGCAATTGATAGGAAAATAAAAGGATAACATAACAAAAAAAAAAGAAAAAAGAAAAAAAAACAGATACATAAAGGGTTGCACTGTTATAGTAAGTTAGGATTGCATGGCTCATTTACTTTTACATATAGTATAGACTCCATTGATAAATTAGGACACTTACCAAAGAAGAAGAAATAATTTTTTTGAGAATTATAACATTTATTATATTAAGAGTTAAAAACTCAATGGACAATTAAAAAAAATCAAAAACTCATTTAAGAATATTTTTATAGCAATTTAAAATATTAAAAAATTTATTTGTTGTACTTTAACAAGTCCATTTGAGACATTGATTTGTTAAGCAAAACTTTCAAGCAAGTTCATAAATGGCGTAAAACTTCACACACACATACCCATTGATATAAAAACCAATTTGGATACAGTGATATCACAAGCAACCCTCATTCCAGAAATAGAGAAACACAGAAATTCCACCAGAGTTATCTGGCTAATGATCTAATTAGAGGAATAATTGAAACTATTGTATCAAACTCGTTCATAACAATTTCCATTAGAAATAAATTTTGCAGCACTCGACTCCATTATAATTCTTGATGCTCTTTATATTATTTTTATTTCAAAAAAATCAATTGGATCCACATGATTCTAGAACATACACAGAGAGTACAATTAAACAGCAAACAAAAATTAAGAAGCTCTGCAAAAAAGGGGAAAAAAAAAACAGACTCAGATAAAAATAATGAACTAATACCATGCAACAGATTAATAGGGGTGTGCAAAACTAACTATGAAGTATGAACCACACCATATTGAGGAATGAGGACCAACCAAACTATAAAAAGAAAACTGAACAAGAAAAACCATTCCCAAAATTGAACCCTTTTTTTCTCTAGAATCAGATCAAAACCGGTGAACCGCAAAATGAGCCCGGTACTGCCGAGTCAATTCATAAGCCGCAACCTGTCAATTTCCATTGGAACCAGTGGCGCTTTAACAAATTATTTATCTAGAATTTGTCTGAATTTGGATCAATCATTTACATAATAGTTGTTAAAAATATTTTGATCATATTATCACATGTTACTTGAATATTTTGAGTCCCCAAACATTTTCACCTTTGTGGATACTTCAATGTTCAGAACTGGTTTGTAACCATTAAACCAATTCTGTTAGAAAAACCACACCATATTATACAATTCACCTAATTTTTGTGTAGATTTTATTTCAAACCAAACCATGTTCACTTTACAAACACCATCTCCCTAATTAAGGTAACAAAGATGTTACACACAAACTGTCACTCTTCATGAACAGAAGAAGCGACTCCAGATGAAGCAATAGCGGTTTGGTTCAGCTTATTTGCAACACGAATGGACTCCGGCGAGGGAAGCCAGAGTCAGAACTCAAAATAATATAAAGGGATATGGGTTGACGCGAAAATTAAATAAGAAACTTGGTTTTTCTGTAGTGAACCAATTCATTTGGGTTATAAATGCTTTGCATATCAAAACACTAACAGATTAGTTTCCTTTGAATTGAGATACAATATACTATGGTTTATAAATGAGTTCTGCTCATCCAAAACTAAATCACACATTCACTAAAACCATCAATACCACTAAATTCAACAATCAGAATCTAGAAAACAACTTTGGAACTGAGCTAAATTCATCAGAACATTTTAAACATACTCAATACTGGTTAACTAACTTATCAGTCATTTCAAGTAAAAAGACAGTACAATATTACTTCGCAAGGAACATTCCGGCTCCACCTTTTAGCCCGGTGGCCAGTTCATCTGTCGTCCTCCAAGGAGGTGCACATGAATGTGGTAAACTGATTGGCCTGTTAAAAAATAAATCATAAGAACACAATATGATATATATAGAAGAATGGTTCAAGAACCAATAACTCAAATAGAAGATGAAGCATTAAAGTTGAAGTGTTGTGTTGTCATGGAGAATAATAACACTTACATCCCTTCGGCCCATCGTTGATCACAATACGGAAGCCATCATCAAGACCTTCTTGCTTTGCAACCAGCTTCGCGGTGTAAAGAAGCCGGCCAAGAATCTCGCAGTGCCTCTCCTCGGCCTAGAGTCCATAAGTGATAAGTTAAGAACATAGGAATAAGCAAATTTGAAGCGAAATGCAGCAGAACAGATGTAGTTGGTTATCCTATGTGTCAAAAGTTTCTGTCATAATGAAAGTCATAATCAAGTACAATATACAATTCTTTCCTTTTGCTCTTGTTTTCAATGAGATACTAAATAAGAGATAAACAATTTAAAATTTCAAAAAAATATTTTACTGGAGACGCTATGAAGATGATAAAATGATTTGAAGTACAAATGAATTAACAGTGAATTTAGTGCGATGACTGTGACAAGTTATGTTCATGCATGTGACTGGTGATTAAATTAACTCAACCGGTAAATAAAACAGTTTGCATCAATTTTCCTTTAATAGAACTATAGAAGCTATAAATTATAAAAGAACAATGGCACACTTAAGCCAAGGAAAGTATAAGTGCGTAAAAAAAAGGGAGATTTTATTTGATACCATAATGCTGAGGTGGCTTGTGCAACAGAGAGGCCGTTAGAGGAGAGAGATTACTCTTAGGATATTTAGAATCATTTGATGGCTGTGGGAAATCATTCAGTGAATTTTGAGTATTCTGTTGTAGGAGCAAGGCTCTGGGCAGAGGAGAGTTTTCTCCCTTTGAGTTTCCTTTTTACCTCAAATAATACAAAATGCTCTTGTTTGTCCCATTAAATTGCTATTTTGTTTAATTGCTGTCAATTGGTTCGTGTTAAGACTGATATTTTGTGTGAATATGTTCAGTTGAAAATCACTAAACTTAAACTGATATTTATATTGAGAGGTTTACACTAAACTACATTTAACTTGTACAGATAATAAATAAGGAACCTAGGAAAAGATAATGAATCTAGTACTCTGTACATGTATTCAACAGAGTGAACCTAGTAATCTGTTCATTCGTCATTAATTATATTTCTACACTCCCCCTAAAGCTGGAGCATATAATCTATATGATCCAAGCTTACAACAAACGTCTGTAATTCGAGGACCTCGGAGAGCTTTGGTAAAGACATCAGCTAATTGATTTTTAGAGTTCAAAAATTTAGTAACAATGCATTCAGATGTGATTTTCTCACGGATAAAATGACAATCTACATATGTTTTGTCCGCTCGTGAAACACTGGATTGGAAGAAATATCCAACGCTGATTTGTTATCACACAATAGCTGCATTGGCCTTTTATCTCCTAAGTTTAATTCCTGAAGTAAATGCTTTAACCAAATAAATTCACATGTTGTTAATGCCATGGCTCGATATTATGCTTCTGCACTCAATCTTGCGACCACATCATGCTTTTTACTTTTTCAAGATATCAAGTTACCACCAATGAGCACACAGTAACCTGTGGTTGATCGTCTATCCGAGGGTGAGCCAGCCCAATCAGCATTAGTGTAACCCACAATTAGAGAACGTCCTCTATCTTCGTAGAGAAATCCCTGTCCTGGTGTTTTCTTGATGTATATGACAATTCGCATTGCTGCATCCCAATGAGTGACAAGTGGGTCTTGTAGGAATGGACTAACTGGCAAAAGAGATATCAGGCCGAGTGATCGTAAGGTAGTTAAGTTTTCCAATAACTCTACTATAACGCCCATGATATGATAAAGGTTCCCCTTGTTCTGGTAGAAGTTTGATGTTTGGGTCCATGCGAGTTTCCACAGGCTTACAATCTGACATACCAAACTCCTCTAGAATGTCAAGAGCATATTTGCGATTTTGCGTGGGAAGATTACGATACCTGTGGAAGACTGAGCTACCTCAATACCAAGAAATACTTGAGATGACCTAAGTCCTTAGTTTGAAAATGTTGAGAAAGATGTTTTAGTTTGCCAATGCCATCTTCATCACGGACAGTGATGACAATATCATCTACATATAAAACTAAAAATATGCTCATGTGTTGTGTAGAGTGACGATAGAAGGCAGAGTGATCCTTCTCACTGCGAACCATACCAAACTGTTTGAGTTCATTGCTGAATCTTCCAAACTATGCTCTAGGAGATTGTTTCAAGCCATATAGAGATCAACGCAAGCGACAAAACAAGCCAGACTCCCCCTTAGCAACAAAGTCAGGTTGTTGCTCCATGTACACTTCTTCTTCAAGCTCTCCATGTAAGAAAGCGTTTTTAATATAAGTTGGAAAAGAGACCAATGATGAATGCCAGCCATGGAGAGGAGAAGTCGAATAGAAACAATCTTAGCAACCGGTGAAAAGGTATCCCCATAATCCAATCCATATATTTGAGTATATCCTTTAGCAACCAGTTTGGCCTTTAAACGATCGATCTGGCCATCAGCACCAACTTTAACAGCATAGACCCATCGGCACTCAATAGTAATTTTTTTTTGAAGGAAGAGGGACAAACTCCCAAGTTTCATTGGAATGCAAGGCTGACATTTCATCCACCATAGCATGTCGCCACCCAGGATGGGATAGTGCCTCACCTGTGATCTTAGGAATTGACACAAAAGACAGGGAAGAAACAAATGCAAAATATGAAGAAGATAAACGGTGATATCTCAAGAAAGTATAGATAGGATGAGAGTTACGAGTAGTCCGATTACTTTTATGAACTGCAATAGGAGGGCTAGCAGGAGGCAGCACCGGAGGCGGTAAAGTCGTTGGAGCAGGACCTGAATCCACGGGAGCAGGAGGACGTGGGCGACGATAATAGATAGATTTAGCTAGGGGCAGTGTTGTCTTTTGGTAGAAAGGTGAAAGATACAAGAACATCAATGATAAATATATGCTCAACCAAAGATGAAGGAAAAAATAGGGATTCTTCAAAAAAATGTGACATCGGCAGAAGTGATGTAACGGTTGAGGTCTAGAGAAAATCAAGGAAGACACACTTAAAAGATTTAAGTGTCAACTTATCCTAGCCAAGGCTGAGAATGTGAATAAAGCACATGCACCCAAAAATGCGAGGTGAGAGATAATATATAGGCTGAGCAAGAAACAATAGTGATACAAGAACCTCATTGTGAAGCACAAAAGAAAGCATCCAATTAATTAAGTAGCACGCTATAAGAACTGCGTCGCCCCAAAATTTTAAAGGGACATGAGTGTGAAGGAGTAACGTGCGGGCAGTTTTGATGAGATGACGATTCTTGCGCTCAGTAATACTATTTTGTTGAGGGGTGTGAGCACAAGAAGATTGGTGAAAAATACCCTGAGACTGCATAAAAGACGTGAATTGTGTAGAAAATTATTCACGTGCATTATCACTTCGCAAAAAATGCATATAGAAGTATTAAACTAATTTTGAATTTCAGCACAAAAGGTCTTAAACCCAGAAAATATCTCAGAGTGTGATTTCATTAAAAATAACCAAGTAGATCTCGAGAAATCATCAATAAATGTCACAATATTTATATTATAATGTTGCGGGAATCCGACTAAGACCCCAAACATCGATATGAAATAACTCAAAAGGAGAAGTAGCTCGATAATTAACCCGCATTGAAAACGAAGAGCGAGTATGTTTCCCAAGTTAACATGACTCACGTTCTAAGAAAGAGATGGTGGGGAGATCTGGAACCATTTTCTGAATTTGAGATGCTAAGGTGGTCGAGACGATAATAATGTAACAAGGGAGAAACAACAGACACAAGCAGATGGAGAAGGTGGTAAGGTCAACTGGTACAGTCTCTAAGATTCATGCCCTGCTTCAATCGTCTGTCTGGTAGCTTGGTCCAAGAACAAACTTAGCAGGGAAGGCAACAAAATAATTAAGAGAATGAATCAACTTGCTAACCGAAATCAAATTAAAAGGACAACCTGAAACATTAATATGTTATCAAGAGGGAGAGAAGGGACCAGACAAATTTGGTCAATGCCTTTAGCCATTGTTTGAGATCCATCGGCTAAGGTGACCATAGGAAAGTTGGAATGATAGGTAAGTTTGGTGAAAAGGCGATTGTTACATGTGGTCCGAGGCTCCAGAGTCTAGAATCCAAGGACCAAGGGATGATTGGGTGAGATGGGCAACAAAACAACATTAGCAGTGCTTTTTGGTCGTCCATGCAACTTGAAGCAACGGTCACGAGTGTGTCCCAACTTATTACAGTAGGTACAATGAAGGCGAGAGCGAGAGCTGCAACCTATATTATTAGAGCGAGCTGCATTGGCATTGACAGAGGACTGGGAGGCAGGAACAAAAGCATCATTGATGGGCACAATAAATGCAGGGACATGTTGTGAGACTCAAAGAAGACGAGCAAAGACATCCTCCATTATAGGAATATAAGCACTAGCTAATATTTGCTGACGAACAGAGTCCATATCATCAGGTAGACCGCCAACGTGAGGAGCAAAAATAATTTGTCATAGTTTTTCTCTTGAGTAGCAATAACAGTAGAAAGAGGCAAAAATTGGTGAAACTTCTTACGAACAGTTTGAACGTGCTCCAAATAAGTAGACATGGGTTGATCTTATTTGCGAGTATGGAGCAAATCCTGAATGACAGCATAGAACCGTTGATTATCATTGGTATACAAAAGTCGTGCTTTATCCTAAAAACCTCATAACATAATTGATATACATTGAAAAGCGGAAGGAGATGACAACTAATGCTATTCCATAGAAGACCACAAAGTTGAGCATCATCCGCTTCCCAATTTTCTTGATCTGAATCTAGAATTTCAGCAGCCTATTTAATCAAATGATCAAAAAACGAATGTCCTTTGAACCAAAGTACAACCGTGGGAGCCAACTGTAAGTAATTATCACCGTTAAGTCTCTATAGTAATAACAGGATAGAAAGGAAAGAGTTGAAAAAGGATTTTCTAATAGAAGCCATGGTAGCAAGAATGACAATGGACAGAAATCATAAATTGTGAAAAACACGCAGCAACCTTCAAAAAACACTAGCAAACAGAACACCTTCAAATCTCAACAGAGCCGAGCAGCCAAAAGAATGACTGAGTGAGGTTCGCCGTGTAAAACCGAGGGCAACAGTGGTGGTGGCCGCCGGAAAAGACGCTGGACGCACTCACACGCGCTAGAAAACCGAGGAGGCCGCCGGAGAAGGTGGTGGCGCGTGGTTGAGCCAAAGGTGATAGTCTCCGGAGGTAGGCCATTCTAACGACGACGATTCTACTCCGGAGGTAGGCCATTCTAACGACGACGATTCTATTGGTGGTGGCGGTGAGAACCAACGACGCACCCAAGTGAGTGGATCTAGACAGAGCAACCGCAGAAAGAAAAGAGGAAAAAAAGAACGCGCCGCTGCAGAGAGAAAAAAAAAGGTGTTAAGACTAATGTTGTGTTAATATGTTCAGTTGAAAATCATTGAGCTTGAACTCATATTTATATTAAGAGGTTTACATTAAAATACATTAATCATGTACAGATAATAAATAAGCAACCTAGGAATTATCTAATACTCTGCACATAAGGAACCTAGGAATTATGTAATATATTGTACATGTATTCAACAGAGTGAACTTAGTAATCTATACCATAGTAGTCAATAGCGCGCTATAGCGGCGTTGCGGAGCGTTGTGCCCGCCGTCGCGGAGCGATTTAAGGTGGCGGCAGTTGCGGCTGAAATCGCGGCAGAAATCAGGGCAATCGCGGCCGCCAAGGAGTGTGAGAATTTAGGGTTTTTATGGAGAAGAAAGGTCTAGCAAAATTACCAAAAATGACTTCATTAAGGGTATTTTAGACTTTTGCCAATCCTTTTTAAAAAACATTAAAAAACCCTAAATTAAAAAACCCTAATTTTAAGAAAAGGCTTCCTTCTTCAGTGCCAATTGTGTTTTGCGAGGCTAAGGCTTGGTTTCTTCCTTCTTGCTGCATTTGCTCTCTGGTTTTCATTGTTTCTGCTCCGTTTTTCTTCTTCTTTCTGCACGCCTCTCTGTTTTTCTTCTCACTTCCGCATGCTGCTCTGTTTTTCTTCTCCCTTCTGCGCGCTGCTCTGTTTTTCTTCTTCCTTCAAACTACAACACTTCCTCTAGAGGCCAAAAACTAAAAAACTTGCTCAAGTGAAAGAAGAGGAAGAGGCTTATCATTCTACTAGTGATGAGAGTGCAATGGAGATGAAAAATATTTTGAATCATATTAGGAGTTAGGACTTAGGATATAGCATTTAGAATACACTTATAGTCTTTTAGGAGTGTATTAGTACTTATAATTTTGAATTATGAGAATTGTGTTTTGTTATGTTTTGAAGTGTTTATCACTTAGAAGCTAGAATTATGATTGCTAAATGCTAATTAAGAATATGAACAATGAATGTGTTTAATTTTTGGCACCTTAATATTTTTATGGAATTATTTAAGTATAAGTATAATTTTGATTTTATACAATTTGTATACTTAAATTTCGCAATAACAGCCATCCCGCTATGCGTTATACCGCTATAGCGTTTTGAGGGTCGACCGCTACGCTCCGCTATCCGGGACCGACTACTATGATCTATACATTCTTCATTAATTATATATCTACAATCCCCCTCAAACTGGAGCAAATAGCTTGCAATAAATGTTTGTAATTTGAGGACCTCGGAGAGCTTTAGTGAAGACATTAGCTAATTGATCGTTAGAGTTCACAAATTTAGTAACAATGCATCCAGACGTGATTTTCTCACGTATAAAGTGACAGTCCACTTCTATATAATTTATCCGCTCATGAAACACTGGATTGAAAGAAATATCCAACGCTGATTTGTTATCACACAATAGCTGCATTGGCCTTTTACCTCCAAGTTTTAATTCCCGAAGTAAATGCTTTAACCAAACAAGTTCACATGTTAATGCCATGGCTCGATATTCTGCTTCTGCACTAGATCTTGCGACCACATCTTGCTTTTTACTTTTCCAAGATATCAAGTTACCACCAATGAGCACACAGTAACCTGTGGTTGATCGTCTATCCGAGGGTGAGCCAGCCCAATCAGCATCAGTGTAACACACAAATTGAGAATGTCCTCTATCTTCATAGAGAAGTCCCTGTCATGGTGTTTTCTTGATGTATCTGACAATTCGCATTACCGCATCCCAATGAGTGGCGCAGACCTTGTAGGAATTGACTAACTACACTTACGGCAAAAGAGATATCAGGCCGAGTGATCGTAAGATAGTTAAGTTTTCCAACAAGCCTGATAAAAGTTCCCCTTTTTCTGGTAGAAGTTTGATGTTTGGATCCATGGGAGTTTCCACGGGCCTACAATCTAACATACCAATCTCTTCTAGAATGTCAAAAGCATATTTGCGATACCAGTGGAAGACTGAACTACCTCAATACCAAGAAAATACTTGAGGTGACCTTAGTCCTTAGTTTGAAAATGCTGAGAAAGATGTTTTAGTTTGCCAATACCATCTTTATCACCGCCAGTGATGACAATATCATCCACATATACAACTAGAAATATGCTCTTGTGTTGTGTAGAGTGACGATAGAAGACAAGGTGATCCTTCTCATTGCCAACTATACCAAACTATTTGAGTACATTATTGAATCTTTCAAAGCGTGCAAGCGACAAACCAAGCCAGACTCCCCCTTAGCAACAAAGGCAGGTGATTGCACCATGTACACTTTTTCTTCAAGCTGCCCATGTAAGAAAGCATTTTCAATGCCAATGATGAATGATAGCCATAGAGAGGAGAAGTCGAATAGAGGCAATCTTAGCAACTGGTGAAAAGGTATCCCCATAATTCAATCTATATATTTGAGTATATCCTTTAGCAATCAATCGGGCTTCAAACGATCGATCTGGCCAATCGGCACCAACTTTAACAGCATAGACCCATCGGCACCCAACAATAGTCTTTCCTGGAGGAAGAGAGACTAACTCCCAAGTTCCATTGAAATGCAAGGCTGGCATTTCATCCATCATAGTCTGTCGCCACCCAGGTTGGGATAGTGCCTCACCTGTAGTCTTAGGAATTGACACAGAAGATAAGCGGTGATAGCTCAAGAAAGTATAGATAGGATGAGGGTTATGAGTAGTCCGATTACCTTTACGAAGTGGCATAGGAAGACTAGCAGGATGCAGCATCGGGGGCGATAAAGTCGTTGGAGCAAGACTTGAATCCACAGGAGCAGGAGGACGTGGGCGACAATAATATGTCTGAATAGGAGGAGGAAGAGGCGGAGGTGGAGTGGGATTTTGTGGAGGAGCAATGTTGTCTTCTGGTAAAATAGTGAAAGGTACATGAAGGACATCAATGATAGATGGGTGCTCAACCGAAGATGAAGGAACAAAGCACGTGCACCCAAAAATGCGAGGTGGGAGATAATATTTAGGCCGAGAAGAAAATAATAGTGATACAAGAACCTCATTGTAAAGCACAGAAGAAGGCATCCGATTAATTAAGTAGCATGCGGTAAAAACTGCGTCGCCCTAAGAATTTTAAAGGGACATTAGTGTGAAGGAGCAGCGTGCGGGCTGTTTCGATGAGTTGACGATTCTTGCGCTCAGCAACACCATTTTGTTGAGGGGTGTGAGTACAAGAAGATTGGTAAAGAATACCCTGAGACTGCATAAAAGACGTGAATTGTGTAGAAAAATATTCACGTGCATCATTACTTCGCAAAATGCAGACAGAAGTATTAAATTGATTTTAAATTTCAGACAAAAAGTTTTAAACACGAAAAATATCTCAGAGCGAGATTTCATTAAAAATAACCAAGTACATCTCGAGAAATCATCAATAAATGTCACAAAATATTTATATCGTAATGTTGTGGGAATCCAACTAAGACCCCAAACATCGGAATGAACTAACTCAAAAAGAGAAGTAGCGTGGTTATTAACCCTCTTTGGAAATTAAGAGCGAGTATGTTTCCCAAGTTAACATGACTCACATTCTAAGGAAGAGATGGTGGGGAGATCTGAAACCATTTTCTGTAGTTTTAAAATGCTAGGATGGTCGAGACGATTATGATGTAACAAGATAGAAACAACAGACACAAAAGCAGATAGAGAAGGTCGTAAGGTCAACTGATACAGTCCCTGAGATTCATGCCCTGCTCCAATTGTCTGTCCTGTAGCCCGGTCCTACACAAGAACAGAATTAACAGTGAAGGCAACAGAACAATTAAGAGAACGAGTCAACTTGCTAACCGAAATCAAATTAAAAGGACAACCCAGAACATAAAGAATGTTATAAGAGGGAGAGAAGGGACATGACAAATTTGGCCAATGCCTTTTGCCATTGTTTGAGATCCATCGGATAAGGTGACCATAGGAAGGTTCGATTGATGGGTAAGTTCGGTGAAAATACGATTGTTACCATAGATGTGGTCTGAGGCTCCAGAGTCCAGAATCCAAGGACCAAGGGATGATTGGTGAGGCAGACAACGAACCAGTCTGAGCAACCGAGGTAGTGGTGGATGAGTTGGTAGCTTGATATGCCAAATAACGTTCTTATTCAGCAACAGGAATTGTCACGAGGCGCCGGTGGAGAATCTGATGAAGGTACTGGTGATTCAGATTGAACAACATTAGCAGTGCTCTTTGGTCGTCCATGCAACTTGAAGCAACATTCACGAGTATGTCCCAACTAATTACAGTAGGTACAATGAGGTCGAGGTCGAGAGCCGCGACCTGTATATTAGAGCGAGCTGCATTGGCATTGACAGAGGATTAGGAGGCAAGAACAGAAGCATCATTGATGGGCACAACAGATGCGGGGACAGGCTGCGAGACTCGAAGAAGACGAGCAAATACATCCTCCATTGAAGGAATAGAAGCACTAGCTAATATTTGTTGACGAAAAGAGTCCATATCATCAGGGAGACCAGCCAATGTGAGGAGCATAAATAACTTGTCATAGTTCTTCTCTTGAGTAGCAATATCAGTGGAAAGAGGCAAAAGTTGGTGAAACTTCTTACGAACAGTTTGAACGTGCCCCAAATAAGTAGACATTGGTTGATCTTATTTGCGGGTATGGAGCAAATCCTGAATGACAGCATAAAACCGTTGAATATCATTGGTATACAAAAATCGTTCTTTATCCCAAACCTCATAACATGTTCGATATGCACAGAAAAGCGGAAGGAGATCACGGCTAATGTTATTCCATCAAAGACCACAAAGTTGAGCGTCAACCGCTTCCCAATTTTTCCGATCTGAATTTGGAATTTCAACAGCCTTTTTAATCAAATGATCGAAAAACCGATGTCCCTTGAACCAAAGTTCAACTGCGGGAGCTCACTGTAAGTAATTATCACAGTTAAGAGTCTCTGAAGTAATGACAGAGGACTGGAAAGGACAGAGTTAAAAAACGATTTTCTAGTAGAAGCCATGGTAGCTAGAATAACACTAGAAAGAAGTCTGAAATTGAGAAAAACAAGCAACAACCTCTAGAGAAACGTCGTTACTGTAGAACAAAAAACCTTCGGATTTGAACGGAGCCAAACGGCCAAAAGAAGGGTTGGGTGAGGTGCGCCTTAGAAAATTAAGGGCAACAGTGGTGAAAGCCGCTGGAAAAACCGCCGTACGCACTCAGACGCGTCGGAAACAGCCAGAGATGATGGCAACGCATGGCGGCGCGTTGATGAGCCGGCGGCGATGGGTCTCTGGTTGGTCATCTCACAGCGGCGATGCTATTGGTGGTGCCGGTGAGAACCAACGATGTACCCAAGAGGGTGGATATGCACAGAGCCGCCGCAGAAAGAGAAAAAAAAGGGAAAAAGGCAAGCAGCTGGATGGAGAGGGAAGAGAAAGGAGGGAAAAAATTGAAAGGGCTCTTGATACCATGTTAAAATTGATATTTTGTGTGAATATGTTCAGTTGAAAATCACTGAACTTGAACTGATATTTATATTGAGAGGTTTACACTAAAATACATTAATCATGTACAAATAATAAATAAGGAAACAAGGAATTATCTAATATTCTGTACATTAGGAACCTAGGAATTATCTAATACGCTGCACATAAGGAACCTAGTCATTATCTAATACTCTATACATGTATTCAACAAAATGAACTTAGTAATCGGTACATTCTTCATTAATGATATTTCTACAAAAGGAAAGAAGAAACAAATTCAAAGGGCTCTTGATACCATGTTAAGACTGATATTTTGCGTGAATATGTTCAGTTGAAAATCACTAAACTTGAACTGATAGTTATATTGAAGTTTACACTAAAATACATTTAACATGTACGGATAATAAATAAGGAACCTAGGAAAAGATAATGAATCTAATACTATGTACATGTATTCAACATAGTGAACCTAGTAATTTGTTCATTCTTCATTAGTTATGTTTCTACAGTTCATAACATTTTACATTTGACCTACTAGATACATCGTTTGACGGTGAATGCCCACGTCGAAGAAGTTGGTGAAGAAGACGGTTAAAGATCATTGTCTACAATTGCGGAACTAATGAATCAAGGAGACATTAAAGCACGCATGGAAGTGATTGAGAGTGAGCTTGCTCGTATGAGGGTCTCGATGGATTCGTTGCAGTCAGCACCGATCTGCGGTGGAGTCGATGTGCCATGAAAATAAGGCAAAACAAGCTTACGAAGAACCTAGAGAAGATGATGGAGATGATATCTCAAAGCTCGGGAAAGAATGGTATGGGAAGAAAGGAGAGCTCCATTAGCAGAGAGGTTGAACGCCCAAGAAGGGAAAGCTCACTGACAAAGGCGAGTACGTATTTGTAATCATTATAGGGAGATGCCGTGGACTAGTTCAGGCAATCGGTGAAAAAATAGAGTTGCCCATGTTTAATGGAGAGGACCCGGCAGTGTGGATTACTAGAGCATAGATTTATTTTAGGGTCCAAGAGACCAGCGAGGCGATTCGAGTGAATCTTGCTCAACAATGCATGGAGGGCGGTACTATATACTTCTTCAACTCGCTATTGAATGATTTTGAGGACCTGACATGGGAGCAACTGAAGAATCACTTGGTTCATGCACAAGGCAGCTGAAACCCCGTCGGTAGCATTCTGTAATGGCTCGAATCAGTCCCAAACTTTCAACTCGTTACTATGGTCCATTTGAGGTGATTGAACATATTGGCCTTGTAGCATATTGCTTAAAATTTCCTGATTCTACAAAAATACACTCGGTCTTTCATGTGTCTCTGTTGAAGAAGGCTGTTGGAAATTATCAAAATCCAACGGAGCTCCCTACTGAGTTGGTATTTGAAGAGGCAGAGGCGCTCGAACCCCTCGCTGTGTTAGCTTCCCATAACATTGAAAAAGGGGAGAGGGTGAACCAATGGTTGGTGCAATGGGCTGGAAAACTTGTTGAGGAGGCTACTTGGGAGGATGTGGTGGTTATCCAAAGTCAATTTCCATCTCTTAGCTTTGAGGACAGGACTGCTATTGAAAAAGTCGACATTGATGCAGCCTAGGTAGCAAATGGGCCCGAAGAACCCCTGGCCCATGAGAACAATGGCACAATTAAGCCATGGAAAGTTTACGCGCGTAAAAAGAAGAAGGAAGATTCCCTTGGGATATTTACCATCATTAGATGGCTGTGGGAAATCATTGATGAATTTTGAGTATTTTGTTATAGGGGCAAGGCTCTAGGCAGAAGAATTTTCTCCCTCTGAGTTTCTTTTTTACCAGGGGTTGGGTTGGTCTTTGCTCTTAGGTTGTTCTGTTCTAATTTCATATTACTGTTTGTCGCTGCTGCTACTGCTCTGTAACCAAAGGAACTCTTCCACAATTATCCTATATTCCATTAATATATAAAACAGTCCTATTAGATTTCTTTCAATCCAGAACTCAGAATGGAGTCACATACTAAACTCAAAGTTGTCAACAAAGACTAATAACAACTTAGTATGATTTAATCATGCCAAACTACATTCTTCAACTAATAACATGAACCGATCATTATTTCACTAGATGAGATCAACAACATGGATCAATCTATGTCATCGGGGGCTCAGCTAAAAACTAAATCAATACAATTACTTAGAGCAAGGTCTTTTTAATGGTTTGCTCAGCAAGGTCTTTTCTAGTGATTTCTTTTCGGGTAATGTTTTCTTTCTTAGGTTTTCCTCTACTCCTATTAATTAAAGTATCTTTCATTTGATCCAATTTTTTCAGTGGAGCCTTGTTAGGAACTAGTTAGTACTCAATTAGTAAGAAGCCGAGTAAAGCTAATGCTGAGTTGTAATAGTTAGTTAGGAGGTTTACTGGATTAGTTTGTGTGTGATTACTATAAATACATAGTAATTAGTGAAGAGATGGAGAGAACAATCATTTTGTAAAAGTGTCGGGCTAGAGATCATTCTCTAGAGGGTTTATCCCTACAAATTATATTGTTCTACCTTTTTCATCAATGAAAGCTTCTACCTTTCTGTTCTTGTTCAATATGTTCTCCTGTAAGGTTACCGGTTTCTAACAAGCTTCCATTCACATTTAAAAGAAGACAATAGCAAATTAAGATATGAACACCAGCAAGTTAAAATCATGATATTAAAACAAGACGATAGCATTATACTGATCAAAAAGTGTCCAGGTAGCAAGATGATGCACCATCAGACTAGGTTCACCATATAAATTATAATGCAGAGCTATAGGCTGCAAATGCTATGAAGAATGAAGATGAAACAATAATAAATCCATAGAGTTGTATGTACCCTCCAAACTTGTCATAATAAAATATAGGGAAAACAAGGTGAAGTTACGATGACTAGTAGGTCCTAAAAATGGATAACCACCATGAAACTACTGGGAAAAACAATCATATAGCTCGTAGACAGTAGACCTTTTCCAGTTAAGCCATGGTATCAGCCGCAATCTAGGATTTAGCATATGGATAAACAATCTGAGAATGATTTCAAAATAGTGAATAAGGTTGTTGGTTGTGGTACATCCACAATAGCCAACTCTTCAAAGTTCAAAGTAGCATTGCTGTTGCAGTAAGATTTGTTAAAATGTAATCCAAAATGTATTAGTTGGAGGCTCACTATCTTGGTTAGTTTTCTGTTTTTCTGTTGTACGGGTATATAATCATTAATTGCCCTGATGTACAATTAATTCACCATCAAAGTAATAACAGAATTTTCCCCTACCAACCTCTCTTCACTTCTAACTTCGTTAACTCTAGATTGAAGCACGTCTCTATGGCAGGTTCAAATGGAAATGGTGTTTACCTGGGAATCAACCTGTTCTTGATGGCAAGAATTGGGCAAGATGGTGTACTCAGATGAAAGATCTTTTCGATTTTCAAGATGTTATGGAAATCGTGAAGAATGGCTTGCAAGAACCGAGTGAGGGTTCTACGGAAGCTGTGAAAGCTGCTTACAAGGAAGCGAAAAAGAAGGACTGTAAAGCACTTTATCTGATACATCAATGTGTAAATGATGATGAGATCTCCAGTGCAGAATCAGCCAAAGCAGAATGGGATGCTCTAGAGAAGAGCTATGCTAGAGATGCAAAAGTACATAAAGTGGAAGGGAAAGTTTAAACAACAAGGCTGGTTACAAAAGAAGGATCAACAAAGAAAAGTGGAGAGCCTGATGAAAATAAAAATAAGAAGTGGAAGGGAAAGTTTAAACAGCAAGGCTGGTCACAAAAGAAGGATCAACATGATGCTGAAGAAAAGGCAGAGAGTAGTACCAAGAATGAAGGTATGAAAGGCAAAGGAAAGAAGTATGAAGGTGACAAAAGCAAGATTCAATGCTGGAACTGTGAAGGTTGGGTACATTTTGCCTCTGAGTGCTAGTTTGGCAAAGGTAAAATGAAGAAAAAGAAGGATGATGCAGCTCATACGGCTTGGGAAGAAGAGACAGATGAGGAACCAGTACTTTTGAGGATGACAACCAGCAGTGAAGCACCTATTGCAACTTGATGTCAAATCTGCATTCTTGAAACTATCAGACTTGTGGTAACTCTTGCTAGTGGAAGAAAGTGTCCCCTATTGCAACTTGATGTCAAATCTGCATTCTTGAATGAACCTTTGGAGGAAGAGGTCTATGTTACGTAGCCATCTGAAGCAAATATGAAGTTGTCCTATACTGATGCAGGAGACTCAGTTGACAGTACAAGGTACAAACAAGTGTTTGGTTCTCTAACATATCTATGCAATAGCAGACCTGATATCTGCTGGTTGGGTGATCCTAGAGAACTACACTTAGTTGCTACTAAGAGGATACTAAGGTACCTAAAGGGGACAATGAATTTTGGACTTCTGTTTCCTCTGATTTCAGAACAGAATGAGAATGAGCTGCTAGGTTGGAGTGACGCAGACTGGGCAGGAGAAAAGGCTGATACAAAGAGTACAGAAGGATGCCACTTAAAGAGCACATCAGGTTACTTTTTCAGAAGTACTTATGCAGCATGTCAAGCTAAATGGCTAAGGTCAGTGCTTGAGGAGATGAAGGTACAAGTGAAGGTCCATATGACATTGCTGATAGACAATAAATCAGCAACAGATCTTGCAAATAATCCAGTCTCACATGGAAGGAGTAAACATATTGAAACACGGTCTCATTATCTGAGGGAGCAGGTAAACAAAGGAGTAAACATTGCAGTTCTGAAGAACAAGTAGCAGAGGTGTTAATAAAACCAGTTTCAAGGTGCACGTTTGAAGAACCAAGAACATGGCTCGGTGTTGTAGCCTTAGATTGAGTCTTTCTAGCATTTTGACTTACAGGGGTGAATAAAATGTAATCCAAAATATATTAGTTGAAGGCTAACTACCTTGGTTAATTTTCTGTTTTTCTGTTGTTGTACGGATATATAATCATTCATTGCCCTGATGTACAATATTTTCCCCTCACAACCTCTCTTCACTCTCTAATCTTCGTTAAATCTAGCTTGTGCTCTAACAAGATTTACAGATGAAGTTGAACAATATTTTTCTCCATAAAATCCTTGGTGGTGTCAAAAGACACTGAAGGAAATATATGATTTTCTTCATGTACTAGAAAAGAATGAGCTAATTTACATCAATAACTATATAAGTGATTTTAAAGAGGAAATTAACTTTTGTTCTTTAGAAAATAATTAATATACAAATATATAGAACATAATCATGCAAAAGATTTGTTCCCAAATGGATGTTTGAAACAACAAAGTGACTATGGAGACAGAAAAAGCCATGAATAAGCACCTTGGATAGACCAGTTAACCCATCTTTGACTTTGGGAATAATCAGAATGTGCGTAGGAGCTTGAGGAGTTATGTCCCTAAAAGCAATCACCTGCAAAAGGTTTTAAAAAATGGGAAGATTAATTGTAATTACAAACCACTAAATCAATTAATCAAATAATATAGCATGACAAGAATAATCAGAAGGTTTGCTAAAGTTACAATATGTAAGCAATAGAAAATTAAATGATTTTTTACACTTCACAAAACATGGAATCAAATCTAGACATGTTTTCTTTACAATAAAGATGGAAAAAGGATTTCTTTTGTTCCATAAATTCAAGAACCAAATGTTAATTATGCAGAATTCTAAAACAAAACTACCCTAAGAGTCTAAGACAACTAAGAAAACAATAAAAGTGAAGCACAAATCTCAGAGTGGTAAATATCACCATAAAAAAACTTGAAATATCCATGTAAAGACATTAATTGGCAAGAAATCACATATTCTATAGATTTAACGATAACCAGTTTTTGACATTTAAGGTTGAGCCCTGTCTTAGGTTGTGTAATCCAGCAGGAATGCTTGTTTCTTGTCAAAGCTGTCAGTTCACAAAGCTTGGCAAAATTTCAAATTTCCTTTTAACACTAAAATCCCATTAAACCATTCTACATGTTCACATTATCACATATCACAAAGCCTGAATCTATACAGTACAAAATACAAAACCAATGGAATTTCTATACAAATACAATTTGGTGCCTGTTTCACTATGGATATTAAACTTCTCCGTCATAAATTCCACAATGAAACACCAAAATAGCACCACTATTTGCAATTATTACAAGCATAAAACACATCATGCAGTACCTTATCATCTTCATAAACCACAGTAGAAGGAATCTCCTTGTTGATTATCTTATCAAATCTGTGCACATAGAATACTTACAACATTAACAATATGCATCCAAAACCATATTGCAAAATCAAAAACATAAGCGTATTGTATTGCAGGCCCGCATATATACATCCTGGGGCCTTAGGCGAAATTCAAGACGAAGGCCTATTTACATATAACATGTTACTTTTTATTTTAGGTCTTTAATCTTTTGAAAATCTAAAATTATTTATGAAAGTTTTATAATTAATCAAATATCAATATATAACATAACTAATACATTATTTATATACATGGTAAAACATATAGTTAATCTCAGATACGGCTTAATTAATTTAAATTATGTATAAATATTTTTCAAGGTTATTAATGTTTTAATTTGCAAAATTATGCATTTAAAAAAGAATCTACTATTTTTATATAATTTAATATTCTAAATTTTACTTGTTCAATATTTTTTTTAATAAAGTATTATTGTGTTGATAAAAATTATATAAATATTCTATACTGTTGTTGTTCCATAGGCTTTGGCAAATGCATTCTTGTTGTTTAGGGGGTATGTTCCTGTCAAAAAAAGTGAAAAAAATTGGGGTTTTAATTTAGTTGGCAGCCATATGGTCTATTTGGTTGCAACGTAATGCCCGAATATTTAAGTAGGAGTTTTTATCAGTTTCAAAGGTATTTGATTTGGGGCAGTACAAATCTTGGAAATAGGCTATGGCTAAAGGAGATTTTTATTTACTGTTATCTTCTTGGTGTCTTGATCCATTATCTTTTCTTCTCTATTGATTAAATTTTTTTGTAAATATGAGTACTCTTAGTACTCTTGATTATTAATAATATTTATTTGGCTTATAAAAAAATATTACATTAATAAATTATTTTTTAACAATAATATTAAATAAAAATATTTTTTTGGGCCTTATTAAGTAGGGGCTCTAGGCGATGACCTATCTTGTCTAAAGCAAGATCCGGCCCTGTTGTATTGTACAAACAAATGTGGGTGTGTGCACGAAATCCACCACAGCCACATTAAAACAAAAATCAGATTCCATCAAATGCAAGAACTCGTAAAATTATCCAAATAACCAGCCTCAAATGGAAGTGAGTCCTATCAATCAAGCATCTTCACAGCCTAACTAGCAAAATAGTACCAATAAGCACACACCTTGATCACTCTTTCCTAACAAGAATAACTTATGTAAAAAAAGCATGAAAATTTGAATACCCACTAAGCCAGACCACATAAAAATTCAATGTTTTGTAGGGTTTTTACAACCTAACCTTTACAAGAATGAATAATAACCACACACCTCGAACACCCTTTTCTAACAAGACTGACTTATGCAAAAAAAAAAAGCAAGAAAAATTGAATACCACTAAACCAGACCAAATAAAAATGCAATCTTTATAGGGTTTCTGCAACCCAACTATCACAAGAAATCATGGATAGAAAAAGGGAACAAAGAAAGAATACCCAAGAGAGAAAAATAGAAACCCAAACAAGTAGAGAAGAAATGAAGGGTAAAGGATGAAGATTTAAGCGTACATGGTGGGAGAATCGGCATCAGAAGGAGTAGCAGCAAGAGCGACTTCTTTCTCTGAAGCCATAGAAGAAAGAGTTGAAGGAGTGATATGCGATGCAATTACAGCAATTCTTTCGCTTATATTGCTACTGTTACTAATGTTCTTATTGTCGCCATTCATTCGTTTCAGAGGTTGATGAAATTGGGTAATAAGCCCAAATGAATTATGAAATGATGCCCAATAAGATCTTGAAGCTATGTCCAAAAGAAGGGTTCTAGCTCCTACGCTTACACGCAGCAATAGTAATTGCCTTTATTGGCGACACTTGTACCAATGATGAGTTGCCACCATGTTTGTGATAATTTATCAAAGTAATATTATTTTATTCTAACGTTTAAAATAAGTGTCATTTTTAAATTATAAAAAAAAAGTGTCATTTTAGTAATTTAGTAATTTCATATCCCTTTATAATTTTAATGATAAATTAATGATGATTTTTCATTTTATTCTTAAGACCTCGTTTGAAGTAAATTTTATAAATTAGTAAAATTAGGACTTATTTGAAATAATTTTGTTTTTTAGTTTTTAAAAATTATATTATAAAACAGTTTTCAGAAATCGTTTTTAAAAAAAGTGAGAGGAGTTTTCAATACAAATTTGTGTGTAAATTTCAGAAAACTGAAAACTAACAACCAAAATGTTTGAGATGTTTTCATATTTTGGTTTTTGAATACTGAAAAACAAAAACTATTCTCGAAAACTGTTTTTGAAAATTCGACTGTCAAACGGGTTTTTAAAACAGAAAATTGTTTTCAAAAAGAGAAATAAAAATTTTCAGTTTTCGAGTTTTAAAAGTTTTTTAATTTTTAAAATTTAACTAAAACTAATTTATGAATAATTAAATCATGATGATATGTACTAAAAAAATTAAAGCATGATGATAAAAACAGTTGCCATACTTAATAAACAAAATCATAATATGAAGCAGTAATTTGTAATAATAATAATTTAAAGTTTTAAATATATTTTTTATCTTTATAAAATTTATTTTTTTTATTTTAACACTAGTAAATATTTTTAATTATATTTTATCTCTAAAAATTTAGTTTTCGTCCTTATAAAAAAAATTAGTTTTTCATCCTTGAATTTCTTAATTTCTTTCAATTTTTGTCCCTCCTTTTTATGAAGTAAATAACTAAAACAAAATAATAATAATAATAATAGAAAAGATGCATTTATTTCAAAGTAAGTGTTCTAAGACTTATTCCACTTAATATCTTTATATAAATTTTAAATTTCACAAATTTAACCGTTGAACCGAAAATTTATAGTATATAGATCAACTCTTAAAAAAATTATAATTTAAAAATTTGTTAATATTTCACTTATCAACTATAATTTAACCAATAAAACACTTTTTAAAACATAAATAAATGTTAGCTACAACATGACGTACCTACTACCTAGCGGTATTCGATTTTTCCAAAATTTAGGACATATGGTCATTACGATAATATCTTGTGATTTAACCGTTAAGCTCATAAAATTTGGTAAACATAAAATTATTAAACTGAGTAAGTGTGTCTTGAAATAAACGGATATCTCCTCTAGTATCCGTTGACACTAAAGTAAGTTAACATCAACTCTAATACAGTTAATAACTTTTTGGCGAATAAATATTTTAGTAAAATCCACTTAGATTTAAAGTTCTTAACATAAAAATTATATATATATAATGTTTCATATTAATCTAATATTGTTTGGTAATTTATTGATATATTTAAAAATAGATGTAACAATAATTTCTTAAATAGCATCAAAATAACCTTGGTGTGGGATTAACTTCTTAGGCCGTCTCCAATGGAAAGGTGTTTCTTATTGATTATTTTATTATATCCTACTGGATACTACGTGTACACATCACTTTATCAATTTAGGCACCTGAGACACTCCACTTGTGGTTCTTAAAAAAGCACTTCGGATGGGTTCCACATGTATCCACAAATTAACTATCTCATATTTATTTTTTTATGTTTAATATAAATTTTTATTTTAGTTATTATTATTTTAATACAAATTAACTACCTCATATTAAATAAAAATATTAATAAATATATAGAAAATTAAATAAAAACAATATATTTTTTAAATAGTAAAAATGCCACATTACATAAATATTAAATAAAAAAGTACAACTTAAAAAAATAAAAATCACAGAATAAATAACGAACACATAAATTAAACAACATTTAATTTTAATTATTTTCATGACCAAAATGTTCCCAAATATGCTCCACTAAATCTACTTGTAGTTGGCGATGAGTATGCCTTTGACAAAGGTCGAATCTCCATTGTATGTATGTTTGAAAGTCGGAATGAGGACCATGATATATTTCAACGGGTGGAATGACACTATCAATTTGATCATAAGACAAATCAAAATTAGCATGTGTAGTTCATCTTCAACAATTATATTATGCAATATGACACATATGTATATGATGTTCTTGAGTGTATCCATGTGCCAAGCATGTGCTGGACCACATACCATACCAAATCGAGATTGAAGTGCCCCAAAAGCACGTTCGACATCCTTCCTTGCTGCTTCTTGACGTTGGGAGAACAATTTTTTTTCTCCTTGTGGCATTGGGATGGTCTTGACAAATGTAGCTCATTTCGGATAAATACAATCTACCAGATAATACCCGTAATTATATTGGGTTCCATTAACCGTAAGTTGTACCTGAGGAGCATTTCCTTCCAAGATGTCATTAAACACGAGTGATAGATTGAAGACATTGATGTCGTTATTTGAATCCATGGTCCCAAAATATGCATGCCAAATCCACAAGTCTTGTGATGCGACTGCTTTGAGTATGATACCAGGTTTAGCATGATCACCCCGACGGAATTGCCCTTGTTGTGCTACTGGACAATTTTTCCATTTCCATTGCATACAATCTATGATTCCTAGCATACCAAAAACCACGTGTCTCGTCCATCTGCAACAGACGTTGAATGTCATCGTTGTTAGGCCTTCTCAAGTACTTAGCCCCATAAATCTCGTTGACACCTTTGACAAAGTGTTCTAAGCATTTGATTGTAGTGCTTTCACCGATTCGTATGTTGTCGTCGATTTGGTTGGCGGATATATATACATCCTGGGGGCCTTAGGCAAAATTCAAGACGAAGGCCTATTTACATATAACATATTACTTTTTATTTTATGTCTTTAATCTTTTGAAAATCTAAAATTATTTATGAAAATTTTATAATTAATCAAATATCAATATATAACATAACTAATACATTATTTATATACATGGTAAAACATATAGTTAATCTCAGATACGGCTTAATTAATTTAAATTATGTATAAATATTTTTCAAGGTTATTAATGTTTTAATTTTCAAAATTATGCATTTAAAAAAGAATCTACTATTTTTATATAATTTAATATTCTAAATTTTACTTGTTCAATATTTTTTTAATAAAGTATTATTATGTTGATAAAAATTATATAAACATCATATACTGTTGTTGTTCCATAGGCTTTGGCAGGTGCTTGTTGCTTAGGGGGTATATTCCGGTCGAAAAAAGTGAAAAAAAATTAGGTTTTTAATTTGGTTGGCAGCCATATGGTCTATTTGGTTGCAACGTAATGCCCGAATATTTAAGTAGGAGTTTTTATCAGTTTCAAAGGTATTTGATTTGGTGCAGTACAAATCTTCGAAATAGGCTATGGCTAAAAGAGATTTTTATTTACTGTTATCTTCTTGGTGTCTTGATCCATTATCTTTTCTTCTCTATTGATTAATTTTTTTGTAAATATGAGTACTCTTAGTACTCTTGATTATTAATAATATTTATTTGGCTTATCAAAAAAATATTACATTAATAAATTATTTTTTAATAGTAATATTAAATAAAAATATTTTTTGGGGGCCTTACTAAGTAGGGGGCTCTAGGCGATGACCTATCTTGTCTAAAGCAAGATCCGGCCCTGGGCGGATGATCCATACGCCAACATACAAATAGCAGTTGTGCACTTTTGAAGCGGTGAAAGGCCTGTTCTTCCGATTGCATCTACCCTCGTTTGAAAATAAGCATCGTGATTGCGAAGGTCTTCTATAATACGGAGGAATTCATGCTTCCTCATTTGAAATAGTCTATAGAAATGTGCTAAGTAGTCATTGAACAATCGGATATGTCCTTCTTCACCATTGCACTCTATACGAGTTCTAGTATGGCGATTGGAGTTTTGCCTTTGATGTTGACGTCGCCTCTCCTATATTGGATCATTTAGAATTAAATCAACTACAAAGTCTGTTGTGCTAAAATGAACATCGTCATCACTTTCAGAATGATTCGTATCCATTTTGTTATTGAGAACTATGAAGGAGAAGAGAAGTGTGAGAGATAAGACAATTGAACAAAATGCTCAAGGTTGTGAGTTTATCCTCAGATATAAGACTATATATATGATAGCAATCAACGACACAGCAAATCTAACTGCTAGTTTGACTGCAACAGCTAGTTTGACCACAACGACTAGTTTGACCCCAACGGCTAGTTTTTAAAATGTTACTGGAAAAAAACTCATTGAAAGAAATTTAACATAATAGTTTAAAAAATAATTAACACTTGTTTTTTTGGATTCATAATAATTAACACTTGTTTAATACAAAAAAAAAAACACTTGTTTTGTAAAAGCTAAAATGGTAGTACTTTATTTACCATTAATATTAACTAGTATACGTTTCATAAATTAAAACACATTACATTAAGTAAATTAAAACATATTACATTTCATAAATTAAAATACATTACATTTTGTAAATTAAAACACATTACATTAGGTAAACTAAAACACATTAATGCTTTAGCCTATATAAAAAAAAAAAAACTAAAACACACTTTTTTTTAATTTGAGCACAATAATTTTGATGAAACGCAAGTTGCTCGTCATCTATTCCAGAAGTGTCCTTGTATCGAATCACCATGTCATGCTTTTCCTTCTCTAGTGTGATTTGTTTTTTCTTAAGTGCGATTTGTTCGTGCTTCACTCTTGTAGATGATTCCTTTGCAGCAGCTAGTCGCAAAAGTACATCCTCTTTCATTTTGACCTCCTCCTCATCCTCTTTGCTATTCGAAGAAGTCCCACGTAATTTTTCTTTTCCCTTCTTCTTTGCGGCATTTCAACCCATTGGATGGGTCATAGTAGGCGATGTTGGATTGTACTCACTAGTTTCTGTTTCTGGATTAGAAGACAATGAATAAGTCCCAGAGGCCAAAATCTTTGTCCTCTTTGTTCTAGATTCGGTTGATTCCAAATTCCATTTCGGTTCATCATTTAATAGTTGCCATTGAGCCTCCATCTTGAACGATGTTTTTTCATCTGACTTATCTTTCTATTTGAGATTAATATTTTCCAAAACCCACTTGGGTGGAAAATTGTGGAAATTGAGATTGAACATTTTCATTAATTGAAGGTAAGAAATTTTGAGTTGGAGGATATGGAAAATTTTGAGATGGCGATTGAGAATTTTGAGTTGAGGGAAATGGATTATTTTGACCTTGAGAAGCTTGAAAATTTTGCATGTAACAAAATAAATCATTGAAATTAAATTGGTTGGGATCCATGGAGAAAGAAAAAAATTTCAAGAAGATTGAAATGACAAGAATTAAAGAAGGAATAGAAATGAGTTTTTGTTGTATCATTTCATCCAAAACAACACATATTTATACACACTATAATTTTTTTACCGTGATGAACATAGTGCAAAACGGTCACAAGCAACGGTTTACCTATGATAATTTTTTTTCATCATTATCCACCGTCCACACATAGGATGGGGATTAAATCATCATCATCATCCAACAGTTAGCAATTCTCCACCTTTTGATCACTCACCCACTCACTCATTTCACCTTCACCTTTCTGATTACTCACTCTCTCTCTCAATTTAAAGAGTAAAAGAAAATCCTAAACTTCTTCTTTTCCACCATGTGGCCACCTCAACTCTCCCTCCCTTATTTACTTCTTCTTTGCCAAGCTGCCACCACCACATATCTCCCTCTCTACTTAACTTCTTCTCCTCGCGCCGCCACAACAACTCTCCTCTTCACTTCTTCTTCGCCATCACGCTGCCGCACCCCAACTCTCCCTCCCCTCTTCACTTCTTCTTCGCCAAGTCACCACCACAACAAAGCTCCCTCCCCTCTTTGCTTCTTCTTCATCACGTCATCACGTCATCACCACCACAGATCTCCCTCTCCACTCCACTTTTTCGTCACGTCGCCGCCACCACAGATTTTCCCTCTTCTGTAGTTTTTCATTTTTCTTTTTGAAAATTTATGTGATTTTTGTAATCTTAGATAATTTCTGAAATTTCTTGTAAATTTTTGTTTCTGTTATTAATTCTAGTGATGTATAATTTGTTGCATTTATTGATTTTTTGCTGTTGTAGTTTATCGCTGTTGATTTTCTAGTTTTGATTTTCTTGTTGGTCATTTCTCCATTTTCATCTTCTCTCTCCTTTCATTTGGCGCTGAAATATGTTGTTTTTGGCCCCACTTTTTTGTTAGATGTGCTTAAACTAGCAACCTTGGTTAGAGCCCATGTCCAAGTCAGCAAGCTCCAATGGGACATGGGTTCTTAATTAAGTGCTTAAATTCTAAGAACTCTGATAAGAATTATCATTGGAGATGGTCTTAATGTTTGGAATGAATAATCAATATAATGTACTTATGATTTAATGGAAGGATGGATAAAGTTAATATCATATATAAAGTTATCTGTCTATCTATTTATATATTTTCTATTCTTCACTTGACAAATAACATTAATGATAGTGTGAGTAAATATCATTTTTTACATTAAAAATTTAAATATTACTTTAAAATTTGTACTACACATTTTAAAATATAAAATATAAATTAAATATATATAAATGAAATATATAGTTGCACTTTACAAAAATAATAATTTAAAATTATTGAAATTATACTATCTATACACTTCACATTTTTAAATTTAAAGTATAAATAAAATATATAATCTTTCATAATAATCTTCTATATATTTTGTATTCTTCACTTGAGAAATAAAATTAATGATGGTGTGAGTAAATGTCAAATTTTACATTAAAAATTTAAATATTACTTTAAAATTTGTACTACCTATTTTAAAATATCAAATATAAATTGAATATATATAAATAAAATATATAGTTACACTTTACAAAAAGATAATTTAAATATATATATATATGGGTTAAGATCAAATGACATTAAATGGTTTGACATCAATTCTTACACCAATCTATGACGATAGATCGAAATTTTTTTTCATGAAACCTATCGTTGGATTGAAACTACTTATCATATAGATCATGTGTACAAAATTTGACATCAGTCCGAGATCGTTTAGTACTCCATCAACATACTAAAAAATTAACGTGAAATATAGTTTTAAAAATCATGAAAATAACAAGTGTGTTGATGGAGTTTTGGAGCTTAACTTAACTTACCATATTAACACATAAACCCTAATCACATATTGACTTGGGGGTTGGAGTTTTGGAGCTTGGTCAACGGCGCAGGGAGAGATTCTTCATCCTAGGTGCAATCTCATTGTGTTCGTGATACAACTTTCTTAGGTTAGTTCACAACAAGATGGAAGTTATAAATCCATCACACAATAAGTCATCAATGATGCCATTAATATATTTGTTGTGCTTGACTTAATTAGTGGCGCTCCCATGGCTGCTAGGATGTCCAAAACTTTCTTGATTTGAAGAAGATAGATACATATCGAAGTTATATTCTTTACATTTTGCAATTGCATCTTCAATTGTTTAATTCTTGCTTTGGTTTAGGAAGAAAAAACATGTTTTTAAGGTGTCTCAAACCTGAAAAGCCCACTTGCATTCTATCATATGCACCTCAAATTTCATATCCATGGATTTCAGGCCCCATGACTTGAGTGGATAGTCCTATTATTCGTAATCTTCAAATTTTGAGTTAACTCAATCGATTGCTTTGTCTTAATTCCTTTTCATATTCTGTCAGTATAGATTCTACACCAAAAATATATTTCTTGACCTTATATCCCTTGATTGTTGATGTGGCTTGTTGTTATCAAGTGATATCATGTCTTATAAAAAGGACCACTTGAAAGATGTCATATAAATAAGACTAGAGGAAATAACTGTTTATAACATATTCACCTGGAATTACCTCCACAAACATATCTATATATCAATCACCTGCTTTATTTTTTAAGTTTGTTTTAACACTAACCTTTACAATGGCAACGTTTAGAAAAAGTCCATTTAGCTATTATTATAACTAAAAATCGAATAAAAGGTTATACGGAAGATCAAATATGTCATCAAAAAGTAAATATTTATAAAGAATTATAGTAGATTATAGTTATACTTCACTAGCAAATATGTTATATTTTCAATATAAATTTATGAGTTAATGATAGAGACTCAGGCCTAGTTGAGGAAATCCTAGATGCTAGCCTAATAAGACCTAGGAGAAAGAAGGTTAATTAGTGAGAAGGATAATTAGTTGTAGAGATCGTCGCTTGTAATTATTAATAAAGCAATTAGAAGTGAAATGTATATAAGGGGGTTAGGCTGCCTCTATTGGGGGTTGGCACTGCGGATTCTAACCCAATGGAGGGAAGTTACGAGGTGTTAGGCATCTTTCTTTCGATGAACTCCTGGATCGGATAAATAAGGGATTTGTTTCAAATGAGTCGTGAAGTTTGGTCCAAGACATCAATGCCCAGAAAAGATCTTGAAAATGGTCACTTTCAACGGTGAAGGAAAAACCAAAGAAGACGGCGTCATGGCTGTTTTGGAGGAAGACGATGGTGAACTGGGCCAGGGATTATGGTGTAATTCGATGGGTCTATTGGGCCTTTGCAATATTAGGCCTGTTCATGCAGGGACTCTAAAATTGCAGGGTCTATTGGGCTGCGTTATTGTGGTTGTGTTGGTGGACAGTGGGGCAAGTGATAATTTTGTTAGCCCATGTGTGGTTGCTGCTTTGGGCCTATTTACAAATATAGATCCAAGATTTCGGGTCAAATTAGGTGATGGGCATAGGGTTTCTACATTAGGAAAGTACACAAAAATTCCATAAAATTAGGGGAAATTGTTATGGAAATAGAGGTTCACATCCTTGTTTTAGGAGGATTGGATCCAATCTTTGGAGTTTCTAGGTTAAGGACGCCGGGAAAAGTAACTACGGATGGCAAAGAGATGTCCATGGCTTTTGTTTGGAACGACAAGGACGTCAGCCAAAGGGGGATGTGTGCGTGATCAAGAAGCCACTATCATTCGACGTCGTTGCTTGAACTGATTAAAGAACAAAGTGCAATGAATGGCATTGATCACAACAAGGACGTAACAGAAGACTCAATGTATTTACACAGTGAAGGAATAAAAGATAATGGAGCATTACTCCACAATCTTTTGTGAACCGAGAGGACTACCACCCATTAGAACTATAGAGCATTTGATTACATTACATGATGGTTCTAGTCTGATATGATTTCATCCCTACCGGTATCCACATCATCACAAAAACAAAATTGAAAGTCAAGTCGTGGAGATGCTCGATCAAGTCATCATCAGGCCTAGTTCCAGTTCTTTTTCTAGCCCAATAATACTGGTTAGGAAAAAAGGATAACGATTAGCGCCTGTGTGTAGATTACGGGGCCTTAAATGCGGTCACTATCACTGATAAATTCTCTCTGTCGTTCGTGGATGAACTCCTCGAAGAGTTAAATGGGTCATGCTTCTTTTCGAAATTGGACCTTAAATCGGGCTTCCATTAGATATGGATGTGTACTGAAGATGTGCATAAAATTGCTTTTTCGTACTCATGAAGGCCACTACAAGTATCTCATGATGCCTTTCGAACTCATGAATGCTCCGAAAACCTTTCAAGGAACCATGCACGTTGTTTTCAAGTTGTTCCTCCGAAAGTTTGTTCTTGTATTCTTCAACAACGTTCTTATTTACAACAGTGATTGGCGAACCCACTTGAAACACTTAACTGTTGTTTTGCTTGTTTTGATGGAAAATTCATTTGTAGCAAATTGTAAAAAATGCAGTTTTGGAAAGACCCAAATTGAGTATCTGGGTTATGTTGTGTCTGCTAAAGGAGTAGGAGTTTACCCAAGTAAGGTTCGAAGTGTGTTGGATTGGCCCATACTGCATAATGTCAAGGGAGTGAGGGGATTCCTCAGCTTAATAGGATACTACCGTAAGTATATTATGAATTATGGTAATACAACAAAGTCACTCACTGAGTTGACGAAAAAGGACGGATTCTCATTGAATAAGGATGCTAGTGTGCTTTCAGACAACATAAGCAAGCAGTTACAACAACACTTTTACTCACCCTGCCAAAATTTAATGAGAAGTTTGTGGTTGAATGTGATTCATCGAGGAAGGGTGTAGGAGCAGATCTTATGCAACAACATAGACCAATAACCTTCTTCAGCAAGGCTCTAAATGAAAGTCAGTGGATGAAATATGTACGAAAAGGATTTAATGGCAATTGTCTTAGCAATTCAGAATTGGCGCCACTATTTGTTAGGGAGGGAGTTCGTAGTCCTTATGGATCAAAAGAGTCTGAATTTTTTGCTACATCAGAAAGTTGTATCTACAAACCGTTACCGTTTTGAAATTGTGTATAAACCCAGGACTAGTAACAGAGCAGTGGATGCTCTTTCTATGAAGTTCAATGAAGAAGAATTACTTACACTTGTGTCTTTTCCTGTGTGAGAGGAACAACAGCATCTCCAACAGCAAGTATCTGAGGATAAGTTCTTGCAGAAAGTGATATCCGATCTTAATAAAGATCCTACCGCTCACACTGGCTACAATTGGTAGAATGGAATTTTGAGGTATAAAGGACGGCTAGTAATTCCAAGTGAGTCCTCCCTGATTCCTAAACTCTTAGAAGAATACCATTCCTTTCCTATTGGGAGTCGTTTCGGATTCCTCCGTACTTATAGAAGATTGGCTGGGAATTTATATTGGTTAGAGATGAAAAGGAGGGTCAAAGACTACGTCAGCGAATGCTTAACTTATCAAAAGCATAAGTATGAAACTTCTTCCCCTGCTGAACTATTGCAACCGCTGCCTATTCCTGGACAAGTATTGGATGACGTGTCTATTGATTTTGTTGTGGGCCTCCTCGTTCGCATAGATTTGATGCCATTATGATAGTGGTCAATAGTTTATCTAAGTATGGCCGTTTTTCTCTACTCAAACATCCATACATGGCTAAAAGAGTAGCAGAATTATTCACCAAAGAGGTGATTGATTGCATGGAGTACCATGTTCGACTCTTAGTGACAAAGACCCCATTTTTGTTAGCAGCTTTTGGTAGGAAGTGTTTGAATTGAGGGAACCAAGCTTCGGATGAGCTTGGCTTACCATCCTCAAACGCATGGTCAAACCAATGTAGTCCATCGCTCTTTGGAGACATATTTGCGCTGCTTTGCATCAGAACAACCGAAAAAGTGGGCCACTTGGTTGTCATAGGCTGAATTATGATACAACATCACATACCATGTGTCCACAGGCATCACTCCTTTTGAGGTAGTCTACGAGAGGAAAGCACGGGTGATAGCAAAGGTAGTTGAAGGTGAAGTCATGGTAGAATCAGTAGCGCGAGATTTGAAAGAGAGAGACGAGGAATTAAGACAACTAAAATTCCATCTCGAGTGAGCACAAGATCATATGAAATGTTACGCGGATCAACATAGACGAGAGATGAAGTTTGATAAAGGCGATTGGGTGTTGGTCAAATTGAGGCCTTATTGTCAGCAATCACATTACAAGAAAAACGCACGTTTCCGTGGTCTTTTGGCCGCCGGAAAATACAAAATATGCTCGAAATAAACCAATTTCTCTCGGCTTTAAGGCCCTCCCAAATTTGCGAGGGCCTAGTCCTCGGAAATCCGATTGTAACAGGCGCCAAAATTACGCTCCAAATGACCAAATTTGGGAGGGCTTTTGGCCCTCGCAAAGCGAAGGACAATGAGAACTCATATTTGTGTGGGCCAGGCCCTCGCAATTTTTTTTTCACAAATATAAAAAATTAAGCTACTGTTTTTTGTCACCCTTTTAACCCAATTCCCACACCAACGGCAAAAATAAATGTAAAAATATCATCTTCACTTGACAACAAGCATAACCAACTTTTCAATTTTTCCAACCTAAGTACGAAATAGAACAAAATAGCACCCTATTATCTAAAATTGCCAAAAGACAAGCATGTTTATCATCACAATTAAAATTCCAATCAACAGTATAATTACTCAATTTAATTGGTATGTTTATACACACAAAGGTCATAAAATAAACAGATTGTAGTAACCCCAACCAAATACTCCTAATCATTTCTTACAATTACCTAATTCCAATTCATGTACTCAATCTCATTTTTCTATTAGCAACATAAAACCCCAAATAAGATGAGGTGAAAGAAAGAAGTACCTGAAAGGGAGGAGGAAGGAGAAAACAACAAGGAAGATGAAGAGAGGAAAGAGCAATGACGAAATTGAGAGGAGGGGAGAGCGCATGGTGCTGCGAAATTGAGAGAAAGAGAATAGTTTAGAGATTTAGGGAGAGTAGAGTGAAAATGGCGAGAATGGAAGATTAGGAATTTAGGGTGTAAATGGTAAAATCATTCTAGATATAAGATTAAATTTATTCATTTTCGTCGGCCATTTTCCGTCGGTCGTGGCTGATACAAATGGCGACACATGGCTTTCTTTAAAACCTGTAACAGGAAGATTTCCTGTTGGCCAAGCCTTCGAAAATTTTCAGCGGCTAAGCTCTCGCAAAAAAGTAAAATTTTCAAATGTTTGGCGCCCAGTTTCCGGCGGCCAAGCCCTTGCAATTTTTTCCGGCGGCCAGGCCCTCACAAATGCGTTGCCCGGGTGTTTTTTCCATTTTCGAACAATTTTCGGCAGTCAAGCCCTTGCAAATTCCGTCGATCTCCCATCGGCCAAGCCCTAACAAAACAATAAAATTTTCAAATTTTCGGCGCCCAGTTTCTGGCGGCCAAGCCCTCGCAATTTTTTCCGGTGGCCAGGCCCTCGCAAATGCGTTGCTTGGGTGTTTTATTTCCATTTCCAGCCAATTTCTCGTCGCCAAGCCCTCACAAATTCCGTCGGCCAAGCCCTCCCAAATTTCCCGGCAACCAAGCCATCACAAAACAGTAAAATTTTCAAATTTTTGGCCCCCAGTTTCTGGTGGCCAAGCCCTCGCAATTTTTTACGGTGACTAGGCCCTGGCAAATGCATTGCCTGGGTGTTTTTTCCATTTCCGGCCAATGTCGGCGGTCAAGCCCTCGCAAATTTTGTTGACCTTGGGCCGACGGAAATATTCCACAACTATTTAAGTGTTTTCTAGTAGTGTCAATAGCAAGCAAGATCAATTAAAAGTTGGTCGTTACTTTCGGCCATTCTAGATTACTTAGCAAATAGGAGCAATAGCTTACAAACTGCTGCTACCGCCTACTTCCAAGATCCATCCGGTTTTCCACATTTCACAGCTTAAACGAGCTGTGCGGAAACACTTGGCAAAACCCAATATTCCTGAAGATCTGATCGCAGAGGACATATCAAGGCTTGTGGAGGTTGTAGGCAGCAAAAAGATCACTGTAGATAGAAAACAACAGCAACAACATGTGCCGATCAAGTGGAAAGGGTTAGCAGCCGATGCAACAATTTGGGAGGATAGACTCACTATGAAAAGCTAGTTTCCTTCCTTCACTCTTGAGGACAAGAGTGAACTTACAGGGCGAGGTATTGATAGGGACTCAGGCCCAGTTGAGGAAATCCTAGATGCTAGCCCAATAAGACCTAAAATTTGTCATGTATATACTAGGAGAAAGAAGGTTAATTAGTGGGAAGGATAATTAATTCTAGAGACGGCCGCTTGTAATTAGTAATAAAGCAATTAACAGTGAAATGTATATAAGGGGGTTAGGCTGCCTCTGTTGGGGGTCTTTTGTCAGTTTGATAGTTGAATGTATAGGAGACTAGTTCTCTGGAGGAGCACTGTGCTTTGTGTAATCACATTTTGAGTTTTTCAATATACAATCTATTCCAATTCTTGCTAAAATTCTATCTTTTTTCCTATGTTTATCAATTTGGTTCCATTAGTTAACACCCTAAATTAGACTCGAGATCGTATGGGACAATCTTTTTTTTTTGTGTGTGTGATTAAAACTACGGAGAGGGAATTTACAGTCTTGAAAGTTAGAACGATATTAGTAAACCATTCTACCAAGGGATTACTTTAAGCATGGATTGGGCCAGTAACCTTGTGGAGTATCCTGTACACAATATCAAACCATGTGGACCAAACACACTTTCATTAAGCCAAACCACATTTTAATCTCTACCTATTTCCTCAGCCGATAAGAGAAACTGTCTTCAGCACAGATCAAGGCTTGTCGAAGATAAGTATCAAGTCCTCTATTGCTGGACTAGACTAGATTTCGAAGATTAAGGAGTGGCAACTCTAAATGGAATTCCAGAACCAACTCTTGAAAGAAAAACAAGAGCTTCCCCGACAAATCACTAGAAGTTACCCATCGAGTCGAGCAATGATCCAATTGGAGAAGCAAGTTGCTCTTTGTCACCCCATTTCCCTTGGGACCAAGAACAAGCTCCAAAGAAGAAGAAGGACTTATCGCAATCTCAGGTACAATGGCTAGTTGGCTTTAAGATTTTAAAAAACCTCTGATTGAGTTTGCAAAATGTCAGCCATTTCAATCCTTTTAACTACTAAACAATATTAAAAATTTAAGTAGAAAAAGACTAACAAAATTAAGATACGTTTTTGAAATCTCAAGAACTAAAATGATCGATCCCTGATTTAGGAGTTTAAGAAAATTTTCGTGTTTTTATTACCCCTATTACTTAAATTTTTTGGATCTGTCGTTGAATATAGTCATTAAGGGTGCGTTTGATGTGTGGCTTGGACAGTACATTACGTGTTCGCAGAAGGGGACCCCGTCTTGGATTTTCATTTTTGGGAAGGATATTTACACCACACTCAAGAAAGGGATGAGAAAGTGAGTCATACGTTATGGGTTTGATCGTCACAATCAAATATTGATAAGATCAGTTTTAGTTCTTATCTCAATAACTAAAGAAAAAACTCTCAAATTAGAAAAAAAAAACCTCATATTTTTTTACTCAAAATTCAACTTATCAAATTGATTACAATGAGATCCCTATTTACAGGTTAAGTAGAAAGCTTATACAAAGGATTCCTACTACACTTTCCACTAAATATTTAATTTCCTCTAACTAGTGGTCCACAAGCATTGAGACTACAAATAAAAATCCCACTAAGTATTATAATAACTTAGAAACTCTTAAAAATAATAAAATACTCACTAAAGATAGACTAAAAGACTCATAAAAATCAGCTTAAAAATACCCACAAAAATTACATAAAAAATGATAAAGTGGGCTTAGTAATTTATTTAGACGCAAACTAAATAATTTTAGCCCATTATTGCATATTTGGTTTTGTGAATTTGAGCTTCTAATTGTTGTCTTCTAACTAGGCTAAAAGTATCAATCTTTAAAATTTCCATGCTTTTCAGGTTCATATCAATACATTACAATTGTAATGAGGCGGAGAACAACATTTGTGTGGTGAGTCGTTTGATAGTCAATGCACAAAACAAGAAGTACGGTATAAATTTTATAATAATATCCTTTATGTTATATAGTGATAATTTTTCATAAAATTTTTTAATGAGAAATATTTTGACTCTTTTAATTCTAATATTTATTAATAAATTTATTTTATTTTTTATAATTTTTTATTATTTTTAATATGTTATATATATATATGGGAGGGATCAAATGACATTGGTGTAACTTACACCAACTTTTACACCAGTTAATAAATATTAGTGGAAGATTTTTTTTCACAAACTCACTGTTGGATTGAAACTACTTATCATATAGATCATGTCTACAAAATTTTTCATCATTCTGACATCATTTAGTACTCTATCATAATGCTTGCTTATATACTCCCACCTAGACTTTAGATGTGCATTAGCACCTTACACCTTTTGGGTGTATTTTAAAAAAATCAAGTTATAACTTATTAATGCACTCTTTTAATAAAACAAGTAGGTGTACAATAAATAAACAAAATAGCAAAAAAAAGGTGGGTGTATGTTAGCAAAAACTTCGCTTTCGAGCAACCTCAACTCTGTTCGACCCTCGAACTCGAAGAAGAACCTTCTTTTGAGGTTTCATTGAAGCCAAAACGTTTTGCCATTTTGGCAATAGGGGTCACCTGGATGATGTTGAAGCTGGTCCACGACTCCACCTCTAGCAATTGCCCTCTGACACCAGCATAGTTCAATTCCAAAACGATGTCGTTTCGATGGAAGACAAGGGATGAATCAAAGGTTGGGAAAGAGGAGAAGATTACCGGTTCTATGAGTAACCAGTTAAAGATCTCATCCCTTAAATAAATTATGATAAATCTAATGGTTGTTATTTGTTGGACCATTGATGATCCCTGATTTGAAGGGATCATCATATTCACAACCTCCATTCTATTTACTATGAGCCTATTTGGTTGTGTTAGAAGAGTATAAAAGTATTTTTTTACTGGTAGTGATTTCGAATCCAACATAAATTTAATAAAAGTAAGAAATTCTTACTTCCTCTAAAAATAGAGTAATTTACTATTTTTGACTCTCACTTTGTAGTCATCATGCAGTTTAGTCCTTTACTATAAAAATGACTGATTTGGTCCCCACTTTGTATGTTATCAGTCACTTTAGTCCCTACGGTTAAGTCACGTTAACGTCGTGCTGACGTAGCATGTTAAGTGACACTTAAGTATCCATTTAGAATCTAAAATGACGTCATTTTATAAGTGGGAAAAATAATATATTTTAGTACCTTAATCCAAACTTAAAAAAATTCCCAATTTGCTTTCAACTTCATTCACTTTAGTCCCTCAATAAAAGGAATTGTTAGAGTAAATCCCTAGGTACAATGAAGACAGTTATTGTGGCTGAACTGAAGCCCTCTCCTTCACCTTCGTTCTCGCGCCACTATCGTCATTCTCCCACCATCTCCTTCATTCTCGCTCTGCTCCGTCGTTCTCCCACTATCTCCTTCGTTCTCAAGCCGCCTCCGTCGTTCTTCCAGTAGACTTTCTTCGTTCTCTCGCCACCTTTGTCATTCTCCCACCATCTCTTTCTTCATTGTTCTCCCATCACCTTCTTCTTCATTGTTCTCCCATCATCTCCTTCTTCTTCCTTCAATCTGACCAAAATCACTGTCGTCTCCTTCATCTCCCTTCAAACTAACTAAAATCCAAGATTTCAGTGCACTATTATTAGGAGAAACATGAAGTTATGGTTCATAGATCTAATTTCAAAATAAGAGGGAGAGGAAATTAGGGTTTGAAATTTGATGGATTGAAGCAAGAAGAAGGAGAGTGTTGTGTTGGTGTCTGGATGGATAAAACAAGAAGAATGTGTTTCGGTGAGAATGGGATCAAAGTTAAGGATAAAGAATAATGTTAGGGTTTTAGTCTAAGTGAAGAACTAAAATGAATGATTTACATTTGAAATTGATGTTTGAATTGAGCTACTAAAATAAATTATTTTTTTCACTTATAAAATGATGTTGTTTTAAATCCTAGGTGGATATTTAAATGTCACTTAATGTGTCACATCCACACGCTATCAATGTGACTTAACCGTAGGAATTAAAGTGACAAACAACATGTAAAATGAGTGACCAAATCAGTCATTTTTAAAAATAAAGAATTAAACTGCATGATAACTACAAAGTGAGGGATATAAATGATAAATTACTCTCTAAAAATAGTTTTAGTTATAGTAAATTTATAACCAAATTGCCTCTATATTATATTACTATTAAAGTAATATTTTTTTATTTTTTAAATATGTGTACCTTGCCTGGTGTTCAGTTGATGTTCTAACTCCCAAAGATAAATTTCATAGACCCATTTCTGATTATAGATTCATCATTTTGTGGTCCTGCAGCAACCAACTAAAACTTACTATATAAGTAGGTGAAATACTGGAACTGCAATAATCCCTTTCTCGAATTTTCTTTTGTCTTTTGCTCATAACTCATACAACTGTCTATTCCTTCAACCCTTCTCGAAATTTCTTTATTGGTTAATCCCTTCTCCTCTTTTGGTAATACTTAGTTAGTGGTGTGAGAAATGTTCTCCCAGAGAATGTTCAACCTTCCTGCTTTTTTGACCATAAAAAGTTTAGTTTGTGATGAAGATTTTGCAGGATCCATTTGAGGATTTTATTCTTTAATGCATAGTGGTGATGATAGAAAATGACATGCATGATTAGTTGTTGTTGCCTTTTTATTTCTCTCTCTATCACTCAACTACCATCCTATGTTGGGTCTATGAAGAATCTGTTCTGTAACATTGATTCCCTTTGAAATCTATTTTGGACCCCAACCCCCCATTTTTTTTCCTTCTGGGACCATAATCAACCCCTACTTCACATTGCATGCTATGTGTTTGTTTGAATGCCTCTTAGAAAAATTCGAAAAGTTCAGAGAAACTGGTTGTGTTAGGATACATTTTCCAGGTATTTTTTGTCACTTTATTATTTGGTTTCAGGTTTAGCGCAAAGTTTATACCTTAGGATGCATAAACCAACGAATATAGACACTTTGGTTTTTCAGATCACTTTTTTGCTGGTTACCAAATTGGGATTGAGGTGCTTTCTGGGTATTGGAGTAAATTAGGTTTTCTAGGTATCCTATGGCTGATAGTCAAAGACTGATAGTCAAAGACTTATTATTCCTTCCGAAATGTAGAGATTACGTAAGCGGTTGTTGCGTCTCGCAAGCGGTGGATTTTGTCTCTTCCGAAAGATTTGTTTTTCTATACATATGGCCAAGAACGAGTTAATTAATTTTCGAAATGAAGGGTATATAAAGTTGTAGGTTTGTACTAGCTCTAAGAAAAAGAAAATGGGATCACAAGTAGGGGAAATCCAAGAGCCAAAGACTTCATCTATGCCTAGGCAAGGGTCTCTGTATAACCTAACCCTTGATGAGGTACAAGACCAGCTTGGGGATTTGGGGAAACCACTTGGAAGCATGAATCTGGATGAGCTTCTCAAGAGTATCTGGAGTACCGATACCGGCGAGGCCGATTTTATTGGTGGTGCCAACATTCATGGTTCTGGTTCCTCTCTGAACTCACAAGGGAGCTTAACTCTGTCAAGGGATCTAAGCAAGAAAACGGTTGATGAGGTTTGGAGAGATTTGCAACTGAATAAGAGCAATAATAGGGATCAGCCTAATCTCGGCAAGATGACCTTGGAGGATTTCTTGGTGAAAGCTGGTGTGGTTACAGAATCTTTTCCCACCAAGGATAATAATGCTATTGCCATTTCAGGGGTTGATTTGAATCAGGCTTTTTCGCAACAAAATTTTCCACAAAATGGCCATTGGATGCATTACCAGCAGACTAATATGATCGGGGGTTTTGCGCTCGGCCTACCCATAACCCAGCCTTTTCAAGTTGGAGTGAATCTAGTTCTGGATACACCTAGCTCTGAAACCCTAATGGGTAAATTGTCGGGTAATCAAACTTTAGGTCGGAAAAGGGTTGCCTCTGATAATGTGGTGGAGAAAACTGTGGAGAGGAGGCAGAAGAGGATGATTAAAAATAGAGAATCTGCAGCTCGATCACGGGCACGAAGACAGGTTATTTTTTTTCTCTTTTTCTTTTGTGTGTGAGATGTTGTTTCTTTGAAGTTTTCTTGTTTTTGTATTTGACACAAGCCAATGTGTTTGATAATGGACACTTGGACAGGCTTACACACAAGAACTGGAGATTAAAGTTTCGCGTTTGGAAGAGGAGAATGAAAATCTTAGAAGACTGAATGTACGTGTTTCTATACACTTTTTTTGTTATTTTATTCTTGTTTGGTGATACTTGTTAGTCAGAGAAATGAATGGTTGAAATTTTCACTGTTAATTTAGATTTCATAGGCCAATGCTTGTTTGTAGCACTATGTCTCAGTTTATCAGTTGTGTGATATCTTGGATTAAGCATGTGATTTATGACGCTGAAGAGCGAAGAAGATGGTTTCACACATGGCAATTTAGTTTCAGATCTATATCTGCAGCAATAAAGGCATAAACTGAATTGACCATTTGTGTCCTGGAAAATTGTTAAGACAGCTCTCTTGCAAAAAATCAATTAGAATCATCTGATATTGTGTCCTGCAGAACTAATTGGCTTTCTGTGAGAGAACTGTCTTACGATTTCCCATGGTTGTATTGTCTCTTTTTTGTCCTAAAGCCCTCAACCCTTATTAGCATATGGTGTTGGTTCTGTTTCTTTAGATCTTCACTTTTTGTCAAATCATAAAATTTTAAGGAACCTGAATAATCACACTATATCTTGTGATGTAAATGATCATAAACATTGCAACAGAACAGAATAGAGAGCCCTAAAAATGTAAATGCAGTAACGAAGTGAAGAACATTGCCGCAACAGCTCCCCTTGTTTTACCTCTTAAAAGAAATGAAGGGGCCGTGTGTTGTGCGCGATCTGAAGTTTATTTAGATTTCTGTAGGAAGCAACACGATGTTAAGTAAATCTGCTGAACAACACGGTGTTGCTTCCCACATAAATCTAAATAAACAGCAGATTTTGCATGATTGTATATACCTTGTTGGTTACAGTCAAACAGTTGAAGAGATCCAAAAAAAAAAAAGTAGTTATATTTAAGTACATGAAGATGATACTGCTGTTGCCAATTTCTGTTCTTGGAAACAATGAAAGATCTTTAGTAACAGTTGATAATGGATGAGGATGCACAACTTGGCCAGATTATTTGTTTGAACATCCAGATACTAGTGTCCTTTCTGACATTATAATTTTATAATTAGGAACAAAAATCACATTTTTCTCTCTGTAAATCCAAAAACATGCTACTGTTGTAAACACAGTGCACATATATAGATGTTTTTTCTGAGAGGATCAGCTGATTGAAAAGCAAAAATTAAAATTAGTTAAGGATAAATATCTATAACCAATTATAAGCTTGAACTTTCTTCAACAAGCTTTAGGAATCTGGACATAGATCTCTATGATATATCACTTTACCAATCAACCACAGTTAATTTTTTCTTAACGGAATTTCTAAGGTAGAGATTGAGTGCGTGTTTGGTTCCAGGTTTGGATGTGATCGGATCCATTTAACGTAACTAGTAGTGACTTCCAATTTTGACCTAATTTGATTTGTTTTCAAAACAGAGTGTAAACTATGTCTTCGTGTCTTTGCCTAATAAACTTTTGGGAAAGGTGGCTCATGACAAATTTTGTTCTATCAAGAAAATGTGCATGTTTTGAGTAAATTATTGTGGATGATTCATTTTTTACTTAATCTAACTACCTTTTCCTTGCCGCAGGAGATGGAGATGGCGTTGCCGTGTGCGCCGCCACCGGAGGAAAAGCAGCTTCGCAGAACCAATTCAGCCTTTTTTTGATGTCCTCATTACTTGTTTTGACTCAATTTACCTTGAAGTTGGAAGGCTATTGTTCTTGTGGTAGTTATTTGTGATGCCTTTTTCAGTTTTCCTTACTCTATTGTTCTATAATGTTTTCTTGGATGTATATTTTGATTAGTTTGACTTACAATTTAATCAGCATTATAAATATAATTGTGTGGACTTATGTTCAGAATTCCATAGGTAGTCATTTCGAATCTCATGGTAAATTTAATAGAAATAAAAACTCTTGTTTTCTCTAAAAGTATTTTTACTTATTGTGAAAAGTTCATTTATAAAGACTTATAGGTTACTTTTACCACAAGTAAAAATATTTTTTGAGGAAGTAATAATTTATTATTTCTATTAAATCTAGATTGAGATCTAAACTTATTACGAATGAAAGTATAATTGCAAAATTTAAAAGTATAACTAAATAGGACGGGTTCTGTTTAATCAAACTCATAGTGAAAAATAAATTGATGTTTAAATAGTTTCATTAATTACAAAAAATAAACTGATGTTTAAGTAGTTTTGTTAGAAATAATAAAATGTATTAATTAACTAATGAAAGCGTTGAGATTATAATTAAACTATAAATATTTCTTTATTGATCACTTACTATCACAGAAAAACCTTTTGGGGCAAGGGTTATAATTTTGTTGTTTAAAGAGCAATGACATCATTTAACATCTTTTATGTTATGATTTTTATGATTGGTCTTATCTTTTTTATAAAATCATCACATTCTTTTGAAAATCTCCAACCATCTGAAGGTCCTTCCATGAAGATCAATGGTGCACCAAGGCCATTATCGGCATACGAAAAGTATTTAAGTAATTGTGCGAGCAAGTTGAAATTACATTGTGGTGAACAAATTTTTTTCAGTGTATTTATTGGTAATCAAACGGTTAGCAGCCGTTGTTGCTTCAATCTTATGAGTGATATGGGAGAAACATGTCACATGGACATCACAAAATATATGATAAAATTACCGATATTTAAACAAAATGAAACTCAAATTTTGAATAGATGTAAGAATATTTGGAAAGAGTGTAGTTTTTTAATTTCATTAGCCTAAGCTTGATATTGATTAAAAAAGGCATTTAAGGCCCTATTAAATTGAAGTTGTACTTCCTAAGAAAAATTAATACAACTCAATTATATTTAAAATTTATTTGTTAAACACTAGTGCGGACTGCCTGTACAATGCACTGGCTAAAAAAATTGGAATCAGTGTCATGCTAACCTATATTTATTTAATCTTATAACAAAATAAAAATCATATAGATTAAGCTACAAAATTATGAATTTTAGTATCAATTTTTTTCTTAAAAAAATATTCATTGTTCAGTTTTAATTAACTTTTATAAACTATTTTTTTCTAAACTTCTATACACTAAAAATAAATTATAGAAAGGTTATTGGTTAAATTTTTCAATAAATATCCAGTGAGTGGTTTTAAATCTGAATATACATCAATTTCCACTGGAATTATATACATACAACTATTTCCGCTAAATTTGTTGAAAATATACTTTTCTTGTGTGTGCGCATTTGCAAAAAAAATTATGATTTGTTTATACCAAAAAAAATAAAATTATAATTTGTTTTAAATTTTTGAAATACTATTGCATAACTTTTTCACTTCCAATGCTTTAATAATTATATTCTAACTCAACAAATTAAGAAAAATTAGCCGAATTAAAGAAACTAAAAGAATAATCTAGCCATAGTCTTTCATGTTGATTTTTTTTCTAAATATTACTTTAACATCTTTTGAAATTATATTTATAATTTACCAAATTCAAAACCTCAATTTTTTAATTATTGGAAAACAATATTTTCTAAGTTTATAATCTTAATATAATTTTAGAATTTTAAACGACTTTTTTACACTAAAATATTAAGCTGTTAATCCTCATATTTTAACTTAGTTGAATTATAATCCAAATAGTAATTATGGTATCAACTGTTATTTTAATAAAAACTTAAAACTTGGAATTTAATAAATATAATATAGTCTACATGTAAAAAAGATAATTGTGAACAAAAAATTATACTTAAACAAATATTTTCATTAGTTTTAGTTTTTTAAATAAATTTTTTAGTTTTTCTTTATAGAAACAAAAAAGGGTGTGTTTAGGGTGGAGATGGAAAAACCGTCACCATCGATAATTCCTTTAATAATATCTATCCGATTTAATAATAGTATATTAATGAGCTCCGATTAATACTAGCTACTTGTTTGTAATTGACTGAGAATTTTTTTAATCATACAATGTAATTGCTAATGAGTCCCTTCCCTCGGCTTTTCCACTCGTGTGAAGCTTTTAAGAGCATGTTAGCGCACGAGCTAAGAAGCAAGGGATTCCTAGAACCTCTCTGACTCTCCCTAAGTTCTTGTCCTCCTCACTGGAGGAAAAAGCAAAGTTGAAACTAAAGCTCTAGCGAGGATGATCCTGCAAGATGCAAAGGAAAATAGGGGGACCTCGGGAACGGAAAAGTTGAGGAAGGGGACGGAAGATAACAAGCTTGATTTATGTGCTCTAGAAACCCGCTTTGACGAAAACCCAACTAACTACCGGGTTATCAAGAGTGAAGAATATAGAAAATATATTTAAAATGTATTGAATGAATAATGAGCTGCTATTATACAGTGCCTTGTGCATGACTATATACATGAGTCTGTTATACTGAGAATTCTAGAGCTAATACAGCTGTTAATGATAAGAAGGAATAAAGGAATATTTTAAAAATATACTAGTACTAATAATTATCCACAATAACCATCAGTATATATCAAGTACTAATGTTACATGGAGGCTAAGTAGTAATCATTTTATTTCTAACTCCCCCCTTCAAACTAGTGGATGTCTCTAGCACTCCTAGTTTGCTACGAAAGTCACAAAACTGTGAGTGACACAAAGCTTCTGTGAATCCATCTGCAGTTTGATCGACAGAAGGAACATAGAAAACATTTATCTTCTTTGCTAGCACTTGTTCACGAATGAAATGAAAATCAGTTTCTATGTGTTTTGATCTTGCATGAAAAACAGGATTTGAGGCCAAGGCTCCTGCACTTTGGTTATCACACCAAAGGATTGGAATCTATAACTGAGGTAAACCAATTTCTCTAAGTAGTGACTGGATCCAAGCAACTTCAGCAGCTAGATTGGCCAAGGATCTATATTATGACTCTGTATTAGAGTGAGATACAACCTTTTGTTTCTTAGCGGACCAAGAAACTAAGGTTTCTCCCATGAAAACACAATAGCCTCCCATTGATCTTCCATCTTCAATGCTAGTAGCCCAATCAGCATCACTAAAACCGCTGATACTAAGAAAACTTGAAGGTTTAATATGAAGGCCATAATTAAGAGTGCATTGAATGTACCTCAATAACCTCTTGACAGTTTGCCAATCAAGAGCGGTGGGAGCACTCAAATTCTGGCTCAACTTATTAATTGAGAAGGCAATATCAGGTCGAGTGTTTGTTAGATACTGCAAACCGCCAATAGCTCTCATGAAAACAATAGGATAATGCTTTGGTTCACTGGACTCGTTTAGCTTCTTGCTTCCAATCACCATATGAGTAGGACAAGGTGAAGCATTTGTCATGCCAAATCTTTGTAACATGTTAGAAGCATATTTTGCTTGATGTAAATACATTCCAATGCTATCCCTTTTAACCTCAATTCCAAGAAAATAATGTAAGGGACAAATATCTTTCAAGGCAAAAATATTATTTAACCTTTTAATAAATTGTTGCATAACTAAACTATCGTTTCCGATCATTAAGATATCATCAACATAAATTAAAATAAAAAGGATTTTTTTATGAGTTTTCAAAAAGAAGACCGAGATATCACTTTTAACATTTTTGAACCCTTATTCAATCAAGGCCTTACTTAATTTGTCATACTAAGCCCTTGGAGCTTGTTTTAACCCATAAAAGGCTTTTTGACAATTTATATATTTGCCAAAGTCTCTTAGGATCTGCAAAACCAATTGGTTGGGTCATAAAAATAGGTTCTTGGAGGTAACCATTGAGAAATGCATTATTAATATCTAATTGTCTAACTTGCCAATCGAGATAAATAATTGTGGTTAAGATAATTTTTACCGTAGAAGCTTTAACAACTGGGTTGAATGTGTCACCAAAATCAATATTAGGATTCTACTGAAAATCCTTGGCAACTAATCTAGCTTTCCTCCTTGTGATAGACCTGTCGATACCATGTTTGGTTTTGAAAACCCATTTATTGTCAACAACATTTTGCTAGCTAGAATAAGGAACAAGCTTCCAAGTCTTATTTTTAGTTAAAGCCACAAACTCTTCTTCTATAGCCTTCTTCCACTATGGATTTTGAAGGGCTTGTTGGACAGAACGAGGTTCATCCATGTCAGCGACAGAGACAACTCCAATGTAGGGAAGTTTAGGATTGCAAATTTCACTCTTTGCTCGAGTTATCATGGGGTGCTTAGTTGTTTCTCTAGCTTGAACAGCAGTAGAACTTCTTGCTGGAGAAGTGTCAACAAATTGAGCACGAGTATTTTGGATCAAATCATCCCATGTGGCAACAACATTTTGAGGCTCTTCAAGTGTTACTTCAAGAGGTAGGGACTGATCTGCACTTCACCATGAAGAGGACATCATAGCATTATTTGTGGCAAATATTGAGAAGGTAGAAAAAAGTAGTTAGAACCAACAGTGGCCATTTGAAGATTTTGTTTAGTATGGAGAAAACCTTTCTTAAAGGGAAAGTCATCTTCGTTGAACACAACATGTCTTGATATGTAAACTTTTCAAGTAGGACTCAAGCATCTAAAACCTTTTAGTAGTGTGAAACTGAAATTTATGTGTGTTGTAAGGCCTTAGACAAGGAAAACAAGCACACAAAAAAGTTTTCAGATGGTTGTAATCAGGTTTTCTATTAAATAGAACATGGTAAGGTGATTTTTCCTTCAAAACAAATGTGGGCAACCTATTAATAAGATAAACAGCAGTGCAAAAAGCTTCCCACAAGTAAAACAAAGGCATGTTTGCTTGAGCCAATAAAGACAGTCCAATTTCCACTATGTGCCTATGTTTCCTTTCAACTCTCCTATTTTGAGCTGAAGTATAAGGACATGATTGCCTAAAAGAAATACATGACCCTTGAACAATTTGTGTAACGGATCTAGACTCACCACCCTAATCACTTTGTAACATTTTTATCTTATTGCCAAATTGATTTTCAACCACTGCTTTGAATTCTTTAAAAGCATTAATAGCTACACTCTTTTGTTTCAAGGGATACAACCATGTAAAACAACTATGGTCATCTAGAAAATGCACATAATACCTAAACCCGGAAGTTGATTTAATTGGAGCAAGTCCCCACAAATCAGTGTGTATTAAATCTAGTGATTTTTTTGCATGTGATTGATACAAGTTGAATGGCAACAAGTGAGATTTTCCATATTGACGGACATCACAAAATTCAATCCTTTCATTTGATTGGAATTTGGTGTTACAATCTTGTAGAGACTGTGTTTGAATTTACCCTAGAACAGAAGAAAGCCATATTGGCTATATTACACCAGCCAACTGGAAATTCCAATGACAATGTAAACCACATCAAAACCAAGCTAGGCACATCCAAGCATGTTCCTGTCAAGGTCAACCAGCAAAGCCAAGAGGATCAAGGTAACCAAAGTATCTTGATTCCTAATTATAGAACTTCTAGATGGATCATAGACACGGGAGCAACAGACCATGTCTGCCACTCAATCAAGCAGTTTCAATCCATCAAGAAGATCAAACCTATATCAGTTAAATTACCAAATGGAGATTATGTCAAAGCTTCAATGTCAGGGACTGTCATCTTCTCCAAGGATCTATATCTCAATGATGTCTTATTTATTTCATTTTTTGAATTTAATCTTATTGTTGTATCAAAACATTTGCTATGCCAATTGCTTTTTACTAAGGATGTCTGTGTTGTGCAGGACCAAGCTACCTTGAGGAAGATTGGTGCTGCTAGCATGAAAAATGGTTTATATGCTCTTGATGGATCAACCAATCTTACTGCTTCTCCTATTGTTAATTCTGTTAATGTTGATAAGAACAATCTTTGGCATGTGAGATTAGCTCATTTGCCCTTAGAAAAGATGAACAAACTGAAAAAGTACTATAGCTACATTGATATTAGCAAATTTTCTGAACCATGTGATGTTTGTCATACTTCTAGACAAAAAAGAATTCCTTACAATTTAAGTGAGAATATTGCTGATGATGTTTTTGATCTTTTGCATATTGATATTTGGGGGCCTTTACCTGTTCCATCCATCCTAGGACATAGATACTTTTTAACTGTTCTTAATGATCATAGCAGACATACATGGGTCATATTCATGAAATCTAAAGCTGAAACTTCTAATCATGTAAAATCTTTTATAAATCTAGTTGAAACTCAGTTCAACAAAACTGTTAAAAATGTTACAAGTGATAATGGACCCGAATTTCAACTCAATAACTTCTATGCTTCAAAAGGAATAATTCACCAAACTACATGTGTTGAATTTCCTGAACAAAATGGGAGAGTAGAGAGGAAGCATCAACATATCTTGTCTGTAACTAGAGCCCTCATGCATCAATCTAATGTGTCTCATGCCATTTATATCATCAATAGACTGCTACAAATGCTTCTCCTAACATGTCACCTTATCACATCATACATAAAAAGCATGCTGATTTACTTGATTTAAAATGTTTTGGATGCATATGTTATGCTAGCACCTTGACTAGGAATAGAAAAAAACTTGATAGTAGAGCTAGAAAGTGCATGTTTCTAGGCTATAAACAAGGGGTCAAAGGTGTTGTTCTGTTTGATTTAAGTAATAGAGAAGTCTTTCTTAGCATAAATGTTAAGTTCTATGAGACTGTGTTTCCTTTTTCTTCTAGACAGGAGGAAGAGACTATCACACCTGCTGCACCTAACATTGACCTATTTCATGATATGAGAAGCAAGCATTTTGATGATATGGAAGAAATGAAACAAGAAAGCATTGAAGTTTCAGATCAACCTGCTGCCGAGGGTACAGGGAGACCCACCAGAGAAAGAAGACCACCTAGATATTTGCAAGAGTATCAATGGGGCATAACGGACGATCATGCAGAAAACAATGCAAATTCCATCAACATGGTTAAACAGGAAAGTCATAAAGAAGTAAAGTATCCTATAGAAAACTATATAGGATATAACAACTTGTCTAAAAAATACAAACATTTTTGTCTTACTCTATCAGCTGACAGGGAACCTTCAATTATGAATAAGCTATTTTATATCCTTGCTGGAGAGAAGCCATCAAAGTGGAACTAAAAACACACGACACAAACAAAACCTGGGAACTAACCAAACTGCCCAGAGATAAGAGAGCTATAATATGCAAATGGATTTTTAAAATAAAGAGGAAAGCAGATGGCAGCATTGAGAGACATAAAGCTCGGCTTGTAGCAAGAGCATTCACCCAATCTCAAGGGCTTGACTATTCAGAAACCTTTAGTCCTGTTGTTAGAATGTCCACCATCAGAATTCTTCTCAATATTGTAGCAGCAAGAGGCTGGACACTGCAACAACTGGATGTCAATACTGCTTTCCTCCATGGGGAATTGAATGAAGAAGTGTACATGAAGCTACCACAAGGCCTGAGTGTTGAAGATTCTTCATTTGTTTGCAGGCTGAGAAAGTCCTTATATGGACTCAAACAAGCAAGCAGGGAGTGGAATCATAGACTTAGCTCTTTTCTTATTCAACTTGGATACAATCAATCCAAGTCTGATTATTCCTTGTTTTCAAAACAAACAAATAATACTCTAACTTATATTTTTGTGTATGTAGATGACTTGTTAATTGCTGGAGACAACCATGCAGAAATAGATTCTCTCAAGCAAAGGCTGGACAAAGAATTCAGCATAAAAGATCTTGGAAATGCCAAATTTTTTCTAGGAATGGAGCTGGCAAGGGATAAGGGAAGAATCGACTTGAATCAAAGAAAATATGCTCTGGACATCCTCAAAGATGCAGGTCTCATGGCAGCCAAACCAAGCAACACACCCATTGACAACAAAACCAAATACAGCAAAAACCAAGGGAATCTCATGGAAGAACCAGAAGCATATAGAAGACTCATAGGAAGACTCAGCCAATTCATGCAAGCACTGACTGACATACATTACAAAGGGGCAATCAGAATTCTCAAATATGTGAAGAAATCACCAGGAAAAGGACTATTTTTTCCTGCGGAATCCTTAGAGGATTTATCGATGCTGATTGGGGTGGCTGTGCTGACTCAAGAAAATCTTTTTCGTAGGATCATCTCTGATTTCTTGGAAAAGTAAGAAGCAGGGCACACCATCGAAATCATCCTCTGAAGCAGAATATAGAGCTTTAGCACATGGAACTTGTGAAGTAAAATGGTTATTGAAACTTTTCAAGGATTTTCACATCACACCTAACCTACCAATACCTCTATTTTGTGACAATCAGTCAGCCATCTATATTGGAAACAACCCTGTTTTTCACGAGAGGACGAAGCACATCGAACTGGATTGCCACATTGTCAGAGATGCGGTTGAAAAAGGCATCATTCAGCTAATAGCTGTCAGGAACACAGACCAACCTGCAGATATATTCACCAAAGGCCTTGCTTGAGGCCCCTTCGAAGATGCAGAAACCAAGCTTGGAATGCAGAACATACACATTCCCGCTTGTGGGGGCATGTTAATGGAAGAAATCAGAAGCAACAAGAAGGAGAAGAAGAAGATCAGCAGCAGCAGAGAAGCAGATCAAGACAGTACTGATGAAGAATGAAGAAGAATGAAGCATATTCCAAGTGTTCTATCCGAAGGATCTTATAGCAATTAACAAATAGTTATTAGTGCCTTTAGTTATCTTTTAACCTTTTTAGTTTTGCTTTTCAGTCCCTATCCTGTTTTCTGTTAGGACCTTGTGTTAGTTTTCTGTTTTTTGGTTGTTCTGTTACATATATATACAGAACCATGTTTCCTTTTTCAATTAATGAGAAAAATTCCTTTCTTTCCTTTTGGTTTCTCTCATTCCTGTTCCGTTGTCAAGTTCTTCGAGTTCTATCAATGGCTTCCGCATTGCTGATTTGTTAACAGTAGATACCCTTGTTTTCTCACTTTACGTACCCATTCACTTTAAACTAACCAAATTCTATGGTGTCTTATCACTTTATTATGAGCCACAAGGGCATTAAGTTTTATTATTCAATGTTTCATACTCTTAAAAGTTACATTAAGTGACTCTAGACATGTGAGAGCATAAAAATTTGATACTATTTGATACTTGCATTGAGCACATAAAAGTTTGTGGATCGGAATACATTAAAACATGTCAATAGACTCAATTTGCACATTCAAGAACCCTCACTAAAAGTCTTAGGAATCCAAAGAACTAGAAAATCCATTTTAATAATTTTAGAGTATTGAAGATTAAGTAGGCCTTTATCCAAGAACCCTTAAAGCGAGAACATTACTTGTGGAACTTTCAAACTTAGTTTTAAATTTAGGACTTCAAGAGACTTTGAGGGGCTTTTCAAAAGAAATACCAACAGTGTTTGGTTGGGGTTTTTTAGAGGGGAGGAGAGAGGAGAGAAAAAAATTATATACAAATACACACTCACACACATATTATAATCTAAATATCTTAAATCTTCAATGCTAAGGTTTGAATCTTGCACCTTCAATCTCCCAAGTTTTAAAATTTAGTACATGACCAAGTGAGCTAAAGCCCCCACAATCAAGGAGAAAAAAAAAATTAAAACATCAAATCACTTAAAATCTCTCATCTTCCCTCCAACCAAACACAAAAACACTAGTTTCTCTCATTTCCTTTAAACCAAACACTCCCTTAGATGACTTAGAGTGGAGTAGTGTGACATTCATGTAACACCTTAGTTTCAAGACTAGTGAATAGTACACACCACTATTGCATACAACCCAATTACAACCGATTTTATGGTTAAATACAAAGAAATTGGATTAAATTAGTATATAAATTGGTCAATTGTTATCTAGTAATTCAACCATATTTTTCTTTATTTTTAACCATTTATATGTATACCAAATTTTATAGTTAAATACAAATAAATATGTGGTTAAATTATTACATGAATGGGTGAATTGTTACCTAATAATTTAACTATATATATATTTTTTACTTTTAACCATCTATAAAATATGGTTAAATTATTAGTAATAATTAACCAATTTATGTACTAATTTAACCATATTTTTTTTTTGTATTTAATCACAAAACCGATTGTAAATGAGTATACTACAGCAGTGTGCACAAAACATTTTCCTAGTTTCAATTACTTGATGTCCACCTTACATAATTCACAATTAATGAAACTCTTAATCTTCTTCTTTTATGCTCTTTCATCTTAGATAATCTAACTCACAATTGTTTAATGAAACTCACAATCATCTAGACCGCATGCTTTGCAATGAAGTTTTAAGTTATCGTAACACCAAGTTTAATATATTATTTTTTTATGACAATTTAAAACTTTATTAAAAAGCATGTCATCTAGATGATTGTGAGTTTCATTAAACGATTGTGAGTTTTATTATTTTTTTGTAATAAAATATTTAAATATTACACATTTACTAACACACAAAATAATATAAATATATATTCTTTATATGTATATAATTTTTTTAAATACCAAAAACAATACTTTTAGTAGAATAAATTTATGAATGAGTGTTAAAAGAAGAATTTAGAAAGGTAAAAGAAAAAGCATAAAAAAGAAATAAAAAAGTATAAGAGAAAAGAAAATAATACCAAACAAATAGTATAATATGCATAACCTCAATTAAATCCGTCCCTGGATTCAGTTGAAAAATCAGAAAGATAATTTTATATGATATTGAGATGAGTAAATCTTGACTATTGAATTTCAAATATCATGAATGATTGAGACTGAATGTTTTTAAAACTATTAAAAATTGAAAAATCTCACGTAATTTTTTTAAAAAAATCCTAATATTTTAATTTAATCTCAATCATTCATGATTGTATTTAATAGTTGAAATTTACTCCACATAAAATCAGTTTTCACACTTTTATATATGACATGCTTGAAAGATTAAATAAAAAACTACACCGTCCTGTATCTTTAGTATAATTTTTTATTCAATTCTTTACAACGTCACATTAACTTAATTGAGAAATATACATTCGTCTAAATGATTAAATTATTTTATTTATAAATATTTTTTATAAAAATCAAAACTTATGTAAGTTTAAACTTAAGGAGCTGCAATTTAAAATTTTATTTCCCTAGCCTCTAGACCGAGGTGCAGGATGTGTGATTATATTCATACAATTATTTTGTTCTCTTATTTGCATTAGGAATTAACATCGAATTATGGTAAAATTAAGCAAATACAATTTTTAGGTGTTTAAAACTTGCAATTCAAAATTTGAACAAATTCTATGAGTTATACAACAGAAAAATTCATTAGATAGAAAAGAAAACTGATTTTTAAGTTTCGTGGAAATTAATGAAATATGTTAATTAATTAATTATAAAAGCGTTAAGAAAATAACAAAACTATAAATATGGCTTTATCAATCACCTACTACCACAACAAAAAATTTTGAAGCCAAAATTACAATATTGTTTTCTAAAGAACAATGGCATCATCATTTAACATATTTTATGTTATTGTGATCTTAATGATAAGTTTTACTTTACTAATTAAATCATTACAATCTTTTGAAAATCTTCAACCATCACAGGGTCCTTCCATTGAGACCAATGGTGCACCAACACCATTATCGACATACGAAAAGTATTTAAGTAACTGTGCAAACAAGTTAAAGTCACAATGTAGTGAACAAATTTTTTTTGCCGTATTCATTAGTAACCAAACCGTTAGTGATTGTTGCTACAACCTTGTGAGTGACATGGGAAAATCATGTCACGTAAACATGATAAAATATATGGTAAAATTACCGATGTTTAAACAAAATGAGACTCAAATTTTGAATAGGTGCAACATTATTTGGAATGGTTGTAGTTTTTCAATTTCAATATAGTCTAAGCTTAATGTTGATTACAGGAGGCATTTAATGTCTTATTAAATTGGAATTGTGCCTTCTGCTAAGAAATTAAATATATCTCCATTATTAATATTAAATTGAAAGTGTAATGTCTCTTTTGTTCTAAAGTCCAAAACCCTATTGTTTTTTTTTTTCTTTTTGGTAATTAACCTATGGTATTGGTTCTAATTCTACTTTTATAAATTCACTTTTTGAAATGACATAAAACTATAAGGAATCTGAAAAAATAGTCATACAACATCTTGTAATGAAAATAGTCATATGCATTCCAACATAGGAAAGGAGTAGAAATAATGTTAAAGAAAAAATGAAAGTAAAGAAATTGCAACCAACTTTCTCTTAAAAGAAATAAAGGGGTCATACATGTGCAAGGTATGAAGTTTGCTTAAAACTGTTTTTTTTTTTTATTATTTTAAAGAAAATGATGAGAATACTAAAGTTTGAAATTTAAACAATATTGGAAAGACATTGTGCTTGCTAATTACTAATTACTACATATTTTTAAACCTGTTTCTCATAGGTTACGGGCAGGTGCGGAAGCTAGTGTTATAATAGGGGCCATGGCCCTCATCGAGAACAAATTTTATTAATACCTATATATAATTTTATATAACGGCCCTCCCAAAATTTTTTACATCGCCCCCCTAGAAAGTTTTTTTTGATGTGTACCAAAGATATTCCACAACGAATATTAATCCTTTAACATATAAAGATAATAGAAAAATACTATAATAACATACTTGTGTTTTAGATTTTGGTAAATATTATATAATAATATAATATATAATAGCATAAAAAAATTCGTCAATTAACTTTCTAAGATGTGTTTCAGATTTAGAAAATATTATGTAATAATATAATATATAATAGTAATATATAATAGCCAAAAACATGTCTAAAATAACTTTCTACGATGTGTTTCAGATTTGAAAATTATCATATAATATTATAATATATAATATAGATGTGTTTTAGATTTTAGAAAATACTGTATAATAATATAATAGCATAAAAACATGCCTAAAATAACTTCTGAAGATATATTTCAAATTTAAAAATTATTATATAATAATATGTTTTATTTTTTTTAGGTACGAGTAAAATGAAAACAATTGATAAATTTTTTAAAAGAAATACAACTGACGTAAGTAGTTCTTCAACGATTGAGCCATCTAGTCTCAATATTTTAACTCATGAACAAGAGCAATGCGAACCAAAGCGTGCAAGACTATTTCAAGAAGAAATTGATGGTTTTCATATTGAAGTTGATTCCGGACTAAGACCAATAATAGCATCTTTTCCTGTCAATCAAAAAAATAAAATTTGTCATGTTTATCTCCAACGTGGGCCATGTCAGCCTATTCTTAAAACATATCCTTTATCAAATGGTGCTTATCCAATAGGGTGTATTGATTCAATGTAAAAGATTTATTAGGAACTCTGTTTAATACTGGGGAATTTTAAGAACGTTTTCAGTGTCTTTCCCAGTTATTGTTATTGTTAATTTCTTGGTTGGCTGGTCTGTTATTGAACCTTCTGTATCTGCACATCTTGTGCTTTTATTCTATATATATCTTTTTGATTTGCTGACAAAAAAAAAATGGTGCTCATCCTAGTTGCTTTCAAGTTTTTTGTATGAACTATATTCCACTTGGTAGAATATTCTGTGGAAAAAGATGTTATATTTTGTTTGCCATGAGTTCGAATCTAGAAAGCATTTCCTAGGTGAAAATTGTAAGTTTTTCATTATTCTTTTGTTTTTTTATACTTCTAATATATGTTTTTTATATATCTATTAATTATCATAAATCATTTTAATTATTAATTTCGCATATTAATTTTATAAATAAATTTAATTTAAATTATTATGTTCGGCCTCCCATAAAAAATGAGCTAGCTCCGCCCCTAGTTACCTGACTTCTTGGTGATCTCTTCATTCAAAAGAATTCTTTCTTGTTGACTCCAAAGAATGAGAATCTTATTACATAAAGTTGAAAAAATAATTTGGTAAAATAAATCAAACATGTTTTTTTTTTAAATAAAAGACATTAATTAGTTTCAATTTTCATAAATTTAATATGCATATAAATATGATCAATGGCATGTTCTCAATATTGATATGTGAGTACAGTTAAAAAAATACACCAATCTTGGTATCTTTAATTTAATATACTCTATGTACACTTTCGTATTACCGGTTAAATATTAAAGAATATATAGTTAAATTATTATATAGTTTAATTAATTATTTTTTCCTCCATTCTTTTTTATTCTTATTTGTTTAGATTGAGAAAATTTTATTCTTCTTATTTATCTGTCTATTTATATTTTCTTCAACCAATCAAACAATGAAATAAAAAGTATTATGCAGAGTTCAAAATTTATTTTAAGATAAATCATAACAATTATTACCCTCATTACTACGTGTGATTTTGTTTCTCGAAACAGTTAAATAAAAGTAAAAAGAGTATATAATAATTTAACTACATTTTTTTTTAATTTTAACCACAAAAAAAGAAATTATCACCAATATCAACATTAACGAAATCATGAAATAATTTAACTCTATAGTTCTTCGCATTTAACCATAAATGCGGGTGGTATAAAGTACCGTGTACAAATTTTAAAGCAATACTAGCGATCGGTTATCTTATAATACTTTATTTAATATTATTATTTTGATATTCTTCTACTACTTTATTTTAATATTGAGATTTATTTTTTAAAAAGAAAAATATATGAGCCTATCAAAATTTAAAATAGATTTAAATAATAAAAAAAGAAAATACAATCAAATTGCATATTTCTTTAAAAATTGTAGTGGTTGATCTCATAAAACAAATGAAGACACTTCATATTACTCATTAATATGAAATCATTGAAAATTAAAATGAGAAGTTATGAATTTAGATGAACTAAAGTCAAAGGAAATGTAACATTTTTATAAGTTATTTTAGTAATTTGAATAAAACCTATAAAATACATATTCAATGTTACGTTTATTATCATTAATAAAAAAATAACCGGAAGCTTGAAACGATTTTATTATTAATAAGGGTTTTAAACAATGGTAAACTTGATTATCTAAACATTTCAGAATCTATTACCACTCCATTATATTTATTGCTTCTCATATTTAATAATTTGGACTATATTTGTATTTATATATTTATACTTTAATTTCATCAGTTAAAAAATAATTTTAAATCAAAATTAATTTTTAAATGAGTGACAATAGATATATTGGAGTAGCAATATTCTCACTCCATATTCAAATACATTATATAAAATGAATTTATTTACACCACATAAATTTAATTTAATAATATAAAACATGCCTGGTAAAAAAAGTATTAAAAGAAGATTTAATCTAGATAAATAATTTGACTTATAATTTTAGAGTTTTTCTTAAGTAAAAGTAAGTTGCTTATTATTTGAAGAGGTGTTTTTTTTTTAAAAAAAAAGTATTTGACTCAACTCCACTTAAAAGAAGAAGAGAAGACAAAATAAATAAATAAATAAACTAGGTCAAACATATATACACTTAGCAGAGTAACTATAAATAAATACTCGAGCCTGTAAAGAACATTTTTATTAGTATTGTAATAACATTGAAACACAAAAAATAATATTTTTCTACCTTAAAAGATGATTTTAACACACAACTATAAATAAGAATTTTAAAAGAAAAGATGTTTAATATAATTTCATTATTTTCTTTAGCTTATAAACTATTTTTAAGTAAAAAGTTATTTGTTCTTCAAATTATTGTAGAGCTTTTCTTCACTAAAAAGTCATTTATAAGTTTAAAAAAAAAAAAGAAGCAAAAGCTCAATAATTTAATTTATAATTTTAGAGATAACATGCTTATGCTTATTATTTGAAGATATTTTTTTAAGAAAAAAAATATTTGGCTCAACTCCACTAAATAGAAGAGAAGGCAAAATAAATAAATAAACTGGACCAAACACACTTGGCAGACTAACTATAAATAGATACTCGAATCATATGGTCAATAATATATACATATTATTTTTTATATTTGAAATATAATATTTCATATGTACGAAGAATATATATTTTTTAAAAGACAATAATATAATTTTAAAAATATTGAATAATTTGCAATATATACATATATCTATTGTAATTATGAAGTTGAACTAAAAAGAGCCTACATAGAAAAAGAAATAAAATTGAAAAGAGCATTAAATGCTTGGTTCAAGTGAAGATTATATATACATATAGATAGATTGAATAAATAGGCATTATCCATTTGAGTTTTTATCACCTGGTACTGAATTTTAGTTTATGATTCCAATTTCAATTTCAAAGTTTCAAGTGCAATAACAAATCAGCTTTAAGTGGTGTCAATTATCTACAAGTTCCACTCTTTCAAGCTTGCATCATTCCAAAAATCTTGTAGAAATAAAATCAGCAATTGCCATGCTTGATGTTAAACCAGGTGACTCAATTCCAAAAAGATTAATAAGACCAGGTATCCCATGAACCTCCTCTCCCTGCATCAATAAAACAGCAATTAGGCCAAATTTTGTAATATTCAGTTAAAACTATGGAAAATCCCACCAAGCCCTCCACTCACTTTGGAACTCAAAACAATGTAGTAGTTGTTTGGATTGAAATAGAATAATGCTTCATGTGTTAATTTAGGAGTGTAATCGAGATGCTACGCGCTAGGTTCGAGGGAATTAAGACCCAACCTGAACTAAAATAATCATGTTGAGGTTGGTTAGGTTATTTTTCTTCATATTTTGAGCTCAATCAAACTGAATCAACCTATTTATTTTTGGGTTGAGTTGAGCCGGGTTGAGTCTGAGCATATTTTTCACTCAACCCGACCAAACCAACCTACTTACATTTTGGGTAGGGTTGAGCCAAGTCTCAAGATTGGCCTCCTTTCAAAAAAGACAAAAACCCAAGAAAAAAAATCGGGCAAAAATGAAAATCAGTAAAATTGGAAGTGGAAAGGTGAAATGTGAAAAATAATAATAATAATAATAATAATAATAATGTCGGGCAAGGAGGAAAAAGAAAAAAAAGATACAAGTGTATCGGGTTAGGTAAGGTTCATCCATTGTAAATGAATCAAACCTGAGACCGATCTGAACATGCCCGAGTTGCATATTATGAAACCAAACCAGCCCAATAAACCAAACAAACCCATATTTCAGTGTTTGTGTCAGGTTTGGCGGGTCAACCCTTAACCACTTTACATCCCTAGTTACTTTGCACTATTGTTAATAAACCTTCACTCCAACTGAAAGAATGTGCATTGCACAAATGATTCAATCATAAAACATCCAATGCTAAGCAACTCATAGCCCAACATCATAGCATAGTTTTCAAATTCCAAGTCACCATTGCCTCATTCCTTATTTATTTTCAACATAACAATTTAGAAATAGATACAAGCAAACAGAAAGTAAGAAGCATTATCATTGTTATAGTGTAGGGTTTACAAGATGAGTAGTGGGTTCGTAACACAAATGAGACTCTGCCCTATTACAAATTCATTAGTCTTTTCATATGCCTTCTCTTCTACGTACATTTTCTCTTCTATGTAACATTCGCAGTTCGCGTTGAGTTACATGCGTGTCGTCATCAACGTTTGGTTGGGGCGCTACTTGCAGTCCGATGTTAGTCACAAAAGAGGCAGGTGTTGTTTGTAGTACTTGAAGGGGGATGTATTGTAGCCTGTTCACATGAACTTGCTCTCCTAGTGTTGTAAGGGCGGCCGTAGGCCATGCCATTCAGCCAGCATGTTCGCTAGCATATGTTGGTTAAGGACCAATGAGTTTAAGACACTAGTCAGTACCGAGACGTGCTCTTGTTCCCCTATAGGCATGGGTGCTAGGTTGTACAGGTTTTCCAGGAGGTTGAGCTCTCTGCCTCTGGCAAATTGAGCCACGGCTTGTTCTTCCAACACCAGTTCATGGCCATGCTCATCTAGCGGTACATCCTCCACTGTGAAAGATAGCCTACACGGTGTGACGGCCCATTGTGCGTTGTTTTTCATCGTGAGTGATGTCTCGCCCGACTACGACACCAAATGTTATAGTTTAGGGTTTACAAGATAACTACTGGGTTCGTAAAAAAAAAGAGACTCTGCCCTATTACAAATTCACCTGCCTATTTATATGCCTTCTTCTCTTCTACGTACATTTCTCTTTCTTTCCCTCAGCTAAAGGGCCTGCATCCCGTCATCTATGCATCCTTCGCCTCGAGGTATTACAAGCCTGAATTTAATGCGGATGTGGACCTCCTTTCTCCTTTTATGCAAATCTCTTCCCTCAAGGGCATGTGGCTAAGGATAAAGCCTTCCCTTTTCCACTTTCTCTCATTCCCCCAATCAGACGCGCCTCCCTTTCCTGACACAATAAACAGCTAAAGTACTTTATCACTTTTCTACTCATATTCACTTCATACAAACACTAACTTGAGCATTGTAGTACACGCAGGTACCCAACCACCATTGCCGCTAGGAAACAGTGAGGGAGAAGCGGTTCAACATTCTTGATCAATCAAGGATCTTTAGTTTCTATCGAACAAATTTTCTTTGCGAATGCTAGACAGAAATGGAAAACACCAAGAGGAAGAACTATGCTCCAAATGTGGACCAGGTTGTTGAGAACGCCGAGCACGGGGAATAGCCCTCCGTCAATAAGCTTTCCCCGATTCCTTCTCAAGGTGGGGAGTAAGTGGATCCTGCTATTTGCGAACAACAGATGGTTACCATCGAAGGTGGTGTGAACGAGTTACGAGATATGGTGAAGAGATAGGCTAAGGAGATTGAAAGAATGCAGAAGGAGCAAGAAGACTAGCAAAGGCGGCAGCTAGAGTTTCAGAGGTTGTTGCTCAACCAAGGGTTGGGTCAGCAGTTTCCAAATGTACAAGCACATCAGTCGTGCCTTCTCCCATCTCGCCCTTATCTCTGTCCCTATCTTGGCTTCCTTGAGCTTTGGGGCTTCTCAAGCGAGATTGCCTCCTCCTATCTCCTTTATCATTGTCCCTAGTTGAATTGTCAAAAACAGCACGCTGTAGTGAATTTCACACAATTTCAAACCTCTGTTATTCAAAAGATTTTTGCTGCAGTGAATTTTAACCGTGTTGAAACCTTGTTTTTAGGCATATATTCGCTGCAGCGAGCAAAATTTCGCTGTAGCAAATATAAGACACTGTTAAACCTCAGTTTCATGAAATTTTGCAATTCTTTTTCGTTGTAGCGAATTTTTCACATATTAGGATTGCAAAATTCATCTTCAACACTTACTTCAAACCTCAAAATTCATCAAATTTCTTCCCTATGTCATCTTTGAATATTTTATCACTCAAATTCATCCTATGAACAAAATAAAGCTTAAAACACAACATATTAACATAACACAATGAAGAGAACCAGCGTCTTGTAGTAGCTTTCAAGGTCAGCAGGAATGCATGACATTTTACTGCCTCCCTGTCGCCCTGAAATACCATTGTTTGCTGAAAGGACACGACATGTTCCTGAGGATCCTTGGAGACGTCGTTCTCACATACTCGTTCTCCACGATCCATCCCGTAGAAAGGTGGCGGGATGTTCGCGGGATTGGGCGAGACGTCCATGGGATTAACAGGCTAGTTGTTCGTTGGTCCCACTCTTGATGCCCGCCTCTTGGGCTGCTGCTCATGAAGGCCCGGCTGAGGTGCTTGTACATTTGGAAACTGCTGACCCAACCCTTGATTAAGCAACAGCCTCTGAAACTCTAGCGGCTGCCTTTGCCATTCTTCTCGCTCCTTGTGCATTCTTTCACTCTCTTCAACCCGTCTCTTCATCATATCTCGTAACTCATTCACACCACCTTCGATGGTAACCATCTGTTCAAAAATAACAGGATCCTGTAGCATGTAAAGAAATAGAAGACGCGGGAAAGGTAGTTAGTCTTTCAGGACATGTGGCGAGCAATCCAAAAAAGGGGGAAGAGGCAAGGAAAAGCAAGCGAGACTGCAAATAGTGTCCTTTTGAGCGCATGTGCACGTTGAAAAACGCATGACATTGGTATGAATATTCTCTCTGAAATTCTCCTCTTCTTTTATTAATTCCTTCTGTTTCCCTTCTGATCTTTTCTGATCTTCCTGCTTCATTCTCTCTGACTTTAGGTTGCTCTTGCATAAGCTCGTGGGCGTTGAAGTTGAAGTCCAATAGGTCATTGTTGATTTGTCTTTTGTAGTTTTCTATTGAGAACATGTAATTGAACTTGAATCCTTCCATAATTCCATACTGTTGTTGGTGTACTGTTTCCTTAATACCATACTGCTATTGAATATTGTTTCATTGGTGCTTTCATCACTCTCATGGCTGAGAATACTCGTTTAAAGGAGCTCCAATCTGAATTAAAGACTCAAAGTAGTGAAATTCAACGCATGATCGAACATTTTGAGTTGCGCGATAAGTAGATTCGCGAATATAATTCCCAACATGAATTGGATATCAATTCTCGTTTTGACCAACTTCAAAAAGCTTTGGATCGATTGTTGCAAGGTCACAATTCCTCTCATCCTCATGTGGAGTTTTCGAACTCAGATAGCCCGTTCGTGAATCCGATCAGTGCTGCGTTGCCGGTGAAGACATTTCACTGGAATTTCCTCATTTCGATGGATCTTCTTCGATTTTGGCGTGGATATTCAAAGCTTAGAAGTTCTTTAACTTCCATAACACTCCCGATCATTCGCAGGTTAAAATTGTAGCTACGCATTTTGATGGTGATGTGGTACCATGGTTTCAGATGCTTCAGCGATTGGCCTTGGTGAATACGTGGACTAATCTCGCGCGCGTTGGAGTCGCAATTTGGGCCTTCCCTATTTGATTGTCCCATGGCTGAATTGTTTAAACTCCAGCAGACAAGTTCAATTTCTGAGTATCATCTGAAGTTTATGTCATTAGCCAATCGCTCCGTGGGTTTGAATGATGAGGCCCTCTTAAACTGCTTTATCAATGGTCTACATGTTGATATTAAACGTGATGTCTTGGTAGTGGCTCCCACATCCCTGTTGCGGGCAGTGGCTTTGGCTAAACTCTACGAGGACAAGTATTTCCCACCATCTAAGCACCCTCTGGGTAAAACGGTGGTTTCCAATTATGTTGCTTGCAATTCTGCTTTTGCTGGTTTTTCTAGTTCGGCAGCACACCGTTCTCCACAGTTACAACAACCTCCAAAACTTCCAACATTACTGCGTACTCCTTCAGGTCCCCCTCTTAAACCAGCTCATGTCAAGAAAATGAGTTCTGCCGAAATGCAGTTGCGTAAAGATAAGGGACTTTGCTACTTTGCAATGACAAGTTTAGTTTTAGCCATTGTTGTCCCAATTGGCAGTATCTTTACTTAAATGTCGAGGAGGATGCAGAATCTGCACTTGTAGACGAGACTCAGTTGAATCAGAACACTGACATTGCAATGGAGGATCATCACTCATCTCTGAATGCATTGAAAGGCGGCATCGGGGTGGGAACCATCCGCTTCTTGGCTTATATTGACACTCTCCCTATATAGGTTCTTGTAGATGGGGGAAGTTCAGATAATTTTTCACAACTGCGGATAGCTAAATTCTTAAAGTTACCTGTTCAACCAGTTACCATGTTTAAAGTCATGGTTGGGAATGGGAATTATATGCAGGCTGAGGGTATGATATAACAGTTGCGTGTCCAGGCACAAGGGAACCATTTTGAACTACCGATTTTCTTGTTACCTACTTCTGGAGCTGATTTGATTTTAAGGACGAGCTGGCTCAAGACAATCGGTCCTCACATAGCGGATTTTGCGGTTAAAGTTTATACAGAATGGTCATTTTACTACGATTCAAGGTGAAAAGGATTTGACTCCAGCTCAGACACAGTTGCATCACATACGCAAATTGGTCCATACTCATGCCAGTGCAGAAATTTATAGCATGCAACTTCTTGAACCTGAATCTCCAAACCTTCCATCCTTAGAACTCCTAGCTAATATGGAGCCTGACTTAGCATTGTTACTGCTCGCCTATGGGTCCATCTTTGCTACTCCTACGGGCTTACCTCCTCCACGGTCGCATGACCACTCTATTCCCTTGCTTGAAGGCTCCGCCCTTGTTATGGTCAAGCCTTATCTGTACCCTCATAGCCAAAAGGAGAAAATCGAGAAATTGGTGGAGGGAGTGTTGAAAGAAGGCATCATACAACCTAGCCGGAGTCCTTTTTCCTCTCCAATCATCTTGGTCAAGAAAAATGATGGCTCTTGGAGGGTTTGTACTGATTATAGAGCCCTTAATGCTATTACTATTAAGGACAATTTTCCAAATCCTACTGTTGATGAGCTCATTGATGAATTATTTGGTGCTACTTACTTTTCCAAGCTTGATTTGAGGTCTGGTTATCACCAGATTTTAATACATCCCGAGGATAAGTACGAAACTGCTTTCCAAACTCACCATGGGGACTACGAGTGGTTGGTTATGCCATTCGGGTTTACTAACGCGCCTGCGACGTTTCAGAGTCTAATGAATGACATTTTTGCGGGTCTTTGATGATATTCTGGTGTATAGTGCTTCATGGGCAGACCATCTCTATCATTTAGAGGTTGTCCTTAGTCTCTTACAGAAGCATGTTTTTTTTGCCCGGTTCTCCAAGTGTTGCTTTGGGGTCAATCAAATTGATTATCTAGGCCATTCACTGTCTGGCGCAGGTGTTACCATGGATTCTGCTAAGCTCGAGGCAAATTGGCCTCTGCCGAAGAATCTGAAGCAATTATGGGGTTTCCTTGGGTTAACCGATTATTATCGTAGGTTTGTCAAACACTATGCTACAATAGTCGCGCCTTTAACTGAGCTGCTGAAGAGAGATGCGTTTCACTCGGATTCTGCATCTGCTGCTTTCCAGCAAATGAAAGACGTTATGACGTCCACTCCTGGCTTGGCCATTCCAAACTTTCACACTCCTTTTATTTTGGAAACAGATGCGTCAGGGGTGGGCATAGGGGCTGTTCTCAATCAAGACCAGCATCCCATAGCTTATTTTTCAAAGAAGCTTTCATCTAGAATGCAACGTCAATCAGCTTATACGCAGGAGTTTTATGCCATTACCAAGGCTTTGTCCAAGTTCCGCCATTATTTGTTGGGACATTGCTTCATTATCAGGACCGGTCAACGTAGCTGGAAGGAACTATTGGAGCAAAAACTCCAAACGACAATGGCTTCTTGGGATATGACTTTTCTATCCAATGTAAGCTTGGGAAGGAGAATATTCCTGCTGATGCGCTTTCCCGGAGTTTTATGATGGCCTGGTCTGACGTAAGTTGCTCATGGGTTCGTGTTCTAAAGGAGTCTCTCATCAAGGATCCCAAGTTATCTCAATTATACGATGATTGTTTATAGGGGAAGTCGGTGCACCCTGATTACACCATTCACGATGGTTTATTGTGGTGGAAAGGTAAAATAATTGTTCCTAATAGTCCTGCTTTAATTCACCAGATTCTTGCAGAATTTCATTCTTCAAAGGTTGGCAGCCATGTTGGTGTCACAAAAACTGTTGCCAGCATTTCACAGCAATTCCATTGGTTGAATGTGCATCAGGACATTCGGAAGTTTATCAAAGAATGCGTTATTTGTCAGCAGGCGAAGGTTGATCACGCCTTGCCTATGGGATTTTTGCAACCTTTGCCTATTCCCAACCAAATTTGGGAGGACATCGCCATGGATTTCGTTACGCATTTGCCCACTGTTAATCATCTTTCTGTCATTCTAGTGGTGGTCAACCGGTTGTTCAAATTTCCTCATTTTGTCCCTCTTAAATCGAACTTCTCCAGCAAATCAATGGCTGAGGCTTTTGTCCTCCATGTGGTGAAGATTCATGGCATTCATAAATCAATAATTTCAGACAGAGACTCGCAAGGGATCACCTTGGCTATGGGCTCTTCCTACCATCCACAATCTGATGGGCAGACCGAGAATCTGAATAAGACCCTTGAAATGTACCTTCGTTGTTATGCTTATGAGAATCCCAAAACTTAGTTGTCCATGTTGCCGTGGGCCCAACTTTGGTACAATACTTCTTATCACCATAGCTTAGGCATGCCTTCATTTCAGGCTGTTTTTGGAAGACCGCCACCACCCTTAATCAAGTATCATATGAATTCCGAAGACCCTCTCTCGGTTCAAGAGTCTCTACAAGCTCGAGATCAATTATTGTTGCAGCTGAAGACCAATTTGTTGCGCGCTCAGAATTATATGAAATCCCAAGCAGATAAGAAACGCATAGATCATTCCTTGGAGGCAGGTGATTTAGCACTAGTTAAGTTGCAGCCTTATCGGCAGCAATCAATGGCGTTGCGCAAAAATCAAAAGTTGGGATTGAAATTTTTTGGTCCCTTTGAGGTTTTGCAGAAGTTAGGGCAGGTAGCTTACAAGTTGAAGTTGCCGGAATTTGCCAAGATCCATCATGTGTTCCATATTTCACTGCTCAAGAAATTCCTAGGAGTTTTTCATCGGCAGTACCTACCCTTGCCATTGACCACTTCCGAATTTGGTCCCTTGGTTCATCCGGTAGTAGTGTTGGGAGCCAGAACCGTCATTAGGGGTGCTAAAGCAATTGCACAGGTACTAATTCAATGGGATCTTAGTGATACTACAGATGCCACCTGGGAGGATGTAGCTGATATCCAGCAGTCCTATCTGCAATTCAATCTTGAGGACAAGGTTGTTTTCAATGAAGAGGGTATTGTAACATGTAAGGAAATAGAAGACGCGGGAAAGGTAGTTAGTCCTTCAGGAAACGTGGCGAGCGATCTAAAAAGGGGGAAGAGGCAAGGAAAAGCAAGCGGGACCGCAAAGAGAGTGTCCTTTTGAGGGACTATGCACGTTGAAAAACGCATGACGTTGGTATGAATATTCTCTCTGAAATTCTCCTCTTCTTTGATTAATTCCTTCTGTTTCCCTTCTGATCTTTTCTGATCTTCCTGCTTCATTCTCTCTGACTTTAGGTTGCTCTTGCATAAGCTCGTGGGCGTTGAAGTTGAAGTCCAATAGGTCATTGTTGATTTGTCTTTTGTTGTTTTCTATTGAGAACGTGTAATTAATTTGAATCCTTCCATAATTCCATACTGTTACTTGTGTGTTGTTTCCTTAATACCATATTGCTATTGAATACTGATTCAGATCCATTTTCTCCCCACCTTGAGGAGGAATCGGCAAAGGCTTATTGGCAGAGGGCTATTCCTCGTGCTCGGCATTCTCCACAACCTGGTCCACATTCAAAGCATAGTTCTTCCTCCTGGTGTTTTCCATTTCTGTTTAGCGTTCGCAAAGAAAATTTGTTTAGTAGAAACTGAAGATCCTTGATCGATCAAGAACGTCAAATCGCTTCTCCCTCATTGTTTCCTGCAAAACCAATTGGAGATCAAGAAGGCATTAAGAATTAAAGATGAATGAACTAAATGTTCCCCACAGACGACGCCAATGGTCCGTCAAGCCCGTAGGCTAGCCGGACCATAGCCTTCCTGTGGCCTGACGGTGTAGGGTCCCTGACAACTCACTTGGCGGCAATGGTGCTTAGGTATGTACGTGGACTCCAACGCTCAAGTTAGTGTTTGTCTGAAGTGAATATGAGTAGAAGAGTGATAATGTACCTTAGCTCTTTACGTGTGGGCTATTTATAGTAATCTGAGTGGTTACCAAAGTCAAACATATCGCTATCATGCTTTCATGGATTATGACGTAACCCCCAGATCCATAATCGTCAGCTAAATGCGCGTGTCCATGTCCATTGTCATGTCGGGCAATCCCGACATGATATATCTCCGACATGGAATGGTAATCTGCTTTTCACGTGGGGTCATCACGTGATGCCCCACGGGACGGGTCCATAACAATAACAAACTTGTAACTGCATACATGGCAAGAAAGGAAAGAAGGTGAATTGACTAAACGAGTCATAAAAAGTTGAGGTGATCATGGATTTGATCAACCCTATGAACCCGATCAATCAGATCCGATTCAATTATAGAGAATTGGATTGGATTTGATTTACGAGTTAGACTGGATTTAAAAATACTAAACTCGCCCTAATCGAAATAGATATTGGATTGTGTATTTTCAAATCCAATCCAAACCGACCATACATTTTTTCAATGCTTTTTACTATTATTTATCATCTTATTTAAAAGGGTTAAAAACAAATAAGTCCCTTAAACTTTAGTCTATGTGCACTTAGGTGAAATTACTTTTAAATAGTGCATTTCACTTCCTAGCACTTTTCAAACTTTGCCCTAAGTACAAAGTCACATTTAACGACAGATTTAACTGTCACTAATACTAATAAAAGCTATCACTAAATGTGACTTTTGTACTTAAGTTCATACTTCGAAAAGTTTAGGGGACCAAAATGCACACTTTAAAAATAATTGCACCTAAGTACACATACACTAAAGTTCATAGGACTTATTTATCTTTAACCCTATTTTAAATCTTATCGGAAAAATTATTTTATTTCATTATTTGTTTTGTTAAAATTACAAAAGTGTGTAAATTTTGACATTGCTTTCTTCTTTATATTTTTTTATTTATATTTAAAGTTTTAGCAAAAGTTTATACATAAAATTTTAAAAATGAAACAAGTACGCCTAATCCAATTACCCCATTCAATCCAACTTGATTTCGTTTGGATTGGATCAGATTTGGATTGGATCAGATTTGACAATGAAAATTTGCTCAACCCAATCCAATCTAACCTGAGCTCAATTGATAGGATTGGATAAGAATTTTGCCTAAATCCAATCCGATCCGTGATCACCCCCAATATAAAGGTAAGACTAGAGAGTAGAGGAGGAAATTGAATAGGTATTTTGGTAGAGTTGCTAGGATTATTGCAGTCTTTAAGGGCTGGTTGTTTGTTCTATTCTTTATTATTGCATTTTTGGAGTCCGTTGTAAGGAGCTTGGCTCCATTTTGCAATGTAGTCAAAAGTGTGCTCCAACGCGTTGAAGCACACGATTCAATGCTCCGCCGCGGCCTCACCGTGCCACACTCCTTGGTGACTCGCTTTCAACGCCGACTCGACATAAAGAGATGCTCCAACACGTTGTAGCGGGTGAAGCAGCGCTAAACGGCGCTCCACCAAAAGTCCAAGAGAACATTGGTCTCAGGTCAAATCACACAGCCCGAATGGCAAAACCTAAATTCCTCACTTAATTGTGCCTTTAACCCTCAAAATCGCATATGCCTCTTTCTCTCTAACCCTAAGCGACCTCTCTCTATGTATTCTCTCTTGGTTCTCTCTCATTTTCCGGCGAGAAAAGGCCGGTTTCTCTCTTTCCGGCAAGGAGAGGTTGGTTTCTCTCCTTTTCGCAGTCTAGGTATAGTTATTCTTTATTTTTTCGGTTTGTTCTGCTTCGATTTTCATTCTTCGTTCCGTTTCGATTTCGATCATGCTTCCTCGTTCTGTTTTGAATTCTGATTCTTCTTCGTTCGGTTCTGAATTATGATGGTTCCTTGTTCCGTTTCATTTTCTCGCTCTGTTTTGATGCTTAGATTTTAAGTGTTTAAATATTTTACTTTTTTTTAACTCTTAGGCTTCTTGCTACGTTTCACGCTTCAATGAGTTGCCGACCTCTCTCCGTGTCGCCTTGAAACACGAGTTTGACTCCTTTGCCATTTTGCTTATTGTAGTAATAACAGTTTAGTTGTTTCAATCATAGCATTAGTTAAAATTTGAGGGAAGAAGAGTTCCAATTTCCAAGAGAAACTAAATATAGATTAAACTGAGAAAAGAAAGTTATTCGATCAGTTTGATAGTTTTGGGAAGGAACCCTAGGGGGGAAGAGATCATTCACAAAAGCAATAACAAAGATGCATGGAAGAAAAACCAAATGAAAATGAAAATAAAGTGGCAAAGGAGTTGCATAAATTGTATGGAAAGAAATAGGACATTAGATCTAAAATGCACAGCACTGTATCTTTCTAAAATGCAGAAATTATGGAGGGACTCACAATTCAGATTTTCAACAGAAAGGTAGGCCTATAGTAAGGTGTGAGAAATAACCTGTATGACGAAATCAACGGCCTCCTGACGGGGTCCGGAAAGTTTAGGTCGGATTCCTGAATATCCAGGTTCTAGACATCCATCCTTCAGATTCGGATAGTACTTTCTTATCTCTGGATAAAACCGCTCAGCTCGCTTCGCATTTACAGAATAGTCAAACCTAGGATCCAATCAAAATCAGGTCCGCTGTCAAATTAACAAGTTTTTGTTTTTTTTGTGAACAGATTATATGGAAAACACACCATGAAAGAAAAAGGGAAATACGAATAAAAGTTTTGCAGCCCAAATCTTACACTTAAGATCATACACAGATGTGATGTGTCACCAATAAGACTAAAATTGAACTCATTCAACTTAAATTTGAAGATGAAATCACCGTATAAAAAACCTAAATTTTAAAAAAGTAGATGAACAGACAGAACATGTTTGGAAACATACTTCAAAAATCCAAAAGAAGCTTTAGAGTATATTAGAGAGGTATCATCTTGAGACACTAACAGAAAAGAAAAAAATAGAAGTAGATGCAAAATAAATCCAAGATATAGACTGGTTTAACCAGTAGGATAAGAATCAACGGATAATGCTTATTCATATAAATTATTACAAATAAAATGCAATTGTGATAGTGGTAGGGAGAAAAGAACTCCATTTGACATTAATTTGTTGGGTATGTTTGAACAGCAACTACAAATAAAAATGCATTAAAATTTAAAAATCATGAAATTGAACCATTTTGGACACAAATGTTTCCATGCATCATATGAAGCAGGCAGGACAAATCATAGAGCCAGTTAATAAAACAAATCAAATGCATGAAAATGGCAGGGTATAGGAAGTACTTATTCTGAAAGCTCGAGATATCGTCAATCCCGTCGATCCATTCAACATCCGGTCCAAACTTAACCTGACCATTCAAGTCTAGAGTAACATGCACTCCAAGGCCGCCATCCTCCGGTATCGGATATATCAAATGTTTGAAAGGAGTGGCTTTAGTATTGGTTAACGTGAAGTAGCAACCACGTGCAAAGTAGGCAAGAGGAACAACTCCATTTTGTAGGCCACTGAATCTTTTTGCAAGGGCAGGTGCACTTAGGCCTGCGGAGTTCACTAAGAGTTTAGGAATTAGTACTAGTTCTGGGTGCAAAGTTGATTTTCCATTCCATTCTTTGAGACGCTTCGTTTCTGATATGTGAACATGAATCTCATTTCCTTCGAGATGGCCACCGATGACAGTTGAATTGTATGTGAAGGTTGCTCTGTGATTTTCAGCTTCCCCCTGAACCAACATTGTGGTTTAAATTCCTGTCAATATACAATTTCAATTTCAACTTCAAATAAAGAAAACGTTTAATTACAAAAAATTGATTGCAGAATTAGTGCCTGTTTGGTTCAACTTATCCTACAGAAATAATTGCTTAGTTTATCCAGCTGTCAGAGCTTTTCAAAATCAAGCGATTATTTTTCTTAAAGGGTTAAAAATATATTACTCCCAGAACTATACGCGATGTGCAGTTTGGTACTGATAATTTGAAAAGAGCAAAAAGGTGTTATCACTTTGCGGGTTGAGCATTTCACTACATTTCCATCAAAAAAGTTAAAAATAGATGAAGCTGCACATTTCACGTGCTATTTTATAACAAGCATGTGCATTTAGTATTTCACGTGCAATTTTGTGTCAAAATTTTAACCGATTGTAGTAATGTGCACATCATGCAAAGTAATAGGACCTTTTTGCACCATTTCAAAGTATCGGCACCAAACCGCATATAGTTCATGTGGTAATCTATTTCATAGTTAACAATCCCAGATAGCGGCGCATAGCAGCCAGCCATTAAAAGATAGCAAATAGCAGGATGGCTGCTACTGCAAAATTATAGTAATGAGATATAAAAAATTATGTCATACGTATACAAAGACAGTAAAACCTGAACATAACCAAAATTGAAGACATATTGATATTTTAGAAGTCATTGTCACAAAGGATGCCATGGTTAGGTGAAGCATGAACTTTGATAGGATAAAAGGGTAAGTGTGCTTCATAGCTGTTAACTGAATATGTTAGAATGAGGAATATCAGAACGGAGACAGTATCGCATTAGTAGCAATGTGTCAACGGGAAAGTAGTGCTTTTCTAAAGTGCTAAAAAGGGGAAGAAAACCCACTTTGTCCCTAAAACAGCCTTGTTATTAGGGTAAAGATGACTTTTTTGGCTTTTCAACACAGTTGCACTGCTATAGCGGCCAGCCGCTATTCAAAAACGCTCTGCCATAGGGCCGCTCCGCTCCACTATTTCCCGCTATTGACTACTATTATTCTATTTAAACGCTTTATACAACGTAACCCATTCCCAAACATGCACTAAATATATCTAACCCCAAGTTTGGATGTGTTAATCCATCGTTACAACATAATAAAAGAAGCTAGAAATGCATACCATCAAAGAAAGCATTAAAGAATGGGAATCAACAATCCCTGAGAGAGGTGAGAGTATTGCTTTAATACATTGCAATTCAGGTTCCATTTTCATGGCCTCATCACCATCCATCATCTTCAAATTATCAACCCCGTTTTGAATCCCACGATTTAAAATATCATTTAGCTTTGGAATCTCAGATGATCGAGTTGCCACTATAAGCTTACCAATTTGTTTGTGTGGAATACCATGCTGGGAGCAATATTCATATAACATTTCTCTTCCTCTTACACAAAAAATAGCCTGCAGAAACAGACTGAACTACATTATACACACACAAAAAAAAAAAAGGATTGGAATTGAGGTTTTGTTCTTTACCTGGAAAAAGGTCAGCAAATAAAAATACACAAGTATATATATAATGCAAATAATATGTTTTTGTCATTATCAGAGTAGTTAAACTCGCGCTTCAACGTCAACACGTTGAAGCGTACGTTTCAACGTTTCACAACCACCCCAACGCGCCGCGTGCCGGGATGACGCGGTTCTGACCCGACGCGGTCTGGCGCAACGCTTCAGCAGGGTGAAACAGTTGAAACGTCACTCCAAAGTGCCTCAACGAGTGGGTTCGCACTGAAGGGGTCGGGTCGGGTCACACGACCCGGTGACAACAAAGCAAAATTCCCCTGTTTTCTAAACTCGTCCACACCTAACAAGCCTCGCGACCTTTCTCCTCCATTTTACTGAACATTTTGACTCCCATTTTTACTTTTCTTCAGCCTCACATCTTTCCTTATTTTGAGATCTAGCCAACTAGGGCAGGCTGAATGCTAGTTGGTACTCTTAATTTTATTGTTTTTTCTTTTTTTGTTCCTAAAGGCCACATATTGGGCTTTCTTTATTGGGCTTTTATTTAAAATAACAAGTTTTTGGACTATTTTTACTGTTTTTGAAGTTATTATTAACCATCAAAAGACAAAAAGTTGTTATTAATAATTATTAGACACCATTTTGGATATTTGTTGACTCTTACGAGTCGAGTTACGCTTCACGATTCAACAAGTCGACACCCCCTCTCCGTGTCGGCCCTGAAACTACGCTTTAACTACCTTGGTCATTATAGATAGAGAGATCTATTCACTGGGTTTCAAATTGTGATTTGAATCACATGTGCAGCCACAATATCATGGTCTTGGCAACAGCCAAAACTGCATCGGGCCATGATTACAGTTCACAATGGCCACATCCAACTGCATTTCAAGACAACGTGATTGTGACTGCAAATATGGCATAAAGAGTAGCCCTAAACCAAGGTAACTTACTACTCCCTCCGTTCCTTATTATAAGACGTTTTTAACTAATATTACACGTACCAATAAAAGTAGTTAAGTTTAGTTAATTTTATTGGTTTTCTAAAAAATTATATAACATACCAAATTTATCCCTCATTAAACATTATGCTAACCAACCACAATTGAAGAGTACAAATAGTCAATGCATTTAATAAGGGTAAATAAGAAAACAAGTAATAAATGCTCCATAGAAACTATAAAACTCTTATAAAAAGAAACATCTAAATCTTCTTAAAAAACATCTTATAAATAGGAACAGAGGAAGTACAACAGTTCACTTTTGAGTTATTAAAAGCAAGCTTCGAATATAATTATGTTTGCAACCATATAACTTCAACTATAATAGTACTAAAGCATAATGACTCAGCAAATGTTTTTACCCCAGGGTCAAAACCATTTACTGATGCATTCACATGAACTTCAAATGCAAAATGAAATTCCTTAACACATGGCCTCCCTATTATCAACTTATACGGTCAACAACGAAAGACACAACCCTATTGGATTATTGTTTTCAGGTCACAACCTCACCACTCCTAATGCTGTGGACAGTGTAACTCAACCATTTGAGTCTCTAAAACCCACTTTTCCTTCTTGGTATGACCACCAAGGGTATCCTCTAGCCAGAAGTCAAAGACTAGACCCTTCAAGACAGAGAGATCATCCAAATGAAAATCCAGTTTTCTTTGATCACCGACTACCATGACACGCCAAAATTTAACCAGAATTACAACATTAAAATGACAATTTTTTTAGGAGCTGCATAAAAATGACAATTTGGTACTCTTGAATTTGGGATTAAACCAAACTTAATCGCAAAAGCTGGCTTATTAGAAGAGGATTACGAAGCTATCATATACTCTATTATGGCCATATTTCGAACAAACGTGAGATTAAATACAACATCTTAAATGGGTATCAGAAAAATTACAACTTTAACTAAAAGGGACAGAGAACAGACCAACCTTGAGAGAATTAGGAGGGTAATAGATTCCAGCATGAATAACTTCACTATTTCTTGAACTCGTTCCTGTTCCAAAAGTGGGACCCGATTCTACGACCAAGACCTCTCTGCCCTTAAGTGCCAGTGCCCTTGCCACTGCTATGCCCACCACACCTGCCCCTATCACTACGCAGTCCACTCTCTCCTTTGGGACACTGTACGAGGTTAATGTCCTCTCAGACTGGGTGCTTCTAACCCATTTCAAGTAAACATCGCTTCTTGTTCTTGATGCTGATATGAACCCTAGCAACTTTTGAATCGCTTGATTCGGCATTCTCCTTCTGGGGTTTCTCTACAGCTTCGGCTGAGAGAGAATTGTAGTCGAGGATCAATTATGGAGCACTTCACAAAATCACCCTCTTCTAGTGTTTGACTTCATTCCATTTGATTGCGGGCTTTCTCTACGATGCGCACCTTCACAAAGGGCTGTTAAGTGCGCACCCCTGTTTATCAATGTTGGGATTCATGTATTGAGTAATTGATGGGGTTTACTTTTTTTCACTGTACTTATTTCTTGGTTCACTATGTACTATTATTTTTTTTAATTTTATTCTCTGGAGATTAATTTTCGTTTTTCAACTTAATTCTAATATTGTATTTTTATACCGAGATTAATATCTGTTTCAATACCGATATTAATATATGTTTTCATACGGACATTAATATCTGTTTTGATACAGATATTGTGGTTTAGTTACATATAGTGTATTAAGTGTGTCAAAATTTTAAGTTTTTCAACTTAATTTCATCACTGAATTTTCATATCGGGATTAATATCCAAGCAAGAATAAGAAAAACATGGATTAATATCTATTTGGCTCAAATCTGGATTTAAAAACATAACTTTACCAATTTTTCAAAATCACCAACATTATTTTCTATCATTCATTAATACAGTTGGAATCAAGAATTTTTTTTTCTTCATCATTCATGCTATTTAAAAATGATGAATTGCAGAAAAACAAATATTAATATCTGTATGGAAACAGATATTAATATCTTATCAAAACGGATATTAATATCTGTATGAAAACGGATATTAATATTTGTATAGAAACGAATATTAATATCTGTATGGAAATATAGTGTTGCAATTAAGTTAAAAAACAGAGATTAATCTCCGAGCGAAGGTTTTTAAGTTGCAATACAGATATTAATCTCCGAGCGAATTTTAAAACGGGAATTAATCTCTATTTTAAATATGGTGCGCAGATGCCTCTTTTTAAGTTGAAAAACGGGGATTAATCCCCAAACAAAGGGCAAAATTGAAAAAAAAAATAGCAACATGTGGTTAACCAAGAAATAGGTGTGGTGGGCAAAGTAACACCTGTAATTGATGCCGTTGTTTTTTCAAGCATTATGGAAAATTGTAACTAGGTCCCTCTTGTTGAATTTATAACACATACAAAAAAATACAAAATTGGCAGTAGGTCCTTTTCTAAAAAAAATTGTGAGTAGGTCTTTGTTTGTGTTGGAGAATGTTATATAATTTAGAGAAATGTTAATCATCACGAAAAATCTCTTCGTGAAATCAGTACGAATGAGGTGGAATTTTTGTAGATAAACACGTATACACCACACCCACTCATGATTGTTGGCACAGTTTAATTTGTCATTAACCACCAAATAATATTGCACCACGTCTGAATTCGTAATTTTTTGTAATAGAAATTTTCGTGTGAAATATCATTGCTCTATAATTTATTACCCTCTGACCCAGTTTTACAGGCGCATACATGTATGAAGATGTTGAGTTAAATGTTATACTATTAAACGATTTGCTGAAAATAAGTTGTGGTTGTATAAGACATTACAAGTAATATTACCAGAAATTGAAATTAAAAAAAGAAAAGAAAAATGAAGAAGTCGAGCAACTAAAAAAATATTTTAAGGAGGGCTAGCTCAAGTTCCAAACAACTAAAGCAAGAGTTTTGGGTCCCAAATATTTGGACAAAAAATAGGTTTTTGATAAATTTTTTAAAAACAAATATTTAAAGTTTAAAAATATATTTAATTTTTAGAATATATTGAATACAAATAAATATCATTTAAAAGAAATTATACCAATGAAAAATAATACACTAATTAATATATGTAATTACATAATTAATCTTAATTTTTTTCTTAACGTATATATTTAAAAGGTTCTATATTAAAAAATTTACTTTAGGTCTCTAAATATATTAAACCGGCCCACAATCAAGAAAGTTGCAAAGTACAGAGGCTAGAATTACGAAGAAAAGGAGTACAACTTGAAGGGGGGATGAGATTAGCATCATCTCTATTGGGAGTGGTACCATTTTTTTTATATGTAAGAATCATAAATTTATATACTAAAAAGATGGTGCCACTCCCAATAGGGATGATGTTAATCTTATCCACCCTTGAAGGGTGTGTCTAAGATGGAACTGGTCCATTGATGGTCCGACAATTTTTCCTTACTGTGGTCAGTTATACCAGTTTCCATTGCTTTAATAGTATATCAAATTTTAGTCCTTAAGTTATTAGCTATTTTACTCTAGACCCAACGTCTAGAACAATTTTTTTTATGAAGAGTTCTCATTGTAACACACATACCAGTTTCCATTGCTTTAATAGTATATCAAATTTTAGTCCTTAAGTTATTAGCTATTTTACTCTAGACCCAACGGCTAGAACAATTTTTTTAATGAAGAGTTCTGATTGTAACACACCACTGTAGACACACAACCCATACACAACCAGGTTAAGTATGCTGACATGGAAAAATTTGGAAAAAAATGGAAAAATGACAAACGGCAGACATAACGGAACAAAGGAAAATTAAATTAAAAGGGTAAAATTTTTTGAAAGACAGAACAAACAAACCCGCGTAGATCTCAGCGTGAACAGTGTCAAAGTTTATCGTTTTCCATTCTGAAACAAGTTGGCAAGTTTGAAGCAGCTAAGAGGATGATGTTGATGATGTTGTTGAGGTTCTCGTAGTTGTAATGGAGCTTAATGTCGGGGTTCTTATGCCGACAGCTGGGATTGAAACAGAAGACTCGTGGCCGTTGTTTTTTCAAGCATTATGGAAAATTGTAACTAGGTCCCTCTTGTTGAATTTATAACACATAGGGTGCGTTTCATGTATGAACAGACAATACAAGTAATACAGCACAATACAACTTTATGAGGCACAGCACAATTTTTTGTGTTGTGTATTGTTTGATACTCAATACACATAACAAGAAGCACAACATAAATTTTACAGTAATATCCTTCATGTTATATATTATTAATTTCACTTTAATTTTTCTAAGAAAATAATATTTTAATATTTTAAAAATATTTTTTATTTTATTATTTATTATAAAATTAAAACTTCATATTTTAATAAATTACTACATAATATATTTTATGTGATATAATAATTATATTAAATAAAAACAAAAATTATTATTAAAAATTTTGTTTGACTCTTTATTTTTTAATATTTATATTTATCATTAAAGTTTATTTTATTATTAATACATTATTTTAATTATATATATATATCACGTTAACCAATAAATATGCAGAAGTGAAAAAAAATAACGTAAACATTAATTTAAAAAAAAATAATGCAACATAAACTACCTTAGGTAAGTGGAGAAAGTGAGGAGGTAATTAACTACTGAGTAAAGATGCAAGGTTAGTTTTGATTTTTCCTAACTTGTGCATGGAACAAGAAGCTTGTCCCTTAGTTTAGTGAGGTATAGAAAATTAGTTATTTGTGCTGTCCAGTTACTCAAATATTGTGCTGTCTCTTGACATGTTTTTTAATCAAACACGAAACAAAGACTCTTTGTGCTGTACTGTAAAAATTAACAAATCAAACGGACCCATAGAATGGAAATAGACTAGGCGGAGTAGATTTTAGGTGGTTAGGTCTGGGCCTGCTTTAAAAATTAGAAGCCTGAACATGGCTTGTTACCTGTCATAGGATTTTTTTAAGGTCTGAAAAGCCAATTTAAAAGTCTGGTTCATAATAAAATTGTTAAAATTATTTTAAAAAAAATATTTTTAAATAAGTTAATGGACTTACAGACACAAATAAAATAGTGAAAAAAAATCTATTAACACAATAAATGTGTAATAATAAAGCATAACGCTGAAACAGAATAATAGTAATAACATATATAATCATATTATAATTTATTATTATTACTACTAATATTATTATTATTATTTAAATAGGCTGGTTTATTAGGCCTAAAAAGCTTTTTAAAAAGCGTGAAACCTGATTTGTTTAATTAAATGGGCTTTTTAGATAGCCTTATCCTGAGCCTAATATCGACTTTAATTGGATTCCTGTCAAGCGGCCTGGCCGATTCCCATCCCTACACATGCAAAATACAAAATTGGCAGTAGGTCCTTTTCTACAAAAAATTATGAAAAATTGCGAGTACGTCTTTGTTTGTGTTGGAGAATGTTATATAATTTATTACCCTATGACCCATTTTTGCAGGCGCATACATGTATGAAGATGTTGAGTTAAATGTTATACTGTTAAACGATTTGCTGAAAATGAGTTGTGGTTGTATAAGGCATTACAAGTAATATTACCAGAAATTGAAACTAAAAAAAGAAAAGAAAAAGAGTAAAGCATTAAATAGGTCCTCAACTTTACCAGAAAAGTTCACATAGATTCCTGACTTTTGCAGGAGTTCACTTAGGTCCCTCACTTTGTCCAACATTGTTCAGTTAGGTCCCTAATGTTAACTACTGTTTTAACACCGTTAACATAAGTTCAAACCAGTCCCTGTGTTTGAATCAAAAGTTCAAATTAGTTTCTATATTTATTAATAAAATTTTAAATCTCTGTATTATGTATTAAAAGTTCAAATAAGTCCCTATATTTATTATTAAAAGTTCAAATTAGTCCCTATGTAACGGTGGTTAGCGTCAGGGACCTAGGTGAACAACGTTGGTCAAAGTCAGAAATCTAAGTGAACTCTCATAAAAGTCAGGAACCTAGGTACAATTTCGTTGTAAAGTTGGGACCTACGTGGTAATTATTTCAAAAGGAAAATGAAGAAGTCAAGCTAACTAAAAAAAGGCTGCATTTAAGGTAGCGCCAAAAATGTGGGCGCTACCGGTGATCTGTTCAACTAGATTCGTTAGACGAAGTGCATTTGAAATTAACGCTTGTGATTTTAAAGGTTAACCCTTAATCCCTGCAAATGTAGTGGAAAACAATAAATAATGATTTGTTGGGTCAAAACTCAAAAGAATCATTATTTGCTACTAAAAACATGTTAAATATTGTAACACCGTCGTCAATGAGTCCACCGTCGCGAATATGGAAGATTGTCAGAGAAGTTGCCGGTGACGGTAACCTTAATAAAAAAAATAGCTCATGACCTTGGCTCAGAAAGTAAGGGTTCGAGGATTTGATTTCGCCTGAGTAAGGACGGATGTGTTGAAAATTTTACATTAGTCCACCGTAGTTGATATTGAAGACTGCCTGAGAAGTCGCTGGCGACGGTGACCGTAATGAAATAATGGTTGCGACCTTGGTTCAGAGGTTCCGACTGTTTGATTTCGCATGAGTAAGGACGCGTTGGTGGTCGACGTTTAAGGGAATGTCTTCCGGATTCGTTGAACTCGACGTACCTATCTGCTTTCTCTCCGTTGGACAAGATACAACAGTGAATCGTTCAACAGGAAGCAGCAGGTTCGGTGTATATGCAGCAGCGAAATCACCACTTTAGATACGATTGCTGCTATGTCGAAATGCAGCTGGTTGCCGTTGAATACACCAGCGAATCGTTGAACAGGAAGCAACAACTCTTGTTCAATCTAACCGATAGAGAAGATTCCTCACGTTTACGGCCTGTCATGAGCTGTCATTAGTTTAAAATACAAAAAATTCGAAATACATATTAATTGTAATTTAAAAATGTTAAATACTTCAAGACTATAACGTAAATACTTTTGGGGACTATAACGTAATTTTAAGAAACTTAACCTTTACCTGTTCAACATACTTTTGCCTGTAACACTGTAGTCGCTACCGGTAGCACCAAAGATGCAGGCACTACCTTAAACGTGACCCTAAAAAAATTGTTCAAGAAAGTTGCAAAGTACAGAGGCTAGAATTACGAAGACAAGGAGTACAACTTGAAGAGTGTGTCTACGATGGACCTGGTCAATTGATGGTCCGACTTTTTTACCTACTATGGTCCGTTATACTAGTTTCCATTGCTTTAATAGTTTAGCCATTTTACTCTGGACCCAATGTTTAGACCAATTTTTACATGAAACCCCTTCCTTTACATCCCATTTTAGTTTCATTTCATTCTTCCTTCGTGCATACTTCGTATTTCTAATAATGTGTACACTGTCATAAATAAACTATTAAGTACGAAAATATTAATTAATGAATTTAATTATTTAATTTGTAATTAAATAATTAATGTTTACAAAATTATTCATTCAAGAATTATTAATGGCAAATGCTTGCTAATGCTTTTAGAATATTTTTTAAGGAGTCAAATGTAGTAAAATTATTGAAAAATATAGTTTTTTATATTTTTGAGAGATAAAATAATATATACTTATAATTATTTTTTTGATTTTAATAACCTTAATAAATTTCCTAAAAATATTATTTAACAAGACCATTATTAATAAAAGAATTATTAATTCAAGAATTAGAAAAATAGATGCTTTAGGCCTTGACTTAATAAAGGCTATTCACATTAATTTGGGATTTTCAATAATGTACATTAGTCTCTTAAATTTTAAAAACAATTCATTTTAGTTCTTGTTGTTAATTTGTAGTTAATATGTTAATTTTAATTCAATTTGGTCCCTAAAATTTTAAAAACGATTCAAATAGATTATGTATTTGTTATTAAAAGTTTAATTTAGACTTGGGATTTTTTTTTAAAAAAATTAATTTAGTCTAAGATCTTAATGATTTTAATCGTAAACTAGCATTTGCCAATGCCTTACCTCTAACATGCAGTAGGTTCGAGCCACTACTTGTTCCTTTTGAAAGAGATAAATGTAATTACCTCTATAAGCACTCTTTTAAGTCCATAGGCTTTTCATGCCTTGGACTGAGGAATCATCTCCTCACCCTAATTTTTTTGTAACAAAAAAAATAGCAGCAAAAATTAAACTACATCATGGAACATCATGTTAGGAATTTATTTGATGTGCTCAATAATTTATTTATACACAACGACAGATTTAGGAGGCGAGCAGGGGCCCAACTCCCTCCGACTCTATGAATGCTCTATTAAACAAAATTACATATAAAATATGATTAATATTGTATTATATAATAAAAAAAGAAAAATCACTACAAGAAATTCGGGCTTTTGCGTATGCCAAAAGCGGACGCAAACAGGCAAAAAGCTGACGCAAATATAGTTTTGTGTCGGATTTGCGTCGGTGTCATATCGGACGCAAAACACTCCGATGTAAAGCATTTGCGTCCGTTCCAAAAGCCGATGCAAATTTGTGAAATATTAATGAAGAAGAGCAGAGCTATTTATGAAGGGGAAATAGTAATGTGGATGCAGTAATCTCTACCTCACCATTTATTATCATACTCCAACTCATGTTACTACAGTTTCAGAGTTACATCCCCTTAGTTAATGCCACCCCATTCCTATAACCCACCCCCTACCTCTGTTCTTATTATTCACTAATAATCATAATGAAAAGTGAACCAAACAACAGAAAAAAACATTTAAAAATGCAAAAACAGCACTAAAATCAGAATACAAAAGCAGGTACCACATACATTTATGTCAATCTTCAATCTAGCCGAGAGAAGTCTGTTTTTCTTTAAAATCTTAATGATATTAAACTCTTTAACTTGTATATCAAATTTTCAAGTCACTTTCAGCCTAAAATAATAGAAATATCATAATCTAGATTTTATAAAGTAATTGTCTATATCATAAATCTAGACATTCAAGAAGGCTACCCTTAATTAAGGTTCACTTTTTCATAAGATGCTTCACTTATGTTATCAAGTATATTTTCTATCATCAATAGATGGTTTCATATGAAGTTCCATTGTTTTAAGTTTCTACCTTGATTCACTGCTTATAATGACTAAAGATTACAAATTGAAAAGTAGTAGCAGCACAAAAATATGCAGTTGCATTAACCAGCCAATGACAACATCCATTTATTTATACATATATAAAACTCATAAAACCCTTCTATTTTAGTATTTCCCATTTCTACTTGGATATCTTCTCTCTCTACCAGGCTTGTGAGTATTAGTATACATTTGTTTTAAAGTTTTGATTGCTGGTGACGGTGGTGGTGGTGGAGGAGTATCTCATATTCTGTAATCTGTTCTGTTCTGCATTATTTCTTTCCTTTGGCATACATTGTAGCATTTTAGAAAAAAGAAAAAAAAAAGCATCTTTTGATGAGTAGCTAGCATGCAGATGATGATGGTGATCGTTTAGTCTCTATCATATAAATATTACCCCCGCCCTCTCATATTTACTCTAACTTGTGAGTATATATAATGATTATTGAGAAAAACTTCATACTTATCACTTATGATTGATTGAAAACATATTATCACTTATGATTTGGAGAGACACGAAAAGCAGAATCGTAAACGAGAAAAGCAATTGCAAAGGATTAATAGAACACTAGTTATGAATGAGAAATGCAATTGCTTCACTCCAACACCAATTAATTTGGATAATTTCCAATCCTTAATTAAGAGAGATACGGAATTCTTTTACTAACAGAACACTAGTTACAATTATCTAATGAAACAATTGTCATTACAATGAAGCAAGGGATGTGGTTACCTCAGATTGCTTCCCCTTCTTCCTCTCTACCCTTTCCCTTTTGCTTGAATTCGGGATTTTCTTGCTCCAATTTTGAGCCACCAAACAATCAACGTAGGAACCTTGCTGCAACCCAAATTAAATAAAAATCGAAGCTAAGCTAAGCAAGACATTAACACAAACCCTAAACCATAATAGAATAAAGCAGTGATGACAAAAATTAGGGATTTAAGGAGCAAGAACCCACCGTACGTTTGCTTTCCTCTTCTTCACGCAACGGGGAAGACATGAAAATTAGGGATTTCATGGTTGAAAATTAGAGATTTTGGTTTGGATTGGAGTTGTTGGCGGAGATGAAGGTTTAGGGCGGCGATTTGGGGCGGAGATGACGACAATAGGGGTGGAGATGCTTCAAGGTTTAGGGCGCGGTGGAGATGCAGCAAGGTTTGGGATGAGAACCACGATAGAAGAGAAGATTGTGCAGGAAAATTTGGGACGAAAGTTGCATGACCACAAGAAGAATATATCTGCTATCAAGTAATTAACTGTAGCGTAAGCCAAAAACGGACGCAAATTCACTAAACGAATAGTGTCTGCTAAAACCTATGCAAACATTCATAGCTACCGACGCAAAAAATTGACGCAAAAACACCATTTTCTTGTAGTGAATATTTAACTAACAATTATATATTAATGTGTTAATTGGTTTTATTGATACTCATATTTTATAACTATTTTAATTCTCAAAAGATTTAAAATTTATTATTTTTGTTCACAAAAGGTGAATTATGTAACACTTTAAATAACTTTTTTTTTAAATTTTAAATTGACCATATTAAAAATTTTTCGACAAAAAAATCATGAAAAAAATATAAATTATCATGAACAATTAATTTAAATAAACATTGTTTGTGTCAGACCCAACACATTCACTACCCTAAAAGAGGAATACCCTGAACCAAAAAAATACCAATACATGCACATTTAGAAATTTAATGAAATCTGGGGTCAATTCAATATTTCCTGAAAGTTTCAGCATTATACTAAGCGATGGTACCAAGCAACTGAACGTTCAGGTTGCAGTTAACAAATCTAAACCGCTCATTATTTTATATTAAATCGAACGACTAAAAAGGGATGCTCCGTCAACGGACTAAAACCAAACTGGTTCATCCTAAACGAACCCCAACTTGAAATGTTCCTACTTGCAGTGAACATAAAGTAGGTTGCATTTACGGTGGTAGTCCGACAACTTTTGAACTACCAATAGTGGCTTAAAAATTACCTATGATAATAGGTTTAGAAGGTAGCGATAAGTTTTTAAATTTTAGATTAAGGTCCTTATATTTTGTGTTACCATGTTTTACGAATGCTGAGAAAGCAGGTCTTAAACTATGTACTGTGTGGTTTGCAAGATGGCACTTTAACTTTATACCAGATAAAAATTAATTAGTAAAAATTAAAAATGAAATTGATCCCTTTAAAAAAAATGAAATTGATGTGTTATTGAAGCAGTGCCTTTGTACAACATTTTTCTTCTTCTTCTTCTCATGGAAACAAAGTGCATAATAAGACGTAATAGAAAATTTGTTGTTTTTCGATAAATTATTGGACGAGAACTTGCATACAATATTTTCACGCTTTGGATCTGTACTGGAATTTCTTCTTCTTCATCATCATCAAAACAAAGTTCATAAGAGGAAATAATAGAAAAATGAAAAGCTGAAACATGTGAAAAACAAGAACAACATGAGAAACTTATGTTTTTACTCGAAAGGAGGACGCTTTCTAGGTTTTCAAGCAACAAGAAACATATTTAAATAGAAGAAACAATGATCTGACAAGGGAGAAATAGATCTAAAGAGATGAAATCGAGATTTGACAAGAGAAAGATTATAGGGTTCAGACGTAAAATAGAAACCCAGATCTAAAGAGCAGGGGATTTGACAATAGAATGATTCAGGGGTTCAAACATAAAAGAGAAACCCAGATCTAAAGTTGTTGGTGTCCAAAGTCCCAAATTGGAGAGCGTGAACTTGGAGCCAAATGGCGACCGATTATGATAATTAGAGACTACCTGGACATTTTGATAATTGCAGGAAATCCAAACAGATCTGCCGGCGACCGATTCCATGCGAGTAAACTCGGTCAAGGCAATCAGAAACTCGTTCATGTCAAAAACAGCGCCAAAGAGTTCCGTGAGAGGCGAATCCGTCCAATTCTTGGTCTAGGATGACCATATGAGCCTCTAGAACCAAAGGCCAGTGAACTGACGAAGCTTGTCGGTGATAGCCTTGGCTCGCCGTGCGCTAGAGAGGCCACAACGAGGTGCGCGGAGGTTGGAGATGCCGACGAAGAGGGAATGAGCGAGAGATAAGAGGGTGAGCAAGTGGCAAAGACTCCATGAGTTCTGCAAATTTGGAAGAGGGAATGGATCATGAAGGAATAGAGAGTGAGAAAACAAAAAGGAGAGAGGGCGCGAGTGTGTGAAGGAAAAGGAACAGAGGAGTAGAATACAATTATATTATCTCAAACTCATTAAACAGCAAACATGTGGCCCATTTTGATCACAGTCGCTCATTAAAAAAAATTATAAATCTAACGGTGCATATTAACCGGACCACCGGTGGTTCTTAATTTCTCAGGTCTACCCTAAACACAACCCATAAAGTATATAAAAAATCGTTTCTAATTATTTTTATTTCCTATTGAGCCTCCATATTTTTCAGATCTAATTTACTAATGTCCTCCATGGAATCAATCTCTTTGTCCTTTAAACCACCAGCTTCAATATCTTCTATACAGGAGTCATATTCATAATCTGGACTACCAATCACCTCATTATTATGTTCCCAAATAGACATTAACTGTCCCAGACCTCAGTGAATGCATAACAGTCATCGTAAGTACCAAATGACTGATCCCTCCGTTCTAAAATATTAGTCTTTTTAGTTACAAAATAAATATTATTCTAAAATATTTGTTACTTTTACCTTATTAATGCTATATTTATTAACTATTTCTATATTTATTATTTTTATAGCCAATAGTTATTGAGTATACGTCAAAGTCAATGATTAATTTAATTTATGTATGTACTTTTGGTTAGATTCTATAGAAATTAATTCTTCAATGTAAAAATATTTCAGAAAAGAGAGAGTATAATTTTACTACATCTGAAAACTAAAATGGTATACCACTGACGTTTCTTCAGCGATTTCGTCAATGTTTGAATCTTCCCAGTATGGATCCATTGTGCATGTTCTATATTCGTATGCTATGAAACAACAAATGTATGCCTTTGTCGTCGGTGCCATCGAAACAGAGATCAAGTTCATACGTATTATGCGATTTGAGAATGAAATTAGGGAAAGGGAAACAGAATGCGATTTAGGTGTCACATGAGGGAAGAGGAACGCTATTTGGAGATGAGATTAAGGAAAACAAAATGAAACGCAATTTTGGCCTGAAGAGAGGGAACATGGACTCGATTTGGGGAAGAGACGAGCGCGGACAAAAAACGAACCCTAAAACCAAAAAACGTTAACGTTAAAAGGTCATGGTGTTCAACAAAAACAAAACCTCAAAACTATCAGGGATTCAGGGTCCATTTGAATTTCAGAGACATTAGAATGCACTCAAAAGCAATTTTACAAATATAAAAAGGATAACAAATAAATTTTTAAAATTTTTGTTTTTGCCTGAAGTGCTATTAGGTGCCGATTGATATGAGGTGCGTGAAAGGAGCGTATGGTTGAAGGTGCGCATGGTAAAAGGACCCATCTTGCGTTAGTTGATTTAGGTTATGGGTGTGAACTAATCATTTTATATTTCAAAATATTTTTAAAAAATAACAAAATAAAAATTGGAGTGCCGAAATTGATAGATGTTAGAATACAAAATAATTATGTTTTTGAGGTTGAGTTTGAGAAAATAATTATGGTTATAAGTGTGAATTAATTATTTTATATTTTTTTTTCTTAAAGGTTAAATTACTCTTTTAATCTTCTATCTTAAGGATTAAATTTAATTTAGTCCTTCAACTTTTTTTATTTAATTTGGTCCTCCATGTGTAACAGTTGGTTCACGTTTACACTTTTCTTTTAAAAACTGGTTAATTAACTCCGTTAAGACCATGACATGTGCCGTGTTTTGATTGGCCATTAATAAAATAATTATAATAATATATAGTTTTATATAATTAAAAAAAAACCTTTTTTAAAATTTTTTAAAAATAAAAAACTCTTAAGTTTTTCTTCCCCAACTCTTCCATCCCCAATCCGACCACCACCACCGCTGCCGTCGACGTCCACCACCCACCCATCCACTACCGGCGACCCTAACTCCACCACCACTCACCATACTCGACATTTTATTTATCGGACCTAAAGCATAACCAAATATACAAGATTCCCTCTCCGAATTCCTCACATCTACAGTCGATGCTACTCAGAAGGCCGGTGAGTTCAATTGTTAATTCTCTCTATTTATTTCGTTTCTTTGATTTCATCTCTTTTGAACATGAAATGCTCCAAATCCAATTTATTCAAAAAGATTTCTACCAGACCAAACTTGTGGAACGCAAAGCGCAAGTTTCATATCTAATTTCCATAACTCTCAATCAATGCAAACAGGTTCCATCCATCATCATCACTTTCGGTCTCTATTCATCACAAGATACCCTTTACTCACAAATCTCATTGAGTATGGTGAGCGGTGGTGGTGGGGTTAGGACCGCCGGTAGTGGATGGGTGGATGGTGGACGTCGTCGGCGGTGGTGGTGGTTGGGTTGGGAATGGAAGAGTTGGGGAAGAAGAAGAAGTTAAAGTTTTTTTTTTAATTTTTTTAAGAGATAAAAATGTTTTTTATTTTTATTTTAAATATATAGAAATATATTATAATTATTTTATTAATAGCCAATCAAAACACGACACGTGTCATGGTCTTAACAGAGTTAGACAACCTCCATTAGTTTTTAATGGAAAAGGATAAACGTGAACCAATTGTCACATATGGAGGACCAAATTGAATAAAAAAAGTTGAAGGACTAAATTGAATTTAACCCTTGAGGACCAAAAGAATAATTTAGCCTTCCTTAAAATGTCACCACGCCTAGGAGAAGTACAGCGCTCCCTTCATTTTCTAAATAGTCTATCTATTTAATTACATATTGTACAATGATGATGTTACCACGTCATAGAGATAGAGATGTAGCTCTTCCTATTTTTTAATGACTTCATCTATTCACTTACATTATTTAAAATGATTAAATAATATATTATTTAATCATTTTAAATAATATATTATTTAATCATTTTAAATAATGTAAGTGAATAGATGATGTAATATTTTTTTTATCTTTATATATTGTAAGTAAATAGATGGAGTAGTAAAAAAATACGGTAAAAAGCACTGATCTTCTTTGAGGTTTTGAAAAATTATAGGTAGCCCCAAAGTATTTCAAAAATAGTAGTCCGCCCCAATAATACTAACTGGGAAGGAATATTCTAACAGAATATTCCCTTCCTCAACCCATGGTTAACTAAAAAACAACAAAAAATTCCCCTAGTTTGTGACCGTTGGTTGCTGCATCTTCTTTCTCCATAAAAGCATAGCAGAGACCGAAAACCTCCATTGAAGAATTTAATCAACACCCATCAGGCCATCACCCACTAAACCAAGAACCATATGTAAAAACTAACACCCACTCTATTTTGGAGACCAACGCGACGAAGAGGAGGAAGGGGGAAGGAGAAATGACGAGATTAAGTGCTTCATCCTCAACCCGGTTAAGGTATGTGAATAAGAAATGCAATTGTGGTAGGAGAGCAGTGATAAGATGCAGCGAGAGATATGACCACAAACACTAGTTGTACTATAATTATCAAGAGAGAGCATGGAGATTTTTTGAGTGGGCAATTCCAATTGAAGGACATGAAGAAGGAGGTGTGGGAATGATATCCAGAGATAGAGAAGCAATTGAGGCAACTTCTGCAAGTGTTGAAAATTCTGATGATTTATATATGGCAAAAATACTCTTTTGGTCCTCTATCTTAAGGGCCTGATTCAATTTGGTCCTCCAACTTTTTTTTTGATTCATTGTGACTCCATTAACAGACCTTTTGAGGGAATAATTTCACCATTCACCACTTACCGCCATTGAAGAGAAATTGATAGGGTTTCACTACTAGTTGAAGATTGAAGTGAAGAACGAAGGACGTCCTTGGATTCGGATTGAATATTTAAGGTATGTTGAAAAAGTTCACAACTTTGTGTGCGTTACGTTTTTCATGTTGCGGTTTTTTTGGGTTTCTTAAAGAAATGTTTTTTTGGTGGTCCTCACATGGGGTCGTGACTCACATGGTGGTCACTGTTTCCATTATTTTGTCTTATTTTAAGTACAATTTTTGTCTTTGTCTTTTAGGGTTAAGTTACGGTTATTTCTGAAAATGGGAAGATTTATTATCGATTTGCACCATCAAGGAAGGTTTGTTGTCAAGAATGGAAAAACAACGTATGAAGATGGTGAGTTAACTAAATGGGGTTTCGATACAGATTTCTAGTCCTACTTTGGTTGTATTTCTAAGCTGAAGAAACTTGGGTATCCATGTATTAGTATAATGTGGTATAAGATTGGCGGTGTAGCTTCGGAGCATGGCCTAAAGGAGTTAAGAGATGATGAAGGTGCTGCTGAGATGATGAGAGTCTCCAAGCATTTGGCGGTTGTGCATCTGTACTTGGAGCACCCTATCTCTATGCTTGAGATAATTGATATCCCTCTACTAGATACTTTTGAACCAATGGCTTAGGTTGATGAAGCAGGGGTTGTAAAGATGGCTGTTGATGAAGTGGAGGTTGATGAGGTAGTGGTTACTGAGGAACCAATGAATGAGACGCAACAATAGAATGATGGCAGATTTGATGAGGGTGATGTGACAAATAAGGCTATGGGTGATGCTGCTGTGGAGGATGAGGCAGACTCAGAACTTACACCAGACATGGCTGAGATCCTTGCTGAGGTAATGGCAGAGTTGTATCCTGAGGAAGGGGAAGGAGATGGACTTGGGGATGGAGTTGCTGTGGATGGGGTTGGGGATGGAGTTGTTGTGGATGGAGTTGCTGATGGTGAGGACCATGAAGTGGTTGAGGAAGCTGAAATGGTTGATGAACCAGAAATGGCTGAGGAGTATGATTCTGCTTTTGACAGTGTAGAGACTGAATCAGTAGTTGAGTTTGGAGACTCTGCTGATGAACATGAAGATGTTGATCTATTTAATAACTTAACTCATGTGCCTGTTGTTTGTAGTGATATTGGAACATAAAGGAGGTCTAAGAGGTTGAGGTCTGGACAGAGTAAGGAGAAGGGGAAAGGGAAGAAAACTACAAGTAGGGAGAAGGGGAAAGGAAAGAAGAAAGACAAGGAAACAACAAGTATGAAGAAGGGGAAAGGAAAGAATAAAAGAAAGAAATCCAAGGCAAGTTCAAGTAAAGGGACTGGCGAAGAAGTTCCAATGGGAAGTGATGCAGGTCTTAAAGATACTCTTGATCCCGATGGAGATTATGGGTTAGATGAATTAGTTTCTGCAAGCTCTGATGAAGATGGGTTGCCTACAAAAAGGAAAAGTTATCCATTCTTTAAGATGCCTAAGAAGATGACTGATTATAAGTGGGAATTAGGGACTTATTTTGCTTCAAATTCCCAATTTAAGGAGGCAATTAAGAATTACACAGTTCATTCTGGAAGGGATGTGAAGATTCAAAAGAATGATAAGAAAAGGGTTCGAGTGGTATGCACAAAAGGGTGTGATTGGATGGTGTATTGTGTTAAGTTACCTTATGAGGATACATGGCAACTTAGAAAGATGAATGATGAACATAAGTTTACTAGGGAGTATAGGGTTCAGATGTTGTCTTCAAAATGGTTGAGTGAAAAGATACTAGATGGGGTGAGGGAAAATCCTAGTATCAAGGTGTTAGATGTAAAAAAGAAGGCACATAGGAATTGGAACTTGGGGATAACCAAATCCAAGGCTCAAAGAGCAAGGAGACAAGCACTTGATAGGGTGGATGGGTCATTTTCAGAACAATTTACAAGGATATGTGATTATTTCCATGAGTTGCTGAGATCCAATCCGGGGTCAACCGTACAATTAGAAGTTGAGACAGTTGATGGGGCTGAGGAAAATGATCAATCGAAGCATATTTTCCAGAGGTTGCATATATGCTACAAAGGTTGTAAGGAGAGCTTTAAGAGGTGTAGACCCATCATCGGATTGGATGGATGCTTTCTTAAAGGGCCATATGGTAGACAACTCCTTGTAGCTATTGGGAGGGATCCAAATGAGCAAATGCTACCAATTGCGATGACTGTTGTTGAAGGAGAGAACAAGAATTCATGGACTTGGTTCTTAGATTTACTTATCTCTGATCTTGGGGGTCCCAATGTAGCAAAGGCATATACTTATATCAGTGATCAACAGAAGGTAAATGCAACATTTCTTAATTTCCATCATCTTCATTTCCCGTTTTACTGTTATTCAAATGTTAAGTTTCATTTTTACTGTTTTTTTTTTCGTACAGGGTTTACTGCCTGCCATTGAGTCATTAATCTTAGGAGTGGATCAAAGGTATTGTGTCAAACACATGTATAGCAATTTCAGAAAGAGGTTTCCTGGGAAACAATTGAAGGAGCTAATGTGGAAGGCTGCAAAAGCTACATACCCCCAAGAGTGGGAGAAATGGATGAGAGAGATGAGGAAGGTTAATGAAGAAGCTTTCAAGTACTTGATAAAAACCCCGCCAAGGTTTTGGAGTAGATCTAGGTTTAGCTTTAATTCAAAATGTGATGTCTTGGTTATTAACATGAGTGAGACTTTTAATAGTGTTATTTTGGGTCCTAGAACTAAGCCTATTGTGACAATGCTAGAAGAGATCAGAGTTTACCTCATGGAGAGATGGGCAGAGAATAGAAACAAGGTACAAGTCCATGAAAAAAATATCATGCCTAAGATCTTCACCCGCTTGCAAACCAATAAGGATCAAACAAAGTGGTGGCTCTGTAGGTAAGGCAGTAATTTAATTGTAGTTAATTATTCAATTTAGTAGATTCAAATTGGTCCTCCTACTATAATTAGTAGATTCAAATTGGTCCTCTAACTATAATTAGTAGATTCAAATTGGTCCTCTGCCTTTCCAATTAATATTCATTTTGATCCTGAACTGTTAATTGTGTTGATATCATGTGTTAGGATGGCTGAGGAAAACATTTTTGAAGTTACACATATCAACACGGTGGGTGACAAACTTGTGGTTAATCTCGAGGCAAAAGAGTGCTCTTGTAGGGCATGGATGTTAAGTGGAATTCCATGCTCACATGCAATAACTTGCATGAACAAGATGCACATCAATCCTGAGGAGTATGTTCCCATCTACTACAGGAAGACAATGTATGCAATGGTATATGACAATATCATATACCCTGCAAATGGACAAAACTTATGGCCTATATCTGACTCTCCAGATATCCTACCCCCACCAATCAGAAGGCAACCTGGGAGGCCAAAGAACAACAAGAGAAAGGACCAAGATGAGCTTAATGACCAAAGGACACAAGGGACATTGAGTCGAAAGGGTCTGCCTATGAGATGCAGAGTTTGTGGGCATAATAAGAAAACCTGCCCACTAGCTCCTAGAGTAGACCCTCAGCCTGCAAGTGAGACTCAAGCTGCTACTGGAGTTAACCCTCAGACTCAAGCACCACCAGCAACACAAGCACCCCAACCAACACAAGCAACACCAGCACCCTAACCAACACAAGCAACACCAGCACCACCAGCACCACAAGCACCAGCCCCTGCACAACAAACAACAACAACACCAGTAGCAACAACTGCATCAGGAAGATTCGGGGCTAAGCTACAGCCAAGAAGATCTGTTAAGAAGGCTTAGTTTGGGTGGATTTGGGTTTAAGTGTAGGGGTTTTTTGGGTTTATTATAAACTTATATCAGTGATTATGCTAGTATTGGTATTAAGTCTGTTAGTTATTTGGTTTGTTGGAATTGAAGAATGCCACTTTTGTGTCTATTATATGACATTTGTGTTTTGTTAATCTTTTGGACAACATTTGTATCCATGAATTGATGTTCGCATTACAATATATGACCATAATTGAAACAGGGAAACAACTGTCATTAATGAAATTTCCATAATTGAAATGTTTCTCATATATTAATTGGGGAAACAAATTACATTACTCATCATACACCAGATAACAAAATATTACCTAATAAGGCCTCCTAGTTACGGTTCTGCTAACAAATATCCAAAGCAGAACCATGTACATTAACAAAAACACTTAAAAACAATAACCATCCTAACACCCTATTTCTTCTTCTGCTTTGCCTCAAGGAGTTCTGCAACTCCAGAATCATTCTAGTTTGCCTCAGCAGCAAACATGAGGTCTCGTCGGTCTTCTCATCTTCATCAAACCAGCGAAAATAGTCACATCCATCTCCAAACTGCAATCACAACCAAAATAAACTTTGAACAATTATTATGAATTTTATTGTTCTAATTGAAGATGTATATTGGATGCAACTAACCTGGAAATTGGCACATCCCCAAAAACGTCTCTTGAAGTTTTCCGGTGTCCTTGCAGTGCGAAGAACAGCCCTAATCCCACAATCACACAAACGCCCACCGCTTCTTACTCTTCTCGTCGTCCTTGAGCTAGAGGCGCTTGACGTTTTCTCTTAATTATTGTGAATTTCACAGAAGATTGATTCACTGCGTAAACCCTAAAGTTGATTTGGGGATGATTTGGGGGAAAATTTAAATGAAGAAGACGAAGGTGAGGGCTTCTCCAACGGTCTAGTACACGTAGGAAAGAGATCGACGTCAAGTGCCACGTAGGATGTCTCTGTTAAGTTTTAACGGGTGGTTAACAATTAGGGTAAACGTGAATCTGTTTGTACACTTTGAGGACCAAATTGAATCAAAAAAAAGTTGGAGGACCAAATTGAATCAGACCCTTAAGATAGAGGACCAAAAGAGTATTTTTGCCTTTATATATCAAAGCTGAAGTTTTGTTGCTAAAATAAAGGGTTGATACGTTGTCTAAATGGTTTACATGGGTTATCTTTGCAGGGGTTATGTTGTATTTTCTAATTTTGTTAGTTTTAGTAGCTGCATTTTTAAGTGGAAAGCAATAGAGGGTTGATCTATTATATTTGAGATTTATGTAAAACCTATAAGTTGTGTAATGTCAATCTCAATCATTAATGAAAAATTAGAATTTATGTGTTGATTCTATCTCATATATTTGCTTCTAAAATTTTGGAAATTTGCTGACAAAATCAGAATATTTTATACTGATTACTATTTTTCTGTTTTATGTAGTGAGTTGTGACCTGTTCTTGTACGTTTATGTTATTATGTTGTGTTTTCTTTAGTTCCTGCTTTCCTGCTTTTCCCAGTTCTGGATTTAAGTTAGTTCCTGCTTTTCCTAGTTCTGGATTTTATGTTAGTATATAGTGAATTTATGTTATTTCCTGCTTTTCCCAGTTCTGAACTTTAAGCACTTCCTGTGTTGTCTTCAATATATTGATGACAGAATTTGGTGACTAAATTAAAAAGGAAAACTGAATGGAAAAAAAGAACACAGCTAGAATGGAAAACAGAACACAGTTATAATGGAAAGAATTTGATAATTGTTTGACAAAATATATCTGTGTTGTATATAGTGAATTGATAATTGTTATATCAGTTTACAAAGATGCTATAAATACATTATCAGTATTAGCAAGTAATACGTGGAAATTTCAGGCATGTATATTTTGTAGAAATAATGCTTTCTACTGCAATTCCTTAAATCTAACAAGAAATATCACAAAATACTAGACTTTAAGTCAGTGCATGAGGAGTTCCTTAAACAATTCATATGCTGCAAAACATCACATTGAGCTGCAAAACAGAATTTATGCGTTACAAAATGGTGCTGAGATCAAGTGAGTTTATCCACATCCAAGTTGCAAAACAGAATTTCATTGATCTGCAAATAGAATTTCTAACTATTCTTCACATAAACATCAACAAAGCTGGAAAACAGAACAACAAAGTTGGAAACTGAATTTTACATCAACAGAATTTCACATAAATTCCCAGAACAATTCTTATGCTGGAAAACAGAACAATTGACAAAAAAAATATCTCATTAAGCTGCAATTTTGCATTAAGTAGCAATATTCAGTGTTACATTCACTGATATAACAAAAGTCCCTAGTCTAAAAATTATGTTTCTCGCTTCCCAACTGCCATAAATACATTATCAGTATCAGCAAAAAAAAAAGGTTAGCTACTAACTAGCTGTCATAAGCAGTTAGGAATAGAACATAAACAAAAAATGGTGCTGAGATCAAGTGAGTTTATCCACATCCAAGTTGTCAAGTTTTACAACCAATATACATAATTCAAAACAAAAAAAAACTCCAAAAAAAGAATCTATTTCAGACTAATCTTCAGGTGCTTCCACAAGCTTGATTAGATGCTTGCTGCCAAGAACCTTGAACGGCAGGAACTTGAGATGCTTGCTGCCCAGAAGCATGTCACTTTGTATTCAGGACAATTGAATGCAGGGGAAACTACTAATACAGATACATCTCACGTTCCTACTTCTAGAATAATCCAAGAATTTGTTGATTCTCTGAATAATTGTAATCTGAAAGCGATAACTTCTGAGGAGGGGAATTCTCGCAAAGAAAATGTCGATTCTAGCTCGAATGACTCTTTCTCCGGTCCATCTAGCGCTCCTTTGGTTAATGCTGAGACAGGTTCTGATGTTACCGTAACTGTTGATATTGAGCCAGTGAGGCAATCTATGAAATATTGGAAGAGGTTGGCTCGTAACTCTGTTCCAAGTCAAGAAACAGTGGAAATTATGCCTCTTATGCCCAAGAGGAAGGTAAATGACATTGATGTTTCAGAAGTGGAGATGCTGGATACACCTCACAAATTAAGGAAGATCTCCCTACATGAAATGGCGGAGGCTGAATTACAGCCCCACTGAGACTAATGAAACTCATTAGTTGGAACTGCCGGGGGCTCGGGAATCCCAGTGCAGTTAGAGCTCTGAGGAATCTCATATCTTTAGAGGGTCCCGATGGCATCTTTCTGATGGAGACAAGGAAGAAGTCTGCCAAAATGCAACGTATGAGGAATACTGCTAGTCTCCAAAATGTTGTAGCTGTCGATTGTGATGGTGAAGGTTGAAATAGGTCTGGTGGGCTTGCCTTTATTTGGCGTAGCAGTATTGATGTAACTCTGAAATCATCATCTTTGAACCATATTGCTATGGATATGGCGCTACATGATCAATCTCGAAGTTTTCGGGCAACTGGATTTTATGGTTTCCCGGAGAGCAATAAAAAGCACTTGACCTGTGAGTTGATTCAGTCTTTGAAAGCAGGCAACCAACCTCAATGGCTTGTGTTTGGCGATTTTAATCATATTTTGAGTCCTGCTGAAAAGTCTGGTGGGGCTAATTTTAATTATGACGAGGCTTCCAGATTCCGAACTTGCCTTAAGTTCTGTGATCTACTCGATCTTGGGATGATTGGGTACCGTTTTACATGGTCAAACAAAAGGTGTTACCCGGATAATGTGGAAGAAAGGTTAGACAGAGTCTTGGCTACTGCTAAGTGGTCAAATGTATGGGGGTTTGTTGATGTTCTTAATTTGCCCAGGTATGCTTCTGATCATAATCTCCTCTTAATAATAATGAGTCTAAAATAACGAGGGGATGAAAGAAAGAAGCAGCATAGATACCGGTTTAAACAGTACTGGCTTTAAGATGAAGATTGTGAAACCATTGTCAACCATGGTTGGTACTCTGGTGGTAACATACCAGTGAAGTTAGCAAATATTGGTAGCTCACTTGAGGATTGGAGTAAACAGAAGTTTGGTGAATTGCCAAGAAAGATCAAACAGGCTAAGGTCATGCTTAAACGACTTCAATCTGTAGTTCAAACCGAGGAGGTAATAGCTGATATCATTAAAATTGAATTTGAGCTAGATGAATTGCTAAAATTAGAAGAAATTTAGTGGAAACAAAGGTCGCGAGCTGAATGGTTATCACATGGGGACAAAAATACCAAGTTCTTCCACAGGAAAGCGTCTCAATGATGTAAGGTTAACAACATAAACAGAATTACTCATGATTTTGGAACTCTTTTTACTAAAGAGGTGCAAATTGAGATTGTTCTTTGTAATTACTATAAAAAGCTATTTGTCTCTTCCTGTCCATATAATGTTGAACATATTGCACAATGAGTTGTCAATAGAATCACAAAATCTCATTTGGCAACGCTAGACAAAGCCTTCACAAAAGAAGAAGTGAAAGAAGCTCTCTTCCAGATGCATCCTACCAAGGCCCCCAGTGAATACGGTATGCCGACTCTTTTCTATCAAAAGTTCTGGCACATTGTAGGGGATGATGTCTAAAATTTGGTATTGCAAGTGCATAATGAAGGATTACATCTGGGCTTCATCAACCAAACATTTCTGGTCCTCATTCCAAAAGTGAAGAATCCTAGTCATGTGAGCTAGTTTAGGCCTATAAGCCTATGTAATGTAATCTTTAAATCATTACCAAAAAAAATTGCTAATAGGCTTAAAATTATTTTCCCTGATATTATACATGTTAATCAGAGTGCTTTTTGTTCCTGAAAGGCTAATTACAGATAATGCACTTATTGCTTTTGACTGTTTTCATGGCATGAAACATAGAAAGGGGAGAAGAGGAGTAATGGCGATTAAACTAGAAATGTCCAAAGCCTATGATAGAGTGGAATGGGAATTTCTTAATTGTACTTTGTCTGCTATTGGATTTTCTACTCACTAGATATCTCCTATTATGAATTGTGTTAATTCGGCATCTTTCTCTATTATGTTGAATGGTACTCCTTTTGAACAATTCACTGCTGAGAGGGGAATTTGTCAAGGAGATCCGTTGTCCCCTTATTTGTTTATTTTATGTTTATATGTCTTGTTTATGATGATTAAAGATGCAATGATCTCTAGTTCTTTACATGGCTATAAAATCTCTCCTAAATGTCCAGAGATTACTCATTTTTTTTTTGCAGATGATTTTATCCTCTTTGCAAGAGCCACTGTTTATGAGGCGCAAATTATTCTCTCCATTCTGACTGATTTTGAGCAAGCTTCAGGTCAGAGAATCGATTTTGATAAATCTGATTTGTCTTTCAGCCGAAATGTGCCTAGTACCAGACAACAAGAGGTTGAAAACGTGTTCGGAATTATGGCCGTGGAAAGGAATGCTCGCTACCTTGGTCTTCCTACACTTATTGGCAGATCAAAGACTCAAATCTTTGATTTTGATAGGGAAAGGGTTTTGAAGAAGCTCAAAGGGTGGAAAGAGAAAGTGTTGACAAGGGCTGGTAGAGAGGTTCTTATCAAATTGGTGGTTCAATCGATACCTACCTATGTTATGAGTTGTTTTCTGCTTCCGCAAAGTTTATGTGCTCAGATTGAGAGTATAATTGCTCGCTTCTTTTGCGGTGGCGACGTGGATAAGAGGAAGATTCATTGGCTTCGATGGGATTTTCTAACATCGTCTAAGAATTCTGGGGGCATGGTTTTCAGCATATTCCATCTTTTAATAAAGCTATGTTGGCCAAACAATGGTGGAGATTATGTCAAAATCAGACCTCTATGTTGTTTGTTGTCCTTAAGTCAAGATACTTCCCGCACGCCTCTGTTTATAATGCGGTAAAGGGTTATCAGCCGAGCTACTCTTGGTCTAGTATTCATTCATCAAAGCAATTGATAGATGAGGGCTCTATATGGCAAATTGGTGAAGGTAGTAGAGTCCAAATATGGCAGGACAAGTGGTGTCTGTATCTACCCGATTATCTTATTCATTCAGGCCAACAGTCAGAATCAGAACTGCATTTAGTTCATGATCTTATTGACCAGGACACAGGAGCATGGAAAATTTCTACTATTCACTCTTGTTTCTCACCTTATGAAGCATCTTGTATTCTGAAAATTCCATTGTGCCATATGTCTATACCGGATAGGATTTTATGGCTGCATACCATTGATGGAAATTATTCTGTTAAGTCCGATTATAATCTATTGCGTGAAGGCTCTTATATTGCGCAAACCTCTATGACGAGTCAGGTTACGCTGAACTGGAAGAGATTGTGGAATGCAAATGTAATACTAAGGTGTACGGACTTAGTGAGGCGAGCTTGTAAGGCAGCTCTGCCGGTTAATGCTAAGCTTGTAACACGAGGTGTCTCGGTTGATACTATGTCCATTATGTGGGGAGAAGGAAGAAAACATTTCACATGCTCTCCTTACTTGTGAACAAGTTGTGCCTGTTTGGTTTGCCTTAGTGTTCTCTTTTCGGCTTGCTGATCATGATACTACAGACTTTGCACATTGGCTTTGGCCTCTTCTATTGGCATGTGACGCCGATGCTCTGGGCATGTTGTTTAACGTTTTGTATGCAATATGGTGGCGTCGAAATCAATGGTTTTTTTTAGGAAGAATGATGTCTTTGCAAGAAGTGCTTTCAAAGGCCTATTCTTTTGCAATTGGCAAGGACAAGGAATCTAAAAATGCGACTCAATTTGATGTTCCTAATTTATTATCGCAGTCCTTACTTAATTCCAAGGTAATCTTCATGGATGCTTCTCTATTCAAAAACTTAGGTACGGGGGCAAGAATGGTCCTGGTAAATTGTGATGGTAGATTCCAAAGAGCAAGTGCTAAGAAGTTTAATAAAGTCTCTGAAGTACGAGTTGCTAAAAGCTTGGTTCTTCTATGGATTATTCAAATGTTAGTAGAATTGCAGTTTCATAATGTTATTATCTTCACCGATTGTATGGAGCTTTATCATGCATGAAATTGTACGAGAAGAGGACATTCGTATTTTGCTGAAATTATTTCTGAGGCATCCGTTTTAACAACTCATTATAATGTTAACATAGTGTATATTTCTCGCAATTTGAATGTAATTACTGATATTACGGCGAGATTAGCCTTTACTATTGATGAGATGTCTAGGGAGTTTGGTGTACCCTCACATCTTTCACAATTATTTAATGTAATTTCTTGCCTAATTGACTTGGACAATTTATTTATTTCTTATTAATACATCATTACTTCCTTAAAAAAAAGTTATTTATCACCCTAAAATAAAATCTATGAAATTTAACATGGGGATATCGAAATCTAACCTATGCGTGTATTAAAAAGAAGTCAAAAGACAGCTTGTGACGTGGCAGTAAAAGGCCCACTCCTTCAAACCCTCCGCGTCCAAACCGCGTAATGCGTCCATTGTTTCCATTTGGCCAGTTACATGGGAAGTGGGGACACACCATAGTAAAAAGAATGTAAAATAATAAAGCAAATAAAATAAAATTTCAAAACATAATATAATAATATAATAACTAAATTAAAAGGAGATGAAATAATAAACATTTTAAGTTGTAACGGTCACTAAGAATTACTCTTCAACACGGAAACTAGTAGCTAGCTACCGAGAGTCTGACAATATTCAAATGAATATTATTTTTAACGGCTATTCACATGATCAAGGGTAAATTACACTTATTTTTCTTCAATTTTAAAATATTATAATGTATTTTTATATATTTTTAAACATAACACATACTTTTTTTATATATTTCTAAAACTACACAGTGCTTCTTTAAATTATAACGGTGTTAACCTTTGAAAGTCTTATTTATAAATTGACGAGTTTATCTTTTATTAAAAAATAGAACAACTGTCTACTTCATCTCGAACCTTTTTAGTCTGGTGAAACCCTTGCAACCTTACGCTCTTTCTTCAACTAGCGACATCTTCAACCTTGCCTCTGTTCTTCAAGGCACGACCTTGCCACCATTTTTGAAGCTTGCGACCTCACGGCCATTCTTCAACCCTACGATCTTCAAAACACTTCCTTAGCCATGTGACCTTCTCAAACCTTTCTTCGATTCTCTTCATCTTCTTCACTTAAAATTTCTAATTTGGGATCACTTCATCTTTACCTTGTCTAATAGGCATTTTCTAAGTGATCTTTTGACATTTTAGGTATGTTTTACTAATTAAATATTTTTTAATTTTAAGTCTCAATCGTTTATTTTTGAAGTGAAAGTCTGAATATTTGTTTGAATTAATGTAACTTTTCCAATTAAGGATAAAATTGTCTTTTCATAACTATGAGGCCTTGTGGAAATCATTTATTTGTTAAAAATTTAACTATTTGTTAATGTGAATTGGTGTCTGTATAATGTAAACAAACTTTAGGGGAGGTTTGTGTTATGTTTGAAAATATGTAGGGGGATAGTGTGATACTTTAAAAGTTCAGGGGAAGTCAGTGTAATTTATCTTAGGAACAATTATTTTATGTTTAAGAAAAATATTTATTTTCTTGAAAAATTTTAAAAAATATTTTTAGAGTAATTATTAAAAATATAAATATGATAATATTTTATTAAGATTGATAAAATTTATTGTTTTGAAAATTAAAAATTAAGATTGCCACTCTGACTCGCTCCTTGCAGTGGAGACTGTCAAGCTGGGTGTCGGAGAATTTCATCTTTACGCTGCATTGATCCAGTTATCAAAGAGCTCTTGTCTCGCAATTGGATTTGTCGGTTTTAGCATGCTTATAGGGAATCAAACTTCTGTGCTGATGCCCTCGCGAATCTTACATCTGGCGGTGTTTTTCCTCTTACAGTGATCCACTCTCCTCTCCCTTAGCTGTCTAATTTGTTGTTAGCTGATAAAGTAGGAGTTGTTCACTTTAGACCCCTCCCTTCTTAATTTTTTAATTTTTATTTTTATTTATTTTTTGATGTACCAAACAAAATTCAAACATTAAAAAAATATAATTATTATACTTTAACAGGTACTCTTATCTTTAAATTATTGTTTAACAAGGCTTATCTTTTGGACGGTGTTATAGAAATATAAATTTTAATTGGTGAGATTTGCTATGCTACGTTGAAGTTCATATGGAATACGGTGGTACGAGACTGTGGACCGTGCCTTTCGTTGTACTAACATTCTTGTGTTTGCCACGTAGCGATGCTACCAAGTGTCTCTCGCCGAAGAACACACCGCTGGCAAGTTGTGTTTCTCATTTCCTTTTTTGTGCTGGCCTTGGTTGATTGGTACTCGTGTATACTTACACTTATGCCCCTATCGGTACTTGAGATATTTGCTTATAATGTCTGAAGAATTTTTCCCTATAAAGTCTAAAATGCCCCTGTAGTGATGATTGGAATTCGAACATACAGTATGAAATGTCTCTAATACCTATTACATTGACGAATATTATTTCAACTAAAGAACTTTTTTTTAGTTCAATCAGCGACTCAACATATCAAGAAGTTTAAAGTAAATTCTTAATATAAGTCTTTTTAAAATTAATAATAATAATTAATTGAAATTATTTTAATTTATTTAAAATTTACTTAAAATTTTTTAACTAGTAAAATTATTTATTAAATTATTATAATTAATTTTTTGTAACATTTCATTCAATTAATTAAGTGTTATTGTTGATGTCGAAAAATATTTTAACGTTTTAATCGTGAAAAAATTATTTTTACTTGATTAATAAAATTGTTAATATTATACCTAAAATACTAGTAGAGAAAGCATAATCATTTACACTTGAAAAATCGTTTTGCTATCCATTGTCTTTAGGGCAATGATTAAACAATTCATTAATAAAAAATGGTCTTGTATATAATGCACTAAGGGCACTAGTTAAGGTTACTAGAAGTAGAAAAATAATCATAATAGCACATTGTTTATCTCTCGAGAATATAAAAAACTACACATTCCAATATCTTTTTATTATATGTGGGTTCTTAAATAGTGCTTTTAAGGCACTAAATATCATTTGCCATAAAAAAAATTGTATTAAAAAATGTATAGTAATTAATGCTATGAAGTTAAAGTCAATATTATCATAAATACAAAATTTCTATTAATAGATTACTTAATCATTGCCTTAAGAGCAATGGATAACAAAACCTTAACAAAATAATCAAGACTAATTTTGTAACAAAATATATTAGTTATTGTATTGTTTTTAATATTAAAATTTTATTAAACAATATTTTTTTATATTTTTTTTTGTACTAAAAAGTTTAGATAAGGGGTAGACTTACCCCATCCAAGGGGAGGGCATACCATCAACTTCAGCGATGATTTATAGTGGAATTTACAGATTGCCTACAAATGAAGGCTCAATTTCACGATATGAGACTTGAACCCAAGACCTTGTAGTCGTTGGGCCTAAGCACACACCATCTAGACCAACCCCATTGACATATTTATTTATATTTAATACATTATTAAAACAAAATATTTTTAAATATTTTCATTAATGTATACCAATAATAAAAATACATCCAGAGGCCTCCTTTTTGTTTTAATACTATGGTCTAAAACCCTTGCTTTAGTTACTTGGGCCTTGAGCTATCCCTCAGTTGAATGAGTAAAAATTAATATTTAAACAATCAACAATTTTATCATTTGGATAAAGAAAATTACAACACAAAAAAAATAAGCTTTATTTTATCGATATGAAACCTTGTGACCTCAAATATTATTTAAATATGTTTACGAAAAATAAGATGCAACTAAAAAGAATTTAAAAGAAATAGTCGATCCAAATTATGAAAAAAATGAAAATTAATTTTACTTTAAAAAACAATGAACACGTGTCAATAAACAACGTGAAATTCTTAAAGCAAGTCCAATGCTAAGAGTTTTTACGAGAGATCGATCTTAACAATATTTAATAAAGATAATTACTAAAACTTTTCTTAAGGTTTGCACATATTATATATATTCTCTTTATATTTTATTGATATAAACACTCTTTATATTTTATTATTACTAAATTATTAGTAAATTATTAGTAAATATAGTTTCAAATAAGACCAAAGGATAATTGAAAGATCTAAATGGAAAGGGCAGAATGGGCCAGAAAAAGAGAAAGGGCGAGGAAAGAAAGTCATAAACGGTAGTAAAAGTGTGTGGAGACCGTGTTGCGCAATTATGATTTTGATGGCACCGAGTCTTTTTCATCTTCATTTTCATATTAAATTTCACATTTATAAAAGCTAACACTTGTTGCCATCCACTTTCAAACCCTCTCTCTCTTTGAAATCCATCGAATCTCGAAAGAAAGAAGAAACCGATTTTTCTCTCCGAAGAAGAAATCAATGGCCGATCAACTCACCGACGAACAGATCTCCGAGTTCAAGGAGGCCTTTAGCTTGTTCGACAAGGATGGCGACGGTTCGCACCTCTCTCCCTCTCTCTATCGTTTTCCATTCAATTTTTCATTTCGCATATGTTTGATTTGATTTCAAATTAAGCGATTTCTTAGATCGGTGGTTCGTCTCCGTGATTCTGTTACCTAGTGCTGCGATTTTGGATTTGGAAATTCGATAGATGTTTGATTATTTGTTTTTTGTTTTGTTTTGAGAAGCTCTTGTAAAATGTTAATTTACTCATTGATTTGAGTTTTTTTTTTGTAGATTTAGATCTCGGATATTTTTAATTATTTTGTTTTTTCATTCTAGTTTGAAATTTGTTAAATAGAGAAAAAAATGTTGATATTTTTTCTGGTTGATATTTCCCTGTGCTTGCTTGGTTGGTGAAAAAATCTCGGTGACCGAAGAGGAAGAATTGAATATTGAATGAATTATTGTTTCTTTTCTGTATTATATGTGAATTGCACGTTATGTCTGATGTTCTGATGTTTGGTTTCTTTTATCTTTTGTTGTCAAGGAAAAAAGTGTTGCTGGTGTTTTTAAAATTAAATATTTTTTCCTTAGAATAGGAGTTTTAGAAAAAGGTTCTTGATCTTGGTCTTTGCATATCATTTTCCTTCTGCTATTTTGAATTTGTGGGGAGAAAATGGGGAAAAGAAAGGAAAGGAACAAATAGTAGTTAGATAACTTATTTTTCAATGCTTATCTGCATCTTTTGATCAATGTTGTGCAAGGTTAAATATTTTAATGCCAACGGATGAAATCAGGGATAAAGCTTTCACTTGATATTACATAACTGATAACTGATGATATATCCAGTGACATTTACAAATCTATTTAAAACATCGTTGTTATTCTTGTGAATATGGTTGATCTTGAGCTAGTTTATGTTTGTCTCAGTACAGAAAAGGGCTTTTGTATGATTTAGCTTTCTTTGGTGTTTTTATTCCGAAGTTATTTTTCTGGTAAGTATAATACTGAATTCAGCTTTTATTTTTTTCTTTTGTTGGTAATTTTATGAATGTATAAATTTATCTAACTAGAACTATTATAATCTTTTATGACTTTTTCAATTACAAGAGTACCTTTTCCAGAAAGAAAGATAGGGAAGGGAGGGGTCTATTGCTACTTCTATTTATTTATTTAACATTTATATATTTAATTTGATTGCAAAGTTATAGTTTAAAAATTATTTAATTATTTGAAGAGTTGACAGTGGACAAAATGGTGTGTCAATATACTTTCCCAAAAAAAACACACATATTCAAGTGGGCCATGGAATTTTTTGAATGAGAAATTTTGGTTGTATACACATATGTGGCTAATATTCTAGTAGTAGTGTGTTGACAGTTAATCAACAAACTTGATTACCAACTAACTAATTGCCAACTTGCCAAACTCAACCAACTAATCATGTGTCTAATTATGAAGTAGAAATTTGAAGCTGTTGTTGATTGTATTGAATATGATGTGAACATACAGGTTGCATCACAACGAAGGAGCTTGGAACTGTTATGCGTTCATTGGGGCAAAACCCAACTGAAGCAGAGCTCCAGGACATGATCAATGAAGTAGATGCTGATGGGAATGGTACCATTGACTTCCCTGAGTTTCTAAACCTTATGGCCAGGAAGATGAAGGACACCGATTCTGAGGAGGAGCTGAAAGAGGCGTTCCGGGTTTTTGACAAGGATCAGAATGGGTTCATTTCTGCTGCTGAGCTCCGCCATGTGATGACTAACCTCGGGGAGAAGCTCACTGATGAAGAAGTTGACGAGATGATCAGAGAGGCTGATGTCGATGGTGACGGCCAAATAAATTATGAGGAATTTGTTAAAGTGATGATGGCCAAGTGAACACAGATCATGTCTACAAAAACCTAAATGAAGTAATGTTGATTAAAAGAAAATGACAAAAAAAGAAGGGGAGAGGACAAGGTTGGCTTGTATAACAGTGCTCATAGTAGCTCTTGTCCTTTCTTCTTCCTACATTTTTATTTGATGGTTTTCAATCCAACCTTGAACGTAAATTAGTGGTAAGTACTGCTGCAAATGGTTGTGGTGGCATGGTATCTTCTTAGTTTGTCTTGTATTTTATCCAAAATGAAAAATGTTGTAATGTTGATGTCATTTGGCTTTTTACCCCTCCTAATTTTTTTTTGATACACACAAACCAAAAGACTAGATCCTTACAAGACGAGGAAACGACATGCCTACACTATCACACCACAACCACCTCCCACAAAGAGTATGAATATAAGAAAATACATGAAGACCCACTGAAAGAGAATGTGCCAAATTAGTAAGACAATTAGCTATTGCATTAGCTTTGTGATACGTATGAGAAACCACATGGCTCCACCTTTACTCTTAAACTCCACAATAGAGTCTAGGATTGCATATGCATGAGTATGAGCATAACCCTATTTTACTAAAGACACTACCAACTGGATATCTGTTTTTACCCACAGTTTTTGAATCACGTGTGAGATAAATGGCAACTAAGAGATTTTTTTTTTTTTTTATTTCGTTAACCTTGATTACCTATCTGTTGTCTATTTGTTTTCATCAATCAAAATATCATCCGTTTCCTTTTGTTTAATAATCATTCATTACATTTAATTTAATCTTATTGATTTGTTTTTAAGAGGATATTTTTTAACGTTGGCTTTTTTTAATGGGACCATTGAATTATATTGAATCCTTTTGATACCAATGGTCCAAGTTTAAAAAAGGGGCTGCACTTATGCTCAGTGTATAACCGAAAGAAGGAAAAAACCAATATATTTTCTATTTTCATTCAATTGAGTTTTGATCTCTTTTGATTCTTTTATCTTCTGTGTTTTGAGTGTTTTGAGCAAGTTGTTCTTGAAGTCTCCAATGCATTGTGTCTTTGAGTGTACATGGTCCGCGCGTCACTGTGTTAACCTTGGGGAGCAAGACCGGAATTGGGGTGCACCCGAGGTCCACCGAAAATCTTGCTTTCAAAGCCGTGGTCATACCACGGCGCAGTGTATTCTTCTATTTTTATCATCTGTGTTTCTAACATCACGTTCCCAAGTGACTTAAATTACCGTAAGAATTATACACAACTCCGCCAAAAGAATTAAAGCATTATCCACATCATAAGAATTTCCAACCACCCAATCACCAGCATCATTTTCCTGCTGGCTGCTGCCACGTGAAGATGAATGGAACCATCAACATTTGCCTTACACCAACTAGTAGGAGGAAAAAGCCAAGACACCAAAATCTACTTGTAAATAGGCATTAGATTAAGTAGTTGCTGATTAACACCACCATGTTGATATTTCAAATACCAACCAGCTTTCCTCAAAATTGCAGCGCCATCAAAGGAGGTCTTCTCATGCATAACAGTGTTGTGAGTGCTCCAAATAAGCCAAACAAGGACTGCAAAGCGGGCAAGCCAAGAAAAAGAAGGATCCTTCCTAAGCTGCTTTGACAAATTTGACTCCATCCACACCTCTAGGCTCTAGCTGATCGCTAAAAAAAATAGTCCAAGCATCATGCTTTACACTAGTAATCCATAGTGGCTTAACAAAGACACAATCCCTTAGAATGTGTAGTGGACTCCTCATGAGACTCGCAAATGGGACACAAAGATGACCCCTGTAAGTGACAATAGCTCTTCTTGCTATTTGTCTTCAAACCCCCTTTCAAGACCACCCACAAAAAGGACCTATCCCTTTGTGGAACCTCCAATTTCCAAACTCTCTTCCACACTTAATGCACATGACTAGGACCCTCTACACGGTCTACCAAGAAATCATATACTGTCTTTGTGCCAAAAACCCCGTTGGGCGTGAGACTTCAAGCTGGAACATCACACACATTAGCATAAAAAAAACTGAAATAGAAGATAACTTATTAATGAACACCTGAGGAATCCACTGGCCAAGAAGCTGAACATTCCAATGACCTTGAAGATCAATAAAATCAGCAACCCTTAAATCAACAACCCTTAAATCAGCAATATCATCAAGAATGATGGCTCAAAATACAAAGGATTGAGAGAAAACATAGATGAACTCTGAGACTATTTATTACTCAACTCAAAAGTGTGTTTAATCCTTATATTGGAAGTCCTATTTATACTAGAAAACTCAGAAACGAAAATATTAAATAAATGCAGATGATGAAATCAATGAGGTGGCATTGTTGAAAAATGGAGGTGGTAGATGGAAGGTTGTTGAAATTTGACTATGGAGGTGGTAGCAATAGTCGTGTCATTCTTCCCGGGTTTGAGAAGACTCGTCCTCGAGTTTTAAATGTCTTCTTCGTCGAAGTATGGTGAAAGATCAGCAACATTGAATGTAGCCGACACGCTATAAGAACCTGGTAGCTCGATTTTATAGGCATTGTCATTGATCTTCTGTACTATGCGAAATGGACCGTCAGCTCTTGGTGATAACTTGGCGTTGGGTTGTTTCGGAAATCGTTCTTTTCGCAAATGAATCCATACCAAGTCTCCTTCATTAAAAACTTGCTGTCTTTTGTGCTTATCTCGTTGAGCCTTGTATCTAGAATTTTGTTTTTCAATTTTGGATCGTACTTGCTCATGTAGCTTCTTGATTTCTTTGGCTCTTTCATCAGCATCAGCACTGAATTTTACTTTGGATGAACTAGGAACCATGTCCAAAGGACTAAGGGGTCGAGCACCATATACTACTTCGAAAGGACATTTGCCAGTTGCTTGATTAGTGAAATTATTGTAAGCGAACTCCACTTGTGCTATGAGTTGATCCCACTTTCGTAGGTTCTTTCCAACAAAACTCCGTAACAAGTTGCCTAGGAGCTTGTTGATTGTTTCCATTTGCCCATCTGTCTGAGGATGATTGGCACTATTGAACTGTAATTTTGTACCCATCTTTCCCCATAGAGTTTTTTAGAAGTGACTCAAGAATTTGACATCTCGATCTAAAGTGATGGTCTTGGGAATTCCATGGAGTCGAACGATCTCCTTGAAGTATAAGTTAGCTATGTAGACAGCATCATTCGTTTTATGACATGGTATAAAATGGGCCATCTTGGAGAATCTGTCTACGACTACCATAACGAAATCCTTCTGTCTTTGAGTACGAGGTAGTCTTAGAACAAAATTCATGCTGATATCTTCCCAGGGGGCTGCAGGTACAGGCAAAGGCAAATATAGTCCAACATTCTGGCTTTTGGATTTGGCGAGGTGACAAGTACGACATCGTTGGATATGTTGAATGACATGTATCTCAAGCTTTGGCCAGTAAAAATTTTCCTTGATCAACGATACTATTTTATCTCTCCGAAAATGTCCTACTAGTCCTTCATCGTGTGCTTCCCAGATGATAGCCCCTCTCAAAGAACAACGAGGAATGCATAAAACATTGTTTTTGAATAGGAAGCCTTCTTGACGATGGTAATGTTGGAAGGGTTGGTCTTCAGTAGATTTCCAGACACGATTGAAATCTGGATCATCTTGGTATAGCTCTTTGATTGTCTCAAAACCAACAACTTTTGTTTGTAGAGTAGTAAGCAAGACATGTCATCTGCTAAGTGCATCGGAAACAGAGTTCTGTTTCCCTCACTTGTGCTTGATCAGGATTGGGTATGCTTGAAGGAACTCAATCCATGAAGCATGTCTGTGATTGATCTTTTGTTGTGAATTCAAATACTTGAGAGCTTCATGATCAAAATAGAGAATGAATTCCTTAGGCAGTAGATAATGACTCCAGTGATGAAGCGCACGTACAATAGCATATAATTCTTTGTTATACATGGAGTACTTGAGCTTAGCTTCATTTAGCTTTTCACTGAAGAAAGCTATTGGTCGACCTTCCTGGCTAAGAACTGCACCAATACCAATGTTAGAAGCATCACAACATACCTCAAACACTTGGTCAAAGTTAGGAAGTGCCAATACTGGAGTGTTGGTCAGATGATGTTTCAGTTCGTCAAAACTTGTTTGAGCTTGTTCTGACCATTGAAATTTGTCCCCCTTAATGCAATTAGTGAGTGGGGCTGCAACCGTATTGAAGTTTTTGGTGAACCTGCGATAAAATGAGACTAATCCATGGAAGCTTCTGACATCATGGATAGATTGAGGAGTTGGCCAGCTGTTGAATGCATCGACTTTGTCAGGGTCCACTTTTATGTCTTCAGTTGTGACAATGTAACCAAGAAACTTAACTTCACTAGTTAAGAATGAGAATTTCTCAAGGTTGGCATAGAGTTTCAGTTCCCGAAGAACTTCTAACACCTTCCGTAAGTGCCTTAAGTGCTCCTCCTTGCTCCTACTGTAAATCAAGATATCGTCGAAATAAACGACTATGAATTTACCACTAAAAGGACTTAATAACTGATTCATGAGGCGCATGAAGGTACTAGGAGCATTGGACAACCCGAAGGACATGATTGTCCATTCATACAGACCATCTCGTATCTTGAAAGCAGTTTTCCATTCATCTCCTGGTCTGATCCTGATTTGATTGTAGCCACTGCGAAGATCAATCTTAGAGAAGATAGTGGCGCCATGTTGTTGATCCAACAAGTCATCGAGCCGGGGTATCGGAAAACGATACTTGATGGCGATTTTATTCATAGCTCTGCTATCCATGCACATTCTCCATGTTCCGTATTTCTTTGGAACCAAAATTATAGGAACAATGCAAGGACTGACACTTTCTTGGATTAAGCCTTTCTTAAGTAATCCTTCGACCTGTTATTGTACTTCTGAATGTTCTTGTGGACTCATTCTGTATGCAGTTTTGTTAGGAATCACGGCTCCTGGGACAAAGTCTATAGCATGTTGTATGTCACACATAGGCGGTAGTTCTGGAGGAATCTCCTTAGGAACAACATCTGAGAATTCTGAAAGTAGTTGAACAATCTCTAACGGAATATTAGTTCCATAGTTTTGTTCTATTAGTAATACAAAACCCAGATTACATACCTCATCTCTAGACACCTTAAGATTATTCTTGGTGACTAAAGATACCAAGGGAGATGTCTTTTTTTCACCACGATTGGATTCTCCTGGAGGCAGTGGAGCTAGCTTGACTTTTCCTCCATCCTTGGTGAATGAGTACGTGTTGGCATAGCCATCGTACTGGGCTCGTCGGTCGTACTGCCATGGTCTTCCCAAAAGGAGGTGACAAGCGTCCATCAGGGTGACATTACACCAAACTTTGTCCTGATATTTTTGCCCAATAAAAAATGAAACAAGGCACTGTTTAGAAACCTTAACTTCATTACCTTTGTTGAGCCACTGAAGTTTGTAGGGATGTGGATGAGTTTGAGTGGGCAGCTTTAGCTTTTCGATCATGTAGTTTGACACTACATTTTTGCAACTTCCACTATCTATGATGACATCACAGACCTTACCGTGCGTGGTGCATCTGGTGTGGAAGATGTTGTGCCTGAGCCAAGATTCGTCTTTCACTGGTGCTGTATGTAGACTTTGCCTGACCACTAGTAACTCACCATGATCAGCAGGCGTACAGTCTTCATTGTACACAGGATCTGGTAACTCGTCTGTTGGTTCTTCTTTGGACAATTCATAAGGTTCGCCTTCAATAATTGTGATAACCCTTCGGTTAAGATAATCAGAAGCTATATGTCCAAATCCATGGAAATTGAAGCATTTTATAGATGTTTTGGATTGGGAAGAAGGTTTGGGATGGTTATCTTTGGTGGGTTTATTTTGGGTTTTATTTGTGGTGGTTGGTTGGGGAGTTTGTGTTTTTCGGGAATAGAAAGGGGTTTTAGACGATGAAGGCTGGAATGGTGACCTTGAGGAGGAAGGATGAAATTAGGGAATTTTTGGAAGTTGTGTTTCTATCCTTTGGGCGAGACAAATTACGTCATCTAAGGTCAAGTACTGTTGTAGTTGAACTTGATGAGAAATATCAGAATTCAACCCTCCAAGGTCGCTATGGATTGTTCTTCATGTTCATAAAGATCGTACTTCATTTTTAATAGCTCAAATTCTCTAGTATATTCTTCAACTGACATAGTCTTTTACTGAAGATTGTGATACTGATTAAACGTATCTTGACGATAACGTGTTGGGATGAACTTCCTTCTAAGTTGCTTCTTCATTTTCTCCCAAGTTCAGATTTTGGTTTTTTCTTCCCTCGTACGCTTTTTTTGGAGATTCTCCCACCAAATTGAAGCGTGTTTTTTTAGTTTAACAGTAACTATTTTGACCTTTTGCTCGTGTGGAATATTCTTCATATCGAATATCCTTTCAATAGTTCGAAGCCAATACAAGAATTCGTCAGGATCTAGCTTTCCTTCAAATTTTGGTATATCGACTTTGAAATCGTTGGAATAACGTTGTTTCGGAGGCCTTTGATAGCTGCTGGATGAGGAAATATCATCATCTGAATGACGATCTGAATGGTTTTCTGGTTCTTCAAGCTGATTTTGTTGATCTGCAAATAATTCTGAGTTCCTTAAGCTCTTGAATTTGTCTTTTTATTTCTTCCCATTCAATTGCTCGAACGGTGATTTCAGGTTGTTTTTTGGGAGGCATAATGAGGTATTTAGGGATAAATGGGAAATTTTATGTGGCTGAGAGTATAAAGGTAATTTTATGGAAGAAAGTAGGATAAAAATGGAATTTTGGTAATTTTTGGGGCTAAAAATGGAATTTTTGGAAATTTTGGGAGCTAAAAATGAATTTTGGCAAAAATTTGGGGCTAAAAATGGAATTTTTGGAAGTTTTGGGGGCTAAAATGGGAATTTTGGCAAGTTTTGGGGCTAAAAATGGAATTATTGGAAATTTTGGGGGTAAAATGGATTTTTTGGAAATTTTGGGGGTAAAATGGAATTTTGGTAAAATTTGAGGGCTAAAATGTTTTTTTGGCAAATATTAGGGGCAAACACATAGTTTTAAGAAACACCGAGGGCTAAATTGTAATTTCCGGAAGTACAGGGATCATAGTGCAAAATTTCAAAACTTACAACGCTGATGACACGTGGCGCTTTCTGATTTGCTGGCAGATACGCATGACACGGGCGCGTTCTGATTCGTTTGACCGCGCTCTGACATGTGGCGTCTTTTAATTAGTCAGTCAACGCTAACGTGACGCTGACTCAGATCATCTTCGACCCCAAGCAGGCGTGTGCACTTTTGGGGCGGCGCGTGGGACTCTGGCCGTGGCGTGTGGAGGGTCGTGTATGAGGATCTGACGATGAAATTTCTTGTCCTATGGTTTTAGGACCTTATGAACACTTCTGTGGTGTCGGTTTGTCGAGAAAATGACTAGAAATTGTATTTCCAGAATGACAAAGATGATTTCCGGCGAGAAAAAACTCTCACTCTCCTTTCTCACTCACCCTAAGGCACATCAAGCTACAGAACCTTGCTCTGATTACCAAAATTGGCTCAAAATACAAAGGATTGAGAGAAAACAGAGATGAACTCTGAGACTATTTATTACTCAACTCAAAAGTGTGTTTAATCCATATATTTGAAGTCCTATTTATACTAGAAAACTCAGAAACGAAAATATTAAATAAATGCAAATAATGAAAGCAATGAGGTGGCATTGTTGAGAAAATGGAGGTGGTAGATGGAAGGTTGTTGAAATTTGACTATGGAGGTGGTAGCAATAGTCCTGTGCCAAATGAGATCACTCACCACATCAATGAGTTTGATCCCTGAAGGCAACCAGATATCCTTCCAAAACCAAAATTGTCTACCATTCGCCAGCTTCCACCTAAGGCCTTGAATAAGACAATCCCAATAAGCACAAATAGCACGCCAAATATGAGAACAATTATGACGTCTCTGAACCCTTGGGTCATTCTCACAACTTGTGTTTAGCCTTCAAAACTTGCACCCATAAAGCATCTTTATTCGAAATAATGCACCCACAAATCATTCAAGGGCCATCAAAAGCTCGGCTGAGATCCTCCCGATTGGTAAAACGTATAATAAAATAATCATTCTCCAAATCAATGATCTCCATCGACCCCGAAGGCTGCCACAACCTCATCAGTTGAGTCATAAGCATCTTCAGGCCTAACCTCTTCCCCAGTAATTTCACAATAATAGCCTTCTTCCAAGGTTCATGAGTAGCTTCAATCTCCTCCTTGGTAATAGGAACCACCAGACATAAGGGATTATGATCCTCACATCCATATTCCCTAACATCATCATCAGAGTCCAGAGACTCTCAATCCTCCATATAATCCTCATGACCATTATCTTCATCATTATGACCTCCATTGATTCTAATCATAGCATCCTTATACAAGACTAGCTTTCTTTTCAACGCCATGCTTGTAGCCGTCTCACCAGCCTCCTTAGGTTGTTCCATCTCTATATCACCCTCCAACTGAATTACTGGGACTATTTCATCAGTAACAACCTCTTGCCTTCCAGTAAACTGCATTGCCTCCTCATCATTCGCACCAACATCCTTTCCGACCTTTGGCTTTTTAGTTGAACGTGACAGCTGATGCCTTTCCTTGCCGGAAAGGCCATCAGAACTGTTACAAGACATTACAGGGAGTTTTTCTCACTAGGAATTTTCTCTCTCCGTTTTTAAAAGTTCTTTTTAACTATTATAACACACTCTTAATTCTATTATTAACTCTGTTAGTGTTTTAATTCTGTTATTAACTGTTATTGTTAATAACAGAATTGACCAAAAAGACCATACTAATATTAAGAAAAAAAAGGTTTTATAGATCAAAGCAAAACCTAATATAATAAACTATTAATTTGGATATATATATATATATATATATATATATATATATATATATATATATATATATATATAGGTACGTATCTACATAGGTACATATACACATATGTACATATATATATATATATATATATATATATATATATATATATAGGTTTTGCTATCCATTATCTTACTGGCAATGGTTAAGCAACCTATAAATGGAAACTTTGCATTTAAAATAAATAAAAAATAATTTCATAGCATTAAATACCTTACACTTTTCAACACCAAATTTCTATTCATGAGTTGTTTAACTATTGCCTTTAGGACAATGGATAGCAAAACCCTATATATAGATAGGTTTAAATATGTTTTTCGTTCCTGAAAAATAGGAAAATAAGGATTTAAGTCCCTAAAAAACGTTTTTTAGGATTTAAGTCCTTAAAAGGGTGATTTGAGTCCTTAAATCAGTATTTTTCAAGGACTCATATTCCCTATTTTTGAGTTTTTTAATAACTTAAATCCTAAAATACATGTTTCAAGGACTTAAATCCTTATTTTTCTATTTTTAAGGGACGAAAAATATATTTAAGCTTTTATATATATATATATATATAGAAGACATATCATATGAGAGGGGTGTTAATTATATGAGAGTGAGAGGGATTAATCTCAGCCATTAGATCAAAATGGATGGCTAAGATTAAAAACAGCTTAAAAAACTAAAGTGTTCCTGCCCCTACCTCTACCTATTCTAACCTAAACTGTGAAATCAAATTCTTAAGTCGTAAAAATGCTTCCTCTTCAATCTTCACTCACGACACCAATGAGAACGACGGTGGCAAAACGGCGCTGATGGCGGCAAAGCAAGGCAACAACGATGCAAAGATAAACGTGATAGTGTTGTCGCGGCTGTAAAGGGTTTCGTGGTGCCTGCTACAGTGACAGGGCATTGACGGCTGCACAAGCGACCTAAACTAACACTTCCTGCGATGCTTCACAGCGCGTTGATAATTGTGCAAGTGACCCAAATGCGATGGCGTTCGCAAGACAGCTGTGGTTCCTCGTCATAGAAGGTGGTGCTGCGAGCAGCGGTTACCATGGCGAGGCAGGCGTGCATTAGGGATCTATGGCTACGATTGTTTGGTTCATCTAAACAGATTAAATCATACATTTTGGATTCATTCTCTGATTAATTAGGTGTTTTGTTCTTTCATTTTAGAACCATAGTCAAGAAGTAACCACTAAATTTTGTTCTTTCATTTTTTTGTTTCAATTTTTTGGCGTAATTTTTTGGTGGATGTACGAGAACCCAGTATTATTGGAAGTTAGAACATGTATAGTTCATCATTTGAAATAAAGTGATATTATTCTATTTGTACTTCAGTACTTGAATCTACTGCAATTTCTTATTTCCTTTGCTTTTGTCTTGTATCTTTTGAGTTTGAGAACTGAGAAGTAAATATGTTAGTGTTTTAAGTTTGAGGCCCTCTAATCTTATTTCTATATTCGGGTTATGCTACAATAGTTGAGGCAGATTAAGATGTTGTTACAAAGACAATGGTTAATCCATTTCAAGTATATCTATAGATATTTTATTTTGATTTTGAAATGTTGTTACAAAGACAAGACTGCTACTGCTACATATGAAACTCATTACTCCTGCTTATCTCCCAAAGAATTAAAACGAGAAGATTGAAAAATCAGAACAAAAGAAGGAATTTTATGTTTGTATCCTATATATGCATTATGCAATAGTAGTAGCATTATTGAAGGTGAAATTTGAGCTTACATAGTAGCAAAGGAAGCAAGTCATTTAAAGAAAGAAGTGCCAAATCCTCTTCCTCCAAGAATACATGCATTATGGAAGAGTTTTTTGGCAGCAAGTTTGAGCTCAAATACTGATAAAGTGATCATTTCTACAAAGACATAGTACTGATAATCAGTCTTTTTTTATCTTAAAAAGAGCTTATCTCTTATTTGTTTATTGTAATTGCATTCTTGCTAACAACATTGTACTCATATTGGATCTATGAAATAATGCTATTATTTTTGCAATTATATTTGCTGAAGAGTAGTGTATCTGAACTAAATTGTTTAGTTATGCAGGTGATCTTTATTATATTATGCAATACTCTATTCTGTTCTGCTTGGGCGTGGCTATGATTGTTATGCAGCTATCTCCCTTGGTCACGTCATTGCTGTATCAAGCACTTCTTGTGCTACTTCTTACTATTATTATATATAATAATATTTTTTGCTCACCAAAACAAAATATTTATGCAGAAAAAGCTATGAATTTAAAACATGTGCGCTTTATGAAGAAAAAACTAAAGTACTGATGCAGAAACAACTATGAATTTTAGCATTACTTTCTCAATTACACAACTAGCCTAATATTTAATAAACTTCTTGGCAAAACAATAATCCTTGAAGTATTATGCAGTGTAACTTGTTAACCCAAAATCTGAAATTTATTACTATCCAAGCTAACATCAACACTTTAGACGTGGCCACAAAATTACATAAAAAAATTAACAATGATAAGAAAATAACAAGAAAAGATGAAAAAACAAAATTTAGTTTCCTTCTCGACTTTTCTTCAGTTGAGTCTGCCACAATGATATGAAAATATGAAAATATACAAATATCTTAATCAATATGTGCACAAAAAAAAAATAAAAACATGTAAAATGTAATAGTAAGGTTTCTTACCAAAAAACTAGGAGGAGGATTTGGTGGGGCAATTACGACTATCATGAAATGCGTATTGCATACAAGTTTTTCATAGTCTTCTTCTCTTTTATTGCTCTTCCATTGCCTTTTCTTTCTCCCCTTTAATTCGTTTTCCACTTCCTTTGGTATTTGAATTTTCAGGTGGAAGAATTTTAACTTCCTCGGGTACATTAGAACCAATGAATGATTTTACTTCATCTATAGTTCTTGGTACAACATAATTCTTCATGTTACTCAACTTCATTTCAATACCAGAAGCTTCCTTTACAATAAGTTGCAATTTCTCTTTACATGTACCAGCCATGTGCATGCATTTAAACAATTGTGCCCATGCATGTGAAATCAACTTGTTCTCACTTTCCACTTTTCCATTTGCTTCCAACACATTTCCATTATAATCGAAAATCGGTCTACTTGTTGCTAATTTTGTCCATCTATTAACAATAAAATGGTTTGGTATTTCATTTAGACATTTCCCCTTCAATACAAAAAGAACATGCCTACATAACATGCCTTCAGATTCAAACATTTTACATGAACACAACGCTGTGTGATCAGAAGAATTATAAACAACTTCTCTATGTTTTCTCACTCTGCTTCCATTAACAACGATATTATCAATGATAGAAAATAGTAATTTCTCATCTTCCTCTTTACTCCTTTCAATTCCACAATCCACGCACGCACTCCATAACTCCTTCTGAAATATGTCAAAATTTTCTTGAGTATAAACTTCCCTGCCATGCTTCTCTATATTTGTGTACAACTTCAATTCAAGAGCAGAATGAAGCGTATTATTATTTGCAAGCAATTCTTTATATCTTTGTGCTTCTATTGCGGAATCAAATCGCATCCAAAACTCCACTAAGCTAAGATTCTTATTCAAGTAGTTACCAAAGAACGAGTTTTCGCTCTCTGATCTTGAGGTAGTTCTCAAAATTCCAGCCAAAAAAATGTCCCTAAAATAAGCTGGTATCCACATGCTTCGAATATTGTACATTTGAGAAAGCCATGTGTTCCCTTCCAACTTGAAATCACTAACAATAGTCTTCCATGCTGATTCAAATTCTTCTGGGGACTTGAATTCCAAACACATGACTTGAAACGATTGTTAAAATTAATGTTGGCATTCAAGGAAACACCCACCTTTTCAGAAAGTTTTTAAGAATATGCCACATGCAAAATCTATGAGAAGAACCAACAAAAACTTTCTCTATTGCAATCTTCATGGCTGGATCTTGATCTGTTATGATCATAATTGGTTTATGCCCCCCCATCGATTTCAAAAAAGTCTCAAACAACCACACAAATGACTCAACCTTTTCATCTGCTAACAGAGCAGCACCATAAGTTATACTTTGACTATGATGATTCACTTCGGTGAATGGTGCAAAAATCATGGAATACTTATTCGTACTATATGTTGTGTCGAATGAAATTACATCTCCAAATAAAGAGTAGTTTTTTCTACAAAGTCCATCCGCCCAAAACACATATTTTAGCCTCCCTCCATTATCAACCTCGTAGTCATAGTAAAATGAATGATTCACTTAATGCTTTCTTCTAGAATTATCAATAAACTTGTGTGCATTAGAATCTTTGATCAAATCCTTCAAATCACTTGAATAGTTTTGGAGATCTCTTTGTGTACAACCTACATTTTCATAACCCCCAACCTGCTCTTTCAATAAATGATAAACCTTTGAAGTCCCAACGTTGGCTCTACCATAGGAAAACAACAAATTCTTATGAACATTGTTTACATTTCTCGCTGTTCTTAAGAATTGCTTTTTTCTAGGCGTGACAAAGTCATGTGAGTGACCTTCATGAAATCTTGCAATTTCAAATTTTCCTTCTGTTGTCCTCTTGAATACAATCCTAGCATTACATCCCTCTCTAGTTACCTTTCTTTTTCTACTTTTAGGTAAACTATTCTCATCAATTATCAATTTAGGTAAGGCTATTTTCTTCTCTTCTTTGTAACCCTCTTTTGAGCAAACAAAGTATTTCCATTTCACATCACCAGTTTTATCTCTTGTTACAGATGATTTGCGCACATTAAAACCAGCAGCAAGTGCGTACCTTTTATAAAAGCTTTCTCTTTCGTCTAAAGTATCAAATATCTTGCCAACCATAGGCTTAAATTCTTCATTACATGTAGGAATCCATTCATTTGACGTGTCTTCTAGATCATTAAAATTCTCCGACAGTGTGACTAAATCAGCTTCGCTATCACTTATTTCCATCGACATATTCCTAATAATAAATTAAATCATAACAACTTAATAACTATGTATGTTGAAAATAACAAAGAAACAAAATTAGTAACAATGACATATATTAATCCTCTGTTATTTTTTTCCTCTGTTTTGATATATATTAGTTGCGTGTGACCAAAGAAAATGGATATATACCTATGTTATTTTTTTCCTCTGTTTTGCAATCAGACGTTATTAATGAATATATACCGCCCATGATGGTGTGGTGGCAAACGGTGCTGTGGCTAGCGATGTCGTAAGTGATGACCAAAGAGGAAGCGTTAGTTTAGGTCGCTTGTGCAGCCGTCAATGCCCTGTCACTGTAGCAGGCACCACGAAACCCTTTACAGCCGCGACAACACTATCACATTTATCTTTGCATCGTTGTTGCCTTGCTTTGCCGCCACCAGCGCCGTTTTGCCACCATCGTTCTCATTGGTGTCGTGAGTGAAGATTGAAGAGGAAACGTTTTTACAACTTAAGAATTAGATTTCACAGTTTAGGTTAGAATAGGTAGAGGTAGGGACATGAACACTTTAGTTTTTTAAGCTGTTTTTAATCTTAGCCATTCATTTTGATCTAAAGGCTGAGATTAATTTCTCTCACTCTCATATAATTAACACCCCTCTCATATGATATGTCCTCTATATATATATATATATATGAGTTAGGTTCAAATGGTATGAATTTTTGTATAGTTGATCTACGTCATACAAACTTTCAATTGATTGGTTGGATCGGGGAAATTCGTTTTTTATAAAAAGTTATGTGCGGTGTCATTTAAGAACTGTGCACCTTGATGTCATTTGAATCCAACTCTCTATATATATATATATATGAAGACAACTAATCTAGATGTCTTTTAAATATGACTTAGGATTGATAATTAGAAACAATAACTACTGCGGAACTCTCTTCAGCTGCATAATTTTAAATTTTTTCGAGTCCCATAAAACGGACATTCATTCATACTTTATACAATTATTCTCTTTAATAATGCACTTCACATAAATTTATTGAATGAGTTTTACATATTATCCATATTTTAAATTTTAATTTATTTTTCACTTACGGACATTTACTAAATAGATCACTCACCAAGTTATAAATTTTTTAACATTGTTGCTTGCATAAGCAATGGTGGTTTATAAAACAGACAACAGTCACTCATCTAAGAATTTAACCTGTGGTTATCATGGAAATTATATAAACACGTAGTGGCGGATCTTTCAAAAAAAGCTTAGGATAAATTTTAGTTTATATAGTGGTATTGTAGACTTAAAATTATGAAGTTAAAAAGTCAATATAAAAATTTAAATTCAAATTAAGGGATTAGAAAATATAAGGGAAGAGTGCAAATTAATTATCAAAATTTATAATATTACTCGTAAAAATTTTAAATTGAGGGGTTACACTCCCTAAACTCAACATATATCAGACTATATAAGCATTGTTGCATGTATTTTGAACCTAATAAGCAACTTGGGTTAATTACGTAACCTATGGCTAGGAGCCTAAAACCGAGTTTGACAAACAACCTTTTTTATTATTAGTTTGACAAACACTTAAAACATAGTCTTTGACCACAAGATCCAGTCACATACAACATTTTTTCATGTAAAAACAGCAGTCAATAATCATTACTACCTTTGATATCAAAATAACTAAAAATTGACCAAATTACACTTGTTAACAAAAAAAGTTAATATCATTCAATCCTCTTGACACTACTAAAAAACGCTAAACATTTTCGAGGGCACGTGGCCGACGGAATTTGCGTGGGCCAAACTCACGGAAAACGAACGGAAAAAAAAACCAAAGGAACGGGTTTGTGGTGGCTTAACCGACCGTAACATTTGCGTGGACTTAGCCGCCGGAAAAAATGGTGCCAAAATGTAAAATATTCCCTATGATTTTATAAAAACTTTACTTTCTTAATGAGTTGAAAACCAATTATGTCATCTTTTCGACCACTAAAACTAAATGATATATTAGAAGTGAAGAATTTTGTCATTGAATAAAATAAAAATAGTTAGCTTTTACGTATATTTAAAACAAAAAATGTATTAATTTTTAATTATATTTAGAACTATAGGTAATACTCATTTGTATTTAGAGAGGAGGAAAAAATCATTACAAACGGTTACATGCAACATGTAAACTAACTTTCACATGCAACACCTTTTCTCATGTTAAAATAAGAGTCATTGGTAATTTGAATTTAGTGAGGAAAAAAAAAGCAATAAAGAAAAAGGTACAAATCATCACATTCCTATGCTAAGCAAACCAAGGCATGGGTTCCCTATCCTTTGTAGTAACCATATGTATGTCCAGCTAGAACCTAGGTTTGCCTCCAAGCAAAGACTTTTCCTGGGGGAAAACTGCTCAAAACGGTGGTGCTTCTAGATCCTCTTTTCACATATGTGATTTTTGTTATATTTTTCAAATCTATGATTTGTATTTTGTTTTGTACCTCTTAAACTTGAGTTCTATTCTTCAAGTTGAGAATCTTGATTGAGCAAGATGAGTATCAAAGTAAGAAGATGCAGAAAGTATCAATAGATCATTCATACTAAATAACCTCATATAAGAATTTTGTTATTGATGTAAATTATATTGCAAGTGTGTATCAAACTTAACATGCCTACATAATATATACAAAGTGAGCTCGAGAATGAAGGAGGAAGAAAAATGGAGGGAACTAACTGATGGAATTTAGGGTTGGAAAAACTGATACTATTCATTGATACAAAAACAACATATATACACAGAGCAGCCCAAGGAGAGATTGGGCCAAGGTGGACAGAAAAGATAAACTGGGCCTATTTACAACAACAGAAAGCTAAGTAATATCTAAAATATTGTTCAATACACCCCCGCAAACTAACTGAGGAGTACAAGTTTTGTACTCCCAGTTTGGAGAGGTTGGAGTTGAAAGGAATGGGCTCAAGTGCCTTGGTGAAGATATCTGCAAGTTGTTCCTGTGTTGGGACAGAATGCAGAGAAATTAGGCGACGTTGCAGTTTTTCCCTGACCACATGACAATCAATTTCAAGGTGCTTGGTTCTTTCATGAAAAACAGCATTCTTTGCAATATGAAGGACTGAAGAATTATCGCAAAAAAGCTTGGCAGGTGCAGGAAGCTTAATGTGAAAGTCCTTTAAAAGGTTAGTCAACCATTGGATCTCGCATGTGGTGGCAGCGAGAGCTCGATACTCAGCTTCAGACGAAGATCTGGAAACGGTTCGCTATTTTTTGCATTTCCATGAAATAAGGGAATGTCCAAGGAATATACAAAAACCAGTGACGGAACGCCTTGTTTCTTTGCAAGACGCCCAATCCGAATCGCTATATGCAGTGAGTAACAGATCAGATTTGCAAGGATAAAAGATTCCCTGGCCGGGGTTGTTTTTCAGATAGCGTAAGATTCTGATGGCTACTTGGTAGTGTTTTTTTCGAGGCTTGTGAAGATATTGACTGAGCTGTTGGACAACGTATTGGATGTCAGGTCTCGTTGTAGTCAAATATAGTAATCTGCCAATGATTCTTCTAAAACCAGCAACATCTTCATAAAGTTCATCAGTTAAGGCTTCTTTTAGTATTCCTTTCACCATTGGAGTTGGTGCCGGCTTAGATACAAGAAGCCCAGCAGACTCAATTAGTTGTAAAGCATATTTTCGTTGGGATATTGAAATTCCAAGATGGGATCTTGCAATTTCAAGCCCAACGAAGTATTTTAAATGACCAAGATTTTTTATTTTGAATTTAGCATCCAGTAATGTAACACCTAATATTTTCAAGAATATATATATATATATTTTTTTTAACATAACCATCATTTGAAGTTCAACGAGTAATGATGAATAAGTGTGTAGTACATCATCAAATCCAAAATACCAGTTATACATAATTAAGTATATTGCGAGTCTAAGAGAGAGAAGCCATAACTAGGTAGTTATATATTACAATTTGTACAACAAAATGAATGTGCTACCTAAAATCAAAACACTAAATCTCCAGCCACGTGCTCAAGACAAGCTAGTCCTTATCGCCTCTAGTACCTACAACACTATAACCGTCAGTTACAAGATTACATGTAACCGAGTAACCCCCGGTTGTAAACAAATAGTTTTCAAGTACTGCAGCCAGTACTAACTGGAAAATCCCCACAATCACTTAATACTATCAAGCAATTAAGCAAACATTTACATGTCTCATGCATCATTAACATCTCAGCTAATAACAAGCCTCAATCGTCATTTACACAAGCGAATAACACGCACACAATCATAAATGACACACATGCGAATAACACGCACCCTACTCGATTTACTTTACCACATTGAGTATTTTTCTTTTTAAAGGGTAATCCCCATGCACGGGGCACCACCACGCGCTGCATCAAGGCGCCATGAGCTCAAACCCCTCAGGACAGGTGCCCCCATCCTGAGGCCAATGCCACCTCTTTACTTGTGGAGTTTCCGCTCCACCCAAAAGAGGACTTTTCATTTACACACCTCAATGACAGGGAATTTATGCATTTTGCCTCAATAACGAAGGATTTACAACATTACGCCATACATACCAATGGCACACTTAGTGAACTACATCACAATCCACCAATTTAGTTATCACCAAACAGAATTTTAGCCAAACATGCTGTACTATTTTCAAAATGGCAATTAATCTATACATTGAAAAATTACGAAATTTCATGGTAATAAAATAGATTTAATTATCTTTCCACAGCCACAAGTTTCACCTAAAACGGAGTTTCCCTAGGCCTAGTTATGCCCTTTTGAAGTCAGATGTTCTGCCATGTCATTTCAGCATGATACTAGTTTACACAATGGATAATAACTAAAGCTATAGGTATCCAAATTGAGTGAAACCAGTGGAAAATAAAAGCTTACAAGACTATCTACCATTTTCATTCAGAGTTCCAGATTTAAATCAATCAAATTCTGGGGGTCTAACTTCATTGAAATCCATCAGACCCAGATAAACTCCAATCTAGACAGCTTGTATTGAAGAATTTTTATCCGATAAACTACTTGTCCAAAAATCATAAAAGTTTTACAGGACATGACCAACACACCAAGGATTCATCATAAAAATTCTCACATTAAAATACAAAGTACAAAAATCACAGTAATCCACGTAATTCACTTATTACTGCAGAATTTCAGCATCTGTCCAACATTTAGTACTACCAATTCCAAAATTTGTATTAAATCAGAAATAAATCCAAAAATTATAAAATTTTGCCACAAGGTATATCACATACTCCGGTATCATCATACAAAATTTCACACCAAAAATCCAATCACATAAATTGCAGAAAATTTGGGAAAATCCCAATTTATTTTCAAATTCAGAAATTCTGCAGCATAAACAGCATAAACAGTGTTCATTCAAAAATTCACCAAAAATCGGGTAAAACTCCTAAAATCATGAAATTTAGTTCTGAAACCCTACACATACTGAAGTTTCACCATACCGAATTTCAAGCCCATACCTCAAGTGGAACCTCAGAAACAAAATTTCCAATTCTAGACTCAATCTAAAGAGGTTTAGGACTTGGGGTTTTGAGTTGTGGGTTACCTCACTCCAAGCTTTCCTTGCTCCAAATTCCTTACAAGGCTCAAGCCCTAGAATCCTTCACTTCTTCAACACTAAAGGCTCCCACTTGCATCAAGGAAATAGAGGAAAGAATTTGTGAGCTCAAGTGACTTGGTTCCTCATGGTATACATGATCTTGTCCTAAATTTGGAGTTTGAGTGGGATTTTGGGTGAGATTGAGAGAGAGAGCTTAGGGTTCTTTGTTTCTTTGATGAGAAGAAGATGAGAGTGTGAAGTGTGTGTGTGAGTGTTGTGTGAGAGGGAGAGGGAAGGAGAGTAAAGTGATCTTGTGTACACAAAGACCATATTACCCCTCCAATAAGCCCCCAATTCCATCCTTGCCCTTTTTTTTTTTTTTAACTCTACACTTACTAAATCCTAAGTTTTAGTCCCTCATCTCTAACATTAATCTCAATTAGAGATTTTAATCCCTCTATTTCTCCCTTTTATTTCCTACACCTACCAAGGATTAATTTAACCATTCCAGTTATTTTAATTGTGTTGGCTAGGATTTTCGGGATGTTACAAGTAAAGACTTAACAGATTCAATTTCTTTGTTGTTATTGCCAGCAACGATAAGATCATCCACATATACTAAAATAATAGTGATAGAAGTGCCAGTGGTTTTAGTGAATAAAGAGTGATCATTTTGAGACTGTATATAACCAAGAGAGTGTAAAAAAGAAGACAACTTAGCATACCACATCCTACTAGCCTGTTTTTAACCATATAAAGATTTGTTTAGTTTACAAACCAGACCAGATTTTGCAACAGTAAGACCCTCAGGTATTTCCATGTAAACATCTTCTAACAGGTCACCATGAAGAAAAGCATTATTAATGTCAAGTTGATGTAATTCCCAATTTTTAATGGCAGCAACAGATAAAAGAAGGCGGACACTAGTAAGCTTTGCAACAGGGGCAAAGGTGTCAAAATAATCAATGCCTTCGAGTTGTTTATATCCTTTGGCAACAAGGCGAGCCTTGTACCGTTCAATTTCACCATTATATTTATACTTTATTTTGTAAATCCATTTAGAGCCAATAGCCTTTTTTCCTTTGGGTAAAGGCATAAGAGACCAAGTTTTGTTAATAGAGAGAGCATGTAACTCCTCATTCATGGCCTTTACCCAATGAGGATGTTGACTAGCAGTTTTAAAGGATTTGGGTTCATTATGCATGCTAATTTGAATGCTAAAACAGGCAAAGGAATCAGACAGATTAGCATAGCTAAGGTAGGAACAAATAAGAAACTTGACAGCTGGAGAGGTGGAAGTAGATTTACCTTGTATAAGACTACAATGATAATCCAAAAGATGACTAGGAGTAGATTTTATGCGAGAAGACTTACGTAACCTTGGTGTGGGTTGGGTATCACCTGTTAATGAGTCCATGGCAGTGTCACCAGGAGGTTCAATGTTGTGACTTGGTTCCTGCAAAGAGCGATCTAAGGCAGAGGGGATGTTAGTAGTAAATGTCTCCTCAACCAAACCTGGTTCGGAGTTTGCTGTAGGGGTAATTATCCCCATGGGTTTGGGATCATCAAAACAGAGAGGTAGGGATTCAGGTTCAGGAACGCAATTATCAGTACCAACACTGTCAAGTTGGGCTGACTTAAAAGGGAAAAGATTTTCATAAAAAATGACATTTCTTGAAATAGATATAACACGTGTATTGATGTCTAAAACAATGAATCCCTTAGTACCATTTGTGAAACCAAGAAAAACATATTTATGGGCACGAGAATCAAGCTTCTTTCTATCTTGGGTGAGGGTGCTGTGAAAACATAAGCAGCCAAAAACTTTTAAATTTAGAAGGGTGGGTGGTTCCTTAAAAAGCTTTTCATAAGGGGTTAAATTTTTCAAAAAAAGGCTAGGAAGGCGATTTATTAAATGTATAGCATAGGAAGTAGCAAAACAGCAATACCTTTGTGGAATTTTAGAATGGAAGAGAAGGCAGCGAGTAGTATTCAGAATGTGTCGATGTTTCTTCTCAACAACACTGTTCTGTTGAGGGGTTTCGACACATGATGTTTGATGTAGAATACCTTTCTCAGCATAGAACTCAGGCATGTGAAACTCAGGGCCATTATCAGTACGAATAGACTTAACAGAACAATGAAATTGATTCTGAACATAAGCAATAAAGTTTTTAACATGCAAAGGAGTTTCAGACTTGTTTTTCATCAAATGAATCCATGTGTGGCAAGAATGATCATCTATTATGGTGAGGAAATATTTATGAGAGTGAATGCAAGCAGTATTAAGGGGACCCCATATGTCCATGTGTATTAATGCAAAAACAGAATCAATGATATTGTTTTCATGTGGAAAAGATAACCTATGCTGTTTACCAAAATGACAAGAATCACAAGCAGATGTAGGCATGTATTTTACATAAGGAAATTGAACAGAAAGAGTGCGCAAAACAGAATCCGAGGGGTGTCCCAGACGTGTGTGCCATGATGTGCAATCAGCAGAAGTGGAAACAATAGGAACATGTGTATTATTGATCACAGAATCACAATTAACAGAGTAATTCAAGTCCTGGAGGATGTAAAGGCGGTTGTGAGCTTTAGCAAGCCCAATCATCCTCTGGGTATGCTTCTCCTGAATAACACAATCAAACTTATCAATGGTGAAAACAACATCTAAGTATTCAGCAGTCTTTTGAACAGCTAAAATGTTGAATTTAAAATCAGGAATTAACAAAACATCTTCAAGGACTAAGGATTCAGATAATTTAACTTGACCACAGAATTTAGCAAAAGCAATATCACCATTAGGTAAGTTGATCTTTATAGTAGGTATAGCATGAAATTTAGTAAAGAATTCAACAGAGTTACACATGTGATCAGTGGCACCAAAATCGACAATCCAAGTGTGAAATTCTAAGTTCGTAGCTGTGGTGTTGTGATGAGCATTATTGGTGTTCACGTGTGTAGTGTGTTACAGTTGATTGATGCTAGATTCAGGGTTAGAAGTTTTAGCCTTTTGTAACATGTCAATGAGCATTTCATAATCCTCTTTAGAGATATTTAACGACTTGGATTGTTGGGAATCAGTGACGGAATTAGTGTTGCAATTGTCAGTGGGCATTAGGTTGTTAATAGCAGACTTTTGATTCTTAGGTTTGAACTTGAAGCTATCAGGAAATCCATTTTTGAAGTAGCAAACATCTATAGTGTGATTTTCACGTTGGCAAAATTCACAAATTTTACCTTTCATTGAAGGACCCGGTGTGGAGGATTGATTTTTACCTTTAGGGTGACTAGAATTCTTTGATTGGTTGAATTTCCATGTGTTTGCCACCATGTTAGGCTGGGGCTTCGCATCAATGAAGGGATTATCAGACTCCTGTCGCTCCTGCTGTTGAATTTGTGCAAAAACAGTGGCTATAGAAGGTAAAGGGTCACAATGTAAAATTTGCCTGCGAACAGAGTCGTAAGTGTCAGTTAATCCCTATCATGAGTTTTAGAAACCCCCTTAGCAAGATCACAGGAACACGGAACGGCGCAAACGCAGTGAAGAACAGGTCTGAGGGCTTCCAATTCTTGCCACAAGGTTTGGAGATGCAAGAAGTAATCCGAAACAGAACGGTCACCTTGCTTTATCGAATGAACGACATGTAAGAGATCTGAAAGGCGAAAGTAATCAACCTTCGAATAACGGTCTTGGAGTTCCTTCCAGAGCGCATGAGCAGAGTCAAAAAACGCCACACTACGTGCGATCGGAGGAGATAGGGCTTTTTTTATCCAAGAAATCACCATGGAGTCACAACGGACCCAAGAATCATATAAAGGGGTGTTTCGGCAGTTGCAAAGAGCCACTGATAAAACCTAATTTGTTCTTACAGATGAGGGCACGACGAAGATTACGGGCCCAAAGAAGGTAGTTACCAGCCCCATCGAGGATTGGGGTAGAGATAGTGGAGTTAGGGTTTTCACTAGGGTGGAGGTAATATGGGGAAGATGGATTTTGGGTAACATCGGGGACGGGAGCTTCTGCCATTGGAAAGGAAGAAGAAGAAGGAGATGACAGCTAAGGACGGAGAAAGAAGGCAGCGAGAGAGCCACGTTAAGGCTTCGACGGCGGCGATCTTGGAAACCCTAGCGGAGAGAAACTAAGCAGCGGAAGAGGAAACGAAACCATAAGGGCTCGTAGATACCATGATGGAATTTAGGGTTGGAAAAACTGATACTATTCATTGATACAAAAACAACATATATACACAGAGCAGCCCAAGGAGAGATTGGGCCAAGGTGGACAGAAAAGATAAACTGATACTATTCATTGATACACAAAACAACATATTGTTCAATACTAACAATTAGCCATCTAATAGAATAATAGTCTAACTAACTATAACTAACAGAATGAAGTGATAAACTCAGATGTTAGCACCCCTCTCAAACTTGGAGTGTGAATGTTGATCAATCCAAATTTGATTACAAGGTTTTGGAAAGGAGCAGGAGACAAAGGCTTTGTCACGATATCTTCAATTTGTGACTGAGAGGGCACATCATAAACATGAAGAAGATCACTTTGAACATTATCTCTTATGAAATGCGCATCCATTTCGACGTGTTCAGTTGTGTCGTGGAAACCTGGATTAAAAGCCATTTGGATCAAGGTTGTCAAACACGAGATCCCATGCAGGATCGGGAGTGGGCTGCAAGATCATAACTCGGAGGATCGTAAGTAAACTCGGAATAGTTTACTTAAAAGCTGAAATTACAATTGTAACACACACACACAGATATATATATATATATATATATATATATATATATATATATATATATATATATATATATATATATATATATGCATATATAACAGATAGCAAAAAAACATCAATAAAACGCAAACAAAGATGTCTTGATCATAAAATAAAAGTTCATAACAAGATTTAAATCATTTACGTTCATAACATTACTGAAAAACAAAAAATAGAAACAAAAGTTAAAGGACATAGTACTAGGTAGAAGCACTGCAGCAGGATCACAAAACAAGCTATAAAAGTGCCTAAAAGTCATCTAAAGTCTAAACTCTAAAGACCCAACAAAGCTTTCAGGTTTTGATCGTAATAGTCATCTTCCTCTTCCATGTTATCTTCATTCTCGTCCAATTCATCATTTTCAAAGTCTTGAATCTGCAAATCAGCAGTTGCAGTTGCACGAGCATCTCCAACTTGTACAGCATCTTCATCTTCATCTTCTTTTGTAGTCTCAGTCTTCACATCACAATTTTCATCATTTTTTTCATCTAGGATCCATTCATCATCTGAGGAAAGGTCATCAATCTCATAATCTTTGGCTGTCCTAGTTTGCTTCTTCTTTCCCAACCTTGAATTAGCCATTACAAAAACCACATCATTCATAGTTTTTTGTTTCAAACGGTTCCTTCTTTTTGTGTGGACCTAAAAAAACACAAGAAGCCAAATACCCAACTAGTCAACTTCAATTAACAAAGAGGAACTCTAATTTAAATAAAAGAATATGATATGATGTGAAAGTTACCATCTCAAAAGCGCTCCAATTTCTTTCGCAGCCCGAGGAACTACATGTGAGGCTTAGCATGCGAATAGCAAATTTTTGCAATTCTGGATGTTCACTCCCATAAGACTCTCACCATTGTCTCAGTGTTTTGGTATCAAGTGCTTTGCAAGCAACTACACTTCCAAACAGCCCAGACTTGCTTTTAAATTCTTCAAGTTGGGTATCAATCTTAGATATTTCTTCAACATCTCCCACAATTCTTTGCATGCAATCATATAATCCTTTTTTCACTTCATAGTTAGCTTTGAATCCAGAACTATAATGCAGCTTAGGGTTCAAATAATATCCGGCTGCATGAAGAGGCCTATGCAGTTGGCTATCCCATCGCTGATCAATGATTTCCCACAAAGGCAGATAGCTAAACGATAAATAATAACATGATTTAGTTTCTAAATTAGTAAGGAATACAAATCTAAATTATAAAATTATTTCAAACATAAATTACCTTTTCTTGACTCCATTGAAAGCTTCAGAAATCTTTTCTTTTGCTTTATCCATCTCCTCATATATAAACCCCATTGCTGGCTTCTCATCAGAATCAACTAACCTTAACACTTTTACTAAGGGAAAGGATCCCTTTAGGCAAATCACAACACTCTTCCAAAATTTCTTATCAGTAATCACCTCTTCAACATGTTTCCCATCCTTTGTCTTTGCACATGGGTTGGACTTCCACTGATCAGAAGTGAACATCCTTATCAAAGCTCCTTTGTTGTGATTCAAGCAACCCAAAGTTAGATATGCAGTAGCAAAACGAGTGGCTGCTGGCCTCACTAAATCCTTTCCATTGGTGAAGCTTTGTAACATTGAAATGAGCGATGTTCTTCCATAGATGTAGGTTGTGATCTTCTTTCCACTTGCAATGGTCTCCTTGTGAATTGGTATATGCTGCTCAAAATCTTCTAGCATTAGATCAAGGCAATGATGGGCAGGGCAAGGAGTCCAATATAATTTCTTCCTGTTTTTCATCAACTCCTCCCCTGCAGCCTTGTAATTAGCTGCGTTATCTGTGACAACCTGAATAACGTTTTCTTCCCCAACCTCCTCGACAATTTCATCAATCATCTTATAAATCTTTCCAGCAGTTTTAGAAATTTGAGAGGCATCAACATATTTTAAAAAAACAGTACCTCTTGGACTGTTAACCAGAAAATTCAAGATAGTTCTTCTCCTCTTGTCAGTCCACCCACCGGTCATGATAGTGCATCCAAAGCTCTTCCAGTGATTCTTATGCTCCTCTATAGCCTCTTTAGTCAGTTTCACTTGTTGCTTCAAATACTTAACCCGAATTTCATGGTAGGAAGGTGGCTTGAACCCAAGTCCATGTCGAGCAACCATTTCAAACATCATCTTAAATTCATCACTCTTTGCTACATTGAAGGCAATGTCGTTATTGTAGAAAAAAGAAGCAATTGCTTGACACGCTTCCTCTCTGAGCTCCTTCTTGAAAATGGTATTGATGGTTTGTTGAGAGCTTACACCTCTTTTGAAGATATTCATTTGTGACAGAGAGTCAGGATTATCTTGCGTGCTTGCTGGCCCATCATCAGAGGAAGAAAGCTTGAATTTCTTGATCAACCTTTTTTGTAATCCAAAAACAATATCCAGCATTTTCTTGTGCACGTCATCAGGGACCGCTCTACAAACTTCAACGTCCTTAGTTGTTCGAGCAAGATGATGCTTAAGCCTGTAAACACCTCCATACGTCACCTTCTCACAGTACTTACACTTAATCACCCTAGGATTGTCATCAACAGCAACCCCATGCTCCCAGCCCACATCTTCTCTGGCTCCGGGAGCATTTCTTGGTGTCTTTCGTCCTCTTGAAGCACTGGCTCCTCTAGTATTTTGATTAGTAACAGTCCCAGCCCCACTTCCAGACATGATGAACAGAGAAGGCAGGAAGGAGAAGAAACAAGAAGAAGAAGATGAAAGGGTTCCTCTGAATTTGCAGAGTGGCAGCTCTGTTTTGCTCTGTTTTGCGTTTGTGAAATTCGCAGAATAGACAGAGAAGTTTTCTTGGTGAAGAATGGACAGAGAAGGAGAAGGTTTTATTGAAGGAGAAGAAGAATGGAATCATAATTGAATTAAATTGTGCTTGCCTGGCGTGGGAAGGAGATGAAAGGGTTCCTCTGAATTCGCAGAGTGGTTTTGCGTTTGTGAAATTGGAAATAGAAATTAGGTTTAAATGCTGCTTTCTTGCGACCCGGAAATTTTTCTGACCCGCGCTGTTTAAGTTGCTTTCTGGGATTGCAAAACACATTCGTGCCTACGATTTCACGCTGCAACTCGCGATTTCACGGCGAGTTCACCATATGGCGTTCCTGCTAGCGATTCAACTCAGTCACCTTCTTAAAATCGTAAAAACTTACAATTCTGCGAGGCAACTCGCGATTTTGACAACCTTGGTGGATGGTGTCTCTAGAAAATACACACAGTTGCTTTCACCTCCCTATTTACTTGCTTTCCTTATTGCAGGGCCAAACCTTCCTCCTAAGAATAAAGATCGATCACCTAACTCATCCACCTTAACCCACATCATAGCATCAAAGTTCATTTTGTGAATATTTAAATGCTTTTGGCGCACGAAATCAACCATTAGAAGTTGATTATCCGAAACGACCAACTTAAGATGAAAGGAATCCACGTTAGGAGTATTTTTCACTTCTATCCATGAAAAGTGTGATTTCCTGTCATCTGTTACATTTATTTTTAATTCGCCAAATTGAGCATTTTTTGTATTAACAAAAACTCGTCCATTGAAAATTGTTGCACCCACCCAAGGTTCTCCTGAGAAGAACCCCTCAAAAAGTAGGTCGTCCTCCTTAGAACGAAAGACGTGATACTCATTCCGATCACTAGCGATTGCTAAGATCACATCATTCTTAAAGGGCAAAGTTATTGTGAAGAAGACATGGTCGTGGAGATACCTTCCTCTAAATTTTGGTGCATGGCAACTCAATTCATGCCCAGTAAATGGATTTGCTAGGACAATTTGACAAGTTTTTTTGTCTTCTAGGATTAAGTATCCTCCTGAGCACCCAACAAAGGATTTACCGTCAAAGTTAGGCAACATAGTCTTTCTTGTAAAAATGGCATGTGCTATTGGATTGTGGTGATATGAGCACTGCCATTGGTGCTTGAGAATCTAAGAAATCTTCTCTCAATCTATAAGAGATTTCCAACCAACTCTTGCAAACAGAGCCAAATACACAAAATCCCACCACATCAAAACGTTTTACTATCAACTCAAGCAGTTCACTTGGGATTTTTGGTAAATTTTTCTGATTTTGACCTTTTTTTAGTGATGTAGTTCCTTTTGTCATGGCTGGATTCTTTATGTTTTGGTTCATTACCTGCAAGAATAAAGGAACGACATTCATATGCATGTAGCTAGTAATATTAGAGAGTTAAGATACTATGCATACAAGTTCAATTCTGGTATATAAAGATAATCACAACATACTTCTATGGTAGACAATATTTTGAATGGGAGCTTTTCACCTTAAATCACTTGTAAAAACACTTACGTATTGTATTGTTGCTAAATAATTTATAAGATTGCAAGAAGACACGCACAAAAATCAACTTATCGTATTAATTTCAAACTTAATCCACATTCTTAAGAAAACAATATTGCATCTTCAATATGTGTGTGTGCGTGTGTGTGTGAGGAAACCACATGTATCTACAAGAAATGAGTTTCTTCTTTCTTTCTTTGAAAGTCCACAAACATCAATCAATGTCATTGACATAACTAATTTACCAAAGAATACCAATATATTCCACGGTAAATAGCATAGAGTACCCCGAGGTTTGTTAAAACCGTAGTTAATCCCGTGTTTCTCAAACAATGGCACTCTTTCCCTAATACCTTTAAGTCATTATATCTCTAACTTCAAGCTATGGAAATCGTAAAAGTTGCATTGTATTGTAGGGAACTAAACCTTTGCATTATTAGCACAACATGTTCTCTATATTTCCCTATCAAGAAACATAATTGAGCTAAAGTTTAGCTTGAAGTGAAAGAGAGAATGAAAGGAGAAAATAAAAGACACCGCACAAAGCTATATATTTACAAATGAATATGAGTTCAATTAGCATCTAAACATACAAATGCAACAATGCCAAGCACTCTTGGATCCAATCATTCTATTAAAAGATAATAAGGGTTTATAAAGGGAATACTATCACATTTGTCATAAACAATTTTCCCATACAACTTACAATGAATCCATGATGAAAAAAAGAGTTAACGGTGATAAATTTGATTGTTAGTGTCGTTTAGCTAATGGCGGAGTGCCACTATTCTAGAAAAGTGGGGTTAACAGCTGTTTTAACAAGCCTCAAGAGTAGCATTGCTTTTTACCCTATATTTTATATTTTAAGATGAAGGTATATATCTTATTAATTCAATAGTTAATTAACAAAACGATAAATAATTTAATTTTTCCATAATCAATCCTTTATATTCTTCATCTTACTATACACTAGCTTTACCCCCATCAACGACACGAACTCAAATCATTTGTCTCTTTTTGTTTTGTGACGAGTACAATATTTACATAGAGACATGTTGCTAAGTTAGTGCTTATTTCATGAAAGAAGCACTTACTTTACTAAAAAGAGTCTTTTGGAAAATTTCAAGATATTTTTTTCTTTTCTAGAAATAATCAAAAAGAGAAAAAAATTAAATTTTTTCTTATTTGAAAAAATTACTTTAAACTTCTTTAAAATAATCCACTATAGTGCGATAGAAAAAATGTAAACATAAACATTTATGACCACTATTGAAACCAAACATAAAAATATTCTGATATTCAAGATAACCACTAAAAAATTAATATTTTTTTCATGTTTCAAGAATTACTTATTTTTATTGGTTTAAACAAATGTACCCTTAATTAGTCACTATATATAGAAGAGTGATTATAATAATCATTCTACAAAGAATGTAATTAATTGATAGCTAAGCTAATAAACATACTGACAACAACATACACAAACTGAAAAAGATGCCATACATTAGTCGTGCCCCATTCAATATTAGGGCGATTAAATAAAGGATTGATCTACCACACTAAGATTGAAAAAAAGTTTAGCAAGAAAGTTGGATAGTACTTTAGTTGTCAAAAGATCATCATCGTGGATACTATAACTCTAATAAGTTCTAGAGTGTGTGATTTAATCTATATAAAGTACTCCTAAAGCCATGGAAACTAAGTTGTGATATTTAGCCTCAGGAGTGTGAGACCATTAGGAAATCAAATTATGGCCAAGGAAAAGATTAGGCATGGTAAAAAAATAGATCTTCTATTAAAGGCCCAATTCTAGCATTTCAAAAATTATCCAGATGAGCAATTGAAAGTAGGGAGACTAAATTTCACAAATTAAACCCCAATCTAAAACGAAGAAAAGTGCAATTAAGCCAAAGAGTTTGCACTGTATGAGTAAAACTTGGAGGAGGACGATGAAGCAATAATTGTAGGTGGGTAAGAGAGATAGCGAAAGGAACAAAGTTGGTTGGGCACAAGGAATAAAAGATGGGTTGTTGAAACAACTCTTGACAATATGGAAAGTGATGCTCATGGAAGTGATCATCCTTGGAAATTTAGATTCTGCAAGATGGAGATAAGAACTTGTACCCTTTTAAGTTGAGGAGAATAAACAATAATGATACATTCTATGGAGCGAAAATTTGAATTTACAGGTTTGAGGTTTAGGCACAACCAAAGACACAAGGAATGTGAAATGAGGAGAAGAACGTAAATGGAATAACATTCTAATAAAGGATGAAGATAAATGGAAGACTAGTGCATTTACCAGCATCGGGAGAGAAGACTATAAGAATGAAATGGGTGTACAAAATCAAGATGAAACCAGATGAGACAATAATGAAGTATAAGATTGGTATCAATGAAGTGTTTGCACGAGTGGCTAGAGCTGAAACAATTAGAAGGTAGTTTCGTTAGCTAACTACGATAACTAGTATCTATTAATTCTAACTTTGTGTGAAATCTACTTTCCTATCAACCCCTTGATTCAAAGGTGTATGTTGCAGGAGACAGTAAAGTCTCAAGAAGGGCTTGAATTGAGACATCAAAAATTTTTCTAGTTGAAAGTTCATATTCAATATGAGTCTGAATCTCAAGTTTATCTTTGATGTCAACTTGAATTTCTTAATATATATAGCTAGACAGAATATGCATAACAAGTTCATATTGAAATCTATGAGATTTCTTGCTCAAATTATAAATTTACCACAAAATAATTTTTGAGATTCTTGTATCTATATATGGATTGAAACAGATGTACTTAAATCCAAACTTGATATTAGAGAAAGGTTTGAAGAGACATATATAAAAAGGATCTAAACTACAATCAAGTTAAAGAGGTTAAGAGAGGGAATAACGGACAAAGATTTTATCCTGGTTCACCCTATCATTTGGCTACGTCCAGTCCCTACTTAACCAAGTGATATTTTTAACTATGAAACCATATTTCAAGTATTCTTCCCAAGCCTCTCTAAGCTTTACACCAAGTATTCTTCTTAGGCCTCTCTAGGCAGTAGTCTTTCCCAAGCCTTTCCAAGATTAGTGCACTCACCCCTATACTCAGGCTCACTTCTTAGCTTAGTTAAGTGACTCACTCACCAAATTAATGAGTATCAAGGATTTTTATGGTTTCTAGATTACACACAGTGTGTGGATAATCAGATATGGCTCTAGCTTAATGTTGTTAAAACAAGGATTGATCAATATGTGCCTAGTTACTATTGGAGGAACTTTAGATTGAAGCTGAGACTGGCAATGAGCAGATAGATTAGTGATAGAAGCTTCTTTGTGAATGATATGTATGATTTCTTATTCCTAGAAGTTGTTTAGTTATTGTGCTTCATATTTATAGGCTCCTCCTGGAGAATATGACCAATTTGGATTCGTTGGAGACATCTTGGATCCATTGGAATTTGAATTCAAAGCTCTGCTTAGTCTCTAAGAAATGATGATGTCATTTTGTGCAAGCTGTCACACATTTGTTAGTTTTGATATGAGATTTCCAATCTCAATTTGAGAAACGTTTTTTGATCTGAGTTGTGTCCAAGCTTTCCGAGCTGGTTATCTTACCATTTTGAGATTTAAATTTGATCTTTTAGTAGTCAAATTCATACTTCAGATTAATCTATGAATTCTGTGCAGTTACAGGGTGATGTTTTTCTTATTTGAGTTTTTCAAGTGTGAAGTCTTCATTAGTCCTTCTGATGTGGTTTGAGTTATTCTCTGTCTTAGATGGTTGTCACTATGGAGTAGTTCATATCTAAAGTTTGAACTTCTTTCTCCCTAATATCTGAGCTGTTTTTAAATCCTATTCGAGATTTTGGTTTGAGATATTTAATGCAACTTTTTGGAATTTCTAGATGGGTATCTTGCTTCTCAATTTCATCATCTTGCTCTTGATTTAAGATTTGCTTGAGTCTATGGTGCTGGAAATGGTTAACTCGTTTTAGTATAGTGACTATACGTGTATTGTCCAAACACTTGGATTAATTCGATTAAGAATTAAGTTGACGGATTGTTCAAAAACATATCAAGTTGTGAATGGAAAATAAAATAAACACTAGATAAAGAGATAAACAAATAAAATAACAATTCACCTAGGATTGAGTTTCATTACTTGACCTTGTTTCTTTCAATTAAAGTTAAATATTATAAGAAAATATGCGTACTCAATGTCACAAGTGCAAATCTCTTTGATCACTTGATTCTAAGACACTAGCCTCTAGAGCCCAATCTCTTGGCACTCTAGCTACCAAGTCTTGCATTAAGCAGAGCACTAAAGCAATCATAAGCACTTCCATCTATCTCTAGACTAGAAGGTTTTATGAGAGTTCTTCTCCAAATCCATTTATAAACCAGTTTCTCAACTGCGCAAATAAACCCTAACACATGGAAAAGGTGATCAAGCTTAAATCAAGAAAAGAAGAACAGAAGAAGAATTCCATTTCATATATAATATAAACTAATAATTGAAAGAAACAAGAGACGAAGTAATTACATTCAATCCCGGCGGAAAGCTTAGCTAGCAAGGCCATGAACTTCAAGAACTAAACCTAAGAGTATTAGAACTCTGACTAAAGCCTATACTTTGTGGTTTATTTTTATACAATTCAATATATCCTCTAACTTCTGAAAGACTCTATTTATAGGTGTTTTGGGCAGGGGTTTGGCGCTTGAGCGCTGGCCTGACACGTGCTGGTTAATGAGCTTAATTGCCTGGTTAATGCGTCTGGTGCTCGAGCCCTGGTGTGGCGCTCGAGCGCCAGGCTCATAACTCTGGCAGAGAGGATCCAATGCTCAACGTATTCTGGCGCTCGAGCCCTGGTATGGCGCTCGAGCGCCAGGCTCATAATTGTGGCAGAGAGGATCCAATGCTCAACGGTTATTGGCGCTCGAGCCCTCGTGTGGCGCTCAAGCGCCACAGCATTTACACTGGCAGAAAGGATCCTATGTTCCTCAGCTTCCAGCGCTCGAGCCTTGGTATGGCGCTCGGGCACTGGCCTCTTATATGCTCCAGCAACTTGACTTTCTTATTTTGCTTCCAAAAACACCTGAAAATACATTTCTAAAGTTAGAAAACTTATTATTACCACTTATTTACTCTTAAACTCACAAAGTAAGGAAAAAGGGTGAAATTATGTATAAAAACATGTAATTTCTATAGAAGATAAGTGCAAATCCTTTATTAAATAAACACACTAATTTGCACTTATCAAACTCCCCCCAACCTAAGACTTTGCTTGTCCTCAAGCAATGTATCCTAAAACAAAGAAAAACAACAAAAGAAAACATGGCAAGTATGGGTTAGAGCAAAGTGTATCAAACTTCAATTCTCGTGATATGCATGGAAAGAGTTAAGAGAAACTTTGTGATCACCTAATGTACAGAAGCAACAGACCAGTTTATGACTTAAGTGCAAAGGAAATTGTAATCAACCATTAACAAAGGTTTACTCTCAAACCTTACATGGTGTCATTTTCGCTCATTCCTCAATGTCACTTAACTTGAATTTTGTTTTTCATTTGCCATCAAACCATTTCACAAAATCGAATAATAAATCAAGAGGTCTTTTCAAAAGGTTGTAATGAGGCTGTGCTACAAAGAATCTTTGTTTTTCTGGTTATGCAAAACGAGTTGGAGAAAATATTTTCATATATTTACAAATTTCCCCCCAACCTATTCTACAAAACATGCTCACCTCATATTTCCTTTCAAGTGTTTCTCTTTCTTATTTTCCAAGGCACCTTCCAATTTCTTTATTTATTTACTTTTTCTTTTCTTTTTCTTTTTCACATAACACAAGGCTGCCCAAGGATTCACATTTATACTAGAAACACTTGATTCATTTGTCTAAGCCAACAGAATCATACATCATTTGAATACTCATTATTTCCCCCCTGAACATATAAATATTTTTCTCCAACTCAAAGGTAAGGATAAAACATTCATATAGGTGTCTTAGGGTTTAAGAAAGAATTTATGGCTCAAAGTGGGTACCAACAAAAGATGTAATTTTCATAGGTAAGCTTTTTGGCTCAAACTCAATCAAGAAAACTATGCCTCTATCATTTTCAAGTCTCAATTGATCATGGCAATTACAAAATCAAACAAAACCCATTCAAGTTAACAAAGAAGACTCTCATACATTTTTGTGGGATTCACTCAACATATAAGGCTAAAAAGGCTTTAACCTTGAAAATAATTTTTCACAACTCCCAATGCACAAAAATCATCTCATGATCGGTTAACTTTCAAAATAGTATTTTTCACAATTCCTCTTTTTTTTCAAACCATGCAATATCATAAGAATTTTCATTTTTCACACCACTAAAAAGTAACACTTGCCACTTGAAACAAAACAAACTTTTTTATTATATATATATATTTTTTCATTTTTTTTTCATAAAAAGAAACAAAAACTACATTGATGTCGATGTCCAACCGAAGCAACAAGTTTTATCAGAAGAAACCAACAGAAACTTCCCTATCAAATCAATGGGTCATCCTCCTCCAGATAATCATTGATGTCGATGTACCCATCGCCACCAGACCCATCATCTTCCTCACTACCACTACTACCACCACTTCCTTCACCTCCCTCTTTGGGTTCAAATGACACCAAGGTGTCAAAGTTCTTAAATGACACCGCGCATAACTTTTTTTATAAAAAACGAATTTCGCCCATCCAACCAATTAATTGAAAGTTTATATAATGCAGATCAACTGTGTAAAAATTTATACAATTTGAAAACTATTTGATACGTTATCAAAATGTTTTGCTTGAATGTCTAATACATTATTTAAAATACAAGTAAATTTTATTTGTTAGATTATGTACCTACAAATTTTCAAATGGTATGAATTTTTGATATCTACGTCATACAAACTTTCAATTCATTGGTTGGATCAGCGAAATTCATTTTTTATAAAAAGTTATGCGCGGTGTCATTTAAGAACTTTGGTGTCATTTTAACCCAACTCATATATATATATATATATATATATATATATATATATATATATATATATATATATATATATATATATTCACACACACACAAAATGTTTTACACAAAACAGGTACACAAAATAGAGAGAGAAGTTTGTCCAAAATAAAGGGTCCATGGCATACCCATATATACATCGTGAGCATAAACCTACCCTAGCAAAATAACGCAGGGTTCAATTATCTCCAGGTCTAATCGCTTCCTGAGTCCTAGTCTCCAGTACTTGAAATACTATAACCGTGAGTCAGATGTAAAACATATAACCCAGTAACCTTCTGATATGAAAAAATAACAACTGTATTCCAGCCAATTCTAATTGGGAAAATCCCCAATGAGTCATAAACTAAATCTATCAATCAATTATACTTAATGGCATAACATGAAATGCATATAAAACTAGAGTCCAAATCTGGTAGTTACTTAAACATGAGTCTAAATGTGAATTCCTGAGTCTTTTAAATTATTAGTAAATAGTGCACTGAGGAATTTACTGAATGTGCAAACAGTACACACATGCATTTTAGCTCGTCTAGCCCTTGGGGTAAGCGTCCTTACCACTATGCACTACCATTGGCCCCAAAGGAAAAATTCTAAACCGAACTCATAACTAAGTGCTACCTACTTACTCGATGTTTAATTGAAGGGGAATCTACCCACTTCCTCAACCTACTAGTTGAAGGGGAAAATGATGTCTACTGAGTCACCTTATGGCTTCTCATTTCAAATTGAGTGTTTTAAATGTGTTTGAATTTATTTGAAAAATCGATCATGTGGACAATGAACATGAAGCATATAAATCTCTCAAACATGAACATCATAATTGTATCCTTAGTTCTTCATCTCATACTCATCCAAATGGTGTGATTCTTGCCCCGTTGAAAGCTAACCCAATTGCCTACCACTTTCATGAAGAAGTCATGAACTAAATCAACCTTCTTCTAGATGCAACTTGCGTTATAAACCAACAACACAATGCATCATGACCACATTTGACATTATCTCGATATTTGGGTCAAAACTAGAATTGTAGGCATGTAAATTAAATGAAATCAAAGGAATTTGAAAGATGAATGGAGCCTTACAACTCTTAGGAAGAGCATGGAAACATATTCCAACAATATCATAGCCAAAAATAGTCACATTCATAGAGAAATGCAATCACATAAATCCAGCATTCCAACAATGATATTGTCTCAATGTTTGGGTCAAAACTAGAGTTGTAGGTACCCACATTGATGAAAACCAAAGGAATTTGAAAGATAAATGTATCCTCTATAGCTCTTAAGCATACCATGAAAACATATTACAACAATATCATAGAAAAAAAGAGTCACATTCACATAGAAATGCAATCACCAAAATCCAGCATTTCAACAATGACATTGTCTCAATATTTGGGTCATAACTAGATTTGTAGACATCCAATATAAGTGAAACCAAAGAAATTTGAAAGATAAAAGGATTATCTGCAACTCGGATAAAGACCAAGAAAACCGGTTCAGTCAATTACAAACTTAAACACAGCCACAAAAACACGGGAAATTAATTAACAAACAAAACATGCTAAATTCCACCAAATTCACAACATGCAATCTCAATTCCTTCAACCTAACCTACTCCTTATAATCTAACATCAAGCAACTATAATTTAATCATCATATAAGTCATAAACATAACCAAAACACACAAGCATCATGTATAGGTGCAATTCACCAATCTTCACCAAGTGGGGCTTTTGGGGTTTGAGTTTACCTCAACTCCAAGCTCTCCTATGATCCTGAATCTTGTAACCTCCAAAATTTGATATTCAAACCTTCAATTTTCAGCTTCTTATCCTCCCACTTTGTTCTTACTCTTCTTCTTCAAGGTTCCTCCTCCTCCCTTCTTGCTTCCCTCTCCACTAGACTCTGTCACCACAAGCAATGGAAATAAAAGACATGAGCAAGATGGAATGGAGGTGAGAACGGGACATGCAAGGTGATTTTGATGATCTTGGTGTTAGAATTGATGGTGAGATGAGAAGGAAAGGTAGAAAGGTGCGTGAGGGTCAGAGAAAGGAAAAGACAAAATGAACAACAAAATGAGGAGGGTGTGTGTGAGTGGCGTGAGTATATGAGGGTATGGGGAAATTTCTTTAAAATTGCACCCATGCTCCTTAGCTTTCTTAATTTTATAAAATAATCCCTAGGGACTAAAATGGAATCTCCTTTGAACACATGATTTAGAAAATGATAATTTGGGGATGTTATAGAAACAGTACAGTTGAGGTCGGATTTGTCTTGTGAAGCTAAACCTGTTAAGATTGTGGACCATAGCTTCAAAAACCCTTAGAAGTAGAACGATTCCCTTAGTTAAAGTGATTTGACAAAGTTTGAACTCATCTGAAGCCACTTGGAAAAAAGAGCAACACATTATGGATTCGTACCTCGAGCTATTTGATAACCGGTAAGTTCAATTTTAATGGGGGAAGAATTGTAATATCCCATAATATTAATAAGCATAATGGTAATCAATTTAGACCCTAATGATAACCATAATAAAGAATTTCATTTTTGGTCTCTAGCTAGGATTGCATTTTAGTCCCTCTAGCTAGGAATGAAAGGAGAGGGGCATCATAGCAATTTTATTTTTGGGAGAGTCTAAGGGCTTGTTTGATTTCTCTTTTTGAAAACAGTTTTATGTTTCTAAAAACAGAAAACTAAAAACTCCGTTTGACAGTCTAGTTTTTAAAAATAGTTTTCAGGAATATTTTTTGTTTTTCAGTACTTAAAAACCAAAATATGAAAACATTTAAAACATGTTTTTGTTTTCAATTTTCAATTTTCTGAATTTATACACAAATTTGTATTGAAAACTCCTCTCACTTTTTTGAAAACTGTTTCTGAAAACTGTTTTATAATACAATTTTTAAAAACTAAAAACTAAAATTGTTTCCAACAAGCCCTAATTCTCCTCACTAACTTTTATCCCATAAGTGGAAAAAAGAATGAAAAAAAAATAAAACTTTCTCTTCCTCTCTTCAATATCCATGCAACTTCTCTCTCCCTCACTATCTTCACATACATTTTAGTTTTCAAGCTCAAACACGGATAAGTGTCCACTTATCTATATTTAGAGATTTGTTTTTAGCTTCTTTTCTAGTGATTTTAGTGTTTAGAAGCATGAAAACTAGGGAATTACTTCCTTTATTTTAATGTTTTGGTTTAGGTTAGGACTTCATGTTTTGTTAGTGTTTTCCTTAAATTTCATCACTTTTTACCCTTGTTCCTAGTTGGATTGGTTAATTTGTAGGAGCATAAGCATTGAAAGAAGTTCAAGAGCATCAAGAGGACGATTTAGAGGAGAAAGATGAACACAATGGAACCTCAAGCTTGAAGATTGGAGGACAAAATGGGAAAAAAGTGCAGTTTTTGCGTTTAAACGCACCAAATCTTGCGTTTGAACGCAAATAATTTGACTCTTTGCTGTCCAAGGGTGTTTGAATGCCCCAATTATTGAGCTTGAACGCAAATTCTACATTCCCTTGTTGTTTAACGGCGTTTTAACGCCCAAAATGGTGCGTGTGAACTCGCATGCAGCGTAAATGAGAGTATAACACTACAACAAAAGGAGAATTTAGCGGCTGGCATTTGCTGGCAGTTTTTCTAAAACCGAAATCGCTTACGGTATTACGGCGGTATTGGTGGTAGATTTTAAAACCGCCTTTGATTACGACAGTTTTCAATATTTTAATTATTTTTTCTTTAATCTTATAGAAAAAGAAGAATCCCTCACGTATGTTTCATACTCTCTTCTCAACACTCTTCCCTCTTCCATCTTCCCTTTTCGATTTCTCTCTGTTCTCTCCCTTTGTTCGTCCTTTTCTCCTCCATCGTCTTCTCCGATCTTCTCCTCCATCGTTCCCTCCAACCATCCCTTCCGTTTGTTTCCTCCGGTCATCCCCATTGTTCATCCTCATTGTTTGTCCCCTCCTTTCATAACCTCCGTTTATTCCCTCCATTCTTCAGTTGTGTCGTCTGTTTCCATTGCTGTTCTTTGATCTCTGCAACTCGTCGTTTTGCCTCCATTATGCATGCAAAGGTAATCTCTCATCTTTTTATTTGTGCTATGCAAAACTTAGCCCATAATTTTTCCCTTTCATATGCTATCGAACCTTAGCCCCTAATTTTTTCTAGTTTTCCCTTTCATTTTCCTATATTTTCATTTTCATGTTCGCTATGGCTTCACTGTGTTCATTCCTTCATAATTCCCTCTTTATTGATTGACTTGCTTTGAAATCCTTTGGCCTATTAATTTTTCATTGATGATTAAAGACCATTGCATAAGGATCCTGTCTAATTCTTGTTGGTGATTTAGTTATATGATTAGGGTGATATTTTGAATTTTTTTTTAAATAGTACTTTAGATTATGCATGCAGTTGATATGAGTTCTCAGTTGTCCTGATTCATAATATGTATGTTGAATGGATTTGGCAGCCATGCAGAACAGCTGAAGAACCTCTATGCATAAATCTATTATTGGTATTTTGTTTATTGTTGGATAAAATGCTCTGCATATTAAATGTGTTTACTTACTATCCTATCTTTAATTACGGAATGCTAGCCAAGTTAGTGATGGTGCAGCAGCAATGCTCTTCATGAAGAGAAGAGTGGCTGTGCAAAGGGGGCTTCCTATTCTTGGAATCCTCAGGTACATAATTATTATGCATAATGAAATAGATTGTTTTTTATAAAAAAATGTCACATTTGATGTGAATCTTGGCACAATCCTGCTCTAATGTATGTTTTCTCATATTTAAACTCAATGTCCAAGACTTTACTTAGAAAAAGCCATTCTCACTTCGGTGAACTTTTCACCTAGCTAAGAAGGGATTAGTATTCGACTATGCACTCTTAATGTACATCAAAAATAAAAATGTGGTGTTTAATCAACATCTCATTGTTACATTGAAATCTATTAAAAAATTGACTTGGATTGAAGTTAGACCTCTAATAAAACGTCAATGATTATTTGTAACATTTTTTATTTTAAAAATGAAAAATAATTGCATAAGTGAACTCATTTTTGTAAGAGTTTTGCTACTGTTGAGCTAGATCCGGTAATCATAGGTGTTGGTCAAGCTTATGCTATTCCTATTGCATTTAAATCTGCTGGTTTTGAACTTGGTAACATTGAATTATTGAAAATAATGAGGTAACCATATTATTTTTTGTTAGATTACAACTTTTTGCTACACATACAAGTTGAATTTAATTTCAATAAATCTTGCCTTGAGAGTTTAGCATTATAATGGTCTTGTGTAGGCATTTGCATCACAGTTTGTCTACTTGTGCAAGAATTTGACACTTGTTCCCAATAAGGTCAATGTCAATGGTGGTGCCATTCTTCTTGGGCATCCTTTGGGTGCTACAGGTAAAATCTAGATATTTTCAGTCAGAAATTTATCTCCTCACATCACCTTGTTATAAACCAGAGGTTAAGCTAAAATTAATTTAACAAGTTTGGTTTTGTGTTAGTTAAATATTTCTACCATGAATTTTATTCTAAAATCAATTATGGAGAGAAGCAACCTCAAGGTTGCTTTTGCGTTTCTGTAAAAATTTTATACTATGTTTTTTGTCTAAACTTAGCCCTTAGTGAAAAAATATTTTATTATGCAGTACCTCACCTTTATTTGTCGGCATGATGCAAGTGATGACAGAACAATTGAACAACAAGTTCTTGAAGTAAGGAATTAAATTCTGTTCTATTATTGAGTTTAAAAAATTCTTTTGTAGTTATTGTTATTGAGTTTGATTTTGATTCAAACCAAGGATTCACTTCTAAACACAATACTTCATGTTCATGCTATGACACAAACGTTTTTCTATTGCATCTTTGCACTTTCATTAGTCTTTGATGATTGAATTTTGGCCTTGAATGACTGAGATATGAGTTAGTTTTGCTTTTTCAAGTAAGACGGAATACTCAAAGATAATTTCTTTTAAGGTCTAATTTGATAAGAATTACTTAAACTAAAGACTAACATCTATAAATAATTAATCAACTTCAACAATGATATTTGTGATTTTGAAATTGGCATGTAAGGTTTTTGGCTTTTTTTTTTTTTATGTTGCAGGTAAATAATTGTTATTTCTTGCTTTTGTTTTCTTCCCATGATTATACTTCAAATTGATGGGAGTAATTAGCCTTAATTACTCAATTACATTGATATAGAATTTTTCTGCTACTTATCTATTAAGTGATCTAGATAGTTGTGATTATTTAATCTTATTTGATCCTATCTTTAGTTTTTACGTTGCTATTTTAAAAGTAGAACTTATTGCTTTTTGCTGATTTGTTGATAGTTTAGTTGTTAACCATATCATTAGCTTTCAAATTACAAGATACTGATAAAGCAGGGACGGATCAATAGGGGCCTTGCCCGCCCTCCCCCCCCCCTCCTCCTCCAAGTATTTAATAATATATATAACAAAGTTGTAACATAAGACAATATATATTGCATAGCTTAGTGGCCTTCTCGTGTGATTAAGTCCATCAGGTTGCGGTTTTGAATCCTAGGACTAGGAGGTTAACTGTTTTATTTTCTCTTTTCCTTGTTTATGTTTTATGCTTTTTTTTTCTCTTTCTAAATTCTTTTTTTAACATTAATTTTCTCATTTATTCTATAAATATATTTTTATTTTGGTATTTAAAAAATCTATACACAAATAAAATGATATAAATTAATATTTTATTTCCAAAAATTAATATTTAATTTCCTCAATAAGTTATTATTATTGTGTTTTAGTAACTTTTGTAATAATTTTTATTATTAATTTAATGTTATTAAAAGCTTATTATTTGCTTGTATTTAAGAAGAACAAAATATTAAATTTTCACTCTTATAAGAATTATAAATTTAAAAATAAAAAAAATCTAATGCACATAAAGATAAATATCCCTTTTATATTTAATGTTTTGTGTTATTTTTCTCTTAGTATTTGATATATTTTTTCTCTTTATTTAAAAATTCTCTATGTGCTTAATATTTTCATTATCATCATTTTAATTTTCAGCTCCTCCCACCAAGAATGTCTGGATCCGTCCCTGTGATAAAGAGATAAGTGAGCTCTATTTGTGATCATGCTGGGAAGACTTGTGGGTGGTGACAAAGTTTTTAAAGTAGTTTATTTGATGCTTTAGACAAGTTAAACCTACTAAATCCATTTAGATTGTATTATTGGAAAATTGATATTAATGGACTCCTTCAATTTTTGTATCTTTTTGATGAAAGTACTCCAATCAATTTGTAATTATATTTCATACATTTGTATAGAATATTGTTACGTAACTTTAATGTTTTATGAATGGAATGTTATTCTTCGTTTTATTATTGCTTTAAATTTTTAAAATATTATATTTATATTGTAATTGTATATTTTCATTTGAATTATATATATAAATATAAATGAAATTGAATGTATGGTGAAATAACAAAAATAAAGTTATATAGTAGGAATTAAAAACTATCAAAATAACAAAGAAAAACAAAAAAAAAGATTAAAAACTGTAAAAATATTAAAAATCGCAAAAAAATTTGTGGCGATTTTAATGGCAGTTCTAGAACCGCTGCTAAATGTTAGTAGCTGACACGTTTCATTACTGGCGGTTAAAACCGTAAGCAAATCCAAGCAAATTGTCGCTAATCTAAAAAGGGCGGTTATACCCGCGGTTAGTTATAACCGCCACTAAATTACCTGGCGGTGGAGGAATCAGCGGCGGCCAGGAAATGCAAAAAAACCGCCAGTAAATTCTTTTTTTGTTGTAGTGTAAATAGATAATAATTAGTTTAGGGGCAATTAATTATCATTTTAGACACAATTTTCTCTCCTCACTTCCATTTTCTCTCTTCTTCTTAACTAAGCTCTTGAGGATTCTTGAAAATTTGAGGACTTATAGGAGAAAGGCTCAAAGAATCATGGATTCCTCTCCTTGTTTGATTTTTCTCTCTTCTCTTTATCTTTTTGCCATGTTGTTTGGCTAATTTCTAGGTTAGGGGATTTTGATCCCAAAATGGATTTAATTTTAATCTTTTGGTTTAATTCAAGTTTATTCTTCTTAATTGAGTGATTACTTCTATGCTTAATGTTATTCTTGGTTTGTTTGATTTAATTTGAGGAATTGTTTCCGATGTTGAATGCTTCTCTTGTTTTGATCAAATAGGAATTGATTTAGACTCAATTAGCTATTGGAAAATTGCTAGTTGAGTTGGAATTGAAATAATTCAGCATAACTTGATATGATTCTAGGAATAGAACTTGTAGGTTATGAGATTATATGAATACTTATGCTTAATGCTTGTTTTTCATTAGGATCCCTAAGGAATTAGGATACTAATCTATAAATATAGGGTTGATGAGTCAAGGAATTTTTGTCAACTAGAAGAATAGGAGATTCTACCTTCAATATTCTTTCTATAAACTTGAATTGCCATTGATTTAGGTTGCAAAGGTTGGGATCAATAGAACCAAACTACCCTAACTCTTTCTTAATTGTTGAAATTTCTCTATTTTTGGATTGTTTGTTTTCTTAGTCTTTTCAATTTGTTGCATATATGAAATTTCTCTATAAAACACACTTCCCAAATAACGACTAGCTTTGGGATTTTGGTAATTCACACATAGTCCTTGTGGGAACGATAACCTTCTTACTCTCGAAATGAACGGTGCACTTGCCATAATGGTGTTAAAATACCAACAAACACTCTCTCTATCTCTCTCTCTCTCTCTTCTACCTTCTCCCCATGCAAGCCCCTTACTCTCCCTTCCTTTACCTCAAATCCTTCAATTTTTCAACCTTAATTTTTCATGCAATCTCTATTCCTTATTTCACTCAAGCTCTCTCACAACTTGGAGTGTTGAATTCGAAGGTAGGCCCACAACAAGCTAAGGAGCAAGAGAAGAGAAAGGGCAGAAATTGGGACTCAAGAGCTCTAGAGATTGAAGCTTAGAGAGCAATTTGAGACTTTAAGTGAAAGCAACCTCATCAAAACCCCACTTTATGTAAATGATGAGTAAATTCCCCATTTCTTGTTGCATGTGAGGATTTGATACTTGTGATGAATTTAAACTTGTTTGAGATGCTTGATTGAGATATTATGATAAGTTGAAGTCTTTGTTTGATTTAGGATGATAAATGTTGAAATTCGTGAATTTGGTGGATGTACTTTGATGATTGAAATGACCTATGAGACCTTGTGAATTTGAAGTACTGATCAGTGATTATTTTAAGTTTGTGAAGTTTGTAGTAGTTAATGAAGTAGGAAAAAACTTGGTTCAAGTTGGGATTGTATATTGGAAGCAAATTTGTATTTTTCTTCAGAGCCTCTCTCGCTTGAGCGGGTGAATGACACCTGAGAGAGGCTTTTATAGTGGCGCAAAAAATCTTCAGGGCTCCTCTCGTTTAAGAGAGGATATTGGCTCTTAAGTGAGAGACCCAAAATTGAGACTTTGAATTTTATTTTTGTGAGGAAACTGAACTTAAAGAGAAAAGAGAAACTTAGCAAATCAATTGAATTGGAAAAATGATCAACCTCTAAGAGGGAATCGAGTTTACAACTATATATACAATGAAATGTAGAACTAAGCTAAGCTAACAAACTAACTAACTGTAACAGAATATGATTAAGTTTAACTAACATGAAAAATGTTGATCTAATCTATCAATATACCTAATAATTTTCTCCTAACCCATATTTCCACACACTATACGTAGCTTCTCTAAGTTTTCCTACTTGAATTAAATTGAATGCTCAACTGAGTGGTTCTCTTATGTTCAATATTTACATTTAAATGTTGAGGTTTGAGGAGCAATTATTGTGACTCTTAACGACTTCACCCCCCCCCCCCCCCGCCCCCGCCCCTCATTAGTCATAGTTAGGAATCATATGGCAAAGCGAGTAAGTGGGTAGATTGAGGTGATAGAAGTTTTCCAATGGAAGGACGCTTCCCTAGATGAGGTATGAGCCCGTGATTTTAAAAGTTTCCCAGCCCACACAAAGAATTATGAATAAGGAATTTAATATTGATAGTGAATGGTTGAGAATGAATTATTCTTGTAATACTATGATTGTGAATGTTTGATTGTGCGATTTTATTCAAGTAGGTGCTCTGTTGGTTGGAATACTATTTGTTTCTATACCTATAAGTTACTGAGATATATGTGGAACCATATATCTCATGGTTATAGTATTTCAGGTACCTCGTTAGAATAGGAGAGGGAACTCATGCAGTGAAAACTCAAGTGCTTTGGATTTTGTTTAAACTAGGTTAAACTTCCATTCTTGATGTAAATAGTTAAGGACTTCCTTGTTTTTTTTTCTTTTGACTTGTACTTAGAACTCTTAGCAACTGATATTTGGGATTCAAACTTGTGTTTTGTTTTCGTTTGTAGGACTTTAGTACTATCAACCAATGTAACAGATATTATAATACAAGTTCCGTAATTTTAGTTAACAATCAATGATGTTTAAAAGATATGGGGATATATATCTCACCGTTCTTAGTATCAATACAAGTAATCAAATCAATCTAATGTTGACGAGGCATCCAACAGCATTATGCATAGCATAAATACTCAAATAAGAACAACACTTCATAAATTAACATAAAACCTGTCAAACTTCAACATAAACAAAAATATGCAAGATTTAAATACAATAATCTACAAAAACATAAAGGAAAGAAAAGATAAGTGTGAGAAGGATTTCCAAATAGATGAAACAAGGTTGGTGAATGCAATTCCTTCTCTCCTCCTCCCTTCTTCAAACTCCATGGCGAACCAAGGCTAGGGTTTCATAGATTTACATGTGGTGCATCTCTAAATCCTCTTTTCCCTTCCAAAAGGTGTTTCTCTCTCTAAATCTTTCTCTAAGATGACCTAAACCTAATTGACTATCTCTAATTGCTTAAAAAGATGTTTAAATAGGAGATAGGAATCGTGGCCTCTCATTGTTGCAAGAGCTGCCGGTACAGCGAGAGCCTTAAAATAAAATGCTCCCCTCTAACCTTCTCTCATCGCACCGAGAGATGACTCGTTGTAGCAAGAGGCTTACAACATCAATAGCTTCAAAAGGATCTTTTGGTTGCAACGAGGGATGTTTCGCTGCAGCTAGAGACCAACAGATTCAAGTTTTTCTTGCTTCTTCACATTTGATCTATGCTTCCCACTTGAGTCACCTTCAAAATGAACATTTAGGGACCAATAGCAATAAAAAAAATCATTCAACTCTCACTTTAACACAGATAATTGCAACTATTTTTTATTTTGGGGAATTTGAATAAAATATCTACACAAGAAAATACAAAAGTGCCTACAAACTTCACCAAAATAACTAAAACTTCGCACTTATCAATATGATATATGAAACTGATCTGAATATATGATTCCGATATATGAATCTGATACTGATATATGAATTTGATATATGAATCTGAATCTGAAACTTTGGATATTAATATTTTATCAATTAGTTTTCTAAAACATTAGAGAGCTACATATTCATGGTACTCACCTCACATCTCTCTTATGAAATCATATATGACCAAGACTTGAGATATTGCTCAGATTTGTTGTTAAACTTTATATACTTGATTTTTATTTTTATTTTAATTCTAAAATTGTCTCACATATACAACAATTTGATTACTTCATTCATCCATATATCTGATCTCTTATTAATTTGAGAATTGATTTGATAACTATTTATGACAATTTGTTTAGAGTTAACTTACATTCTTCCATTGATTTATCTTTGATATCATTGATTGTTTCTAAGCTTAACAAGTTAAATACTATTAGATTATTTAAAAGTGTTGATATAAAACCAATCTTGAGTTTTTTAGGTACAAAAATTTCAGTCGAGAGCTTGTAGCTCAAGTGGCATAAGGAGGAATTTTTAGAGTTCAAGGAGATTCCCGGTGAGGTAGATTTAGGAGTAGTGTAGTGTAAAGTGTGTGTGTTTGACCGATAAAAAAAATGTACAAAAATTCCATAGTCTCAATTCAAGCCTCCTCTTGAGATTGAACAGCCAACTTCATATGTTACATTTTAAATTCTTCTATTATAAATATGTAGTCGTTCTTGAAGTTTCAAGACATTGTATTGATTGTACACTATTTTAGTTTTGAAGTCTTCTTGATCATCATTTGTATTTATATGTATAGTAAATTTGAAGTTTTTGGATTAATCGTTTTCACATGATTGCAATTTCGTTTAAGTTATTTTGAAATTCACTACTTTGCGTTATATGTTTCCCCTTCGATCTATTATGGTCATTATAGCCTCACTAAATATGTGTGACTCACCCCTTCTGCATTTCCTTTTCTTAGATCATCAGGTAGCTGAAAAACAAGCTATTAGGAGTCATGGTTCATAAGATTAGATCGGTTATTGGTAGGTCTCCTTACTTTGGTGGCCCTTTTGTAGTGAATGGTCTTTTGGACATTGCAACTATAGGAGCTAATACCTCTTGTGTCTTTTTTTGGGGGGACTTTATCAAGATCCATTAATTTTAAAATTATGGATATATGCAGAGTTTCTCGGGAATTTGGATGAGTTTGTGATATTATTTGAATATGTGTCATTTTGAAAATGTATATTACAGGAAAAATGCTTTGAAAAATTTGATAGAAATTTGTTCCATAACTATTTGGTATATTTATTGCTTCTATTAAGTCTTTTGAGTAGTTAGGCTTGATGGGTGAAATGGTATTTGTAACATAACCTATGCATCGGTCACAATCCGAGTTTAGGTGGTAATATTTATCCTTTATAAATATTAGTCAAATAATATAGATTATAATGAATAACACATTGTTGTAATTTTTATTGATATTTATTAATTATTGGATGTCTTTTATTTGTTTATAATTTCTATATTATTTAGTTTAAATTTATAAATGTTACTGGATGAAAGTGACTCCATTGACTTGGTACCTTGACTGAGTCAACAACCGATTTAAATTTTATTACTTTGATGGAAAGTTACACGTAAGAAGAAGAGTATGCACTCAAAATAGTGAGCAAATTATAGGCCTAATGTGAACAACATCATTAACTAGGGAGTTCTTGGATTCTTTTGTCCCTATCAAAGCTTATTCAACCTGAAATTGTTAAATGTATTCTTGCTAATCATATTTGGGGTGAGCTTCACAAATTCTTCATTGCTCATATCGATGCAAGTGAAAAGCACCATAGTATAATGAGAGAGAAAGTTAGAGAGAGAGAGGGAAAGGAAAAGAGAAGGGTGGGTGGTTCAGGGATGGTCAGGGGCAGGAAAAAGCATGGAGAAAGAAGATGATGGATCAGCAAGATGACGAAGGCTGGTGTACGGTGGAACATAAAAAAGGTCCAAAAAGAGTGTCTTTCAAAGAATCAATAATGGAGAATACTAGAAATCAAAAACAGGAAGAGTCGAAAGCTGGCTTTTCAGGGCATCTACGTAGGATATTGGAGTCTGCTATAACATTCTATTTCAGCAACTTTCCTGATCAGTTTGGAACCAAGGAGTTATGGAGCATCTTTCGTTTTTTGGCTACTCCAATTGGAAGTCTATACAGTATAGATGAAAATACAAGATGCAAAAAAAGGTTTGACGTTGCTCGTTTCTTGATTCGAACGGTTAAACCTGATCCTATTAATAAAATCTGTAGGATTAAAATTCAAGGTCATCTTTTCTTTTTCAAATTAAAATGATTGAAGAGGTCTTTGGAGATACTCTTTTTCAGTTGGGAAGTCCAGGAAATGGTGTAAATGATTCAGAGGATTGTGATAATTCAATGTCTAATTCTGATAGTGACGGTGGCTCAGAGTTCCATTCTGGTTTTAAAATTCCGGATTTATCTGAAAATTTCCTTCAAGAAGTAGAAGATGAAGGTGAGACTTCTTCAGGTTTAAAGTTGAAGAATCATGACACTCATGGAAGAGCAAACAGTTTGGTGAATAATGAATTGGAAGCTGAGTCAGGGTGCAAAACGATGGAAACAGGTCTCGAGAAGCATGGGGAAAAGGCTACACTGTGCTTTTGTGATCATGCGCAAACATGTCCAATAGACAACGCATTTAAGGATGCTTCTTCAAGTCAGGAAGGTAGTTGGTCAGGGGTAAATAAGTGGATGATTGATTCTCAAAATGTTGGGCCTCCTTCTACAGCCCAATTTTTTGAAAATGGACCCAGGGAAGTGGATTTTGTTAGCGTTAAAGGAAAAGAAATAGAGGTTGTGGGGTCTTTGGAAGATGATGGCCCATTATTCCCTTTTCAAAATTTCAATCATGATGGTTTTCTGGAGGTAAATAATGGGCTAGTCAGTAAGGAAGCCCAAATTGATGTTGTAGTGAATTTGCAAGATGGGTTGGATTCAGTAACCCAAGTGACCCGCAACTCTCATCTCTAGCTGCTGCAGTGCGAGTTGTGTGTTCCAGAAACTCCTTTGAAGCTAAAATCCCTAAGTGCTGCTCCTTCTCAAGCCGCGATAAAAAAGAAGAGAAGAAAGCAATTTGTCAGAGCGAAGGAAGGAAGAACAGCGCCTAGGCTGCCTCCGGGAAAAAATATCGCAAGGGCTCTAGCATAAGGCTCTCTTTCAAGGTCCGATTTATCAAAGGGAAAGCATATGATGCTGCATAAAAAAAATTCTACAAAGAGATCAGAAATTTCAGATACAGATGGGAGCGTTCCTTCCGAAACCCGAGTCCATCAAAGTATCTCGAGGCCTTCTGATTCAGACATTATGCGTTGTAACTCTCATGCGGTCAAGAAACTCGAAGTAGCAGAAGCTTCAAAGTTGGTTGAGACAGGCAAGACATTAGGTGTTTCGTTTGGAAACCAACAGAATTTAGCTATTCAGGTTTTCATGGATTTTGAAAATAGAGACAAGGTAGCAGCCGAAGGGGGTGAAAATGGTTTTTGATGAAGATATCAACCTTTAAAATCAGGGGGTTAGGAGGAAACATAAAGAAAAGAAAAATTAGGAACTTGATAAGGGAAGAAAAGCTTGATTTTTTAGCCATTCAAGAATCAAAATTAGAAGTGGTGGATGAAAAAATCTGTGAACGTTATGGGGGGACTCAGATGTGGGATAGACTTTTGTTCCTGCTATAGGCAACTCAGGAGGATTGATAAGCTTATGGAATGCTTCAAGAGGAGATTTTAACTGTGTGAAGGGAAGTTGGGAAAGAAAGGGAGTTAGGGATGTAGCTAACAAATCAGAGTGGGCTGAGTTTTTTAAGACCTTGGAGGATCTTGAGCTAGTAGATTCGTAGGTTTATGGTAGGAAATACACATGGAGGCGTTCTCATGGTTCCGCAATGAGTCGTCTAGATCGGATTTTAATTTCAGAAGGTTGGTTAGATGTGTGGGGACCTGTTTCTCAATGGGTTCTTGATAGAGACGTCTCGGATCATTGCCCTGTAGTATTGAGAAAAGGGGTGAAGAATTGGGGACCTACCCCATTCAGATTTAACAATTGTTGGCTAGGAGAAAGTAGCTTTTAGAAATTAGTAGAGCAATTTTGGAAAGAAACAAATGTGGAAGGATGGAGAGCTTTTGCTATTAAAGAAAAGCTCAAGTTGTTGAAGCGTGAGATCAAAACTTGGAATTTGTCGGTGTTTGGAAATATTGATGCTTCAATTCGTAAAATCAGAGAAGAAGTGAATGATATTGAAAAAGAAGAAGAAGAGAAGGTTCTATCTACAGAAAGAAAAGGAGAAGTTTAGTGGCAGATTTGTGGGTAAAACTAAGACAAAAAGAGAGTCTTTTGAGACAGAAGTCGAGGATTCAATGGGCAAAAGCAGGAGATGCAAATACTAGCTTTTTTCATGCTTGTATTGCAACCAGAAGAAGAGAAAATCACATAGAGGCAGTAAAAAATGGAGATGGATGGATTACGAGGGAGAAGGAGCTTAAGGAGTTTTTCTCTAACTCTTATTTGTCTATGTTTGCAGATCATTTCCCTTCCAGACCAACTTTAGATGGGATCCCTTTCCCTTCTTTAGCGGTGGAATTAAAACAAAAGTTGGTGGCACCATTTGAAGAAGACGAAGTTAGAGAGGCTGTATTTAGTTGTGGCTCCAACAAAAGTCCCGGGCCTGATGGGTTCAATTTCGACTTCTTCAAACGTTTCTGGAATATAATGAAGGAGGATATCTGTGGTTTGGCGAATCAATTTCGACTTCTTGGGGTTTTTTGGAATATATGCTGTGTAGATTCAATTTTCCGGAGATTTTTATTTCTTGGATTAAATCTTGTGTGTTCTCGGGCGATCTATCCATTTTAATAAATGGGAGTCCTTCGGAGGAAATTAAAATAGGTAGAGGATTAAAACAAGGTGATCCTTTGGCCCCGTTTCTTTTTCTTCTAATTGCAGAGGGACTACAGGGAGGCAGGCAGTATCTTTAAATAAATTTAAGGGGTTCAAAATTGGAAATCCAGGGGTGGAGGTTTCAATACTCCAGTATGCAGATGACACAGTTATGGTTGGAGAAGCTAGTTGGGAGAATCTTTGGTGTATTAAATCAGTTCTTCGATGCTTTGAGTTTGCTTCAGGTTTAAAAGTTAATTTTTGTAAAAGCAGCATCTTTGGTATAAATGTAAATTCCCAATTTCTTAATGCTGCTTCACTATACTTGCATTGTAAAGTGGGAGCGTTTCCTTTCATATATCTGGGGTTACCTATTGGAGCGAATCCTAGGAGGAAAAATACTTGGGTCCCTGTGCTAAATAAAATAAAGAAAAGGCTTGGAGATTGGAAAGAAAGACATGTCTCTTTGGGAGGTAGAGTAATTCTGATTAATTCGGTTCTGAATAGCTTGCCAACTTATTATTTTTCTATCTTCAAGGCACCCTTATCTGTTCTTAACGAAATTAGGAAGATGCAAAGGAGCTTTTTATGGGGAGGTACATCTTTAGCAAAGAAAACTGCATGGGTAAAATGGAGTGATGTTTGCAAGCCAAAGAAAGAAGGAGGCCTAGGCATAAAGGATGTTTAATGGTTTAATTTTGCTCTTCTTTCAAAATGGGCGTGGAGACTGCTATCTGACACATAGAGCATTTGGTCTGTTTTGTTAAAAGCAAGATTGGGGGTGGAAAGTGAAGTGTTAACAGCATTTTATGATTCAAAAGTTCTTGCTCGCTCTGCATGGTGGAGACAGGTAGTTGAGGTTTGTAATGCTTTCAATTCAGGGTGGTTTTTTAATGGGGTAAAAAGAAAGGTGGGTAATGGGAGATTGACTCTGTTTTGGGAAGATCTATGGTTTGGAGATAAACCTTTAAGGTCCTCTTTTCCGAGACTTTACCAAATTGCTGTAAATAAATATTGCAAAATTGCAGATATGGGAAATTTCAATGGATCTATGTGGGAATGAAATTTTAATTGGCGGAGACCCTTATTTGTGTGGGAGGCTGATTTGGTAAAGAATCTATGCTCTTATATACTGAATTTTGCCCCTGATTTGCAATCTGAAGACGTGTGGAATTGGAGCCCCGGCGGAGCTCAAGGTTTTACGGTTAAAATTGCATATTCTTGGGGGGTTTCTATGTGCCCCCGCGGCTCTCAATTGGAGTGGAATTGAGTAAGGTGTCTAAACTTATGTGGTCCTCTTTTGCACCTTTAAAAATTCAGGTTTTCTCTTGACTGGTTTTTAAAAGACAGAATTCCTCATAAAGTCAATCTTCAAAGAAGAAATCTGCTAGTAAATGGTGTGTCATTATCTTGTGTTCTATGTAATCATAATCCAGAAAATTCTTTACACTTGTTCCTCCTGTGTCCGATTTCAAGTTTAATTTGGAGAAAGGTTCTCTTGTGGATTGGTGTTACTTCGGTTCTCCCCTGTTCTTTGGAAGCTTGGTTTATACAGTTCAGGAGTTTTTTATTGGCAAATTAGGCAAGAAAAGAGGACTCAGTATATGGTTGTATGTAATCTGGTCTCTTTGGTTATGTAGAAATGCAATTATTTTTAAGTCTAAACTTTTGGATGTCCTTCTCATTATGGATCAGATTAAAACTAGATCTTGGAGCTGGTTCTATGGGGGGAATGCTTGTAATTTTTCTGATTGGTGTAATTACCCTTTAGGGTGTTTAAAAGGGTAATAATTTTGTTTTCCTGATGTTTACTATGTAATTTTTCTTGTTTGAGAACATCTTGTACTCAAACAAAGTTCAATATATTTTCTTGGCTTATCTAAAATAAAAACTCAAAATAGTCTTTTATCATAGTTTTGAAGGAGATAGAACCCTTTCAAAGTATCTACTTTATATTAGCCATTACTAATATGCCCCTTTTCATTGGTGATCTTATAATCATCACTAAATACCATGTCAATGTGGTTCTTGAGTGCCTTCCAATGGAATACAAGGTATTTATAACTTCTATCTCTAATCACTATAGTAATGATATAGTCTCCACTTGTAAATTGGAGGCCCTTCTTTCAAAGGAATCCATACTTGGCAAGCTTCAAATGATCTCATCTCTAGCTCTATTCTTCAAAAATTAGGTTCATTCTCCAACATCACTATGTAATGAGTCATCGCCTTCAAATGCCACCTAATAAGTGAATCTCTCCAACTATGAGGCTTCGATCACTCTATACACACAAATTGGCTCTCTTGGTAGTCTATTCCAAGGTACAGTTCCCGGTGGCTACTCTTGTGACTATGAATAATGTTATGGTGGTCATTCTTATGTTTCTTGCTAAAGTAGTGTTTGGTCACTGAACATAACGTAATGGAACGAATTATAGAAGGGATAAAAAAGAACAAAACAAATATTTCTTCCTCAACAATCACATTTTGTTGTATGTTCACATATGAAATCATTCTGTTCTTACTCTTCAAGCCTCTAGTTGTGGGCCACCTCCTCAAAAATTGCCATTTTTTTCTAGAATAGAACAATCATGAGTTCCAAACTCAAGGGTAAAACATCACTCAACTGGAAATCATTTGAAATAAGACACTACTATCCATTGTTTGTTCTTTCCATAAATAAAAATCAGGTTACTGTATGTTAAGTACATTACCAAGATATTATTTTTTGTTTTGAGTTTTACCCTGCTAACTAACTATGTTGTTAAATCTTATGCTACTTATTTTGCACTTTTCAAAGGCTCCCTTGGCAATTGCAGAATTTGCAAGTTTTAGTCCTTTCCACAACTTCACTTGTTAGATTTTACTAGCTCAATATTCTATCTCAACTTTGGCTTACAAGCTCTTGCATTTCTTGGCATAGTAGCTTAGGTCACCCAGACGTTAAGTTCTAGGATACTACATAATCTACTACTTTTGTTTATCTTTTTAACATATTACCTTCTTCCCCAATTTGAATATCATTCCACTTACTGATTGCGCCTTCTTCATCTATTAGAATGCCATTTCATTTACCTTCTTCCTTTATTAGAATGTTATCCATTTACGCTCTTTTTTTTTTATTTCAAATTCCTTGCGTCTTTGGATGTGCTTACTACCTCTTCCTTTAACCCTATTCAAACTTTCACCCCAGAGAATGTAGTTTTATTGTTTATTCTCCTCAACTTAAAGGGTACAAGTTCTTATCTCCCTCTTGTAAAATCTACATTTTCAAGGATGATCACTTCCATGAGCATTGCTTTTCATATCACCATGAGTTGTTTAAACAACCTACGTCTCATTCCTTGAGCTCAACCAATTATGTTCCTTAAACTATCTCTCTTACACACCTATAATTGTGACATCATCCAATCCTCATCCCAAGTCTACTTATAAAATGTAAATTCTTTGGCTTAATTGCACTTTTTGTCTCTCTATTTAAGGATTTATGCGATTTCAGTCTCCCTAGTTTCAACTATTCAAATTTCATCTCCATAGTTTCAAAATGCTCGAATTGGGCCTTTGACAGAATATCTACCTCTTGACCATGCATATTGTTTGATGTAAAGATGAAGAATTGGCTGATTACGTGAAAATTAAATTGTTTCTCTTTTTTAATTAACCATTGAATTAATAAGATATGTTCCTTCATCTTAGAATATATTCTTACAGTTTGAAATCTGATAGTTCTGGCAATGACATTGATGTTTGTAGAATTTTAAAGAAAGAAGAAAAAACTCAATTACTAAATCTTAATTACATTTCGAGTATATTCATGGTATATGCATATTGAGGATGTAATATTACTTTCTTTAAAAATGCGGATTAAGTTTTAAAATAATGTGATTCTTACTTAATTCATGTGGATGGTATCTTGCAATCCATTAAATTATTTAAATATAGGCAGTAATAGTTATGTTGTGATTTAAGATGAAAAGTTCCCATTCAAAATGTTGTCTACATTCTGCAGTATAGTTATGTTGTGATTGTCTTTATATATATACTAGAATTGAACTTGTATGCATAGTATCTTAACTTTGTAAAATTACTAACTACTTACATATGAGTGTTGTTATTTTATTCTTGCAGGCAAAGAAGCAAAACATGGGGAATCTAGCCATGGAATAATGAACTACATCACTAAAAAAAGGTCAAAATCAGAAAAATTTACCAAAACTCCTCCCAAGTGAACTGCTTGAGTTGATAGTAAAATGTTTTGATGTGGTGGGATTTTGTGTATTTGGCTCTGTTTGCAAGAGTTGGTTGGAAATCTCTTATAGATTGAGAGAAGATTTCTTAGATTCTCAAGCACCAATGGCAGTGCTCATATCACCACAATCCAATAGCACATGCCATTTTTACAAGAAAGACTATGTTGCCTAACTTTGACGGTAAATCCTTTGTTGGGTGCTCAGGAGGATACTTAATCTTAGAAGACAAAAAAACTTGTCAAATTGTCCTAGCAAATCCATTTACTGGGCATGAATTGAGTTGCCATGCACCAACAACAACATATTTTAGAGGTAGTTATCTCCATGACCATATCCTCTTCACACTACATTTGGCCTTTAATAATCCTGTGATCATAGCAATCGCTAGTGATAAGGAATCAATATCATGTCTTTCTAATTAAGGAGGATTTTTTTCTTTGGTGGGTTCTTCATTGGAGAACCTTGGATGGGTGCAATAGTTTTCAATGGACGAGTTTATGTTATTACACAGAATGCTCAATTTGGGGAATTTTAAGATAAATGTAAACACGCTAAAATCTAAATTTTTATGGCTAGAGATGAAAAATACTCCTAACGTGGATTCTGTTGACCTTAAGTTGGTGGTTTCAGATAATCAACTTCTAATGGTTGATTTTATTTCTAAGAAGCATTTAAATTTTCATAGGTTGGACTTTGTTGCTATGGAGTGGGTTAAGGTGGATGAGTTGGGTGATCAAGCTTTATTCATTGGAGGAAAGTTTGGCTCTACAATAAGGAAACCAAGTAAATGGGGAGGTAAAAGCAACTGTGTTTATTTTCTAGAGACACCATCCACCATGTGGTGCGTATATTCAACTAAAGCTGAATTGATTGACAAATTCCCAGTAGTTCAAAACCCAACTTCTTCTAAGTTGCTTTCACATGGTTGGTATTATCCACACCAATGCATGAAGATGGAATATCTTATTGATTATCATTAAATATTATGATAAGAAGACAGGATATAATGTTTGTAGGAGAGATTGTTCTTCTTATGTTGCTTTTAATTTCTTTCTTAGTTTTTTTAAACAATAAAATGAAAACCCTTTTAGACTTCATATATATAACTACTAAAAAGTTTTGTTTACTTTGTTTTGTCAATGGTTTGCATGTGTGAAGTTGTTTTTTATTGATAAGTAGTGTTTATGTTGTGTTCGATGCTAGAGATAAGAAAATTGAGAATAAGTAGTGGGTTACAAATAATTATTTAAAAAATAGTTGTATTTTTTAGTTATAATAAAAAAAAGTGTAGCTAGAAAAGTGACATGTAAATGAGCAGGAAACAAAAAGTAGGATAAGGGGTTGTGGAAAACAAAAGTTGTGAGACTCATACAATTTTATATTTATATATAGTACAAATATAAGAATATTACGATCTATTTATCCTATCTAAAACTAGAAATACGGGCTACAAGGACAGATACAAGGGGGGCAAGGGGGTTTTGGCCGCCCCCTTCCTCCGCGAGAGTGTTAATATATTCAATAGAATCAGCATAGTGTAGTGGCGCTTGTGCTCATTCGCATTAGGTGGTCCTGGGCTTGAAACTGCAATTTTACTTTTTTATTTTATTTTTCCCATTCTTTTATGTCATTTCCTTTAAAACTTCAATGTAAATAAAAATATTTTAAGTATTTTCAATTTAAATTTATAGTTATTATATTTTTACTATAAATTTAGTGTTGCATTTAAATTTCTGGTGTCTGTCTAGATCTTGAAGGGGTGATTTTTTTTTCTCTTCCACATTGTTCTTTTCATCATATAAAATGTATTATTGGTAAGATATTGAACTTAATTCATTGGATTCTTGGAAAATATATGAATTTTTTTTAAAAAAATTATATTAAGTTTTTAAAGTTTAAGGAAGATATAATTAAAGTATGAACTCTAATTTCATAATAAAATAGTTTTTATTTTATGTATTTTTTTAAGATTTAAAAGTAAAGTTAAATAAAAAATTAGCCTATACTATTCACATTTGACATTAATTTATTTTATTTTTATATTCTTTTTAAATTAAAAGTGCATCAGTGTTTGAATTTATATTCATTTATTAAGATAATCTTCAGTATTATATGTGTAACGTAAGTGTTTATCAAATTGATTGAATGTTTAATTTTTAATATTTAAATATACTTTTGTTGTAAAAAATAACATATAGTTGAACTTTTATTTTTCACATTTATATAAATGGAATATTGTTTTTGTCTCTACTAATTTTTTTTTAAAAAACTTCCATCACTTTTACTTTAAAACTTCATTGTAAATAAAAAATTTAAGTATTTGCAATTTACATTAAAGTTGTTATATTTTTACCATAAATTTAGTGTTGCATTTAAATTTTTATTATAATATTAAATAATAGTTCATAATAATAGAAATACATTAAATATTATATAACAGTTTTTTTCTAATAGTATGAGCTTTGAATTAACATTCAATAGATATAAGTTAAAGTTTGGATTTGTGCTGTATGACGCCAAGTAGGATAAAGAGCTGAGGTGGCACATTTCTATGAAGCTTGACTTTAAGCTTCTGTTTTAATAGTTTTATTTTTATACTCTTTTAAATTAAAAGTGCATCAATATGTGAATTTATATTCATTTACTAAGTTAGTCTTCGGTATTATATGTGTGTAACGTAAACATTTATCAAATTTATTGAATGGTAAATTTTTAATATTTAAATATAATTTTCGTTGTAAAAAGTAATATATAGTTTAACTTTTATCACATTTATATTAATGGAATGTTGTTTTTCTCTCTATGAATTTTTAAAAAATATATAATTTCCATCACTTGTACTTTAGAACTTCAATGTAAATAAAAATATTTTAAGTATTTTCAATTTACATTTATAGTTATTATATTTTTACTATAAATTTAGTGTTGCATTTAAATTTCCGATGTCTGTCTAGATCTTGAAGGGGTGATTTTTTTCTCTTCCAGATTGTTGTTTTCATCGTATAAAATGTATTCTTAGTAAGATATTAAACTTAATTCATTGGATTCATGGAAAATATATGATTTTTTTTAAAAAAAATTATATAGAATTTTTAAAGTTTAAGGGAGATATAATTAAAATAAGAATTCTAATTTCATAATAAAATAGTTTTTATTTTATGTATTTTTTTAAGATTTAAAAGTAAAGTTAAATAAAAAATTAGTCTATACTATTTACATTTGACATTAATTTGTTTTATTTTATATTCTTTTTAAATTAAAAGTGCATTAGTGTTTTATTTTATGTATTTCACATTTATATAAATGGAATATTGTTTTTGTCTCTACTAATTTTTTTTTAAAAAAATTCTATCACTTTTACTTTAAAACTTCATTGTAAATAAAAAATTTAAGTATTTGCAATTTTCATTAAAATTGTTATATTTTTACCATAAATTTAGTGTTGCATTTAAACTTTTATTATAATATTAAATAATAGTTCATAATAATAGAAATACATTAAATATTATATAACAGTTTTTTTCTAATAGTATGAGCTTTGAATTAACATTCAATAGATATAAGTTAAAGTTTGGATTTGTGCTGCATGACAGTCAAGTAGGATAAAGAGCTGAGATGGCACATTTCTATGAAGCTTGACTTTAAGCTTCTGTTTTAATATATATATATATATATATATATATATATATATATATATATATATAGATTATTTGTTTGAATTATCAAAAACATATATTTTTCGCCTTTTTTTTGTTTTACATTAAGTAATTCATATGTTGATTTTTTAATTTTTTTCCTTCCCCTCAAGTCATTCTTGGATCAACTTAATAGGTTGATTTGATGACTAGGATGTGAAACTCTAAAGGATGGCTTCCCAATTCGAATCCCTAGAATTCCTATGAGTGCATATTTGCTTATAAAAAAAAATTTGAATTCTATATCTAATATATATTATATATAGTAAAGCTAAAGCAAAAGCTATATACATAACACATCATAAACTTACTTCTCTACCATTTTGCTGCATCATCCTTTTATCTTATTAATTGTCACATTCTAAGCACCGCACCAAAACATACAATAGCTAACAATAACATATGACAATAAATATTATATATATTATAGCTAAAACAATGGCTATACACATAACACATCATAAATTTTCTTCTTTATCATTTTGCCACATCACTCTTTTATCCTAATTGTCACATTCTAAGCACTGCAACAAGACACACAATAAGTAACAATAACATATGACAATAAATATAATATTAAAATACATTCATTTCACACTCATAGCAAATATATTAAAATTGAGTTAAATAACTTAGAATTCAAATAAATTAGTTATATTATATAGCATATACAAAACTAGTTATTGAAATGTTCATTTTCATATTTCTACATAGTTTGACATTTTTGCACTATCATGTTATATATGCATGGAATTTAGTTTACCAAAATTTGATTAACTTAAAATCTATTAAATAACATAAATCAAATATAAAAAAATAGTTTTTCTTATAATTAAAACAAATTAAATTAAATTATACTCAAGGACTACTCCTAGTTTATACGTAATAGAGAATATATAGTAGCTTAGCAACTAGTCAAATTAGTTAATACAAATTTTTAAAAATAAATAAATATTTACATTTATGTTCAACAATAAAAATAAAACTAAAATTTTTATGACAAATTTAGAATTCAGTCATACTTTAATGACATATTATATATTTATATATATTAAAGTTAAAGTAAATTACACATGATATATTATAAACCTACTTCTCGAGTGAATTTTGCTCATGCTTCCGCGAGTGTGGAGAAGAAAAGTTGTTATTTATAATTCCCTTGATCAAGATAGTTTATTGTTTATATTATTCAGATTGTCCAATGCATTCGAGAAATCTCAAGTTAACTCAGACTTTGAAAAACATCACTATTCTTATTTTGCAAACTCTTTTCAAGCTCAACACTCTACACAACATAATACTTCAATTTCTCTCAAACTAGACTCGCTAGAAAAACAAAAATCCTAATCCTATGCACGCAAGAAAAAAATAGCAAAACAAAAAGAATTTAAAAGAAAATAAAAGAACAACTCAACCTAGTTGGATCATGTACTTGTGCACCATCGCTCCTACTGGCAGTACTCATTTTCCTCCATAGCTGCTCCAATGTCTCCTCCACCTCCATCACCTATGTCATCATCACTGTCATTCCCACCTCCAGTATTACCCGCTCAAGACCCTCTAAAAATTAGGCATGTCCCCTAGCCATCACTCACATATAGTGAATTGGTCAAGGTGCAATCATATAGGAGTCATTAATAACGCAACTTAGCAAAATCCGAACAGAGGATACATATACAATGAAAACTTTAAAGCATCACAATCCATGGTATTTCTTCCCCTAACTTCATATTTGAAACCCTACATTTGAAAAAAAAAATTGAATCGAAACCTTAGGGATTGTGAAAACTTAAAATAGCAAAAAAAAAGGAACGAAATACATGGTGAAGAGTAGAGAAAATAGGAAAACACATAAGCCACATAAAGTCAAATTTACACAGACTCAACATAATACATCATATACTTAACATTAACAACTAAAATAAGAAAGAAAAGTTCAAAAATACGGGGTTACCTCCTAGGAAGCGTTTTTTTAACATCACTTAGCTTGACGTCCTCCATTTTTTATTTTAACTTTTTTTTGTTTTTTTTTTGTGTGTCTAAATGAGTAGATTTCTTGGTACTAGATTTGAAACAATAATCCCAAGCAACAGAGCCAAAACTTTATGGGGATAAAATGATAAGTGTATCACTGCAGTAAGTAAAAAACTCCAATGAGTATCAGGATATCGCCTTGAGGGATTATGTTCCAATTTTCACATTCCCAAGTCGCACAACTAATTTAGACGGATTAAGATGATAATTGTTTGGAAATGAAAAAATAAACAAGTAAATCAATTTAATCTTTTTGTATTTTCTTTTGGGAGATTAAACAAATACTTGGAGTAAGTATATTTTTATTATGCATATGAAAATTTCATAGACAAAGTTCCCTTTGAATTATCGAATATCTTATTAACCTAATTCATATTTTCTTATTGATGATCGAGTTCTCTAAATTAGCTAAATCTCATTCCTGACTCATTAGCCCTTTGGTTTAACCTAAGAGGTTAATTCGTTGAATCTCCTAATTAAGCCATCAACAAACACTAAGAACAAGAAATCAACAAGACCTCACACACACGTTATAGTCAATTCCTAGATCTACAGTGCATATGGTACCCTTGTCAAGAAGCGCACTCATATCTTGTAACGTCCCCTAATATTAATAAGCATAATAGTAATCAATTTAGTCCCTAATGATAACCGTAACAAAGAAAAGTGTTTTTGGTCTCTAGCTAGGATTGCATTTTGGTCCCTCTAGTTAGGAATGAAGGGAGAGGGGCGTCTTAGCAATTTATTTTTAGCAGAAGTTAATTCTTCTCACTAATTTTTTATCCTTAAGGGGAAAAGAAAGAAAGAAAACATTTAAACTATCTATTCCTCTCTTCGATAGCCATGCCTTTTTTCTGTCCTTCAGTATCTTCACATTCCAATAACAAGCTAAAACATACATGCTCTCTTCTCCTTTTTCCACTTGCACGCGCCTCACTCTCTCTTCCTTTACCTCAAATCATTCAATTTTTCAACCTTAATTTGTCCTGCAAGCTCCATTCCTAATTTCACTCAAGCTCTCTCACCACTTGGAGTGTTGAATTTGGGGCAAGGGCCATAAGAAGCTAAGATGCAAGATAAGAGAAATGGCAAGGAAATGGTGGAAATTAGGAGCCAAGAGCTCTAGAGATTGAAGCTTGGACATCAATTGGAGACTTTAAGTGAAGGTAACCTCACCAAAATCCCACTATTGTGATTGTTAGTGACTATTTTCCCCCACCGTTAGGTATAGTGAGGAACCCTATGGCGAAGCGAGTAATTAAGTGGGTACATTGAGGTGGCAGAATTTGACTAGTGGAGAGACGCTTCCTTGGATGAGGTTTGAGCTCATGATTTTAACGTGCCCTACCAACACAAAGACTTCGGAATGAGGAATTTAATAATGATAACGATTGGTTGTGAACAAATTATGCTTGTAATACTATGATTGTGATTGTTTAAATGTATAATTTTATTCAAGTGGGTGATTTTTCAATCCTGTTTGCTGGAATATTGTCTTATTTCTATATCAAAAGTTACTGAGATATACGTGGAACCGTATATCTCATGAACATAGTATTTCATATACCTCATTAGAACAAAAGAAGGAAATCAAGTAATGAGGACTCGATCATTTTGTATTTTGTTTATACTAGGTTAAACTTCCATTCTTGATGTAAATAGTTAAGGACTTCCTTTTTCCTTTTGACTTGTACTTGAGACACTTAGTAACTGATTTTTTAGGTTCAAACTTGTATTTTATTTTCTTTTGTAGGACTTTAGTACTATCAATAGGTGTAAATAGATATTATAGTACAAGTTCAATAATTTTAGGTAACAATCAATGAGGTTTAATAAATGAGGTGTTACAATTTGGTATCAAAGCAGTTCAATTCATTTGGACTACAATGATTGAAAGTGAACCATAACCTAACTGTCTTAAGTTCTACTCTATCTTTTTGGAAGTTCCAAACTTTGAATTATAAAGCCACTAATATTGACACTGGTCAAGTCAATATTATGTACTTGTTTGCTAGAGTTATGGCCACCAGGAGGCGCGGGAGACCAAGAACGAATGTGGAAGAGGAGGATATTTGTGAAGGATCAGTCCCTCCAATTCCAACAAACACCCCTCTCATGTAGCAGATGGCTCAAGCCATGACGAAGATGATGGTGGCACAAGGTCAAGATGACTACCGCAAAAGATTTAAAACATATTACTAGCCATTCTTATGGAGAGACCTGGACCTGATAACTGTCAAAAGATGGTTAGTACACATGGAACACATTTTTAGGGTCATGAAGTGCGACAATCAAGATAAAGTAAACTTGGAAATATATAAGCTACATGGTGAGGCTATGCATTGGTGGATAAAGTGTCGGAGACAAATGGAAACCGCTCAGACTCTAATCACCTGGGAATAGTTCAAAATCATTTTCTTAGGAAAATACTTCCATTCTAACCTCAAGGATCAGAAGAAGATCAAATTCCTTGAGCTCAAAAGGGGGGACATTAACCTTTTCCATTTATGTGGTCAAGTTTGAGGAGTTGGCTTGGTTCTTTAACAATCTTCAGAATTAGCCTAATAAGGGGTGGAAGTCAAAGATATTTAAACAAGGTCTAAGGCCAGAAATTCAAGGAAACGTGAAGAGTCTAACACCCGAGAGACTAAGTTCAATGGAAATGAACCAAAAGGGAAGCATGCAGCCAAGCCCTATAATCCCACACTCCTTAGTTGTAGGAATTGTGGGAAAAACCATGGAGGAACCTGTTTGTACGAAAAGGGCTTGTGCTATTTTTGTAGACAACAACCTAGACACATGAGCGAGGAGTGTCTCATTAGAATGAGGCAATCTAATATAAATCCAAAGAACCAAACCGAAGGAAGAGTTTATACCTTGAGTGGGAAGAACCAACCTATAGCTTTACTGTTTGATTCTGGTGCTACGCATTCCTTTACCTCTTATGACTTTTCTAATCGATTGAATCTTCCTATTTCTAAACTTCCTTTCAAGTTGGCTGTTTCCACCCCCATTAAGGGAAAATTTCTTACATCTTCCATGTGTACACCATCTTTCTTAGTTTTCCAAGGAAAAACCTTTTGTGTTGATTTGATTTGCTTACCCGTGAGTGATATCGTTGTTGTCTTAGGTATGAACTGGATATCCTTTCATAATTCCGTCTTGGATAGTGTAAAAATATTGTACTTATTCTCGTATCAAGTGAACGTATATCTTGTTCCCACCTTCCAATTCATGACTATGCCAATACCCATTTTGGGAGTAACATTCAAGGGTATATGATCCTTTTTGCTATGAAAGTAAAGTATACTTTTAGCATAGAAGCAATCCAAATTGTTAGGGATTACCCAGAAGTGTGTCCTGGTGATGTACACACCCTACCTCCCAGAGAGAGAGATAGAGTTTTCAGTAGATTTGGTTCCTGGGGCTAGGTCGTCGTCTATGGTTCCTTATAGGATATTTCCCGTAGAGATGACTGAGGTTAAGAAACTAATAGAGGGTCTCTTAGAGCAATAATTCATTAGTGTTAGGGTAAAATAAATTAACCTTTATTAAATATGATTAGAAGGCATATGATTAAGATGAAACTCATCAAAAGAGGAGTTTGACAGCTAAATAGAATAGCTTATCAGAAGATATGAAATTAGCACTCAAAATATGCTTATGCTCAGAAGAAGGATATGTCCTATGATATACAAAGTAATTTCCTTTGAGTAGTCTTTTAATGATCTTAATCTAGTCAGAAGTATACCCTGATCTGACCAGAAGCTTTCCTGACTTATTAAAGGTTTATAGTTTGATAAATATAGTGCTTAGAGACATTCTGGACTTAGTCAGATAAGTTCTTTTGAACTAATAGCCTATATATTCCCAATAGATTGACTTTAAAGTGGTAAAAAACAAGTCAAAAAGCTCTCTAATTGTACATAGAAAATTTGGGGTAATTTTATCATCTTGGTCCGAATATTAAAAATATGGTCAGAAGGACTTCTGATCTCATATCTACGTGTACCAAGCATGAAGGTTGAAATTTTGCTAAGTAGGAAAAGAATCCAAAATAAGCACATGTTCAGCATAAAAGTGAGTAGTTATCCTTTCACATGGAAAATATGGTGGTAGTTACTTATTTGGAACGAAGAAGATTCTAACACGTGACCTTCCCAATGATTGGATAACCAAGATATCCACAAGAAATAACTGTACAAGACACATGGTAGCGCATCATTGGAGTCTTTTATTCTTTTTATTTTATTTTTCTTCTTTTCTGTAATGGCTCTGTCTTATTAGGGTACTATAAATATTACCCATTGTGTATATAGAAAGTACGCAAAAGTAATCTTAGAACAAAATTAACTTATGATATTTTATGTTCTTGATTTCTGTAAAAGAGAGAGGGATATTTCAAGGATATTCGATTTAGGTAAGAAACTTGTATACCAAAGAAACCAAGGTTCTTCAAATACAAACCAAGGCCACTTATCCAATCCTTCCGACACCCTACAAACCTTCCTACATGCCTCTTAGCCAAGCACATCGCGTAATGGAAGTAACATGGGTTACATGTAAGTATGAATTAATCATGTTGAGTGTTTGAGATTCTTGTTTGACTCTTCGTGTACACTTTGATGTGACAAAATGGAATATAGTTCAATATTCTCTTTGTTCTTTTATGTTGCATAATCATAGGTTTAGGTTCAAAATACTTTCCAAGTAATTCTGTCTCTCTTTTGCTATTTCTAATTTAATAAAGTCATTAATAATCTGAAATATCTTGCAACAATATCATAGCAAAAAACAGTCACATTCACATAGAAACACAATCACCAAAATCCAGCATTTCAACAATGACATTGTCTCAGTATTTGGGTTATAACTAGAGTTGTAGACATCCAATATAAGTGAAACCAAAGTATAGGATATATTGAATTGTATAGAAAAAAACCATAAAGTATAGGCTTTAGTCAGAGTTCTAATACTCTTAGGTTTAGTTCTTGAAGTTCATGGCCTTGCTAGACTAAGCATTCCGCCGAGATTGAATGTAATTACTTTGTCTCTTGTTTCTTTCAATTGTTAGTTTATATTATATATGAATTGAAGTTCTTCTTCTGTTCTTCTTTTCTTGGTTTAAGCTTGATTACCTTTTCCATGTGTTAGTTTATTTGCGCAGTTGAGAAACTGGTTTATAAATGGATTTGGAGAAAAACTCTCATAAAACCTTATAGTCTAGAGATAGATAGAAGTGCTTATAATTGCTTTAGTGCTCTGCTTAATGCAAGACTTGGTAGCTAGAGTGCCAAGAGATTGGGCTCTAGAGGCTAGTGTCTTAGAATCAAGTGATCAAAGAGATTTGCACTTGTGACATTGAGTACGCATATTTTCTTGTAATATTTAACTTTAATTGAAAGAAACAAGGTCAAGTAATGAAACTCAATCCCAGTTGAATTGTTATTTTATTTGTTTATCTCTTTATCTAGTGTTTATTTTATTTTCCATTCACAACCTATGATGTTTTTGAGCATTTTGTGAACTTAATTCTTAATCGAATAAATCCAAGTGTTCCCCGTGGACGATACACGTATAGTCACTATACTAAAACGAGTTAACCATTTTCAGTACCATTAAAAGGTTAACAATTGTGGACCATAGCCTGAAAACCCTTAGAAGTAGGACGATTCCCTTGGTTAAAGTGATTTGGCAAAATTTGAACTCATCTGAGGCCACTTGGGAAAAAGAGCAAGACATGCCGGATTCGTACCTCGAGCTATTTGACAACTGATAAGTGCAATTTTGAGAGAAAACCATTTTAAGGGGGGAAGAAGTGTAATATCTCATAATATTAATAAGCATAATGGTAATCAATTTAGACCCTACTGATAACCATAATAAAGAATTTCATTTCTAGTCTCTAGCTAGGATAGCATTTTAGTCCCTCTAGTTAGGAATGAAAGGAGAGGGGCATCTTAGAAATTTTATTTTTAGGAGAGCCTAATTCTTCTCACTAACTTTTATCCCATAAGGGGAAAAAGAATTAAAAAAATTAAAAATTTCTCTTCCTCTCTTCAATATCCATGCCACTTCTCTCTCCCTCACTATCTTCACATACATTTCAGTTTTCAAGCTCAAACACTGATAAGATAAGTGTCCACTTATCTATATTTAGAGAGTTGATTTTAGCTTCTTTTCTAGTGATTTTAGTGTTTAGAAGCATGAAAACTAGGGAATTACTTTCTTTATTCTAATGTTTTGGTTTAGGTTAGGACTTCATGTTTTGTTAGTGTTTCCCTTGAATGTCATCACTTTTTACCCTTGTTCCTAGTTGGATTGGTTATTTTGTAGGAGCATGACCATTAGAAGAAGTTCAAGAGCATAAGAGGACGATTTAGAGGAGAACGATGAACACAGTGGAACCTCAAGCTTGAAGATTGGAGGCAAAGTTTGGAAAAAGTGCAGTTTTTGCATTTGAACGCACCAACACCTTGCTGTCCAAGGGTGTTTGAATGCCCCAATTATTGTGCTTGAACACAAATTCTACAGTCCCTTGCTATTCAAGGGTGTTTGAACCCCAAAATGGTGCGTGTGAACGCGCATGCTATGTAAATGAGTGTATAAATAGAGAATAATTAGTATAGGGGCAGTTAGTTATCATTTTAGGCACAATTTTTTCTCCCCTCTTCCATTTTCTCTCTTCATCTTCACTATGCTCTTGAGGATTCTTGAAAACTTGAGGACTTATGGGAGCAAGGCTCCAAGTATCATGGATTCCTCTCCGTGTTTGGTTTTTCTCTCTTCTCTTTATCTTTTTGCCATGTTGTTTGGCTAATTTCTAGGTTAGGGGATTTTGATCCCAAAATGGATTTAATCTTAATCTTTTGTTTTAATTCAAGTTTATTCTTCTTAATTGAGTTCTTACTTCTATGCTTAATGTTATTCTTGGTTTGTTTGATTTAATTTGAGGAATTGTTTCCAATGTTGAATCCTTCTCTTGATTGGATCAAATAGGGATTCATTTAGACTTAATTAGCTATTGGAAAATAGCTAGTTGAGTTGGAATTGAAGTAATTCACCTGATATGATTCTAGGAATAGAACTTGTAGGTTATGAGGTTGTATGAATCTTGCATAATGCTTGTTTTTCAGTGGGATACCTAATAGCAAACATCCTCAATGTGACCTTGCTTTTGGCAATGAGTATAGAATTTATCAGACTTGGGTTTACCATTGTATTTTTGAGATTTGTTGACATAAGAGGCTCCTGTTTGAGTGAAAGCTATGAGTTTCTTAGATTGAATGTCATCAAAAGGAATTTGCCTCTCTTGTTGCAAGATAAGGGAAAGAACCTTTCTTAAAGAAGGAAGAGGGTCCATAATCATGATATGAGACCGCACAGTTGAGAACTCATAATTCAGTCCCCATAGAATGTGTATTTCTTTGTGATTTTAATCTTGTAAGAGCACTACAAGAACACTGAGAAGAACATGTTAAATCAGGAAGAGGATTGAGCATGTCCAACTCATCCAAAGAGTTTTGATGAAAGTTTAGTACTTCGTAACCATGAATTCACCTTGTTGGATGCGATAAATTTCTTCCTGAATTTCAGATATATGAAACAAATGGGCATGGCAGAAGCGTTATTGGATTTCTTGCCATACTTTTGCTGCAGTGGGCAGAAGAAAAGATTGAGCAATCTCTGGAAGAACCGTGTGAAAAATTTACCCAAGAATCAAGGTAATGTAACGTTTCCAATAAGGGAAGAAGAGGTCATCAATGGAAGGTTGTTTGATCGTTCCATCAAGAAACCCATCCTTGTTCTTCATTTCCAAGCACATAGGCATGGATGTTGACCATGGGTGATAGTTTCCATCGCCAAGGACTGGTGTGACAAATACCACTAAAGGATTCTCATTATGATGAATATAGAAAGGGCTTGAAGGGTCCTAAGCCTCCTTTGCTGTAGAATCTTTATCACCAGAATCTGCATCAACCATCGTACAAATAACTTAAAGGCGGTGATAACATAACAAGAATCTAAATAATTTGAGCTTGATGAACCTTGATCTAATTTCGAACCAAGGTATTGAAGATGAACACCCGAGGAAGAAGAGTGTAGATGAAGAACACCTGAGTATTGAAGATTCGATTATGAGAGAAGAAGGAAAATATCTTTGTTGATTAATTTGAAAATTACAAAACTGTAGAAAGAGATGGAAGAGGCTTATATATACAAGGGAAAGCATAATCATAAAAACTAACTCCACTAGGCTTATAAGCTATTTGTACCTAAAAGAAAACAAAGAAAATATTAACAAGTTTCTAATATTAACAAAAAGAAGTTTAGTAAGGGCTGCTACTATGTGTGTCACACGTTCATCTTTGCCCACCAAACAAAGCTATTTTTTTTTCAATTTTGCCCTTTGCACAGATAATAATGTCCATTTTCTAACTTAAAATGTGTGCAATGCTCGCACGGACATTATTGTTCATTTTTTAACTTAAAACCAACGTCTCTCGGACAATAATATCCATTTTTAACCTTTTGTCATTTTCTTCTTCAGTACTTATGTTCCGTTTCTCATTCATCCCTTCACTTTCTCTCTCTAAAACACGAGCCACCATCCTCTCTCTCACTCTTCCTCTGATTTTTCTGTCGATCTCGCCGGAGAAGTGTTTCAAGGAAAACCAGTTGTTGTTTCTGTGCATCATTTGAGGTATGTTTTAACCGTTCTTATGGTATTAATCTTTATTTCCATTATGAACGCTAAATGCTATCCGGAAACTCCATGAATGTGATGAACATGAAAAGGATGTTAATCTTTGTTTTCAATCAAATATGGACATTAACATCCATATATAGCATAAAATATTTTTAGCAGCAATACGGAATATATTGTTCATTTTTACACAAACACAAAAATCCATATAATTAATTGAAATTTGTAAAAGTTATGGTTCGCATCATAGTGTCGGTCCTTCTAGTTATATTACGAACACTAACGACTATGTGTTTACTTAGAATTTTTACAAGTTATGGTTCGGATAATAGTGTTTGTCCTGCCTGTCATATTACGGATACTAACATCCATTTATGTGTGTAGATTTTTAATAAGTTAGGTTTCGAATGATGATGTCCGTTGTGCTTATGTTTGCACGGGCATTATCATCCATTTATCTGTTGCTTTTTTTGCCTCAGTAACATTACAGATGAAAATGTACGTTTCACTATGTATCTTTTATACAAAGTTTGTTTTCTAATGACATTTGGTATAACTACAGAAATTAATATCCGTTTTGCTGTCTTATTGTGATATTTATAATAGAAGTGATTATTTATATTTAATTGACTGATTTTTTATATATAATGTTGCAGATATGACTATCCGAGGTTCTAGTTCACAGGCTTCTGCATGTCGTGCTCGTCAGTAGTTATAGCAACAACCTCAGGCTCGAAGGGCCAAACGTCAGCAACAGCAACATGAGTTGGGGTGTCGCAACTTGAGCCGCATCATGAGTAGATAGAGGATTAGCTATAGATTGAGCCTAAGCATTTCATGGAGGAGCAGCAGGCAGGAAGATGCGGTTGGGTCAGATGATGATGAAATTGCTGCTCCTGCATCACCAAAGAAAAAGCAGCAGTGTTGCGGCAGGTTCATTAACAGATGAGGCCATTCCGTTCTCCGGTGGTCCCACGAATACAACAGTGTTGCGGTAGGTTCATTACCGGGTGCACGAAGCTTGCTATGTGTGGCATGGCATGGTACATATTGAATATGTTCACATATTTTATATATTTATACATTTTTAAATTGTTAATATATATTTTAATTAATGTTGTTAACTTATTTCAACGTCGGACCAAGAAGCAGATGAACCATGGGAAGAGGGTCCTGCAGTCTAGATGTCCAGTATCTATATTCATGCGTGAGGTATTGGACATGTCACATCTTAACCCCCTGATACATTGTTGCTACCATGAGGTGGAGAGGGGTCTATTAGTGGCCTCCCTTGAGAGGTGGTATCGGGAGACCTCATCCTTCCACTTACCTGTTGGCGAGATGACCGTGACACTTCATGACGTGGCGACCATACTCAGACTTTCGATGGAAGGGGCATTTTTCACATGGGTTCTATATAACAGTGATGATGCAGCGAAGATATTGGTGGGAGAGTTGGGCATGACTGAGTATTGTTACACTAATAACAATCGGTGGTAATGGAACTTTGAAGAGTCTAAAAGAAAATAGAAGAAGGAAAGAAAGTTGCACAATTCTTCAAGGCGTGTGCTATCGTACACTTTTCTTTAGGCTTAATTCGCCCCCACCAATTTATAACTCATGCAAAATGGGTTGCCTAGCAAATTTCCTGCAAGATACAATGAAAATTCCTTGAGTCTGTTTTACACTTCCAGAAACTCAAGCCGTGACAACAATGGGTTTTACACAACGATAATATTACTGATATCCCTTGCGCATAAAGATAAAAGTAATTGAATGTGTTATGCTTTCTAAATAGGGAAGAGATGAGAGAATGAATGTTGTGTTGTGTTCTGTATCTTTGTGCTTCATATGCACTTCTATATATAGGCCTTCTTAACATCACAGAACCTTTCATAAAAAGTAGTTGTAACTTTTCACAGGAAGTTACATAACCCCTTGGTAGTTAAATAACTCCTTGGTGGTTAACACACAAATAAACTATAATACATAATGAATTAATTTCATTATACCTCTTCAAAGAGAGATTAATAAACTCTTTATTTGTAATAATAATGATACTCTGTAATTAAATATACAACACTTAATCAAAACCACAATGTTTTGGAAATATTCTCACAATCCCCCACCATTTACAAAACATCGACAAATTCTTATCGCCTAGAAGTCTTATGTTTTCAGCAAAAGGTGTCTCTATGACTTGAACCTTTCCTTAGTAAGTCATGGTTCCACCTATCCGAAATAATATGGTAGACAAACTTTGAACCAATTATCTCATTTGAACAAGTGTACATGCCTTACGCATAAGATTTCAATCCACTGTATGCCGTTTTGTTTTGACACGTTTAATCTGGCCTCGTGTCATGTATCCTTTTCATGAGAGCCTTAAGAGTCAAGCACAAAAGACTCCTAGAAGCGGCCTCACTTCAATCTCATATAGGTAGACTCTATCAAGAGTACCACCATGTCAGGTACTCCAGCAATATATGCTTATAGATCTATTAAGAACTAATGCTCAACCTTCACTTTATCACATGGTAACCAAGTACTTTTAAGCTTCGGGATGAATATGGAATTAAGTACTTGCAATCACATTCTAATAGTGTACTTTCACCATTGAACTCAAGACTTGATGTTATTCAAGTGAGAGTTGGGTTTCCACTATGGGTGATCTTGAATTTATGTGCTTTAATCCCATCCCTTTTGATGTTTTTAACACCAAATCCCTTGTCAATCCTTTCGTCAAAGGATCTGCAAGATTTAATTCTGACTTTATATAATCAATGGATATTACCCCATTTGTAATTAATTCCTTTACAGAGCTATGTCTAACTCCAATATGTCTACTCTTTCCATTATATACTTGGCTATAAGCCCTTGAAAGTGTAGACTGACTATCACAATGGATAATTATTGGAGGCATTGGCTTAGACCATATCGGTATTTCAAGTAATAAGTCTCTAAGCCATTCTGCTTCTTTACTGCCTGCTGCTAACGCTATAAATTCTGATGCCATAGTGGAATCAGCAGCACATGTTTGTTTCTTGGAACCCCAAGAAACAGCACCCCCACCAAGAGTGAAGACCCACTCGCTTGTAGAAGCATGTTCCTCGACATAGGTCACCCAACTAGCGTCTGTGTAACCTTCCAATACCGAAGGATTACCGCTATACATCAGGGCGTAATTTATTGTCCCTTTCAAATATTTCAATATCCTATAAACAGCATGCCAATGCTCTTTATTTGGATTGCTTGTGTATCTACTTAATCTTCCTACAGCATATGCTATATCTGGTCTTGTACCAGTCATTGCATACATCAAGCTTCCAATAACCTTTGCATATTCATGTTGTTTCACAGGACAACCGTTGTTTGGTTTCAGTTTCAAAGAATGATCAAAAGGTGTACCAACAGGAAAGCAGTCATAACAATCAAATTTATTTAATATTTTCTCTATATAATGAGATTGTGACAGACTAATTTGATTATCATTTCTAATAGTTTTGATGCCGAAAATTACATCTGCTATTCCCATATCTTTCATTTCAAAATTATCAGATAGAAATTTCTTTGTTTCCTCTATGTGATATAAATCAGTACCAAATATCATCATATCATCTACATACAAACAAATAATAACACCTTTTCCATCATCAAATTTACTATAGACACATTTGTCAGATTGATTAATTTTATACCCATTTGCTAGAACTACTTCATCAAATTTGTTATGCCATTGCTTAGGGGCCTGTTTAAGTCCGTATAGAGATTTGACTAACTTACACACTTTGTGTTCTTGACCAGGCACCACAAATCCCTCTGGTTGGCTCATGTACACCTCTTCTTCCAACTCTCCATTTAGGAAAGCTGTTTTAACATCCATTTGATGTATTAACAGTTTATTTATTGAGGCAAGCGCAATTAGAACTCTAATTGTGGTTATCCTTGCAACAGGGGCATATGTATCAAAATAGTCAATCCCTTCTTTCTGTGAAAAACCCTTAGCAACTAACCTTGCTTTAAACTTGTCTATGGTTCCATCTACTTTCATTTTCTTTTTGAAAATCCATTTGCAACCAATGGGTTTAGAACCAGGAGGAAGATCTACTAATTTCCAAGTTTTATTTCCCATAATAGAGTCCATTTCATCTTGTATGGCTTCCTTCCAAAAGGCAACATCTTGAGACTTCATTGCCTCTTCAAAGGATTGAGGATCATTTTCCACATTTAAACACCTGGATATTTTATTATTAATTTTTTCTCTAGAACCTTCAACAAGGAACATAAAGAAATCTGGACCATATGTTTTTTGCCTTTTTATTCTTTTACTCCTTCTAAGTTCCACAAATTCCGACATATCATTATTTGATATAGTGTTATTTGAAATTTCTTGTTCATCGGAATTAGTAATTTCTTGAGACCTTGAAAGTGAGTCGAATATATATTCTTGAAATATAGCATCCCTTGACTCAATAACTTTATTAATAGGATATGAGTCATTCGGTTCAATAACCAAGAAACGATAAGCTTTACTATTTTCAGCATATCCCAAGAATATATATTCAATTCCTCTTTCACCCAATTTCTTTCTTTTGGGTTCTGGAACTCTCACAATTGCTCTACGGCCCCATACTTTAAAGTAATTAAGATTGGGCTTTCTTTTCTTCCAAAGTTCATATGGGGTAATTTTGTTGCTTTTATTAGGAACTCTGTTTAAAATATGGCATGCTGTTAGCAATGCTTCACCCCAATATCCATTTGCTAGTTTGGAGTAAGATAACATGGCATTTATCATTTCTTCAAAGACTCTATTTTTCCTTTCCGCCACACCATTTTGTTGTGGAGAATAAGGAGCAGTAACTTGATGTATTATGCCATTAGATTTAAAATATTCTGGATTATAGTATTCTCCTCCTCTATTTGACCTTAGACATTTAATGAAATTTTCACATTGAAGTTCTACTTTAGATTTAAATATTTTAAATTTTTCCAGAACTTTATCCTTTGAATGCATCAAGTAAACATAACAGTATCTAGTGCAATCATCAATGAATGTCACAAAATATTTTTTTCCTCCTATAGTTGGCCATCCATGCAAATCACAAACATCAGAGTGAATTAAATCTAATATTTTTGTATTTCTTTCTACTCTTGGGAAAGGTTTCCTTGTTATCTTAGTTAACTTGCACGTAGAGCAAGATCCATTATGACTAGTGGTATTTGGAATTAAATCAAGAGTCATCATGTCATTTAATTTATTAAAATTAACATGCCCTAAACGATTATGCCACAAATCAGACGAGTCAACGATATAAGCAGAATTATTAATATTATTATTAATATTAGCAACATTCAACTTGAACATGTTATCACTAAAGTAACCCTTTCCTACAAACATCCCACCTTTAGAGGGAATAAATTTGTCTCCCTCAAATACAGATTTGAAACCAAACTTATTAAGTAAAGGTACATAAATTAAGTTCTTTCTAACTTCTGGTACATAAAATACATCTTTTAGAGTAAGAACTTTTCCAGAAGTGAACTCTATTTCCACAGTTCCTATACCCTTAACATGGACACTTGAAGCATTTCCCATGTAGAGCATGGCCGCATCTTCTTCTTTAAGTGTTTTGAAGAAGTCCTTATTCTTGCACACATGGCGAGTAGCACCAGAGTCCACCCACCATGATTCAATATCTTCAATCATATTGATTTCGGATATCATTGCTACAAGATTTTCTTTGGAAGCAGATCTCTTTTCTTTATTCTTCTTATAGAAGTAACAATCCTTTTTGAAATGGCCTCGCTTTCCACAAACAAAGCATGCTCCTTTTCTTTTCTTGTTTTGGTTGCCATCTTGTGCACGGAATTTACTTTTGTCCTTCCCTCTTTTCTTAGAGTTTTTATAGGAACACCCTTCCTCCATCACATGAACATTTTCTCTAACATTGGGTTCTTTAGTATCATCTTGTTTGCGATACTCTTCTTCTAAGCGAAGATTATTCCCCAATTGCTCAAGAGAAATATCATCCTTTCTATGTTTGAGACTCCTTTTAAAGTCTTTCCATGAAGGAGGAAGTTTATCAATAATTGAGGAAACAATGATGGTTTCATCCATATGCATATTGTGTTGTTTAAAGTGACTCAATATATTCTCAATTTCATACATTTGTTCCATTATAGATTTACCATCCACCATTTTATAATTGTTAAAGCGTAACAAGAAACTTCTTACTTGTTGTGTCCTCTTGCATGTACCTTGCCTCTAATTTCTCCCATAATTCCTTTGCAGAAGGTGAATCTTGATAAACATCAAAGAGTGCATCACTCAGCCCATTCAGAATATGACCAGTGCAGATGTAGTCATCATTATCCCACTTTTGTCTCTGCCTTAATTGCTCTATTGTTTCCGCTTCAGTTTCTTGAGGCTTTGGAGTGTTCAAGACATAAGCCACCTTCAATGTGGTGAGTAGAAACTTCATCTTTCTTTGCCATCTTGGAAAGTTGCCTCCTTCAAACTTTTCCAACTTCACAAAATCCGTTGTTAAATCCTTCAAAGAAGCCATTATAGCACAAAATTAAGCCTAAAGATTGTTACACTAATAACAATCGGTGGTAATGGAACTTTGAAGAGTCTAAAAGAAAATAGAAGAAGGAAAGAAAGTTGCACAATTCTTCAAGGCGTGTGCTATTGTACACTTTCCTTTAGGCTTAATTCGCCCCCACCAATTTATAACTCTTGGATGCAAAATGGGTTGCCTAGCGAATTTCCTGCAGGATACAATGAAAATTCCTTGAGTCTGTTTTACACTTCTAGAAACTCAAGCCGTGACAACAATGGGTTTTACACAACGATATTACTGATATCCCTTGCGCATAAAGATAAAAGTAATTGAATTTGTTATGCTTTCTAAATAGAGAAGAGATGAGAGAATGAATATTGTGTTGTGTTCTGTATCTTAGTGCTTCATATGCACTTCTATATATAGCCCTTCTTAACATCACAGAGTCAGAACCTTTCATAAAAAGTAGTTGTAACTTTTCACAGGAAGTTATATAACCCCTTGGTAGTTAAATAACTCCTTGGTGGTTAACACACAAATAAAGTATAATACATAATGAATTAATTTCATTATACCTCTTCAAAGAGAGATTAATAAACTCTTTATTTGTAATAATAATGATACTCTGTAATTAACTTAATCAAAACCACAATGTTTTGGAAATATTCTCACAAGTATGAGGCCCAGAAGGAGATTAAGGATGCGAGGGGTCCGAGTATTCGTTTGGATACCCTGGAGGACATTATAGAATAGCAGGCTATTTGCGAGGATGCAAGTGGCCAGGAGATTTCTGCCAAGGCATTCCTCATTTGGCTTCTTGGCAGCACAATCTTTACTGACAAGAGTTGGTGGGCGGTAAAGGTGAAGTACCTTAGGTCAATCTTGGATTTGACTCGAGTCGAGGATTATGCATAAGGAGCTATGGCCCTGGCTGAGCTGTATCATGAGTTGCGGAATGTGAGTAGTAAAAGGGTTTGGCAGTTTGGCTCATGCGCTGCGTTGTTACAGGTCAAATAAATGTCTTTATCTTTTTATACTTGTAATGTCTAAAAAGTTTTGATTTGGATTTGACATTTTCATTTTATATTTGTGTTGACAGTGTAAGATCTACGAGCACTTCATTCCCCTTAGGACACATGAGGAGAAGCCAAATTATCAGCCACACTTTCCACTGGTGGCTAAGTGGCCAGGGAGACGTAGAGCGGCAGATACGACTCCACAGCGTGCTCGGATTGACCGCATGATTCCCCAAAATGTACGGTAAACGTGATATGACTGAGCGCATCATATCCTCCCAGAAGTAGCATTATACTCTGGGTTTTTATGGGACGAGTCTGATGTCTACCGTTATCTACCTGAGCGTGTGTTGAGGCAATTCAGATTCGTCCAGAAGATCCCCCACAACCTTCCTAGATTAGTCATGCCTTATAGGTGTGATGAGATGTGGGAGTTGTGGCAGGAGCATGTGCTGCACCTGGAGGAGATGATGCTAGGTAGGACTCTAACAAACGGATACATGGAGTGGTTTGTGCGTGTCTCATTCCCTTGGATGACACCGTCTTCATATGCTGAGCATGCTGCTCAGCTCTTAGGACACCCACAGCTATACCTAGTGGCAGAGCAGTAGAAGGGCTAGCCGGATCAGACACATTTTGGCCTATGGAGTCATGTGATGGAGTTGTCTACCTCAGAGGCTGGCCTAGAGCATCCATTTCATGGTCATCTACATGAGATCCACTACATTGCCAGCAGCGGAAGGTGGTTACCACCACCTAAGACTTATAGGAGGAGGTGGAGGAGGATGACAAACGGTGCTTGATGTATTTATGACTTTTATGGTTTTAGGCTTGTTTTTAGACTTGTATTTATGTTTTTATGGCTTTATGTTTTTGTTATCATTTGACAGTTTTTTATGGTTTTATGACTTGGAGATGTTTTTAAAGTTGACTTAATTTTCTTGTGGTTTTATGACTTGACATGTTTTTATGGTTTTATGTTTTTAGGTCTTAATTTTTTTCTAAACCTATAAAAAAAATAAAGAATAACAAACTTAAAATGACAAAAGTAATTAAGGAATAAATGACCAAAAGTTCATACACATACTTAAAATACAACGTACAACTATACATAGAAATTACAACGAATAATACACGAACTTAAAATACAACGTTCAACTCATATACAAGATACAATAATCAAGGTGGTGTAATGTCCACAAACTTAAAATCACATTTGTTTTCATCTGCTTAATGTTTTTGTTGGAACCCTCCATTGCCGCGCAGATGGATCACTTTATCTATTCCGTTGTGGTGCACTTCTAGGCAATGGACAATTTTCCTTCAACTTTACCTAAAAAATCAAGTACATATCCTTAGGATCAAGCTACATGTCAATAAATAAAATAAAATAAAAAGTGCTTAGTTTTATACTTACTTGCACAAAATGCACACGTTGGACAAACCATATTCCCATAATAGGTGGGTGGAATTGTGGTGGTATACCAACGAGCAGGAAAACTGTCATGCTGCCAAGCTTGGATACAAATACAAGAACATGCTGATACCTTGTGGCTATGACATAACCCATATCAGGTAATGTCATCCACTTTGAATAAGGTTGAGTTCTTGTAATTGTGTTAACTATTACTGAATCCATAAGCTCCTGCAGTTTGGCGGGCACTCCAAACATGTCAAAATACAAGTGTTTGCGCTCAATCATCTCTTACACCCCTACATACGAATCATGCTCCAGTTTTCTTGTCCCAAACCGAGTTCTGCAACAATCACACGATATCCACAATTCCAGTCAGCTAGAACATCAACCGCGTCTTCAAAATACTCCTTCATATTTGCACGAATATCATCTGAATAAATCAAAGCCTTTTTGCACTTGACCTGACTATTACGTGGCTTTGTAACAGATGGATTGCTATCAACCATCTCACCCCCAACCTGCTCCCACTTGCATAGAATGTCGCGTTTGGTGGACGTCACTTTCTTTAATGCCTTCCCCTTTAAACCCTTTGTCCTCACCCTAGAAATAGGGGGACATGTAGATGTTGTGTCTGGAAATGCCAACTCGTTTTTTTATGGACGAAAGCATTCTTACCAATGATATGAAGATGTAAATAACAGTGCCACGGAGCCTCAACTGCATTATGCATTTTAGATGCATCCTCTACGGGCAAGTCATGTTCCTGAGGTTGAGAATGGGCATGTGCTTCTCTAATTATGTTCAACCTCCTCCAATGTGAATGCACTTCATGCAATGGGATGCTAGAAACACTAGTTACCCACCTAGCATACTTACATGCACAAGGTAATACACGTGTGCTTCTGATAATACAACCACAAACAGATTGATCAACGCGTGTGTCATTTACCCTTTCGTGCTCCTCAAATATCTTAGCCAGCCCAGCTCTAGAAACAAACCCTTGAAGCCTCTGGTAATACTTGATATTAAATATGTGCTCAAGAATAACAATGCTTTGCTGAAAGGATGCCTGGATATCATTTCGTTGCAACTTAAGGAGGTTGTCCATAGCATCCCAAGTCTTGCAAAAGTCACCTACGCTATCCCGTAGCATCTTCTTAAGTTTTCCATGCGCACCCTCAACCCGGTTAGTTGTTGTGTTGCCCAAGTACATGACTCTATCAATCCACGCATGGACAAACTTTTCTTTGTGGGGATTCAACCAAGTGTTGGTCACAAAATCAACAAATCCTTGAAAGCCTTTACACATAATCTGAAAATTTTCTAACATGGACTCATAGTCTTCCAAAGTTGGGGAATTATCAAGGAACTACCAACCAATGAGTACCATGTCCCATATGTCCTTCTTGTTAACCATCGTTTTGCACTTAGCCTTCACATTCTTATTTATGTGGAACTGACACAACAAGTTCCTTGGTGTCGGGAAAACTTCACTCACTGCATTTAACAATGTCATGTCTCTGTCAGTTACAATCACCTGTGGGACTCATCTTCAGTAGAAATCAAACCTCTTAAACACCCTAAAGCCCACAAAAAGTTATCTTCACACTCAGACACCAAATAAGCAAATGCAATAGAGTACGTTAAATCTGTAGATGTTACCCTAACCATTTCAAGTAATGGCAACCAATACCTATTGGCTTTATAGGTCAAGTCAATTATAACAAAAATAGGAAAAGTATGCAACAACTTCACTGAAATAGGATGGGCCCAGAAGATGTCTCTACCATGTTAGAAGTTTCATCTAACCTGTGGAAGTAGGTGTAATCGTTACTTTCCAACATCTTCATGAGTTGTTTCATTTCTGTACATGGGTACTTTATAGATTTCCTATATGCATATCGCTCGTTGTATACTGTCATGATGGCACTCAAATTTTCTGGATCATGCTCCTTCAGTGCAAGCAATATATGCCCTGGCTTCACATCATTTTTCGTCAAGTCTGCAACTATTGTCTTCTGATGTGGTTTCAAACGGTCGGGATATGGATGACCAACTAATACATCAACTATGATACCCATTCACAACTGTGAGCTTCCATCCTCCACCTCCTGGTATAGGTCTACCTCTAAGTCTAAAAGAGAACTCACACTTTTTAGTGCTTGTAATTTCAGTTTTTGGACCTCGTTTGTTAGGCTTGTATTTTCCGCTCCTTTCACACCCCAAGGTGACAAATGTCTTCTTATTCCCTCCAGTAGAACCCATATTTGATGTATATATGACAACCACAAAACCAGCAGCCTTTCCAACCTCTTTGGCCCATTTAATCATATCCTCTCTGGTGCGGAAGACCTATACAATAACAAAAAACACTTAAAATTATCAATCATGCAACACATGGAATAATTACATCATGTAGTGAATGTCAATTACCTCTTCAGTGGTAAATTCGTCCCGACAATCAGGCGTCTCACTTGAAGGTAACTCATCCTTAAGATGTTCGCCATCAATTTCCATATCAGTTTCCTCATATTCACCATCAATTGATTGCTCAGGTTAATACAGGATAATTTTCTCCATTAACAATCCTACACAACACATTGATGGAGCTAAAAAATCATTTCACATATAAAATTCACTATCAGCAGTAATACAAAACTTAGTGTTTGTTTAAAAATAGGCATTACTATCCGTATTTCTGCACTTCACAGATTCCTAAATTAGTGTATATCAATGAAGGAAAAAGAGAAGAATAAAACAGATAAGACATACCTTCAAATTGATAAGTGCCAAAATTCAGTAACTTTCATGGTCCAAATTAGGGCACTTTTTGGGTGATTTGTATTGAAAAAGCATATAAAACCCTCCAAAACATGAATATTAGCTTACTTTGTAAATATATATGTTTTAGTTATAAATTACATGTATTTGATCCTTTTTATAGTGTTTTTTAAGGTTAAAATAAAGAAAAAAGCAAGCAAAGAAGTCCAAAAACAAGTCCACAAGATGAAGAAGAAAACTAGAACAAGGCATTTTCGCTGTAGCCAAAATACCTTCGCTACAGCGAAAATGACCCAAACTTAAGGGTGAAGTAAGGTCTGTTTCGCTACAACAAAGGAATTTTCGCTGTAGCGAGACACTTAAAGGATAAAGTGAAACTATCTTCAATTCGCTACAGCGAAGAAATTCCGCGAAACTTCCCCTGAATGGATTTCAAGCTTTGCCGCCAAATTTCGCTGGAATCAAATGAGCTTTCTTCATGATGAAGCAACGATTCGCTGCAGCGAAACTAATTTTACTATAGCGAAAATACTCACCTCAAAACTCTATAAAAGGGGACTTAGGGCATGTAGTTTAGATATCTTGGTTTAGTTTGAGAGTACATAGAGATAGAGAGAAGAGTGAAGAAGGGTGAGGAATCTTCTTTGGAACTTATTCTCAGAGGTTTGTAACGTTGTAAGGTTGTCATGAGCAACTAAACTCTCCAAGTCAGGGATTGAATGTAATTTCTCAACTCTTGTACTTGTTTATTCTATATATATATATATATATATATATATATATATATATATATATATATATATGCATCAGTTTGTTTTATAATCTTGGTAATGTTAATATTGGCTTAATGCTTAAACTAACTGGCCATTAGAAACATGATCTTGGAATCTAAGTGTATAATGGAAAGGTGCACATAGATTTTGATCTATGACAAGATAACAATTGCAATAGCACTTGTACAAAATGGTCTTAATGCTAAATAAGTCTATTGAGCATTTTTAAAGTTTATCGGTGTTCAAGAGGCTTATCCTAAATTTTATAATTGAGGAATCATTATAAATGTTTTATAGTGTGCATTAAGAATCACATCTCACAACATCTATCTATATATATATATATATATAAAAATTGAGCAAGTACTAAGGTGTTGATTAATGAAGTTTGTGCACAATTCATTCTGCTCCTTGTGGACGATATCCTGGTACTCACCGAATTTGTTACTTGAACGATACGGTGCACTTTCCGTATTTGAGGTTAAGTAAAACCCCATCACAAATCCGCAATGTTTACAACACTTTATATTCTACAAATGTCAATACAACAACACAAATTATAAAGAAATTGATGAAATGTATTAATGTTTGGAGAAAATGAAGAAGAGTGAGGGATAAAATTTGAGATAAGTTTTAATTTGGGTATTTAGATACCCTAACGGACAAAAAGGACGTTATTATCCATTTCTATTCCTCGCTCGAACATTATGATCCGTTTGGCTTTTTTTAGGTGTTCTTTCAGATGTTATGATTTGTTCTACTTCGGACACTATCATATGTTGTATTCATAACTCAAAAAAAAAAAAAAAAAAAACCTTTGCCCGGACGTCCAAGCGAAGGGAAAAATTAAAAAAAAATAAAATAAAAGTGTGGCACACCATGAAATGTAGGGGTTCGTGCTGTAGCAACCTCTTAACCTTCAGATGAGACTTCTGTTATAAAAAGAGTGGTTCACAAAATACATCACATCCCCTAACCTCTCCCCATTACGCATATACTATTACTAACTGTCTATAAATAGCAAAGGAGCCTGAGTCACACGCTTGTTATGCCTAACCGTATTATTCTACCCATTATCCTCCATCGTAACACGACGACTTTTGACTGACGCTTTTTATTTTTGTAGTGACTTAAAACTAAAACTACAACTTAACCCTAGTTTTCAATTTAAATTAAAATCTCGAGATTGAAACATCACGTTCAATATCCAGCAAATCTGAGTTGAACTATTGGGCTTTAAGGCATATATATGCAAATATATACGCCATAATAAAACCGAATCATGAATGTTTCCAATTTGATATTGGATATATAATAAACCATGAATCACAAGTTGGTATGACTAGAGTTCCACTATCGGGGTAATAATACATTCCTCATCCCCACTGTAGTTACACCATAATTCGCATGACAAAAATGCAAGCTGAGGATACAAGACAGATAACATTTCCACGAGATACGTTCTAACTAACTCTGTTGCTGATAGTTTGATACAGAGACTTAAGCTGTGTGTTCCATTTGTCAACAGCAGTGTACTTTTTCGTTCCCTTTGACCTGATCCACGAACTCTCAACGTTAATAAAATACTAGGTTTTATCTTATTAATAAAGAAAGCAAAAGAAATATATGAATATAATAAATCCAACAAAAAAGAAAATCAAAATATAAAAGCTGACCTATCAGAGCGCTCTAACAGCCGGTTTACTTGATCAATATGCCCTTGAATTCTGTTATCCAAAATCAGTGACACCAGTAGCTGCTCAACATCGTGCTCTGGAACATTAAGTTCCTGCAAATTAATGGGTTTGGTTATGTAAAAGTATTAGACTAACTATAGGTGTATATTCAATTCAACAAATAAATCTAACTATCAAATGAAAAGGCAACAGCAACTTAACTTCAAGTCTTCAACCATTAGTAGAAGGTTAAAAAGACGAAGCAGAAGAGTGTCCAGAGACCAGACATGAGACAAGACAATAATATTTTACTCCCCCACCAACGATCTGGAGGGAATGGTTATGTCCTCCATAAGTATTTGACTCCATTTTTTGTTTTGTAATCCTTTATTTTGTTTGGTAGTAATGGAAGTAAAATTACCTTAGATATAAAAGGGATCCTGATCCTGGTATATGGTTTAATGAGTTTCAGCAAGACTTGTGTTCTAATATTCTTTAGCAGATCCTCAATGTAATTTCTGATAAATGGGTCATCCATAATAGTTCTCCTGTTGCTCTGAAAAGTAAGTTACGTTATATCCATTAAAAGTAAAACATTGGATAGAAAATGAGGATAAATATATTTAATAAATATATTTAAGTTAAAATTAGCACATAACATAATCTCATGGCATACTCAATACCTTCAGGATTTTCTCAAATTCCAATATTTCATTCCGTTGATAAGCTGCTATCAGATTTGTCATTGCCAAAATTTCAGGATCATTCTTGTATCTGCAGGATATAGTATATGCAAGGTGAAAACAGAAAGAAGGTAAGACATTGTCCTAACCTAAGGAGATAGTATTGAATCAGAGAACTGAAAAATGAGTCAAATACACAAAAGTACAATTCAGAGGACTTACGGCTTAGCCTCCTGCCCGTCAAATGGATTTACTTCAGACTCCATTAACATGTTGGCAAGGACAAGGTATCTAACATGTAAAAATAAGAAATATAGTACAAGATGTTAAGTACAAAGAAAGAACAACCGTATAGTTTATTTTGAAGTTGTATATATATATATACATATATGAGAAGGATTCAGTTTTTAGTATTCATCAAGAATAGCTGTGAAAACATCTAATAAATGGGCAATAAGGCATAAATGCTGAATCTGAGGAAATGAAAATACGCTACAGAGACATGTATATTATATAGCTTAACCGAAATCAAATCCCAAATTAGATATTCAAGTTAATTGCATGTTTTTTACTATATGTGCAAGTGAGAAGTAAAGTTATAGTTATAGACAATGTTTGAAACTAATAGTAAAAAAATTTTGAGTTGTGACACTTACTTCAAGCATTGGATACGCCTTTGATTCCCGGCTTCATCATAATTCTTAAAAGCTTCAAAGAAGTCAGTAGCTGCTTCTGCCCACTGACGCTCTGCCATATGCATTTTCCCCCCACATTCACGAATTATTCCCATTATCCTCGGATGGGGAATTGCTGACTTAATAGTGAGTGCTTTCTGGTAAAGTTGCTGCATTCAATATTACGGAGACAAATAAATACCGATGGGCAAACTTCACTAAGCCTAAGAATAACCAACCCATCAAATAATTCATAATTTATTTTTCTATACATATAAAATGGTGACAAATCCTTTAGAAATCATACTAGTATAGATAAGATACACAATCTTTATTATATACAATTAGCAGACCTTGAGTTATAAATGGTTAAACATTATGAAATCTTTACTAAAGAAAATTGTTACAAATGCTGACCTTGAGTTTTTTGTTGTTCTTGGTCTCTGTGTACATTTGAATCTCAACAGCATAAACCTCCAAAAGTTGGGTTCCTTTCTTATGGTCATCTGTGCCATCTTCTCTTTGACAAGATTTGTGAAGTTCCTTCAAGATCTGGCAGAGCTCAACAAATATTTAAATTATTAAATATTATCTTGCAACCAAATACGCATCCAAATTAAGTTGAACAGCGGACAACCAATAAAATGCAAAAGCAACAAATCACCTTACTCATGCGTCCATATTCACCAATGTCAAAAAAGATCTTGCAAAGCTTCAGATTTGTCTTGAACCACAATCTCTGCATAGTAAACAAAATACAAAAATATAAGAAATCAGAAAAGAAATGTGATAGATACAGCAAAGATAATGTCCAATGGACTAACCTCATTCTTAGCTTCTTCAAGGGCCTTTAGAGTTGTTTGGTAGAATTCCTGCAGAAGGCCAAAGTTCTGGCTTGCTGAACCTGACACATAGTCCATAATGCTGTTTATGCATTTTTCACTATAGTTACGAGTCACTGCTGACTTAATATAGGTCAGCATCTCCCTATAGGATTCCATCATCTCTTTATATCTTCCCAGGCGATAATAGAGCTTGACAGTTTGTTTTAGTGCTTTAAATCCCCTGAAATTGAAGGACGAAAATTAAATGTGACATGTAATAGTTTCTTATAACTGTAGAAAGATTCCCAGGAAAATATCGTTACGTGTACAAAAAGGGTAACAAAAATAATATAGATCCATGAAGAGGCAGACACGTTCAAGTCAGACATGCTTCTTTGTTTAATTAAGTTAATTAGGTAAAAGTTTCCACCGGAAACATACTGTGGAAATGAGTAAGCCAGTGTGATGAAAGTAAATACTGAATGAGGATGAGTTCAGAAGCAATAAAGAAATTGCAAGCCTTTACCGGGAAAGAACAATTAATTGTTAAAAAATTAGCTATTAGCTATATTTATAAAAACGAGGTAATATTTACAACGACGGATTTTATACAAACTGTACTTTGAAAGAACAATTAACTTTCAATAAATTAGTTATAACCAAGGGGTTGACAATTTAATAACTGACATATATTGTACCAATCTCTTAGGTGAGTGTCTGACAAATTTTGTTATTACACAAAAAACAAGGGTAAAGGACTAGTGATGGATATTAAATCCTGTAAATCAAAACAGATGCAACAAGATTAATTTTATTATTACAGTTCTCTATATCCACAATCTATATCATTTTTATTTTACAATGCAGCACGTGGTGAATGAACTAAATGAAATTCTTACCATTCTGCCTTTTCTTGTTCCATTTGCACAACTTGAGCAAAACCGACAAGGGCTCCTTCTGGATCATTTTCAACCATACCTATATTTACAAACAAAAGAATAAGTACTACGAAGTCAGGGTGAAAAATATAAAATTAATCAACCTGCCTTGAACCAGAAATAAGTCATTGAAAAACTCCCAATCAACATAACTCAGATGGCTAACTTTTTTTGTCTCAACCACATCGATATATACAAGGTCGATATATACAAGTAAAGAGCACCGATTTCATATCAGTCTTATCAATAGCAGATGCGGTTTATATCAAAGAGCCCAAAATCTGCAATGCCTTATCGCAGATTGCAGCGCAGATAAATAGCAGAAGTTACAAAATACAAATAAAATAACCTTCATATTAATAAAAATGCAATATATAAGTTGTATAATAATAAAAATAGGCAATATACCCAAACATAAAAACTAAGATTGGCTATTCCACCTTGGCCACTGTGGGTGCTACTTGCAGAATGGCCACCATGAAGTTATTGAATTATGTTATTAACTCCTTCAAATCCCACAATGCTATATATATATAAACAATAAAAGGAGAGCCTTTTGTATTGGAATACGAGTAAATAATCAAACTAGTCCATGAAAGTTCAAAGACAAAGGTTCAGCCTTATTAGTCTGTAAATGATGAGAATTACACTTCAAAAGGTCTGCCTTTCTTGAGTTAAATTAGTACCCAGGTGATGAATCTAGGAGAGTAATTCAATTAACGGAATACACATTCAAGGCCTAATTTGATGACTAGGTGAAGCAATTTCCATAATGCAGAGACTAATATGACTAATGCTGTACTTTTTCAAGACTAATTTGACAATTTACTATATATAACATTGAATTCTCAAAACAAGTGCAATCAGAAGAGTTCAGTCAGAAAACATCCAACGATACAAACACTCATTCAGATTTCACAAATTTACTTTTTCTCAATTAAGGCCGTCTAATTAATCAGTGGTCACAAACAAGTTTGTTGTTCCTAATTCATAAACGGTGACAGAAAAGAGAACTGAAAAATAAAACTAACCTTTTGAATTGTAATATTGATTCTCAATATCTACGTCCTGCTCCTCTTGCTCCTCATCGGAGTACTCAAAGCCATAGTCCTCCATGTCAGCATCTACGCAATCAATCGAACACTCGGTTTCAATGTTTCATCACACCAAACACGCAAATAATCAATCATCATCAACAACAAGAACAAACGCATACCTGAAGCCATGTGCGATGAAATGGATTGGGGATCGAGGTTTTAGGGTTCCGAAGGTTCGTAACACTTAACTGGCAAGAAAACTTCACAATTCCTCCACAACGCTCAAAAACCAAAATCCAGTGACAGCGAGCGACTGAGCAGAAGACGGAGAAGCAACAGTAAACCTCTGTCCCAAATCCAACATTGGGCCCATTTTGGGCTGCCTGGCCCTTACTTATTATTATTTGTTATTTTTTAAAAGAAATTAACTTGTTATAAATAGATTTTAGCATTTTAATTGGTGTATCATACCCAAGTCATAAAATAATCTAACTGATTATAGTCGATTTTTAAAAAAATAAAAAAAGTATACATGTGTACAAAATACATAATTTATTATTATATCGGATATTTTTTATTGAATTTTGTATACAATTGTTTTAATAGTGTATCATATACTACTTGTAACGTAAGGTAAAAAGAACCTACTTATATATATATAAATATAGAAAAGTTAAATATAAAATTAAATTATTTTGCTCCAAAAAAAGTTATAAACATGTTAAAATAAAAATTCTAGACCAAATGGTCACAAATTCAAGCCCTAGGATGCAATTACCTTAAATATAACAAGGGAGAGCTTCATGTATAGATTGTAAAATTCACTAGCTTTTATGGTAGTGCACAACTAGGTACAAAGGAATGAGAAAGAGTAGATAATTGAGTAAGACCGTACAACTAACCATTATTAAGTTGAGTTAGGTTTAGGGCAACAAATTATCTTATTCGATAAATATGAATTTAAATGAGAAAAAATTAGATTTAATAGCTTTATTTACAAACTCAGCAAATTCAACCTAAAGTCTGGGAGTTTGTGTGATGTGTATTCGGTGAGAGTCACACATATAATAAGTAAGGGGTTCGCGTTCATATGTGTATTGTTGTGGTTGGATCTACATATGAGTTTAAATTTTTTATTTCACGCTCATTTTTGTATTTCACACTTCTCTTAATTTTCAAATTTTAAATGAATTTTTTCATGCTCAATTTACTCTTCTCCCTCAAATTTCTTGATCTCTCTCTTTTTATCATCTTTATCTTTTTCTTTATTTTTATTTTCTCTCTCTTCCCCTTTCTTTTCTTCTTCCCTAATTTCTCTATTTTTCATGGTGGCTTACGCATGGTGGTGACTATAACAATGACTTAAGGCAACTCGTCATAGCTTACACATTATGGTGTTTGAGCAACGACATGTTGACATAATGGACTTGAAACAATGACGTCGTTGATTCTGACAAGCTTACAATGTTTCTACATCAAAGGTCTTTGGTTCCTAACAATGGTTGTACCATTCACAATTGTGGTTTTAGACCGTATAGATAAATTTTTAGACCAAATAACTTTATTTTCGGTCAATCTAGTGCTAGGAACAACGGGGCTGATGGTCATTATATCGAAGGTGTTGGGATCATTGATTTTTTTTCTTGATGTTGTTTGCCAGAAAGTTGAGAGCTTCTTATAGGTTTGGTATTTTCCCTTTATTTTTTTAATTAAGAATTGAACGTTTTGAGTGCTTTTTGTTTTGGTTTAATTTTAAGTTTTTCTTTTATGAATTATGTAATAAAAGATAAAAAAGATTGTGCTTTCTGGGTATTTTTTAAATGTGTGTGTTATTTAACCTAGACCCTAAAATTTTTGTGTCCGACTCTTTGTTTCTTGATTATTTGTGGTTTAGAGTTGTTTTTTGGGATGGGTAAATGGGCTTATAGTTTTTTTTCTTGCAAAGGTTGGAATTTCTTCTATTTTTTGTTCGCTACATATGGTTCAAAGGTTGAAGCTCCTCATGTTGGTGTAGGACAATGGTGGTTATGATATTATCTATAAGCATAGGTTGTAGGATTTGGTGGGGGAAGAATATGGTGAACCTCAGTGTCTATTAGAACAATTGTTAAGAACAAATTTTTACTATCACTTGTTTTATTTTTTTATCAATATTTTAGATTTAATAGCTTTATTTACAAACTCAACAAAATCAACTTTCTTTGAGTCTCTGTGTGATGTGTATTCTGTGAGAGTCGCATGTATAGCAAAGATGGGCTTTGCATTCATATGTGTATTGTTGTGGTTGGGTCTATGTATGAGTTCAAATTTTTTATTTCACGCTCACTTTTGCATTTTAAACTTCTCTTAATTTTCAAATTTTGAATTAATTTTTTTTGACTATTTCAATATACCTTTTATTTTATTTTTTTATCTCTTTTATTCCTTACTCTTCTCCCTCAAATTTCATGATCTCTCTCTTTTTAGGTGAATTTTAGGATGGTCTAGTTTTTTGGTGGAGTATCATACACTAGTGTACAGATGACTATAAATTACTTGTAGGGAGTGGGAGGACCATGATAAGAAGGACACTAATCATTTTCGGATTTTTACAATTTAGTCCTTCTTCTTCATCATCTAAAATTGTTAATATTTACATTATTCCGCAATTTAATTAAAAATCCATCAACCATCCAATCTTTTAACCCTAAACTGCTAACCATGTTCTCAATGAAGCAAATGCCTAGTGAATTGTTTGAACAACTTAGGCGATCATCAATCTTAGCGCTTAGTCTTGTTACTTTCTATTGATATTTTGTTTTTAAATGTTGCATCAGATGTTGTTCATTTCACGTTGTAGTTTTCTCCATTCGTTTTTTTAATTTTTGTTTTGTGCAAATTAAAATACCTAACCATCAACAATAGGGATGGCAAAAAAACCCAAATACGTGGGTACCCGCGGGTATTACCCGCGACGGATTCGGGTTCAGGTTTGTTTCGGGTGCCCGCAGGTTTGCTAAATGGAATTTTGCAAAATCCACAAATAAACGGGTGCGGGTGCGGGTTTTATAGTATCCGTGCCCGAAAATACCCGCACTCACGAAATAAATCAGAAATTACAAAAATACTCCCATATATATATATATATATATATATATATATATATAAACTTGTAAGTTGTAAAACCCTACCGGAATCACTTGTCTCTGTAAGCCATTTCCATTCCAAAACTGAGAAGACCCAACGCACACTGTTTCGGTCATTTCCAATACAGAGAAGACCCACCACACCGGAATCTTGCGTCGCCGGAAATGTAAGATTCAGTGTTCTCGTCGTTGCCATTTCCTGGTCCATGATTTCTATTTCTAATCCGTGGTTTGCTTGTGTTTCTCCCTTTTATACACTCTATTACTATCACTAACATGAGATTTAACTCATTTTAGATCAATTTGGTTTGGGGTATCATACGTTGTCTCCACCTCCTCTGTTTTTTGTATTATGTCAATTAATAATTGGTTTTGATATGGTGTGTAACTGAACAGTATTTATGTTTGTGCCTTATAAGTGAGTTAACAAAAATTAATTTGTGCAATGGAGTGTCTCTGTATATGTTTGATCTGTCTTCAGTTCTTCCTACCTTTGTATTTCATACATACATATATTGGTTTTAGAAACCCTAAACCTTAAACCTGTCAACTTCATAGTTTTTTTTTTATATTGATGTTAATGATGATGACTTCATTGATGCTCTTCAATTTTACTTCAGGAAAAAGAATGGAAAGAATTTTTTTATCACAATGGTTTTAGAAATCATTTGAGTTCAATTGGCTTTATTGTCTGCTTATTTTTATCATTCTATTAAATTTAATTTATATAATATTTGGAAGAAATATTTATACTTAGAATTCAGGTTTTTTTAACTGTTTTTTATTTATTTATTTTTTATTTTTTTGCAGATTCACAGGTATGGATACCCATGGATACCTGCGGATATTTATTAGAATCCGCGGGTATTACCTAAACGGATACTTGATGGATTTTTCGCGGGTGCAGGTTTGTGGACGCCCCGCTCCGTTGCCATCCCTAATCAACAACCCATTGTAAAAAGCTTCAACAAAGGATAGTGAAGGACGAACATGTCATCTTTGGTGTTAGAGTTAAATTGGAAGTCGATTTGGCGATTGGAAGAAAAAACCTCTGGTGCAGAGTTGGACTGATTTTAGATCTTGTACTGGTGGTTCAATTTGTGTTTTGGACCTTCATCTTTTTGGATCTAGGAATTTAAAATCTACTTTTTGTTTTGAGATCTGAACTTGATTTAATGTTTATTCTTGAAATCTGATGTTTATTTTCCAATCTAGGGTCACACTCAATGTTCATTCTTTAGATCTAATTATTGTTGGTACATCTCATTATTTTTTGTCATCATTTGCTTCCATTGTGTTGTGATATTGAAGGAAAAAAAAATCCTAGTTATTTATCTTTTCACGTTGTGAAATTTTCGCATATAATGGTGCTCGAGCAATCGCCATTGATGCGACCAGGGATGCTTGACGTTGTTTGATTCTACTGATAGGATATTGGATATATGGATTAGCCACCCAGAAACTGCCGCAACAAAGGAGAAAGGCTCAATGAAGGTGAAGATTGATGAACTGAAACATTAATTGATCTTCTATTTATAATTGGTTCTAAGTTTAGTCATATGCAGCGTCTTAGCATTGCTTCGTCGAAAAAAAGAAAATGTTAATTATTAGGCCTAATTTGCAAATAAAATGTTAGCATATCACATCGAATATCATCCTTTCATATTTTAGTCATATATCATATGCATCACGCTAAACATGAAAACAATAAACCACCTTAGACATAGCCCTCTTTTTATGAAGGTTGAATTTCTTTTGTTTTTTGTTTGCTACATATGGTTGAAAGCAGACCCGTTGATGAGTATGTGCAAGCTAATTTTTCGCACAGAGCCTTCAATTAACCGGGGCCTAAAAAAAATGTTATATTATAAAAAAAAACTATCATTAATGACTTAATAATTTAATCTTCAACTCTTCCTTTTTTTAAACTGAAGCTATTGAAGTCCTACTTGCGTTTCACAATGTCACAAGAAAGACTTAATGGTTTAGCGTTGATAGCAATGGAGAATGATCTCTTGGAGAAAATTGATTACGAGGATTTGATCGATAATTTTGCTTCGAAGAAGGCTAGAAGAACGTATTTTTTCACTTGATAAGTTTAATTAGTTTAGAATTACAAGAACAATTTTTAAACCTATGTATTAATAAATACTAGTGGACTTATGATTCGAATGCAATTTTTTTCTTTTTTATTGTATTTAATTTCGCTTTTACAATTATTAATAGAAGTAAAAAAAAAATTATCTATTATGTGTTTAAATGGCCTCTTTTTTATTACCGCACAAGACTTTTAAAATTTATCCAAATCCATAGAACGACCCCAGTGAAAGGTTGAAGCTCCACATGTTGGAGTAGGATAATGGTAGTTATGATATTATCTATAAGCATAGGTTGGGGAAGAATATGGTGAACCTAGGTGTATATTAAAACCATTGTCAAGAACCAATTTTTACTATGCATTGTTTTATTTTTCTATCAATATTTAGACCAACTATTACTAACTTTTAACTTACTAAGATGTGCAGTAATAGGATTTTGGTTTAGGGATGATTACAATATAGGGATTGATTATAAATTTTCACTATACTTACAAGTTTACAATTTCTTTATGCTTTCCCGTTTGCTCAACTGTGGCTTGTTGTTGCATCCAAGCATCCAATGAATCTTATTGACGAGAATGATAGTCAACAGTATGCAAGACTTTTGCGGACACATAATGGAACGGAATGGAACAGAACAGAACTATATTTTGTGTGTTTGTGACCATGGAATAGAACATAACTGTATGTATTATTTTATATTTAGTGTGGATTAAAATATAAAAAATATTTTTTTGTAATACATATAAAATTTTACTTTACTTGATAGAAAGTATAAAATTAATGAAAAAAATAAAATAGTATATTTTTTTAATTTCTTTTTCTTAAAAATTATGAATATAACTAAATAATAATTTTAAAATATATTAATTTTTTTATTAATATTTTATGAAAAAATTTAAATACAAACTTCTCTCAATAAATATGATTATTAAATATATTATTAAAATTAATTAATAAATATAAATTATGTTGAACACTTTTTTATTATGTAAATTTTTTAAAATAGTATTTTTTGGTCAGAAAAAATAATATAAAATTTATAGAATTTAAATATATATTATTTTGTTAATAAAAAATGACTCCATGAAAACAATGATAATTTTTTTGTGTGTGTTTTGTTCTATTCTCTTTCATTCCACCATTTTCAATGCAACTAATCTGTCACGTTCATTTGCTTCAGTGTTCTATCTGATGTACGAAGAACAGTACACGATATCATGTTTTATTCTATTCAAATATGTCTGTCAAACGGTACCTAAAAATTTTACAACTTCTAAGAATGCTACTCCAACCTTTCTTTTCCTTTTCCTAAGCCCCCTAGAGGGTTTTAAGTTGATTTTTTTTCCCATTTTGCTTTGCCTTTATTTGAATGACTATTCTTATCTTAACTTTTGGTTATATTATGCCTATGTTTTCAATTTCAGGTTCATTCAACGCTATCCTGTCGTGTTTTGCAAGAATACAATTGATTTTAAGCAAATTGATAATATTTTGATGGGTTGAAAGAGTAAGTATGGTAGTAGCCAGCCATTCATCTATCAATGAACTATGGAATGAGTTTAGAAGCTAAAAGTTGACCTTGAATATATATATAGGTTAAGATTAAATAATATCAATTCTTACACCAATCAATAACAATAGATTGGAGTTTTTTTTCATGAAACCTAATGTTGGATTTAAAAATCATGAAAATAACAAGTGTGTTAATGATTAACTATACGATAAGTAGTTTCAATCCAACAGTAGGTTTCGTAAAAATAAACTTCGATCTATCGTTATTGATTGGTGTAAGAATTAGTGTCAAATCATTAACCCTATACATATATACTAAAAGAAAAAATAAGGGAAGAGATATGACATTAAAATGTCATTTTTCTTCTTCACCTCGTCAAGCAGCCAAATGAAAATCTAGCAATCCATGTTGAAAATCTTAAAATTCAAAACAAAATTAAATAAATTGAGGTTACCAAAAATATTTAATATAATTTTACGATCCACAATTATTCTTTTTATTGCCTAGCCTACTGTATTACCAAATTAAAGTACGTTGTAGTACGGATTTGAGTAGATCTTGAGTCGTAGACTTAAAAGGTGTGTGAGCAATGGGAACTTGTAGGTCTTGTGACTTGGAGAGAACGAATGAAGCTTTCAAGGTATGAACACTTTATGTGCTATCTTTATCCAAAGCCTATTTATAAGGTTACCTACGCTGCAACATGAATACCAGTTACACGTTATTCCGTATCTACCGTGAAGGCGCTGTGTCAAGGTATGAACACCTTGTGCGCTATAGATTCACTAAGCATCCTACTACACAATAATAATCAAGTATCAGCCATAATTAATAATCATAATTAACAATGATTAGATGACGATTCCCAACAAAGTATTATCAAATTTATGTTTTCTTCATGTAATCATGTAATATGGCTCCTAATAGGCATATATTATCAAACATTTTGTTTGATTATTGATAAGTTGGTGTCAAATTTATTTATGTGCGTTATTATACATTTATTATAAAACATTAACATGAAACCACAAACACGTACGAACATACGAGTCACATACTAGTTTTAAATTTATAACAATATTTTTTAAGAAGCTCTATTAGATTTTCAATGAACATATTATATTTAAATTTTGTTTAATAATAATTTTTCAAATAATCATTTTAGTCCTATAGATGGTATGTGTAATGCGTCCATCATATTTGTGCAAGACTTCATCGAAATTTATTTTAATTTTTGAATTTGTAAAATATCAATCAAATCAGTTGTCTTTAGACTAAGATAAATGATTTTGATATACAATCAAAGATTAATCCAATCTAAGTGGACTATTTTGAATAACTTTTTGCAAAAATCAAAGATTGAAATTGAATTTAATGAATGATGCATATAATTAATATGAAGTCACGATTTACTATTTTGATGATCTCTTTTATTAGAAAATTAGTTTGTAACTATGGATTGAAAAATCATCTTAAACTTTGGATCAAACATGGATAAAGCTATAATTATCATTATTTTAATCTCATTCATACAGAGTTTTTTTTTTCCTTTACTTCATTGCATTATAAGTCCTCACATTTTAGGCATTCATAATTTTAGTTCTTAATTTTTTTAATTTTAATTTTGGCCCTTTAACCTTTTTGAATGTAATAATTTAATTCCCCTTGTATATATTCCGTCTAAATTACGACGAAAGTTGCTTGTGCACAAATTGTCTTAAACTAAAAATTGTATCAAACTACAAATTACACGCATCCAACGGAATTTTTTGTGGAGTGGTGTTAAGGCGGGCTCTAAGGTATCCTAGGTGAAGTGGGATGTGGTGTGGGCGGTTTTGGGCCCGTGCAAAACTGCACAAGGCCTCCAAAAATATGGGGTCCCAAATATTAAATGATGTACCTTATAGGCCTCAAATATTAAATAATGCATTTTATAATCACTATTATAAAGTAGAGTAAATGGTAAAGAATTTTGATTTTTAACCTCATCTCTTGGGTTCGAGTCCTAAAATTAGTATTTTTAAGTTTTATTTTTCTCTTTTTTGTTTCCGACTTTCCGCTAAAATTCGCACTCGCACGCGTGCACATTGGTGATTGGCGATTTTTCTGACGAATTGTAAGTGATTTGTTAGAATACTTTTTAATGTTTTAATTGATTTTAGAATGTAATTAAACCAAAAGTTTGTAAATAGAGAGCTCCGTTTTTTTAAAAAATTGAAATAATAAACCGGGCCTCCAAAATCTTTGCTCCGCCCCTAGTGGTGTGTAGGCCAAAGAATGCGGGTGGACTTGGGGTTAAAAGTATTCAGTGGTTTAACTGGTCTTTACTGGGGAAATGGTGTTGGAGGGCCTTAATGTCGAGTGATCAACTATGGGTGCAGGTCCCGTCAACCAGATATGGTTCCCCGAAGGATTTTATTAACTGTGCTATTGTAAATAGGCGCGCATCACAATGGTGGAAAGATTTTATATGGGTGTTATAGCAGGGAGATTTTTGGTTGGATAATTGTGTATCGAAAAAGGTGGGCAATGATAGTCATACTAGCTTTTGGAAAGATAGGTGGGCGGGGGATTTTCAGCTTATGGAAGCTTTCCCAAGACTTTACTCTTTGGCAGTGTTTGATATATCATTGCTTGCTGAGACTGGGGTTTTCGATGGTGAGTCGTGGTCTTGGCGGATAGCGTGGAGACGTTCGCTGTTTCAATGGGAAAAGGATCAGTTACAGGTTTTACTTCAATTTTTGGATTATTGGAAGCTTGTTCTTGATCATTCTGATGCTTGGATTTGTTCTTTGGATTCCTCGGCGATATATTCAGTGAAATCTGCTTATGATTTTCTTTTTCATAAAATGAGTGCTCCGGCTAATACGGAGTCTTTTTGTTTGGTGGCCTTGAAAAAACTATGGAAGTGTAAAGCTCCCTCAAATGCCTAGTATTTGCTTGGCAAGTGTTTCTTAATGCGGTACCGGTGAGAACTAATTTAGTTCGTCGTGGAATTGCGATCCCGTCTGTGCAGTGTCTTTTGCTAGAATTTTGAGGAATCATGTAGCCATCTATTTGTTCACTGCCAGATTGCTTCGTCTCTTTAGTATCAGATAGTTAATTGGTTGGGGTTCCATACTGCTCTCCCTTGTAATTTGTCTGATTTCTTTCTGGATTGGTTTGGTTGGTTTTTCGGGTCCAAAGGGGGTCGCATTATGTTGATTATTTGGCTAGCAGTTATTTGGACTATTTGGCTTCATAGGAACTTTATTATTTTCAAAAATAGAGTGTTGGACTGCTGTGAACTTCTATTCCAGGTGAAAATGAGAAGTTGGAAATGGATTATGCTGCATGCTAATGTGTCTAGTTTGACCTTGGCTAATTGGTTAGGTGACCCTGCGTTTTGTATAAGAAATATTTGCTGTTAATGTGGTTTCTGCTTAGTTTTTCTTGTTTTTTTATAGCATTGTATTATGGGTTTGAGTACCCATTATACTCTCTTTATTATTAATGATATTTCTTTGATTATCAAAAAAGAAATTGTATCAAACTCATATGCATTGATTGCAAAGGTTGAAGAAAAATAAAGTGTAATCTTACTAAGGTATAAAACATATAAAGGTAAGAAAAAGAAAATAATAGAATTGATAGAAGAGACTCTTTTGGATTAATATAAGCATCTTAAGAGCTATGATCTTATAATCTAGCCAAGAAAAAAAAACAATGATAAAAATCACTTCCATTATAAATTAGACAGAACAGGAAGAGTCAAAATTGTTATATTCAAAATAATCAGAAGACTGACTAATAAAAAAAAAAGAATCAAAAGACCAAAACCGTAATTAAAAGGTTAAAATATATTATTTTTCTTTTATTTCCATAAAAAATTTAGTTTAGTCCTTTATTTTTTATTATTATTAATATTATTATTGATGTTTATTTAATATCTTAATTTAGTCATTTTTTTTATAAAATGCACTCTCACTCCTTAAAATATATATTGCACATAACTATAAATTATAAACAAAATAGAATAATAGAACCCGCACCATTTCCTTAACTGATGCGTAACGGGAACGGAATATTCTGTTAGAATATTCTTGATTTCAACAGTTGTTAATCCATTTCCTCTTTTTTTTTTAAAAAAAATAAAACTCTATCTTTTTACCGACGGGAACAAGGGGTTTGAGGGAAAAGTATATTTAAGGCTTTTTTATTTCTGCTTTCGAAAATAATTTTTTGTTTTTAAAAACATAAAACTAAAAAAATTCGTTTGGCAGACGAGTTTTTAAAAATAATTTTCTTGAACTGTTTTTGCTTTTTAGTATTTTAAAACTAAAATTTGAAAACATCTCAAACTTGTTTTGGTTTTTAATTTTCAGTTTTTTGAATTTACACACAAATTATATTGAAAACTGCTCTCACTTTTTTTTAAAACCATTTTTGAAAACTATTTTAAAATACAGTTTTTAAAACTAAAAACAAAAACGGTTTCAAACTAGCTCTTAGGGCTTGTTTGGAACAGTTTTGATTTTTAGTTTTTAAAACTTATAATATAAAACAGTTTTCAGAAACAGTTTAAAAAAAAAAAGTGAGAGAAGTTTTCAATACAAGTTTGTGTGTAAATTTAGAAAACTGAAAACCAAAACATGTTTTAGATGTTTTTATATTTTAGTTTTTAAATACTGAAAAACAAAATCTGATCCCAAAAATTATTTTTGAAAACTCAGCTGCCAAACGAGTTTTTTAGTTTTCTGTTTTTAAAAACAGAAAACTGTTTTCAAAAAAAGATATCAAATAAGCCCTTAATCTCCACTTGAATCACAACGTATAGCTTTCTATATTTATCATGGAAAACATGATATTGTAAAAAAAAATTATGAAAAGCAATAACAATTAATTATTGATTTACAGTGGCAGGGCACATGTTCGAATTCTACCTATGTTAAATTTTCAAGAGACAGTGCTAGCCCAGCAGCACAAACGAAATTAATCTTATCTTAAAAATGGAAAAACTCGTAATTATATCAAAAAATTAATTATTGATTCTAGGCAAGAGAAACATCGTGACCACAAAATATGTATTCAAAGATTAGAAAATTGTGCAACCATGGACATTTTGAAGATTAGGATAGTGTATAAAAAATTGTATAATACTGTTGGGTAAAACACGGTGAGTTTAATTGACAAAAGAGAAATATCCCACTTAGTTGACAATCATCCCAAGCTTCACTTTGAGTTTTGCGATTTCAACACAACTAAGAGTTTAATTGAGTTTTACAACTCACTCCTAAACTTTATGTTATCCTCCATTTTTTTATTGTTGACGTTTTAGCGAAAACTAAAACTAACTCGTTTTAATATAAGGGTTAAGGTTGTCAATTCATAGGGAGCAATGTATTTTTGACTGATCTGTAATTAATCAGGGAGTATAGTTTCTTTTTTTTTTGTACCAAGGATATCCTTCCGCCGACCAGGACTGGATCTTGCTTTAGACAAGAGAGGCCACCGCCTAGAGCCCCCTACTTAATAAGGCCCCCAAAAAATATTTTTATGTAATATTACTATTAAAAAATAATTTATTAATGTAATATTTTTTTATAAGCCAAATAAATATTATTAATAATCAAAAGTACTAAGAGTACTTATATTTACATAAAATTTAATCAATAGAGAAGAAAAGATAATGGATCAAGACACCAAGAAGATAACAATAAACAAAAATCTCCTTTAACCCTAACCCATTTCCAAGATTTGTACTGCACCAAATCAAATACCTTTAAAACTGATAAAAACTCCTACTTAAATATTTGGGCATTACGTTGCAACCAAATAGACCATATGACTGCCAATCAAATTAAAACCCCAAAATTTTTCACTTTTTTCGAGAGGAACATATCCCCTAAACAACAACAATGCATCTGCCAAAGTCCCTAGGCCAACAACTAGGATGTTTATATAATTTTTATCAACACAATAATACTTTATTAAAAAAAATATTGAACAAGTAAAATTTATTTTTATTAGAATATTAAATTATATAAAAATAGTAGATTCTTTTTTAAATGCATAATTTTACAAATTAAAACATTAATAACCTGGAAAAATATTTATACATAATTTAAATTAATTAACCCATATCTGAGATTAACTATATGTTTTACAATGTATATAAATAATGTATTAGTCACGTTATATATTGATATTTGATTAATTATAAAACTTTCATAAATAATTTTAGATTTTAAAAAGATTAAAGACATAAAATAAAAAGTACTCCAGGATATTATATATAAATATGCCTTCGTCTTGAATTTCGCTTAAGGCCCCCAGGATGTATAGATCTGGGCCTGCCGCCGATAGCCGAAGATTAATCTCTTTGAGGTGTAGAGATCACTGAAGTGTATTTTACCTCTACCAACAAAGCCTTCAATGAGCATAATTTTGAAAAATGTTTTTCAGTGACCACATTAAAAATCCAAAGCAATTAATATAAGCAATTGAAAAAAGAAGGTTTTAAAACATTTTAGAAAGGTTTGGGATTGAACTTCATCGATCTCCCTCTCAAACTCTTTCCATGGACAGAGATAAATATTGATTAAATTATGATTTGATGAACACGCTAAAATCACTTAAAATGATGTCTCACTTTTAAGATTAGTAATTAGTCAGACATCTAATTTTTAGCATGTATGAGTACTCCCTCAGCCCTAAGAACAAGGGTTAAAGAAAAGACAATCAAGACATTACTAACTATTTCTAGCTTAGTAATGTGTTGAGGTTTTCATTTAGATCAGACTTAAATTGACTTTTTCAAGTTCGACCTACAATCTATGAACGAGAAATAGGTGATCAAGTTATTTCAAGCATTAAGAACAAATATAAACACCCAATCAATAAGAGGAATCAATATTTATATAACAGTGAAAAGAGAAGACAATTTGATGATTTACATTCAATCCCAAACATTGAAGTTTAGCTACTAATGGTAGCCGGAATCAACAGAAGATGAAGGAAGAGATTTGATCATAGAAATTCAGCTCCCGCTCTTTCTCCATGTTCCCCACTCTTTCTCTTGCTAAAGTTCTCTAAAAATCTCTCTTAGACGACTAAAAAATGACCTAAGCATCATAATACATAAATTTATAAAATACAGGAAATGGCATCTAGCTACAACGCTATTCATCTCGCTAGAGCGAGGAGCTCATCTTTGAGCGCGCTGTCTTAAGTACTTGCCTCTCTACAGCGAGGCTTATATGATTTTGTAATGCAATCCTATTGTTTTGCCAAATGCTTTAGGATAAACTCTTTTGAATAAGGGCACATATGTTTATCATTTTCTATATTAATACTAAAATGCACTTTGAATTTTTTTAATGAATTGCCTTTTGACCTTTCTACCCTTCTCTAAACTCTATTATATGCTTAATGCCTCGTTTATTCCACTTATTTTGTGAATCTAAAACAATGCAAGTTCAATAGTGATAAACTTGAGAGTGACAACTCTAGTAGTGCATCAAATAATTTTGAATTTCTTGTCAATTAGACTAATGAGGGTGTTGAGAGTGACTCTCAATTGTCCCCTGAATTACTAAGGTTAATGGAACAAGAGACCAAAAAGATTCAGCCCCATAAAGAAGCAACTGAATTAGTTAATTTGGGGACCGAAAAAGAGAAAAAATAGGTCACAAGTCGGCACATTCATGAAAGACGAAGAACGTGTAAAGCTAATTAGACTATTACACGACTACAATGATGTCTTTGCTTGGTCGTACCAGGACATGTCAGGTCTTGATATGAGCATCGTGGAACATAAGCTGTTGTTAATGCCAGACTGTCCCCTAGTCAAGCAAAAACTAAGGCGAATGAAACCTGAAATATCCTTAAAGATCAAGAAAGAGGTCAAAAAGCAATTCGAAGCAGGTTTTCTCCCCGTAGCAAAATATCCCGACTGGGTTGCTAACATAGTACCCATCCCCAAGAAAGATGGGAAAGTTCGAATGTCAATTAGTTAATTAATTGACTAGTTATTAATAATAAAATAAGATAAGAAAAAAAGGAAAGCATGGATAACTAAAACAGTAGGAAGTTATATTATTTATTATTATCATTTAATATTTAATATTATTACTTGACTTAGTCAAGTTATTTTGAATGAAAAAAGAAAAACAAGGAAAAAAATCGAAAGTGGGGTTCCGTTATTGCTCATAAATTGAAAAATAACATAAACCTTGAGACATGAGCTCTCTTCTGTTAATTAGAGATAAGATTTAAGTTCTTTCTATAAAAGACTCTTATTTTCACTCAGAAAAAGAGAAGAGATTGATCGTAAAAAGAGAGTATAGGAAAAGCAGAGAGAAAATTGATAGTAAAAAGAGCAAGGAGAAAACATCATGAAATATTCAAGAGTACATAGTTTTTGCTTGATTTATTCAACAGAGAAGAACGAACAAAATCACAGTTAACTGAGCTTCACATGTATGACTATTTTATTATCACAATAATTAAAATTTTCTTCTAAATTATTATTATTGATGTTCATTATGCATCCTGTACAATTAATTTATTTGTTCATAAAATCATGTGGTTAAAATAAATAAAGATAGAATAAAATAATAAAAAGCCTGAATCTCTCTCTCCATTAATTAATTAAAGGGTAAATTGCACAAAGTACTCTTGAGGTTTTAGAAAATAGCACAAAACACCAAACTTTAAAAAAATTAGCAGTCCACATCATTTTCTCAAATAGACATTAACCATAGTTAAATCTCTCTATTTTTTTTTGTATAAATAAGAAAATCAATTTTCCTGTATGTTTTTTTATATAAAATTCATCTACTGAATTTTTCAAAAATTATTTTTTCATAAAATAAAATAATTAATTGTGAATAAAAAATTATTTTTTAAATTAAAAAAATTAAAAAAATACTATCATCATTTGTAAATTATTTATTTTTTAATTTACAAAAAATAAATTTATTTTCACAAATAATTTTTTACTTTATGAAAAATAATTTTTTTATTTTATGAAAAATAATTTTTTTATTTTATGAAAAAATAATTTGTGAGAAAATTCAGTAGATAAATTTTGTACAAAAAAAAGCATACGAGAAAATTGATTTTTTTATTATAAAAAAAAATAAAGAGAGATTTAACTACAGTTAGTGTCTATTTAAGAAAATGGTGTGGACTGCTAATTTTTTTAAAGTTTGGTGGTTTGTGCTATTTTCTAAAACCTCAAGGGTACTTTGTGCAATTTACCCTTAATTAAACTTCATATTCATCATTTATTACATTTTTTTTAAAAAAAAAACAAAAAACAGCACACAAATAAAAAAACCAACGCGCACACACAGTATTTCAGCATCAATCTTTTTTTTTTTGTGTTTTTATTGGTTTTGCTTTTTTGTGTTTTGTTTTTCTTAAAGTATGTTAGTTTTATTTTATTTTAGGGGTTTATTTTATTGCTTTCTGCACCACCAAGAGTTCATGTATTGTACTGTATGACATTTTTTTTCTCTTGTTGTTTTCTGGTTCTGCACAAGGCTTGATTTGTGGCCTCCAATTTTCACAACCTCCCTTGATCTATTCATCCTTATCCTTGGGATGAACATCATCCGAAAATAATAACAATTTTGCAGAATGGTCCCTCTGATAACAGTTAAAGCTGATACAAAAAAAAATTCGAATGAAACTTATCCAAAAATATTTCTGAAAATTTGAAAAACATTTGAACGTTGACTGATAATTTGAATGTAGGTCATCCGAAAATTAAACTAATATTTCGGATAAGCTTAATCCGAAAATGAAAATCAGAGAAATAAAATTCCAAACCTAATATTCTAAACACACATCTTCATCACTCTCAAACTCTCATTCCTTCTTTCCTTATTTTACCTTGATTTATTTTTCATTAAAATCACATCCTATTTTTCAGTAGTCTCAAAATTTTTCAACTTCATACTCTTATCTTTTACTTCAAACCTAAATCTTCCTCTATTACATTTTAATATTTTTGCAAATTAGAGTATGGATTAAAGCTTGGTTGAAGGTGAGGTTTTGAGAGATGGTGAGATGGTGGTGCTCCTTCCTTGGTGGTGGTTAAAATGGTGGAGGATTGTAGAACAAGGTCGGAATGAGGGAATTTCAAGAAAGTTTTGAGAGAATTTGAGTGATTCTGAGCAATTAAATGGATAAATGTCGCGATTGTCGCGGAAGAGAAGGAAGAACTGTTTTTATCTTTTTTTCAAATTTTCGGATGAGCTTTATTTGAAAAGTTATTAATATTTTTGGATTAGCTTCATCCGAAATTTTTTTCAGATCAACTTTATCCATTATTAGAGGGTCATTCTGCAAAATTGTTATTATTGTCAGATGAGACTCATTCGAAGGGTAATTATGTCCAAAAAAATAGGGGGTGAATGGATCAACGGGGGGCAGGTTGTGAAAATTGGGGGCCTTGATTTGTTTATCTCGTTCTAAATATGAGCTGTTCTCATTTTAACTATCTGCACCACCAGACTTTTTTTTGTGCATTCTGTGCTTTATCTTTTTCTTTTTTTTTTGCAAAATGCATGTTTGTTTCATTTTTGTGTGTCTTTTTCTTTCTGGCTGTTCATTTTATGGCCTTATTTTGCTTTTGGCACCTTGACCTTTTTTGTACGCCATGCTGTTGTTTTGTTTTTGCTTTCGACACCCTAAGCCATTTTGTGTTTGATGTGCAATTTTACTTTTTGGAGGATGGGATTAGCACCATCTTTATTGGGAGTGACACCATCCTTTTTATATGTAAGAATCATAAATTTATATACTAAAAAGGATAGTGCCACTCCCAATAGGGACGGTGCTAATCCCATCCACCTTACTTTTTTTCTTTGTTTCTACTTTCTGCACCCCTCTGATTTTGTCTGTGCTATTTGTCTTTGCTTCTTTTTTTTCTCTTTGTTTTTTACAATCCACACCTCTCCGTTTTTGTCTGTGCTGTTTGTCTCTGCCTCTCTTTTTTTCTTTCTTTTCTTCATCTTACTTTTTTACTTTCCGCACCCCTATGATAGTTTTTGTTTGTGGTGTGTTGTATTTTTTTTTTTGATGTTTTGATACTATTGGGCTACAGTTCTTTTTTTTTTTGGAATTGCTGGGTTGAGACCCAATTAAAAAAAAGACAGTAAGATTTTGAATAAATTATTTTTGTTGATAAAAAATAAATAAATTTAAGTCTTGACATTATTCTAGTGGAGTTCCACTGGTATAGGTAAGGATATTTAATAAAAATAGAATTAAACCTTGGTTTTATTGGAGTGATGTTCTATCGGTATAATCAAGGATATTTAATAAACCTAGAGCTTTCATTTATTTGAGTGGTGTCACACCGATATAATAAAGGATATTTAATAAAAATAAATGAAAATAATTATTGATCTGATTGAGTGGTTATCCCACCGTCAAGACCAAGGCATCATATGGTTTCATTGAATTGCTTTTCGTCGTGTACCATAGACGTAAAGAATTAATCTTTGATCGGGTTGAGTGACGTTTGCGCCAGCCGAACCAAAGACGTACATAATAGCTCTCTATCGTAACCCTGTGCGTATATTAAATGAGCCTTAATGCGATCGAGTGGTCTTTCCGCCGTCAAATCAGGGGTGCTACATGGGATGTTGAACGCCGCCGTAATGATTACATTGTTCGTACAATAAATTCACACGATGACCCTTGTCTTTCATTAGGGCATGCCCTTAGTTAGTGCAAGCGTGTCACACAGGACCTTCATTGAACAGTGCTCTATCGTGATTGTTGTGCAAGTGTGGATTTTCACAAAAGTAATAACTTTCTAATCATTGAGAACTACGTGGCTTTGATTTCTCCCTGAGTTGAGGATACCTAGGAGCGGGAACCGAACTTTAAGTAAAAATAAATAAAAAATGTTTTTTTTCCTTCTTTCTCGTTAATGAATAAATAATAATTCATTGAATGGTTGCTTGAGTGAATTAGATATTTTTATTTAGCTAATAAAAAATTATGCACAATTAATTAGAAGGTAACCGCTTAGCAGGCGTCATAAGGTGCTAATACCTTTCCTACGCGTAATTGACTCCCGAACCCATGCGAAGACCATCTTTTAAGTTTTTTCAAAATTTTATTTAATAATTTTGGTGGCGACTCCAATGTTTTTAAGTTATCACCGCCCCACCATGACCCTGGTTGTGACACTCTTCAAAAGCAAACTATGTATTGAGGCTTAAGGTTGCCATTGTTGTAAATAGAGAACATGCCCCATAATATTTTCTCAATGGCTCACAAAAATCTCAAAATGGACCCTAGAACTGTGGATGGGGAATGCGTCACATGGATAAGGTTGGAACGTGTTCCGTTACATGCATGGGATCGGGAGTTCTTCACTTTGTTATGTAATCATATTGGAGAACTACTAAGTATCCATCCTGATACTGAAAAATGTCTTAACTATGACTTTGCACGTTTGAGGATCAGAACAAAGGCAACAAGTTTTATTAATCGTCTTATTAAGGTTAAGATTGATAATTTTCTGTTTGAGCTACGTATGGTTAAAGAACCTTGGTTTGAGGTTGTTCATGAGATGACAGTTCAACTACACAAACAAGAAGAATCCATTAATTCCGATGAATTCGCGTCGGATATGTTGCCACCGTTACAATTTTGGCCGGAGATGGATGAACATAGAAAGGAGGGTGAACACATTAATTTCAACTTTCAAAATCAAGAAGGGGTTCTAAATCTGAGGAAGCAAATTAATGATGATTCTGTGTCAGTTAGGAATTCCATGACTGGTGGCAAAAAACATACTGATATGGTGCTTTGTAATCTCGAGGAGGGAGTCGGTGGAGGGTTTGGGCCACCGCCCATCAAATCAATGGCCCATTTAGAGAAAGTCATGCAAGCTGTTTTTGGGGTTTCTAAAGAAGGGGTGCAAATAGCAAGTTCTCCTTCTCCTAAGGAGCTTCGTAAGGGTGGTATTGCTAGCAAAACCCAAAGAGGTGGGCCAAGTTTGACAAATAATGCTCAACACTTGGACTTACCATCAGAGTCTCCCAATCGGTGCCAAGACCCGGTCCATCACCAGAACTCCAATTCCCCTTCTAATTCCTTCCAGGAATCCAACACTGATAGAGTGGAGATAGGCGCAGCGGTGCCTATCGATGACTATAACGGTGGTGGTATCGACTTCATCGCTGACGTTCAACAGAAAATCAGGGAGAACCCAGTTCCTCAAAACTCATCCAGTTGCTCTAAGTGGCATGACTTGATGATATCTAAAAAAGCCACTTCCGAGAGCGCAAAGGAGATTTGGGACTTTGGTCGATCTCTAGGGTTGGTTTGCGAAGGAGATGAAGCCGAGGTGACTAAGGCTTTGAGGATGCAAAAATCCAGAATGTTAGAAAAAGATGTTTTCATGGCAGCTGGTGACGAGAGAGGAAATGAACACAAGGCTTGGTGATGGACCTTGGCACAGGTAGGTGGTCTTTTATTTTCTAATGAAGATCCTTAATTACAATACCAAAGGCTTGGGTGGGGTTTTAAAGTGAAAGGAGATTAAATGGTTAATTCAAAAGGAAAATTTTGATATGGTCTGTGTTCAAGAGACTAAATTGGGGCTTGTGGACCTCTCTCTATGTGAATTTTTATGGGGTGGTTTAGGCGTAGACTTCGTTTTCAAGGCTTCTGAAGGTACTTCAGGCGGGTTACTGATTATGTGGAATACAACTATTTTCACTATAACTGATGTAGTTTAAGGTTCTCATTTCATCGGGGTGAAGGGTCATTGGATAGGAAAAATGGAACAGGTTGCGGTAATTAATGTTTATGCCCCTTGTAACGCTGCGAGACGGAAAGAGTTATGGCAGGAAATTACATCTCTGATTTGTAATCGCTATGTGCCTAACTACTGTGTTTTGGGAGATTTCAATGATGTTAGAAACTCAGGGGAAAGAAGAGGGATCCAAACAGGCCGTATTGACGAGATGCTGACTTTTAACTTGTTCTTATCAGAGGCAGATTTAGAAGACTTACATTTGATTGGTCGTAGATATACTTGGTATAGAGGTGATGGTACAACCATGAGCCGTTTGGATCAGTTTTTAGTCTCGCAAGGCTGGTTAGGCTTGTGGCCAAATTGCTCTCAATGGGGTCTCCCCAGAGGTCTGTCTGATCACTCTCCTATTATCCTTAAAGATGAGGTTGTTGATTGGGGACCAAATCCATTCAGGTTCCTCAATGCGTGGCGTCTCCAAGAGGGATTTGAAGACTTTGTTAAACAAGAGTGGCAGGGTATGGTTTTCAATGGCAATGGATCATTCAAACTAAAAGAGAAACTAAAAGCTCTCAAAACTAGATTGAGAGAGTGGAATCGTAATGTGGTGGGTGACATTGATGCTCATATTCAACAGTCTAAGGACATCTTAGCTAACCTCGATTTGAAGGAGGATGAGTAAGGGCTTAATGAGGAGGATGTACGTAGACGAAAGGAGTCCTTATACGTTTTGTGTAAATATGAGAATATGAAAGAACAACTACGGCGTCAACACTCGAGGATTACTTGGCTCAAAGAAGGCGACTGCAATACCAGGTTCTTTCACAATTCTTTATCACAAAGGAAAAGGAGTAACATCATCCTTGGTATTAATGTTGATGGGGTGGTCATTAGTGACGCAACAAATGTAAAGGTGACGATACACAATCATTTTAAAAAACTGTTTGATGAGAAGGAAACAGTGAGAATGGGTTTGGAAGGTCTTGATTTTGATCGTCTAAACGCTGAGCAGAACAACAGGCTGATTGCTCCGTTTAGTACGGAAGAAATTAGATTGGAAGTGTGGGATTGTGACAGCGATAAAAGCCCCGGACCTGATGGGGTGAATTTCGAGTTCATCAAACAATTCTGGGAGACGATTAAGATTGATTTCCTGAACTTTTTCTTGCACTTTCATGCTACTGGGAGACTGGTCAAGGGCGGAAATAGTTCCTTCATCGTCTTAGTCCCTAAGAAAGAAAATCCAGAGAGGGTTGAGGATTATCGACCTATCTCCCTAATAGGATGTGCCTACAAGATTCAACCAAGGTACTTTGCAATAGGATGCGTTTGGTGTTAGATTCTTTGATTTCAATTAATCAATCAACTTTTATAAAGGGGAGACATATTCTGGATAGTATCCTGATTGCAAATGAGGTGGCGGCTGAGTTAACTAGCAATAATAAGACATGCTTTATGTTTAAAGTTGACTTCGAAAAAGCCTATGACTCTATGAGTTGGGATTACTTGTATTATGTCATGGACTTGATGGGGTTCAGTGCAACCTGGAGACGTTGGATTCACGGATGTCTCTCTTCTTCTTCAATCGTGGTGTTAGTTAATGGAAGCCCAACAGAGGAATTCTTCCCGAAGCGAGGATTAAGGCAAGGTGATGCTCTCTTGCCTTTTTTATTTCTAGTGGCGGCTGAGGGCCTAAGCAGAATGTTCGTTAAAGCCACAAGGATGGGGGTTTTAAAAGGAATCTAGGTGGGGAATCATGATCTGGAGATTTCTCATCTCTAGTTTGCTGATGACACTTTAATTATAGTAGAGTCGTCATGGGCCAACATTTGGGCAGTTAAGGCAATTTTCAACCTCTTTGAATTGATCTCTGGTTTAAAGGTCAATTATCATAAGAGTATGCTTATTCCTTTTAACAATTCTAAGCGATGGGAGTGTAATGTAGCGGCGGCATTATCTTGCAAATTTGGGTCCTGTCCTTTCAATTACCTTGGTATTCCCATTGGTGGAGATCATCGGAAGATGACTTTCTAGAATCCTGTTTTTGAAAAGGTAGCTAACAAATTGGCCTCCTGGTCCACAAAACACATTTCTTTGGGGGGGGGGGAAGTTGTGATGCTCAAGTCTGTCTTAACGTCGTTGCCAATCTACTTTCTCTCCTTCTTCAAGGCTTCGAAAGGTACCATTTCTAAACTTGAATCTCTTTTTCGGTCTTTTTTATGGGGGGTAACATAGGTAATAGGAAAATCAATTGGGTAGCATGGGAAACAATTACTAAGGTAAAAGAGACAGGAGGATTAGGGGTGCGTGACATTAAACAATTTAATGATGCCCTCCTGTGTAAGTGGGTTTGGAGATTAAAACAATAGCAGAATTCTCTTTGGTGCAAAGTCTTGCTTTCTAAATATGGCGAGGAGGGTTTTCATCTTAGCATGAACACAACAGGGGGATCCTTATGGTGGCAGGATATATGTAAACTTTTTTCTGTTAAGTTTGGGTCTTGTTCTTGGTGGCATCGTAATTTTGTTAAATCAATTGGTGACGGTCAAGACTCTTCTTTTTGGCATGACAATTGGTTAGCGGATGGGGCTTTATGTGTGAAATATAAAGCGCTTTATAAAGTCACACTGCATAAATACATGAAGATTGCAGAGGTGGGACATTGGAACCATGATAAGTGGGAATGGTGCTTAGGTTGGAAACGAAGGTTGTGGGGGTGGGAACGGGGTATTGCTAACAAACTATTGTGCGATCTAGCTTCTGTGCAGATTCAGCGAAATGCTACAGATACATGGAGATGGAAAGCTGATCCTGACGACAACTTTTCGGTGAACTCTGCTTACCACTGTGCCGTATCATGTACCCCGGATCCTTTTTTTGACAGATTTTGGAATAAGTTAGTTCCTTTAAAGATCATAACTTTTGCATGGAAAACCACTTTGGATCATATTCCAACACGTTTCAATTTGCAGCGACGTGGAGTTCATGGACACGAAGAAGCAACTTGTGTGTTGTATGGAGAGTTTGAAGAGACTACATCTCATTTATTTTTTCGATTCAAGAAAACATTACCATTATGGTCAAAAGCCTTATCATGGATTAGAATTCATACAACTTTTCACTCATCTTGTAAGGACCACTTCGAACAATACACAGGTTTGATTGAAGATTCTAGAGATTCCAAACTTCAATGGCAAACAATATGGTTTGCATTAATCTAGCAAATTTGGATATCCAGAAACAAAACGGTATTTGAACAAAAGGATTTTTGCATTAACACAATTTGGCAACAGGTGAAGCTTATGTCATGGTTTCGGTTGAAGGCAAAAGTGAAACATGTCTGTTATGCGTATTCCAGCTGGGACTTAGCATAAGGTCTTGTATTTAATTTTATGAATGAGCAGCTCCTGCTCTTACTCTGTTTTATTGCTGTCTTCTTTTTCCAGTTTGTAATTGTACTGTGATGCACCTCTAGTGCTTATTAATTTAAGTTTTTATACTGATTGACGAAAAAAAAAAAACAATATCAACTTCACTAAGGATAATAGCTTTAGTAACTGTTTGATTCACCTCAGCGATGCGATGTGTAGAGGATTCACCCTCCTCCATTGATGGAACAAGGCAAAAGAAACTAGAATAAAGGAGAATATGAAAAGAGAAGGACACCTAGCTTAGAGACACTACTATTTGAGGAGAAAAAAACACTCACTCACCCCTCTTTTACTCAGAGTCATCCCAACAAAGATCTTCTCTAAAACTAAAAGAGGAAAAGCTTAGGCCTAAACCCTAAGAGAGAAAATTCTTCCTAAATGGACATGAATGCATTTAAGGACAATTTTTTAGGTGAGACTATGGATAGCGTTGTGTAGGCACACAAACTAATTCCTAAGATGCAAAGTCCCATAGAAAACACGGATAAATTTTGCCTTTCCCAAAATCACAGACTAGAGGTAATATAAAAAACATAACTATTGGGCTTTATACCATATACAAATACAAATATATACACCATAATAAAACCAAATCATCTACTCAAATGGGTTTGACATAGTAGAACCTTGTTAGATCATGATGGTTGAGAATAAGTACAAAGATACTCCACAAAAAAATTATTGATTCGATTCTTGCGAAAAGCATTCCCTTAGAAAGAAAGTTTACTTATGTTACTCTACCCTCCTTGACTTTGAAGTTCCTTCCCCACAGTTTTGTTCAACAAAAAGAAAAACGTTCACCAAAAAATAAAAACGAATCATGAATGTTTCGAATTAGTTATATAAAACATGAATCACAAGTTTTTTTTTTTTGGTCAACATGAATCACAAGTTCGTATGACCAGAGTTCCACTATTGGGGTAATACATTCCTCATCCCCATTGTAGTTACATCATAATTCGCACGACAAAAAAGCAAGCTGCAGAGGATACAAGACAGGTAACACTTCCACAAGATGCGTTTTAACTAACTCTGCTGCTGATAGTTTGATACAGAGACTTAAGCTGTGTGTTCCATTTGTCAACAGCAGTGTACTTTTTCGTTCCCTTTGACCTGATCCACGAACTCTCAACGTTAATAAAATACTAGGTTTTATCTTATTAATAAAGAAAGCAAAAGAAATATATGAATATAATAAATCCAACAAAAAAGAAAATCAAAATATAAAAGCTGACCTATCAGAGCGCTCTAACAGCCGGTTTACTTGATCAATATGCCCTTGAATTCTGTTATCCAAAATCAGTGACACCAGTAGCTGCTCAACATCTTGCTCAGGGACATTAAGCTCCTGCAAAATAATGGGTTTGGTTATGTAAAAAGTACTAGACTAACTACAGGTGTATCAGACTAACAAATGAAAAAGCAACAGCAACTTTCTACTTAAACCATTTTTAGAAGGTTAAAAAGAAGCAGAAGAGAGTACAGAGTACAGACATCCGACAATTATAATTTATTCACTTTACCCTGAGCAATTTTCCCCCACCAACGTTCTGGAGGGAATGGTTATGTGCTCCATACCTATTTGACTCCATTATTTCTTTGGTAATCCTTAATTTTGTTTGGAAGTTGAGGGATTCAAATTAAAATTACCTTAGATATAAAAGGGATCCTGATCCTGGTATATGGTTTGATGAGCTTCAGCAAGACTTGTGTTCTAATATTCTTTAGCAGATCCTCAATGTAATTTCTGATAAATGGATCATCCATAATGGTTCTTCTGTTACTCTGGAAAGTAAATTATGCAATATCCATGTAAAATAAAATATAAGATAGAAACCGACGATAAATCTTAGATCAAGGATTTATCTCATGGAATACTCAACAAAAGTACCTTGAGGATTTTCTCAAACTCCAATATTTCATTCCGTTGATAAGCTGCTATCAGATTTGTCATTGCCAAAATTTCAGGGTCATTCTTGTATCTGCAGTATATAATATATTCTTGTATCAGAGAAATGAAGAATGAGTCAAATATCCAAAAATACAATTCACAGGACTTACGGCTTAGCCTCCTGCCCATCAAATGGATTTACTTCGGACTCCATTAACATGTTGGCAAGAACAAGGTATCTGACATATACATAAGAATTATGGTACAAGATGTTAAGTACAAATAAAGAACGACTGTATGGCTTGTTTTGAAGTTGTATGCATAATATACATGTAGCATGTGTAAAGGATTCAGATTTTACTAGTATTCATCAAGAATAGCTCTGAAAACAACATCTTATAAATGGGCAATCAAGCATAAATGCAAAATGAGAAGAAATGAAAATGGGCTACAAAAACATGTACTATATTATATAACTTAACAGAAATCAAAGCCCAAATTAGTTATTCAAGTTAATTGCATTTTTTTTCTATATGTACATGTAAGATGTTATGGTTATAGACATTGCTTAATAGTAAAAGAATATTATGAGTTGAGTTGTGAGTTGTGACACCTACTTCAAGCATTGGATACGCCTTTGATTGCCGGCTTCATCATAATTCTTAAAAGCTTCAAAGAAGTCAGTAGCTGCTTCTGCCCACTGGCGCTCTGCCATATGCATTTTGCCCCCACATTCACGAATTATTCCCATTATCCTTGGATGGGGAATTGCTGACTTAATAGTGAGTGCTTTCTGGTAAAGTTGCTGCATTCAATATTATGTAAACAGGTAAATACCGGTGGTCAAACTTCACTAAGCATAATAATAACCACCTAACGGAAGCTAACTATACTGCTGATTGGTTAGCAAATTTTTCTCATTCACTCCCCTGTTGGTTTGCATTTTTTTTCCAGCAACCACCTAAGGGAAGTGGCAGTGTTTCACTGCAGGATTAATCAGGGGTTTGTATGCCTTGATTTGTAAATGTTTGATTGGGGCTTTGCCCCTCCATATAATAATAATAATAATAACAATAAAAAGAGAATAACCAACCCATAAAATATTCGCAATACATTTTTTCTATATATATTAAAATGGTGGCAAATCCTTTCGAAATCATACTAGTATCATAAGATACACAATCTTTATTAAATACAATTAGTAGACCTTGAGTTACAAATGGTTAAACATTATAAAATCTTTATTAAAGAAAATTGTTACAAATGCTGACCTTGAGTTTTTTGTTGTTTTTGGTCTCTGTGTACATTTGAATCTCAACGGCATAAACCTCCAAAAGTTGGGTTCCTTTCTTATGGTCATCTGTGCCATCTTCTCTTTGACAAGATTTGTGAAGTTCCTTCAAGATCTGGCAGGGCTCAACAAATCTTTCAATTATTAAATATTAATTTCCAACAAAATACTACACAGGCATCCAAATTAAGTTGAACAGCCGATAACATGCAAAAGCAACAAATCACCTTACTCATACGTCCATATTCACTAATATCAAAAAAGATCTTGCAAAGCTTCAGATTTGTCTTGAACCACAATCTCTGCATAGTGAGTGGAATACATAAATATAAGTTAGATAGATACACCAAAGATATGTCAAATGGACTAACCTCATTCTTAGCTTCTTCAAGGGCCTTTAGAGTTGTCTGGTAAAATTCCTGCAGAAGGCCAAAGTTCTGGCTTGCTGAACCTGACACATAGTCCATAATGCTGTTTATGCATTTTTCACTATAGTTACGAGTCACTGCTGACTTAATATATGTCAACATCTCCCTATAGGATTCCATCATCTCTTTATATCTTCCAAGCCGATAATAGAGCTTGACAGTTTGTTTTAGTGCTTTAAATCCCCTGATAAATAGAACAAAGAAAATTAAATGTGATGTGAAATAGTGTCTTATCACTGTTGAAAGATTCCCAGGCAAATATCATTATGTCATACACAAAGGGTAACAAAAATAATATAGACACATGAAGAGGCAGACACATTCAAGTCAGACATGACTCTTAGTTTAATTAGGTAAATGTTTCCACTAGAAACATATGGTAAAAATGAGTAAGCCAGTGACATGAAAGTAAATACTGAATGAGGATGAGTTCAAAGCTTATGCAGCAATTGAGAGCCTAGGGAAAAGGGGAAACAAATTTTGAGAAAAAAAATAGATTGACATTAAAAAAAGTTAGCTATGTTAGTTATTAGTTATATTTATAAAAACGAAGTGATATTTATGGCGGACACAACTAACTTTCTATAAATCAGTTATAACAAAGGTATTGACAACACAATTGACATATATTGCACGAAATCTCTTAGGTGTGTGTATTTGAGAAATTTCGTTATTTAACATTGCTCCTTAACAAATATTAGACTGTAAATCAAAAGGAAAAAGAAACTTTCTTCATGACAAATAAAAAAAGGTAAAAGGCTAGTGATAGATATTAAATCCTATAAACACAATAAGATTAATATTATTATTAAAGTTCTTCATATCCACAATCTTTATCATTTTTATTTTACAAAAATGCAGCACTTGGAGAATGAACTCAATGAAATTCTTACCATTCAGCCTTTTCTTGTTCCATTTGCACAACCTGACCAAAACCAACGAGTGCTCCTTCTGGATCATTTTCAACCATTCCTATATACAAACAAAAGATTAGTCCCAAGAAATCAGAGTGAAAAATAAAAATTGATTAACCTGCCTTGAACCACAAATAGGTCAAACAAAAATCATAGAATTCACATTTTCCTTGATTTCCACAAGAAATAAACATAACCTAATATACTGATTCAAAAATTCCCAATAAACATAACTCAGATGGAAAACTTTTGTCTCAGTCACAATGATATACACAAGGAAAGAGCACCAACTTCAAATTAGTGTTATCCATAGACGATGTGTATTATGGCAAAGAGCCTAAAATCCGCAATGCCGTATTGCAGATGGTGTCACGGATAAATAGCAGAAGCTATATTACACATGAAAACAACCTTTATACTAATAAAAATGCAATATATAAACTGTATAATAATAACAATAGGCAAAATACCCAAACATAAAAACTAAGGTTCACTATTCCACCTTGGCCACTGTAGGCATTACTTGTGCAATGGGTGTCTCAGCCACCATGGAAGTTATTGAATTATGTTAGCGGCTCCTTCAAATCCCACAATGCTTTATATACACAATAAAAAAAGAACATTTTGTTTTGTAATGTAATGAGTAAATAATCAAACTAGTCTATGAAAGTTCAAAGACAAAGGTTCAGCCTTATTAGTCTCTAAATGATGAGAATTACACTTCACAAGGTGTGTCTTTCTTGAGTTAAATTAGACCCAGTGTGATGAATCTAGGAGAGTAATTCGATTAACGGAATACAAATTCAGGGCCTAATTTGCTGACTAGGTGAAGCAATTTCCATAATTCAAAGACTAAAATGACTAATGTTGTAGTTTTTCAAGACTAATTTGACTACTTTCTCAATATAACATTGAATACTCAAAACAAGTGCAATCAGAATAGTTCACTCAGAAAACATCCCATGACACATACACTCACTCAGATTTCACAAAATTTACTTTTCCGAATGAAGGCCATCTAATTAATCAATAATCACAAAAAAGTTTGCTGTTCCTAATTCATAATCGGTGAGAGAAAAAGGAACTGAAAATGAAAAAAGAACCTTTTGAATTGTAATATTGATTCTCAATATCAACGTCCTGCTCCTCTTGCTCCTCATCGGAGTACTCAAAGCCATAGTCCTCCATGTCAGCATCTACGCAGTCAATCGAACACACAGTTTCATCACACCAAACACGCAAATAATCACCATCAACAAGAAGAAGAAGAACAACAACAAACACATACCTGAAGCCATGTGCGATGAAACGGGTCGAGGATCGAGGTTTTAGGGTTCCGAAGTTTTTTTTCGGTATAAGGGTTCCGAAGGTTCGAAACACGTAACTAGCAAGAAATCTTTGCAACTCCACAAAGCTCAAAAACCAAAATCCGGTGACAGTGAGCGACTGAGCAGAAGACGGAGAGTTAATAATATGCTGTCACCACTGTCCCAAATCTAAACATTGGGCCCGTTTTGGGCTGCCTGGTTCAACAAAATATACTAATTTAATTTTGTCTCGTTAAATAGTGCCCAATTGCTAACAATACAAAAGTAAAAATATTTTATTGGGATTAGTAGTATTTAAGTAGGATTTTAACTTTCGAAACAATAAATATTGTCGATCACAATATAATATTTTTATTTTTATATTCTTAACAAGTGCCCTAAAGGCACTATTTAACATTTTTCAATCAATTTTATATACATATGTAAAAACTTGACATTCGTCCAAAAATAAAAATATATAAAAATTTGACAAAAGAAGATATATAAAAATAAAGGGTAAATTGCACAAAGTACCCTTGAGATTTTAGAAAATAGCACAAACCATCAAACTTTTAAAAAATTAGCTGTCTATACCATTTTCTCAAATAGATACTAACCATAGTTAAATCTCTCTATTTTTTTCTATAAATAAAAAAATCAATTTTTCTCTATGCTTGTACAAAATTTATCTACTGAATTTTCTTAAAATTATTTTTTCATAAAATAAAAAATTATTTGTGAATAAAAAAATATTTTTTGTAAATTAAAAAATAAATAATTTACAAATGATGATAGTGTTTTTTAATTTATTTTTTAATTTACATTTTTTTATTTTATGAAAAATTAATTTTTGAGAAAATTTAGTAGATGAATTTTGTGAAAAAAAGCATATAGAAATAAAAAAAAAATAGAGAGAGATTTAACTATGGTTAGGGTCTATTTGAGAAAATGATGTAGACTGCTAATTTTTTAAAGTTCGGTGGTTTGTGCTATTTTCTAAAACCTTAGGGGTATTTTGTGCAATTTACCCAAAAATAAATGAAATAATAACCGGTTCAGTCATTGAATTTATAATGATAATTCACACGTGGCCCTAAGTTGTACGAAGGTTCACTTAAGTCCCTGAATTTGCAAAAATAATTTACATAAGTTTTTGAGTTTTAAGAAAATTCATTTAGGTTCCTGAAATTGTGAGATATTTATTTACTTAGCTTGCTGAAGTTTAATAATCTTATAGACTTAACTGAACTATTTTTGCAAACTCATTAATCTAAATGAATAATATGTTTAATAATCTCAAAGACATAAATGAAAATATGTAATGGTTGGACTTACGTATGATCTATGGGTTTACAGGAGCTACCCGCTTCAATCAATTAACAAGATTTTGACTAGAAGCATAGATGTTGGATCTAGTGGTAATTTTATGGGGATTTTACCCATCGCTTTAATCAAATTCGTATTTAAGATCACTGCAGTTCCATTTTGGGAAGTTGTATTAAGTGAATTGATTCGACTTATAAATTTGCATGCATATTTTAAAAATTTTCAAAATTTATTTGAAATATTTTGTGTAAATGTAGATAAATCATAAAAATTGCAAAAATAAAAGTGAAATCAAATTTTTCAAATTTTAAAATGTAAAGTCTATCCAATTAAATCAAGTTCAACCTTTATCAATCTCATTTTTACTCATTAGAACAATTCAACAGTTGTTTAGGGGAGTATTGTTGCCGTTAAAATTAAGGTGACGATCACGATAATACATGAGTTGTAAAATGTTAAGAACTCCATTGATGTGTAAACCATGATTACAGGGAAAAAAAAAAGATATTTCACTTGATGATAAAGAAAGAATTCTTACAATCTGAATTAAAAACATAGAGAGAAAAACCTATATACATTAATGATGAATCTAACAAGCCTAAAATATCTAACTGACATTTATGACTACATAATTGTTGTTAACTAACTTTAGCATTACAACTTAAGCCAAAAAATAATGGGAATGCAAGTAAAGGGTAATAGAATTAACCATTAGGAAAATATTCTGATACTCCCCGTAAGCATGAAGAAAAATATTTTTTTCCAAGCATACTACATAGTGCTTTAAAGGATGCAATAGACAATGGCCTGATTAAAAATTTAGCAACTTTGTCCTTTAATGACATTGGTGGAAGATGAAGAAACCAGTCCTATACCTTACTTGGACTACATGACAATCCATGTCAATGTGTTTTGTTTGTTCATGGAAAACTGGATTTATGACTATATGCAATGCTAACTTGTTATCACAAAAAACAGAATGTTATACTCCAAAATCATGTAAAATGTAGAGGATCCATTGAGCCTCACAAAGTGGCATGTGCATGTGCTGCTTTATACTCTACTTCAGTGCTTGATCTTAATACAGTGTGTTGTATTTTGCTCTTTTATGAGATTAAACTCTTTCCTAGATAGAAACAATTGCATGAGATTGATTGTCTAAGTCCAAGTAGGCACCTAAGTTACTATTCTTATAACCTTTTATCTTTTGGCTAGGATGAAGATGGAAAGAACACCCTTTCAGCTGGAGATTTCTTTAGGTGATTCAAGACCATGATGACTGCAACATGATAAGCATAAGTTGGTGCTATAAGGAATTGGCTAAGGCACCCCCACAACAAAGGTGATGTTTGGTCTAGTGCTAGTCAAATAGATAAGCCTTCATATAAGCATTCTATAACTTGTTATATCAGTCAATGATGAGTCATGTTGAAGATTCGACCCAACCTCCATTAGTTCTTCTCTAGACTTCCTTGCAAGAAATCCAACTTCACATAATAGCCAAGTCATAAATCTCCTCGAGGTCTGCAAGAAGGAAATCGTCAAGCTACACCAAAATAGTATGAAAGTGTCATTATCTTTCTTTGTGAAGAGAGTGTAATATGCTTTTGTTTGTATAAAGCCAAAGGTAATCAAAGTTTGGCTCAATTTCTCATTCCACGTGCAGCTTGATTGCTTGAGACGACAGGTTGACTTATTTAACCTGCAAACCAAAGAGTTATAAGCTAAAGAAAGGCCTTGAGGAACTGCCATATACACTTCTTCGGTCAACTTTTCATGAAAAATGCATAATTAATATCTAGATGGTGTATATACCTATTTTTAATGGATGCTAAAGATAGGAGAAGCCTGATTATGGTCATTTTGACCATGAATGTATCAAGGTAGTCCAAGCCCTCATTTTGTGTAGCCCTTGGCTACCAGTTTAGCTTAATGTTTGTCCAAACTTCTATTGGCCTTAATCTTCGTTTTGAATACTCATTTCAAGTCTATTGTCTTTTTTCTTTGAGGTAGAGGTGTCAATGTCCATGTTTTGTTTCTTTATTGATATTAGATATGGAGGGTTCTTGCTCAAAAAAATCATGTGGTAGGATAGTTGGGTTAGAATGATTTGGTTGTGTGGCCTAAACTTCTTCAATCCATGAGTTAATTAAAATAAAAAGGAAAAATGCACTTGTTGTATAAGAAAACAGGAGATCTATTAGCATAACATTCATTAGGAACCGTATTATGAGTTTCAAATTTATAAGGACAAATCTTTTCATTAAAGTATGCACCCCTTATTAAAAATATTTTATGATTTTTGAGATCAAAAGCCAAAAACCCTTTAGATTTGTGTCCAAGAAAAACATACTTTCTTGCTCTACAATTCAATTTCGTCCTATTTCTACTTAATGTAGAAGCATATTGTAAGCATCAAAACACTTTGATTAGAAAGATCAACATGTTGCCTAAACAGAATATGATAAGGGGTCTTGTTAGCTAGCTTGAGAAAGGGTAATTTATCTATAAAAAAAACTAGGTGTTGGAGATCCCTTAAGCACGTAGGAAGTGGTGAACGCGAAGATAGAAAGAGATAGAGAGTGGCCATACACTAGCAGAGGAGCATAGGAAAGAGGGGTGAAGTAAGGAAGGAATGAAAAGAGAAGGGAGCGAATGAAAAGCTGTTGCGTATGGAATAAGTATAGCGCCACTTGACAAGATGGGATAGGGGAGAGAGTAGACAGGGTAGTCCTACTGTCTCAGGGGATAATACCCGTTGGAAGCATAAAAAAGGGAAGGCTTTGCTCTTTGAGTACGCGTGCCAAATAGAGGTTTTTATCGCAGAAAAGAAAACATGTCAACGTCAATAATTAATGAAGGTTCGCATTGCCTCGTAGGGGGAGACAACGGTGACACGAAAGGGAGAGAGAAGTTGAAAGAGTGTTCGCATTAGGGAAGGGAAGTATATAAAGCACCAAAAAAATGAAGAAGTGGCATCTCGATGGTGAAGACGAACCCTTTTGTACTCTGAAACTCTACACTATAATACTAGGTAACCTAGATTGAAACGTAAGGGATCTGTTATGGACCTATACCTCGGGTTCATAACTCGGATCCCTTGAAGGCCCATAGGTAACACGGCCCAAAGTACCGGCCCACACTAAGAAGTTTCTCCTACTCAGAAAGTATAAATATAGATACTACGGAGGACCTAGGTATGATAATCTTGCCCTAGTATACTTACAAACCTAGCCAATACTGACTTGAGCGTCGAAGTCTTTGCAGGTACCACCTGCTCCACGACGGAGCATCTTGGAGCATAGTGGATTCGCCAGACCATGTCGTATTTGGATCCCAGGTATGCATCAGGATCTACAAATGAATAAAATATACTGGTGCTTGTTCTTGGTCCGCAAAGCCCTCAGCATCGCGCGAGACCTAGTGTGATCATTGTCGCCTTTAAACGTGATCGAAATGAGAGATGAAAGCCAAATTTTTCATTCGGAAAAACAGTCATTGATGAAGAAGCTATGACGATGAATAAAAAAAGGAAGAAAGAATCAATTGCACTCCTCTAAAAGAGAAAATGTCAGAATTTGAGTGAAGATCAAGATACATGAGCAAAAAAAGATGAAGAACACCATTAATGTGTGAACCATGATAATAGACAAAAAATTTCCATTGAAAAAGAAAGAATGGTTGCAATCTCAACTTAAAATACATAAAGAAAAATCTATATACATGAATCTATCTACCAAACCTAAAATATCTAACCGACAATTATGACTACATTACTGTATATTATTAATTATAACTAACTTTGAATCTTAATTACAATTTTACTAAATTTTGGCGCACAACCAATTTTTTTTCAACTTGTACAACCAGAGTATTTTAATATTTTTCGGCCATTCTGCCCGGTTTTCTTCTTATTTTTTTAACTTTAACAAAATTAATAAAAAAATCTGTTGTACAAATTGTACAACAACTAAGTTGCACCCGTATCAAAACTCTTACAATTTAACCCAAAAATAACAGTAGTAACACAAGTAAAGGCTAATAGACCTAACCATTAGGAATATATTCTAACGGGTGCTCCCTAAACTTGCTTTTAAAGTTGAGGTAGCTTTTGGTAGCTGAACAAAACAGAATTGAATGGGATAGAATAGAATAGAATGTGTACGGTGTTTGTTGACTATATAACAGAACAGAACTACATGCCTTATTTTGCATTTAGTGTTGATTAAAATATTAGAAAATGCTATCTATAATACATCTATTACTATACTTTAGTTAATATAACCTAATATTTAAAAAAATGTACATTTTTTAATATTTTTTCAAAATTTTTTATGAGCATAATAAATTTTAAAATTTATTAATTTTTATATTAATATTAATGAAAATGTTTTAAAATTATTAAATACAAAATTCTTACAAGAAATATAATTATTAAATATACTTTTCAAAAAAAAATTGTCAAATAAAAAATAATATAAGGCTTAAAGAATTAAAATATATATTATTTTGTCAATAAAAATAACTAATTAAAAATAATGATAATTCTTTTGTGTGTTCTGTTCTCTTCCGTTACACCATTTTTAGTGGAACCAACGTGCCTTGGTGTCCTATTCTGTTTCTCTTGACTGATACACCAAACGTAGAGTGTCCTATTTTATTTTATTATGTTCAAACACGTCTTACAAATGCTATCTAAGAACCTTATATTAAAAAAATGATATTGGAACTATTTAACATTAAATTTTTGTTAAAAAAAATCTGACTGAAAGCATGAGAACTTTATACAAGTTTTATTACAAAACTTGATTTTGATATAAAAAAAAATTCAAATATAAATCACTTTCTTCTAAACTAAATTTCAATCACAGTTGTTATGGACCCATCTCGTGGGATCATGTGATGGGTCACGTGAGTTTCATACCCTGTTATCTAGGTACAAGAGACAATGACAGGGAAGATTGGGTGAGAACCATGTCTGATGGTCCGACATGGTCCCTCCCACACATTGAGATGCACCTCAGGCAAATGATATTTAAAAATCTTATATTAAAAAAAATGATATTGGAACTATTTAAGATTAAATTTTTGTTAAAAAAAATCTAACTGAAAGCATGAGAACTTTATAACAAGTTTTATTGCGAACTTGATCTTGAGATAAAAAAATATTCAAATATAAATCAATTCCTTCTAAACTAAATTTTGATCACAGTTGTTATGGACGCATATCGTGGGATCACGTGATAGGTCACGTGAATGTCATACCCTGTGATCTAGGCACAAGAGACAATGATGGGGTAGACTGGGTCAAAACCATGTCGGATGGTTCGACATCGCCCCTCCCACAGATCTAGATGCACGACGGACAATTATAGATTCGAAAATGGTGGCACATCTTCCGGAGACGTGATGTTGAAAGATTTGACTTTATTACCCTCCATGACTCTTATAAATAAGGAGCACGGAGGATAATAAAGAACAAGCTACCTTTACTCTATACTTGTGATACTAAGCATTTGGAGCATATCTGACTTAAACTTTGAAGTGCCTGCAAGTACCCACCCCTACTGTCATGTGAGTGGCCGGAGTTCAAATACTACCACATCGAAGATCAAATAGAGACTATGAGCCTATGATTAACTTGCCTATGTGCATGCTAGATCAACAGTCAATTCTATAATATTAAATTAATTATTTAGAATAAAGTTTGCAAATACTCATGCAAGCATTGGCATTCAAACATACACTTAGTCTATGTTTGAATTCCCATTTGAGTACTAAAATGAAAGTTTCAGGACTCTTTTGTTATTATTTTTTTTCATTTAATTTGATCTTTAACTAATTTTTAATAATTGAAATCATCAATTCTGGAACAAGCTTGACAAAGTGGGTGGAAAGTTTAGGGCATGTTTATTTTGTATTTTGTATTTTTTTTATTTTTATTCTTTATTTTTATGAGTAATTGTATTATAAAACTTTTATTTTATTCTCATTTTGTTTTCTATTTTAGAGATGTGTGTAGCAAATTTTGAAAACAATCAAAACAATTATAATTTATTTTTAACGTTCTCTAAAATCTCTCCATCTCCTCTTGCAAACTAAACACAAATATACCACTTTTTAATTCATCCCCTCTCACTCTTTAAACTAAACATACAAAAAATAAAAACACAAATGTGAAAACAAAGTAAACAAGTCTTTAACTTTGAAAAAATAATTACTTAGTTTTTAAATATTTTCTCAAAAACTTATAAAAATAAATAATTATTTTTTCAAAATAAACTAATCCTAATATACTCTAAAGTATTTTTTACAATGCGTTGAAGTTTTTACATTAAATTAAATTTGGTACAAACTTGCATTTAAGGTAAAGATATCCGAAGATAAATCATTTTGCTTCAAACTCACTTTTAACAAAACTCACAAAGTCAAGTTTGCTAGTTTGTAGTAAAATTTAGTTTCAAATTCTCTTGCCAACGAAAAAAACTATACATATTATTACTTTGACTAACATATTTTTTGTGTCTTAATTTTTCATTAAGTTTTATTTTATTCTCGTAACTTTTTTGAAATTCATTTTGATTGCTTAACTTATGTTTTTATCCAAAATGGTCCCTGCTATGAGTTAGATTCATCTGTTAACGTTTTTAACACCCACAAAGTAATTACTTTGAAAAAAAAATAAAAGTTAAAAGACTAAATAAAATCTATACAAAAATTATGAGACCAAAATAAAACTTGATAAAAAGTTAAGAGATAACAAATATACTTTAACCTATTGCTTTTAATCAAAAGTGATTTGAACTCAAACTTGATTTTACAAAATAATTACCATACTTCACTTTTTATGCTCTGAAACCCTGATTGTCATCTCAAAAGAAAATATTGGAGAGTAGTGAGCTCTGTCTATGGTTATTCAATATGTTTAAAGCCAAAAGGAAAACAAGCCATAAAATTCCCTTGTCCGAAAATGCAGTGCAATGACAATGAGAAGTTTCTAGTTTCAAACCGTAGGATTCAATTCATAACTTCAATTTATTGATTATTGATCCCCATAGGCTATTGTAAATTTGCTGAGAGATCCAAACATTTCCAAAGGAAAAGTATTGAACATTTACCTTGTATTAAGGTAGCATTTGACCCCTTTTTTTAGTTTATCTATTTTTCTTATTATTAAAAGAGAGACTAAATAATTTTCAAAACATATTTAATTTTAATAAAAAAAACCTTAAAAATAAGAACTTGAGAGTCTAGGGAGAACACCAATAGAATCCAGCACAGTTTATAAATAACTAGATTCTTTAAGCATACTAATTGGGGTTTCAATCCTAGTTGTGCATGTAGAAAAGACTTTATTATGAGAAATAAAACTCAATTCAACGATGTTTACATGTCTTGAAAGAATTAATCTTCAATTGTCAATCTTCAATTGGCAGCCAAGAAATGTACTTCATGATAAGTAACAAAAAAACAAAAAGTCAAAATTCAAAACATCTCTCTATTAAAATCACTTGAGTTTTCATCATTAGTTTCCCTCCTTTTTTTTGGATACAACAGGAAGAAAAGAAAACACAAGCACAAGAAATTAAAAGTTAATGTCCCGACAAAGCCATGGAATTATCCAAGAGGGAGGACTCTTCCAAACGCGCTTCGTGTAACGGTCATGAGCATCAAAAGTTGCTTACGAATCAGCCACATATTAGAATTGCGGTTGATGTGAACCACAAAAACTTCTCACTGTCTTTGAAGCAAACTTCTAACTAGAAGTATAGTATGACGCAACCAATGTTGGTCCACACACATGTTGGTTGTGATAACAGTGACAGTCTCCAAGCAATCCAATTCACAAACCAGCTTTCGCAGCCCCAAGTTCCAAGCATGATTCAACCCAACTTCCATCGCAAATAGCTCCGCATGGAGAGGGCCTCCCAAGTCTTTAAAATAGCTAATACCATATATCCAACGACCATGATTATCACGAATCATCACACCTCCGCCCATTCTCTGTGATGTCGCCGCCCAGCTTCCATCAACATTCATCGTTATTGCGATCGAATTATGTATGCACCCAACCGCATCAGTTGGTTTCAAACTACCATACTTTGCAAATTCCGCAACCGAAACAAGTATGTTCCGATAGACATAATAATTCGACCAAGATGTGTCTTCAAAGATGAAGTTATTGCGCCATTTCCACAACCACCAAATGATAACAATTGGCAACGTCGTCGAAGTATCATGTAAAAAAGCAGACACCCACTCAAAGAAAGGTGCATTACTGTCCACATGGCGGGCATTTGCGCAGAATATGGTCGCTGTCTTCTTCAGGCGCTCCACACCAGGTACACATCGATGACGTCGCAAGATTACATCGGAATCGCTTTTGGTTTGTTGGAAGAGCATTCCAAACCAACAGCCAAGAAAAAATCAAACCTTTTCCGGTGCCGGGCAGTTCCAAATCAATTTCCAAAGCCTCGAGAAGGAACCATTATTGTCATGAAGCCAATCATATCTAGAAAGTGAGGAGTAAATCCCATTGGGGTTATGTCCCCACAGAATGGCATCACTCACCAATGGATCCGAAGGACTAGCAAGAGCTAAAATCTCATTCTTAACATCCCGCGGAACTATAGTGTAGAGAGCGGAAAAATCCCAAGAAGCATTCTTCTATAAATCAGCCACCCACATATTTGTGTCCGAAATGTGAACATAATCAACAGGGTTACATGGCATACCTGTCCCCAACCAATCCTTGTACCAAAGAGAGGAGTTCCCCGCAGCCAACCGAACCCGAAAACCATCACGAAGGGAATCATTTGCTTTAATAATACCTTTCCAAATATGAGTCACCCGTCTTCCAATTTGATGCTAAAACCGAGTTCCCCTGCATATATTTGTGGGCTAAGGCCGTGACCCATACTTTGTCCACCCCTTGAAGGAGATCATCCACCAATTTTCCTAGAAGCGCAACATTACATTACCGTGTTGTCCTCACCCCAAGGCCACCCTTACTTTTCGGTTGCGCAATGCTTTTCCAAGACACAAGATGCCAACTTTGGTTATGTCCCCGATTTGACCATATGAAACTTAGGATTGTCTTATCCAAAACATCACAAGTCGATTCCGGTAACCAAAGAGCTTGCATAACATAAACGGGAAGAGAGGATAATATAGATTTTGCCAAACAAAGCCTACCCACTTTATTTAGCAATTTGCTCTTCCAAGAGGAAAGCCTGTTATTCACATTATCAATGATAGGTTGAAAAAGATCCTTCTTCACACACCCTTTTAACAACGGAATACCCAAATATTTGCCAAGACTACTAGCTAGGCCAATACCGGAAAGAGACGAAAGGTGTTGTTGTCGTCTTGTATCAACACTCCTTGAGACAATCATACGAGATTTCTCCAAGTTCACTTTAAGTCCGGAGGCCTCACAAAAGCTTTGAAGAGTCTCTGAGATTAAGTTCATGTGGTCCTCCTTTGCTTGACAAAATAGGAGAACATCATCTGCAAAGAATAAGTGAGATATATCAATCCCTTCCTTGGCTATACGAATCGATTTCCATGAACCCGCTGCCACCAAAATTTGAATTTGAATAGCCAACCTTTCCATACACAAGACGAAAAGATACGGAGAAAGAGGATCACCTGGACGAAGACCACGTTGAGGCATGAACAGAGTTAATTTAGAACCATTCCAAAGGACTGAGAGGCTTGATTCTTGAACCCCCCACATAATCAAATCCACCACTTTAGAAGGAAATCCAAAATCGTAGAGAGTAGATCAGAGAAAATCCCAATTAACTCGGTCATAAGCCTTTTCTAAGTCAATCTTGATAGCCACAAAACCACCCCCACCTCTTTTTTTCGAATGAATTGTATGCATTACCTCCTGGGCTAAAAGTATGTTCTCCTTTGTCCCCCTCCCCGGGATGAAGCTTCCTTGAAAAGGACCAACAAGATCATGCAAGAGGGGACGAAAGCGATTCACAAGAACCTTTGTAATAATCTTATATGCCACATTACACAAGTTTATCGGTCTAAGATCCTTGAGACGAACCGGGTTCTCTACTTTGGGAATCAACACCAAAAGAGTCTCAAGAAGCTGCGGGTCTCCTCTCCCATCACGGAAAGCACTAGCAACCATATGGTGGAGATCACGCCCAATGATTGGCTAGCATTGTTTGTAGAAGAAGTTCTGAAAACCGTCGGGTCCCAGGGCTTTATAAGGATGCATTGCCATCACCGCTTGTCTAACCTCCTTAATGGTAACGTCTTTGAGGAGTTGGACCTGATCCTCCGACGTGATTGATGGAGTGTAGTTTTCCATGATATGATTCTTGCTAACCTACACGTCAATAGAGAAAAGGTTAGTATAAAACTGGTGTGCCTCCTCTTGAGCACCTGAGGATCCGTACACCAATCACCACTTCCCACAAAGAGCCCATGAATCTTGTTTCTCTTCCGTCGGATTAGTGTTTGGGTATGAAAAAATCTGGTATTACGATCCCCAAATCTAACCCAACACTCTCTAGACTTTTGATACCACATGAGTTCTTCTTGAGTTAGAATCTCCTCTTATTCACGATTCAACTCCTTCTCAAGCTGAACAAGAGCCTCAGTTTCCCAGACCTCCAACGCCTTTTGGACCCCCTAAAGCCGACGCTCGACTCTAATCTTCCTCCCCATAATACTGCCAAAGACTTCTTTATTAAACTTCAAAGATGCCTTTCGCATATTCTCCAACTTCCCTGAAAACACCTCAGAAGGTTGACTCCATGTCTTATGAACCACTCCCTCGAAGGCAGGGTGAGTTGCCCAAGAAGCATAGAATCTGAATGGTCGGTCATGTTTTCTGCCATAATCAGCACATAAGCGGAGAAGGAGGGGGGCATGGTCAGACTCTCGCCAAATGCTCCACATAAGCCTCGGGGAAAGCATGACACCAAGAGATATTAGCCAGAGCTCTATCCAACCTTTTTGCTAGAATACCACCACTATTATTCCGACGAGACCAAGTGTACTTAGGACCAGTTGCACCAATATCAAGAGGTCACAAGAATCCATCATGTTGAGCATTCTTGAAGCTCTTGTGTAGCAAAAGTTACCACCCAACACCTCCGAGCTGAAGCAAACCTCGTTGTAATCACCAATAGCCATCCAAGACTCCAAGATTGTCTCGAAGAGCTATTAGGTGACACCAAAGAAGCTCCCTAGAAGATGGGTTAGGACTCGCATAAACCACACTAAGCGTGGACCTCAGACCCTCATGAGACAGCTTGACCGTCACAACTTGAGGATGTACATCAACAACATCAACCGCAAAGGATCGAATTAAATGGGCGAGAATCCACATACCACCACTGAACCCAATAGCCGGAGACTCCCCCACTAACTCATATCCCAATTTACACCAAAAAATATCCATACCGTCAAATTTGCAATGAGTTTCAATTACCGTGAAAATCGCTGGTTTGAATTTTTTTGCCAAGTTCGCAACTCGTCGTTTGCCTCGAGTGTTCACCGCTCCTCTAATATTCCAAACAATAATATTATGCTTGTTATAATTCATAATACTAATTGTTGGAAGGTAAACTAGATATGCTGTGCTCAAGAAGATTTATCAAGCTGCAAGGAGCTTGACAAATTGTCATCCTGCTTTGCGCGAAGGTTCTTTGCCGCTAGAAATTGAAGAGTCTCCAAATCCGGACCAATAGCATTATTATCCAACAAACCAGATGAATTTGTAGTTGCAAAAATAGCATGTTGTTGCTTCTCAAGAATTTTCATAGCTCTTAGCATATCCTGTTCTTTGGCAGCCTTAGAAATCGCAGAATCAGAAGACGTTGGAACAGGGGTACCGTTTTTTTGCTGCGCACCAAGCTTGGAAGAGCGGTCATGTGTTTTTTTCAACAAATGGGCTATCGCTGGTTTCTTTTGAGCTTCTTTCCTTGTCCGTTTCTTGGCATCAGCATAATTAGCATATGATGGGCCACCAATATCAAGAGACTTTAATTGGAGGCTTTCCACAGAAATCAATTTTTTAGCAATATCCCCAATTAATTCTTTTCCTTTTTGAACCTGATTCTGTTGTCTCCCTGTGGGCCCCCCACCCTTTCCTGATTCCCTGTTCACACGCTTCTTACGAGAAACCACTAGCCAATCACCATGGAGAGGGCCCACATCATCATTAGCAATTATATCGTCATTATTATGTTGCGCTGAAATCGTAACCGGCACCCGCAAATCTGCGATCTGCATAACAATTGGATTAGGATCAACTGCAGCGTCTTCTGGCACGGCAGCACCGGTGGCCGATGAGTTTCCAGCATTTGCATTTGAGGGTGCCGTAGGTTGGTTCGCGGCCGCCGTTGCACAGGCAGTGTCTTCCTTGACGGTGCAGTCTCTCATAAAATGGCCATAGCACCCACACGCTCCACAAATTACATGCAATCCCTCATATTCAACATGCTGCCAGTATCCTTGGAAGTTGACTTTACCCACTACCGGCTGGTTTAAATCGACTTCCACACAAGCTCTTGCAAATCGACCACGAGCCAAATTAAGCGTATGGGTATCCACCTTTAACGGCTTTCCTACCGCAGCCGCCAATGCCATGATAACATCCTCATCATAGAATACAAGATTCAAACCCGGAAATCGAACTCAGACTAAGGTACAATTAACCTTCGCTAACGGCGACACAAACTCCGGTGACCATTGTTGTACGGCTAAGTAATGGTCAAAAAGCATCCACAGTCCACCCTCCGTCACCTTCGCCCTATCTTGAGGAAGGTCAAACTTGATCATGAAATATCCGTTGTTCACGTCAAGGATTTCAAAACCTCCAGCGAGCTTCCAAAGGCTTCGTAGTCTGTCCCGCATCGTGATATAACCAACCTTCTTCCCAAGAATTTTGACAACCAACGCGTCCCACCTAGGAGAGCATAAGCCATGGAAGAAGTCTTTGTCAAGCGTAACCACCGGAGTGAGACGATTCCCATCCCGTAGCTCCAACCGGGCAAGGTTCCTTTGATACAAATCCCCACGCTCCCTAGGCACTGCCACCTCCGTCGATCCCATAAGCATGTCCTTAAAGCTCCGTTGTTTTTCCCCGTCAGGAGGCTCTGCCGGCACCGAGGCTGGAGCCCTAGGAGAGAAGTTGAACGTAGTCTCTGTCATTCTATTATATTAGTTTCCCTCCTTAATTTCAATTATCACTACCACACTCGAAAACAATAACTACTTTTCAAAGAAAATAGGAAAGTTTCAGAAATTTGGGCCGAATGCTAAGTAAATTTCACGAGTCATGTGAAATAAGAAATTACATCAAAAGCAAAAAAAAAAAAAAATGCTATATCTTTTAAGCTAATTAAAAACATACATTAAAATATGCTACACTAAATATCTCTTAATGGTGATTCATAATGGCGCAACAAAAAAGATAAGAGGAAAAAGAAGGTTTGAGAGATTATTTATTAATGAATTCAGGTGTCATTTACCATACGTAGTATAAATGTGAGGAAATTTAAGTGATAAATCTATTCATAGATTTTAAAGTGTGTTGTTAACTTCTTACTTTTTAATAATAAATTAATGGCTATAAAATCACTTGTATATCTATGCTTAACTTTTCACTTGTGCACCACAAGTGATCATGAATCTAATCACAAATGATAAGAGTTTATGCTATATATATAGCACTACCATAGATAAGGCGGTTATGAAACTAAAAACTAAAGTCCTATAACAGACTTAACTAGATTACCTAAATTCTTTTTTGATCTACAGGAGCGGGATTACCGCGAGAGAGGGGAAATGTGAATTCTGAGATTCGAACTCAAACCGTTTATTTATTTCCTGCCACACACCAACTTGATTATATAAGTCCTATAATTTATGTGGCTTAGTGGTAATTCACCAAAATATCTCTTGATTAATACCCTAGAAAATGTATTAAAAAATCAGCACCCATAAAGAACTCGTTAATGGAACTTGAATGAGAACAAAGATTTCGCAATAAAAAGGCAACATAAAATTCACACAATAAAAACAAAAATTGTTGCTAAACTTGCTCTCAAAACAATTTGCTGAACAGAAATGCATTAAAATTGGATCTTTTCTCACAATAAAGAAAAAAAGAGATGTGCTAGAAAGCCAAAGGCAAAAGTTTTCAACATAATTGTTAGAACAGTTCAAAATATTTCTCTCCAGAAAGAGGAAACAACAAGGGCATTGAATCGTCAAGAAACATACAAAATCCAACTGTTTAAGCCTTTGAATTTCCCTATGGATGTTCCAAATGCTCAATTACAAGTTATGAAATACAACTTTGGAAATAGATAAGATATGTGAAATCTCCTAATCTGCGTCCATTTCTTCAAGAGCTGCTTTCGCCGCGGCTTTGGCTTCTTCCAAAAGCTCATCTGGGACCTGTATAAGATTGTTAATTCAGTAGCATATAGATTAACAAGTTTCAAAAAAAAAAAAATTTAAAAAAGGGAAAAATATCCTTCAACAGCATGCAATCATTTGCTAAGCTAGAGAAGTGGCAATTATTTGGGAAATCGCAATAAAACCAGCATTAGAGAGAAATGAAATGGAAATTAAAGAAACACATTTGAAAATGACAGCCAGTCACCACAATCAGAAATGAAGCACAGTAGTCATTATGAAGTAACTGAAAAAAAATGTTTTCATATTAAAGTAACCGAGCACACCAGCCTTACCTTTTCATGTTGGCGGTTTGATTCATCACAAACCCAGCTCATTTCTAGTTCAAAGTCTTTGTCCTTGGCCTCATCATGAACTCCATATATACTGCATGGCAGAGAGATGCAAAAAAATCGATATAAGTAACAATTAACAACAATCAATTGAATTAGACAAGGAGTAGTATGTGTTGATAAAAGATTCCCCTCCCCCCTTCTCTCTCTGTCTCCTTCTAAGTGAAAAGCCCCAATATAAGGGTAACCATCCAAAATTATTACACAGACACTTTGTTCTAATCTTGTAAACATACACAATGAAAACATAGCGGCAGTGTAATAATTATCTGTGAAAACAAATGAAAACCAAAAACGTTTCTCGAACCAAACAAGCCCTAAAATTGAAATTAAGAAATGGGATTTCTTGTATTCAGCACGCAAGATGCAAAGCAAACTGAAGTAGAAATCTAAGCCCACTGCCCTGACATTCCAGCAACAGTAAAAGATAAATTACCCATAAGTTACATCAGCTGTTAGGATAAATACTGTCATTTTCCTTTACTTGGATTAAAAATTCATTCGTGTTACTTCCAATTTTGAAGACTTAATATGGACCAACAATCATGCTATAAAACCTACAACTTTGTAGTCCTTCCCTTGTTCAATAGTATAATTTTTCTTGATCCTGAACTGCTATCAGCCTAACAGAAATTTCCAAAAAACAAGTGTACAAGCCCATTTTACCCTATCGCCTCATTTTTCAAATGATTTAAAATTAAAATTAGCAGTTCAGATTATTTAAAATTAGCAGCCAGCATTGTTGTCATTAATACTCTGATATCACGATAAGCATAGATTGGAAAACAACAAAGGCATGGCAACGCATCGAACTAAAATTGGGCAAGTCTCAAATCAAGATTATAAAAACAAAGCAACTACAAATACTATAGCCAAAAATCATGCTACTTACATCTTAGCTACTTCAATAACTCCTTGTCGGCAAGTCATATCGGCGAGCTTTAGCTTCTCAATCTCTCTGCCAAGATTAATAACAATATCATTTAATATCATCATATCAAACATAAGTCTGACATGAGTGAGACCTCAAATCACTTTTGAATCAGACTGAGATCAAACTTAATGAAATACTTTTAAAGGTTATAATAACATTAAAGGTTTCCTCTAGAAAACTAATGCAATTCAGCATAATAGCAGTTACCTTTACCTTTCTATAAAATAAAATCAACGTTGTTAAATATTGGCTATAGCAGCACTACAACATAAAGCGAACGCGGAAATTTTACCTACTGAGACTGGTAGCAGATCATATTGCAGATACCGTGATATCCGTGACAGCAGCCGTATTGGCCTTTGGGGGCCATGACAAAGATAGTGCCCATCACGGAAAGTAGGGTTTTCTGGGCTTTTTTTCATTTTTTTTGGAAAGGCCAGTAGTTACACAGCCATGTGCATAATGCAATATGAATAATGATACTTAATATAAAATGGGTAATTGGAGATACTGGTTATACAACCACTGCGAGTTGAACACCCCCCCCCCCCAAAAAAAAGAGATTGTCAGGTCAAAGTTTGCGATTTATAATAATTATTTGGAATTATTTGGAACTAGGTTAAGAAATAAGAATCCACCACCAATTTCATTGCCTCGGATGAAAATTGAAGATGTCACAAGGAATACATCAGAGAAAAGGAGCTATTTTGCACCGAAGGCAATGGCTAATTGATTAGGGTGCAAATTCAGAGTTACATTAGTGCTTCCTTGCTTATGTTCATTCACTTCAAAACAATTAGCAGCAGATATCAAACAACGGAAAACAAGTGGAAAAAATTGTTAAAACGTTATGAATTGGTCTAATAAATTATCCAACAAATAAAATACACTCAGTAAGAGATGATCCTCAGAAGGTCTACTACTATCTGCTTAAGCTTCAGCAGCTTATTTGTCAAAATTCACAAACTCAGATCCCATGTAACAGCACCACAACATAGTTAATAGCATGGGATATATTTTTTCAAAGAATATATAATTGAAAAAGTCAAGGATACAAATAAGAGGAGGAAAAGATCTCTTCTCTCTCTCTCTCTCTATATATATATATATATAATAGTTGTTCAATTTATCACAGAATTACATGATTATAATTAATGCATATTCACTTACGTTTTTGCAGCCTGCCTGCCCTTGCCAATTGCAGCACCAAAATACCTCTACAACAATACCAAAAGAAACTCATCAATACAAAAATAGCAGACAAAACTGTCAAAACAGAATATTAATAACTCTAGCATAAGATAACAAAAAGTAGACCTACATATAATACCAGAAAAAAAAAGTAGACCTACATAAGAAACACCAGAAGGTTCGACCATGTACAACTGTGGTCCATCTCTGTCATAACCTCCTAGTATGACACCACATCCAAAAGGTCTGCAGAACCATCAAAGATATATTGTTAATACGAAATATGATGGAAAAAACTTCCAGATGACAACAAGATAGTCAGTCTATTGAACCTGAGCCACCAATATAGCGTACAAAGGTGCACATAACTAGCCACACGTTCAGCAAGTTCCTTAACAGGAATTGGGTCTCCATACACACTGAAAAGAAATATAAGCCAGAATAAACATTCTAAAAGTTAAAAACAAACATTTCATGGAACCTTAGACACGAGATCCTTATGCTTCAATTTACACCAAATTTATATGACAAAACAAAAAGTCAACGTGTAAATCATGACCTTGGGCCAGCTCTCTTAGTTATTACAGTGCCAACCATCAACCATCATGAAGCAATTTATGAATATGAATGCTATATAATAGAAAGAAAGGGAACTTTAACTGGTTACAATATACATACATAGATTAATGGCTGAAATTAGCCAGAAAAAAACTAGCATGCACATTAAATCTAACTGATCATGTTTCAACACTTTCTAACATATTTCAAATGATCCAATGATGTCATTCAATAAACATCAGAAATGATACTGCTGTTTGAGTATAGCAAGCAACTTAAATGTAAAAACTCATAATGCCCAATCAACAGCTTGTTTTGTTATGACCACTTATAATCATATTTCCATCAGTGAAAAATCTAGGTAACACAAGGTAAATTGTTATCACTTAGTGTACAACAGAAACATAGTGGATATCAAATTTTGGGAATGCCAGGTTGCTGGGAAATTGTGCACTTAAATTATGTTGGGCCACAGACAATTCGTTTCTGTATATGCCCATGTTACTAGGCTAATTTTAACTACGGCTGAGAGAGTTTATAGTAACTTATCATTTCTGCCGGAAAAAAAAATGATTGTGCTATTTCAATTTCAACAGGGTAGGAAACTAGGAATGCAACAGCAGTTCATGAAATTTGTTAGCAAAAAATAATAAAAAGTAAAAAACATATTATAACTTTGGCTTCAAAGTCAAAAGTAAAAGCAAAAATGAGTCATTAAACAAGGTTTCAATCAGTCCACGTAAACAAATAATTGGAGAAATTTCCTATGTAGACATGACTTTTTTATTGTGGAAACTGGAAATTATATCCAATTGACAGGAAATTAGAATAAGGTTGACTTTGAAAATCAGAAAAAGATTAAACTAATCTTACAAATGAGTTCATCAATCGTTCATGCAGTAGCAAATTAAGAAAAAGACGAGAGTATTTAGTCACTGAAGAAAACAAAAGAATGTGTACATTCAGATAAAATAGAGGGGCGAGGATGTTAGAGGTAAATGGAGTAAACCTGTCGTAGTTAGTTGCTTCAGACTTAGCCCTGGCAACAATTTGCCTGCCATCTGCTGCCAATCCGGCTACAGCCTAAAATCAGAAGATTCATGTATACATCAATTGAAGTCCAAATTCATGTATACATCAATTGAAGTCTAAGGACTCAAATCAAGTAGAATGTGGCACATGATGATACCATAAACTTAAAAGCTACCTATCAAAAAGTAGCACATGCAATGCTTTAACTTTGTTCTAGTATGTTGACTGCTTTAGTACATTGCACTAGATGCACATGAGAATTTCTCCTTAACTGTATTTTATTGTCATGACATTGTTATTCACAAGACTTCTCTAATATTCACTTCAAGTAAAAAAAAAAAAACCCGAAATTGATATTTCAAATTTGGTCACTCGGGTTACGCTGGTATTAATCTAAGATCTGGGTTATGCTTACCCTATTGGACCTATCAAGGTATGAAACTAATAAATACATTAGCATACCCAATAACAACAACAATAATAATAAATATGTACTTCCAAAGAATGCTACTAATCCAACAGATCATTCAGTGTGATAGAGAACATCATATCTATATGTACACAGTGCACGCATTTCTTACTTTCCTTCACTCTTCAACCCTCGTTACTCATGCCACTTTAGCACTAGCAATTTAAAAGCAAGCTTGTCAACAAAATCAAGTCAACCACGTCTCTTTTATGTTAAGCTCTTCGAAGTTATCACAGAATCAAAACAAACAGCAAAAGAAACCAAAAACACGAAGTAAACATGATGCAAAAAAAGATAGAGTACCATCCCAGAGTGGCGATGAACCGAGTGTATTCTTCTATTGGAACCTGGCAGCATCATTTTCGAGGGAATAAGCTTCTCAACGCCCTAAAACCAAAACCAAAACCATTAAAAAGAAAAAAGAAGGAAAAAATACAAAGCCCAGAAACCAGGAAAATTCAGAATAACCTACCAACACAACCCCATCTTTACATTTGATCCCAATAACAGTCCTGCAAAAAAGCTTCAAATCTGAGATCACAAGCAAAGCCAAAAAATAATAAATATGTTCCCTTTTCAAAACCCAGCATCCAATTTCCCTGAAAACCTAAACCCCATAACTAATAAAATGTTCATTTTCAAAATCCCTCATGCAATTTCTCAAAAAAACTGAACCACATAAACATTTTCAAAATGGAGCATTTTGTGAGAAACCTAGATTTAAAAACAAAAAAAGTAGGGTAAGAAAGCAGGTACCCGCTATTGTCGACGGCTTTAGCGGCGTACTCGATCTGGAAAACGCGACCGTCAGGGGAGAAAGTAGTGACCGATAGATCGTAACCTGTTCCGATGCTACTCATCTTTTCGAGCGTTTGATTTTGCTGTTGCTGCTTCTTCTACGGCTATGGCTTTGTTGTTCACTGCGAAGAAGAAATATAAAAGGGCCTTGCTCAATGGTTTGCTTGCTCAGGAGTTTAACTGCGGGACTGAAAGTCAATAAATTGCACAAAGCGCTCCTTATTTCTCCGATTTTATGAAATGGTCCCACAAAATAGGGCTCCTTAGAGAAAAAGAGAGAGAGAGAGAGCGAAAATAGAAGAAAAAAAATTAATTATTTGATATGAAAAAAGGAGAGGATAGAAAAGTGAAAAGTAAAAAAAATAATAATAATAAAAAAATGTGAAAAGACATTTAAACATTAAAAAATAACAAAATTATTTTGAAAAAAAGGATAAAATGGTCATATTTCAATTATTGTGAACAAGTTTTTTCATGTAATTTTCTTTGGTACTTGATGAGAAAGATTTTCATCTAAATTTTACATTATTATATTTTTGTCACACATTTTTTGTTGTCCAAACCGAATAACACTTACACTAAGTTGAGTTTTTTCTAGATCATTTTTGCTCTTAAGTATTTTATATCCAAACAAATGAGGAGTTAGTAAACTCTCAAAATGGACTACAATATCTATTTTCAATCTTGGAGAATCATGTATCTTTACTGGACACGTGTCGTTTTCTGGTGCATCCATTTTCCCACCAAAAATTTGGCCAACATTTTTTTGTCTTAAAAAGAATTTCTTTCCTTTTTTTTGTATATTTTAATTTTCCTCTGATTTTTTATTTTGCTTTTAAAAAAGTGACAGTTTCTTTTCATCACCATTTTCAATTCAAACTTCAAATCTCATCCTTATCTCATTTTTTCTCCTTTTCTCTCTCCTCTCTCTCGATTCTTTTTTTTCCCTTCTTCTCATATTTCTTCTCCTTCTTTCTCGTCGAGTGATATGTAAACCCTTAGTCCCTTTCTCCATGAAATTGCAAAAAAATTGTAAAGAGGAATAGATCCAGCTTCACAGGTTTACGTGTGTTTTTTTCTTCTTCTTCATTTTTTCATTACTTTTTCTCTTTGTTCTTTGGTTTCCTCTTCTTCCTTTCCCCATTCTCCATTCACATTTCTTTCTCTACTTTCAGTTTCGTTTTCTTCCTTCTTCTTCCTTAGTCCCTCAGTTTTGTTTCTCCTTTTGTTTATATTTGGTGTTTAAGAAGATTTTATAGTTGTATGCCAGGTGTTTGACAAAAGGATTGAAGATTTTCATTCCATGAAACTTTAATGGTAATGTGATCTTTAATACTAAGTCATTCCATGAAAAAAATGAGATCTTTAATGGTAATGTGTCTTTCTCTTATTTTTCATTTGTTGATTTTCATTCTTTTTGGTTTGCTATCTCTTCTCGGTAGTTCCTAAAAAAGCAGCAAAGGATTTTTTTTGTACATACGTGCAGGAGAAAGTTTGGATCTTGTTGTCTTGATGTTCACAAATCACAAGGAAGCTGTTATGATTGTTGACAAAGTTTGGTCTTTTTCCTATTCATTTTGATTAAAAGGTTATGTTTTTGTCTAGATCAAACTTTAAGATTTTTTTCACTCTCCACAAACCATGAAATGTGAAGAAGATAATGAATTGTTAAAATTGGTTTAGGGTCCGTTTGATTTGTAAATTTTTGAAGGATAGCACAGTACAAAATTATGTGTCCATTGTTTGATTTAAAAAATAAAAATAGGACAGCACAAAAGTGGGGACACAGCACAGTACAAAACCTCTATTTTTTGTCCCTTAGAAAACCATCGCACAACTCTTTTGTTCTCAACACAAGAGTTATGAAAAGTCAACGATACCCTCCCATTTTCTCAACTTTAGTAGCTGTTGTGGCCCCTGTAGGCTCATACGCAAGAAGTGGAGGAAAACTGTTTATTCGCGCGAACAAAGAAGGCTGGAAAAAAAAGGCGCCAACTACATCAGTGAAGAGGGAAAATTTTCTGGAAAAAAGAAGGTTGTTCAAACTCAGAACTTCACCCAAGAGGTAAAAAATATTCATTTGATTGATCTTGCACTCAGTGCTAACCTGTTTTCAATTTCTTTTATTTGGGTTCAAACACCCCAATTTCTTTGATCCTTATCTATTAGAGTAGTTGTGTTATTAGAGTTTCCAATTCTGTTTCGTTTTCATCACTCTAATTCAATGGAGATAAGAGACAGCAATGAGATAATGAGAAAGCTTATTCTCCCCAAACCTCTTCACCATCACCAGAATGGGTAATTTGCGCCGTCCTACTTATCTATACCAACTCCTCTGTTTTTATCGTGATTGGAGATTAGGGATTTAGATCCCCTTTTATTTTTTTCTTTATTTATTTGTTATATCTATTTTAAATAGGTTGGGTTCTAAATTATGAGAGTGGTATAAAAAGAAAATTATGAGCAGAAGATAAGATGAGTTGGTGGAATTGGACAAGAGTTATCTGCTAGATTATTATTATTATTATTATCTTTGAAAAAGTTATCCCCTATTTTCTAGTTTAGAAACAAATCATAGCAGTTGTAAATACCTGAACTAGTTTATGATTATACCGATAATATATAATTAATATTTAATATCATCTGAAATGATATCACCCACACTCAAGTATCAACCAGATTGATTTTGCTTAGTAAAAGATGCCTTCTGAATTGCTGAGGCTAGTACTGCAGTATATACTAAAATTATCTATATTATTCTCAAACGTGAATGGATGAATTTATACATTTCATAAAATTTCCCATATGTACACTTCCATTTAAATATTAGTTTGTTCCATAATTCATGATATGCATCACTAGTGTTATTTGGGCAGATTTAATTCCATGATTGTATATTACACAAGGGAAGGGGCCTGTTAACATATGAGATGTAGTTAGTATGGGGTGTCTAACAACTAGTTTAAATTTCATTTGTTGGGCAAGCAACTAATGCATTGCGCTGCTGATTTTTTGGTTCTTTGGAGGCGTTGCAGTTTGGCTCTGTACAGCTAGGAGGCATTTTTTATTCTCTATTGTTGGTGACCACTTGCAGTGTTGTCCTACTGCTCATAGTGTGCACCTTTTTTTGTGGTCTGTGACTTTTGTCTTATTACCGTGGTTGGCTGAGCAGTATTTGGGTGGGGGTTATTTAGTTGTGTTCCATGATTTTATTGTAGCAACTTCAATGTTTGAGGTCTTGGCTATTAGTGTTTTTTTGTTTTGGGTAGAGATTGGAGAGGGCTTGCTTATGCTGCTTTCTATCAGATAGTTTTATATTTCTTTTTGAGCAATATCTAGTTTGCTTTTTATTTTGCTGAGTGTGTTTGGTTTATTCTTGCTGTTAAGTAGATGCTGTCAAGGTGCCTACTAGTAGTGAGAGGGGCTCCTGTTATAGTGTAATTTACATGGTACTTCTTGTACTCTTTAATAAAATGTTATATATATTGTTGCCGATAAAAAAAAAACAAATCATAGCAGAATCATTTGTTGTACATGACTAGAGGAAATTGTGATTACTGCTACCAACTACTTTAGATTGTAGATTAATGGTTACAGATACTTTAATTGTCTACTTAGTATGTTCTATCAATTTTTTTGACCTTAGTATATTGGTCTTCTATCTTTGATTGTGTTTACCAGGTTCTTTTATTGTATTGTTTGAGCTGTCATCTAATGGATCATGAACACATTTTGATTTTTCTTCTTTCATGGAGAATGTATGTCAATATTTTGGCCATGTATGCTGTTGGATTTTTTTTCTTTAATTTTATTTTAAGGAATGACTATGAAAGAGGGGCTTTGAATGAAAGAGCTTTAGCTAGGTATGAGTCAAGAAGGGATGTCTTAGACTCTATTATTAGAGCAAGTGACACTCATTGTATACGGAAACTACGAATGTGTAGAAACACATTTGCACACCTTTGTGAAATTTTAAGGGTACGTGGAGGATTAGTGCAACTTGGACAAGTGACTATTGAGGAACAAGTTGCTATTTTTTTGAATATACTTGCACATCACACAAAGAATAGCAGTATTCAAGTTAGATTTTCAAGATTTGGACAAACAATTAGTAGATACTGCCATAGAGTTTTAGCTGCTGTTTTGAGGTTACAACATGACTTGCTTGCTAAGCCAGAACCGATTCTCATGGACTGCACTGATCAAAGATGGAAATGGTTTAAGGTAAAAAAAAAGTTATATATTAAAAAAATATATAACTAGAATGTAAAAGAATTTATGGTTTCTTATCTTATTCTATTTACACTGTGTTAAAATTGTAGGGTTGTTTAGGGGCATTAGATGGAACTTATATTGCAGTCACACCAAGTTTTCAGATAGACCTAGATATCGAACAAAGAAAGGTGGACTTGCAACAAATGTCTTAGGAGTTTGTACAAGAGATATGAAATTTATATATGTACTAGCAGGATGGGAAGGATCAGCATCAGACTCTAGGATATTGCGTGATGCAATAATAAGGGAAAATGGTTTGAAAGTACCAATTGGTATGGATGTTTAAAATAAATTTTTCACGTTAATATTAATATTATAATACTTTATAATTTCATATTTGAATATAAAATTTACATACTCTTTAGGTTCATATTATCTTGTGGATGGTGGTTACACTAACGGAGAAGGCTTTCTTGCCCCATATAGAGGTAGGCATTACCATTTGCAAGAGTGGATCACTGGCTGGCGAGCACCTCAAAATCCTGAAGAGTTATTCAACTATAGACATGCTTGAGCAAGGAATGTAATAGAGAGATGTTTTGGCCTTCTAAAGAAACGATGGGCTATATTAAGAAGCCCATCATTTTATCCTATTAGAACACAATGCAGAATTATCCTTGCTTGTTGCTTATTACATAACTTTATACGCATGAATATGGCATTGGATCCAGAAGAGTTCACTCCACTTGCAGAAGATGAGGTACCTGTAGGCGAGGAGTCCATCAGTGTAATTGGGACTGTTGAACCTAGCAATGAATGGACTCAGATGAGAGATACACTTGCACAAGAAATGTTCGTAGAATGGAATGATAGACGTAGGAGTTAGAGAATAAATAGTTCAGTCCAATGTTACTATTTTATGTATTTTGAATTGTTATGGTTTTGAATTTTATTTTATCATTGTATTAATGAACAAATATGCTTATTCTTTGAATGTAAATATTTATTTAATTTTATTTTTACAATTTGGATCTTATATGTTGTTAAGGTTGTTACTCTTCTTAAAAGTAATGATTTCATTATTTTTTAAAAATTTATTGATATTTAAAAGCTATAATTTATGTGGTTGTTTTATTGTGAAATCATATATTTATTGGTGTAGCATTTCAGGTTGTAGTTTTTTGTAATGGCAACCGAAGGAGAGAACAATGGTGTACAACCTAGAGAGAACCCAAGATCAAGACGTAACTGGAATGAACATGAGGAGGAAACTATGCTCACCATATTAGACGAGATGGTAGTGGCTGGGCAAAAGCAAGAAAATGGGACATTCAAATCCGGTACTCATGAAGAAGTATGCAAAAGGATGAAAAATAAAATTCCTAGAATTGTTATAACTGTCAAGCAAGTTGTCAACAAGATGAAAAGGTGGACAACAAAGCTTAATGAAGTTGTTGATATGATGAACACTAGTGGGTTTGGATGGGATGACACAAGAAAATGTGTCACAGTTGATAGTGATCAAGTCCTATTTGAGTATTTAGAGGTATGTAACTTACTAGCTTGTATACCATAATAATTTTTATTGCCACTTTCATTCATTGGATAATTTTTTTTTCTTTCTATCACTTGCAGAAGCATCCTAAAGTTGGGAACCATGTTAATAAAGAATTCAAAGAATTTGAAAGGCTACAAGGAATTTTTGGCAAGAATCGTGCAAATGGGCAGAGGGCTGAAACTGCTGCAGATGCCATGGAAAATGGTGAGAATCAAGCTGACGATGATGACTGGACACAACAACATGATAACTCACCTAGTTCTGGTGGGAATACTTCAACTAGGAATGAACATGCTTCTGCTGAACCACCTCCAAAACGTCAACGACTTGCTCAAATAGCCTCTACATTTATTGAGAGTTTTAATAGCAAAATGGATGCGGTGACAACTGATTTTGCAAAAGTAGCGGATAAAATTCCTGATCCTTCAAAAAGAGATTTGGTTCAAGAGGTTAAGAAATTGGAATTAACTGAGGAAGAGGAAATTGAGTTGATTATAAAATTTTCTCAGAATCCACAATTTGAAAAGTTTTTTTGGGAGTTTCAAGGTACTCAAAGAATGTCTTTTGCGAGGAGGATAATGAGAATGCATTAGTAGAGAAGAATTTTAAGATGATTATTAGATGCGCCATAAAGATATATTTAAAATTTAGTTTAGAATTTTTAAATATTAGTACCTATTTTAATTATTTTTCACTTCATTTATGTAATTATTGTAGACTTATAATTTAGAAGTAACTATTTTCTTTTGGTTTATGTATACATTAGAAGTTTATATTTTTTTTATATTTTCTTTGATATTATTATAAGTTTATATTTTAGAAGTTATTAATTAAACACATTATATTTTATATTATGTGTACTTTGGAAGTTATTAATTTTTTCCTTCACTTTCTTATTTATATTGTAGCTCTAATGTACAGGAGAAAGTTTTTAGTAATATAAAAAATAAATTAATTTATTCCGTAAAAAAAATAAAACTCTTTATTAATGTAAAAAATATAAATTAATGAACAAATATTAAAAAAATATCATAAATGTGTCTAGTGATATGTACAAAACAAACATGGTATAGTACAAAGGGTATAATAGTCAATTTTACGTTGTACTGTTCATATGCATATCAAACTTAGCGCAGCATGAATTTTATTGTTCTGTGCATTGACAATGAAACAAGAAACAATCCAGAGAGTTGTCCAGTAACTCCCCTCATTTGTACTGTGCTGTGCCATTTGTATTGTTCTGTACCTGCATCAAACGCACCCTTAGTGTTTAAAATTGATTGGGTTTTTGTCTAACCTCTTTCTTTTCTTTTATTTTTATTCTTCTACCTTGACTTTTATTGTTGTTTCACTCTCTATTGTTTAGCACGTGTCTATATTTTGCAACTCATCTACTTTTATTTTTTATTTTGTATTGTAACATCATTTTGAGTTTCTTTTTATTTGTTGATGGACTTATTACAAGGTTTGGGTTTGAGAACTTTCGTCAAAGAGATCTAGGAAAGAGCTGCATGGTCTCCATATGCTTAATGTTAAATGCTCAAATGAATTTTGATGCACTTGCTTTCCGTGTAATAATCATATTATTTGTCCATAAAAAAATTATCATATTATATTTCTTTTTATCAATTATTTATACATAGTGCAATACATGCATTATTATTCTAATATTTTTTTGACTTTTACAAAAATATTATCACAATTAATTAATATTACATATAATTTGTCTGTGTAAATAATTTTAGCTTAAAGTTTTGTTCAATTAAACCAAGTCTATTATGGGAGTATGCTATCATGTTACAAAAACAAAAGTCCTTAAAAAAAGATCGTATGAATTCTTCATTGTCAATTTTAGACCAATATTTGTTTTGAATACATTCCCATATATTAGATGTTTAATGCATATACTTAGTATGATCTCTAATATTGATACTTCATAATTACTAACAAATTATTTCAATGTGTAATTATTTACCTACAAAATATGTTGCATAATAACAAATTAATGATTAGGATAAGTAAATCCCGTGCATCGCACGGGTCTGTTACTAGTTTTATTAGACGAGTTTTTAGGCCCGAACTAAAATCCCACAATTGAGATATCTAGCCCATTTCTATTTGGGTAAACTTATGTTTTATGGTCTTGTAGAGTGTGATTGGACAAACAAGCATTTTTTATTTTGAGCTCAAGCATATTATTTTGATGGTTATTGCAGGGCAAACTAAAAAGATCTAATTCTATTTGAGCATGAATTTTAAGTACCCAAGTTCACCATTCATTTTATCGGTATATTTGGGTAATTTCTAATGAGTTACTTCATTTTGTTGGCTCTAGTTAGTACTTAGATCTAGTTATATTTAATTTTTGAGTAAATTGTACTCACCACCTTTGAGATTTGATTAAATTGCACTCCACTCCATTCTTGAGGTAAAATTGCACTCCACCTCATTTCATTAACTATGGTTAGTTTTTTTTTGTTACATTGGTTAATTGATTATTTTTTACATCAAAATGGTTAGTTTTTAGGTTTGAATAAGTTTGTAGTCCCGACAATTTTTGTTTTTCATTTTAATCTAACTTAACTCAAAAAATTTATTTTTAGTTCTTAGTAATGTTAAATTTTCTCACGACGTTTTTTAGGAGACCAAAAGAAAATTAAATAATAGGATTAAAGTTAAAAAAATTAAAATTTTTATTGAAAATTAAAATTAAAAAATTCAAGGGACTAAAAATAATTTTTTTTTATTTAATTTAGTTCGTAATTGATATTTTTGATACATTAAAATGATTAGTTTTTAAGTTTAAATAAACTTTTAGTCCAAACAATTTTTTTTCTTTTAATACAACTTAATTCAAAACTTTTATTTTTAGTCTCTAATAATGTTAGATTTTTGCATCACGTTTTTTCAGGGACCAAAAGAAAAATAAATCAAATAAGAATATTAAAGTAAGAAAAAAGGGACCAAATATAAAAATTAGTAGTTACAAGGACTAAAAAATTATATATTTATCATGAAATGAAATTTTATATGGATTAAAAACAAATGTTTTGAATTAACCAAATGGTGGTTCGCCCTATAATTTTCTTTTTTTAATTTTTCACAAAATTAATTCAAAAATTTTATTTTTTGTCCCTTGAATTTTTTAATTTTAGTTTTCAATAAAAAGTTTAAATTTTTTAACTTTAATCCTAATATTTAATTTTCTTTTGGTCCTCTAAAAAATGTTATGAAAAAATTTAACATTATTAAGAACTAAAAAAAAATTGAATTAAGTTGAATTAAAATAAAAATAAAAATTGTTGGGATTAAAAACTTATTCAAACCTAAAAACTAACCATTTTAATGTAGAAAATAATAATCAATTAACCATTGTAAAGAAAAAAAAGAAATGAAACTAACCATTGTTAATGAAATGGAGTGGAGTGCAATTTAGCCAAACCTCAAGGGTGGTGAATACAATTTATCCTTAATTTTTTTGTTTTACTAAATAATTAGGAAAACAGTCATTTTTATTTGTTTTCCTTTTAAAAAAAATCTATATAAAATATTAAAAATAATAGGAAACAACAAATCTTGTTTTTAGCCATCTTCAAATAATTTTAGGTGGTGCTCTCCCCTTGTTAAGAGACATATTTATCATCAATATACTTTAATTTATCATAGTTTTAAGAATAATTGTGTTAGGTCAATTAGTGCTATTAAAAAGTCTAATGGTTGTAGGTGAATGCACATTCTTATGAAGGAAAGTTGAATTGAGATTATTTTAAAATTTGACCTATTTTAAAATAGAGAAACTTTAAATTGAATCTAGGGTTAATATATCAACTTTTAGAATTGAATCTCGTATTCTATCATTAGTCAAAATGTTAGATCTTTTACAGAAAATAAATCTCTATAAGATTAGATTTTACAATGACTGAGCTAATTTGAATAAGACGAAATTTAAAGACAAATCAGTATGATAGAAACATACATCTAAGTGTTAGAAAAAAGGTGTATAACAAAAGAATTATGAATTTTGTACCCATGAAATATCAAATTTGTTGGACTTAGATTTTGACTCAAAAGTATGTTTAATCTAAAACATAATCTAAGATTAACAAAATGATAAAAGTGAGATGAGAATGACACAGATATTTTATCGAGGTTCACCCAATGTAGGCTACATTCAGTCCCAACTTAACCAAGTGAGATTTTTCGCTATTCTCAATCAAGATACACTTAGTATTCTTCTCACGCCTCTCTAGACTTACAACAAGAGAGTATTCTTCTTAGCTTACAAAGCCTCTCCAAACTTTTATCAACTCAGTATTCTTCTTATAGATCTTCTCTAGGCTTACAAGTAGTCTTTCTAAAAAGCCTCTTTAAGCTTAGATACACTCATACCTCTCCTAGACTCACTGCCTGGTTTGGTTGAGTGACTCACTCACCAATCTAATAATGGGTAGATAAAGATTTTTGTGAGCTTCTAAATCACACTCATTGTGGTTATAGGAGTTTAGATATAAGTAAGAAGTAGTTACCAGATGATATGATCAAGATAGCTATTAGTAACTACAAGGGATTACTAGATTTACAAGTTCTCTCTAAAGATATAGCTTGAAACTTGAGAAACTTGATGACTTGAAGTGTAACGCGTGCTTCCCCACTTGTAGATCAAGTCTTCATGTGTATTTATAGCCTCCAATGCAAGAAGTAGTCGTTGTATGACCGTTGGAGCTTTTTGTGAGTTGTTGGAGTTTGAATTCAAACTGTGATTGGACTACAAATAAGGATGACATCATCATGTACTTGCTTTGATAGCCTGTGTTAAATCCGTCTGAGATTCTATCTTCAAACACTTCTAACATTGATTTTCTTCCTCTCTAAAACTTAGATTGATCTTCTTGTGGTTAGATTCATACTCCAGATTGAATCTATCAATTCAGTGTAGTTGCAGGATCATCTATCTTCCTAATCTAAGTTTTATCAGTCTGAAGTCTTTATTAATCCTTCAGATGTGATTTGAGTTATACTCTGACTTCTAGACATTCTTCTCAGATAGTTTTCATTGTGGAGTAGTCCAGTTTTAGAGTTTAAATTTCCTTCTCCTTAGGATCTTAATAGTTTTCTCATCCTATATTCTAATAGGAACTTTAAAAGACTTATACTTCATAACTAATTTCTGCTCATATGAAGCTTCCTTCTCTTGGATTTAAGTTCTGTAACTTTAAAGTCTTTTACTTCTAGTCTAAGTTATGCTCTTTTGAAGCTTCCTTCCTTATGATCTGACTTTTGCAGCTTTGAAGTCCTTTACTTTGGATTTGACATGTTCATCTAAATCTTCCTTCTTTCTGATATGAGTTATGCTCTTCTTAATATTGGATCTGATATAGAGTAGTTATTACTTATGTGCCTTAGAGATCCAATATCATTTTCATCAGATTCTTGCGGTGTATGATCATGATTTCTGTTGTGAAAATCTTCTTACTGTATATCTTGATAATCATAGTTTAGATAAATATATTTCTAAACTTCATTTCTTTGTAGTATAAGAATCTAAGCTATGCCTATCATTGATATTTGTTAGATATCATTAGAAATCTCCTTCTTCAATTTCTAAGATGGTCTTGTTTTTTTTGTCAGACCTTTTTTGGCTAAGGTAATAAACTTCAAATTCCTCTTTGATCCTATTGAACAACAAAGTCTTCATCTTTCTGTATTGATAAATGTGAGTTTCTTTTTTGCACATGCCAATGAATAGCTTTGAGTTCTTTAAGATGCTTTTCTTCAAATTAATGATCTAAGCTATCTCCTTGTTAATGTTCATGATGGACAAATTTACTACGTTTGAAGAGATCCGAGTAATTCCAAGCAATATGTGTCTTCATTCATGTCTTTTGAATATGAGAGTCATTCTTCTGTTTAAGTATTATGCTCTTTATGACCTCCAGTTTAGATTGAGTTTGAGCTATGCGTCTGTCAGTGATATGTAGCTTCTGCTTTGTCTTGAATATATTTTTTGTATGAGTCTTTGAGTATAGCTCCTTTGAATGCTCTCTTCGAGTGATGTCTCTTTGTGATTGTGCTTTCTAAAGATCTAAGCTAATGTCTTTATGTACACTTAGATGGAGATCTAGATTTTTATAACTTAAATTGGGTTTGTTATCATTAAAACAAATAATCATCTGAGAGCTTTGGTCTTAACAAGGGTAACTTGAGAAATGAATTATTATCAACTAGCCTTTTGAACGCTAATTTTATAAGTTATAGTTTCAAAAAGTTATAATCTTCTAAATAAGCTACGATCAAACATTACTCAACACGCTCAGAGAATAATATTTTTAGATAAATTAAGGATATCTTGAATTAGAATTCAATACTTTAGAAAAAATATTTTCAAGTGGATTCACAAGCCACAACCAACTAAGAAATGTTTTAACGTAACTATAGAAACACACTACGACTCTAGCATAGAACTATTGTTTAAAGGGTAGAAAAGCCTCTAGTCGGGGGTACAAATCTATTTATGGATTGATAAATTGGTTTTCTACCTCATATTATTGTATTTGATAATATCCTACAAAATATAAATGCTCAAGACTTTACCCTCCCTCCAAACACAACCAAACCCAAGTTATTCGGATCAAGCCTAACTATCCATTTTTAAGTTTTGAATCTTTTTTTTTCGGTTTTATTCATTAACCTGATAATGAGTTAGATTCATAGTATTTTTTTCTATTTTTGTCAAGAAATTAGTTTGTTTAGATAATATAATCGCATCGCAAAACCAATAACTCGATCTAAACCACACATAGTTAGTCTAATTAATTTAATTTTAAAAAGACATTTATTAATTTGAACTAAGTCAAAGAATATTTTTAAGGTTGTACCACTCTTTCTAACCATATCATCCTTATTTTGGTCATTATCAGATTTTTTTTTTTAGTTCTAAAAAATAAAAACCACTTTATTTTTTTTTTAGAATACCAAATCTAATTTTCGAAAATACTAACATGTTCATCTAAAAATTAATTTCCACAAGTGACAAAAATAAGGGTAGTGCAAAAAACAATTCTCCATTTTTAATTGATTTAAGTTTTTCTTTTTTGGATCAAACCCCACCCAATTAAATGTCTAATGTCAACCCAAAGGAATGGTTTGACAAAAAAGAAAAACGAAAGTCAAAAGGGATGGCTCTAAACTTCTAGTATACTTACACTGCAAATGAATTTCAGTGCTTTTCTAAAGGGTTTTACAAAGAAGAAAAGAAGGAAAATTAAAATTGTATTTCATCAATCAATTCATATTATATTGAGATGTTCATTTTATATCACCTAACCATTTAAATTAGTGCCACTAACAACAAAACTACACTTTTTGTTCTAACTACTGACATGAAACATATTAACAAAAAACTAAACCAAAGGCTGAGCTAGTTTTCAACGACCTTTGTAAGCATATGAGCTGCCTGTTATGTACTAGTTATGAAAGAAGGTGAAATAGCTTTTCTTGCAACTTGTTCCTCACAATGTGGTAGTCTATATCTAGGTGCTTTGTTCTCTCATGAAAAACATCATTGAGAGCTATGTGTCTTGCTAAAGCATAGTCACAGTAAAGGAGAGCATGTGTGACATAAGGAACTCTTAATCTTGAAGAGGATGTTGGTCAATCACTACAATTCACAAGTGGTGAATGCTAGAGCTTGATATTTTGCCTCTGAGGAACTCCTGGAGGTGAAGAATGCTTCTTAGCTTTTCAAGAGACAAGGGAGTCCCCCTAGGAAAACACAATAACCCATGATGGACCTCTTTGTTTCAGTACATGCTCCCCTGCACTATAACTAAAACCCTTTAGTTGAATAGGTGAAGAAGCTGAATAAAATAATCCTTGTCCAGGGGTGTCTGCCTTTCAAATATTTAAATACCCAGATAGAAGCTTTGTGATCAGCAATGGTAAGAACATATATGTGTTGACATAGTTGTTGAACAGCATAAGACAAGCCAAGACTTGTGGTCATGAGATACAAAAGCCTCCCAATCAATCTCCTATATGCCTTGACCATGAGAGTAAGAACAAATTTTGCTGCAAGATAACCACTATCAAGGGCATATTTTCTTTGGGACAAAGTAACACCAAGGTGAGACCTTGCAACCTTAATCCCAAGGAAATATTTCAAAGGACCTAAATCCTTTATTTTGAATTGCTAATCCAGATCTAACTTAACAAAACAAATTTTAGACATATTATTACTGGAAAGAATCAAATTACCCACATAAATAATAATGATAGTAAAACTATCATTACAAGCCTTAGTAAAAAAGGAATGATCATTATTGAGATTGAATTGAATGTAACCAATGGAAAGCAAGTAGGTGGATAGTTTGGCAAACCATTGCCTACTTACTTGTTTTAAACCATAAATGAATTTATGTAATTTGCATACAACATTAGGGATATTAGAAGTGGGACCTTTAGGCAAACTTATATAAACTTCTTCCTCTAAACTACCGTGCAAAAAAGCATTGTTAACATCTAATTGTTCCAAAACATAATGCATGTATTTCTAATTTAGATAACGATAAGATAAAACATTTTCAATAGGATGTTTAATATGCTTATCATTATTTGATTGTTTTCCCTAAACTAATTCACAGTGATAGTTTAACAGATAGCCTAGAGTAATTCTACTCCTTGTGGATCTTCTCAGGATTTGATTGTCAGCTCCTTGGGCATGAGTATATGCATCACTGCTTTGATTTTAATTATTGTCTTTAAAAGTGAACTGATTAGTATCATCTATGAGAGGATCAAAAACTAATTGGGGTTGTGAATAGTCTTAGTTTTATTGTTAAAGTGGAAAACATGAAAATGAAAAGTAACATTTCTGCTCCTAATAATTTGTCTACTCTTAATATCTATGACAACATAACATTTTGAAAACCATTTTTGAAACCGAGAAACACACGTTTATGTGCTCTCAGATCAAGTTTAGATATATTTTTAGTTAATGTGGATGCATAGCAAAGAGAACCGAAAACCTTTAAAATTAACAAGGTAGGTACCGTATTGAAAAACATTTGATATGGACTCTCACCTTTCAAAATAGGGGAGGGCAACCTTTTAATAAGATGAACAACATGCATATTAGCATAATTCCACAAGATTTTGGGCAAATTAGAATGGAAAAGAAGAGATCTACTAACATTGAGGATGTGCCTATATGCTTCCTCTCCAAAATAGAGTTCTCTTGTGGAGTTTCAATACATGGGGTTTGATAGTATATTCCATACTTAGAAAAGGTAGGATGCATGGCAAATTCTCTACCATTATCTGATCTTATACTTTTAATAGTCTTATTAAACTGATTTTGAATGAAAATGATGAATCTTTTTGTAATACTCCTAGTTTTAGTACTAGTCTTAGTTAAAAAGAAATCCAAGCATGCCTAGAAAAGTTTCAATGATTGTCAAAATATATTTCTTGCCATGTACAAAAGCAACAGACAAGGGACCCCATATGTTCGTATGCACAAGATCAAAATATGCTTTACTTTTATTATTACTTATAGGAAAAGAAATTTTGTTTTGCTTTCCCAGGTGACATGCATCACATCAAATTTAACATAAGGAAAGAATTTCCTAATTTCATGAAGAACCTTACTAGAAGGCTGGCCTAACCTATAGTGCCACAAACAAAAAACATAATCATTAACAACAGTCTTAGTAACAACATGTACAACATGATTCACGGGCATGCTAGGGTTCTCTAATATGTATAGGTTTCTTGAGACCTTAGCTTGACCAATTGTCTTCAAAGTAGCCACATCTTATAGAAGGCAAGATGTGTTACCAATAGTTAGAATACAATTAAAAGCATCAGTGACTCTTTTAACATAAATTAAGTTGAATTTGAAATCTTTAACAAAAAGGACATTGTGAAGGTAAAAATCCTTAAAACGGTAAAAGGTTCCAAAACAATTAGCATGAGAAACTTGGCCGTTAGGCAAAACAATTTTGATAGGTGTTATAGAATGGTATCTAACGTAATTCTCTAAAGAATTAGTGACATGATCCGTGGCCCCAATTTCTAAAACCAAGACATCGGTGTCAAGAAGATTACATGGTCCTTATTGAAGGGATTCAGTTGAATCAAGTTTAAAATTTGATATCTAGTTGATAGAATGATTCTGCCTTGTGAGTCCAAGTTCTTTACCATTTGAATAAGAGCAGCACACTGATCTGGAGTAAGGGTGCTCAAGGGGTTATGTTGTTCAGCAACTTCTTCCAAAACTTCTTGGTTGTTGTTCTCTTGGTCCAAGAGATGCTATTTACAAAGGAGGTGGTGTTCTGTTGTTTTCCTTTGAATTTGAAATTAGAAGGGAATCCATGCTTAAAATAGCATGTTTCAGTTGTGTGGTCAGCCTTTGAACATAAAGTACATACTTTGGTACTCCTCCACTGATTATTCTTGGTTTTTCCTCGAGTACCTCCTTGGTTATTACCTTGAAAATTTTTCTTTATCATCTAACTACTTCCTAGGTTCAAATTTGTGCTCTAGAGGCAAGTCCTTTTTCACAATAATCTAACTCCTCACAATGATGTATTCATCATTTAGCCCTTTAAGGAAGCAAATATTGTATTCATGTTCCTTTGATGTTTGATACTTTTCATCATGTCACTAGAACACTTCGTAGGGCAACTACATGCAGGTAAAGGCCTCAAAATTTTCAGCTCTTCCTATAAAGTTTTCAAGCTTGTAAAATAAGCTGAGATGCTTCTTTGACATTGGAAAATGGTATGGATGTCTCATAGAAGGTTTGAGAGACTAAAATGGTCAGCTTTAGAGAAATGATCTCTTAGATCTTCCCATATTTCAATAGCCTCATCCATGTAAGTGACACTATGTGCTATTTCTAGTGAAAGAGTCTTAAGATCCAAGCAACCACCATATTATTGCACCTCATCCAAGTGCTCCAAAGAGGGTGGTCTTCATCGGATTTTTTGATAGATCCATCAACAAAGCCATACATATTTTAGGAATACAGGGCACTATAGAAATTCTTGCACCAAGTGTGGTGATTTGGCCCATGAAATTGGGTTCTGAGATGATGGAGGCCGGACTTTCTCCAAGATACAAGAAGAACAAGCTTGAAGGATATGTTTCTTTGATTTCTTTCCACTTTCTTTCTCTTTCTCCTTTTCTACCATTGATATAGGTCAAAAAGATTATACGGAAGCATGTGAAAGGATGGATTAAAAGGCTAATGGCGGCGAACTAGAGCACCACGGACGACGACATGGACAAACGATTTTGTACAAAGAAGAAAAGGAAGGAAAACATAAATTGTATTTCATCAATCAATCCATATTACAATGAGATGTTCACTTTATATCAGCTAATCATCTAAGTTAGTGCCACAAACAACAAAAAATTGCACTAATTATCCTAACTACCAACATGAAATAGATTAACAGAAAAATAAATCAAAGGACCTATATGCAAGTAGAGGACCACTTAGCAAAGGACCAAAACAACAGAAAATTACAAATAAGGACTAATTCAAAATAACATGACTCTAATACCTTCTAAAATTTTACTATTGTTAAGGACTAGTATCTCGGTCTTGGGTTCAAGCATGCCGGAAATAGGGGCATAATGCCCATTGCAGGATTGGGGACCTGTGCCCGTCTTGGAGAAAATAGGTCAGGCCCATAAATCCCAAAAGGCCCACTTATGAGCATAGAACTCTAGAAGGAGCACTATAAATATATCTTAAATTTGTCATACACATGTACGTATTATTCATTAACTACACATAAACCCTAATCTGAAACATACTTGATCGTCGGAGTCTTTGTATATACACCCTCACTTTAGTGGGGTAGCATAGGAGTCGAAATCCACCGTCTGTGGTGCTCATCCATCCACTGTTCCTCAAGTATGCAACAACTACCATTATTTAGAATTCAACTTAGGTTAATTTTGAGTATAAAATATGATAAAAAATGATAAAAAATTTACGTATGTAATAAATTATATTTATAGGAAAAGAGACAGTACTAATATAGAATGTTATGTTTTCATTTAAAAAGTAAACTATTGATTTCCCCCCAGATGATAGAAAAGACATCACAATTGTTTAGATTTCTAAAGAGATCAAAATCATAAATGTTCAATTTTGTTAGTGTGGAAAAATTTACTCAATGGAAGAAAAAGACTGTCACAAGGAGAAAGAAAACCAGATAAAAAAAATATGATCCCACACTTGAGACTATTAGTGTCAATGGAGACTGTGGTTAGTATGATGAAACATGGAAAGGCCCCAAATGGTGAAAATGAAAATGAACTAATAGAATGTGCAGGATGAATAAGAATAATTGAGTAGAACTTAGGCACTGGGTAAAAATATGAGAGGAATTGTGTGTGACACTAGGAAGATTGCTTGGTGTGGAGGATTATGTTTGATGGAGGGTGGTGGTAGTAAGGAGAAGAGAAAACTTGAAAAAGATCATATGTGATATTGGGTGGTGATGACAAGAGAGCGGCGTAGGAAAATAATTGTGGTTATAAAGATGGAATAAAAAAGATTTGATTATCTTTTTTTTCAAATGGGTACACCAAGGTTTGAACATAAGATTTTTGAATGTTGATTCCTACCAACCAAATCCCTCATCACTAGTCCAATTCTAGTGGCTTAAAGATTTGAGATTTTAAAACCTTCACCCAAAATATAATAAACAAGATGAAACCTAATAAAATAAGAAAATATTTTTTTGTAATTTTGAATTCATCATAAAAAAGGAAATTTGCTTCAAACAAATATTTTTCAGTTTTATTCTATTTTTTGTATTTTTCTTCAAAAAAACCTTTTTTTCTTGTTTTTGGTTTTTCCTATTTTTTTTACTTTTCACAATTTTCAAAACAAGCCGGCACAAAATATAATGTTCACACTCATATTTTGGTGAATGACAGATTTGTGGTTCATTATTATTGATGTAGTTGAATGTGACGAACATTAAAATGCCAAAAAAAAAGTATTAGATTTATAAAAATTAATTATTAATACTTGAATTTTTTTTCTTCATAATTTAATATATGTTCAATGTTAGTTTTAATTTTTAATTTTTAAATGTATTGAGAAAAATAAATATTTTTTAGATTAAGAGATTAATGCTAAGTATATAATGGTAAATAGTTTCATAAAATTTTACAAAATAATAATTTTGTAACCAACAAAAGTGTTTGGATAATGATAGACGACACACAATGTTCTCGGTGAAAAAAATCTAGATTTAAATTCTACATAAAACACTAACTAGAAAGGAAAGTCTATCCCAGGCCTTAGAGATTAATTGTCTACCCAAAATTAAAACATAATATTATGAGAACAAATATGACGATAAATATCTTTCTTTTTTTTAAGCTTTATGTAGGTGAATGTGTCTTTTACTATCACAAAAAAAAGTAATGTTTTCAAAGGGGTTTTGCCCAATAGAAGAGTACTACGTCCATGTGGTTTGAAAGTGTATACATGGATACTGCGCAAGGAGGTCCCTAACTCGATTCCTACAAAAAAAATTCCTTGGAAAGAGGTTTACCCATGTCACTTTCTCCTCAAAAATGCAAAACTTCTCCTCCACAATCTTATCCACAAAAAAAGGACGTGTCTTTTACTATTTCGAAACATAATAAAGAATTACTTATAAAATAACTCTTACCTAGTGTATCAGCCAACTAAAAAATTATTTTTTAATATACCCGATTATTAACTTCTTTTCTTTCATTTCTAATGTTGACAATGCCCTTATTTCTTTTAATTAATAAATTATCTTACCACTTTCCAAAATAAAGAAAGAAAGAAATGTAGCCTTATCATAAACCATATCATATATATCATATTAGAAGAGATATCATCCATTTATTGCATTGATAAGTATCCCAAGAGTTACTCCTGAAGCAAGTGGATCCCCACCATGGCGTATCTAGTGAGAACTCTAAACATGTCAGAACATGAGAACTATGAATCTTGACCATACAACCATGCATTTATGATGAGAGATAAGATTTTAATGCAGGGTTGTATGGTCAAGATTCAAGGTTCTCATGTTCTCACATGTTTAGAGTTCTCACTAGATATGCCCCATATATATATATATATATATAAGAGGAGGGATTCATTTACTCAAGGAGTAAGTGTTGCGACACTTACTCCGCTTTATAACTCCATATAGACATGGAATTTCACCAATTTGTCTGTTTAATTGAAAGTTCATAGTATATAGATCAACTATACAAAATTTGATTTGATTAGAAAACTTTTTGATCTTTCATCTATCAACTTCAATTTAATGAATAAAAGACGTTTTAAAACATACATAAATGTCACCTACAAGATGACGTATTTAGAGATGTTCGATTTTTCTAAAATTTGGTATACATAATGATCATTATAATATCTAATGACTATTGGATTGATGAAATTCAATGCCTATATGGAGTTATAAGCGGAGTAAGTGTCGCAACACTTACTCCTGGAGTAAACAGATCTCTCCTCATATATATATATACATGGGTGGGGATCCACTTACTCGAAAAGTAAGTCTTGAAACACTTATTCCGTTTAATATCTCTTCATCCACCTTGAATTTTACCAATCAAACCGTTGAATATAAAGTTCTTATTAGATAGATCAATCATACAAAATTTTACATAATTTGAAGACTCGTTGATATTTCATTAATCTACTTCATTTTAATGAATAAAACGTTTTTTAAAACATAAGTAAATCTTGCCTACAAGATGACATATTTAGAGCAATTGAATTTTTCTAAAATTTGATATACACAATTATCTTGATAGGAACTTTATATTAAACGGTTGGATAGGTAAAATTCAATGTGGGTAAAGAAATATTAAGAGGAGTAAGTATCCAAGACTTACTCTCAAAATAAACGGATCCCCACCCATATATATAAATATATAATTTTAACAACTTTGCATTTTTGAATTTTGTAGAGTCTGGAAAAAAAAACAACATCTAGCATTTCTGGATCGAACAAAGAAAATGAGGTCCAATTGAACACACCACTCTCAAATCAACTTTCTAATATAGTCAATTTTAAAGTATTGGAATTATTTGTCAATCTCAATACAATATTAAATGAAAGAAAGTTAATCTAATTAGTCCTTCCTTTTGTTTTCAAAGAAAATGTTCTTCCCTGAAAGAGGAGGAAAGGTTTGACACCTTTGCCAAATGGAGAGTCTTCTAATGTGACAAGCTTGACATCTTCGACACATTTCACAGGTACTTATTTTGATTTTTATAAATATGTATTGTCTGGGCTTAATCTTTCTATGAAAACTAACTAATATTATGTGTTTAATATTGAGTTGTGTTCATTATGAAAATTTCATAATTCCATTCATTGAATTTGCTATTAGGGAATCAAAAAAGAACTCCTAAATTAACAAGAATAAAGACAATTTCTACAAGTAGTAATTCTTCTGAAATCTTTAATCCTTCATCATCACGTGTTCGAAGGAAGTATATTTCCTAGACCTTTGCTGTGATTCAGTCCGTCACTCGTGATTCAACATATTTTTTAAATGATTGCAATAATTCAACATATTTTATCAATCAGGTATATAATATTTAGCATTATTGATTAAAACCCTTTCCCACCCTTGCTATCTTTAAACATATGTTATTTGTTATCATGCAGAGTTCAATCGTGATAGAACACGCGACTTGCATTTTGGTCATGTATTATTCTCTAATGCTGAGAAAGAAGGTTACATTATAAAATATTTCATGTTTGATATTCACGAGGACACAAATCTAATTTGAGACATACTACTTTCTAAATGCAATGATTTTTTATATAGGAGATCCGTCTTTTACTTGCTTATATTGCCACAGCATATTTGTGGTATGAGGAAAGATCAAACAAATCTCATAAACATTTAAATCTATCTTTCTCTTTGTGCTGCATGAAAGGACAAATTCAATTTCCTTTCCATGACAAACCTCCTAAATTACTATAGGGTTTGATGTCCAATTTAGATCTATACTTTAATATCATGTTTGCATTTACTTCCATTAGGGGTAAGGTTTAAAGTGATATAAATGATGGTTCTACACACCTGTAATTTATCATGAGGGGTTAGAATTTCCATCGAATTGGTAGTTTGCTTCTTGCTGAAGGAAAGATCCCTAGATGTGTACAATTGTATATTTACGACATTGCTAACGAAGTATAAAATAGAATGAAGAATTTCAAGTTTGATTCAAAAATAATTTTCTAATACTCTAAATTGAAATGCTATATTTTATTAATCTGGAAACTAATTTTAACCAATCTATGTTTTTTAATTAAACTTTCAGGAAAGGCAACTTGATACTCATTTAGAAGCATCTTTGGTTGAAGAAATCAAGGATAAGGTCGATAGAAATAACAAGTATGCAGAGAGATTTTGAAGAGTGCGAGATGAGTTGTCACTAAATCCAGACACTGAAATTAGCTTACGGTTGTTCAGAGGGAGAAGAAAGGATGCTAGATTATATAAATTTCTTGAATCAGATGAAGTTGCAACTCTCATTATTGGTGATTTTGATGGATCAGATATTGGACGAGATATTATGGTTAGAAAAATTGATGGCGACCTGGATAGAATTCACGAGACTCATACTTCTTTTCTTCCCTTACAATATCCTCTACTGTTTTCGTATGGAAAAGATGGGTATCGAGAAGAAAATCATTTGCGCAATATTGAAAGTAATCGGACAAGTCGTAAGAGAGTTAGCATGCGAGAATGGATTGCTTTCCGAAAACAAGATAAGACTGTTATATCAACAATTTTTAGTTGATACTTTTACCATGATTGAGTCTCAAAGACTATCTTTCATTTGTAACAATCAACCACTATAAGATCTAAAATTTTAAATGGTATTGAAGAAGTTGTAAATTGAGGAGAAACTAGCCTATCATCTGTTGAGAAACGAGTCATAATACCTGCTTCTTTTATCGGAGGAGTCATAATATCATACTGCTACTTAACATGTTTTTATAATGGATTCAATTACTCTAAGATCTTGATATAAGTTCTACGTATCAAATTTTTAATGTAAAAGCACATGTAATATCAAAGAGAAAGACTCCAATCATCCAGACAAACGATTCATAGAGTTGGTTCTAATTGATGAACAAGTAAGATTTCTTCTTGCATTTGGTTTTTTAAAAGACATTTTATTACTTGGTTATTTATTTAATCAAAATTTCATTAATGGTTTTTGTTCGACTATCAAATCAATGAGGAAAATTTCTATATGTTCACTAATTTGGATCTAGATATTAATAACTCTTTGTTAATAATTCATTGCTTAATGTTGTATTTCATTAAAGATAGCAAAACATATGTTATAGATTAATTTTGAATATTGTTATACGTGTTTTTCATTATTAGATTATATTGAATATTTAATATTCATGTTTTGATGGTCTGACTGTTCGGACGTAGCACATGTGTCAAATACTAGTGTATATATATATATTGAAATATCATGTACCTTGAGGGAGAGAAAGGATGCCACATATGTCAACATGTAGTTGATTTTTTTCATAAAAATCTTTGAATTAAATCCACTTTTATTTTTTACTCATTTTTGTTTTTCTTAAAGTTCAAATTTTGAATTTTGAATTTCAAACTAAAATCTTGGATTGAAAATTTTTTTCTTGCCAAAAATATAATTTTGAGTGAGAGTGACTTCTATCTTTTAGTCACTTTTGTTTCTTTTTTAAAGTTTGAAATTCATTTTTGCCAAAAATTGGATGAGATTCATTTCTATTTTGTCTCACTTTTGTTTCTGTTTTAGAGTTTGAACTTTGAATTTTAAGTTTAAATTAAAATTTTAGATGGAAATATTTTCCCGACACGAATTTAGAGTGGTTCTATTTTTATTTTTTTTTGACTCATTTTATTTTATTTTTAGAGTTTGAAATTTGCATTGAATTTTAAATTTTTAATTTTAAATTAAAATTTTGGATTGAAATGTTTTTTCGCCAAAATTTTTTAGTGGACACCATTTCTATTTTTTTTGACTTATTTGAATTGAATTTGAATTTTGAATTTCAAATCAAAATTTTTGATTGAATGATTAAAAAAGTATTAATATATGACCTTTCATAGGAAATATATTTTTATTTTTGTTGAGATAAATTTTTAAACTTTAAAATTGGGTTAACTTGTATTATAATTTTCATAAATTATTTGATTACTTTAAATCAAATTTGTAAAGGTAATGAATTTCATGAATTAACAAGTTTAAAAGTAATCATGTTGCTAACATTCTCAAAAAAGAATATGGCCAATTGAAAAATGAAAAACATGTGTTACTGAACTATTTTGAAAATTAAATACTAAAACTTATAATTATTTGTCAAGTCTTTACAATTTTAGCCATTTTTAGTTTTCTTAAAAAATATTTTAATGATTTTAGTTTAAAAGATTGTTTAATTAAAACTTAAATTTTCTATAAAAAAAATCAATAATAATAAATCAAACCGACTCTATTATAAGGAAAATACCATTCAGGTTGTAGAAAAAGTTAGTAGATGTCACCAACTTTTTGGAGCATGACTTTTGAATTTTTTTTTTAACACCATGCAATTTGTTCCACAGCAAATAATTTGTTACATTTCTAGTTATTATCCATGATACAATACCGTGATATACTTGAAATCGTTTTGTTTTGTTTTTTTTTTTTTTTTTTTCTCATGTCATTATTTAATATAATTTAAATGTTTTAAATTTCATAGACTATGCTACATCCTAATCTATATCTATATAACATCATCATAAAGTTGTAACTATTGAGTTACTGTTTTCTCAATTGAATTACTATTTTAACCTTTTTAAGTTTATATGATAGTTGTATTCATGGGGTATAATTATCTTTTATCAATTTTTATTCAAGAAAAGCAGTGACGATTTCCAATAAATTATCATTGTTATTCACACTATTTACATTTTTTCTATTACTCTAATCAACTTTTTTTTTAACTATATTGATTTCTCTTTTACTCAATTATCCTTTTTTTTATTATTATTACACTTGCAATACATTAATTTCATCTTCTTAATTTTGTTACTAAGGTACCGTTTTGCCCGGCTTATTTTGAGCTTATTTTTTACTTATAAGTAAAAGTCATGCTAAAAAGAAATATTAATAAACTCTTAAAATTTTAAATGACTTTTTTTTAATGAAGGCAAGAGAGAGAAAAAAAAGAGTTTTAAAATACGCCACACAAAAGAGCTCTCGTTTATTTTCCAACATCTTATTTTCATTAAACATCCACCAACCACCATAAACAAGATTGGACCACCACCCGCCACCGCCCGCGGCCACCCTCCGCCGCCTTACCTTCGGCGGACCACTTCCACTGGTCAATTTTTTTTTTTTTATAAAAAAACGAATTTACCAAACAGCTTATAACTTTTTTTAAGCTTCTTATTTATAGCTTTAGCTTAAAAGTGACTTTTAAGAGAAAAATAAACTGGGCCAAACAGTACCTTAATTAGTTTCTCATGATTTTTTTTTATTTGTGTATATAAATATAGAATTTAGTAAATTGAAATTGTATTTTTATTAGTTGATATTTTTATAAAATACAAGGATCAAATATTACTAATAAATATAAGTAAAGTTTTGATATATTTTTAGTCCCATAAATTATTGGAAGTTTTTTTAGTTCCTACAATTTTTTCTTCTTATTTTGGTCCAACTTAATTAAAATTTAAATTTTAGTTCCTAATAATTTTTTTTATCAGTTTTTCAAGTTACACATCAAATTGTTCAAAAGTTTAAAATTTTTTTAAAATTCAAGACTATATTCTATAACATTGATATCTAAAAAGAATAAATTCACCCACAAAGAAAGCATCCACGTCTAGAGGAACATTGTAAGGGTTAGCGTAGAAAACAAATGATAAAAAAATATTTTTTATTAATAATAATTTAATCAAATAAATTTATTGCATTATATTTTAAACAATTAAAAAAATTTACCATTATAAACACTTGCCATGCACGGTATAGAACACTATTTGTAACAACACTATGATACATGTTTTTTAAAACTTAATTTATTTATATCCATCTATCTAATTATTATGTTTAGGTTTTGCTATCCATTGCCCTAGACATTTGGTAGACGGAATACTTTTGAGTAAGTTTCCTAAGAATGCTTTTTCTGGATAAGTGATCCCAGATAAGCATATTCCCATGTTTGTTTATTAATGAATTTTTCCAGGAATGTCTCTTATTTTGTATGATTCCCATGTTTGGTAAAATAAGTTTGAGTGTTGAAATAATAAGGATGGGGCAATTGTATCCATAAAATTTGGTTTCCCGCGTAAATAAAACATTCCCACTTATTTTGGTGGGAATCCTAAAATAAAAGATCCTTCATATTTTAAGATTCTCAGTAATCTTTCATTCCTGGAAAAATTTTTCTATGTCTTCTACCAAATATGGGAAAATTTTCATTTAACAAAATATTCTTGGGAAACAAAAAAGATTACTTCTACCAAACACTCTCTAAGGGTAATGGTTAGACAACCTATAAATAGAAAATTAGTATTTAAAATAAATTGAAAATAATTTTGTAGCATTAAAGACTCTACATTTTTCAACACCAAATTTTTATTTATGAATTGCTTAACAATTGCTCTTAGGGTATGAATAATAAAACCCTTATATTTATACAACACCATATTATATTTGTTATTATTCATTATTCAATAGTTGGTATTTCTTTTCTCGTTGATTTGGTCTTGTTAATCCTTGGTTTACCTTTTTGAACTCTTTGTATTATTTTAAAAGTATTTCTTATGCGCTCTAGAAATATTATATTTTGTTTATTCAAAAAATAAAAAAAATAGTTGTATATTTCATCAAATAATATATATCATCCATACTTATAACTACCTTACACAATATTATATACCAACATATGAACTTGAATAAATCAATCAAGCACGAGACTGTTTCTAGTATTTTAACATGCCAGTAATTCAATTTTTAAGTATAAATTTGGCCACAATTCAACTACTCTAAAAGAAAAATCTCAAAACCAAGATCTTACGTAAATGTTTAATGATTGAAGGTTACATTTTAAGGTACTCCCCACGAGTGAGTTATGATGGACTAGACTAAAATCTAACCTTTTATAACAGGTTAAGCAAGTAACAATAACTTTTTGTAAATTTGCGTCAAAGTCCTCATAATATTTGAATATTCTGTTCTATCATATGATTCTTGAAGACAGCTCTATCAGAGTAGGTGAAGCTGCTTGATGCGTGGTTTAGAAAACCACCCCTGTACACGTTTTTTTTTTTTTTCAGCGAACACAAGTTTAAAATATTTTCTTTCAATGATATCAATAGCAAGTATTTTTGACACTACTAAATATACACGTTTTCACTGTTCAATTTTGATCTTTCCTTTGTGGTGGTTGCTGTTTCATTTTTTTACCTCGTCTAATTTTTTCAGCAAATTGGTTATAAGAAATCACATCACCACTCTTGAGTTGGTACCCAAATCAAAACTCAAAGAGGAAGCAAAAAGAATCACAGGCGAGCAGTAATGTTTCATTGACAGGGTAATAGCAGAATATGGTGAAGTGGAAGGCAAAGGGAGAGGCTGACGAAACAAAAGAAAAAATGCAAGTGACCCAAGAGAGATCAACAAAACCCTATAAGAAGAGGAGTAATGTCAAGAGAAAGGAGATTGACTGGAGATGGATAGTGAGTTTTGTCTTGACAAAGTGGCAGCCCGTAGAGTGTTTGGAACCATTGCCGGAAAGGCACCATGGAGCTTTGTTGCTGTCACCATCACGAAGGCGCGATGGAGTTTTGTTGTTGTCAAAGCATTTTGAACCACCGTGGGGTAGGCACCGTTGAGCTTTGTCGCTATCACAACAGGGAAGTATCATGGAGTTTTGTCGTGCAATCAAAGCTAAGCATTTCAAACCACCGTCATAGAGTTCAAGGCACAGATCAACATAGGAGGAATTTCAAGAGATTCGTTCTACCTTTCACAACCTAGTTAAAACACAATGGGGGTAACACGCAATTTTCCTATGTTAAGGCTGCTCCGGTAACCCGCTGGAATAACGTGAAATCACGTCCGTTTATTTCAGCACCAGTTCTTTTTTTTAAGGAACGCCCTAAATGCTACCATAATTCGAATGTAAAGAACAGAACATATGTTCAAATATCAACTACAAGTTTTTGTTTTTTTTACACAAACACCTTTACTAAATCTTAACTCAAAAGGTAGAAAAATGAATTTCATAAATGAATAACATTTGGTAGAATTACAATAAAATTTGTATTTAAACATACTTTAACGTCCAAATCACCATTTTAGTGAAAGGAAAAATCCTACTCTACAAATAACAAAAAAAAAAAAAACTACTCTCCTGTTAGAATAAGTAACATAACACATGCTTCATACCTATCTGTTTTGCAAGCAAAATCCCCTTGGCAAGTTATACAATATTTGAACTGTACATAAAATGCTTTCATAGAAAAACTATTTAGAAAATCAAATTCATAGCAACTAAAATAAAAGAAAACAGTGTGACATCTTCATGAAGCATAATTGATTAAAGTTGTAAAACCCATAAAAAATAATCCGATTTTACCATCTAAGGAAATCAATTTGACTTTTAAAATATCACTGACAATTACAAACCAATTCTTTCAACGTCTATTATTTTAACACGAACAAATATCACATGAAAGACCTACGAAGCCAGGTGTTTCTATATAAATAGAAAACTGTTCAACTATATAACTGAATATAAATTAACATTGGGACACACCATCATCGGTTGGGTGTGAGTAACACTTTGTGATATTTGGTAGCTAACCGTTTATCTAGCATTTTCCAAATGTAAAACATCCTTGCAAGGCTTCCATGCAATGCAACAAAGAAGAATAGTTGCAACTGCCTTCAGAATAACATCCCAAATGAGTTGAGCAAAAATTAGGGTTTCAACAGGAAACTTGGCGACAAATTCTTATTATATTCAATACTTGGTTGATGGCAATGCTTTTGGTTTTTGCAATACTAGCAATGTACTAGGCCTATCAAAATTAACTCTTTACCCAGTGACAATTAGATAAAAATTCATACGATGGATAAGTAATTGGTTACACCATGAAAAACAATATACTGTCAAAAACTTAATAAAAGGCAGCAGTCCAAATCAAATATGATTCCCAACAAATAATAATATATCAGAGTAAATCAAATTACTTCACTTATCGAGGAGGTGGAGGAGGTGGCGGCAAGTTTGATTTTGCAAATCCAACCCACGCAACAATCCCAACAGCCAGAATTATCCATCCAAATATGTCGTACTTCAGATCACTGTTCTTCTTTTTCTTTTGAGCCTGTAAGGAGAACAAATAAATACGGTGATAGATGAACACAATTTAAATACGAAGATTAGAGTCTCCACCTACATATAAAGCACATCTCGCGACTCGCATAATGCAATATTTGCAACAGGAATGCAGACATGCTTTACCCATACTGCAGGTATAAAAAATAACTTAACAGTCCAAGTCCAAGATCCAACCAGCCAAAAATAGACAGAAGTAGCATTTATCTCGAGCTGGCTAGGCGAAAGATTACTTCTTTCTTTTATTCTTTATTTTTTTAAAAGACAAGACTATCCCATTTCACATGGTAAACTGGCAAATTCACAAGGACATTAATCTCAAACGTGCAGATACCATTTCATCAATGTGTCCACAATCAGATAACATTGCATAGATGGAAGAACGGTTAAAACTAAGTGACTAAGGCCCAATTTAGATACACACTTTAATTAAGCACTTATGCAATAAAGCTCTTTTTAAATGAGTTTATTTATAGGTAAAATTATAAAACTTACTTGAATAAGCTAAAAGTGGCTTTATTTTGATAAGCTCCTCTTGGAAGCTTATGAAAATAAGCTGTTTTCATAAAATGCATATGGTCCTATTTGGAAGAGCTTATAGGCAACTTATGAAAATAGCTTATGAGTTCCTATAAACTGTTTTCAGCTTATTTTCATAAGCTTCCTGAAGTAGCTTATGTTTTTAGCTTATTCAAGTAAGTTTTATAGTTTTTTTCTATAAAAAACTAATTTAAAAATAGCTTATTGCATAAATGCTTAATTAAGCTGCGTATCCAAACACACCCTATAAGCTCTTCCAAATTGAGCTTAATTCTTAAAGCCAAAACAATTCATTAACTTAACTTACTATGGGAGAAAAAAAAGTCGAGAAAATGTATAAAATTGCATTACCTACAAATACCTGATACAAAAATAATAACAAGGTGAAGAAAAAGAATGAAAGTTTGAGAACTTTTTGGTATTACCTTTGTACCAGAAGAAGTAGATGGTCCAGCTGCCGCTGCTGACTGCTGCTGCTGACCAAATCCATGTTTATGGATTTCTACATGCAGCTCAGGAGCCTAAAAATAAAGGAAATAGTAAGTAGAGATTGGATCAGCCATGTAGGCAGCTTGAGAACAAGTTGGAAACTTTCTTTGAGTGAAAAAGATTGTAATAGCAATAGAGAAGAGAAAAGGGGGGAGGATAGTATAAGTAACAGATAAGTTAAGAATAGCCCAATTCCTTTGTTATACATATTACATAAACACACAAATTCTTGACCCATAGCAAGGCCATAAATGGAAATCAGTTGACTAACAGGGTAAATATGTTATATTAAATTTTATAAAAAAAGAAATTTAAAACAAAATTGTCAACCAATAGATGTTCATATTTTGCTAAATTATTGAAGCTGACTGAATCCATGCTTATGGATTTCTAGATCAAGATATTAGCATTTTAATATAAAAAAACTCATTATAACATAATCATTAACAAACTGAAAAAAAAATACAAAATTATAGCTAACTCATTATACAGCTATAATACAATATTATGTTGTAGCTGTAGTAAACAGCCTATACATGCACAGCACATCGGAACAGACACAAATCATAGCAGCACTCCAACAAATAACACACAGCAGAAGAGAGCCAGATTTTATTCAACAAAGAAAAGAGGAGCAGTGGGGAGAAGGAGAGAGTGGGGCAGCATGAGAACAAGGTTAGGTTTCTTAACACGGAGGCAGACCAAAAAGTTCAACGCCTTCCCTTCACTTTTTCAAAATTATTTGGAAATAAAAAAGGGTTTTTGAAGGACTTGGCCGGGTAGAAGGCAAAACCAATTGGGTAATATTTGTGCATGTTGCAGCTAAAATCCTGTACATTTTTGTTTCAATTCTGGTCCCAAAACATTTTCTTAATAGTTCATATCACAATCAACAGTCTCATACTTTCATATATAATTGCAGATTGCTCACATCAGAACCATTTTTACAAAACACAGCTCAATATGAATGGTTCTATTTCTATATTCAGTATTGTATGCAACAGAAGAAAAAGCCAACAGTTCCAAAACAGAATGAAACTGCAACTTTCATTTGTATATTACACAGGAGGTACCAAGCCTCCATCTTAACAGCATGGTACGATGTTACATAACCATTACAGTACAGAACATACCTTAGCAGCCACCTCTAACGATTTGCGGTAAAGTTCATTGGAAGGATCCTACATAAAACGAAACTACACCATCAAACACTATTTTCACAAGTAAAATAGTAAAATACTTCCCACAAAACAACAAGACCATCAATCATCATTGATACTGAACAGAAAAAATGTACCTCATCAACAGCTTGTTGAAAGTAATCAGCTGCCTTATCAAAATAAACTTTTGCCTCCTCCTGGTCCGGAATTAAAAACGCTTGTGAAGTGTGAGCATTTCCCAGGCACCAAAGAGTGTCATGCTTCTTGGGATTCACCTCAAGCGCCTCCTCCAGCTTTGAAATGGCTTCTGCAAATCAAGTAAGAGAGCCACAAAAAAAAAATAAAAAATTAAAAGCTCAGAAATAATCCATTAACCACACATTATACAGTCTGCGCGGCAATTTTCACACTTCCATATGAGGATTTTAAAAGCTTCTAAAAATCCCTATAATTTTAAGTTCAGACAAACAGCCCACAAATCATTCATCATTGCTAATTACAGAAAGAAAGAAAAAGAAAAACAAAAAACTTAGGGGAAAGGGAATTAGCACCTTGGTTCATCTTCTTTGATTCGGGAAAACTCTGAAACTGAGACAACTCTAATAGAGCTCCTCCCCATCTTGTCAAGTTCTGCAGAGATTAAATAAAAAAGAATGAAGCTTCTAAAAGTCGTAGAAAAAATAAATTCCAATCTAACAACCCATCCATGACGATAAAAAAATAAAAGATTAATTATCGAGTTAAAAATATATAAAATCAACTAAAGAATCATGAACAGATGCTTCAAAAGAAATTCCGAAACTTTTCGAAGTCTCGACCAAAAGAAAAACCTAACAAAAGTAAATTAAATAAACAAATAAATGAAATTGATTGGGAGAAGAAGAAACGAACATCAGCATCGCGAGGGTTCTTGGCGTATTCAACTTCTGCAGTCTTACGGGCATGCTCGAAGAACAAGAGGCGATCGAACTCGCTCTGTTGCAAATCCATGGCTTCACGGTCTCAGGGAGAGAATTTTTTTTTTTATTTCTCTAGTTTTTATGGGGCTTATTAGGGTTTTGGGTTTTTGAAGGAAGAAACTGCTCTGCCTCTTCCCGTTTGAGGGTAGAGTAAGTGGTGTGAGTAATGAGTAGTGGTGGGTTTGGGTTCGTCGATTGAGGGGTACCACTATCCTCCCCACGGTTTACTGCGGGTTGCACGTTTTAGGCTAAACACACGTTTATGACTCAGCTCATGGCTTATCAAAAGTCATTTAGGTCTTATTTACAAAAAATTATATATTTTTATGAGTTTTTATAAATTATTTTTAACTTATTTATTTAAGTATGTTATATATATTTTTTAAAAAAATTCTCATTTAAAAATAGTTATTATATAAGTGCCTAATTAAGTTGTATATTTAAATACACCCTTAGGCTAATCTTTAGGGACACTAGTTTATAACTTATGATGGTGGATGACTTTTAGCGTATAACTTAGATAGTGTTTGACAGACATGTTTGAAAAGAACATGATAATGTGTAATATTTCTTGTTTGGTACATCGGTCAAGAGCAACAAAACATGACACTAAACAAATAAATGAGACAAATGAAAGGGACAGATTGATTCTATTGAGAAGGGTGGAACATAATATAACAGAACAAAACACACATGAGAATTATCATTATTTTCATAGAGTCATTTTTATTAACAAAATAATATATATTTAAATTCCTTAAACCTTATATTATTATTTTTCGACCAAAAAATATTTTTTAAGAAATTCACAAAATAAAAATATATTCAACATAATTTATATTTAAAAATTATTTTTAAAAATATATTTAATAATTATATTTATTGAGAGAAGTTTGTATTTAATAATTTATTTTTTTCATAAAATCTTAATACAAAAATTAAAATATTTATAATTATTATTTACTTATACTTATAATTTTTTTTAAAAAAATACTATTATTGAGCATACCATTATTGAGTTCACTTGTTTGTGGAAGGTCATTTCATTGAGACCCTTTTGTCACCTTGCATACCCTTAACACACACAAGCTTAAATTCAAGAAAAGTAAAGATATTTGTTTTCACTTACATTTCTTTCACAAGATAAATTCAAGTGATGAGAAAGTGAGAAACACTTTCCACTTACATGTACGGTCACAATATTCCTCTTTGTGGTTGACGATTGGCACTTAAATCATGAAATGTGGCTAAAAGCCCCTCAACATTGCTAAGTATTTAATTTACCTTTGCAATGTTACTTTGATACCTCTTTCTTCCCTTTACTAGCCCGTCATTCCTATGGCCTTAATAGCAAGTGTGGACATATGGCGTTTGGGTCTCTATTGGTTCAGAACAAGGTCTTATAATACTTAAACATAGGTTTGATTTGGAAAGAGGAAGAAAAACTAAATTATTATGATTCTTGCACAATTGTACCTCTTACTTTTGCATACCCTCGCTTAAGAGATAGATTTTAGCATTTCATTCCTTTTTCATCAATCCTCATTTTTACCCCAAATCAAACCACTTAATTCACTTTATTTTTCATTTTTACATAATAAATCTCAAACTCATGGAAGAATCACACATTCATTAACTTAATCATCCAGTTTGACACACAATCATGGTTTGACTTAACATATATAAGTTAGGATTTGTGTATGGATACACAACGTCAAATCATGGCCATTAAAATGTCAGAAAAAAAAATGAAGGGTGAGATGCTCTTGAAAGGTGAATTGTTATTCCGGTGAATTTTTTTTTTTGTTAGTATGTGTAAGAAAATTTACAAAACATGAAGAATTTTGTTGTTTGATGAAAAGTTGTGTTGTTTCATTTAAGGTTGAAGAGTTGTTTTGTTTGAAATTGATTAAATTTCAAGGGCTGCAAATGTGACTCTTCAATTAAAGGGATGCGACTCTTTAATTAAAGGAACGTGACTCTTGAATGAAAACACGTTACTTGAAAAGATATGACTCTTCATGAAGGGACACAAAGTGTCTATAAATAGAAGTGCATTTGATGCACAAGGATATAGAGTTCATAACTCACATAACATTTACATATTAGTGAGAAGTCAATCATGTAATAGAGACACATGATGAAATTCCCAAATTTCTCAGAGCATCTTCAAATTCATTTGCCTATGTCTTTGGTGCACAAGAGATATATGTAAAATATCATTTTGTAAAAGCCATTGTTGTCACGGCTCGAGTTTTGGAAGTGTGAAAACATACTCGAGGAATCTTCATTGTATCATGTAGGAAATTTGCCGGTTAACCCATTTTTGCACCCCAAGAGTTTGGAATTGGTGGGGGCGAATTAAGCCTAAAGGAAAGTGCTAGAGAACACGCCTTGAAGAGACACTGTGCACACTTTCCTCCTTTCCTTCTATTCTATTTCTTCTTCTTCTTCTTCTTCTTTCTTTCTAATCTTCGCAGGTCCACCACCACCAAGGATATATTATATATATTCTATATATTTTTATATAATTTCCAACAATCTTTAGGCTTAATTTCGTGGAATGAAAATTTCTTCTTTGATACGAGAAGAGAAACTCCATGATGAAGAGATGGACAAAAACTTTTGAATTGTTTAAGTCATTACAAGATTCAAGGTATTCAATATCTTTTATCATAGAAAAAGGTTAGTTTTTCTTTATCTATTATTATAAGTGAAGATATGGTTTATTATCATAATCTCGGTTTATGTTCTCTCTTCATAAATGCGGTATATGATATATGTATGGTTTATGCATATGTTAAATTTAGAACTTCATGTATACCCATGTATGTGGCATAGCGGTTCGCTTGTAATCAATTATTTGGGGGGTGTCTTTAAGATTGAATAATTCATTACGTTTTATTGTTCTGGTGGGATGAGACGAAATGGTGTGAATTTTTCGCAACGGTTTATTGAGTTTGGTTCAACAGTTATTAAATTGGAAATTTAGAACCATGACCTAGTGCTTGCTATAGATAATGCCAATATGCTAGTCCTCAATATGTATTGTTGCTATATAAATTCGGATCTTGCATGTAATTTAAGCGGTTATCATGTCTTCGCATGTTTTATAATTGATGTGGAATGATTATGCTTGAACTAAAACATGATTTTCTTTTTATTATTGAATTTTATTATTTATGACATGTTTGTTCAAGTTATGTTAATCTGAGGATAATTCAAATTACATGATAAAAGAATGATCAAATGTAATTGTATGATTGATACATTACTTGAAAGAAAATATATTAGGAATGTCATAAATGTTTTTGTAGGAAATTAGTTTGTATATTTATCATATGTTGGTTAAAAAGTATCAAAACATTTTATTATAGTTTGGATTGTAGTAAATTTTAGAAGGTTAAACATATGATAAATTATTTAAATAAAGGACTATATATACTTTTGTAAGCAGTTGGGTCTACATTTATGGTGGGGGTGTTATTTCTTGAGATTTAAGAAACATGAATATATTGCTAGTTAATTTTATTGATATAGACATGACAGGATTTGGGGTGTCTCTAGTTACCACTAAGCAAACCCCGAGAAAGTGTCTATGTCGCGTTACCGTGAGTGGTGGCTAAGATGAAAGTGCCTTTGAAAAGAGCATGTTGACACCAAAGTCAGTAGTAATTTTGACAAAATAACAATTTTTAATAGAGTTGAAAGGAGCCTTATTATAGGCTTGGATATTGTTTGGTCAAAATTGGTTTTTTCGATCTGGTGTTGGATTCACTTAATGTAATCATGACTATGATCAGAGTGTGATTTACCTTATTGTTGTCTATTCACATTAAGTCAAGACTTTGCATCTCGAGACATGGTGGCTTAATGGCCTAGTTTAATGTGTTGGCCTGCCAAGGGTGTCGGACGAGAGGATTTTGTGTGTTGACTATCGGAATTGGACCTTGTGGTGTTGGTTGTCATGGTCATCTTTTGGCCAGAAAGAAAGCAATATATTCAGGTTGATCTTGACATGAATTTGACCTCTATAGGTATGTATATAATAATAATGTAACTAATACTAATTCAACTGCATTTTCAAGTAGTCTTAAACTATTATAAATTTCTATCTGGTTAATGTGTTTGGATCCCTAATTACACAATTTGTTTTTATAATAGTTGTTACAAATAAAGAGAAAGTGGATTGGCTTAAAAGCTCAATGCTTGAATTATTGATTTTGTCCAAGTAAATGGTACCAATAGCTATCCAGTGTGATAGGTTTATTATGAAAGCTGCGACATATTTATAAATGACATAGCTATGTAAATAATTTCATAAGTTTTATTAATTATCTAAAGGTCTAAAGTAAATCTTGAATATCCTTTGACGAAAGGATTGACAAGTGTTTTGATGTTTAAGACATCAAAAGGAGGGATGAGAAGCCCATAAAACCTTTAATCACCCATAGTGGAAACCCAACTCACACTTGAGTAACATCAAGTCTTGAGTTCAATGGTGAAAGTACACTATCAGAATGTGATTGCAAGTACTTGACTTTATATTATTTTATATTCATCCCAAGGTTAAAAGTACTTGGTTACCATGTGTTTACGGTAAGGTTGAGCTTTAGCTCTTAATAGATCTATGAGCATATATTTGTTGGAGTACCAGTGGTACTCTTGATAGAGTCTACCTATATGAGAGTGAAGTGAGGCCGCTTCTAAAAGTCTTTTGGGCTTGACTTTTATGGCTCTTATGAAAAGGATACATGACACAAGGTCATAATAAATGTGTCAAACAAATACGACATTCAATGGTCCGAAAACTTATGCGTAAGGCATGCACACTTGTTCAGATGGGATAATTGGTTCAAAGCTTGTCTACCATATTATTTCGGATGGGTGAAACCATGACTTACTAGGGAAAGGTTCAAGTCATAGCGACACCTTTTGCTGAAAATATGAGATTTCCAAAGTGATAGAATTTATGGATGTTTTGTAAATGGTGGGGGATTGTAAGAAAATTTACAAAACATGAAGAGTTTTGTTGTTTGATGAAAAGTTGTGTTGTTTCATTTAAGGTTGAAGAGTTGTTTTGTTTGAAATTGATTAAATTTCAAGGGCGGCAAATGTGACTCTTCAATTAAAGGGATGTGACTCTTTAATTAAAGGAACGTGACTCTTGAATGAAAACACGTCACTTGAAAAGATATGACTCTTCATGAAGGGACACAAAGTGTCTATAAATAGATGTGCATTTGATGCACAAGGATATAGAGTTCATAACTCACATAACATTCAAATATTAGTGAGAAGTCAATCATGTAATAGAGACACATGATGAAATTCCCAAATTTCTCAGAGCATCTTCAAATTCATTTGCCTATGTCTTTGGTGCACAAGAGGTATATGCAAAATATCATTTTGTAAAAGTCATTGTTGTCACGGCTCGAGTTTTGGAAGTGTGAAAACATAGTCGAGGAATCTTCATTGTATCCTTAGGAAATTTGCCGGTTAACCCATTTTTGCACCCAAGAGTTTGGAATTGGTGGAGGCGAATTAAGCCTAAAGGAAAGTGCTAGAGAACACGCCTTGAAGTGACACTGTGCACACTTTCCTCCTTTCCTTCTATTCTATTTCTTCTTCTTCTTATTCTTTCTTTCTAATCTTTGCAGGTCCACCACCACCAAGGATATATTATATATATTCTATATATTTTATATAATTTCCAACAGTATGTAATGAAAGAAGTCTTATTTGCATCTGTGTCCTTAATAAATGGGACTCAATCTGAGTTTGTGTCGGACGTTGTGAACAGCGATCAACGGCAGAACACTGAATCCCTAAATCAATAACAACAACTTCTGTCGGACGTTCACTATCGACGACAATAGCACCAAGTAGACGGAGCGCAGCGTGGGTTGAAAGGCGGAGTTGGTGATAGAGGAGAAAATACAGAGCACCAGTGGGGGTTTTAATGGCGAAGTCGCTGGCAATCCAATTAATATGAAATAACAGACAGAGTTAAAATCAGCCGGTTTGGATGTTGGTGAGATATATGAATAAAAGCGAAGGGTAGCGGAGGCATTGACGGCGAGGGGGGGGGGGAGAAGATGGGCGGGGCAAAGAAGATGGGCGAAGAAGACGGGTGAAGAAGACCCGAAATCCAGTTATCTCAATTAGCCCGACAAAGATTTAGTATTTTTTGGTAGAATGAAGAGAAGTAGGTGGGCTCAATTTTTTTTGTTTGTATGGGCCTGAATAAGTGTTATTGTAGACTTAGTTGAACAGATAATGGGTTTTTCCCTTGTGCGTGAATATTTTTGGTTTGCACATGTAATCGGAAAGGACTCATTATCTCCTCTTCTCGCCATGTACCCAGAGTTGGGTTTTTTGGGCTTTTTGAATGGGTATTTTGTTGTGCCAAAAAAAAATAGAACAGATAAAGGGTTTTATTTTTAGTTTAGACTATTTTGATGCTTTGTGGATGCATTAACCTATTAGCAATGGTTGGTATTTATTGGTGTCTACCCTAATGAAATGGACTGTGGATTCTGGTAACCAATATGCATATTTACATATTTGTTGGTGAAACCCATTAACCATATTCCAACAACAGATCATATGTATCGCTACCGTAGAAAGGAAGAATTGGCCGTCGATACAAGTAAAGGAAAAAAAAGCGTTAAAAGTGAGCAAGAATGAAAGGATTAAAACAGTATAGGCAATAAGTAGAAGCATTAAAAGTTATATATATATATATATATATATATATATATATATATATATATATATATATATATATATATATATTGGCCGTCGATACAAGCGGTGGTATAGTAGTTAACGATGCATAGATAAAAAGGAAACAGAAAACCAAAAGGACGGTCATGAAGACGATGGCTCCAAAAAAGAACCTAACAACCGTAATTACTAAACTTACAAGTTAAGCGCACATATGGTCCTCGTCGTTGCTGTTCTTCTGTCGTCGTAGCACCTGTTCGCTACAACTCATCTCCGATTCAGTCTTTCTCACCTCAGCGATGGGGGTTTACTTTTAAATTTTCATTATTATTATTGTCTCCATTTTGTTTTTCAAATTGTCGGTCACCTAAGCCAATTATAACCGGTAAATCTAGGTCGCACATTTTTTTACTCGTAAACACAAACTTAGTTTGTGTATGGCAAGGGGCACCCACAATCATTCATGTAAGTTCATCAATGTTAATTCACACCTAAGAACAAACCATGCACAAGTATGCACACTCAATTCCAACAAGCACTCACAAGTTCATAATGATGTTCATAAAAAAATATTAAGTTTTGGGTTTTTCCATACTAGTGGCACAGTGTCATTTATAAGTCATAACTTTTTTGTATAAGTCAATATGCACCCATAGGGATATGAATAGGGGAGCTATTACATAAAGCTTCACTTCCCAAACATCAAACCGACTTGTTGGATACTCATTTATGAGTCATAACTTGTGGGATACTAAACCAAATAAGGATGTTTTAGTCTTATTTTATAGCTAAGACAATTTTCTACAACATCCGTTTAGGAAGCTTACTCCAATACAAGTTCCTTCTATATGTAAATTAAGATAGAAACTATAACCTTATCATTTAAACATTATTAATGATTAACTGAAATTACTTAACTTAAACTATAATATACTACTATCCTTCGCTGGTATCAAAGTTCTACAAACAACACTAAAACACAAGTTTGAACCCTAAATATCAGTTGCTAAGTGCCTCAAGTACAAGTCAAAAGGAAAAACAAGAAAGTCCTTAACTATTCACATCAAGAACATAATTTTCACCTAGTCTAAACAAAATCCAAAATGCCCAAGTTTCAACTGCTTGAGTTCTTTCTCCTGTTCTAACGAGGTACCTGAAATATTGTAACCATGAGATATATGATTCCATATATATCTCAGTAACCTCAAGATATAGAAAGAAAACAATATTCCAGTCGTTAGAAAATTACCCACTTAAATAAAAACATACAATCAAACAGTCATAATCGTAGTATTACAAGCATAATTGTTTCTCAACCATTCATTATCATTATTAAATTCCTCATTCTTAAGCCTTTGTATAGCCAGGGACACATTTCATTTTTGTGCTCATACCTCGTCGAGGAAAGAGTCCCTCCGCTAGATAACTTCCTCAGTATGACTAACAACGAGGGAAACAGAGTAGCAATATTTGCTCCTCAAACCTCAAGCCTCAACATTTAAATGCAATATTTAACATAGAGAACCACTTAATTGAGCGTTCAATTCAATTTAAGTAGGAATACTTGGAGAAACTAGGTAAAGTGTGATGAAATAAGGTTAAGCGAAATAAAATTCGAAATCTTGATTTTGGGCCTGTCACTTGAGCGCCAATACCCCCGCTTAAGCGAGAGGAGCCTAGAAGATTTTGTGTGCCACTATTAAAAACCTCGCTCAAGTGCCATTCCCTGGCTCAAGCGAGAGAACCCCTAAAGCTAACATGCACTTCTGTCTTATTGTTACTAAATTAAGACTTCCCTCGCTCAAGCGAGAGTGATAAAATCCAGAAACTTGCGAATTTGATTCCAACACACAATCCTAACATGAGCTAAGTTCTTTCCTACTTCATTAACTCCTCCAAACATCACAAAATTTGAATAGTCACTCATCGATACATCAAATAAAGCAAGTCTCGTAGGTTATTTCAAACATCAATGTAAAACTGCCAAGTTCAAGAACTTCAACATTAATCATCCAAAATCAAGCAAACACTTCAAAAAAAAATTGTCAATCAATCATCACAAGTAGGTTTAAATTCATTACAAGTACCAAATCTTCACGTGTAACAAGAAATGGGGAATTCACTCATCCATTACACGTAGTAGGATTTTGGTGAGGTTACCTTCACTTAAAGTCTCCAATTTCTCTCCAAGCTTTAATCTCTAAAGTTATTGAGTCCCAATTTCCACTACTTTCTTGCCCTTTCTCTTCTCTTGCTCCTTAGCTTCTTGTGGTCATAGTTAAATTATGATTGGGAAATTGAGGGAATTGAGGTAGAGGAAGGGAGAGTGAGGTACATGTAAGAAAAAAGGGAGAAGAGAGTGTGTGCGGTCGAATTTGAAATGGAAATGTGAAGAGAGTGAGGGAGAGAGAAAGTGACGTGGCTATCTGGAGAGAAAAAGAGCAAGTTGATTGCTTTTCTTTCTTTCTTTTCCCTTGTGGAATAAAAGTGAGTGAGAGTGTGTGGCTTCTCGTAGAGATAAAATTTCTAAGATGCCCTTTCTGTTGATTCCTAGCTAGAGGGACTTTTTTTTAATAAACCAAAGAATATTATTAATATGAGTACAAGACGTACTCCTAAGAATAATACAAGGAACATCTAATAAAATAGCCTTCACAATGCAAAGACTCCAATATTAAGATTAAGAGTTACCCACTAAAAACAAAACAACCCAATTATGCAATACAAAACAAAAGAGATCATGACATTCCCAAGGATGTTTTCGGGTTATTGATCAATTCCTACATCGAACAATTAAAATTAGAGTTAGATGCTTTAAGCCATATCCAAGAGAGGTAAGTAACAATGTCAAGCACTTCTTTTGAGTTCCAGCATCCAAGAGAGGTAAGTATCAATGTCAAACACTTCTTTTGAGTTCAACATCAATTATCACACTTATACTCACATGCAATCAACTAAATGGGGAATTCGACATCCATCAATCTCACACACCCAAGAACACTTCACGTACAAGCATAAGACCTAAATCCTCACATATAATCAATTTAATATTCAAGAATTATACTCAATAATACATGCATGTCTAAATGAGGAGATTCACATAAGTGGTCCCTCTCATTTGGAGATGGTAATTACCTTGCTAGCTGGACATTCCGCTTTTCTCTCAACTCGTTCTTCAACTTTCTTGGTCCTCCTTCCATACTTCTTCCTTGCTTCCACCTTCGATCTCTCTAATCTCGGAATTCATTGTTCTAAAATGTATTTTTTGCTACATCAGTAGACTAGGTTAGATTCTAGACTAAAGTGAGTCAATAAATGGAGTGAGCTTGAAGGTGGGATTGCATGTGAGTATTTCTTTAAGTTTTAACTCTTGATGGTAAGGGAAGGATGAAATTGGGCTTCTTGGAGGCTTAAATTTTCATTTGTGTGTGTGTAATAGAAACTATGAGGAAGAGAAAATAGGGGATAGTTCTCCTTCTTTCTTTATAGATGAAGAGGAAGAGTAGGATGTGTGTGTGTGTGTCAAAGTTTGGGTGTGCATGAGTTTTCAGGGAGAGAGAATTTAATGTGAGTATGTATGTGTATGTGTTTTTGTGTCCGCGAGAAAGAGAAAGAGTGGGGAAAAGCAAATGTTTCATTGAAGTGCGTGTGGGGCTGATGCTGCATGTGGCTTAGGGGAAAATATAAGAAGGTTAAATGAAAAAAATTCCCTTGCCTAACCAAAGGTGAGGGTAAACTAGGTGAGGGACCAAACTGAAAAATATTTCTTGGCTTAAAAATAATATAATAAACATATAGGGTAGGATTTTTGGGAAGTTACATATATAAAGGAATACAGTTTTATCTTAAAATGCAACTTATGTATAAGACCACATAGAATAATAGAAAGAAGGAAAAGGAACACTGATAATCTTTTCTTTTAGGACAAGAGATCAATTATGTAAATTATGTCAAAAGGTGTAATGTTCTACTCAAAATGTAACAAATAACAAAAATATGATAAAAAGCATAATCTTTGGGTACCAAAAATCTTATTGCATCAAGTTGATCAATCAGAAATCAAAATAATAACAATATTGCATTACTTTGTCAATTTCCAAAACCGTCAAACTCTAAAGTTTTGTTTAAAGCAAATCATCCAATTAAACCACATATTAACAAAATTATTGTCATGTATCTACCTTTTCATTTGACATATTATGAACCATCTCTTTCCATTCCCTTTATTTCAATGAAGAGGATTTGGTTTAATTTCCAATTTGTTTGATAAAAAATTAAAGCTACTAAACTCGATTCATTCGGTCATCGACTCAGTTGAGGTACTATTAGGTTAATGGATCACTTGTTCAATAAGTGAGTCACTAGTCAGACAGAAAAGTTGAATCAATCTATATTATTAAAGATCAACTTTTAAATACCCTTTATGATCCAAAATCAGTATATAACCCAATTCCAAACTTACCATTGGCCAAATCAGGAAAATATCTCCCTAGACAACTACTAGTTAAAAGGTCAATCCAAAGAAAAAAATATACTAGTAAAAAGCTATGCTTTCAAATAACAAAAGTAGAAAAAAATACTAAACATAATCCAAGCATATTCCTTTTTATTCCTAACCCATATTCCACGCGTAGTAATTTCAATTATTTTGCTAGCTTAGACCCCTTTCACTATTACACTTCTCTCATCATATATATATAGATTTTTGTTGTCAGTTAGGAGCCTTTCTTTATTGTTTGCTTTTTGGTGGTGTTTGTTGTTGGCTTGCTGCAATTGGTTGTAGTGTGCAATTTTACTTTTTTTCTTTTCTTTTCCTATTAATGTGGCCTAGTGCTAATCCTAGACTAATCCTTAGGTTAATTTTATATTATTTCTAGAGTATTTCTCGTGCTCTCAGTAGTAATATTTACTAGCTTATAAAAAAATGATTATTAGAGTACAGAGAAAATGCTGAAGAGAGTCCTTGTATAATCCTCATGATTATTGTATTCAGTAAGTGATTAGTGATACGTACATACACACATACATACATACAAGGAGTTGAGGTAACTAACTAACTATAAAGCAGTTAACTAATCAAAGATGGAAATAACCGCTTTAACTAATTTTAACACCTTATGTTCCCTCTTCATATGTTTATGCTATCAAAATAATTTCATTAAAAAAAGTTTATATCAATGGAGCTAACCCAACTATAAAAGTACTAGTATTTTAAACACGTTTTTATAATATTTATAATTCACTAAACATGAGATTTTTATAATTCACTTTCATGTCTTACACCACATTTCAAATCAAATAAAGAACAAATTTTATATCAAATCAAATGATATTTATTTTAAAATAAATCACATTCAAAGTTGTTTAATGACAATAATAATTCTCTTATAATCACAAACCTAGAGCAACATTTGTTGAATATCAATGAAAAACTCTTCAAAAAATCAAAATAATCATAACACAAATTGCAACACTGAAATTCCTTTTATTTCTCCACCTTAATTTTTTAATGATTGTCCCAATACATATTATGTCTATCAAGAATTGCTTGATTGATAGGTTAATATATTTTTCAATTGTCATTCTTTGAGTTACCCAAATATGTATATATATAAGCTTCAAACACACAATCATGATAATTAATTAGCAACTAGTGAGTGGTTGTGGAGGGTTCCAGAAGGTCTGATATGATTAATATAATCTCAACAACTTGTTGCACATCATTAGCATATTGCGGGAGCATGGAGGGATCATTGTAAGGGTCATCAGACTGTGATTCCCTGACAATACAACTAAAAATGTCTCCACCCAATACCGACACTGCCGAATTCAAGAAAGTATAATCTTTATTCTTCAATAATTCTTCTACGTGATTAACATGACTAAGAGCATCTTCAACGCCGAGGTGATTCAAACACCTTTGGTAGTGTTGGTTTGCCTCGAGATCCTTACCCATAGTTTGTGAAATGAGAGAGTTGATTAGGTTCACAGTATTGGACACATTGGCACGTCTGATATCAAGTGCGAATTGAGCTAAGGTCACCAGGTCTACACGTGGCTTTTAGCTTAGGAGGTAGTAGCAAAAGGGTGGATTTTTGGATTGGTGGCAAATGCGATGATACATTTTATGTTTCGGTTTATATTGAAGAACTCGTGTTGCGTTAGAACATGCAGCGATGGAAAGAAATAAAAGCAACGCAATGGAAGCAAAACGAGACATAATGTGTTTTTCTTTCTTATTTTTCTTTTGTTTACTTGCAATTTTCGTTTAGGGTTTTAATGAGATTTGTTTGGTTTATATATATATATATATATCATCAACTTCAATACGAGAATCTTTTCATGTATGTGTTGGATTAGTTATTTTGATTACTGTCCCTTATTTATGAGTCATTAGTTTTATTAATTACTTGGATTACCTAGTATTCTATTGTTTAGCTTATATTTGTCTTTTAGTTGGTTTGTACCCAATTGGACATGTTATAAATTAGGTGTTTTGCAAGCTAAACTTAATGTATCCGAACTGAATTAATATTAAAATAAGCCTAAACTTTTTTGTTATTACAAACATGTTAATTTGCTTATGGTAGAAAAAAAAACAATTTTTTTTTGGAAACCAAAACTTGATAGGTTATGAGTTTGGTTTATGAAAAGAAATAAAACAAAAGTAAATATAAATTTCACTATTCAAATTTAGGTTTCATTTGCAACTAGAGAAATATTGATACAATAAAAGTTAATAATGGTAAAAGTTAACATAGAGGATCCGTCAAAACTTAGCTGTTTTAACCCATTTTTTATAAGGTAGCCTAGTTTTGTTTATTTTATGTATTTTAAGAGTAAGTCTTATAACTTTTTCAAATCTTTTTCGCCCATTTTGGAGGTACATAATGCACATAACCCCCAAAAGTAGACCTATAGAAGCTACGGTGGGTCATGTGCTTTAAGGTCTTTCCCTTCTAATCCCACCCATCCCCATCCCCTACCCCACTGAAGACGAAACAAAATACATAACCTTCACTTTAAAATATGTTGACAATAAGACACACATACACTACTCATCAAATGTCAGCAAAGATTGAGAAGTTGAGTTCCTAAATCAACCGCAAAATTGTTCATATATTGCTTGTATTTTTGGGGAGAGGGAAGATAATGTGAGTGTGTTTGTGTGAGAGAGAGAAAGCGTGGGAAAAAGAAGATGCTTTGCTGAAGTGTGTGGGCTGATGTTGTGTATGGCTTGGGGAAAAAATATAAGAAGGGTAAATGATAAAAATGCCCTTGCCTAAACAAAGGTGAGGGTAAACTGGGTGAGAGACCAAACTAAAAAATATTTTTTGTCTAGAAAATAATATAATAAACATATAGGGTAGGAATTTTGGGATATTACATATATAAAGGACTACAATTTTATTTTAAAGGTGACTTATTAATAAGACCACACAGAATAATAGAAAAAAGGAAAAGGAGCATTGATAATCTCTTCTTTCAGGACAAGAGATCAATTATGTAAATAAGTCAAAAGGAGTAATGTTCTACTCAAAATGTAACAAATATCTAAAATTTGATAAAAAGAAAAACATAATCTTTGGCTACCAAAGAGCCTATTGCATCAAATTGATCAAACAAAAATCAAAAGAATAATAATATTGCTTTACTTTGTTAATTTCCAAAACATTCAAGCTTGCTTTATGCTTTCTTTTCTTTTACCGTTGATGTGGCCTAATGCTAATGCTAGACCCTTCCTTGGGTTATCATTGTACTCTTTCTGGTCCTTTTTATAAGACATTATCTAGAAGATTTTGATGGTCATTTTTATAAGATTTTTGTAGTTTCCGTAAAGCATTTAGTGTCACTTTTCTTTTTTACCCTCATTAAATACTTTGACTATCTTAACTTTTCAATTTTGATTGGCCAACATAGTATTCAATGAAGGATAAAATTGGCATCTTACACATTTTTTTAGAAAACCAATAAAATTAACTAACCTTAACTAGTTTCCTTGGTTTGTGTAATTCGGGTGAAAACATCTTATAAATAGGACCAGAGGGAGTATTATTTCTAGAGTATTTCTCGTGCTCTTAGTAATAATATTTCTTGGCTTATCTGAAATAAAAATGACTATTGGTGTAGAGAGAAAGAGAAACAAATGAAGAGAGTCATTGTATAATCCTCGTGATTATTGATTTAGTACATGATTAGTGATTCAAGTACATAGATATATATAGGAAGGATTTGAGGTACCTAGCTAACTATAAAGCAGCTAACTAAACAAAGATGGAAACAACTACTTTAACTAACTTTAACACTTTAAGTTCCCTCTTCATATGTTTATACTATCAAATTAATTTCATCAAAAAAAATTATATTAATGGAGCTAAGCCAACTATAAAAATATGATTATTTTAAATACTTTTATAGTATTTATAATTCACTAAACAACATATTTTTATAATTCAATATTTGATATTTGAATATTTTGCCTTGTCATGTCTTAGACCACTTTTAAAATCAAATAACTAACAAATATTTATGTTTGTGAAAGCGCGTGACTCAGAAATCAAGCTCAATGTTGCTAGCTAAGCAAAACGTTTTTTTAGTTGGAAACTAACAGATTTGGTGCCAAAATCTGTAAGTTGTTACTGCAGGTTTCCCTTTGGCTTCTAAGTTTATAAAGGCCTTGTTTTTTTAGTCTTGTGGTTGTGTGAAATCATTATGAATTGAATTAAAAAATTAGAGCATAGAATTTGTATCTTGAGTGATAGAAGACTAGATCAAGCCTCTTATATCTTGTACCTAAATTGAATCAATGAAAGGAGTCCTAGTTGCATTGCCGTGGATGTAGACCTACATTGGGTTGTACCACGTAAATTCTCTTTTGTTTTTTCCTTCTTCTCTTCTCATTTTTCTGGTTATATTCATATTGCTTTTGGTTTTAGAGTCTTTTTGCATTATACTTGTGTTTTTTTTTTGTTAATACAATTACTTTTAGTAGTTGTATTCGTGTGTTCTTGTGTTTCCAATTGTTTTGTAGGGTGTTCAAGCCGTTAGAACCAACAAGTGGCGCTGGTTGAGAAGGTTCGAAGTGTAATTATCATGTGTCTATTTGTTGGATCTAACGCTTACCACTAGGCCAAAAGCTACTCAGCAATTGCCCCGTTGGGTATCGAACTCATGACCTTGGCTCTGATACCAATTGTTGGATCTAGCGCTTACCACTATGCCAAAAGCTATAGCTGATAGTCAGGGCGCAACTCTTTCTACTTAAGAGCGTAGCAGCCCAAGCGCCATAATTCGATAGTGACTTGGCCCACCTAGCCTCCGCCACGGGACAATTGATGCAACCCGCAACAGTTTATTCGTTTAAGATGGTAGAAATAAGGTCAGTTGGTGAACCACTTGCCAAATTCAACAAAATCTTGGATGATCTGGAGAACATAGAAGTAAAGCTTGATGATGAGGACTAAGTACTACTATTTCTGAATTCACTGCCAAGGACTTTGAACATTTCAAGGATGCCATTCTCTGTGGCAAGGAACAAACCATCACTTTGGAGGAGGTTTAAACTTCTTTCATGACAAAGGAGTTGTAAAGGAAACTAGATACCAAGACAAAATCTGAAAATTGTGAAAGCTTAAATGTGACAAGGGGTAGAAGTGAGAAGAAAGGGCAGGGTCAAAAGGGCAAGAAATCAAGGTTTAAATCAAATAATGGAGACAAGTCTAAGTACAAGTGTTTCCATTGTCCCAAGACAGGTCATTTCAAGAAGAATCGCCCTGGAAGAGGTAACAAAGATTTAGAATACTCAGCTGATTCTGTTGATATTACAGCAGCATCAGATGGATATGAGAGTGCAGTTCTTCTTGTTGTTACTACTGCACAGACATAGAAGGATTGGGTAATGGACTTAGGTTTCTCACATCACATGTGTCTAAAGAAGGATTACTTTGAGATTTTGGAGCTCAAGGAAGGGGGTACAGTTTTGTTGGGATTATCCATGCAAGGTGTGAGGAGTTGGAACTATCAGATTAAAGATGTTTGACAATGGGGAGTACATCCTTAAGGATGTGAGGTATTTCCTTAAAATAAAGAGAAATCTTATCTCAATAAGCATGTTTGTTAATCTTGGATATGTGACTAAGATTCAACATGGTGTGCTTATAATTTTGAATGGGTCTTTATTCATTACTAAAGGTAACAAGGATAAAACAAATGACTTGTTTATCTTGGATGGTTCAACTGTGATTGCTCATTCATTTGTAGCTAGTAATTACACCCATGATAAAACTAAACTATGGCATCTAAGGCTGGGACATGTGAGTGAAAAAGGGTTAATTGAACTAGATAAGTTAGATTTTTGCTTAATGGTGACAAACTAGATAAGTTAGATTTTTGTGAACATTGTGTGCTAGGTAAATCACATAGAGCTAAATTTGGAATTGGCATGCATGTTTCTAGTAGACCTTTTGAGTATGCTCATGCTGATTTGTGAGGACCATTTAGAGTGGAAACTCTAGTGGAGGTTCCTATTTTTGGTTCATAATTGATGATTTTACAAGAGAAGAGTTTGGTTGTATGTGCTAAAGGATAAAATTGAAACCTTTAAGAGGTTTAAGGAATGGTATGCTCTAATTTAGAACCAATTAGGAACTAAACTAAAGGTTTTGAGAACTGAATATGGTCTGGAATTCCTTTTAGAGCGGAATCAAGGAATCAAAAGGCACAAGACGATACCTAATACATCTCAACAAAATGGATTGGAAAAAAGGATGAACAAAACAATATTGAAGAGGGTCAGTTGTATGTTGCTTGGACCAGAAATGCAAAAGATTTTATGGGGAGAAGCAGCTAATATAGTTGTTTACTTGATAACTAGGTGTCCTTTATCTGCATTGAATTACAAGACACCTATAGAAGCTTGGCACGGAAAGCTTGCATATTACTTATATTTGAGGGTTTTTGGATCTTAAGCATATGCTCAGGTTAAGGAGGGAAAGCTAGAACTAAGGGATATGAAGTGTGTTTTTGTAGGATATCCATAAGGTGTGAACGATTACAAGCTGTGGAAGCTAGAATCAAGTGGAGGAAAGTGCACCATAAGTAGGGATGTTACTTTTGATTAAACCAAGATGGGAGTGATTAATGGAACGAAGAAACTCAAACATGGAGCAGACTCAGTTTGAGGTGGAGTCTCAACCAAGTCATTCTGAAGTAGATTAATCTACTATTTAAGAAGAAGAAGAAATAGAAGCATCAAGCTCAAGTGGAGCTGCTAGATAACATGATATCTCTGATTATCAATTTGTTAGAGATAGAGCAAAGAGAATTTTGAAGCCTACTAATAGATATGGCCATCTAGATCTGATCTTCTATGCTCTAATTACTGCCTAGGAAATTCAAGGTTACGAACCAAGGACTTACAAGGAAGCTATAGCAAGCACTGAAGCACAAAATTGGATGAGGCATGTTCATCAAGAAACAGAATCCTTACAGAAGAACAAAACTTGGGAACTTGTGTATCTACCTAAACGACAGATTCATAAGTTCTAAGTGGATCTTTAATAGGAAAGAAGGTATTCCATGTGTTGAAGCTCCAAGGTTCTAAGCAAGACTTGTTGCTCGAGGATTTACTCAAGTGGAATGTGTTTACTACGATGAGATTTTCTCACATGTAGTCAAGCATTGCTCAATAAGAATTTTACTGAGCATTGTGAACCAATTTTACCTAGAGTCAGAACAAATAAATGTTAAAACTGCTTTTCTACATGGATACTTAGAGGAGAAAATCTACATGGGTTTATCTAAATAAATGATAAGGTTTACTTGTTGAAGAAGTCCTTATATGGTCTGAAGCAAAGTCTGAAGATGTGATACAAGAGGTTTAATGATTTTCTGCTAAGAACAAGTTTTAATAGATGTAGATACGAAAGTTGTGTCTATGTCCTTAAAAGGAAGAAGAAATGTGTTCTATATCTTCTTTTGTATGTTGATGACATTTTGTTGGCAACCTATAGCAAGGAAGAGATTAAGGTCTTCAAGGGAAAGCTCAACTCAGAATTTGAGATGAAGGATCTAGGGCTTTGCTAAGAGAATTCTATGAATGGACATCATCAGAAATAGAAAAGAGGGAGAGTTGTTCTTGTCTCAAGAAGGTTACTTAAGGAAGGTGGTTGAGAGGTTTAGAATGCATGAATCTAAATCTATTAAGACACCTCTTGGCTCTCTTACTAAGCTTTCTTCAATAGAGGCCCCTAAGATCGAGGAAAAGAGGATCAAAATGGAATTATTTCCATATGCAGGTGGAGTTAGAAGTATCATGTATGGCATGGTATGTAGCAGGCCTGATTTGGCTTATGCTATTAGTCTTGTGAGTAGATTTATGGCTAATCCTGGACAAGTCCATTAGAATGCATTGAAGTGGTTGTTCAGATATCTTAGTGGCACATTAGGATGTGGTTTGTGGTTCAAAAGAAGCTCTCAGAATGAAGATGTTGTTACAAGTTATGTTGATGAATATTTTGCAGGTTGTGTTGACACAAGGAAGTCAAAAGGTTATATCATTATTTTGTTTGGAACTTCTGTGACTTGGAAAGAAAATATGAAATCAGTGGTGTACTTGTCAACCATAGAAGCTGGGTATATTGTTTTCTCTAAAGGTGTGAAATAAGGATAATGACTAAGGGGTTTGATTGGTGATCTAGGCATAGCTCAACCTAGAGTCACTATCAACAGTGATAGCTAAAGTGCTATTTTCTTGGTAAACCATCATACTTACAATGAAAGGACCAAACACATTGATGTGAGATACCATTTTATTAGGGATGTGCTTGAATCAAAGAAGGTTTAGATTCTGAAAATTGGCATTGAAGACAATCCTGCATATACGTTTACAAAGTGCCTTCCAGAGCTAAGTTCAAGCATTGCTTATACTAGATCAACTTCTCATGAAGCCTAAATTCATAAGTGGTGATGCAACTATAATGATGATTGAAGATGTTCAGAGTCAAGGTGGAGAATCGTGAAAGCATGAGACTTATAAATCATACTCAATGCTACCAGCTAAGAAAAATAGTTATGTTAGTTTAGAACTAATAGATTTGGCACTAAAATCTATTAGTAGTTGCTGCGGGTTTCCCTTTGTCTTCTAAGTGTATAAATGCCTTGTTCTCTTAGTTTTGTGGATGTGTGAAATCATTAGGAATGAAATTCATAAATGAGAGCATAGAATCTATATCTTGAGTGATCAAAGGCTAGAGTCAAGCCTCATGTATCTTGTATCTGAATCGAATCAATAAAAGTAGTCCTAGTTACATTGCTCCGTGGATATAGGCCTACATTGGACTGAACCACATAATTTTTTTTTTTTGCATTCTTCCTTCTCTTCTCTTTTTTTTTTTGGTTATGTTCATATTGCTTCTGGTTTTAGATTTTTCTACATTATACTTGTGTTTCTGTGATTTCTGTTAATACAATTACTTTTAGTAGTTGTATGCGTGTGTTCTTGTGTTTCCAAATGTTTTGCAAGGAGTTCAAGCCATTAGAACCAACAATGTCATATCAAACAATATTGATTTTAAAATAATTCACATTCGAAGTTGATTAATAGCAATAATAATTCTCTTATAGTCAAAACCTAGAGCAACATTTGTTGACTATCAATGAAAAACTCTTAAAAAAATCAAAATAATCATAACACAAATTGTAACATTGATTTTCTTTTTATTTCTCTACCTTAATTTTTTTATTGATTGTCCCAATACATATATATTGTGTCTATCAAGAATTGTTTGATTGATAGGTTAATACATTTTTCAATTTTCATTCATTGAGTTACCCAAACGTGTATATATAAGCTTAAAAAACACTAGCATGATAATAAATTAGTGACTAGTGAGTAGTTGTGGAGGGTTCAAAAGGTTCGATATGATTAATATAATCTTAACAACCCTTTGCACATAATTAGCATATTAGGAAAGTACATAGGGATCATTGTAAGGCTCATTAGACGGTGATTCCCCCTACAATACAACAAAAAATGTCTCCATCCAATGCTACACAACCGAATTCAAGAAAGTGAAATCTTTACTCTTCAATAATTCTTCTACGTGATCAACATGACTAAGAGCACCTTCCATGCTTAGGTGATTCAAACGCCTTTGGTAGTGTTGGTTTGCCTCGGGATCCCTACCCATGGTTTGTGAAATGAGAGAGTTGATTAGTTTCACGGTATTGGACACATTGGCACGTGTGACATCAAGTGCGAATTGGGCTAAGGTCACAAGGTCCGCATGTGGCTTTTGGTTTAGGAGGTTGTAGCAAAAGACTGAGTTTTTGAATTTTGTGTTTCAGTTTGTGGTGGAGAACATGTGTTGCGTTAGAGGATGTGGCGATTGAAAGAAATAAAAGCAACGCAATGGAAGCAAAACGAGACATAATGTGTTTTTCTTTGTTTCTTCTTTTTCTTTTGTTAACTTGCAATTTTTGTTTGGTTTATATATATGAGTTGGGTTCAAATGATACTAAGGTGTCAAAGTTAGTAAATGACACTACGGGTAACTTTTTATAAACAATAAATTTCACTGATCCAACCATTGAATTGAAAGTTTATATTATATAGATCAACCATGCAAAAATTAGTACAATTTGAAAAATTGTAGGTATGTAATATAATAAAAGAAATTTACTTATATTTTAAATAATGTATTAGATGTTCAAGCAAAACATTCCGTTAACTTGGACATCTAATTTCTTTTGTTAGATTACATACCTACAAATTTTTAAATTGTATGAATTTTTGCATACTTGATCTATATCATATAAACTTTCAATTGATTGGTTGGATCGACGAAATTTATTTTAATAAAAAGTTATGCGCGGTGTTATTTACTAACTTTGACACCTTAGTGTCATTTAAACCCAATATAGTTATTTTATGCATGTGTTTGGATTAGTTATTTTAATTACAACGATTTTCCCCTTATTTGTGAGTCATTTGTTTTATTAATTAGTTGGATACCTAGAATTTTAATACTTAGCTTATATTTGTCTTTTAGTTGATTTGAACCCAATTTGATAAATTTACTTAAAAAGAAATTCAATTAAATGAGGACAATAACTAAGAAATAGATAATTATTAAATAATGAAAATAAGAGAGACTCTAGTGATTTAGAATATACTTTAATTCATTTAATGGAGATAAATATATGGTTGTGGAGATTCAAAAAGTATGTAGTTATGATATTTGAATATAAAATAGAAATGAGTTTAAAATATGATTGAATGGTCGGAGACAGTTGAAACGATCATAAAATAAATAAGGTTTGAATTTAAGTTTAAAATAGAAATGAGAGACAGAGAGATTTGAGATAGTCTTAGTAATTGTTATTGTCAAATTTAAATTAGGTGGATTAACATAAAAATAATAATAAAATATCAGTTTATTAATTAGTTTTATTTATAAAATAGAAACACATTTGAATAAATTATTTGTAATTTTTTTATTTGTTAATTTGATAATCAAGTGTATATAATAGTATAGGGATAGAGATATAACTAGTATTAAATAATTTGATAACAATAGTAATAATGATAGACAATATTTTAATGATTAAGTAATTAATTAGTTATGAGAGATAATAAGAGAGATGAGTTAAGAGATACAATTATTATATTAAATAATAATAATAATTAAAATAAGAGATATTAATAACAAAATGACACGAGTACCAAAGACAAAGAGTATAAATAGTCAAATTAAGTTTTCGTTCTTCTCATATCACATTCTATTCTCCTAAGGTGAAAGGAAAGTGTGAGAGCCACCGTCATGGTAGGCTAAGTATTAAGCGTAAGCAATGATTAAGAAATATGAAAAAATTAACTATGTTCGACTCGGAGAACGCCGATGATAACCAAGCGTTTATAATATTATGGAAGAGTAACTAACAAACTTGGAAGTGCATATTCGAATATAGCTTTTCAGATTTGAAAAATCTACTTTGAAAAGTTTAATATTCGAATACATATTCAAATATGGAATTCCATATTCGAACATATATTCAAATACAGGTTGTGCAGATATATAATGGAAAAATGCTTTTCACTTGTTTTTCATTCTTTTTCTTCTCCAAACTTTCTCTAATGAATCTTTCTCATAAAAGGCTATAAAACAAGAGTTCTAAGCTTCTTCTAATATGATTCAAATTCTTTAATCCTGGTCTTTCATCTTGAATCATTCTCATCATTCAAAAAGTTTTGTGTTTCAAAATTGTTTTATCTTGCTAAAGGCTTTCTCAAATCTTCGTGCTTCAACTTGTAAAATTGTTCAACTCTCTTGTAGAGAAATTTCATTTTCCATCTCCATCTTAACTAAACTTTGAAAAAGAGTGAGGTATCCCTTTAGTTATTGGAAGGGTGAGATATCCCTATTGGGAGAGAAAGGGTGAGCTATCCCTTTAGTTATTGGAAATGTGAGGTATCCCTTGTTATAGTTGAGGCTCAAACACTTTGGTGAGACATCCAAGAGTGTGAAGAGTGATCCTAGTTTTGTAATTATTTGAAGAATTAATAAAAAGATCTTTTCGAGTGTGTTGAAGAACTGAATGTAGGTCACAAGGTGTTTAGTGACCGAACTAGTATAAATCTGTGTTTGATTCTCTCATCCCTATTCTTTCATTTTTCATATTCATTGCTCTATATTTTATTGCTTATTTTACTTCATACTTTAATTTCTTATAATCTCATTATATTTGAGTGGCTTGTCCAAATTGAATCTTTTATATACACATTTCGCTGCATATAATATCTTTGGTTGCATGAAATTGTTTACTTTCTTAAAATTGTATTCGAAGTTGTAATCACCCAATTCAACCCCTTCTTGGGTGATGGTTGCCATGAACAACAAAGACTATGTCGCCTTCGGGTTAAAGACTATGTTTAAATATACTATGTTTGAAAATACTTAAATGTTCCCAAACAATTTCATGATATATGACTGGCATTCATGTCACTCACAGTAAAATGGGATGCTCTTTTACTCAGTTTCTAGATCAAGCTAAGACTAGACTATGATTTAGGAACCTAAGTGAAAAATCAAGATTAAATAATAAGAAGATAATAAGAATAAATATTGATATGTTTACTACAAATGGGTGAATACCAAGTTATGTGCTTGGTAACACCGCACAACATAAATGTATGAATGAGGAGGTTAAATTAAGGATACATGTTTATTGAAGGGAGTGTTTTTCATAACTTCCATCCAAGTTATGGCAAGATATGTTGTAGTTTAAACATTTTTATTTTAAAATACTATTGTTATTGAGTTTTATTCACCTTTTTTATCATTTGGGATTTGCTAAGATATCCAGAACAAGATTGTTGGGTTCCCGTAAGGAGCCTAATAGAAAAAATCTTAGTCAAGTTCGTGTTATAATTTAGGTGTTTTTGCAAGCTAAACTTAATGTATCCAAACTAAATTGATACTAAAATAACCATAAATCTTTTTGTTATTACAAACATGTTAATTTGCTCATAATAAAAAAAACAATTTTCTTTTTTTGGAAACCAAAACTTGTTAGATTATGAGTTTGGTTTATGAAAAGAAATAAAACAAAAATAAATATAAATTTCACCATTCGAATTTAGGTTTTATTTGCAATTAAAGAAAAATTGATACAATAAAAAATAATATTTGTAAAAATTAAAATAGAATAGCCATCACAACTTAGTTGATTTAACCCATTTTTTACAAGGTAGCTTGCTTTTATTAATTTCATATATTTTAGGAGTAAACCCTATAACTTTTTAAAATATTTTTAGCCTATTTTGGCGGGGACATAAAGTACAAAACCCCTTGGAAAAAAGCCTTGAGGAAGCTACGGGTTCATGTGCTTTAAGGTCTCTCTCTAATTTAACCATTCCCATCCGCTACCTAGACAAAGAAAAAAAATACATAACCTTTACTTGAAAACTAGTATCAGACCCGTGCGGTGCACGGAGTTTACTTACAATAATCATTTATTTGTTACTATACAATATATTTAATGTGCAAATCATGACACATTAAGATAATTTGATAATAATTATGGAGTAAGAATATTAGAAATCACACTAACTACATGTATTAGGCATATGAAAATGTATCCTAAAAGTTGTTGTTCCAGAATTGACAATGAAAAATCATGACTTTTTTTTGAAGAACTTTTGTTTTTGTAACATGATAGCACACTCCCGTAATAGACTTGGTTTAATTTTGTTATTATTGATTCTTTCTATTTTTTTTTCAAAATCTAAGTTTTAATTGAACAAAATTTTAAGTTAAAATTATTCAATTTAAATTTTCAAGTAATCATTTTGCATACTTAACTAAAATATTTTAATTCATCTTATTGTTCTCATATAACACTATTTAGAAATAGTGCAGTTATGTGTGTGTGATTTTTTTTTTTCTAAAAAAAGCCATATGAATTTTTTACTTGATTAAATCATTTTTAATTTATCATATTATCATTTGAAAGAGTATTTTTGAAATATTTAAAAAAATATTTTCCATTAAAAAATCTTGAAAATTCATATTTAAATCATTAATAAATAAAAAACGAAAATTCCATATGTCACAACTCAAAAAATGCCAAGTACGTGTATAAAATATTAAAAAATTGCATATATATTATTTGGTAATGTTTTATATTTTTTAAGGACTTTTTCTTTTTTTAATATGACAGCATAGTCCCGTATGACTCAATTTGTGTTATTATTATTATTATTATTTTTTACTTTTTGCAAAACTTAAATCTTAATTAAATAATCGTTTAAGTTAAAATTATTCAATTTGAACTTTCATAAAATTATTTCAATCAACTATTTTTTCTCAAATAGCACAATTTATAAATTATGCAATTATGTGTGACTCCTTAATTGATTCCTTAGCAAATTATATTTATTAACTCCTTAACCAATACAAATAAATTTATAAACATTTGTAGCAACTATAATATGTCAATAATAAATACTTTCTTAATTGGTAAAATCATTTATTGAACTTGAAAAGTGAAATATCACCATGATCTAATTGATATTGTACCCAAAAAACAATGATCTTATATGACACATAGAAAGAGTTTCTAATCTTTATAATCGTTTATAATTTTAGATTTTATACATAATAAATATTAGGTAATTAATAAGTATTAATTGGATGATCTTTAAATTTTAAAAAATTGCGAAAAAAATTTAAAATTATCACAAATTTTAACTATATTTAGTGAATGACAAATATCTTGTATGAAACTAATCATGATTATATTAAAAATATAAGACAATTTCTCTCATTATTAACAAAACTGCTAATGGACTTAATTCTATAAATATAATTAATATTACACATTCTTTCAATATTTGGTCAGAAACACGTTGGAAGTATAAGAATGCCTTATCTATTGGAATATATAAAGCACAAAAGAAAAAATCAGCTATTGAGATTACATGCATGGTTCATTTTATAAGGGGACAAAACTAATTGCTCTTTGAAGTTAAAATTCGATTCTGTTGTGGAAGTCACTTCAACATCTATAGATTACATGTAGGGCAAACTCTCAAATCAGCCTCTATTGTATTCTCTTCCTGCATGAGTGGTAAAATTAAGAATATTACAATATTATAATTAAGAATGTAACAAATAGCAGATAAATACATAATTGTCGTTGGTTCAATGCATAAACCTCAACATTTTTTGAAACTTAGTTCAATCTTTATCCTATCATTTAATTTCAGCATTGTTGGTCTTTGTATAATCAACTTATAGAACTGATATTTCCAGCATATATTTTAGCAACTCTGATCTTCCAATTACATAGTGTCTGTTAGCATTTGGACTATTGGAAGCTTAGCTAAGAATCTTAAAAAAAAAATAGATAGCTTACTAAGAAATAAATTATTACTATGATTCTACTTCTAACAAAGTTAAGCAACTTAGTAGCTGCATAAGTCTTCTGTATGTGATAAGATTTTATAAGAAGCTTAAATGTAAAATAAACAAACACATTCTAAATTAAGTTACTAAATAATTAACATAAGTAAATTACAACATAGATTGTAACCTTGTTCTTTTAAATTTCTTTGTACAATATAAATTAAAATTGCAAAATAAATATGCTTTGTGTGCACCTCAGCAACGTAGTCATTTAAAATATCCAAATTTATTATTTATCAAACATTTATGGAAGAAACAACAGTACAAATTGATAAATAAAGTTGTTTCTTAGAATGAATAAAGAGGTATATTCTTGAGGGAGAAAGGAGAACTGGAGAACCAACAACGGGGAAAATTCTAGAGTAAAAAATATCTCAAAGACACAAAGAAAAATTGCACCTCCACACATGAGTTAGAGGGATAGGGAGAGAAACAACAATAAAAATGCTTCCTTTAATAACAATTAAACCAAACTAAAAATATGTTTTAAGCAATCAACTCTGTGTGCTTATTAAGAAGCATTAGCATTGATAATACATGAAAACAGAACATTGAGAAGTGAAGCACCAAAACAAATAATGCAACTGCCTGAACATACTAATACTAATGGCAGCAACAGTTAAACATAGATAACTATTACACAGCTTTGTAGTGATAAGTTTTACATACCTGATAGAAATCACAACATTCAATTTCAACTCGGAAGTTGAGTATTTGTTCCAAAACCAAATAAGATAGAAAAAATAGAAAATAAATTGAGTATGGATACCTCCTAATGTGGTTTACACATTACAGTAAGCAAGTTAGAAAGTATTAACATTGATAAAGATTTGTATATTGATTGCCAATTATCAGATTTATTCTCTATTTAATTTACCAAATTTGATTTAATTGATCTGATGTGATTTTATTATGTTGATTGCCAATTATCAGATTTATTCTTGTTTTGATCCCAAAACAGATTTATATATTTTTTCTTATCCCCAACTAATAACCAATGCTCACCAACAAAACAAATGACAATAAAATGCTTTTGCCCCAAAAATAAAAAAGCTAACTGGATTGGTGTATTCCTCCTTATTGGAGAAGGAATTTGGAAAAAAAATCTTACAGTTAATCTCTGATGGATGCTTTTTGGCAAGGAAGTTTTGGTTCTTGTTGTGTTCTAAAAATATGAGAACGACATAGAATAAAGGTACCTGGCTAGGAGGTATCGATGACGAGATCACGAGAAGAACTCCGGTCTCTAAGTGCTCCGGCGGCGCTCCACGACGGCGGGTGGGGACCTGCAAGGACTCCGACGCTCAAGTATATGGGTCAGAGTAATTAATATTAGATTAGTAGCATACCAGAGTAATTATGTTGTATTGTATTTATAAAGGATTATTTAGGGTTTGCAGGCTATATTTTGGGCCTTGTGGGCCTTGTCTTTGGGTCTAGCCCAACTCCAATAATATCTATGATATTGTGCCCGACATGGTATTCACGACCGGGATATCTTCTAATTTTGGTCCACAACAGAAGCCCCCCAAGCCGGCGAGTTGCTGCAAGCAAGTCGGCGACTTTAAGTATCCATGTCGGATTACGTCGATCCCGCAATTTGGGGAATTTCAAGTTATTCAGCTTTATCGCTCTTTATTTATTAAAAGTTCATTTATAGCATTTCAACCATTCTCCTTTGCCTTGTTGGCTTAATTTAGTTTCTTGGCTTCAATATTCGAAGCTTCATATTCTCGGTTCATATGTCAGGTTGGATGTTGAATGTCGAACTTCTCGTGCTCAGACTCGATGAATTGCCCTCCATTTGTGAGTAGGAGAATTATTTTCATGGCTGATCACTTTGATGATTTCTTTGTTGAAGCCCCCCATGATGGTGTTCTACCTGGAGTAGAATTCTGACTCAAGTGCATCACATGTTGTTCTAATTTGTAAGATGAATTTTTTTATTCTCTTAGTTCTTGTATTCCCTCAGAGTTTGGTAAAATTCACGCCGCTTAGAAAGTTATGTCCTTTGTAGCCGACTTGCTACATATCAATTGTAGTGGTAAGCTCCAAGTCGATATTCTATTGAAAGTGAAACTCTTCACCATATTATAACTGTCCTTGAGTTTATGTTCCATTGAAGGTAAAATTTCGACTTTATTATAGTTGGCCGACATGAATGTCATGTCGAATAAAACATTTTGTCTCTGATCATTATATCGGGACTTCATGTAATTTTCTCTTGAGGTTGTTTGTTCGCCCTTTATGAGCACATGATTTTCAACTGAAAGTTTCAGTCATTTTCTCCTTGGCATGGGGTCTATGACCCTCCACGTCACTGATATGGATATGGGATTATGATCCCCAAGTTAAGGCTGTTGCCATCCACTTTTTAGCGGAATCATTTAGATGATTTGATTCACTAACTCTTCTGACACCGGTATTGTTAGGTGCGATCTAATAAACTAGGAGGCGTTTTATCACCTTGGTGATCTAAATTTATGACGCCTCTTATTGCTGAAGCTATCCCGGATACTGATGGCATCTCATGTTCTTGCAATCGTATCTCGTTCGATGTCGTCTTGAATATCAGTTCATCTCGAAAATTTCCAAAGATCAGCATCATCCCGAAATTTCTGCATGGACTTGATGTATATATTTTTTACTCTCTTCTAATAATGAGTGAGCTTTGTTGGCATTTTGCATTTGTATTTTCAAGCCTATCTTGGTTTCTTTCTAGACTTCTCTAGCAATATTCTTTTCGAAGATGTGTATCTCTGCTATGAAAATAGGCTCTTCGTCCTAGTTATCCCCTTTCAATCAGGGAACCATAGACATTTGCTTTTGATTCGGATTATCACTGCTGAATTTATAACCCCTCAGATTGAGGCTGAGCTGGCGTATCTTGCTCTTTATTTATTTGCTCGCATGTCAAGTCTAGTTCTTTAAACCTTTTTATCTTAGGACTTTGTGACCATTGGCTAATGGTTCAGGATTCCTGCTGGTTATCAATTTCTTCTAATCCTTCAACATAGGAGTTGAAAAACCTTTTTGTTTAAGGCTTTCGGTTGATAATGGTCATTAACCTTGAACCCTTTGTTTTGGGTCGACATGAACTTCATTGTCCAAGAATCTGATGAAAGTTATGTTGAGATCAACGGTCTTGTCGAGGTTATCTTCTTCAAATTAGGGACTTGGTCCCTATTGGAATCATCATGGCCTTGGAGCCAAGTTGGGTCAATTGTCGAGATGTACTTTGCTGAGAAGTGTTAATCAAAATAGTTTTACCGAAATAGACTGTTGTATGCCTGAAGTCAGATCTGTGACATTATGGTCTCCCAAGTTGACAAGTTTCTTTGAGCAAGCTGTCATCTTTAGATTATTCATGCCGGATCTATTGAATCTCGGTCTTTATGTGCTTGCGGATTTGTATTTTCGTGTAACATCTTGAACCCAAATTTGGGACTTGTCTTGTGAATGAGCTTCAAGATCTCTTCAGGTCTCCTCGAAGGAAGAGGTCCTGATGCCTTCAGGGATTGTGTTAAGATATTTCAATTTTTGAATCTCAGTATTCACCTAAGTTTGGCAGATGTTTGCTTCTTTTGATCTTTACGTCTTGCAGAAGATCATGACGCTGATGTCGATGAAGCCGAAGCCTCTTGACTTACTTTTTTAATTACTTAACATTTCTTCCGTGATGAACCCTTGTGCTTCTTTCACGTTTTGGTTACTAACCAATTCTTTCGCTTATTTTCCGGGAAACTCTTTTCCTGGTATGGCATATAGCCTCCTCCATACTATATCGGGAAATTTTTATCTCGAAGCGGCTTGTAGCCTCATTAATATTGTTTTGGGATACTTTTATCCTGGGATGGCCATCGGCCTTATTAAGGGATATCTCAGGAGATTGTCATCCCGAGATGGCTATAGCCTCGTCGAATTAGGTCCAAGTACTTTGTCTTGGAATGACTCGTAGGCCTTTTTTGTATCCCGTAGGATTGTCTTCTTGAAAAGGTCGTAGTCTTTTTGACTTTGACTCAAGTATTTTTCTTGGATTGGCCCGTAGGCATTTTGTCCACTTTTATCTGAAAAATAATGTTCTGATTTATGTTGAACTTGGCAATTTATGCGTTTTGCACTTTACCCTTTAATGAATTTGGGCTTCTTTGTTGTTTTCTCCTTTAGGATTGATTTGGCTATGATGGTGACAACCATCTTCTTGCTTGTGTTTATTTGGCGCATTTAGCCGGGATCGTTGTCCTCGTGATTTTTCGTAATGTAGAACCGAATTGGCCCTAGTTAATGCCTTTTGATTTTGTTGATGTGTGTTAACTTTGGCGGCATCCTGTTTTGGTGTCGTTTACATAGGTTACCCGTGGCGGCATCCCTTTGTTGATCTTGTTGTTGAGGGTTAGCCCTAAAGGTGTCCCATGTTGATAGCTTCTTGTTTCGAGTTTTTAACCTTGAAAAAATATTTTGTATGCACTGTGGAATATTTGTTGCTTTAATCTCGCCACATTTTATCATCTCAAGCTTTTGCCTTTAATTTGTTGCTTGATAGCTGTAGATTTACATCTTGGTGCTTTATGTAGAGCTTATATTTCTACACTGCATTTTTCGGCCGACTTTGATATGTCGTTTTGTAAGCAGTGTTGATCTCATTTTGTAGAGTTTACTTGTAGTCGTAGCTATTTTCTTAGCTTTTGACTTGTCGTTCTTGAATGGACTTAAAAGGCATATCTGTTGATCGTCATTTGTGGATAGCCTTAAGAGGGATACTTCATCGCTTTGTAGATGGCCTTAAAAGGCCTTGATCATGATTGTTTTATAGGTGGCCTTAAGAGGCCTTGATCAGCATTGTTTGTAGATGGCCTTAAGAGGCCTTGATCATCTTATCATGCTTGTTTGTCGTTGTTGTGAGTTAACCTCGAAAGGCATCCTGGTCTCGATCTAGGCTTGCCTTTATGTTTTCCGTAGAGATTGTATCTCTATGTCGTAGCCTTATAGCCTCAGAGGTGTATTTTTCTTTAGATTTTTGTCGCTGAGGTTTAACCGTAGTGGCACCTCGTTCCTTCTGGCCAGGGTTAACCCCACTGGGGCCCCTTTTGAGTTTTGTCGCTGAGGTTTAACCGTAGTGGCACCTCGTTCTTTTTTATGAGGGTCGGCCTTGAAGGTGTCCCTCCTAGTTCTTGTCGCTGAGGTTTAACCGTAGTGGCACCTCGTTCTTTTTGACGAGGGTCGGCCTTGAAGGCGTCCCTCCTGATTTTTGTTGCTGAGGTTTAACTGTAGTGGCACCTCGTTCCTTCTGGCCAGGGTTAACCCCACAGGGGCCCCTTTTGATTTTTGTCGCTGAGGTTTAACCGTAATGGCACCTCGTTCTCTTTGGCCAGGGTTTTTGTTGGTGGTCTGGTCTGAGCCATCATTTTTTGACGATACTTGTATCAGTCTTGTTGAGATGTGTCCCGATTCTAGTTTTTTCGTGAAATCTCGATCTATTTGTTAACAGATTCTCTAGGATACCTCTGCCGCCTTTATTAACTTCCTGTATCTCAAAATCTTATAAACAAAATATGCATGATTTGGATAATGCCTTCGCCTAGTGTACCCTGGGATAAGCCCGGGATTCCTTTGAGGTCCTTGTTTCGGCATGGCTGGACGTTACCGGGATATCGTGATTCCGGTCCACAATAGTGTTGCCCCCCGAGTCGTTGAGCTTCTCCTTTGGGGTTTTCGTCATGATCTGAATTCTCTTGTTTACAAATAAAACAAGGCTCCACTACTAGTATATAGTTGACCGACATGATATTCATGCTGGTCTTGCTCCTTATCCTCCATGTTAGTCATTGAGCATGTAATATTATAAGCATAATATTAATTATGCATGTAACAATGAATATTGATTTTAATATTGTTGTACAAATATTAATCATGGAGTATTTTACTGACAATGTTCGTTTGATGCTAGCATATATGGAGCAAATATAAACATTATCGTATGAGCATATATTTAAACAGTTTGCTGTTGAATAAATAATATTGTGAATGCTAGCATGCGAATTATGAAGCATCTATTTAGCTGGATATATCGCACAAATGATGTAGTGGGTGCTAGCTTACCGTATTACAATAATTGTAATGTCAATCATGACTATGATATATAAATATTGATCATGGAGCATATAAACTGAAATAGATTATACCGTACACCATGATTCCATTCATATTGCATAGTGGGTCGTGCCTTAGAAAGCTCCACACGTTCATGCTTCCGCCTCGTGTTAGCCCGACATAGACTTTGAAACAAGTATGGTTTCTGAACTGAAATGGATATATATGTAACCGGGATGGTTTGTCGCTCGACAAGGTCTTTTTGAACCTAGTGCTTTTTCCACCTTTGGTTGTTTAGACAAAGCTCTTCATTTTTTGTCTGACTGCGCCACCCCTTGTTTTTAAAACCGAGATGATATGTTTTGCTAGATACAACATCGTTTTTGTATGTTGTTTGACGAGCAGGTCTACTTTGCCTCTGCCTTTGTCTTCTTTCATAAAAACAATGGGATGTTTGTTTTCCTATGCACACCACCCCCTTTTCGTTGTCTGCACAATTTTTGTAGAATATGGTCCTTTTACAAATTTGCTAAAGGCATCACCCGTCTTTTAATAGGTGACCATTTTTTTGGCCAGAATCATCTCCGAATAACAGGCTTAGAATCAGCAAAGAATCATCAGAATCCTTTTTTGTCTTCTTTTTTTTGTAGTGGGCCCTTTTTTCTAAGCGCACCACCCATCTTCTTTCTGGACTGTTTCATTTTTACTAACTACGCCTCTTTTTCGTTTGATGTATGCTATATGAGCCTCATTCCTTTTTTATTTTGTTTTGCTGACTTGTTTTTTTGTTGATTGCACCATTCCTTTTTTTTTGGTGACAGGTAACCATTTTATTGGTCCAGCATGATATATTTTCGCTGGCTGCACTACCTCCTTTTTTGGCTGCTAATCAGATCTTTTTTTTTTGTTTTTTTTGTCGGCAAATGCATCATTTATTTTGTTTTGCAGGTGGGCCTTCTATTTTTCTGGGCGTACCACCAAACTTCTTACTAGACTCGCGAATTTTTACTAAGTGCACCACCCATTTGTTTTTTTTGGCGCAGGCACACCACCAGCTTGATATTTTTTTTGTGTTGTTTATGATCAGCACTTCCTCTCTCTCTCTTTTTAGTTTTCACATGGGCCTAGGCGGGTTCTGCTAACCGCACCACCCCCATCTTCAACCTAGGACGGGAAGCAAGCATAGCGCCGTAACACTGTTTCCCTCGTTGAATAGCTGCGCAACCAAACCACACAACCACGACGCCGTACCACTAGCCACCACCGCCACAAGATGCCGGCGGTGTTGCACGAGCTTTCACAGCGGGACACGGTAGTTCAACGACGTCAGTCAATGGCTTTGGAGTAGTCGATTCCGTTGTCCATGGCGGTAACGGCCATTGATGATTAGCGGAAATTCTTGGTTATGAGGAGAGTAGGTGGTCCCGCCGATGTAGCTCTTGTACACGTGGCCGAACCCTCCAATCCCGATGACGAACACATTGTCGAAGTTGTTGGTGGAAGCCACGATTTCGGCGGTGATGAAGCAACACGCAATTGGGATGGCATAGATGAGGAACCATCATGCTTTGACTTCCACGAGTAATGTTCGTCCACGTCAATCCTTTTTCTTCCCGTGATGCCAGCCATGGTAAAAGATGGGAAAAAGTTTTACCGTTTTCCACAGACGGCACCAATGTTGTGTTCTAAGATTACGAGAACGACATAGAATAAAGGTACCTGGCTAGGAGGTATTGATGACGAGATCACGAGAAGAACTCCGGTCTCTAGGTGCTCCGGCGGTGCTCCACGACGGCGGGTGGGGGGACCTGCAAAGACACCGACGCTCAAGTCAGTGACTGTATGGGTCAAAGTAATTAATATTACATTAGTAGCATACCAGAGTAATTATGTTGTATTGTATTTATAAAGGATTATTTAGAGTTTGCATGCTATATTTTGGGCCTTGTGGGCCTTGTCTTTGGGTCTAGCCCAACTCCAATAATATTTATGATATTATGCCTGACATGGTATTCACGACCGGGATATCTCCTAATTTTGGTCCACAACAGTTCTAGTCTCCATAACGACCCGTTGTGCTTTGCCATTCTCAATATTGTTTCCGTTCATCTCAACGCTACCGCCAACCAACAACCCCTTCAACAAAACCAAAATAAAAAGTGATAAGAATAAGCAATTTCAAACAATAAAATGACAATTTTTTTTTAAAAAAAAAGACGAAAAAGGGGCAAAAACAGAGGCAAAGCTTGTGATGAAGTGAGTTTTGAACCTTTCCATTTTTGAAAGTGAAAAGTCTCAGATTTGAAAATCAAATAAACAAAAACATGCATGTAAATATACATTGTTATTGTTGTAAAATAATAAAGAATGAACTATAAATACTTGAACACTTAAGGTAGAAAAATAGGGACTTGAGTTGTTTTCATTGATATATACCTTCTTACAGTGAAGATCTTTCACTCCACCATGCACCCATTAGGATGAGCCAAGAACCTTTTTGCCTCAATATCAAAGCAACAGAATAAAACCACTTCATCACTTCATAAAGCAAAAAATAAAGTAAAAAAGAAGAAAAACGTATGAAAAACACAGTCACACTCCAAAGGTAAGATCTTTAACTAACCTGAGAAGAAATAAGTACACCACAGTCGGTTTTAACCGTAAACCCACCCTTCTGAGGTGCTCAACACTGAAAAAATAAAATGGAAATATAATGAGAAATTGAAGGAAAAAAGATTATGAGAAAAGGAAAAGAGAGAAAGATCAATGTTTTTGAAGGAGATGGAGTGGTGGGTCAACTGTAATCCCCAACTAATCCACCAACTAATAGTTTCCCCGTCGGAACCATTAACATCGCTCTTACTGGCATTTGACCAAGTCGGCATTTGCTCCCGTCACCAGCATTGCTCCCATCATTGTGCAGATTTAAAGTAAGAAAAGAATGGAGGTGGAGAGAATGGTGCATTTTAGAATGGTGATACAAAAAAGTATAGATCTTTGCCATTTTTTTAGAGATGGAGAAGAAGAAGATGAAAGAAAAAGAGAAAAAGTGAAGAAGATGAAGAAAGAGAGAAAGACATTGTGAGAAAAGTGAGAAATACGACAGATGGACAGAAAGGAAGAGATGGATGGAGAGAGAAAAAATAATAAATGAAAAGATAATTAAAAAATTATCAATATTTATTTTAAAATTCAAAATTTAAATTTGTCTCTCTACACTCAAAAGGGTGATATTTTTTAAATAATGTGTCAGTAGTCGGTCAGTACAATACATATCAATATGTACTGATATTAAATTAAATGTTAAATATTAAATATAATAAAAATCATTAGATATTAACCAAACTCAAAAACAACTCAGTTTAAGCAAATTCAAAATTTTAGGCGGGAAAAAAAATGCACCAAATGCTGACACGTGTCCTGCCAAGATACATGATTCTCCAAGAGTAAAATAGATAGCCTGACAACAAGACACACATACACGTACTCATCAAATGTCAGTTGAGATTGAGTTGGTATAAATCAAAGTTGGATATTCAAAAAAGAAATTAAAGCCATGACCTAGAGTCCCTAAATTTATAAGGCCCTATTTTTTTTTTGAATAGTAATATTATTGATATAAAAGCCTAGAGCCAATTGATATAAAAGTCTTATATGGCTAAATATTTTATAAGGCCTATATTTTAGATTTTTTATAACTCTTTTTTATTATCTTTTATACTACTTAAAAGTCTGCAACCGATTTTTTAGTTTTTTTAAATGAAAAGTCACTCAACAGTGACTCAATGAGTTTTCTTATATTGCTGAGCGTATGATCTATTGGCTACTTGTACAATTATCACATTAGTGCAATTCACTTTTCTCTAAAATAAAAAAATCGCCTTTCTCTTCTACTTATTGGATCTTCAACCTCATCACTGTTTCATCTAAAATGATTAAATGAATTAGCTATGTTATCTATAAAAATTAAGATTTTAGAATGACTTAATTATAAAAGTTTAATAAATAATATTGTTGCTCCAAAAGTCAAAAAAATAATATAAAAATTATTAGTCTATATTATCATAAATCTATATCTTTATTTTCACCTAGAGCTCCGAAAATCAAAAGCATTACACACATTAAAGCTTTTTTTTTTTTTTTTTAAATTAAAGCTTTAAGTTAACCAAAAGAACTATCTTATTATGGTTGATCATTTAGCATATTTCCTATGATCAAAGTAAAATCAAGAACATCCATAACAACATGAGCATATTGGGGGAGCAGGGATCCAGTAGGAAAATCATAAGGTGGAATACCCGGTAATTCCCCATCAATACAACCATCAACACGGTCAATAGCTCCGGTAGCTTGCAAATTCACATCACGGTAATCTTTTGCTATGAGCATTTCTTGCGCTTGGTCAATGTGAGAAAGAGCACCGTTATCTCCAATGTCATACAAACACAGTTCGTACTGAGCCTTCAACTTAGAATCCTTCGCTTGCGAAATGAGCGAGTTGATTAGCTTTGCCGTGTTGGTTAGGTTGGCACGTGCCACGTCGAGTGTGAATTGGGCTAAGGTCACAAGGTCCGCACCGGACTTTTGACTACTGAAAAGGTTGTGACAAAAGGTTTGGTTCACGTCGGATTGATGGCAAATGGCGTTCACGTCTGCAGGGTGGGTATGTGCGTTGGTGTAGGATGCAATAGCGAATGAAAGGAATAATATCAGAATTAGAGAGGGGAAACGAGACATATTGTGTTTATTTTTGGTTTGGTCTTTAAGTTTGGTTTGTTTGATTTATAGAGTTATAATAGAGGTGAAAACCAGAATGGTTTGGTTTTATGTATTTATGTTGATTGATTATTTTGATTGCATTAAATTGTGGCAAGACATCCTTATCATAATTTTCTTTGAAAAATGGAAGTGATTTCAATTTTTTTTCATAGAAGAGTATAATAACAAAGATTGAAGTAAGATGATTACAATTTTTGATTTTGCGCTTTTAACAAAAAAAATAAAATAGAAATTTTAAACATTTTATTTTAAATCCTTCTATTAGGAACTGCAATAGTACATTTTTTTTTTTTTTCAAAGTAACTACGAAATAGTTCAATTATATAATTAATTTTATTTTATTTTACATGAAGAGGAATTTCACCAATAGTGCCGTATCCGTGATTCAATTTGTTTCAATAATGAGTTAGATTATCTCAATTTGTTTATTTTTTAGTTTAATTTGATTCATGCGTATGGGCGTATGAAAATATATATCGTCCCTGCTTTAATGTGATCCTAATAAGTTTGTTTCTGATTTTCTTCTCGCAAATTAATTGTAATGATATTTTTTTAAAAAAAGGAGTTTTTGAACGTTAAAGGTTGGCTTAACGTTTTAAGTTCCCGTTAAGTTTATAGGAGGGACGATCCACAACGAGAAGTCTCGTGTTCGAATCCCACCTATGCCAGTACAAACAGAATTAATCTCATTCTAAGAGTGAGAAAACTTGTGATTACAAAAAAAAAAAAGTTTTCGGGCAAATACAATATTGATATTAGTATTAATAATTAATAATTATATATAAAATATAATCACATTAAGTTTTTATTTTTTTCAATAATAATTTTTTATTTTTAGATTTTCAACTTGTGTAATAAAATAATCCAGTAAAAAATTATTCATTAGCAATATCATTCATTTAAATGTTAACAAAAAAAATATCATTCATTTAAAAAAAATTAATCCGAATTATTATGTTTTATTGTTACTCAATTTATTTGAGTTTACGAACGTTATAACTACTGGGTAAAAGTAACAATAAATACCTTATATTTCTTTTAGTAAGCAATAAATACCTTATATTGATTAATGATTAATTATTAACAAATGTACAGTTACGTTACGTTATTAGATAATTGAATTCTTTGAGTTTAGTTAGGAGCCTGAATTTTTTTTGTTATAAAGGAAGTATATATTCACATACACATATCTTCTTGTACTTATTAGCTGAATTACATATATATAGGTCTCACAGCGTCTTAATCTCTAATAGTCTATAAAAATTATTTTATTAGGAGAAATAAAATTTTTCTTATAATCTCTTGTTTCCTTCCGACAACTATATTCAATATCCATAACAAACACTACAAGAATTTTTGGGATGAGTGACAGACTTTAGCGAGGAAAATTCTCTCACTAATCTGTTGCAAATTAGCAAGAATGCAACGACACATTAGCGAGGGAGCAAAAATCGCTCATGGAAGGTATAATGTTTTTTTGCTTGGACTATTTGTGATGGATTAGCTAGAGAATATTTTTCTCGCTAATTCTTCACTAAAATGGTAAAAAAATAAAATTTTACGATTTGCGAGAGAAATTTTTCCCGCAATTCTGTTGATGCTAGAATATCATAAATTTTTATGCTTCGAGAGAAAAACACTTCTCGCAATTCCCTCACAAATATAAATGAAAATATAATTTTTAATTTATATAATAAATAATAAAATAGATTAAACATTTAGAAAAATATTAGTAATGTTTTATTAATTTAAAATTTGAGAAATATCTCAATTTGGACATTCAAAAATTTATTTGTTACTCATTTGATTTCTCAAAAGTTTTTGTTGTCACGTTAGTGTCTAAAAATTTAAAATACTATTAAATTAGTTACTTAAATACAAAAAAAAATATCAAGAAACTAATTTGATAAAAATTTTAAAAGATCAAACTAATAACAAATAAATCTTCAAAAAATTAATATATTTTTCATAAATTATTAATTATTATGTACACACTAAAACCCTAATTTCCGTTTCCCACTAATTCAATAGTTTTTTTACTCCCTAAAACTCCCTTTTCCTTGAAACGATTTCCCTTTTGTTATCCTCTTTTTAGTTTCACGAACCCTAGGTTCCTTTTCCCTCTCATCTTTTCACTTTCACAGATGAATCGAAACATTCCCTTTCCCTCACCTCTTCTCACTTTCATAGATGATTCCTAGAGTTGTTCATCCTCGCTCCATAGAAGAAATTTAGCACCGTTCAACCTCGCTCCAGAGAAGGAATTTAGCTAGCGCTATTCTTCATCATTTCAGAAAAGTAATCCTAGCTCCAACTCCATTGGTGTTCATCATTGCTCCAAAGAAGTAATCCTCAATCCTAGCTCCAATTTTGTCATCGCACTTTGTTACACCTTAGGCAAGACGCCATTGACGCTCTCAACTAAGACGCCATCATCGCACTTTATTACGCCCAAGCCAAGATGCCATACACCGTTGACAAGAAACTCCTTAAAGGGTGTTTTCCACTTGTTGTTAAGAGGAGAACTCTTCCACTTTTTCTTCTGCAAGCTCCTTCTACCAACACACATTCATTGCCGAAACTACAAGCTCCTTCCTCCCAACTTCATTGGGGCACACACACACACACACTCTTTTACACCGTACGTTCAAGCATCAGCACACCCATACTCATGTGTGCCTGTAATTATTGTGCCTTACAATCTTCCTCCTGAAATGTACATCACCAAACCTTACATGTTCTTGAATTATCTCATTCCTGGTCCAAAAAATCCCACTTCAAGAATACATGTGTATTTTCAACTATTGATTGATGAACTTCAACAGTTGTAGAGTCATGGTGCATTGACATATGATATATCTGCAAAACAGAATTTGATAATGAGGGCTTGTTTAATGTGGACTATTAATGATTTTCTTGCATATGGGATGTTATCTGGATGGAGTACACACGGTAAGTTAGCTTTTCCTTATTGTATGGATGACACAAATGCCTTTTGGTTGAAATTTGGAAAAATATTCTTGTTTTGATTGTCATCGTCAGTTGTTGCCGCCTAATCATTCATTTAGAAGGAGTAAAATGACATTTAGAAAGACACAGTTGAGAAGCAGCATCCGCCAACTCATATTGGACAGAGAACTTGTATGGCAGTTTGTGAAAGATTTAAGTCCCTTCATAATTGGACAAAAAGAATCATTTTTTGGGGTCTTCCATATTGGAAAGACAATTTGTTGAGACACAACTTAGATGTCATTCACATAGAAAAGAATTTCTTTGACAATGTCTTCAATACCATCATGAATGTAAAAGATAAAACAAAAAACAATGAGAAGGCAAGGATGGATATACAGAGAGAGTGTAAACATGAGGATTTGGAATTGGTTCCATTACAAAATGGGAAGATGGACATGCCAAAGGCAAAGTATTCATTGACATCAGATGATGCAAAATCAGTTTGTAAGTGGGTAAAGGAGTTGAAAATGCCAGATGGTTATGCATCAAATCTAGCTCGGTGTGCTAATGTTAATAGGGGTGCTATGCAGGGGGTGAAAAGTCACAATTGTCATGTTTTTATGAATCTGCTCCCGATTGCCTTCCGTTCACTACCTGATGAGGTGTGAAAATTGTTGATTGAGATCAGCCAAAATTTCAAGGATATTTGTTGCAATTCACTAAAAATAAGTGATTTGGAAAGAATATTCCAATTATTTTATGCAAGTTAGAAAGGATTTTTTCACCCGGGTTCTTTGATTCAATGGAACATCTTTCGATTCACTTACCTAAAGAAGCACAATTAGGCGGCCTGGTACACTATCGATGGATGTATATGTTTGAAAGGTATAAAAATTCAAATTATCATATTTAATTACATGTTTTAAATAATTATAAATTAATTGTGTACACCGAAGTTTTCTAAAACTTTTCAAAACTTGCATAGGATGATGGACCCGTACAAGAGGGCTATGACCCAGAAAGCAAGAGTCGAGGGATCCATCAGCACAGAGTATCTTGGTCGTGAGATTACTTATTTCTGTTCAAACTATTTTAAGACTTTGAATTTGGTCTCAAGTTCTGGCTTGAAAAATGACCCAGAAAATGAAAGTATGCCAAGTAGTTCATTTTCAATATGTAAGAATGCTGGTCATCCAAGTGGGCAGTGTCAAGGTCATTGTTTGTTGAATGACGACGAATATAATTCTAGCGTAATGTTTGAAGATATTGAGGAAGATACCAATGATGATGATGAGAGTGAACATGAGAACATTAACAATAATGATGATGACGAATGGAGTTAACAAGACATTGATTAAATCCGCCTTAGTATTGGGTTAAGACAATAATTATATTTTATGCTTGTTAGTTTATTTAATATATGCAGTATATATATTTAATGTCTTCGTTTTCTTATTCAATAATATATTTGTTGCACCAATGTCTTCATCATAGAGAAGCGGGAAGGCGCATCATGTGGATGAGCATACTAGCAGTAGAGGTAGCAAAGGTAGAGCGAAAAAGATATGTGGCGGAACCATTCAGACTCAGCTTGATCGATATTCCCGTCAGGCTACTACATCATAGCAGCCCCCGAGGGTACCACGATAATGTCGACCATCATAGGAGTCGGGTTCAGATCAGCCTCTGAGGATACCACTCCTCCAACCGCTCCGCTCCCACCATCATCGATAGGGATCACAATGATTCTAACCCCTGGATTTCTGCCTTCAGAGTATTTTGATGAACATCCTAGTCATCACAATTTTGATCAGCATCATGAGGGATAGACATCAGGTAATGTACATCTGGAGGAGTTAGCTCCCAATGATGAGGTTGATCCTGATGTGGACGGTGATGAGAGAGATGAGATGGTGGCTGAGGAGATTGCAGAGCAGGAGGCGCTCGCTTCTAACCCTCGTGGAGAGCTAGCAAAGTATGTGTGTGCGGTTCCACGAAGCCAGTGGATGGGGGACAGTAATGAGAAGTATTTTCTAGAGCAGCATGAAGGAGGGTAAGTTGACAATTTCATAATGTTTTTAGATGTTTATTATTATGATAATACACTATCTAATAAAATGTTTTTTGTTTTCATCTTAAGTGATATCCTTCTCAGCCTAGTGTAGAGACATTCATGACTTGTATCAAGTCCCAGTTTAGAGACCCATGACCTACTTGGAGATCGGTCCCTGAAGAAACCCGCAACCATTGGTGGAAGGAATTTCAGGTATAACTTAGGAATTTAATTCTATGTATGTGTGATAAGAAATTAAAGTTTGAGTTTTATTATTAAGAACAACTATTTAATATGTTATTACAGGATAAGTGCAGTTGGGATCCCCGCTTCACAACTCAAATGCGAAAGCATTTTGAGCACAAAGGTTTGGAACGATTTAGAGATATGATGAACAAGGCAAGGGCATATTATACCAAGGAAGGTAAACTACCGAAGTGGTGTCCACAAAGTACATGGAATCAGTTGCTTTCACATTGGGGCACATCGAGCTTCAAGGAGGTTTAGGAACAGGCTAAGAAAAATAGGGCTTCTTCAAAGGGTGGAGTATTACATACTTCTAGTCGTGTCCCTCATTCTGAGATAGCATTGCAAGCGGTATGTATTAAGATTTTAAAGTTGATTCTTTTACTCTATGTATACTTAATTGAATTGCTTTTATATATTATACTATATAAAATTTTTGGTAATTGTATATCTAGGCACGGGGTGAGGGAAAGCCAGTGGATATTGACAAATTCTTTTGTGTCACTCATCCAAGACAAAATGGGGGAATGGGTTGATACACTCTCCAAGGAGACCTATGTAAGTGAATGTATTGTTTAAATTTGTCAATTAATTAAATATTAAATACTATGATAATTAGTATGTGATATGTGTTTTGTTTTGTTTTTCAGACTCAGTTTGGTATTGCATATGAGAAAAAGAAGGCGGCCACCTAGTTTGAAACACTTTCTCCTGAACAATCTCAGCATGTTGAAAAGGAGGCTAGGAAAACCACTTGGGTACAAATAGTTGGTGGATATGTCTTCTCATTTTTCATGTGGGGGAGTCTAAGGATTCTACACCTCTCAAGTTCCTTCAGCTTCATCATCGCCTAGTGGTGCATCGTCATCTTCATCTGCACATATTCAGCTAATTGAGGCCCATCAAAAGAGAATTGAGGCCCAAGAGATGGAGATCTAGACTCTAAAGGATAAACAACAAACCATGGAGATAAATATGAATAAGATGCTAGAGTGGTTTAATACCATGAATGCACCTCAGTCCCGACAGCCTACGCATCCCGATTATGTTGAGGAAGATGGGGATGAGGAGGAAGAGGAGTTTTTACCCTCACGCTTTGTACGTTAGACACTTTGTACTATTTATTAATATTATGTTTATGTTTTATTTTAACTGTTACTTAAATTTGATGTATTGTTGTCTGGTTGGTTTTTCTAAATACTTATTTAATTTACACTTTTATGTTGGTGTGTTATATTTATTTTTTATTTTTTTATAGTTTTCTTAAGAATTATTTAGGGTTTATAGAAAAAAGTAAATGCTGACATAATTATTTCTTAAAATAAATTATGAAAAAAAATTCGCGCCAAAAAACATTAGCCATGGAAATAACCGTGACAAAGTTGCGACGGAGTAATTGACGCAAAAAAAATTTTTCGCGCCAAAAATATTTGGCTACGAAAATATCTGCGGTAACATTGCGACGGAAATACCCGTCGCAAACCGAAAGTGGAGACGAAATAACTGGCCCCGAAAATAAATTGTCGGGTAAAAAAAAATAGCCACCAAAATAACTGTGAAAAATTAGCCACGGAAATATCTGTCGCAAATTTGCGACGGTAATTTGCATCGCAAACCAAATTTGAGACAAATTACAAGAGGCGCCAAAACAAATATTTCTGCAAAAAAATGTAGCCACGGAAATATCCGTGGCAAGTTTACGACGATAATTTCTTCTCTAATTTGTTATGGTTATTTCTATCGCAAATATTAGGGATGCTACTTTTAGTGAGGGCTCGATGACCGTCGCTAATTCATCGGAAAATGTATATTAGCGACGGAAATAGCTTTTTTGCCACAGAGATTTCCGTGACTAACGAGTAGCATTTTACTTCATATATACTTTCAATTCAATGGTCGGATTAATAAATTTTAATGTCTACAAAAAAGTTAAGAGAAGTGTCATTTTATCAAGTTTGACATGTGATGTTATTTGATCTGACCCTATATATATATATGTATGTGTATCTTAAAAAATTTCTTATTTTATTATTTGAGGAATCATTTGATGGATGATAGAGTGAATTTAGAGTGACTTGTGATGCGTGGTGGATTTAGATGGTGAATTATATTATGTTTAATATTACTAGTATAACTTTGTATTTAGTAGTTATTGACTTACATGATTTTGTTAATGACTTACTATGATTAGTTGCTTGCATAACTTGTTGGATGTAAATACATTATAAAGTGTTTTGTATAATTCTCATATATTAATATGGTAATTACTAAATTAGAAAGGATTATTGAAAAAATTGTCGTGACAGATTTGCTAAGAAAGTGCGACAGAACTGTCATCAAGATAGGTACGGATTTCTGACAAAATAGCGACCGATTCATTATTGTAACTATAAACATTGTGACAGATTAGTGACAAATTTGCGACGATTCTAACATTGAATTTGTGAGGGATTTGCTATAGTTTTGTGAGGGAATACAAACATTAAAACTGAAGACCAATTTGCAACAGAATATTAAAAAATAGGGTTTTTGGCCGTGATATATTTGCGACAGAATAGCGATTGATGATTCCCTTGCTAAATTGTTTTAGCTATGGATTAGCAACAGAATGACTTCCATAGGTTATTAGCGACCGAAAATACGTAACGGAATCATCCCTCGCTATTTCTTCAGAAATTAGATTAGCGATGAATTAGCGAAGGGTCAGCGACGGAACTCTTTGTTGCAAAATCGCAAATTTCTTGTAGTGAAAATGGCACTTATTTAGACATGGAGAGGAAGTTTCTATCATTAAATTTATTTGAATTAGTTATCATAGAATGCATCTATTATGAACAAATTTGCATTTTGATTGTACTATATTAATTATTTTTTATTACCCAAAAAGTTACGTACATATTTATTTTTTGTGAACACAAAAGGCTTCTTTTAGCTTATATATAGTAGTTAGGGGTGTGTCTGGAAACACCGCTCAATTAATTAAGCACTTATACAATAAATTATTATTGAAAATAAGTTTATTTACCAATCAAGTTGTGAAACTTATTTGAATAAGCTAATTAAAACAACTTATTTTAAAAAGTTGTTCTAGGAAGATTATGAAAATAAGTTGAAACAACTTATGGAGATCTATAAGCTATGCATAGTGAAGGATTGCTTCCCATGGAACTTTTTTTTTCTATTTGTGTATTTTTAAATGTTTATAATTAGTTTAATACCTTTTCTTTATTTTTGTTCTTCTCCTTGCAATCTACATCACTTATTAAGTAATATTTTGTGAGGGATTTAGCTCCTCTAAAGTAAGGGCGTATATAAAGTGAGAAAGTACAGTGTATCCACCCTTAATTTGAATTACAATATCTTATAACTTTCACTCACTTGAATGAATGATGGATACCCTGTTAACGTTTTCACTTTAACACATTTAGTCACTTTAAAAGAGCCAAATCTGTTTGGGAGTAGTGGTATCAGCCAAGCTATCAGGGTAGTTTTCTTTTTTGTTTTATCTTTTTCAAAAGACTACTTTTAAATTAATTTATTTTAATTGTGTATGATCCACAATTAGTAAAAGAAATGAGTCTTGTATGTAACATCCCTTAATATTAATGATAATAGTAATAATAATTATCTTAGTCCTTAATAATGACAATAATAGTGTTAAGATTCATTTTAATTCATGGGATTAAGAGGTTTATGCAAATTACAATTAGAAAGATATTTTGTGTACACCCATTATTATAGTGTACAACCCATTTAGTCCCTTGGTTTACTATTTTTTATATTGTTAAAAAATTGAAAAGTAGAATAAAAAGCTTGATTTGATATTAAGTGGATTGTAAATGAGTTATACACTATAATTGGTGTATACGAATCATTATTGTTACAATTAGATCCTTGAAGATACACAAGTGAGAGGAGGGGCTCCTTTGAAATTTAGTATTTTTTTAATTTTATTCTTTCTTATTTCTCTTTTTTTTTTTCTGAGAACAAGAGCAAATCAGAACTTCATTTTCTCTCTCTCTTTTCCATATCACACGCCATTCTCCCTCTCCCATACCTTCTCCATTTCCTCAACTTCTAACTCTATCTTCACACCTTCCCCTCCCTATTGCTTGTGCCTCACTCTCCCTCCTTCTACGTAAAATTCTTCATTTGCTTAACCATACTTTGTCACGCAACCACAATTCCTCATCTACCTCAATCTCTCATCATTTGGAGTGTTGGTTTTGAATTAGGGTGACAAGAAGCTAAGGAACAAGAGAAGAGAAAGTGCAAGGAAGTGGTGGAGATTGGGATTCAATAACCCTAGAAAATTGAAGCTTGGAGAGAAATTGGAGACTTTGAGCGAAGGTAACCTCACCCAGACTCCACTTTGTGTGATTGATGAGAAAATTTCTCATGTTGCATGTGAGATTTGATATGTGTGATGAACTGAAACTTGTTTGAAGTGCTTGATTGAGTAAATATGATAAATTTGAAGTGTTTATTTGATTGTTGATGATTGATGTTGGAAATCCTTGATTTGGTTGATTTTGCTTTGATTCTTGACATTGCATATAACACTTGAATATTGAATGCATTGTTGATTGCAAATTCTGAGTTTGTGATGTTTGAGATGCTAAGGAAGTAGGAAAAGGCACTTCACCAAAACAAGGAATTTGTGTTGGGCTTCCTACACTAAAATCGCCTTCACTTTACTCTTAACCTGCGATTTAATCAGCGGCTTAATCGGCGATTTCGGTAACCACCACCGGTGGGGTGATTGTTGCGGAGGGTTTAATTCATTATGCGACAGTTTTTTACTTTTCAAAGATCCAAAGCCCTAATTTCTTCCCCTCTCATGTGATTTCCCTTTCCCTCTCTTGCAAATTGCGATTTTCGTTTCTCTCTCAAATTCAACTAGATTTGTTCCTCTAGTTAGAAACCCTATACCAAATTTCATGCATTCATCTACCTCTTTGATGTGTTCCTTTCTTCGCTAAGTTCCTCTGTTTGATTCATTCCTCTCGTTACAAAGTTCCTCTACTCGCTGTTTGAGTTGAGGATTTTGTAATGGAAAGGTACGAGGTTGTGAAGGATAAGGGAATGTGGCCACAAGGTTTAGATTTTTTATTCTTGTGGTACAAGTCATGCCTTTTTTTTTTCTATCTGTCTTTTCTTCCTTCAGTCTTCAGATTTGTTATTCTCATGGTTTGCATATGGGTAATAAATGAAGGAATTGTGAGATTGGAGCTTTGATTTGTGAAAAGTGGAAATCTAGTGGAGGTTTTATTGATATTTCCATGAAAATGCATAATATTTGCTTTGAATTTGTCATAATAACTTTCATATTTGATCTTTGTTTGCATTGTTTCAAGGAAATTTGTTGAATTTAGGATAATTATAGTGTAGATAGTTTTTTTTAAGGTAAAGAGATTATATTCAGAATAAGTACAAGGGGCATTCTCCCAAATACAAAAGTTGAGCAATTATATTATCATCAGATTAACAACAAAATTGAATTGAAAAGTGACCCCTAACAGCATCGCCACCACTGTACAGCCCAACAACAAAAAACAGTATCAATGAACAAAACTGGAAGACCATAGCACAATTATTCAGCAGTTATTGGCACATGGAAATACACAATACATGCACAGTACACCAGCTAAAATAAGATAACCCAGTTACTCCATCTTTTGCAAATGACTTAAACCAGTCCCATGACCACTGTTTAATAGCCTCCATCATTGTCAATGGCTCAAACGATTCTTCACTAAAATTAATTCTATTTCTAGCTAACCATAATTCCCAAATAACAACCAGCCAAATTAGAAACCTAAGTTGTGATCCCTTCTTCATAGGTACAAAAGCCTTAAATGCTATAAAATGTTCATGATAGCAAGATGGCAATACTGATTTAAAACCCATCCAGGACAATATCGTCATCCACATTTCATATGCAATCCTACACGAAAAAAACAAATGACCCCCATTTTCATTCGCACCATTGCACAAAACACAGTTACTACCTTGAGAAGCTGGGATTATATTTCTCTGCACTAAATTCACTTTTGTTGGTAGCCATTCCATCATAATTTGCCAAGCCAAAATTTGAACCTTCAATGGCGCAATGACCCTCCACAATAGCTTTAGGAAATTTAATTCTTCTAATGTGAAGGAGTTCATCATAGGGTCAGAAGTCCATCGCATCTCCAACAAAAGAGAATAGGCCGAAGTAGATGAGTAACCACGCGATGGATCGCGGTCCCATGTTCAAGTGTCTTCAAAATCTTGCAAACAAAGAGAGGAAATAATTGTGTTTTTAAGGTTAGTAAAATCTTCCTCCTTCAACCTATACAGTCTTCTCCTCCACTCAAACCCCCATTCCCACTCATCCCCCTTTTTATCACAATCTCTGCTATTGATGCAGATTTGTTACTAATCACGAAATACAACCTTTGGTATGTAAATTTCAAACAATTCAATCCCAGCCACCTTTCTTCCCAAAAGAGGATGCTCTTCCCATCACCAATCTTTCTTGACACGCTGTTGGAGAACCACCCTTGCACCTTAGAATTCCAGCAATCAATCCTTCCTAAGTCTCACCACCAAATTGAGCTTAATATATTCGAACTAGCCCCTTCATTTCCTGTTTGCCTTATTTTCCCATATTTGGACACTACCACCTTATACCATAAGTCTTCACTACGTCTTAAAAGTCTCCATCACCACTTCCCAAGCAAACTATAATGGAATAACTCCAAGTCTTTAGTTCCAAGTCCCCCAAGATTTTTTGGTTTGACAATTACATCCCAAGAAACCCATGTCGTTTTTCTCTTCTCGAAGGAAATACCCCACAAAAAGTCTCTTTGCATCCCAATAAGTGTTTTTAGCACACCTTTTGGGACCTTAAAAACCGAGAAATGGTACAGAGGTAAGCTTGTCAGTACTGAGTTTATTAGAACTACTTTACTTCCCGAGGAAATGAGTTTCCTCTTCCATCTACCTAGCCTCTTCCTGAAGGAGTCAATAACAGGTTGCCACATGGAAGCCCTTCTTGGGTTTGCCCCAATAGGAAGGCCGAAATACTTGAATGGGATCTAGTAATTAGTGATAATTTAGGTCTTTTTTGTTACTTTTGTGGCGCTTTGCGTATTTTGATATAATGACAAGAATTCTCATAATTTTTCTCTTGATTTAAATAGGAAAAGCTTACCAATTAGCTTAGGAGATCAAGGAAAGATCATTTGAAGCTTTTGGAATGACAAGGAGAAGAAAAATAAAATGAGAATTTGGTGCTGCCAAGAGAGCGCTCAGTAGCCCAAAATAGAGCACTTGAGCACCCAAAATCAATGTGGTGCTGCCATATGGGCGCCTAGGCACCCAAAAAGAGAACCTGCACCCGCAGTTTTTGTCTAGTTTTTGCTCTTTGTTGCCTTGTGTGAGCCTAGATGCCCGAAAAACTCTTTTTTAGACATTTTAACCACAAAAAACCCTAATTGTCTAGGATTAAGGAGTATTCAAGGATTTCTTCATGGATTTTTCTTCTTTTTCTTCTTATTCTCTTAGTCTCTAATTCCCTTTTGTAAGGGTTTAGGAAACCGTTGTGATTGAGTTTGATTATCAATACATATTTTTATTTTCTAATTTGATGCTTATATTCTCCATAGTTAATGCCTTATTAGAATTGATTACTCTTTGATTGATATGTTGAATATATATACATGCGAATGAAAATTTGATGTGTGTTCTTGATTTAAGGTTTATGAGTGTCATTGCTCTTTAGTCTAGGAATATTCGCTGAGTATTGAGTACCTAATAAATTCTAGTATTTAATGCTTATTTCCTAATTGATTCACTAGGCTTGGAAAAATGGGCCAGGCTAGTCGGGACGTCCCGCCGCCCTTCAAGCTGTCCCACCAGCCCGCCAAAAATAGATAGGACAGGGTGAAAAAACAAGCCCACTAGCCCGTTAGGCCCGGACCGTTGAGCCCGCCAGCAATGCGGGCTAGCCAGGTGGCCTTTTATTTTTTTGAATTGAACATACCTAAGGCAGATTCCAAAAAAAAGTTTAGACAAAAAAAGATTTTGGACCAAAAAAATTCCAGGCAAAAAAGAAAGATTCTAGGCCCGAAAAACAAATCAGATTTCACAAAAAAATACATATTCCACACAAAAAAGTAATAAAAATAGATTTTTTTTGTTTTTTATATTTTGGCAAGTTGAGCCGCCAACATGCGGGCTGGGCTGAATTTTTTTGCCCATCGTTCATGATGGGCTAGCCCGCCCCGTCTCGTTTTGAGCCGGCTTTTGGGGAGCCAGGCTGGCGCGTTTGGCCATTCCTATGATTCACCTAAAGGATTAAGGTTTATTAAGGGATTAAAAGCAACTTCACCCAGGGAATTGGTACTTAGGCATTAAAAGTGCCATTTGGATAGAAAATTAGGATTGAGACATGTATTGACCTCATTAAGATTGCAATTCATTGAAATCGAGAAAACCTAAACCCTAACATAGGCCCCTTTTACCGTCACACTTCTTTCAACCTCAGTCTCTTATCATAGACAGATGTTAGTCGATGATGACAAACAAAATTAACTTAAGGAATAAAATTAATTAACTTCTCTCATCATGATAATCCTCAAGATTATTGTATTCACTAAGTGATTAGTGATACAAGTACATAGATATATATAGGAAGGAGTTGAGGTACGTAACTAACTATAAAGGAATTAACTAACCATAGATGGAAACAATTGTTTTAACTAACTTTAACGTTTAAGTTCCATATTCATGTGCTTATACATTCAAATTAATTTCATTAAAATTTTTTATGTAAATCGAACTAACCTAACTAAAAAAAATGAGTATTTTAAACACTTTTTTTATCAATACTAAAAAGAATGGGTTGCAAGTCATTTCGGTCACAAATTCGGTCACAAAAATATTTTGTGACCGAAAAAGCAAGTTTTGAGATCGGTTATGTTGGTCGCAAAAAAGATTTTTTTTTGTAGTGTATAATATTTAGAATTTACTAAAGTACAGATTTTTATAATTCACTATTTGATATTTGAATATTTTGATATGTCGTGTCTTATGCCAATTTTTAAATAAAATTAACGAACAAATATTTATATCATATCAAATAATGTTTATTTTAAAGAAAATCAGATTCGAAGTTTTTCAATGACAATAGTAATTCTCTTATAGTCACAAACCTAGAGCAACTTTTGTTGACTATCAACGAAAAAATCTTAAAAAAATCAAAATAATCATAACATAAATTGTAACATTGAATTTCTCTTTATTTCTGCACCTTAATTTTTTATTGATTGTCCCAATACATATTGTGTCTATCAAGAATTGCTTGATTGATAGGTTAATATATTTTTTAATTTTCATTCATTGAGTTACCCAAACATGTATATATAATCTTCAAATGCACAAGCATGATAATTAATTAGAAACTAATGAGTAGTTGTGGAGGGTTCCAAAAGGTCTCAAAATGATTAATATAATCTCAACAAGTTATTGCACATCATTAGCATATTGCAGGAGCACAGAGGGATTATTGTAAGGCTCATCAGACGGTGATTCCCCTACAATACAACCAAAAATGTCTTCACCCAATGCTAACACAGCTGAATTCAAGAAAGTTTGATCTTCACTCTTCAATAATTCTTCTACGTGATCAACATGACTAAGAGCACCTTCGATGCCAAGGTGATTCAAACACCTTCAGTAGTGTTGGTTTGCCTCGGGATCCTTACCCATGGTCTGTGAAATGAGAGAGTTGATTAGGTTCATGGTATTGGACACGTTGACACGTGTGACATAAAGTGCGAATTGGGCTAAGGTCACAAGGTCCGAACTTGGCTTTTTGGTTAGGAGGTTGTAGCAAAAGGGTGGATTTTTGGATTGGTGATAAATGTGGTGATACATTTTGTGTTGGAGAACACGTGTTGCGTTAGAGGATGCGGCGAGTGAAAGAAATAAAAGCAACACAATGGAAGCATAAGGTGACATAATGTGTTTTTCTTTCTTTCTTTGTTTTCTTTTGTTTACTTGCAATTTTTTTTTGGGGGATTTCAATGGGATTTGTTTGGTTTGTATATATATATATATATATAAATAAAATATGTCCCTCTCATATATATATATATATATGAAGGGACATATTTTATATGAGAGTGAAGGATCTTGTCTCACGATTACAAATTGAATCTCAATTCACAAATCAGAAAACCCTTGCCGTTTCCATTCATACTAAGAAAACCCAACGCTAAGCAGGTCTTTCTCATGCGTTGAGGTGGTCGGACGGCACGATGTGGAATGGGAGGTTTTTGGTGTTATGATGGGTGGTGCGTGGCAGCAGGTAGACACACAACATTGATTGGCTGCTGCGAATGTATTTTTATTCCTTGTGGTAATCCTAGCTAGATAGACCAAAATGTAATCCTAGCTAGAGGGACTAAAATGTAATCCTAGCTAGATAGACCAAAATGAAAATTGCTATTATGGCTGTCATTGAGGTCTAAAATGATTATCTTTATTTTTATTATTATTAATAGTAGGAGATAGGAGATGTTACAAAAAGCAAACTAACGGGCCAACATCTGAATTTTGACACTACATTAGTATACGACCTCTAACTTGCGTTATACTTAATAAATTTGGATGAAATTGATGCAATTAGAAAGCCAACACCGAGCTATATAGTACTGTAGAAGATGCCGAAGGCTAATTTCTCTGCTGGGATTTCGCTTGAGAGAGAATAGCAAGACATTGACATCATGTTGCTGCTCTGTTCTCGTTTGAGAGAAAATAGTAGGTGGAAAACACGAATTCTACCTTATTTTATTCCTTTTCTCCAAATCAAAACCATCCTAATGCTTTCTTATCCCTTCCCACACACTTATACCCTCAAGAATCATCATTTCAACATCAATTATTACACTTATACTCACATGCAATCAATTAAATGGGGAATTCGACATCCATCTATCTCACACGCCCAAGAACACTTCACACACAAGCATAAGACATAAATCCTCACATATAATCAATTTAATATTCAAGTATTATACTCAATCATACATGCATGTCCAAATGAGGAGATTCACATATGTGGCTCTTCTCATTTGGAGGATGGTAGTTACCTTTCTAACTAGACATTCCCCTTGTCTTTCAACTTTTTCTTCAACCTTCTTGGTCCTCCTTCCATACTTCCTTGTTGCTTCCACCTTCAATCTATCTAATCTTGGAGTTTGTTGCCCAAAATTGCATTTTTAGCCACATCAATAGACTGGTTAGATTCTAGACTATAGTGAGATAATAAATGGAATGAGCTTGAAGGTGGGATTGCATGTGAGTATTTCTTTAAGTTTTAAATCTTGATGGTAAGGGAAAGATGAAGTTGGGCTTCTTGGAGGCTTAAATTTTCATTTGTGTGTGTGTGTAATAGAAACTGTGAGGTAGAGAAGAGAGGGGATTGTTCTCCTTCTTTATTAATGTTGGAAATAATTCAGGTGAATAACGAAGTTGTAGCTTGAGACGTGTTGATAAACACTGTACTAAAGGGTTTATTCGGGGTGAATTCTGCAAACCCCCAAGATATAACAAACTTGATGTTCTTCTCACAAGCTTATAGCTTACTGAGGACAATCAAATTAAATTGACCCCGCATAATTTAGTAGCTACTCTCACAATATTATAGGTACATGTACGTGTTGCAAATAATTGCATCACATTTGACTTTTTGGCAATCACTACATAATTTTCTTCTTTCACTTATCATTTGTCAACCCCGATATATAAATACACACGACTCAAATTTCTTCTTTCACTAGTGCCATTAGGCATCCATGATAAATAAGTATGAAAAACTCAATCTTCTTCAATAAAATATTTGCATAGAGAATTTCTTAGCCAACCAATCTCACTGAGATATACAAGTCTACCTGGAAATCATTCTAGTGACAATACTTTCATAAAACTCATAAACTCACTAAAGAATATATCCTCATCTAAATCAAATTTAGTAAAATCAATTCATCACTATGATACAACGGATTCTCCTTAATATTTAATATCATAGTGCCAAAATTTCAGTCGTTAATTCTCAAGTAACTCTCAAAATTTGGTAAGGCTGTGAAAATAAAGCTTGTAGTTTTCAATGCAAGTGGGCTTCCCACTGTTGAATATGCCTTTACTCATAAGTCACAAAATTGAACAATTGTACTCTAAAATAATATGACAGACATATACTAAGCAACAAGATTGCCCGTTTATAAGTCTCGTTTAATATGAGTGTTATAGAATAACAGAATTTCAATAATATATTGCAGTTAAGCCAGCATATGTACTTCTTAATTCGAAAAAATGTCGTAGCCATCAAATCATTAAAACTTAGGCACAATAAAAGCTTAGACAAACTTATCTATTGTATGGTAAGGTTTTGCGCATACACATCATACCTGATAATAGTAGATTATAAAACTAAACATTGAAAGCACATTTGTAAGGCTGCATGTCTTTTCATATATATCCAAGTTATTGTATCATTTCACAAATAATATCGAGTCAATGATACTAATTTCTTCATAACATAATTCTCAATAATTTGATTAATGATGTACCTAATTCACAGGAGAAAGTCATTCTCTCATTTTTCCTTTTCCACACTAACACACAATAACGATACTTTCTTCTCTCCGTTCTAATTAACACATTACATCATACTCATCATTTAACTTATCATAAATAATGAGGATGATATGCTATAATTTTTTGTTGATTCATTTTTTCACTTATTCACGAAATTATTTTCAACATTTTCAAATTATTACCTGACTTTAGAATACTCAAGTTAATAACTCAGATAATTATATATCATATATAAAAATATCCGTAATACTTATGGGAAAAACAAATCAATAATTAAAGGTAATACTATAGATGATTGTTATTTTCATGATCTTCAATTTCTAAACATTGAGATTGAGTCAAGGATTTGACCATACAAATTAGGATGATTTCAAAGCCTTAAAATTAACACTAGAATTTCGGGATGCATCAACATAAAAAATACAATTCCAAAATTAAACATTAATAGGAACATTTTATTTAAAAAAAAACATTCAGAAAGATAATAGCACCATAATATTCTTAGCTAAGTTATCATCACCATGAAAATCTCAAACTGAATGACTACTAGTGATGATAAAACAAATTTCTTTACTTTCCCACACATCTTCACTAGATCATATAAAAATTTAATGCGAAAGAAAAGAAATTAAATTACCAAGTGACCACACAACCCATATTTAGCATCCTTTAGTTTTAAATCATAAATCAAGCCATATAACAACACAATCCAACATTTAGCATATCAATTGGGAATTGTAACCCATCATATAAAATGCATGTGAAATGAGAAACCAAATTAAAAACCAAAAAGACAGGAATAGAAGCATCTGGAGTTATTTCTATAGAGCAAATGCATTGGTGCCCCTCTTTCTTTGCCTTAATTACCCACACAAACACCACACCATGTGGGGGAATAAACCATTTAGATTGTTGGAAATATTTCAGGCGAACAACGAAGTTGTAGCTTGAGATGTGTTGATGAACACTATCCTAAAGGGTTTATCCAGCGTGATTTCCATAAACCTCCCATGATATAACAGGCTTTTCTAATATTAATTGTGATGCAGAAACTAGATAGAGATAAAAACAATATAACCCAGAATATATTTTGAGAGAGAAGTTCCAATTAGAGAGAGAAGAGAAAAATGATTTTGGTGTGTTGAGAAGTGAGGTGAGGCTTCTCATATATAGGCTTGGCACTTGTTAATTCGTATGCAAAACCTTAATTACAAGGATTGGACGATAGCCTCTGGTTGGTGTTCAACTTGTGCAGAAGATTAATATGGATGGTGGACGGTGCACTAATATGAACGATAGAGATAAAATCTATATTTGGACAGTGTCGTTAAAACCAATAATACTCTTAAACTTTTGAAATACACAAAATATACAACACTTAATAGATGAAGAGGAAGAGTAGGATGTGTGTGTCAAATTTTGGGTGCACATTAGTTTTCAGGGGAGAGGGAATATAATGTGAGTGGGTGTGTGTGTGTGAGTTTGTGTCTGTGAGAGAGATAGAGTGGGGAAAAACATATATTTTGATGAAGTGTACCCGGGGCTGATGCTATGTGTGGCTTAGGTTAAAAATATAAGGGTAAATAACAAAAAGGGTTAAATATGTTTTTGGTCCCTAAACTTTCGCTCGAATATGTTTTTAGTCCTTAAACTTTTAAAAGTACGTTTTTGGTCCTTAAACTATTCGACTTGTTCTGTTTCGGTCCTTCTGTTAATGTCCGTTAACTTTTATGCTGGTGTGGTAAACGGCTTACGCGTGTCAAATTCTTACTCGACCACCTGTCACATTTTTTAATAATTTAATAAATAAATTAAATTAATAAAATAAAAAAGAAATTAAATTAAATTAAAAATAAAAAACTTGAAGATTTTTTCTCTGCTTCGACGCTCTTTTCTTTCTCTCTGCTAACCTCCTCTTCATTCTTCTTCTTCTTCATCATCTCATCTTCTTCTCCTTCTTTTCCTTTTCCTTCATCTTCTCCTTTATCTTCTTCTTCATCATTTTCTTCTGCATCATCATCTTCTTCTTTTTCCAATTAAATTTAAAAACCAAAAAATAAAACCCTAAATACCTCTCTCAATCTCTCCATCGAATCTTTTCTCTCTCTGTCAAATTGTTCTTCCATCTAGTATTACTTCCATTAAAATCCTTCTCGATCTTTTGCGTCTTGAGTTGGTTTTGTATGATTTGCGAATTTTAGATTTTGATTTGGGGATTTAGGATTCTTCTTCTTATTCTTCTCTTCATCGGTTTCTACTTCCATTAGTACCCTTCTCTTCTACTTCTTGAGTCTGGGTTGTATGATTTACGCATTTGGATTTTTGATTCGTGGATTTGAATTTTCGATTTGGGATTTAGGTTTTCGATTTGCTCTTCTTTTGCCCTGATTTGCTCTTCTTTTGCCCATATTTCTGATTTGCTTTCTCCCATTTGAAATGGGTTTATGGATTTTATTAAATGGATTTATGAGTTTTGAGAATGGTTGTGGGATAGAGATGAGTTTCTGGGTAGGGGATGAAATTTTCTGAGTTGGGGCCAAGTTTTCTGGGTTTGAAGATGAAGATTTCTAGATTGAAGGTGAGTTTTCTGGGTTTTGGGGATGAAATTTTCTGGGTTGGGGGCGAGTTTTCTGGGTTGGAGATGAAGTTTTCTTGGTTTTGGGATGAAGGTTTCTGGGTTGGAGGTGGGTTTTCTGGGTTGGGAATGAAATTTTATGGGTTGGGGATGAAGGTTTCTGGGTTGGGGGCAAGTTTTCTGGGTTGGGGGCAAGTTTTCTGGGTTGGGGATGGAGTTTTTTGGGTTTGGGATGAAGATTTCTGGGTTGGAGATGTGTTTTTTGGGATGGGGATGAAGTTTTATGGGTTTGGGGATGAAGGTTTCTCGGTTTGGGGATGGATTTCTCGGTTGGGGATGAAGGTTTCTGGGTTTGGGGATGAATTTCTGGGTTGGGGATGAATTCCTGGGTTGGAGATAAATTTTTGGGTTGGGATGGAGATTTCTGATTTTTTTGTTTTTTATTTTTTAGAGAAATAATTTTTTTAAAAAATAATTGTCGCTTTATATTTTCAATGCATTATTAGGGATATGTTAGTCAAATTGGTTTACTCATAATGACATTTATTTTATTTCTTAATCTTAATGAAACAACCTTAAACGACTATCATTTTGAAATTGAGGAAGTAACAAAAATATGATAAAAAGCATAATCTTTGGGTACCAAAAATCCTATTGCGTCAAATTGATCAATCAAAAATCAGAATAATAATAATATTGCTTTGCTTTGTCAATTTCAAATATCGTCAATCTCCAAAGTGTTGTTTAAAGCAAATCATCCAATTGAACCACATATTAACTAAATTAATGTCATGTATCTATCTTTTCATCTGACATTATGAACCATCTCTTTCCATTCCTTTTCTTTTTAAAAGCCAAATATACTAGATAATAATAAGAGCACTAGAAGTAGTACTCAATATTTAAAAGGAAAATATCAACATGATAAAAAACTTAATGGATTAATATACCAAGATGAAAACGGCAAACAAAAATCCCTATTTGTCGTGACCCACTTCCAGGATCGAAATTGTATAAGATCAAACACCTTCTCCAGGGAGACATCCACCTCCTTAAAAATACGATTATTCTATTGTAACCAAATGGACCAAATTTTCGACTGCCAAATTAAGATACCATAATTTTTTTGTTTCTTACCATAGAATAAAGAGGATTTGTTCTAATTTCCAAATTGTTTGATAAAAAATCAAAGCTACTAACTCGATTCATTCAGTCGTGGACTCTGTTGAGGTACTATATTATAGGTTAATGGGTTACTCGTTCAACAAGTGAGTCACTAGTTAGAGAGAATAACTGAATCGAATATATATTATTAAAGATCAACTTTTAAATAAATACATCCCTTTATGACCCAAAATCAGTATATAACCCAATTCTAAACTTACCATTGGCGAAAATAGAAAAATATCTCCCTAGACAACTACTAGTATAAAGGTCAATCCAAAGAAAAAAAAGACTAGTAAAAGGCTATGCTTTAAACTAACAAAAGTAGAAAAAAATACTAGGCATAATCCAAGCATATTCCTATTTTTTTTTCTAACCCATCTTCCACACATAGGAATTTTAATTCTTTTGCTAACTTAGAACCCTTTCAATATTACACTTCTCTCATCATATATATATGATTAATTGATTTTTTTTGTCGGTTAAGAGTCTTTCTTTGTTGTTTGCTTTTTGGTGGTGTTTGTTGTTGGTGTGCTGCTTGGTTGCACACTGCACGATTTATGCTTTTTTCATCCTGTTGATGTGGCCTAGTGCTAATCCTAAACTAATTTTAAGGTTATTTTTAGATTATTTTTGGAGTATTTCTTTTTTTTTGTTCGGCAAATACACACGCACCTATTCCTAAACTCTAAACACATACACCCATCCTAAACTAACTTCCACCAATATCCTAATCTAAATCACCACCGTCAAGGTTTGAACCTTGGATCTCCAACTCCCAATCCTTAAAGGCTTGGTACATAACCATGTGGACTATTTCCCATTTGTCTTTCTAGAGTATTGCTTGTGCTCTCACCAGTAATAATATTTATTGACTCATCCAAAAGAATAATTATTAGAGTACAGAGAAAGTGATGAAGAGAGTCCTTGTATAAACCTCATGATTATTATATTAAGGAAGAGAGTCCTTATACGCGGATAGCAAGCGTACAGCCTTTTAGCTTTTCCCTTTATATTCTCTTCTATTCTCTGTTTTCAATGTTCAATACCATTCATTCTTTCACATTTCCAATATGCGCCTCTCCATTTCCTATATGGTATCTGAGAGCCTTTAGGCTTAGGGTTTGAGAAATACGTTATTTCCTTGGTTTAGAAATAGCCCGATCCAAAGAGGGCATATTTCTCAACCAACGAAAATACACGCTAGATTTAATTAATTCTTGCGGTTTTCTTGCAGGCAAACCTGTTCAAAGTCCAATGATCAAAGGTAGCTTAAAGAATGCTGCAGAAACAACGATCTTTCCTGAACCAGAACGGTACCAGAGACTTATCGGAAAAATGCTTGATTTGACAACCACCCGGCCTGAAATTGAATATGTTGTTAACCAACTAAGCCAACACATGACAAAGCCTCATCAAGGGTGTTAATCAAGTGGCCTCTATGCTCAAGAGGAGGGGTGAATTGAGCTTAAAATTTTTTCCAAAAATTTGTTTAAAATTATAACACAACTTGAATAAGATATATTAGTTGACGTATGAAATTGAAATATAATAAAAATCTGAAATGAAGATCAAATAAGCTTAAACAAATATGAGTTTTAGGGATAGAGAGAATAACACCGAGTTTTATAATGGTTGAGTCACACACCACTTGTGACCTACGTCCAGTCTATGAATCTCCGCCACGCGAGATTTCTTATATTACTTTTCAACAATTACACACTAAGAGCACCTTTCTCAATTGGATACCCCACCAATTTTAAAGGCATCAATCTAGGGATACCTCACCCTAAGAACACTTTGAAGGATACCCCTCCTTCAAACAATTTAGAAGGATACCACACCTTCACACAAAATTAGCTCACCACAATTGAAACTCTCAAAAGAGTAAATGATACAACTTGAAGCTCTAATATATTTGATTTAAGGCTCTTTGTTTTGATGAAAGAAACAGTATAGGTAAAAAACAAAGTAAGCCTTAGGCAAAAGCATAAGACCCTTAATTTAGAGAGATTGATGATAGGAAGTAATTTCAATACAGTGTTAAGCTCACAAGGGTATGTTATATTCTAAGTCAGAAGCCCTTTATATAGATGGCAGAAACAGCAGTCAGAAGCTGCGCATATTTTACTTTCATATTCGAATATGTTATTCGAATATAGCACTTACATATTCGAATATAGCACTTTCATATTCGAATATGACACATTTATATTCGAATATGTATTCGAATATAGTGTTTCTGCGTTTAAAAAATGATTTCTATAGGCTTCATATTCGAATATGGAGGTTCCATATTCGAATATATATTCGAATATAATAGTTTTGGAAGGTGACAAGGCCTAGGTTTCTTGTTATATTCGAATATGTATTCGAATATGGCAAGCTATATTCGAATATATATTCGAATACACAGTTTCTGAAAAGTGATCAGGCAAATATAATATGTCATATTCGAATACGTATTCGAATATGACAAGCCATATTCGAATATATATTCGAATATACTGGCCAGGAATTTCAAATTTTATTTCCAGAACCTTGATATTCGAATATACACCCAATTTTGACTTTTTCAAGTAAAAATCAATTTTTAGATATTTTCTTTGAGGGTCTTTTCCTTTAAAAATGATTTTATCTTTGACTCTTAATATTTTTCTAAAATTCCTTTTTAGAAAAAAGTTTGTTTCAATTCCAAAGAGCCTTAATCAAACTTACATTCATAATTTAACAACCTAAATACCCTTTGTTGTTGTGGATCTGTTTACTATTCACGTGATTTATCCTTTTGATTCTTGGTTTGTTGTGGAATCATCGAAACTCCAAACGTAGAGCATTTGCATTTACATACTCCCCCTTTTTGATGATGACAAACAACAAACGAATTAGATCACTTATTTGTGTGTGATATTCTGAGACTCCCCTTAGTTATGAAGTTTGATTCTCCTTACGAAGTTCGACTCCCCCTGTCAATATGCATACAGATATGTTAAGCATTTGTAATAAGCAATAACATAATCCCGGTTTAAGTGATATATTTCTTCTCCCCCTTTTGGCATCATTAAAAAAAAAAGATAATTTTGAGACAAATGTTTTGAGAATAATAAAATAAACCCGAATCTAATTAGTTCAAAATGTTTTAATATGTCCCAAATTAAATAAAACTAAGCTATGACAATACAATTAAAAATGTCTCCACCCAATGCCGACACTGCCGAATTCAAGAAAGTGTAATCTTTACTCTTCAATAATTCTTCTATGTGATCAACATGACTAAGAGCACCTTCCAAGCCAAGGTGATTTAAACACCTTTGGTAGTGTTGGTTTGCTTCGGGATCCTTACCCATGGTTTGAGAAATGAGAGAGTTGATTAGGTTTACAATATTGGACACATTGGCACGTGTGACTTCAAGTGCGAATTGGGCTAAGGTCACGAGGTCCTCATGTGGCTTCTGGTGTAGGAGGTTGTAGCAAAAGGGTGGATTTTTGGATTGGTGGCAAATGCGATGATACATTTTATGTTTCGGTTTGTATTGAAGAACACGTGTTGCGTTAGAAGATGCGGCAATTGAAAGAAATATAAGCAACGCAATGAAAGTAAAACGAAACATAATGTGTTTTTCTTTCTTTCTTCTTTTTCTTTTGTTTATTTGCAATTTTCGTCTGGGGTTTTAATGGGATTTGTTTGGTTTGTGTGTGTGTATATATATAGAGTCAAACCTCAATATGAGAATCTTTTCATGCATGTGTTGGATTAGTTATTTTGATTACAATAATTGTTCCCTTATTTATGAGTCATTAAATTTATTGATTAGTTGGATTACCTAGTATTTTACTGTTTAACTTATATTTGTCTTTTAGTTGGTTTATATCCATTTGAACGTGTTATAAATTAGGTGTTTTGCAAGCTAAAGTTGATGTATCTGAATTGAATTAATATTAAAATAAGCATAAACTATTTTGTTATTAAAAACAAGCTAATTTCCTCATGATAGAAACAAAAACAATTTTCTTTTCACGAAAACCAAATTTTTATTAGATTATGTGTTTGGTTTATGAAAAGAAATAAAACAAAAATAAATATAAATTTCACTGTTTAAATTTAGGTTTTCATTGCAACTAGAGAAATATTGATACAATAAAAGAAAATAATTGTAAAAATTAACAAAGAGGAGCCGTCAAAGCTTAGTTGATTTAACTGATTTTTTATAAGGTAGCGTAGTTTTGTTAATTTTATATATTTTAAGAGTAAGCCTTATAACTTTTTCAAATCTTTTTGGCCCATTTTGGCGGGTACATAAAACACATAACCCCCTAAAGTAGCCCTGTGGAAGCTATGTGCTTTAAGGTCTCGCCCTTCTAATCACACCCATCCCCATCCCTACCACCACCGAAGACGAAAAAATACATAATCTTTATTTGAAAATAACCTGACCACGAGATACACATACTCATCAAATGTCAGCTAAGATTGAGTTGGAATTATATACTCCCTCCGTCGCATAATATAAGCCCCAACTACCAAAATGTCTTGTCCCATAATATAAGCACCTACACATAAAATAAGAAGCATTTATTGTGATTTTTTAACTTTCAAAGTCATTCAACCAATAGAAAATAATTGTGTTTAAATTTAATTGGTGGAACATCTCACTAGTCTACTTAATACTTCTAATTCCAATAATTTAACCATTTTTCTTAAACTATGTGAAATGTTAGTTGGGGCTTATATTATGGAACGGAGGGAGTACTAATTTTGGGTCATAAAGGGAAGATAATGTGAGTGTGTGTGTTAGTGCGTGTGAGAGAGAGAGAAAGCATTGGGAAAAGAAGATGTTTTGCTGAAGTGTGTGTGGGCTGATGATGTATATGGCTTAGGGGAAAAATATAAGAAGAGTAAATGATAAAAATGCCTTTGCCTAAACAAAGGTGAGGGTAAACTAGGTTAGGGACCAAACTGAAAAATATTTTTAGCTTAGAAAATAATATAATAAACATATAGGGTACGATTTTTGGGATGTTATATACATAAAGGACTACAATTTTATCTTAAAATGTGACTTATGTATAAGACCACATCGAATAATAGAAAAAAAGGAAAGGAGCACCGACAATCTCTTCTTTTAGGACAAGAGATCAATTATGTAAATAAGTCAAAAGGAGTAATGTTCAACTCAAAATGTAACAAATAACTAAAATCTGATAAAAAAAAAAAACATAACCTTTGGCTACCAAAATGCCTATTGAATCAAATTGTTCAAACAAAAACCAGAATAATAATAATATTGCTTTACTTTGTCAATTTCCAAAACGTTCAAGCTCGCTTTATGCTTTCTTTTCTTTTCTTTTACGGTTGATGTGGCCTAATGCTAATGCTAGACTCTTCCTCGGGTTATCTTTGTATTATTTCTAGAGTATTTCTTGTGCTCTTAATAATAATATTTCTTGGCTTATCCAAAAAAAAATGGCCATTGGAGTAGAGAGAAAGAGAATGAGATGAAGAGAGTCATTGTATAATCCTCATGATTATTGTATTCAGTAAGTGATTAGTGATTCAAGTACATAGATATATGTAGAAAGGATTTGAGGTACCTAGCTAACTATATAGCAGATAACAAACCAAAGATGGAAATAACTACTTTAACTGACTTTAAGATTCATTTTTAATATAATTCATTAGATTAAGATGTTTATAGAAATTAAAATTAAAAAAAATATTTTGTGTACACCCATGGTGTACAACCCATTTACTCTCTTGGTTTACTATTTTTTTAATATTAATGTTAAAAAGTTGAAAAGTAAAATAAAGAGTTTGATTTGACTGATATTAAGTGAGTTGTACATAATTGTACTTATAATGAGTGTATACGAATTATTATGGTTACAATTAGATCAATGAAGATAGGTAAGTGAGAGGAAGGGCTCCTTTGCAATTTAGTATTTTTTATTCTTAGGCAAAAATATAATTTTGGTCTCTTAACTTTTACTCAAGGTTCATTTTGGTCCCATAACTTTTTTAAGATTCATTTTTGTTATGGACCTAACCCGCGGGAAGGACACGTGTAGGTCTCACGTGGGTGGCCCAAGCCGTCGGTCCCATGTCGTGTACCCACGACATGGGCATCCGACATAAGGCTCAGGGGACATCACCCCCACGTGAGGACCGTTACAGATCCGTACCTTCCGCCGCAATTCACGGAAGTATGACAGTGACAGGTTTGACTTTGGTGACCCTGTTTACACTATAAATATATCTGATTAGTCTTCATTTGGTACGCTTATCACAACTCTAGATCTGAGAATTATTCCCAGTGACACAGAATTGACTTGATCGTCGGAGTGCTTGCAGGTACCCCCTCACCGCCAGGTGAGTGGCCGGAAATATCCAACCACCGCACCGGAGACCAGATAGGAGGCCAGATCCGCCATGCCAAGTGCATGATGGAACATTGGCGCCGTCTGTGGGGAAGAATTGTTCTTCTCCGATCGTAACTTATCTCTTTTTTCCTCCTTTATCTAGTTTTTTTGGTAATTTTGCAGGAAGAACACCACCGGAGTCAAGAACTCAACCTTTTTCACCTCGAATATCCATTTTTGCTGGTTATCAAGGTGAATTCCGGTCAATTAATCGGTGCAAAAGCCATTTCTAGCCGATTAATCGGTGAATTGTGACTTTTCACCGATTAGTTGATCGGATAATCGCATTCTTTGATTTTTCTGCAATAACTGTGAATAGATTCCTGTATGAATACGCAATTTCATCATCGCCTTCTTAAATCTTGTTTCACTAATGATCCTGCATGAGTGTACGGCAAGAAAACCTCTTGTGCTTGCAGCCAAACAGGAACTAACTCATGCTAACCGAAAATGTGGTTGTAGCGATATGGTGAATACCAGGAGAAAGAATCAGGCAGCCAGGGGAGCATCAGCCAATGCCGGAGGTGCCCCTGGAGAACAGCCCTCTGCTAGCGGGCCTTCTCCACGACAACAACAGGAAGAGGCCAGGCTTGCTGGTCCTGCTATGTCCGAACAGAGGATGACGACGATAGAGGACGACATGCTCGATTTGAAGGAGATGATTCGAAAACAGGCCGAAGAAATTGAGAGGATGAACAGGGAGCGAGAAGCTTGGAAGAAACAACAGGAGGAATTTTAGGCAATTTTGGTCAACGTCGGGATGGGCCAGCAACTCCCTCAACGACATGAGAATCAGCAAGAAGGGCAAAATCCCCAAATGGAGAGGCAGGTCTCCATGGTTGGTCTGCAAATCCCGCGGTCGCCCCACCCCAGCTGCCCGACATGGATCAGGTGGCAGAAAACGACATAGGAATTGAGGGGTGTCATAACCCCTTCACCCTGGCAATCATGAACTTTGATATGCTGGCCAACTTTGAATTCGCCGTTCAGATTGATCCGTACGACGGGACAACTTATCCTCAAGATCATGTGGAGATCTTCCAACAGATGATGGTCTTCCAAGGGGCCAAGGAGCCCGTCATATGTCGAGCATTCCCGTTAACCTTAAAAGCCGCGGCCCGAAGATGGTTCTCATCATTACCAGCGGGATCCATCGCGGGATGGAAGACACTAAAGGATAAGTTCATTTCAAACTTTATAAGCAGCAAATAGCAGTTCAAAACTGAGCACCATCTCGAGAGGATAAAGCAGAGATCAGACGAGCCGTTGAGGGACTTCATCATTCGCTTTAACGCGGAATCCCTCGAGGTGCGTGATGTCGCCCCTAATATGATGCTGTATTTTCTTAGGCAGGGACTGAAGCCAAGAGGCTTCGCTAAGGATTTGGCGGGAGAAAAGCCCAAAACAATGGAGGAGCTGAAAAAGCGGGCTGAAAAGTAGATCCATATAGAAGAATGGGTTCAAAACAATAAGGCAGATAATCAAGCCGCCAAGCAGGAAAGAGAAAAGAAAGACAAACAGAAAAATTCTTATGGCGAGAGACCCAAGGAGAATGAAAAAACATATGATAAGGGTGGGAGACCACCCAGGGGTGCTTACTCAACTTATGCACCGTTAACCATGCCGCCTTCTCGTATCTATAAGGAGATCATGTACTCCGAGTTGAAAGACAGGCCTTCACTAATGAGGTCACAAGCAAAGAATAAGGACAAATTTTGTTTGTACCATAAAGACCACAGGCATCACACTAACGAATGCATCCACCTTAAAGACGCCATCGAGAAGTTGATACGACAGGGAAAATTAAGACATTTTGTCCAGAAAAATGATGAAGGGACATCCCGCGGAAGGAGCCCGTCATCACCCAGAAGACGTGAACCCGGTACAAGGAATCGGGACACTGGGCGGGATGAACGACGGAGATCACGATCCAGGAGTCCGCAGCGACATGAAGAAGCGGCTTCAAAAGGGGTCATCAACGTGATTGACGGAGGTCTCGATTTGGGGGAGCTAACAGAGTCATCAAGAAAATGGTCTTGCGACATAGAGGATCACTACATGGCTGTGAAGGCCGTGAAAAGAGTTACTTTGGCATTCACCGAAGACGACCTGCCTACAGATGGAGCCGGGTCCAACGCCCCCTGGTTATCATGGCTAGGATGGCGGGGTATGAAGTAAAAAGGTTATTTGTTGATCAAGGGAGCTCAGCCGACATAATGTTTTGGGACCTGTTCCAGAAGTTGGGCCTAACAGATAAAGATCTGATCCCCCACAAAGGGAATCTGATAGGCTTTACAGGGGATACTATCTCCCCCAAGGGCTATGTAAAATTGAAGGTAACTTTTGCAGGCCGTGACGGAAGCAGATCAGTAGAGGTGAAGTTCCTCGTCGTAGAGTGCCCTTCAGAGTATAACGCCATTATAGGCAGACCAACTCTGAATGCTTTGGGAGCAGTTGTCTCAACCTTGCACATGGCGATGAAATTCCCCGGAGACAGAGGCGACATCGTCACTATCCGAGGGAAATGCCTTGAGGCACAACTTTATTATTTAGAGAGCTTAAAATAACGAAAACTATGCCAGTGCAGGAACAGGAAAAAGTAAAGGAGGCACAGAAGAAAGAAACAAAAGGAAAACAGAAGCTCGTTAGACGAGATGATGCTGTAATGATGACAGACCTAGATCCGAGAGGGGAGTTACAACACGAGCGGCCTGAACCTGAAGGTGACTTAGTGGAAATACAACTAGAGAGTCAGCCTGATCAGGTAGTCAAGGTCGGGAAAAACTTACCCATTAATATTATGAAAAATATGATCAAAGTTTTGCAGGATAATAAGGATATTTTTGCATGGGTCGCCTCGAACATGTCGGGTGTAGATCCCAAGTTCTACTGTCACCGACTTGCGATAAAGGAAGGAGCCAAACCAGTGGCCCAGAAAAAGAGGAGAATGGGCCAAGAGTGGACGACAGCTATTGAAAAACAGGTTGACGAGTTACTAAACGCGGGATTCATCCGCAAAGTACAGTATTCTGACTGGCTATCCAATGTCATGATGGTAAAAAAGGCCAATGGAAAGTGGAGAATGTGTACAGATTACACAGATCTTAACAAAGCTTGCCCGAAGGATCCTTTTCCGCTGCCTTGCATCGATAATTTGGTAGACAACTCAGCGGGTTATAAATATCTTTCCTTTCTGGATGCTTATTCTGGCTATAACCAAATTCCCATGGCTCCCGAAGATCAGGATAAGACTGCCTTGATCACTGATCTCGAGGTATTTTATTATAATGTGATGCCCTTTGGTTTGAAGAATGCAAGAGCGACATACCAAAGAATGATGGACAAAGTCTTTGCCAAGATTAGAGGCAGAGAAGTCGAAGTCTATATCGACGATATGATCGTCAAAACACAAGATGATCAGGATGCGTCGAAAGACCTGGAATCTGTTTTTCAACGTCTACGGCAATTCAATTTATGACTTAATCCTCTGAAATGCACATTTGGTGTAGAAGCTGGCAAGTTTCTGGGATTTATGCTCACAAATCGCGGCATTGAAGCAAACCCGGATAAATGTCAGGCAATTCTCAACATGACCAGCCCTAGGACGGTCAAGGACGTACAACAACTCACAGGTAGGGTCACAACCTTATCTCGCTTCCTCCCAATCTCGGCAAAGTGTTGCCTTCCCATGTTTAAAGCCTTGAAGAAACAAGACTCATTTGAATAGACGCAAGAGTGTGAAGTCGCGTTCCAAGAGCTTAAAGCCTCCATGGCATCTCCCCCTGTCTTAACAAAGCCGATGGCGGGTGACACCTTGATACTCTACCTCGCGGTGGCTGATGAGGCCGTGATTGGCGTATTGATAAGAGAAGAAGGTAAAGATCAGTTCCCAATCTACTTTGTTTCTAATGTCTTGCAGGGAGCTGAGTTGAATTATCAACGACTTGAAAAAGTAGCTTTCGCGTTATTGGTGGCTTCGAGGAAGCTACGCCCATATTTCCAATGCTACCCCGTCCTAGTCAGGACTAATCAGCCGATACGACAAATCTTACACAAACCAGACTTGGCAAGAAGGATGATGTCTTGGGCGATTGAATTAACCCAGTATGACATATCGTATTAACCACGACTAGCGATTAAAGCCCAGGTCCTTGCCGACTTCCTTGCCGAAATGACACATCTCGGTGAGAACCATCCCGGGGAATGGATGATATATGCCAATGGCTCCTCGAACATTAAGGGATGCAGCGCCAGGGTGATACTGGAGAACTCAGAGGGATTGGCAGTGGAGTATTCACTAAGATTTGATTTCCCAACATCTAACAATCAGGCAAAATATGAAGCCTGCCTTGCGGGAGTACGGATGGCCAAGGAATTAGGGGCAAACACGATAACTATCTGCTCGGATTCAAAGTTTGTGGTGTCCCAGATTAAGGGAGAATACCAAGCAAAAGAGCCCATCATGCAGAAATATCTCGCCAAAGTACGAGATGCTCTAGTGGGATTCTCTAAATTTGAATTCCGGCATATACCTAGAGAAGAGAATGCGAGAGCTGACCTCCTTTCCAAGCTCGCTAGCACAAAGAAGACTTCAAACTACCACTCTGTGGTGGAAGAGGTAATCCCCTATCCTAGTTTGACCTTGCAGGTGCAGGAGGCAGACTGGAGGACCCCCTTGATAGATTATATTGAGAGGGGGATCACTCCTGAGGATGATAAAGAGTCGCAGAAGATTATTAAAAAAGCGACGAGGTTCACAATGATTGAAGGCCACCTGTTCAGGAAGGGAGTCTCAATTCCACTTCTGAAATGCATTGGCCCAGAGGAGGTCGGGTATGTTCTGGCCGAGATCCATGAAGGGAGTTATGGACACCATATTGGGGCTAAATCTTTAGCCAGGAAGGCGTTGAGAGTGGGTTATTTCTGGCCAACTATGCAAGAGGATGCTACCAATCATATCAAAAAGCGTGAGCAATGCCAACGACATGCCACCATCGCTCATATCCCACCGGAAGAGCTACACACTTTATCCGCACCTTGGCCATTCCACACTTGGGGAATGGACATCCTGGGGCCTTTTCACAAAGCCACGGGATAGCTGAAGCATCTCTTAGTCGCAGTGGACTACTTTACGAAATGGGTCGAAGCTGAACCTCTCGCAACTATTACGTCAGCAAGAGTTGAGTCTTTCACCTTCAAAACAATTATATGTCGCTTCGGAATCCCGATAGTGATTGTTACTGATAACGGGACTCAATTCACTGGAAGCCCATTCAAGGATCTCCTCCAAGGATTGCGAATCTGACATCACTGTTCAAGTGTAGAGCATCCCCAAACAAATGGTCAGGCTGAAGTCGCAAACAAAGTGATCCTAAATGGCCTAGGGAAACGACTTAAAAGCGCCAAAGGAGCGTGGGCGGATATCGCTATCAGGTATTGTGGAGCTACAGAACCACCCCGCAAACTACAACAGGAGAAACTCCTTTCCGGCTCGTATATGGAACTGATGCAGTGATCCCAGTTGAAATCGGTGAACCATCTTGGAGAGTCATGTATACCCCGCCAAATAATGACGCACTCTTAAGAGAAGAACTTGACCTAGTAGACGAAGTCCAGGAGTTAGCTCGCCTAACTGAGATGTCGAGGAAACAACGAGTTGCTCAATGATACAATGCTAGAGTCGTGAAACGCGAATTCATTATAGGCGACCTTGTTCTTAGAAGTGCTAGTATAGGGCTGAAGAATGCAAAAGATGGAAAGCTCGCAGCGAATTGGGAAGGCCCATATTGGGTAATCCGAAGTACAAGAAAAGGTGCATATGCCTTTGAGACTCTGCAAGGAAGAGAATTGCCTAGAACTTTCAATGCCGCGGATTTGAGAAGGTACTACAGCTAGGAAATATCTGACTTGTTTATGGTTAAATTTGTTGCATTTTAATCTTAATATACAATTTCTATAAGGGGTACTCTTTTTCCTTCTCGGGTTTTTTCCCTATGGAGGGTTTAACCTTGAAGGTTTTAATGAGGCCCCAGGTTTTGTAACCCAACGACATATGAAATAAAAACAAATATTTGTCAAAGTTTAAGATTTCAGTTGCAGATACATCATTGCCACGACTTAGCTAGGCATATGAAAGGATAAAAAATCCTTCTAAGGGGACATGCACACACGAGATAGGCTACCGGCCTTGAAGTACTTCACCAGGATCTAAGATCCCACCAGGGCGACACGCCCCAAATAGGCCACAGTACTTCACCAGGATCAAGGATCCCAATAGGGCGATATGCCCCAAACAGGCCACTGGCCTTGAAGTACTTCACCAGGATCTAAGATCCCACCAGGGCGACACGCCCCAAATAGGCCACAGGACTTGAAGTACTTCACCAGGATCAAGGATCCCAATAGGGCGACATGCCCCAAACAAGCCACTGGCCTTGAAGTACTTCACCAGGATCAAAGATCCCACCAGGGCGACACGCCCCAAATAGGCCACAGGCTTTGAAGTACTTCACCAGGATCAAGGATCCCACCAGGGCGACACGCCCCAAATAGGCCACTGGCTTTGAAGTACTCCGTCAGGATGAAAGATCCCAACAAAGACGACATGTACCTCTGGTCTGGTTATGAAAATTAATCACTACAAGAAGCGAAAGTTCAATAAACCAGAGGCACAAAGCCCAAATTACGACCTCCAAAAATCGCGGCACGTGGAAACGTAATGATGAAAAAGTTAAGTTAAAAGCTGCAATATGAAAATCGTCATGAATATAAGCAGGCTGAGAAATGTCATTAACAGTCAGGCATTACAAAAATGAATTTGGCCTGCATGCCAGTACATCATTCATGAAGACAAAAAATAACAAAAATTAAAGCTAAGTACACAAAATGAATTTTAAGGCTCGGTTGGGGTGACATCCTCATCTGTGGCTGGAGTTGGCGACATAGTGTAATCAGCATGAGGATCAAAAGCTTCCAGCTTAGGATCATTCAAGTCGACTTCGGAAGGAGGGTCATGGTCATAATCCACCAGTTTCCCCCCTTCCACCCCGTGGAGGGGATGCACCCCCTTAAAAGAAAGCGAGACCCCGGGGTTGAGATACTCCACTTGCTTCAAGCAGCTGGCAAAGGCCATGTAGCCACCAGCGGAGATTACCCGACTCTGCTCCCGAACCTCAGCTTTCAACTTGTCGGTGGAGAGCTCCAAAGCCGCCTTGTCAGCCTGCAGCTGGTCTCGCACCCGAGATAGCATCTTGGCTTCCTCCGACAAGGAAGCCACTTGATCCAAAGCCTTGGTGAGAGAGACTTGTGCTTCCTTCTTCTCATTAGAAAGTTTAACACTTTCTAGCTTTAATTGGTCGAATTGGGAAGCAGCTGCGACAATCTCGGTCTTCAGTTCGACCTGAGAACCCTTCAATAAATCCCGCTCTTTGGAAAGAGCCTGAATCTGTTTCTCCGCAGCAGCCTTAGTGACTTACAGCTTCTTTTCCAGGTCGGCCATGGGATTGGGCCTTTCCAGCTCTTCATGAAAATGTTTCAGAAGAGTAGATTGGTGAGACATCCAACCAAGGGCCTCCCCGACATTGGCCTACAAAAAAAAAAGAGAGAAGCGACATTAATCTCATATATAAATTCAGAAGAAAATGAAAAGAGAATTAGGTGAGGTGAAGGAAAGGAAAGATACCTTCAGCACAGAGCGAGGGAGTTCCCTGAAGAACTCCCCATGATGGAATGAAACAATAAGAGCTTGGAAGCCTTCCCATTGGGAGGAAGAAGACAATCCCATGGCCGGGATGGTAGGGGCACCTACTACGTGGAATAAAAGAGACAAGTGATAGCGGTGTCAAAACCAGTAAAGTTCTAAACAAATAACTTCATACATGGAATAAAGATGCTAAGCACCACCCTCTTTTTCGGTGGAGAGCTTCTTCAACCGTTTCAGTCTCCTCATCATCCGAGATAGAAATCTCGCTATGGGGAACGGGCTCGTTTGCTTCCAGCACCGGAGGAGCAGTAGTGGGAGGCTTTTTGCCACCTCGAAGGATCAATTTTCTCTTCTTCGCGGCTTGAACCTCGGGCGAAGCCGCCATGACATCGGCCGTCTCCACCTCTCGACCTTGAGACGCCCCAGTATTGAACCCCATGGTCAGTGGTTAGTTCTCGCACTAAATTTTGGGCTAGGGACTCCTTCTTCCCCTTCTTCGTCATGCCACCTGTCTTTTACATCAATTGGGCATATCCTAACATGATAGCTGCTGAAAAGAAAGATAGTGGCAGGATTAGTAACATAAGCAGGAACGAAAAAGAAAGTGACATGTGCTTTAAGAGGCAATAATAAAATTGTCTAAGATGATTTTACCCATAGTATCAGCCCGGCTAACACAACGGCCTTAAATCACGACTTTGCATCTGATGAGCCCATGCTTTCCGGTAAATTCCCGAAGTCCAGCAATCATAGCATGATCAGAATCCAACAAGGAGGCCTCGTCGGTAATGAAAGACTTCATTTCCCGGAGATAGTGGTCATAGGACCAATATAGCGGGAACAATAGAGATCCGGTGGGGCCAGCCCAGAATGGAAACTCTTCCCCCGAGTATAGCACCTTAAAATACGACTCCTTAAAAGGGGGAAAAGAATCTTCTAGGAGTTGGAAGAAGAAGTGGTCATTTCGCTGTCGGAAGGAGATGAACCCGAAGTCGGAAAGGTGGTAAGGGCCAAAGAGGTACAAGAATAAGTTGCTGGAGCACTCCCAACTATTTGCCCAACAGAAAATCTCGAAGGCATTGATGAAACCCCAGGCGTTGGGGTGAACTTGTGAAGGCGCTACCTCAAGTCGGTTGAGGATTTCAATCTGAAAACTTGTGAAGGGGAAGCGTAGATGAACGACCCGGAAAAAGCAGTCATAAACCATTAGAAAGTCGGGGGCACCTTGGCGAGGGCGAGACCTGATCCTTTCATTGGGATCCACACGCTTGGCCTTATATAGGGTGACAGGACCAGAAGGGACATCTTCTTGTGGGATCGCTCCGGGAAAGTGCATCGCGTCTCGAAATTCCACATCAGCAACATGGAATTTCAATGTCGTGTTGAGTCCAGATGGGACTTGGAGAATATCATGGTGAATCCAGTACATCCTCCGTACATCCCGTATACCCCTAAGTTTCTTAGGGACTTCAATCTTGGAGGCTTCTTTTGGAGGACCGTACCAGTTGTGAATTTTTTGTCTACGGCGCTCTAAAGCCTTGCTTTTGGAAAGCCTGCGGACAGCTGGGGCTGGGGCTGAAGTCGAGGGCGACTCCGAACCCGACATGGAAGGTGATGCCGACATTGGTTCTACAACAGAAACAGGAGGGACAAAAAGAGGGTCAGAAGAATTTGAAGCAGAAGAGTTAGATGAATTATTAGAAGAATTAAAACTAGAAGTTGCAAACGAAGAACAGATTAACAAGGGGGCAAGAGGATGCAAGGTGGACGTTACAGTATTGTCACTATCCTCAGATGACTCATCATAATCATACTTACCCATACCATACCTTAAGGGTGTGGGGGCAACAAATTCAGAATATGGAGCCCCTAAGAAGGGGATAAGCTGGGGATTTCCAGGAACGATCTCCCCAAAGGCTTCAAATGAAGGTTCTTGGTGAGAATCAGAACCAGAAACTGAAGGGGGAGTGGGAATGTGATGATCACTACCATCACACGGTTCAGGCCCAGATGGGGAACCAATGAAATAACCTACTTCCCCAGAAAGGCTTTCTTTTGGGGGAAAGTTAGTAGGCCTCTTGGGAGTAGACATTTCCTAGGAAGATCAAAAAGAATAAAGAAAACACACAGAAAAAGCGATTAGGAAATGAAGAAGATACCTGGAAATGGCGAAGCAAAAAAGACCAAGGAAAGCTGGAAGACAGCAAGATGGAGTTGACAGTAAGAAAACCAAGAAGAAAGCTTTTACGCAGAGAAAAACTTGAGGAGCAGGGAAGAGTTTTTTAGGTTAAGAAAGGGAGTACTTATAGAGAGAAAAAGGGGAGATGAAACGTGAAGAAGAAGTGACGGCATGGGCTGCAATTAATGCGCACAAGCCTGACGTCACTAAATGATGATGGGCGCGGCCCACAAAGGGTCAGGGCCAATGCCACAGAGACATGTGCCAAAGCCTAAACTAACAAACAGAATTCGAAACAGCAACGACTTGGGAGGACTTTATGTCACCGGGACAGGTCAAAGTCGTAAGTCAACAGCATGCCGAACGACATACCGAAGACTTGGGGGCAACTGTTATGGACCTAACCCGCGGGAAGGACACGTGCAGGTCTCACGTGGGTGGCCCAAGTTGTCGGTCCCATATCGTGTACCCACGACATGAGCATCCGACATAAGGCTCAGGGGACATCACCCCCACGTGAGGACCGTTACAGATCCGTACCTACCGCTGCAATTCACGGAAGTATGACAGTGACAGGTTTGACTTTGGTGACCCTGTTTACACTATAAATACATGTGATTAGTCTTCATTTGGTACGCTTATCACAACTCTAGATCTGAGAATTATTCCCTGTGACACACAACTGACTTGATCGTCGGAGTGCTTGCAGGTACCCCCTCACCGCCAGGGTAGCTGGAAATATCCAACCACCACACCGGAGACCAGATAGGAGGCCAGATCCGCCATGCCAAGTGCATGATGGAACAATTTTAGTCCTTTAACTTTTATTTTTGGTTCAAAATGGTTTTGTCGTTACTCTCCTTAACAATTTAATAAATTTTCGACGGCCCAAATTATTCTAAATAAATGGTCTAAATTATTAGAAATCAAGGGTTCAAAACAAATAGATAAAAGAATGTAATAACATTAGTTAAAAATCCATTAAATTGGTAACGAAAGAGACGATAGGGACCATTTTGGACCAAAAACAGAAGTTGAGGGACCTAAATGAACCTTAAAAAAGTTATGGGACAAAAATAAGCATTGAGTGAAAGTTAAGGGACCAAAATTGTATTTTTGCCTTATTCTTATTTCCCCTTTTTCTCTAACAAGAAGAGCAAATCAGAACTTCATTTTCTCCCTCTCTCTTCCATGCCACACGCCATTCTCCCTCTCCCATACCTTCTCCATTTCCTCAACTTATCTTTACACTTTCAATTTTCAAGTTCAACCACAAACACTCTCTTCTCCCTTCCCTCTTGCATGCGCCTCACTCTTCCTCCTTCTACCTCAAATCCTTCATTGCTTAACCATACTTTGTCATGCAACCAAAATTCCTCATCTACCACAAGGTCTCATCACTTTGAGTGTTGGTTTTGGATTAGGGTCATAAGATGCTAAAGAACAAGAGACGAGAAAGGGCAAGGAAAAGGTGGAGATTGGGGTTCAATAACCCTAGAAAATTGAAGCTTGGAGAGCAATTAGAAAATTTGAGTTAAGGTAAGCTCACCCAAACTCCACTTTGTGTGATTGATGAGAAAATTCCTCATGTTGCATGTGAGAATTTAATATGTGTGATGAATTGAAACTTGTTTGAAATGCTTGATTGAGGAAATATGATAAATTTGAAGTGTTTATTTGATTGTTGATGATTGATGTTGGAAATCCTTGAATTGGTTGATTTTGCTTTGATTCTTGACATTGCTTATAAGACTTGAATCTTGAATGCATTGTTGAATGCAAATTCTGAGTTTGCCATGTTACACAAGCTAAGGAAGTAGGAAAAGGCAGTACACCAAAACAAGGCATTCACGTCGGGCTTCCTACACTAAAATTGCCCTTACTATACTCTTAATATGCTGTTTAATCGACGATTTTGGTAACTTCCACCAGTGGGGTTATTGTTGCAGAGGGTTGAATGCATTATATATGCGGCAATTTTTAATTTTTTAAAGACTCTAAGCCCTAATTTATTTCCATCTCATGCGATTTCACTTTCCCTTCCCCTCTTTTGCAAATTGCGATTTTTGTTTCCCTCTCATATTCAACAAGACTTGTTCCTCTAGTCAGAAACACTAAACCGAATTTCATGCATTCCTCTACCTCTTTGATATGTTCCTCTCTTCGCTAAAATAACCATAAATCTTTTTGTTATTACAAACATGTTGATTTGCTCATAATAAAAAAAAAATTCTTTTTTTGGAAACAAAAAGTTGTTAGATTATGAGTTTTGTTTATGAAAAGAAATAAATATAAATTTCACCATTCAAATTTATGTTTTATTTGCAATTAAAGAAAAGTTGATACAATAAAAATTAATGTTTGTTAAAATTTAAAATAGAATAGCCATCAAAACTTAGTTGATTTAACCCATTTATTTTTTTACAAGGTAGCCTGCTTTTGTTAATTTCATATATTTTAAGAGTAAGTCCTATAACTTTTTCAAATCTTTTGGCCCATTTTGGCCGGGACATAAAGCACACAACTCCCGAAAATAGAATTGTGGAAGCTACTGGTTCATGTTCTTTAAGGCCTCTCTCTAATCTAACCCATTCCCATCCCCTACCTCCAACAAAGATAAGGAAAAAAAAAACTTTTACCTGAAAATAGCCTGACTACAAGACACACATACACATACTACTCACCAAATGTCAGCTGAGATTGAGTTGGTATAAATCAGAGCTGGATATTCAACCGGGCAACTAAGACTATGGACTAAAGCCCCCAAATTTATGTAAGCCTGCCAAGATTTTTTTTTAAATAGTAGTATTATTGATATAAAAGCCTACAACCAATTGATATAAAAGTCTATAGTGCCAAATATTTTATAAGACCCATATCTTACAATTTTATAGCTCTTTTTTTCTTATCTTTTATACTACGTAAAAGTCTATAGTTCATTTTTAATTTTTTTCAAATGAAAAGTCACTCAACGATGACTCAATGAGTTTCCTTGTATTGTTGAGCCTATGATCTATTGGCTACTTGTACAATTATCACATTAGTGCAATTTATTTTTTGACAAAAAAAAAAAGCCGTTTTTCTCTTTTACATATTTGATCTTCAACCTCACCGTTTCATCTAAGATAGATTGAATGGATTAGTTATATTTTCTATAAAAATTGAGTTGTTAGAATTACTTAATTATAAAAGTTTAATAAATAATATTGTTGCTCCAAAAAATAAGGTGTTACATTATACATCACTTGTGATGATGTACCTTTTGAACTTGTTCCACCGTGCACTTGGCATGGCGGATTTGGCCTCTAATCTGGTCTCTGGCGCGGTGGTTGGACATCTCCGGCCACTCACCTGGCGGTAAGGGGGGTACCTGTAAGCACTCCGACGATCAAGTCAATTGTGTGTCTTAAGCAGGAATTCTCAAATTTAGAGTTATGATATGTGTACCAAATGAAGACTAATCATACGTATTTATAGTGTAAATAGGGTCACCAAAGTCAAACCTGTCACTGTCACACTTCCGTGAATTACGTGGGGGAGATGTCCCCTAAGCCTTATGTCGAGTACCCATGTCGTGTACCCACGACATGGAACCGACAGCTTGGGTCACCCACGTGAGACCTGCACGTGTCCTTCCCGCAGGTTAGGTCCATAATAGTTGCCCCCAAGTCTTCGGTATGTCGTTCGACATGCCGTTGACTTATGACTTTGAGCCGTCCCGGTGACATATTGTCCTCCTAAGTCACTGCTGTTTCGACTTCTGTTTGTCAATTTAGGCCTTGGCACATGTCTCAGTGGTATTGGCCCTGACTCTTCGTGGGCCGCGCCCATCATCATTTATTGACGTCAAGCCTGTGTGCATTAATTGCACCCTACGCCGTCACTTCTTCAACACGTTTCATCTCCCCTTTCTCCCTCTATAAGTACTCCTTTCTTAACCTAAAAGACTCTTCTCTAATTCTTCAAGCCTTTCGTGAAAGCTCTCTTCTTGGTTTTCTTGCTGTCAACTCCATTTTGCTGTCTTCCAGATTTCGTTGGTCCTTTCTGCTTCACTATTTCCAGGTACCTCCTTCGTTCCCCAGTTGCTTTTCCTGTGTTTTTTCCTTCTTTTGGTTTCTTTTAAAAAATGTCTACTCCCAAGAGGCCAACTAACTTTCCCCCAAAAGAAAGCCTTTCTGGGGAAATAGGTTACTTCATTGGTTCCCCATCTGGGCCTGAACCATGCAATGGTAGTGATCATCATATTCCCACTCCCCCTTCAGTTTCTGGTTCTGATTCTGAACAAGAACCTTTATTTGAAGTCTTTGGGGAGATCATTCCTGGAAATCCCCAGTTTATCCCCTTCTCAGGGGCTCCATTTTCTGAATCTGTTGCCCCCGTGCCCTTAAGGTATGGAATGGTTAAGTATGACTATGATTAGTCATCTGAGGATAGTGACAACACTGTAACATCCACCTTGCACCCTCTTGCCCCCTTGTTAATTTGTTCTTCATCTGAAACTTCTAGTTTTAATGTTTCTGATAATTCATTTAAGTCTTCAGATTCACATTCTTCTAACCCTCTTTTTGTCCCTCCTGTTTCTATTGTAGAACCAATGTCGGCTTCATCTCCCATGTCGGGTTTAGAGTCGCCCTCGACTTCGGTCCCAGTCCAAGTCCTTCGAAAGCCTTCCAAGAGCAAAGCCTTAGAACGCCGCCGTAAGATGATCCAAGAATGGTATGGCCCAGCTAAGAAGGCAACCAGAATTGAAGTCCCCAAGAGACTTCAAGGTATCCTCGAAGTAAGAAGGATGTTTTGGATTGACCACGACATCTTACAAATTCCCTCCGGGTTGACCTCAAACCTGAAATTTCATGTCGCGGAGGTTGAGTTCAGGGAGGCTATGCACTTTCCCGACCAACAGAAGAAGTCCCTTCCAGCCCGATCACGTTGCACAAGGCTGAGCGTGTCAACGCCAACGAGCACATCAGATCCTGCCCACGCAAAGGAGGGGCTGACTACATGATGCTGTATGAGTGCCTATTCCGCGACATACGTTTGCGCTTCCCCTTTTCAAACTTTCAGGTGGAGATATTAAATCGACTTGAAGTGGCACCTTCGCAGCTCCATCCAAACGCTTGGGGATTCATAAACGCGTTCGAGATCTTCTGTTGGGCGAAGAGCTGGGAGGTTTTTTAGCAACCTCTTCATGTACCTTTTTATGCCCTACCACCTAGTTGATTTTAGTTTCATCTCGTTTCGACAGAGGAAGGATCATGCCTTCTTTAAATTGTATGACGACTCCTTCCCCCCCTTTAAGGATGCCTACTTCAAGGTATCATATGTCGGGGAAGAGTACCCATTCTGGACGGGCCCCGACGGGTCTCCTCTGTTTCCGTTATACTGGTCTTACGAGCACTACTTACGTGGGGCCGAGACTTACGTTACTGACCAGGCCTCGCTGCTTGACTCTGAGCTTGCCATTATTGCTGGTTTTCGCGAGTTCAACGAGCAACATGGTCTTATAAAATGTAAAGAGGTTATCCGGGCACGTTGTGTTAGTCGTCTTGATACCATGGGTAAGGTCATCTCAGATAATTTTATTTCCGCTTGTTAAAACATACGTTGCTTTCTCTTTCTTTCTTGCTTACGTTATTAACCTTGCTATTGTTTTTCTTTCCGGCTGCTATCATGTCGGGATATGCTAAGTTGATGAAAAAGACTGGCGGCATGACGAAGAAAGGAAAGAAGAAGGAGAGTCCCGCCCAAAACCTGGCGCGCGAACTTTCCATGGACCATGGGGTTCAAACCCCTGGTGCACCCCTAGGTCCAAACACTACTACTGAGGATGCCGTGGCTGCTTCGCCTGAAGTTCAAGCCGCGAAGAAAAGGAAACTCATCCTCCGGGATCGCCAGAAGTCTCCTGCCCTAACTTCCCACAAGCTGGAGACAACTCATGCTGCTTCTCACAACGAGATACCTATCTCGGATGATGAAGAAGCTGAAACAGTTGGAGAAGCTCTTCACCGAAAGAGAGGTTGGTGCTCAATATCTTTTACTCTTTGTATGACGTTACCCGTTCAGAATTATACTGGGCTTTGACATTGTTATGATTTGTTTCTCTTATTCCATGTAGGAGGCACCCATGCAATCCTTGCCACGGGATCATCTTCTTCCTCCCATGGGAAGGCTTCCAAGCCTCCATTGTTTCATTTCATCATGGGGAGTTCTTCAGGGAACTCCCCCGCTCTGTGCTGAAGATATTCTTCTTTTCCTTCACGCCGCATGATTCTCTATTCTTTTTCTTCTGAATTTGTGCACGAGATTAATGTTAATAATTTGTTTTGCAGGCCAATGTCGGGGAAGCCCTTAGTTGGATGTCTCGCCAATCAGCTCTTCTGAAGCATTTCCATGAGGAGTTGGAGAAGCCCAACCCCGTGGCCGACCTAGAGAAAAAATTGCAGGCCACTAAGGTCGCGGCAGAGAAGCAGATCCAGGCTCTTTCCAAAGAGCGGGATGCCTTGAAGGCTTCCCAGATTGAGCTCAAGACCGAGATCGCCGCAGCTGCTTCCCAGTTTGACCAGCTGAAGTTAGAAAGTGTTAAACTTTCTGACGAGAAGAAGGAAGCACAAGTCTCTCTCGCCAAGGCTTTGGAGCAAGTAGCTTCCTTGTCGGAGGAAGCCAAGCTGCTATCCCGGGTTTGAGATCAACTACAGACAGACAAGGCGGCTTTGGAGGTTGCCAATGACAAACTGAAGGGTGAGGTCCAGGAGCAAAGTCGCGTGATCTCAAGCGGCGAGTACATGGCCTTCGCCAACTGCCTCAAGCAAGTGGAATTTCTTAATCCAGGATTGGTACTTTCCTTTAAAGGGGTCCATCCACTTCACGGGGTGGAAGGTGGTCAGCTGGTTGATTATGACAATGGTCCACCCACTCTAGTCGACTTGAACGATCCAGAACTGGAGTCCTTTGACCCCTATGCTGATTATTCAATGTCGGCCCCGGCTGCTGAAGACGGCAATGTCGCACCTACTGAGCCTTGAAGTTCTTCTTTGTAATAATTAGGTCTATTTTTGTCTTAGTGAATAATTTGCTGGCATATTGACCAGCCTTTGCAATAGACTTTCTTTAATGTCATCTCTTTGCTTCTTTAGCTTCATAACATCTGCAACTTTTAACTTAACAATTTCAATATTACATTTTCACATGTCGCGACATTTGCGATCCACAACTCAATCTTTTATGTTTCTGGCTGTTTGCATTTTAGCCTTTTGAAATATTTAAATTCCATATCCAAGTCGTAGACGTATGTCGATATTGCTGGGATCCTTGATCCTGACATAGTACTTCGAGGCCCGTGGCCTATTTGGGACGTGTCGCCCTAGTGGGATCATTGATCCTGATGAAGTACTTCAAGGCCAGCGGCCTATTTGGGGCATGTCGCCCTAGTGGGATCATTGATCCTGATGAAGTACTTCAAGGCCAGTGGCCTATTTTGGGCGGGTCGCCTTAGTGGGATCTTAGATCCTGATGAAGTACTTCAAGGCCAGTGGCCTATTTTGGGCGGGTCACCTTAGTGGGATCTTAGATCCTGATGAAGTACTTCAAGGCCAGTGGCCTATTTTGGGTGGGTTGCCTTAGTGGGATCTTAGATCCTGGTGAAGTACTTTAAGGCCAGTGGCCTATTTGGGGCATGTCGCCCTAGTGGGATCATTGATCCTGATGAAGTACTTCAAGGCCAGTGGCCTATTTTGGGTGGGTCGCCTTAGTGGGATCTTAGATCCTGATGAAGTACTTCAAGGCCAGTGGCCTATTTTCGGCGGGTCGCCTTAGTGGGATCTTAGATCCTGGTGAAGTACTTCAAGGCCAGTGGCTTATTTTGTTGGTGCATGTCGCCTTGTTAGGATTTTTTATCCTTTTTTACACCTGATGAGTCGTGGCAATTGTATATCTGCAACTGAAATCTTAAACTTTGACAAATATTTGTTTTTATTTCATATGTCGTTGGGTTACAAAACCTGGGGCCTCATTAAACCCTCAAGGTAAAACCCTCCTTAGGGAAAAAACCCGAGAAGGATAAAGAGTACCCCTTACAGAAATTGTACATTAAGACTAAAATGCAACAAATTTAAGCGTAAACAAGTCGGGTACTTTCTAGCTGTAATACCTCCTCAGATCCGCTGCATTGAAAGTTCTAGGCAATTCTTTTCCTTGTAGAGTCTCCAAGGCATATGCACCTTTTCTAGTACTTCTGATCACCCGATATGGGCCTTCCCAATTTGCTGCGAGCTTTCCATCTTTTGCATTCTTCAGCCCTATATTGGCCTTTCTAAGAACAAGGTCGCCTATTATGAATTCGCGTTTCACGACCTTAGCATTGTATCGTTGAGCAACTCATTGTTTCCTCGATATCTCAGTTAGTCGAGCCAACTCCCGGACTTCGTCTTCAAAGTCAAGTTCTTTTCTTAAAAGTGCGTCATTATTTGGCGGGGTATACATGACTCTCTAAGAAGGTTCACCGATTTCAACCGGGATTACTGTATCAGTTCCATATACGAGCCGGAAAGGAGTTTCTCTTGTTGTAGTTTGCGGGGTGGTTCTGTAACTCCATAATACCTGATAGAGATTATCTGCCCAAGCTCCTTTGGCGCTTTCAAGTCGTTTCCTTAGGCCATTTAGGATCACTTTATTTGCGGCTTCAGCCTGACCATTTGTTTGGGGATGCTCTACACTTGAACAATGATGTCGGATTTGCAATCCTTGGAGGAGATCCTTGAATGGGCTTCAAGTGAATTGAGTCTCGTTATCAGTAACAATCGCCGTCGGGATTCCAAAGCGGGATATAATTGTTTTGAAGGTGAAAGACTCCACTCTTGCAAACGTAATAGTTGCGAGAGGTTCAGCTTCGATCCATTTCGTGAAATAGTCTACTGCGACTAAGAGATGTTTCAACTGTCCCGTGGCTTGGTGAAAAGGTCCCAGAATGTCCATTCCCCAAGTGTGGAATGGCCATGGCGCGGATAGCGTGTGCAGCTCTTTCGGCGGGATATGAGGAATGTTGGCATGTCGTTGACATTGCTCACATTTTTTAATGTGATTAATAGCATCCTCTTGCATAGTTGGCCAGAAGTAACCTGCTCTCAACGCCTTCCTGGCTAAAGATTTAGCCCCGATATGGTGCCCACAACTTCCTTCATGGATCTCGGCCAGCATATACCCGACATCCTCAAGGCCAATGCATTTTAGAAGTGGAACCGAGACTCCCTTCCTGAACAGGTGGCCTTCAACCATTGTGAACCTTTTTGCTTTTTAAATAATCTTCTGCGACTCTTTATCGTCCTCAGGAGTGATCTCTCTCTCAATATAATCTATCAAGGGGGTCCTCCAGTCTGCTTCCTGCACCTGCAAGGTCAAGCTAGGATAGGGGATTACCTCTTCCACCACGGAGTGGTAGTTTGAAGTCTTCTTCGTGTTGGCGAGTTTTGAAAGGAGATCAGCTCTCGCATTCTCTTCTCTAGGTATATGTCGGATTTCAAATTTAGAGAATCCCACTAGAGCATCTCGTACTTTGGCGAGATACTTCTGCATGATGGGCTCTTTTGTTTGATATTCCCCCTTAATCTGGGACACCACCAACTTTGAATCCGAGTAGACAGTTATCGCGCTTGCTCCTAATTCCTTGGCCATCCGTATTCCCGCAAGGCAGGCTTCATATTCTGCCTGATTGTTAGATGTCGGGAAGTCAAATCTTAATGAATACTCCACTGCCAATCCCTCCAAGTTTTCCAGTATCACCCCGGCGCCACATCCCTTAATGTTTGAGGAGCCATCGACATATATTATCCATTCCCCGGGATGGTTCTCCCCGAGATGTGTCATTTCGGCAAGGAGGTCGGCAAGGACCTGTGCTTTAATCGCTAGCCGTGGTTCATACGATTTGTTATATTGAGTTAACTCAACCCCCCAAGACATCATCCTTCCTGCCAAGTCTGGTTTGTGTAAGATTTGTCGTATCGGTTGATTGGTCCTGACTAGGACGGGGTAGCATTGGAAATATGGGCGTAACTTCCTCGAAGCCACCAGTAATGCGAAAGCTACTTTTTCAAGTTGCTGATAATTCAACTCAGCTCCCTGCAAGACTTTAGAAACAAACTAGATTGGGAACTGACCTTTACCTTCTTCTCTTATTAGTACGCCACTCACAGCCTCGTCAGCCACCGCGAGGTAGAGTATCAAGGTGTCCCCTGCCATCGGCTTTGTTAAGACAGGGGGATATGCCAAGGAGGCTTTGAGCTCTTGGAACTCAACTTCACATTCTTGCGTCCATTCAAATGAGTCCTGTTTCTTCAAGGCCTTAAACATGGGAAGGCAACGCTTTGCCGAGATCGGAATGAAACGAGACAAGGCTGCGACCCTCCCCGTGAGTTGTTGTACGTCCTTGACCGTCCTAGGGTTGGACATGTAGAGAATAGCCCGACATTTATCCGGGTTTGCTTCAATGCCGCAATTTGTGGGCATAAATCCCAGAAACTTGCCAGCTTCCACACCAAATGTACATTTCAGAGGGTTAAGTCGTAAATTGAATTGCCGTAGACGTTGAAAAACGGATTCCAGGTCTTTTGATGGATCTTGATCATCTTTTGTTTTGACGATCATATCGTCGATATAGACTTCGACTTCCCTGCCTCTCATCTCGGCAAAGACTTTGTCCATCATCCTTTGGTATGTCGCTCCTGCATTCTTCAAACCAAAGGGCATCACATTATAACAAAATACCCCGAGATCAGTGATAAAGGCAGTCTTATCCTGATCTTCGGGAGCCATGGGAATTTGATTATAGCCAGAATAAACATCCAGAAAAGAAAGATATTTATATCCCGCTAAGTTGTCTACCAACTTATCGATGCAGGGCAGCGGAAAAGGGTCCTTTAGGCAAGCTTTGTTAAGATCTGTGTAATCTGTACACATTCTCCACTTTCCATTGGCCTTTTCTACCATCACAACATTGGATCAGAATACTGTACCTCGCGGATGAATCCCGCGTTTAACAACTCGTCAACCTGTTTTTCAATAGCTGTCGTCCGCTCTTGGCCCATTCTCCTCTTTTTCTGGGCCACTGGTTTGGCTCCCTCCTTTATCGCGAGTCGGTGACAGCAGAACTCGGGATCTACACCCGGCATGTCCGAGGCGACCCATGCAAAAATATCCTTATTATCCTGCAAAACTTTGATCATATTTTTCATAATATTAATGGGTAAGTTTTTCCCGACCTTGACTACCTGATCCGGTTGACTCCCGAGTTGTATTTCCACAGAATCACCTTCAGGTTCAGGCCGTTTGTGTTGTAACTCCCCTCTTGGATCCAGGTCTGTCATCATTACGGCATCATCTCGCCTAACGAGCTTTTGTTTTCCTTTAATTTCTTTCTTCCGTGTCTCCTTTACTTTTTCATGTTCCTGCATTTGCATAGCTTTCGTTATTTTAAGACTTTCTAAATAATAAAGTTGTGCCTCAGGGCCTTTCCTTCGGATAGTGACGATGTCGCCTTTGTCTCCGGGGAATTTCATCGCCATGTGCAAAGTTGAAACAACCGCTCCCAAAGCATTCAGAGTTGGTCTGCCTATAATGGCGTTTTACGTTGATGGGCATTCTACGACGAGGAACTTCACCTCTACTGATCTGCTTCTGTCACGACCTGTAAAAGTTATCTTCAATTTTACATAGCCCTTGGGGTAAATAGTATCCCCTGTGAAGCCTATCAAATTTCCCTTGTGGGGGATTAGATCATTATCTGTTAGACCCAATTTCTGAAATAGGTCCCAAAACATAATGTCGGCTGAGCTCCCTTGATCAACGAATAACCTTTTTACTTCATACTGCCCCATCTTAGCCATGATAACCAGGGGGGCATTGGACCCGGCTCCATCTGTAGGCAGGTCGTCTTCGGTGAATGCCAAAGTAATCTTTTCATGACCTTCACAGCCATGCAATGATCTTCTATGTCCTGGGATCGTTTTCTCGATGACTCTGGCAGTTCCCCCTGATCGAGACCTCCAGCAATCACGTTGATGATCCCTTTCGAAGCTGCTTCTTCATGTCACTGTGGACTTCTGGACCGAGATCTCCGTCGTTCATTCTGCCCAGTGTCCCGGTTCCTTGTACCGGGATCACGTCTTCTGGGTGATGACGGGCTCCTTCCACGAGATGTTCCTTCATCATTTTTCTGAACAAAGTGTCTCAACTTTCCCTATCGTATCAACTTCTCAATGGCGTCTTTAAGGTGAATGCATTCGTTAGTGTGGTGCCCGTGGTCTTTATGATACAGACAAAATTTGTCCTTATTTTTTGCTTGTGATCTCATTGGAGGAGGCCTATCTTTCAGCTCGGAATACATGATCTCCTTATAGATTTCGAGATGGCGGCATGGTTAACGGGGCATAAGTTGAGTAACATCTCTTGGTGGTCTCCCGCCCTTATCATATGTTTTTTCATTCTCCTTGGGTCTCCCGCCGTAAGAATTTTTCTGTTTGTCTTTCTTTTCTCTTTCTTGCTTAGCGGCTTGATTATCTGCCTTATTATTTTGCACCCATTCTTTTATCTGGATCCACTTTTCAGCTCGCTTCTTCAGTTCCTCCATTGTTTTGGGCTTCTCTCCCGCTAAATCCTTGGCGAAGCCTCCTGGCTTCAGCCCCTGCCTGAGGAAATACAGCATCATATTAGGGGCGACATCACGTACCTCGAGGGATTCCGCGTTGAAGCGGATGATGAAATCCCTCAATGGCTCATCAGATCTCTGCTTTATCCGCTCGAGATGGTGTTCGGTTTTGAATTGCTGTTTGCTGCTTGTAAAGTTTGAGATGAATTTATCCTTCAATGCTTTCCATCCCGTGATGAATCCCGCTAGTAATGATGAAAACCATCTTCAAGCCGCGGCTTTCAAGGTCAAAGGGAACGCTCGACATATAACGGGCTCCTTGGCCCCCTGGAAGACCATCGTCGGCTAGAAGATCTCCACATGATCTTGAGGATCAGTTGTCCCATCATATGAGTCGATCTGGAGGGCAAACTTAAAGATGGCCGGCATATCAAAGTTCATGATCGCCGGGATGAAAGGGTTATGACACCCTTCAATACCAATATCGTTTTCCGCCACCTGATCCAAGTCGGGCAGCTGGGGCTGGGCTATCGCGGGGTTGGTGCGCGAGATCTGGGGACCAACCATGGAGACCTGCCTCTCCATTTGGGGATTTTTCCCCTCTTGCTGATTCTCATGTCGTTGAGGGAGTTGCTGGCCCATCCCAAGGTTGACCAGGATTGCCTGAAATTCCTCTTGTTGCTTCTTCCAAGCTTCTCGTTCCTTGTTCATCCTCTCAATTTCTTCGGCCTGCTTTCGAATCATCTCTTTCAAGTCGAGCATGCCGTCTTCAATCGTTGTCATCCTCTGTTCGCACATCGCAGGACCAGCAGGCCTGGCCTCTTCTTGTTGTTGTCGTGGAGAAGGCCTGTTAGCAGAGGGCTGTTCTCCGGGGGCTCCACCGGCGTTGGCTGATGTTCCCCTAGCTGCTTGGTTCTTTCTCCTGGTGTCCACCATGTCGCTACAACCACATTTTTGGTTAACATGAGTTAGTTCCGGTTTGCCTGCGAGCACAAGAGATTTTCTTGCCATACACTCATGCAGGATCGTTAATGAAACAGGATTTAGGAGGATGATGAAGAAATTACATATTTATAGAGGAATATATTCACAGTTATTAGATAAAAATCAAAGAATGCAATTATCCGATCAACTAATTGGTGAAAAGTCATAATTCACCGGTTAATCGGTTAGAAATGGCTTTTGCGCCGACTAATTGACCGGAATTCACCTTGACTACTTGCAAGAACGGATATGCTAGGAGAAAGAGGCTGATTTCTTGATTTTGGTGGTGTGCTTCCTGCAAAATTACCAGAAAAACCAGATAAAGGAGGAAATAAGAGATAAGTTACGATCGAAGAAGAACAATTCTTCCCCACAGACGGCGCCAATGTTCCACCGTGCACTTGGCATGGCGGATTTGGCCTCCAATCTGGTCTCCGGCGCGGTGGTTGGACATCTCCGGCCACTCACCTGGCGGTGAGGGGGTACCTGCAAGCACTCCGATGATCAAGTCAATTGTGTGTCTTAAGCAGGAATTCTCAGATTTAGAGTTATGATATGCGAACCAAATGAAGACTAATCATACGTATTTATAGTGTAAACAGGGTCACCAAAGTCAAACCTGTCACTGTCACACTTCCGTGAATTACGGCGGTAGTTACGAATCTGTAACGGTCCTCACGTGGGGGAGATGTCCCCTAAGCCTTATGTCGAGTTCCCATGTCGTGTACCCACAACATGGAACCGACGGCTTGGGTCACCCACGTGAGACCTGCACGTGTCCTTCCCGCGGGTTAGGTCCATAACAGAACTCTAGATTTTTTTTATGATTAAATGTGAAGTAATACATAATTAAATCAGTATATGATTTGGTTAAATTATTATGTTGTGATTAAACCACATATTTGTTCACCGTTAACCACATAAAAATATGTGATTAAAAGTTAAAAAATATATGGTTAAATGAGTACATAATAATTAGCCAAATCATATACTAATTAAATAGCTTAACCAGATATTTTTTCATATTTAACGAGTGAAAAAAGTGTATATCAATAGTTGATATACATTTAACATTACTCAATTACTACGAAGTACCGACACCTCTTTCAAATACCATGTCAGCATGTTAGACACACATCCCACACCGACACTTGCATGACACGTCTCCGACACCTCTTTAACCGTGTCCAGTAAAAAAATAATTTTTTATTCACTCGACACTTCGAGCTGACACCTGGCCTTTATATGGCTTGACGCCTCTCAACTGACACTTGTGTGTAGCACAACACTTCCCAGATACTTTACGTAATTTTTTTCCTTACAAAATTACTTAAAAATAGCATATGCCAAACAAAATAAAAAAATATAATTAATTAAAATTTTATAAATGAAAATGTTTAAAGAGGGATAAGGTGGGCACCTCATAGGGGTGAAGATGTGGTATTCGTTCATAGTACTTTCTATTTTCTTTTAAGAAATAGTTCAGAATATCATCAACAGGAAAAAAAAATGTGGGACATAGTATGAGATGAGTTTGGATCACTTGATGAAAGTGGAATCCTTGATATAGATCATTTGTCACCTTGATGAACTAGAATTGGAGGCTATCTTTTTCAATGACGAGGATCCATATGACATGCCTTAAATTGAGAATTTAAGTTTTTTGTGATAGGTCTTACATTGTAATTATGTCATGTTGTATTTCTTTTGGCGAGGCATATTATGATAGGGGTTAGGAAAAATGTGAAACTTACGTGGTAGGAAAGACAAAGAGTTAACCAATGATACTTCTAAGCATATTTTTGTGAGACACATTTATCAAATGAAATTATAAACTTTAACAAGTTGTTTTGAAAATATGAATAACTTATTAACTTGCATTTTTTTCGTCATGTTCCTTATAATTTTTATATTATGTAATTTATACATATATATAAGTGGTTTCCAAGTGTCTTATATTTTGGACTTTCGCTATGTCGGGGTGTCCGTGTCGTGTCACGGTGTTCGTGTCAGAATTAATGCTTCATAGCTCAATTAGTAAACATCAGCACATATACTTCAAATTTACTAGTTATAAGTCATTAGTAATGGTAGTGGGATAAAATAGGGCACCAATTGATCTTAACATGCATAGGGTTGGCAAAATAGGCCCAGCCTGCCCAAAATAGGCGAGTCGGGGTGGAAAAATAATCCTGTCAGCCCATTAGGACTACTCCGTTGAGCCCGCCAACAATGCGGGCTAGGGCTAGTCAGCCCGTGGACAACTACTTTTTTTGTTGTCATAATTAGGATAGGTTAAAAAAAACAAAAAAAAAAAGCAAAGTTTGGACACAAATAAAAACCAGACCAAAAAAACAAGATTTCATAAAAAAAAATTCTAGACAAAAAAACAGGTTCTGGGCTTAAAAAAAACAGATTTCAGACAAAAAAAACACACATACCAAACAAAAAAATAGATTCTGGACAAAAAAAAGGTTTTGGGGTTAAAGAAACAGATTTCAGACAAAAAAACGCACATACTAGACAAAAAAAATAGATTCTGGGCTTTTTTGTTTTTTTTTTATTTCTGTAGGTTGAGAGGGCCAGCTTGCGGCCCGCCTAGCCAGTCAATACGTGGACTGGGCTGCTTTTTTGGCCCGTTTCCCATGACGGGCTAGCCCGTCCCGGCCCGTTTTGAGCGGGCTTTTGACGGGCCTGACCCGTTTTCCATGGTTGAGACTACGCAATTTTAGAAATCTCACCATCCCTTTATATATAAAAATCATAAATCTATATGTTAAAAAGGATGGTGTCACTCCCAATAGGGACTGTGCTAATCCCTTCCACCCTAAATATGCATGAAAGAGAATCATATACATAATTCACGATAAGAGTTTTTTTTACTATTTCCTGGGATTAACCATCTCATTATACAAATAAATAAATTTTATTTTCGACAGAATTTATTTTTAATGGTATTTGATCACCTCTTTATTCAATTTGAGACAATTTATGAATATTCGGACAAGAGAAAGTAACTACCATTGCATTGCATGAACGTATGATCCTAGTAATATAAGTCACAAAATTCAATGACTCCAAATAATATTTTTTGATACATGCTAAACAAAAGATTGCATATAATATGGGCATGCATACACACATTAGACAACAATATTGCCTATTGTTATAAATCTCCTTTAATTTGATTTTTAGCACATGCTTATAATTATCTCTCATGTGTTTCTCTAGCAACATATAGATAACTCCAATTAAGATAACTTTTGCTAGTAGATAATAATGTCTGTTGAGTAACTCAAATAGACATAAGAGTCAATCATCTATTTCACTTATCTAGCAAACTAACTTATATATGCATTATATTGCTAAACATATCAGGTCAAAATCACCTGACTCATGACTTCCTTTGTAAATTCTTGTGCAATCAATTTGACAATCACTTGGACAAACCTTTCCTTCTCATCATTTAAAAAAAAATATCCAAAACTTGAAATGTAGGGAGTGTTTCTCATTAAATTTAACCTCACTAATATATACTCATTTAAGTCCCATTTGTGAGTCACTTTCAGTTGAATCAAGGAAATCAAAGATTAGTAACTAACTCATTAGATTTATTTAAAAATATAATTATTTTTCAATTATACTTTTAGCATAAGTCCCTTAATAAATGCTTAAGGTATTAGAGCATTACTCTTACTCTTGTATTTCACTAATTCTCTTATTACTTATTAATTGAGTTGTTAAAAATTTGTAGAAGTAGAAAGAGTTAATTAATGAGATAATCAGTGGCCTATATAAAAATTTACAACTTTTTTCATAAAATTTGACTTATATGTAAGACCAATAGAATTAATAGAAAGAAGGAAAAGAAGCACCAATAACTTCTTCTTTTAGAACAAGAGATCAATTATGTAAATGAAATAAAAAAGTGTGATGTTCTATACAAAATGTAACAAGCAACAAAAATCTGACCAAGACCATAATCTTTGAGTACCAAAAAGCCTATAGCACCAAAATGAACAACCAAAAATCAGAATAGTAATAATATTGCTTCACCATTTCAATTTCCAAATGTTCAAACTCCAATTTGTTTAGGGTTCCACTTAACGCGGTCCTCTCAAAAAATGACCACATGTGATATCCTCTTAAATTATAACTATTCGATTGCATTACAAATAATCAAACGACTCATATGACTGCCAGTTAATAGCACAACTCCCTTCTCTCCCATCGCTACCATTGGAAAACGTTAATGGAGTCGTCGATTTTGCTGCTTCCGACAACCTACGCAGGGTTGGTGGATTTATGTGAAACCAATATACATCATCACTGCCACGTACGATTTGCAATCAATGCTACACCACAAGAGAGATGCACTGAATCTTTCTTTCTTACCACTATCAGGCCGTAGGCATCACCATAAGCAAGCTTCTGCCTTAACCATAGAATTGAGTTTGTTGGTCCAAAGGAAAGATCTGGAACCAAAGATGAAGAAAAACTACACAAGAACACTAACCAAGACTATGAAAATAAAATCACAAGAGAACTAAGACAAAAGAGGAAATCTAAATGAACAAGATTAACAAAACAATCTTGAAAGAAAGTAGAGAAGATAGGGAAGAAAAACACTAAGCAATAAACATGGTTCAGCCTAGATGGCCTACATCCACGGGGCAATGCAAATTGTAGCTTCTTCATTGATGGTGATCAGAAACAGATACAAAACAAGATACAAGAAGTTAGAACTCCATGTGAATGCCTCACACACGACCCTCTTAAATCTTTTTTCTCTCACAATTGTCAACACTCTCTTCTTTCTATTCATTCATCATCTCAAATAATAAAGCCAAAGATGTATATATAACAGCTTAAGGACCAAGGTTTGAAATTGCGGACCGCAATACACGTTGCGGCCGCAATATTGCGGTTGCGGACATCACCCCATCCGCATCACGCCGCAATTGCGGTTTGTTGCCAAATCACGAAAAACCGCAATAACACCGCATCATAACCGCAACATGACACCGTTCTTTACCGCAACAGACTGTAACCCTGGAATCCCTTTCTATTTCAGCTTTTTCGCTCAAAAAGTAATCATTTTTATATCACAAAGACACAAACACACAAATCAGACACCAAAAAGTTCCTAATGTTAGCAATTTGGAACAGAGTGAGTTGAGGAAGGGAGATCAAGTGATTTTTAAATGGATGGAGGAAGCATGTATAGGGAGCTTTTTGGCTAAAAAAGATCCCTATACATAACCGCAACACTGTTCTTTACCGCAACAGACTCTAACCTTGGAATCCCTTTTCTCTTTTTAGCTCAAAAAGTAATCATTTTTATATAACAAAGACACAAACGCACAAATCAGACACCAAAAAGTACCTAATGTTAGCGATTTGGAACAGAGTGATTTGAGGAAGGGAGATCAAGTGATTTTTGAATGGATGGAGGAAGCTTGTATAGGGAGCTTACGAGAACAGAAAAAGCAGGGAGTGAGCCATTTTTTGGGTAAAAAACGAAAGAAGAATAAGAGAGTTAGCAAATAACATTGAAAGAGCTACAGAAGAAGAAGAGGCAATTAGCAACTTTTAGGAACAGAGGAAGAAACGCCGTGGGTATTTTTTTTGGGGTCAAAACTGAACAGGAGAAGGATGTTAAAGATATGCTTTAGTCACTCCAAGTTATTTTTTTATTTTTATTGTTTCAGTTTATTAGATAATTATCCTAGTCAACAAGTGGTTACTAGACTTTAGGAGTAAGGTCGGTTATGTGATTCCTAGACTTTAGGAGAAAGTGATATTTCTTTTCACTTGTTTTTCTCAGAATATTTATTGTATTGTTGCTGCATATGAATAATAACAACTTCTATCTTTCTCATCTTCCAAAAATATGTATTTCCGTTGTTTCACTGTTCATTCTTTCTCTGCCATAAAACTAACAAATTGGTATCAGAGCTTGGTTCTATGGGTTAAAATGGGAGGTAAAAGCTTCTCATTTGATCCAACAGAGGAGGAACATGCAGCCTACTACACTCAAATTAGTCCCACCAAACTTTGGCACAAGAGACTCGGTCATTGTCACATTGAAAGAATGCCGAATATGAAGAAGAAAGACATGTCAGGAGCTTTACCAATACTTTCTCATAATTTACCAAATTTTAATGCTTGTCAATTTGGTAAACAAATCAGAAAGTCATTCCCTAAATCAACTTGGAGAGCCTCTCAAAAGTTACAGCTCGTTCATACTGATTTGGATGGACCTCAAAGAACACCATCACTAAAAGAGAGTCTCTACTATGTTCTTTTCATAGATGATTTTACAAGAATGTGTTGGATTTTTTCCTTAAAATTCAAGCATGAAGTGGCTGGAGTATTTATAAAGTTCAAGAAAATGGTGGAAACTCAAAGTGGCGGCAAGATTCAATGTCTAAGATCGGACAATGGGAAGGAGTATACATCAGCAAAATTTAATCAATTTTGTGGAGAAGTTGGGCTTCGCAGCACAATGGAGTTAGTGAAAGGAGAAACAGATCTGTGAGGGAGATGGTGAGATGCATGTTGCAAGAGAAGGAGTTGCCTAAAACACTTTGGGAGGCGGCTAATACAACAGTTTTCTTGCAAAATAGGCTTCCAACCAAGGCTTTGAAAGATAAAACTCCATTTGAGGCTTGGTATGTGTATAATCCTTGACTAACCTTTCTTAAAGTGTTTGGTTGTATTTGTTTTACTCATCTTCCACAGGTTAAGCGTGACAAACTTGACAAGAAGACAATTCCAGGCATCTTTGTAGGTTACAGTCCAGTTTCAAAAGCCTACAAAGTGTATCATCCTCAAACCGGAAAGATGACAATCACTAGAGATGTGCACTTCAATGAAGATCAGCAATGGGATTAGAGGAACTCAGAAATTATATCTGGTGGAGATAATCATCTTGGAGAGCAAACAACAGAGTTGTTGCAGGATGAATTAGAAGATGAGCCACCAACCAGAAAAGGTTTCTGTCTGACATCTATCAAAGATGTAATATGGTAACTAGTGAACCTGCTAGTTGTGAAGAAGCACTAAAAGACCCAAAATGGAGAATTGCAGTGGAGGAGGAGCTTTCTATGATTAGAAAAACAAAACGTGGGAGCTCGTCAATAGGCCTAAAGGTAGAAAAGTCATTGGAGTTAAATGGGTTTTAATCAACAAGTACAAAGCCAGACTCGTAGTTAAAAGGGTACACACAAATTTTTGGTGTTGATTATTTTGATACTTTTTCTCCTGTGTCCAGATTAGATACAATTAGATTGGTGCTAACAGTGGCTGCACAAAAAGGATGGAAAGTTTTCTAATTAGATGTTAAATCAGCCTTTCTAAATAGAACCTTACAAGAAGAAATATATGTAGAGCAACCGGAAGGATTTGTGAAGCAAGGTGAAGAAGACAAAGTATATCTCCTCAAAAAGGCCCTTTATGGCCTAAAACAAGTGCCAAGGGTACAGCCGGATAAACGATCATCTTTTAAGAATAGACTTTAAAAAAAGCAAATCTGAGTCCACTCTTTATATAAAATATAAGGGAAATAATTTACTCATAGTTTCCTTGTATGTTGATGATCTTTTAGTGACCGGAGATGACACAAGGCTAGTTGACGAGTTCAAGCATGAAATGATGCGAACTTTTGAAATGACAAATCTTGGTCCGATGTCCTATTTTCTAGGAATTGAGATCGAACAAAGTGAGAATAAAATATTTATCTGTCAAACGAAATATGCGAAGAAATTTTTGAAGAAATTTCAAATGGAGGATGCAAATCTGTTAGCACACCAATGAATCAAAATGAGAAGTTGATCAAGGATGGCGGCGATGAAAAATTTGATGAAGGTTATTATAGGAGATTGATTGGATGTCTAATGTATCTCACCGCAACAAGGCTCGACATTCTATTTGTTGTAAGTATCTTGTCACGTTTTATGCATTGTGCTAATGAAGTGCATTTAAGAGCAGCAAAAAGAATACTGAGGTATGTTAAAGGCACTGTTAATTATGGTGTTAAATATGAAAAGTGTCAAGAATTCAGACCTTGTGGATTTTATGGTGTCAAATATGAGAAGTGTCAAGAATTTAGACTCGATGGATTCTCCGATAGTGATTGGGCTGGATGCATCGATGATAGGAGGAGTACTTCAGGATATTGTTTCAGCCTAGGCTCCGGAGTTTTCTCACGGTGCACAAAAGCAAGACACTACAGCACAGTCCACTACAGATGCTGAATTCATAGCAGCAACAGTAGCTGCAAATCAAGCTTTATGATTGAAGAAGATTTTATGTGATTTACATATGCAGCAGAAAAACAAATTTGAAATTTTTGTTGACAACCAGGCAACTATTGCAATTGCAAACAATCCAGTGTGTTATGGGAAGACTAAACATTTTGATGTCAAGCTCTATTTTTTTAGGGAGATGCACCAAAAGGGAAAAGTAAACTTGGTTTACTGCAAGTTAGAAGATCAATTGGCTGACATGTTTACCCAGTAAGCCAATTTGAGCTTTTAAGGCAAAAAATTGGAGTTTGCAGTTCCTAAAGCAAGGAGGAGTGTTAAAATTATGCTTTAGTCACTTAAAGTTATTTTTTTATTTTTATTGTTTCAGTTTATTAGATAATTATCCTAGTCAATAAGTGGTTACTAGATCTTAGGAGTAAGGTTAGTTATATGATTCCTAGACTTTAGGAGCAAGTCAGTTGTGATCTTTCTTTTCTGTTTTTCTCACAATATTTATTGTAGCGTTGCATATGAAAAATAACAACTTTTATCTTACTCATCTTCCAAAAATACGTATTTCTTTTGTTTCTCTGTTCATTCTTTCTCTGCCATAAAACTAACAAAGGAGTTGTAATTTTGATTTGTCTTGTTAGGAAGATAAGAGAAAAGAATGTTCTAAGGTTTGCCTCACTGGCTCTGTCCTTCCTTTTTTTTATATTTATTTTTTTATGTGTGATTTTTTAACTTGATAACTATAATTAATTAAGTTGAGATTAGTTTATCTAAAATTATGATGCATTTGAATTGAATTTATATATTTTTAAGTTTTTTAGTTCTATTATGACGTTATATGTGCAAACTAAAATTAATTTTACACCGCAACGCCCGCAATACGTGTGGCAATTGTCGCATTAATCGCAATTGCTATTGCAATCGCAACCGCAATTTTAAACCTTGTTAAGGACCTTTCATAGCTACTATAACAAAATTAACAGAATTTAACAGAAAGGAAACAGCCATAGCAGTAACTAAATAACTCCTAACTGAAACTAACAGACTATTGATATTGAGTCACACATTCTTCACAGTGTTCAATCACGAGAACAACCACCGTGCGCGAAGAGTTTGGTTGCAGATCTTGTGACGGAGATATGTCTGGTTGCGGCAAATCCTCGCAGTGTGCTCTCTCCATTGCGTGCTTTAATGGTTGCTGCACCTCAACACTCACTTCGCTGGACTCAATACAGTATGTCATTTTAAAGTTTTCCTTCCTTGTATCTAGACAAATCTTTCCTTTTTTTAGGTCTAAAAGATTCTCATTTTATTTTTTATGGGTAATTAGGGGGTCAATTTATTTAGAAGAAAATACAAATGGTTGGTGTCAAAATTCATATCTGAATGAATCGGTGTTAGTTGTATACCTAGCAACAAATCAGTATATCTAGAGCCGGAAGAGTTTTTTTTTTAATTATCTCCACATTGCCCATAGCATAAGCTCAAATATTGTGCATACATAAATATCATGTTCAAGAAGTCTTTTGGTTCAACATGTTCTTAAAGTTAAAGTTTAACATTATACGTGTAATTTGAAATAAGAAAGTACATCATTTAATCCTTGATTACGTAGGTTTGTTCACATTAATGCTTGAAATTTTGGGAAGTGCAAATAAGTCCCAAATATTGTGCTCGTGATGCAATTTTGTCCTTTTCCATAGTTTATAATTAAAACCGTTAAATTCTTGGAGTCAGATTAACTTTTTCGTTAAACTCAATGACTACGTTGAACTTTTAATAAAAAAACACAAGGACCTATATACATCCTTTCGAAACACATGTCTTTTTAATTATTTTTTTGCAATGAATTGTAAAGCTTGACTTGTTGTGGTGATTTTAAAATGGGCACATGCGTTTTTCTACCAAAGGTAGAACCTTTTTTGTGTTCTTTTTAAGTCATGGGTCTGCAATTTTCATTCACTTCATTGTTCTATGAGGAAGAGTATGGTTTTGTTTTACATAAGGTAAATAGAGGGAAGGTGGTGGCAAAAGCGGTTGCCAGTGCTTCGGCAGCCGCTAGCCGACAGAGAGAGAAGGTGAACAGTATCAGCGAGTCAAGATCATTCTCTCTCCCACCTTCCGTTGAACAGTATTTTCTGAAGAGATAAACGGTACTAGTAAAAAAAAATAATGACATGCTCTTGTTGTTCAAAATGAGAGGAGCATGGACGATCTCAAACATAAGGGGCCCACCCTAAAATGACCCTTTGTTTAGATAAAATCATCAAATTAAACCACAAATTAACAAAATTAATGTCTTGTATCTACTATTTCATTTTACATGTTATGCACTTGTCACATTCTATTTTCACTTCTTTTATTTTAAAGAAGAGAATGTTGGTTCTAATGCTTAATCACCTAACAATATAATTGAAACACGTAAGAACAACCCGATACGAGCAAACAATAGAGATGTAACAAGCACAGAAGAAACTGAAGGCAGATCAACGAGAGAAAGGGAAGAAAAAGAACACAAACAATATACATGGTTTAACTTTAGCCAATGTGACCTACATCCATGATAAGTAATACGAAAATGGACCGTCTAGGAATAGATTAGCCGGAAAAACTCTTCAAGGAGTTGAATTCTTTTATGTCGCACAAGGAAGCAATTGAAATGTTGATTTGACAAAATTAGATAACAAATAAGAACAAGCTATAACTCGCGCTATAGGACTCCGATTGAGGTGGTTCAAAAAGGAGGTGAAAGATCTCGAATTGAATGGCAATTTTCGTTCAAGAATGACTCAAAAAGGATGAGTAAAACTGGAGATATGTCCACGAGTTATTCTGAGAAGAATTGCTTAAAAAGGTTTGAATAAAGATGAAAATGGATGAATTTTTGGGGCTGTTTTAGCACGCAAATTCTGGGCAAAAAGGAGGTGTTCTTGCACTTTTTTTCTGATTTATGATAAGGAATGGAAGGGAAACAAGTGGACTCACACCACTTGGGAAAGGCTAAACACACAAAGGGGTGGAAACCTTTGATAAGGCAAGTGAATTCTTGAATCACTCAAGAACCAAAAATGAGAATCACTCTCACAAGATATATTTTTCACCAAACATAGGTTGATTACACAGGATTTGCTCATGGCTATATGTAGCCTAAGGCCATGGCTTTTGGTCTACATTAGTGGATTATTTAGTGGCCAACTAAAGACCACCACTACTCTTTCTACTATCTCTCCATTAAGATGACCACTAAGGCAACTAAAAAGTCACCTAAAGTCCTCTCCAAAGTGATGCATATGCCATGTGATGTCATCCTAATGACATCATCTTTTTGTCTCTTTATTTGGACTTTATTACACTTAAACAAAAGCTATAAATTGAGCCCATTAGTTGATCAATCCAAAGCACAATTTTGGACAGCCTACTTACATCAAATTGGGCCTTATTTTAACTTAGATAAAATTAAAATACTAAACTTAAAGTGCCCCTCAGGATCATATCAAGAAGAGCAGCAAAATTTTTTCACTATGATCACCAAGAACAAGTTACAAGATTTGGAACTTCAGGTCCTTAACTGATATGTGTTCACTGGGAACAATATCATCAAGAGACTCTATCTGATTATACCCTCCTTTCTAACTCTCTTATCTCTTGTTTTGATCACACTATTGTATCTCACATAAGAGTTTATGTATGGTAGGAATTAATTAAACCTGCAACAACAACAATAACATACTTTCCCTCCAAAAACACAAAATCGCCAACTAACTTGACAACTTGCTTGGATTGTAGTTATAACTGAATTTTAGAGTCACTTGTCTTCACAATCTTCCACCTTAACTCTGAAAATCTCCATGGACACCTCGAGTCCATGTGTTGCTCTCTAACTTTATCTTCAATCAACTTGTGAAATTAATCAAGTCCAAGCAATGATTGAACTTAGCTATAGGAAGAGACTTTGTTAACATATTTGCTAGATTGTCTTCGGTGGCAATCTTCAAAACTTGTACTTTCGTTGCATCAATCACATTCCCCCTAATGAAGTGGTATCCAACATCAATATGTTTGGTCCTTTTATGGTAAGTTTGATGGTTTACTAAGTGAATAGCACTTTGGCTATCATAGTAAATAGTAACTCTAGATTGATGTATGCCTAGATCACTAATCAAACCCCTTAGCCATGACCCTTCTTTGACACCTTATGTAAGAGTGATGTACTCAGTTTTAGTGGTTGACAAAGACACCACAGACTACAAATTTTTTTTTCCATGTAATAGTAGTTCCAAACAAGGTGAAAACATACCCTATTAGAGACTTCCCTATGACATGTGTTGACTAAGATACCATTAAGATTTGAGAGCATTCTTGTCTGCTTGACTAAGATTTGCCACAAATTAGTTGACATGACTGATAGCATAAGCTAAATCAGGTCTGCTACATACCATGCTACACGACACTTCCTACTCCACTTGCATAAGGTACAAATTCAATTTTAGTCATTTCTTCCTTATCTTTTGGCGCTTGAGATGAAGAAAGCTTGGCGAGTGAACCTAGACGTGTGTTGACATATTTAGATTGATCATTAATGCATTCTAAACCTTTCAACCACCTTCCTCAGATAACCTTCCTGAGATAAGAATAGCTCTCCTTCCTTTTTGTTTCTAATAATATACATGCCTAAAATCCTCTTAGCAGGTCCCAGATCCTTCATTTTAAATATAGAATTGAGTTTCTTCTTAAATACTTCGATCTTGTCATCAATATGTCATAAACATACAACAATAAGTATAGACATTTGTTTTCTTCCTCTTAAGAACATAGACACAGCTATCATATCTGTATCTATAGAAGCCTGACCTCAAGTAGAAAATCATCAAACCTTTTGTACCATATCCTAGGACTTTGCTTTAGAATATAAAGATACTTTCTTCAACAAGAAAACCTTATCCTTCTCTTTAGAAAATCCTTCTGGTTGTTGCATGTAGATGGTTTCCTCTAGATATCCATGTAGAAATGTTTTCTTGTCATCCATTGGTTCCAATTCTAAGTCAAATTGATTCAAAATGCTCACAAGTATCCTTATTGAATAATGTTTAACTACAGGTGAGAAAATCTTATTGTAGTCAACACCTTCCTTTTGAGTAAACTCTCAAACTACAAGCCTTGCCTTGATTTTTTGAGTTCAGTAACTGGTATGCCTTCGTTTCTCTTGAAAATCCACTTACAACTTATGACCCTCTTCCCCTTTGGTAGATGCAAAAGTTTCCAAGTTTGGTTATTCGGTAGAGATTCCATTTCTTCATGTATATCCTTCACTCAATTCTGTGACTCACTGCTTTCCATAGCTTCCTTGTAAGTCCTTGGTTTGTAGTCTTGAATTTCCTTGGCAGCATTGAGAGCTTAAGAAATAAGATTAGCATAACCATATCTATTAGTAGGTTTAGAAAATATCTGTGCTCTACCGCTGATGTGTTGATAATCTGAGATATTCTGAACTTGATGCTTCTGTTGTTCTTTCTTCTCCAGTGGGAGATTGATCCATATCTAAGCTATCTATAGAAGACTCCGCCTAAAATTGAGTTTAATCTTGCTTGAGCTAGGCGTCTATTCTATTTCATCTAGCATTCCTGTCCTGGTTTCATCAGAGGTGACATCTTCACTTATGATACACTTTCCTCCACCTGCTTCTAATTTCCATAGCTTAAAACCTTTCACACCATCAGGACATCCTACAAAGAGATACTTCACAGCTCTTGGTTCAAGCTTTCTTTCCTTAATATGAGCATATGCTACACATCCAAATACCCTCAGGTTTGAGGAATTTGCAGGCCTTCCATACCAAGCTGTCATAGGCGTTTTGTAGTTTAATGCAAATGAGGGACGCCTATTTATCAAATAAACAACTATGATGGTTGTTTCTCTAAAAAACTCTTTGGCATTCCTCATCCAAGTAGCATGCATCTAACTCTCTCCAAGGTAGTCCTGTTCATCCTTTTGCAAGTCCATTTTTCTAAGGTGTATGAGGGACTTTTCTATATGTCTTTTGATTCTCTGATTCCAACAAAACTTATTAAACTACTCTGAACGAAACTCTAGGCCACTGTCAATCCTTGAAACCTTTAATTTTGTTCCTAATTGGTTCTAAATCAGAGTATACCATTCTTTAAACCTCTTAAAGGTTTCACTTTTGTTTTTTGAAACGTACAACCAGACCTTCTGATAAAATCATTAATTATGGTAAGAAAATAGGAACCTCCACCCAGAGTCTTCACCATAGGTGGTCCTCACAAATCAGCATGAGCATACTCAAAAGGCATACTAGAAACATGCATGTCGGTTCCAAATTGTACTTTGTTATTTACCTAACACACAATGTTCACAAAAATATAACTTCTGTAGTTTATCACCACATTAAGAAGATTCTGTTTTTCCTATTCAATTAAGCCTTTTTCACTTACATATCCAAGCCTAAGATGCCAAAGTTTTGTTTTATCATAGTACAGTTTCTAGCTATAGATGCATGAGCAATCACAGTAGAACCATCCAAGATAATCAAGCCTTTTTTTTTTATCCTTTTTACCTTTTGCAATTATTAAAGATCCACTCTAAATCAGTAAATCTTAAGCACACTATGTTGAGTCTTAGTAGCATATCCTAGATTGTTGAACATGCTTATAGAGATAAGATTTTTTTTTGAGTTCAGGTACAAACATCATATCCTTAAGGATATGTTCTCTATTGTCAAACATCTTTATTCTGATGGTTCCTACTCCTTCCACCTTGCATATCACCTAGTTGAATTGTACCTCCTTTCTTGAGCTCTAGAGTCTTAAAATAATCCTTCTTAGGACATATATCATACAAGCAACCTCATTCCATAACCCAATCTTTCTGTGTGTGTGAGGTAGCAACAATAAGAACTCCTACACTTTTATAACCATATGTTGTAGCTACAATATCGGCTGAATCTGTTGAAGACCATGAGTCCTAGTTCCTTATTTTTTGGCAATTCTTCTTGAAATGACATGTCTTGTGATAATGAGAACACTTTATTTAGTCTTTTCTCAATTCTTTAATTCAGACCTTGACTTCTTTCCCTTCTGACCTTGACCTTTCTTCTCACTCTTTCCCCTTGACATATTCAAGCTTTCACCATTATCATCTACCTTGGTATATTGTTGCCTCTGTAACTCCTTTAATATAATGGAAGTTTGAACTTTCTCCAAAGTAATGGTTGTTAGAAATATTTTATTTCTACTAATTATTATTGGAGATATTTTTTATTTCTAGTAATAATTTGTGTGGGCTAAATATTAATTAAAAAGATTATATTTGTTATTCACATTAATTGGATTAATTGTATTGTGATCAACATAATTGGTAGAGATACCGTGAAATCCATTTAAATTACATTCTGGTATTGACGTGGGCTCATATGAATGGAAACCTAGGCCTAGCCTGCGGTGGGCACAATGGGAACCCTAGCAGGCAGTTCTATAAATAGGCATATAGAGAGGTGATGATCTCCAACACACCAAATCGCCTCATAGCCCCACACTTCTCCCCATTCGAAGTTAGGCATCCCGGTTTTGGGAGTCAAGAGGTTTGGTTGAGGAACATCACAACACCGCCATATTTCTCTAACCTATTTGCTTGGTTTTATGTCGTTTTGATGAGTTCGTGACGTAGATCGCGATGTTCGTGACCAATAAGGATTCCGCTATATCTCGTGATTACGAGCGTTAAAGGTTCAGGTAATTCTCATCCCTTACTCTGTAATTATGACGCAACAGTCTCCTTATGTTTTATTTGAGTTATTTTATTTGATTTAAGAATAATTCCTACAATTGGTATCAGAGCCCCGTTGCCGTTAGGTTATAGAGTTTTTTTTTTCTTTTGAGTTTGATCCTTACATGATCTTTGGCTTATTTTTCATGTATGATCAATGTTCGTGAAATTGCTTATATGTCACGTACTTCGTTTTTTCTTTTTATTTTTGGATGATGTGCAAATTTCAATTGTTTAAAGATCCAATTCTCACTAAAGTATTAATTTGAGATGTTGATTTGGAATCTGTCTAATTTTTCATTCCTTAATTATATTTGCTTGAGAATCATGCTATGTTTGTTACAATTTGGTCTTGTATTTCGTGGATATGCATGACCTTGCGTTTTTGGTTTGTATTCATAGTATTGGTTAGGTTGCATGATTCTTTTTCATAGCTCCCATTATTAAGTTTGGCCTCAATTTGTATTTCTTGTTAAGAAACATGAACAAAGTGTTGGATCTTTTTTGTCATGGTAAAGGAAAAGGAATGCATATGGAGATTAAATCGGAATCAAGTTAGAAACTTAAATTTGGAGGATTATATTTATGATAATTTGTATATTAGTGCATGAAAAAAAAATTGTTATCATATTAGGATTGCTTTTGGGTTTTGCATGACTTATTAATTTGGATTTCTTTTGGTTATTTTGAAATTCAATAAGGTTTAAGGAAATGGACGTGAATTTTGTTTTTTGATCAATATTTGTGATATCCATGTCTCATGTGCATAAATTTGCTAAGAAAATAAAATGCATATTATCTCTCATTGTTAAATAGATTTGGTGTGTTGGGAACCATCACCTCTCTATAGGCCTATTTATAGAACCTCCTGCTAGGGTTCCCATTGTGCCCACCGCAGGCTAGGCCTAGGTTTCCATTCATATGAGCCCACGTCAATATCAGAATGTAATCTAAACGGATTCCATGGTATCTCTACCAATTATGTTGATCACAATACAATTAATCCAATTAATGTGAATAACAAATATAATCTTTTTAATTAATATTTAGCTCACACAAATTATTACTAGAAATAAAAAAGTATCTCCAATAATAATTAGTAGAAATAAAATATTTCTAACAATCTCCCACTTGGGCTTCATATTAATCTAGATGATTATATTACTGAAACTTTAGACGCGCAACTGTATGTTATTCACTTTAGATTACCCTTACAATCTGGTCCATCTTATGCACTAACTAGGAACCATCACAGCTTTCGCCACATGTATTATCGTAGCTAAACTCTAATGATCACCATAGTCATTACACTTGATGACATAGGTCAAACGTGGATGAATGGCATGGAAATTACATTTTATGTGATCTAATATATGTCTATTTCCAAACCATGTCATGCAATATTAATCAAATCTTTGAAGCAAACATGTTACCTCCGTAACCTCTATTGTGGAAATTGTTTTTGATTATGGTTATAAAGATGACTTGGGGTTGCTACTGTGGGTTGTGCTTCCACCCTCTGGTGTGACACAACTTGACTGAGCAATATCAAGTCATGTGACATGATAAAGTGTTTGTTTCTTAACGCGACTGCATGGCGGTTTGATGCAATTTCGTTAAATCTAGACTTTGGTGTTCACTATTTTCAAGTGAAATAAAGATGGATTATGGATTGAAACCATGTTGTCTTGTAATGTTAATCAAATCATTGAAGAAAACATGTTACCTCCGTAGCCTCTGTCGTGGAAATCGATTTGATTAAGGTTACAAAGATGAGCTTGGAGTTGTTACTGTGGGTTGTGCTTTCCGCCCTCCGGTGTGACACAACTTGACTGAACAGTGTCAAGCTTGTGACAATAAGCATGTGACAGACATAAAGCAATTGTTTAGGTGGGTGATTGTTTGCCATCCTTCGATCGACTTTCACTTGACTAGAATTGACTGTCAATGTTTGATTGTTACGTGAGAGTACCACTTACAAGCCAACCTGCGTACCCTCCAGTATTTGGGGTTGGTGGAGTGCTTTGATATCTTGTTGTCCATAATTAACAAATTATCTACATATGTATGTATATATGTATATATGTATGAATTTTAATTATTCCCATTTTATGAGTAAGCTAGCCATTAATTCTATGTCCTAATTTTTATGGCACAATCGTGTATCCTCCGAGCACGATAGTGTTAGTAGAAGGCTCTTGTCTTCTATTCCTTAGGATCATTGGACTAGGGTTATGCGACTATTCAGAAAGCAACTTTTAAGTTGAATAGCAATTTAAGGATAGTCTCAAAGTTTCCTTGAAATCTTTTCTCAGCTTATGAATATAGGATGGTCACCTACGTGATCCTCACTGTGAAGGTTATTGAGAGAGGACTTCCAAAGGTGCTTTGTGGTTACTAAAGGAGGTTGGTTGCATAATGTTATGCAATCATTTCTTGATGTATTCTTGCTATTCGTTAGGTGAATTGTTTTCATAAAGTTTTTAAAACAGTGAGCAAAGTTTTGTAGGTTAGTGATCGTAAATTACTAAGTCTGTATCTGCAAACTTTGTAATATTGTCATAAAGACATATAAGGTATTTAATGATCTAAAGAATTAAGGAATAATCTAAGGGGTTGAACGCTAACAAGTCTCTTATGAACACTAAGGCCAACAAACACACTTGTTGGAAGCTAGCCATGGAAGTTGAGTTACGAGCTTTGGGCAGAAACAAAACCTGGGATCTCGTTGTTCTTCCTCCCGGTAAACGTCCTATTGGTTGCAAGTGGATATACAGGGTGTGCTGATGGTTCCATTGATCGCTATAAATCCAGTTTAGTGGCCAAGGGGTATACTCAACAAGAGGGTGTTGATTACTTTGACACGTTCTCTCCAGTGGCGAAACTTACTATTCTATGTTTTATCCTTGTTGTTGCTTCTGCTAAGAAATGGCATCTTCATCAACTAGACGTTGACAACGCCTTTCTACATGGCGATCTCTACGAATAGGTATATACATGAAAACCCCCTTGGCCTTCCTTGTTCCAAAAATGTTGCTTGTCCATTACGCAAGTCTCTATACGGTCTTAAACAAGCTAGTCGCCAATGGAGTATTAAACTAACCGAAGCTTTACTTTCCTCTGGTTACATTCAAAATCATTCGGATCATTCTTTGTTTTTTAAGCAACAATCTTCATCCTTCATTGCAATATTGGTTTATGTTAATGATATTGTTCTAGCTAGAGAATTAGCTTGTCTGAGATTACTTTGGTTAAAGAGTTCCTCAATGCCTCCTTTGGTATTAAAGATATGGGTTCCCTCAAGTATTTTCTGGGCTTGGAGGTTGCACGCTCACCTATGGGTATAGTTGTTAATCAAGGAAAATACAACATGGACATCATTAAGGATTGTGGTCTTACAGGTTGCAAAGCAGCCTCTTCTGCCATTGATCCTCACCAAAAACTCCACTTTGATTTTGGTGAACTTCTCTCTGATCCTTCTCCTTATCGTCGTTTGATTGGTAGACTTCAATATTTGACCACTACGCATCCTGACTTGAGCTTTGCAGTTCAGCAACTCATCAATTTGTTGCTGAACCTCAAGTCCATCATCACACTGCCGCCATGCGCATCATCTTGTATTTGAAGGGCTGTTCAAGTTTGGGCCTATTTTATCCAGCCCACAACAATCTCAATATTCATGCTTTCTCACATTCAGATTGGGCTTCTTGTCCAAATACTCGTTGTTCTATATCCGAGTACTGTGTCTTTTAGGTAAATCACTAAATTCATGGAAATCTAAGAAGCAAAACACCGTCTCAAGGTCCTCTTCACAGGCAGAGTATCGCGCACTTGCCTCCCTCACGTGTGAGTTACAGTGGCTTGAATTCCTCTGTTGTGATTTGTCCTTATCATCACTTACACCATTCAACGCTTATTGTGACAATCAATCTGCCATTTATATTGCGCAGAATCCTACGTTCCATGAACACGCAAAACATATTGAAATGGATTGTCACCTCATCCGGTTGAAGCTTCAAAGTGGATTGCTTCATTTGTTTCATGTTCCATCTGCCTCTCAGCTTGCTGATTTATTTACCAAAGCAATGTTGCCTGGACTGTTCTATGAAGAGCGCTCCAAGTTGGGACTTCTTGACATACATGCCCCAACTTGTGGGGGTGATAGGAATATACTTATTCTTTCTGTTAGGATTGTTAAGTTTGTTACATTTGCTTAACTGTATTCTGTTACTATTCTGTTATTATATTTTTTCCCCTTTTCCCTTATTCTTCACTTTGTACATAAGGGATCATCATTTTGTACCAAACTCAAGTTAACCATTTAATACAAAATATACATTTAATTTCATGCTCTATGTGGTTAACAGGTTTCTCAATTGCTCTGTATACTACAGAACCTAACAATGAGAGAGAGCCAACAATTCTTTTGCCTGAGAAAATGGGGAGGCATGAAAACAAGTCACCATAAGGAGATAGAATATATTTTTTCTCTAAGACAGAACAATGTTTGTAGTCATGAAAGTTTAGTAAACGGTAATATGACGGAACCGCTAAATAAACGGAAGTGAATTAAAAATTAATTTTGATTGACACATGTCAATTTTTAAGAGGTTAGACAGGGTTGGGGACACCGTTCCAAGACATGTGATTTTCATCCCCTTGTAACATGACCCAAAATCAATATATATAAGGTTTTGCGAACTATTGTTCTTAAGACAAATGTAAGCTATCTATAAATAGAAATTAATAATAAAATTATAATTAATAAATATGTACTTGTAACATTAAATAATAGACATTTTGATAAAATGGAAAATTGAATTAATTGACTAAAGGATCCCTAATACAAGATATATACAAAAAGGAGCGGATAACCCAATTGAGAGAATTGGGCTTTAGTTGCAGTGGAAAATAAAATGGGCTTACAGGAACATATAGCCCAATATACAAACAACTCAGGTAACATGGTTACTATACTTCATACCCCCTCGCAAACTGAGGAGTAGATGTTAATCATACCCAGTTTGGAGAGGTTGCTGAGAAAAGGAGCTAGTTCAAGAGCTTTAGTGAAGATATCTGCCAATTGATCAGTGGTAGAAACAGAGAGAAGATTGATCAGACCATTTTGAAATTTTTCCCGTACGACATGGCAGTCTATCTCTATGTGTTTTGTCCGTTCATGAAAAACGGCATTGCGAGCGATGTGGAGAGCTGAAGCATTATCAAAGTGAAGATCTGCAGGTCGTTGAAGTGAGATTCCCAGGTCTCGGAGCAAATAATGCAGCCACTGGATCTCACATGTGGTGGCTGCTAATGCACGGTATTCTGCCTCGGAGGAGGACCTCGAAATGGTGCCCTGCTTCTTACATTTCCAACTAATCATGGAATCTCCTAAAAAAATACAAAAACCCGTAACAGACCTACGCGTTTCTTTACAAGAAGCCCAATCGGAATCACTAAAAGCTCTAAGATGAAAATCAGATTTAGCAGGATATAACAACCCTTGTCCTGGACTATTTTTCAGGTAACGTAGGATTCATATTGCGGCTTGATAATGCTTTTTTCGCGGTTTAGCAAGATGTTGACTGAGCTGCTGAACCGCATATTGTATGTCAGGACGGGTGGTTGTCAGGTATAGCAATCTGCCAATGATCCTCCTATAAGAAGCAGCATCTTCATAAAAATCATCCTGGAGAGCATCTTTGAGGATGCCTTTTACCATTGGTATCGGGGATGGCTTACCTGTAAGAAGGCCAACGGGTTCAATAAGATCAAGGGCGTACTTACGTTGTGAAATTGAAATACCAAGGTGGGACCTTGCTATTTCAAGTCCAAGAAAATACTTTAAGTCACCCAAATTTTTAATTTTGAATTTATCATGTAACAGACCCTTGAAAAAAGTAATTTCATCATTATTATTACCGGCTAGGATTAAATCGTCTACATAAACCAGAATAACAATCATAGCAGATCCAATTTTCTTTGTAAAGAGGGAGTAATCATGCTTGGATTGCACATATCCAACAGAAATCAATAATCTGGAAAGTTTATCATACCACATTCTACTGGACTGTTTCAAACCATATAAAGATTTATTCAACTTACAAACCAAATTAGAATCAGAAACATTCAGACCTTGGGGAATTTTCATAAAAACATCTTCATTAAGATCCCCGTGTAAAAACGCATTATTGATATCAAGTTGTTGTAAGTTCCAATTATTGATAGAAGCTATAGCTAATAAAAGACGAACAGTTGTAAGTTTAGCAACGGGAGCGAAAGTGTTAAAATAATCGATACCCTCTATTTGTTTGTAACCTTTTGCAACAAGGCGGGCCTTGTGCCTTTCAATTTCACCATTAGATTTATACTTTACCTTATATACCCATTTTGAGTCAATGGCGCGCTTACCTCTGGGTAAGGGAACCAAGGACCATGTCTTATTGGCAAATAGAGCATTCAGCTCTTCATCCATGGCTTGGACCCATTCGGGATGTTTACAGGCAGATTTATTAGTTTTAGGTTCCTCATGCATGCTAATAGATAAACTATAACAAGCAAAATGTTTGGATAATTTTTCATAATTGATAACGGAAGAGATTGGATACCTGACAGATTTATTTATTGGAATGTCTTTACCTTGAAGGGCATAACAGTGAAAATCTTTAAGATGACCAGGAGCAGATGTGAGTCTCGTAGACTTACGGGTAGGCTGTACAATGTTCTCAGCATTGCTGCTAGGTGGCTGCAAGTTATGGTCAGTATCACTAGGTACAACAGGATCATGATCAAAATCATCCATTAACAATATGTCATCATATTCAGCATGAGTATCAAGATCAGATAAAGGTAAAGAAGAATGTGGAACAATGTTATCAGCAAATATATCCTCATCCTGTTCAGGAGAGGGAGTGACTGTAGGAACTGTCTGTTCTAAAGGGGTAGGATTGTTAAAAAACCAAAAGGGAAGGGATTAACTGTCAGAGGGAACTTCAGTATCAGAATCGACATTGAAAGGTTGTTCTGACTTAAAAGGAAAAACAGTTTCATAAAAGAGAACATGTCTAGAAACAGAGATATTTCGATTGTTAAGGTTTAAAACGATGAATCCCATCGTTCCGTTTTTAAAACCAAGAAAAACAGACTTTTGAGCACAAGGATCAAGTTTGGTTCTGTTTTGAGAAAGGGTACTACTATAACATAGACACCCAAAAGGTTTTAAATCATGTAAGTCAGGTTGTTTTCCAAAAAGAATTTCATAAGGACTAGAATTCTTCAAAACAGGAGTAGGTAATCTATTAATTAAATGCACAGCATGGGAAACAACATAAGACCAATATGAATTAGGAATGCGAGATTCAAATAAGAGGCAGCGAGTAGTATTTAGGATGTGTCGATGTTTCCGCTCAACAACACTATTCTGTTGAGGGGTTTCGACACATGAAGTTTGATGAAGTATACCTTTCTCAGCAAAGAAGTCAGTCATCATAAACTCAGGCCCATTATCAGACCTGATACTTTTAACAGAAGTGTTGAATTGATTTTCTACATATGTAATAAAATTGCGAACTAAATGACGTGTTTCGGATTTGTTTTTCATTAAATGTAACCATGTATGACGAGAGTGATCATCAACTATAGTCAAAAAATATCTATGAGAATGAACAGAAGTTATAGGCATGGGTCCCCATATATCTATGTGTAACAAAGCAAAAACAGAATCAACTCTATTGTTTTCATGTGGAAAAGGTAACCTAGACTGTTTACCCATATGATAGGAATCACATGTGATATCAAGTTTAAAGGCAATGTATGGAAACTGTAAAGACATTTTCTGCATAACAAAGTTTGATGGATGTCCTAAACATGTGTGCCATGTATTAGGAGTGATTATAGAGGAAACAGAAACACAATTATCACACGATATGGAACAAGCGTGTGAAACAGTAAGATCAGTAAGAAAATATAGGCGCTGGTGAGCTTTAGCAAGCCCAATCGTCCTCTTTGAGACCATCTCCTGTATGATACAATGAGATTTGTCAATATGGAAACAAACATCAAGATAAGAAGCAGTTTTCTGAACAACCAAAATATTAAACTTGAAATTAGGGATAAAGAGGACATCTTCAAGAATTAAAGAGTCGGACAAATAAATTTTTCCACAGAATTTGGCAACAGAAACAGCTCCATTTGGCAGGTTAACATGTATAGGAGATATGGATTTATAACGAGAAAAAAATGGTAAGGAATTACAAATATGATCAGTAGCCTCGGAATCAATTATCCAAGGATTTAATTGAAAATTAATACCTTTGGAAGTGTGTGAATCGTGTGAAGTAGAATTATGTTGTGCAGAGTTTGTAAAATGGTTGGTTATAGGTTCACTGGTCTGGTTTTTTGCTTGGCGCAACATATTAAGAAGCAGATCATAATCATCTTTGGAAAGACCCAATGAAGAAGTGTGTGTGGGTGCAGCAGTGTTGGGGGTAGGGTTATCACCAGAAACATTATTCACAGACCCAGCATATTTCTTGTTTTTAAATTTGAAATTGTCAGGAAATCCATTTCGAAAGTGTTGGTACCAAAATAAATTTTGTTTATTAGTCAAAGATATGGAACAAGCCCTAGTCAATAAGCACTAGCTCTTTGACTATTAAGAGAAACTCTCCTTGACAAAGAGATTAAAAGAAAGAGGATCAAAAACAGAGAGGCAACAGAATTGACAAACAGAAGCAGGTCAAAGAGACAAGAGGCTTTGACAGAAACAGAGGTAGAAGAAATGGCAGATGGGTAGTAGGATAACACAGCAATCCTCGTGCAAATTAGAGGGCCAATCATGAAAAGACATGTGTGACCGTGTAATCTTATTAACCGCCAAATTGATCAAAGAATGACACATTAGATAGGAAGTTACGCAATTCCTATGTGTCATAATCTCACGCCATGATTAAAACAGTTATTGGTTTTGTCTCTAATCATCATTGGACAAAGACAGACCAAGAAAACTATAAAAAGGGGCATGTGGATACATTGCAGGGGACGAGTTCTCTTTGCAAGACAGAGATTACTATCCTAAACACTCCAAACACCCAAACTAATGCCTTAATACGCCTACGTCCTCGACAAACATGGCTGAACATGGCTACATTACGGGTTACACGTGAGTTACCATGGATTACCCTCTTACTTGCATACCTCGTCATGCTTTGTTTTCTGTAGTTTTCTGTTTTTCACTGTGTATCAATACTTCATTGACTTCATGCATCCATATATGTGTTTAAATGCAGTATTTCTGATATAATTCTTAGTTCATTTTTCAATTGCAATTTACTTTTTTTTTACTTTGTTCCATCACTTTAAATTCAGGCGCGCAATTTAGTCAAAAGAACATTAACTTATGACAAAGAACCCCATAGGAGTTCTCTGACTAAGCAGAGAGTAAAGGCAGTTTATCTTAAAATTATTATTATGCTCTGTTTTCTGACATAATACGTGTTATGATGTATTCATGATCATATCATTGTTTCAGTTACATTACATTTTAATCATTGTGTTTGTCTTCATTCGCATTCTCATTATTAGGTAGTTATTTGTGTCAAACTCTTTGAAAATGACATCTACAATATAACTGACCTAAACTGCTATATATTCAAAAAGAAACAAAAATTCTTTTTGAATTGTGCCATACGTTTTCTCTGATTTCTCTTTTATGTTCTCTTTAGTCTATGCGACTAAGGAGTGGTAAGGTAATAAGTAGAGAAAATCATAGTGAAAGAATGGCTTCGACCCCAATTCGTAGTTCTTCAACTACTGCAAGCATAGGTAATTCCACCACTGGAGTTACAAGTACAAATGCTGAAAGGATCATTTCAACAAGTTTGAATAATAATCAAAATGATCCAACCCAGGCTATGACAATAGCCATGGGTCAAAATTCCTCATTTGGAAATCCTTTTACTTCTGCAACCACCCTTAACACGACCTCTGCTCCGTTATGGGGTATGCCTCCTGGGTGCAATAACAATGCACAAGGTAATCAGACTTCCCCTGTATTTGCTACTAGGATAACTACCCATCAACAAGGTCCTCAGGCGAATCAGATGGGAATAATTAGGGAAAACATAGACCCTGCTTCTGCGTCAACGGGCAGACAGAGCAGGATTTTGGCTCAACAACAACAAGGGGGATTTCAATCTAGTCAAAACCTGTTAGGAAGTACTAATGGAATAACACGCGATGATCTCTTAGAAGTGGTTCAAAATTCAAATAGAGCCACTGCCAATGTGTTGGCACAACATTTGGGATTATTATTATCTCCTATGTCTCAAAACTTTGCTGAGATGTTAGAATTGATGAGAGCTAATTCAAATCCCAATAGGAAATCTATAACAAGACAAGGTAATAATCCTGTTCAAAATAATACTTTGAGTAGAGATGGTATTAGCCAACTCTCAAATCAAATGGGGAACAATTTTACTCCTGGAGGAATAGCTAGTCAAGGCCAATTCTTAATTGGTCAAAACCTAAACCAAGCAGGAGGAGGCTTCAATGCAAGTCTCAATCAAGTCCAAGGGCCTTTAGTAGGCCAGAATTCTGGGCAAAACAATGGCATTGCCAATACCCCTATAGCAAACCAGAATGTTGGGGCTGCTAATAATCAAATTCCTTATCAAATCGTGGGATTTAATGGTAATTTAAATTCTGGGCAGACTTTGGGTTTGACTAACAATCTAGGATTTGGTCAAAACACGGGTAATGCTTGTAATTTAAACTCTGGTTTTAACAATGGTTTTAATACTGGGTCAATCTAGGTCAAAACACCAACTTGAACCCTAGTTTTAATAATGGAGGTGCTTTTGACCTCTTTGCAAAAAATCCTAACCTGAATAGGACTGGGGGGCAAGGCCCTTTGCAATTTGCACAGAACAACGCAGGTAATCAACCTTTTGATATTTTTCAAAATAATTTTCAACAGGGAATGCTTCATCCTGATCCTAATCCTAATAATCAAATGTATTATCAGGATTACAACCAGCAAATCAGAAATCTTAATGTAGAAAGAATGCTCGAACAGACCCTCAATAGGCATGGGTTTAACATTGGCTTTTCAGATAAAATGTTGTTTGCTTCTCCTTTTCCTTATGAAGTACAAGCAATGGACATGCCTAGGGGATATAAAATTCCCAAATTTACTAAATTTGCTGGAGAGATGGGAGAGTCTACTGTTGAACATGTAGCAAGGTTTACTTTAGAATGTGGTGATTTAGCTGCATCTGAAGCTTTAAAAATGAAGCTCTTTCCTAGTTCTTTGACTAAGGAAGCCTTTTCATGGTTTACAACCTTGACCCCAAATAGTATCAGGTCTTGGGTCCAACTTGAAAGGCAATTCCATGAGCATTTTATAGAGGAGAAGTGAGAATAGCCTTGGCTGACTTATCTAGTATTGGTAGGTTCCCTAATGAGCCTATAGATGATTATTTGACTAGATTTAGAAAATTCAAGTCAAGATGTTCTGTGCCAATCCCTGAGGTTGAACTAGTCAAAATGGCGGTAAAGGGTTTGGATTATCCAGTCAAGAAGAAGGTTCTTGATCATCACATTGTAGATATGGCTCAATTGGCTGATAGAGTTAGGCAAATTGAGGGCTTGTACGCTGAAAAAGCCAACAACAATAAGAAAAGTGTAAAGCATCCTAATAGCCTACATTGGTGCCAATGAATCTATTGAAATTGAGACAGAGGAGTCAGAGGGTGAGGTTCATGTAGCTGAACTTAAACCTGGGCCTCCATATACGTGTAAATCATTATACCCAAATATGGGTAAAGAAACTAGTAATAGAAACGAAACCTGGAGTCAAAAGGTTTATGGCTTTGACATTTCTAAAGCAGATTTAATTTTTGATGTTTTAGTCAAAGACAAGCAATTGTTGCTTTTAGATGATCATAAGCTTTTGACTCCTGACCAATTGAAAGGAAGAAAATACTGTAAGTATCATAATAAGATTGGTCATGCTACTAATGGTTGTACTCGTTTCAGGGATCTTATTCAAAAGGCCATTACAGATGGCAGGCTGAAGTTTGAGACCACCAAACCCATAATGAAGGTGGATTCTGATCCTCTACCAGCAGAAGCCAACTTGGCTGAGGCTGTAGAATTTGAGATCAATATGGTGGAGATCTCAGATAAGAGGCTCATTTCTGATTCCAGGTATCTCAGAGAACAATATGAGAAGCATCAGAAAAAGATTTATCCCAGTAAAGATGAGTCTCTGGTTGACTATCTGTGCAAGAAGAAAGACGAGGGTAAAAACATTGCCCTTTGCTCGAGATGCAGTGCTTTGTTTGGCATGGATGCTGCCAGAGAATATGAAGCCTCTGATGTCAAACGCTACTATAATTGGTTGGCTTCCAAGCGCCAAACCAATTTCAATGGTAGATATAATCACTGGGGAAAGATGAAACAACCTGTCCCAAGCGTTTATCTCTGAGAAAGATGTGCCAGAATGGTATTTATCAGAAAAGGGAAATTTGGACAGAATGGCAGTAAGAAGCCTGATACCAAAAATTTACAGTTTGGAAAATCTTGTCCAAACCACCAATTCCATGCCTCTGGCTCCAAACAGAAACCTAATCATAAGAATAGGTATCAATGGAAGAGGAAGCAGGACAAGGTCCCTGAATTCCAAGCAGAGTCAGAAGCTGAAGTTGATTCTCTACAGCCCAAGCCTTTGACTAAAAATATCAAAGACAAAGGAAAATGGGTTGAAGAGGATTGTGTCAATGATGATGCCAGTTCTAAGTTTGAGACAGGTTTTCCTGATGATCTTCAAGCGATATGTAATGTGGTGTCTGTGCTGCCTTTGGATTTTTCTACTCCAGTGGAAATGGTAGAAAAAGAAGATCACTTTGATGAAGAGGAAGGTCCTATTATCATTCATGAAACAAACCCCTTCAATGTCGAAGAAGCTGCCGTCTTCGAGAAACCAACTGAAGAGATGAAGTCTCATCTCAAACCTCTCTTCATCAAAGCGAAGACAAAGGGAAAGATAGTCAAGAGGGTTCTGGTTGACGGTGGTACTGCAATTAATCTGATTCCAGAACATCTCATCAAAAAGTTAGACAAAACATCAGCTGACATGATCCCACATAACATGGTTATCACTGACTTTAGTGGGAAGAAGTCAAAATCTCAAGGTTGTATTGCGCTTAACATAAAGGTTGGTTCAATCACAAGGACCACTATGTTTGTAGTAGTACCTTCTCAAGACAATTACAATCTCCTTTTGGGCAGAGAGTGGATCCACGGAGTTGGTGCTGTCCCTTCTACTCTCCATCAAATTATGTTTCTGTGGAACGAACAAGGTCAGTTAGAATTCATAAGAGGAGATGAGAATTACTTCCGCTGTGAAGTAAATACTGCTGATTTTGAGAAAAACTTTTCCAGCATTGAACCTCTCAATGTGGGGAACAGGAGGGACATTTTCTTCAAATGTCCTGTTCAAGATAATTTATCCCCTTTTGGTTTCACTGTTTCTCAAGACGATGATTTTGAAACTGATCAAGAAACTAAGGATTCAGCTTCTATAGTGACATTCTTTGATTAGGAAAAATATTTTGAGGAACAGAGTTTGAAGAAAGATAATCCAGAGCAAGTCTTAGAGTTCAATGCTGATAAAGGTGCTCCAGGACGACGTGCACTCCCTATCCCACATGCACCTCCTTTGCCAAGAGACCAAGTCAATAACCCTAACATCCAACCAACTGGATGGGAGGATGACTAGGAAACTTCCACATACGGAGGAACCCCTTTGACTAAATTGTTGCTTAGTCAAAAGGGTTGATTGCTGAAATCTGGCCTACTGATGGGTTGGATATTTGGCCTACTGAGGGGTCATAAATTTTAGAAATCCTTGACTTACTGATGGGTTGAGGATCATTTCCGAGTTACTGAAGACTCAAGAATTTTGGGTTTGACTTACTGATGGGTCAAGCCTGATTTTAGTTTATATATTTAATTTATGTAGGACTTACTAAATAATTAGGAACTTTTATCTCTGTGACTGACTAAAGCCACTATGTTCTTCTATGTTTCATTTCAATAAGGCCATAATGAGCCATGATGCATTTTAGAAGTTGTTGGTTTCTCTGATCAAATACTTTTGAACAGAAGATGCATTGTCTTATGTTATCTTTGATTATCCATTTAAATGGAAGTTATTTGAATATTTTCTTATTTTAATTCATGCAGAATTAAAGATAATTCAAAGAAAAGAGTTAAGGCATTAAAAGAAAATGCTGAGTATTGTAATACAATGCAAGCTTATTTGGGGGGCATGTCAAAACCTTGTCTAACACTTGGTAATCCACAGGTAAGATAGGCCATTGACAAAATTGTTAGTTATGTCAAGGATAACCATCCATTGGATTGTATCTATGATGATGAACCATTGGGTTTTGAAAAGGCTGATCATTAAGATACTGCAATTGAGGCTGAGGATCCTCTAGAGGAAATCAACCTGGGAGATTGTGTCCATAAGAGAAAAACTTACATTAGTAATCTCCTTGAGCAACCTTTCAAAGAACAATTGATTTCTTTACTGAAAGAATACAAAGATTGTTTTGCCTGGGATTATGAAGAAATGCCTGGATTGGCAAGAGAAATTGTGGAACATAGACTTCCCTTGTTTCCTGATGCTAAAATAGTCAAACAACCTCCAAGAAGGTTTTCTCCTAACATTGTTCTTAAAATCAAAGAAGAGATTGAAAGACTTCTCAAAGCAAAATTCATTAGGACAACAAGGTATTTTCAATGGATTTCTAATGTTGTCCCTGTCATGAAAAAGAATGGGAAATTGAGAGTCTGTATTGACTTTAGAGATTTGAACAACGCCACACCTAAAGATAAATATCCCATGCCTGTTGCTGACATGATGGTTGACTCAGCAGCAGGAAATGAAATCTTGAGTTTTATGGATGGATATTCAGGGTATAATCAAATATTCATTGCTGAAGAAGATGTGCCAAAAACGGCGTTTAGATGCCCTGGTCAAATAGGAACCTATGAATGGGTTATGATGCCATTTGGACTTAAAAATGCAGGTGCTACTTATCAAAGGGCAATGAACTTAATTTTTCATGACTTGATAGGTAAGTCAATGCAGGTTTATATTGATGATATTGTAGTCAAATCAACATCAAAACAATAACACCTGGAAGACCTTAGGATTGCATTTGAGAAAATGAGGGCCTTTGGTCTTAAAATGAATCCGGTCAAATGCAGTTTTGGTGTTTCTGCTGGGAAGTTCTTAGGATTCCTAGTCAAAAAGACTGGGATTGAAATAGATAAAAACAAGGCCCAGGCTATTTTTGACACTGTTCCTCCTAGGAATAAGAAAGAGTTACAGTCTTTACTTGGGAAAATTAATTTCCTTCGAAGATTCATCTCAAATCTTTCTGGAAGAATCAAAATCTTTTCTCCTCTACTCAAATTAAAGAGTGAAGAAGTTTTTAAGTGGGAAAAAGAACATCAAGAGGCATTTGACCAAATCAAGAGATATTTGTCAAATCCACCAGTTTTAACTCCTCCCAAGGTTTTCCTCTAAAATTGTATATTTCTGCTTCTAATGATACTATTGGTAGTATGCTGTGTCAAGAATATGATGATGGAATTGAAAGAGTAATATATTATTTAAGTAGAATTTTAAATGATGCAGAAACGATGTACTTTCATTGAAAAATTATGTCTGTCTCTTCATTTTTCTTGTACCAAGTTAAAATATTATATGAAGCCTTTTGAAGTTCAGGTAGTTTCTCAATATAATGTTGTTAAACATATGTTGTCAAAACCTATGTTACATAGCAGTATTGGGAAATGGTCATTGGTTCTGACTGAATTTGCTTTGAAATATGTTGCAATTAAGGCAGTCAAAGGGCAGGTTTTGGCAGATTTTTTAATTGACCATAAGATAAAGAATGCAGAAATTTTATCAGAGATTGAATTTTGCTGGTCAAAAGGCTTGGCTCATGTATTTTGATGGATCAAAACACAAAGAAGGTGTAGAAATTGGGATATTGATAGTATCCCCAACTGGAATTCCCACCAAGTTTTCTTATGAAATAGATAAGTCAAAGACCAATAATGAAGCAGAATATGAGGCTTTGATTGTAGGATTACAATTGTTGATCACTTTAGGGGCCAGGGATGTTGTGGTCAAAGGTGATTCTCAATTGGTAATTAGACAATTGATTGGTCAATACAGCTGTCTGAATTCAAATATGATGACATGCTTCACTGAAGCTTTGTCTTTGATCAGACAGTTCGATGATATTTCCTTTGAGTACATCCCAAGGCTAGAAAATGAAATTGCTAATGAATTGGCTCAGAAAGCTTCAGGATATAAGCTTTCAGTCAAAAACTTGGATGCTTTATGTACGCTGAGTCAAAGGCTCCCATTACAAGGGATGGATATTTACAGTTTGACCTCAGCTGGTCAAGATTGGAGACAGCCTATTATCGATTTTTTGGAAAACCCAAATATCAATGTGGACAGAAAAATCAAATTAAGGTCAATCCACTATGTCCTTTGTGGTGGAGATCTTTTCAAAAAGAGTTCAGATGGCACATTGCTCAAATGCTTGGGAGAATCAGAATCTCGTTTTGCTATGGCAGAGATTCATGATGGGATATGTGGAGCTCATCAAGCTGGTGATAAGATGAAATGGATTCTGAGTAGGTATAAATACTTTTGGCCTACTATGATCAAGGATTGTTATAACTACGCTAAGTCATGTGAAAATTGTCAAGTCCATGGCATGGTTCAACATATGCCAGCAAGTGAGTTACACTCCATAATCAAACCTTGGCCATTTAGAGGTTGGGCTTTGGACATAATTGGTCAAATACATCCACCTTCGTCGAAAGGGCACAAGTATATCCTAGTTGCTGTGGATTATTTTACTGAATGGGTTGAAGCAGTCCCATTTAAAGAGATTGACCAGCAAGACGTTATTAACTTAATTGAGGAACAGATCATTTATAGATTTGGTATTCCTGAGACGTTGACTACTGATCAAGGATCTGTTTTCATAGGTAAGAAAGTACTGCAATATGCTAATGAAATGAAGATTAAAATGCTTAGGTCGACCCCATATTATGCTTAGGCTAATGGGCAAGTTGAAGCTATGAATAAGATCATTGTGTCTTTGATTAAAAAGCACGTTGGTAAAAAACCAAAATCTTGGCATGAGACCTTATCTCAAATACTTTAGGCTTATAGGAATTCACCTAGAGAGTCCACAGGAGTTTCTCCTTATAGATTGACCTACGGTCATGATTCTGTATTACCTGTTGAGATCAATTTGATGTCAATAAGGGTGCAAAGGCAGAATGAACTTCCTACACAAGATTACAGGTCTATAATGTTTGATGAATTAGATCAGTTAGATGAAGAAAGGCTTCTTGCTTGTGAAAACATTATTAGGCAGAAAGAGAAAGTGGCTAAATTTTATAATAAAAAAGTCAAAGCCAAGGTATTTTCAGAAGGTGACTTAGTTTGGAAAGTCATTCTTCCTTTAGATATTAAGTCCAAAACTTTGGGCAAATGGTCTCCAAACTGGCAAGGACCATTCAAGGTAGTAAAAGTGTTATCTAATAATGCATATATGATAGAAGAAGTTGGAGGATTGCGCCTAATTAGGTCAATCAATGGAAAATATTTGAAGAAGTTCAGGCCTTCTATTTATCAAGTTCCAAACCAACATCTATTTAGGAAACAATAGATAAATTAGAAGTCAATTTTATTCATGAGCCATTAAAAGGCTTGATCGATTACAATCTGAAGTCTTTAAGGTCAAAGCCCTTTTACATAGTTAAATGGCAAAATGGAAAATTACATAGAATCAGAATGGAGGATTCTTCATCAATTCAGCATGATTCTTCCTCAGTTCATCCATTCTGGTTATGATGCTTTCAGACTTCACTTTAGTCAAAGACATGTCTTGACTTATTCTCTGATAATTTTCCACCATTTGTTTGCATTGACCTTCAACCTGCGACTTTTGATTGTTTAATTCAGTAATCTCTTTCATTTTTCCCTCTCTCAGGAGAGTCCACTTCTCAATCTCCTTATCAGCAGCAATTAGAGCCTCAGTTTCTCTGGCTAATTTGTCTTCAAATTCAGACATATTTTTAGCTTTGTCTGCCAGATCTGTTTTGAGGCCATTTTGCAGAGGTTTGAGCTTGAATTTCTCTTGTTCAGTCTCTATCAGAGTAGATTTCATTTCCAGCATCCCATCAACCAAGCTCTTCAAAAAGGAAAGTCCTTTGACCTTTGACATTGCTCCTTCTTTTTCTAGATCAGTAAAAAGGCTCTGTATTTGAGCAATTAAAGTTAGATCACTCACTATAAAGTCTAGTGAGTTATTCAAAGTTAAAAGCCTCAAATTACTGAGGAGTTGGTCAGTCAAGGATATTTCAGAAATTGGGGCAACATGTGTCTGAGAACATGAAGTGCCTTGCCCTGGTTCTTTTAGGATAAGTTGCATAGCCTCATACCAATCTAAAGAGGACAAGTCTTGTGAAGGGGTTTCATTTTGATCACCTGTTGGGAGATTTTCCTTAGTCAAATCCTTTTCTTTGATAATGGGATTGACTTGGGAGGATTCTCTTTGACTCTGTTTGAGACCTTTGGCAAGAATGGAAGTTGCCAAATCCTGTGAGTCCCCTGTTTTTTCCTTGTCTGTCAAAGATGGGAGGATTGGTCCTAAAACAGGGACTGTTGGTGAAACGCTCTGGATTGGAGTTGATCTTCAGTAGTGTTTAAGTCAAGATTTTGGACGTCTTCTCGTTTTCGTTCATCACTCTCCTTTTCTTTAGGAGCATCATCGTCCTTTTCTTCAGAGATTGGATTTTGAGGGTTTTCTTCAGGATCTTTCTCCATTGTGCTTTCTGTGTTCTCGGGGATTGTAGAAGCCACAGATTGGTTGTTGGATGAAGGTGAGGAAAGAGGAAGCGAAGATCCATGCTCAGAATTCTTCTGATCATTGCTCTTTGACTTTGAAGTGGTTCTCTTTCTCCTTGCTAGAGGGATCCTGCCCATCTGTCTCAACTGATCCTCCAATCTCAGCTTCTTTTCATCCTCTGAAGAGATTATTTCTGGATTCTCTTCATTGGATTGATGCACCATGGTTGAGAAAGTCTTTTGACGAGAAGACTAAAGTCAAGACAAAACAGCGAAGGTCAGTTTTGTTTTCAGTATAAGATTTAATTTGCTATTGAAAGTAAAAGTTCTTACCCTTCTTAAGGAAGTAGGAGGTGTACTTGTCCTTTTCCTAGTCAAAGGACTAGGAGTTTTCTCTTGTTTGGTCTTCTGTGCAGAAAGGGATTTCTTTTGACTCTGGAATGATAAGAAAATTAGAAGTCAATATCTTAAACATAAAAGAGGCTAACAGAAGGAGAATATTATAAGAAAATGACCTTGAGAACAGTTTCTTTGCCCTTTGAAGGAGTGATCTCAGGTTTCAGCAATCCCTTCTTTTTCTTCAGTTCTGGAAGCACTCCAGTTTCTTCTGTAACTGAAAGTCAAAAGGGATCAGAAAACATGAGATAATCAAAGTAAAGAAAAGCCATCATTTGCAACTCTTACCATATGGAATTCGCGTTTCAGTCTTAGTCCAACCATTAATGTAACCAACAAAATTTGAGAGAAAAAATCCAGAAGGAGTTACTTGGTCTTTTTTCTTCTTAAATAAAGAAAAAATCAATTTGCCATTAGGAGGCATTGACCAAGAAGGTCCAGGAACAGGAAATGCCACTCCAAAGGGGGCAGTTGGCAAAGGGGGGAATTTTGGATAAAATTCCTTCTTTCTTGGATTCCTTTCCAAATAAGCCTTCCTTCTTTCTTTCAAACTGTCACTAGCATCATTGATAGTAGCTAGCAGCTTGAATGGATTATAAGCTACTTTAAAGTAATCTTGAAATGCTTGAATTTCCTGAAGATGCGTACCTTTCCTCTTTGACTTAGGATCCTGCACAGAGGAAGGAGGGATATCAGTCACCTTAGCCTTCACATCTTCCTTACATAGATTTAAGGAAGTATAATATTTCTCCCACCATAGTTTGAACTCAGAAGTAACACTCAGAATTACTTCAAAATGACAGAGTTCTAATTCAAACTTTTGTTGTTCTTTTTTATAAAAGCTTCCAGGGCTGAGATGCCTTTGACTTTATATCCAGTGAGGACTTGACCCTCATGGATGAAGTAAGGGGTAGGGATGGTTTGTACCAACCCAAATTGTCTAGCAAGGAAATTCGGGTGGTAGGAATATAGCTTGTATTCATCCTTCTCATTTGCCAAAGTATATATAATCTTTGGAATAATGAGGTTAGACCATAATTGATGGAGGTTTTCCTTGCCACGTTTGGTTCTACTAAAGGTTGGCCTTCTCAACTATTGAGGACCTATTTCTCTTTTGGCAAAAGGGGCCCAATCCGCGAACATGTTGTCAATATGGAAGAACCAGCCTAAGTACTCCTTGAATTCTTCAATCTTGTTAATGGTTTCCACACTTGCTGAATAATGTACTAGTCTAAAACCTTCAATTGATGCGTCTACCATTCCTGATTTGGTAGGGGTCAATCTGGGATTTAGAAGGGCATTCAGCCACAATTGAAGAAACCACAAAGGCCCAGAGAAATTCTTCAAAGCTTCCCCATTCTTCAGTTTCCAATAAGCCTCATCTAAGCCTTCATACAAGGCAGCCAGAATACAGGGGCCTAAAGCAAATTTTTGCTTCTTATGTAAGGCAATGGCCACTGGTATGTACATATTTGGGACTTGAAGACCTTTCCTGCAGAATACATATTTAGAGAGCCAGAAAAGTAAAAACGCTACATGCTCCTTATTACTAACTGGAGATCCTTCTAGTCCCATATTTCTTTCCAGAAAGGCTTTGTAAGTCATAACTTCTAAGTCTGGGACTAAGTCTGAGGGATTCTTTTTGTCAACAACTTCAAAATATGAGAAATCCCCATCAGGCCTTAGACCAGTAATGGATGCAAGATCCATCAAGGTGGGAGAAATCATGCCCAATCTGACATGAAAACTACTGGTAGAAGGGTGCCAAAAATGAAGAGCAGCGCAAAGTAAAGCGCAATTATACTGAATAGGTTCAGTACTGAGTTTGGTTAAAGGGAGGATACCCATTTCCTCCCAGTCTTTTCCTTTTTCTTTTATCATTCTGTCAAACCATATTTGATACTTTCCCTTTTTCAAAGGGAAGGCGGTTCTGAAGGTTTCATGAGTATTATTCATGAAATGAGCATTTATGGTTGGCAAGGAAGCTAAGAGAGGTTCGTTAGGGCGAGACGGAAAGAGATGCTTGAAGGAATTGACTAGGGTAGGAGTATTGTATGGTCCTAAATAAAAGAAGTCTTCAGAAAGAATGAGTACCTGGCTTTGCCAAATAGCAAGTTTGTCTGGATCTTTCCCCAAATCTGGAGCTATTGACGGACCTGAACCCCTACAGGGTCTGGATTCAATCTCAATTTCCTTCATTGGTGAACCAACGAGAGAAGAAGATTGAGAAGAAGTGAAAAGGGAAGAAGTAGACATGGAGTTTAAGGCTTAACGTTTGTAAAAGAATGGCAAAAAACAGTATTATCAGAGAAGGCAATTTGGTGAAGAAGTAAGTAGAAGAGGCTGAAATTCTGAAACGCTTATAAAGAAGGTTGAGTGCGTGAATCTTCCCTAAAATGAATCAACATGGGATTTGTTGCAATAATTATGGAACAAATTCCCAAAGAGTAACGGGTCTTTAAGTTACCGTTGGTTAATTGAAAAATAGAAGAATTAAAGTCTACAAGTGAGTTTTTATGACCACTTGGTGAAAGGAATTACGCTAGCATTAAATGAAGAGTATTTTGGAAGAATTCCAGGTTCATTGACTTTTCTCTTTTCTAAATTCTATCTTTTTCATTTATTTCACTCGAAAGATAGAATTTGGGGGGCATCTGTTGGTACCAATATAAATTTTGTTTATTAGTCAAAGATATGGAACAAGCCCTAGTCAATAAGCGCTAGCTCTTTGACTATTAAGAGAAACTCTCCTTGACAAAGAGATTAAAAGAAAGAGGATCAAAAACAGAGAGGCAACAGAATCGACAAACAGAAGTAGGTCAAAGAGACAAGAGGCTTTGACAGAAACAGAGGTAGAAGAAATGGCTAAGTTATGGGAGAATCCTCAAGCGAATCAGTAGGAAGCACAATCATAGAGACAAGTGGCCGATGGGTAGTAGGACAACACAGCAATCCTCGCGCAAATTAGAGGGCCAATCATGAAAAGACATGTGTGACCGTGTAATCTTGTTAACCGCCAAATTGATCAAAGAATGACACATTAGATAGGAAGTTACGCAATTCCTATGTGTCATAATCTCACGCCATGATTAAAACAGTTATTGGTTTTGTCTCTAATCATCATTGGACAGAGACAGACCAAGAAAACTATAAAAAGGGGCATGTGGATACATTGCAGGGGACGAGTTCTCTTTACAAGACAGAGATTACTATCCTAAACACTCCAAACACCCAAACTAACGCCTTAATACGCCTACGTCCTCGACAAACATGGCTGAACATGGCTACATTACGGGTTACACGTGAGTTACCATGGATTACCCTCTTACTTGCATACCTCGTCATGCTATGTTTTCTGTATTTTTCTGTTTTTCACTGTGTATCAATACTTCATTGACTTCATGCATCCATATATGCGTTTAAATGCAGTATTTCTGATATAATTCTTAGTTCATTTTTCAATTGCAATTTACTTTTTTTTTATTTTGTTCCATCACTTTAAATTCAGGCGCGGAATTTAGTCAAAAGAACATTAACTTATGACAAAGAACCCCATAACTGAAGGAAGACTCTATTCCCTTCCTCACTAATAAATCTGGATAGTTGTTTATTTAGGTTTGTCAATAATCCGGTAAACAGAAAGTAGCAAGTGTCGATTGTGTGGTTTTCCTTACCAAAAAACTCACACGTTTTACCTTTCACGGAAGAGGCTTTGGAGTTCTGGTTGGATTTACCTTTTTGTTGATTGTTGTTTTTCGAAGACTGACCTTTCCAGGTAGCAGCAACAATGGTTGACGAATTTTTTCCATCCAAGAAGGGATTAACCGAATCTTGGCGCTCCTGTTGTTGAATCTGGGCAAAGACAGAAGCAATGGGAGGAAGAGGGTCAATATTGAGAATCTGTCGACGAACTGGGTCATAGACTTCATTCAAGCCCTTTAAGAAGCAGATAACGTATTCTAATTAGTGAGATCGGGTAACTTTCCGACCCAGATCACAGCAAGGGGTAGGGCAAGAACACTGATAAGCAGGACAGAATGGAATGGACGGCATGAAGGAAATCCTGCCATAAGGTCTGTAACTGTAGAAAGTACTCAGAAACGTCCCGGTCGCCTTGGCGGATGGAATGGACGGCATGAAGGAGATCCGAAAGGCGAAAATAATCTACCTTCGAATATCTGTTGCAAAGTTCATTCCAGAGAGCATACGAAGTGTCAAAGAATGCAATACTGCGCGCAATAGGAGGAGACACCGATTTGGTGATCCAAGATGTGACCATGGTATCACATTTGATCCATGTGTTGTAGAGAGGGTCTTCTGGAGAAGGTTGTTGGAGATCCCCTATGATGAACCCCAGCTTATCTTTTCATATGAGGGCTCGACGAAGATTGCGGGCCCAGAGGAGGTAGTTGGTTGCTCCGTCAAGAATTGGTGAAGAGATGACGGTGTTGGGGTTTTCACCCGGATGCAAGTAGTAACAAGGGTTCTGGACAGCATCGCCGGTAAGATTGGAGGAGGCTTCCGCCATTGTTGAGATTTAGAAGGTGAAGGTGGTGTGAGGGACGGCGAGAAAGAACCGGGAAGAAGGGAGAAAAACGCGACGGCGCCGTGGAAGGGGAAACCCTAACAGAGCTCAGCGTGCGACGCGAGGAGCGTAACCTAGGGCTCTAAAGATACCATAATAGACATTTTGATAAAATGGAAAATTGAATTAATTGACTAAAGGATCCCTGATACAAGATATATACAAAAAGGAGCAGATAACCCAATTGAGAGAATTGGGCTTTAGTTGCAGCGGAAAATAAAATGGGCTTACAGGAACATATAGCCCAATATACAAACAACTCAGGTAACATGGTTACTATACTTCAATATTAAATGTTATATATCTTAATTATTAATTTTTATTCATGAGTTACTTATTCATTAGACAATAGTTAGCAAAACCCATATATATAAATATATATAACCCAACTACAAACTTATTGGCTAACTAAATGCAAAAAAGGTCCAACACAGAAAGTAGTCAAAGAGTCAACCAAAAAAATTTAAAACCAACTAGTAAAAGGCTAAGCTTTGACAATCAACAAATGGAAGAAGAAAAGATATTAGGCATAATCCAAGCATATTGCTTATTTTTTTAAATTTTTTCCTTACCCATCACTCACATGTACGTGCAGTAATTTAAATTTCTCATTGTTACCCATGCCCCTTTTCATTGTCACACTTTTCAATCTCAAGTCTCAACCTTTCTCTCTCGTCATAGATAAATATAGATGTGAATCAATGATGAGATACAAAGAAAACTCGAAAAACAAAATTAACATTTTTAATATGGAATTGAATATGGAAGTGATGTTTATAAATAAACATTTGAAGGAACTCGGAACGTGATATCCAAATTAGAAAGGAGCATGGATGTTCAAATTAAAGCTATGGATACGGTTTGTTATTATTTTTCATATTTCAATAATATTATACATACGTAACTTAAAATTATTTATTAATTATTAATATATTCACATAGCACATGATGTATGTTATATAGTTGATGCTTTTCAAAGAAAAATGTGAAACATTTGGCAAACCTTAAGCTCAATTAAGTTGGTCTAAAATGAATCCAAGTTGGTGTAATATTATATTTTTATTTTTTTTTTATAATTAAATTAATTTTAACTTGGTTTTTATATAATTTTTTATTCTTATTTGCTTAAACAGCTGAATGGTGGTTGTTCTACGATACATCTACTCCTAAACTTCAATGTGTGGCGATAAAAGTTCTTAGTCAGACAACTTCAGCCACAAGTTATTAGAGAAATTGGAATACTTTTAGTTACATCCACACGAAGACAAGGAATAGACTCAAGTATTAAAAATTGCATAAACTTGTCTTCACACACTACAATATGAAATTAAAATTGAGGCATGAAAGGAGAAAAAGCCATGAGCAGATAGATGCAAGCTATAATCCTATTAATCTTGATTACATATTTTAAGAAGATGATGTGTTATCTCCTTGGATAGAAGAAAGAGAAAATCCCCTATTAGATGGTATCCAAAATGCAGAGTGGCTTCCAATAGATGATACTAATGATGAAGACATGAAAGCACAAGCTGGTCATGATTATACAGATTCTAATCAAAACAGTGGTGCAGGTTTAAGCCCACCAAGTAACATTAGTGGTAATAGTAGTGATAATATTGAAATTGATCAAAGTGGTGATAGGAATGATGAAGAGGATGAATGGAGACAAAATGATCCATATCAGGAGGAACCATACAATAGGCAGCACGACAATAATGCGGTTCCCTCTAATAGCAGAAGAAGTGAGTCAAATTCTAAAAGAGGAAAAAGAAAACAAAAAATCACATGGGAAGATTCTTCATCTTCCAATATAGAACAAAGTTTTAGTGACTTTGGTATTAATGATTCATCTGTAGCCAAGGATATTATCCTCCTCCTCATCCTTTTTATCAGAGTCCATATTATGGATATGGGCATGGCCAGGAAGTAAGTAGTCAACCTCCATATTATATTCAACGACCAACAAATTGTCTAGATTAATATTATCAACAATCACTTGGTGGATATTTTGACTATATGTTCGGTCAAGGTGCTACACGCGGTGCTACACAAGATGATAGTCAAAATGAAAGTGGAGGTTATGATCTTCCTCGTCTATTTTACTTTAATTAAAACTATTCTAAAAAAAATTAAATTCATTATTTTTCAAATGAATATTAGTAGTTTTAAAATTCTATATATTAATTTTAAATTTCATTTTATTTTGCACTGTTATCATATCTTATGGCCATGGAGATTTTCACTAGATGCGTATGAAATTTTCTATTTTGTTTGTTATTTTAGACATGTTTGATCCATGGTTGTGGGCCATTCCATAGCCCGCCATAGAAGTGTATGTTTTATTGTTGCTTTTCTAATATGTTATTGTGTGATCTAACCTGACGAGGATGTAGGATGAACAGAATGGTCTTCTTGATCAGCAGAGGGTAGTATGAATGACTTCTAAGCCTGAGCTCCGGCGGCGGTGGTGTGCACCTGCAAGGACTCCAACGCTCAAGTCAGTGAGTGTGTTAGGGTTTATGTATCTGATAGAATACTTACGTACCTTGCATGGTGCATTAATGATAGTATTTATAGAGTAAGGCGTATGACCTAAGTGTGGTCTATATTGGGCCAGGATCTGCTGCCTGGGCCCAAATCCTCATTACGTTGGCCCTGATCACAGGCCGCACCAAACCTACCGGGATGTTTCTGGGATAGTTGGTGGCTGCTTGACCCGGCATGTGTGCGTACACCCGGGATACTTTCTGGTCCACAATAGTTGCCCCCCAAGTCGTTAAGTTTCTCATGAGAGAAGTTGGCGAGTTTATTTGTCATGCCGGGTGGATCTCAAATGGTGATTCTGGCTGAATGCCACTAGATAACGATTAGTTTTCTTTTGGGCGCGTGTGTTCCACGCGCTCTACTTTGGGCATTGTGCGCGATGATTAGCGTGGTCTTAGGCCCCATGTTCATTAATGGGATGTGACGGTTTTTACTTTATTTCTTTTCATCCGTTACAGTTTCAATTTTTCCTTTCGTTCAAGTTTTCACTCTTCACTTTCGCGCTTCTTGCCTCTTCATTTCTTGGGACAGAAAGCTCTGAAACCCTTCTTCTTCCTCTTCGTGCCTGCTTACAAGCATCCATTTTTCTGCAACATCTTCACTTCCAAGTATCAGGTATTGCTTCTATTCCCCATCGATTTGTGCTTTTGTATGGTTCTTTCCCTGATTCTTGGGTTGTCCTGTTGCATCCTCCCCATTCTTTAGGGTTTAGTTATTGTATCTGGGTTTCTTCTTGTCAAATATGGCCAATAATGTTATCGTGTTGACGAGTGATTCTTCTTCGGAATCAAATGATACTGAACTTCTTGAGAGTTTTGCGAGGGGGCTTCAAAAACATAGGTCTTCTAATGAGCCAAACCCTGGTCTAGGTACGCCTTCCGTAGCCAACCCTGATTATTGTGAATCTGCCCATCTTTGGTTTTATCCTCTGTATTCACGGCGAGTGGAGAGTGGTGAATCAGTTACCTAGAGTGTGAGTGGGTCGTTTAACACTTTAAACCCAGAACCTTCCGCTCTTCTTCTTGCTTTAGCCCACCTTCATGATGAATGCAGTTCTGATAGTTCTATTTCTGTCAAGCAAGATTCTGATCGTCGCGCACCTGTCAACCTTTCTCTGGTGGAGGAGAAAATTAAGTCTTCCCATCTCGGGGATCCTTTGGAAGATAGGGAATCCATACCGTCATCTATGACACATTCCTTAGACTCTGAGTTCGAACCTGCGTATGCTCCCTCTTCTCATATTCATTCCTCCCCGGGATCTGATTATGCTTTATCTTGTCATGTAGATATGGAACCTGCTCAAGGCGAAATTCTTATCCCGGTAGTTTCTGGTGCTACAAGATCTTCTGCAAGCATCTCGGTTCCTCGCGATGTCGGTGGTTCAGAAGTAGCCGTGCGAGGGGCTGGTGAACCTAGCACCTCTCAGCCTCCTATTGAATGTCCTCCTGACCTCCTGGAGTTGAAGAATATCTGGGGGTTTTTGTGGGTTCCCTTGGATTTCATCTGGGAAGAATGTTCTGTGAAGGGCAACGCCCGACTTAGGAAGGGGGAGAAGCGTTGGAGGAAGTGTTTTCGTTATGGGCCTAACACTCTTGGACTTATACCGTAGCTGATCCCTCCAGCAATCATAGGTTGGTCATCTTGGGTAAGAACGAGAGAATCTGTACACTGGCATCTGAAGGTGAAGGTTCCTATATTATGATGCTGGAATCTTTGTGACATCAGCTTAAGATTAGGTTTCCCTTCTCCGACCTCCAAATTGAAGTTTTGCACAGCCTTCACCTCGCTCCTACCCAGCTTCATCCTAATGGTTGGGGATTCCTCCAGGCCTTTGAGGTCTTTTGCTGGGCTAAAGGATGGCACTGTTCCTCGACCTTATTCTAATATATTTTTGGTCCTTACCGTGGTATGAAAAAGAGTTGGGTATCCCTCCGTCATCGTTCTGGGATACCCCAATTATTCACTCCCTATGAGGAGTCCTTCAAGGCCCACAAGGACACTTTTGTCAAAGTTATCCCTCGGACCAAAGATTGTACCCCTTTCTAGATGGGAGAGAACAAGCAGCCATTATTTCCTCTTTACTGGACGGAGAAGCACAATAGGAGGTCCTTGTCTCTAAAGGAACTAGAAATCGGTTTTATTGAAGAGGAGGACCAATAGACATTCAAAAATCTGTATGCCTTTGTTGAGGAAGGAGGGATACCCATCCATTGTAAAGATGTCCTGGGGGTATCTCTTCGTGACTAGGCGGCATGCTTATGTAGGAATTTATCCTTTACTGTATGACATCATCATTTCCTATTGTTGTTGATTATTTTGCCTCAACTGACAGATGTATTTTTTCTTGTGCAGCTAAGATCATGGCCAATTATGCCAACCGCTCCCAGAAGCGTGATGTCAAAGGAAAGGTTGGTGCTTCGGATCCACCTCATGCTCCTATTCCAATTCCTGCTTCTATCCCGGTTGGTTCTGTCGGGATTGTTATTTCAACTGCGACTCCTGCTGGGCCTGCAGCTTCTTCAGGAGGGGTTTCCCCTGCTAGAAAGTCGATGCCTCCCTCTTCCGGGAATGAGGCGGCTCCTGTGTCGCCTAAACGTCGCCGCGTAACCAAACTAGGTATGCTTTTATTTTGTTCACCTTTAAATAAGGATCCTTTGTCGTTTTCTTTATCTTATTGGATCGATTTGTAGGTGACCAACCTAGAGGTGCCCAAGGGGCTTCTGGCAGGATGAACCCGGTTTTGACGGCGCCATTCTCCACTCCTTCTTCTGCTTGGGAGGGATTCAAATATCCCTTGATTAAGTTCTAGCACGGGTACTTTTTTACAAGGGGTGGCGCTACTGCCGTGAAGGTATATGTTACCTGTTATCTATGTTTTTCACATTGGTTGATCCCGGTAGCTTTCATTTTTAACCCTTCTATTTCATCTCTATCTTTGTAGGAGCAAGCCAAGTCTCTTATGGGCTAGATGGCTATGAGCATGGCTATGCTGCAACATGTTCATGACCAAGCTGAAGACTTGGGGCAGACTGCTTCCTTGAGGGCCCAGATACGGGATCTGAAGGATGACATGTCTTTGAAGGAGGCTTTGATCAAGAGTGCTAGGGAATCAGAATCCCGTGCTGCCGAGGATCTTGCCTCTTTGAAGGAGAAGTTATCCCGTATGGAGGAGGACTTTACTAAAGAGAAGGAGAAGACTGCCCGGCTTGGCTGCCGATAAGTTAAAGCTGAAGGATGAGGTCTCTCATCTGAGAGCTAAAGCAGATAAAGATGATTCTGTTCTCAACCTTCTTCGTTCTGTGCTCCAAGAGTCGGCTTCAAAGCTTCAGGAGACTCAAGTCGAGCTTTGGGATACTCAAGAGAAGCTGGAGGAAGCCTATCAGGGCAGGGACACCACGGTAGATGATTCTTACCGTGATTGTGTGAAAACTCTTCAGTTCTTGAATCCCGGGATAGAGTTGAACACCTGTGGTCTTTGTAAATATCACGGTATGAAGGATGGGATGTTCATGGATTTCCATGATCCTCACAATCCCGCTGATCCCAGACTTGAGCCGTTCGACTGCAGCACTCCTCCTCCTACCGATTCCGTTTAGGAACCCGAAGGTGCAGATGCTGGAAGGGCTGAATGATTTGCCGTTTTGTTTTTGCTTTGCTTTATTCTATTTCCGTTTTCTAAACTCTTAATAGACAAATTATGTTGGATGTGAACTTTGTCATCCCGGTTTTTTGGGTTAATCTTTATGCATGGTTTTAGTTTATTTCTCCTTTCTTCTTTTTTTGCTTTATTTATTGCGTTTCTTTATGTCGCTGAGGCTTGACTGCAAAAGGTGCCTCTTGGGATCCCGTTGATATGGAATTTGTTCATATCGTTCTAATTCTTAGGGTACATCCATGATGGCGCCCTTTTAACTCCTCGATAGGAGGGAAAGTAGTTTGTACTTTCTCTAAATTTTGGTTGAAGTGGGACCTTGATGGTACTTCATCTTTCTTTTGGTCAGGGTTAACCCGTGAGGGGTCCCTTTTGAGTCTGTAGCAGAGGTTTACCCGAGATGGTACCTCGTCTCCTTTTTGGCCTTTCGTGTATGCCGGCGTCGCGTTTTGGTGACATATGAACCTTGGAGTAGTTGTACTTGTTGTGTATTCTTCTGATCTGTTTGCTATTGAGAATTGAACTAGCTTGTTCGTGGAAGAGTGAATAAAAATACTGCTTTATTGATAACATGAAGCAAATAACAAATGGGGGCCTCGTTAAAACCTCTAGCAGTAAAACCCTCCTTAGGGATAAAACCTGCTACAGGAAAAAGAGTGCCCCTTTATTACAAAGAATGTAAATTACATAACTTAACTATAGTACCTCCTTAAATCCGCGACATTAAGCGTTCTTGGAATCTCTTTGCCTTTGAGAGTCTCCAAATGGTATGCTCCATTGACTGCAACAGTCTTGACCCGGAATGGGCCTTCCTAGTTTGCTCGGAGCTTCCCGTCTTTGGCATTTCGGTTTCCAATGCTAGCTCTTCTTAAGACCAAGTCGCCAGGTTGAAAACTTCTCGGGACTACCCTGAAGTTGTATCTCTGAGCAACTTGTTGCTTCCGGGATAACTCTTTGATTCTGGCAGCTTCTCGGATTTCTTCTACCATGTCGGAATCTTCTCTGAGTAGCTGCTCGTTCTCTTGTGTGGGATACATGACCCTCCAGGATGGATGTCCAATTTCTACTGGGATTACAGAATTTGATCCGTATACCATTCGGAATGGAGTTTCTCCGGTAGTGCTATGAGGAGTAGTTGTATAACTCCAAAGTATTTGGTAAAGATCTTCGACCCAGCTGGTTCCAGCTTTCTCAAGCCTCCTTTTTAAGCCATTAAGTATGACTTTGTTGGCAGATTCTGCCTATCCGTTGGACTGTGGATGCTCCACACTAGCAAAATACTGCTTAATGCGGAGTCCTGCTAGCATTTCTCGGAAATCTTTGTCGGTAAATTGGGTCCCATTGTCACAGATCACTTCTGTCGGGATATCGAACCGGCATATTATTTGCCGAAATACAAAATTCTGAGCTTTAACTGATGCTATGCTAGCTAATGGTTCCAATTCAATCCATTTAGTGTAATAATCAACAGTAACAATAAGATGTTTGAATTGACCTATGGTTGGTGTGAAGGGTCCCAGTAGGTCCAAGCCCCAAGTGTGGAAAGGCCAAGGGGTGGAGATGCAGTGCAAGTCCTCTGCCGGAATGTGGGAATGTGGACTATGCTCTTGGCACTTTTGACATTTCTTCACGTGCTCAGCTGCGTCTTTGTTCATGGTTGGCCAGAAGTATCCTGCTCGCAAGGATTTCCTTGCCAAAGATTTGCCACCAATGTGTGACAGAAACTTCCTTCGTGTACTTCAGTGAGGACATACCAAGTCTCGGATGATCCAATTCATTTAAGTAGAGTAGTTGACAGTCCCCTTCTGAACAACTGTCCTTCTATCACGGTGTACCAGGATGCCTTTTGCACCAACCGCTTTGCTTCCTGGGCATCTGCCGGGATGGAGCCTTTGGTGATATACTCTACTATTGGGGTCCTCCAATCTTCATTTTCAACCTGCAAAATAGCACAAGGAAAAAGGGAGAACTTCTTCTACCACTGACTTCAAGGTTGAAGATGATTTGGTGCTGGCTAACTTTGAAAGCAGATCTGCACGACTGTTTTCTTCCCTAGGAATGTGCTTGATCTCGAACTTAGAAAGACCGAGTAGACTTTCTTTAACTTTAGCCAGGTACCTTTGTAACAATGATTCTCTTGCTTGGTATTCCCATTTTATCTGGGATACCACTAGCTGCGAATCTGAACATAAGGTGATCGCAGTAGCTCCAAGCTCCTTTGTCGCGCGTATCCCGGCTAAACAGGCTTCGTATTCTGCTTGGTTATTGGAGGTTGGGAATTCAAATTTCAGAGAATATTCCACGGTTACCCCCTCATCGTTCTCGATCAGTATGCCAGCGCCAGCTCCCTTTGGGTTTGAGGAACCATCAACATAAATGGTTCAGGATCCTCTTGGCTCTTCCCCAAGATGTGTCATCTCGGCTACAAAATCTGCCAAAGCTTGTGCCTTGACCGCCTGGCGTGGTTCATACGAGATGTCGTACTGTGATAGTTCTACCACCCAGGTCATCATTCTTCCTGCCAAGTCAGGTTTATGCAAGATTTGTCTAATGGGTTGATTAGTTCTTACCGTGATGGGATGACATGGGAAGTACAGCCTCAACCGCCGAGATGCCAATAGCAAGGTATAGGCGACTTTTTCTAGCCGCTGGTAGTTCAACTCTGATCCCTGTAATGCTTTAGAGACAAAGTATATCGGGCTCTGGTTCTGGGATTCCTCTTTAACTAAAGCCGCACTGATTGCTTCATTGGTGATGGCTAAATAGAGGCATAAGGTCTGCCCAGGGTCTGGACGGGATAGGACTGGTGGAGCTGATAGAATTTTCTTCAGCTCCTGGAAAGCTTCCTCACATTCTGCATTCCATTGAAACTCTTCCTTGCGCCGTAAAGTCGTGAAAAATGGTAGGCATTTCCTAGCTGAAGCTGGGAGGAATCTCGCCAATGCGGTAATCCTTCCAGTCAGCTGTTGGACTTCTTTGATGGTCCGGGACTCTGCATATTCAACACGGCACTACACTTTTCGGGGTTGACCTCAATCCCCCGACTGGTTAGCATGAAGCCTAAGAACTTTCCGACTTCGACCCCAAAGGTACATTTATTGGGATTTAACCTTAAATCATACCTGCGTAGTTGTTGGAATGTTTCATGTAGATCAGCCACCGGGTCTTTGTCTTCTGGAGTCTTTACTATCATATCATCGATATAGACTTCAAGGATCCTTCATATCTGTTCTTTAAAAACCTGGCTCATCATCTGCTGGTACGTTGCTCCAGCATTCTTTAAACCGAACGGCATCATCGTGTAACAGTAAACACCCATGTCGGTTATGAATGCCGTTTTCTCTTGATCTTCAGGGTACATTGGGATCTGGTTGTAACCAGAGTAGGCATCCATGAAGGATAGATACTTGTAACCTGCAGAGTTATCAACAAGTTTATCGATACAAGGCAAAGGGAATGGATCATTGGGGCATGCTTTGTTCAAATCTGTATAATCTGTGCACATCCTCCACTTCCTGTTAGCCTTTTTCACCATTACCACGTTGGAGAGCCAATCTGCATATCGTATTTCTCGGATGAAACCTGCATCCAACAACTCCTTCACCTGTTTTTCTATGGCTTATGTTCTTTCCGACCCATCTTTCTTTTCTTCTGGGCTACCGGGATACATCCCGGTTTTAGAGAAAGGCGATGGCACACAAATTCTGGGTCTACGCCGGGCATGTCGGAAGAAACCCAAGCAAACAGGTCTTTATTCATCTTCCACAGTTCGATGAGTCATTCTTTGATCATGGGGGGCAGGTTTGCCCCTATCTTGACAGTCTGATCCTCCTTAAGCCCTATCTAGACTAAGATCTGGTCTCCCTCTGGTTGAGGTCGTTGATACTCAAAATCTGCTCTGGGATTTAGGTTAGTCATCATGACCCCTGCATCCCGTTTCAAATCACGTCTTTCCGTCTTCTGCTTTCCTTTCTCCTCTACCTTCACTGGCGGGATAGATGGTGCTTTTGTGATTTTGAGGCTCTCTTGGTAGCATTTTATTACGTCACTGCTTTTTCCATGGACAATTACCACTGATCCATCTTCCCTAGGAAACTTTATGGCAAAATGGATGGTGGAGACTATGGCGCCAAGGCTGTTCAGAGTTGGTCGCCCAATGATTGCATTGTAAGCTGAATGGAAATCCACCACTATAAACCTGGCTGGGATTATTTTGGTACTTGGCTTTTTGCCAAAATTCACTTTGAGTTCAACGTACCCTTTGGGGATTATTGTGTCTCTGGTAAAGCCAATTAGACTGCCCTTAAGAGGGATTAAATCCTTGGACCCCAGTCCCATTTTATCAAAGAGGCTCCAGAACATAATGTCTACTGAACTTCCTTGATCAATAAAGATTCGATGTACTTCGAAACCATTTAGATTGGCTGCTATGACCAATGGTTCATTATCCCGGATGCGTTCTTGTGGGAAATCTGCATCCGAGAAAGATAGAACTGGGTTAGCTATAAAAGTTACCTGGGAACAAGAATCCTGTGCATCTCGGGTTCTCTTCTTATCTTCAAGACCCTTCAAGCTGGCTCCTCAAGCTATGACTTGGATTACCCCCCTAGGAGGGGATTCTTGAGTTTGCCTCAAGCTCCGTGATTGATGCCGGACTTCTGTTCGTTGGTCTCAGTTCCTGGGGGGAGATCTCGGTGTCTGAATCCGGGGGGATGGGCTTCGGTGGCGATCTCGTCGTTCCGAGGAAGCCCGAACATAATTTCTCAGCCTACCCTGTCGGATCAACTTTTCGATTGCATCCCGGAGTTGGATGCATTCGTTAGTAGAATGCCCACGATCCCGGCGGTATTCACAGTACTTATTCTTGTGCTTCCCGACCGTCTTCAACGGTGGTGGTCGCTCTCTCAACTTAGAATGCATCACTTCTTTCAACACTGAAGCTGGCGGGACGGTCAGCGGAGTATAGTTATTAAAGAGACCTTTGCGCTTCTTGGGAGATCTATCCCGGGGCTTTTCATCCTTACCCCGAGATTGGTTTGGAGGAGTGGTTTTTGCTTTTCCTCCTTCTTGGTGGTCTGGGCCTTCTCCCATTCTTCTATTCTGATCCATTTTTCACCTCTTACCTTTAAATCATCCATAGAGGTAGGCTTATCCCCTGCCAGTTGCTTGGCAAAAGCTCCTGGTTTCAATCCTCTCACAAAGAAATATAACACCAAGCTAGGCTCAACATTCCTAACTTCTAGTACTTCGTTATTAAAGCATGTTATGTAATCTCGTAGAGATTCATCTTTTCCCTGTTTAACAGTTTCTAAATGGAACTCAGATTTAAATTGTCGTTTACTACTGGTGAAGGGAAGAATAAACTTATCTTTGAGAGCTTTCCAGTTACTGATGGACTGTGGTGGAAAGTCTGAAAACCAACGACTTGTAGCCTCAGATAGCGTGAGGGGGAAAGCACGACATACAATAGCCTCATTTACTCCTTGAAAGTACATGGCCCTTTCAAAGGTGCTGACATGCAAGGTGGGATCCTTGGTCCCATCATATTCCTTCAATTTCTTTGCAAACTGGAATCTATGAGGAAGAGCATGGGACATGATCCAGGGTGTGAAGGGATTGTCAATATACCCGAAATCCGGGATATTCTCTGCCATGTGCTCCTGGTTGCCGGCAGGTTGTCCGGCTTGCTGGCCCCCAGGCGGGATAGGTGGCGGGTTAGCCCCCTCCACCCGGGATTGGTGCAGGGCCCCTTCATGTAGGCGGCTCGCCCGTATTTCCAACTGCCTTTCCTGATTTTTAGGCTCTTCCTCCATATCCCCTTCAAGTGCGGATTTCCGTTGCTGCTTCTCCGCATTATTGTGATCTTTTTCTGCATCCTCAGGGTTTGCCTGAGTATGCCTCTCAACTCTTTCCTCCTCTGGATGATCCTCAACAGAACTTTCTTCTTGTCTTTTCGTTGTTGTTCCTTGAGGTCTGCAATCTCTTTAGCCTGTGCCTGCACCAACTGTTGCAGTTTACGAAATTCTACTTCGATATCAAAGTGATGGGATGCCCTTGCTTGGTTTGATGCACCAGCTTGCTGTCCTGCTCCTTAGTTCTGAACACTTGGATCGTTGTAATCCCTATTCCTGGTAGAGTCAACCATTGTTGACGATGGATAGAAACGAGACTTTTTTTGTGTTCCCCACAGACGGCGCCAATGTTGTGATCTAACCTCACGAGGATGCAGGATGGACTAGGTGGTCTCCCTGATCAACAGATGGCAGCGTGGGTATCTTCTAGACCTGAGCTCCGACGGCGATGGTGTGCACCTGCAAGGACTCCGACACTCAAGTCAGTGAATGTATTAGGGTTTATGTATTTGATAGAATACTTACGTACCTTAGATGGTGCATTAATGATGGTATTTATAGAGTGAGGCATATGACCTAACTGTGGTCTGTATTAGGCCAGGATCTGTTGCCTGGGCCCAAAACCTCATTACCTGGGCCTTAATCATAGGCCGCGTCAAATTTACCAGGATGTTACCGGGATAGTTGGTGACTGCTTGACCCGGCATGTGTGCGTACACCCAGGATACCATTATTCTGGTCTACAACAAGTTTCTTTATTTCTCTCTTTTGTTTGTTACTTTCTCTCTCGTTTCTCTCCCTTTCACAAAACCTTATATGGTATCACAACTCTAGGTCTAGGGCGATGGCGTTTTCTTCCTCCATTGCTTCTGCGATGCAAGCCATTGTTCCCTTCACAACCCTAAATCTTAGTAGCACATAAGCTAAGTCAGTTCATACATGTAATCATATTTATAATTAGGATTTTTTTAACCTGTGCAACATTGCACAGGTTAAGAAATTAAAGTAGCAAAGTTTTTCTTGAAGAAAACAAAAATTTAACAGAATTATGTTTATCATACAATTAATAATGCACTTTTTTTCTATCTTTAGTTTCTTTACCTGTATTGCACAGGTTAAAAAAACCCTTATAACTAATATGAAATTTGGCCATCAACCCAAAATGTTTTTTAATATTTCCACACTAATAAAGTAGCCTCCAACCAATAAATACAAAACATAATAAATTGTAAAACAGTTCCCCTGTCACTACATTACACTCCTTAAACAAGTTGTATGACCAATGAGTTGCTTGTTTTTTTGTGATTACACATACAACATTTAATATATAATAGGCTTAAATAAGTTTCTAGTCCGTAAAAGTTGACACTTTTTCATTTTATTTCTTATAAAATATTTTGTTTTTTAATTTCATTTTTGTCCAGGTTAATTCAAAACTATTTTGATTTGTCTCTACAACTTTATTTCACAATAAGTACAAGTTTTTAGTTCCTATAGTTATCAAATTTTGTTTTAAGTTTCTTTAACTTATTTTTTCTTATTTTGTTCTCTTAAATTTCGGTCTTTTAATTTGGTACCTTGAAAAAATGTGATAAAAAAAAAACTAAACATTAGAAATTAAAAAAAAATTAAATTAAGTTGGATCGAAATAAAAAATTTTTTAGAGGGACTAAAACAAAAAAAAATCCAATTTTATAGAGACTAAAAGAAAAAAGTCTGAATTAATTTGGATCAAAATAAAAAAAATATTTTGTAGGTACTAAAACGATAGTGTTAACTTTGTAGCTACTAAAAACTTATTTAAGTGTATATAATACTTACCCATTTAATTTATAAATTTAAATTCAATAAGAATATAATTTTGTAAATTAATTATTTACCATCAAACTTAAAATATTGATATAATATTAGTGTATTTCCTATTATCTAATGTGCTATTTTTTATCTGATTTTGTAATTATACCAACTTAACAATAATTAAAATATTAAACTATAAAAAATAAATTAACATCTTCAATTATTTAATAATATTTCATTTTTCAAATATTATATGTACAATTCAATAGCATAAAATATAAAAAATATATATTATTACTATCTTAATATATTTATATTTTTATTTTATGATATATATAATTATATATTAATCATCCGCCAACTCTGTGAGTAATCCAGTGCCCCTCTAGTTAAATCAGTGACACAATGCTTCGGCCGAGTTACTATCCAGACCGAGCTTAATAACAAAACTATGATGATAACTAGTAGTTTAACAGTATAGATTATAGAATATAATGAAAGGAAAATAATTCAGGGGAAGTATATAATATACAATACTACAAGTTTTCACACCATATTTACGTTGGAATCATCTTGTTAACAGAGTGTCAAATTATTTTCATTATAAAAAATTGGAGCTAATCCAACTATATAAAATATACGCATTTAAAACATTTTCATAGTATTTATAATTTACTAAACAGTAAATTTTTATAATTCAGTATTTGATGTTTGAATACTTTGATTTAATGTATCATATACCACTTTTAAAATTAAATAACAGATAGATATTTATAATATATCAAATAATATTTGTTTTAAAATAGATCACATTCAAAGCAGTTTATTGACCGGAATAATTCTTATATGGGTTTCTTTAATCTGTGCAAAATTGCACATGTTATCAAACTAAAAGTGAAATTATTTCATTGAGAAGCAAAGTATTTATTATTCTTCAAGCTCCAAATCATTGATTTTTTTTCCTATAAAATGCTTTCACTTTTAGCTTCTTAAGATGTGCAACTTTGCACAAGTTAGAACAATCATTCTAATATAGTCACAAACCTAGCGCAACAATTTTTGTCACAATCAATGAAAATTTATAATGAAATGTAAATAATTATAACACAAATTGCAACATTGAATTTCTTTTTATTTCTACAACTTAACTTTTTATTGATTGTGCCAGTACATATTGTGTGGATTAATAGATTATTATATCTTTCAATTTCCATTGATTGAGTTACCGAAATATTTATATATAAGCTTTAAAACACTAGCATGATAATTAATTAACAACTAGTGAGTAATTTTGGGGTGCTCTAAAAGGTCTGATATAATTAAAATAATCTCAACAACTTGCCGCACATCATTAGCATATTGCGGCAGCATGGAGGGGTCATTGTAAGGCTCATCAGATGGAGATTCCCCTAGAATACAATTAAAAATGTCTCCAGATGCAGTTGAATTCAAGAAAGTGTAATCTTTATTCTTCAATGATTCCTCTATGTGGTCAACATGACTAAGAGCACCTTCCACACCGAAGTGATTCAAACAGATGTAGTAGTGTTGGTTTGCCTCGGGATCTTTACCCGTAGTTTGCAAAATGAGAGAGTTGATTAGGTTCACTGTGTTGGACACATTGGCACGAAAGACGTCGACTGCGAATTGAGCTAAAGTCACTAGGTCCACATATGTCTTTTGGCTTAGGAGGCTGTAGCAAAAGGTTGGGGTTTGGGATAGGTGGCAAATGCGGTGATACATTTTGTGTGTTGGTTTGTGTTGAATAACACGGGTTGCATTTAAGGACGCACCAAGAGAAAGGAATAAAAGCAACACAATGGAAGCGAAACGAGACATAATGTGTTTTTTTCTTTCTTTCTTCCTTATTTTTGGTTTACTTTCGTCTGGGTTTTCAATGGGGTTTGTATCATATATGTGTATATACCTATACATAGCAAAAAAATAGTTTCGTGTGTTTAGATTAATTATTTGATTACAATTCTGGTGTCCTTATTTATAAATCATTTGTTTTAATAATGAGTTGGATTTCCTAGAATTTATAGCTTAGCCTAAGTTTGTCTTTTAGTTGGTTTGAACGGGTTATAATTGAGCTGTTTTTTCAAGCTAACTTTAACTTTGTGTCAAACTAAGTTTAAATTAATAATAAATATGTTAAAAAAATGTTGCTAAAAACATGTTAATTTGATTATAATAGAAAGAAAATAAACCATTTTTCTTAGAAACTGATATTACTTAGATTATGAATTTGGCTCATGTATTAAATTTATTTTATAAAAAACATTCATCAGTAAATAAATTTATTTAGCAAAGGAATAATGTAAGCATTTTGTATTTCCTACTTTCTAAGCTTCACATTTTTTTCCTAATTACATTTTTTTTATTTGATATCAGATATTCAACAAATTTTAAACTTCTGAATTGTGTCTCGAAAGTGTCGAGTGATCTACAGAAGTAGGCTCAAAGTGTCAAGCTGATAAAAAAAAATTATTTGACACTGTTAGAGAGGCGTCAAGATGTGTTGGTGTCGGATGCGTGCCCGACTTGTCAACGCAAGGTTGAGTGAAGTACTAGCATTATAAGCTGCAAGCCATTTAAACCACTAATTTGGTCACTAAAATATTTAGTGGCTGAAAAAGAAAGTTTAGCTACCAGTTTGGTTAGTCTCTAAACGAAGTTTTATTTTGTAGTTATTAAATATTTTTTTCCAAGAGCTTCACCCTCTCTATTAAATGGATTATCCCGTGCAAATAAATATTCATTTATTTCACGTTTTGAGACCTTCCATGGATTCGAACTCAAGACCAAAGGAATATAGGTCTAAGTTCCTTAAATCCACTACCAATTTAGCTAGTGTACGTTAGCAAATCCTATATGTTATTGTAGAACAACCTCAAAATTTTCAGGCTAATTGTTAGTGTTTCTTCTTGGTCTGTAGTATGAGACTTCAATGCTTCTTATTGTAGCTGGGAACGAGGAGGAGTTAATGGAAAGGCTAGAAGTGATCATACTGATTCTAAAAATTTTAACTAGTTAATTAATGATTTTTAGTTGTTGGAACTTCCTTTTTAATGAAAAAATTTTAGCTAAGCCAGACCAAAAGAATCTGCCTCAAGTAGGTTAGATTGTTTTCTAGTCTCAAATGATTGAATTCAGAAATGAGGTCTCATTTCTCAATGGGTGCTTAACTTTAAAATTTCTGACCATTGTCCAGTATTATTGAACAAGGAAATTGTGAATTGGGGTCCCATTATCTTGAAGTTTAACAATTGTTGGCTCTCATATCCAACTTTTATGTCTTTTGTGGAAATGTTTGGGGTATAAGGGTGCAAAGCATTTTGTTTGAAGGAAAAACTAAAAATGCTTAAGTCTTAACTTATTGTGTGGAACTCTGATGTCTTGGGTCACCTTGACAATACTATTGCAACTTTATATGAGTATATTTTTTCAAAAGAGATGTTGAATTGAACCAGTTAAGTACTGATTAGGATTTTAGGAGGAGATGCTTAATGGAGTTGTTGTGGAACAAAATGTAATAATGGGAAAGTTTGCTGAAATAGAAAGCTCGTGTGAAATAGGTGAAAGAAGGGGATGAAAATACAAGTTTCCTTCATACTTACATTGGCACGAGAAGAAGGAGAAATCATATCGGATCTCTAACAAATTTAATCAAGAAAGAGGTTGATCACCATGTTTCTCCATCTTAGAATCAATCAGCTGCTTCTGAAAAGGACCTTTCTCTTAATCGTTAAGGCATCTATCCTAAATCAAAAGAAGAAAACAAGGTGATGTGCAACTAAGAGAATCCAAATCAGAGGACGTGGATAAGAGACTGGGTGCCTTGGAAGAAGGACACAAGAAGATTTCATAAGGCAAGATAACATTAATGAAAATTTGAACCTTCTAATTCACTCTCATAAGGAATCAGAGAAGAGGCAACATGCCTTTGAAGGGAATCTTCTCAAAATTTTCAGAGATTGCTGTCAATGTTTTTCAATATCTTCCAATCAAAGCCAAGATTCCAATCACTCTTCCTGCACTTTCTAGCTCCAACCCCTCTCTTGATCACCCTTAAGGCTAAATCTACCTGCTCTTATCTTTAGGATAATCTTTGCCTTCCTTGAGGATGGTAAAATGGGGATAATTATAATGGATAATTAGGGATTAGAGTAAATCTTAGGAGTAAGATTAGGAGTAATAGAAAATCTTAGGAATAGAGGGAAACCTGAGCTCTTTAAATCTTTTTAAATCACAATCCACCACTATTCTTCATCTGGGAATCCACTATGTTTCCATACTATGTGAGTAGCTTCATCCATATTTCAATTGTAATGAAATTTCATATCATAATAGTCATTGATCTGAATCTGCTATATATACTTGATAAGTAGTTTGATCCGGTTATTTAAATTTTAGAATCTTATCAAGATCAAATCTAGAACTATTGTTGTCAAAACTAGACCGAACCAGCCGGTCAGACTTGGAACTGGTGGGGTGATCAGTCCAGCCCTTAAAACCGTTTTGGAGTTGAACCGGTCTAGAACCCGTAAACTGGAGAATCGGTACCGAATCGAGACCATGTGGTTGAGCTGGTTTTTGCTTAAAATCTTGGAAAATTTTGATAAAATGAGAGCATGAATGGGGCTTGAAAACAAATACTCTCAATAGCTAAAGCAACAATATATCACCATGCTATCAAGTTTTTTGTGATAAGATATGTATCATCTTTTTTTATATATATATATATATATAGGATGTAAGAATAATAATTTTTATTCAATATTTACCACAGTTCAACCACGATCTTACCAATAGACTGTGAACCAGTGCCCTAACTGGTTGAATGACCTGTCCTATTCTTATAACATTACTAAAAACAAACATGTTACAATAATTATCCATATGTCTTAATATATGCTTCATAGTATAGTAAGACTCTCTAGTTCATAAGATTATTCCTTTGAGGGGGAATTATTAGATTCATTGGGAGTTCTTATTCCTACATTCTTTTCACAAACTTACATTACCAAAAAAAATTTCTAGCTCATTGGGTTTGCAATCATAAAAAAGGGAGAGATTGTTAAGTCAAAACCCTTAGATCAGATAGATTTTAATGACATCAAACCCATCATCAGCTATAAAAATCTAAGGTTAAGATGAGATGCCTTGTGATCTAGTAAACTTGTTTAAGTGTGCTGAATTAAACAGTTAAATAATTGTTCTATGATATATATCCAAAGAGGCATCCAATATAACCAAGTACTCAAAAGATCTATGAAGAATCTGAACTACATTCACAGTGAGGTATCTACTAAGAGTTTAGATTGAGAGTTTTACATACGTAAAGGACATATGTGATACATCATAGACTAAAGGAATTGATAATTAAGAGAAAAATAATGAAGATTTGTAAAGAGTTGTATTCAAAATCTCTAACCAGATTCTAGTACAGAATGAACAAAGAAGCCAGATCCTAAAAGGATTGAAGTTCAAATTCCAATTTGAACTACTCCATAATGACATCCATATAAGAAGCATGTCTAGAAATCAAAGAACAACTCAAATTATATCAGAAAGACAAAAGTAGTCTTCTTCAGACTAAAAGAACTCAAGCATAGAAGAAGAAAAGATCGTACAACTAAAATGCTTTGACAGATTAAATTAGAACTAAGAATCAGATTACAAAAGGATCAATCTGAGCCTGGAAATAGAAGAAGAAGCATGAATATAGTTTAGTTCCTAAGATTGGTCTTAGATTGACAGAGTTTTTCACAGCTTGCAAAGGATGATGTCAACATTGCTTAAACTTTAAGCAAAACTTTTATTCAAACTTTAATGACTCGAAGCACCCTCCAACGGCTACCAACATTCATAGATGACTATATTCTCTAGATAGTGTGTATAAATATGTAGCAATACTACTAAAAAATATTGAGAACTAGAAAAACACTCATATCATCTACAAGAAGTTAAAAGTCCTCATCCTCCTTCATATTGTAATTTAAGGTTTAAATATAGAGTTCCTCCAATAGTTACTAGGCTTAGTTCGATCATATCCTTCTGAAACTACTTATATCTTGAGCTTCGATTGATCATTCACACTCTGTGTGTAATCTAGCTACCATCAAAACATCCATACCTATTAAATTGGTGAGTTACTCACCCAACCAAGCTAGAAAGTGGCCCTGAGTGTTAGGGTTAATGTATTTAAGCTTGGAGAGGCTTAAGAAAGACTACTTTCAATCTTGATAGGCCTTAGAAGAATACTTGGTGTAATGTGTGAAGAGACCATAGATGAATATTTGTGAATCTCGTTTGATATTGGAAAATTTCACTTGGAGAAATGAGGACTAGTTGTAGCCTTTTTGGGGTGAACAAGGATAAATCCTTGTTTCCGTTTTTCTATTGTTTTTCAAAGTCTTTAATTTTATATTTTTCATAGTTCAGATTAACATCTTACTATATTTAGATAGACCTTAAATAGTCTTTTCTTCAAACATTAAAATATATACTTATCTATTTCAATCTATTGAAAAATTTAAACTTTCAACTATTACTTAGATTTATATTCTTTATCCTTCATTCAAATAAATCTCGTCAAGTTATTTTATTCAAGATCTATCTATCTATCCATCCATACATTCCAGTATACTTTAATTTTTCTAACTTTATGCTTTTGAGAAAATTCAATCTAACATCCAACTCAGATTTGAGATTCAGATCTAACTTTATGTTGTTCCTTTTTCTAAATCTTCTTTTGAGGCTTATTCTTAACTACTGTTGTTTTAGAAGATTCTTCAATTTTTTCCTTCTACATCTTCTCTCCATTTTTGGTATCCTCTAAGTTTTTAACAACAGTTCTCTGTTGCATTTCCCTACCCGATTCCTTGTTTTCTCCTTCTTTAAACTTTTTAGGTTCATTTCAAAATGGTTCGGAGTAGTCATGGAGAGACTTACAATCCTTATTCCACTAGACCTATCCCTTCCGCCACAGAGTCTCTCACCACACACATAGTGTCGCAATGTTCTTCTTCGGAGGAAATTCCTGGGTAGACTTTTGGTGATAGTTCCTCCTCCAACGACTCTGTGAATAGGCTTGAATTCAGGGTTCGTATGAGTAGCACTTTGGTCTTTGAACTGAACCCCACCCTAATCTTAGGAAGTTTTCCTAAGATCCCTTTCATCAACCAGAGGAGCTATCTCTAGATATGTCTGATAGTTATTTTGTTTCGTATTTGTATTGGTTAGGTTTGAGGAGATGGCTTGTCAGGAAGGAAACAACTTGAGGGGGAAGTCGCGTTGTGGTATCCTAGAATCTCTTTGGGATAGCAATTCCCATATTGGATCTTGCATGATATATTAGACAAGTTTCTCAAATTAGAGAACAATCCATTATAGATCAATACTCTCGTTTTCTTTAGTTAAGCCAGGGAGCTACAACCATGGGACATGATGACTACAGATTCTAGGTGGCTAACATCCATGAGCGCATCTACTCCTTTGCCAAGGTAGGAAATATTGAATATTTAATGATGTACGGTTGGATGTTCACTCAGTATCACCTTTGCTTTCCCTTAAATGAATGTGGAGTGGAGGTCTTTAGATATTGTTCAATGGCGTCTTTTCAACTTCATCCCAATGCCTGAGGTTTCTTGATAGCTTCCTCGATGATGTGTTATGCTTTAAATTTGTGCGGATTCGGGCCTCTCTTTTGCCACCTTAACAGGCCATAACACTGTAAGGAATAATGCCATCAAATATATATTTATGATTTTTAAAAGATAAATCCCAAGTTTAAGTTAACAGCAGCCTCTATTTTCACGTGAGACCATGAAATACTTTTTTTTATTCAAAGACTTAAATTGAATTTGTTATTAATGAGACTTTGCCAAGCTAATTGCTTATATTTCGATGTTTCCTTTTCCGTTTGTTGCAATCCTAGCTTGGAATTTTCAAGCTGATTAGCTCTATCCCATTTCGTTATATTTCATTTACAAAATAAGCTCACAAGTGCTTGACTTTCAGCTGGCTTTTAATTATATCCTTATCCCTTTTTCTGTTGCAAACCAAAATACATTGTTCCCAAACTGGTTCTATGTGAATTTATTCTTCCTCCACTTTATAAATAATAGGCATCCATACATTCTTAGAAAGACACACAAAAAATACATCTCTCTTCCTCTCCTTTCTTAATTATTTATTTTTTGGCATAGTTGTGAAAGCTCTAGTGTCTCACTCTCAAGTGCACGAGCTCTGAGCCACCGTTGTGATAACTTTGGGGAGCATAGCCGAGTTAAGTTGCATCAGAGGTCTACTGGCAAATTTTGCTTTCAAGGCGGTGGTCTTTTACCACGTCACAACTTTATTTTTTTAACATTTTGAAAGCAAATTTTTTTTGGGTCCTCTTGTTCTACAAATGGCGCTAGTCTTTAACAAAGCAGCTCTGCGGGATCTGTCTAAGCTCAAACCACTCAATGGTTAAAATTACAAAATGATGGTCACAACGCTTACTTATCTTCTTTGAGCAACTCGAAGTTGATCATGTGTTATTCAAGGATGGTCCAAGTATTCATTCCAATATAAATGTCGAAGGTGTGCAAGTAGTTCAAAAAGTCGTTATCTAAGCTGCTCAAAAGGAAGCTAAAAATTATGAAAAGCACAATAAGCTGGTACGTGGTTACATTTTAAATCATATTCCTAATTACTTATGTGATCCATTTATTTCAATCAAGTCTGCAAAATCTATTTGGGAAATTCTGGAAAAGAAGTATGGCGCTGATGATGCTGGCAACCCAAAATATGTCACTAGAAAGTAGTTGCAATTCTAAATGGTCGATGATAAGCCTATCGTGGACCAAGTTCATGAGTATGAGAACCTGGTTGGGACTTTGAAACCCTCGAACTTAGAAGGAGTAAAAGAGTTAGAAGTAAAACAAGTTTTTGACTTGATTTTATAACCTCTTTTGTAGCAGAGAGATATATGATGTAGATGAAATTATAGAAGACTTAATTCATGCTTATATGCTAGAAGAGGATCCAAAAACGTAAGATGAAGCTATAAAGTCTATAGATTCCAATTTTTGGAAAGAGGCTATTAAAAGTGAAGTGGATTCCACAACTAGTAATCAAACATGGGAATTAGTTGATTTGCCAAGAGGTAATAAGCCTATAGATAGTAAATGGATATTTAAAAGAAAATTAAGGCCAGATGGGTCTATAGAAAAATTTACGGGCAGACCGGTCGTCAAAGGGTTTACTCAAAAGAAAGGCATAGAATTTTTTTATATGTATTAACGTATTACTAAAATTGATACTATTCGTGCGTTGATAAATTTAGCAGTGATCTATAAGTTGAGCATACATCAAATAGATGTGAAGACAGCATTTTTGAATGGTGACTTACAAGAAGAAATATACATGAAACAACCAGAAGGATGTATTATGCCGGGTCAAGAACATAAGGTATGCAAGCTTAAGAAATAATTATATGGCTTAAAGCAAGCACCTAAATATTGGTATGAAAAGTTTTATAGTACATTGGTGAATTATGGCTTTATGGTGAATACATTTGATTCATACGTATATGTTTAAATGAAGAATTCTGATTGTGTTATTATATGCTTATATGTAGATGACGTGTTGAATTTTGGAACTAGCTTGCAATTTATAAAAGAGATAAAAAAAAGTTTATGTTCCAAATTCGAAATGAAGGAATTAGGAGAAGTTGATGTGATTCTTGGTATTAAAATAAAAAAAACAAAAAATGGATTCTCTTTGAGTCAAGCTCACTACATAGAAAAATTGTTAAAGATGTTTAATAGTTTTGATGTTGTTCTAGTTAGAACACCTTATGATCCTCGTATGCATCTAAGGAAGAATAGTTGAACAAGCATTTCTCAATCGGAATATGCTAAAATATTTGGCAAGTGTAATATATTTCATGAATTATACTAGATCTTGCATATGTCGTGAGTAGGTTGAGTAGGTATATTCATTATCCTAATAATGAACATTGAAATGCCCCTATGACATTATTAAGATACCTCAAAGGTACAATGGATACGAGTTTGAACTTTTCTGTATTTCCAGCTGTATTTGAGGGGTTTTGTGACGCTAATTGGGTTTTGGATAATGACAGGGTAAGTTCTACAATTGGATATGTATTTACATTAGGAGGTTATTCAATTTCTTGGAAATTGGCTAAACAGACGTGTATTGCAAGATCAACCATGGAATCAGAATCCACAACTCTTGAACTTGCAGGTCAAGAAGCATATTGGTTGAGAGGGTTAATGGCTTATATACCCTTGTGGGATAAACCTACACCTCCAATATCACTCTGTTGTGATTTTCAAGCTGCTATATGTATTGCAAATAATAATGCATATAATGGTAAGAAGATACATATCCGTATGAGACACGACGTTGTTAGACAACTGATAATAAATGGTGTCATCTCACTTGAATTTGTGAGAAGTGAGAAAAATCTGGCAGACCTTTTTACAAAGGGATTAACAAGGAAAATTGTCTTGGATAGGTCGAAGGGGATGGGCTTAAAGCCTTAAGTGGGGGAAAGTATGGTGGACACCCGTTTAGGGTCAAACGAAGCCATATGAATACTTCGACCTGCACTACATTTTACCTTCCCTATGGCATGTGGTGGTTCTCAATAAGAGGTTGGGCTAAACATATAATACATATGTACATAGCCATTTAATTGAGTGGTGCTATGGAGAGCACTTGATGTACCTACCTACATGAGTGTGAAGGACTGAACTGCCTTTTATGAAAGCCATTGGCAAGCTTTCTAGAGCACTCATGAGTACTCAAGGTATTTTAGGGTCCATAATCATATGTTTATATTATACTGCAGAGCAATCGCAATTTCTAAAGAATAGTGTGTGTTATGGGGGTCTCAATGCAAGTCCATTTAATTCAAAAAATTCACTTCTAGGATTTGGATTGTTGTCTCACATCACTAGGTATTAATTCAATCCTTTGAACATTAACACTTAAGCACAATTATTCTTTTCTATGCCGAATAAAACCATTCTTTTTATTTGTATGTCATTAGTGGGGGATTGTAAGGAATAATGCCATCAAATATATATTTATGATTTTTAAAGGATAAATCCCAAGTTTAAGTTAACCGCCTCCATTTTCACGTGAGAGCATGAAATATTTTTTATATTCAAAGACTTATGTTGAAGTTGTTATTTATGAGACTTTTTTTGTCAAGCTAATAGCTTATATTTCGGTGTTTCCTTATCCATTTGTTGCAATGCTAGCTTCGAATTTTCACCCTCATTAGCTCTATCTCAGTTTGTTTTATTTCAGTTTCAAAATAAGCTCACAAGTGCTTGACTTTCAGCTGGTTTTTGATTTTATCCTTATCCTTTTTCTAATGCAAGCCAAAATACCTCACTCCCAAAATGATTCTCATTGAATTTATTCTTCCTCCACTCTATAAATAGGCATGCATACATGCTTAGAAAGACACACCAAAAATACAACTCTCTTCCTCTCCTTTCTTAATTATTTCTTATTGGGCATAGATGCGAAAGCTCTAGTGTCTTAGTCTCGAGTGCACGAGCTCTGAGCCACCACTGTGATAACCTTGGGGAGCAAAGCCGAGTTAGGTTGCTTCGGAGGTCTACCGGCAATTTTTGCTTTCAAGGCGGGTAGTCTTTTTACCACGCCACAACTTTATTTTTCTTACAAACGCGGCATTAAACCTATTTGGATATAATTTTAATTCCTTATTAAGATCTTGTCAAGGACTTAAGTTAAATTACTTGAAGGTGTATCCCTAGGATAAGGTCATCACATTTTTGTTGGATCCAAAGGAAACCATGCTACTCCCATTAAGTTGGACATGTGAATGTACCAACTAAAACTCGATACCCACATGATTCTTGAAGGTGCCCTATGGATGAAGAAATAAGGATAAAGCAAAAGTTTTGTACAGGGTTTCTTTTTGAAGCTTATGTTATCTATTGGTTGGTTTTGTAAGATTCTACACGTCGGCCCTTGTAGAGAGGATGAAGCATTACCAATAATAGAGAGGTCAACCTGCCAAGAGACATTGCAAGTAAAAGTCTTCCATTGCCCCAATACTCTCTACTTTAAACCCTAAATTTCTTTTGGGTCGCAGGAATGACACCACTACTACATCCACTTATGCTTCATGGACCCAATTGATTCTAATGTGTTTTGTTTTGGTGCCTGTTTTGCCCACCATCCCATAGTGGGGGTCTGAATCCTGCTGTGATTCATGACCTAGAAGTTAGCAAAGAGGGGATTGCTAACATCTTGGAATGCTGTGGTCACAAAAGTAAGGGTATAAGCTCATCATTACCACTGTCTTTATAATTTCGTACTATGATTGTCATAATTTTAACAAGGCCAGCCCTCAAAGGTCTGATCCATTCAGTTTGGGAAAAAACACATTGATTGTAGAGTGATTGCTAACATCTTTGACAGGGATTTAGATGGAGATTTTTTGGACAAACTCTCTCAATTGGAACTCTAGCTAAGTGAATGCTACCAATTCTATGTTTGTCTTTATATTTTCTTCATATTTATATTGATTATGAATTTTTTATTCTATGCTAGTTTTCCACGGAGGAATGTCAAAAAATCAAAGGAATGGTCAACCCGAGTGGTAAACCACTTAGAGTACTATGAAAAGTGGATTGGCAAGCGCTACCAAAACTCCCAACGAGTTTATTCCCTTCAAAAAGAAAATAACGAACTGCTAATCTCTAGTGGAGAAAGAGGAGAAGCTTGGAAAGGAATATGGGATTCTCAAGGAGAAGACCGAGAGCTTGGAGCTTAAGCTCCAAGAAAAGGAGAGCGAAATATCTCAAAAGGACACCAGATCTCATGTCTTTAGAAGTTCGTGGAGGATTGGAGAGATTTTGGGGTCAAGTATTTGGAAAAAAACCATGGATGCTAAGGTAGTCATTTAACACCTTGAAAACACCGAGGCATTCATCATGGTACTATAGCTCGATCTTGTCTACACTAACAAGGAGGTTGAGCAATTGAAGGCTCAGACTTTGAAGTATTGTGAAGGAATGTTTTTGCACCTCCATCCGTCAATCTCGACATCAATCTAAGGGGACTCTCCGTCTTCAGCCATGTGGATGGTGGGCGACTATTCTATTTCAGTTAGGTGGTTAAGGTCAAGATCAAGGTTCACCTTGGTGAGACAAATATCCCGCTCTTTAACCTTGATGCTCAGTGGAGCTGCCAGTGGAGGGAGTGTACCAAGATAACTATCTGATAAACACTCCCCACTAGCAAGTTGAAAAAAAAGAGGTCAATCTCACTACTTCTTAATTTTCCTTGTATTTTTTTTTTTGTGTTTTGCCGTTATAAGTTATTTGTTTACGTATCACGCACTTTTATTGTTAATGAAATTCTCTAGTAATTTCTCTCGCGTAATTTTAGTCTTTACATTTCATTCCTCACACATGTCGTCTTTCCCAATTGCTTTATACAATTTGTGATTTCCATTATGAAATTAGACATCTAATGAATTTATGGTCAAAGACTCTAGCGGTATTTGAGATTCTTAAATCGGAGGTTTTGAACCTTATATCGAATCAGCAATCCTAGCGGGGTCAAATATTCTATACTTGGGGGATCTTTAAACCCTTGATTACTACCAATTTCATCCTCCAAAATTGTAAACCTCCTTTCGGATTTTTAATTCAATGAGGGCTCTACCACTTCATGAAGTTGCTTGGGCTTGTTTGCTGATAAGAATGGGGTGAGAATGGTGGAGCGGGAGAAGGTGGTTTGCTTGGTTAAGCGCTATTTTGGTTGAGTTTTCCTTGTAGCAACCACAGCTAAGTTTGTAAAGATGGGAAATGTTTTGTACTCTCCCCATAGATGGAAACAATGAAGTGGACTAACCTTTAGAAGGGTCCACCTTCATAAAAGAGAGAGGAAAGCTCCTCTTTCTAAGGTAGGAATCTGGTGGCCGGTGTGTGGACAAGATATTTCAGATGAGAAGTGGTGATGGGATACCTGTAAGGACTTCAAAGCTTTAGTTAGTAAGGATCCTTAGAAAATGGAGGCTAAGGTAGGTTATACATACTAGAATGGGGCATATAGTGTCTTTTTATAATATAGTGAACCTCTTAGGGTTTATTGTTGTCCTCATATTTGTGCCCATGGCACAAATATCAAGATAGCGACCGAAGTATGGTGGTGGGAGACAACTCAGCTCGTGTCATACGGTAAATCTCCATAGTTCATCAGGTACATTTTAGAATACATTGTTTCCATTTGTTTTATTGTTTTCTCTTAATCTTTTCTTGTTCATTTATCTTTTTCAAATTCGGATCCTAAGTTTTACTTGCGATTTCAAGAGAAAATAGTGAACAGTTTCAACCTCCATAATTTTCCTGGCAAATCTAAATTTGCTTGTGCTCAAGCACTGAGAAGAGTTTATTGTTGGTTTTTTACAATCGACAGGATAACCCCCACTAAATTTTAAACTGCCAGAAATTGTATTTTTTGAGGGTTAAAACTGCCAAAAAGATTTTACTTAAATCAAAAGACAAAAAAATCTCCATACTTCCTTATTTTTATTACTTCTGATGACATATTTGATCTATTTTTATATAATTATTCTCAAAAATTTAAATCAAAAAACAAATAAAACTAACGCACTTGATAACAAAGAAATGTATTAAAATTATGCAAAATATACACTGAGAAATTGTTTAAAAGGTACTTAAAGTAAATTTAATCTTACAATTCTTTAAACATAAGCATAACATCATATATCAAGTTAATTAACTATATAATTGTGTGACTCGCTGAGAAGACCATTGCTTGATTTCTACATGGTTTACGTTGTGGCTGCAAACAAAATCTAACGATTAGATTTTTTTGTTAAAATGATTGGATATATGGAAGGAAAATTTTCTTTTGCCCAAAAATACATGGCCGGAAAAGTTTTCAAACCCTCATAGCTGCAATAAAAGATAGGTTTTGTGAAACGTGTGTAATTCTATAGAAATAGTAATGTGGCAATGTCTGATGAAATACAATCGAAATGTGGATTTCTAACAAGAATTACAATACTATGAGCAAGAAGAGTTGAAGGAATCAGATAAGAACTAGAGAACATGTGACAGAAGGTGTCAGGCAGAGGAATGAAGAAGGAAAACTAGGAAGAAGATGAGAGAATACTCAGAGGGAAGTCACACAATTCATGCATACCCTTAATTGAGAGTATCCTTCCCCTTTTATGCATATTAGCTCGAGTCACATGCTTCTCCTCATGTCCATAAATTGCGGATCAAGTGCCACCTGTCCAACGGCTAACTAACTTGAAGGAAATATCTTCATATGCCTATTTTCTACATGTTACATTTTGTCATTAGATTATCATTCCTAGATTATGATGTATAAAATAAAGACTTGCAGCTTCAACCAAAGGCAAGAGATTAAGAACATTTAGTAACATGTAACTAGAAAAAAAAAGTGTTAAAGGAAAATACTCCAAAAAATGAGTTAAACTATTTCACGTGTTATATTCTTTTGGTGTTTTCTTCCCCTTTTGTGTTGGGGTGAGATGTCATGTGAGCCTAATCGTCAAAAGACTGAAGCACAGGTGAGTGATTAAGAGAAGCAGGTGAAAGAGAAACTAAAAAGAAAAAGAAACTTGCTATAAACTTACCTTAGTAGCACGCAACACACCTTTGACTTCACCTCTGCAAAACCAATTACTTGCTTTTGTCTCGACTCAAATGATCTGGCATGACACTTTCCTAACATGGCTGAATTCCTTACCTGATACACACAACAATGGAATCTCAAGAGCAAAGGATTTTGACACAGAAAATAGAGTATTGGAAAGAAAAATATGTATATATGCATTATCGCTAGAGGTCCAGAACTTAGAATATTTAAGTTCTTTCTAAGCTTTGAAACTTACATAAACATTCAAAAGTGTAGCAACAATTTCTAAATGGAAGAAAACAAAATCATGACCTTTGCATGATGTCATAGTTCAGCTCTTTTTCACCTAACAATGAGGTAACATAAAGAGAAGCGAGTATTGATCTGATGTCCTCAATTTTAGTAGCACATAAGCTAAAGCTAAGGCAGTTGATAAATGTAATTTCATATTTTTAATTAATATGAAATTTGGCCGTCAACCCAAAATGTTTTTTAATATTTCCACACTAATAAAGTAGCCTCCAACAATAAATACAAAACATATTAAATTGTAATATAGTTCCCCCTGTCAGTGCATTACACTCCTTAAACAAGTTGCATGAGCATGACCAATGAGTTGCTTGTTCTTTTGTGATTACACATGCACCACTTAATATATAATAGGCTTAAATACATTTTTAAATCTCTAAAAAAATTAAATTTTTTCGTTTTAGTTCAAACAAAATATTTTTTTATTTTTGTCCAATTTAATTCAAAACCTTTTTGATTTGTCTCTACAACTTTATTTCACAATAAGTACAAGATTTTAGTTCCTATAGTTACCAAATTTTGTTTTTGGTTCCTTTAACTTGTTTTTTTCTTATTTTGTTCTCTGAAATTTCAATTTTTAATTTGGTACCTTGAAAAAATGTTATAAAAATAAAAACTAAACATTAGGAATTAAGAATAAAAAAAATTTAAATTAAGTTAGATCAAAATGCAAAAAAAAAAGTTATAGGGACTAAAAAAAAATTGCCAATTTTATAGTGACTAAAAAGAAAAGTTTGAATTAAGTTGAATCAAAATGAAAAAAAAATTCTAGGTACCAAAACAATAGTGTCAATTTTGTAGAGACTAAAAATTTATTTAAGTGTATATAATACTTACCCATTTAATTTATTCTTCACTCACAGAACCCTAATAAGAACTATGGTGTTTACTGTGAGCATGGTTACATTTGAGTGCTTCTTGTCCTTTTATACAGCTTAAGCCTCCTAGTGTCTAGGTTCATTCTAAGTTAGGAAAGTATCTCGTCATATCTTCGGTGTATTGATTAGGGCATCCTTGATTGGATCTTGACTACTTGATTCTTGCTTTTGTCTCCCCTAATTTGCCGGTGTTTGTCCGAATGCTGAGTCGATCGTTGGGGTCGATGCTGTGGCGCGTAGTGCAAAGGTCGGCTTGACCGAGGCTGGGTCTTGGATACTCCACCAGTCCCACAAGCCTTGAAGCCTTGGTTGAAAGAGGCTTGAAGTTGCGGTTGGTCTTAGAGATCAGGTCGGTCATGGCTGAGGCTGGGTCTTGGATAGTCCACTAGCCTCGTAAGCCTTGAAGCCTTGGCTGAAAGATGCTTGAAGTGGTGGTTGGTCTTTGAGATCAGGTCGGTCTTGGCCGAGGCTGGGTCTTTGATAGTCCATTTATAAATTTAAATTCAATAAGAATATAATTTGTAAATTAATTATTTACCATCAAACTTAAACATATTGATATAATATTAGTGTATTTCCTATTATCTAATGTGCTATTATTTTATCTGGTTTTGTAATTATACCAACTTAACAATAATTAAAATATTAAATTATAAAAAATAAATTAACATCTTCAATTATTTAATAATATTTTATTTTAAAATATTATATGTGCAATTCAATAGCATAAAATATAAAAAAAATATTATTACTATCTTAATATATATATATATATATGTATGTATATATATTTTATGATATATATAATTATATATTAATTGTCTGATTCTGTGAGTGATCCAGTGACCCTTGATGGGGGATAAACGGAAGGTGTACCGCTGTCGCTGCAAGTAATAAAATCTGCTGAGTACCGGGATATTGTCCTATGTGAATCTGTCCAATCTCCGTTTTCTCGAGCTATTTACGCAACTATTTAGACTAACACAAGGATGATGATTTGTTTCAACATTAAAAATAAATAACTGAAATAAATAAATCTATCCTTAAAGTTACTTGAATCTAATATATTTTAATTATGCATCATAGACTTCATAGACAAAATCCCCTTTGAATTACCGAAGCCACATGAACCTAATCCGTAATTCCTTATTGATGGCCGAGTGCACTAGATTAGTTAAAGATGAGTTCATTGGCTCATTAAATCTTTTATTTAAGTTAAGAGATCAATCCCTTGACTCTCCTAAGCCAAAAACAAGCATTAAGAACAAGAACTCAACAAGACCATATATAGTCTATTCTTAGTCTTACAATTTGAGCTTTGGCCTAACTCAATCCCATAAGCTAGCTTGTAGGATGAGGTTTGCCACACCCTTATAAACTCAATAACGGCCATATCACTAGCCGATGTGAGACTTCTAACCAACACACGGATGTAGGATAGGCTCTGATACCATCTTACAATTTGGGTTTGGACCTAACTCAATCCCAAAAGCTAGCTTGTAGGATGAGATTTGTCACACCCTTATAAACTCAATAACAGTCATATCACTAGCCGATGTGGGACTTTTAACACTTAGATCTACAACACACGTGGTATCATACGCTAGAAACGCACTCATATCTCACCGTTCCTAATATCGATGAGTAATCAAATCAATTGAATGTTGATCAGGCATCCAAAATCATTAAGAATAGCATAGATACTCACATAAGGAAAGATACTTCATAGATTAACATAGCAACGGTTAAACATCAATGTAAACAAAATAATACAAGATCCAAATACAAAAATATACAAAAATAAAAAGGAAAGAGAAGAGGGATAGAAAGAACTCCATAGAAGTAGATTGAGGTTGATGGAAATGTCTTTCTCCTTACTCTTTCGCGCTCATAAAGAATCCCACCCTGGATCCTTAAGCTTTTACATGTGAATCCAACCCGCCATCTTCTCCTTCACCAACAAAGCCTAAGCTAAGGAAAACTAATTTTAGAGCGGGAAACTAAAATGAGAAATGGAAGATCTCCTCAAAATGGTGTGGAAGAGCTTTAAATAGAAGTCTATGTAAGTGAATTTTCGCTGCAGCCAAAATATTTTATCTATAGCAAAATTATGACAGTTGAAACCATAAACTATAGCCAAAATATATTCGCTACAGCCAAAGTTATGACGGTTTAAATTTGGCCAGCTGTAGCATTTTCACAGCCGCCAAAATATTTTGGCTAGAGTAAAAAAAATTATGTAGTCAAAATAAGACAGAATGCCCCAAATTTTCAAAATTTCAGCTTTTTGCATGTTTGCTCAATTATTCTTTCAACTTTGGCTCTTTTCCATACTATAATCCACCTAAAAAATAAGCAAAATAGGGATTAAATGACTTTGATTTTCATTTATATAACAAAAGTAAGCATGTGAATTCAATTATTCTAAATTAGGAAAATTTGATACCTAAATTTGTACCATTCAAAACAATTAGTGCTTCAAATTTATGTCCAAATTCACTAAAATTTTGCACTTATTAACCCTCTAGTTAAATCAGTGACACAGTGCTTTGATCGAGTCAATATCTAGACCGAGCTTAATAACAAAACTATGATGATAACTAACCGTTTAACATTATAGATTATAGATTAGAATAAAAGGAAAATAATTCAGGGGAAGTATTTATTAATATACAATACTATAAGTTTTCACAGTATATTTACATTGGAATCATCTTGTTAATAGAGTGTCAAACTAATTTCATTATAAAAAAATTATAATAATGGAGCCAATCCAACTATATAAAAATACGAGTATTTAAAACATTTTTTATAGTATTTATAATTTACTAACAATAAATTTTTATAATTCACTTTTTGATGTTTGAATATTTTGATTTATCACATCATACACCACTTTTCAAATCAAATAACAGATAGATATATTTACATTATATCAAATAATATTTGTTTTAAAATAGATCACATTCAAAAGAAGTTTATTGACATGAATAATTCTTATATGGGGTTTCTTTAACATGTGCAAAATCGCACAGTTAAAGAAACTAAAAGTGAAATTATTTCATTGAGATGCAAAGTATTTGTTATTGTACAAGCTTCGAATCATTGAATTTTTTTCCTATAAAATGCTTTCACTTTTAGCTTCTTAACATGTGCAACTTTGAACAAGTTAGAACAATCCTTCTAATATAGTCACAAACCTAGCGCAACATTTCTTGAACACAGTCAACGTAAATCTTTTAATGAAATCTATTTAATTATAACACAAATTGAAACATTGAATTTCTTTTTATTTCTACAACTTAACTTTTTATTGATTGTGCCAATACATATTGTGTGGATTAATAGATTATTACATTTTTTAATTTCCATTCATTGAGTTACAGAAATATGTATATAAGCATTAAAACACAAGCATGATAATTAATTAACAACTAGTGAGTTTTCGCGTGCTCCAAAAGGTCTGATATAATTAAAATAATCTCAACAACTTGCCGCACATCATTAGCATATTGCGGCAGCATGGAGGGATCATTGTAAGGCTCATCAGATGGTGATTCCCCTACAATACAATTAAAAATGTCTCCATTCAATGTAGATACAGGTGAATTCAAGAATGTGTAATCTTTGTTCTTCAATAAATCATCTATGTGGTCAACATGACTAAGAGCACCTTCCACACCGAAGTGATTCAAACAAATGTAGTAGTGTTGGTTTGCTTCGGGATCTTTACCCTTAGTTTTCAAAATTAGAGAGTTGATTAGGTTCACGGTGTTGGACACATTGGCACGAATGACATTGACTACGAATTGGGCTAAAGTCACTAGGTCCACATGTGGCCTTTGGCTTAGGAGGTTGTAGCAAAAGGTTGGGGTTTGGGAAAGGTGGCAAATGCGGTGATACATTTTGTGTGTTGGTTTGTGTTGAATAACACGGGTTGCATTCGAGGACGCACCAAAAGAAAGAAATAAAAGCAACATGATTGAAGCGAATCGAGACATACTGTATTTTTTTCTTTCTTTCTTCCTTATTTTGGGTTTACTTTGGTCTGGATTTTCAATGGGGTTTATTTCATATGTGTATATATATACCTATACATAGTATAATAATAGTTTCGTGTGTTTTGATTAGTTATTTGATTACAATTACTGTGTCCATATTTATGAATCATTTGTTTCAATAATGAGTTGGATTTCCTAAAATTTTAATGCTTGGCCTAACTTTGTCTTTTATTTGGTTTGAACGGGTTATTATTGAGGTGTTTTTTTCAATTTAAGTTAAACTTTGCATGCAAACTGAATTTAAATTACTAAATATGTTAAATAAATTTTTTTGTTGAAAACATGTTAAAAAATTTAGTTAGATATTAGTTAGATTATGAATTTGGTTCATGTATTAAATTTATTTTATAAAGAATATTGATCAATAAAAAAATTTATTTTCCAAACGAATAAGGTAAGCATTTTGTCTTTCGTACTAGCTTAGCTTCACATTTTTTTCTAATTTATGACTTTAAATGCCTCACACTCAAAAAAATATGAATACACATAGTTACAATGTAAGCTTCATATGTTTCATAATTACATTTTTTTTATTTGATATGAGATATTTAAAAAATTTAAAACCTCTGAATTTTGTCTCGAAAGTGTGGAATGTGATAAAAAAAATTATTTGACACCGTTAGAGAGGTGTCGAAGATGTGTCGGTGTCGGACGCGTGTCCGACTTGCAACGCGAGGTTGAGTGAAGTGTTAGTGCTTTATAAGCCGCAAGCCATTTAAATCACTAATTTGGTCACTAAAATATTTAGTGGCTGAAAAAGAAAGTTTAGCGACCAATTTGGTTGGTCTCTAAACGAACTTTTATTTTGTAGTTATTAAATATTTTTTTATAGAGCTTCACACACTCCCTTAAATGGATTATCCCTTGCAAATAAATATTCATTTTTTCCACGATTTGAGACCTTCCATGGATTCGAACTCAAGACCAAAGGGATATAGATCTTAAGTTCCTTAAATCCACTACCAATTTAGCTAGTGTACGTTAGCTAATGCTATATGTTATTGTAGAACAACCTAATAGTTTTCAAGCAAATTGTTAGTGTTTCTTCTTGGTGTGTAGTAGAGGACTTCAATGCTTCTTATTGTAGCTGGGAACGGCGTGGAGTTAATGGAGAGGCCAAAAGTGATTCTACTGATTCTAAAATTTTAACTACTTAATTAATGATTTTTAGTTTGTGGAACTTCATTTTTATGAATTTTTTTTACCTAATTCAAACGAAATGAATCTGGATCAAGTAGGTTAAATCATTTTCTACTCTCAACTGATTGAATTCAGAAATGGGGTCCTATTTCTCAATGGTTGCTTAACTTTAATATTTTTTTATCGTTGTCCAGTATTATTGAAAAAGGAAATTGTGAATTGGGGTCCAATTATCCTAAAGTTTAACAATTGTTGGCTCTCATATCCAAATTTTCTGTCTTTTGTGTAAATGTTTGGGGTATAAAGGTGGAAAGCATTTTGTTTGAAGGAAAAACTAAAAATACTTAAGTTTGAACTTATTTTGTGGAACGCTGATGTCTTAGGTCACCTTGACAATACTATCAACTTTATATGAGTATATTATTTCAAAAGAGATGTTGAATTGAACAAGTTAAATACTGATTAGGAGGTTAGGAGGAGATGCTTAATGGAGTTGTGGTGGAACCAAATTTCTCAATGGGAAAGTTTGCTGAAATACAAAGTTCGTGTGAAATGGGTGAAAGAAGGGGATGAAAATACAAGTTTCTTTCATGCGTATGTTGGCACTCAAAGAACGAGAAATCATATTGGAGCTCTAACAACTTTAATCAAGAAAGAGGTTGATCACCATGCTTCTCCATCTTAGAATCAATCAGCTGTTCCTAAAAAGGACCTTTCTCTTAATAGTTAAGACATCTATCCGAAATAGATACCTACACAAGGGAACTAGAGAAGGAAATAGATGAAGAAAACAAAGGTGATGTGCAACGAAGAGAACCCAAATCAGAGGATGTGGATAAGAGACGGTGTGCCTTGGAAGAAGCACACAAGAAGATTTTCATATGGCAAGATAACATTAATGAAAATTTGAACCTTCTGATTCATCTTATAAGGGATCAGAGAAGAGGCAACATCCATAATTGTTATTGCATTATCTTTTGATCTGAATCTGTTATAGATACTTGATAAGTAATTTGATCCGGCTATTTAAATTTCAGAATCTTATCAAGATCAAATCTAAAACTATTGTTTTCAAAACTAAACCGAACCAGCCGATCAGACCAGGAAATGGTGGGGTGATCGGTCCGGTCAGTCCTTAAAATCGTTTTGGAGTTGAACTAGTCTAGAACTCGGTAAACAGGGGAATCGGTAGCGAATTGAAACCATGTGGTTGAGCTCGTTTTTGCTTATAATCTTGGAAAATTTTGTTAAAATGAGAGCATGAATGGGGCTTGAACACAAATACTCTCAATAGCTAAAGTAACAATATATGACCATGCTATCAAATTTTTTGTGATAAGATGTGCATCATCTTTATGGGCCCGTTTAGTGATCATGATAAGGAGCTCATGATAGGATAATTTTTCATATCATATTACTATATGTAGTTTTGTGAGATAACACGATATGATAGCTTATCTTGTTAGCTTATCATATCCTACTCTCTTAATGCAAATAGTTAGCCTGAGGGGAGTCAGGTTAGAGGCATTATAAGAAGTTTATTTCTTATTTTACCCTCACTTACAATATATTTTCTAATATTAACATTTAATAATAATAATAATAATAATAACAATAATAATAATAATAATAAATAATAATAACAACAATAATAACAATAATAATAATAACCATAATAATAATAATAATAATAATAATAATACCTACAACAACTACTACTACAGTATGACTATCCATTTTGAGATCTCAGACACACCAAACATTAATTTGATAAGAGCTTATCCACCTCATATCCTATCTTGCTCTTATCCAACACTCTTGTTATATCCATCCTTATCTTATCCAGTCCATCAAACGGATCCTAATTGTGTAGGGGTAAAAAGATTTATCCTCTTAATTAGTGTTGTCTTCAAGGCTAGAATTCAGATTCTCTCACTAAGATGTAGTGTGACTATATCATGATAATTATATTTTGTTGATAAACGTGAAAACACTTTGAAACACTTTTTTATTTATAGAAATGTAATAAAACAAAATATGGAGTGTAATTTATTTTAAATTTAATTTATTATTTATCAATATTTTTATAACAACCTCTATCATGCATAAAACATATTTTCATGAATTTTACATTATTACTTTCCATTAGTGTAATTAACAATTGGTTGAAAAATTTAAGAAGTTATCTTATATCATTCCAGAATTTTTTATTAACCTCTTATTTAGCATTTATTATGGATTAGAAAATAGAATCCTATTATTTATGATATTTATTTCCATCATGGATAAATGTTTATGATATTTTTCCTTTTTTTATTTTGTGAGTTATGATTTTCTTAAAGGTAAAGTAGGAAAGTGCAAAAAGAGAGATAGAAAGAAACTAAAAAGGAAAAAATAATTGATAAATAAAGATGAAAAAAATAAAAGACTTAAAATTACTAATTCTGATGTAAGAGATAAAAAATAGCTTATTATTATTGTTTTTTTATATATCTTTTTGTATCAGTGTAGTCTCAAAAGACAAAATGTCCCAATTCCTTTCATTTTGAAGAAATCTGTTGACTTTTGGGTTCAATTCTCTAAGGTGTGATAAATCAGACTTATTTATTAATTAAGTTTGATTTGTGGCTTCAATTGAAAGCAATTTGTTTGGTTCTTTGTTCTTACCTCTCTCTCTCACTACTCCCTCTCTCACTTGACACCTACTTGTGTTCTGCTACTCTTTCACCCTTTTTGTTCACTCCATAGTCAGAACCTTTGAGGTTTTCGACTCCTACCCATTTACTGATTTTGCGGTCAAGATATCTTTTTTCTTTCATTCTCACTGTTTTTCCTCGAAAATTTTTAAAGGCGATTCTCTGTTTCATTGGTTATTTGAATCTTTTATTTGTTTTAATTATTTTTTTATTTTCTTTTTTTGCTATTTCTTGATTTTTGGTTGATTCTTATGTTGCTTTGTTAATTCCATGATCTTATTTGTATAGTCTTGTACTCTTGTTTTCCCTAATCGGAGAAACAAATGAAATGCTTAAAAATTTAGGGTGGGGGAAGGGAAGAGGTGGAGATCGAAAACTAAACCCTAAAATTAAGTGTGCCTTTTAGCACAAACTTAACTGGGCTATGGGGATACACTTTATTCATCTATATGAATCATTTTATCGCGTTTATTTATGCTATCATCAGTAGGGATTGAAATGTTCTTTACCAATTTGTTGTCCCTCACTATTAAAAAATAACAACACATAATTAAAAAGGGATATTTTCTTTTCTCATATATATATATATATATATATATATATATATATATTTGGAGCAAATTACCAGAGATCCCGGGGGAAGCTACTGGAAAATTAAAAGTCAGAGAAGTAGGAATGCAGACGGACTGCTAAATATATGCAACAATATAATATGCAAATATGTAAAATGCAGAAATTAAAACTGGAATTGGACCAGTATTATGAAATTAAAACTGGAATTGGACCAGTATTATAAAGCTTTAATTAAAAAAAAGAAAAAGAAAAGAAAAAGAAAGCCGATTGCGAGTAGTCTCAACGATGTCGGCTGGAGGGAGAAGGGAAAAGAAAATTACAAAAAGAGAATTCTTATTAAAACAGAAGAAAAACTTACAGAATATCTCTCAGAGCTTCTCTCACTTAAAACTCTCTCTTAAAACTCTCTCTCTAAGTTACTCTATCATAAAAGGGTACCTCACAACATGGTCGAGGCCTCCTTAAATAGAAATTAAAAAACACTATTTGCACAGTTCCGGTTTCATGACAGGATCCTATGCTACAGTGTCGGTTTCTGACTTGAAGCTACAGTTCCAGTTTCGTGACTGGAAAATTAGCAACAGTTCTGGTTGAATGCTACAGTTCAGGTTGATAGGAAATGATGACTCTTGTTCAATCGTCTCCTAAGTTGATTCCAAAACAATCATCTTCATTTTGATAGTAGTCATCTGAAGATGCTGCTGAAGCAGAAGAGCTTGGAAGAGATGACTTATCCTTCTCTTGGAGCAAATTGAGAATGTTTTGCAAATTTTTTGCAAAACTTTCTTTTGTTTGGGAAGCCGCAAGTGCTGCTGTAATTTTTGCCTTCTGATTGAGAAACAAAGACATTTCCGGATCAGCTGGCTTCAAGAAACTGGAGTTTGCAGAGAACCAACTTTTGACCTCATCTGGATTTGCGCTAGATGCATCAAATTCGGTCCACCATTTGACGAAAGAATCTCTTCTTAATAGAGGGAGCCTTTCAGGATGATCTCTGTTCCCATATCTGTATTGCCAGGAAAATATCCAGGCCAAAGAGAATACTGAAAAAAACTTTAAATCCGCCGGAATACATGATTCCTTTGAATTGTACATTTTTGAAAAAAGTTTGAAACCTTCCTCTGCTGGAGGAGGTAAAATTTGGGGAATGGGACCAAAGAAATCCCACCATTGAATAAACTAGTTTGGAAAAGTGTAATTAACACCTCTCTTAAAATATATAAGCCAAGAATGCCGATTCATCTTGTTTTGAAACTAGAAAACTCGGCTCCAAGCATCAATGTAATCCCAGTAGTTATAGCCAATGGGATCAAAATTTTGCGAAAACTTTTTTAAATTGTTGGGATTTTTCCCAAATTGATTTGGAGTAATCACCTTTTAAGATCTGGATTGTTGAATGGGTGATTACTGAAGAATCATTTTTATCTTTATAATGTTTGATTGTGACAGAATCTGAATCAATTAATATGAATTCATAAAACTGTCGAGTTTTGTTTAAAGCAGTTGGTTTAAAATGAAATCCTTCTGGAAAAATTTTTATTGGAATTTTGTGGGGGGATTTATCCCAAAACTCAGGTTCCATTTGGATTACCGAAGAAAACTTGTTTTTTGGAATATAAGGGTTGGCTGGCTTTTTAGAAGATTAAGTTTGGGTTTGGATCTGTTTTTGGCTAGGGCCAGAAATTATTGTTTTTGACTTAGCCATTTCTTTAATGAGAGTAGCTAGGTCAAGGGTTTCATTTTCGTCTTCTGAGGCAATTTCTGCCCAAGTTTTGGTTGGAAGGTGGGTTAAGCCACAATCTTGGAGGGCTAGAAGGGTTTGGATTGGGAAGGCATAATCTGTCTTGGTTTGTTTTGCAGTTTGTTGCTGAGTTGATGACTCAACCACTAAAGATTGATACTGGGTAGATGACCCGGTTTGTTTCTGGGTAGATGACCCAGTTTGAGTCGGTGACTCAGATTGGTTTTGGGTAGGTGACCCAGTTGGGGTCGATGACCCTGACTTTTTGGTAAGCCCAGGTAGGGCTATTCTAACTCCTCAACCCCTTGAAGAGGCCATTGCTGCTTTTCTAGGCATAAGCCTATTTTCCCTATAAATATTCACGAGTAAGATAATCAGGGAGAGAGTTTGAAGTGCCTTTGAGATATTCTATTTCAAAATCAAAAACACTTAAAATAGCTTGCCATCTAGCAAAAATTTGTTTAGAAGCCAAATTTTTTACATCTTTTTGAAGAATATCTTTTGCTGATTTGCAATCAACTCTGATTAAAAATTTCTAATTAAGTAAGTCAGATTGAAATTTTGAAACACAAAGTACAATTGCTAAAACTTCTTTTTTGACAGTTGAGTAATTTTGCTGTGCAGAATTCCAATGTTTTGAAGTGTATACAATGATATGCTCTTTGCCATGCAATTTTTGTTTGAGGATGCCACCATAACCTATATCTGACGCATCAGTCTCAACTATTTTATAGGCTTGGGGTACTGGGAGATACAAACAAGGGGAGGTCTTTCACCTGGCGTTTGATTTGCTTAACCACACTAGTGTGTTGATCTGTCCAGGGAGGAGGATTTTTCTTAAGACGATCATACAAAGGTTTAATGATGTTATTGAGGTGAGGGACAAAGTCTCCTACATAATTAAGGCATCCTAAGAATCTTTGGAGTTGGGTTTTGTCAATAATTTGATCTGGAAATTTATCAGCAAATTCTATTGATCTGCTAATCGGGACGATTGTTCCTTGGTGGATCATGTGACCAAGGAATCTGATTTTAGTTTGGAAAAGACAAAGTTTTGAGCTTGAAACTGCCAATCCATTTTGACGGACAATATTGATGAATATATTGATATGTTTAAAATGTTGGTCTATAGACTGAGAAAAAATTAAAACATCATCAATATAAACTATTGAAAATTTGGAATAAGGATTGAAAATATCATTCATGATCTTCTGAAATTCAGAGGGGGCGTTCTTTAAACCAAAAGGCATCACATTCCATTCATACTGGCCAAAAGGGACAGTAAATGCGGTTTTATACCTATCAGTTTCTTTAATCTGAATCTGCCAATATCCAGATTTCATATCAAATTTTGAAAAGATTGTGGCAACATGTAGCCTATTTAGAAGATCTTTCTTGTTAGGAATAGGATACCTAATCCATTGTAGAGCTTGGTTTAGAGGCTTATAATTTATTACTAATCTGGGAGTTCCTCTTGTTTCTTGACATAGAAGGCTGAACAAGACCAAGGACTTTTGCTTTTCCTAATAAGCCCTTTATCTAAGAGATCCTTAATTTCTTTCTGACAATATTGGAGGAGTTCCTCATTCATCTGGATTGGTCTTGCCTTGGTAGGGATTTGACTTTCTTTGAAGTCCTTCTCATAAGGCAATTCAACAATATGCTTTTTTCTGTTCCAAAAAGCATTTGGGAGATCAGAACAAATTGTAGATTGAATATGTCGTTGCAAAGTTTCTATTCTTTGCCGGATATGGGATTGCTCTAGCGGAGCTTGAATTGTTTTGAACGAGATTTCCTCTTTGAGGAAATTGATCTGATTTGATTTATGATCAATGATATTGAGAGTCTTTACTATAGGTTTCTTGACAAATCTAAAGACTATTTGCCTTCCTAGATGTTTGGTACTAATTCCTTCATCGGAGATTTCTAAGGGAAATAATGCTCTAATAAAGGTGGTTCCCAAAATTACTTCATTTTTGAGGTCCTTAACTAACATAAAGGAAGTTTTTACCTGATGATTACCATTTTTAATAAGGGCATTAGAGAGCTTATATTTGATTTTAAGCCTAGATCCACTAGCAGTGCTTAGTTTCTCTGTGGTTTTTTCAAAATATTTAGTTGGAATTAATCCTTCGAGAATACAATTTGAATTAGCATCAGTATCGAAGAGTGCCATAGTATCCAATACAAAATCCTCTATTTTGATTTTGACATGGATATAAAACTTCTAGATGGTTAATCGGTTAATTAACCTAAGGAAATCTTGTTCTTCTCCATCCTTAGTACAGATAGGATCAGGTGTCCTGGTTTCTGGTTCCTCCGAGTCATTCTCTAAATCCTCTAATTGATTTAGAATAGTTTGGTGAATTTGTTGTTGCTCCTTGATCTCTTTTATTTTTTGTTTGAGATTATTAATCTCAATTTGGAGATCTTGGATGGTAACAGGTTTAACAGAACTTCTTTCCAATCTTTTAATGATTGGTTTAAGGTCATACTTATTGGTAATCACTAAAGTTTTGGCTTTTTTCTTTTCTAAGGATTCCTTTAACCTGTTTAGGTACACCTTCTTTTCCTGAGGATCAGGGATTGAATTAATGGCTTCAAACAAAAGGTCTTGCTCTTTTGTAAGAACATTAATTTCTGGAAACTCTTCATTATCTGAGGAAGAAATCTCATCATCCTGTTGGATATTGTTTAAATCTTTCGACCCTTCCTTTTCTGATTCTTCATCGGAGGTATCCACAAGGAGGCTACTAATTTGATCTTCTATAGTTTGTTCAAGATTAAGATTGCTAATCCTTTTTCGGTGTCTACAATATTTGCTTACATGTTCGGGTTTTTTACAACTATAGCAGATGATTGGGGATTTGGACGAGGACTGCCTAGGAGGTTTTCTAGTAGTTGTTGTTGTTCTAGGAGCCTTTTTTGGATTTCTATACCTATTACTAGGAAATCTCTTTGGTTTATCCTCATGATCTTGCTTGTTAGGTCTTTTGGTTTTTCTCTTTGAGCATCCTGGAAGACCAAATTGTTCGCAAAAAGATCCTAAATCCTTCTTGTTTTGGGCCTTTTCTCGGGCTAGCTGCCTTTGAATTTTGTCATCTTGGCAAATTTTTAAGGCTACTTTTTGGATAAAAGAAATCAATTGTCCATAGCTGAGCTTGTCATACGGGATGATCCCATCAGGTGTTAAGCTTCTAATTTTATCTCTGACTTTATCTCCTAGAGATTTTGGTAATCCTGCCAAGAATTTTTCTTTCCAGAAAGGCTGTTGACTATCTTCTCTGGTGTAAACCCTGGTAAGGAAAGTATCCTTATACCATCTAAAATAAGCTAAGGTTTTACACTTAAGGTTTGAGAGTAATTCTGCAGACCTATCTTTCCATAAAGATGGATCCCCTATGAAGTGTTGGGCTATGGTAAAAACTAAGGTGGTAACAGCATCTGGAATAGTTTCCCCGTTGCCGTCAAGGATAGGTTCTCCTTGTTCGTCTGTTTTAATAGCGGAAAAAATACTAACTTTATCTTCTTCGGTGAGATAGTTATCCCACCATCCTATAAGTTGTCCTGAGAACCCAGATACTATTATGTTTGCTATAACTTCTTCTCAGCTATCGTGAGCTGTTTGATATGTCGTGCACACCATGGTCATATGCTGAAGCATAGTCATGATGTTGTACTCAGTCTTTCCATCTATGTTCCACTCATAGACATTGTTGGCATTGAAGCTATTGAACCTAGAATCTTGGTCTAAGGCTAGATCTGGTGCTACCATTGGTTGTGAGTAAGTCTTGGTTAATCCTTTCCATTTCGTTATGGAATTTGTCAGGATGGGGCACGCCTTAGCGGACTCTTGGTCCGATTCGAGATCAGATTCTTGGGATTCTTCTTGATTGACCATATTAATGGATAATTTGGAGGTTTGCCTAGTTTTTGAAGTAACTTCCTATTGTGGTGTATCAGGGACAATAGTTGCTTTGAGTAAATCATTAATCCTACTCAAGAGCTCATTGGATGAATCAGATTCAGTCCTAAGCTTGGCCTTTTGTAATGTTTGTTTAGTCTTGTGGGAAAGTTTGAAAGGCTTGAACAATGGTTTTTCAAGAGGTCTAGATGCGGAGGCATCTTCTGATGATGAAAGTTGTGAATGAATTCCTAGGGGAGGAGGTTGTTTAGGGGAAGAAATCTTTTCCCCTATAACCTGAAGATATTTATTGGTATAGTTCGCATGTTCCATTAGGCTTTTGATATCTCTAGAAGTGACCTCTTCCTCTAGATTTTTGGTTTTGAAAGGTGACGCTATCACAGGGTGATGTTTATCATCCCTAATATTCGGTAACTGATACAGATTGGAAAGAGGTAGTTCTGACCTAACCATTTCACCAAAGATAATTTCTATCCTTCATGAGTCAGATTGTCTGATCTCTTGAAGCTTTGGCGCTTGTCTTGGAATCGTACGAGTGGCTCTTTCTATAGACCACGATTTTGGGAGTTGGACTTCATCCCATCTGATGAGTCTAGGAATGGTGATATTTGCTTTTGTCATATCTGTGACAAATAGAGTTGTTTCTCTATCATCAGATTTTAGAAGGACTCTAGAGTTACAAGTGTTCATGACCTTGTATTGAATCCTATATATGAGTGCTGCTGGAATGGATCCTTCCTTCATGTTTAGACCATGAAGTTGAATGTTTAAGAATAACGAATCCAGAATGTTTCTGTCCAACAGGCTAACTGTTTTGTTAGGAAAACAATTGAAATAGACTGGTCCGTGACCTAGGCTCGTTTCGACAGTTCCTAAGAGGGAATCTTTGAAATCTTGGTGCCTAATGTCTCTAAGACAAATGAGGATTGAAGTGTGAAGACCTTCTCTAATAAGAGGTTTCACTGCAACTTGGACACATCCGATGTGGAGATACCTGTATTTTCTAGCATGTTCTGCTATGGATTATTTTGTCAGGAGATGAAATTCTTCTCCTGCCTCTGGTCCTAGAGGGATGTTGTTTTCAGCAGTTTTGATTATGTAATTAGAACTACGAGCCAGTTTAGACTCTTCAGGGATGTATAATTCATCCTGAGGGATTTTTGGTATTTCCCAGTTGTCTATGGCTTGGTTGATATCTTCGAAACAGACTTCTTCTTCGAAGATGTTATGTTTAGGAGGAATTTCCTCCTGGCTAGTATTTTGCTCAGTGAGCACACTTTGATTAGATTTTGATGAAGATGGGGTAGCTGAAGTTTTAATAGAAAGGTGTCAAGAAAGAGATCGTAATAAACTAGCCATGATAACAACGTCTGATATCATTACCATCATTTGGTTCCATAGAAAAATATTTATATTAATGAATATCCAATGAATCTGGGTTTTAGGCTATATACCTACTCATCCATTTATCAAAAAACTCTTTTTTTTTTTTTATCTTAACTATAGCAACCATGGCACTTAAATCATATATTCTAAAGAGAGCATCGACAAATTAGTCTTACGGCCTTCCATCAGGACTTACTACTATAGCTTATTTACCAATATGATTTAATTGCATGTACTTCCACTTAAGATTAATAATATATGGTCATTATAAATTAAAAATAATTTACAATATTCGAGATTCATAGAGATAAACAGTAACTTAACATCAACAAATATATTCATACTTCCCCATCACGCTCTGATACCAGAGATCCCCTATGGAACCATATATATATATATATATATATATATATATATATTGTGTGTGTCAATTTCTTATTTAAGCGGCACCAGAAATTAGACCAGAATCAAGGATAGACTGAGTCTCATTGCCAGAAGTTAGTATCTTTTGTGTTTACTAGGCTTAGTGGTTTTTCAACAAGGTCAATTGTTTTTTCTCTTCATGCTTTAATGTAAAGGGTTCGATGTAGAACATTAATGTGCAATTAGAATATATTTATGAAGAATATATTTTCTATTATATGGTTTTGATGAATTCTTTTACCATTTTCAATTGCAGGTTTATTGTTTGTGAAATATCACATACTCCTGTTGTGAATCTTGCATCATCTTATGTTCTCTTGCTTGTGAATAATTTTTCTAGGTTACCTTAAACTTTGTTTGTGTGAATGGTTATGAAAGATCATGAAAATTTAAACCAAGTAATAGCTTGTGAAGGTGCCAACACATCTAGGCTTAGAGATTAGTTTTGAAATTAAAACTCTTTAACAGTTGTGTATTAAGCTCCTCTAAAGTGAGTGCGTGCTTAAACTGATAAAGTAGTGTGCTTACTCTTGATTAAATTGAAAAGCTCATAATTTTAACGTACTTTAAATCAAGGGCGGATACACCTTACAATCTGTTCAGTTTGCATTTTTATTTTCTATTTCCACTTTGTTACCAATTTCCTTTAATTTGTATAACAAAAATTAGAAATGACTAGAAACTGTATTTTCTTGTTTCCAGCATTTTGAGTTTTTCCTTTGCAAATTTCAAAAACACACAAAAAAGAATGAAACCAGGAAATGGAAACTAAATCAAAGCAAGCCTTTAGTTTCTCATTTTACAAACCTACTCACTTGTTAGTTGAATTGTTGGAGTGGGTTTAATTCATTGAGAATAGGTTTCATGAAAGTTGCAATGCACTTATAATGTGAGAATTTTGAAATATTCATGCAATGCACCGCCCTTGTTTACTTTGCTTGTTGGTGCTACAAGTAAGATTTGATTTAGGAGTACATAAGGGTCCAATAACTATGGAGGTTGTATTTTATCACTGATAATTTGTAAGAAATTATCTTGTGTATCTAAGGATAGCAATGCTTTTGAATATATAAAATTCTAGGACTAATTTGCATGTTAGCATTTTGGAATGAATTTGTGTGTAGTAAAATAATTCTTCTTGCACCATTTGTTAGTTTTATTGGTTGAGATTTTACCTTGGCCATTACTTTTATTATAAGAGAAGATCCGAAGAATATATTTAACAAAGAATAGTTCAACATTTATAATTTCCTTATCTTGGAGGAGTGCAACATAACCGGCTACTATTTATAATGGTTTTCCCTTGCAGATCTCAGCCGGTTGCTAGCAAGCATTTAGCTGACGAAGAGAGGATTGCTGCAGCTAGCATGAGTGAAAAATCATACTAAATTCTTCAACAGAATGTTGAAAGAAATGTACTCAATCTAAAACTATCCTCCATTGTAAACAATAATTTGGGATTATTTACTATTTTCTTTATAAAATGTTTGAAACATAGAATTGACTGTATTCTTTGTGACATTTATTGTCTCGTTGAGAATTTCTTTTCTTTTTCCTCCATTCTCTTAAAGGGTTTTACTTCTCCATCTTAATAAATTTCGTATGCTGATGAATCATGCATGACTTTGTCATGTAGCCACCATTCCTTCAGAGAACTTTGCGTGACAGGATAAAGATTAAAAACCAAAAGAGGTAAAATTTATCATATAGCATTCATTCTCCAACTTCGTCTCTCTAACATATTTATGTACGTTATATTATATGTCATATGCACATGTTTTAATTATGTATGTTTGTTGGAAGTAACTGTTTGGTAACTTCTCTGTGGCCTAAAATGATATAACTGTCCACTAATTAATCTCATCCATTGATTATGATATTTGATGGACGTATCAGATTATAGTTTCAACACTTTAAATTGGTCCTCTCTCTGCCCAAAATAACACAGTTTTTGTTTTACGTAAAAACTTCCCTGAATAAGTTTATCAGAGCAGTTTCCATCCTTATGCCTGTGAGAAAGTGGGAGAAGGGAGAGAAACCAATTTCGTCAATTGTGCTGAAATTTCCTCAAGATGGCTTCTTCTTCGTCTATCCGGGTATGAAACTCACAACTTTCAAGATCCTGTATGTTTATATGCTTATGCTCGACATCGTTATATTATGAAAGTTTCCGCTTAAAGTTGTTACAGTAACATGAAAGTTTCTGCTTAAGTTGTTACAATGATATGAATGTTTCCGCTTAAGAAATTTTACATGTGGTATCAGAGCCAGGTTTTGAAACTTGTGATTTTCTCCCATGATGTTTAATGCCTCAGGAAAATTTGTTGTTTTATGTGAATGACGATTTTCCCCAATTTGTATGAAGCCTATTTTCTTTAAAATAAAGAATTTAAATGTGTGCATATAATTGTTTTCGCTACTAGATGTTAATCTACAGACGTTAATATGCATATGTGTGAATGTTCAAATTGTCTTCACAATTTTGTAATGTATATGTATGATAAGTAGAATGCTCAAACAATATGTACATATATTGTTTTGATTTCTTCAAAGTTAATATTTTGAAAAAATCATGATATTCGTAATGGCATAGTGAATGCTTTAATTTTAAATTATAATTGGAATTTGTTATTATAATTGTATAATTATTTTTGAGTTCCAATAATGAGAGCCTGAAGTTAAACGTTACTCTGAAAGAATTGTGAAAGTTTATCAATTGTTGCATTTTGTTTAAACTTGTGTACACCAAAGTGGCCAAGTTAAAATGATGTTATCAATAATTGTGAAATGCTGCTTTTAAGTATATATAATTTATTATTTCAGAATTTAATTTACTCAAAGGAAAATTTTATTCTGTAATTAATAAATATAATTGTAAAAATTAATTATTTAAATCAAATATATATTTTATCCAAAGATAATATATGTGTTTGGTTGAAATTTTTAATTTTAATAATGTTAATTGTGGCATTTATTTATGTTAGTTTATTATAGTGTCTGCCCAAAGGTGATCTATAATAGACTATTTTTCGTTTATCTGAATGTATGTTAAAATTAATATGAGCATTTTATGATTTAATTATTTTTGCAGCAATTTCTCTTCATTCGCAAGCTTCATCTGTTACCGTGTTCAATGGTTTGAATTTCTTTGAATGGAGTGAACAAGTCAAATTCCACTTAGGTGTTTTGGATCTTGACATGTCACTTTTAGAAGAAAAGCCTACTGTTACTGATGACACTAATGAAGATGAGAAGTACAACCTTAAGGTTTGGGAACGGTCTAACAGATTGAGTCTTATGTTTATGCGAATGACTATTGCAAACAACATTAAGACTACTATTCCACAAACAGAAAGTGCAAAGGAATACCTTGTGTCTGTGGAAGAACGTTTCCGTTCTGCTGATAAGTCACTCGCTGGTACATTAATGGCACAACTCACGACCATAAAGTTTGATGGGTCAAAGAGTATGCAAGAACATACCATCGAGATGACTAACAGCAAGATTAAAGTCACTGGGTATGGCAGTAGATGACTCCTTTATGGTGCAATTCATTGTGAATTCACTGCCTGAGTATGGAGCCTTCCAAATTAACTATAACACTATGAAGGATAAGTGGGATGTTAATGAATTGATTGGAAAGCTCATTCAGGAGGAGAACAGGCTTAAGAATTTAAGTGGTCGTCAGGCTGGCAAAGAATTGAAGCCAAGGGCCAAGAATTTTCAAGAGGATGTTAATGAAAGTTCTGCTTGCTTGTGGCATAAACGCTTGGGTCACATATCCAAGGAAAGGTTAGAAAGATTAGTAAAGAATGAGATTTTACCGAATCTCGATTTTACTGATCTTGGTTTATGTGTGGATTGCATTAAGGGAAAGCAAACTAGACATAACAAGAAAGGCGCCACAAGAAGTAGTCAGCTTCTTGAAATTATACACACCAATGTATGTGGACCTTTTGATACTCCTTCTTTTGGTGGAGAAAAGTATTTCATCACTTTTATCGATGACTTTTCACGTTATGGGTATGTTTATTTGCTTAAGGAAAAATCTCAAGTTGTCCAAGCGCTTGAGATATTTATTAATGAAGTTGAAAGACAACTTGAAAAGAAAGTGAAAGTCATAAGGTCTAATAGAGGTGGTGAATATTATGGAAAATATGATGAAACGGGACAATGTCCAGGTCCATTTGCAAAACTTCTAGAAAGACATGGCATATGTGCGCAATACACAATGCCATACACACCACAACAAAATGGTGTGGCTGAAAGGCGTAATCGTACACTTATGGATATGGTTAGAAGTATGATGAGTAATTCCATATTACTCAAATGTTTGTGGATGTATGCATTAAAGACGGCTATGTATTTGCTAAACAGGGTTCCTAGTAAGGCAGTTCCTAAAACTCCTTTTGAGTTATGGACCACCAGGAAACCCAGTTCAAGGCACCTGCATGTTTGGGGTTGCCCGGCAGAAGCAAGAATATATAATCCACAAGAAAAGAAATTAGATTCTCGAACGGTAAGTGGTTACTTTATTGGTTACCCAGAGAAGTCTAAAGGGTATATCTTTTACTGTCCTAACCATTGTCCAAGAGTTGTTGAAACTGGTAATGCAAAAAATTTTGAAAATGGTGAAGTTAGTGGGAGTGAGGAACGACAGAATATAGACATAAAGGAAATTAAGGTAACACTTCCTATACCTGTAAGTGTTCCTTCGTCTATAGTTGTTCCAAATGTTGTTTCATCTGTTGTAGAATTTTCTGACAACAATGAACAATCTATAAATGATAACACACCCAATGAAGAAACTAACTCACAAGTTTCTGAAAGAAATGAGTCTCAAGAAATGCCTTTGAGGAGATCTCAAAGAGAAAGAAAATCAGCTATTCCTAACTGTTATGAGACTTATTTACAAGAGGCTGACATAGAAATTAAAGAAGATCCAGTTTCTTTTTCACAAGCCATGAATAGTATTGAGTCAGAAAAATGGATTGATGCCATGAAAGATGAGTTGAGATCTACGGATGAAAATAATGTCTGGGATATCGTAGAATTGCCTAAAGGTGCTAAAAGAGTTGGTTGTAAATGGGTCTTTAAGACCAAGCGTGACTCGAAAGGCAATGTTGAACGATATAAAACCCGACTTGATGCTAAAGGATATACTCACGAAGATGGTATTGATTATAAGGAGACTTTTTCCCCTGTCTCAAAGAAGGATTCTTTGCGAATCATTATGGCACTGGTGGCTCATTATGATTTAGAGTTACATCAAATGGATGTGAAAACAGCCTTTCTGAATGGTAATCTTGAAGAGGAAGTTTATATGGACCAACCTGAAGGTTTTCCAACTGAAGGAGAAGATAATATGGTGTGTAAACTTAAGAAATCAATATATGGACTAAAACAAGCCTCAAGACAATGGTATATTAAGTTCAATGATATCATTACCTCTTTCGGTTTTGAAGAAAATCTTGTTGATAGATGTATATACCGAAAGATCAGTGGGAGTAAGTTCATGTTTCTAGTCCTATATGTTGATGATATGTTGCTTGCAACTAATGATTTGGGTATATTGCATGAGACGAAAGAATATCTCTTTAAGAATTTTGAAATGAAAGATATGGGAGAGGCATCCTATGTGATAGGAATTGAAATATTCCGTGATAGATCACAAGGACTGTTAGGATTGTCTCAAAAGGCCTATATAAATAAAATTCTAGAGAAATTTAATATGGCTAATTGTTCCGCAGGAATTGCTCCAATTCAGAAAGGGGACACATTTAGTCTTACGCAATGCCCAACGAATAACTTAGAACGGAGACAATTGGAAAGGATACCTTATGGTTCAATAGTGGGTAGTCTTATGTATTTGCAAACCTGCACTAGACCGGACATCAGTTTTGCGGTTGGAATGTTAGGCAGGTATCAAAGTAATCCAGGAATTAATCACTGGAATGCTGCAAAGAAAGTTTTGAGGTACCTGCAAGGAACAAAAGATTATATGCTCATGTATAGGAGATCTAGTCAACTAGAAGTAATTGGCTACTCAGACTCAGATTTTGGTGGATTTAATGACACTAGGAAGTCCACTTTTGGCTACTTATTCCTACTTGGAGAAGCGGCCATATCATGGAAAGTGCTAAGCAAAGTGTTGTTGCTTCATCTATCATGGAAGTAGAATTTGTAGCATGTTTTGAAGTTACAATTCAAGCATTATGGCTGCGGAATTTTATTTCAGGACTTGGTGTTGTTGACACTATCACCAAGCCACTGAAAATTTATTGTGACAACACTGCAGCAGTATTTTTCTCCAAAAACGACAAATACTCAAGAGGTGCGAAGCATATGGAATTAAAGTATTTTGCCGTTAAGGAGGAAGTTCAGAAACAAAGAGTGTCCATAGAACATGTTAGAACTGAATTTATGATTGCTGATCCATTGACTAAAGGATTACCACCAAAGACATTTAAGGGACATGTACATAGAATGGGTCTTGGTTCTCCTTTTGAATGATGTAATTAATGATGTTGACACTCTGAGCTCATTATGTTTATGTGTTTCTGAACAATGACAGTTTGTTTGTTTGTTTCTAGTTAATATGCGCATTATCGTATTTTATGAATTATAATATGAATGATCTAGAAACATTTATGGGACCATTATGAAATTTTATGTGTTGTTTATGTAATGAAACATTAATGTTTGTGGTATATGGAAGGAAATGTGTATTGTAAATAAACGCAGGACCGCCATAACCCACACTTTGGTGTTTTATTATTATTGGGATTGAGATTAGATTTTAGGCCAAGTGGCAGAATGTTGGAAGTAACCGTTTGGTAACTTCTCTGTGGCCTAAAATGATATAACTGTCCACTAATTAATCTCATTGATTATGATATTTGATGGACGTATCAGATTATAGTTTCAACACTTTAAATTGGTCCTCTCTCTGCCCAAAATAACACAGTTTTTGTTTTACGTAAAAACTTCTCCGAACAAGTTTATCAGAGCAGTTTCCATCCTTATGCCTGTGAGAAAGTGGGAGAAGGGAGAGAAACCAATTTCGTCAATTGTGCTGAAGTTTCCTCAAGATGGCTTCTTCTTCGTCTAGTCCGGGTATGAAACTCACAACTTTCAAGATCCTGTATGTTTATATGCTTATGCTCGACATCGTTATATTATGAAAGTTTCCGCTTAAAGTTGTTACAGTAACATGAAAGTTTCTGCTTAAGTTGTTACAATGATATGAATGTTTCCGCTTAAGAAATTTTACAATGTTAAGTTAAATTCAAATGGACAGATTCTTTTATTTATACATGTGGCGTTGTTGACCATTGAAGTGAACATTTTGTGATTTAAATAAACACTTTTATTTAATTCGTTATATTATATACCATATGCACATTTGTTTTTTGGTTCTAAAAGGAATCTGGTTTACGAAACCAAATAGTTCATGCATTGATATAAAATATTCCTAAACAATGTAATCCTACTTATTCTATATGAGATGAAGATAAATTAGGTTCTTTTATTTATGTTCGCCTTGCAATTCCTTACCTTGTGTGTATGACATTGTTTTCATTCGATTTTATATCTTAATGTAATGTAACACATAAATATTGATTTTGATATGCTAATGAGATCTTTCTTTTGAATATCTAGAGTCAACATTACAGTTTCTATGCCAAAGACTGAAATTGAAAAAATACATGCATTTCCTTTGTATATCTGTTTGTATAGGCGGGTTTTTGATCCTGGATTTCTAATGGTAGGAATATTGCCTCTTAAGTTGAATCTATTATTAATTCTTATGACAACTAGTCTATAATAACATTTTATTCTATACAATACTTTTTGTCCTAACTTACCAAAAAAAAGAAGGATTTTGAGAAGTATAGAAAAATTCGGATTTGCAACTTCCGAGAACTTGCTGACATCCAAGCAAAATTAACCTTCCCTGAACTCAATAAATTAGCTGAGGAAGCTAGATCTGGCTAGCTAGCTATCTTTTTTATCCGTACTTGTATGTACATGTTTATGTAATTCAGTTATGATGAAAGTATCTATAACTTTTACTAAGTTCCTTATTATGACTGTTTAGATGCAATGGGAAACTCAAATGCATCATGTGGAGTCAATGAAAATTCGATGCATTCCTTTGAATGTAAGATAGACTTTAATTGTTAATTTTGTTCCAAAAACACATGTTTTGCTTCGTAGTTACCTCATTCTTTAGCCACCTTCTTCTTAATATCATGTGGTGCTTCATAGTTAATTAGTTTTCTTGTGTATTTTTGTCTCTCTCTTTTTCGTTTTCCTTCGTCGTGGATGACAGCAAGTGATGAAGAATACTTCTTGTGTGGGGCAGTATCTTTCAAATCACTTTTTAAAGCTTGGAATTTGTATCCGAGATTTTGTTGCGGAGTGCGAACTGAGTTCTTCACAACTGTGAATATGATTCCATGTGTTTTCAAGGTGTGTGACATCTATATATATATATATATATATATATGCTGCTGATGATTAAGAGAATTAGTTTACTTTTCAAAGTTAGAAAATACAGTATTTTTGTTCTACTTTATGTTGTGGTATTTAAAGTATATGCTATTTATGCATATGGACAAATTTGAGGTATTATATATTATTCACAATTTGATGATACATCTATCTCTATGATTGCAGGGAGATTTTCAAAATGAGGACAGCCCAAAATTCTACCTACAGCCATTTTCTAATAATAATGTAGAGAAAATGGTAAGTGCAAGAAAATTGACTGTCATTTTCTCACTAATCAAGAAATCCACACACTTAAATGCCACAATATATCTTGATCTTGAATGGAGAACTTGTATTGATTGCTGATTTTTTCTTTTTCATTTTTATTCTTTCTTGTTCTTTGGGTTTCTAAAGGGTGAACCAAAGATATTATCAATCTCAGTTGCTATAGAAGAGTGTGGGGCCGGCGAAAAATATCCTGGACTTCTAGGTGTCAAGTTTAAACAATTGCCGCCATGTGAATTCCAGTAACTATTTTTTTTTCTTATAGTAAATACGTGTGTAGCAATTTTCTTTTAGATCGAGCACAATGATGTCATTGTCATGGGGTCCATGTAGCCAGCCTCAACTAGTTCGATAAGGTTGCGTATAAAAAGCATCCGATGACCATACATTTATTATAGTTGCCAACCTTGTAATTTCCTTGCTTGTATGAAAATAATTATACAAACTTGAAACAGGGAAGAATTGAACAAAGTCACATGGATTTCATTACAAAGTAGTATTTTACAATACTTGTATGAATAAAAGTATCATACAGAGCTCATTTTGACTACTCATTCGATAACAATTGAACAACTAATATTTAATTGGTCGGTTGTGATTTAATTGAATATTTTAAAAATAAAAAATTGACTCATTAAATTTCAGTTGTGCAATGGACAACTTACATGGGTTGACTACAACACTGAAGGGAGTTTTTTGCTGCAGCAACTAAGTACTGCATACAAGGGCTCTATCTTAGTTTCATTGATAATTATAATACGAAATTCATATATAGGTCTTAGTCAATAAAAGTAAGGTAGAAGAAATGTGCCTAATGGTAATATGGGTAATACGGGTGAATATCATTATGCATGTTTGTTAGAGGAGAGAGAATATGTGGGAGTGTGGTTGGTAGTGTGTGCATGTCTGTTGTGAGGGACGGATGCCCCTCCTCCATAATATTATACTACTAGTTTGTAAAAGATGCAAATATTTTCAATAGACTGTGTGTAGCTTAGTGGCACTTGAGTTCGAAACTGCATTGTGCAGTTTCACTTCTTTTTTTAATTTTTTTACCATTGTTTCACTTTCTATGCCATTTCCTTTACAATATTTTTTTCTTTTCTTATGTTATTTTCCCTTTTTCTTATGTTTATATTTTTGTTTAGTGTTACATCAAAAGAATATATTTGCATTATTTTGATACATAATATTTTGAAAAAAAACATATATAGTATTTTTTAAAGAAAAAAAATACATATATAGTATGATATTATATATTTACTAAATAAAATTAGAAAGTTTTATTTTGAAAAGATGATATTTAGATTCTATTATAATTTATTATTAAATAATATTAAAAATTATTATTAAAAAGCTCTCTATGCTAACAATAACAAATTCTTTCTATGTTTAATATTTTGTTTCTATTTTTTTCTTGTTTTTTATTATTTCTTAATTTTTAATCATGACTTTTATATTTACACAAGTACTTATTGGTTAGTAAGAGTTTAATTTTATAAGTATAATATTTGGATTTTGTATGTAATTATTTGTTTAAACTATCAAAAATATATTTTTTTCATCTTTTTTTTTTGTTTTATATTAAGCATTTTATATGTTAGATTTTTAATTTTTCGCCCCCTCTTCAAGTCATTCCTGGATCCGTCCATGTCTGTTGTGTGGTGTGATTCAACCTATTTAGGTCGTGGACTAGGAAGTGTAAGAGGTAGGGAATCACTGGGAATTGGAAACGCTATCTTAGCTTATTTGTGTGAGTTTCTTGTTCTATTTGATGTCTTCCATTGTTTTCGAGGGGATTTTTCCTGATTTCATATTTTCTAGTTTATTAAAAGAGAATTTCCTTGTTCTTTTTACTTCCTATATTGTTTGCATTTCTCCTTAGGTTATACCATATTACTCAAGTTGGAAGGGAATCTCCTTACTTAATTAAGTTCTTTTAACTTCTAATTTATCGGTATATATAGTTGGTTTTAACATTTGCTTTCTTCTAGTTCATATATCTCATTTTGTTTTTTAATTTTTTAACAGAATGGACGAGGAGAGGGTTCGAGCTTTATTGACCATGCATTGTAGGATAGACAAATGTTCACATTAATCACTGCATTCATAAGCTATACTAGATAACTTTATCTATATTATTATGAATGTACACTCTAAAAATCTTTGCTCCTATTGTTTTATGGTGATGTGAATAATTAAGTGTAATGACTATATTCTTATACATTTTCTAAACTTTCGAGGATCAGTAAAATTTGTGTTGAGAAATAGTGAATTTGCTTCTGATGGGAGGTAGAGCTTCCTCCTACCGGTTAAGAGAAGGGAAAATACTTGAATATTCTCATTGATAATTATATTTTCTTTTTCCATCTATTATATTATATAATGATATAATATAATATATTTTAAACTATTCTTATTGTGCTAAGCCCGTTAAATATAATATTGTTACTATTACTTAAAATCATATATTATAAAATACTAATTAAATAACAATATATGGAATACAAGGTTGCTAGATTTAAGGGATTTACGTGGATGCAAGCTATCAATCATAATAAACTCCTTTCAATAATACTTTGTTTAATTTCAATATGGTTTACATTGATTTAATTTAAGTGAGCAAATTTACAAAATATGTATAGTTGTGTTGTTTCATTTAAGATTAAGAGCTGTCTTTTTTGAAATTGATTTAATTTCAAGGATTATAAACACAACTCTGAACTTGAAGTGAGGTGACTCTATAATGAATAAACATCAATTACAATGAGGTGACTCTTCGGGCTCGTTTGGTGACCAGCATAAGGAGCTCATGATAGGATAATTTATCATATCATGTTACTATTTGTAGTTTGGTGAGCCAACATGATATGATAAGCTTATCTTGTTAGCTTATCCTATCCTACTCTCTAATACAAAAAGTTATCCTAAGGGGAGAGTTGGGTTAGAGGCTAGCAGGATGGGATAAGGATTTTTATCTCCTACTTTATAATAAAAAAATAGAATAAATAATAAAAATAAAAATTGATAATAATAATAATAATAAGTAATAAAAACTAAATAACAATAGTAAAAATAATAAAAACAAATAATAATGATAATGATAATAATAAACATAAATAATAAAAATAAAAAATAGTAATAAAAATAAATAATAGTGAAAATGAATAATAATAATAATAAGAGTAATAAAATAAAAAATAATAATAAATATTGATAATAATAATAATAATATATAATAATAATAATAGTAATAAAAATAATAAGTAATAATAATAGTAATTATAATAAAATTAAATAATAATAAAATTAAATGATAATAAGAATAGTAATAAAATAAATAATAATAATAGTACTAAAAATAAAAAATCATAATAATAATAATAAATAATAGTAATAAAAATAATTAATAATAATAATAGTATTAATATAAAAAAAATAATATCCATTCTGATATCTTATAGACACATCAAACACTGGATAACATAAGAGTTTATACAAGCTTATCCAACTCTTATCATATCATGTTGTTATGCAACCCTCTTATCTTATCATGCCTTATTCTATCATGTCCACCAAACGAACCTTATATATATATATATATAGGATGTAAGAATAATAATTTTTATTCAATATTATATTTATTCAATGGTATATAATATTAAAAAAAATATATATATATATTTAATTATCACCGATAGAACCATAGTTCAACCATGATCTGACCAGTAAACTATAAACCAGTGTCCTAACCAGTTCAATGCCCGGTTCGATTCTTATAACATTGCTAAAAACAAACATGTTACAATGATTATCCATATGTCTTAATATAGGCTTCATAGTATAGTAAGACTCTCTAGTTCATAAGATAATTCCTTTGACGGGGAATTATTAGATTCATTGGGAGTTCTTATTCCTACATTATTTTCAGAAACTTACATTATCAAAAAAAAATCTAGCTCCTTGGGTTTGCAATCATCAAAAAAGGGAGAGATTGTCAAGTCAAAACCATTAGATTAGATAGATTTTAATGACATCAAACCCATCATCAGCTAGAAAAATCTAAGGTTAAGATGAGATTCCTTGTGATCTAGCAAATTTGTTTAAGTGTGCAGAATTAAAATTTGTTTAAAATTGGGTCTTAAATTCATATAATCACGGCTCTGATACCACATGTAAGTAATAAATTAAATACGTCCATGATCATTATATGAAATTAGAACAATTATATAAAAGACACTTGTACACATCGTCATTCTGGAATTAGCCTGCACGTAAAGTAGAGCAAAGTCTTCCTTTCCCTAATCACTCTCTCTCTGTATCTAGGTTCTCAATGGGGAAAACCTAGAGAGCTTTTCTCAGTCGTCGTTACGGCAAAGGGGACTTAGCCTCACTTATTTATAAAAACCGTTAGGCACCTCCCTTCACGGGCCTAGTGGTTCGACCCACATTGTCTCCCACACACATCGGATTAAGTGCCCAAAGCCCAATATCAATTGATCACATTATTAGTGGACTTGAGTGTCATTAAATGGATCACAATATTAACCCGTTTTAGCCTAAACAAAAACCACAATTAATTGCAGTCCATAAGAAAACTCTAACATTTAGTTCCTAAATTTGGTCTTAGATTGAGATTGGAAACTCATATGAAAGTTGACAAAGTTTTTGACCGCATGCATAGGATGATGTCAACAATGTTTAAACTTTAAGCAAAGCTTTGATTCAAACTTTAATGACTCGAAGCACCCTCCAACGGCTACCAACATTCATAAATGACTATATTCTCTAGATAGTGTCTATAAATATGAAGCAAGACTTTTGAAAAATATTGAGAACTAGAAAAACACTCATATCATCTACAAAAAGTTAAAAGTCCTCATCCTCCTACATTTTGCAATTTAAGGTTTAAATATAAAGTTCCTCCGATAGTTACTAGGCTTAGTTCGATCATATCCTTCTAAAACTACTTATAGCTTGAGCTTCATTTGATCATTCATACTCTGTGTGTAATCTAGCTACCATAAAAACATCCATACCTATTAAATTGGTGAGTTACTCACCCAACCGAGCTAAAAAGTGGCCCTGAGTGTTAAGGTTAGTGTATTTAAGTTTGGAGAGGCTTAGGAAAGACTACTTTAAGCCTACATATGCCTTAGAAGAATACTTGGTGTAATGCCTGAAGAGACCATAGATGAATACTTGTGAATCTGGTTTGATAGTGGAAAATTTCACTTGGAGAAGTGAGGACTAGATGTAGCCTTTTTTGGGTGAACAAGGATATATAAATCTTTGTTTCCATTTTTCTATTTTCTTTCAAAGTCTTTTATTTTATATTTTGCATAGTTCAGATTAACATCTTACTATGTTTAGATAGATCTCAAATAGTCTTTTCTTCAAACATTAAAATCTATACTTATCTATTTCAATCTAATGAAAAATTTAAACTTTCAACTATTACTTAGATATATATTCTTCATCCTTCTTTCTAATAAATCTCATCAAGTTATTTTATTGAAGATTTATCTATCTATCTATCTATCCATACATTCTAGTATACTTCCTTTAATTTTTCTAACTTTATCCTTTTGAGAAAATTCAATCTAACATCCAACTTAGATTTGAGATTCAGACGTAGATTTAATCTAAAATTTTAACTGGGAATTTTTAAATCCTCAATTCAACCTCCTTCTTGAGACTATTCTTTTACCAACATAATGCAATGTAAATAGAGAATAAACATATATGACTAGTTAAACTAGGAATATCATTGTTCTAGTTTAAACCGTGTATGTGTGTGGGAGTGTGCGTGCGTACGTGCGTGCGTGTAATTATGGGTAAGTGGTGGGTCCCATCATTGTGTCACAGAGAGTTCATTCTTTGCCCCCCAACCTTATGCCTATAAATGTGTCACAAAGGGTTCATTCTCCCCACCTTATGCACTTTGTTGTTCCTATATCTAAATCTTATTTTGAGGCTTTGTGCTTAACTACGGTTGTTCGAGAAGATTCTTCAATTTCTCCCTTCTACATCTTTTCTCCATTTTTGGTATCCTCTAAGTTTTTAACAATAATTCTCTGTTGCATTTCCCTACCCCCATTCCTTGTTTTCTCCTTCCTTTACCTTTTTAGGTTCATTTCAAAATGGTTCGGAATAGTCATCGAGAGACTTTCAATCCTTATTTCACTAGACCTCTCCCTTCCGCCACAGAGTCTCTCACCACACACATCGTATCACAATGTTCTTCTTAAGAGGAAATGCTTGGGTAGACTTGTGGTGATAGTTCCTCCTCCAACAACTCTGTGAATAGGCTTCAATTCAGGGTTCGTATGAGTACCACTTTGGTCTATCAATTGAACCCCACCCTAATTTTAGGAAGTTTTCCTAAGATCCCTTTCATCATCCAAAGGAGCTATCTCTAGATATTTCTGGTAGTTATTTTGTTTCGAATTTGTATTGGTTAGGATTGAGGAGATGGCTTGTCAGGAAGGAAACAACTTGAGGGGGAAGTCGCATTGTGGTATCCTAGAACCTCTTTGGGAAAACATTTCCCATATTGGATCTTGCATGATGTATTAGACCAAGTTTCTCAAATTAGGGAACAATCCATTATAGATCAATACTCTAGCTTTCTTTAGTTTAGCCAGGGAGCTACAACCAAGGGACATGATGACTACACGTTCTAGGTGGCCATCATCCATGAGTGCATCTGCTCCTGTACCAAGGTAGGAAATATTGAATATTTAATGATGTATGATTGGATGTTCACTTGATATCACCTCTGCTTTCCCTTAAATGAATGAGGAGTGGAGGTCTTCATATATTGTTCAGTGGCGTCTTTTCAACTTCATCCCAATGCCTGAGGTTTTTTTATAGCTTTCTAGATGATGTGTTATGTTTTTAATTTTTGCGGATTCGGGCCTTTCTTTTGCCACCTTAACAGGCCATAACACTGTAAGGAATAATGGCATCAAATATATATTTATGATTTTTAAAGGTTAAATCCCAAGTTTAAGTTAACAGCCTCTATTTTAACTTGAGAGCATGAAATATTTTTTTTTATTCAAAGACTTATATTGAATTTGTTATTAATGAGACTTTGTCAAGCCAATAGCTTATATTTCAGTGTTTCCTTTTCCGTTTGTTGCAATGCTAGTTTGGAATTTTCACGCTGATTAGCTCTATCCCATTTTGTTTTATTTCAGTTACAAAATAAGCTCACAAGTGCTTGACTTTCAGCTGGCTTTTTATTTTATCAGTATCATTTTTCTGTTGCAAGCCAAAATACATCTTTCCCAAACTGGTTCTATGTGAATTTATTCTTCCACCACTCTATAAATAATAAGCATGCATACATGCATACATGCTTAGAAAGACACACAAAAAATACAATTCTCTTCCTCTCCTTTCTTAATTATTTCTTTATGGGCATAGTTGCGAAAGCTCTAATGTCTCAATCTACGAGCTGTGAGCCACCATTGTGATAACCTTGGAGAGCAAAGCCGAGTTGGCTTGCATCGGAGGTCTACCGGCAACTTTTGCTTTCAAGGCAGTGGTCTTTTACCACATCACAGCTTTATTTTTTTAACATTTTGAAAGCAATTTTTTTCGGTCCTCTTGTTCTACAAATGGCTCTTGTCTTAAACAAAGCAGCTCTGCCGGATTTATCTAAGCTCGAACCGCTCAACGGTTCAAATTACAAAAGATGGTCACAACACTTACTTATCTTCTTTCAGAAACTCGAAGTCGATCATGTGTGATTCAAGGGTGCTCCAACTATTCCTTCCAATATAAATGCTGAAGGTGTGCAAGTAGTTCAAAAAGACGTTATCGAAGCTGTTCAAAAGGAAGCTGAAATTATGAAAAGCACAATAAGCTGGTACGTGGTCATATTTTTAAATCATTTGCCTAATTACTTATGTGATCCTTTTATTTCAATCAAGTGTGCAAAATCTATTTGGGAAATTCTGGAAAACGTATGGCGTTGATGATGCTGGCTACCAGAAATATGTCACTAGAAAGTAGTTGCAAATCCAAATGGTCGATGATAAGCCTATCGTGGACCAATTTCATGAGTATGAGACCCTCGTTGGGACTTTGAAACCCCTAAACTTAGAAGGAGTAAAACAGTTAGAACTGAAAACTGTTTTGGTCCTAGTTTAATAACCTCTTTTATAGCAGAGATATATGATGTAGATGAAATTACTGAAGACTTAATTCATGCTTATATGCTAGAAGAGGATCCAGAAACGTATGATGAAGCTATATATAAATTCTGTAGATTCCAATTTTGGAAAGAGGCTATTAAAAGTAAACAGGATCCCATAATTAGTAATCAAACATGGGAATTAGTTGATTTGCCAAGAGGTAGTAAACCTATAGATAGTAAATTGATTTTTAAAAGAAAATTAAGGCCAGATGGGTCTATAGAAAAATTTAAGGTCAGACTTGTTGTAAAAGGGTTTATTCAAAAGAAAGACATAGACTTTTTTTTATATATATTAACCTGTTACTAAAATTGCTACTGTTTGTGCGTTGATAACTTTAGGAGCAATCTATAAGCTGAGCATATATCAAATGGATGTGAAGACTGCATTTTTCAATGGTGACTTATAAGAAGAAATATACATGAAACAAACGGAAGACTATATTATGGCGGGTCAAGAACATAAGGTATGCAAGCTTAAGAAAGCATTATATGACTTAAAGCAAGCACCTAAATAGTGGTATGAAAGTTTTATAGTACATTGGTGAATTATGGCTTTATGGTGAATACATCGTATTCATGCGTATATGTTAAAATGAAGAATTCTAATAGTGTTATTTCTAAAGAATAGTGTCTGTTGTGGGGGTCTTAATGCAAGTCCATTTAGTTCAAGAGAAATTCACTTCTACGATTTGGATTGTTGTCTCACATCACTAGGTATTAATTCAATCCTTTGGACATTAACACTTAAGCACAATTATTCTTTTCTATGTTTAATAAAATCATTCTTTATATTTGTATGTCATTAGTGGGGGATTGTAAGGAATAATGCCATCAAATATATATTTATGATTTTTAAAGGATAAATCCCAAGTTTAAGTTAACAGCCTCCATTTTTGAGTGAGAGCATGAAATATTTTTTATATTCAAAGACTTATATTGAAGTTGTTATTTATGAGACTCTTTAAGCTAATTGCTTATATTTCGGTGTTTCCTTTTCCGTTTGTTGTGAGGCTAGCTTCGAATTTTCACGTGAATTAGCTCTATCAAATTTTGTTTTATTTCAATTACAAAATAAGCTCACAAGTGCTTAACTTTCAGCTGCTTTTTGATTTTATCCTTAATCTTTTTCTGATGCAAGCCAAAATACCTCGCTCCCAAACTAATTCCCAGTGAATTTATTACTCCTCCACTCTATAAATAGGCATGCATATATGCTTAGAAAGACACACCAAAAATACAACTCTCTTCCTCTCCTTTCTTAATTATTTCTTATTGGGCATAGTTGCGAAAGTTCTAGTGTTTTAGTGTCGAGTGCACGAGCTCTGAGCCACCACTGTGATAACCTTGGGGAGCAAAGCCGAGTTGGGTTGCTTCGGAGGTCTACCAGCAAGTTTTGCTTTCAAAGAAGTGGTCTTTTACTACTTCATAGCTTTATTTTTCTAACAAACACGGCAAGGAACCTGCTTGGATATAATTTTAATTCCTTATTAAGATCTTGTCAAGGACTTCAAGTTAAATTACTTCAAGGTGTATCCCTAGGATAAGGCCATCACATTTTTGTGGGATCCATAGGGAACCATACTATTCCCATTAGGTTGGACATGTGAATGTAACAACTAAAACTTGACACCCACATGGTTCTTCAAGGTGCCTTATGGATGAAGAAATAAGGACAAAGCAAAAGTTTTGTACCGGGTTTCTTTTTGAAGATTATTTTATTTATTTGTTCGGTTTGTAAAATTCTACATGTCGGCCCTTGTAGAGAAGATGAAGCAATACCAATAATAGAGCGGTCAACCTGCCAAGAGACATTGCAAGTAAAGGTTTTCCATTGCCCCGATCCGCACTACTTTAAACCCTAAATCTCTTTTGGGTCTTAGGAATGGCACAACTATCACATCCACTGATGCTTCATATACCCAATTGATTACAGTGTGTTGGGCCTGTTTTGCCCACCATCTAATAGTGGGGGTCTGAATCCTGCTGTGATTCATGACCTAGAAGTTAGCAAAGAGGGGCTTGCTAACATCTTGGAATGCTGTGGTCACAAGAGTAAGGGTATAAGCTCATCATTACTTTTGTCTTTATAATTTCATACTATGATTATCATAATTTTAACAAGGCCAACCCCAAAGGTCTGATCCATTCAATGTGGGAAAAACACATTGATCCCAGAGTGATTGCTAACACCTTGAAAACACTGAGGCATTCATCATGGTACTATAGCTGGATCTTGTCGACGCTAACAAGGAGGTTGAGCAACTGAAGGCTCAGGCTTTGAAGTATGGAGAGGAATGTTTTTGCACCTCCATCTGTCAATCTTGACATCAATCTAAGGGGACTCTCCGTCTTCAGCCATGTGGATGGTTAGCGACTATTCTATTTCAATTAAATGGTTAAGGTCAAGATCAAGGTTCACCTTGCTGATACAAGTATCCCGTTCTTTAACCTTGATGCTCAGTGGAGCTGCCAGCGGAGGGAGTGTACCAAGATAATTATCTGCTGATGAACACTCCTGACTAACAAGTTGAAAACAAATAGGTCAATCTCGCTACTCCTTAAATTTTGTTGTATTTTTTTTTTGTTTTATTCCGTTATAAGTTATTCGTTTACGTATCCAGCACTTTTATCATTAATCAAATTCTCTAGTAAATTATCTCGCGTAATTTTAGTCTTTACATTTCATTCCTCACACATGTCGTCCAATTGTTTTTTACTATTTGTGATTTCCATTGTGAAATTAGACTTCTAATGAATTTATGGTCAAAGATCTAGCGGTATTTGAGATTCTTAAATCGGAGGTTTTGAACCTTATATCGAATCAACGATCCTGGTGGGGTCGAATATTCTATATTTGGGGGATTTTTAAACCCTCCTTTACTGCCAATTTCATCCTCAAAAATTGTAAACCTCCTTTTGGATTTTGCATTCAATGAGGGTTCTACAACTTCATCATGAAGTTGCTTAGGCTTGTTTGCTGATAAGAATGGTGTGAGAATGGTGGAGCGGGAGAAGGTGGTTTGCTTGGTTAAGCGCTGTTTTGGTTGAGCTTTCCTTGTAGCAACCATAGCTAAGGTGGTAAAGGTGGGAAAAGTTTTATACTCTCCCTATAGATGGAAACAATGAAGTGGACTAACCTTTAGAAGGGTCCACCTTCATAAAAGAGAGAGGAATGCTCCTTTTTGTAAGGTAGGAATCTGGTCGAGGTGATGGGTGTGTGGGCAAGATATTTCCGATGAGTAGTGGTGATGGGATACCTGTAAGGACTTCAAAGCTTAAGTTAGTAAGGATCCTTAGAAAATGGAGGCTAAGGTAGGTTATACTTACTAGAATGGGGCATATAGTGTCTTTTTATAATCTAGTGAACCTTTTAGGGTTTATTTTTGTCCTCATATTTGTGCCCAAGGCACAAATATCAAGATAGCTACTAAAGTATGGAGGCAGGAGACAACTCAGCCCGTGTCATACGATAAATCTCTATACTTCATCAGGTACATTTTAGAATACAATGTTTCAATTTGTTTTATTGTTTTCTCTTAATCTTTTTTTGTTAATTTATCTTTATTTACTTGCAATTTTAAAAGGAAGTAGTGAACCGTTTCAACCTCCATAATTTTCTTGGAAAATCCAAATTTGTCAGTACTTAAGCAACAAGAAGAGTTTATTGTTGGTTTTTTATCATCGACGGGATAACCCCCAATAAATTTTAAACTGCCAGAAATTGTATTTTTTGAGGGTTAAAACTGCCAAAAAAAATATTAGTTAAATCAAAACTCAAATAAATATCCATACTTCCTTATATTTTTGGGTTTTGCTATCCATTTCCCTATGTGCAATAGTTAAGCAACCTATTAATGGAAACTTTATATTTAAAATAAAATAAAAAAATTTTCGTAGCATTAAATACTCTACACTTTTCAACACCTAAATTTCTATTTATGGGTTGCTTAACCATTGCCCTTAACCCTATTTTTATTACTTCTCATGACATATTTGATCTATTTTTATATAATTATTCTCGGAATTTTAAATCAAAACACAAATAAAACCAACGCACTTGATAACAAAGAAAGGCATTAAAATGAAGCAAAATATACAATGAGACATCATTTAATAAAAGGTACTTAAAGAAAATTTAATCTTACAATTATTTAAACATAAGCATAACATCATATATCAGGTTAATTAACTATATAATTGTGTGACTCGCTGAGAAGACCATTGCTTGATTTCTACATGGTTTACGTTGTGGCTGCAAACAAAATCTAACGATTAGATTTTTTGTTAAAATGATTGGACATTTGGAAGGAAAATTTTCTTTTGCCCAAAAATACATGGCCGAAAAAGTTTTCAAACCCTCATAGTTGCAATAACAGATCGGTTTTGTCATTAGATTATCATTCCTAGATTATGATGTATAAAATAAAGACTTGCAGCTTCAACCAAAGGCAAGAGATTAAGAACATTTAGTAACATGTAACTAGGAAAAAAAGTGTTAAAGGAAAATACTCCAAAAAATGAGTTAAACTATTTCACGTGTTATATTCTTTTCGTGTTTTCTTCCCCCTTTTGGGTTGGGGTGATATGTCATGTGAGCCTAATCGTCAAAAGACTGAAGCACACGTGTGTGATTGAGAGAAGCACGAGTGACTTTTGTCTCGACTGAATGATCTGGCATGATACTTTTCTAACATGGTAGAATTCCTTACCTGATACACAAAACAATGGAATCTCAAGAGCAAAGGATTTTGACACAGAAAATAGAGTCTTTAAAAGAAAAATATGTATATATGCATTACCCCTAGAGGTCCTGAACTTAGAATATTTAAGTCCCTTCTAAGCTTTGAAACATACATAAACATTCAAAAGTGTAGCAACAACTAAATTTCTAAATGGAAGAAAACAAAATCATGACCTTTGCATGATGTCATAGTTCAGCTCTTTTTCACCTAACAATGAGGTAACATAAAGAGAAGAGAGTATTGATCTAATGCCCTGAATCTTAGTAGCACATAAGCTAAGGCAGTTGATAAATGTAATTTCATATTTTCAACTAAAATAAAATTTGGCCCTGAATGCAAAATGTTCTTTAATATTTCCACACTAATACAGTAGCCTCCAACCAATTAATAATACAAAACATATTAAATTGTAATACAGTTTCCCCTTTCAGTGCATTACACTCCTTAAACAAGTTGCATGACCAATGAGTTGCTTGTTCTTTTGTGATTACACATGCACCACATAATATATAACAGGCTTAAATTCATTTTTAAGTCTCTAAAAAATTGAAATTTTTTCGTTTTAGTTCAAACAATGTTTTTTGTCCAATTTGATTCAAAACTTTTTTGATTTGTCTCTACAACTTTATTTCACAATAAGTACAAGATTTTAGTTCCTATAGTTACTAAATTTTGTTTTTAGTTCGTTTAACTTATTTTTTCTTATTTTGTTCTCTGAAATTTCAATTTTTTAATTTGGTACCTTTAAAAAATGTTATAAAAATAAAAAAACTAAACATTAGGGATTAAAAATAAAAAAATTTAAATTAAGTTAGACCGAAATGCAAAAAAAAATTATAGGGACTAAAACAAAAAAAAATTGCCAATTTTATAGTGACTAAAAAGAAAAGTTTGAATTAAGTTGAATCAAAATGAAAAAAAAAAATTCTAGGCACTAAAACGATAGTGTCAATTTTGTAGAGACTAAAAATTTATTTAAGTCTATATAATACTTACCCATTTAATTTATTGTTCACTCACACCTACCGGGTTCCGACGGTGGTGGTATTCTGCTACTTGAACCCTAATAAGAACTGTGGTGTTTACTGTGAGCATGGTTACATTTGAGTGCTTCTTGTCCTTTTACACAGCGTAGTCCCGAGCCTCCTAGTGTCTAGGTTCATTCTAAGTTAGGAAAGTATCTCTTGATATCTTCGGTGTATTGATTAGGGCATCCTTCATTGGATCCTAACAGCTTGATTCTTGGTTTTGTGTCCCCTGATTTGTGGGTCTTTGTCCGAATGCTGAGTCGACCGTTGGGGTCGATGCTGTGGCGCGTAGTCCAGAGGTCGGCCTGGCCGAGGCTGGGTCTTGGATAGTCCACCAGCCCCACAAACCTTGAAGTCTTGGCTGAAAGAGGCTTGGAGTGGCGGTTCGTTTTGGAGATCAGGTCGGTCTTGGCCGAGGCTGGGTCTTGGATAGTCCACCGGCCCCGCAAGCCTTGAAGCCTTGGCTGAAAGAGGCTTGAAGTGGCGGTTCTTCTTGGAGATCAGGTCGGTCTTGGCCGAGGCTGGGTCTTGGATAGTCCACTAGTCCCGCAAGCCTTGAAGCCTTGGCTGAAAGAGGTTTGAAGTGGCGGTTGGTCTTGGAGACCAGGTCGGTCTTGGCAAAGGCTGGGTCTTAGATAGTCCATTTATAAATTTAAATTCAATAAGAATATAATTTGTAAATTAATTATTTGCTATTAGTGTATTTCCTATTATCTAATGTGCTATTATTTTATCTGATTTTGTAATTATACCAAATTAACAATAATTAAAATATTAAATTATAAAAAATAAATTAACATCTTCAATTATTTTAATAATATTTCATTTTAAAATATTATATGTGCAATTCAATAGCATAAAATATAAAAAAAAATATTATTACTATCTTAATATATATATATATATATATATATTATGATATATATAATTATATATTAATCGTTTGATTCTGTAAGTAATCCAGTGACCCTTGATAGGGACAAACGGCAAGTGTACCGATGTCGTTGCAAGTAATAAAATCTGGTGAGTACTGGGATATTGTCCTCTGTGAATATGTCGAATCTCCATTTTCTCGAGCTACGCAACTATTTAGACTAACACAAGGATGATGATTTATTTTAACATTAAAAATAAATAACTGAAATAAATAAATCTATCCTAAAAGTTACTTGGAATCTAATATATTTTGATTATGCATCCAAATACTTCATAGACAAAATCCTCTTTGAATTACTGAAGCCACATTAACCTAATCCGTAATTCCTTATTGTTGGCCGAGTGCACTAGATTAGTAGTTAAAGATGAGTTCATTGGCTCATTAACTCTTTGATTTAACTTAAGAGATCAATCCCTTGACTCTCCTAAGCCAAAAACAAGCATTAAGAACAAGAACTCAACAAGACCACACGCATATATAGTGTATTCTTAGATCTACAACACACGTGGTATCATATGCAGAAAATGCACTCATATCTCATCGTTCTCTATATCAATACGAGTAATCAAATCAATTGAATGTTGATCAGGCATCCAAAATCATTAAGAATAGCATAGATACTCACATAAGGTAAGATACTTCATAGATTAACATAGCAACGGTTAAAAATCAACATAAACAAAATAATACAAGATCCATATACAAAAATATACAAAAATATAAAGGAAAGAGAATAGGGATAGAAGGAACTCCATAAAAGTGAATTGAGGTTGATGGAAATGTCTTTCTGCTTCCTCTTTCCCGCTCATAAAGAATCCCACCCGGGATCCTTAAGCTTTTACATGTGAATCCAACCCGCCATCTTCTCCTTCTCCAAAAAGGCCTAAGCTAAGGAAAACTAATTATAGATGGAGAAACTAAAATGAAAAATGGAAGATCTCCTCAAAATGGCGTGGAAGAGCTTTAAATAGAAGTCTATGTAAATGAATTTTGGCTGCAGCCAAAATGTTTTATCTATAGCAAAATTATGGCGGTTGAAACTAGCAAACTGTAGCCAAAATATTTTCGCTGCAGCCAAAGTTTTGGCGGGTTAGATTTGGAAAGCTATAGCATTTTCACAGCAGCCAAAATATTTTTGCTATAGTAAAAAAAAATATGTAGCCAAAATATGGCAGAATGCCCCAATTTTTCAAAATTTCAAAATATTTTCAACTTTGGCTCTTTTCCATACTTTAATCCACCTAAAAAAATAAGCAAAATTGGGATTAAATCACTTTGATTTTCATTCATATAACAAAAGTAAACATGTGAATTCAATTATTCTAAATTAGGAAAATTTGATACCTAAATTTGTACCATTCAAAACAATTAGTGCTTCAAATTTATGTCCAAATTCACTAAAATTTAGCACTTATTAACCCTCTAGTTAAATCAGTGACACAATGCTTCTACCCAGTCAATATCTAGACCGAGCTTAATAACAAAACTATGATGATAACTAACCGTTTAACATTATAGATTATAGATTAGAATAAAAGGAAAATAATTCAGGGGAACAATACTACAGATTTTCACACCATATTTACATTGGAATAATCTTGTTAATAGAGTGTCAAATTAATTTCATTATAAAAAAAAATTATAATAATGGAGCGAATCCAACTATATAAAAGTATGAGTATTTAAAACATTTTTTATAGTATTTATAATTTACTAAACAATAAATTTTTATAATTCACTATTTGATGTTTGAATATTTTGATTTATCGCATCATACACCAATTTTCAAATCAAATAACAGATAGATATTTACATTATATCAAATAATATTTGTTTTAAAATAGATCAAATTCAAAAGAAGTTTATTGACACAAATAATTCTTATATGAATTTTCCTAACATGTGCAAAATCGCACAATTAAATAAACTAAAAGTAAAATTATTTCATTGAGATACAAAGTATTTATTATTGTGCAAGCTCCAAATCATTGAATTTTTCTTCCTATAAACTGCTTTAACTTTTAGCTTCTTAACATGTGCAACTTTGAACAAGTGAGAACAATCCTTCTAATATAGTCACAAACCTAACGCAACATTTCTTGACACAATAAACGTAAATCTTTTAATGAAATCTAAATAATTATAACACAAATTGCAACATTGAATTTCTTTTTATTTCTACAACTTAACTTTTTCTTGATTGTGCCAATACATATTGTGTGGATTAATAGATTTTTACATTTTGTAATTTCTATTCATTGAGTTACAGAAATATGTATATATAAGCTTTAAAACACAAGCATGATAATTAATTAACAACTAGTGAGTTTTGGGGTGCACTAGAAGGTCTGATATAATTAAAATAATCTCAACAACTTGCTGCACATCATTAGCATATTGCGGCAGCATGGAGGGGTCATTGTAAGGCTCATGGTGATTCCCCTACAATACAATTAAAAATGTCTCCACTCAATGGAGAAACAGCTGACTTCAAGAAAGTGTAATATTTTTTCTTCAATAAATCTTGTATGTGGTCAACATGACTAAGAGCACCTTCCAGACCGAAGTGATTCAAACAGATGTAGTAGTGTTGGTTTGCCTCGGCATCTTTATCCTTAGTTTTCAAAATTAGAGAGTTTATTAGGTTCACGGTGTTGGACACATTGGCACGAATGACATCGACTGCGAATTGGGCTAAAGTCACTAGGTCCGCATGTGGCCTTTGGCTTAGGAGGTTGTAGCAAAAGGTTGGGGTTTGGGAAATGTGGCAAATGCGGTGATACATTTTGTGTGTTGGTTTGTGTTGAATAACACGGGATGCATTCGAGGACGCACCAAAAGAAAGGAATAAAAGCAACAAGATGGAAGCGAATCGAGACATATTGTATTTTTTTCTTTCTTTCTTCCTTATTTTGGGTTTACTTTGGTCTAGGTTTTCAATGGGGTTTGTTTCATATGTGTATATATATATGTATACATAGTACAATAATAGTTTCATGTGTTTGGATTAGTTATTTGATTACAATTACCGTGTTCATATTTATAAATCTTTTGTTTTAGTAATGAGTTGGATTTCCTAAAATTTTAATGCTTAGCCTAAGTTTGTCATTTATTTGGTTTGAACAGGTTATTATTGAAGTGTCATCCAAACTAAATTTAAATTACTAAATATGTTAAAAAATTTTTTTGTTAAAAACATGTTAATTTGATTATAATAGAAAGAAAACCATTTTTCTGTTAAACTGATATTAGTTAGATTATGAATTTGTTTCATGTATTAAATTTTCTTTATAAAGAATATTCATGAGTAAAAAAAATTATTTAGCAAAGGAATAACATCAGCATTTTGTCTTTCCTACTAGCTAAGCTTTACATTTTTTTTGCTAATTTATGAATTTAAATGCCTCACACTCAAAAAAAAATATGAAGACACATAGTTACCATGTAAGCTTCATATGTTTCCTAATTACATATTTTTATTTGATATGAGATATTTAACAAATTTTAAACTTCTGAATTGCGTCTCGAGAGTGTCGAATGATCCACAAAGGTCGGCATAAAGTGTCAAGCTGATAAAAAAATACTTGACACTGTTAGAGAGGTGTCAAAGATATGTCGGTGTCGGACGCCTATGCGACTAGTCAACGCGAGGTTGAGTGAAGTGTTAGTGCTTTATAAGCCGCAAGCCATTTAAATCACTAATTTGGTCACTAAAATATTTAGTGGCTGAAAAAGAAAGTTTAGCGACCAATTTGGTTGGTCTCTAAACGAAATTTTATTTTGTAGTTATTAAATATTTTTTTTATAGACCTTCACCCACTCCCTTAAATGGATTATCCCATGCAAATAAATATTCATTTTTTCCACGATTTGGGACCTTCCATGGATTCGAACTCAAGACCAAAGGGATATAGGTGTTAAGTTCCTTATGTGGAAGCAAATGCTCTAAAATGCCTTAACAGTGGAGTTTGGATGATTCCAACACAACATGAGAACCGAGCTCATTTTGCAAATCAAGCGATCGAGCGCTATAAATCAAGAATGCAACAACAAGGGTATAAAGAAGTTTGTTAATATGGCTCAGAAAACATGCATTGGAGGCTTCCATTCTTTTCTGTTATGTTAGTTGGTAGTTATCAGCTTGTATCCGAAAAGTTGTTGGTTGCTGGTTTTCTGATTTTTTTTGTTTTTCTGCTCCCTTTATATATCAGTTCTGGTGTTTCCCTTGAGAGAATGAGTGCAGAGAGGGTGATGCGTGTGAATCTCTGTAATCTGTGTCTTGATGATGAATGCATAAGCGTTAGTAGTGTTGCCTGTGGATGTAGGCTCTTTGTGGCTGAACCACGTAAATCTCTTGGTGTACTCTCTTCTCTTCTTTGTTCTCTTTCTCATTCTTTACATTTCTGCTATACTGTTAACTTGTTTTAATTCTTGTTCTGCATTTCTTTTAGTTTTTTCTTCTTATTTTCTTGTTAAGGAACCAACAAGTGGCGCCGTCTGTGGGGAGAGCAAGGAAGCAAAGAAAGAACTTCAAGAATTGATCAAGAATGGGTTCAACAAAGTATGACATCTATAAGTTCTCAGGAGTAAACGATTCTGGCTTGTGGAAAATCAAGATGGAAGCTATCTTGATTCAGCAAGGATGTGCAGAAGAAATCAAAGGAGAAGAAAGAATGTCTGCATCTTTGTCACAAAAAGAGAAAACAGACATGACAGAGAAGGCCAGAAGTGCAATAATTCTATGTCTTTGTGATAAAGCTCTTAGGGAGGTAGCGAGGGAAAGGATTGCAGTAGCTATGTGGATCAAGCTGGAGTCATTATACATGACAAAGTCCTTGGCTCATAGGCTATGCTTGAAACAGCAGATCAATTGTGGAACAACTAGCAGAGTTCAACAAAATCATAGATGACTTGGAAAACATTGAAGTCAGTCTTGAGGATGAGGACAAGGCTCTTCTGCGGCTAAATTCTCTACCAAAGAGCTTTGAACATTTCAGAGATGCTATCTTGTATGGCAAAGAACACACCATTACTCTGGAGGAGGTTCAAACTTCCATAAGGACAAAGGAGTTGCAAAGACAACAAGATGGTAAGTCTGAAACAGATAATGGTGAAGGTCTGAATGTCCAAAGGGGAAGGAGAGAGAAGAAATGGTAAGGTCACAAGGGAAAGAAGTCAAGATCCAAGTCTAAGAATGGAGACAAGTCCAAGTATAAGTGCTTCCATTGTCGCAAGACAGGTCACTTCAAGAAAAATTGTCCTGAAAGTGAAAATGCAAAATACTCAACTGAATCTGCAGATATTGCAGCAGCTTCAGATGGATATGAAAGTGCAGGTGTGCTTGTTGTTTCGTCTACACAAACAAAGAAAGAATGGGTGATGGACTCAAGATGCTCGTACCACATGTGTCCAAAGAAGGAATACTTTGAGACTTTGAAGCACAAGGAAGGTGGGACAGTGTTGCTGGGAGATGATCATCCATGTAAGGTGCAAGGAATTGGTACCATCAAACTAAAGATGTTTGATAACAGAGAGTACATCCTTAAGGATGTGAGGTATGTCCCTGAACTGAAAAGAAATCTTATCTCCATTAACATGTTTGATGATTTAGGCTATTCTGCTAAAACTCAAAATGGTGTTCTTAAGATTTTAAATGGATCCTTAGTCATTGCAAAAGGTAACAAGGATAAATCAAATGGCTTGTTTATCTTGGATGGTTCAATTGTTGTTTCTCATGCATCTGTAGCTAGTAATAGTGTTATTGATAAAACCAAACTATGGCATCTAAGGCTTGAACATGTGAGTGAAAAAGGGTTAATTGAATTAGAAAAACAAAATCTGCTTAGTGGTGATAAACTGAAAAAGCTTGAATTCTGTGAAAATTGTGTGCTAGGCAAATCACATAGAGTTAAATTCGGTACTGGCATGCATGTTTCTAATAGACCTTTTGAGTATGCTCATACTGATTTGTGGGGACCATCTAGAGTGAAAACTCTAGGTGGAGGTTCATACTTCTTGTCCATAATTGATGATTTTACAAGAAGAGTTTGGTTGTATGTGCTTAAAGATAAAACTGAAACTTTTTGAAGTTTAAGGAATGGCATGCTCTGGAACCAATTCGGAACTAAACTAAAGGTTCTGAAAACTGAAAATGGGAGTTCCTTTCAGAGCAGTTTAACCAGTTTTGCAGGATTCAAGGAATTAAGAGACACAAAACAATATCTAACACACCTCACCAAAATGGATTGGCTGAGAGGATGAACAGGACAATTCTTGAAAGGGTTAGATGCATGTTGCTTGGGTCAGGATTGTCAAAGAAATTATGGGGAGAAGCAGCAAGCACAACAGCCTATTTGATTAACAGATGTCCTTCTTCAGCTCTTGATTACAAGACTCCAATGGAAGCTTGGAGTGGAAAGCCTGCTGATTACTCAAATCTGAGAGTTTTTGGATCTTTGGCATATGCTCATGTTAAGGAAGGAAAGCTGGAACCAAGAGCTGTGAAGTGTATCTTCCTCGAGTATCCTAAAGGTGTCAAAGGTTACAAGCTGTGGAAACTTGAAACAGGTGGAGGAAAGTGCATCATTAGCAGAGATGTCACTTTTGATGAAACAAGAATGGGAATGCTTGAAGGAAAAGACAATGAGACTAGCTCAAGCAGAGAACAAGTTCAGTTTGAGGTGGAGTCTTCTACAAACAAGTCAGAGATTGGTCAGACAACAATCTTGGAAGAAGAAGCATCTGATGTTTCAGGATCAGGTGGAGCTATCACAAGATCAGGTGGAGCTGTCAGTAATTAAGATATCTCTGATTACCAATTGGTCAGAGATAGAGTTAGGAGAATTTCAAAACCTGTTAACAGATATGGTTATGCAGATATTGTCTATTATGCATTGAATGTATCCAAGGAAATTCAAGGCCCAGAACCAAGGAATTACAAGGAATCTATGGCTAGCATTGAGTCACAAGATTGGATGAAAGCTGTGCATGAAGAGATGAAGTCCCTTTTGAAAAACAGAACATGGGAACTGGTGTACCTACCAAAAGGAAAGAGGGTTATAAGTTGCAAGCGGATTTTTAAAAGGAAGGAAGGGATACCGGGGGTTGAAGCTCCTAGATTCAAAGCTAGACTTGTTGCTCGAGGGTTTATTCAAGTAGAAGGAATTGACTACAATGAAATATTCTCACCTGTAGTTAAACAGTGTTCAATAAGGATTTTATTAAGCATTGTGAACCAATTTGATCTAGAGCTGGAACAAATGGATGTCAAAACCGTCTTTTTTCATGGATATCTAGAAGAAACTATCTACATGCAACAACTAGAAGGTTTTATGTGAAGATCAAGACAAGGTGTGCTTACTGAAAAAGTCTCTTTATGGTTTAAAGCAAAGTCCAAGAATGTGGTATAAAAGGTTTGATGATTTCCTGCTTAGGCTTCGCTTCATCAGATGCAGGTTTGACAGCTGCGTATATGTTCTTAAAAGAAAGAAACAATGTATTATGTATCTTTTGCTTTATGTTGATGATATTTTGTTAGCTAGCTCGAGAAAGGAAGAGATCAGGTTCTTCAAGGAGAAGTTAAACACAGAATTCGAAATGAAGGACTTGGGACCTGCTAAAAGAATTCTAGGAATGGACATCATCAGAGACAAGAAAAAGGGAGAGCTGCTGCTGACTCAAGAAAGTTACTTAAGAAAGGTGGTAGAAAAGTTTAGAATGCATGAATTTAAACCTGTTAATACACCTCTTGGTTCTTTTTCAAAGTTGTCTTCTACTCAGGCTCCCAAAACTGAGGAAGAAAGGATCAAGATGGAATCTATTCCATATGCAAATGGAGTTGGAAGTGTCATGTATGGCATGGTGTGCAGCAGACTTGATCTAGCTTATGCTATCAGTCTTATCAGCAGGTTTATGGCAAATCCGGGACAAGTTCATTAGAATGCTCTGAAGTGGTTACTCAGATACTTAAATGGAACTTTAGGGTGTGGTCTCAGGTTCAAAAGGCACTCTAAAGCTGAAGATGCTCTAACAGGCTATGTCGATGCTGATTTTGCAGAATGTGTTGACAAAGGAAGTCTCTAACAGGCTATGTATTCACCTTGTTTGGCACTGCTGTTGGAAAGCTAATCTTCAACCTGTTGTTTCCCTTTCAACCACAGAGGCTGATTACATAGCCTTGTCTGAAGGAGTGAAAGAAGGATCATGGCTAAGAGGTTTGATTGGTGATCTAGGCATAACTCAACCTAGAGTTACCATCTTTTGTGACAGCCAAGGTGCAATTCACTTGGCAAATCATCACACTTACCATGAGAGAACCAAGCATATTGATGTTAAATACCATTTCATCACGGATGTTATTGAGTCCAAGAAGATTCAAGTGTTGAAGATTGGAACTGAAGATAATCCTGCTGATATGTTTACAAAGTCTTTACCTAGAGCTAAGTTCAAGCTGTGTTTAGACTTGATCAGTTTTTCTTAATGCTCGTGTGCATTAGTGGTAACACTACATGGTTGATGCTTGTTGTTTGTGTTTTCTGAATCAAGGTGGAGAATTGTTAATATGACTCAGAAAACATGCATTGGAGGCTTCCATTCTTTTCTGTTATGTTAGTTGGTAGTTATTAGCTTGTAACCGAAAAGCTGTTGGTTGCTGGTTTTCTGGTTTTTTTTTGTTTTTCTGCTCCCTTTATATATCAGTTGTGGTGCTTCCCTTGAGAGAATGAGTGCAGAGAGGGTGATGTGTGTGAATCTCTGTAATGTGTGTCTTGATGATGAATGCATAAGAGTTAGTAGTGTTGCCCGTGGATGTAGGCTCTTTGTGGCTGAACCACGTAAATCTCTTGGTGTACTCTCTTCTCTGTTCTCTTTCTCCTTCTTTACATTTCTGCTATACTGTTAACTTGTTTTAATTCTTGTTCTGCATTTCTTTTAGTTCTTCTGTTTTGCGTTTTCTTCTTCTTTTCTTGTTAAGGAACCAACATAGTTAATTTTCATAAATGTAAATTTAATTAAGGCTCCTTAAAATGAATCAATATGTTTTAATCAAATATTCTGTGAAATAATCTCTTGAAAATGTTTTATGCTTGAAAAATAACTTTAAAATATGTTTGAAAGCTTAGAACAATCTTTTGCCTCTTTGGAAAAATCTCTTTTTGAAAGTATTTTCGAATATAAGGTTATGGATTCAAAAATTGAATTTCTGAACTCAATATTCGAATATGAAGCAATAGCTTGGCCACCATCCTTTCTAGAATCATAATATTCGAATATATATTCGAATATGGAACCTCCATATTCGAATAGATATTCAAATATGATAGTGTGCCATTGCCTACTCTTTTTCCAGAATCTCAATATTCAAATATATATTCGAATATGGAAGCTCAATATTCGAATATATATTCGAATATCTCAATGATGCATGTTTTTCAAATTTCTTTTTCCAGAGGCTTCATATTTTGATATATATTCGAATATATAAGTGATATATTCAAATATATATTCGAATATTGCATTCTTCTGAATGCTTCTAAGCTTCCCCTTCGTTCTCTTTAAAAGGGGATCTTGGCTCATTTATTACACACACTCTTGCAAGCATTTATTGAGCTGAAAAAGTCTTTGATATCATTATCACTCTCTCTATCAAGGGTCTTATTTCCTAAGGCTTTCATTATTATGTTTTCTCTAAGCTTAATTGATTCACCACATAAGAGCCTTAATTAAATATTCCTTGTACTTCAAGTTGTATCTTATTGCTCTATTGAGAGTTTCTTAATTGTAAACACTTAATCCAATTTCTTGAGTGAAGGTGAGGTATCCTTCAAGTTAGTTATTAAGGTGAGGTATCTCTAGAGTAAGACTCTTGCAATTGGTGGGGTATCCAATTGAGAAGAGTGCTCTTAGTTTGTATCTTGTTCAAGATTGAATGCAAGTGTTCTCGTGCGGATTGATTGAAAAACTGGATGTAGGCCACAAGCAGGTTTAGTGGCTGAAATAGTCTACAGCTTGGTGTCATTCTCTCTAACTCGTTGCTCTTACATATGTGCATTGCATTGCATCTTTAACATTCATATTCATCTTTTCATACATACATACTTCGACTAAACTACTATTCAATCAAGCTTTGCTATGTTTTGTGAAAAGTTTTTGAAAAAGTTTTAAAGCTCAATTCACCCCCTCTTGACCATAGAGGCCCTTGTCTAACACCTTAAATCCACTACCAATTTAGCTAGTGTACGTTAGCAAATCCTATATGTTATTGTACAAAAACCTCAATGTTTTCAAGCAAATTGATAGTGTTTCTTCTTGGTGTGTAGTTGATGACTTCAATGCTTCTTATTGTAGTTGGGAACGACGTGGAGTAAATGGAAAGGCTAGAAGTGATCCTAGTCAATCTAAAATTTTTAACTACTTAATTAATGATTTGTAGTTGGTGGAACTTCCTTTTTATGAAATTTTTTTTACCTAATTTAGACGAAATGAATCTGGATCAAGTAGGTTAAATCATTTTCTATTCTCAATTGATTGAATTTAGAAATGGGGTCCTATTTCTCAATGGGTGCTTAACTTTAATATTTTTTTATCATTGTCCAATATTATTGAAAAAGGAAATCGTGAATTGGGGTCCAATTATCTTGAAGTTTAACACTTTAATTTAAAACACTTTTTTATTTATACAAATAAAATAAAACAAAACATGGAGTGTAATTATTTTTATTTTAATTTATCATTTATCAATATTTTTATAACAATCTCTATCATGCATAAAACATATTTTCATGAATTTTACATTATTACTTTCCATTAGTGTAATCAACAATTGGTTGAAAAATTTAAGAAGTTATCTTATATCTTTCCAGAATTTTTTATTAACCTCTTATTTTGCATTTATGGATTAGAAAATAGAATCCCATTATTTATTATATTCATTTCCATCCTGCATATATGTTTATGATATTTTTCCTTTTTTTATTTTGTGAGTTATGATTTTCTTAAAGGTAAAGTAGGAAAGTGCAAAAAGAGAGATAGAAAGAAACTAAAAAGGAAAAACATAATTGATAAATAATATGATAAATAAAGATGAAAAAAATAAAAGACTAAAAATTACTAATTGTGATGTAAGAGAAAAAAAAAGTGTATAATTATTGTTTTTTTATTTATCTTTTTATATTAGTGTAGTCTCAAAAGACAAAATGTCTCAATTCCTTTCATTTTGAAGAAAACTGTTGACTTTTGGGTTCAATTCTCTACGGTGTGATAAATCAGACTTACTTATTAACTAAGTTTGATTTTTGGATTCAATTGAAAGCAATTTGTTTAGTTCTTTGTTTTTACCTCTCTCTCTTTCTCTCTCTCACTCTCTCCATAACTTGACACCTACTTGTGTTCTGCTACTCTTTCACCCCTTTTGTTCACTCCATAGTCAGAACCTTTGAGGTTTTCTACTCCTACCCATTTACTGATTTTGCTGTCAAGATATCTTTTTTCTTTCATTCTCACTGTTTTTCCTCGAAATTTTTTAATGGTCATTCTCTGTTTCATTGGTTATTTGAATCTTTTATTTGTTTTAATTGTTTTTTTCTTTTCTTTTTTGCTATTTCTTGATTTTTCGTTGATTCTTATGTTGCTTTGTTAATTCCATGATCTTATTTGTATAGTCTTGTACTCTTGTTTTCCCTAATCGGATAAACAAATGAAATGCTTAAAAATTTAGGATGGGGGAAGGGAAGAGGCGGAGATCGAATACTAAACCCTAAAATTAAGTGTGTCTTTTAACACAAACTTAACTGGGCTATGGGGACACACTTTATTCATCTATATGAATCATTTTATCGCCTTTATTTATGCTATCATCACTAGAGATTGAAATGTTCTTTACTAATTTGCTTCCCCTCACTATTAAAAAATAACAACACATAATTAAAAAGGGATATTTTCTCTTCTCATATATATATATATATATATATATATATATATATATATATATTGTGTGTGTCAATTTCTGATTTTAGCGGCACCAGAAATGAGACCAGAATCAAGGATAGACTGAGTCTCATTTCCATAAGTTAGTATCTTTTGTGTTTACTAGGCTTAGTGGTTTTTCAACAAGGTCAATTGTTTTTCTCTTCATGCTTTAATGTACAGGGTTCGATGTAGAACATTAAGAATGGCAGACATTCCTGTTGTGAATCTTGCATCATCGTATGTTCTCAATCTTGTGAATAGTTTTGTCAGGTTATCTTAAACTTTGTTTGTATGAATGGTCATGAAAGATCATGAAAATTTAAACCAAGCAATAGCTTGTGAAGGTGCTACTACATCTAGGCTTAGAGATTAGTTTTGAAATTGAAACTCTTTAACAGTTGTGTATTAAGCTCCTCTAAAGTGAGTGGGTGCTTAAAGTGATAAAGTATGGGGTGCTTACTCTTGATTTAATTGAAAAGCTCATGATTTTAACCTACTTTAAATCAACGGCGGATACACCTTACAATCCGTTCACTTTGCATTTTTATTTTCTATTTCGACTTTGTTACCAATTTCCTTTAATTTGTATAGCAAAAATTAGAAATGACTAGAAATAAATTAGGTTCTTTTATTTATGTTAGCCTTGCAATTCCTTACCTTGTGTGTATGACATTGTTTTCATTCCGTTTTATATCTTAATGTAATTTAACACATAAATATTGATTTTGATATGCTAATGAGATATTTCTTTTGAGTATTTAGAGTCAACATTACAGTTTCTGTGCCAAAGACTCCAATTAAAAGGCTACATGCATTTCCTTTGTATATCTGTCTGTATAGGCAGGTTTCTGATCCTGTATTTCTAATGGTAGGAATATTGCCTCTTAAGTTGAATCTATTATTCATTCTTATGACAACTAGTCTATAATAACATTTTATTCTATACAATACTTTTTGTCCTAACTTACCAAAAAAAAGAAGGATTTTGAGGAGTATCTAAAAATTTGGATTTGCAACTTCCAAGGACTTGTTGACATCCAAGCAAAATTTACCTTCCATGAACTCAATAAATTAGCTGAGGAAGCTAGATCTGGCTCGCTAGCTATCTTTTTTTATTAGTACTAGTATGTACTTGTTTAAGTAATTCAGTTATGATGAAAATATCTATAACTTTTACTAAGTACCTTATTATGACGGTTTAGGTGCAATGGGAAACTCAAATGCATCATGTGGAGCCAATGAGAATTCGATGCCTTCCTTTGAATGTAAGATACACTTTAATTGTTAATTTTGTTCCAAAAACACAATAATCACTTGCATTCATAAGCTATACTAGATAACTTTATCTATATTATTATGAATGTGCACTCTAAAAATCTTTGCTCCTATTGTTTTATGGTGATGTGAATAATTAAGTGTAATGACTATATTCTTATACATTTTCTAAACTTTCAAGGATCAGTAAAATTTGTGTTGAGAAATAGTGAATTTGCTTCTGATGGGAGGTAGAGCTTCCTCCTACCGGTTAAGGGAAGGGAAAATACTTGAATATTCTCATTGATAATTATTCCATCTATTATATTATATAATGATATAATATAATATATTTTAAACTATTCTTATTGTGCTAAGCCCGTTAAATATAATATTGTTACTATTACTTAAAATCATATATTATAAAATATTAATTACGTAACAATATATGGAATCCAAGGTTGCTAGATTTAAGGGATTTACGTGGACGCAAGCTATCAATAATAATAAACTCCTTTCAATAATACTTTGTTTAATTTCAATATGGTTTACATTGATTTAATTTAAGTGAGCAAATTTACAAAATTTGTATAGTTGTGTTGTTTCATTTAAGATTAAGAGCTGTCTTATTTGAAATTGATTTAATTTGGAGGATTATAAACACGACTCTGAACTTGAAGTGAGGTGACTCTATAGAGAATAAACATCAGTTACAATGAGGTGACTCTTCGGGCTCGTTTGGTGACCATGATAAGGAGCTCATGATAGGATAATTTATCATATCATGTTATTATCTGTAGTTTGGTGTGCCAACAGGATATGATAAGCTTATTATGTTAGCTTATGCTATCCTACTCTCTAATACAAAAAGTTATCCTAAGGGGAGATTGGGTTAGAGGCTAGCAGGATAGGATAAGGATTTTTATTTCTTACTTTACTCTTGCTTATAATACATATTCTTAAATTAACATTTATTTTTATAATAAAAAAATAGAATAAATAATAAAAATAAATAATAATGATAATGATAATAATAAACATAAATAATAAAAATAAAAAATAGTAATAAAAATAAATAATAGTGAAAATGAATAATAATAATAAGAGTAATAAAATAAAAAATAATAATAAATATTGATAATAATAATAATATATAATAATAATAGTAATAAAAATAATAAGTAATAATAATAGTAATTATAATAAAATTAAATGATAATAAGAATAGTAATAAAATAAATAATAATAATAATAATAGTACTAAAAATAAATAATCATAATAATAATAATAAATAATAGTAATAAAAATAATTAATAATAATAATAGTATTAATATAAAATAAAATAATATCCATTTTGATATCTCATAGACACATCAAATACTGGATAACATAAGAGTTTATACAAGCTTATCCAACTCGTATCATATCATGTTGTTATGCAACCCTCTTATCTTATCATGTCTACCAAACGAGCCCTATATGGATGTAAGAATAATAATTTTTATTCAATATTATATTTATTCAAAGATATATAATATTAAAATAATAAAAAAATATATTTAATTATCACCGATCGAACCATAGTTCAACCATGATCTTACATTATCAAAAAAAATTCTAGCTCCTTGGGTTTGCAATCATCAAAAAAGGGAGAGATTGTCAAGTCAAAACCCTTAGATTAGATAGATTTTAATGACATGAAACCCATCATCAGCTATAAAAATCTAAGGTTAAGATGAGTTTCCTTGTGATCTAGCAAATTTGTTTAAGTGTGCAGAATTAAAATTTGTTTAAAATTGGGTCCTAAGTTCATATAATCACGGCTCTGATACCACATGTAAGCAATAAATTAAATAGGTCCATGATCATTATATGAAATTAGAATAAGTATATAAAAGACACTTACTTGTACACATCGTCATTGTGGAATTAGCCTGCACGTAGAGTAGAGCAAAGTCTTCCTTTCCCTAATCACTCTCTCTGTGTATCTAGGTTCCATATGGAGCAAACCTATAGAGCTTTTCTCAGTCGTCGTGACGGCAAAGGGGACTCAGCCTCACTTATTTATAAAAACCATTAGGCACCTCCCTTCACGGGCCTAGTGGTTCGGCCCACACTTTCTCCCACACACATCGGATTAAGTGCCCAAAACCTAATATCAATTGATCACATTATTAGTGGACTTGAGTGTCATTAAATGGATCACAATATTAACCCGTTTTTGCCTAAACAAAAACCACAATTAATTGCAGTCCACAAGAAAACTCTAACATTTAGTTCCTAAGTTTGGTCTTAGATTGAGATTGGAAACTCATATGAAAGTTGACAAAGTTTTTGACAGCATGCATAGGATGATGTCAACAATGTTTAAACTTTAAGCAAAGCTTTGATTCAAACTTTAATGACTCGAAGCACCCTCCAACGGCTACCAACATTCATAAATGACTATATTCTCTAGATAGTGTCTATAAATATGAAGCTAGATTTTTGAAAATCATTGAGAACTAGAAAAACACTCATATCATCTACAAAAAGTTAAAAGTCCTCATCCTCCTTCATTTTGCAATTTAAGGTTTAAATATAGAATTCTTGCGGTAGTTACTAGGTTTAGTTCGATCATATCCTTGTGAAACTACTTATAGCTTGAGCTTCATTTGATCATTCATACTGTGTGTAATCTAGCTACCATCAAAACATCTACACCTATTAAATTGGTGAGTTACTCACCCAACAGAGCTAAAAAGTGGCTCTGAGTGTTAAGGTTAGTGTATTTAAGTTTGGAGAGGCTTAGGAAAGACTACTTTAACCCTACATAGGCCTTAGAAGAATACTTGGTGTAATGCCTGAAGAGACCATAGATGAATACTTGTGAATCTGGTTTGATAGTGGAAAATTTCACTTGGAGAAGTGAGGACTAGATGTAGCCTTTTTTGGGTGAACAAGGATAAATAGTTGTTTCCATTTTTCTATTTTCTTTCAAAGTTTTTTATTTTATATTTTGCATCGTTAAGATTAACATCTTACTATGTTTAGATAGATCTTAAATAGTCTTTTCTTCAAACATTAAAATCTATACTTATCTATTTCAATCTAATGAAAAATTTATACTTTCAACTATTACTTAGATATATATTCTTCATCCTTCTTTCTAATAAATCTCATCAAGTTATTTTATTGAAGATTTATCTATCTATCCATACATTCTAGTATACTTCCTTTAATTTTTCTAACTTTATCCTTTTGAGAAAATTCAATCTAACATCCAACTCAGATTTGTCATTCAGACGTAGATTTAATCTAAAATTTTAACTGAGAATTTTTAAATCCTCAATTCAACCCCCTTCTTGAGAGTATTCTTTTACCAACATAATGCAATGTAAATAGAGAATAAACATATACAACTAGTTAACTTAGGAATATCATTGTTCTAGTTTAAATAGTGTATGTGTGTTGAGTGTGCGTGCGTACGTGCGTGTAATTATGTGTAAGTTGTGGGTCCCATCATTGTGTCACAGAGAGTTCATTCCTTGCCCCCAACCTTATGCCTATAATTCTATCACAAAGGGTTCATTCTCCCCACCTTATGCACTTTGTTGTTCATATATCTAAATCTTATTTTGAGGCTTTGTGCTTAACTACGGTTGTTCGAGAAGATTCTTCAATTTCTCCCTTCTACATCTTCTCTCCTTTTTGGTATCCTCTAAGTTTTTAACAATAGTTCTCTGTTGCATTTCCCTATCCCCATTCCTCGTTTTCTCCTACCTTTACCTTTTTAGGTTCTATTCAAAATTGTTCGGAATAGTCATGGAGAGACTTGCAATCCTTATTCCACTAGACCTATCCCTTCCGCCACAGAGTCTCTCACCACACACATCGTATCGCAATGTTCTTTTTGAGAGGAAATGCCTGGGTAGACTTGTTGTGATAGTTCCTCCTCCAACAACAATGTGAATACGCTTGAATTCAGGGTTCGTATGAGTACCACTTTGGTCTATCAATTGAACCCCACCCTAATCTTAGGATGTTTTCTTAAGATCCCTTTCATCATCCAGAGGAGCTATCTCTAGATATTTCTGGTAGTTATTTTATTTTGAATTTGTATTGGTTAGGTTTGAGGAGATGGCTTATCAGGAAGGAAACAACTTGAGGGGGAAGTCGCATTGTGGTATCCTAGAATCTCTTTGGGAAAGCATTTCCTATATTGGATCTTGCATGATGTATTAGACCAAGTTTCCCAAATTAGGGAACAATCCATTATAGATCAATACTCTAGCTTTCTTTAGTTTAGCCAGGGAACTACAACCAAGGGACATGATGACTACAGCTTCTAGGTGGCCTACATCCATGAGCGCATCTGCTCCTGTACCAAGGTAGGAAATATTGAATATTTAATGATGTACGATTGGATGTTCACTCGATATCACCTCTGTTTTCCCTTAAATGAATGTGGAGTGGAGGTCTTAAAATATTGTTTGGTGGTGCCTTTTCAACTTCATCCCATGACTACAACAAAAAGGGTAGTTTGCGGTGGTTCAAACCGCCGCTAAATGGCTGTTCCGGCGGTTGACAAACCGCCGCAGACTCCTCTGCCACCTGATCGTTTAGCGGCGGTTTCATGCAACCGCAGGTATAACCGCAGCTAGTGTATTTAGCGGCGGTTCACTTGAGTTTACCGGCGGTTTTATCCGCCACTAAATCAAAGTCATGTTTTTAAAAACGATCATTTTGCGGCAGTTGTAAGGAAAATCCTGGCGGTTTTTTAACCGCCATTAAATGGCAATTAATTTTTTCGTTGTTATGAATATTTGTTGGCTGTCCATATCCATTTGGTTGTTATCAAGTACACTATCCTACATAGAGATAGACTCTAATAGAGATAGGTTTGTTGATATCTGAGCTATTGTTTAGGCTTCTTTTTGTGCCTATAAATAGATGTTAAACTTTGTACTCAACACACCTGAAGAACAATAACATCTCTCTCTTACTATTATTCTCTCATTCTCTCTATTAGTTTCCTTAGTTTCATAACACGTTATCAGCACGCTAGACTCTACCCTATTGCCGCTTTATCATACGTGACCGTGCAGATCTTGATCCTTGAATCCGTTCATCCGTTTTAAGTAAAAGCGCCAAAGGTAACAACGTTTTTATTTTTATCTCTATTACTGGAACAAAATTCATGAATCATCATATATTACTCACGTATATTAGAAAAATTCAGATCAAGTCAATTCATTAAATCATTACTTTTCTATTATTAATTCATGCTTTGCTTGATTCACGCTTAAAATTTATGTTTAATAATTTCCTATTCCTTGCTGATGTGTCCATAAGGATATATGAACATAGCATAATAATTCTTGGTGTGGTATACATTTTTGATTTCTAGTTTTCTGAGATAATTTTTTTTTTGTTTATGCCATATCGTCTATACTAAGCTTCGATTTCTATCAAAACCCAAATGAAATCCACGTTTTTTTTCTGAATCAAATAGTTTCTGTTTTCTCTTTTTTTTAACATAGGACTTTTGTTCTTATTGAGTAAATTTGACACTTATTTTATTAATTGAGTAACAAACTATCGGTTTTTTCCAAACTTTTCTAAACCAATTAAATAAAATATTTATTATAATTGAACATGACTCACTCAGATCTTGTTTTCTGTTACTAATTATCTGGCATGTATTATATATATAAATATTTTTTCTAATAATTATATGGGAAGGCTGCACAACAATCTATTTTATAAATCAATAATTGAACTAAATCAATAATTGAAATAACAGATCTTGTTTTTTTTCCTCATTATATGGCACTTGTTATGCATATAATTTTTTTAATACTTATTTCTAAAAGCTCACTCATCCGTTTTTTTAGCTTATTTGTTTGCTCAAGATAATTTATAGCATTCAAACACTAAATAAACTAATATTTCACAATTCATGTGAAACAATGTATACGGTTGGATATGCTTCGAGATAGGTTCTAGCTAGGAAAGACTTGGTTTTTATGTGCATCCGTTGTGACTCTTTCCTGGGAAGTTATCTGGCGCATATTCTATCGTTTACATAGTTATCATGTGTAAATTTTAAAATAAATAAATAAATGATAAATTATGTGTTTATACGAGGTAGAATCCTTTTTCCTAATTATTATTTATTTATTTTAGTATTAAACAAAATATGTCGAATATTGCCAAACTCGAGTTCGTGGCCCTTGACGTGACGGGAAAAAATTACTTACCTTGGGTATTAGATGCCGAAATTCACTTAGATGCAAAAGGCCTTGAAGACACCATCAAGGATGGTAATCAAACATCCAATCAAGATAAGGCTAGAGCTATGATTTTCCTTCGTCACCACCTCCATGAAGGATTAAAAAATAGTTACTTCACAGTTAACATTATGTGGAGAAAAGGTTGGAGATGAGAATATACTAGAAAAAACATTCTCCACTTTTCATGCATCCAATGTGCTTTTACAGCAACAATATCGTGAAAAAAGATTTAAGAAATATTCTGAATTGATTTCTTGTCTTCTTGTTGCTGAACAAAACAATGAACTCTTGATGAAAAATCATGAGTCTCATCCGACTGGCACTGCTCCATTCCCAAAAGCGAATGTAGCAGAAAATAACTGTCATGGACAAAATCACGGTCGTGGTCGCGTCCGTGGACAAGGACGGGTTTCAAACGTGGTCGTGGTCGTGGTAATCCAAGACACACATCTTCTCACCATCCGTGGAAAAATGGTGAAAAGACTCAAAAGACAAAAACTACCCAAAGTAGTGAAAATGTGAAGACTACATGCTACCGTTGCGGTAGCAAAGGCCATTGGGCCCGTGTATGTCGCACACCAAAGCATCTAATTGATCTCTATCAAAAATCAATCAAGAGCAAAGGAAAAGGAATTGAGACAAATTTTGCACAGAAAGATGGAAGCGCTGCTCACCTAGAATTATCTGATTCCTTCGATGATGATAATACCTACAAGTCTATTGAAGATGGGAATGGCCGAAATGAGTGTTTAGCACATTTGAATTTCTTTAAGGTTGAATAATTTTTTGAAAACATTTGACACGTTATGTTTTGAATAATTTTTTAATTGAATTTTATTTTATTTTATTTTTCATCCTATTGAATAAATTGAGATTTTTTTTATTTCAATTTGTCATACTTATATATTGTTATTATTTTCAATGAAGTATGAATACCTCATTGGCTGATCCAGACAAGGCCGATGTTTGTCTCGTTGAAAGTGCTACGATTCATACGATCTTGAAAAATAAAAGATTTTTTTCTTCCTTATCAATGGAAGAGACTAATGTTAAAACTATATCCGGTAGTACAAATATCGTTTGAAGGTTCTGGCAAACCCAATATATTATTACCTGGGGGAACATATATGCGCATTAATTGTGCATTATATTCATCGAAGTCTCATACAAACTTATTGAGTTTTAAAGATATCCGCCAAAATGGATATCATATTGAGACATTAAATGAAGAAGCAGTTGAATACCTTCACATCACACAATCATATATGAATGCCAAGAGTATATTAGAAAAATTTCCTTCATTCTCCTTTGGCTTGTACTACACGTATATTAATGCAATTGAAACACATGCCATTACAAATCAAAAGCTTACTGATAAGAATACATTTATCATTTGGCATGAAAGGTTAGGCCACCCTGGATCAAATATGATGCGAAGAATAATTGAGAAATCATGTGGACACTCAATGATGAGTCATGAAATTCTCCAACACAATAGTTTTTCATGTGTTGCTTGCTCCTGAGGAAAGTTAATTACTTGACCATCACCATCCAAAATTGGAAGTGAATCTATTACATTTTTGGAGCGCATATAAGGCGCTATTTGTGGACCGATATATCCACCTTGTGGACCATTTAGATATTTTATGGTATTAATTGCTGCATCAACTAGATGCTCACATGCCTAATTGTTATCAAGTCGCAACCAAACATTTGCAAGATTACTTGCCCAAATAATACGTTTGAGAGTACATTTTCCCGATTTTCCAATTAAGAAAATACGACTTGATAATGCTGGTGAATTTACATCTCAAGCTTTTAACGACTACCGCATGTTCAAAACTTCCAATTTCTTGTTGGGGACATGCAATATTGAATGGTGCAGCACTTATTCGCACCTGGCCAACAAGTTATAATGAATCTTCCCCTTTACAATTAGTTTTTGGGAAAGAACCCAACATATCACATCTACCGAATGAATTCACTGACCCTAACAGGGTAACCAAATCATATGTACCAGCGGTCAATACTCCAATCAAAGTTGATGTCCCAATTGGACAATCTTCTGTAGTAAATGAAATTGAAACACGCTTGAAGCGTGGCAGACCCATCGGTTCTAAAGATAAAATTCCACGAAAAAGAAAAGGATCTAAGAATACAGATGGTCGAACTGAAAATGAGGAGACTCCATAAGAGTCCATAGACATAATTATCCCAAAAGTAAATCAGGTACCTGAAAATTGTGAAAATGAAGAGATCTCTATAAATTATGTCACAAATAGAATCCGATGGAAACGAAATGAAATCAATGTTGATGATAATTTTGCATTTAATGCAGCAATTAATGTTATAAATGATAAAGCGAATCATGATCCAAAATCGATTAATGAATATAGACAAAGAGACGATTGGCTAAAGTGGAAAGATGCAATTGAGGCAGAACTAAACTCGCCCGAGAAGTGTAAAGTTTTTGGACCAGTAGTCCATACACATAAAGGTGTGAAGCCAGTTGGGTATAAATGGATTTTTGTGCGAAAACGAAATGAAAAGGGAGAAATTATAAGATATAAAGCAAGGCTTGTTGCTCAAGGGTTTTCGCAGAGACCTGACATTGATTTTGAAGAGACCACTACTACATCCAGGAATGACACCACTAATTCTCTACTTTAAACCCTAAATCTCTTTTGGGTCGCAGGAATGACACCACTACTACATCCACTTATGCTTCATGGACCCAATTGATTCCAATGTGTTTTGTTTTGGTGCCTGTTTTGCCCACCATCCCATAGTGGGGGACTGAATCCTGCTGTGATTCATGACCTAGAAGTTAGCAAAGAGGGGATTGCTAACATCTTGGAATGCTGTGGTCACAAAAGTAAGGGTATAAGCTCATCATTACCACTGTCTTTATAATTTCGTACTATGATTGTCATAATTTTAACAAGGCCAGCCCTCAAAGGTATGATCCATTCAGTTTGGGAAAAAACACATTGATTGAAGAGTGATTGCTAAAATCTTTGACAGGGATTTAGATGGAGATTTTTTGGACAAACTCTCTCAATTGGAACTCTAGCTAAGTGAATGCTACCAATTCTATGTTTGTCTTTATATTTTCTTCATATTTATATTGATTATGAATTTTTTATTCTATGCTAGTTTTCCACGGAGGAATGTCAAAAAATCAAAGGAATGGTCAACCCGAGTGGTAAACCACTTAGAGTACTATGAAAAGTGGATGGGCAAGCGCTACCAAAACTCCCAACGAGTTTATTCCCTTCAAAATGAAAATAACGAACTGCTAATCTCTAGTGGAGAAAGAGGAGAAGCTTGGAAAGGAAGATGGGATTCTCAAGGAGAAGACCGAGAGCTTGGAGCTTAAGCTCCAAGAAAAGGAGAGCGAAAGATCTCAAAAGGACACCAGATCTCATGTCTTTAGAAGTCCGTGGAGGATTGGAGAGATTTTGGGGTCAAGTATTTGGAAAAAAACCATGGATGCTAAGGTAGTCATTTAACACCTTGAAAACACCGAGGCATTCATCATGGTACTATAGCTCGATCTTGTCTACACTAACAAGGAGGTTGAGCAATTGAAGGCTCAGGCTTTGAAGTATTGTGAAGGAATGTTTTTGCACCTCCATCCGTCAATCTCGACATCAATCTAAGGGGACTCTCCGTCTTCTGCCATGTGGATGGTGGGCGACTATTCTATTTCAGTTAGGTGGTTAAGGTCAAGATCAAGGTTCACCTTGGTGAGACAAATATCCCGCTCTTTAACCTTGATGCTCAGTGGAGCTGCCAGTGGAGGGAGTGTACCAAGATAACTATTTGATAAACACTCCCCACTAGCAAGTTGAAAAAAAAGAGGTCAATCTCACTACTTCTTAATTTCCTTGTATTTTTTTTTGTGTTTTGCCGTTATAAGTTATTTGTTTACGTATCACGCACTTTTATTGTTAATGAAATTCTCTAGTAATTTCTCTCGCGTAATTTTAGTCTTTACATTTCATTCCTCACACATGTCGTCTTTCCCAATTGCTTTATACAATTTGCGATTTCCATTATGAAATTACACATCTAATGAATTTATGGTCAAAGACTCTAGCGGTATTTGAGATTCTTAAATCGGAGGTTTTGAACCTTATATAGAATCAGCAATCCTAGCGGGGTCAAATATTCTATACTTGGGGGATCTTTAAACCCTTGATTACTACCAATTTCATCCTCCAAAATTGTAAACCTCCTTTCGGATTTTGCATTCAATGAGGGTTCTACCACTTCATGAAGTTGCTTGGGCTTGTTTGCTGATAAGAATGGGGTGAGAATGGTGGAGCGGGAGAAGGTGGTTTGCTTGGTTAAGCACTGTTTTGGTTGAGTTTTCCTTGTAGCAACCATAACTAAGTTGGTAAAGATGGGAAATGTTTTGTACTCTCCCCATAGATGGAAACAATGAAGTGGACTAACCTTTAGAAGGGTCCACCTTCATAAAAGAGAGAGGAAAGCTCCTCTTTGTAAGGTAGGAATCTGGTGGCCAGTGTGTGGACAAGATATTTCAGATGAGAAGTGGTGATGGGATACCTGTAAGGACTTCAAAGCTTTAGTTAGTAAGGATCCTTAGAAAATGGAGGCTAAGGTAGGTTATACATACTAGAATGGGGCATATAGTGTCTTTTTATAATATAGTGAACCTCTTAGGGTTTATTGTTGTCCTCATATTTGTGCCCAAGGCATAAAGATCAAGATAGGGACCGAAGTATGGTGGTGGGAGACAACTCAGCCCGTGTCATACGGTAAATCTCCATAGTTCATCAGGTACATTTTAGAATACATTGTTTCCATTTGTTTTATTGTTTTCTCTTAATCTTTTCTTGTTCATTTATCTTTTTCAAATTCGGATCCTAAGTTTTACTTGCGATTTCAAGAGAAAATAGTGAACAGTTTCAACCTCCATAATTTTCCTGGCAAATCTAAATTTGCTTGTGCTTAAGCACTGAGAAGAGTTTATTGTTGGTTTTTTACAATCGACAGGATAACCCCCACTAAATTTTAAACTGCCAGAAATTGTATTTTTTGAGGGTTAAAACTGCCAAAAAGATTTTACTTAAATCAAAAGACAAAAAAATCTCCATACTTCCTTATTTTTATTACTTCTGATGACATATTTGATCTATTTTTATATAATTATTCTCAAAAATTTAAATCAAAAAACAAATAAAACTAACGCACTTGATAACAAAGAAATGTATTAAAATTATGCAAAATATACACTGAGAAATTTTTTAAAAGGTACTTAAAGTAAATTTAATCTTACAATTCTTTAAACATAAGCATAACATCATATATCAAGTTAATTAACTATATAATTGTGTGACTCGCTGAGAAGACCATTGCTTGATTTCTACATGGTTTACGTTGTGGCTACAAACAAAATCTAACGATTAGATTTTTTTGTTAAAATGATTGGATATTTGGAAGGAAAATTTTCTTTTGCCCAAAAATACATGGCCGGAAAAGTTTTCAAACCCTCATAGCTGCAATAACAGATAGGTTTTGTGAAACGTGTGTAATTCTATCGAAATAGTAATGTGGCAATGTCTGGTGAAATACAATCGAAATGTGGATTTCTAACAAGAATTACAATACTATGAGCAAGAAGAGTTGAAGGAATCAGATAAGAACTAGAGAACATGTGACAGAAGGTGTCAGGCAGAGGAATGAAGAAGGAAAACTAGGAAGAAGATGAGAGAATACTCAGAGGGAAGTCACACAATTCATGCATACCCTTAACTGAGAGTATCCTTCCCCTTTTATGCATATTAGCTCGAGTCACATGCTTCTCCTCATGTCCATAAATTGCGGATCAAGTGCCACCTGTCCAACGGCTAACTAACTTGAAGGAAATATCTTCATATGCCTATTTTCTACATGTTACATTTTGTCATTAGATTATCATTCCTAGATTATGATGTATAAAATAAAGACTTGCAGCTTCAACCAAAGGCAAGAGATTAAGAACATTTAGTAACATGTAACTAGAAAAAAAAATTGTTAAAGGAAAATACTCCAAAAAATGAGTTAAACTATTTCACGTGTTATATTCTTTTGGTGTTTTCTTCCCCTTTTGTGTTGGGGTGAGATGTCATGTGAGCCTAATTGTCAAAAGACTGAAGCACAGGTGGGTGATTAAGAGAAGCAGGTGAAAGAGAAACTAAAAAGAAAAAGAAACTTGCTATAAACTTACCTTAGTAGCACGCAACACACCTTTGACTTCACCTCTGCAAAACCAATTACTTGCTTTTGTCTCGACTCAAATGATCTGGCATGACACTTTTCTAACATGGCTGAATTCCTTACCTGATACACACAACAATGGAATCTCAAGAGCAAAGGATTTTGACACAGAAAATAGAGTATTGGAAAGAAAAATATGTATATATGCATTATCGCTAGAGGTCCAGAACTTAGAATATTTAAGTTCCTTCTAAGCTTTGAAACTTACATAAACATTCAAAAGTGTAGCAACAATTTCTAAATGGAAGAAAACAAAATCATGACCTTTGCATGATGTCATAGTTCAGCTCTTTTTCACCTAACAATGAGGTAACATAAAGAGAAGAGAGTATTGATCTGATGTCCTCAATTTTAGTAGCACATAAGCTAAGGCAGTTGATAAATGTAATTTCATATTTTTAATTAATATGAAATTTAGCCGTCAACCCAAAATGTTCTTTAATATTTCCACACTAATAAAGTAGCCTCCAATAATAAATACAAAACATATTAAATTGTAATATAGTTCCCCTTGTCAGTGCATTACACTCCTTAAACAAGTTGCATGAGCATGACCAATGAGTTGCTTGTTCTTTTGTGATTACACATACACCACTTAATATATAATAGGCTTAAATACATTTTTAAATCTCTAAAAAAATTAAATTTTTTCGTTTTAGTTCAAACAAAATATTTTTTTTTTATTTTTGTCCAATTTAATTCAAAAGCTTTTTGATTTGTCTCTACAACTTTATTTCACAATAAGTACAAGATTTTAGTTCCTATAGTTACCAAATTTTGTTTTTGGTTCCTTTAACTTGTTTTTTTCTTATTTTGTTCTCTGAAATTTCAATTTTTTAATTTGGTACCTTGAAAAAATGTTATAAAAATAAAAACTAAACATTAGGGATTAAAAATAAAAAAAAATTAAATTAAGTTAGATCGAAATGAAAAAAAAAAATTATAGGGACTAAAAAAAAATTGCCAATTTTATAGTGACTAAAAGGAAAAGTTTGAATTAAGATGAATCAAAACGAAAAAAAAAAATTCTAGGTACCAAAACAATAGTGTCAATTTTGTAGAGACTAAAAATTTATTTAAGTGTATATAATACTTGCCCATTTAATTTATTCTTCACTCACAGAACCCTAATAAGAACTATGGTGTTTACTGTGAGCATGGTTACATTTGAGTGCTTCTTGTCCTTTTATACAGCTTAGTCCTGAGCCTCCTAGTGTCTAGGTTCATTCTAAATTAGGAAAGTATCTCCTCATATCTTCGGTGTATTGATTAGGGCATCCTTGATTGGATCTTGACTACTTGATTCTTGCGTTTGTCTCCCCTGATTTGCCGGTGTTTGTCCGAATGCTGAGTCGATCGTTGGGGTCGATGCTGTGGCGCATAGTGCAAAGGTCGGCTTGACCGAGGCTTGGTCTTGGATACTCCACCAACCCCATAAGCCTTGAAGCCTTGGTTGAAAGAGGCTTGAAGTTGCGGTTGGTCTTGGAGATCAGGTCGGTCATGGCTGAGGCTGGGTCTTGGATAGTCCACTAGCCTCGCAAGCCTTGAAGCCTTGGCTGAAAGATGCTTCAAGTGGCGGTTGGTCTTTGAGATCAGGTCGGTCTTGGACGAGGCTGGGTCTTTGATAGTCCATTTATAAATTTAAATTCAATAAGAATATAATTTGTAAATTAATTATTTACCATCAAACTTAAACATATTGATATAATATTAGTGTATTTCCTATTATCTAATGTGCTATTATTTTATCTGGTTTTGTAATTATACCAACTTAACAATAATTAAAATATTAAATTATAAATGATAAATTAACATCTTCAATTATTTAATAATATTTTATTTTAAAATATTATATGTGCAATTCAATAGCATAAAATATAAAAAAAATATTATTACTATCTTAATATATATATATATATGTATATATATTTTATGATATATATAATTATATATTAATCGTCTCATTGTGTGAGTGATCCAGTGACCCTTGATGGGGGATAAACGGAAGGTGTACCGCTGTCGCTGCAAGTAATAAAATCTGGTGAGTACCGGGATATTGCCCTATGTGAATCTATCCAATCTCCGTTTTCTCGAGCTATTTACACAACTATTTAGACTAACACAAGGATGATGATTTGTTTCAACATTAAAAATAAATAACTGAAATAAATAAATCTATCCTAAAAGTTACTTGAATCTAATATATTTTAATTATGCATCATAGACTTCATAGACAAAATCCCCTTTGAATTACCAAAGCCACATTAACCTAATCCGTAATTCCTTATTGATGGCCGAGTGCACTAGATTAGTTAAAGATGAGTTCATTGGCTCATTAAATCTTTTATTTAAGTTAAGAGATCAATCCCTTGACTCTCCTAAGCCAAAAACAAGCATTAAGAACAAGAACTCAACAAGACCATATATAGTCTATTCTTAGTCTTACAATTTGGGCTTGGCCCTAACTCAATCCCATAAGCTAGCTTGTAGGATTAGGTTTGCCACACCCTTATAAACTCAATAACGGCCATATCACTAGCCGATGTGAGACTTCTAACACGCACTACACAGGTGGAGCGTGGACAAACAAACGGGTGGCCCAACAATACGGACTAACAAACACCCAATAACACACCAACAACATGGGGGCCAACACACGGTTGTAGGATAGGCTCTGATACCATCTTACAATTTGGGTGTGGAACTAACTCAATTCCAAAAGCTAGCTTGTAGGATGAGATTTGTCACACCCTTATAAACTCAATAACAGTCATATCACTAGCCGATGTGGGACTTTTAACACTTAGATCTACAACACACGTGGTATCATACGCTAGAAATGCACTCATATCTTACCGTTCCTAATATCAGTATGAGTAATCAAATCAATTGAATGTTGATCAGGCATCCAAAATCATTAAGAATAGCATAGATACTCACATAAGGAAAGATACTTCAAAGATTAACATAGCAACGGTTAAACATCAATGTAAACAAAATAATACAAGATCCAAATACAAAAATATACAAAAATAAAAAGGAAAGAGAAGAGGGATAGAAGGAACTCCATAGAAGTAGATTGAGGTTGATGGAAATGTCTTTCTCCTTACTCTTTCGCGCTCATAAAGAATCCCACCCTGGATCCTTAAGCTTTTACATGTGAATCCAACCCGCCATCTTCTCCTTCACCAACAAAGCCTAAGCTAAGGAAAACTAATTTTTGAGTGGGAAACTAAAATAAGAAATGGAAGATCTCCTCAAAATGGTGTGGAAGAGCTTTAAATAGAAGTCTATGTAAGTTAATTTTCGCTGCACCCAAAATATTTTATCTATAGCAAAATTATGACAGTTGAAACCATAAACTGTAGCCAAAATATATTCGCTGCAGCCAAAGTTATGGCGGTTTAAATTTGGCAAGCTGTAGCATTTTCACAACAGCCAAAATATTTTGGCTATAGTAAAAAAAATTATGTAGTCAAAATAAGACAGAATGCCCCAAATTTTCAAAATTTCAGCTTTTAGAATGTTTGCTCAATTATTCTTTCAACTTTGGCTCTTTTCCATACTATAATCCACCTAAAAAATAAGCAAAATAGGGATTAAATGACTTTGATTTTCATTCATATAACAAAAGTAAGCATGTGAATTCAATTATTCTAAATTAGGAAAATTTGATACCTAAATTTGTACCATTCAAAACAATTAGTGCTTCAAATTTATGTCCAAATTCACAAAAATTTTGCACTTATTAACCCTCTAGTTAAATCAGTGACACAGTGCTTCGATCGAGTCAATATCTAGACTGAGCTTAATAACAAAACTATGATGATAACTAATCGTTTAACATTATAGATTATAGATTAGAATAAAAGGAAAATAATTCAGGGGAAGTATATAATATACAATACTATAGGTTTTCACACTATATTTACATTGGAATCATCTTGTTAATAGAGTGTCAAACTAATTTCATTATAAAAAAATTATAATAATGGAGCCAATCCAACTATATAAAAATACGAGTATTTAAAACATTTTTTATAGTATTTATAATTTACTAACAATAAATTTTTATAATTCACTATTTGATGTTTGAATATTTTGATTTATCACATCATACACCACTTTTCAAATCAAATAACAGATAGATATATTTACATTATATCAAATAACATTTGTTTTAAAATAGATCACATTCAAAAGAAGTTTATTGACATGGTTATATGGGGTTTCTTTAACATGTGCAAAATCACACAGTTAAAGAAACTAAAAGTGAAATTATTTCATTGAGATGCAAAGTATTTGTTATTGTACAAGCTTCGAATCATTGAATTTTTTTTCCTATAAAATGCTTTCACTTTTAGCTTCTTAACATGTGCAACTTTGAACAAGTTAGAACAATCCTTCTAATATAGTCACAAACCTAGTGCAACATTTCTTGAACACAATCAACGTAAATCTTTTAATGAAATCTATTTAATTATAACACAAATTGAAACATTGAATTTCTTTTTATTTCTACAACTTAACTTTTTATTGATTGTGCCAATACATATTGTGTGGATTAATAGATTATTACATTTTTTAATTTCCATTCATTGAGTTATAGAAATATGTATATATAAGCATTAAAACACAAGCATGATAATCAATTAACAACTAGTGAGTTTTCGCGTGCTCCAAAAGGTCTGATATAATTAAAATAATCTCAACAACTTGCCGCACATCATTAGTATATTGCGGCAACATGGAGGGGTCATTGTAAGGCTCATCACATGGGTATTCCCCTACAAAACAATTAAAAATGTCTCCATTCAATGTAGATACAGGTGAATTCAAGAATGTGTAATCTTTGTTCTTCAATAAATCATCTATGTGGTCAACATGACTAAGAGCACCTTCCACACCGAAGTGATTCAAACAGATGTAGTAGTGTTGGTTTGCTTCGGGATCTTTACCCTTAGTTTTCAAAATTAGAGAGTTGATTAGGTTCACGGTGTTGGACACATTGGCACGAATGACATTGACTACGAATTGGGCTAAAGTCACTAGGTCCGCATGTGGCCTTTGTCTTAGGAGGTTGTAGCAAAAAGTTGTGGTTTGGGAATGATGGCAAATGCGGTGATACATTTTGTGTGTTGGTTTGTGTTGAATAACACGGGTTGCATTCGAGGACGCACCAAAAGAAAGAAATAAAAGCAACATGATTGAAGCGAATCGAGACATACTGTATTTTTTTCTTTCTTTCTTCCTTATTTTGGGTTTACTTTGGTCTGGATTTTCAATGGGGTTTGTTTCATATGTGTATATATATACCTATACATAGTATAATATTAGTTTTGTGTGTTTGGATTAGTTATTTGATTACAATTACTGTGTCCATATTTATGAATCATTTGTTTCAATAATGAATTGGATTTCCTAAAATTTTAATGCTTAGCCTAACTTTGTCTTTTATTTGGTTTGAACGGGTTATTATTGAGGGGTTTTTTTCAATTTAAGTTAAACTTTGCATGCAAACTGAATTTAAATTACTAAATATGTTAAATAAATTTTTTTGTTAAAAACATGTTAAAAAATTTAGTTAGATATTAGTTAGATTATGAATTTGGTTCATGTATTAAATTTATTTTATAAAGAATATTCATCAATAAAAAAATTTATTTTCCAAACGAATAAGGTAAGCATTTTGTCTTTCGTACTAGCTAAGCTTCACATTTTTTTCTAATTTATGACTTTAAATGCCTCACACTCAAAAAAATATGAATACACATAGTTACAATGTAAGCTTCATATGTTTCATAATTACATTTTTTTTATTTGATATGAGATATTTAAAAAATTTAAAACCTCTGAATTTTGTCTCGAAAGTGTCGAATGTGATAAAAAAAAATTATTTGAGATTCAGATGAAATTACTGAAGACTTAATTCATGCTTATATGCTAGAAGAGGATCCAGAAATGTATGATGAAGCTATATATAAATTCTGTAGATTCCAATTTTGGAAAGAGGCTATTAAAAGTAAACTGGATTCCATAATTAGTAATCAAACATGGGAATTAGTTGATTTGCCAAGAGGTAGTAAACCTATAGATAGTAAATTGATTTTTAAAATAAAATTAAGGCCACATGGGTCTATAGAAAAATTTAAGGTCAGACTTGTTGTAAAAGGGTTTATTCAAAAGAAAGACATAGACTTTTTTTTATATATATTAACCTGTTACTAAATTTGCTACTGTTTGTGCGTTGATAACTTTAGCTGCAATCTATAAGCTGAGCATATATCAAATGGATGTGAAGACTGCATTTTTCAATGGTGACTTATAAGAAGAAATATACATGAAACAAACAGAAGACTATATTATGGCGGGTCAAGAACATAAGGTATGCAAGCTTAAGAAAGCATTATATGACTTAAAGCAAGCACCTAAATAGTGGTATGAAAGTTTTATAGTACATTGGTGAATTATGGCTTTATGGTGAATACATCGTATTCATGCGTATATGTTAAAATGAAGAATTCTAATAGTGTTATTTCTAAAGAATAGTGTCTGTTGTGGGGGTCTTAATGCAAGTCCATTTAGTTCAAGAAAAATTCACTTCTACGATTTGGATTGTTGTCTCACATCACTACGTATTAATTCAATCCTTTGGACATTAACACTTAAGCACAATTATTCTTTTCTATGTTTAATAAAATCATTCTTTATATTTGTATGTCATTAGTGGGAGATTGTAAGGAATAATGCCATCAAATATATATTTATGATTTTTAAAGGATAAATCCCAAGTTTAAGTTAACAGCCTCCATTTTTGAGTGAGAGCATGAAATATTTTTTATATTCAAAGACTTATATTGAAGTTGTTATTTATGAGACTCTTTAAGCTAATTGCTTATATTTCGGTGTTTCCTTTTCCGTTTGTTGTGAGGCTAGCTTCGAATATTCACGTTAATTAGCTCTATCAAATTTTGTTTTATTTCAATTACAAAATAAGCTCACAAGTGCTTAACTTTCAACTGCTTTTTGATTTTATCCTTAATCTTTTTCTGATGCAAGCCAAAATACCTCGCTCCCAAACTAATTCCCAGTGAATTTATTCCTCCTCCACTCTATAAATAGGCATGCATATATGCTTAGAAAGACACACCAAAAATACAACTCTCTTCCTCTCCTTTCTTAATTATTTCTTATTGGGCATAGTTGCGAAAGCTCTAGTGTTTTAGGGTCGAGTGCACGAGCTCTGAGCCACCACTGTGATAACCTTGGGGAGCAAAGCCGAGTTGGGTTGCTTCGGATGTCTACCAGCAAGTTTTGCTTTCAAGGAAGTGGTCTTTTACTACTTCATAGCTTTATTTTTCTAACAAACACGGCAAGGAACCTACTTGGATATAATTTTAATTCCTTATTAAGATCTTGTCAAGGACTTCAAGTTAAATTACTTCAAGGTGTATCCCTAGGATAAGGTCATCACATTTTTGTGGGATCCATAGGGAACCACACTATTCCCATTAGGTTGGACATGTGAATGTAACAACTAAAACTTGACACCCACATGGTTCTTCAAGGTGCCTTATGGATGAAGAAATAAGGACAAAGCAAAAGTTTTGTACCGGGTTTCTTTTTGAAGATTATTTTATTTATTGGTTCGGTTTGTAAAATTCTACTTGTCGGCCCTTGTAGAGAGATGAAGCAATACCAATAATAGAGCGGTCAACCTGCCAAGAGACATTGCAAGTAAAAGTTTTCCATTGCCCCGATCCGCACTACTTTAAACCCTAAATCTCTTTTGGGTCTTAGGAATGGCACAACTATCACATCCACTGATGCTTCATATACCCAATTGATTACAGTGTGTTGGGCCTGTTTTGCCCACCATCTAATAGTGGGGGTCTGAATCCTGCTGTGATTCATGACCTAGAAGTTAGCAAAGAGGGGCTTGCTAACATCTTGGAATGCTGTGGTCACAACAGTAAGGGTATAAGCTCATCATTACTATTGTCTTTATAATTTCATACTATGATTATCATAATTTTAACAAGGCCAACCCCAAAGGTCTGATCCATTCAATGTGGGAAAAACACATTGATCCCAGAGTGATTGCTAACACCTTGAAAACACTGAGGCATTCATCATGGTACTATAGCTGGATCTTGTTGACGCTAACAAGGAGGTTGAGCAACTGAAGGCTGAGGCTTTGAAGTATGGAGAGGAATGTTTTTGCACCTCCATCTGTCAATCTTGACATCAATCTAACGGGACTCTCCGTCTTCAGCCATGTGGATGGTTAGCGACTATTCTATTTCAATTAAATGGTTAAGGTCAAGATCAAGGTTCACCTTGCTGATACAAGTATCCCGTTCTTTAACCTTGATGCTCAGTGGAGCTGCCAGCGGAGGGAGTGTACCAAGATAATTATCTGCTGATGAACACTCCTGACTAACAAGTTGAATACAAATAGGTCAATCTCGCTACTCCTTAAATTTTGTTGTATTTTTTTTTTGTTTTATTCCGTTATAAGTTATTCGTTTACGTATCCAGCACTTTTATCATTAATCAAATTCTCTAGTAAATTCTCTCGCGTAATTTTAGTCTTTACATTTCATTCCTCACACATGTCGTCCAATTGCTTTTTACTATTTGTGATTTCCATTGTGAAATTAGACTTCTAATGAATTTATGGTCAAAGATCTAGCGGTATTTGAGATTCTTAAATCGGAGGTTTTGAACCTTATATCGAATCAACGATCCTGGTGGGGTCGAATATTCTATATTTGGGGGATTTTTACTGCCAATTTCATCCTCAAAAATTGTAAACCTCCTTTTGGATTTTGCATTCAATGAGGGTTCTACAACTTCATCATGAAGTTGCTTAGGCTTGTTTGCTGATAAGAATGGTGTGAGAATGGTGGAGCGGGAGAAGGTGGTTTGCTTGGTTAAGCGCTGTTTTGGTTGAGCTTTCCTTGTAGCAACCATAGCTAAGGTGGTAAAGGTGGGAAAAGTTTTATACTCTCCCTATAGATGGAACAATGAAGTGGACTAACCTTTAGAAGGGTCCACCTTCATAAAAGAGAGAGGAATGCTCCTTTTTGTAAGGTAGGAATCTGGTCGAGGTGATGGGTGTGTGGGCAAGATATTTCGGATGAGTAGTGGTGATGGGATACCTGTAAGGACTTCAAAGCTTAAGTTAGTAAGGATCCTTAGAAAATGGAGGCTAAGGTAGGTTATACTTACTAGAATGGGGCATATAGTGTCTTTTTATAATCTAGTGAACCTTTTAGGGTTTATTTTTGTCCTCATATTTGTGCCCAAGGCACAAATATCAAGATAGCTACTAAAGTATGGAGGCAGGAGACAACTCAGCCCGTGTCATACGATAAATCTCTATACTTCATCAGGTACATTTTAGAATACAATGTTTCAATTTGTTTTATTGTTTTCTCTTAATCTTTTCTTGTTAATTTATCTTTATTTACTTGCGATTTTAAAAGGAACTAGTGAACCGTTTCAACCTCCATAATTTTCTTGGAAAATCCAAATTTGTCAGTACTTAAGCAACAAGAAGAGTTTATTGTTGGTTTTTTATCATCGACGGGATAACCCCCAATAAATTTTAAACTGCCAGAAATTGTATTTTTTGAGGGTTAAAACTGCCAAAAAAAATATTAGTTAAATCAAAACTCAAATAAATATCCATACTTCCTTATATTTTTGGGTTTTCCTATCCATTTCCCTATGTGCAATGGTTAAGCAACCTATTAATGGAAACTTTATATTTAAAATAAAATAAAAAAATTTTCGTAGCATTAAATACTCTACACTTTTCAACACCTAAATTTCTATTTATGGGTTGCTTAACCATTGCCCTTAACCTTATTTTTATTACTTCTCATGACATATTTGATCTATTTTTATATAATTATTCTCGGAATTTTAAATCAAAACACAAATAAAACCAACGCACTTGATAACAAAGAAAGGCATTAAAATGAAGCAAAATATACAATGAGACATCATTTAATAAAAGGTACTTAAAGAAAATTTAATCTTACAATTATTTAAACATAAGCATAACATCATATATCAAGTTAATTAACTATATAATTGTGTGACTCGCTGAGAAGACCATTGCTTGATTTCTACATGGTTTACGTTGTGGCTGCAAACAAAATCTAACGATTAGATTTTTTGTTAAAATGATTGGACATTTGGAAGGAAAATTTTCTTTTGCCCAAAAATACATGGCCGAAAAAGTTTTCAAACCCTCATAGCTGCAATAACAGATCGGTTTTGTCATTAGATTATCATTCCTAGATTATGATGTATAAAATAAAGACTTGCAGCTTCAACCAAAGGCAAGAGATTAAGAACATTTAGTAACATGTAACTAGGAAAAAAGTGTTAAAGGAAAATACTCCAAAAAATGAGTTAAACTATTTCACTGTGTTATATTCTTTTCGTGTTTTCTTCCCCCTTTTGGGTTGGGGTGAGATGTCATGTGAGCCTAATCGTCAAAAGACTGAAGCACACGTGTGTGATTGAGAGAAGCACGAGTGACTTTTGTCTCGACTGAATGATCTGGCATGATACTTTTCTAACATGGTAGAATTCCTTACCTGATACACAAAACAATGGAATCTCAAGAGCAAAGGATTTTGACACAGAAAATAGAGTATTTAAAAGAAATATATGTATATATGCATTACCCCTAGAGGTCCTGAACTTAGAATATTTAAGTCCCTTCTAAGCTTTGAAACATACATAAACATTCAAAAGTGTAGCAAAAACTAAATTTCTAAATGGAAGAAAACAAAATCATGACCTCTGCATGATGTCATAGTTCAGCTCTTTTTCACCTAACAATGAGGTAACATAAAGAGAAGAGAGTATTGATCTAATGCCCTGAATCTTAGTAGCACATAATCTAAGGCAGTTGATAAATGTAATTTCATATTTTCAACTAAAATAAAATTTGGCCCTGAATGCAAAATGTTCTTTAATATTTCCACACTAATACAGTAGCCTCCAACCAATTAATAATACAAAACATATTAAATTGTAATACAGTTCCCCCTTCCAGTGCATTACACTCCTTAAACAAGTTGCATGACCAATGAGTTGCTTGTTCTTTTGTGATTACACATGCACCACATAATATATAACAGTCTTAAATTCATTTTTAAGTCTCTAAAAAATTGAAATTTTTTCGTTTTAGTTCAAACAATGTTTTTTGTCCAATTTGATTCAAAACTTTTTTGATTTGTCTCTACAACTTTATTTCACAATAAGTACAAGATTTTAGTTCCTATAGTTACTAAATTTTGTTTTTAGTTCGTTTAACTTATTTTTTCTTATTTTGTTCTCTGAAATTTCAATTTTTTAATTTGGTACCTTTAAAAAATGTTATAAAAATAAAAAAAAACTAAACATTAGGGATTAAAAATAAAAAAATTTAAATTAAGTTAGACCGAAATGCAAAAAAAAAATTATAGGGACTAAAACAAAAAAAAATTGCCAATTTTATAGTGACTAAAAAGAAAAGTTTGAATTAAGTTGAATCAAAATGAAAAAAAAAAAATTTCTAGGTACTAAAACGATAGTGTCAATTTTGTAGAGACTAAAAACTTATTTAAGTGTATATAATACTTACCCATTTAATTTATTGTTCACTCACACCTACCGGGTTCCGACGGCGGTGGTATTCCGCTACTTGAACACTAATAAGAACTGTGGTGTTTACTGTGAGCATGGTTACATTTGAGTGCTTCTTGTCCTTTTATATAGCCTAGTCCCGAGCCTCCTAGTGTCTAGGTTCATTCTAAGTTAGGAAAGTATCTCCTGATATCTTCGGTGTATTGATTAGGGCATCCTTCATTGGATCCTAACTGCTTGATTCTTGGTTTTGTGTCCCCTGATTTTTGGGTGTTTGTCTGAGTCGACCGTTGGGGTCGATGCTGTGGCGCGTAGTCCAGAGGTCGGCCTGGCCGAGGTTGGGTCTTGGATAGTCCACCAGCCCCGCAAGCCTTGAAGCCTTGGCTGAAAGAGGCTTGATGTGGCGGTTGTTCTTGGAGATCAGGTCGGTCTTGGCCGAGGCTAGGTCTTGGATAGTCCACTAGCCCCGCAAGCCTTGAAGCCTTGGCTGAAAGAGGTTTGAAGTGGCGGTTGGTCTTGGAGACCAGGTCGGTCTTGGCAAAGGCTGGGTCTTAGATAGTCCATTTATAAATTTAAATTCAATAAGAATATAATTTGTAAATTAATTATTTGCTATTAGTGTATTTCCTATTATCTAATGTGCTATTATTTTATCTGGTTTTGTAATTATACCAACTTAACAATAACTAAAATATTAAATTATAAAAAATAAACTAACATCTTCAATTATTTTAATAATATTTCATTTTAAAATATTATATGTGCAATTCAATAGCATAAAATATAAAAAAAAATATTATTACTATCTTAATATATATATATATATATATATATATATATTATGATATATATAATTATATATTAATCGTCTGATTCTGTGAGTAATCTAGTGACCCTTGATTGGGACAAACGGCAAGTGTACCGATGTCGTTGCAAGTAATAAAATCTGGTGAGTACTGGGATATTGTCCTCTGTGAATATGTCGAATCTCCATTTTCTCGAGCTACGCAACTATTTAGACTAACACAAGGATGATGATTTATTTTAACATTAAAAATAAATAACTGAAATAAATAAATCTATCCTAAAAGTTACTTGGAATCTAATATATTTTGATTATGCATCCAAATACTTCATAGACAAAATCCTCTTTGAATTACTGAAGCCACATTAACCTAATCCGTAATTCCTTATTGTTGGCCGAGTGCACTAGATTAGTAGTTAAAGATGAGTTCATTGGCTCATTAACTCTTTGATTTAACTTAAGAGATCAATCCCTTGACTATCCTAAGCCAAAAACAAGCATTAAGAACAAGAACTCAACAAGACCACACGCATATATAGTCTATTCTTAGATCTACAACACACGTGGTATCATATGCAAAAAATGCACTCATATCTCGTCGTTCTCTATATCAATACGAGTAATCAAATCAATTGAATGTTGATCAGGCATCCAAAATCATTAAGAATAGCATAGATACACACATATACTTCATAGATTAACATAGCAACGGTTAAAAATCAACATAAACAAAATAATACAAGATCCATATACAAAAATATAAAGGAAAGAGAATAGGGATAGAAGGAACTCCATAGAAGTGGATTGAGGTTGATGGAAATGTCTTTCTGCTTCCTCTTTCGCGCTCATAAAGAATCCCACCCGGGATCCTTAAGCTTTTACATGTGAATCCAACCCGCCATCTTCTCCTTCTCCAAAAAGGCCTAAGCTAAGGAAAACTAATTATAGATGGAGAAACTAAAATGAAAAATGGAAGATCTCCTCAAAATGGCGTGGAAGAGCTTTAAATAGAAGTCTATGTAAATGAATTTTCGCTGCAGCCAAAATGTTTTATCTATAGCAAAATTATGGCGGTTGAAACCAGCAAACTGTAGCCAAAATATTTTTGCTACAGCCAAAGTTTTGGCGGGTTAGATTTGGAAAGCTATAGCATTTTCACAGCAGCCAAAATATTTTTGCTATAGTAAAAAAAATATGTAGCCAAAATATGACAGAATGCCCCAATTTTTCAAAATTTCAAAATATTTTCAACTTTGGCTCTTTTCCATACTTTAATCCACCTAAAAAAATAAGCAAAATTGGGATTAAATCACTTTGATTTTCATTCATATAACAAAAGTAAACATGTGAATTCAATTATTCTAAATAAGAAAAATTTGATACCTAAATTTGTACCATTCAAAACAATTAGTGCTTCAAATTTAGGTCCAAATTCACTAAAATTTAGCACTTATTAACCCTCTAGTTAAATCAGTGACACAATGCTTCTACCCAGTCAATATCTAGACCGAGCTTAATAACAAAACTATGATGAAAACTAACCGTTTAACATTATAGATTATAGATTAGAATAAAAGGAAAATAATTCAGGGGAAGTATATAATATACAATACTACAGATTTTCACACCATATTTACATTGGAATAATCTTGTTAATAGAGTGTCAAATTAATTTCATTATAAAAAAAAATTATAATAATGGAGCGAATCCAACTATATAAAAGTATGAGTATTTAAAACATTTTTTATAGTATTTATAATTTACTAAACAATAAATTTTTATAATTCACTATTTGATGTTTGAATATTTTGATTTATCGAATCATACACCAATTTTCAAATCAAATAACAGATAGATATTTACATTATATCAAATAATATTTGTTTTAAAATAGATCAAATTCAAAAGAAGTTTATTGACATGGTTATATGGGGTTTCTTTAACATGTGCAAAATCGCACAGTTAAAGAAACTAAAAGTGAAATTATTTCATTGAGATACAAAGTATTTGTTATTGTACAAGCTCCAAATCATTGAATTTTTCTTCCTATAAAATGCTTTAACTTTTAGCTTCTTAACATGTGCAACTTTGAACAAGTGAGAACAATCCTTCTAATATAGTCACAAACCTAACGCAACATTTCTTGACACAATAAACGTAAATCTTTTAATGAAATCTAAATAATTATAACACAAATTGCCACACTGAATTTCTTTTTATTTCTACAACTTAACTTTTTATTGATTGTGCCAATACATATTGTGTGGATTAATAGATTATTACATTTTTTAATTTCTATTCATTGAGTTAGAGAAATATGTATATATAAGCTTTAAAACACAAGCATGATAATTAATTAACAACTAGTGAGTTTTGGGGTGCTCCAGAAGGTCTGATATAATTAAAATAATCTCAACAACTTGCTGCACATCATTAGCATATTGCAGCAGCATGGAGGGGTCATTGTAAGGCTCATCAGATGGTGATTCCCCTACAATACAATTAAAAATGTCTTCACTCAATGGAGAAACAGCTGAGTTCAAGAAAGTGTAATATTTTTTCTTCAATAAATCTTCTATGTGGTCAACATGACTAAGAGCACCTTCCAGACCGAAGTGATTCAAACAGATGTAGTAGTGTTGGTTTGCCTCGGCATCTTTATCCTTAGTTTTCAAAATTAGAGAGTTTATTAGGTTCACGGTGTTGGACACATTGGCACGAATGACATCGACTGCGAATTGGGCTAAAGTCACTAGGTCCGCATGTGGCCTTTGGCTTAGGAGGTTGTAGCAAAAGGTTGGGGTTTGGGAAAGGTGGCAAATGCGGTGATACATTTTGTGTGTTGGTTTGTGTTGAATAACACGGGATGCATTCGAGGACGCACCAAAAGAAAGGAATAAAAGCAACAAGATGGAAGCGAATCGAGACATATTGTATTTTTTTCTTTCTTTCTTCCTTATTTTGGGTTTACTTTGGTCTAGGTTTTCAATGGGGTTTGTTTCATATGTGTATATATATATGTATACATAGTACAATAATAGTTTCATGTGTTTGGATTAGTTATTTGATTACAATTACCGTGTTCATATTTATAAATCTTTTGTTTTAATAATGAGTTGGATTTCCTAAAATTTTAATGCTTAGCCTAAGTTTGTCATTTATTTGGTTTGAACAGGTTATTATTGAAGTGTCATCCAAACTAAATTTAAATTACTAAATATGTTAAAAAAATTTTTTGTTAAAAACATGTTAATTTGATTATAATAGAAAGAAAACCATTTTTCTGTGAAACTGATATTAGTTAGATTATGAATTTGTTTCATGTATTAAATTTTCTTCATAAAGAATATTCATGAGTAAAAAAAATTATTTAGCAAAGGAATAACATCAGCATTTTGTCTTTCCTACTAGCTAAGCTTCACATTTTTTTTTCTAATTTATGAATTTAAATGCCTCACACTCAAAAAAAAAATATGAAGACACATAGTTACCATGTAAGCTTCATATGTTTCCTAATTGCATATTTTTATTTGATATGAGATATTTAAAAAATTTTAAACTTCTGAATTGTGTCTCGAGAGTGTCGAATGATCCACAAAGGTCGGCATAAAATGTCAAGCTGATAAAAAAATACTTGAAACCGTTAGAGAGGTGTCAAAGATATGTCGGTGTCGGACGCCTGTGCGACTAGTCAACGCGAGGTTGAGTGAAGTGTTAGTGCTTTATAAGCCGCAAGCCATTTAAATCACTAATTTGGTCACTAAAATATTTAGTGGCTAAAAAAGAAAGTTTAGCGACCAATTTGGTTGGTCTCTAAACGAACTTTTATTTTGTAGTTATTAAATATTTTTTTTATAGACCTTCACCCACTCCCTTAAATGGATTATCCCATGCAAATAAATATTCATTTTTTCCACGATTTGGGACCTTCCATGGATTCGAACTCAAGACCAAAGGGATATAGGTGTTAAGTTCCTTATGTGGAAGCAAATGCTCTAAAATGCCTTAACAATGGAGTTTTGATGATTCCAACACAACATGAGAACCGAGCTCATTTTGCAAATCAAGCGATCGAGCGCTATAAATCAAGAATGCAACAACAAGGGTATAAAGAAGTTTGTTAATATGGCTCAGAAAACATGCATTGGAGGCTTCCATTCTTTTCTGTTATGTTAGTTGGTAGTTATCAGCTTGTATCCGAAAAGCTGTTGGTTGCTGGTTTTCTGATTTTTTTTGTTTTTCTGCTCCCTTTATATATCAGTTTTGGTGTTTCCCTTGAGAGAATGAGTGCAGAGAGGGTGATGCGTGTGAATCTCTGTAATCTGTGTCTTGATGATGAATGCATAAGCGTTAGTAGTGTTGCCTGTGGATGTAGGCTCTTTGTGGCTGAACCACGTAAATCTCTTGGTGTACTCTCTTCTCTTCTTTGTTCTCTTTCTCCTTCTTTACATTTCTGCTATACTGTTAACTTGTTTTAATTCTTGTTCTGCATTTCTTTTAGTTTTTTCTTCTTATTTTCTTGTTAAGGAACCAACAAGCGACGCCGTCTGTGGGGAGAGCAAGGAAGCAAAGAAAGAACTTCAAGAATTGATCAAGAATGGGTTCAACAAAGTATGACATCTATAAGTTCTCAGGAGAAAACGATTCTGGCTTGTGGAAAATCAAGATGGAAGCTATCTTGATTCAGCAAGGATGTGCAGAAGAAATCAAAGGAGAAGAAAGAATGTCTGCATCTTTGTCACAAAAAGAGAAAACAGACATGATAGAGAAGGCCAGAAGTGCAATAATTCTATGTCTTTGTGATAAAGCTCTTAGGGAGGTAGCGAGGGAAAGGACTGCAATAGCTATGTGGATCAAGCTGGAGTCATTATACATGACAAAGTCCTTGGCTCATAGGCTATGCTTGAAACAGCAGCTTTATTCCTTCAAGAGGACAGAAACAAGATCAATTGTGGAACAACTAGCAGAGTTCAACAAAATCATAGATGACTTGGAAAACATTGAAGTAGGATGAGGACAAGGCTCTTCTGCTGCTAAATTCTCTACCAAAGAGCTTTGAACATTTCAGAGATGCTATCTTGTATGGCAAAGAACACACCATTACTCTGGAGGAGGTTCAAACTTCCATAAGGACAAAGGAGTTGCAAAGACAACAAGATGGTAAGTCTGAAACAGATAATGGTGAAGGTCTGAATGTCCAAAGGGGAAGGAGAGAGAAGAAATGGTAAGGTCACAAGGGAAAGAAGTCAAGATCCAAGTCTAAGAATGGAGACAAGTCCAAGTATAAGTGCTTCCATTGTCGCAAGACAGGTCACTTCAAGAAAAATTGTCCTGAAAGTGAAAATGCAAAATACTCAACTGAATCTGCAGATATTGCAGCAGCTTCAGATGGATATGAAAGTGCAGGTGTGCTTGTTGTTTCGTCTACACAAACAAAGAAAGAATGGGTGATGGACTCAAGATGCTCGTACCACATGTGTCCAAAGAAGGAATACTTTGAGACTTTGAAGCACAAGGAAGGTGGGACAGTGTTGCTGGGAGATGATCATCCATGTAAGGTGCAAGGAATTGGTACCATCAAACTAAAGATGTTTGATAACAGGGAGTACATCCTTAAGGATGTGAGGTATGTCCCTGAACTGAAAAGAAATCTTATCTCCATTAACATGTTTGATGATTTAGGCTATTCTACTAAAACTCAAAATGGTGTTCTTAAGATTTTAAATGGATCCTTAGTCATTGCAAAAGGTAACAAGGATAAATCAAATGCCTTGTTTATCTTGGATGGTTCAATTGTTGTTTCTCATGCATCTGTAGCTAGTAATAGTGTTATTGATAAAACCAAACTATGGCATCTAAGGCTTGGACATGTGAGTGAAAAAGGGTTAATTGAATTAGAAAAACAAAATCTGCTTAGTGGTGATAAACTGAAAAAGCTTGAATTCTGTGAAAATTGTGTGCTAGGCAAATCACATAGAGTTAAATTCGGTACTGACATGCATGTTTCTAATAGACCTTTTGAGTATGCTCATACTGATTTGTGGGGACCATCTAGAGTGAAAACTCTAGGTGGAGGTTCATACTTCTTGTCCATAATTGATGATTTTACAAGAAGAGTTTGGTTGTATGTGCTTAAAGATAAAACTGAAACTTTTTGAAGTTTAAGGAATGGCATGCTCTGATTCAGAACCAATTAGGAACTAAACTATAGGTTCTGAAAACTGAAAATGGCCTGGAGTTCCTTTCAGAGCAGTTTAACCAATTTTGCAGGATTCAAGGAATTAAGAGACACAAAACAATATCTAACACACCTCACCAAAATGGATTGGCTGAGAGGATGAACAGGACAATTCTTGAAAGGGTTAGATGCATGTTGCTTGGGTCAGGATTGTCAAAGAAATTATGGGGAGAAGCAGCAAGCACAACAGCCTATTTGATTAACAGATGTCCTTCTTCAGCTCTTGATTACAAGACTCCAATGGAAGCTTGGAGTGGAAAGCCTGCTGATTACTCAAATTTGAGAGTTTTTGGATCTTTGGCATATGCTCATGTTAAGGAAGGAAAGCTGGAACCAAGAGCTGTGAAGTGTATCTTCCTTGAGTATCCTAAAGGTGTCAAAGGTTACAAGCTGTGGAAACTTGAAACAGGTGGAGGAAAGTGCATCATTAGCAGAGATGTCACTTTTGATGAAACAAGAATGGGAATGCTTGAAAGAAAAGACAATGAGACTAGCTCAAGCAAAGAACAAGTTCAGTTTGAGGTGGAGTCTTCTACAAACAAGTCAGAGATTGGTCAGACAACAATCTTGGAAGAAGAAGCATCTGATGTTTCAGGATCAGGTGGAGCTATCACAAGATCAGGTGAAGCTGTCAGTAATTAAGATATCTCTGATTACCAATTGGTCAGAGATAGAGTTAGGAGAATTTCAAAACCTGTTAACAGATATGGTTATGCAGATATTGTCTATTATGCATTGAATGTATCCAAGGAAATTCAAGGCCCAGAACCAAGGAATTACAAGGAATCTATGGCTAGCATTGAGTCACAAGATTGGATGAAAGTTGTGCATGAAGAGATGAAGTCCCTTTTGAAAAACAGAACATGGGAACTGGTGTACCTACCAAAAGGAAAGAGGGTTATAAGTTGCAAGCGGATTTTTAAAAGGAAGGAAGGGATACCGGGGGTTGAAGCTCCTAGATTCAAAGCTAGACTTGTTGCTCGAGGGTTTATTCAAGTAGAAGGAATTGACTACAATGAAATATTCTCACCTGTAGTTAAACAGAGTTCAATAAGGATTTTATTAAGCATTGTGAACCAATTTGATCTAGAGCTGGAACAAATGGATGTCAAAACCGTCTTTTTTCATGGATATCTAGAAGAAACTATCTACATGCAACAACCAGAAGGTTTTATGTGAAGATCAAGACAAGGTGTGCTTACTGAAAAAGTCTCTTTATGGTTTAAAGCAAAGTCCAAGAATGTGGTATAAAAGGTTTGATAATTTCCTGCTTAGGCTTCGCTTCATCAGATGCAGGTTTGACAGCTGCGTATATGTTCTTAAAAGAAAGAAAGAATGTATTGTGTATCTTTTGCTTTATGTTGATGATATTTTGTTAGCTAGCTCGAGAAAGGAAGAGATCAAGTTCTTCAAGGAGAAGTTAAACACAGAATTCGAAATGAAGGACTTGGGACCTGCTAAAAGAATTCTGGGAATGGACATCATCAGAGACAAGAAAAAGGGAGAGCTGCTGCTGACTCAAGAAAGTTACTTAAGAAAGGTGGTAGAAAAGTTTAGAATGCATGAATTTAAACCTGTTAATACACCTCTTGGTTCTTTTTCAAAGTTGTCTTCTACTCAGGCTCCCAAAATTGAGGAAGAAAGGATCAAGATGGAATCTATTCCATATGCAAATGGAGTTGGAAGTGTCATGTATGGCATGGTGTGCAGCAGACCTGATCTGGCTTATGCTATCAGTCTTATCAGCAGGTTTATGGCAAATCCGGGACAAGTTCATTGGAATGCTCTGAAGTGGTTACTCAGATACTTAAATGGAACTTTAGGGTGTGGTCTCAGGTTCAAAAGGCACTCTAAAGCTGAAGATGCTTTAACAGGCTATGTCGATGCTGATTTTGCAGAATGTGTTGACACAAGGAAGTCTCTAACAGGCTATGTATTCACCTTGTTTGGCACTGCTGTGACTTGGAAAGCTAATCTTCAACCTGTTGTTTCCCTTTCAACCATAGAGGCTGAATACATAGCCTTGTCTGAAGGAGTGAAAGAAGGATCATGGCTAAGAGGTTTGATTGGTGATCTAGGCATAACTCAACCTAGAGTTACCATCTTTTGTGACGGCCAAGGTGCAATTCACTTGGCAAATCATCACACTTACCATGAGAGAACCAAGCATATTGATGTTAAATACCATTTCATCAGGGATGTTACTGAGTCCAAGAAGATTCAAGTGTTGAAGATTGCAACTGAAGATAATCCTGCTGATATGTTTACAAAGTCCTTAGCTAGAGCTAAGTTCAAGCTGTGTTTAGACTTGATCAGTTTTTCTTAATGCTCGTGTGCATTAGTGGTAACACTACTTGGTTGATGCTTGTTGTTTGTGTTTTCTGAATCAAGGTGGAGAATTGTTAATATGACTCAGAAAACATGCATTGGAGGCTTCCATTCTTTTCTGTTATGTTAGTTGGTAGTTATCAGCTTGTAACCGAAAAGCTGTTGGTTGCTGGTTTTCTGCTCCCTTTATATATCAGTTGTGGTGCTTCCCTTGAGAGAATGAGTGCAGAGAGGGTGATGCGTGTGAATCTTTATAATGTGTGTCTTGATGATGAATGCATAAGAGTTAGTAGTGTTGCCCGTGGATGTAGGCTCTTTGTGGCTGAACCACGTAAATCTCTTGGTGTACTCTCTTCTGTGTTCTCTTTCTCCTTCTTTACATTTCTGCTATACTGTTAACTTGTTTTAATTCTTGTTCTGCATTTCTTTTAGTTCTTCTGTTTTGCGTTTTCTTCTTCTTTTCTTGTTATGGAACCAACATAGTTAATTTTCATAAATGTAAATTTAATTAAGACTCCTTAAAATGAATCAATATGTTTTAATCAAATATTCTGTGAAATAATCTCTTGAAAATGTTTTATGCTTGAAAAATAACTTTAAAATATGTTTGAAAGCTTAGAACAGCCTCTTTGGAAAAATCTCTTTTTGAAAGTATTTTCGAATATAAGGTTCTGGATTCAAAAATTGAATTTCTGAACTCAATATTCGAATATGAAGCAATAGCTTGGCCACCATCCTTTCCAGAATCATAATATTCGAATATATATTCGAATATGGAACCTCCATATTCGAATAGAATTTCAAATATGACAGTGTGCCATTGCCTACTCTTTTTCCAGAACCTCAATATTCGAATATATATTCGAATATGGAAGCTCAATATTCGAATATCTCAATGATGCATGTTTTTCAAATTTCTTTTTCCAGAGGCTTCATATTTTGATATATATTCGAATATATAAGTGATATATTCAAATATATATTTGAATATTGCATTCTTGTGAATGCTTCTAAGCTTCCCCTTCATTCTCTTTAAAAGGGGATCTTGGCTCATTTATTACACACACTCTTGCAAGCATTTATTGAGCTGAAAAAGTCTTTGATATCATTATCACTCTCTCTATCAAGGGTCTTATGTCCTAAGGCTTTCATTATTATGTTTTCTCTAAGCTTAATTGATTCACCACATAAGAGCCTTAATTAAATATTCCTTGTACTTCAAGTTGTATCTTATTGCTCTATTGAGAGTTTCTTAATTGTAAACACTTAATCCAATTTCTTGAGTGAAGGTGAGGTATCCTTCAAGTTAGTTATTAAGGTGAAGTATCTCTAGAGTGAGGCTCTTGCAATTGGTGGGGTATCCAATTGAGAAGAGTGCACTTAGTTTGTATCTTGTTCAAGATTGAATGCAAGTGTTCTCGCGCGGAGTGATTGGAAAACTGGATGTAGGCCACAAGCAGGTTTAGTGGCTGAAATAGTCTACATCTTGGTGTCATTCTCTCTAACTCGTTGCTTTTACATATGTGCATTGCATTACATCTTTAACATTCATATTCATCTTTTCATACATACATACTTCAACTAAATTACTATTCAATCAAGCTTTGCTATGTTTTGTGAAAAGTTTTTGAAAAAGTTTTAAAGCTCAATTCACCCCCTCTTGACCATAGAGGCCCTTGTCTAACACCTTAAATTCACTACCAATTTAGCTAGTGTACGTTAGCAAATCCTATATGTTATTGTAGAAAAACCTCAATGTTTTCAAGCAAATTGATAGTGTTTCTTCTTGGTGTGTAGTTGATGACTTCAATGCTTCTTATTGTAGCTGGGAACGACGTGGAGTAAATGGAAAGGCTAGAAGTGATCCTAGTGAATCTAAAATTTTTAACTACTTAATTAATGATTTGTAGTTAGTGGAACTTCCTTTTTATGAAATTTTTTTTACCTAATTTAGACGAAATGAATCTGGATCAAGTAGGTTAAATCATTTTCTATTCTCAACTGATTGAATTTAGAAATGGGGTCCTATTTCTCAATGGGTGCTTAACTTTAATATTTTTTTATCATTGTCCAATATTATTGAAAAAGGAAATCGTGAATTGGGGTCCAATTGTCTTGAAGTTTAACACTTTAATTTAAACACTTTTTTATTTATACAAATAAAATAAAACAAAACATGGAGTGTAATTATTTTAATTTTAATTTATCATTTATCAATATTTTTATAACAATCTCTATCATGCATAAAACATATTTTCATGAATTTTACATTATTACTTTCCATTAGTGTAATCAACAATTGGTTGAAAAATTTAAGAAGTTATCTTATATCTTTCCAGAATTTTTTATTAACCTCTTATTTTGCATTTATGGATTAGAAAATAAAATCCCATTATTTATTATATTCATTTCCATCCTGCATATATGTTTATGATATTTTTCCTTTTTTTATTTTGTGAGTTATGATTTTCTTAAAGGTAAAGTAGGAAAGTGCAAAAAGAGAGATAGAAAGAAACTAAAAAGGAAAAACATAATTGATAAATAATATGATAAATAAAGATGAAAAAAATAAAAGACTAAAAATTACTAATTGTGATGTAAGAGAAAAAAAAAGTGTATAATTATTGTTTTTTTATTTATCTTTTTATATTAGTGTAGTCTCAAAAGACAAAATGTCTCAATTCCTTTCATTTTGAAGAAAATTGTTGACTTTTGGGTTCAATTCTCTACGGTGTGATAAATCAGACTTACTTATTAACTAAGTTTGATTTGTGGATTCAATTGAAAGCAATTTGTTTAGTTCTTTGTTTTTACCTCTCTCTCTTTCTCTCTCTCACTCTCTCCTTCACTTGACACCTACTTGTGTTCTGCTACTCTTTCACCCCTTTTGTTCACTCCATAGTCAGAACCTTTGAGGTTTTCTACTCCTACCCATTTACTCATTTTGCTGTCAAGATATCTTTTTTCTTTCATTCTCACTGTTTTTCCTCGAAAATTTTTAATGGTCATTCTCTGTTTCATTGGTTATTTGAATCTTTTATTTGTTTTAAATGTTTTTTTCTTTTCTTTTTTGCTATTTCTTGATTTTTCGTTGATTCTTATGTTGCTTTGTTAATTCCATGATCTTATTTGTATAGTCTTGTACTCTTGTTTTCCCTAATCGGATAAACAAATGAAATGCTTAAAAATTTAGGATGGGGGAAGGGAAGAGGTGGAGATCGAATACTAAACCCTAAAATTAAGTGTGTCTTTTAACACAAACTTAACTGGGCTATGGGGACACACTTTATTCATCTATATGAATCATTTTATTGCGTTTATTTATGCTATCATCACTAGAGATTGAAATGTTCTTTACTAATTTGCTTCCCCTCACTATTAAAAAATAACAACACATAATTAAAAAGGGATATTTTCTCTTCTCATATATATATATATATATATATATATATATATATATATATATATATATATATATTGTGTGTGTCAATTTCTGATTTTAGCGGCACCAGAAATGAGACCAGAATCAAGGATAGACTGAGTCTCATTTCCAGAAGTTAGTATCTTTTGTGTTTACTAGGCTTAGTGGTTTTTCAACAAGGTCAATTGTTTTTCTCTTCATGCTTTAATGTACAGGGTTCGATGTAGAACATTAATGTGCAATTAGTATATATTTATGAAGACTATATCTTCTATTATATGGTTTTGATGAATTGTTTTTCCATTTTCAATTGCAGGTTTGTAGTTTGTGAAATATCACATACTCCTGGACTAGGATTTCAAATAAGAATGGCAGACATTCCTGTTGTGAATCTTGCATCATCGTATGTTCTCAATCTTGTGAATAGTTTTGTCAGGTTATCTTAAACTTTGTTTGTATGAATGGTCATGAAAGATCATGAAAATTTAAACCAAGCAATAGCTTGTGAAGGTGCTACTACATCTAGGCTTAGAGATTAGTTTTGAAATTGAAACTCTTTAACAGTTGTGTATTAAGCTCCTCTAAAGTGAGTGGGTGCTTAAAGTGATAAAGTATGGTGTGCTTACTCTTGATTTAATTGAAAAGCTCATGATTTTAACCTACTTTAAATCAACGGCAGATACACCATACAATCCGTTCAGTTTGCATTTTTATTTTCTATTTTGACTTTGTTACCAATTTCCTTTAATTTGTATAGCAAAAATTAGAAATGACTAGAAATAAATTAGGTTCTTTTATTTATGTTAGCCTTACAATTCCTTACCTTGTGTGTATGACATTGTTTTCATTCTGTTTTATATCTTAATGTAATTTAACACATAAATATTGATTTTGATATGCTAATGAGATCTTTCTTTTGAGTATTTAGAGTCAACATTACAGTTTCTGTGCCAAAGACTCAAATTAAAAGGCTACATGCATTTCCTTTGTATATCTGTCTGTATAGGCGGGTTTCTGATCCACGATTTCTACTGGTAGGAATATTGCCTCTTAAGTTGAATCTATTATTCATTCTTATGACAACTAGTCTATAATAACATTTTATTCTATACAATACTTTTTGTCCTAACTTACCAAAAAAAAGAAGGATTTTGAGGAGTATCGAAAAATTCGGATTTGCAACTTCCAAGGACTTGTTGACATCCAAGCAAAATTTACCTTCCATGAACTCAATAAATTAGCTGAGGAAGCTAGATCTGGCTCGCTAGCTATCTTTTTTATCAGTACTAGTATGTACTTGTTTAAGTAATTCAGTTATGATGAAAATATCTATAACTTTTACTAAGTACCTTATTATGACGGTTTAGGTGCAATGGGAAACTCAAATGCATCATGTGGAGCCAATGAGAATTCGATGCCTTCCTTTGAATGTAAGATACACTTTAATCGTTAATTTTGTTCCAAAAACACAATAATCACTGCATTCATAAGCTATACTAGATAACTTTATCTATATTATTATGAATGTGCACTCTAAAAATCTTTGCTCCTATTGTTTTATGGTGATGTGAATAATTAAGTGTACTGACTATATTCTTATACATTTTCTAAACTTTTAAGGATCAGTAAAATTTGTGTTGAGAAATAGTGAATTTGCTTTTGATGGGAGGTAGAGCTTCCTCTTACCAGTTAAGAGAAGGGAAAATACTTAAATATTCTCATTGATAATTATTCCATCTATTATATTATATAATGATATAATATAATATATTTTAAACTATTCTTATTGTGCTAAGCCCGTTAAATATAATATTGTTACTATTACTTAAAATCATATATTATAAAATATTAATTAGGTAACAATATATGGAATACAAGGTTGCTAGATTTAAGGGATTTACGTGGACACAAGCTATCAATAATAATAAACTCCTTTCAATAATACAATGTTTAATTTCAATATGGTTTACATTGATTTAATTTAAGTGAGCAAATTTACAAAATTTGTATAGTTGTGTTGTTTCATTTAAGATTAAGAGCTGTCTTATTTGAAATTGATTTAATTTGAAGGATTATAAACACGACTCTGAACTTGAAGTGAGGTGACTCTATAGAGAATAAACATCAGTTACAATGAGGTGACTCTTCGGGCTCGTTTGGTGACCATGATAAGGAGCTCATGATAGGATAATTTATCATAGCATGTTATTATCTGTAGTTTGGTGAGCCAACAGAATATGATAAGCTTATTATGTTAGCTTATCCTATCCTACTCTCTAATACAAAAAGTTATCCTAAGGGGAGATTGGGTTAGAGGCCAGCAGGATAGGATAAGGATTTTTATTTCCTACTTTACTCTTGCTTATAATACATATTCTTAAATTAACATTTATTTTTATAATAAAAAAATAGAATAAATAATAAATATAAATAATAATGATAATGATAATAATAAACATAAATAATAAAAATAAAAAATAGTAATAAAAATAAATAATAGTGAAAATGAATAATAATAATAAGAGTAATAAAATAAAAAATAATAATAAATATTGATAATAATAATAATATATAATAATAATAGTAATAAAAATAATAAGTAATAATAATAGTAATTATAATAAAATTAAATGATAATAAGAATAGTTATAAAATAAATAATAATAATAGTACTAAAAATAAATAATCATAATAATAATAATAAATAATAGTAATAAAAATAATTAATAATAATAATAGTATTAATATAAAAAAAATAATATCCATTTTGATATCTCATAGACACATCAAATACTGGATAACATAAGAGTTTATACAAGCTTATCCAACTCGTATCATATCATGTTGTTATGCAACCCTATTATCTTATCATGCCTTATTCTATCATGTCTACCAAACGAGCCCTATATATATATATAGGATGTAAGAATAATAATTTTTATTCAATATTATATTTATTCAAAGATATATAATATTAAAATAATAAAAAAATATATTTAATTATCACCGATCGAACCATAGTTCAACCATGATCTGACCATGATCTTACATTATCAAAAAAAATTCTAGCTCCTTCGGTTTGCAATCATCAAAAAAGGGAGAGATTGTCAAGTCAAAACCCTTAGATTAGATAGATTTTAATGACATCAAACCAATCATCAGCTATAAAAATCTAAGGTTAAGATGAGATTCCTTGTGATCTAGCAAATTTGTTTAAGTGTGCAGAATTAAAATTTGTTTAAAATTGGGTCCTAAGTTCATATAATCACGGCTCTGATACCACATGTAAGCAATAAATTAAATAGGTCCATGATCATTATATGAAATTAGAATAAGTATATAAAAGACACTTACTTGTACACATCGTCATTGTGGAATTAGCCTGCACGTAGAGTAGAGCAAAGTCTTCCTTTCCCTAATCACTCTCTCTCTGTATCTAGGTTCCATATGGGGCAAACCTATAGAGCTTTTCTCAGTCGTCGTGACGGCAAAGGGAACTCAGCCTCACTTATTTATAAAAACCATTAGGCACCTCCCTTCACGGGCCTAGTGGTTCGGCCCACACTTTCTCCCACACACATCGGATAAAGTGCCCAAAACCTAATATCAATTGATCACATTATTAGTGGACTTGAGTGTCATTAAATGGATCACAATATTAACCCGTTTTTGCCTAAACAAAAACCACAATTAATTGCAGTCCACAAGAAAACTCTAACATTTAGTTCCTAAGTTTGGTCTTAGATTGAGATTGGAAACTCATATGAAAGTTGACAAAGTTTTTGACAGCATGCATAGGATGATGTCAACAATGTTTAAACTTTAAGCAAAGCTTTGATTCAAACTTTAATGACTCGAAGCACCCTCCAACGGCTACCAACATTCATAAATGACTATATTCTCTAGATAGTGTCTATAAATATGAAGCTAGACTTTTGAAAATCATTGAGAACTAGAAAAACACTCATATCATCTACAAAAAGTTAAAAGTCCTCATCCTCCTTCATTTTACAATTTAAGGTTTAAATATAGAATTCCTCCGGTAGTTACTAGGTTTAGTTCGATCATATCCTTGTGAAACTACTTATAGCTTGAGCTTCATTTGATCATTCATACTGTGTGTAATCTAGCTACCATCAAAACATCTACACCTATTAAATTGGTGAGTTACTCACCCAACAGAGCTAAAAAGTGGCTCTGAGTGTTAAGGTTAGTGTATTTAAGTTTGGAGAGGCTTAGGAAAGACTACTTTAACCCTACATAGGCCTTAGAAGAATACTTGGTGTAATGCCTGAAGAGACCATAGATGAATACTTGTGAATCTGGTTTGATAGTGGAAAATTTCACTTAGAGAAGTGAGGACTAGATGTAGCCTTTTTTGGGTGAACAAGGATAAATAGTTGTTTCCATTTTTCTATTTTCTTTCAAAGTTTTTTATTTTATATTTTGCATAGTTCAGATTAACATCTTACTATGTTTAGATAGATCTTAAATAGTCTTTTCTTCAAACATTAAAATCTATACTTATCTATTTCAATCTAATGAAAAATTTATACTTTCAACTATTACTTAGATATATATTCTACATCCTTCTTTCTAATAAATCTCATCAAGTTATTTTATTGAAGATTTATCTATCTATCCATACATTCTAGTATACTTCCTTTAATTTTTCTAACTTTATCCTTTTGAAAAAATTCAATCTAACATCCAACTCAGATTTGTGATTCAGACGTAGATTTAATCTAAAATTTTAACTGAGAATTTTTAAATCCTCAATTCAACCCCCTTCTTGAGAGTATTCTTTTACCAACATAATGCAATGTATAAAGAGAATAAACATATACAACTAGTTAAATTAGGAATATCATTGTTCTAGTTTAAATAGTGTATGTGTGTTGAGTGTGCGTGCGTACGTGCGTGTAATTATGTGTAAGTTGTGGGTCCCATCATTGTGTCACAGAGAGTTCATTCCTTGCCCCCAACCTTATGCCTATAATTCTATCACAAAGGGTTCATTCTCCCCACCTTATGCACTTTGTTGTTCATATATTTAAATCTTATTTTGAGGCTTTGTGCTTAACTACGGTTGTTCGAGAAGATTCTTCAATTTCTCCCTTCTACATCTTCTCTCCTTTTTGGTATCCTCTAAGTTTTTAACAATAGTTCTCTGTTGCATTTCCCTATCCCCATTCCTCGTTTTCTCCTACCTTTACCTTTTTAGGTTCATTTCAAAATTGTTCGGAATAGTCATGGAGAGATTTGCAATCCTTATTCCACTAGACCTATCCCTTCCGCCACAGAGTCTCTCACCACACACATCGTATCGCAATGTTCTTTTTGAGAGGAAATGCCTGGGTAGACTTGTTGTGATAGTTCCTCCTCCAACAACTCTATGAATAGGCTTGAATTCAGGGTTTGTATGAGTACCACTTTGGTCTATCAAATGAACCCCACCCTAATCTTAGGAAGTTTTCTTAAGATCCCTTTCATCATCCAGAGGAGCTATCTCTAGATATTTCTGGTAGTTATTTTATTTTGAATTTGTATTGGTTAGGTTTGAGGAGATGGCTTGTCAGGAAGGAAACAACTTGAGGGGGAAGTCGCATTGTGGTATCCTATAATCTCTTTGGGAAAGCATTTCCTATATTGGATCTTGCATGATGTATTAGACCAAGTTTCCCAAATTAGGGAACAATCCATTATAGATCAATACTCTAGCTTTCTTTAGTTTAGCCAGGGAACTACAACCGAGGGACATGATGACTACAGATTCTAGGTGGCCGACATCCATGAGCGCATCTGCTCCTGTACCAAGGTAGGAAATATTGAATATTTAATGATGTACGATTGGATGTTCACTCGATATCACCTCTGTTTTCCCTTAAATGAATGTGGAGTGGAGGTCTTAATATATTGTTTGGTGGTGCCTTTTCAATTTCATCCCATGACTATAACAAAAAGGGCAGTTTGCGGTGGTTCAAACCGCCGCTAAATGGCTGTTCCAGCGGTTGACAAACCGCCGCAGACTCCTCCGCCACCTGATCGTTTAGCGACGGTTTCATGCAACCGCAGGTATAACCGCAGCTAGTGTATTTAGCGGCGGTTCACTTGAGTTTACCGGCGGTTTTGTCCGCCACTAAATCGAAGTCATGTTTTTAAAAACGATCATTTTGCGGCGGTTGTAAGGAAAATCCTGGCGGTTTTTTAACCGCCATTAAATGCCAATTAATTTTTTCGTTGTTATGAATATTTGTTGGCTGTCCATATCCATTTGGTTGTTATCAAGTACACTATCCTACATAAAGATAGACTCTAATAGAGATAGGTTTGTTGATATCTGAGCTATTGTTTAGGCTTCTTTCTGTGCCTATAAATAGATGTTAAACTTTGTACTCAACACACCTGAAGAACAATAACATCTCTCTCTTACTATTATTCTCTCATTCTCTCTATTAGTTTCCTTAGTTTCATAACACGTTATCAGCACGCTAGACTCTGCCCTGTTGCCGCTTTATCGTACGTGACCGTGCAGATCTTGATCCCTGAATCCGTTCATCCGTTTTAAGTAAAAGCGCCAAAGGTAACAACGTTTTTATTTTTATCTCTGTTACTGGAACAAAATTCATGAATCATCATATATTACTCACATATATTAGAAAAATTGAGATCAAGTCAATTCATTAAATCATTACTTTTCTATTATTAATTTATGTTTAATAATTTCCTATTCCTTGCTGATGTATCCATAAGGATATATGAACATAGCATAATAATTCTTGGTGTGGTATACATGTTTAATTTCTAGTTTTCTGAGATAATTTTTTTTTGTTTATGCCATATCGTCTATACTATGCTTCGATTTCTATCAAAACCCAAATGAAATCCACGTTTTTATTCCGAATCAACTAGTTTTTGTTTTCTCTTTTTTTTAACATAGGACTTTTGTTCTTATTGAGTAAATTTGACACTTATTTTATTAATTGAGTAACAAACTATCGGTTTTTTCCAAACTTTTCTAAACCAATTAACTAAAATATTTATTATAATTGAACATGACTCACTCAGATCTTGTTTTCTGTTACTAATTATCTGGCATGTATTATATATATAAATATTTTTTCTAATAATTATATGGGAAGGCTGCACAACAATCTATTTTATAAATCAATAATTGAACTAAATCAATAATTGAAATAACAGATCTTGTTTTTTTTCCTAATTATATGGCACTTGTTATGCATATAATTTTTTTAATACTTATTTCTAAAAGCTCACTCATCAGTTTTTTTAGCTTATCTGTTTGCCCAAGATAATTTATAGCATTCAAACACTAAATAAACTAATATTTCACAATTCATGTGAAACAATGTATACGGTTGGATATGCTTCGAGATAGGTTCTAGCTAGGAAAGACTTGGTTTTTATGTGCATCCGTTGTGACGCCACCTCTCTTTCCTGGGAAGTTATCCGGCGCATATTCTATCGTTTACATAGTTATCATGTGTAAATTTTAAAATAAATAAATAAATGATAAATTATGTGTTTATACGAGGTAGAATCCTTTTTCCTAATTATTATTTATTTATTTTAGTATTAAACAAAATATGTCGAATATTGCCAAACTCGAGTTCGTGGCCCTTGACGTGACGGGAAAAAATTACTTATTAGATGCCGAAATTCACTTAGATGCAAAAGGCCTTGAAGACACCATCAAGGATGGTAATCAAACATCCAATCAACATAATGCTAGAGCTATGATTTTCCTTCGTCACCACCTCCATGAAGGATTAAAAAATAATTACTTCACAGTAACATTATGTGGAGAAAAGGTTGGAGATGAGAATATACTAGAAAAAACATTCTCCACTTTTCATGCATCCAATGTACTTTTACAGCAACAATATCGTGAAAAAAGATTTAAGAAATATTCTGAATTGATTTCTTGTCTTCTTGTTGCTGAACAAAACAATGAACTCTTGATGAAAAATCATGAATCTCATCCGACTAGCACTGCTCCATTCCCAGAAGCGAATGTAGCAGAAAATAACTGTCATGGACAAAATCACGGTCGTGGTCGCGTCCGTGGACAAGGACGGGGTTCAAACGTGGTCGTGGTCGTGGTAATCCAAGACACACATCTTCTCACCATCCGTAGAAAAATGTTGAAAAGACTGAAAAGACAAAAACTACCCAAAGTAGTGAAAATGTGAACACTACATGCTACCGTTGCGGTAGCAAAGGCCATTGGGCCCGTGTATGTCGCACACCAAAGCATCTAATTGATCTCTATCAAAAATCAATCAAGAGCAAAGGAAAAGGAATTGAGACAAATTTTGTACAGAAAGATGGAAGCTCTGCTCACCTAGAATTATCTGATTCTTTCGATGATGATAATACCTACAACTCTATTGAAGATGGGAATGACCGAGATGAGTGTTTAGCACATTTGAATTTCTTTAAGGTTGAATAATTTTTTGAAAACATTTGACACGTTATGTTTTGAATAATTTTTTAATTGAATTTTATTTTATTTTATTTTTCATCCTATTGAATAAATTGAGATTTTTTTTATTTCAATTTGTCATACTTATATATTGTTATTATTTTCAATGAAGTATGAATACCTCATTGGCTGATCCAGACAAGGCCGATGTTTGTCTCGTTGAAAGTGCTACGACTCATACGGTCTTGAAAAATAAAAGATTTTTTTCTTCCTTATCAATGGAAGAGGCTAATGTTAAAACTATATCCGGTAGTACAAATATCGTTGAAGGTTCTGGCAAAGCCAATATATTATTACCTGGGGGAACATATATGCGCATTAATTGTGCATTATATTCATCGAAGTCTCATAGAAACTTATTGAGTTTTAAAGATATCCGCCAAAATGGATATCATATTGAGACATTAAATGAAGAAGCAGTTGAATACCTTCACATCACACAATCATATATGAATGCCAAGAGTATACTAGAAAAATTTCCTTCATTCTCCTTTGGCTTGTACTACACGTATATTAATGCAATTGAAACACATGTCATTACAAATCAAAAGCTTACTGATAAGAATACATTTATCATTTGGCATGAAAGGTTAGGCCACCCTGGATCAAATATGATGCGAAGAATAATTGAGAAATCATGTGGACACTCAATGATGAGTCATGAAATTCTCCAACACAATAGTTTTTCATGTGTTGCTTGCTCCTGAGGAAAGTTAATTACTTGACCATCACCATCCAAAATTGGAAGTGAATCTATTACATTTTTGGAGCGCATACAAGGCGCTATTTGTGGACCGATACATCCACCTTGTGGACCATTTAGATATTTTATGGCATTAATTGCTGCATCAACTAGATGCTCACATGCCTAATTGTTATCAAGTCGCAACCAAGCATTTGCAAGATTACTTGCCCAAATAATACGTTTGAGAGTACATTTTCCCAATTTTCCAATTAAGAAAATACGACTTGATAATGCTGGTGAATTTACATCTCAAGCTTTTAACGACTACCGCATGTTCAAAACTTCCAATTTCTTGTTGGGGACATGCAATATTGAATGGTGCAGCACTTATTCGCATCAGGCCAACAAGTTATAATGAATCTTCCCCTTTACAATTAGTTTTTGGGAAAGCACCCAACATATCACATCTAAGAATTTTTGGGTGTGCAGTATATGTCCCTATCGCCCCACCAAAACGTACAAAGATGGGACCCCAAAGAAGGTTGGGAATATATGTTGGATATGAGTCTCCGTCAATTATTAAATATGTAGAACCATCGATGGGAGACTTATTCACAGCCCGCTTTGTCGATTGTCATTTTGATGAATCACTCCTCCCAACAATAGGGGGAGAAAATAAATCGCTGGAAAATAACATTAGTTGGAATGAATCATCCTTATCTCATCTTGATCCAAGAACAAAACATTGTGAAATGGAAGTTCAAAGGATAATTCATCTACAGAGTTTAGCCAATCAATTACCGAATGAATTCACTGACCCTAAGAGGGTAACCAAATCATATGTACCAGTGGCCAATACTCCAATCAAAGTTGATGTCCCAATTGGACAATCTTCTGTAGCAAATGAAACTGAAACACGCTTCAAGCGTGGCAGACCCATCGGTTCTAAGAATACACATGGTCGAACTGAAAATGAGGAGACTCCATAAGAGTCCATGGACATAATTATCCCAAAAGTAAATCAGGTACCTGAAAATTGTGAAAATGAAGAGATCTCTATAAATTATGTCACAAATAGAATCTGAAGGAAACGAAATGAAATCAATGTTGATGATAATTTTGCATTTAATGCAGCAATTAATGTTATAAATGATAAAGCGGATCATGATCCAAAATCGATTAATGAAAATAGACAAAGAGACGATTGACTAAAGTGGAAAGATGCAATTGAGGCAGAACTAAACTCGCTCGAGAAGTGTAAAGTTTTTGGACCAGTAGTCCATACACATAAAGGTGTGAAGCCAGTTGGGTATAAATGGATTTTTGTGCGAAAACGAAATGAAAAGGGAGAAATTATAAGATATAAAGCAAGGCTTGTTGCTCAAGGGTTTTCGCAGAGACCTAACATTGATTTTGAAGAGACATATTCACCTGTGGTAGATGCAAGTACTTTTTGATACGTTTAGCTGTACGTGAAAGACTTGATTTACGTTTGATGGATGTTGTTACAGCATACCTATATGGTTCACTTGAGAACGACATCTTTATGAAACTCCCCGAAGGTTTAAATTTGCCTGAAGCATGTAATCCAAATTCTCGAGAACAATACTCTATCAAATTGAATAAGTCTCTTTATGGATTGAAGCAATCTGGGGGTATGTGGTATAATAGGCTCAGTGAATATTTATCAAGGAAAGGGTACAAAAATGATTCTACTTGCCCCTGCATCTTTATAAAAAGATCGAACAAAGAATTTGTTATCATTGCTGTTTATGTTGACGATTTAAACATCATCGGAACTCCCAGAGAACTCCTGGAAGCTGTAAGTTGTCTAAAGAAAGAATTTGAAATGAAAGACTTATGACGAACAAAGTTTTGTCTCGGATTACAGCTAGAGTATTTAAAAAATGGAGTTTTAATGCATCAGGAAACATATACAACAAAAGTTTTAAAACGATTCTATATGGATAAATCACATCGACTGTGCACTCCAATGGTCGTGAGATCGCTTGATGAGAAAACGGACCCCTTTAGGCCTCAAGAAAATGATGAAGAATTTCTTGGTCCTGAAGTACCTTATCTGAGTGCGATTGGGGCATTGATGTACTTAGCTTGTCATAATATATCATTTGTCGTTAACCTATTGGCAAGATATAGTTCTTCACCTACACGAAGACATTGGAATGGAATTAAGCATATATTTCGCTATGTGAAAGGCACAATGGACATGGGCTTGTTTTACTCAGATATTTCTAAGGTTGAACTAACAGGTTATGCAGATGCAGGTTACTTATCTCATCCCCATGATGGACGATCACAAACAGGATATTTGTTACATGTGGTGGCACAACTATTTCATGGAGATCTATGAAATAAACTTCATCAGCTACTTCATCTAACCATTCGGAGATTTTGGCCGTACATGAGGCAAGTCGTGAATGTGTCTGGTTAAGGTCAGTGATTCAGCATGTACAAGAAACGTTTGGTTTATCTTCCGGAAGGATACCTCCAACAATCATATATGAAGACAATGCTGCATGTATTTCTCAAATGAAAGAAGGATACATCAAAGGAGATAGGACAAAGCACATTTCACCAAAGTTCTTCTTCACCCATGATCTTCAAAAGGAAGGAGAGATATCTGTCCAGCAAGTTCGCTCGAGTGAAAATTTAGCAGATCTATTTACAAAATTACTACCTAATACAAAGTTTGAACAATTGGTGCAAAGGATCGGTCTCCGTCAACTTAAAGATAATTGTCAGCATGAGGGGGAGAAATAAATATGTTCTGCACTCTTTTTTCTTTCGCCGTGGTTTTTTTTTTCCATAGGGTTTTTTCTGGCTAATGAGGCAGACTAACGACATATAAAAGAATTATGCACTCTTTTTCCTTCACTAAAGTTTTGTCCCACATGGTTTTTTTAGTAAGGTTTTAACGAGGCGCATTCTCAAGATGGACATCGAAGGGGGAGTGTTATGATAAATATTTGTTGCTGTCCATATCCATTTGGTTGTTATCAAGTACATTATCCTAGATAGAGATAGACTCTAATAGAGATAGGTTTGTTGATATCTGAGCTATTGTTTAGGCTCCTTTCTGTGCCTATAAATAGATCTTAAACTTTGTACTAAACACACCTGAAGAACAATAACATCTTTGTTACTATTATTCTCTCATTCTCTCTATTACTTTCCTTAGTTTCATAACATTCGTTATATTTTTGTTGCTTTTCTAAACCGGTGGTAATTTTTTTTATTTTTTTGCTGTTTTGATACCTTTTTTTTCTTCTTTATTTTGTTTGTTTGTAATTCCTACTTGTTGAAGATTTGAGAATACAAAAACAAAATTGATAAAATGTTTCTATTTTAGTTGTGCAAATTATAATATAAAAAATAATGAAGGAGTGTTACGAAAATTGAACTCGCTACCTCTCGCATTCTGAGCGAGAAGCATACCACCAAACACTCATCAAATAGTTAAAGGAAAGTCAATAGAAACAACTAGTTTGGTTAGTCTTTACTATACAAAACATTGGGATATGAAATACATTACACTCAAGATAATCAAACAGTCTTTTTAAATCTTTCAAAAAAAAAAAAGTCTTTTTTAAAAATCTAAAACTATAAAAAGTTGTAGATGACGCTAATATTTGAGATTCAAAACCTGCATTCATAATATCCACAAATCTTAGAACAAAAGTCCCACATATTGAATAAGATTAGCAATTGTTATAAAGAACATGGAGGAAGAGTACAAATAATAACAAATATACTTAATTGAAGTGAAGCTCCAGATTACCCTTCTACCTGTTATCTTTCATTGTTTCTCAAGAAAGAAGCCAACTTGAGAACCATAACACAAAAGAGGCATACGATGGCAACTGGGTTACATAAGGAATTCATGTAAACCAGTGGAAGCTATCAAATCAATATCAAATTTCATACCGAAAACAACTGTCATCACCTTTGCATGTCTCTCCAGTGTTATGACTCTCAGAGTGTGATAACAAGAGGAAGGGAGCAACAACACAAGAAATCAGAATTAACTTATAGAATATAGAATTACTTAATACCTGGGTGATGCCAAAACTTTTCGTTGGTCACCTCCCGTATAAGGCGTTCAACAGATGTATCTTGGGACCGAATGCTGACGGGAGTTTGCTTCTTGACAAGTATATGCTTCTTGTATATACAATAAAAAACAATGTTAAATTTCTTGCTATTTAATAAAGAATTACAAACATATAGTAAATGACAAAATTCTGCTTTGGTTTGATATAAAACTATACATTCTTGTTTTGGTTTGATATTCTCTAAATTTCAATTAACCTTCCATAAACAATCTTGGTTAAAATTCTGTTTTATAGCAGCAAAAATGGAAGGAATAACATTATTGATTATTGAACTAATAATAGCATAAACTTAGTACCTATTTTCTTCTGTGTGAGGGAGAAAGGACAAAAGCTTCCTTGGCACAGTGAGTACAGTCCATAAACAAAGCAGTTACCCAAGAGATTGTCACAAAGCAGTCACCCATAAACTTAGTCCTTGATTTATACATCCTTTGCCTTTCTCTGCTTGCAAAACAGAAAATGTATAAACTTAGTCCTTGATTTATACATCATTTGCCATTCATAACAAGTTTTACAATGAAAAAGGTCCTTAATTGGCTTATTTAAACTACTCAAACCTAGAGGAAGGTAAATAACACCAGAGGCCCAAAGTGATTTCAACTTCTGCATTTTACTCTCTAAACAAGTCTTCAGCAAAAACAGGACAAAATTATAAGGATTAGTTAACATTTCATGCATTGGTTATACCATGAACAACTAGCATCCCTGTATCAACATTTATGCTTGTGTGAAAATAACATAACCTACAAGATAAAAAACTTGAAGTTTCAATATATTGTGAAAGGATAATGTATGGTAGATAATAATGAAAAGAAGCTTGCTGGACTTATTATCATGAAGTTCACTAATTTTAACTTTGACACCCAAAACTGTGGCAAGAACTGAAAAAAAAATTGGCACAAAGAAAAAGCGGTATTAGATTTTAAAGAGTAGAAATGTTTTCCCTAGCTATTGAAGGCATCCAAATTCCTAACATAAACAGAGTAGAAATGTTTTCCCTCCTTTTTATTTGAGTGAAACAGAGTAACGACAAATTCAATATATGCTTCCATTTCAATTGTTTGAAAATAAATTTGAAAGCAACAAAGTATAGACTAAACAGAAGCATTTACACTGAGATTTACCTTTGAATCGTTTTCATCAAAAATTTCACCAGCAATTTCCTCAACAACATCTTCAAGAGTTACAATCTGTTAAATGGCAATATAAATAAGTCATTCACATTCAACAATCATCACCTCCTGAAAACCGTTAGAACTTTTTTTTTTATCAGCCAAACACACTCACCCCCACACTACACTACTTCTAAATCTACTCCTAATTATACCCCACCAGGGATTGAACCCCACACCTTCAGCTCAATGAGCTTCTCCTTATGCCACTTGAACTACAAGCTCTTGACGAAAAACCGTTAGAACTGATAGCACATGACACGGAATGGAAATTAGATACCTGAATGACATGAACAATTTTCTAGTTCAGTAAAAAATCTAATAAACTTTGTCCAACGAAGTAAATCTCTCAATTTAGCTATCAATAACCAGCCATTGCTAAATGCATCAAGCATGTGGAATGATGAACCATAAAATCATTAGCGAAATGAATTGAAACAATCAAAGGAAAAATTAAAGAGCACAGTGAAATATACTAACTGCAGTTTCAAGATCAGCAAGCATGACAAATGTGACATAGCAAGATGCTACTACTTCCTCAGGAGTACAAAAACCAACTCAAACAAAGATCTAGAAACAAACAAAAAATAAAGTCAAAGGAGAAAAAACATAACGAAACACAAAAACCAGCCCTAGGATGCAGAGGATAAAAGGGAAAAACTGAAGTCCAATAGCAAGCACTAGAAAATCCAAGAGGAAATCCACCATGAACAGTAACAACCTGAGAAGCAAAACACCAACATAAAATGCTTAGATCCAAAAAATGAAGAAGAGAAACTACTATGATTCGCAAAACAGGAGTCGATTGAAATCAAGAATGTGATTCAGAAAACAGAAACGCAGGGAGAAACAAAAACAAATGCTAGGGTTCGCAAATGTGATTCAAAAAACAGAAACGCAGGGAGAAGTGTAATGAATAAATAAGACTTAGGGGGATTCTATTGTAATTGGTTAGTTCTTTTGGGCCTTAATTGTAATTTTGGTTAGCAGTTGGGTGCCAATCCTGGTAATTGGCGCTAAAGGAAGTTAGATTACGAGAACTAACAGTTATCTATAAAAGCCAAATACCATGTAAATTCATCAATCAGTCAATAATCAAAATACAGTTTTGTTCCTTTCTTCTCTTCTGTTCTGAGAGAGAGTGAGTGAGTAGGGTGAATTACAATTTCATTCCTAACCGTGGTATCACGTAGTTTGGTGAGCGATCATGGTGACTAATAAGGAATTGGAGACAAGGGTCGATTCTTTAGAACAACTCTTTCAGACGTCTCACTAATCGACGCTGGAGTCACTGACCAAGTCGATTGAAGGCCTCGTCGCAGAGGTTGGGGCTCTTGCCGCCGAGAAGCAGAGCATTCCGGTTGTCGAAGCAGAGAGCGAAACCCCAGTGCTTCACGATACTTCAGTTCTTGCCCAAGCGCAGATTCAATTTCCTTCTTTTGATGGAATCAATTACCGGGATTAGAGGGTGAAAGCTGAGCAATTCTTTGAGCTGGAAGGAACGCCGTCGGACCAGCGGGGAAACTGCTATTGCTGTCTATGGAGGGCAAGGCGTTTGCGTGGCAACGACATTACTTGAAGAATCCCAATTTCGCGAGCAATTCTTGGTCAAAAATCTTGAATGATGCGGGGACTTGTTTTGACGATGGGGGGTTCGATGATCCGATAGTAGAAATTGCACGCTTGAGACAGCAAGATTCATTGGTTGAATATCTTGAAAAGTTTTATAATCTTTTGGGTGGCGTTTCAATTACGGAATCTATGCTTTGAGTTTGTTTTGGCAGGTTTAGATCCTCAGTTGGAAAAATCAGTGCGCTTGCACAACCCTCAAACTATGCACGAAGCTACGAGACTCGCCAAATTGCAAGATACAATTCTTAAGGAATTTGAAAGAAAGATGCTGGTGGGTAGGTCCAGTTCTGCTACTACTCAACACCGTTATGCAAGAACGTGGTCCAACACTTCCTCTAACTTCCGCAGTCAGCCTATTACCAACCTACAGCAACCCCACACTCAGGCTTCTTTGGTCACCTCAGCTGCTCAAGATTCTAGGGTGAACCCTCAATCCCCTGTATCCAGAAGAGAGGCTAGTGAACGTATCTCTAAGGGTTTGTGTAGATTCTGCAGGGAGAAATGGGAAAAGAATCATCGATTGAAGTGCAAGGTTTGGGGCAAATTAAATGCAATTTTTTTTGCGAACAAGAAGAATGTGATGTGGAGGATGGAAGCTATGATGATGCTGATGATGATGAGAGTTTGCTACAAAGGAGTATAGACTTAGCCAATGATGCTAATGTCCAAATTTCACTACATGCCTTAAAGGGTATTACCGGACTTTACAATTGCAAGGCTTATTAAAAAGCAAGCTGTTCCTATCTTGATGGATACCGGTAGCACTCACAAATTCATAGCTGCAAAGTGGGTAAAATTATTTGGTTTAAAGACTCAACCTATCAAAGACTTCTCTGTTTTGATTGCTAATGATCAAGCTATCAAAGTTACAAGGAAATGTGACATGCTAGATTGGAAGTTTGGTGATCATTGTTTCTCAGCTGACTTCTTGGTTTTACCTGGTTCCTCATTTGGTGTAATTCTAGGCATGCAGTGGTTCAAAATTCTGGGAGAGATTCGCTGGAACTGTGCTAACTTGTCGATGAAGTTTGTTCACCAAGGAAAGGATGTGATGTTGAAAGGGGAACACCAACAATGCGCCTTGCTAGATGACTCTGGACATCTCCGAGCCGTGACCACACACGCTATGTTACTTCCCATCAGTGGTCCCTTCTGTTTTCAGATTTCCATGGATCATTGTGATGAACACTTGTCAGCTTTACAACAATCTGAATTGGAGGAACTTTTACAGGAATTTTCAAACCTATTTGTGGCACCTACTTCACTACCTCCTAGCAGAAGATATGATCATCGGATCACATTGACTGATGACAAACCTATCTGCTTAAAATCATACCGATACCCTCACGCACAAAAGGAAGAAATAGAGAGACAAGTGCAGGAGATGCTTAAGACTAGTCTTATAAGAGAAAGTGGAAGTCCATTCTCTTCTCCCTTAGTCTTAGTTAAAAAGAAGGATGGAAGTTGGAGATGTTGCACAGGTTTTCGAAGACTAAATGTTGTGACGGTAAAGAACTAGTTTCCCATTCCCCTAATAGAAGATTTATTAGATGAATTAAAAGGAGCTGCTTACTTCTCTAAACTGGACCTGAAGAGTGGCTATAACCAAGTACGAATGCATGAGAAAGACATCCACAAAACTGTCTTTAGAACACACAGTGGCCATTACGAATGGGTGGTTCTCCCATTTGGGCTTAGCAATGCCCCTGCCACATTCCAAAATTAGATGAATGACATTTTTAGGCAGCACTTAAGAAGGTTTATTTTGGTATTTTTTGATGACATATTGGTGTACATCAAGACTTGGGAGGAACACCTATCCTCTTTAAGGGAGGCACTGAGGATTTTGGACACTCACTGCTTAGTATTGAACTATGAAAAATGCAGCTTTGGTAAGACGAAAGTAGAATACCTTGGTCTTGTAATCACAGTGGATGGTGTAGCCCCTGATGAATGCAAGATAACAGCAGTACAGCAATGGCCAACGCCTAGAAATATCAAAGAACTACGAGGATTTTTGGGACTATCGAGCTATTATCGAAGGTTTATAAGGAATTATGGCTATTTAGCTGCCCCTTTAACAGCCCTTCTACAGAAAGACAAGGAGTACAAATGGAGTCAACAAGCTGAAGACGCCTTTCTATCTATTAAACACACCCTGGTAACAGCACCTGTTTTATCAATGCCTGATTTTAAATTGCCATTTACTGTCGAGACAGATGCATCAGCAACCGGCATAGGAGCAGTTTTGCTGCAACAAGGGCATCCTATTGCATTCATTAGTAAAGCAATGGGCCAGAAATTTTAACTACTATCGGCATATGAAAAGGAATTCTATGCAATCCTATTTGCAATCAAAAAGTGGCAACATTATTTTTTGGGGCGGCATTTCATAATCAAGACCGACCAGAAAGCATTGAAACACTTAATTGAACAACCTCCCACTACCTTAATGCAAAATTGGGGCCTGGAGAAATTGATGGGTCTAGACTTCAGTATTGAATATAAAAGAGGGAAGGAGAATGTCGTTGTTGATGTACTTTCAAGACCACCTGTCACAAGTCAACTGTCTGTTATGTTACAAGCTGCTTCAGACTTAGCAGATGAGGTCAAGCAATCTTGGGAAGCTGATATGAAGCTGCAAAAGGTCATGGACAGGATTAGATTGACACAGCTTCCTTACAAACATTACAGTTTTACAAACCAGCTGCTTAAGAGGAAAGGAAAATTGGTAGTCGGTGACAACAGTAGTTTGCGAGCTAAAATTCTGAACTACTATTTTCATGATTCTCCTGTGGGTGGTCATTGCGGCATGGATCAGACTTACAGACGAGTGAAAGAGCACTTTTATTGGAAAGGAATGCAAAAGGCTGTTAAAAAATGGGTCGAGGAATGTCAAACTTGTGAACAGTTCAAAACTTTTCCTCAATTGCCTTCTGGTGCATTGCAGCCTCTTCCAATTCCTGACAGAGCTTGGCAGTCCATTTCCATGGACTTCATTGTAGGTCTCCCTAAATCAAATGGTATGATAGTCATCCTGGTGATAATTGATAGATACACAAAATATGCACATTTCATTCCTCTTAAACACCCATTTGGGGCTGCTAAGATAACTGAATTATTCATGGATACTATTGTGAAATTACACGGTTGGATAATATGAGATAGAGACCCATTGTTTTTAAGCACATTGTGGTCTGAATTGATGAAACTACATGGGGTTAAGTTGCTGAGATCTACAGCCTTTCATCCATAGACAGACGGCCAATCAGAAGCTTTGAATAAAGCACTTGAAGGGTATCTGCGATGTATGACAGGAGATGTCCCTAATCAGTGGAGTAGATACTTGTCCTTGGCTGAAATGTGGTACAATACAAAGTTCCATTTAACTATACAGATGACTCCATTCGAGGCTTTATATGGCTATAAACCAGCTGTTCCATGTCCGGTGCAGCAAGGAGACTCTATGGTTGAGGCAGTGGACTATTCTATAAAACTAGAGACCAACTCTCACGGCTCTTACATGATAATCTGACCAAGGCGCAAAACAGAATGAAGATGTATGCTGACTTAAAGAGAGTAGACAGGGAATACATGGTTGGAGACTCAGTTTATTTGAAGATTCAGCCTTATAAGCAGCATTCTTTGGCTAGTTCTTCTTTCCACAAACTGGCTGCGAGATTCTATGGACCCTACAAGATAATAGAAAAGATTGGGAAGGTTGCCTATAGGTTGGAACTACCGGCAGGAACAAAGATCCATGATGTCTTCCACATTTCCTTGCTCAAAAAGCACCATGGTGATCATCCAGTTTATTCTGCGTTGCCTCTGCTAACAGAGAATGGAGAACCTCATATGCAGCCTTTGGCAGTTCTGGACAGAAGAATGAAGCAGAAAAATAACAGACCCATTACAGAAGTTCTAGTACAATGGCAAGACACTAACCCCGAAGATGCAACTTGGCACGAATTATTAGACATGTAGCAGCAGTTCCCCGAGTTCCAGTGGTCTCCGAGTCCAAGTGGACCTTGAGGACAAGGTCTAGTTTCATGGGGGGAAAATTGTAATGAATAAATAGGACTTAAGCGGATTCTATTGTAATTGGTTAGTTCTTTTGGGCCTTAATTGTAATTTTGGTTAGCAGTTGGGTGCCAATCCTGGTAATTGGCGCCAAAGGAAGTTAGATTACGAGAACTAACAGTTACCTATAAAAGCCAAATACCATGTAAATTCATCAATTAGTAAATAATCAAAATACAGTTTTGTTCCTTTCTTCTCTTCTGTTCTGAGAGAGAGTGAGTGAGTAGGGTGAATTACAATTTCATTCCTAACAAGAAGCCAAAGCTAATATGTTATAGTTCTTAAAATAGGGTTTAATTACTATCAAAGAGGGTGCCAAGAAGGAACAGATGTGAAAAAACAAAGCGAACAACAAAGCTTACCACAGAAGCTCCAACCAACAAGCGAGCAAGATGAACATAGAAAATAGAGCGATCAACGAGCAAGATGGACACAGAGAATAAAGCAACCAACGAGCTTCAAAGGAACACAGCGACAAAAGACGTATTAGCGCAAAGACAGAAGGGGAAATCGCAAGAGAAAGAAACATATAAGGTTTAGGGTTTCTAAAAATTAGAAAACCGCCTTTGGATACCTCGGAACCACCACACCATCGACATCACTAGGGGCGGTTAGTGAAACCTCCACTGAAACCGCCAGACATGTGTACAACGAAGGCTGTTCGGTTGAAACCACCGTAGAGAGACCGACGAGATTTCCCGGTTTCAGTGTAGTGCCAATGCCTGAGGTTTTTTTATAGCTTTCTAGATGATGTGTTACGTTTTCAATTTGAGCGGATTCGGGCCTTTCTTTTGCCACCTTAACAGGCCATAACACTGTATGGAATACTGCCATCAAATATATATTTATGATTTTTAAAGGTTAAATCCCAAGTTTAAGTTAACAGCCTCTATTTTAACCTGAGAGCATGAAATTTTTTTTTTATTCAAAGACTTATATTGAATTTGTTATTAATGAGACTTTGTCAAGCCAATAGCTTATATTTCGGTGTTTCCTTTTCCGTTTGTTGCAATGCTAGCTTGGAATTTTCACGCTGATTAGCTCTATCCCATTTTGTTTTATTTCAGTTACAAAATAAGCTCAAAAGTGCTTGACTTTCAGCTGGCTTTTTATTTTATCCATATCATTTTTCTGTTGCAAGCCAAAATACCTCTTTCCCAAACTGGTTCTATGTGAATTTATTCTTCCACCACTCTATAAATAATAGGCATGCATACATGCTTAGAAAGACACACAAAAAATACAATTCTCTTCCTCTCCTTTCTTAATTATTTCTTTTTGGGCATAGTTGTGAAAGCTCTAGTGTCTCAATCTACAAGCTGTGAGCCACTGATGTGATAACCTTGGAGAGCAAAGCCGAGTTGGCTTGCACCGGAGGTCTACCGGCAAATTTTGCTTTCAAGGCAGTGATCTTTTACCACGTCACAGCTTTATTTTTTTAACATTTTGAAAGCAATTTTTTTCGGTCCTCTTGTTCTACAAATGGTGCTTGTCTTAAACAAAGTAGCTCTGCCGGATTTATCTATGCTCGAACCGCTCAACGGTTCAAATTACAAAAGATGGTCACAACACTTACTTATCTTCTTTGAGCAACTCGAAGTTGATCTTGTGTGATTCAAGGGTGCTCCAACTATTCCTTCCAATATAAATGCGGAAGGTGTGCAAGTAGTTCAAAAATACGTTATCGAAGCTGTTCAAAACGAAGGTGAAATTATGAAAAGCACAATAAGCTGGTAGATGGTCATATTTTTGAATCATTTGCCTAATTACTTATGTGATCCTTTTATTTGAATCAAGTCTACAAAATATATTTGGGAAATTCTGGAAAAAGTATGGCGCTGATGATGCTGGCTACCAGAAATATGTCACTAGAAAGTAGTTGCAAATCCAAATGGTCGATGATAAGCCTATCGTGGACCAATTTCATAAGTATGAGACCCTCGTTGGGACTTTGAAACCCCTAAACTTAGAAGGAGTAAAACAGTTAGAACTGAAACAAGTTTTGGTACTGGTTTTATAACCTCATTTATAGCAGAGATATATGATGTAGATGAAATTACAAAAGACTTAATTCATGCTTATATGCTAGAAGAGGATCTAGAAAGGTATGATGAAGCTATAAATTCTATAGATTCCAATTTTGGAAAGAGGGTATTAATAGTAAACTGGATTCCATAATTAGTAATCAAACATGGGAATTAGTTGATTTGCTAAGAGGTAGTAAACCTATAGATAGTAAATTGATTTTTAAAAGAAAATTAAGGCCAGATGGGTCTATAGAAAAATTTAAAGCCAGACTTGTTGTAAAAGGGTTTACTCAAAAGAAAGACATAGACTTTTTTTTCTACATATTAACCTGTTACTAAAATTGCTACTGTTTGTGTATTGATAACTTTAGCACCAATCTATAAGCTTAGCATACATCAAATGGATGTGAAGATTGAATTTTTGAATGATGGCTTATAAGAAGAAATATACATGAAACAACCAGAAGACTGTATTATGGCGGGTCAAGAACATAAGGTATGCAAGCTTAAGAAATCATTATATGAGTTAAAGCAAGCACCTAAATAGTGGTATGAAAAGTTTTATAGTACATTGGTGAATTATGACTTTATGGTGAATACATGTATTCATGCGTATATGTTAAAGTGAAGAATTCTGATGGTGTTATTTCTAAAGAATAGTGTATGTTGTGGGGGTCTTAATGCAAGTCCATTTAGTTCAAGAGAAATTCACTTCTACGATTTGGATTGTTGTTTCACATCACTATGTATTAATTCAATCCTTTGGACATTAACACTTAAGCACAATTATTCTTTTCTATGTTTAATAAAATCATTTTTTTATTTGTATGTCATTAGTGGGGGATTGTAAGGAATAATTCCATCAAATATATATTTATGATTTTTAAAGGATAAATCCCAAGTTTATGTTAACAGCCTCACTTTTCGAGTGAGAGCATGAAATATTTTTTATATTCAAAGACTATTGAAGTTGTTATTTATGAGACTTTGTTAAGCTAATAGCTTATATTTTGGTGTTTCCTTTTCCGTTTATTGCGATGCTAGCTTCGAATTTTCACGTTGATTAGCTCTATCCAATTTTGTTTCATTTCACTTACAAAATAAGCTCACAAGTGCTTGACTTTTAGTAGCTTTTTGATTTTATCCATAATCTTTTTCTGATGCAAGCCAAAATACCTCGCTCCCAAACTAATTCTCAGTGAATTTATTCTTCCTCCACTCTATAAATAGGCATGCATATATGCTTAGAAAGACACACCAAAAATACAACTCTCTTCTTCTCCTTTCTTAATTATTTCTTATTGGACATAGTTGCGAAAGCTCTAGTGTTTTAGTCTCAAGTGCACGAGCTCTGAGCCACCACTATGATAACCTTGGGGAGCAAAGCCGAGTTGGGTTGCTTCGGTGGTCTACCATCAAGTTTTGCTTTCAAGGAAGTGGTCTTTTGCTACGTCATAGCTTTATTTTTCTAACAAACACACACGACAAGGAATGTACCAAGGACTTCAAGTTAAATTACTTCAAGGTGTATCCCAAGGATAAGGTCATCACATTTTTGTGGGATCCATAGGGAACAATAATTATTCCCGTTAAGTTGGACATGTGAATGTACCAACTAAAACTTGACACCCACATGTTTCTTGAAGGTGCCCTATGGATGAAGAAATAAGGACAAAGCAACAGTTTTGTACCGTGTTTCTTTTTGAAGATTATTTTATTTATTGGTTCGGTTTGTAAAATTCTACATGTCAGCCCTTGTAGAGAAGATGAAGCAATACCAATAATAGAGAGGTCAACCTGCCAAGAGACATTGGAAGTAAAAGTCTTCCATTGCCCCGATCCACACTACTTTAAACCCTAAATCTCTTTTTGGTCTCAGGAATAGCACCACTATCACATCCACTGATGCTTCATACACCCAATTGATTCCAGTGTGTTGGGCCTGTTTTGCCCACCATCTAATAGTGGGGGTATGAATCCTGCTGTGATTCATGACCTAGAAGTTAGCAAAGAGGGGCTTGCTAACATCTTGGAATGCTGTGGTCACAACAGTAAGGATATAAGCTCATCATTACTATTGTCTTTATAATTTCGTACTATGATTATCATAATTTTAACAAGGCCAGCCCCCAAAGGTCTGATCCATTCAATGTGGGAAAAACACATTGATCCCAGAGTGATTGCTAACACCTTGAAAACACTGAGGCATTCATCATGGTACTATAGCTGGATCTTTTCGACGCTAACAAGGAGGTTGAGCAACTGAAGGCTCAGGCTTTGAAGTATGGAGAGGAATGTTTTTGCACCTCCATCTGTCAATCTTACATCAATCTATGGGGACTCTCCGTTTTCACCCATGTGGATGGTGGGCGACTATTCTATTTCGATTAGGTGGTTAAGGTCAAGATCAAGGTTCACCATGTTGATACAAGTATCCCGCTCTTTAACCTTGATGCTTAGTGGAGCTGCCAGTGGAGGGAGTGTACCAAGATAACTATTTGCTGATAAACACTCCTAACTAATAAGTTGAAAACAAATAGGTCAATCTCGCTACTCCTTAATTTTCGTTGTATTTTTTTTTTTGTGTTTTTCCTTTATAAGTTAGTCGTTTACGTATCCAGCACTTTTATCGTTAATGAAATTCTCTAGAAACTTCTCTCGCGTAATTTTAGTGTTTACATTTCATTCCTCACACATGTCGTCTTTCGCAATTGCTTTTTACTATTTGTGATTTCCATTGTGAAATTAGACTTCTGATGAATTTATGGTATAAGATCTAGCGGTATTTGAGATTGTTAAATCGAAGGTTTTGAACCTTATATCGAATCAGCGATTCTGGTGTGGTCGAATATTCTATACTTGGGGGATTTTTAAACCCTCCTTTACTGCCAATTTCATCCTCCAAAATTGTAAACCTCCTTTTGGATTTTGCATTCAATGAGGGTTCTACAACTTCATCATGAAGTTGCTTAGGCTTGTTTGCTGATAAGAATGGTGTGAGAATGGTGGAGTGGGAGAAGGTGGTTTGCTTGGTTAAGCGCTGTTTTGGTTGAGCTTTCTTTATAGCAACCATAGCGAAGGTGGTAAAGGTGGGAAAAGTTTTATACTCTCCCCATAGATGGAAACAATGAAGTGGACTAACCTTTAGAAGGGTCCACCTTCATAAAAGAGAGAGGAATGCTCCTTTTTGTAAGGTAGGAATCTGGTGGAGGTGATGGGTGTGTGGGCAAGATATTTTGGATGAGTAGTGGTGATGGGATACCTATAAGGACTTCAAAGCTTAAGTTAGTAAAGATCCTTAGAAAATGGAGGCTAAGGTAGGTTATACTTACTAGAATGGGGCATATAGTGTCTTTTTATAATCTAGTGAACCTTTTAGGGTTTATTTTTGTCCTCATATTTGTGCCCAAGGCACAAATATCAAGATAGCTACTAAAGTATGGACGCGGGAGACAACTCAGCCCGTGTCATACGATAAATCTCTATACTTCATCACGTACATTTTAGAACACAATGTTTCAATTTGTTTTATTGTTTTCTCTTAATCTTTTCTTGTTAATTTATCTTTATTTACTTGCGATTTTAAAAGGAAGTAGTGAACCGTTTCAACCTCCATAATTTTCTTGGAAAATCCAAATTTGCCAGTACTTAAGCAACGAGAAGAGTTTATTGTTGGTTTTTTATCATCGACGGGATAACCCCCAATAAATTTTAAACTGCCAAAAATTGTATTTTTTGAGGGTTAAAACTGCCAAAAAAACACTCCCTCCAGTCTTTTTTATAAGGACCCAACATGACAATTGTGGTTATTAAGAAAACATGTAATTAGATTAGTTAATGTATTGGGATTTTAAAAAGTTATACACTCTTCCATGTTTACCCTTATTTAATGTATTGGGAAGTAGTAAAAGATATTAATTTTCCTTGTAATTCAAATCTTGGAATTAAAAAAGTTGACTCATTATGAAGGGCAAACATAGAAAAGGATAATTAATATTTATAAATTTTGATGGAATGCCTTATAAAAAGGACCACTAACATTGTCTAAAAATGGTCTTATAAATAGGACCAGAGGGAGTATTAGTTAAATCAAAACTCAAATAAATATCCATACTTCCTTATTTTTATTACATCTCATGACATATTTGATCTATTTTTATATAATTATTCTCGGAATTTTAAGTCAAAACACAAATAAAACCAACGCACTTGATAAAGGCATTAAAATGAAGCAAAATATACAATGAGACATCATTTAATAAAAGGTACTTAAAGTAAATTTAATCTTACAATTCTTTAAACATAAGCATAACATCATATATCAAGTTAATTAACTATATAATTGGGTGACTCGCTGAGAAGACCATTGCTTGATTTCTACATGGTTTACGTTGTGGCTGCAAACAAAATCTAACAATTAGATTTTTTGTTAAAATGATTGGACATTTGGAAGGAAAATTTTCTTTTGCCCAAAAATACATGGCCGGAAAAGTTTTCAAACCCACATAGCTGCAATAACAGATAGGTTTTGTGAAACGTGTGTAATTCTATAGAAATAGTAATGTGACAATCTCTGATGAAATACAATCGAAATGTGGATTTCTAACAAGAATTACAATACTATGAGCAAGAAGAGTTCAAGGAATCAGATAAGAACTAGAGAACACGTGAGAGAAGGTGTTAGGCAGAGGAATGAAGAAGGAAAACTAGGAAGAAGATGAGAAAATACTCAGAGGGAAGTCACACCAATTCATGCATACCCTTAACTGGGAGTATCCTTCCCCTTTTATGCATATCAGCTAGAGTCCCATGCTTCTCCTCATGTCCATAAATTGCGGATCAAGTGCCACTTGTCCAACGGCTAACTAACTTGAAGGAAATATCTTCATATGCCTATTTTCTACATGTTACATTACCCTCCCCTTCAAAACAACCTTGTCCTCAAGGTTGGAGAGAAATGAGATGCATTCACTTAGCAGCTTTTGTAAGTACCAACCGTGTCTCGGCAAATGCTTCAACTTTTTTCTTTTTTCGTGTCTTCCAATTTGGAGTGATAGCGATGAATACCGAAAGATAAATGAAAAACGGTCCAAATGTAAGCATGAACAAGCAAATTAAACCATGTAATGGGGGTTGATTGTCCATGTAATCCATAGGAACCCTAGCGGCACCACTTCCTCCTAGTTCAGGTACTAGCAGACCCATGACAATCACTCGAGCAGCATATTTTGCATATCCCAGCTCATTCATATAACAAGCAACACTTATAATTAATGAAAATGCAATCAATAATTCAAGTGTTCTTACACTGTAATGCTGGAAGAAGATAAATGGGTTGGGCTCTGTCAGCAAAACACCAATTTCAAAAGGTATGATAAAGAGCAAATTTAATGCAAATGTTATCCCCATTTTTGCAAGTATGGCAGTAGCTGATAAGTTGGAAGAGAAACAAAATGTGATGATAGAACAACTCATGTAATGAATGTCATATAGTTTGGCAGCTTCTTCAAAGCAAAATAGATGCTTCCCAAGCTTCCTTAGAACCCTGCCAACTTCCATGGAAATATTGAATTCAGCTTTTGTAGCAATCTCCCACAGAAAATCCGTAGGAGCAAGTAAAGATCTGAAAAATTCAACTCCTGACGCCAAACCATCATATGAAAAGGCCACCAAATCTTCAATATGACTAATGGTAGCATCACTAACAACGCTCACCAAGTAGCTTTTAAACTTGTAGATGTGTGATAAAATGTTGAGATAAGCCTGCAATGTCGGAAATAACCCAGGATCCCACGGGTACATTGACAACCAGGCATGTGCACAGATGCTAAAATAAGAGTGTGGCCTTCTCTTTACAGATACCAGTAATCCGCTTAACACATGTAGCAATATGAATGGCATCGGCTACTGACGAAAACCATGAGGTCCTTGAAAATGCACCGAGCTAAGGATCGAAATAACCATCAAGGTTCTGCCACCAGATAGGATACCTAAGTGTATCACTTGAGCATCAATTGATTGGTTTTCTAGCAGGTCAGAATCGCCATCCTTTGATTGGAACATCGCAGAAATGCAGTGATTCGGTACCGCAATTTCAAGCAAATCCAAGTGTGGAGCTAACAACAGTTTTGAAGCTACTGCCAGGTCATCAATATATGTAGAATCAGAGTCAGAGACGTCAATCTCTTCCATGGACATTGAGTTTACTTTTGAATCTGCACGATGCATAGGTTGATCCTCGTAACGCATAGCAATAAGCACTGCACTAGTCATGGTAGTCAGAGCTTCAGCGATTACATCGTCGCGAATTGCAATGTGTAATCCCCGCAAAAAACAAACTGAGAAGAAGCTCGTTAGGAAGATTGACACCGCGATTGGCAATGGACATGAATTGAAGGTAGAAGTCTGAAACGGAATCGAATTGAAACAATTTGCACAATTCAGCCTGTGGACGGGTGATTAATCAGAAGAGAAGCTTGCAACTGAGCCACGATCGGGGAGGAATTGTTCGAAGTAGAACCACCATGAGACTGAGCCATGGAGGTGAATGAAAGCACCAATGAAACGTGTGTAATTCTATAGAAATAGTAATGTGACAATCTCTGATGAAATACAATCGAAATGTGGATTTCTAACAAGAATTACAATTCTATAGAACTAGAGAACACGTGACAGAAGGTGTCAAGCAGAGGAATGAAGAAGGAAAACTAGGAAGAAGATGAGAGAATACTCAGAGAGAAGTCACACCAATTCATGCATATCAAGTCACATGCTTCTCCTTATGTCCATAAATTGCGGATCAAGTGCCACCTGTCCAACTGCTAACAAACTTGAAGGAAATATCTTCATATGCCTATTTTCTACATGTTACATTTTGTCATTAGATTATCATTCCTAGATTATGATGTATAAAATAAAGACTTGCAGCTTCAACCAAAGGCAAGAGATTAAGAACATTTAGTAACATGTAACTAGGAAAAAAAGTGTTAAAGGAAAATACTCCAAACAATGAGTTAAACTATTTCACATGTTATATTCTTTTGGTGCTTTCTTCCCCCTTTTGGGTTGGGGTGTGATGTCATGTAAGCCTAATCGTCAAAAGACTTGTTAAGATCAAGTCTCACATCGACTAGAAAGAGGGCCACCATAGAGTATATAAGTGGTGTCGCAATCCTCCTCCTATGAGCTAGCTTTTGGTAGTGAGTTAGGCCCAAACCCAAATTCTATTATGGTATCAGAGCCAGATTAGTCGTGGGCGCCACGCGCAGATGTCCACTCCTGGGCGTGAGGGGGGTGTGTTAAGATAAAGTCCCACATCGACTAGAAAGAGGGCCACCATAGAGTATATAAGTGGTGTGGCAATCCTCCTTCTATGAGCTAACTTTTGGGAGTGAGTTAGGACTAAAACCAAATTCTATTAAGACTGAAGCACACGTGTGTGATTGAGAGAAGCGTGAGTGCCTTTTGTCTCGACTGAATGATCTGGCATGATACTTTTCTAACATGGTAGAATTCCTTACGTGATACTTTGACACAGAAAATAGAGTATTTAAAAGAAAAAAATGTATATATGCATTACCCCTAGAGGTCTAGAACTTAGAATATTTAAGTCCCTTCGATCTAACATAATTTAATTTTTTTTATTTTTAATCCCTAATGTTTAGTTTTTTTTATTTTTATAACATTTTTTCAAGGTACCAAATTAAAAAATTGAAATTTGAGAGAACAAAATAAGAAAAAATAAGTTAAAGGAACTAAAAACAAAATTTGGTAACTATAGGAACTAATATCTTGTACTTATTGTGAAATAAAGTTGTAGCGACAAATCAAAAAGGTTTTGAATTAAATTGGACAAAAAAATTGTTTGAACTAAAACTTTTGGAAGTGAGTTAGGCCCAAACCCAAATTCTATTAAGACTGAAGCACACGTGTGTGATTGAGAGAAGCGCGAGTGCCTTTTGTCTCGACTGAATGATCTGGCATGATACTTTTCTAACATGGTAGAATTCCTTACGTGATACACAAAACAATGGAATCTCACGAGCAAAGGATTTTGACACAGAAAATAGAGTATTTAAAAGAAAAAAAATGTATATATACACTACCCCTAGAGGTCCAGAACTTAGAATATTTAAGTCCCTTCGGTCTAACTTAATTTAAATTTCTTTATTTTTAATCCCTAATGTTTAGTTTTTTTATTTTTATAACATATTTTCAAGGTACCAAATAAAAAAATTGAAATTTGAGAGAACAAAATAAGAAAAAATAAGTTAAAGAAACTAAAAACAAAATTTGGTAACTATAGGAACTAAAATCTTGTACTTATTGTGAAATAAAGTTGTAGAGACAAATCAAAAAGATTTTGAATTAAATTGGACAAAAAAATTGTTTGAACTAAAACGAAAAAATTTCAATTTTTTAGAGACTTAAAAATGTATTTAAGCCTATTATATATTAAGTGGTGCATGTGTAATCACAAAAGAACAAGCAACTCATTGGTCATGCAACTTGTTTAAGGAGTGTAATGCACTGAAACGGGGAACTGTATTACAATTTAATATGTTTTGTATTATTTATTGGTTGGAGGCTACTGTATTAGTGTGGAAATATTGAAGAACATTTTGGATTCAGGGACAAATTTTATTTTAGTTAAAAATATGAAATTACATTTATCAACTGCCTTAGCTTATGTGCTACTAAGATTCAGGGCATTAGATCAATACTCTCTTCTCTTTGTTACCTCATTGTTAGGTGAAAAAGAGCTGAACTATGACATCATATAAAGGTCATGATTTTGTTTTCTTCCATTTAGAAATTTAGTTGTTGCTACACTTATAAAATAAAAGCTTGATAAAAAGATAAACAAATAAATAGAAGTTAAATATTATAAGAAAAGATGCATACTCAAGTGCAAATATCTTTGTCACTTGATTCTAAGACACTAGTTTGTAGAGCCCAATCTCTTGGCACTTTAGGAACTAAGTCTTACATTAAGCAAAGTGTTTTGACAAACATAAGCACTTCCATCTATCTCTAGACTAGGAGATTTTATGAGAGTTTTTCTCCAAATCCATTTATAAACCAGTTTCTCAACTGCGCGAATAAACTAACACATGGAAAAGGTGATCAAGCTTAAACCAAGAAAAGAAGAACAGAAGAACAACTCCAATTCATATATAATATTATAACTAGTAATTGAAAGAAACAAGAGACGAAGTAATTACATTCAATCCCGGCGGAAAGCTTAGCCTAGCAAGGTCATGAACTTCAAGAATTAAACCTAAGAGTATTAAAACTCTGACTAAAGCACTATACATTTTAGTTTATTTCTTTACAATTCAATATATCTCCTAACTTCTGAAAGGTTGTATTTATAGGTGTTTTGGGCAGGGGTCTGGCGCTTGAGCGTTGGCCTTACACGTGCTGGTTAATCAGCTTAAATGCATGGTTAATGAGTCTGGCGTTCGAGCGCCCTCTTGGCGCTTGAGCGCTAGGCTCATAACTCTGGCATAAAAGATCCAATGCTCAACGTATTCTGGAGCTCGAGCCCTGGTGTGGCACTCGAGCGCCAGGCTCATAACTCTGGCAGAAGGGATCCTATGTTCCTCAGCTTCCGACGCTCGAGCCTTGGTATGGCGCTCGAGCGCTGGCCTCTTATATGCTCCAACATCTTGACTTTCTTATTTTTGCTTCCAAAACACCTGAAAATACATTTCCTAAATTAGAAAATTTATTATTACTACCTATTTACTCTTAAACCCACAAAGTAAGGATTAGAGGTGAATTTTTACATAAAAACATGTAATTTCTAGAGAAGATAAGTGCAGAGCTTTTATTATATAAACACACTAATTTGCACTTATCAAACTCCCTCCTTTATGTTACATTTATAAACTCGTATTGATATTGAGAACGGTGAGATATGAGTGTGTTTTTTGCATATGATACCACGTGTGTTGTAGATCTAAGAATAGACTATATATGCGTGTGGTGTTGTTGAGTTCTTGTTCTTAATGCTTGTTTTTGGCTTAGGAGAGTCAAGGGATTGATCTCTTAAGTTAAATCAAAGAGTTAATGAGCCAATGAACTCATCTTTAACTACTAATCTAGTGCACTCGGCCATCAATAAGGAATTACGGATTAAGTTAATGTGGCTTCGATAATTCAAAGGGGATTTTGTCTATGAAGTCTCCGGATGCATAATCAAAATATATTAGATTCCAAGTAACTTTTAGGATAGATTTATTTATTTCAGTTATTTATTTTTAATGTTAAAATAAATCATCATCTTTGTGTTAGTCTAAATAGTTGCGTAGCTCGAGAAAACGGAGATTGGACATATTCACAGAGGACAATATCCTGATACTCACCAGATTTTATTACTTGCAACAACATCAGTACACTTGCCGTTTGTCCCTATCAAGGATCACTGGATTACTCACACAATCAGACGATTAATATATAATTATATATATCATAATATATATATATATATATATATATATATTAAGATAGTAACAATATTTTTTTTATATATTTTATGCTATTGAATTGCACATATTTTTAAATCAAATATTATTAAATAATTGAAGATGTTAATTTATTTTTTATAATTTAATATTTTAATTATTGTTAAGTTGGTATAATTACAAAACAAGATAAAATAATAGCACATTAGATAATAGGAAATACACTAATAGTAATTTACAAATTATATTCTTATTGAATTTAAATTTATAAATGGACTATCTAAGACCCAGCCTCGGCCAAGACCAAGTGATCTCCAAGACCAACCACCACTTCAAGCCTCTTTCAACCAAGGCTTCAAGGCTTGCGGGACTAGTGGACTATCCAAGACCCATCCTCGGCCAAGACTGACCTGATCCCCAAGAACAACCGCCACTTCAAGCCTCTTTCAGCCAAGGCTTCAAGGCTTGCGGGGCTGGTGAACTATCCAAGACCTCGGCCAAGACCGATCTGATCTCCAAGAAAACGTAACCGCCACTTCAACCCTCTTTCAGCCAAGGATTCAAGGCTTGCGGGGCTGGTGGACTATCTAAGACCCAGCCTCGGCCAGGCCGACCTTTGGACTACGCGTCACAGCATCGACCCCAACGGTCGACTCAGCATTCGCACAAACACCGACAAATTAGGGGAGACAAAAGCAAGAATCAAGCAGTTAGGATCCAATCAAGGATGCCCTAATCAATACACCGAGGATATCAGGAGATACTTTTCTAACTTAGAATGAACCTAGACACTAGGAGGCTCGGGACTAGGCTGTATAAAAGGACAAGACGCACTCAAATGTAACCATGCTCACACTAAACACCACATTATTATTAGGGTTCACGCACCGAAATACCACCGCCGTCGAGACGCGGTAGCTGTGAGTGAACAATAAATTAAATGGGTAAGTATTATATACACTTAAATAAGATTTTAGTCTCTACAAAATTGACACTATCGTTTTAGTACCTAGAAATTATTTTTTTTCATTTTGATTCAACTCAATTCAAACTTTACTTTTTAGTCACTATAAAATTGGCAATTTTTTTTTTTTTTAGTCCCTATTTTTTTTTTTTTTGCATTTAAGTCTAACTTAATTTAAATTTTTTTATTTTTAATCCCTAATGTTTAGTTTTTTTATTTTTATAACATTTTCTCAAGGTACCAAATTAAAAAATTGAAATTTCAGAGAACAAAATAAGAAAAAATCAAATCAATTGAATGTTGATAAGGCATCCAAAATCATTAAGAATAGCATAGATACTCACATAAGGAAAGATACTTCATAGATTAACATAGCAACGGTTAAACATCAACATAAACAAAATAATACAAGATCCATATACAAAAATATACAAAAATATAAAGGAAAGAGAAGAGGGATAGAAGGAACTCCATAGAAGTGGATTAAGGTTGATGGAAATGTCTTTCTCCTTCCTCTTTCGCGCTCATAAAGAATCCCACCCAGGATCCTTAAGCTTTTACATGTGAATCCAACCCGCCATCTTCTCCTTCACCAAAAAGGCCTAAACTAAGGAAAACTAATTATAGAGGTAGAAACTAAAATGAAAAATGGAAGATCTCCTCAAAATGGCGTGGAAGAGATTTAAATAAAAGTCTATGTAAATGGATTTTCGCTGCAGGCAAAATATTTTATCTATAGCAAAATTATGGCGGTTGAAACCAGCAAACTGTAGCCAAAATATTTTCGCTACAGCCAAAGTTAATGCGGTTTAGATTTGGAAAGCTGTAACATTTTCACAGCAGCCAAAATATTTTTGCTATAGTAAAAAAAAACATGTAGCCAAAATATGACAGAATGCCTCAAATTTTCAAAATTTCAAAATATTTTTAACTTTGGCTCTTTTCCATACTTTAATCCACCTAAAAAATAAGCAAAATTGGGATTAAATGACTTTGATTTTTATTCATATAACAAAAGTAAACATGTGAATTCAATTATTCTAAATTAGGAAAATTTGATACCTAAATTTGTACCATTCAAAACAATTAGTGCTTCAAATTTATGTCCAAATTCACTAAAATTTTGCAGTTATTAACCCTCTAGTTAAATCAGTTACACAATGCTTCGGCCGAGTCAATATCTACACCGAGCTTAATAACAAAACTATGATGATAACTAACCGTTTAATATCATAGATTATAGATTAGAATAAAAGGAAAATAATTCAGGGGAAGTACATGATATACAATACTACAAGTTTTCACACCATATTTACATTGGAATCATCTTGTTAATAGAGTGTCAAATTAATTTCATTATAAAAAAATTATAATAATGGAGCGAATCCAACTATATAAAAATATGAGTATTTAAAACATTTTTTATAGTATTTATAATTTACTAAACAATAAATTTTTATAATTCACTATTTGATGTTTGAATATTTTGATTTATCGCATCATACACCAATTTTCAAATCAAATAACAGATAGATATTTACATTATATCAAATAATATTTGTTTTAAAATAGATCAAATTCAAAAGAAGTTTATTGACATGAATAATTCTTATATGAGTTTTTCTAACATGTGCAAAATCGCACAGTTAAAGAAACTAAAAGTGAAATTATTTCATTGAGATACAAAGTATTTATTACTATACAAAATCCAAATCATTGAATTTTTCTTCCTATAAAATGCTTTCGCTTTTAGCTTCTTAACATGTGCAACTTTGAACAATGGAGAACAATCCTTCTAATATAGTCACAAACCTAACGCAACATTTCTTGACACAATCAACGTAAATCTTTTAATGAAATCTAAATAATTGTGACAAAAATTGCAACATTGAATTTCTCTTTATTTCTACAACTTAACTTTTTATTGATTGTGCAAATACATATTGTGTGAATTAATAGATTATTACATTTTTTAATTTCCATTCATTGAGAGACAGAAAATATATATATATATATATATTTATATATATATATATTTATATATATATATATAAGCTTTAAAACACAAACATGATAATTAATTAACAACTAGTGAGTTTTGGGGTGCTCCAGAAGGTCTGATATAATTAAAATAATCTCAACAACTTGCCGCACATCATTAGCAGATTGCGGCACCATGGAGGGGTCATTGTAAGGCTCATCAGATGGTGATTCCCCTACAATACAATTAAAAATGTCTCCACTCAATGCAGATACTGCTGACTTCAAGAAAGTGTAATATTTTTTCTTCAATAAATCTTCTATGTGGTCAACATGACTAAGAGCACCTTCCACACCGAAGTGATTCAAACACATGTAGTAGTGTTGGTTTGCCTCGGCATCTTTACCCTTAGTTTTCAAAATTAGAGAGTTTATTAGGTTCACAGTGTTGGACACATTGGCACGAATGACATCGACTGCGAATTGGGCTAAAGTCACTAGGTCCGCATGTGGCCTTTGGCTTAGGAGGTTGTAGCAAAAGGTTGGGGTTTGGGAAATATGACAAATGCGGTGATACATTTTGTGTGTTGGTTTGTGTTCAAAAACACGTGATGCATTCGAGGACGCACAAAAAGAAAGGAATAAAAGCAACAAGATGGAAGCGAATCAAGAGATATTGTATTTTTTTCTTTCTTTCTTCTTTATTTTGGGTTTACTTTGGTCTGGGTTTTCAATGGGGTTTGTTTCATATGTGTATATATATACGTTTACATAGTACAATAATAGTTCAAGACAATTACTGTGTTCATATTTATAAATCATTTGTTTTAATAATGAGTTGGATTTCCTAAACTTTTAATGCTTAGCCTAAGTTTGTCATTTATTTGGTTTGAACAGGTTATTATTGAAGTGTTTTTTCAATTTAAGTTTAACTTTGCATCCAAACTAAATTTAAATTACTAAATATGTCAAAAAATTTTTTGTTAAAAACATGTTAATTTGATTATAATAGAAAGAAAACCATTTTTCTGTGAAACTAATATTATTTAGATTATGAATTTGGTTCATGTATTAAATTTTCTTTATATATAATATTTATGAGTAAAAAAAATTATTTAGCAAAGGAATAATATAAGCATTTTATCTTTCCTACTAGCTAAGCTTCACATTTTTTTTCTAATTTATGACTATAAATGCCTCACACTAAAAAAAAATGAAGACACATAGTTACAATGTAAGCTTCATATGTTTCCTAGTTACATTTTTTTTATTTGATATGAGATATTTAAAAAATTTAAAACTTCTGAATTCTGTCTCGAGAGTGTCCAATGATCTACAACAGTCGGCACAAAGTGTCAAGCTGATAAAAAAAGTTATTTGGCACCGTTAGAGAAGTGTCAAAGATATCTCGGTGTCGGACGCGTGTCCGACTAGTCAACGCGAGGTTGAGTGAAGTGTTAGTGCTTTATAAGCCGCAAGCCATTTAAATCACTAATTTGGTCACCAAAATATTTAGTGGCTGAAAAAGAAAGTTTAGCGACCAATTTGGTTGGTCTCTAAACGAACTTTTATTTTGTAGTTATTAAATATTTTTTTTATAGACCTTCACCCACTCCCTTAAATGGATTATCCCATGCAAATAAATATTCATTTTTCCACGATTTGGGACCTTCCATGGATTCGAACTCTAGACCAAAGGGATATAGGTCTTAAGTTCTTTAAATCCACTACAAATTTAGCTAGTGTACGTTAGCAAATCCTATATTTTATTGTAGAACAACTTCAAAGTTTTCAAGCAAATTGTTAGTGTTTCTTCTTGGTGTGTAGTTGATGACTTCAATGCTTCTTATTATAGCTGGGAACGACGTGGAGTTAATGGAGAGGCTATAAGTGATCCTAGTGAATCTAAAATTTTTAACTACTTAATTAATGATTTGTAGTTGGTGGAACTTCCTTTTTATGAATTTTTTTTTACCTAATTCAGACGAAATGAATCTACATCAAGTAGGTTAAATCATTTTCTATTCTCATCTGATTGAATTCAGAAATGGGGTCCTATTTCTCAATGGGGTCCAGTATTATTATAAAAGGAAATCGTGAATTGGGGTCCAATTATCTTAAAGTAATTTAACACATAAATATTGATTTTGATATGCTAATGAGATATTTCTTTTGAATATTTAGAGTCAACATTACAGTTTCTGTGCCAAAGACTCAAATTGAAAGGCTGCATGCATTTCCTTTGTATATCTGTCTGTATAGGCGGGTTTCCGATCCTGGATTTCTAATGGTAGGAATATTGCCTCTTAAGTTGAATCTATTATTCATTCTTATGACAACTAGTCTATAATAACATTTTATTCTATACAATACTTTTTGTCCTAACTTACCAAAAAAAAAGAAGGATTTTGAGGAGTATCGAAAAATTAGGATTTGCAACTTCCGAGAACTTGCAGACGTCCAAGCAAAATTTACCTTCCCTGAACTCAATAAATTAGCTGAGGAAGCTAGATCTGGCTCGCTGGCTATCTTTTTTATCAGTACTGGTATGTATATGTTTAAGTAATTCAATTATGATGAAAATATCTATAAGTTTTACTAAGTTCCTTATTATGACTGTTTAGGTGCAATGGGAAACTCAAATGCATCATGTGGAGCCAATGAGAATTTGATGCTTTCCTTTGAATGTAAGATACACTTTAACTGTTAATTTTGTTCCAAAAGCACATGTTTTACTTCGTAGTTACCTCATTCTTTAGCCACCTTCTTCTTAATATCATGTGGTGCTTCATAGTTAATTAATTTTCTTGTGTATTTTTGTCTCTCTCCTTTTTGTTTTCCTTCGTCGTGGAAGGCAGCAAGTGATGAAGAATACTTCTTCTGTGGGGCAGTATCTTTCAAATCACTTTTTAAAGCTTGGAATTTGTATCCGAGATTTCGTTGCGGAGTGCGAACTGAGTTCTTCACAACTGTGAATATGATTCCTTGTGTTTTCAAGGTGTGTGACATCTATATATATGCAGCTGATGATTAACAGAATTAGTTTACTTTTCAAAGTTTGAAAATACAGTTTTTTTCTTATGCTTTATGTTGTGGTATTTAAAGTATATGCTATATATGCATATGTACAAATTTGAGGTATTATATATTTTTCACGATTTGATGATACATCTATCTCTATGATTGCAGGGAGATTTTCAAAATGAGGACAACGCAAAATTCTATCTTCAGCCATTTTCTAATAATAATGTAGAGAAAATGGTAAGTGCAAGCAAATTGAATGTCATTTTCTCACTAATCAAGAAATCCACTCACTTAAATGCCACAATATATCTTGATCTTGAATGGAGAACTTGTATTGATTGCTGATTTTTTCTTTTTCATTTTTATTCTTTCTTGTTCTTTGGGTTTCTAAAGGGAGGACCAAAGATATTATCAATCTCAGTTGCAATAGAAGAGTGTGGAGCCAGAGAAAAATATCCTGGACTTTTAGGTGTCAGGTTTAAACAATTGCCGCCATGTGAATTCCGGTAACTATTTTTTTTCTTATAGTAAATACCTGTGTAGCAATTTTCTTTTAGATCGAGCACAATGATGTCGCTGTAATGGGGTCCATGTAGCCAACCTCAACTAGTTAGATAAGGCTACTTGTTATTGTAAAAAACGCATATGATGATCATACATTTATTATAGTTTCCAACCTTGTAATTTCCTTGCTTGTATGAAAATAATTATACAAAACTCAAACAGGGAAGAATTGAACAAAGTCACATGGATATCATTACAAAGTAGTATTTTACAATACTTGTACAAATAAAAGTATCATAAAGAGCTCATTTTGACTACTCACATGTAATTGACACTATTCACATTTGTTGCTAGTGCCATGTGCACTTCCTATCTTGATAGTCCATACAGTAGATCTTGAGGTACTGCAGTAAAGAAATCCCTACGACTAGCCCCTAGAGCCATTCGATAATGATTGAACAACTAAGATTTAGTAGGTCGGTTGTGATTTAATAGAATATTTTAAAAATAAAAAATTTTGACTCATTAAATTTCAGTTGTGCAATCAACAACTTACATGGGCTGACTGCAACACTGAAGGGAGTTTTTTGCTGCACCAACTAAGTACCGCATACAAGGGCTCTATCTTAGTTTCATTGATAATTATAATAAGAAATTCATATATAGGTCTTTAGTCAATAAAAGAAAGGTAGAAGAAATGTACCTAATGGTAATATGGGTAATATGGGTGAATATCAATATGCATGTTTGTTAGGGGAAAGAGAATATGTAGGAGTTTGGTTGGTAGTGTGTGAGTGTCTGTTGTGTGGTGTGATTCAACCTATTTAGGTCGTGGACTAGGAAGTGTGAGAGGTAGGGAATCACTAGGAATTGGAAACACTATCTTAGCCAATTTGTGTGAGTTTCTTGTTCTATTTGATGTCTTCCATTGTTTTCCAGGGGATTCTTCCGGATTTCATATTTTCTAGTTTATTATAAGCAAGAGCATTTCTTTGTTCTTTTTACTTCCTATATTCTCTGCATTTCTCCTTAGGTTATACCACATTACTCAAGTTGGAAGGGAATCTTCTTATTTAATTAAGTTGTTTTATCTTCTAATTTGTCGGTATATATAGTTGGTTTAACATTTGCATTCTTCTAGTTCATATATCTCATTTTGTTTTTATTTTTATTTTTAAATAGGATGGATGAGGAGAAGGTTCGAGCTTTATTGACCATGCATTGCAGGATAGACAAATGTTCACATTAATTACCGCATTCATAAGCTATACTAGATAACTTTATCTATATTATTATGAATGTGCACTCTAAAAATCTTTGCTCCTTTTGTTTTATGGTGATGTAAATAATTAAGTGTAATGACTATATTCTTATACATTTTCTAAACTTTCAAGGATCTGTAAAATTTGTGTTGTGAAATAATGAATTTGCTTTGATGGGAGGTAGAGCTTTCTCCTACCGGTTAAGAGAAGGGAAAAGACTTGAATATATATTCTCATTGATAATTATATTTTCTTTTTCCATCTGTTATATTATATAATGATATAATATAATATATTTTAAACTATTCTTATTGTGCTAAGCCCATTAAATATAATATTGTTACTATTACTTAAAATCATATATTATAAAATACTAATTAAGTAACATTATATGGAATACAAGGTTTCTAGATTTAAGGGATTTACGTGGATGCAAGTTGTTCCGTCATGCTTTAGGCATGGTGGATATGGCCTCCAATCTGGCCTCCGGTACGGTGGTTTGACTCCTCCGCCCACTCACCTGGCGATGAGGGGTACCTGCAAGCACCCCGACCATCAAGTCAACTAAGTGCCACAGGTTAATAGTCTCTGATATCAAGTAATGAATACGTACCAATTGAAGATAACTCACAGGTATTTGTAGTGCTAAAAGGGCTACTAAAGTCAAACCTGTCACTGTCATATTTCCGTGAAATGCAGCGGTAAGTACGGATCTGTAACGGTTTTCACGTGGGGGTGGAGTCCCTCGAGCTCTAAGTCGGGTGCCCATGTCGTGTAAACACGACATGGTACCGACGGCTTGGGCCACCCACGTGGGACCTGCACATGCCTTACCTTCGGGTTAGGTCCGTAACAGTTGCCCCCAAGTCTATGGTATGTCGTGAGGCATGCCGTTGACTTCTTCTTACGACATGATCCGGCGATGTGTAGTCCTCCCAAGTCGTTGCTGTTTTGAGTTCTTGTTGTCAGTTTCCACTTTGACACGTGTCTTTGTGGTATTGGTTCTAACCCTTCGTGGGCCGTGCCCATCATTATTCAGTGACATCAGGCCTGTGCCCATTAATTGCACCCTACGCCGTCACTTCTTCTTCACGCTTCACCTTCCCTTTCTCTTTCTATAAATAATTTCTCTCTTGACCTAAAAACTCTTCTCTGCTCCCCAATTTTTCTCTGCATAAAAGTTTTCCTCTCGCTTTTGCTATCAGCTTCTCCCTCTCCTTGCTGTTTTCTAGCCATCTTCGGTCCTCTCTTCTTCAACACTTCCAGATATCTCTCTTCATTCTCAATTCACTTTTCTTGTGTGTTTTCTTTTCTCTTTATTTTTCTTAACAATGTCTACTCCTGAGAGACCTACGAACTTTCCCCCAAAAGGAAGCCTTTCTGGGGAAGTTGGGAATTTCATCCGTTCCCCCTCTGGTAGTGGTTATCACATTCCCACTCCCCCTTCAACCTCAGGTTCTGACAATGAACCCTTATTTGAAGCCTTTGGGGAGTCCATTCCTGGTATTCCCCAAGTCATCCCCTACTCTTGGACTCCATTTTCTGAATCTGTTGCCCCCATACCCTTAAGGTATGGAGTTGGCAAGTATGATATTGACGAGTCATATGAGAGTAGTGATAATGCCATAACATCTAACTTACATCCTCTTGCCCCCTTGTTAGTTTGTACTTCGTCTGAAACTTCCAATTTTACTTCTTCTAATAATTCCTCTAACTCTTCTGATTCAAATTCTACTACCCTCTTTTTGTCCCTCCTGTTTCTGTTATAGAACCAATGTCGGCTTCGTCTCCTATGCCGGGTTCAGAGTCACCCTCGACTTCGGCTCCTACCCAAGCTGTCCGGAGGCCTTCCAAGAGCAAGGCTCTAGAATGCCGTCGGCAAAAAATCCATCAGTGGTATGGCCCCCCAAAGGAAGTTGCTAAGATCGAGGTCCCCAAAAAGCTTAAAGGGATACGAGATGTGAGAAGGATGTACGGGATAAACCACAATATTCTCTAAGTTCCCTCTGGTCTAACCACCACTCTAAAATTCCATGTCGCCGACGTGGAGTTCCGGGGTGCGATGCATTTCCCCGGGGTTATCCCAAAAGACGACGTCCCTTCTGGTCCAGTCACTCCGTATAAGGCGGAGCGTGTGGATCCCAACGAAAGGATTGGATCCTGCCCTCACCAAGGTGCTCCCGACTTCCTAATGGTCTATGACTACTTCTTCCGGATGGTTCATCTACACTTCCCCTTCTCGGGCTTCCAAGTCGAGATTCTCAACCGACTTGAGGTCGCACCTTCACAAGTTCACCCCAATGCCTGGGGTTTTATCAATGCTTTCGAGATTTTCTGCTGGGCCAACAACTGGGAATGCTCTAGCAACCTGTTCTAGTACCTCTTTGCCCCTTACCATCTTTCCGACTTTGGGTTTATCTCCTTCCGCCAACGGAAAGACCATTTCTTCTTTCAACTTCTTGAAGACTCTTTTCCTCCTTTTAAAGACTCATATTTTAAGGTGTTATATACGGGGGAAGAGTTTCCATTCTGGACTGGTCCCAATGGTTCTCCTTTGTTCTCGCTGTACTGGTCCTACGACCACTATTTTCGGGAGACAAAGTCTTTTACTACTTACGAGGCCTCATTATTGGATTCTGACCATGCCGTGATTGCTGGGCTCCAGGAATTCACCAGAAAACACGGGATCATCAGGTGCAAAGGCGTGGTCCAAGGCCATTGTGTTAGTCGTGCTGATACCATGGGTAAAGTCGTTTTTGTTAATTTATTACTTCTTTCTAAAGTTCATGTCGCTTTTTATCTCTCCTTACTTGAGCTATTCCTGTAATTCGTAACATATTAACCATTATGTCTACTCTGTTTTCAGGTGATATCATGTCGGGTTATGCGCAGCTGATGAAAAAGACAAGCGGCATGACCAAAAAAGGGAAGAAGAAGACCCCCGCCCAGAACCTGGTACGCGAGCTTACCACCAACTACGGGGTTCAATCCCCTGGAGCATCCCATGGTCCGGCTGCTACTGCCGATGTTGTGGCGGTGTCGCCTGAAGTTCAGGCAGCAAAAAAAAGGAAGCTGATCCTCCGAGGCCACCAGAAATCCCCGGTTCCTGTTTCCCAAGAGCTGGAGGAAATCCAGCCTGCTTCTCATAACGAGATATGTATCTCGGATGATGAAGAAGCAAAGACAATTGGAGCCGCCCTAACACGGAAAAGAGGTTAGTAAACTAGTGTCTTCACGTCAAGTGTTTCCTTTCACTTGTTTGTGTCGTAACCTTCATAAAATTCTAAAAATTTATTGATTTTTGATGCTACTGTCCTTTGCTAATTTCAACTTATGCAGGAGCTGCTCTTGCCGCCTGCCGCCCCTGCTATGGGATCATCTTCTTCTTCCCAATGGGAAGGCTTCCAAGCCCCCATTGTCTCATTTCATCACGGGGAGTTCTTCAAGGATCTCCCTCGCTCTGTGTTGAAGGTATTTCTCCTTTCCCTTGCCATATATAACTGTCCTTCCTCTCTTCTTTTGCCTTTATATTCGAGATTAATGTCGCTTTCATTGTGCAGGCTAATGTCGGGGAGGCTCTTGGTTCGATGTCTCGCCAGCCTGCGTTGCTAAAGTTCTTCCACGAAGAACTGGAGAGACCCAACCCTGTGGCCGACTTGGACAAGAAGCTACAAGCCACCAAAACTGCTGCAGAGAAGCAAATTCATGCTCTTACCAAGGAGCGGGATGCGCTTAAAGCTTTGCAGGCGGATCTTAGAACCGAGATTAGTACAGCGGCTTCTAACTTCGATCAACTAAAGTTGGAAAGTGCTAAACTTTCTGAAGAGAAGAAGGAGATGCAAGTCTCCCTTACCAAGGCTCAAGAGCAAATGGCTTCCTTGTCGGAGGAAGTCTGGTTGCTATCTCGTGTTCGTGACCAACTGCAGGCTGACAAGGCGGCCTTGGAAGTTGCTAATGACAAGCTGAAGGCTGAGGTCCGGGAGCAAAGTCGTGTGATCTCCAATGGCGGGTACATGGCCTTTGCCAGTTGCCTTAAGCAAGTAGAGTTTCTCAATCCAGGGGTGCCACTTTCCTTCAAAGGGGTCCATCCGCTCCACGGGGTGGAAGGTGGTAGACTATGACAATGACCTGCCTACCCAAGTCGACCTCAATGATTCAAAGCTGGAGGCCTTTGATCCTCATGCTGATTACTTAATGTCGCTGCCTGCAGCTGAAGACGGGGGTGTCACCCCATCTGAGCTTTGAAAATCCCTTTGTAATATTTAGGTTTATTTTTTATTTTAATGAACAGTTTAGTGGCATACTGGCCAACTCTCCTTTTTTGTAATGACGAAAATTAAATGACATTTCCTTGTCCTTTCATCCCATAGCAATTTCTATTTCCTTAATTCTAACTTGACTTAATATGTCGTCATCCTTGCAATGTGTAACTTATGCTTTACGCGTCTTGTCGATGGTATTTTTGCCCCTTAGGAATGTTTAAGGTTCATAACCATGTCGTAGGGGCATGTTGCCCTGTTGGGATCTTCGATCTTGATGAAGCAATTCAAGGCCTGTGGCCTATTTGGGGCATGTCGCCCTAGTGGGATCTTTGATCCTGATGAAGCAATTCAAGGCATGTAGCCTGTTTGGGGCATGTCGCCCTAGTGGGATCTTTGGTCCTGATGAAGTACTTTAAGGCCTGTGGCCTGTTTGGGGCATGTCACCCTAGTGGGATCTTTGATCCTGATGAAGTACTTCAAGGCCTATGGCCTGTTTGAGGCAGGTCGCTCTAGTGGGATCTTTGATCCTGATGAAGTACTTCAAGGCCTGTGGCCTACTTGGGGGAGGTCGCCCTAGTGGGATGTTTGATCCTTTCAAATGCCTTGTTGAATTGTAATCATGTAATATCTGCAACAAAAATCTTAAACTTTGACAAATATTTGTTCTTATTTCATATATTGGTGGGTTACAAAACCTGGGGCCTCATTAAAACCTTCAAGGTAAAACCCTCCTTAGGGAAAAAACCCGAGAAGGAAAAAGAGTACCCCTTACAGAAATTGTTCATCAAACTTAAAATGCAACATAGTTAAACATAAACGAGCTGGATATTCTTGAACTGTAATACCTTCTTAGATCCGCGGCATTAAAAGTTCGTGGCAATTCACTCCCTTGCTGAGTCTCCAGGGCATATGCACATTTTCTTGTACTTCTGATTACCCGGTATGGGCCTTCCCAATTTGCTGCTAGTTTTCCATCTTAAGCATTCTTCAAACCAATACTGGCTCTTCTTAGTACGAGGTCGCCTATTGCGAACTCGCGCTTCACAACTTTGGTGTTGTATCTTTGAGCGACTCGTTGCTTTCTCGACATCTCAGTTACTCGGGCCAGCTCACGGACTTCATCCACGAGGTCAAGTTCTTCTCTTAGGCGTTCTTGATTATTTGGTGGGGTAAACATAACCCTCCAAGATGGTTCGCCAATTTCTACTAGAATCACGACATCAGTCCCATATACAAGTCGGAAAGGAGTTTCACATGTGGTAGTTTGCGGGGTGGTTCTGTAGCTCCATAATACTTGATAGAGATTATCCACCGAAGCTCCTTTGGCGTTTTCCAGTCGTTTCTTTAGACCATTCAAAATAACATTATTTGCTGCTTCGGCTTGGCCATTTGTTTGGGGTGTTCAACACTTGAAAAGTGATATCGGATGTGCAGCCCCTAAAGGAGCTCCCTGAATTGGTTCCCTCTGAATTGAGTTCCATTATCTGTGACTATCTCTGCCAGGATTCCGAAATGACATATGATTTTTTTAAAAGTGAAGGCTTCCACCCTTGTAGAAGTAATAGTGGCCAGAGGTTCGGCCTCTACCCATTTAGTAAAGTAATCCACTGCCACTACGAGGTACTTCAGCTGTCCTGTGGCCTTATGAAAAGGTCCCAGGATGTCCATTCCCCAAGTGTGGAATGGCCATGGCGCGGATAAAGTATGCAGCTCTTCTGTCGGGATATGAGAGATGTTGGCATGTCGTTGACATTGTTCACATTTTATGACATGGCTTGGCCAGAAGTAGCCCGCTCTCAATGCTTTTCTTCCCAGAGATTTGGCCCCGATATGGTGTCCACAGCTACCCTCGTGGATCTCGGCCAACACGTACCCGACTTCTTCGAGACCAATGCATTTCAGGAGTGGGGTTGAGATTCCTTTTCTGAACAAGTGGCATTCAATCGTCGTGAATCTCGTTGCTTTTTTAACTATTTCTTTGATTCTTTATCATCCTCGGGAGTGACACCCCTCTCGATATAATTTATCAAGGGAGTCCTCCAATCTGCTTCCTGCACCTGTAAAGTCAAGCTAGGACAGGGAATTACTTCCTCTACCACAGAATGGTAATTTGATGTCTTTTGTGTGCTGGCGAGTTTAGACAGAAGGTCTGCCCATGCATTTTCTTCCCTGGGGATATGTCGGATTTCAAATTTAGACAATCCAATAGAGCATCTCCTACTTTGGTGAGATATTTCTGCATTATGAGCTCTTTCGCCTGGTATTCTCGCTTGATTTGAGATACTACTAACTTCGAATCCGAGCAGATAGTCACCGCGTTTGCCCCTAACTCCTTGGCCATCTGTATTCCGGCCAGGCAATCTTCATACTCCGCCTGATTATTTTATGTCGGAAAGTCAAATTTCAGAGAGTATTCAATTGCCAGGCCATCTGAGTTTTCAAGTATCACTCCAGCGCCGCATCCCTTAGTGTTTGAAGAGCCGTCGATGTATATCATCCACTCCCCGGGATGGGTCCCCCGAGATGTGTCATCTCAGCAAGAAAGTCAGCTAGGACATGCGCTTTGATCGCAAGTCGTGGTTCACACGATATGTCGTATTGAGTTAATTCAATTGCCCATCACATCATCCTTCCTGCCAAATCCGGCTTGTGTAAGATCTGTCGTATTGGCTAGTTGGTTCTAACCAGAATTGGGTAGCATTGGAAGTATGGGCGCAACTTCCTGGAGGCTATTAATAACGCGAAAGCCACCTTTTCCAGTCGCTGATAGTTCAATTTAGCCCCCTACAAAGCTTTGGAAACAAAGTAAATCGGAAATTGACCTTTACCTTCTTCCCAGATCAATACGGCACTCACGACTTCATCAGCGACTGCGAGATATAGTATCAAAATGTCACCCGCCATTGGTTTCGTTAGGACAGGAGGAGATGCCAAAGAGACTTTAAGTTCTTGGAAGGTGTCTTCACATTCTTGAGCCCATTTGAAGGAGTCTTGTTTCTTCAAAACTTTGAACATTGGGAGGCAACGTTTTGCTGGGAGAAAACGGGATAAAGCTGCAATCCTCCCTGTGAGTTGCTGCACGTCTTTGACTGTCCTTAGGCTAGTCATGTCAAGAATTGCCTGACACTTGTCTGGGTTCGCCTCGATGCCGCGACTTGTAAGCATAAATCCCAGAAATTTGCCAGTTTCCATACCAAACGTGAACTGGGTTAAGTCGCAAGTTGTACTGTTGTAGGCGTTGAAAAATAGATTCCAAGTCCTTTGATGGATCTTCATTATCTTTAGTTTTGACAATCATGTCGTCAATGTACACTTCTACCTCTCTGCCTCTCATCTCTGCAAAGACTTTATCAATCCTCCTCTAGTATGTCGCTCCTGCGTTCTTTAAACCAAACGGCATCACATTATAACAGACTACCCCGAGATCAGTAATAAAAGCAGTTTTATCCTGATCTTCGAGGGCCATGGGAATTTGGTTATACCCAGAGTAAGCGTCTAAAAAGGAAAATATTTATAACCCACTGAGTTATCTACCAATTTGTCGATGGAAGGTAGTGGGAAAGGGTCCTTTGGACAAGCTTTGTTTAGGTCCGTGTAATTTGTACACATTCTCCACTTTCCATTCGCCTTCTTTACCATCACGACATTAGATAACTAGTCAGTACCTCGCGAATGAACCCCGCGTTTAACAACTCGTTGACTTGTTTTTCAATAGTTGTCGTCCTCTCTTGGCCCATTCTCCTCTTTTTCTGGGCCACCAGTTTTGCTCCTTCCCTTATTGCTAATTGATGACAGCAGAACTTGGGATCTACAGCCAGCATGTCCGAGGCGACCCATGCAAAAATATCTTTATTATTCTGCAAGTCTTTAATCATATTTTTCATAATATTAATAGGTAAGTTTTTCCCGACCTTGACTACCTGTTTAGGCTTACTACCGACTTGTATCTCCACCGAGTCGCCTTCGGGTTCAGGTCGTTCATGTTGTAGCTCTCCCCAGGAATCTAAGTCTGTCATCATGACCGCGGCATCTCGCCTAACGAATTTTTGCTTTCCCTTTGCTTATTTCTTTTGCACTTCTTTCTCTTCTTCTTTTTCCTCCACTGAAACAGTTTTTGTTATTTTGAGGCTCTCCAAGTAATAAAGCTGCGCCTCAAGGCCCTTTCCCCTCACAGTGACGATGTCGTCTCTGTCACTAGGGAACTTCATCGCCATATGTAAGGTAGAGACTACGGATCCTAGAGCATTTAAGGTCGGTCTTCCTAGAATGGCGTTATAAGCTGATGGGCAGTCCACGACAAGGAAATTTACTTCTACCGATCTACTCCCGCCACGGCCAGAAAAGATTACTTTGAACTTTACGTAGCCTTTAGGGGAGATAGTGTCCCCTGTGAAGCCTATCAGATTCCCTTTGTGAGGGATCAGATCTTTCTCTGTCAAGTCCAGGAAGAGATCCCAGAACATGATGTCGGTGAACTCCCCTGATCCATGAATAAACTTTTTACCTCATACCCCGTCATTCTGGCGGTAATGACCAGGGGGTGTTGGACCCGGTCCCATCTATAGGTAGGTCGTCCTCTGTAAACGCCAGCGTCATCCTCCTCATGGCCTTCACAGCCATGCAATGGTCCTCTGCATCACGGAATCGCTTTCTGGATGACTCCGTGGGTTCCACCTGATCTAGACCTCCTGCGATAACGTTAATGACTCCTTTCAAAGTCATGTTTTCATGTCGTTGGGGGTTCCGAGATCGTGACCGTCGCCTTTCGTCTCGCCCCAAGTCCCTGTTCCTTACAGGACCCATGTCTTCTGGAGGGCGATGGGCTCCTACTGCGGGATGTTCCTTCGTCATTTTTCTGGACAAATTGTTTCAGTTTCCACTGTCGTATTAATTTTTCGATGGCGTCCTTCAGATGGATGCATTCGATGGTGTAATGTCCATGATCTTTATGATACAGATAGAACTTATCTTTATTTTTTGACTGCGGTCTCATTGGTGGAGGTCTGTCTTTCAATTCTGAATACATGATTTCTTTGTATACCTGTGAGGGCGGCATGGTCAAGGGCGCATAACTCGAGTAGGCTCCTCTGGATGGCCTCCCGCCTTTGTCGTATGTTCTTTGACTCTCCTTGGGCCTCCCTCCATAAGAAGCCTTCTGTTTGTCTTTCCTTTCTCTCTCTTGCTTGGCGGCTTGGTTGTCTGCTTTGTTGTTCCGGACCCATTCTTCAATTTCGATCCATTTTTCAGTCCGCCTCTTCAGTTCTTCCATAGTCTTGGGCTTTTCTCCAGCCATGTCTTTAGCAAAACCTCCCAGCTTCAGCCCCTGCCTAAGAAAGTATAACATCATGTTAGGGGTGACATCACGTAACTCCAGGGACTCCGCGTTAAAGCTGATGATAAAGTCCCTCAATGGTTCATCTGACTTCTGCCTTATTCTTTCAAGATGATGTTCCGTCTTGAACTGTTGTTTGCTGCTTGTGAAGTTGGAGATGAATTTGTCCTTTAATACCTTCCACCCCGTGATGGATCCTTGAAAGACCATGGTCTGTTGGAAGATCTCCACGTTGTCTTCAGGGTCAGTTGTCCCGTCATAAGGATCGATCTGCATGGTAAATTTGAAATTGGCTGGCATGTCGAAATTCATAATAGCTGGGATGAAGGGGTTATGACATCCTTCAACCCCTTTGTCGTTTTCCGCCACCTTGTCCATGTCGGGGAGGTGAGGTGGAATGTTCACGGGTTAAGATCGCAGGTTCTGTGGTCCAGCCATGGAAACTTGCCTCTCCATTTAGGGGTTTTGCCCCTCCTGCAGGTTTTCATGTGGCTGAGGGGGTTGTTGCCCCATCCTGAGGTTGATTAAGATTGCTTGGAATTCATCTTGTTGTTTCTTCCAAGCTTCTCACTCGTTGTTCATCCTTTCAATCTCTTCAGCTTGCTTTCGTATCATCTCCTTGAGGTCGTGCATGTCGTCCTCTATAGTCGTCATTCTTTGCTCCGACATGGCCGGGCCAGCAGCCCTGGCTCCTTCTTGTTGTTATTGTGGAGAAGGCCCGTTCGCAGAGGACTGTTCCCCCGGGAAGCCTCTAGCATTGGCAGATGTTCCCTTCGCGGCTTGATTCTTTCTCCTAGTGTTCACCATCTCGCTACAATTAAACTTTCAGTTAGTGTGGATTATTCCATGCTTTGCTGCAAGTATAAGAGATTCTTTTGCCGCATGCAAATTGCTTAAATGTGCAAGAATCAAATCATAGCTGTAACAGAAGCATCAAGAAAGACAGTTATCCGTTCATCTAATCGATGGGAAGTCATATTTCACCGATTAATGGTTAGAAATGCCTCTTCCACCGATTAATTGTCCGGAATTCACCTTGATAACCGACATAGGTGAGTGTGTGAGAAGAAAGAAGGTAGAGTTCTTGACTCCGACGGTCTTCTTCCTGCATTGAAGATAACTCACAGGTATTTATAGTGCTAACAGGGCTACTAAAGTCAAACATGTCACTGTCATATTTCCGTGAATTGCGGCGGTAACTACGGATTTGTAACGGTTTTCACATGGGGGTAGAGTCCCTCGAGCTCTAAGTCGGGTGCCCATGTCGTGTAAACACGACATAGTACCGGCCACCCACGTGGGACGTGCACGTGCCTTACCTGCGGGTTAGGTCCATAACACAAGCTATCAATTATAATAAACCCCTTTCAACAATACTATGTTTAATTTCAATATGGTTTACATTGATTTAATTTATGTCAGAAAATTTACAAAATATGTACAGTTGTGTTGTTTCATTTAAGATTAAGAGCTATCTTGTTTGAAATTGATTTAATTTCAAGGATTATAAACACGACTCTTAACTTGAAGTGAGGTGACTCTATAATGAATAAAGATTAGTTACAAAGAGGTGACTCTTCAGGCCCGTTTGGTAACCAGGATAAGGAGCTACTAAGGATTCTTGTGGTTCCGGAGGATCCAGCTACAGGAGAACCGGGAACGGAGAACTTTCCCCCCCTTTCCGCCCGACTCTTTGGTCTTAAGAATGCTGGTTTTAAGAATGAGTGATTGCCCTTCTCCGACCCTTACTGTCCAACCTGAGAGAGGATAGCTAATGCGTTCCGCTTTTTTTTAACAGGGTTCTATGGTCGGTTCGCCACCCCTGGATGCCGAAGGCGTCCTTGGGGTGATCTCGTAGTTCCTACGGGGTGGAGACGAAGGGGGTAGGATAATTTATCATATCCTGTTACTATCTGGATTAGAGGCCAACAGGATAGGATAAAGATTTTTATTTCCTATTTTACCCTTGCTTATAATACATATTCTTAAATTAACATTTATTTTTATAATAAAAAATAAAATTAATAATAAAAATAAATAATAAAAATAAAAATAGTAATAAAAGTAAAACTAATAATAATAATAGTAATAAAATAAATAGTAATAATAAATATTGATAATAATAATAATAATATATAATTATAATAATAGTAAATAAGTAATAATAATAAATAATAATAATAGTAATTATAATAAAAATAAATAATAATAAAATTAAATGATAATAAGTATAGTAATAAAATAAATAATAATAATAGTACCAAAAGTAAATAATCATAATAGTAATAAAAATAATTAATAATAATATTATTAATATAAAAGAATAAAAATAATTATATCCATTCTGATATCTCATAGACACACCAAGCACGGGATAACATAAGAGTTTTTACAAGTTTATCTAACCCTTGTCATATCTTGTTGTTATCCAACCCTCTTATCTTATCTTGTCCACCAAATGAGCCCTATATATATATATACACATATGTATGTACATACACTCACACATATATATATATAGGATGTAAGAATAATAATTTTTATTCAATATTATTTTTATTTAATGGTATATAATATTAAAATAATAAAAAAAATATTTAATTATCACAGTTCAACCACGATTTGACCAGTAAACTATGAACTAGTGCCCTAACCGGTTTAATTCCCGGTTTGATTCTTATAACATTGCTAAAAACAAACATGTTACAATGATTATCCATATGTCTTAATATATGTTTCATAGTATAGTAAGACTCTCTAGTTCATAAGATAATTCCTTTGAGGTGGAATTATTAGATTCACTGGGAGTTCTTATTCCTACCTTCTTTTTCAGAAACTTACATTACCAAAAAAATTTCATGCTCCTTGGGTTTGCAATCATCAAAAAAGGGAGAGATTGTTAAGTCAACCCTTAGATAGATTTTAATGACATCAAACTCATCATCCGCTATAAAAATCTAATGTTAAGATGAGATGTCTTGTGATCTAGCAAATTTGTTTAAGTGTGCAAAATTAAACACTTAGATAACTGTTCTATGATATATATCCAAAGAGGCATCCAAAATAAAAGTACTCCAAAGATCTATGAAGAATCTAAACTACAATCACAGTGAGGTATCTACTGAGAGTTTAGTTTGAGAGTTTGATGTACCTAAAGGACATATGTGAAACATCATAGACTCAAGGAAATTGATAATTAAGAGAAAAATAATGAAGATCAGTAGAAGACATTTATGTAGATTTACAAAGAGTTGTTTTCAAGATCTCTAACCAGATTCCAGTACAAAATTAACAAAGAAGCTTAGATCCTAAAAGGATTGAAGTTCAAATTCCAATTTGAACTACTCCATAATGACATCCATCTAAGAAGCATGCCTAGAAATCAAAGAACAACTTAAATTATATCTGAAAGACAAAAGGAGTCTTCTTCAGACTAAAAGAACTCAAGCATATAAGAAGAAAAGATCTTACAACTGAAATGTTTTGACAGATTTAATCAGAAGTGAGAATCTAATTACAAAAGGATCAATCTGAGCCTTGAAATAGAAGAAAAACAAGCTTAGAAAGCATGAATACAATTTAGTGTAAACAATAAATTAAATACACCCATGATCATTATATGAAATTAGAAAATCAATTAAAAAACTATATAAAAGACACTTACTTGTACACATCGTCATTCTGGAATTAGCCTGCACGTAGAATCGAAGAACAAAATGTTCGTTCGCCTAATCACCCTCTCTTTGTATCTAGGTTCTAAATTGAACAAACCTAGAGAGCTTTTCTCAGTCGTCGTGACGACAAAGGGGACTTAGCCTTACTTATTTATAAAACCCCTTAGGCACCTCCCATCACGGGCCTAGTGGTTCGGCCCACACTATCTCCCACACAGATCAGATTAAGTGCTCAAAGCCCAATATCAATTGATCACATTATTAGTGGACTTAAGTGTCATTAAATGGATCACAATATTAACGCGTTTTTGCCTAAACAAAAACCACAATTAATTGCAGTCCACAAGAAAACTCTAACATTCTCCCACTTGGAAAAAATCAATTGAAACTCGGGTTAATACAAGTTGTGGCCACCAACCCATGATCCTAAGATACAACAGCTAATAAGACTCCATCCAACAAAAGATATGCAATATCGAATCATAACGGAAATTGCTCCCCTTATTGATGCAACGCCTTCCATGGTTACAAATATCATTGACTCTGTCGAGTAGTCATTAATGTTGAGTGTGGCGAGAAAATGACATGCCAATGTGATCTCAAATGGCCATACTTTCATTTTCTACGTCAGTCCTTAATTTCTCTCAAATGCCTAAAAGCCAGAGAAATCTCATGGTTTTTCAAAACCATTTTACCTCAACTCCAAAATGGCGTCAACCACCGGTATAGTGGTCCGAACAATACCGAGTTTACCTTAGCTCCAATATGGTGTCAACCACCGGTATAACGGTTCGAACAACACCGAGCTTCAAAGATAAAATTATACTGCAGCTCCAATATGGTGTTCACCACCGGTATAGTGGTCCCATGACACCAAGCTTTACCTCAGCTACCACTAATCTCAAGGTTAATACACAAATCAATATTTAGAACATACGATAAACTATCTTATTGAGGCCTACATAATCACTCATTTCCCTTTGGGGAGAACGTGCAAACCTTGGTCATAACCAAGGTCAGTACCTCATATGTGTTATTCAATGAGCACACATTAGGTTTATAAATATATCCCCTTTATAGACCAATGCACCTCCAATAACTTTAGGAAAGGGCAAGATATAGGTCAATAAATACATAGTTACACATTTCCCTTTGGATAGAAGGTGTGAACCAAGAAATTAGATAAGTTACTTGGTGAGCAAACAATTGGCTTTAGAAAAACCCATTCCCTTTGGTTCACCTTAGATAAGTTACTCCAATGACTTATCCATAAAATAATTTTGTTTTTGTTAACCAAGCAATGATTCGGTTAGAAATATATATTTAAAAATAATGCAAAATTTCACTTTCAAAACAAGCATCAAATATAAGATAAGTTATAGCTTACATAAATCTGCTATCACATTGACGTCAATAAAATAGCACATTCCCCTTTGGGCAGAATGCACGAACCAAGGTCAATACCTCAAATGGGTTAATCCCTGATCATGAGCTAAACTCAGAAAATAAGTCCCCTTTGTGCAAACAAATCTCTTAGCCTAGCTCATTCTCCAATAACTCCATCTACTTCAAAATTTTCAATCCAAACATATAACCACCCCCTTTGGGCAGGTAGTTACATGGAAAGATTAAAGGAATTCCTCAACATAAGAAAATTTTCAGGAACCATTACAAGCGGTCCCACTTTGTTGATAACGGCTTGCCTCGGTTCATGAAAATTCTTGCACAAGAATACGATTTTTACTTGTCTATAAAAGATGAACTAGTCAATGGGCAATGCATCAAAAGAGCATCCCTACTAGATTGTAATGTGTAATTGTAGAACGTACATCGGGATTAGTTCCCAGGAAAGAGAGGTGGTGTCACAATTGACACACTTAATAACCAAGTCTTTCCTAACCAGAACTTTTCATGTACAACATTTTTACAGATCACACACTACTTAACGTGAATTGAAATAAAAGGGAGAAACTAGTTTAATAAAAAGTCAAGCTCCGAACTATTGGTCATTGCAACCATCACCCAAGAGGGGGGATGTGAATTGGGGTGATTTATAACTTTAAAACACTGACAAGAAATTTAAACAATTTTATGCAAATAAAAGTTATAAGTAGCGGAACAAGTTTATAAAGAATTCAATTTGCTCAACCAACTCAAATATAATGAGATTAGAGGAATTAGAGTATGAAGCAAGATGATCAACAAAAATATAGAGCAACAAATATGAAAGTTTAAAGAGAAGGGAAGAGAGAATCAAACACAAAGATTTATACTGGTTCAATCACTAAACCTCTTTGTGACCTATGCCCAGTCTTCAAAACGGCACCGCAAAAATGCTTAATTTCAATCTTCAACAAGATTACAAACCAAGAGAACTCCCCACCATTGGATACCCCACCAATGTGCAAGAGCCTCAATTAGGGATACCTCACCCTAAAAAAACCTTGAAGGATACCCCACCTTCAATCAACTAGAAGGATACCACACCTTCTCTCACCAATTCACTTTAAGGTTTTACAAACTATGAAGCTCTCAAAAGAGTAGATATTACAAGTTGAAGCACAAAGATTTGAGCAAGCGTTTAGCAAGATAGACAAATTTTGAATAACAAAGCTTTTTGAATGATGAGAATGATTCAAGATGAAAGACCAAGATTAAAGCATTTGATTCATGTTAGAAGAAGCTTAGAAATGAGAAAATATGATTGTAGTGTGATACTAGGGTAAAAAAACCTTGCTTCTTTGGCTCACATTTATAGCCCTCCATTCAAATCTAGTCGTTACTAGCCGTTTATAGCTCTGCACAACCCATATTCGAATACATATTCGAATATGGCACTTCTGGAAACAGATTTTTCACATTTTGAAAGCTATATTAGAATATTTAATCGAATATCAAAACCCATATTTCAATATGTATTTGAATATTCGCTTACTAGTGCTTAGAAAGCTATATTCGAATATATATTCGAATATCAAAAGCCATATTCGAATATGTATTCGAACATGAACTTACTAGTGCTTAGATATTCGAATATGTATTCGGATATGAAATTCCTGATGACAATCTCTGACTTTGAAAACTCATAACTCCTTCATTTTCTGTCCATTTCAAGCAAACGACAAGTTGTTAGAAAGCTCTTTGAGTCTAATTTCATATGAAACAAGTTTCAGAGTGAAACTCAAAGTAGTTTTAAAGATACTATCAAAATAGTGAACAAATGTCATTTTCCAAAACCTAAAAACAAAGGCTGAATTCAAAAGTTCATAACTTCTTCATTTGTGATCCATTTAGAGCAAAAGACCATTCATTAGAAAGCTTATTGAGTCTATTTTCAAATTCAATAAGTTTTCGCTCAATAATCAAAATACACGTGATGATATGATCAAAACGGTAAACATATATCAGCTTCCATATAAGACTATTGTTGAAAATATATTTGTTTATGCTTATTAACAAGTTCAAACCAAATATTTGAGTACTTTTAAACATAAACTCACTTTTCAAATCGTTATCTAATTGAAAAACAATTTTCTCATGATAAAACACTTTGTAACCAATTTCTTTGGAAAACATATTTTGAAGGTTATGGTTTAAAATGATGCTATGAATGCAAGGTGAAAGACAAGCTCTATCAAGTAATATACCAAACTAAGTCCTTAGACTTCTTGATGCAATCCAAACTTGTTAGTTTCTCTTTCATAGTATCATAAGCGCTTGACCATCATTGTCATTCTCCTTCTTGAGTTGAGCATAATTGATTTTTCCATTTTTCTTGATCATTTCTTACTTTTAATACTTGGACTATCTACAAGATATTTCTCACTTGAAAATCATAGTTAATCCAAACATCCAAACTCAATACCAAATATGTTTGATTTATAAATATATAACTCTATTTAGTTTATCAAGCATTGATGTACACATTGCATGATTATCAACTTGTATATCACAATATAGAACACATAATCATGCACTCCATTAAGCTCATATAGTAGCATGTTCATTCCTAATTTAATCTTACTACACATAACTTATTTCTGTCATCATCTAAACATAATATATTAAACATTGAAGCACACATACAGACATACTTCTACATTCTCCCCTTTTTGATGATGACAAATCACAAAATAAAAATATGTTAAATCAAAGATATATATGATCATGTGAGCATATTAACACAATAATCATAGGAACTTATTTTTTATTTTTCCTTTCTTCTCCCCCTATTTGACTTCAACAAAAAGGTTTAGGCAAGAGATATCAAAACAAACAATTTTGTATATCCTTTATTTTCATCTCCCCCTATTCGATATTACCAATAATTTTTTTCCCTTTTTGATACCGACATATAGTAAGCATTCTTTGAGCACATTAGGGATCATTCATTTTAAACATGTCAAGTCATAGTACATGATAGCTAAGATCATTAAGAAACTATTGTAAGAATATTCAATGCACAACATATCACAATAACTACCATTTCATGAAGCAAGCAAATTTTCTCATAAAAGATCATCATCTTGGTTCAATGCATACACCTTGTGCATATATCAATAACTTATCATTGAAATAAAGAAATGATATGGAAGTAAAGAATGGTTACCTTATTTCTTTAATAAAGGAACACAAGAGATGAGAAATATCTTCATTGACATATCAATATAGTATCAAGAATTACTTCATGTCAAAGAAGAGATATGATACAAGATATACAAAGAATTAAGATCTAGCTCCCCCTAAAACTATGCTCATCATCGAAATATACAATGCATAATTAATCATGTAGTTAAGCACATTTATAAGGCACAAATATTTAAAGAATATTAAGCTCCACATTAGTGAAGAATGTGTACTACTGTCATGTAAGAAATTTTTCCAAAGGTAGACTAAGACCAAATATACGTTTCTTGCAATCCACCAAGCAAAAATCCTTTTGAATTTTCTCCCCCTTTCAAATATAAATTTTCAAAAGATACACAATTTTGAACCAAAAGACTCAAGGGAATAAGAAGATGAAATTCAATTAGGAAATTTGTCATGTTAAGCATACATCTAAATAAGGAGATATCATTTAATAGCATCAACAAGCATATAACAATCCTAAGCATATGACATCATAGAGGTTTTCGGGATTGAGATACTTATTGAATTCCATAGTGTGAGATGCTCCTTATTTGACATCATCCTTCGTGCTTGAACTTTCTTCTTTGGAACTTCTCATTCATTTGTATCACATGAAGAAAGTCTTATTTTCTCCTCAATTCTTCTTATGTCCTAGTTTGCTTGTACATGGGAATTGATGACTATCTTTGAGATGCACTTGAGAAGCAAAACTAACTTTAAAGAATTGATATCACCAAAATCTAATTCTTCCATGTATGAGTCACTCCAACTTCCTTCTCCTTAACCTTTTTGAGAATTTGAGAATTTGGAGTAAGTTTCAATGTCATACCCTCACTTCACTTTCATACTCAAATTGAATCCTTTAAAGATATGATAACCTCAAGTCAAATTGGTGTTTAATTTCAATTTGTATGTTCACTTGAGGTAATTTTCACGCTACTACAATCCAAATAACTTTGGGTATGCTTTAAGTTTGGATCCTTTATGGTTAGTCGTTGATCACTAATTTATCATGCTTCAATAAAGACCAATGTCATGATGAGAAAATTAAGAATAATAAATTAATGAACCACACTACATTAAGCACAAAGTCTATTGTATCATATCTTTCAAGAAATAAAAAATTATAGCAAGGATACTAATGAACAAGGAAATCACATTATCAACATATATGTAATCATGTGTCATACATAATCTTCAAATTTTATTACATACATATGATTTGATATCATTACCTAAGGCCTACCAAGAATATACCTCAAAGTCATTGTAGCATTTAAAAATGAATGTGCACAAGAGGTAAAAACATTTGATACCTTAGCCTTGGTAATTAAGGGACATTTCTTCTTACCCATTGCTTCTCTTTTTGAGTTTTGAATTTTTGAAGTTCTCCATTGTGGATTTGAGAAGCTTTGGTTGAAGTATCTTCCTTTCTATGACTTAAACATTTTCCGTTAATCCTTGGAAGCATTTCCCTTGACGATCTTCCTTTGGCTAGACCAATTTGTCCTTCTTTTTGAGAATTTCTCTACATTAAAGAATTACTAGGAGGACATTTTGGTACCCACTTCATATTGGGTCCTTGAGGATTAGTCTTAAAGACTTTAGTAGTTTTAGGAATCCATACCAAGTTATTTCTCATAAAAGAATTTCTTCTATAATTGCACAAGTGAGAAATATGTTCTAAACATCCACAATAATTGCAAACAATAGATTTAGAAGATGATTTTGTCTTTTGTGAATTATTGGTCAAAATCTCGGCTTTATCACAACCCAAAACTTTTCTTTGCTTTCTATGCAAATATTCATTGTTTTCTTTTTCCTTTTCAACTATGTACTTTGAGCAAGCATAATCATTTGATTTAGGGAGTTGAATAGATACTTCATCAATGAGAGATTTAAGATCAATGCATGTTTCATTAATAGACGAGATTTCACATTTCAAGCATATTTCCTCTTCATTAAAATAATAAGCATTCTTCAATGATTGAATTTGATTTTCAATGAAAGAAATATTTTTCAAACAAGCGAAAATTTTCTCTTTTGAGTTGAACAAGTCATCACACAATTCATCATAAGAAATATGTAACTCATCAAAGGAAGGACTATTTTTAAGTTTATCGTCATTTACCTCAAAGTCCTTTTGAGCTACTGTTGTGCTTGTTTGAGCTTGTTGCATGATTTTCTCTTCCTTGAGATTATTTTGCTCCTCAATCATTTTCATGAAAGCATCAAGACTGTGCTCCTCATTATTTTGCCTTTTCTCATCCTCAAATTGAATGTCGCCATCATCAAGAGGCATTGAACTCATTTCACAACCTTGAACATCTTTTTGGGGACTATAAGCTACCTTCAATGAATTTTGCTCTTCATTTTCTACTTTATGCACAAACTCATTATTAGGAAGATAAATGGCATTAAGAGCATCTCAAATATCCTTAGCACAAGAGCAATTTCTAATTCTATCATAAGCATCATCATTGAAGCTATTTCTCAACATTTGCATTGCTCTAATATTCTAGGAAAAAACAATTTTTATCATAAGAACTCATAGATTGCTTTGGTTTACAAGAAAATCCATCAAGTATAATATCCCACAAATCAAAATCAATGGATTGAATATAACACTCCATTAAAGTTTTCCAATAAAGAAAATGTACACCATCAAAGAATGGTGGTTTATCAATTTCTAAACCTTCCATTTTCAAATATATCCCAATGGTTGCTCAAAACAAGGATATTTCACTCTAAGCGGTTAAGCTTCTACCAGAGCACAAAGCTCTGATACCACTTGTTGGTCATTGCAACAATCACCCAAGAAGGGGGGTGAATTGGGTGATTTAAAACTTTAAAACACTTACAATACATTTAAACAATTTTATGCAAATAAAAGTTATAAGCAGCGGAACAAGTTTATAAAGAATTCAATTTGCACAATCAATTCAAATATAATGAGATTAGAGGAATTAGAGTATGAAGCAAGATCATCAAAAAAAAATATAGAGCAACAAATATGAAAGTTTAAAGAGTAGGGAAGAGAGAATCAAACACAAAGATTTATACTGGTTCAGTCACTAAACCTCCTTGTGACCTACGTCCAATCTTCAAAACGGCACCGCAAAAATACTTGTATTCAATCTTCAACAAGATTACAAACTAAGAGCACTCCCCACCATTGGATACCCCACCAATGTGCAAGAGTCTCAACTAGGGATACCTCACCCTAAAAAAACCTTGAAGGATACCCAACCTTCAATCAACTAGAAGGATACCACACCTTCTCTCACCAAATCACTTTAAGGTTTTACAAACTATGAAGTTCTCAAAAGAGTAGATATTACAACTTGATACACAAAGATTTGAGCAAGCCTTTAGCAAGATAGAGAAATTTTGAATAACAAAGCTTTTTGAATGTTGAGAATGATTCAAGATGAAAGACCAAGATTAAAGCATTTAATTCATGTTAGAAGAAGTTTAGAAATGAGATAATATGATTGTAGTGTGATACTAGGGTGAAAAACCTTGTTTCTTGTGCTAGACTGGCCCAAGAACTCATATTTATAGCCCTCCATTCAAATCTAGTTGTTACTAGCCGTTTGTAGCTCTGCACAGCCCATATTCGAATATATATTCGATTATAGAATCCCATATTCGAATATGTATTCGAATTTGGCACTTCTGGAATCAGATTTTTCACATTTTGAAAGCTATATTCGAATATATATTTGAATATGGAAACCCATATTCGAATATGCACTTACTGGTGCTTAGAAAACTATATTCGAATATCAAAAGCCATTTTCGAAAATGAACTTACTGGTGCTTAGAAAACTATATTCAAATATGTATTCGGATATGAAATTTCTGACGACAATCATTAACTTTGAAAAATCATAACTCCTTCATTTCTTGTTCTTTTCAAGCAAATGACCAGTTTTTAGAAAGCTCGTTGAGTTTACTTTCATATGAAACAAGTTTCAAATCGAAAACCAAAGTCGTTTTAAAGATATGATCAAAATAGTGAACAAATGTCATTTTCCAAAACCTAAAAACAATGGCTGAATTCAAAAGTTCACAACTTCTTCATTTTTGATCCATTTAGAGCAAAAGACCAGTCATTAGAAAGCTTATTGAGACTATTTTCAAATGAAATAAGGTTTAGCTCAATATGCAAAATACACGTAATGATATGATCAAAATGGTAAACATATATCAGCTTCCATATAAGACTATTGTTGAAAATATATTTGTTTATGCTTATTCAAACCAAATATTTGAGGACTTTTAAACATAAACTCACTTTTCAAATCCTAATCTAATTGAAAAAAAAAATTCTCATGATAAAACACTTTGTAATTCTTTGAAAAACATATTTTGAAGGTTATGGTTTAAAATGATGCTATGAAAGCAAGGTGAAAGACAAGCTCTATCAAGTAATGACTTCTCAAATTTACACTTAGATAGTCTAGAAAAGAAATATACCAAACTGAGTCCTTAGGCTTCTTGATGCAATCCAAACTTGTTAGTTTCATAAGCGCTTGGCCATCATTGTCATTCTCCTTCTTGAGTTGAGCATAATTGATTTTTCAATTTTTCTTGATCATTGCTTACTCTTAATACTTGGACTATCTACAAGATATTTCTCACTTGAAAATCATAGTTAGTCCAAACATCCAAACTCAATATCAAATATGCTTCATTTATAAATATATAACTCTAGTTAGTTTATCAGTCTACACATTCCATGATTATCAACATGTATATCACAACATAAACACATAATCATGCACTCCATTAAGCTCATATAGTAGCATGTTCATTCCTAATTTAATCTTACTACACATAACTTATTGCTATTGTATTTGTCATCATCAAAACATAATATATTAAACATTGAAGCACACATACTTCTAGACGAACCGTTTAAACGAAAGTCAAAATTTAAACCATTTGACCAAAAGTCGAAACCTGAACCGTTTGACTAAAAGTCAAACTCAAACTCAAAAAAGACAAACTCCAAATTATTGACCGAAATCGAACCCCAAAACATTTTTTTTTAATTATGAAATCTAGATAAGGATATATCCGGGGCATAGGCATGGTTCTGGTTTGATTGAATTTTGTATCATTAACCCAAAAACGTGACATGTAGATAATATTCCAACATATTTTTAATTCAATTAACAATTAAAGTTAAACAACTCAATATGTCAATTTCGTGAACTTGCATTCCAAAATTAATCTCTTTGGTTATATATGGCAGGTAAAATTTCAATTGTTACTAATTAAATCTAGTAGCGGCAAAATTCTGATAAGCATCTAATCATGCCATTTTAAATTAGAATTATAATATTATCGTTATAAAATAAATCCACTCAAAAGAGATAAAATATACAATTACTCAACCTTAAAATTAGTTACCAAACAAATCAATCCAATTGGCAGATAATTTCAAATTCTCTTGATCAAATAAAAATTAAATGATCAAAACAAAACTTATCCAAATAATCAATTATTTATAATTGATTAAGATTATGAAAAACTTTACCGAGAATCAGTTCACACAAAAGGAAATTAAATCACATATCACAGTTGATTTATTTATACTTATCAAAACCGAAATAACGCCATATCACCATCAAGACTAAATCGTCATACATGAGTGAGTGAGCATAATTAATATATATATATATATATATATATATTAATATTAATAAACAATTACATAGAAGTGCAAGTACAATTGATTTTTAAATATAAAAATCAAATTTAACCAACATAAAATATTCAGAAAATAGTTACAACAACTTGCGCTCAAATTGTTAATATTATTTATTTAAATCAAAGTTAAAACTGAATTCAAAACTATCTTTTTAATTTATCAGTTAGTTAAATTAAAGGCAGTAGACCATAACTGATAAATAACTTATACAAGGGACAGCGAAAAATTCAAGCAACTGATTTACGCTCACATTCCTTGATTATTGCAAAATTGGAAAGCACTCAAAATTAAACAAATATGTCCATCCACTCAACAACGGCAGAGAATTGATCAAACAAAAATTAATAATCCACGTGAAAATGTTATTCCAATTAAAAAGAATATCCAGCAATTGAAATTTAATAAAGCAAAATAACAGAGCCTCCAAACGGATTATTTCTATAACTATAAATTAGGCTCAATTTTTCAAATTTAATAACCACTTAGAAAATAATGTTTTATTTAAACCAATTCAAATTCACATGTCTATATTTTCTTCCAGCATTTAATGCTCACAATATTTATCTTGAATTTGATCAATATAAAATATAACAATTAAATGCAACCTAGCAAACGAATTCGAAATTCAAAAAGAATGTATAAGATAATTGAATGATAATACAACAACGTATAGCAAACATATAGCAATTGAAAATTTAACAATTTAGAAATAACAAAAAAATATTTTTTTAACAATTTAGCCAGCGAACATCAATGAATGAAACCTGCTTCACTCATTTCATCACATAAATAAATGCAGTTTTTAATACCTTTTAATTTCAACTATTCGTCGACGTTGAACATACATACATGTGAATATGGGACATATATTTAAATTCAAGAAAGACAAGAATTTTTTATTTAAAATTGGGTCCTAAGTTCATATAATCACGCCTCTGATACCACATGTAAGCAATAAATTAAATACGTCCATGATCGTTATAAGAAATTAGATCAACTATATAAAAGACACTTACTTGAACACATCGTCATTCTTGAATTAGCCTGCATGTAGAGTCAAAGAGCAAAGTCTTCCTTTTCCTAATCACCCCCTCTCCGTATCTAGGTTCTCAATGGGGCAAACCTAGAGAGCTTTTCTCAGTCGTCGTGACGGCAAAGGGGACTTAGCCTCACTTATTTATAAAAACCCTTAGGCACCTCCCATCACGGGCCTAGTGGTTCGGCCCACACGGTCTCCGACACACATCGGATTAAGTGCCCAACGCTCAATATAAATTAACATCTTCAATTATTTAATAATACTTCATTTTAAAATATTATATGTGCAATTCAATAGCATAAAATATTAAAAAAAATATTATTACTATCTGAATATATATATATTATGATATATATAATTATATATTAATCGTCTCATTCTGTGAGTAATCCAGTGACCCTTGATGGGGACAAACGACAAGTGTACCGCTGTCGCTGCAAGTAATAAAATTTGGTGAGTACCGGGATATGGTCCTCTGTGAATATGTCCAATCTCCGTTTTCTCGAGCTACGCAACTATTTAGACTAACACAAGGATGATGATTTGTTTTAACATTAAAAATAAATAACTGAAATAAATAAATCTATCCTAAAAGTTACTTGGAATCTAATATATTTTGATTATGCATCCCAAGACTTCATAGACAAAATCTCCTTTGAATTACCGAAGCCACATTAACCTAATCCGTAATTCCTTATTGATGGCCGAGTGCACTAGATTAGTTAAAGATGAGTTCATTGGCTCATTAACTCTTTGATTTAACTTAAGAGATCAATCCCTTGACTCTCCTAAGCGAAAAACAAGTATTAAGAACAAGAACTCAATAAGACCACACGCATATATAGTCTATTCTTAGATCTACAACACACGTGGTATCATATGCAAAAAAACGCACTCATATCTCATCGTTCCCAATATCAATACGAGTAATCAAATCAATTGAATGTTGATGAGGCATCCAAAATAATTAAGAATAGCATAGATACTCATATAAGGAAAGATACTTCATAGATTAGCATAGCAATGGTTAAACATCAACATAAACAAAATAATACAAGATCCAAATACAAAAATATACAAAATCTAAAGGAAAGAGAAGAGGGATAGAAGGAACTCCATAGAAGTGGATTGAGGTGGATGAAAATGTCTTTCTCCTTCCTCTTTCACGCTCATAAAGATTCCCACCCAGGATCCTTAAGCTTTTACATGTGAATCCAACCCGCCATCTTCTCCTTCACCAAAAAGGCCTAAGCTAAGGAAAACTAATTATAGAGGGAAAAACTAAAATGAAAAATGGAAGATCTCCTCAAAATGGCATGGAAGACCTTTAAATAGAAGTCTATCTAAATGGATTTTCGATGCAGCCAAAATATTTTATGTATAGCAAAATTATGGCGATTGAAACCAGCAAACTCTAGCCAAAATATTTTTGCTGCAACCAAAGTTATGGCGGTTTAGATTTGGAAAGCTGTAGCATTTTCACAGCAACCAAAATATTTTTGCTATAGTTAAAAAAAAATGTAGTAAAAATATGATAGAATGCTCCAATTTTTCAAAATTTCAAAATATTTTCAACTTTGACTCTTTTCCATACTTTAATCCACCTAAAAAATAAGCAAAATTGGGATTAAATGACTTTGATTTTCATTCATATAACAAAAGTAAGCATGTGAATTCAATTATTCTAAATTAGGAAAATTTGATACTTGAATTTGTACCATTCAAAACCAATAGTGCTTCTAATTTATGTCCAAATTCACTAAAATTTAGCACTTATTAACCCTCTAGTTAAATCAGTGACACAGTGCTTCGAACGAGTCAATATCTTGACCGAGCTTAATAACAAAACTATGATGATAACTAACAGTTTAACCTTATAGATTATAGATTAGAATAAAAGGAAAATAATTCAGGGGAAGTATATAATATACAATACTACAGGTTTTTACACCATAATTACATTGGAATCATCTTGTTAATAGAGTGTCAAATTAATTTCATTGTAAAAAAATTATAATAATGGAGTGAATCCAACTATATAAAAATATGAGTATTTAAAACATTTTTTATAGTATTTATAATTTACCAAACAATAAATTTTTATAATTCACTATTTCATGTTTGAATATTTTGATTTATCGCATCATATACCACTTTTCAAATCAAATAACAGATACATATTTACATTATATCAAATAATATTTGTTTTAAAATAGATCACATTCAAAAGAAGTTTATTGACATGAATAATTCTTATATGATTTTTTCGAACATGTGCAAAATCGCATAGTTAAATAAACTAAAACGGAAATTATTTCATTGAGATACAAAGTATTTATTATTGTACAAGCTCCAAATCGTTGAATTTTTCTTCCTATAAAATGCTTTCACTTTTAGCTTCTTAACATGTGCAACTTTTAACAAGTGAGAACAATCCTTCTAATATAGTCACAAACCTAACGCAACATTTCTTGACACAATCAACGTAAATCTTTTAATGAAATCTAAATAATTATAACACAAATTGCAACATTAAATTTCTTTTTATTTCTACAACTTAACTTTTTATTGATTGTGCCAATACATATTGTGTGGATTAATAGATTATTACATTTTTTATTTTCCATTCATTGAGTTACAGAAATATGTATATATAAGCTTTAAAACAAAAGCATGATAATTAATTAACAGCTAGTGAGTTTTGGGGTGCTCCGCAGTGGCCTTTGGCTTAGGAGGTTGTAGCAAAAGGTTGGGTTTGGGAAAGGTGGCAAATGTGGTGATACATTTTGTGTGTTGGTTTGTGTTGAATAACACGGGATGCATTCGAGGACGCATCAAAAGAAAGGAATAAAAGCAACAAGATGGAAGCGAATCGAGACATATTGTATTTTTTTATTTCTTTCATCCTTATTTTGTGTTTACTTTGGTCTGGGTTTTCAATGGGGTTTGTTTCATATGTGTATTTATATACGTATACATAGTATAATAATGGTTTCGTCTGTTTGGATTAGTTATTTGATTACAATTACTGTGTCCATATTTATAAATCATTTGTTTTAATAATGAGTTGGATTTCCTAAAATTTTAATGCTTAGCCTAAGTTTGTCTTTTATTTGGTTTGAACAGGTTATTATTGAGGTGTTTTTTTCAATTAAAGTTTAACTTTGCATCCAAACTAAATTTAAATTACTAAATACGTTAAAAAAATTTTTGTTAAAAACATGTTAATTTGATTATAATATAAAGAAAACCATTTTTTCTGTGAAACTAATATTAGTTAGATTTTGAATTTGGTTCATGTATTAAATTTATTTTATAAAGAATATTCATTAGTAATAAAATTTATTTAGCAAAGGAATAACATAATCATTTTGTCTTTCCTACTAGTTAAGCTTCACATTTTTGTTTCTAATTTATGACTTTAAATGCCGCACACTCAAAAAAATATGAAGACACATAGTTACAATGTAAGCTTCATATGTCTCCTATTTACATTTTTTTATTTGATATGAGATATTTAAAAAATCTAAAACTTTTGAATTGTGTCTCGAGAGTGTCGAATGATCTACAGAAGTCGGCACAAAGTGTCAAGCTGATAAAAAAAATTATTTGACACCGTTAGAGAGGTGTCTAGGATATGTCGGTGTCGGATGCGTGTCCGACTAGTCAACGCGAGGTTGAGTGAAGTGTTAGTGCTTTATAAGCCGTAAGCCATTTAAATCACTAATTTGGTCACTAAAATATTTAGTGGCTGAAAAAGAAAGTTTAGCGACCAATTTGGCTGGTCTCTAAACGAACTTTTGTTTTGTAGTTATTAAATATATTTTTATAGAGCTTCATCCACTCCCTTAAATGGATTATCCCATGCAAATAAATATTCATTTTTTCCACGATTTGGGACCTTCCATGGATTCGAACTCAAGACCAAAGGGATATAGGTCTTAACTTCCTTAAATCCACTACCAATTTAGATATGTTATTGTAGAACAACTTCAAAGTTTTCAAGAAAATTGTTAGTGTTTCTTCTTGGTGTGTAGTTGAGGACTTCAATGCTTCTTATTGTAGCTAGGAACGACGCGGAGTTAATGGAGAGACCAGAAGTGATCTTATTGAATCTAAAATTTTTAACTACTTAATTAATGATTTGTAGTTGGTTGAACTTCCTTTTATGAAATTGTTTTTTACCTAATTCAGATGAAATGAATCTGGATCAAGTAGGTTAAATCATTTTCTATTCTCAACTGATTGAATTCAGAAATGGGGTCCTATTTCTCAATGGGTGTTTAACGTTAATATTTTTTTATCATTGTCCAGTATTATTGAAAAAGGAAATCATGAATTGGGGTCCAATTATCTTGAAGTTTAACACTTTAATTTAAAACACTTTTTATTTATACAAATAAAATAAAACAGAACATGGAGTGTAATTATTTTAAATTTAATTTATTATTTATTAATATTTTTATAACAATCTCTATCATGCATAAAACATATTTTCATGAATTTTACATTATTACTGTCCATTAGTGTAATCAACAATTGGTTAATAAATTTCGTATGCTGATAAATCATGCATATCTTTGTCATGTAGCCACCATTCCTTCGGAGAACTTTGCGCGACAAGATAAAGATTAAAAATCAAAAGAGGTAAAATTTATCATATAGCATTCGTTCTCCAACTTCCTCTCTCTAACATATTTATGTACGTTATATTATATGCCATATGCACATGTTTTGATTATGTATGTTAAGTTAAATTCAAATGGACAGATTCTTTTATTTATACATGTGGTGTTGTTGACCATTGAAGTGAACATTTTGTGATTTAAATAAACACTTTTATGTAATTCATGTTATATTATATACCATATTCACATTTGTTTTTTGGTTCTAAAAGGAATCAGGTTTACGAAACCAAATAGTTCTTGCATCGATTTAAAATATTCCTAAACAATGTAATCCTAGTTATTCTATATGAGATGAAGATAAATTAGGTTCTTTTATTTAAGTTAGCCTTGCAATTCCTTACCTTGTGTGTATGACATTGTTTTCATTCGGTTTTATATCTTAATGTAATTTAACACATAAATATTGATTTTGATATGCTAATGAGATCTTTCTTTTGAATATTAGAGTCAACATTACAGTTTCTGTGCCAAAGACTGAAATTGAAAGGCTACATGCATTTCCTTTGTATATCTGTCTGTATAGGCGAGTTTCTCATACTGGATTTCTAATGGTAGGAATATTGTCTCTTAAGTTGAATCTATTATTAATTCTTATGACAATTAGTCTGTAATAACATTTTATTCTATACAATACTTTTTGTCCTAACTTACCAAAAAAAGAAGGATTTTGATGAGTATCGAAAAATTCGGATTTGCAACTTCCGAGAACTTGCTGACGTCCAAGCAAAATTTACCTTCCCTGAGCTCAATAAATTAGCTGAGGAAGCTAGATCTGGCTCGCTAGCTATCTTTTTTATGTATGTACATGTTTAAGTAATTCAGTTATGATGAAAATATCTATAACTTTTACTAAGTTCCTTATTATGACTGTTTAGGTGCAATGGGAAACTCAAATGCATCATGTGGAGCCAATGAGAATTTGATGCCTTCCTTTGAATGTAAGATACACTTTAATTGTTAATTTTGTTTCAAAAACACATGTTTTGCTTCGTAGTTACCTCATTCTTTAGCCACCTTCTTCTTAATATCATGTGGTGCTTCATAGTTAATTAGTTTTCTTGTGTATTTTTGTCTCTCTCTTTTTTGTTTTCCTTCGACATGGATGGCAGCAAGTGATGAAGAATACTTCTTCTGCGGGACAGTATCTTTCAAATCACTTTTTAAAGCTTAGAATTTGTATCCGAGATTTTGTTGCGGAGTGCGAACTGAGTTTATGCAGCTGATGATGAACAGAATTAGTCTACTCTTCAAAGTTAGAAAATACAATTTTTTCTCCTGCTTTATGTTGTGGTATTTAAAGTATATGCTATATATGCATATGCACAAATTTGAGGTATTATATATTATTCACGATTTGATGATACATCTATCTCTGTGATTGCAGGGAGATTTTCAAAATGAGGACAGCCCAAAATTCTACCTTCAGCCATTTTCTAATAATAATGTAGAGAAAATGGTAAGTGCAAGCAAATTGACTGTCATTTTCTCACTAATCAAGAAATCCACATACTTAAATGCCACAATATATCTTGATCTTAAATAGAAAACTTGTATTGATTGTTGATTTTTACTTTTTCATTTTTATTCTTTCTTGTTCTTTGGGTTTCTAAAGGGTGAACCAAAGATATTATCAATCTCAGTTGCTATAGAAGAGTGTGGGGCCAGAGAAAAATATCCTGGACTTTTAGGTGTCAGGTCTAAACAATTGCCGCCATGTGAATTTCGGTAACTATTTTTTTTCTTATAGTAAATACCTGTGTAGCAATTTTCTTTTAGATCGAGCACAATGATGTCGTTGTCATGGGGTCCATGTAGCAAACCTCAACTAGTTAGATAAGGCTGCTTGTTATTGTATAAAACACATCTAATGATCATATATTTATTATAGTTTCCAACCTTGTAATTTCCTTGCTTGTATGAAAATAATTATACAAAACTCAAACAGGGAAGAATTGAACAAAGTGACATGGATATCATTACAAAGTAGTATTTTACAATACTTGTACGAATAAAAGTATCATAAAGAGCTCATTTTGATTACTCACATGTAATTGACACTATTCACATTTCTTGCTAGTGCCATGTGCACTTCCTATTTTGATATTCCATTCAATAGATCCTGAGGTACTGTAGTAAAAAAAAAAATCCCTACGACTAGCCCTGAGAGCCATTCGATAATGATTGAACAAGTAAGATTTAGTAGGTCGGTTGTGATTTAATCGAATATTTTAAAAATAAAAAATTATGACTCATTAAATTGTGCAATCGACAACTTACATGGGCTAACTGCAACGGGAGTTTTTTGCTGCAGCAACTAAGTACTACATACAAGGGCTCTATCTTAGTTTAATTGATAATTATAATACAAAATTCATATATAGGTCTTAGTCAATAAAAGAAAGGTAGAAGAAATGTGCCTAATGGTAATATGGGTAATATGAGTGAATATCAATATGCATGTTTGTTAGAGGAGAGAGAATATGTGGGAGTGTGGTTGGCAGTGTGTGCGTGTCTGTTGTGTGGTATGATTCAACCTATTTAGGTCGTGGACTAGGAAGTGTTAGAGGTAGGGAATCACTGGGAATTGGAATCGCTATCTTAGCCTATTTGTGTGAGTTTCTTGTTCTATTTGATGTCTTCCATTGTTTTCGAGGGGATTCTTCCCGATTTCATATTTTCTAATTTATTATAAGAGCATTTCTTTGTTCTTTTTACTTCCTATATTCACTGCATTTCTCCTTAGGTTATACCACATTACTCAAGTTGGAAGGGAATCTTCTTATTTAATTAAGTTCATTTATCTTATAATTTTTCGGTATATATAGTTGGTTTAACATTTGCATTCTTTTAGTTCATATATCTCATTTTGGTTTTTAATTTTTTAACAGAATGGACAAGGAGAGGGTTCGAGCTTTATTGACAATGCATTGCAGGATAGACAAATGTTCACATTAATCACTGCATTCATAAGCTATACTAGATAACTTTATCTATATTATTATGAATGTGCACTCTAAAAATTTTTGCTCCTATTGTTTTATGGTGATATGAATAATTAAGTGTAATGACTGTATTCTTATACATTTTCTAAACTTTCAAGGATCAGTAAAATATGTGTTGAGAAATAGTGATTTTGCTTTGATGGGAGGTAGATCTTCCTCCTACCGGTTAAGAGAAGGGAAAAGACTTGAATATTCTCATTGATAATTATATTTTGTTTTTTTCATGTGTTATATTATATAATGATATAATATTATATACTATTCTTATTGTGCTAAGCCCGTTAAATATATTATTGTTACTATTACTTAAAATCATATATTATAAAATACTAATTAAGTAACAATATATGGAATACAAGGTATCTAGATTTAAGGGATTTACGTGGATGCAAGCTATCAATTATAATAAACTCCTTTCAATAATACTATGTTTAATTTCAATATGGTTTACATTGATTTAATTTATGTGAGCTAATTTACAAAATATGTACAGTTGTGTTGTTTCATTTAAGATTAAGAGCTATCTTGTTTGAAATTGATTTAATTTCAAGGATTATAAACACTACTTTTAACTTGAAGTTAGCTGACTCTATAATATATAAACATAAGTTACAATGAGGTGACTCTTCAGGCCCATTTGGAGACCAGGATAAGGAGCTCATGATAGGATAATTTATCATATCATATTACTATCTGTAGTTTGCTGAGCCAACAGGATATGATAAGCTTATCATGTTAGCTTATCCTACCATACTGTCTAATACAAAAAGTTATCCTAAGGGGAGAGTTGGGTTAGAGGCCAGCATGATAGGATAAGAATTTTTATTTCCTACTTTACTCTTGCTTATAATACATATTCTTAAATTAACATTTATTGTTATAATAAAAAATAAAATAAATAATAAAAAAAAATTAATAATAAGAATAATAGTAATAAAAATAATAAGTAATAAAAAATTAAATAATAATAGTAATAATAATAAAAATAAAAATAGTAATAAAAAATAATAATAATAATGAAATAAAATAAATAATAATAATAATAGTAATAAAATAAATAATAATAATAAATATTGATAATAATAATAATATATAATTATATTAATAGTAATAAAAATAATAAGTAATAATAATAAATAATAATAGTAGTAATTATGATAAAAATAAATAATAATAAAATTAAATGATAATAAGAATAGTAATAAAATAAATAATAATAATAGTACTAAAAATAAATAATCATTATAACAAATATAAATAATATTAATAAAAATAATTAATAATAATAGTTTTAACATAAGAGTTTATACAAGCTTATCCAACTCTTATCATATCATATCCTGTTGTTATCCAACCCTCTTATCGTATCATGTCTAACAAACGAGTTATATATATATATATATATATATATATATATATATAGAGGATGTAAGAATAATAATTTTTATTCAATATTAGATTTATTTAATGGTATATAATATTAAAATAATAAAAAAGTATATTTAATTATCACCGATCGAACCACAGTTCAACCATGATATGACCAGTAAACTATGAACCCGTGCCCTAACCAGTTCAATGCCCGGTTCGATTCTTATAACATTGCTAAAAACAAACATGTTACAATGATTATCCATATGTCTTAATATATGCTTCATAGTATAGTAAGACTCTCTAGTTCATAAGATAATTCCTTTGAGGGGGAATTATTAGATTCATTGGCAGTTCTTATTCCTACATTCTTTTCAGAAACTTACATTACCGAAAAAAATTCTAGCTCCTTGGGTTTGCAATCTTCAAAAAGAGAGAGATTGTTAAGTCAAAACCCTTAGATTAGATAGATTTTAATGACATCAAACCCATCATCAGCTATAAAAATCTAAGGTTAAAATGAGATTGTGATCTAGCAAATTTGTTTAAGTGTGCAGATCGAATTAAACACTTAGATAACTATTCTATGATATATATCCAAAGAGGCATCCAAAATAACCAAGTACTCAAAAGATCTTTGAAGAACCTGAACTACATTCACAGTGAGGTATCTAGTGAGAGTTTGATTGAGACTTTGATGTACCTAAAGGACATATCTGAAATATCATACACTCAATGAAATTGATAATCAAGAGAACAATAATGAAGATCAATAGAAGACATTTATCTAGATTTATAAAGAGTTGTATTCAAAATCTCTAACCAGATTCCACTACAGAATTAACAAAGAAGATCAGATCCAAAAAGGATTGAAGTTCAAATTCCAATTTGAACTACTCCATAATGACATCCATCTAAGAAGCATGTCTAGAAATCAAACAACTCAAATTATATCACAAAGACAAAAGGAGTCTTCTTCAAACTTAAAGAACTCAAGCATAAAAGAAGAAAAGATCTTACAACTGAAATGCTTTGACAGATCAAATCGGAAGTGAGAATCTGATTACAAAAGGATCAATTTGAGCCTCGAAATAGAAGAAGAACAAGCTTAGAAAGCATGAATACAATTTAGTGTAAACAATAAATTAAATACGCCCATGATCATTATATGAAATTAGAACACCAATTAAAAAACTATATAAAAGACACATACTTGTACACATCGTCATTTTGGAATTAGCCTACACGTAGAGTCGAAGAACAAAGTCTTCCTTTCCCTAATCACCATCTCTTTGTATCTAGGTTCTCAATTGGACAAACCTAGAGAGCTTTTCTGTCGTCGTGACGGCAAAGGGGACTTAGCCCCACTTATTTATAAAAACCCTTAGGCACCTCCCATCACGGTCCTAGTGGTTCGGCCCACACTATCTCCCACACAGATCATATTAAGTGCCCAAAGCCCAATATCAATTGATCACATTATTAGTGGACTTGAGTGTCATTAAATGGATCACAACATTAATACGTTTTTTCCAAAAAAAAAACCACAAATAATTGCCGTCCACAAGAAAACTCTAACATTCTCCCACTTGGACAAAATCAATTGAAACTCGGGTTAATACAAGTTGTGGCCACCAATCCATGATCCTAAGACACAACACGTAATAAGACTCCATCTAACAAAAGACATGCAATATCGAATCATAGTAGAAATTGCACCCCTTATTGATGCAACACCTTCAATGGTTACAAATATCACTGACTTTGTCGACTAGTCATTAATGTGGAGTGTGGCGAGAAAATGACATGCCAATGTGATCTCAAATGGCCATACTTTCATTTTCTACGTCAGTCCATAATTTCTCTCAAATGCCTAAAAGCCAGAGAAATCAGATGGTTTTTCAAAACCATCTTACCTCAAATCCAAAATGGCGTCAACCACCGGTATAGTGGTCCTAACAACACCGAGTTTACCTCAGCTCCAATATGGTGTCAACCACCGGTATAATGGTCTCAACAACATCGAGTTTCAAAGATAAATAACTTGATAGAAGGGGCAGCTAATAATTCAAGCAACTGATTTACGCTCACATTCCTTGATTATTGCAAAATTGGAAAGCAATCAAAATTAAACAAATATGTCCATCCACTCAACAACGACAGAGAATTGATCAAACAAAAACTAATAATCCACGTAAACATGTTATTCCAATTAAAAAGAATATCCAGCCATTGAAATTTAATAAAGCAAAATAACAGAGCCTCCAAACAGATTATTTCTATAACTACAAATTAGGCTCAACTTTTCAAATTTAATAACCACTTAGAAAATAATGTTTTATTTAAATCAATTCAAATTCACATGTCTATATTTTCTTCCAGCATTTAACGCTAACAATATTTATCTTCAATTTGATCAATATAAAATATAACAATTAAATGCAACCTAGCAAACAAATTCGAAATTCAAAACGAATGTACAAGAAAATTGAAGGATAATACAACAACGTATAGCAAACATATAGCAATTGAAAATTTAACAATTTAGAAATAACAAAAAATTTTTTTTTAACAATTTAGCCCGCGAACATCAGTATGTTGTATGTATCGACAATGAATGAAACCAATATATAGCAACCTGCTTCACTCGTTTCATCGCATAAATAAATGCAGTTTTTAATACCTTTTAATTTCAACTATTCGTCGACGTGGAACATACATACATGTGTATATGGGACATATATTTAAATTCAAGAAAGACAAGAATTTTTTATTTAAAATTGGGTCCTAAGTTCATATAATCACGGCTCTGATACCACATGTAAGCAATAAATTAAATACATCCATGATCATTATAAGAAATTAGATCAACTATATAAAAGACACTTACTTGTACACATCGTCATTCTGGAATTAGCCTACACGTAGAGTCGAACAACAAAGTCTTCCTTTCCCTAATCACCCCCTCTCTGTATCTAGGTTCTCAATGGGGCAAACCTAGAGATCGTCGTCGTGACGGCAAAGGGGACTTAGCCTCACTTATTTATAAAAACCCTTAGGCACCTCCCATCACGGGCCTAGTGATTCGGCCCACATGGTCTCCGACACACATCGGATTAAGTGCCCAACCCTCAATATAAATTAACATCTTCAATTATTTAATAATACTTCATTTTAAAATATTATATGTGCAATTCAATAGCATAAAATATTAAAAAAAATATTATTACTATCTTAATATATATATATATATATATATTATGATATATATAATTATATATTAATCGTCTCATTCGGTGAGTAATCCAGTGACCCTTGATGGGGACAAACGGCAAGTGTACTGCTGTCACTGCAAGTAATAAAATTTGGTGAGTACCGGGATATGGTCCTCTGTGAATATGTCCAATCTCCGTTTTCTCGAGCTACGCAACTATTTAAACTAACACAAGGATGATGATTTGTTTTAACATTAAAAATAAATAACTGAAATGAATAAATCTATCCTAAAAGTTACTTGGAATCTAATATATTTTCATTATGCATCCCGAGACTTCATAGACAAAATCACCTTTGAATTACCGAAGCCACATTAACCTAATCCGTAATTCCTTATTGATGGCCGAGTGCATTAGATTAGTTAAAGATGAGTTCATTGGCTCATTAACTCTTTGATTTAACTTAAGAGATCAATCCCTTGACTCTCCTAATCCAAAAACAAGCATTAAGAACAAGAACTCAATAAGACCACACGCATATATAGTCTATTCTTAGATCTACAACACACGTGGTATCATATGCAAAAAACGCACTCATATCTCACCGTTCCCAATATCAATACAAGTAATCAAATCAATTGAATGTTGATGAGGCATCCAAAATTATTAAGAATAGCATAGATACTCGAAAGATACTTCATAGATTAACATAGCAATGGTTAAACATCAACATAAACATCATAATACAAGATCCAAATACAAAAATATACAAAATCTAAAGGAAAGAGAAGAGGGATAGAAGGAACTCCATAGAAGTGGATTGAGGTGGATGAAAATGACTTTCTCTTTCCTCTTTCGTGCTCATAAAGAATCTCACCCGGGATCCTTAAGCTTTTACATGTGAATCCAACCCGCCATCTTCTCCTTCGCCAAAAAGGCCTAAGCTAAGGAAAATTAATTATAGAGGGAGAAACTAAAAAGAAAAATTGAAGATCTCCTCAAAATGGCGTGGAAGAGCTTTAAATAGAAGTCTATCTAAATGGATTTTCGATGCATCCAAAATATTTTATGTATAGCAAAATTATGGCAATTGAAACCAGCAAACTGTAGCCAAAATATTTTTGCTGCAACCAAAGTTATGGCGGTATAGATTTGGAAAGCTGTAGCATTTTCACAGCAGCCAAAATATTTTTGCTAACGTACATGTGCAAAATCGCATAGTTAAATAAACTAAAACGGAAATTATTTCATTGAGATACAAAGTATTTATTATTGTACAAGCTCCAAATCATTGAATTTTTCTTCCTATAAAATGCTTTCACGTTTAGCTTCTTAACATGTGCAAATTTGAACAAGTGAGAACAATCCTTCTAATATAGTCACAAACCTAACGCAAAATTTCTTGACACAATCAAAGTAAATCTTTTAATGAAATCTAAATATTTATAACACAAATTGCAGCATTGAACTTCTTTTTATTTCTACAACTTAACTTTTTATTGATTGTGCCAATACATATTGTGTGGATTAATAGATTATTACATTTTTTATTTTCCATTCATTGAGTTACAGAAATATGTATATATAAGCTTTAAAACAAAAGGATGATAATTAATAAACAACTAGTGAGTTTTGGGGTGCTCCAGAAGGTCTGATATAATTAAAATAATCTCAACAACTTGCCGCACATCATTAGCATATTGCGGCAGCATGGAGGGGTCATTGTTAGGCTCATCAGATGGTGATTCCCCTACAATACAATTAAAAATGTCTCCACTCAATGCAGATACAGCTGACTTCAAAAAAGTGTAATATTTTTTCTTCAATAAATCTTCTATGTGGTCAACATGACTAAGAGACCTTCCACACCGAAGTGATTCAAAGAGATGTAGTAGTGTTGGTTTGCCTCGGGATCTTTACCCTTAGTTTTCAAAATTAGAGAGTTGATTAGGTTCACGGTATTGGACACATTGGCACGAATGACATCGACTGCGAATTGGGCTAAAGTCACTAGGTCCGCATGTGGCCTTTGGCTTAGGAGGTTGTAGCAAAAGGTTGGGGTTTGGGAAAGGTGGCAAATGTGGTGATACATTTTGTGTGTTGGTTTGTGTTGAATAACACGGGATGCATTCGAGGATGCATCAAAAGAAAGGAATAAAAGCAACAAGATGGAAGCGAATCGAGACATCTTGTATTTTTTTATTTCTTTCTTCCTTATTTTGGGTTTACTTTCGTCTGGGTTTTCAATGGGGTTTGTTTCATATGTGTATTTATATACGTATACGTAGTACAATAATAGTTTCGTATGTTTGGATTAGTAATTTGATTATAATTATTGTGTCCATATTTATAAATCATTTGTTTTAATAATGAGTTGGATTTCCTAAAATTTTAATGCTTAGCCTAAGTTTGTCTTTTATTTGGTTTGAACAGGTTATTATTGAGGTGTTTTTTTCAATTAAAGTTTAACTTTGCATCCAAACTAAATTTAAATTACTAAATATGTTAAGCAAAATTTGTTTAAAACATGTTAATTTGATTATATTATCAAGAAAACCATTTTTCTGTGAAACTGATATTAGTTAGATTTTGAATTTGGTTCATGTATTAAATTTAGTTTATAAAGAATATTCATTAGTAATAAAATTTATTTAGCAAAGGAATAGCATGCATATTGTCTTTCCTACTAGTTAAGCTTCACCTTTTTTGTTCTAATTTATGACTTTAAATGCCGCACACTCAAAAAAATAGGAAGACACATAGTTACAATCTAAGCTTCATATGTTTCCTATTACATTTTTTTATTTGATATGAGATATTTAAAAATTTTAAAACTTCTGAATTGTGTCTCGAGAGTGTCGAATGATCTACAGAAAACGGCACAAAGTGTCAAGCTGATAAAAAAAATTATTTGACACTGTTAGAGAGGTGTCGAAGATATGTCGGTGTCGAACGCGTGTCCGACTAGTCAACGCGAGGTTGAGTGAAGTGTTAGTGCTCTATAAGCCGTAAGCCATTTAAATCACTAATTTGGTCACTAAAATATTTAGTGGCTGAAAAAGAAAGTTTAGCGACCAATTTGGTTGGTCTCTAAACGAACTTTTGTTTTGTAGTTATTAAATATTTTTTTATAGAGCTTCACCCACTCCCTTAAATGGATTATCCCATGCAAATAAATATACATTGTTTCCACAATTTGGGACCTTCCATGGATTCGAACTCAAGACCAAAGGGATATAGGTCTTAAGTTCCTTAAATCCACTAGCAATTTAGCTAGTGTACGTTAGCAAATCCTATATGTTATTGTAGAACAACCTCAAAGTATTCAAGAAAATTGTTAGTGTTTCTTCTTGGTGTGTAGTTGAGGACTTGAATGCTTCTTATTGTAGCTGGGAACGACGTGGAGTTAATGGAGAGACCAGAAGTGATCTTATTGAATCTAAAATTTTTAACTACTTAATTAATGATTTGTAGTTGGTGGAACTTCCTTTTTATGAAATTGTTTTTTACCTAATTCAGACGAAATGAATCTGGATCAAGTAGGTTAAATCATTTTCTATTCTCAACTGATTGAATTCAGAAATGGGGTCCTTTTTCTCAATGGGTGTTTAACTTTAATATTTTTTTTTATCATTGTCCAGTATTATTGAAAGAGGAAATCATGAATTGGGTCCAATTATCTTGAAGTATAACACTTTAATTTAAAACACTTATTAACTAAGGTGTGATAAATCAGACTTACTTATTAACTAAGTTTGATTTGTGGATTCAATTGAAAGCAATTTGTTTGGTTCTTTGCTCTTACCTCTCTCTCTCTTTTTCTCTCTCTCACTCACTCTCTCACTTGACACCTACTTGTGTTCTGCTACTCTTTCACCCCTTTTGTTCACTCCATAGTCAGAACCTTTTAGGTTTTCTACTCCTACCCATTTACTGATTTTGCTGTCAAGATATTTTTTTTCTTTCATTCTCACCGTTTTTCCTCGAAAAATTTTTAATTGCCATTCTCTGTTTCATTGGTTATTTGAATCTTTTATTTGTTTTAATTTTTTTTTATCTTCTATTCTGCTATTTCTTGATTTTTGGTTGATTCTTGTGTTGCTTTGTTAATTCCATGATCTTATTTGTATAGTCTTGTACTCTTGTTTTCCCTAATCAGAGAAACAAATGAAATGGTAAAAAATTTAGGGTGGGGGAAGGGAAGAGGTGGAGATCGAATACTAAACCCTAAAATTAAGTGTGCCTTTTAGCACCAACTTAACTGGGCAATGGGGACACACTTTATTCATCTATAAGAATCATTTTATTGCCTTTATTTATGCTATCATCACTTGGGATTGAAATGTTCTTTACTAATTTTGTGAACCCTCACTATTAAAAGATAACAACGCCTAATTAAAAAGTGATATTTTCTCTTCTCATATATTTTTTTGTGTGTGTGTCAATTTCTGATTTAAGCGGCACCAGAAATGAAATCGGAATCAAGGATAGACTGAGTCTCATTGCCAGAAGTTAGTATCTTTTGTGTTTACTAGGCTTAGTGGTTTTTCAACAAGGTCAATTGTTTTTTCTCTTCATACTTTAATGTACAGGGTTCGATGTAGAACACTAAGGTGCAATTAGTATATATTTATGAAGACTATATCTTCTATTATATATGGTTTTGATGAATTCTTTTACCATTTTCAATTGCAGGTTTGTTGTTTGTGATATCACATACTCCTTGACTAGGATTTCAAATAAGAATGACTGACATTCCTATTGTGAATCTTGCATCATTGTATGTTCTCATGCTTGTGAATAATTTTGCCAGGTTACCTTAAACTTTGTTTGTATAAAGGACTATGAAAGATCATGAAAATTAAACCAAGTAATAGCTTGTGAAAGTGCCAACACATCTAGGTTTAGAGATTAGTTTTGAAATTGAAACTCTTTAACAGTTGTGTATTAAGCTCCTCTAAAGTGAGTGGCTGCGTAAAGTGATAAAGTATGGTGTGCTAACTCTTGATTGAATTGAAAAGCTCATAATTTTAACCTACTTTAAATCAAGGGCGGATACACCTTACAATCTGTTCAGTTTGCATTTTTATTTTCTATTTCCACTTTGTTTCCAATTTCCTTTAATTTATATTGAAAAAATTAGAAATGACTAGAAACTGGATTTTCTTATTTCCAACATTTTGAGTTTTTCCTTTGCAAATTTCAAAAACACAGAAAAAAAGAATGAAACCAGGAAATGGAAACTAAATAAAAGCAAGCCCTTAGTTTTTCATTTTAGAAACCTACTCACTTAATAGTTGAATTGTTGGACTGGGTTTCATTCATTGAGAATAGGTTTCATGAAAGTTGCAATGCACTCATGATGTGAGAATTTTGAAATATTCATGCAATGCACCGCGCTTGTTTACTTTGCCGGTTGGTGCTACAAGTAAGATTCGATTTAGGAGTACATAAGGGTCCAGTAACCATGGAGGTTGTATTTTATCACTGATAATTTGTTAGAAATTATCTTGTGTATCTAAGGATAGCAATGCTTTTGAAGATATAAAATTCAAGGACTGATTTGCATGTTAGCATTTTTGAATGAATTTGTGTGTAGTAGAATAATTCTTCTTGCACCATTTGTTAGTTCTATTGGTTGAGATTTTACCTTGGCCATTACTTTTATTATAAAAGAAGATCCGAAGAATATATTAAACAAAGAATAGTTCAACATTTATAATTTTCTTATCTTGGAGGAGTGCAACATAACCGGCTACTATTTATAATTGTTTTCCCTTGCAGATCTCAGCCGGTTGCTAGCAAGCATTTAGGTGAAGAAGAGAGGATTGCTGCAGCTAGCATGAGTGAAGAGTCATACAAAATTCTTCAACAAAATGTTGAAAGAAATGTATTCAATCTAAAACTATCCTCCATTGTATACAATAATTTGAGATTATTTACTGTTTTCTTTATAAAATGTTTGAAACATAGAATTGGCTGTATTCTTTGTGACATTATTGTCTCCTTGAGAATTTCTTTGCTTTTCCTCCATTCTCTTAGAGGATTTTACTTCTCCATTACATCCTTAATAAATTTCGTATGCTGATAAATCATGCATGACTTTGTCATGTAGCCACCATTCCTTCGGAGAACTTTGCGCGACAGGATAAAGATTAAAAACCAAAAGAGGTAAAATTTATCATATAGCATTCATTCTCCAACATCGTCTCTCTAACATATTTATGTACATTATATTATATGTCATATGCACATGTTTTAATTATGTATGTTAAGTTAAATTCAAATGGACAGATTCTTTTATTTATACATGTGGTGTTGTTGACCATTGGAGTGAACATTTTATGATTTAAATAAACACTTTTATTTAATTCATGTTATATTATATACCATATTCATATTTGTTTTTTGGTTCTAAAAGGAATCAGGTTTACGAAACCAAATAGTTCCTGCATCTATATAAAATATTCCTAAACAATGTAATCCTTGTTATTCTATATGAGATGAAGATAAATTAGGTTCTTTTATTTATGTTAGCCTTGCAGTTCCTTACCTTGTGTGTATGACATTGTTTTCAATCGGTTTTATATCTTAATGTAATTTAACACATAAATATTGATTTTGATATGCTAATGAGATCTTTCTTTTGAATATCTAGAGCCAACATTACAGTTTCTGTGCCAAAGACTGAAATTGAAAGGCTACATGCATTTCCTTTGTATATCTATCTGTATAGACGGGTTTCTCATCCTGGATTTCTAATGGTAGGAATATTGCCTCTTAAGTTGAATCTATTATTAATTCTTATGACAATTAGTCTGTAATAACATTTTATTCTATACAATACTCTTTGTCCTAACTTACCAAAAAAAGAAGGATTTTGAGGAGTATCAAAAAATTCGAATTTGCAACTTCCGAGAACTTGCTGACGTCCAAGCAAAATTTACCTTCCCTGAGCTCAATAAATTAGCTGAGGAAGCTAGATCTGGCTCGCTGGCTATCTTTTTTTATCAGTACTGGTATGTACATGTTTAAGTAATTCAGTTATGATGAAAATATCTATAACTTTTACTAAGTTCCTTATTATGACTGTTTAGATGCAATGGGAAACTCAAATGCATCATGTGGAGCCAATGAGAATTTGATGCCTTCCTTTGAATGTAAGATACACTTTAATTGTAAATTTTGTTTCAAAAACACATGTTTTGCTTCGTAGTTACCTCATTCTTTAGCCACCTTCTTCTTAATATCATGTGGTGCTTCATAGTTTATTAGTTTTCTTGTGAATTTTTGTCTCTCTCTTTTTTGTTTTCCTTCGTCATGGATGGCAGCAAGTGATGAAGAATACTTCTTCTGCGGGGCAATATCTTTCAAATCACTTTTTAAAGCTTGGAATTTGTATCCGAGATTTCGTGGCGGAGTGCGAACTGAGTTCTTCACAACTGTGAATATGATTCAATGTGTTTTCAAGGTGTGTGACATCTATATATATGCAGCTCATGATGAAAAAAATTAGTTTACTTTTCAAAGTTAGAAAATACAGTTTTTCTCCTGCTTTATGTTGTGGTATTTAAAGTATATGCTATATATGCATATGCACAAATTTGAGGTATTATATATTATTCACGATTTGATGATACATCTATCTCTGTGATTGTAGGGAGATTTTCAAAATGAGGACAGCCCAAAATTCTACCTTCAGCCATTTTCTAATAATAATGTAGAGAAAATGGTAAGTGCAAACAAATTAACTGTCATTTTCTCACTAATCAAGAAATCCACATACTTAAATGCCACAATATATCTTGATCTTGAATGGAAAACTTGTATTGATTGCTGATTTTTTCTTTTTCATTTTTATTCTTTCTTGTTCTTTGAGTTTCTAAAGGGTGAACCAAAGATATTATCAATCTCAGTTGTTATAGAAGAGTGTGGGGCCAGAGAATAATATCCTGGACTTTTAGGTGTCAGGTTTAAACAATTGTTGCCATGTGAATTTCGATAACTATTTTTTTTCTTATAGTAAATACCTCTGTAGCAATTTTCTTTTAGATTGAGCACAATGATGTCGTTGTCATGGGGTCCATGTAGCAAACCTCAACTAGTTAGATAAGGCTGCTTGTTATTGTATAAAACACATTGATGATCATATATTTATTATAGTTTCCAACCTTGTAATTTCCTTGCTTGTACGAAAATAATTATACAAAACTCAAACAGGGAAGAATTGAACAAAGTCACATGGATATCATTGCAAAGTAGTATTTTACAATACTTGTACGAATAAAAGTATCATAAAGAGCTCATTTTGACTACTCACATGTAATTGACACTATTCACATTTCTTGCTAGTGCCATGTGCACTTCCTATCTTGATATTCCATTCAATAGATCCTGAGGTACTGTAGTAAAAAAATCCCTACGACTAGCCCTGAGAGCCATTCGATAATGATTGAACAACTAAGATTTAGTAGGTCGGTTGTGATTTAATCGAATATTTTAAAAATAAAAAAATTTTGACTCATTAAATTGTGCAATCGACAACTTACATGGGCTGACTGCAACACTGAAGGTAGTTTTTTGCTGCAGCAACTAAGTACTGCATACAAAGGGCTCTATCTTAGTTTCATTGATAATTATAATAAAAAATTCATATATAGGTCTTAGTCAATAAAAGAAAGGTAGAAGAAATGTGCCTAATGGTAATATGGGTAATATGAGTGAATATCAATATACATGTTTGTTAGAGGATAGAGAATATGTGGGAGTGTGGTTGGCAGTGTGTGCGTGTCTGTTGTGTGGTGTGACTCAACCTATTTAAGTCGTGGACTAGGAAGTGTTAGAGGTAGGGAATCACTGGGAAGTGGAAACGCTATCTTAGCCTATTTGTGTGAGTTTCTTGTTCTATTTGATGTCTTCCATTGTTTTCGAGGGGATTCTTCCCGATTTCATATTTTCTAGTTTATTATAAGAGCATTTCTTTGTTCTTTTTACTTCCTATTTTCACTGCATTTTTCCTTAGGTTATACCACATTACTTAAGTAGGAAAGGAATCTTCTTATTTAATTAAGTTCATTTATCTTCTAATTTGTCGGTATATATAGTTGGTTTAACATTTGCATTCTTCTAGTTTATATTTCTCATTTTGTTTTTTAATTTTTTAACAGAATGGACGAGGAGAGGGTTCGAGCTTTATTGACAATGCATTGCAGGATAGACAAATGTTCACATTAATCACTGCATTCATAAGCTATACTAGATAACTTTATCTATATTATTATGAATGTGCACTCTAAAAATCTTTGCTCCTATTGTTTTATGGTGATGTGAATAATTAAGTGTAATGACTGTATTCTTATATATTTTCTAAACTTTCAAGGATCAGTAAAATATGTGTTGAGAAATAGTGATTTTGCTTTGATGGGAGGTAGAGCTTCCTCCTACCGGTTAAGAGAAGGGAAAAGACTTGAATATTCTCATTGATAATTATATTTTCTTTTTTCCATCTCTTATTTTATATAATGATATAATATTTTATATTTTAAACTATTCTTATTGTGCTAAGCCCATTAAATATAATATTGTTACTATTACTTAAAATCATATATTATAAAATACTAATTAAGTAACAATATATGGAATACAAGGTATCTAGATTTAAGGGATTTACATGCATGCAAGCTATCAATTATAATAAACTCCTTTCAATAATACTATGTTTAATTTCAATATGGTTTACATTGATTTAATTTATGTGAGCTAATTTAGAAAATATGTACAGTTGTGTTGTTTCATTTAAGATTAAGAGCTATCTAGTTTGAAATTGATTTAATTTCAAGGATAATAAACACGACTTTAAACTTGAAGTGAGCTGACTCTATAATATATAAACATAAGTTACAATGAGGTGACTCTTCTGGCCCGTTTGGAGACCAGGATAAGGAGCTCATGATAGGATAATTTATCATATCATATTACTATCTGTAGTTTGGTGAGCCAACAGCATATGATAAGCTTATCATGTTAGCTTATCCTACCATACTGTCTATTACAAAAGGTTATCCTAAGGGGAGAGTTGGGTTAGAGGCCAGCATAATAGGATAAGAATTTTTATTTCCTACTTTACCCTTGCTTATAATACATATTCTTAAATTAACATTTATTGTTATAATAAAAAATAAAATAAATAATAAATATAAAAATTAATAATAAGAATAATAGTAATAAAAATAATAAGTAATAAAAAATAAAATAATAATAATAATAATAATAATAATAAAAATAGTAATAAAATAAATAATAATAATAATAATTATAATGAAATAAAATAAATAATAATAATAGTAGTAATAAAATAAATAATAATAATAAATATTGATAATAATAATAATAAATAATTATAATAATAGTAATAAAAATAATAAGTAATAATAATAAATAATAATAGTAGTAATTATAATAAAAATAAATAATAATAAAATTAAATGATAATAAGAATAGTAATAAAATAAATAATAATAATAGTACCAAAAATAAATAATCATTATAACAATAATAAATAATAGTAATAAAAATAATTAATAATAATAGTATTAACATAAGAGTTTATACAAGCTTATCCAACTCTTATTATATGTTGTTGTTATCCAACCCTCTTATCTTATCATGCCTTATCCTATCCTATCCAACAAACGAGCCCTGTATATATATTTTGATATCTGATAGACACAACAAACACTAGATAACATAAGAGTTTATACAAGCTTATCCAACTCTTATCATATCCTGTTGTTATCCAACTCTCTTATCTTATCATGTCCAACAAACGAGTTATATATATATATATATATAGAGGATGTAAGAATAATAATTTTTATTCAATATTATATTCATTTAATGGTATATAATATTAAAATAATAAAAAACTATATTTAATTATCACCGATCAAACCACAGTTCAACCATGATCTGACCAGTAAACTATGAACTCGTGCCCTAACCAGTTCAATGCACAGTTCGATTCTTATAACATTGCTAAAAACAAACATGTTACAATGATTATCCATATGTCTTAATATATGCTTCATAGTATAGTAAGACTCTCTAGTTCATAAGTAAATTCCTTTGAGGGGGAATTATTATTCATTGGCCGTTCTTATTCCTACATTCTTTTCAGAAACTTACATTACCAAAAAAATTTCTAGCTCCTTGGGTTTGCAATCTTCAAAAAAAGGAGAGATTGTTAAGTAAAAACCCTTAGATTAGATAGATTTTAATGACATCAAACCCATCATCAGCTATAAAAATCTAAGGTTAAGATGAGATTGTGATCTAGCAAATTTGTTTAAGTGTGTAGATTGAATTAAACACTTAGATAACTATTCTATGATATATATCCAAAGAGGCATCCAAAATAACGAAGTACTCAAAAGATCTTTGAAGAATCTTAACTACATTCACAGTGAGGTATCTAGTGAGAGTTTCGATTGAGAGTTTGATGTACCTAAAGGACATATCTGAAATATCATACACTCAGGGAAATTGATAATCAAGAGAAAAATAATGAAGATCAATAGAAGACATTTATCTAGATTTATAAAGAGTTGTATTCAAAATCTCTAACCAGATTCCACTACAGAATTAACAAAGAAGATCAGATCCAAAAAGGATTGAAGTTCAAATTCCAATTTGAACTACTCCATAATGACATCCATCTAAGAAGCATGTCTAGAAATCAAAGAACAACTCAAATTATATCAGAAAGACAAAAGGAGTCTTCTTCAAACTAAAAGAAGTCAAGCATAGAAGAAGAAAAGATCTTACAACTGAAATGCTTTGACAAATCAAATCGGAAGTGAGAATCTGATAACACAGGGATCAATCTGAGCCTCGAAATAGAAGAACAAGCTTAGAAAGCATGAATACAATTTAGTGTAAACAATAAATTAAATACGCCCATGATCATTATATGAATATAGAACACCAATTAAAAAACTATATAAAAGACACTTACTAGTACACATCGTCATTTTGGAATTAGCCTACACGTAGAGTCGAAGAACAAAGTCTTCCTTTCCCTAATCACCATCTCTTTGTATCTAGGTTCTCAATTGGACAAACCTAGAGAGCTTTTCTGTCGTCGTGACGGCAAAGGGGACTTAACGCCACTTATTTATAAAAACCCTTAGGCACCTCCCATCACGGGCCTAGTGGTTCGGCCCACATTATCTCCCACACAGATAATATTAAGTGCCCAAAGCCCAATATCAATTGATCACGTTATTAGTGGACTTGAGTGTCATTAAATGGATCACAACATTAATGCGTTTTTTCCAAAACAAAAACCACAAATAATTGCAGTCCACCAGAAAACTCTAACATTCTCCCACTTGGACAAAATCAATTGAAACTCGGGTTAATACAAGTTGTGGCCACCAATCCATGATCCTAAGACACAACACCTAATAAGACTCCATCTAACAAAAGACATGCAATATCGAATCATAGCGGAAAATGCACCCCTTATTGATGCAACACCTTCCATGGTTACAAATATCACTGACTTTGTCGACTAGTCATTAATGTGGAGTGTGGCGAGAAAATGACATGCCAATGTGATCTCAAATGGCCATACTTTCATTTTCTACGTCAGTCCATAATTCTCTCAAATGCCTAAAAGCCAGAGAAATCAGATGGTTTTTTAAAACCATCTTACCTCAAATCCAAAATGGCGTCAACCACCGGTATAGTGGTCCTAACAACACCGAGTTTACCTCAGCTCCAATATGGTCTCAACCACCGGTATAATGGTCCTAACAACATCGAGCTTCACAGATAAAATTATACCGCAACTCCAATATAGTGTCCACCACCGGTATAGTGGTCCTAATGACACCGAGCTTTATATCAGCTCCCACTGATCTCAAGGTTAATACACAAATCAATATTTAGAACATACGATAAACTATCGTATTGAGGCCTATAATCACTCATTTCCGTTTTGGGAGAACGTGCAAACCTTGGTCATAACCAAGGCTAGTACCTCATATGTGTTATTCAATGAGCATACATTAGGTTTAGAAATATATCCCCTTTGGGTAGACAGATCTCTTAGACCATTGCACCTCCAATAACTTTAGGAAACGGCAAGATATAGCTCAATAAATACGAGCTATCATAATGTGGTCTACATAGTCACACATTTCCCTTTGGATAGAAGGTGTGAACCAAGAAATTAGATAAGTTACTCGATGAGCATTGTTAACCTTTTTATGGTGCTGGAAAGGATTAACTCGTTTCAGTATGGTGACCATATGTGTATCGTCCACAGGGAGCACTTGAATTTATTGAATTAAGAGTTAAGTTGATAGGATGTTCAAAAACATAGTAGGTTGTGAATGAAAAATAAAATAAACACTTGGTAAAAAGATAAACAAATAAAATAACAATTCACCTGGGATTGAGTTTCATTACTTAACCTTCTTTCTTTGAATAGAAGTTAAATATTATAAGAAAAGATGCGTACTCAATGTCACAAGTGCAAATATCTGTCACTTGATTGTAAGACACTAGTCTCTAGAACCCAATCTCTTGCACTCTAGGTACTAAGTCTTGTATTAAGCAGAGTATCTTGGCAATCATAAGCACTTCCATCTATCTCTAGACTAGAAGGTTTTAAGAGAGTTTTTCTCCAAATCCATTTATAAACCAATTTCTAAACTGCGCAAATAAACTAACACATGGAAAAGGTGATCAAGCTTAAACCAAGAAAAGAAGAACACAAGAAGAACTCCCAAATCATTTGCCATCAAACCATTTCACAAAATCAAACATTAAATCAATAGGTCTTTTCAAAAGGTTGTAATGAGGTTGTGCTACAAAGAATCTTTGTTTTCCTGGTTATGCAAAACGAGTTGGAGAAAATATTTTCATATATTTACAAATTTTCCCCCAACCTATTCTTCATAACATGCTCAAACTCATACTTCCTTTCAAGTGTTTCTCTTTCTTATTTTTCAAGGCACCTTCCAAATTCTTTATTTATTTACTTTTTCTTTTTCACATATATACATAAGGCTGCCCAAGGATTTTCACCCATACCAGAAACACTTGATTCATTTTCTAAGCCACACAATCATACATCATTTGAATACCCATTATTCCCCATAAACATACAAATATTTTTCTCCAACTCAAAGGTAAGGATAAAACATTCATATAGATGTCTTAGGGTTAAAGAAAGAATTCATAGCTCAAAGTGGGTACCAACAAAAGATGTAATTTCACAAGTAAGCTTTTTGGCTCAAACTCAATCAAGAAACTATGCCTCTATCACTTTTAAGTCTCAATTGATCATGGCAATTACAAAATCAAACAAAATCTATTCAAGTTAACAAAGAGGACTCTCATACATTTTTTGTGGGATTCACTCAACATACAAGGCTAAAAAGGCTTTAACCTTGAAAATAATTTTTCACAAATCCCAATGCACAAAACTCATCTCATGATCGGTTAACTTTCAAATCAATATTTTTTACAATTCCTCTTTTTTTTTTTCAAACCATGCAATATCATAAGAATTTTCATTTTTCACACAACAAGAACCAACACTTGGAACAAAACAAACATTTTTATTTAATATATTATTTTTTTCATTTTTTTTTTTCAGAAAAGGAAACTACAATACTTTTATTATAAAAGAAAAATAAAAACAACAAGAAAAATAAAACAAGAGAAATCAATAGAAACCAACAGAAACTTCCCTATCAAATCAGATTAATGGATCATCCTCCTCCAAATAATCGTTGATGTTGATTTCCCCATCGCAACCAGACCCATCATCTTCCCCACTACCACTACTACCACCAACTCCTTCACCTCCCTCTCCAGCTGCCTCCCCCGGTGGAATTGGCTGGTCCCAGGCCAATCCAAATGTGTAGCAAAAGCTGCCGAAGACTGGAAAATTGTTTGGCCCGGCATAGAGTGTTAGGCCATCGAGTTGTGGGAGAGATGAAGACTTGTCATCCCCCGATGTAGGGCAGCAAATTGCTTGTCATTGTGATGAAGCCTCGTGCTGATACGACCCCACAAATCCTCCATTGTTCTTGGGGGAACTTGCGGTGGTGGTGCAGGTGGTGCATTCAAATCCCTGTCTGCACAATGGTTTCGGAAATATTTCTTGTCAATGGGCTCCCTAATCTTCTGGCTACGAACAACTAGAACCCCCGCATCTTCACATAGACTAGTGATGAGAGACGGGAACGTCAATCTCTGTTTCGTATCACCCTTGTGCACATTGGCCTAAATCATGTTAGAAATAATCCGAGCTGGGTCGACCGTGATGCCGGGAGTCTTGATACAACCCAGGAGATGGCATTCTTCAAGTGCTCATCAGAGGGGTGGGATTTCGGCCGGAGGTTGACGGGAATAAATGTAATCCAAAGCTAGGAGACTATAGTCATGTTGCCTCGGAGAACCTTGTGAGGAACTCCATTCCTAGTTGTCTCCACAATCCTCCAGTCTTCATAACAAATTCGCTCCAAAGTAGTTTGGAGGTCCAAATCCCCTTGATTCCTCATTCTGGTAAAGTCATCAACCACCCCTTCACTTCTCTCATATGTCGAGATAGGTGAAATGACTCCTCCGCTGATCTTTTCATTAATCCAGTCAGCATCATACGGTACCCGTATACCGCTGACAACAGACACCTTTTTGCGGGTCTTGGTGTCTTTACCCCCAAACGCATTGGCATAGAACTCTTTGACAATCTCTGGATCGAACTTCTCCGGGAGAGATGCAATGGACAACCAGTTACGGAGAGTGATCATGCCAGTGAACTCTTGGCATTCTCCATCCCGCAATTCAACTCGATGCTCCGCGATGAAGTTCCAGTCATCAATGACCCAGAACCTCTCAGCCCTTTCCCGGTCAATGAACTGGTGGGGGTGGTAAGAACCACCACCCTGGGATGAGGAACCTCCTCTTCTCCTTTGGGGGCCTTCCTTTCTCTTCTTGGAAGCCCTATTGGTCTCATGAGCGGGTGCCTTTCCTCTATTTCTGTACACATATTTGAAGAAACACCAAAATTACAAACCAAAACAATCAAATCATCAAAATCATGTTAAGTTATACAATGTACTTTTGGGGTCTCAAAAATGGACTATTTTCGTAACCATAGTATATTACAGTTCAAGAACATACTTCACAATATCTCACAAAATCCAAATTTTTCAATAACTAATGAGAATATCTCAGAATATCACAACCATTTTGAATAGAAAACCCCAAATGTCAATGTATTCACAGAGTAAAATCAAAATGTAGCCATGTTTCATACTTCATGTTCATGTTCATGCATTCTTTCAAGAAGAGCAATGAAATCATAAAAAGAGAACATATGAAAAATAAACAATGAAATTGATTCTCATTTACCTGAACATGATGATGATGATGAAAAACTTGAGAAATTTGATGATATTTGAAGATTTTTGGTGAGAAATTTGAAGAATTTCACGTAACTGCTGAGAGAATGAGAGATTTTGTGAAAAGAACACTCAATCTGAGCCGTTTTTAAAGACTCATAAATCTGGCAGAAGGCATCCTATGTTTCTCAGCTTCTTGCGCTCGAGCCTTGGTATCGCGCTCGAGTGCTGGCCTCTTATATGCTTCAGCAACTTGATTTTTCTTATTTTGCTTCTAAAAACACTTGAAAATACATTTCTAAAGTTAGAAAATTTATTATTACCACTTATTTACTCTTAAACTCACAAAGTAAGGAAAAGAGGTGAAATTATGTATAGAAACTGTAATTTCTAGAGAAGATAAGTGCAAATCCTTTATTATATCAACACACTAATTTGCACTTATCAAGCATACAATTGGCTTTAGAAAAACCCATCCCCTTTGGGAAGATAGATTTCCTAAACCAGCGTATCTCCAATGACTTATGCATAAAATAATTTTTTTTTGTTAACCAAGCCATGATTCGGTTAGAAATATATATATTTAAAAATAATGCAAAAATTCACTTTCAAAACAAGCATCAAATATAAGACAAGTTATAACTTGACATAAATCAACTATCACTTTGAGGTCAATAAAATAGCACATTCCCCTTTGGGCAAAATGCACGAACCAAGGTCACTAACAAGGTCAATACCTCATGGGTTAATCCCTGATCAAGAGCTGAACTCAGAAAATAAGTCCCCTTTGTGCAAACAAATCTCTCAGCCTAGCTCATTCTCCAATAACTCCATCTACTTCAAAATTTTAAATCCAAACATATAACAACCCCCTTTGGGCAGGTAGTTACATGGAAAGATTAAAGGCATTCCTCAACATAAGAAAATTTTCAGGAATCGTTACAAGCGGTCCCACTTTGGTGATAACGGCTTGTCTCAATTCATGAAAATTCTTGCACAGGAATCATGTTCTTACTTGTCTATAAAAGATGAACTAGTCAACGGGCAATGCATCAAAAGAGCATCCTTACTGGATTGTAATGTGTAATTGTAGAACGTACATCGGGATTAGTTCCCACAAAAGAGAGGTGCCGTCACAATGGACACATTTAATAACCAAGTCTTTCCTAACCAGAACTTTTCATGTACAACATTCATACAGATCACACACTACTTAAGGTGAATTGAAATAAAAGGGAGAAACTGGTTTGATAAAAACTCAAACTCCGAACTATTTAAAAGAAAGTAAAAATTTAAACCATTTGACGAAAAGTCAAAACCTTAACCGTTTGACTAAAAGTCAAACTCCAAATTATTGACCGAAATCAAACACCAAAACATTTTTTTTAATTATGAAATCCAGATAAGGATATATCCAGGGCATAGGCATGGTTCTGGTTTCATTGAATTTTGTATCATTAACCCAAAAACGTGACATGTAGATAATTTTCCAACATATTGTTAATTCAATTAACAATTAAAGTTAAACAACACAATATGCCAACTTTGTGAACTTGCATTCCAAAATTAATCTCTTTGGATATATATGGCACGTAAAATTTCAATTGTTACTAATTAAATCTAGTAGCGGCAAAATTCTGATAAGCATCTAATCATGTCATTTTAAATTAGAATTATAATATTATCTTTATAAAATAAATCCACTCAAAAGAGATAAAATATACTATTACTCAACCTTAAAATTAGTTACCAAACAAATCAATCCGATTGAGAAAATTAAATGATCAAAACAAAACTTATCCAAATAATCAATTATGAAAAATTCACAGAGAATCAGTTCACACAAAAGGAAATTAAATCACATATCACAATTGATTTATTTATACTTAATCAAAACCAAAATAAGGCCATATCACGATCAACACTAAATCGTCATACATGAGTGAGTGAGCATAATTAATATATATATTTATAAACAATTACATAGAAGTGCAAATACAATTGATTTTCACATGATTTATCTTATGAATTAAATATAAAAATCAAATTTAGCCAACATAAAATATTTAGAAAATAGTTACAACAACTTGCGCTCAAATTGTTAATATTATTTATTTAAATCAAAGTTAAAACTGAATTCAAAAACTATCTTTTTAATTGATCAATTAGTTAAATAAAAGGCAGCAGACCATAACCGATAAATAACTTGATAGAAGGGACAACTAATAATTCAAGCAACTGATTTAAGCTCACATTCCTTGATTATTGCAAAATTGGAAAGCAATCAAAATTAAACAAATATGTCCATCCACTCAACAATGGCAGAGAATTGATCAAACAAAAACTAATAATCCACGTGAACATGTTATTCCGATTAAAAAGAATATCCAGCCATTGAAATTTAATAAAACAAAATAACACAGCCTCCAAACAGAATATTTCTATAACTACAAATTAGGCTCAATTTTTCAAATTTAATAACCACTTAGAAAATAATGTTTTATTTAAATCAATTCAAATTCACATTAACGCTAATAACAATATTTATCTTGAATTTGATCAATATAAAATATAACAATTAAATGCAACCTAGCAAACGAAACAAATGTATAAGATAATTGAACAATAATACAACAACATATAGCAATTGAAAATTTAACAATTTAGAAATAACAAAAATTATTTTTTTTAACAATTTAGCCAGCAGAACATCAGTATGTATGTATGTATCGACAATGAATGAAACCAATATATAGCAACCTGCTTCACTCATTTCATCGCATAAATAAATGCAGTTTTTAATACCTTTTAATTTCAACTATTCGTCGACGTTGAACATACATACATGTGTATATGGGACATATATTTAAATTCAAGAAAGACAGGAATTTTTTATTTAAAATTGGATCCTAAGTTCATATATATAATCACCGCTCTGATACCACATGTAAGCAATAAATTAAATACGTCCATGATCATTATAAGAAATTAGATCAACTATATAAAAGACACTTACTTATACACATCGTCATTCTGGAATTGGCCTGCACGTAGAATCGAGCAGCAAAGTCTTCCTTTCCCTAATCATCCCCTCTCTATATCTAGGTTCTCAATGGGGCAAACCTAGATATCTTTTCTCAGTCGTCGTGACGGCAAAGGGGACTTAGTGTAACACTCTCAATTTTGCTAATTAATTACTAAATAGGAAATTATTCCGCTAGAAAAATATTTCGATTTCGATTATATATTAGAAAATATTGGAGAACGATATATTTTAATTCTAGAATTTTTCGTTGCGTTTTTAATTTTATAGTGCACGCATAACGATCGAAATATACCACTTATTCCAAACATATCTACATTCTAGAGTATTAATCAATAAAAGACAAATCCCTCTAACACTCCATACTCTTCATGTGGTCAAACCATACCCTAGACATAGGGAACTTGATTTGCTTCAACCACTCCAACTATTCACACCATGCCTTCATGTACCCCTCAACTATTCAACAAAGCTCTCCAAACACTCCAAGACCCCTCAAAAAACTCAGCCCACTTCCTCTATAAATAGGGGACTCTACTTCACTTCCAAACACACCAAAGCACAAGCTTCTCTTCTCCTTTCTCTCTAAAATTTTCTTGAGTCCAAAATTGATGTTGCTTGTAGTGATAACTTTGGAAGCTCTACCCTTCATCAACCCCTTTAATCCTTGAAGATAACCTTGGTAAGGGGAAGTGAGAATAGCTTAGTGTAGAATTTAGTTGGGTATTTGGGTGAGGGTTGGCCCTAGACCCTCTTCATTCATTAACTTTCAAAGCTGGTTCTGTCTTATGCCTGTTGATTTAGAGCCCATATTTTGGGAATTGATCATTGGATAATTCAGATCAATGCTTAAAAATCATTTTAAGATGTGTTTTAACTACTGGTAAAGTTTTATAACTTTTGGATGATGTTAAGACCTTATTTTGATTCTTGAAACATTATTGCTCTATTCTGTCTGGTGAGTTCATGCTACTGGAGTTAATTTGTGCGTATCATTAAAGCTCTTATTCTGTTTAGGTGCGTACGAAAATTTGTATGATGATAGATCTGTGTGTTAGCTTTCCAGATTGGTATCATTTGTAATTTTTGATCTTGGGTTGGATTTTATATGGATTTTTGAGTGACACAAGGTCATTTCTGGAACAGTCAGAACGTTTAGGTTTTTCTGCACCATTTGGGAAACAGATTTGACTTAGAAAAATTTTTATGAAATACTAGACTCAAAGTGGATTATTTCTGGGTTGGTTTCATAAACTTTTAGTAACTGAGTGATTTTATAAAAATCGTTAAAGATGAAGATCCTGTTACTGTAGTCTTCTGTTTTTCTGGAAAAAGTTGTAACTTTGAGAAAATATTTCGCACTGTATTACTACTCAAAAATTCTTGAAAAATTTATATGTTGTGTATTAATATATCTACTATATCATATCCAAAATTCATACTTTTCTGGGTATGTATGAATTTATTATACTTTTTAGACTAACTACTGCCAGATTCTGTACAGTTTGAAAGATGGATTTTTCTGGCCATCTTAAGTATTTTTAAAATTCTGGAAAAATTCTATTTTGACCCTAACACTGTGAAGTAACTGTATAAATTAATTGGGAACCAAATAAAATCGTTTAATATTTATTTTACCCCTTTTAAAGAAAGGACAGCATGCTGAAGAGCCACTGAAACAAGGGAAAAACCACTTTTCCTTCAACTTTTGAATATTTGAAATTTATGAGCTTTTTAATACCAAATAAATCATTTTAAAGATGTTAATGATGTCTTCAAGGCTAAATGATTGTTTTGGACTTATTTATAAATTCCTATAATTTTTGGATATGGTTTAAATGATAATATGTCTAGAAGGACTAAAGTAAATTTCAAACAATGGTGTTAATAGTAGAAGTTAATAAAGTCCTAAGTGCAAAAGATAAATATAGAAAATGTGAAAATTTGACTTTTATAGGTGTATTCTCCCTATTAGGAGTATTATATGAATACCATGATAATTGTTTTGTTTTTGGGAATTAAACTGAAATCTGTGGTAAAGGATTTGACAAGGTGGGGTGATTAGTAATCCTTTTTCCAAAATGTTGTTTGAGCCTAGTTGTATGGATGGGATATGAACCTGGTTGAATCCTTGTGATAAACTATGCCTAAAAGTAATAAAACACCTTGAGATTGTATGTTTTGAAAATAGTATTTTCGAAAACTTCTATTAAGGAGGAATAAAAGGTAAAAGTGGTGCATTGGCACAATAACGTTATACTCTAGGGAGTGAGTTTCGGCCTTTGGGGGCTTTAACCAGAGTGTGAGATGCCTAGGGGACTCGGTGGTAGCTCCCCGATGTCGGGCTACTCACTGAAAAAGCTCGGTTACCTCGACACATCTCTAAGTATATTCTGGATCGGTGGAGAGTACTGAGGTACATGGACTTGTACGAACGAAGTATGACTCCCGGTCACCTCCTTAATAGAAAGAGTCGTTAGCGATGATGTCGTTTTTTTTTCTTTTTTTTTTGGAGTCTCATGTATTATGGTATCCTTGAATGTGCATGTTGTGTGATGTTACGAGTGAAAATATCAATTGTAAGCTATTATAGATTTTCCGTTTAAAAATCTAAATATCCTGACTCTACTTCTACCAAACTTTGTTGTATCTCATTCCTCTATTTTGTGTTGTATTTATCTGTCTATGTATATATCTATTATGTGATACAATAGATGGCGGCTCGAGAGACCCTCTTGGAAATCAACTGTCCGATTGAATTTGCTACTAGGAGCATGATGTATCTTATGGGAGGTCCACTTTTGTAGGAGAAGTATCCTTCTGGATATCTCATCCGTCACTACCGATGCTCCGGTCCACTTACATTGGAGCGACCTTGACGTTGGTTATTCGGACACCCCCTGGTCTCATGCCTGTACCCGCAGCGTTCCGACCCGCTTCTCATCTTTCTTATTTCACTCCGTCTCTTGTGGAGCAGTACTCTGGTGACCAGGGTTGGTTCTTCAACTCGCCTAGGGAGAGCTCTCCTGAGAGTGATCCGATTGAAGATACTGGGATGGAGAGTGCAGCGTCCTTTATTTAGTTATATTTTCATTACGACATTTTGGATGGCTGTAATATTTGATCAGTGCATTTCCTATTTGCGACATCTTCTACTCTTCGAGTGGTAGAGTATTTTTTGTCATGTCGTCTAGTTGCCAGAGGTGTTGCGATAACTTGGGCTATATTTAGGGAATACTTTCTTGGAATGTATTTCCCTGAGAGTGTCAAGAATTAGAAAATTCAGGAGTTTATGGATCTGAGGCAAGGAAGCATGACTGTCAGTGAGTACGCTGTAAAATTTGAGGAACTCGCACGGTACTTCCCGTACTATGAAACCCTACCTGACGAACACCAGAAATGCGTGAAATTTGAAAATGGACTAAGGCCTGAAATAGCTATGGTCTTTGCACCAATGGAGATTCAGAATTACGCAACACTGGTTGATAAGTGCAAAATTTACGAGGACAAGGCGAAACTCGCTCAACCGAAGAACGTAGGTCCCCAAAAGAATGACAAAAAGGGGTTCTACAACGAGAAGAAGCCATATTCGCGTCCTTCAAATTGTTCCAAACAATTCGGCAGAAACTACAATTCTGGAAACTCATCTGGAGGAACACCCAAAAACGGGAATGGGAATCAACTGAGGTGTGGAAAATGTGGAAAAGGACACCTGACCACGGATTGCAAGGACAAAACCTTCACTTGTTTTCGATGCGGAAAACCCGGACACATCAGTAGGGACTGCAACGAGGTGAAAAAGGAGCAAGGTGGTTCTTCCAACCCTCAGGCGAATCGTTTGAAGTCGAGGGGGAGAGTTTACACACTGAATGGAGCAGAAGCAGCACAACAAGAAGACCTAATCCAGGGTAAGTGCCTTATGAAAGGAACTCTCTTAACTGTATTGTTCGATTCAGGCGCTACTCATTCATTCATATCACATGATTGTGTGCGGAAACTAAGATTACCTGTTTCATCCTTAAGTTATGACTTAATAGTTTCTACACCCACAGATACCCCTTTCTTACTTCAAAATCCTGTTTGAATTGCCTAATTACAATTGAGGATAGGGAATTTCTTGTAGACTTAATTTGTCTGCCTCTTACCTAGTTAGATGTGATACTAGGAATGGACTGGTTGTCTTCCAATCATGTCCTTTTGAATTGTTTTGATAAAACTGTAGTTTTTGGAAACCCATCTGAGTTATTCCCAGTTTCCACTCAATTCAAATTCTTGAATGCCAACCAAGTCAAGGTATCCTTGAGGGAAGGAGCCCAGGTATACATGATGTTATCCTCGTTGGAAGTAGAAGGCGAACCCGAGATTAGAAACCTGCCTGTTGTTAATGAATTCCCAGAGGTATTTCCTGACGACGTTCCCGGATTACCCCCAGAAAGAGAAATCGAGTTTAGCATAGAACTCTACCCTGGGACAAGACCTATATCCATAGCAGCTTATAGGATGTCACCTACTGAGTTAGCAGAACTGAAGAGCCAATTGCAGAAGTTACTGGAAAAGCAATTTATCAGGCCGAGTGTATCCCCTTGGGGTGCACCCTCTAGTTAAATCAGTGACACAGTGCTTCGAACGAGTCAATATCTAGACCGAGCTTAATAACAAAACTATGACGATAACTAACAGTTTAACCTTTTAGATTATATATTAGAATAAAAGGAAAATAATTCAGGGGAAGTATATAATATACAATACTACAGGTTTTCACACCATAATTACATTGGAATCATCTTGTTAATAGAGTGTCAAATTAATTTCATTGTAAACAAATTATAATAATGGAGCGAATCCAACTATATAAAATTATGAGTATTTAAAACATTTTTTATAGTATTTATAATTTACTAAACAATAAATTTTTATAATTCACTATTTGATGTTTGAATATTTTGATTTATCGCATCATACACACTTTTCAAATCAAATAACAGATAGATATTTACATTATATCAAATAATATTTTTTTTTAAAATAGATCACATTTAAAAGAAGTTTATTGACATGAATAATTCTTATATGAGTTTTCTAACATGTGCAAAATCGCACAGTTAAATAAACTAAAAGTGAAATTATTTCATTGAGATACAAAGTATTTATTACTGTACAAGCTCCAAATCATTGAATTTTTCTTCCTATAAAATGCTTTCACTTTTAGCTTCTTAACATGTGCAACTTTGAACAAGTGAGAACAATCCTTCTAATATAGTCCCAAACCTAACGCAACATTTCTTGACACAATCAACGTAAATCTTTCAATGAAATCTAAATAATTATAACACAAATTGCAACAATGAATTTCTTTTTATTTCTACAACTTAACTTTTTATTGATTGTGCCAATACATATTGTGTGGATTAATAGATTATTACATTTTTTAATTTCCATTTATTGAGTTATAGAAATATGTATATATAAGCTTAAAACACAAGCATGATAATTAATTAACAACTAGTGAGTTTTGGGGTGCTCCAGAAGGTTTGATATAATTAAAATAATCTCAGCAACTTGCCGCACATCATTAGCATATTGCGGCAGCATGGAGGGGTCATTGTAAGGCTCATCAGATGGTGATTCCCCTACAATACAATTAAAAATGTCTCCACTCAGCAGATACAGCTGACTTCAAGAAAGTGTAATCTTTTTTCTTCAATAAATCTTCTATGTGGTCAACATGACTAAGAGCACCTTCCACACCGAAGTGATTCAAACAGATGTAGTAGTGTTGGTTTGCCTCGGGATCTTTACCCTTAGTTTTCAAAATTAGAGAGTTGATTAGGTTCATGGTGTTGGACACATTGGCATGAATGACATCGACTGCGAATTGGGCTAAAGTCACTAGGTCCGCATGTAGCAAAAGGTTGGGGTTTGGGAAAGGTGGCAAATGTGGTGATACATTTTGTGTGTTGGTTTGTGTTGAATAACACGGGATGCATTCGAGGATGCACCAAAAGAAAGGAATAAAAGCAACAAGATGGAAGCGAATCGAGACATATTGTATTTTTTTCTTTCTTTCTTCCTTATTTTGGGTTTACCTTGGTCTGGGTTTTCAATGGGGTTTGTTTCATAAGTGTATTTATATACGTATACATAGTACAATAATAGTTTCGTCTGTTTGGATTAGTTATTTGATTACAATTACTGTGTCCATATTTATAAATCATTTGTTTTAATAATGAGTTGGATTTCCTAAAATTTTTATTCTTAGCCTAAGTTTGTCTTTTATTTGGTTTGAACAGGTTATTATTGAGGTGTTTTTTTCAATTAAAGTTTAACTTTGCATCCAAACTAAATTTAAATTACTAAATATGTTAAAAAAAATTTTGTTAAAGACATGTTAATTTGATTATAATAGAAAGAAAACCATTTTTTCTGTGAAACTGATGTTAGTTAGATTTTGAATTTAGTTCATGTATTAAATTTATTTTATAAAGAATATTTATGAGTAATAAAATTTATTTAGCAAAGGAATAACATAAGCATTTTGTCTTTCCTACTAGCTAAGCTTCATATTTTTTTTTCTAATTTATGACTTTAAATGCCTCACACTAAAAAGAATATGAAGACACATTTTTACAATGTAAGCTTCATATGTTTCTTAATTACATTTTTTTATTTCATATTGTAACAGCCCGAAAATCCATAAAAAAGGCTTAAGACTTAAGGGATTGATTACAATTTACAAACAAAAGGAAGAAGGAATAGTTGCAGGTAAAAAGATCAAAAGGGAAACAAAGATAACATGAATATTTGAATATGAACTGTCATATTCGAATAGTATTCGAATATGCAAGTGAGAAACTGAATAGAGGAGCCTTATATTCGAATATATATTTGAATATGGACCCCAAAGTCTATAAATAGGGGTGCCTTGTCTCCAAACTGGTTGTTCTTCAGTTTCCTCACTTCTCACACTCCTAAAACCCCTCTCCCTAAACCAACTACGTTACAACTCTTCAACCCTAAGGCTTCCATCTCAAAAGACTAAGGTTCCAAACTGTTTGATTCAGATTCGGAGGCAGCTATGGCAAAGGAACCAGAGTAGGAGGCTTAGGAGAAAATGATTCAGGGAAGTTCCAGGTAACCCTGAAAATCCCAAATGCCTAATACTTTGAAGTTAAGAACATGTGACTAGGGAATGATAGGAATATGCTATTAGGGGAATCAAACTAATATGTTTTGTTTAAAGTTTGATGAATGATTAAATTATGCTTACTATGTTTGAAATATGCATGATATGATTGATATGCGTATGAATTTGATAGGATTTATGTTGATGAATGATGCATGTGATATTGTGAAACGTGTTAAAGGTATAAATAAGGTTTTTCAGAACAGATGTGACACTAACTGGGAATTTGATATTGAGGTGGTTTCAAATAGACTGAGTCCAGTATTAGCATATTCAAATATATATTTGAATATTGAATGCCATGTTCAAATAGATATATGAATATAACATCTTAGTCACATAGAATCCGAGTGTGGAGTAAATTGTAATCGGATAAGAGTATACTGGAAACACTTGTTTATATGCTATATGCTTGATGTGAATGTGTGATGCATTAGAGCTGAATATGGAAATGTTAAAAGAGGCTCTTCCCACTCAATAGGGATTGAGCAAGAGGGTTAAGTTCCACCGGAAGTAGACCGGGTAAGAGGACAGAGCAGGAAATGGAAAAGATGAGAATGTAGGGTTATCCTGAAAGGGGGAAATAACCTGAAGTACTGGGTTATCTTCACGAGGTAGGTAGTTCCCTGGGCTAGCCCAAGAGAGGGTTAGTAGCCCGGCAGGAGGATCCTGGGGGACGCTCGCCAGGACCGTGATGATGTGAGCTCAATACGCGTTACTGCCACGTGTTTTGGTAGATTCCCGGTGCACAGGGTTTCCCGTTAGAAGAGAAAAGAAATGGAAATAGAAAAATGATCGCATATCTATGTGATTGAAATTATACTTGTTGTATGTATGTTTGGTAGGGCTTGTATTTGGAACGGTTTTTCAATTAGACTAGCTGTAATACTGTATAAAACTGTTTTCACTGCAGACGGGTTACTCAGTTATATGTCGAACATATAACTGACGGTTACAGTATTGCAGGTGGCTCGGACTCGGAGGGTGTCAGCGCGTGAGCAATTTTGCAGCCCTTTTTTGTTACTTAGGTAGTCATTTGTATCGTTGTATGGCTACCTTAGCTGGACACATGTATATTCTCTGGACTGTAGATAAACACTAATGTAAATATTAGTATTTTGATATATGTATATACTTTATTAAATTCCGCTGTGTTTATGTTAAAAAAAAATCTACCCTAAAAATATAGGTGTTACAGATATGAGATATTTAAAAAATTTAAAACTTCTTAATTGTGTCTCGAGAGTGTCGAATGATCTACAGAAGTCGGCACAAAGTGTCAAGCTGATAAAAAAAATTATTTGACACCATTAGAGAGGTGTCGAAGATATGTCGGTGTCGGACGCGTGTCTGACTAGTCAACGCGAGGTCGAGTGAAGTGTTAATGCTTTATAAGCCGTAAGCCATTTAAATCACTAATTTGGTCACTAAAATATTTAGTGGCTAAAAAAGAAAGTTTAGCGACCAATTTGGTTGGTCTCTAAACAAACTTTTGTTTTGTAGTTATTAAATATATTTTTTATAGAGCTTCACCCACTCCCTTAAATGGATTATCCCATGCAATAAATATTCATTTTTTCCACGATTTAGGACCTTCCATGGATTCGAACTCAAGACCAAAGGGATATAGGTCTTAAGTTCCTTAAATTCACTACCAATTTAGCTAGTATACGTTAGCAAATCCTATATGTTATTGTAGAACAACCTCAAAGTTTTCAAGAAAATTGTTAGTGTTTCTTCTTGGTGTGTAGTTGAGGACTTCAATGCTTCTTATTGTAGCTGGGAACAACGTGGAGTTAATAGAGAGGCCAGAAGTGATCTTACTAAATCTAAAATTTTTAACTACTTAATGATTTGTAGTAGGTGGAACTTCCTTTTTATGAAATTTTTTTTACCTAATTCAGACGAAATGAATCTGGATCAAGTAGGTTAAATCATTTTCTATTCTCAACAGATTGAATTGAGAAATGGGGTCGTATTTCTCAATTGGTGCTTAACTTTAATATTTTTTTATCATTGTCCAGTATTATTGAAAAAGGAAATCATGAATTGGGGTCCAATTATCTTGAAGTTTAACACTTTAATTTAAAACACTTTTTATTTATACAAATAAAATAAAACAAAACATGGAGTGTAATTATTTTAAATTTAATTTATTATTTATTAATATTTTTATAACAATCTCTATCATGCATAAAACATATTTTCATGAATTTTACATTATTACTGTCCATTAGTGTAATCAACAATTGGTTAATAAATTTCGTATGCTGATAAATCATGCATATCTTTGTCATGTAGCCACCACTCCTTCGGAGAACTTTGCGCGACAAGATAAAGATTAAAAACCAAAAGAGGTAAAATTTATCATATAGCATTCGTTCATCCAACTCCTCTCTCTAACATATTTATGTACTTTATATTATATGTCCATATGCACATGTTTTGATTATGTATGTTAAGTTAAATTCAAATGGACAGATTCTTTTATTTATACATGTGATATTGTTGACCATTGAAGTAAAACATTTTATGATTTAAAATAAACACTTTTATTTAATTCATGTTATATTATATACCATGTGCACATTTGTTTTTTTAGTTCTAAAAGGAATCAGGGTTACAAAACTAAATAGTTCCTGCATCGATATAAAACATTCCTAAATGCATGCAGATTTATTCAATCTCACTTCAACAATTGAATTAAGTGAAAAGAAAACAATTTTCTCTCCCAATCTATTTGAGATAAATTTATCTGTTCAGTTATCAATGTAATTTAGTAAACAAACAGTATTAAATAAATTGGATTTGAACCAGTAACCTCATACAATAAACAATTAACAAGGTTGTAACTAGAAAGGCACTATTACCTTTGCCTCTGCTTATTTTTTCACCAATAGAAAATCAAAAAAGGATCTTATGCAAATAATCAATTTTAAATGATTGTTACAAGCACAATTTAATTGATTTTGACCATTCAAATTAATGCCCATTTGAAAAGGATAATTGCAAGGCCGTATAACTTGCAAACAGGTAAACAAATGAATTGATCAAATTAAAAACTAATAATCCATGTGAACATGTTATTCCAATTAAAAAGAATATCCCAGCCATTGAAATTTAATAAAGCAAAATAACAGAGCCTCCAAACAAATTATTTCTATAACTACAAATTAGGCTGAAATTTTCAAATTTAATAACCACTTAGAAAATAATGTTTTATCTAAATCAATTCAAGTAGTGTTATATTGATTTTCTCCCAGCATTTAAGCTAACAATATTTATCTTAAATTTGATCATTATAAAATATAACAATTAAATGCAACCTAGCAAAAGGAATTTGAAATTCAAAACGAATATATAAGGTAATTGAATGATAATGCAGCAACCTTATGGCAAACATATAGGCAATGAAAATTTATCAATTTAGCCCGCGAATATAAATATGTATGTATCGACAATGAATGAAACCAATATATAGCAACCAGCTTCACTCGTTACATAGCATAAATAAATGCAGTTTTTAATACCTTTTAATTTCAACTATTCGTCGACGTTGAACATACATACGTGTGTATATGGGACATATATTTGAATTTGAGAAAGAGAATAAATTTTTATTTAAAATTGGATACTAAGTTCATATAATCACGGCTCTGATATCATATGTAAGCAAATAAATTAAATACGTCCATGATCATTTATATGAAATTAGATTCACTATATAAAAGACACTTACACACATCGTCATTCTGGAATTAGCCTGCACGTACCGAGTCGAAGAGCAAAGTCTTCCTTTCCCTAATCACCCCCAGAGAGCTTTTCTCAGTCGTCGTGGACGGCAAAGGGGACTTAGCCTCACTTATTTACAAAAACCTTAGGCACCTCCCATCACGGGTCTAGTGGTTCGGCCCACGCTGGTCTCCGACACACATCGAATTAAGTGCCCAAAGCTCAATTATCAATTGATCATATTAGTAGTGGATTTGAGTGTCATGGATCACAATATTAACTCATTTTGCTTAAATAAAAACCCCAATTAATTGCAGTCCACAAGAAAACTCTAACATTTAATTCCTAAGATTGGTCTTAGATTGAGATTGGAAACTCATATGAAAGTTGACAAAGTTTTTGACCGCATGCATAGGATGATATCAACAATGTTTAAAAATTAATCAAAGCTTGATTCAAACTTTAATGACTCAAAGGCACCCTCCAACGGTTATCAACATTCATAAATGACTATATTCTCTAGATAGTGTCTATAAATATGAAGCAAGACTTTGAAAAACATTGAGAACTAGAAAACACTCATTCATCTACAAAAAGATAAAAGTTCCTCATCCTCCTTCATTATTGCAATTTAAGGTTTAAATATAGAGTTCCTCCGGTAGTTACTAGGTTTAGTTCGATCATATCCTTTTGAAACTACTTATAACTTGAGCTTCATTTGATCATTCATACTCTGTGTGTAATCTAGCTACCATCAAAACATTCATACCTATTAAATTGGTGAGTTACTCACCCAACCAAGCTAGAAAGTGGCCCCGAGTGTTAAGGTTAGTGTATTTAAGCTTGGAGAGGCTTAGGAAAGACTACTTTAGCCTAGATAGGCTTTAGAAGAATACTTGGTGTAATGCCTGAAGAGACCATAGATATATACTTGTGAATCTGGTTTGATAGTGGAAAATTTCACTTGGAGAAGTGAGACTAGATGTAGCCTTTTTTGGTGAACAAGGATAAATCTTTGTTTCCATTTTTCTATTCTCTTTCAAAGTCTTTTATTTTATATTTGCATAGTTCAGGTTAACATCTTACTATGTTTAGATAGATCTTAAATAGTCTTTTCTTCAAACATTAAAATCTATACTTATCTAACTTCAATCTAATGAAAAATTTCAACTTTCAACTATTACTTAGATATATATCTTTCGTCATCCTTCATTCTAATAAATCTCATCAAGTTATTTTATTCAAGATTTATCTATTCAATCTATCTATCCATACATTCTAGTATACTTCCTTTAATTTTTCTAACTTTATCCTTTTGAGAAAATTCAATCTAACATCCAACTCAGATTTAAGATTTAGACTTAGATTTAATCTAAAATTTAACTGGGAATTTTTAAAGCCTCATTTCAACCCCCTTCTTGAGACTATTCTTTTACCAACATAATGCAATGTAAATAGAGAATAAACATATACGACTAGTTAAACTAGGAGTATCATTGTTCTAGTTTAAACAGTGTGTGTATGTGTGTGGGAGTGTGTGTTGCGTACATGCGCGTAATTATGGTAAGTGGTGGGTCCCATCATTGTGTCACAGAGGGTTCATTCTCCTCACCTTATGCACTTTGTTGTTCCTATTTCATAAATCTAATTTTGAGGCTTTGTGCTTAACTACTGTTGTTCGAGAAGATTCTTCAATTTCTCCCTTTAACATCTTCTCTCCATTTTTGTATCCTCTAAGTTTTTAACAATAGTTCTCTGTTGCATTTCCCTAATACCCATTCCTTGTTTTCTCTCCTACCTTTATCTTTTAGGTTTCATTTCAAAATGGTTTGGAATACTCATGGATGAGACTTGCAATTCTTATTCCACTAGACCTCTCCCTTCCGCCACAGAGTCTCTCACCACACACATCGTATCGCAATGTTCTTCTTCAGAGGAAATTCTTGGGTAGACTTGTGGTGATAGTTCCTCCTCCAACAACTCTGTGAATAGCTTGAATTCAGGGTTTGTATGGGTACCACTTTGGTCTTTTGTTCACCTTTTTTAATAGTGCTGGAAATTGGTTAACTCGTTTCAGTATAGTGGACTATACGTGTATCGTCCAAAAGGAGCACTGAGGATTACATTCGATTAAGAATTAAGTTGATGATTTGTTCAAAACATATTAAGATTGTGAATGGCAAATAAAAATACAAATAGACATGAGATAATCAAATCAAATAATGAGTCACCTGGGATTGAGTTTCATTACTTCACCTTTGTTTCTTTCTATGTTAGTTAAATATTATAAGAAAAGATGCATAACTCTAATGTCACAAGTGCAAATCCCTTTGTCACCTGATATCTAAGACAATAGTTCTAGAGCCCAATCCCTTGCACTCTAGCTACAAAGTCTTGCATTAAGCAGAGTATAAAGCAATCATAAGGCACTTCCAATCTATCCTAGATCCGAAGGTTTTATGAGAGTTTTCTCCATATCCGTTTATAAACCAATTTCCTCAATTACGCAGATAAACTAAGACAAGACAAAAGGTGATCAAGCTTAACCAAGAAAAGAAGCACAGAAGAAGAACTCCAATTCATAAATAATATAAACCTAACAATTGAAAGAAACAAGAGACGAAGTAATTACATTCAATTCCGGGCGAAAAGCTAGCCTAGCAAGGCCATGAACTTCAAGAACTAAACCTAAGAGTATTAGAACTCTGACAAAAAGCCTAAACTTTTGAGGTTTATTTCTATACAATTCAATATGAATATCCTCTCCTAACTTCTGAAGGCTGTATTTATAGGTGTTTGGGCAAGGGTGGCGCTCAAGCACCCTCCTGGCGCTTAAGCGCTGGTCTAACACGTGCTGGTTAATGAGCTTAATTGCCTGGTTAATGCGTCTGGCGCTCGAGCCTGGGTGTGGCACTCGAGCGCCAGGCTTATAACTCAGGCAGAGAGGATCCAAATGTTCTAGCGCTCGAGCCTTGGTGTGGCGCTCGAGCGCCAGGCTCATAACTGTTGGCAAAGAGGATCCAATGCTTAACGTATTCTAGCGCTCGAGCCCGCGGTGTGGCGCTCGAGCGCCAGACTCATAACTCTGGTAGAAAAGGATCCAATGCTCAATGGTTACTGGCGCTCGAGCCCTGGTATGGCGCTCGAGCGCCAGAGCATTTGCACTGGCAGAAAGGATCCTATGTTCCTCAGCTTCCAGCGCTCAAGCCTTGGTATGGCGCTCGAGCGTTGGTCTCTTATATGCTCCAGCAACTTGATCTTCTTATTTTGCCTCCAAAAACACCTGAAAATACATCTCTAAGTTAGAAAATCTATTATTACCACTTATTTACTCTTAAACTCACAAAGTAAAGATAAAGCGTGAAATTATGTATAAAACATGTAATTTCTAGAGAAGATAAGTGCAAATCTTTTATTGAATAAACACACTAATTTGCACTTATCAAACTCCCCCCAACCTAAGACTTTGCTTGTCCTCAAACAATGTATCCTAAAACAAAAGAAAACATGGCAAGTATGGGTTAGAAACAAAAACTACAATATTATTATAAAAAGAAAAACAAAAAACTACAAAAAACAATAAGAAAAACAGAAAAAGCAACAGAAACCAACAGGAACTTGCCTATCAAATCAGATTAATGGGTCATCCTCCTCCAAAAAATCATCGATGTCGATGTCCCCATCGCCACCAGACCCATCCTCTTCCCCGCTACCACCACTACTACCACCACTTCCTTCACCTCCCTGTCCAACTGCCTCTCCCGGTGGAATTGGCTGGTCCCTAGACCAATCTAAATGTGTGGCAAAAGCCTCCGGGGGCTGGAAAAATGTTTGGCCCGGCATAGTGTGTTGGGTCATCGAGTGGTGGGAGAGGTGAAGACTAGTCATCCCCCGATGTAGGGTAGCAAATTGCTTGTCATGGTGATCAAGCCTCGTGCTGATACGGCCCCACAAATCCTCCATAGTCCTCGGGGGAACTTGCGGTGGTGGTACAGGTGGTGCATTCAAATCCTTGTTCGCACAATGGTTCCGGAAATATTTCTTGTCAATGGGCTCTCGAATCTTTTGGCTACGAATGACTGGAACCCCCACGTCTTCACATAGACTAGTGATGAAAGACGAGAACGCCAAACTCTGTTTCGTGCCACCCTTGTGCACATTGGCCCATATCATGTCAGAAATAATCCGTGCCGGGTCGACCGTGATGCCGGGAGTCTTGATACACCCAAGGAGATGGCACTCTTCAAGTGGGAGATCATAGGGATGTGACTTTGGTCGGAGGTTGGCAAGAATAAAGGTCATCCACAATTTGGAGACCACAGTCATGTTACCCCGGAGAACCTTGTGAGGGACTCCATTCCGAGTCGTCTCCACAATCCTCCGGTCCTCATAACAAATCCTCTCCAAAGTCGTTTGGAGGTCCAAATCCCCTTGATTCCTCATTCTCGTGAAGTCATAAACCACTCCTTCACTTCTCTCATAGGCTGAGATAGGTGAAATGACTCCTCCGCCGATCTTTTCATTAATCCAGTCGGCATCATATGGAACCCGAATCCCTCGAACAGTGGACACCTTCTCACGGGATATTGTGTCTTTTCCCCCAAAGGCATTGGCATAGAATTCCTTGACGATTTCCGGGTCAAACTTCTCCGGGAGCGATGCAATAGACCACCAGTTGCGGAGAGTGATCATGCCGGTGAACTCTTGGCATTCCCCATCTCGCAACTCTACTCGGTGCTCCGCTATGAAGTTCCAGTCATCAATGACCCGGAACCGTTCAGCCCTCTCCCGGTCAATGAACCGTTGGGGGTGGTCAGAACCACTGCCCTGGAATGAGGAACCTCCTCTCCTCCTTTGGGGGCCTTCCTTCCTCTTTTTAGAGGCACGTTCTGGCTCATGGGCGGGTGCTTTTCCTCGGTTCCTGTTCATTATTCAAATAAAACTCAAAATTAGTAACAAACACACAAACTCATCATCATCATCATCTTCATTAGTACAATGTGCATTTGGGTTTCAAAAATGGACTATTCATTACAGACAACTAATTTTCCAAATGAAGAACATAACTCAGAATTTCGTTACATTCAAAATACCATTCAGAATTTCAACATAGCTCCTCCATTCTTTCATAGTTTTAGAATTTTGAAAACACAGAGAATAGCCAAAGCAACTCATTTTGAACAGAAAACCCAAATTTACAATGTACTAAGAATGCCTATTCTGTCCATGTTCATGTTCATCAGCCTCTAATAAACCAAAATCATAGCATATATGGAAATGAAAACATGAACAATGACTGAAATGATGAACAGTACCTGAACATGATGATGATTGATGAAAAACTTGAGAAATTTGATGAAATTTTGAAGAGATTTCGTGTGAGAAAGGAGAGGAAACGCGTATCAGTTGAGAGAAACGCGTATTCTGGGTTGGCACTCGAGCGCTAGCGCCAGAAAACCGAAACGGTTGATCTGCTCATCAATGCACTAGCGCTTTTCTGGCGCTAGCGCTCGAGTGCCAACCCAAAATACATGGCAGTGAAGAAAACCTTTCAGCTATCTCTGGCGCTGGAGTGCTGATATTGGCGCTCGAGCGCCAACATCTGACCCAAAATTTTTGAAACTAGGCCAATTAAATCAACTGGCGCTTGAGCGCCAAGTCCAAAAACTAGACAGTGAAGAAGCCTTCTTCAAATGCTCAAATTTTCAACTTTCTCACAAAAATTCTTTCAAAGTTCATCAAATTTATTTATTCTATTTACACAAAAAAAAAATAAACACACCAAATTGGGTTGCCTCCCAATCAGCGCTTGTTTAACGTCATTAGCTCGACGCCTGTAGCATGATTATGCTTCCTTCAAATCCATTATGGTGGTGAGCCGCTCGACGTCACCACCAAGGTATAGCTTCAACCTTTGACTATTGACCACCCAACTTTCATTTCTCACTGGGTCTTCAATCTCTACGGCTCCATAAGGCCTTACATCCTTAACCCTAAAGAGTCCAGACCACTTGGACTTTAATTTTCCCAGGAATAATTTTACTCTAGAATTAAAGAGTAAAACAAATTGCCTAGGACTAAAAACCTTTTTGACCAACTTTTTATCATCATACAACTTCATTCTTTCTTTGTATATCCTTGAAGACTCATAAGCTTGGAGTCTCAATTCTTCCAATTCATGAAGTTGCATTTTCCGTTTTTCTCCAGCAGTTGTCAGGTCAAAATTGAAATACTTTAAAGCCCAATATGCCTTATGTTCTAGCTCGACCAGTAAGTGACAGGACTTCCCATAAACTAACTGAAAAGTAGTCAATCCTATGGGATCTTTAAAAGCTGTCTGGTATGCCCACAGAGTATCATCTAGTTTAATGGCCGAATCTTTTCTTGAAACACTAACGGTCTTTTCCAGAATTCGCTTAATTTCTCTATTCGAGACTTCAGCTTGACCATTAGTTTGGGGATGGTAAGGACTAGCAATGTTATGTCTCACCCCATAATGTTCCAAGACCTTCTTTAGTTGGGAGTTGCAAAAGTGCGAACCTCCATAACTGATGAGTACTCTCGGCGAACCAAACCTTGAGAATATATTCTTTCTCAAGAATGTCACTACCGTCTTTGCATCAGCTCTTGCACAGGGAATTGCCTCTACCCATTTTGAAACATAGTCCACTCCCACCAATATATATTCATTGGTGAAAGAGGGTGGAAATGGACCAACAAAATCAATTCCCCAGTAGTCAAATACCTCTACCTCCTGCATAATTGTCAGAGGCATCTCATTCCTTCTTGTTACTCCTCCGGTTCTTTGGCACTTACCACAATGCTTCACATAGATGTGAGCATCTTTGAAGATTGTTGGCCAATAGAAACTGGACTGCAATACTTTGGTTGCAGTGCGTTCCCCATTAAAATGTCCCTCATAGGGTGAATTGTGACAATGCCACATTATGCTTTTAGATTCATCACGCGAAACACACCGTCTCAGAAGACCATCTCCTCCAATTTTGAATAAATAAGGATCATCCCAAACGAAGTAAGAAGAGTCTTTTACGAACTTCTTCTTTTGTTGCTAAGAAAATTCATCCGGAATGATTCCTGCTGCTTTAAAATTTGCCATATCAGCAAACCATAGCCTTTCTTGTATGAGCAGCAATCGTTCATCCGAGAATTCCTTGACAATCTCTTCTGTTTCGTTGGTCCCCTCTATGTTATGAAGTCGAGAAAGATGATCAGCCACAAAATTTTCACATCCCTTTTTATCCTTGATGACTAGATTGAATTCCTGCACCAATAGAATCCAACGAAGCAATCTTGGCTTCGACTCTTAGTCACCAAGTATTTTATGGCTGCATGGTCAGTGTAAACAATCACTCTTGACCCTATAGGATAAGATCTAAATTTTTCTAACCCATATACAATCGCAGTAATTCTTTTTCTGTAGTCGCATAGTTCACATGTGCATCATTAAGTACTTTACTAGCGTAATGTATTGGATGAAAATTTTTGTCTTTCCTTTGGCCTAGTACGGCACCCACCGCATAGTCACTTGCATCACAATTAAGCTCAAAGTCCAAAGACCAATTTGGAGCAACTATGATTGGGGCCATAATCAGTTTTTCCTTCAGTCTCTCAAATGCCTCCAAGTACTTAGCATCAAAATTGAAGTCCACATCTTTAACAAAAAGATTACTAAGTGGCTTGGCAATCTTGGAGAAGTCCTTAATAAATCTCCGGTAAAAACCGGCATGTCCTAGGAAACTCCTGATTCCTTTAACATTCACGGGTGGTGGAAGTTTTTCAATGACTTCCACTTTTGCTTCGTCAATCTCGATCCCTCTAGCAGAGATCTTATGACCAAGCACCACCCCTTCCTCTACCATGAAATGACACTTCTTCCAGTTAAGTACTAGATTTTTTTGAACACATCTTCCTAGCACAATATTCAGATTGTTCAAACATTCTTCAAAACTTTTCCCAAAGACAGAGAAGTCATCCATGAAAACCTCGATATATTTCTCAACCAAATCTGAAAAAATGGCGAGCATGCATCTTTGAAAAGTTGCAGGCGCGTTATACAGTCCAAACGACATATGCTTATAGGAAAATACTCCAAATGGACATGTGAAGGCTGTCTTTTCTTGATCTTCTGGGTTTACCAAAATTTGGTTATACCCAGAATATCCATCCAAGAAACAGTAATATGCCTGGCCAGCTAGTCTCTCAAGCATTTGGTCCATAAAAGGCAAAGGAAAATGATCTTTCCTGGTGACTTGATTTAATCTTCGATAATCAATGCACATACGCCACCCGGTCACTGTCCTTGTAGGAATTAATTCATTTTTTTCGTTCTCAATGACCGTCATCCCCCCTTTCTTTGGGACCACTTGAACTGGACTTACCCATTCGCTATGAGAGATGGGATAAATCATACCAGCTTCAAGTAACTTGAGTACTTCTTTTCTCACTACTTCTTTCATTGTCGGGTTTAATCGCCTTTGAGGCTGGGCAACAGGTTTAAAATCCTCTTCCATATGTATCTTGTGCATACAGAAGAAGGACTTATTCCTTTTAGATCTGTCAATGCCCATCAGATTGCCCCTTCATTGGCTTTCAAAACCTCCAAGAGTTGTGCCTCTTGGTCAGAAGATAGTGAACTGTTGATTATCACTGGCTTGCCTCCCCCTTCATCTAAAAATGCATATTTCAGATGGGATGGCAACACTTTCAATTCCAGCTTATTTTTTTCTGACTTCTCCTTCTTGGATTAGTCTTCCGGGACAAATGTTATCATAGGGTCCTCTTTCAGAGTATCTAGGTCCCTCAAACAATTTTTTATTTCGACTTCCTCCAAGTCATATGAATTTGCACGAGACTGCACTAAGCTTTTTCTAAAGTGCTAGCATTATACATTTCTTGCTTCCCTAATAGAAATGCCTCTTCCATGACATCCACCCTAAAGGCTGACTGTTTTTCCTTTGAGTGTTTCATGGCTTCCAATACATCAAATTTTACCTCATCATCCTCAACTCGTACCTTGAGTTGACCATTATCCACGTCAATTATGACTCTTGCCGTTTTCATGAAAGGTTGCCCTAGAATTAAAGGCACCTCCAAGTTTTCCTCTATATCCATAATGACAAAGTCAACTGGAAAGACAAATTTATCAACCTTCACAAGAACATCCTCCGCTACTCCATACGGAAATTTTAATGACCTATCTGCCAGTTGGAGGGTCATTCTAGTGGGTTTCACTTCCAAATCACCGATCCGTTTTAACATGGATAACGGCATGAGGTTTATGCTTGCACCAAGATCCAGTAATGCCTTCCCCACAGGAAGAGCACCAATAGTAACAGGGATAGTAAAACTACCCGGATCTTTGGTCTTGTGAGGCCAGGATTTTTGAATGATGGCACTACACCCGGCTTCTAGTTCCACAATTCATCTTTAAACTTCCTCTTTTTCGTCAACGAGTCCTTCATGAACTTGGCATATGTGGGCATTTCCTCCGCAGCTTCCATAAATGGTACATTTATTTGAAGCCGTTTGAAAATGTCTAAAAACCTAGCATATCGCCTTTCCTTTGTCTTCTTTGATGGATGAACAGGATAAGGAACCTCTTTGACCTGAGGTACTCCATCCATCTTTTCTTTGACCTCAACCTTCATTTTGATTTTTTGATTTTTTTCTTTTTCACTATTTACATTATTCTTCTCCTCACTCCTTCTTTCACCTTCCTTCTCTACTTCCTCCATGGCCACCTTTTCAATTTCTCCTTCCACCTCCTTGGGTTCATGCAAATGATCCCCTATTCCTTTACCATCTCCGTAGGACTCCTTGTGACAATGGACTTGCATTGTTCTTTAGGATTCGTGGTGGTATTAGCGGAGAATGGAGTAGTGGTAAGCTCTGCCAATTGTTTAGAGATTTGACCCACTTGCGTTTCAAGATTCCGGATAGACGCCTCGGTGTTTTTTTGGAAAACTTCATTACTTTGGTGGTTAGCCAATGAAGCTTGGATAATTTTATCCAAGGTGTCTTCCAATTTGATGGTGCTCTCTACCAATGGAACAAATGGAGGCCTATTAGATAATTCATTGAATTTTTCCAGTTCATTTGACCTTGTCCTTGAGGATTCTTCCACCCTTGTATTCCAGAATTGGAAACATTAGATTTAAAGGGTGAAGAAAAGAAATTTCCTTATTCACAAAATTCAACTCCTCATCTTTTTGGCTAGAAGCATGGGGATATTGAGTGTATGAATGACCTTCACCACACAATTCTCATACTCCTATTTGAGCTTGTTGGTTCACTACTTGAACTTGCTGTGGCTTTGGCACCAATTGTGTAATAGCCTGACTCAATAGCTCAATTTGCTGAGTCATAATCTTATTCTGTGCCAAAATAGCATCAGAAGAATTTAATTCCAGGACACCCTTGGGCTTTGAGACATGGCTTCTGGGTTGATGCCCAACTCTATCACTTGCTGCCATAGAAGTGATAATTTCCATTGCAGTAGGTACATCAATGGTTTTTAAAGACCGTCCAGCAGTTGCAGTAAGATGGATTGTCCATTGATGGTTCAATCCTGCACAAAATATATTCAGCTTCGCAACATCGCTCAACCCATGATTTGGGCATTTTCTCAACAACCGTTGATACCTTTCCCAAGCCTCATGAAATGCTTCATCTTGCCCCTGCTTAAAAGCAGATATTTCAGATTGCACTTGCATCATTTTATAAGGAGGAAAAAACCTAGTTAAAAAGGCCTCTTCAACCTCACTCCATGTGTTCAAACTTTGACTCGGAAGAGTCTTGAACCATTCCTTTGCATCTCCAATAAGTGCTAAATGAAATAATTTCATATAGGCATCTTCAGCACTTGCTTCATCCAAGCCCGTAGTCGCTACAAGATCATAAAAGGTCTCCAAGAAATTATGCGGATCCTCATGATCTTTCCCCGTAAACTGATTAGTCAAGATGAGATTATACCAATACAGCTTAATCTCCATTTGCTGAGAAGTAGGGGACAAGACAACTGCGGACCGATTCCTTGGACCTTGCGGAATCATATAGTCACCAAGGACTACAACCCTCGTCAGATTAGGACCTTCCGCAGCCATATCAAAAGTAACAGAATGTGTAGAGTTACTAGAGAAATCTGAGGAACTCTCTCCCTCCTTTTGTTCACGGTATTTAATTGCAGACTGTCGTCTAACAAATGCCTCGATTTCGTAAATATATATTAACTTTTCTCTTTGGCTTTTGCTGCGAGTAAGCATACAACAATACTGGAACAATAGTGAGAGTTAGGTACAAATATACAAATACTTACAAAAAGAAAACTATTCACAATTTTTACAAATCAACTCAAAACTTAAAAGAAATAAACAACCGTGCTCCCCGGCAACGGCGCCAGAAATTTTGTAAACCTTTTTTAATGGTGCTGGAAATGGTTCACTCGTTTCAGTATAGTGACTATACGTGTATCGTCCACAGGGAGCACTAGGATTAATTCGATTAAGAATTAAGTTGATGAGTTGTTCAAAAACATATTAAGATTGTGAATGACAAATAAAATAAACAATAGATAAAGAGATAATCAAATAAAATAATGAGTCACCTGGGATTGAGTTTCATTACTTCACCTTGTTTCTTTCTATGTTAGTTAAATATTGTAAGAAAAGATGAATACTCAATGTCACAAGTGCAAATCCCTTTGTCACCTGATTCTAAGACACTAGTTTCTAGAGCCCAATCCCTTGGCACTCTAGCTACCAGGTCTTGCATTAATCAGAGTATAAAGCAATCATAAGACACTTCCATCTATCCCTAGATCCGAAGGTTTTATGAGAGTTTTTCTCCATATCCGTTTATAAGCCAATTTCCCAATTGCACAAATAAACTAACATAAGGCAAAAGGTGATCAAGCTTAAACCAAGAAAAGAAGCACAGAAGAAGAACTCCAATTCATAAATAATATAAACTAACAATTGAAAGAAACAAGAGACGAAGTAAATACATTCAATCCCGACGGAAAGCTTAGCCTAGCAAGGCCATGAACTTCAAGAACTAAACCTAAGAGTATTAGAACTCTGACTAAAAGCCTAAAATTTGCGGTTTATTTCTATACAATTCAATATGATATCCTCTCCTAACTTCTGAAAGGCTGTATTTATAGGTGTTTTGGGCAGGGGTCTAATGCTCGAGCGCCCTCCTGGCGCTTGAGCGCTAGCCTGACACGTGCTGGTTAATGAGCTTAATTGCCTGGTTAATACGTCTGGCGCTCGAGCCCTGGTGTGGCGCTCGAGCGCCAGGCTTATAACTCAGGCAGAGAGGATCCAATGTTCTCGCGCTCGAGCCTTGGTGTGGCGCTCGAGCGCCAGGCTCATAACTGTTGGCAGAGAGGATCCAATGCTTAACGTATTCTGGCGCTCGAGCACCGGTGTGGCGCTCGAGCGCCAGACTCATAACTCTGGCAGAAAAGGATCCAATGCTCAATGGTTACTGGCGCTCGAGCCCTGGTATGGTGCTCGAGCGCCAGAGCATTTGCACTGGCAGAAAGGATCCTATGTTCCTCAACTTCGAGCGCTCGAGCCTTGGTATGGCGCTCGAGCGCTGGTCCCTTATATGCTCCAACAACTTGATCTTCTTATTTTGCCTCCAAAAACACCTGAAAATACATCTCTAAGTTAGAAAATCTATTATTACCACTTATTTACTCTTAAACTCACAAAGTAAAGTTAAAGCGTGAAATTATGTATAAAACATGTAATTTCTAAAGAAGATAAGTGCAAATCTTTTATTGAATAAAAACACTAATTTGCACTTATCATCTTTCAATTGAATCCCACCCTAATCTTAGGAAGTTTTCCTAAGATCCCGTTCATCATCCAGAGGAGCTATCTCTAGATATTTCTGTAGTTATTTTGTTTCGTATTTGTATTTGTTAGGTTTGAGGAGATGGCTCGTCAGGAAGGAAACAACTTGAGGGGGAAGTCGCGTTGTGGTATCCTAGAATCTCTTTGGGAAAGCATTTCCCATATTGGATCTTGCATGATGTATTAGACCAAGTTTCTCAAATTAGGGAACAATTCATTATAGATCAATACTCTAGCTTTCTTTAGTTTAGCAAGGAAGCTACAACCAAGGGACATGATGGCTATAGATTCTAGGTGGCCGACATCCATGAGCGCATCTGCTCCTGCACCAAGGTAGGAAATATTGAATATTTAATGATGTACTATTGGATATTCACTTGGTATCACCTCTGCTTTCCCTTAAATGAATGTGGAGTGGAAGTCTTCATATATTGTTGAGTGGTGTCTTTTCAACTTCATCCCAATGCCTGAGGTTTTTTTATAGCTTTCTAGATGATGTGTACGCTTTCAATTTTTCCGGATTCGGGCCTTTCTTTTGCCACCTTAACAGGCAATAACACTATAAGGAACAATTCCATCAAATATATATTTATGATTTTTAAAGGATAAATCCAAAGTTTAAGTTAACAGCGAGCCTCTATTTTCACCTGAGAGCATGAAATCTTTTTTTTTATTCAATGACTTATATTGAATTTGTTATTAATGAGACTTTGTCAACCCAATAACTTGGTGTTTCCTTTTCTGTTTGTTGCAATGCTAGCTTGGAATTTTCACGTTGATTAGCTCTATCCCATTTTGTTTTATTTCAGTTACAAAATAAGCTCACAAGTGCTTGACTTTCAGTTGGCTTTTTATTTGATCAGTATCCATTTTTCTGTTGCAAGCCAAAATATCTCTTTCCCAAACTAGTTCTATGTGAATTTATTCTTCCACCACTCTATAAATAATAGGCATGCATACATACTTAGAAAGACACACAAAAAAGACAACTCTCTTCCTCTCCTTTCTTAATTATTTCTTTTTGGGCATAGTTGCGAAAGCTCTAGTGTCTCAGTCTACAAGTTGTGAGCCACCGCTGTGATAACCTTGGAGAGCAAAGCCGAGTTGGCTTGCACCGGAGGTCTACCGGCAGCTTTTTCTTTCACCACGTCACATCTTTATTTTTTTAACATTTTGAAACCAAATTTTTTTTGGTCCTCTTGTTCTACAAATGGCGCTTGTCTTAAAGAAAGCAGCTCTGCCGGATTTATCTAAGCTCGAACCGCTCAACGGTTCAAATTACAAAAGATGGTCACAACACTTACTTATCTTCTTTGAGCAACTCGAAATCGATCATGTGTGATTCAAGGGTGCTCCAACTATTCCTTCCAATATAAATGCTGAAGGTGTGCAAGTAGTTCAAAAAGATGTTATCGAAGCTGTTCAAAAGGAAGCTGAAATTACGAAAAACACAATAAGCTGGTACGTGGTCACATTTTAAATCATATGCCTAATTACTTATGTGATCCTTTTATTTCAATCAAGTCTACAAAATCTATTCGGGAAATTTTGGAAAAAAGTATGGCGCTGATGATGCTGGCTACTAGAAATATGTCACTAGAAAGTAGTTAAAAATCCAAATGGTCGATGATAAGCCTATCGTGGACCAAGTTCATGAGTATGAGACCGTGGTTGGGACTTTGAAACCCCTAAACTGAGAAGGAGTAAAACAGTTAGAACTGAAACAAGTTTTGGTCCTGATTTTATAACCTCTTTTATACCAGAGATATATGATGTAGATGAAATTACAGCATATTTAATTCATGCTTATATGCTAGAAGAGGATCCAAAAACGTATGATGAAGCTATAAAGTCTATAGATTCCAATTTTGGCAAGAGGCTATTAAAAGTAAACTGGATTCCATAATTAGTAATCAAACATGAGAATTAGTTAATTTGCCAAGAGGTAGTAAACCTATAGATAGTAAATTGATTTTTAAAAGAAAATTAAGGCCAGATGTGTCTATAGGAAAATTTAAGGCCAGACTTGTTGTAAAAGGGTTTACTCAAAAGAAAGGCATAGACATTTTTTTATACATATTAACCTTATACTAAAATTGCTATTGTTCGTGCGTTGATAACTTTAGCAGCAATCTATAAGCTGAGCATACATCAAATGGATGTGAAGACTGCATTTTTGAATGGTGACTTATAAGAAGAAATATACATAAAACAACAAGAAGGTTGTATTATGGCGGGTCAAGAACATAAGGTATGCAAGCTTAAGAAATCATTATATGGCTTTATGGTGAATACATGGTATTCATGCGTATATGTTAAAATGAAGAATTCTGATTGTGTTATTTCTAAAGAATAGTGTGTGTTGTGGGGTCTTAATGCAAGTCCATTTAGTTCAAGAGAAATTCGCTTCTACGATTTGGATTGTTGTCTCACATCACTATGAATTAATTCAATCCTTTGGACATTAACACTTAAGCACAATTATTCTTTTCTATGTTTAATAAAATCATTCCTTTTATTTGTATGTCATTAGTGGGGGATTGTAAGGAATAATTCCATCAAATATATATTTATGATTTTTAAAGAATAAATCCCAAGTTTAAGTTAACAGCCTCCACTTTCAAGTGAGAGCATGAAATATTTTTTATACTCAAAGACATATATTGAAGTTGTTATTTATGAGACTTTGTTAAGCTAATAGCTTATATTTCGGTGTTTCCTTTTTCGTTTGTTTTGATGCTAGCTTCTAATTTCACTTTGATTAGCTCTATCCAATTTTGTTTTATTTCAGTTCTAAAATAAGCACACAAGTGCTTGACTTTAAGCTGGTTTTTGATTTTATCCTTATCCTTTTACCGATGCAAGCCAAAATACCTCACTCCTAAACTGATTCTAAATGAATTTATTCTTTCTCCACTCTATAAATAGGCATGCATATATGCTTAGAAAGACACACCAAAAATACAACTCTCTTCCTCTCCTTTCTTAATTATTTCTTATTGGGCATAGTTGCGAAAGCTCTAGTGTTTTAGTCTCGAGTGCACTAGCTGAGCCACCACTGTGATAACCTTGGGGAGCAAAGCCTAGTTGGGTTGCTTCCGAGGTCTACCCGCAAGTTTTGCTTTCAAGGAAGTGGTCTTTTACTACGTCATAGCTTTATTTTTCTAACAAACATGGCAAGGAACCTTCTTGGATATAGTTTTAATTCCTTATTAAGATCTTGTCAAGGACTTCAAGTTAAATTACTTCAAGGTGTATTCCCTAGGATAAGGTCATCACATTTTTGTGGGATCCATAGGGAACCATACTATTCCCATTAAGTTGGACATGTGAATGTACCAACTAAAACTTGACACCCACATGGTTCTTGAAAGCGCCCTATGGATGAAGGAATAAGGACAAAGCAAAAGTTTTGTACCGGGTTTCTTTTTGAAGCTTATTTTATTTATTGGTTCGGTTTGTAAAATTCTACATGTCGGCCCTTGTAGAGAGGATGAAGCAATACTAATAATAGAGAGGTCAACCTACCAAGAGACATTGCAAGTAAAAGTCTTCCATTGCCCCGATCCGCTCTACTTTAAACCCTAAATCTCTTTTGGGTCTCAGGAATGGCACCACTACCACATCCAATGATGCTTCATAGACCCAATTGATTCCAGTGTGTTGGAGGATTGGAGGGATTATGGGGTCAAGAAATTTAGGTCAATCTCGCTACTCCTTAATTTTTGTTGTTTTTATTTTTGTGTTTTCCCGTTATAAGTTAGTCGTTTACGTATCCAGCACTTTTATCCTTAACGAAATTCTCTAGTAAATTCTCTCGCGTAATTTTAGTCATTACATTTCATTCCTCACACATGTTGTCTTTCGCAATTGCTTTTTACAATTTGTGATTTCTTTTGGTGTTTTCTTCCCCCTTTTGAGTTGGGGTGAGATGTCATGTGAGCCTAGTCATCAAAAGAGTGAAGCACAAGTGAGTGATTGAGAGAAGCGCGGGTGACTTTTGTCTCGACTGAATGATCTGCATGATACTTTTCTAACATGGCTGAATTCATTACCTGATAGACAAGACAATGGAATCTCAAGAGAAATGTTTTTGACACAGAAAAAAGAGTATTTAAAAGGAAAATAGATATGCATTACCCCCTAAGTTGTAGAACTGAGAATATTTAATTCCCTTCTAAGCTTTGAAACCTACATAAATATTCAAAATTGTAGCAACAACTAAGGGGCTGTTTGGTTTGCATTTTTGTTTTCTGTTTGTTTCCTGTTTTCTAAAATTTTACAAAGGAAAAACTGAAAATGGTGAAAACAGAACATTTCTGTTTTCAGCATTTTTAGTTTTTCCTTTGTAAAATTTCAGAAAATAGGAAACAGGAAATGAAAATGCAAACCAAACAACCCCTAAATTTCTAAATGCAAGAAAGAAAAATTATGACCTTTGCACAATGCCATAGTTCAGCTCTTTTTAAAAGGATTTTGACATAGAAAATAGAGTATTTAAAAGAAAAATATGTATATATGCATTACCCCTAGAGGTCCAGAACTTAGAATATTTAAGTCCCTTCTAAGCTTTGAAACTTACATAAACATTCAAAAGTGTAGCAACAACTAAATTTCTAAATGGAAGAAAACAAAATCATGACCTTTGCATGATGTCATAGGTCAGCTCTTTTTCACCTAACAATGAGGTAAATAAAGAGTAGAGAGTATTGATCTGATGCCCTGAATCTTAATAGCACATAAGCTAAGGCCGTTGATACATGTAATTTCATATTTTTAATTTATATGAAATTTGGCCCTCAACCACAAATGGTCTTTAATATTTCCACATTAATACAGTAGCCTCCAACCAATAAATACATAACATATTAAATTGTAAAACAGTTCCCCCTGTCACTGAATTACATTCCTTAAACAAGTTCCATGACCAACGAGTTGCTTGTTCTTTGTGATTACACATGCACCACTTAATATATAATAGGTTTAAATACATTTTTAAGTCTCTAAAAAATTGACACCTTTTCATTTTAGTTCCAACAAAATATTTATTTTTGCATTTTTGTCCAATTTATTTCACAATAAGTACAAGTTTTTAGTTCATATAGTTATCTAACTTTGTTTTGGTTCCTTTACCTTGTTTTTTTCTTATTTTGTTCTTTGAAATTTCATTTTTTTAATTTGATACCTTGAATAAATGTGATAAAAATAAAAAAAAACTAAACATTAGGATGAAAAATAAAAAAATTTAAATTAAGTTGTCAATTTTATAGGGACTAAAACAAAAAAAAAAGTGTCAATTTTATAGGGACTAAAAAGAATAGTTTGAATTGAGTTGGATCAAAATGAAAAATAAAAATAAAAATTCTAGGTACTAAAACGATAGTGTCAATTTTGTAGAGAATAAAAACTTATTTAAGTGTATATAATACTTACCCATTTAATTTACAAATTTAAATTTAATAAGAATATAATTTGTAAATTAATTATTTACCATCAAACTTAAACATATTGATAAATTATTAGTGTTTTTCCTATTATCTAATGTGCTATTTTTTTTATCTGGTTTTGTAATTATACCAACATAACAATAATTAAAATATTAACTTATAAAAAATAAATTAACATCTTCAATTATTTAATAATATCATTTTAAAATATTATATGTGCAATTCAATAGCATAAAATATAAAAAAATATTATTACTATTTTAAAATATTTATATTTATATTTTATTGTATATATAATTTTATATTAATCATGTGATTCTATGACTAATCCAGTGACCATGGAATGGGACAAACAGCAAGTGTACCGTTGTCGCTGCAAGTAATAAAATTTGGTGAGCACTGCAATATCGTCCTGTGGGGAATATGTCCAATCTCCGTTTTCTCGAGCTAAGCAACTATTTAGACTAAGGATGATGATTTGTTTTAACATTAAAAATAAATAACTGAAATAAATAACTCAATCCTAAAAGGTACTTGGAATCTAATATATTTTGATTATGGGTCCGTAGCCTTCATAGACAAAATCCCCTTTGAATTACCGAAACCACATTAACCTAATCCTTAATTCCTTATTGATGGCCGAGTGCACTATTACTTGACTCATTAACTCTTTGATTTAACTTAAGAGATCAATCCCTTAACTCTCCTAAGCCAAAAACAAGCATTAAGAACAAGAACTGAACAAGACCAAATGCACATATAGTCTATTCTTAGATCTACAACACACGTGGTATCATATGCAAGAAACACACTCATATCTCACTGTTCCTAATATAGATATATACGAGTAATCAAATCAATTGAATGTTGATGAGGCATCCAAAAGCATTAAGAATAGCATAGATACTCACATAAGGAAAGATACTTCATAGATTAAACATCAACATAAACAAAAAATATACAAATACAAAAATATATACAAAAACATAAAGGAAAGAGAGGAGTGATACAAGCAACTCCATAGAAGTGTATTGAACTTGGTGGAAATGTCTTTCTCATTCCTCTTTCGCGCTCCATGAAGAATCCCACCTGGGGTTCTTAAGATTTTACATGTGAATCCAACCCGTTGCCATCTTCTCCTTCACCAAAATGGCCTATGCTAAGGAAAACTAATTCTAATGAGAAACAAAAAGGAAAAATGGAAGATCTCCTAAAAATGGCGTGAAAGAGTTTTAAATCGAAGTCTATGTAAGTGGACTTTCGCTACAGCCAAAATATTTTCACTGTAGCAAAATTATGGTGGTTGAAACCAACAAGTTATTTCATTTTTACTGTACCCAAAATATTTTTGCTGCAGCCAAAATTATGGCGGTTTATATTTTGCAAGTTGTAGCATTTTCGCTGCAGCCAAAACATTTTTCAATGTAGCCAAAACATTTTCATTGTAGCAAAAAAAATTTGCTGTAGTCAAAATAGGACAAAATGCCCAATTTTTTAAAATTTCAGCTTTTTCTTTATTTCTTCAAATCCTTCAACTTTGGCTCTTTTCCATACTTTAATCCACATAATTGGAATTAAATGAATTTGATTTTCATTCATATAACAAAAGTAAGCATGTGAATTAAATTATTATAAATTAAGAAAATTTGATACCAAGATTTATACCATTTAAAATAATTAGTGCTCCAAATTCATGTCCAAATTCACTAAAATTTAGCACTGGTCAACCCTCTAGTTAAATCAGTGACAGAGTCAATATCTAAACCGAACTTAATAACAAATCTATGATGATAACTAACAATATAGAATATAGATTAGAATAAAAGGAAAATAATTCAGGGGAAGTATATAATATACAATACTACAGGTTTTCACACTATATTTACATTCGAATCATCTTGTTAACAGAGTGTCAAATTAATTTCATTATAAAAAAATTATAATAATGGAGCTAATCCAACTACATAAAAATATGAGTATTTAAAACATTTTTTATAGTATTTTTAATTTGCTAAAGAATAAACTTTTATAATTCACTATTTGATGTTTGAATATTTTGATTTATCACATCATACACCACTTTTCAAATCAAACAACAGATGGATATTTATATTATATCAAATAATATTTGTTTTAAAATAGATCACATTCAAAGCAGTTTATTAACATGAATAATTCTTATATGGGTTTTTAGTACATGTGTGAAATTGCACACGTTAAAAAACTTAAAATGAAGTTATTTCATTGAGAAGCAAAGTATTTATTATAGTACAAGCTCTCCAGATCATTGAATTGTTTTCCTATAAAATGCTTTCAGTTTTAGCTTGTTAACATGTGCAACTTTGAACAAGTTAGAACAATCCTTCTAATGTAGTCACAAACCTAGCGAAACATTTGTTTACACAATCAACGAAAATATTTTAATGAAATCTAAATAATTAAAACACAAATTGAACCATTGATTTTCTTTTTATTTCTACAACTAAACTTTTTATTGATTGTGTCAATACATATTGTTTGGGTTAATAGATTGTTACATCTTTCAATTTCTATTCAATGAGTTATCAAAATATGAATATATAAACTTTAAAACACAAGCATGATAATTAATTAACAACTAGAGAGTGATTTTGGGGTGCTCCATAAGTTCTGATATAATAAAAATAATCTCAACAACTTGCCGCACATCATTAGCATATTGCGGCAGCATGGAGGGGTCATTGTAAGGCTCATCAGATGGTGATTCCCCTACAATACAATTAAAAATATCTCCACTCAATGTAGATGCAGCCGAATTCAAGAAAGTGTAATCGTTTTTCTTCAATAATTCTTCTATGTGGTCAACATGACTAAGAGCACCTTCTACACCGAAGTGATTCAAACAGATGTAGTAGTGTTGGTTTGCCTCGGGATCTTTACCCTTAGTTTGCAACATGAGAGAGTTGATTAGGTTCACGATGTTGGACACATTGGCACGTATGATGTCTACTGCGAATTGGGCTAAAGTTACTAGGTCCACATGTGGCCTTTGGCTTAGGAGGTTGTAGCAAAAGGTTGGGGTTTGGGATTGGTGGCAAATGCGGTGATACATTTTGTGTGTTGGTTTGTGTTGAATAACACGGGTTGCATTCGAGGATGCACCAAGAGAAAGGAATAAAATCAACAAAATGGAAGTGAAACGAGACATTTTGTGTTTTTTTTCTTTCTTCCTTCCTTATTTTTGGTTTACTTTCATCTTGGTTTTCAATGGGGTTTGTTTCATATGTGTATATATATACACGTATACATTGTACAAAAATAGTTTCCTGTGTTTGGATTAGTTAATTGATTACAATTATTATGTCCTTATTTATAAATAATTTGTTTTAATAATGAGTTGGATTTCCTAGAATTTTATTGTTTAGCCTAAGTTTGTCTTTTAGTTTGTTTGAACGCGTTATAATTGAGGTGTTTTTCCAAGCTAAGTTTAACTTTGTATCCAAAATAAATTTAAATTACTAAATATGTTAAAAATACTTTTTGTTAAAAACATGTAAATTTGTTTATGATAGAAAGAAAACCACTTTTTTTGGAAACTGATATTAGTTAGATTATGAATTTGGTTCATGTATTAAATTTATTTTATATAGAAAATTCATCAGTAAAAAAATTTATTTAGCAAAGGAATAACGTAAGCATTTTGTCTTTTCTACTAGCTAAGCTTCACATATTTTCTAATTTATGATTTTAAATGCCTCACACTCAAAAAAACATGAAGACACATAGTTACAATGTAAGCTTCATATGTTTCCTAATTACATTTTTTTTATTTGATATGAGATATTTAAAAAATTTAAAAATTCTGAATTGTGTCTCGAAAGTGTCAAGTGATCTACAGAAGTCGGCTCAAAGTGTCAAGCTGATAAAAGAACTATTGGACACCGTTTGAGAGGTGTCGAAGATGTGTCGGTGTTGGACGCGTGTCCTACTCGTAAACACGAGGTTGAGTGAAGTATTAGTACTTTAGTGGCGAAAAAGAAATTTTAGCAACCAATTTAGTTGGTCTATAAAAGAACTTTTGATATGTAGTTATTAAATGTTTTTTTTTTCTAGAGCTTCACCCACTCTCTTAAATGAATTATCCCATAAAGATAAATATTCATTTATTCCACTATTTGGGACCTTCCATGGATTCGAACTCAAGACTAAAGGGATATGGGTCTTAAGTTCCTTAAATCCACTTCCAATTTAGCTAGTGTACGCTAGCAAATTCTATATGTTATTGTAGAACAACCTTAAAGTTTTCAAGCAAATTGTTAGTGTTTCTTCTTGGTCTGTAGTAGGAGAATTCAATGCTCCTTGTTGTAGCTGGGAAAGATGAGGAGTTAATGGACACGCCAAAAGTGATCCTATTGCTTCTAACCTTTTTAACTAGTTAATTAATGATTTGTAGTTGGTGGAACTTCCTTTTTGCGGAAAAAATTTTAGCTAAGTCAGACCAAATGAATCTGCATTAAGCAGGTTAGATCGTTTTCTAGTCTCAAATGATTTAATTCAGACATTGGGTCCCATTTCTATATGGGTGCTTAACTATAATGTTTCTGATCATTATCTAGTATTATTGAGAAAGTAAATTACTAATTAGGGTCCAATTATCTTGAAGTTTTACAATTGTTGGCTCTCATATCCAAATTTTATGTCTTTTGTGGAAATGTTTGGGGTATAAGGGTGGAAAGAATTTTGTTTAAAGGGAAAACTAAAAATGCTTAAGTTTGAACTTATTGTGCGGAACTCTGATGTCTTGGGTCATCTTGACAATACTATCAACTTTATATGAGTATATTCTTTCAAAAGATATGCTGAATTGAACCACATAAGTAATGATTAGGAGGATAGGAGGAGATGCTTAATGGAGCTGTGGTGGAACAAAATGTAACAATGGGAAAGTTTGCTGAAATAGAAAGCTCATGTGAAATAGGCGAAAGAAGGGGATGAAAATCAAGTTTCTTTCATGTGTATGTTGTCACACGAAGAAGGAGAAATCATATCGGAGCTCTAACCACTTTAATCAAGAAAGAGGCTGATCACAATGCTTCTCGATCTTAGAATCAATCTGCTGCTCCTGAAAAGGACCTTTCTCTTAATCCTTAAGGCTTCTATCCTAAATAGATACCTACACAAGGGAACTAGAGAAGGAAATAGATGAAGAAAACAAAGGTGATGTGCAACGAAGAGAATCCAAATCAGAGGACGTGGATAAGAGCCTGTGTTCCTTGGAAGAAGGACATGTTGGAACAGAAGGATAATGAAGAACAACAAAAGAACAAAGTGAAGAAGCAAGACTAGGAAGATGAGAAGCCAGATCACACTTTCTGAAATAGAGGGGCTCAAGGTTTGGTTTGTCCATGCTACGACCAAGGAATTACATCTGTCCTGAGCATCGAAGGTCTCATCTTCTTCCTTCGGTTTGGGTAATCTTCCATTCATGAAATGGAGCTTGTTCTTGATTTGAGAGCGACATACATGGCTCTAGACCAAGCATGATAGTTCGGTCCATTCAACACAACTGGGATCAATGGATTTCCAAGGTTCTCATTAGGATGGACGAACAAAAGGCTCGAAACATCAATGGTGGTCTTCGCCATATCTTCAAAGGACAAACAAACAAACCAAGACACAGAAAACCAAAAAAGGAGGACGAAAAGAAACAAGATGGGAGAAAGAAAAACGAAAGGAGAGGAAACAAAAACAGAAAAGACAGAGGATCTTCAAGCAACCATGGCTCGAGATACCATGTTAACTTTTCTTCATTGAACGCAGAAGCTTCATCACCAAAAAGAGAGAAAAACGCAGGGAAGAAAGGCTTGAAACAGAAAAGGTGTATATTGAATTAACTAACTGGAAAAATACAGAGGGTTTGGTGTTTATATAAATATGTAACTGTGGATAGGGAAAAGAAAGGAAATAACAGAAAATAACAGATAACAACAAAAAATAACTGCTTCAGTGAAAAAGTCCTCCTTAGCAAAACTTAAAACTTCGATAGTCCTTAAAAACAACTTCTCGCTACTTTAGAAAATAGCAGATGAGTCCTTCTGCCACTTTATTGCTTGTGCATCTTTGTCTCGTCTTCTGGCTTCTCTTCTTCCTGATCTTGCTTCTTCACTTTGTTCTTTGTTTGTTTTTCATTATCCTTCTGTTCCAACAGGACACAAGAAGATTTTCATTAGGCAAGATAACATTAATGAAACTTTGAACCTTCTGATTAACTCTCATAAGGAATCAGAGAAGAGGCAACACGCCTTTGAAGGGAATCTTCTCAAAATTCTATCAGAGATTGCTGTCAATGTTTTTCAATATCTTCCAATCAAAGCCAAGATTCCAATCACTCTTCGTGAACTTTCTAGCTCCAACTACTCTCTATATCACCCTTAAGTCTAAATCTACGTGGTCTTATCTTTAGGACAACCTTTGCCTTTCTTGATGATGGTGAAATAGGTAGAATTATAATTGATAATTAGGGAGTATGTCTTAGGAGTAAGATTAGGAGTGCTAGAAAATCTTTGGAATAGAGGAAAACTTGAGCTCTTTAAATCTTTTTAAACTACAATCCACCACTATTCTTCATCTGTGAATCCACTATGTTTCCATACTATCTGAGTAGCTTCATCCATATATCAATCAATATTATGTAATATTCATAAATATATAAAACAAATGAAATTTCAGATCATAATTGTTATTGCTTTATCTTTTGATCTGAATCTACTATACATACTTGATAAGTAATCTTATCTAACTAATTAAATTTCACAATCTTATCATGATCGAATCTAAAATCTATTGTTGTCAGAACTAGACCGAACCGGCCAATCGAACCCGGAACTGGTGGGGTGATCAGTCCGGGCAGCTCTTAAAATCATTTTGGAATTGAAACGATCTAGATCTGGGTAAATCTTGGAGTTGATACAGAACCGAAATCATGTGGTTGAGCCGGTTTTTGCTTAAAATCATGAAAATTTTTGATAAAATGTGAGCTTAAATGGGGCTTGATCACAAATACTCTCAATAGATAAAGCAACAAAATACCCCCTGCTATCAAATTTTTTTGTGATAAGATGTGCATCATCTTTATATATATATATATATATATATTTTATTACATAGGATAGATGTAAAAAATAATAATTTTTATTCAATATTATATTTATTTAATGTATTATATAATATTAAAATACATAAAAAAGTATATTTAATAATCACCGTCCAACCAGTAAACTTTGAACCAGTGCCCTAACCGGTTCAATGATTTGTCCGATTCTTATAATATTGCTAAAAAAAATTTGTTACAATGATTATCCATGTGTCTAAATATATGCTTCATAGTCTAGTAAGACTATCTAATTCATAAGATAATTCTTTTGAGGGGGAATTATTAGATTCATTGGGAGTTCTTATTCCTACATTCTTTTCGGAAACTTGCATTACCAAAAAGGGAGAGATTGTTAAGTCAAAACCTTTAGATCAGATAGATTTTGATGACATCAAACCCATCATCAGCTATAAAATTCTAAGGTTAAGATGAGATGCCTTATGATCTAACAAGTTTTTTTAAGTGTGCAGAATTAAACACTTAGATCACTATTCTATGATATATGTCCAAAGAGGCATCCAAACAGACCAAGTACTCTAAAGATCTCTGAAGAATCTGACAGTGAAGTATCTATTGAGAGTTAAGATTGAGAGTCTGATGTACCTAAAGGACATATCTGATAAAAATTATGAAGATCAGTAGAAGACATGTATCTAGATTTATAAGGAGTTGCATTAAAAATCTCAAACCAGATTCTAGTTCATATGAACAAAGAAGCTTAGATCCTAAAAGGATTGAAGTTCAGATTCCAATCTCAACTACTCCATAATGATATCTATCTAAGAAGCATGTCTAGAAGTCAAAGAAGAACTCACATTATATCAGAAATACAAAAGGAGTCTTCAAACTAAAAGAACTCAAGCATAGAAGAAGAAAAAACCCTACAACTGAAATGCTTTGACAGATTCAATTGGAAGTGAGATGATTACAAAAGGATCTATCTAAGCCTTGAAATAGAAAAAGAACAAGCCTAGAAAGCATGAATACAACTCAGATCCAAAGATTGGTCTTAGATTGAGATTGGAAACTCATATGAAAGTTGACAGAGTTTTTGACAGCTTGCATAGGATGATGTCAACAATGCTTAAACTTTAAGCACAACTTTGATTCAAACTTTAATGAATCGAAGCATCCTCCAACGGCTACTATATTCTCTAGATAGAGCCTATAAATATGAAGCAAGACTTCTTAAAAACATAGAGAAGTAGAAAAACACTCATATCATCTATAAGAAGTTAAAAGTCTCCATCCTCATTGATATTGCAATTTAAGGTTTAAATATAGAGTTCCTCCCATAGTTACTAGGATTAGTTCGATCATATCTTTCTAAAACTACTTATAGCTTAAGCTTCATTTGACCCTTCACACTCTGTGTGTAACCTAGCTACCATCAAAACATCCATACCCAATAAATTGGTGAGTTATTCACTCAACTAAGATAGAAAGCGGCCCTAAATGTTAGGGTTAGTGCATTTAAGCTTGGAGAGGCTTAGGAAAGACTACCTTAAGCCTAGACAGGCCTTAGAAGAATACTTGGTGTAAAGCCCGAAGAGACCAAAGAAGAATATCACTTGTGAATCTGGTTTGCTAGTGGAAAATTTCACTTGGAGAATTGAGGACTGGATGTAGCCTTTTTTTGGTAAACAAAGATCTTTGTTTCCATTTTTCTATTCTCTTTCAAAGTCTTTTATTTTATATTTTGCATAGTTCAGATTAACATCTTACTATATTTAAAAAGATCTTAATTTGTCTTTTCATCAAACATTAAAATCTAAACTTATCTATTTCAATCTATTGATAGGTTTAAACTTTCAACTATTACTTAGATTTATATTCTTCATCCTTCACTCTATTAAATCTCATCTAGTTAATTTATTGATGGTCTATCTATCTATCTATTTATCCATACATTCCAATATACTTCCTTTAATTTATTTAACTTTAGTCTTTTGAGAAAATTTAATCTAACATCCAACTCACATTTGAGATTCAGGCTTAGAGTTAATCTAAAGCTTTAACTGGGAATTTTTAAAGCCTCAATTCAACCCCCCTTCTTGAGACTATTCTTTAACCTACATAAAACAACGTGAATAGAGAATAAACATATATGACTTGTTAAACTAGGAATATCGTTGTTTTAGTTTAAACAGAGTATGTGTGTGCACGTACGTGCGTGGCTGTAATTATGAGTTATTGGTGGGTCCCATCATTGTGTCACAGAGGGTTCATTCTTTGCCCCCTCAACCTTATGCCTATAAATCTGTAGAGAGTGTTCATTCTTCCCACCTTATGCACTTTGTTGTTTCTATGTTCTAAATCTTCTAAATCTGTTCGAGAAGATTCTTCAATTTCTCCCTTTTACATCTTCTCACCATTTCGGGTATCCTCTAATTTTTTACAATAGTTCTCTTTGCATTTCCCTACCTCCGTTCCTAGTTTTCCCCTACTTTTACCTTTTTAGGTTCATTTCGAAATGGTTCGGAGTAGTCGTGGAGAGACTTGCAATCCTTATTCCACTAGACCTCTCCCTTCCGCCATAGAGTCTCTCACCACACATATCTTGTCGCAATGTTTTTCTTTAGAGGAAATGCCTGGGAGACTTGTCGTGATAGTTCTTCCGTCTACGAATTTGTGAATAGGCTTAAATTCAGGGTTCGTCGGAGTACCACTTTGGTCCTTCATTTGAACCCCACCTTAATCTTAGGAACTATTTCTAAGATCCCTTTGATCATCCTGATGAGCTATCACTAGATATTTTTGATAGTTATTTTGTTTTTTTTTTTTTTTTTGTATCCATTAGGTTTGAGGAGATGGCTTGTCAGGAAGGAAACAACTTGAGGGGAAAGTGGTGCTGTGGGGTCCTAGAATCTCTTTGGGAGAGCAATTCCCATATTAGATCTTGCATGATGTATTAGATCAAGTTTCTCAGATTAGGGAACAATAATCCATTACAGATGAATACTCCCGTTGTCTTTAGTTTAGCCGGGGAGCTACAACCAAGGGACATGATGACTACAAATTCCAGGTGGCCGACATCCATGAGCGGATATTATCCTGTGCCAAGGTAGGAAATAGAGAATTTTTAATGATGTACGATTGGAGGTTCACTCAGTATCACCTCTGCTTTCCCTTAAATGAATGTGGAATTGAGGTCTTGATATATTGTTCAATGGTGTCTTTTCACTTACGTTGATGCTTCGCGGACCCAATTGATTCAAGCGTGTTCTGTTCTGGATCTCGTTTTGCCCACCATCCCATAGTGGGGGTTTGAATCGTGCTGTGGTTCATGACCTAGAAGTTAGCAAAGAGGGGCTTGCTAACATCTTGGAATGATGTGGTTGCACAAGTAAGGGTATAAGCTCATAATTGTCGTTGTCTTTGTAATTTCGTACTATGATTGTGATAATTTGAACAAGGCCAGCCCCCAAAGGTATGATCCAGTGAGTGTGAAAAAAACACTTTGATCCCAGAGTAATTGCTAATATCTTTGACAGGGAATTAGATGAAGATTTTTTAGACAAACTCCCTCGTTTGGAACTCTAGCTAAGTCAATACTACCAATTCTTTGTTTGTCTTTATATTTTCTTCATATTTCTATATTTTCTTCATATTTCTATTGATTAAGAATTTTTTAATCTATACTAGTTTTTCACAGAGGAATGTCCAAGAAGCAAAATAATGGTCAATTAGTTTGGTAAACAACCTAGAGTACTTTGAAAAATAGATGGGCGGGCTCTACCAGAACTCCCAAAGAGTTTATGCCGTTCAAAAAGAAAATAATGAACCTTCTAATCTCTAGTGGAGAAAAAGGAGAAGCTCAGGAAGACAGATAGAATTCTCAAGGAGGAGACCGAGAGCTTGGAGCTTAAGCTCCAAGAAAAGGAGAAGGAAAGATCTCAAAAGGACACCAGATCTCAGGTCTTGAGAAGTCCGTGAGGATTGGAGGGATTATGGGGTCAAGTATTTGGACAAAGCCATGCATGCTAAGGTAATCGTTTAACACCTTGAAAATACTGAGGCAGTCATCATGGTTCTATAGCGGGATCTTATCGACACTAACAAGGGGGTTAAGAAACTGAAGGCTCAGGCTTTGAAGTATGGGGAGCAATTTTATTGCACCTCCATCTGTCAATCTCGAGTCTTCAATCTCGACATTAATCTAAGGGCGAGGACTCTTCCTCTTCAGCCATGCGGATGGTGGACCACTATTCTATTTCGACACGGTGGTTAAGGTCAAGATCAAGGTGCACCTTGCTGATACAAATATCCCGCTCTTTAACCTCTATGCTCAGTGGAGCTGCCAACGGAGGGAGTATACCAAGATAACGATCTTCTGATAAACACTCCCGACTAGCAAGAAGAAAATAAAGAGGTCAATCTCGCTACTCCTTAATTTTCCTTGTATTTTTTAAAGTGTTTTGCCGTTATAACTTAGTAGTTTACGTATCTAGCACTTTTACCGTTAATGAAATTCTCTAGTAAATTTTCTCGCGTATTTTTAGTCTTTATATTTCATTCCTCACGCATGTCGTGTTTCTCAATTGCTTTTTACGATTTGTGATTGCCATTGTGAGATTAGACTTCTAATGAATTTATGTTCAATGACTCTAGCAGTATTTGAGATTCTTAAATAGGATGATTTGAACCAGATATCGAATTAACAATCATTGAGGGGTCGAATATTCTATACTTGCGGGTTTTTAAACCCTTGATTACTGCCAATTTCATCCTCAAAAACTGTAAACTTCCTTTTGGATTCTACATTCAATGAGGGTTCCACAACTTCATGAAGCTTCTTGGGGTTTGCGGATAATAATGGTGTGAGAATGGTGGAGCGGGAGAAGGTGGTTTGCTTGGTTAAGCGCTCTTTTGGTTTTGAGTTTTCCTTGTAGCAACAATAGCTAAGGTGGTAAAGGTGAAAAAAGTTTTATACTCTCCCCATAGATGGAAACAATGAAGTGGACTAACCTTTAAAAGTGCCCATAGAGAGAGGAGTGCTCCTTTTTGTAAGGTAGGAATCTGATGGAGGTGATGGGTGTGTGGGCAAGATATTTCGGATGAGCAATGGTGATGGGATACCTGCAATGATTTTAAAGCTTAAGTTAGTAAGGATCCTTAGAAAATGGAGGCTAAGGTGGGTTATACTTACTAGAATAGGGCGTATAGTGTCTTTTTATAATGTAGTGAACCTCCTAGCGTTTATTGTTGTCCTCATATTTGTGCTCAAGGCACAAATATAAAGATAGCTACCCAACTATGGAGGTGGGAGACAACGCTGCCCGTGTCATACGGTAAATCTCCATACTTCATCAGGTACATTTTAGAATACATTGTTTCAATTTGTTTTATTGTTTTCTCTTAATCTATTCTTTTTCATTTATCTTTTTCAAATTCGGATCCTAAGAGAAAATAGTGAACGGTTCTAACGTCCATAATTTTCCTGGCAAATCCAAATTTTTCGTACTTACGCAACGAGAAGAGTTTACGTATGGTTTTCTACAATCGACGGGATAACCCCCAATAAATTTTATACTGCCAGGAATTGTATTTTTTGAGGGTTAAAACTGCCAAAAAAAAAATATTAGACCAGAGTTTCACAAGTCCATACTGTTGGGTGGCAATCAAAACCGCTTGGAATTCTTTTTTATATATAAAAAACTCGCCAGCAATTTTAAATGTAGTTTAGGTTGGTTTACTGATTGTCTTTCCTTATTTTTATTACTTCTGAGGACATATTTGATCTATTTTTGTGAACTTAGCTTGTGATAACCAGATCAGTCATCACAATTCACAAGAAAGCTATGTTAAAGTTGCATCAAATAAAGGCTGCATATAGAAAATTAGCAAGAACATAATTGCAGAACTAGGATTAGGATTCTTCACCTACCTCCTCGTCCTCCTCCGCCCTGTCACCCTCCTCGGCCACCGTTTCGTCCTCCCCCTCCCCCGCCCTCTCACCCTCCTTTGCTGCCGTTTCGCCCTCCTTTCCTCCCTCCCCTCCTCCTTCTTCTCTTCCTCCTTCGGTTATACCATGTTTCCCTTTACCGCCTCTTTTCATTCCTTCCTCCTCGTCTCCTTTTATCAGCATGCTTCCTCCCATTCCTATGTTTTCGTTCCTCGCCCTCCTCAAACTCCATGTAACGATCCACATTTTGCAACTCGGACCTGCTGCTCGTGCATCTATTCTTCCATCAAATTCTCATCAGGTCCTGGGTGGTAACACCATCTATTAGAAATGACATAGGCCTAACTCTCCTTAAAAGCTAGCTCATAAAGAAAGGGTTGCCTAAGGCAAGGCTATCATAGCTCTCATCCTAGGCAATGTGAGACTTTTTCTCCCAACACTCTCTCTCAAATCTAACTAGCTTTTTTTAGCCTAGTTGTGACTTGTCTTTTTTTTTTAAATGGCCATTTTTGTTTTCTTAAGTTATGGGCATCTGTCTCAAGTATATTTTTTTCCTGGACTTTGTGCTCTTTTTTTCTTCAATTTTTATTTTGCCCAATGTTTTTTTTTCCGGATAGGCTTTGGTACCATCTTAGAAAATGACATAAGCCTAACTCTCCTCAAAATCTAGCTTACAAGGAAAAAGTTGCCTAGGGCCTTATAAAGACTATCATAGCTCTTATCCTAGGCAATGTGAGACTTTTTCCCCAACACTCCCCCTCAAGTTCAACTGGCTTTTTTTAAGGGGTCTTTTTGTTTTTCAAGTTATGGGTATCTGTCTCAGGTCTCTCCTTTTTTTTTGCCTGGACTTTGTGCTCTTTTTTTGTTGAATTTATTTTTATTTTGCCCTATGTGTTCTTTTTTTTTTTGGGTAGGCTCTGGTATCATCTTAGAAATGACATAGGCATAACTCTCCTCAAAAGCTAGCTCACAACGGGAGGGTTGCCTAGGGCCTTATAAAGGCTATCATAGCTCTCATCTTAGGCAATGATAGCCTTTATAAGACCTTAGACAACCCTTTCTTTGTGAGCTAGCTTTTAAGGAGATTTAGGCCTGTCATTTTTAATATGGTATGTGAACCTAACTCTTGTAAGTGTAAATTAAGACATTCTATTATCATTAAGCTATTATATTGTAACAAAAGGATCAAAACCTTCCACACCCCATGCGGGATTTACGGATTGTACCCTTCCAGTTAGTCCATAAGGATCAGACACCCATATTCCAGGACCATACAATCCTGTTACATGAAATGCGCCAAAACCAAAACAAGTCACCCCTGCAAGAAATAAATGAATTCCAAATATTTTGGGCAAATCCAAAGAAGGTTTTCCGGTACGTTCATCACAAAAGATTTCTAGATCCCAATAGACTCAATGCCAGATAGCCGCCAAAAAGCACAAGCCCGAAAACACAATATGTGCCCCAGCCACAGCTTCGTAACTCCAAATACCCGGATTCGTTATAGTCCCCCTGTGATATTCCAACCGCCCCACGAATTGGTTATTCCTAAACGGGTCATGAAGGGTATAACAAACATACCCTGTCTCCACATTGGGTCAAGAACAAGGTCAGAGGGATCAAAAACCGCTAATTCATATAGAGCCATCGAACCGGCCCAACCAGCAACGACCTTATCCGGTGTAAAATTAAGGTCATCATTAATGGGGAGGCATTTGAAATATGAGAGGGAAGAACCAGTTATCTTTCAACCAAAGGTGGTAGGATGTAAGTGCCACTGTTTTAACTCTCTCAAAGTGATATTTCAAATTCATAGGATAATCCATTGGTTGATGAGTTTGAAGAAAATTACTCAGGAGGTAATGAATTTGTCCCTAATTCATTCTCCTCAAAAGAAGATGATAATGATGCCTTTCAAGAGTTCCAAGGCAACTCCTTGGCTAACTTTACCCGTAAAGAGTCATTACCTGCTCTTAATGATGAATTCATTTTTAGACATCTGTAGGTCCCAATATGCGGAGCCTGTAGATCCCTGTTTGTTGGATTTTGGTAACTTTTTTGGTGTAGGAGAGTGCCGGTTGGTTGGTGGCACAAAAAATGCTAAGAACGGGTTGAGTGAACAATATAATAGCTTAATGATAATAGAAATGATATAGGCCTATGTCATTTATGCTGATGGGGACAATAGAATGTCTTAATGATAATAGCTTCTTATATAAGAGGGTTAGATGGTAGAGTTACAAAATTGGCTTTAAAAAAATTAATTAGGGATGAAGATGTGGATTTCTTATTTCTTCATGAAACCAAAATGGAAGTAATAGAAAAGAGCTTATGTACAACAATCTGGAGTTTAGATGGTGTAGAGTGGGTTTTCAACCCATCTGAGGAAATTCAGGTGGCCTTTTAACAAGCTGGGAAAAAGGGTCTTTTCAGCATATTAATACATTCTCAAGTTTGGGTTGCCTTGAGATTATGCGACTATGGGGATTGGACAAGATCCCCTGTTTTTAGTTAATGTGTATGCACCTTGAACAACATTAGCAAAGAGACAGTGTTGGGAGAACCTCATAAATTATAGAAGATCATTAGGGGTAGGTAATTGGTGCTTTATAGGATATTTTAACTCGGTGAGATACCCTTGTGAAAGAAAGGGTCAGGCTAATGTAGCAAATAGTGGAGATAAATGTGTGTTTAATCAACTCATTGAAGAGTTGGAAGTTCTAGACTTGCCTTTGGTGGGAGGAAAATTTACATGGTTTCGTCCAAATGGCATTTCCATGAGTAGGCTAGACAGAGCTCTAGTTTCAGGAGAGTGGTTAGTTTCTTGGCCTAATATGTCTCAATTTGCTTTAAAAAGAGATGTTTCGGATCATAGACCACTAATCTTTCGTGATTCAAATGTGGATTGGGACCAAAACCATTCCGGTCTTTAAATTGTTGGTTAGAAGACAAATCTTTCAGTAAGCTTGTGGAAAATGTTTGGAGGGAGGAAAATTTTTCTAAGTGGGGGCTTACAATTTTAAGCAAAAGCTTGAATCCTTGAAAGCTAGGATAATGGATTGGAATCGTAATAATTTTGGAAATGTAGATACCTCAATTGATATTTCTGTGGAGGAATTGAATGAACTGGACAGAATTGGGGAGGAAAGCTCCTTAGACATGCAACAGCGTGAAAGAAGAATGGAACTATCCTCTAATATTTGGAATTTAAAGCCAAAAAAAGAGTCCATTCTTCTTCAAAAATCTAGAATTAATTGGTTGCTAGAAGGCGACGTTAATTCTAGATTTTTTCACATTTCCCTCAAGTCTAGGAGAAGTAAAAATGCAATCCCAGGGTTATATATTTTAATGATTCATGGTGTGAGAACCCCTATAAGGTAAAACAGAGTGTTACTTTTTTTTTAAAGGAAATTTAAGGAAATACCTTCAATCAGACCTACTCTTGATGTGATCCAATTCCCACAACTATCTAAATTGGACAAATCTGAACTTGTGGCCCTGATCTCTAAGGTAGAAAATAGAGATGCTATGTGGGACTGAGAAGAAAACAAGAGTCCCAGGCCAAATGGATTTAATTTTAATTTTATTAAAAAATTATGGGATCCTTAAACAGGATATTGTTAGGTGTGTAAGGGAATTCCATTTCAATGGAAAATTCCATAAGGGCTGCAATGCATCTTTTCTTGCTTTAACTCCCAAAAATGCAAATCCACAGTGTTGGGGAGAATATAGGCCTATTTTCAGTTTGTACAAGATTATTTGAAAGTGTCTTGCCTGTAGGATTAAAATTGTTATGAATTCCACTATATGTGAAAATCAATCCGCATTTTTTGGGTTTAGAAATATGTTAGATTGGGTGGTAATAGCTAATGAAACAATTGATTTTGTGGAGAAAGAAAAACTACCAGCATTTTTGTTAAAACTTGATTTTGAAAAAGCTTATGATACTATAAGCTAGGATTTTTAGATTACGTAATGGGTAGATTTGGCTTTTGTCAAAAATGAATAGGGTGGATTAGGAACTGTCTATAGTCAACTACAAATGAATTCCCAATGCAGAGAGGCGTTAGGCAAGGGGATCCTTTGGCCCTAATTTTGTTTTTATTAGTAGCTGAGGGGTTGGGATGAAAGATGAAGAGGGCCTCTCTAATGGGTCTGTATTCAGGGGGTTTTTGTAGGGATTAATAACATTGAGGTTTCTCATTTGCAATTTGTAGATGATACTCTTTTGGTAGGAGAAGCTTCTTGGGAGAATGTTCTAACAATTAAATCAATTTTAAGGTGTTTTGAATTAGCCTTAGGGCTAAAAGTGAATTTCATTAAAAGTAGATTGGTGGGTTTGAATATGTCAGATAATTTCTTGGCTGTCTTGGCACAATTTTTTAATTGTCGTACTTGCTCTATAACTTTCCCTTTTCTGGGTATACCTTTGTGTGCTAATCCTAGACTATCTGATACTTGGACCCTTGTGAATGAAAGATTTCATGGTAAGCTGTCATCTTGGAGGCGCATGTTTGTCTCTTTTGGGGTAGAATTACTCTCTTAAAGTCTGTTTTTTCTGCTCTTCCGGTATTTTTTTTCTTTCTTTAAACTACCAATTTTCTGTGATCAGCCACATAAACAAAATCATGAGAAAATTTCTGTGGCTAAAGAAGGCAGAAGCATCCATTGGGTTAGATGGGAAATGGTTTGCTTACCAAAGGAATTGAGGGGTTTCGGTATCAGGGATTTATAAACAGGTTTTTTTGGCTAAATGGAGATGGAGAATTCTATTGGAAAAAGATAGTCTCTGGTGCAGAATCCTAAGCTCAAGGTATGGGAGTATCCTTTTTCACAAGACAAATTGAAGCAACAAGTTTGGAGGAAGTGTTCCTCTTGGCTTGAATCAGGATTAAAAAAATTTGTAGGTAATGGTAATAACACTTTGTTTTGGTCTCAACCTTGGGTGGGAAATACAATTCTTGAATCTGAATATAGTAGACTCTTCTCTATTTCTTCCGTAAAGGAAACAAAAATCTGTGATGTTGGACATTTTGAGAACGGCATTTGAGTGTGGGATTTACGGTGGAGAAGACCTTTATTTAATTGGGAAAACTGTCTATTACAAGAGTTAATGTCAAGAATTAGTGAGATACCAATTTCTTACATGTTCGAAGATAGCTGGTGTTGGATTTATAGTTCTGCAAGTTCTTATTATGTGAGAACCGCCTATAAAATACTCTCTAACCAACCTTCCATGGTGACTAAAGAACTTTTTTCTGACTTGTGGGAATGCAAGGTACCTTTTAAGTTTGCTGCGTTCGTGTGAAATTAATGCTAAATGGTGTTCCATCAAAGGTCAATTTGGTTGCCTGTGGAATCCTTTTATCTGCAGACCAATTGTTGTGTCCTATCTGCAAAGAAGCTGAAGAATCTACCTGCCATATCTTTTTCTCTTGTAGAATTTCTTATTCGATTTGGATGGCTATTTATAAATGGGTAGGAATTGTCTCTGTACTGCATAATTCTCCAAAGGAACATTTTTGGGAGCACAAATCTTAATGGCATGCAAAAGGCTCTATGAAAGGGTGGTATGTGGTTTGGATCTGTGTGATTTGGAACTTATGGAATTGGAGGAATAATTTGATATTTAATGATAGTAAAGAAGGTTGGGAAGAGGTATTGGAAAGAATTAAAGTCAGAATTTGGAATTGGCTAAAGGCATACTTTTCAGATTTCTCTTACTCCTTAAGTCAATGGTTGATATCACCAGTTGCTTGTTTGTTGAGTATCTCAAATTGAAAACGGCCTACTTCCTACTTTTCTTTTCAAGGGTTATTTATAATTGAAGCATTTGGGATCTTTTAGGTTCATGTGCTCCTTTATGTTTGTTATCTGTTATTAGTTGTTAGTTTTAAAACTGTTGAGTCTGATTGCTTGTTTCAAGATCATTTCGATGGTTAGTTTTTTTATTCTCCCTGTATTTCTTTAGCTTTCGGTCTCAGTATGTAAATTGGGGACCTGGGTTTTCATTTTTTGGGTTCAATATTGATCATGTACTATCTACATTTGTATTTCTAAGCACTTCTGGTGCTGTTTTTTTAATATAATTGTTTTTGGTTGATAAAAAAAATATTTGATCTATTTTTATATAATTATTCTCAGAATTTTTAATCAAAACACAAATAAACCAACGCACTTGATAACAAAGAAATGCATTAAAAATTAAGCAAAATATACAATGAGAAATCATTTAAAAGGTACTTAAAGTAAATTTAATCTTACAATTCTTTAAACATAAGCATAACATCATATATCACCTTAATTAACAGAAATTTATTGCTGGGATTTTTTGAAAAGTGATATTTGTAGGGCAGTAAATGTGTTTGCAGATAATGGGGTTCTACAGAGAGGAGTTAACTCGTCTTTTCTAACTTTAGTTCCTAAACATGAAAATCCCCAAGGCCTTGGCAATTTTAGGCCTATTTCCCTTATAGGCCGCTTGTATAAAATCATTACAAAGTTATTAGCAGCTAGGATTAAGCTTGTCATTGGCAAGCTGATTTTAGAGAAACTGTTGGGAGGGAGAAATATGCTAGATAGTGTAGTTCTGGCTAATGAGTTAATAGATTTTGTGAAAGAAAGAAAGGTCCCTTGCTTGTTCATGGAAGTTGACTTTGAAAAAGCCTATGATTCTGTTAATTTATTGATTATATGTTAGGAAGAATGGGTTTTTGTAATAAGTGGAAGGGTTGGGTAAGAGGGTTTCTCAATTCTTCTCTGTACCTGTGTTAGTTAATCGGAGCCCATGTCAAGAATTTATTTCCAAGAGGGGACTTAGACAAGGGATCCATTAGCCCCTTTCTTATTCTTGATTGCGGTGGAAGGGTTAAATGGTATGATGAGAAGTGCATGTAGTAAAAATTTGTTTGGGGGTAGATAGATCAGGAGGTAATTACTCATCTGCAATTTGCTGATGATACTTTACTGTTGGGGAAAACTTTTTGGAATAATATTACAATTTTAAAGGCTGCTTTGAATTAGTGTCGGGATTAAAGGTTAATTTCTCCAAAAGTAGTCTAATTGGGGTGAATGTAGATCACCTTCCTGTTTCCCTTTGGGCTAATTATTTGAATTGTAAGAGGGTCAAATTCCGTTTAAATAATTGAGAATTCATGTTGAGCCCCTGCTAATTCTGTTTCTTTATGGGACCTGGTTATTACCAAACTCCTTGGTAAAATCTCTTCTTGGAAAAGCAGCAATCTGTCTTTTGGAGGTAAAATTATTCTTCTCAAATCTGTGCTCTCTTCTATTCCTCTTTTTTATCATTTGTTTCTTAAGATCCCCAAATATGTGATTGTGTCTATTTCTAAAATTTAGAAGAGGCTTTTGTGGGATGGGGAAAGGGATAGGAGGAAGCTGGCGTGGGTAAAATGGGAAACAATGTGTAAACTAAAAAAATTGGGTGGGTTGGGAATTAGGGATATTAAAATGTTTTCAATGTATCCCTTTTTGGAAAGAGAAAGTGGAGGGTTGAACCTCATTCGCTTTGGATGAGGGTTGTCAAAGCAAAATTTGGAGATCTTTTTTCTGAGGGAGTGAGTAACAATAGGAATACCTCATCTTGGTGGAAAGATATTTTATTATCTTGTGACAAATTGGAAGGTATCAAAACCCATTGAATTCACACAGAGGTTAGGAAATCTATTGGTGATGGAAAGAACAGAAGTTTTTGGGATGAGGTGTGGGTGGGTGATAAGGCTTTGAAGGAGAAATTTAATTGCCTTTTCAATTTGGCAGTTGATAAAGAATGTTCAGTTTTTCAAATGGGGTATGGGTGTGAAGGATATGGATTTGGAAGTTCAATTGGAGAAGGATCTTGATTGAGTGGGAAAGAAAATTAGAGCAAGAGTTATTTAATTGTATTAGTTCAACTCAGTTTTTGTATCAACAATCTGATAAGTGGGTGTGGCTTAGAGAGCCATCTGGAATTTATTCTACTGCATCAGCTTACAAATTTCTGTCTAATGATTTTCCTTGTCATAGTCTTTCAACATTCAGCGAACTGGGTCCAAGACAGGCCCTTTGAAAGTTGTTTCACTAGCATGAAAAATAGCTCATAATAGTATCCTATCAAAATGAATTTACATAGAAGGGGTATCTTGGCTAGTAATGTGGATAGGAATTGTGTATTCGGTAGGTCTAATGAAGAATCTGTCAATCACCTTTTTTGCACGTGTAACTATGTGTATAAATTGTGGTCTCTTTGCTATGAGTGGCTTAGTTTTTCAAGGTTCTACCTTCTTCTTTCATTGAGCACTTTTTACAGCATGGTGGCATAATAGGTCGTTCTTGCTCTAACAAGGCTGGCTGGTGGATGATCTGGTTCTTATCTATTTGGAGCATCTAGCTGTGGAGGAATGATATCTTCTAATATATAGGAAAAACATCTATATTGACTGAAGAATGTCTATCTGCTTGACATGTGTCATTGGGCTTGATTGCTTTGAATTAATTAAATTAAGATCTTGGAAGTGGGTTAAAACTGCAAAGAAAAATTTTGCTTATACTGTACACAAATGGTCTTCAAATCCGCGGGAGTGCCTTAATGGTTAATACTGTGTGCTTCTTTTTGTTAGAATTTGATTTTATCTCCGTGTAATTTGAGCTGCTTTATTTTAATAGTTATTAGAGGGTTAGTTATTGGATTGTTCTTGTTTTTCCCTTGTTCTTCTTCGTTATCTATCTCCAGGGAGGGTCGGTTTGCTGTAGTTTGTGGATTGCTATTGGTTCTGGTTTTGTTGTTTTCTAGGATTACTGTGTAAGCACTACTGGTTCTTTGTTCTTTATATTTAATAAAATCTGTTTGTTGACTGATACAAAAAAAAAAGTTAATTAAATATAATTATGTGACTCGCAGAGAAGACCATTGCTTGATTTCTACATGGTTTACATTGTGGCCACAAACAAAATCTAACAATTAGATTTTGTTAAAATGATTTGACATTTGGAAGGAAAATTTTCTTTTGCCCTACATGGCTACTGGAAAAGTTTTGTAAACCTCATTGCTGCAATAACAGCTAGGTTTTGTTATTAGATTATCATTCCTAGATTATGATGTAAAAATGAGGACTTGCAGCTTCAACCAAAGGCAAGAGATTAGGAACATTAAGTAACATGTAACTAGGAAAAATAATGTGTTAAAAGAAAATACTCTAAAAAACGAGTTAAACTATTTCACGTGTTATATTCTTTTGGTGTTTTCTTCCAACTTCTTGGGGATCAGAATGGATAAATCATGACAGTCCAAATTAAAGGAGCATCTAAATTAATTCTACTTGTTTTCAAGAAAATAAACCTATATAGATGCCAAAATGATAAATTAAAAGAGTGATCGAAGAAATGCTCACCATTTTGGGTTGGGGAGAGATGTCATGTGAGACTAGTCGTCAAAAGACTGAAGCACAGGTGGGTGATTAAGAGAAGCGGGTGAAAGAGAAACTAAAAAGAAAAAGAAACTTGTTATAAACTTACCTTAGTAGCACGCAACACACCTTTAACTTCACCTCTGCAAAACCAATTACCTGCTTTTGTCTCGACTCAAATGATCTGGCATGACACTTTTTTAACATGGCTGAATTCCTTACCTGATACACAAAACAATGGAATCTCAAGAGCAAAGGATTTTGACACAGAAAATAGAGTATTGAAAAGAAAAATATGTATATATGCATTATCCCTGGAGGTCCACAACTTAGAATATTTAAGTCCCTTCTAAGCTTTGAAACTTACATAAACATTCAAAAGTGTAGCAACAACTAAATTTCTAAATGGAAGAAAATAAAATCATTAGATGACCTTTGCATGATGTCATAGTTCAGCTCTTTTTCACCTAACAATGAGGTAACATAAAGAGAAGAGAGTATTGATCTGATGCCCTGAATCTTAGTATCACATAAGCTAATGCAGTTGATAAATGTAATTTCATATTTTTAATTAATATGAAATTTGGCCGTCAACCCAAAATGTTCTTTAATATTTCCACACTAATACAGTAGCCTCCAACCAATAAATACAAAACATATTAAATTGTAATATAGTTCCCCCTGTCAGTGCATTACACTCCTTAAACAAGTTCATGAGGGCCGGATATTCAATAAGGTAACTAAGGCCATGGCCTAGAGCCCCCAAATTTATAAGGCCCCTGATTTTATTTTTTTTAATAGCAATATTATTGATATAAATTTTGTTTTTAAAATATAATGTTTGAGATAAGACCCAATATTTTTATAAGGCCCATATCTTATATTTTTTATAGTTTTTTCCTATTTTTTATATTACTTAAAAGTCCACAGCCCATTTTTAAATTTTTTCAAATGAAAAGTCACTCAATAGTGACTCAGTGAGTTTCCTTAGATTGCTAAGCACATGAATCTATGATGTATTGGCTACTTGTTATGTAGTTACATTAATACAATTTACTTTTATTTAACAAAAAAAAACGCCACTTTCTTGAAGAAAATTGTTAACCTCACATTTTCCTCACTATTTTCTGTCTTTCTCATTCTCTCTATTCTCACTTCGGAACTCTTCTTTATATTACATGCATTCAAGTATACATACACTACACGTTGTTGGCGTCTCAAATTTTCAACACATCTCAAATTTTCAACAGGTTTGACCATTCACCGCTTTTAAATTTTTAAAGCAATCCATTTAAAATTGAATGATCATTTACAAATTATAATTATTACATCTCATTTTTTATTGTTTATCATTGTAGGTGCAAGTAAAGGGATTATCACTACGGTTTGAATTTTGGATACTCGTAAATGTGGCCGTGCATAGCCATAGCTTAAAAAAATTTATTCACAGATATATGGGGAAGATGAATTGAAAAAATATTGTATTAATCTTGAAAAGGTTTTGAGTTTTGAGGACAATTCTGATATTGATGGTCTTGATTTGTTTTCAGAACTTAAGTTACTAAATAAATTCTAACAAATGAAATTAACACACCATTAAAAATATTGAACTATATAAAAAAAATTAGGTTCTTTTCCAAATACATACATTGCTCATAGGATACTATTAACATTATATGTAACTGTTGCGACCGCTTAAAGAAGTTTTTTAAAATTAATAGTTAAATCATATTTTAGATCAACTATGCTACAAGATAGATTGAATGGATTAGCTATATTATCTATTGAGAGTGAGATGTTAGAATTATTTGATTATAAAAATTTAATAAATAATTTTGCGGCTTAAAAAACCAAAAAAATAACACAAAAATTATTAGTCTATATTACTCCTGTCTTAATTTTCGCCTATGGCCCCAAAATTGCTAGATACGGCCCTGTACATGACCGATGAGTTGCTTGCACTTTTGTGATTACACATGCACCACTTAATATATAATAGGCTTAAATACATTTTTAAGTCTCTAAAAAAATTAAATTTTTTCGTTTTAGTTCAAACAATTTTTTTTTTATTTTGTCCAATTTAATTCAAAACCTTTTTGATTTGTCTCTATAATTTTATTTCACAATAAGTACAAGATTTTAGTTCCTATAGTTACGAAATTATGTTTTTAGTTCCTTTAACTTATTTTTTTCTTATTTTGTTCTCTGAAATTGCAATTTTTTAATTTCGTACCTTGAAAAAATGTTATAAAAATAAAAAACTAAACATTAGGGATTAAAAATTAAAAAAATTAAATTAAGTTAGACCGAAATGCAAAAAATAATAAAATTATAGGGACTAAAACAAAAAAATTGCCAATTTTATAGTGACTAAAAAGAAATGTTTGAATTAAGTTGAATCAAAATGAAAAAAAAAAAAATTCTAGGTACTAAAATGATAGCGCCAATTTTGTAGAGACTAAAAACTGATTTAAGTGTATAAAATACTTACCCATTTAATTTATTGTTCACTCACAGTTCCTGGGTCTCGACGGCGGTGGTATTCTGGTGCCTGAACCCTAATAAGAACTGTGGTGTTTACTGTGAGCATGGTTACATTTGAGTGCTTCTTGTCCTTTTATACAGCCTAGTCCTGAGCCTCCTAGTGTCTAGGTTCATTCTAAGTTAGTAAAGTATCTCCTGATATCTTCGGTGTATTAATTAGGGCATCATTGATTGGATCCTAACTGCTTGATTCTTGCTTTTGTCTCCCCTGATTTGCCGGTGTTTGTCCGAATGCTGAGTCGATCGTTGGGGTCGATGCTGTGGCGCGTAGTCCATAGGTTGGCCTGACTGAGGCTAGGTCTTGGATAGTCCACCAACCCCGCAAGCCTTGAAGCATTGGCTTAAAGAGGTTTGAAGTGGCGGTTGGTCTTGGAGATAAGGTCGGTCTTGGCCGAGGCTGGGTCTCGGATAGTCCATTTATAAATTTAAATTCAATAAGAATATAATTTGTAAATTAATTATTTACTATCAAACTTAAACATATTGATATAATATTAGTGTATTTCCTATTATCTAATATGCTATTATTTTATCTGGTTTTGTAATTATACCAACTTAACAATAATTAAAATAATAAATTATAAAAAATAAATTAACATCTTCAATTATTTAATAATATTTCATTTTAAAATATTATATGTGCAATTCAATAGAATAAAATATAAAAAAATATATTACTAACTTAATATATATATATATTATGATATATATAATTATATATTAATCGTTTGATTCTGTGAGTAATCATGTGACCCTTGATGGGGACAAACGGCAAGTGTACTGCTGTCGTTGCATATTATAAAATCGGGTGAGTACCGAGATATCGTCCTCTGTGAATATGTTCAATCTCCGTTTTCTGGAGCTATGCAACTATTTAGACTAACACAAGGATGATGATTTGTTTTAACATTAAAAATATGGAACTGATATAAATAAATCTATCCTAAAAGTTACTTGGAATCTAATATATTTTGATTATGCATCCGGAGACTTCGTAGAGAAAATCCCCTTTGAATTACCGAAGCCACGTTAACCTAATCTGTAATTCCTTATTGATGGCCGAGTGCACTAGATTAGTTAAAGATGAGTTCATTGGCTCATTAACTCTTTGATTTAACTTAAAAGATCAATCCATTGACTCTCCTAAGCCAAAAAAAAGCATTATGAACAAGAACTCTACAAGATTGGTACAACACGCATATATAGTCTATTCTTAGATCTACAACACATGTGGTATCATATGCAAGAAACGTACTCATATCTCACCGTTCCTAATATCAGTACGAGTAATCAAATCAATTGAATGTTGATCAGGCATCCAAAATCATTAAGAATAACATAGATACTCACATAAGGAAAGATACTTCATAGATTAACATAGCAACGGTTAAACATCAACATAAACAAAATAATACAAGATCCAAATACAAAAATATAAAGGAAAGAGAAAAGGGATAAAAGGAACTCCATAGAAGTGGATTGAGGTTGATGGAAATGTCTTTCTCCTTCCTCTTTCGCGCTCATAAAGTATCCCACCCTAGATCCTTAAGCTTTTAAATGTGAATCCAACCCGCCATCTTCTCCTTCACCAAAAAGTACTAAGCCAAGGAAAACTAATTTTAGAGCGGAAACTAAAATGAGAAATTGAAGATCTCCTCAAAATGGTGTGGAAGAGATTTAAATAGAAGTCTATGTATGTGGATTTTCGCTGCAGCCAAAATATTTTATCTATAGCAAAATTATGGCGGTTGAAACCAACAAACTGTAGCCAAAATATTTTCGCTGCAGCCAAAGTTATGGCGGTTTAGATTTGGCAAGCTGTAGCATTTTCACAACAGACGAAATATTTTCGCTATAGTAAAAAAAAATTATGTAGCCAAAATAAGACAGAATGCCCCAAATTTTCAAAATTTCAGCTTTTTGCATGTTTGCTCAATTATTCTTTCAACTTTGGCTCTTTTCCATACTTCAATTCACCTAAAAAATAAGCAAAATTGGGATTAAATTACTTTGATTTTCATTCATATAACAAAACTAAGCATATGAATTCAATGATTTTAAATTAGGAAAATTTGATACCTAAATTTGTACCATTCAAAACAATTAGTACTTCAAATTTATGTCCAAATTCACTAAAATTTAGCACTTATTAACCCTCTAGTTAAATCAGTGACACACAATGCTTTGACCGAGTTAATATCTAGACCGAGCTTGATAAAAAACTTTGATGATAACTAATAGTTTAACATTATAGATTATAGATTAGAATAAAAGGAAAATAATTCAGGGGAAGTATATAATATACAATACTACATGTTTTCACACCATATTTACATTGGAATCATCTTGTTAATAGAGTGTCAAATTATTTTCATTATAAAAAAATTATAATAATGGAGCCAATCCAACTATATAAAAATATGAGTATTTAAAACATTTTTTATAGTATTTATAATATTCTAAACAATATATTTTTATAATTCACTATTTGATGTTTGAATATTTTGATTTATCACATCATACACCACTTTTCAAATCAAATAATAGATAGATATTTACATTATATCGCCGATAGAAAAAAAAAAGATATTTACATTATATCAAATAACATTTGTTTTAAAATAGATCACATTCAAAAGAAGTTTATTGACATGAATAATTCTTATATGGATTTTTTTAACATGTGCAAAATCGCACAGTTAAAGAAACTAAAAAGGAATTAAATATGAAGTAAGATACTTACTAATAAAAGCATTTTAATTTTGGTTTATTGGATTGGGTATTTATGAAAACCCTTTTAGTTATATTGTTTTCTTAGGTTGGATGGAATTCTCGTGGTCAAGCCGTTGATCCTAATAGAGATATACTTGTCAGTCATATAGGGGTAGTTGTGCGGAGGGATGTGCCAATTACTTATAATAATTGGAAGAATGTGCCCGATTCAATCAAAGACTTTGTGTGGAATGAGCTTTTGGTAAAAAAAGAAAAGAAAAACTTCATTATTTTGATTTCAGATTGGTTATTTTTGGTAAACATATATGCTGAATTTTGTGATTATTATGTTGGCTTGCAGATATATTTCGTTATTGATGATTCTCATAAATCATGGGTTCTAAAGAAATCAGGCATTGCTCATAGGCAGTTTCGCACTTATTTTGGGAATAACTATGTCAAAGATAAGGACGGGAACATCATTCACTATCCACCAGCCCCTTATAGCCATATTATTTCCCAAGAGCAATGGAGTGAGTTTATTGATAATCTCCTTTCAATAGGATTTCAGGTATAAAACATAGTTATTACGTGTACATTTTACAAAATATTATTGTGTGTATTAATAATAAATATCTATCTTGAACTAGGAATTGAGCAATACCAACTGGGAAAGGGCGTCCCAACAACCTTATATGTACAAAAAAGGTCGAATGGCATATGCAGATTTAGAGCAAGAGATAGTAAGTATTTCAATAAATTTATATGTTTGTTCTTATATTCATTACTTGCTAATTGTGCTCTAATATTCAAAATGTGTAGATTAAAGAGTCACAAGAGGAGGTCTCTGAGATTTCTAGACACATATTGTGGAAGGCTGGCCATGAGAATAGAGAGGGGAAGATTACGGATCCAAAGGTCCAAAGAGTATAGGAGACATGTGTAAGTATTATTTTTACTTGTGTTCTTCATTATATTATTGGATATTTGGTATGTCAAATTGACAAGTTGTCTGTTGTGTGTTTCAAGAGGCCTTATCACAATTAGCTTCCGAAGGAGAGATAGATATCTCTGGCCGCCAAGATATTCTTGCTCGAGCTTTGGTGAAACCAGAACACCCTGGTCATGTTAGGGGTGTTTGATTTGGGGTCGGTTTAGGGGATTATTTCCCAAAAGAGCTGCGAAATAAATGTAAAGATTATGATAAGCAGAAGCAGGAATGGAAGGAGCATATGATCAATTTACTTTTAAAAAAAGTATCAAAGTATGAGGGTAATAATTTACATGTAGAGGAAGAGTTTGAGGCACCGCCACCTATGCAACCACCACCTGGGACTAGTGTGAAGGATAGTCATACTCCTATACCAGTTGAAATTCCAATGGTAACTTGCTATTTCGGTGCTTGCTATTTACATGTGACTATCGATATCATACTCTTGCATCATTTTATATGTGACTATCTTTTCAGGGCATCTTCCCATGTGACTTATATGTATCATCTCCAATAATGCTTTTGGTTGGTAAGGGAAAGGTGTTCAATGATACTTTTGGTGAGGAGATTTATATTCATACGATACCACTCTTCCCTGACCATGTTAAAGTGGGAGTTGATATTGTATTAGAAACAGATTGCCCATTGCCTGTTCCGATTGAAGAGGAAGACATGTATAATATTGAAGATGCTTTAGGGACTTGTGTTGCATGGCCAAGAAATTTGATAAAGATAGTATGTGAATAGTAACCTTTTATGTAATTGTGCTATAGTTTGTTTTACTTTCAAATTAAGTTTTTATTATTACAAACCTTACAGACACAAGATAAAAAAGACAATAAAGAGAAGGCAAAAATATCTGGGCATACAAAGGAATCAAATGCAGGTCCATTGAAGGGTTGTCCCACACCTTTGGGTAAGTATTTGATACTCGTTATTAAAGTATATATGACTTAATTTTTAATTGTCAATTCTTATCGCTTTATAGGGGGTGATAGGGTAGCTTTTGAAGATGATCCATTACTACTGCTTAGTAGGTATGCTAAGATGCAATTACAAGAAAATAGAGTACTAACAGTAGACATGGAAGAATGCATCTTCAATCTAGCATTTTCAGAAGCTCTTGGGCGAGATCAGATCATGGAGGCCCTACGTCACTATGAGATAGGTGCCTCTATAATTACTTCGTATATCAGGTAATTACTAATATAAATCCCAATTAGATTTTTGGTGAATTTAGCAATTTCTCATATATTCATTACTTAACATGTATGTCATTATCATTGAAGGTTCATTTACTATACTTTCATGGTGCCTAATGGGCAAACAGAGCGTTTTTCGTTCATTTCTCCACACATGACACCTATTGGAGAAAAAAAATTCACGGAAGACAAAAGCAAACATGTCGCTGTATACTCTATTCCCATAAAGACATGAAAAAACTGATTATGGCACCGCACAATGTGGGGTGAGTAAGTTTCTATCATGGTGGGATTATAATGATTAAAATATATAACATATCTTGAAGTTGCTTATTAATTCAACTCACGTGTAGGGGGCATTGGGTTTTGGTTGTCTTCCATCCCAGTGCTTCAGAGTCCGTGTATTATCTCGACTCAGTACATGGTGATCCGAATAATCGTCAAGATACGAAGCTAATGTTCAACAGGTAAGCAAAATTACATATCTTGAAGTATTTAATTAAGTTGGGTTAATTATTTTATTTTTATCTTTTACAACTTATGACTTTGTTTCATTATTAGAGCGCTTACAATTTATCGGCAAAAAATTGGAGCACCACGAAAGCCGCCAAACTTTGTTAAGTGGATGAAGATCAAGGTATGAACATCTTCATTAATTAAACTCATGTCTTTATTGCAAATTTTTTTACTAATTTCCTTTATCTTTTTATTTTACAATGTAGGTACCAAAGCAAAACAATAATATTGATTGCGGCTATAATGTTATGCGATATATAAGGGATATAATCCTACATAACGCGTCCTCTATTCCTTTAGAAGTAAGTCAAATATAAATTAAAGTACTTGAATATAATTAACTATAAACTATATTTTTTTTTATTGATATTGAATAGAATTATTTTAATTTAACTTGTTTCAATTTATTAGTACTTTCCGGATTGCATTGGAGGAACGTATGTCAACAGTCAGATTGAGGAGGTCATTGAAGAGTGGGCAACCTACTTGGTCTCACAATGTATGAAGACATAGGTGTTAGGGAATTTTTACTTGGATTTTATGTATTGTATATATGTATGACTGCATTTTATGTATTTTGGCTATTTAATATATTAAAATTGATTGGATCTGGTGATAATTGTCTGTACTGATCTCAACAAGTTTGTAAATTATTGCTTTGAAGCAGGGGAAATGATGTAAAAACCAAATGAACCAAAAAAAAATGGTATTAGCAGCGTTTGATAAATGACGCGCTGCTAATACTACTCTTCGCTATCACTAATTGTAGCGCTTGCAATATTAACCGCTGCTAATGAAATGACCACTCGCAGTACTTGATAATGCAAGCACTGCTAATGAAATGACCATTTGCAGTACTTGATAATGTACGCGCTGCTAATGAAATGACAATTTGCAGTGCTTGAAATAATATACGCTGCTAAAAAGAGTTTATTTGCAGCACTTAGACAAACGCTGGAAAAAGGTAATGATCCTTTTGCAGCGGTCGCATTTCCAGTGCTTCATAAGCGGTGGGAATTGTCAAAATAAGCGCTGCAAAAATAGGTAAATCTGGCGTAGTGATTATTTCATTGACATGCAAAGTATTTATTATTGTACAAGCTCCAAATCATTGAATTTTTCTTCCTATAAAATGGTTCACTTTTAGCTTCTTAACATGTGCAACTTTGAACAAGTTAGAACAATCCTTCTAATATAGTCACAAACCTAGCGCAACATTTCTTGACACAATCAACGTAAATCTTTTAATGAAATCTGAATAATTATAACACAAATTGTAACATTGAATTTCTTTTATTTCTACAACTTCACTTTTTATTGATTGTGCCAATACATATATATTGTGTGGATTAATAGATTATTACTTTTTTTAATTTCCATTCATTGAGTTACAGAAATATGTATATATAAGCTTTAAAACACAAGCATGATAATTAATTAACAACTAGTGTGTTTTGGGGTGCTCTAGAAGGTCTGATATAATTAAAATAATCTCAACAACTTGCCGCACATCATTAGCATATTGCGGCAGCATGGAGGGATCATTGTAAGGCTCATTAGATGGTGATTCCCCTACAATACAATTAAAAATGTCTCCACTCAATGCAGATATAGCTGAATTCAAGAAAGTGTAATATTTTTTGTTTAATAAATCTTCTATGTGGTCAACACGACTAAGAGCACCTTTCACACCGAAGTGATTCAAACAGATGTAGTAGTGTTGGTTTGCCTCAGGATCTTTACCCTTAGTTTTCAAAATTAGAGAGTTGATTAGGTTCACGGTTTTGGACATATTGGCACGAATGACATCGACTACGAATTGGGCTAAAGTCACTAGGTCCGCATGTGGCCTTTGGCTTAGGAGGTTGTAGCAAAAGGTTGGGTTTGAGACTGGTGGCAAATGCGATGATACATTTTGTGTGTTGGTTTGTGTTGGATAACACGGGTTGCATTCAAGGACGCACCGAAAGAAAGAAATAAAAGCAACAAGATTAAAGTGAATCGAGATATAATGTATTTTTTTCTTTCTTTCTTACTTATTTTGGGTTTACTTTGGTCTAGGTTTTCAATGGGGTTTGTTTTATATGTGTATATATATATGTATACACAGTATAATAATAGTTTTGTATGTTTGGATTAGTTATTTGATTACAATTACTGTGTCCATATTTATAAATCATTTGTTTCAATAATGAGTTAGATTTCCTAAAATTTTCATGCTTAGACTAAGTTTGTCTTTTATTCGGTTTGAACGGGTTATTATTGAGGTGTTTTTTTCAATTTAAGTTTAACTTTGCATCCAAACTGAATTTAAATTACTAAATATGTTAAAAAAATTTTTGTTAAAAACATGTTAATTTGATTATAATAGAAAGAAAACCATTTTTTCGTGAAACTGATATTAGTTAGATTATGAATTTGGTTCATGTATTAAATTTATTTTATAAATAATATTCATTAGTAAAAAAATTTATTTAGCAAAAGAATAACGTAAGCATTTTGTCTTTCCTACTAGCTAAGCTTCACATTTTTTTCTAATTTTTGACTTTAAATGCCTCACACTCAAAAAAAATATGAAGACACATAGTTACAATGTAAGCTTCATATGTTTCATAATTACATTTTTTTATTTGATATGAGATATTTAAAAAAATTTAAAACTTCTTAATTGTGTCTCGAAAGTGTTGAATGATCTACATAAGTCGGCACAAAGTGTCAAGCTGATAAAAAAAATTATTTGACACCGTTAGAGAGGTGTCGAAGATGTGTCGGTGTCGGACGCGTGTCCGACTAGTCAACGTGAGGTTGAGTGAAGTGTTAGTGCTTCATAAGCCACAAGCCATTTAAATCACTAATTTGGTCACTAAAATATTTAGTGGCTGAAAAAGAAAGTTTAGCAACCAATTTGGTTGGTCTCTAAACGAACTTTTATTTTTTAGTTATTAAATATTTTTTTATAGAGCTTCACCCACTCCCTTTAATGGATTATCCCATGCAAATAAATATTCATTTTTTCCACGATTTGGGACCTTCCATGGATTTGAACTCAAGACCAAAGGGATATAGGCCTTAAGTTTCTTAAATCCACTACCAATTTAGCTAGTGTACGTTAGCAAATGCTATATGTTATTGTAGAACAATCTAAAAGTTTTCAAGCAAATTATTAGTGTTTCTTCTTGGTGTGTAGTTGAGGACTTCAATGCTTCTTATTGTAGCTGGGAAAGACGTGGAGTTAATGTAGAGGCCAGAAGTGATCTTACTGAATCTAAAATTTTTAATTACTTAATTAATGATTTGTAGTTGGTGGAACTTCCTTTTTATGAAATTGTTTTTACCTAATTCAGACGAAATGAATCTGGATCAAGTAGGTTAAATCATTTTCTATTCTCAACTGATTGAATTCAGAAATGGGGTCCTATTTCTCATTGGGTGCTTAACTTTAATATTTTTTTTATCATTGTCCAGTATTATTGAAAAAGGAAATCATGAATTGGGGTCCAATTATCTTGAAGTTTAACACTTTAATTTAAAACACTTTTTTATTTATACAAATAAAATAAAACAAAACATGGAGTGTAATTATTTTAAATTTAATTTATTATATATCAATATTTTTATAACAATCTCTATCATGCATAAAACATATTTTCATGAATTTTACTTTATTACTGTCCATTAGTGTAATCAACAATTGGTTGAAAAATTTAAGAAGTTATCCTATATGTTTCCAGAAATTTTTATTAACTTCTTATTTTGCATTTATGGATTAGAAAATAGAATCTCATTATTTATTATATTCATTTCCATCCTGCATATATGTTTATGATTTTTTTCTTTTTTTATTTCTTTTGTGAGTTATGATTTTCTTAAAGGTAAAGTAGGAAAGTGCAAAAAGAGAGATACAAAGAAACTAAAAAGGAAAAACATAATTGATAAATAATTTGATAAATAAAGATGAATAAAATAAAAGACTAAAAATTACTAATTGTGATGTAAGAGAAAAAAAATAGCGTATAATTATTGCTTTTTTATATATCTTTTTATATCAGTGTAGTCTCAAAAGACAAAATGTCTGAATTCCTGTCATTTTGAAGAAAACTGTTGACTTTTGGGTTCAATTCTCCAAGGTGTGATAAATCAAACTTACTTATTAACTAAGTTTGATTTGTGGATTCAATTGAAAGCAATTTGATTGGTTCTTTGTTCTTACCTCTCTCTCTCTTTTTCTCTCTCTCTCACTATCTCTCTCATTTGACTCCTACTTGTGTTCTGATACTCTTTTACCCCTTTTGTTCACTCCATAGTCAGAACCTTTGAGGTTTTGTACTCCTACCCATTTACTGATTTTGCTGTCAAGATATCTTTTTTCTTTCATTCTCACTGTTTTTTCTAGAAAAATTTTAATGGCCATTATCTGTTTCATTGGTTATTTGAATCTTTTATTTGTTTTAATTGTTTTTATTTTCTTTTTTGCTATTTCTTGATTTTTGGTTGATTCTTATGTTGCTTTGTTAATTTCATGATCTTATTTGTATAGTCTTCTACTCTTGTTTTCCCTAATCGGAGAAACAAATGAAATGCTTAAAAATTTAGGGTGGGGGAAGGGAAGAGGCGGAGATCGAATACTAAACCCTAAAATTAAGTGTGCCTTTTAGCACCAACTTAACTGGGCTACGGGGACACACTTTATTAATCTATATGAATCATTTTATTCCGTTTATTTATGCTATCATTACTAGGGATTGAAATGTTCTTTACCAATTTGCTGCCCCTCACTATTAAAAAATAACAACGAGTAATTAAAAAGTGATATTTTCTCTTCTCATATATTTTTTTGTGTGTGTGTCAATTTCTGATTTAAGTGGCACCAGAAATGAGACCGGAATCAAGGATAGACGGAGTCTCATTGCCAGAAGTTAGTATCTTTTGTGTTTACTAGGCTTAGTGGTTTTTAACAAGTTCTCTTCATGCTTTAATGTACAGGGTTCGATGTAAAACATTAGGAGAACTTTGCGCGACACGATAAAGATTAAAAACCAAAAGAGGTAAATTTTGTCATATAGCATTCATTCTCCAACATCGTCTCTCTAACATATTTATGTACTTTATATTATATGCCATATGCACATGTTTTAATTATGTATCTTAAGTTAAATTCAAATGGACAGATTCTTTTATTTATACATGTGGTGTTGTTGACCATTGAAGTGAACATTTTGTGATTTAAATAAACACGTGTATTTAATTCATGTTATATTATATACCATATGCACATTTGTTTTTTTGGTTCTAAAAGGAATCAGGTTTACGAAACCAAATAGTTCCTGTATCGATATAAAATATTCCTAAACAATGTAATCCTAGTTATTCTATATGAGATGAAGATAAATTAGGTTCTTTTATTTATGTTAGCCTTGCAATTCCTTACCATGTGTGTATGACATTATTTTCATTCGGTTTTATATCATAATGTAATTTAACACATAAATATTGATTTTGATATGCTAATGGGATCTTTCTTTTGAATATTTAGAGTCAACATTACAGTTTCTGTGCCAAAGACTGAAATTGAAAGGCTACATGCATTTCCTTTGTATATCTGTCTGTATAGGTGGGTTTCTGATCCTGGATTTCTAATGGTAGGAATATTGCCTCCTAAGTTGAGTCTATTATTAATTCTTATGACAACTAGTTTATAATAACATTTTATTCTATATAATACTTTTTGTCCTAACTTACCAAAAAAAAGAAGGATTTTGAGGAGTATCGAAAAATTCAGATTTGCAACTTCCGAGAACTTGCTGACGTCTAAGCAAAATTTACCTTCCCTGAAGTCAATAAATTAGCTGAGGAAGCTAGATCTGACTTGCTAGCTATCTTTTTTATCAGTACTGGTATGTACATGTTTAAGTAATTCAGTTATGATGAAAATATCTATAACTTTCACTAAGTTCCTTATTATGACTGTTTAGGTGCAATGGGAAACTCAAATGCATCATGTGGAGCCAATGAGAATTCGATGCCTTCCTTTGAATGTAAGATACACTTTAATTGTTAATTTTGTTTCAAAAACACATGTTTCGCTTCTTAGTTACCTCATTCTTTAGCCACCTTCTTCTTAATATCATGTGGTGCTTCATAGTTAATTAGTTTTCTTCTGTATTTTTGTCTCTCTCTTTTTTGTTTTCCTTCGTCGTGGATGGCAGCAAGTGATGAAGAATACTTCCCCTGTGGGGCAGTATCTTTGAAATCACTTTTTAAAGCTTGGAATTTGTATCCAAGATTTCGTTGCGGAGTGCGAACTGAGTTCTTCACAACTGTGAATATGATTCCATGTGTTTTCAAGGTGTGTGACATCTATATATATATGCAGCTGATGATTAACAGAATTAGTTTACTTTTCAAAGTTAGAAAATACAGTTTTTTTCTTCTGCTTTATGTTGTGGTGTTTAAAGTATATGCTATATATGCATATGCACAAATTTGAGGTATTATATATTATTTACAATTTGATGATACATCTATCTCTATGATTGCAGGGAGATTTTCAAAATTAGGACAGCGAAAAATTTTACCTTCAGCCATTTTCTAATATTAATGTAGAGAAAATGGTAAGTGCAAGAAAATTGACTATCATTTTCTCAAGAATCAAGAAATCCACACACTTAATTAAATGCCACAATATATCTTGATCTTGAATGGAAAACTTGTATTGATTGCTGATTTTTTCTTTTTCATTTTTATTCTTTCTTGTTCTTTGGGTTTCTAAAGGGTGAACCAAAGATATTATCAATCTCAGTTGCTATAGAAGAGTGTTGGGCCGAAGAAAAATATCCTGGACTTTTAGGTGTCAGGTTTAAACAATTGCTGCCATGTGAATTCCGGTAACTTTTTTTTTCTTATAATAAATACCTATGTAGCAATTTTCTTTTAGATGGAGCACAATGATGTCGTTGTCATGGGGTCCATGTAGCCAACCTCAACTAGTTAGATAAGGCTACTTGTTATTGTATAAAACGCATCTGATGATCATACATTTATTATAGTTGCCAACCTTGTAATTTCCTTGCTTGTATGAAAATAGTTATACAAAACTCAAATAGGGAAGAATTGAACAAAGTCACATGGATATCATTACAAAGTAGTATTTTACAATACTTGTATGAATAAAAGTATCATAAAAAGCTCATTTTGACTACTCACATGTAATTGACACTATTCACATTTCTTGCTAGTGCCATGTACACTTCCTATCTTGATAGTCCATAAAATAGATCCTGAGGTACTGCAGTAAAAAAAATCCCTACAACTAGCCCTGAGAGCCATTCGATAATGATTGAACAACTAAGATTTAGTAGGTCGGTTGTGATTTAATCGAATATTTTAAAAATAAAAATTTTGACTCATTAAATTGTGCAATTGACAACTTACATGGGCTAACTGCAACACTGAAGGGAGTTTTTTTGCTGCAGCAACTAAGTACTGCATACAACGACTCTATCTTAGTTTCATTGATAATTATAATAAAAAATTCATATATAGGTCTTAGTCAATAAAAGAAAGGTAGAAGAAATGTGCCTAATGGTAATATGGGTAATATGGGTGAATATCAATATGCATGTTTGTTAGAGGAGAGAGAATATGTGGGAGTGTGGTTCGCAACGTGTGCGTGTATGTTGTGTGGTGTGATTCAACCTATTTAGGTCGTGGACTAGGAAGTGTTAGAGGTACGGAATCACTAGGAATTGGAAACGCTATCTTAGCCTATTTGTGTGAGTTTCTTGTTCTATTTGATGTCTTCTATTGTTTTTGAAGGGATTCTTCCCGATTTCATATTTTCTAGTTTATTATAAGAGCATTTCTTTGTTCTTTTTACTTCCTATATTCTCTTTATTTCTCCTTAGGTTATACAACATTACTCAAGTTGGAAGGGAATCTTCTTATTTAATTAAGTTCTTTTATCTTCTAATTTATCGATATATATAGTTGGTTTAACATTTGTATTCTTCTAGTTCATATATCACATTTTGTTTTTTAATTTTTTAACAGAATGGACGAGGAGATGGTTCGAGCTTTATTGACAATGCATTGCAGGATAGACAAATGTTCACATTAATCACTGCATTCATAAGCTATACTAGATAACTTTATCTATATTATTATTAATGTGCACTCTAAAATCTTTGCTCCTATTGTTTTATGATGATGTGAATAATTAAGTGTAATGACTGTATTCTTATACATTTTCTAAACTTTCAAGGATCAGTAAAATATGTGTTGAGAAATAGTGAATTTGCTTTGATGGGAGGTAGAGCTTCCTCCTACCGGTTAAGAGAAGGGAAAAGACTTGAATATTCTCATTGATAATTATATTTTCTTTTTTTCATCTGTTATACTATATAATGATATAATATTATATATTTTAAACTATTCTTATTGTGCTAAGCCCGTTAAATATAATATTGTTACTATTACTTAAAATCATATATTATAAAATACTAATTAAGTAACAATATATGGAATACAAGATTTAAGGGATTTACGTGGATGCAAACTATCAATTATAATAAACTCCTTTCAATAATACTATGTTTAATTTCAATATGGTTTACATTGATTTAATTTATGTGAGCTAATTTATAAAATATGTACAGTTGTGTTGTTTCATTTAAGATTAAGAGCTATCTTGTTTGAAATTGATTTAATTTGAAGGATTATAAACACGACTTTTAACTTGAAGTGAGGTGACTCTATAATGAATAAACATAAGTTACAATGAGGTGACTCTTCGGGCCCGTTTGGTGACCATGATAAGGAGCTCATGATAGGATAATTTATCATATCTTGTTACGATCTGTAGTTAGGTGAGCCAACAGGATATAGTAAGCTTATCATGTTATCTTATCCAGCCATACTCTATAATACAAAAAGTTATCCTAAGGGGAGAGTTGGGTTAGAGGCCAACATGATAGGATAAGGATGTTTATTTTCTACTTTACCCTTGCTTATAATACATATTCTTAAATTAACATTTATTTTTATAATAAAAAAATTAATAATAACAATAATAGTAATAAAAAAATAAGTAATAATAGTAATAATAATAAAAAAATATAATAATGATAATGATAATAATAAAGATAAATAATATAAATAAAAAATAATAATAACAATAATAAAATTAATAATAATAATAAATATTGGTAATAATAATAATATATAATTATAATAATAGTATTAAAAATAATAAGTAATAATAATAGTAGTAATTATAATAAAAATAAATAATAATAAAATTAAATGATAATAAGAATAGTAATAAAATAAATAATAATAACAGTACTAAAAATAAATAATCATAATAATAATAATAAATAATAGTAATAAAAATAATTAATAATAATAATAGTATTAATATAAAAAAAATAATTATAATATCCATTTTGATATCTCATAGACACATCACTGGATAACATAAGAGTTTATACAAGCTTATCCAACTCTTATCATATCCTGTTGTTATCCAACTCTCTTATCTTATCCTGCCTTATCATATCATGTCCAACAAACGAGTTCTATATATATAGGATGTAAGAATAATAATTTTTATTCAATATTATATTTATTTAATGGTATATAATATTAAAATAATAAAAAAGTATAATTAATTATCACCGATCGAACCGCATTTCAACCATGATCTGATCAGTAAACTATGAACCCGTGCCCTAACCGGTTCAATGCCCGGTTCGATTCTTATAACATTTCTAAAAACAAACATGTTACAATGATTATCCAGATGTCTTAATATATGCTTCAAAGTATAGTAAGACTCTCTAGTTCATAAGATAATTCCTTTGAGGGGGAATTATTAGATTCAGTGGGAGTTCTTATTCCTACATTTCTTTTCAAAAACTTATTACCAAAAAAATTTCTAGCTCCTTGGGTTTGCAATCTTCACAAAAGGGAGGGATTGTTAAGTCAAAACCCTTAGATTAGATAGATTTTAATGACATCAAACCCATCATCAGCTATCAAAATCTAAGGTTAAGATGAGATGCCTTGTGGTCTAGAAAATTTGTTTAAGTGTGCAGATCGAATTAAACACTTGGATAACTATTCTATGATATATATCCAAAGAGGCATCCAAAATAACCAAGTACTCAAAAGTTCTTTGAAGAATCTGAACTACATTCACAATGAGGTATCTAGTGAGAGTTTTGATTGAGAGTTTGATGTACCTAAATGACATATCTGAAATATCATAGACTCAAGGAAATTAATAATTAAGAGAAAAATAATGAAGATCAATAGAAGACATTTATCTAGATTTATAAAGTGTTGTATTCAAAATCTCTAACCAGATTCCAGTAGAATTAACAAAGAAGCTCATATCCTAAAAGGATTGAAGTTCAAATTCCAATTTGAACTACTCCATAATGACATCCATCTAAGAAGCATGTCTAGAAATCAAAGAACAACTCAAATTATAACAGAAAGACAATAGGAGTCTTCTTCAGACTAAAAGAACTCAAGCATAGAAGAAGAAAAGATCTTACAACTAAAATGCTTTGACAGATCCTATCGGAAGTGAGAATCTGATTACAAAAGGATCAATCTAATCCTCGAAATAGAAGAAGAACAAGCTTAGAAAGCATGAATACAATTTAGTGTAAACAATAAATTAAATACGCCCATGATCATTATATGAAATTAGAACACGAATTAAAAAACTATATAAAAGACACTTACTTGTACACATCGTCATTTTGGAATTAGCCTGCACGTAGAGTCGAAAAAATAAGTCTTCCTTTGCCTAATCACCTTCTCTTTGTATCTAGGTTCTCAATGGGACAAACCTAGAGAGTTTTTCTCAGTCGTCATGACGGCAAAGGGGACTTAGCATCACTTATTTATAAAAACCCTTCGGCACCTCCCATCACAGGCCTAGTGGTTCGGCCCACACTGGACTTGAGTGTGATTAAATGGATTACAATATTAATGCGTTTTTGCCTAAACAAAATCCACAATTAATTGAATTCCACAAGAAAACTCTAACACTCTCCAACTTGGACAAAATCAATTAAAACTTGGGTTAATACAAGTTGTGGCCACCAACCCATGATCCTAAGACACAACACCTAATAAGACTCCATCCAACAAAATACATGCAATACCGAATCATAGCGGAAATTGCACCCCTTATTGATGCAACACCTTCCATGGTTACAAATATCACTGACTCTGTCTACTAGTCATTAATGTGGAGTGTGGCGAGAAAATGACATGCCAATGTGATCTCAAATGGTCATACTTTCATTTTCTACGTCAGTCCTTAATTTCTCTCAAATGCCTAAAAGCAAGAGAAATCACATGGTTTTTCAAAACCATCTTACCTCAACTCCAAAATGGCGTCAACCACCGGTATAGTGGTCCTAACAACACCGAGTTTAGCTCAGCTCCAATATGGTGTCAACCACCGGTATAATGGTCCGAACAACACCGAGCTTCAAAGATAAAATTATACCGCAACTCCAATATAGTGTCCACCACTGGTATAGTGGTCCCGATGATACCGAACTTTACCACTTTACCTCAGCTCCCACTGATCTCAAGGTTAATACACAAATCAATATTTAGAACATACGATAAACTATTGTATTGAGGCCTACATGATCACTCATTTCCCTTTGGGAAGAACGTGCAAACCTTGGTGATAACCTAGGCTAGTACCTCATATGTGTTATTAAATGAGCATACATTAGGTTTAGAAATATATCCCCTTTGGGTAGACAGATCTCTTAGACCAATGCACCTCCAATAACTTTAGGAAACGACAAGATATAGCTCAATAAATACGAGCTATCATAATATGGTCTACATAGTCACACATTTCCCTTTGGATAGAAGGTGTGAACCAAGAAATTAGATAAGTTACTCATTGTGCATACAATTGGCTTTAGAAAAACCCATCCCCTTTGGGAAGATAGATTTCCTAAACCAGCATATCTCCAATGACCTATCCATAAAATAATTTCTTGTTTTATTAACCAAGCCATGCTTCGGTTGGAAATATATACTTAAAAATAATGCAAAAATTTACTTTCAAAACAAGCATCAAATATAAGACAAGTTATAGCTTGACATAAATCAGCTATCACATTAAGGTCAATGAAATAACACATTCCCCTTTGGGCAAAATGCACGAACCAAGGTCACTACCAAGGTCAATACCTCAGATGGGTTAATCCCTCATCATGAGCTGAACTCAGAAAATAAGTCCCCTTTGTGCAAACAAATCTCTCAACCTAGCTCATTTGCCAATAACTCCATCTACTTCAAAATTTTCAATCCAAACATATAACCACCCCCTTTGGGCAGGTAGTTACATGGAAAGATTAAAGACATTCCTCAACATAAGAAAATTTTCAGGAATCGTTACAAGCGGTCCCACTTTGGTGATAACGGCTTGCCTCAATTCATGAAAATTCTTGCACATGAATCAGGTTTTTACTTGTCTATAAAAAATGAACTAGTCAACGGGCAATGCATCAAAAGAGCATCCTACTAGATTGTAATGTGTAATTATAGAACATGCATCGGGATTAGTTCCCAGGAAAGAGAGGTGGTGTCACAATTGACACACTTAATAACCAAGTCTTTCCTAACCAGAACTTTTCATGTACAACATTCATACAGATCACACACTACTTAACGTGAATTGAAATAAAAGGGAGAAACTGGTTTGATAAAAAGTCAAACTCCGAACTGTTTAAACGAAAGTCAAAATTTAAACCATTTGACCAAAAGTCAAAACCTTAACCGTTTGACTAAAAGTCAAACTCAAACTCAAAAATTCAAACTCCAAATTATTGACCGAAATCAAACCCCAAAACATTTTTTTTAATTATGAAATCCAGATAAGGATATATCCAGGGCATAGGCATGGTTCTGGTTTCATTGAATTTTGTATCATTAACCCAAAAACATGACATATAGATAATTTTCCAACATATTGTTAATTCAATTAACAATTAAAGTTAAACAACTCAATATGCCAATTTCGTGAACTTGCATCCCAAAATTAATCTCTTTGGATATATATGGAATGATCAAAACAAAACTTATCCAAATAATCAATTTTAAATAATTAATTAACATTATGAAAAACTTTACAGAGAATCAGTTCACACAAAAGCAAATTAAATCACATATCACAATTGATTTATTTATACTTATCAAAACCAAAATAACGCCATATCACAATCAAGACTAAATTGTCATACATGAGTGAGTGAGCATAATTAATATATATATATATATATATATATATATATATATTAATAAACAATTACATAGAAGTGAAAATACAATTGATTTTCACATGATTTATCTTATGAATTAAATATAAAAATCAAATTTAACCAACATAAAATATTCAGAAAATAGTTACAACAACTTGCACTCAAATTGTTAATATTGTTCATCTAAATCAAAGTTAAAACTGAATTCAAAAACTATCCTTTTAATTTATCAGTTAGTTAAATAAAAGGACCATAACTGATAAATAACTTGATAGAAGGGGCAGCTAATAATTCAAGCAACTGATTTACGCTCACATTCCTTGATTTATGCTAACTATCACATAGAAAGTGATTTAAATAAATAAATAAATAAACAAAAACACATTCCTTGCAAACATATTATTCATGCCCACGATCATACATACCGCAATTGAACCATTGATTTTAACAAACCAACGTCAAAATTGCACAATCTCCAAAAATTGCCAAAATTGATTTACGCCAACTGATTTTATGAAACAGTGGGATATGATTCTAGCCGCTATGCATGCGGATTTATTCAAACTCACTTCAGCAATTGAATTAAGTAAAAAGAAAACAATTTTGCTCCCAATCTATTTGAGATAAATTTAGCCGTTTGGTTATCAGTGTAATTTAGTAAACAAACAGTATAAAATCAATTGGATTTGAACCAATAACCTCATACAATAAACAATTAACAAGACTGTAACTAGAAAGACACTATTACCTTTGCCTCTTGATTATTTTTTCACCAATAGAAAATCAAAACCGATCTTATGCAAATAATCAATTTTAAATGATTTTACAAGCACATTTAAATTGATTTTGACCATTCAAATCAATGCCCATTTGAAAAGGATAATTACAGGCCGCATTACTTGCAATCAGATTAAACAAATGAATTGATCAAATTAAAAACTAATAATCCACGTGAACATGTTATTCCAATTAAAAAGAATATCCAGCCATTGAAATTTAATAAAGCAAAATAACACAGCCTCCTAACAAATTATTTCTATAACTACAAATTAAGCTCAAATTTTCAAATTTAATAACCACTTAGAAAATAATGTTTTATCTAAATCAATTCAAGTAGTGTTATATTGATTTTCTTCCAGCATTTAACGCTAACAATATTTATCTTGAATTTGATCAATATAAAATATAACAATTAAATGAATGCAACCTAGCAAAGGAATTTGAAATTCAAAACAAATGTATAAGGTAATTGAATGATAATACAGCAACTTATGGAAAACATATAGCAATTGAAAATTTATCAATTTAGCCAGCGAACATAAATATGTTTGTATCCACAATGAATGAAACCAATATATAGCAACCAACTTTACTCGTTTCATAGCATAAATAAATGCAGTTTTTAATTCCTTTTAATTTACACTATTCGTCGACATTGAACATACATACGTGTGTATATGGGACATATATTTGAATTCAAGAAAGACAATAATTTTTTATTTAAAATTGGATCCTAAGTTCATATAATCACGACTCTGATACCACATGTAAGCAATAAATTAAATACGTCCATGATCATTATATGAAATTAGATCAACTATATAAAAGACACTTACTTGTACACATCGTCATTCTGCACGTAGAGTCAAAGAGCAAAGTCTTCCTTTCCCTAATCACCCCCTCTCTGTATCTAGGTTTTCAATGGGGTAAACCTAGAGAGCTTTTCTCAGTCGTCGTGACGGCAAAGGGAACTTAGCCTCACTTATTTATAAAAACCCTTAGGCACTTCCCATCACAGGCCTAGTGGTTCGGCCCACACTGTGTCCGACACACATCGGATTAAGTTCCCAAAGCTCAATATCAATTGATCACATTAGTAGTGGATTTGAGTGTCATTATATGGATCACAATATTAACTCATTTTTGCCTAAATAAAAACGACAATTAATTGCAGTCCACAAGAAAACTCTAACATTTAGTTCTTAAGATTGATCTTAGATTGACATTGGAAACTCATATGAAAGTTGACAGAGTTTTTGACAGCATGCATAGGATGATGTCAACAATGTTTAAAATTTAAGCAAAGCTTTGATTCAAACTTTAATGACTCAAAGCACCCTCCAACGGTTACCAACATTCATAAATGACTATATTCTCTAGATAGTGTCTATAAATATGAAGCAAGACTTTTGAAAAACATTGAGAATTGGAAAAACACTCATATCATCTACCAAAAGATAAAAGTCCTCATCCTCCTTCATATTGCAATTTAAGGTTTGAATATAGAGTTCCTCCGATAGTTACTAGGCTTAGTTCGATCATATCCTTCTGAAACTACTTATAGCTTGAGTTCATTTGATCATTCATACTCTGTTTGTAATCTAGCTACCATCAAAACATTCATACCTATTAAATTGGTGAGTTACTCACCCAACCAAGCTAGAAAGTGGCCCCGAGTGTTAAGGTTAGTGTATTTAAGCTTGGAGAGGCTTAGGAAAGACTACTTTAAGCCTAGATAGGCCTTAGAAGAATACTTGGTGTAATGCCTGAAGAGACCATAGATAAATACTTGTGAATCTGGTTTGATAGTGGAAAATTTCACTTGGAGAAGTGAGGACTAGATGTAGCCTTTTTTGGGTGAACAAAGATAAATCTTTGTTTCCATTTTTCTATTCTCTTTCAAAGTCTTTTATTTTATATTTTGCATAGTTCAGATTAACATCTTACTATGTTTAGATAGATCTTAAATAGTCTTTTCTTCAAACATTAAAATCTATAATTATCTACTTCAATCTAATGAAAAATTTAAACTTTCAACTATTACTTAGATATATATTCTTTATCCTTCATTCTAATAAATCTCATCAAGTTATTTTATTCAAGATTTATCTATCTATCTATCTATCTATCCATACATTCTAGTATACTTCCTTTAATTTTTCTAACTTTATCCTTTTGAGAAAATTCAATCTAACATCCAACTCAGATTTGAGATTCAGACGTAGATTTAATCTAAAATTCTAAATGGGAATTTTTAAAGCCTCAATTCAACCCCCTTCTTGAGACTATTCTTTTACCAACATAATGCAATGTAAATAGAGAATAAACATATACGACTTGTTAAACTAGGAATATCATTGTTCTAGTTTAAACAATGTATGTGTGTTGGAGTGTGCGTGCGTACGTGCGTGTAATTATGGGCAAGTGGTGGGTCCCATCATTGTGTCGAAGAGGGTTCATTCTTTGCCCCCCAACCTTATGCCTATAAATCTGTCACAAAGGGTTCATTCTCCCCACCTTATGCACTTTGTTGTTCCTATTTCTAAATCTTATTTTGAGGCTTTGTGCTTAACTACTGTTGTTCGAGAAGATTCTTCAATTTCTCCCTTCTAAATCTTCTCTCCATTTTTGGCATCCTCTATGTTTTTAGCAATAGTTCTCTGTTGCATTTCCCTACCCTCATTCCTTGTTTTCTCCTACCTTTACCTTTTTAGGTTCATTTCAAAATGGTTCGCAATAGTCATGGAGAGACTTGCAATCCTTATTCCATTAGACCTCTCCCTTCCGCCACAGAGTCTCTCACCACACACATCGTATTGCAATGTTCTTCTTCAGAGGAAATGCCTAGGTAGACTTGTGGTGATAGTTCCTCCTCCAACAACTCTATGAATAGGCTTGAATTCAGGGTTCGTATGAGTACCACTTTGGTCTTTCAATTGAACCCCACCCTAATCTTAGGAAGTTTTCCTGAGATCCCTTTCATCATCCATAGGAGTTATCTCTAGATATTTCTAGTAACTATTTTGTTTCGTATTTGTATTGGTTAGGTTTGAGGAGATGGCTCGTCAGGAAGGAAACAACGTGAGGGGGAAGCCGCATTGTGGTATCCTAGAATCTCTTTGGGAAAGCATTTCCGATATTGGATCTTGCATGATTTATTAGACCAAGTTTCTCAAATTAGGGAACAATCTATTATAGATCAATACTCTAGCTTTCTTTAATTAGTTTAGCCAGGGAGCTACAACCAAGGGACATGATGACTACAGATTCTAGGTGGCCAACATCCATGAGCGCATTTGCTACTATACCAAGGTAGGAAATATTGAATATTTTATGATGTACGATTGGATGTTCACTCGCTATCACCTCTGCTTTCCCTTAAATGAATGTGGAGTGGAGGTCTTCATATATTGTTCAGTGGCGTCTTTTCAACTTCATCCCAATGCCTGAGGTTTTTTTATAGCTTTCTAGATGATGTGTTACGGTTTCAATTTGTGCGGATTTGGGCCTTTCTTTTGCCACCTTAACAGGCCATAACACTGTAAGGAATAATGACATCAAATATATATTTATGATTTTTAAAGGATAAATCCCAAGTTTAAGTTAACAGCCTCTATTGTAAATTGAGAGCATGAAATATTGTTTTTTATTCAAAGACTTATATTGAATTTGTTATTAATAAGACTTTGTCAAGCCAATAGCTTATATTTCGGTGTTTCCTTGTCCGTTTGTTGCAATGCTAGCTTGGAATTTTCACTATTATTAGCTCTATCCCATTTTGTTTTATTTCAGTTACAAAATAAGCTCATAAGTGCTTGACTTTCAGCTGGCTTTGTATTTTATCAGTATCCATTTTTCTGTTGCAAGCCAAAATACCTCTTTCCCGAACTGGTTCTATGTGAATTTATTCTTCCACCACTCCATAAATAATAGGCATGCATACATGCTTAGAAAGACACACCAAAAATACAACTCTCTTCCTCTCCTTTCTTAATTATTTCTTTTTGGGCATAGTTGCGAAAGCTCTAGTGTCTCAGTCTACGAGCTATGAGCGACCGCTGTGATAACCTTGGAGAGCAAAGCCGAGTTGGCTTGCACCGGAGGTCTATCCGCAACTTTTTCTTTCAAGGCAGTGGTCTTTTACCACGTCATAGCTTTATTTTTTTAACATTTTGAAAGAAATTTTTTTTTCGGTCCTCTTGTTCTACAAATGGCGCTTGTCTTAAACAAAGCAGCTCTGCCGAATTTATCTAAGCTCGAACCGCTCAATGGTTCAAATTACAAAAGATGGTCACAACACTTACTTATCTTCTTTGAGCAACTCGAAGTCGATCATGTGTGATTCAAGGGTGCTCCAACTATTCCTTCCAATATAAATGATGAAGGTATGCAAGTAGTTCAAAAAGATGTTAACGAAGCTGAAATTATGAAAAGAACAATAAGCTGGTACGTGGTCACATTTTAAATCATATATCTAATTACTTATGTGATCCTTTTATTTCAATCAAGTGTGCAAAATATATCTGGGAAATTCTGGAAGAAAGTATGGCGCTGATGATGTTGGCTACCAGAAATATGTCACTATGAAGTAGTTGCAAATCCAAATGGTCGATGATAAGCCTATCGTGGACCAAGTTCATGAGTATGAGACCCTGGTTAGGACTTTGAAACCCCTAAACTTAGAAGGAGTAAAACAGTTAGAATTGAAACAAGTTTTGGTCCTGATTTTCTAACCTCTTTTATAGTAGAGATATATAATGTTGATGAAATTACAGAAGACTTATTTCATGCTTATATGCTAGAAGAGGCCAAAAACGTATGATGAAGCTATAAAGTCTATAGATTCCAATTTTTGAAAGAGGCTATCAAAAGTAAACTAGATTCCATAATTAGTAATCAAACATGTGAATTAGTTAATTTGCCAAGAGGTAGTAAACCTATAGATAGTAAATTGATTTTTAAAAGAAAATTAAGGCCAGATGGGTCTATAGAAAAATTTAAGGTTAGACTTGTTGTAAAAGGGTTTACTCAAAAGAAAGGCATAGACTTTTTTTATACATATTAACCTGTTACTAAAATTGCTACTGTTCGTCCGTTGATAACTTTAGCAGCAATCTATAAGCTGAGCATACATCAAATGGATGTGAAGACTGCATTTTTTGAATGGTGACTTATAAGAAGAAATATACATGAAACAACCAGAAGGCTGTATTATGGCGGGTCAAGAACATAAGGTATGCAAGCTTAAGAAATCATTATATGGCTTAAAGCAAGCACCTAAATAGTGGTATGAAAAGTTTTATAGTACATTGGTGAATTATGGCTTAATGGTGAATACATCATATTCATGTGTATATGTTAAAATAAAGAATTCTGATTGTGTTATTTCTAAAGAATAGTGTGTGTTGTGGGGGTCTTAATGCAAGTCCATTTAGTTCAAGAGAAATTCACTTCTACGATTTGGATTGTTGTCTCACATCACTACGTATTAATTCAATCCTTTGGACATTAAGGAAAACTAATTCTAATGAGAAACAAAAAGGAAAAATGGAAGATCTCCTAAAAATGGCATGAAAGAGTTTTAACTTGAAGTCTATGTAAGTGGACTTTCGCTGCCGCCAAAATATTTTCACTGTAGCAAAATTATGGTGGTTGAAACCAACAAGTTATTTCATTTTTATTGTACCCAAAATATTTTCGCTGCAGCCAAAATTATGGCGGTTTATATTTTGCAAGTTGTAGCGTTTTCGCGGCAGCCAAAACATTTTTTAATGTAGCCAAAACATTTTCGTTGTAACAAAAAAATTTTGCTGTAGCCAAAATAGGACAGAATGCCCCAATTTTTTAAAATTTCAGCTTTTTCCTTATTTCTTCAAATCTTTCAACTTTGGCTCTTTTCCATACTTTAATCCACATAATTGGAATTAAATGAATTTGATTTTCATTCATATAACAAAAGTAAGCATGTGAATTAAATTATTATAAATTAGGAAAATTTGATACCACGATTTATACCATTTAAAACAATTAGTGCTCCAAATTCATGTCGAAATTCACTAAAATTTAGCACCGATCAATCCTCTAGTTAAATCAGTGACACACTGAATCAATATCTAAACCGAACTTAATACCAAAACTATGATGATAACTAACCGTTTAACATTATAGAATATAGATTAGAATAAAAGGAAAATAATTCAGGAGAAGTATATAATATACAATACTACAGGTTTTCACACTATATTTACATTGGAATCATCTTGTTAATAGCGTGTCAAATTAATTTCATTATAAAAAAATTATAATAATGGAGCTAATCCAACTACATAAAAATATGAGTATTTAAAACATTTTTTATAGTATTTAAAATTTATTAAACAATAAACTTTTATAATTCTCTAATTGATGTTTGAATATTTTGATTTATCGCATCATACACCACTTTTCAAATCAAACAACAGATAGATATTTATATTATATCAAATAATATTTGTTTTAAAATAGATCACATTCAAAGCAGTTTATTAACGTGAATAATTCTTATATGGGTTTTTCGTACATGTGCGAAATTGCACAGAAACTTAAAATGAAATTATTTCATTGAGAAGCAAAGTATTTATTATAGTACAAGCTCCAGATTATTGAATTTTTTTCCTATAAAATGCTTCCACTTTTAGCTTCTTAACATGTGCAACTTTGAACAAGTTAGAACAATCCTTCTAATGTAGTCACAAACCTAGCGCAACATTTGTTGACACAATCAATGAAAATCTTTTAATGAAGTCTAAATAATTAAAACACAAATTGAACCATATTGAATTTCTTTTTATTTCTACAACTAAACTTTTTATTTATTATGCCAATACATATTGTTTGGGTTAATAGATTGTTACATCTTTCAATTTCCATTCAATAAGTTACCAAAATATGTATATATAAACTTTAAAACACAAGCATGATAATTAATTAACAACTAGTGAGTAATTTTGGGGTGCTCCAGAAGGTCTGATATAATTAAAATAATCTCAACCACATGTCGCACATCATTAGCATATTGCGGCAGCATGGAGGGGTCATTGTAAGGCTCATCAGATGGTGATTCCCCTACAATACAATTAAAAATGTCTCCACTCAATGCAGATGCAGCAGAATTCAAGAAAGTGTAATCTTTTTTCTTCAATAATTCTTCTATGTGGTCAATATGACTAAGAGCACCTTCCACACCGAAGTGATTCAAACAAATGTAGTAGTGTTGGTTTACCTCGGGATCTTTACCCTTAGTTTGCAACATGAGAGAGTTGATTAGGTTCACGGTGTTGGACACATTGGCACGTATGACGTCGACTGCAAATTGGGCTAAAGTCACTAGGTCCGTATGTGGCCTTTGGCTTAGGAGGTTGTAGCAAAAGGTTGGGGTTTGAGATTGGTGGCAAATGCGGTGATACATTTTGTGTGTTGGTTTGTGTTGAATAACACGGGTTGCATTCGAGGATGCACCAAGAGAAAGGAATAAAAGCAACAAAATGGAAGTGAAACGAGACATACTGTGTTTTTTTCTTTCTTTCTTCCTTATTTTTGGTTTACTTTCATCTAGGTTTTGAATGGGGTTTGTTTCATATGTGTATATATATACGTATACATTGTTCAAAAATAGTTTCCTGTGTTTGGATTAGTTAATTGATTACAATTATTATGTCCTTATTTATAAATCATCTGTTTTAATAGTGAGTTGGATTTCCTAGAATTTTATTGTTTAGGCTAAGTTTGTCTTTTAGTTTGTTTGAACGCGTTATAATTGAGGTGTTTTTCCAAGCTAAGTTTAACTTTGTATCCAAAATAAATTTAAATGACAAAATATGTTAAAAATACTTTTTGTTAAAAACATATAAATTTGTTTATAATAGAAAGAAAACCATTTTTCTTGGAAACTGATATTAGTTAGATTATGAATTTGGTTCATGTATTAAGTTTATTTTATATAGAAAATTCATTAGTAAAATAAGTTATTTAGCAAAGGAATAACGTAATAAGCATTTTGTCTTTCCTACTAGCTAAGCTTCACATATTTTCTAATTTATGACTTTAAATGTCTCACACTCAAAAAAACATGAAGACACATAGTTACAATGTAAGCTTCATATGTTTCCTAATTACATTTTTTTTTAATTTGGTATGAGATATTAAAAAAATTTAAAAATTCTAAATTGTGTCTCAAAAGTGTCGAGTGATCTACAGAAGTCGTTCAAAGTATCAAGCTCATAAAAAAAACTATTGGACACCGTTTGAGAGGTGTCGAAGGTGTGTCGGTGTCAGACGCGTGTCCTACTCGTCAACACAAGGTTGAGTGAAGTATTATTACTTTATAGGCCGCAAGCCATTTAAATCACTAATTTGGTCACTAAAATATTTAGTGGCTGAAAAAGAAAGTTTAGCAACCAGTTTAGTTGGTCTCTAAACGAACTTTTATTTTGTACTTATTAAATGTTTTTTTTCTAGAGCTTCACCCATTCTCTTAAATGGATTATCTCCTGCAAATAAATATTCATTTATTCCACTATTTGGGACCTTCCATGGATTCGAACTCAAGACTAAAGGGATATAGGCCTTAAGTTCCTTAAATCCACTACCAATTTAGCTAGTGTACACTAGCAAATTCTATATGTTATTGTAGAACAACCTTAAAGTTTTCAAGCAAATTGTTAGTGTTTCTTCTTGGTATGTAGTAGGAGAATTCAATGCTCCTTGTTGTAGCTGGGAAAGATGAGGAGTTAATGGACAGGCCAGAAGTGATCCTACTGCTTCTAAACTTTTAACTAGTTAATTAATGATTTGTAAATGGTGAAACTTCCTTTTTGGGGAAAACTTTTTAGCTAAGTCATACCAAATGAATCTGCATTAAGCAGGTTAGATTGTTTTCTAGTCTCAAATGATTTAATTCAGAAATGGGGTCCCTTTCTATATGGGTGCTTAACTATAATATTTGTGATCATTATCTAGTATTATTTAAAAAGGAAATTATGAATTGGGGTCCAATTATCTTGAAGTTTTATAATTGTTGGCTCTCATATCCAAATTTTATGTCTTTTGTGGAAATGTTTGGGGTATAAGGGTGGAAAGCATTTTGTTTAAAGGGAAAACTAAAAATGCTTAAGTTTGAACTTGTTGTGCGAAGCTCTGATGTCTTGGGTCACCTTGACAATACTATCAACTTTATATGAGTATATTCTTTCAAAAGATATGTTGAATTGAACCAGTTAAGTAATGATTAGGAGGTTAGGAGGAGATGCTTAATGGAGCTGTGGTGGAACAAAATGTAACAATGGGAAAGTTTGCTGAAATAGAAAGCTCGTGTGAAATAGGCGAAAGAAGGGGATGAAAATCAGGTTTCTTTCATGGGTATGTTGGCTAACGAAGAAGGAGAAATCATATCGGAGCTCTAACCACTTTAATCAAGAAAGAGGCTGATCACGATGCTTCTCGATCTTAGAATCAATCTGCTGCTCTTGAAAATGACCTTTCTCTTAATCCTTAAGGCTTCTATCCTAAATAGGTACCTACACAAGGGAACTAGAGAAGGAAATAGATGAAGAAAACAAAGGTGATGTGCAACAAAGAGAATCCAAATCAGAGGACGTGGATAAGAGGCTATGTTCCTTGGAAGAAGGACATGTTGGAACAGAAGGATAATGAAGAATAACCAAAGAACAAAGTGAAGAAGCAAGACCAGGAAGATGAGAAGCCAGATCAAACTTTCTGAAATAGAGGGGCTCAAGGTTTGGTTTATCCATGCTACGACCAAGGAATTACATCTTTCCTGAGCATCGAAGGTCTCATCTTCTTCCTTCGGTTTGGGTAATCCTCCATTGATGAACTGGAGTTTGTTCTTGATCTTGAGAGCGACACACATGGCTCTAGACCAAGCATGATAGTTCGGTCCATTCAAACAACTGGGATCAATGGATTTCAAAGGTTCTCATTAGGATGGACGAACAAAGGGCTCGAATCATCAATGGTGGTCTTCGCCATATCTTCAAAGGACAAACAAACAAACCAAGACACAGAAAACCAAAAAAGGAGGACGAAAAGAAACAAGAAGGGAGAAAGAAAAATGAAAGGAGAGGAAACAAAAACATAAAAGACCGAGGATCTTCATGCAACCATGGCTCGAGATACCATGTTAACTTTTCTTCATTGACCGCAGAAGCTTCATCACCGAAAAGAGAGAAAAACGCAGGGAAGAAAGGCTTGAAACAGAAAAGGTGTATATTGAATTAACTAACTGAAAAATACAGAGGGTTTGGTGTTTATATAAATCTGTAACTGAGGAAAGGGAAAAGAAAGGACATAACAGAAAATAACAGATAACAACAGAAAATAACTGCTTCAGTGAAAAAGTCCTCCTTAGCAAAACTTAAAACTTCGATAGTCCTTAGAAACAACTTCTTGCTACTTTTGAAAATAGCAGATGAGTCCTTCTGCCACTTTACTGCTTCTGCATCTTTGTCTCGTCTTCTAGCTTCTCTTCTTCCTGATCTTGCTTCTTCACTTTGTTCTTTGGTTGTTCTTCATTATCCTTTTGTTCCAACAGGACACAAGAAGATTTTCATTAGGCAAGATAACATTAATGAAACTTTGAACCTTTTGATTAACTCTCATAAGGAATCAGAGAAGAGGCAACACGCCATTGAAGGGAATCTTCTCAAAAATCTATCAGAGATTGCTGTCAATGTCTTTCAATATCTTCCAATCAAAGCCATGATTCCAATCACTCTTCGTGAACTTTCTAGCTCCAACTCCTCTCTATATCACCCTTAAGGCTAAATCTACCTGGTCTTATCTTTAGGACAACCTTTGCCTTTCTTGATGATGATGAAATAGGGAGAATTATAATTGATAATTAGGGAGTAAATCTTAGGAGTAAGATTAGGAGTGCTAGAAAATCTTAGGAATAGAGGAACACTTGAGCTCTTTAAATCTTTTTAAACCACAATCCACCACTATTCTTCATATGTGAATCCACTATGTTTCCATACTATCTGAGTAGCTTCATCCATATATCAATCAATATTATGTAATAGTCATAAATATATAAAATGAATGAAATTTCAGATCATAATTGTTATTGCTTTATCTTTTGATCTGAATCTACTATACATACTTGATAAGTAATCTGATCTGGCTAATTAAATTTCACAACCTTATCATGATCGAATCTAAAATCTATTGTTTTCAGAACTAGACCAAACCGGCCAGTCGGACGAGGAACTGGTGGGGTGATCAGTCCGGTCAGCTCTTAAGACCATTTTGGAATTGAAACGGTCTAGATCTAGGTAAATCTTGGAGTCGGTACAGAACCGAAACCGTGTGGTTGAGCCGGTTTTTTCTTAAAATCATGAAATTTTTTGATAAAATGTGAGCTTATAAGGGGCTTGATCACAAATACTCTCAATAGATAAAGCAACAAAATATCCCCATTTTATCAAGTTTTTTTTGTGATAAGATGTGTATATATATATATATATATAATTACATCGGATAGATGTAAAAAGTAATAATTTTTATTCAATATTATATTTATTTAATGTATTATATAATATTAAAATACATAAAAAAAAGTATATTTAATAATCACCGTCCAACCAGTAAACTTTGAATGAGTGCCCTAACCGGTTCAATGACTGGTCCGATTCTTATAACATTGCTAAATAAATTTTTTTACAATGATTATCCATGTGTCTAAATATATGCTTCATAGTCTAGTAAGACTATCTAGTTCATTAGATAATTCCTTTGAGGGGGAATTATTAGATTCATTGGGAGTTCTTATTCCTACATTCTTTTCGAAAACTTACATTACCAAAAAGGGGGAGATTGTTAAGTCAAAACCCTTAGATCAGATAGATTTTAATGACATCAAACACATCATCAGCTATAAAATTCTAAGGTTAAGATGAGATGCCTTGTGATCTAACAAGTTTTTTTAAGTGTGCAGAATTAAACACTTAGATCACTGTTCTATGATATATGTCCAAAGAGGCATCCAAACAGACCAAGTACTCTAAAGATCTCTGAAGAATCTGACAGTGAAGTATCTACTGAGAGTTAAGATTGAGAGTCTGATGTACCTAAAGGACATATATGATACATGATAGACTCAAGGAAATTGATAATTAAGAGAAAAATTATGAAGATTAGTAGAAGACATGTATCTAGATTTATAAGGAGTTGCATTAAAAATCTCAAACCAGATTCCAGTTCAGATGAACAAAGAGCTTAGATCCTAAAAGGATTGAAGTTCAGATTCCAATCTGAACTACTCCATAATGATATCTATCTAAGAAGCATGTCTAGAAGTCAAAGAAAAACTCACATTATAACAGAAATACAAAAGGAGTCTTCAGACTAAAAGAACTCAAGCATAGAAGAAGAAAAGACCCTATAACTGAAATGCTTTGACAGATTCAATCGGAAGTGAGAATCTGATTACAAAAGGATCTATCTAAGCCTTGAAATAGAAAAAGAACAAGCCTAGAAAGCATGAATACAACTCAGATCCAAAGATTGGTCTTAGATTCAGATTGGAAACTCATATAAAAGTTGACAGAGTTTTTGACAGCTTGCATAGGATGATGTCAACAATGCTTAAACTTTTAGCACAGCTTTGATTCAAACTTTAATGACTCGAAGTATCCTCCAACGGCTACCAACATTCATAAATTAACCTTTCCCGGTCAATGAACCGGTGGGGGTGGTCAGAACCACCACCCTGGGATGAGGAACCTCCTCTTCTCCTTTGGAAGCCCTATCGGTCTCATGAGCGGGTGCCTTTCCTCTGTTTCTGTACACATATTTGAAGAATTACCAAAATTACAAACCAAAACAATCAAATCATTAGAATCATGTTCAGTTATACAATCAAAATCATGTTTAGTTATACAATGTACATTTGGGGTCTCAAAAATGGACTATTTTCGTAACCATAGTATATTACAGTTCAAGAACATACTTCACAATATCTCACAAAATCCAAATTTTTCAATAACTAATGAGAATATCTCAAAATATCACAACCATTTTGAATAGAAAACCCCAAATGTCAACGTATTCACAGAGTAAAATCAGAATGTAGCCATGTTTCATACTTCATGTTCATGTTCATGCATTCTTTCAAGAAGAGCAATGAAATCATAAAAAGAGAACATATGAAAAATAAACAATGAAATTGATTCTCATTTACCTGAACATGATGATGATGATGAAAAACTTGAGAAATTTGATGATATTTGAAGATTTTTAGTGAGAAATTTGAAGAATTTCGCGTAACTGCTGAGACAATGAGAGATTTTGTGAAAAGAACACTCAATCTGAGCAGTTTTTAAAGCCAACGTGTGACTGGCGCTCGAGCGCTGCTTCTGAAGTAAACTAGAAGGTTTTATGAGAGTTTTTCTCCAAATCCATTTATCAACCAGTTTCTCAACTGCGCAAATAAACTAACACATGGAAAAGGTGATCAAGCTAAAACCAACAAAAGAAGAACTCCAATTCATATATAATATACAACTAACAATTGAAAGAAACAAGAGATGAAGTAATTACATTCAATCCCAGCAGAAAGCTTAGCCTAGCAAGGCCATGAACATGAAGAACTAAACCTAGGAGAATTAGAACTCTGACTAAAGCACTATGCTTTGTAGTTTATTTCTTTACAATCCAATATCTTAACTTCTGAAAGGCTGTATTTATAGGTGTTTTGGGCAGGGGTCAAGCGCTCGAGCGCCCTCTTGGCGCTTAAGCGCTGGCCTAACACGTGCTGGTTAATGAACTTAATTGCCTGATTAATGTGTCTGGCGCTCGAGCCCTAGTGTGGCGCTAGGAGGGCGCTTAAGCGCTGGCCTTACACGTGCTGGTTAATGAGCTTAATTGCCTCGTTAATGTGTCTGGCGCTCGAGCCCTGGTGTGGTGCTCTAGCGCCAGGATCATAACTCACGCAGAAATGATCCAATGCTCAACGTATTCTGGCGCTCGAGCCCTAGTGTGGCGCTCGAGCACCAGACTCATAAATCTGGCAGAAGGCACCCTATGTTTCTCAGCTTCTTGCGCTTGAGCGTTGGTATGGCGCTCGAGTGCTGGCCTCTTATATGCTCTAGCAACTTATTTTCTTATTTTCCTTCTAAAAACACCTGAAAATACATTTCTAAAGTTAGAAAATTCATTATTACCACTTATCAAGCATACAATTAAAAAGAGGTGAAATTATGTATAGAAACTATAATTTCTACAGAAGATAAGTGCAAATCCTTTATTATATCAATACACTAATTGCACTTAACAAGCATACAATTGGCTTTAGAAAAACCCATCCCCTTTGGGAAGATAGATTTCCTAAACCAGCGTATCACCAATGACTTATGCATAAAATAATTTTTTTTGTTAACCAAGCCATCATTCGGTTAGAAATATATATATTTAAAAATAATGCAAAAATTCACTTGCAAAACAAGCATCAAATATAAGACAAGTTATAACTTGACATAAATCAGCTATCACTTTGACGTCAATAAAATAGCACATTTCCCTTTGGGCAAAATGCACAAACCAAGGTCACTACCAAGGTCAATACCTTAGATGGGTTAATCCCTGATCATGAGTTGAACTCAGAAAATAAATCCCCTTTGTGTAAACAAATCTCTCAGCCTAGTTCATTCTCCAATAACTCCATCTACTTCAAAATTTTCAATCCAAACATATAACAACCCCCTTTGGGTAGATAGTTACATGGAAAGATTAAAGGCATTCCTCCACATAAGAAAATTTTCAAGAATCGTTACAAGCGGTCCCACTTTGGTGATAACGGCTTGTCTCAATTCATGAAAATTCTTGCAGATGAATCATGTTTTTACTTGTCTATAAAAGATGAACTAGCCAACGGGCAATAGCATCCCTACTAGATTGTAATGTGTAATTGTAGAACGGATTAATTCCCCGAAAAGGGAGGTGCCGTCACAATGGACACATTTAATAACCAAGTCTTTCCTAAGCAGAACTTTTCATGTACAACATTCATACATATCACACACTACTTAAACTCCGAACTGTTTAAACGAAAGTCAAAATTTAAACTATTTGACAAAAAGTCAAAACCTTAACTGTTTGACTAAAAGTGAAACTCTAAATTATTGACCGAAATCAAACCCCAAAACAATTTTTTTAATTACGAAATCCACATAAGGATATATCCGGGGCATAGGCATGGTTCTGGTTTCATTGAATTTTGTATCATTAACCCAAAAACGTGACATGTAGATAATTTTCCAACATATTGTTAATTCAATTAACAATTAAAGTTAAATAACTCAATATGCCAATTTCGTGAACTTGCATTCCAAAATTAATCTCTTTGGATATATATGGCACGCAAAATTTCAATTGTTACTAATTAAATCTAAATCTAGTAGCGGCAAAATTCTGATAAGCATCTAATCATGCCATTTTAAATTAGAATTATAATATTATCTTTATAAAATAAATCCACTCAAAAGAGATAAAATATACTATTACTCAACCTTAAAATTAGTTACCAAACAAATCAATCCGATTGAGAAAATTAAATGATCAAAACAAAACTTATCCAAATAATCAATTATAAAAAATTCACAGAGAATCAGTTCACACAAAATGAAATTAAATCACATATCACAATTGATTTATTTATACTTAATCAAAACGATTTATCTTATGAGTTAAATATAAAAATCAAATTTAACCAACATGAAATATTCAGAAAATAGTTACAACAACTTGCGCTCAAATTGTTAATATTATTTATTTAAATCAAAGTTAAAACTGAATTCAAAAACTATCTTTTTAATTTATCAATTAGTTAAATAAAAGGCAGCAGACCTTAACTGATAAATAACTTGATAGAAGGGGCAGCTAATAATTCAAGCAACTGATTTACGCTCACATTCCTTGATTATTGCAAAATTGGAAAGCAATCAAAATTAAACAAATATGTCCATCTACTCAACAACGGCAGAGAATTGATCAAACAAAAACTAATAATCCACGTGAACATGTTATTCCAATTAAAAAGAATATCCAGCCATTCAAATTTAATAAAGCAAAATAACGGAGCCTCCAAACAGATTATTTCTATAACTATAAATTAGGCTCAATTTTTAAAATTTAATAACCACTTAGAAAATAATGTTTTATTTAAATCAATTCAAATTCACAAGTCTATATAATCTTCCAGCATTTAACGCTAACAATATTTATCTTGAATTTGATCAATATAAAATATAACAATTAAATGCAACCTAGCAAACGAATTCGAAATTCAAAACGAATGTATAAGATAATTGAACGATAACACAACAACTTATAGCAAACATATAGCAATTGAAAATTTAACAATTTAGAAATAACAAAAAAAATTTTTTTTAACAATTTAGCCAGCGAACATTAGTATGTTTGTATGTATCGACAATGAATGAAACCAATATATAGCAACCTGCTTCACTCGTTTCATCGAATAAATAAATGCAGTTTTTAATACCTTTTAATTTCAACTATTCGTCGACGTTAAACATACATACATGTGTATATGGGACATATATTTAAATTCAAGAAAGACAAGAATTTTTTATTTAAAATTGGGTGCTAAGTTCATATAATCACGGCTCTGATACCACATGTAAGCAATAAATTAAATAGGTCCATGATCATTATAAGAAATTAGATCAACTATATAAAAGACACTTACTTGTACACGTCGTCATTCTGGAATTAGCCTGCACGTAGAGTCGAAGAGCAAATCTTCCTTTCCCTAATCACCCCCTCTTTGTGGGGCAAACCTAGAGAGCTTTTCTCAGTCGTCGTGACGGCAAAGGGGACTTAGCCTCACTTATTTATAAAAACCCTTAGGCACCTCCCATCACGGGCCTAGTGGTTCAGCCCACACGGTCTCCGACACACATCGGATTAAGTGCCCAACGCTCAATATAAATTAACATCTTCAATTATTTAATAATACTTCATTTTAAAATATTATATGTGCAATTCAATAGCATAAAATATTAAAAAAAATATTATTACTATCTTAATATATATATATTATGATATATATAATTATATATTAATCGTCTCATTCTGTGAGTAATCCAGGGACCCTTGATGGGGACAAACGGCAAGTGTACCGCTGTCGCTGCAAGTAATAAAATTTGGTGACTACCGCGATATGGTCCTCTGTAAATATGTCCAATCTCCGTTTTCTCGAGCTACGCAACTATTTAGACTAACACAACGATGATGATTTGTTTTAACATTAAAAATAAATAACTGAAATAAATAAATCTATCCTAAAAGTTACTTGGAATCTAATATATTTTGATTATGCATCCCGAGACTTCATAGACAAAATCTCCTTTGAATTACCGAAGCCACATTAACCTAATCCGTAATTCCATATTGATGGCCGAGTGCACTAGATTAGTTAAAGATGAGTTCATTGGCTCATTAACTCTTTGGTTTAACTTAAGAGATCAATCCCTTGACTCTCCTAAGCCAAAAACAAATATTAAGAACAAGAACTCAATAAGACCACACGCATATATAGTCTATTCTTAGATCTACAACACACGTGGTATCATATGCAAAAAAACGCACTCATATCTCACCGTTCCCATTATCAATACGAGTAATCAAATCAATTGAATGTTAATGACGCATCCAAAATCATTAAGAATAGCACAGATACTCACATAAGGAAAGATACTTCATAGATTAACATAGCAACGGTTAAACATCAACATAAACAAAATAATACAAGATCCAAATACAAAAATATACAAAATCTAAAGGAAAGAGAAGAGGGATAGAAGGAACTCCATAGAAGTGGATTGAGGTGGATGAAAATGTCTTTCTCCTTCCTCTTTTGCGCTCATAAAGAATCCCACCCGGGATCCTTAAGCTTTTACATGTGAATCCAATCCGTCATCTTCTCCTTCACCAAAAATGCCTAAGCTAAGGAAAACTAATTATAGAGGGAGAAACTAAAATGAAAAGTGAAAGATCTCCTCAAACTAGTGTGGAAGAGCTTTAAATAGAAGTCTATCTAAATGGATTTTCGATGCAGCCAAAATATTTTATGTATAGCAAAATTATGGCGATTGAAACCAGCAAACTGTAGCCAAAATATTTTTGCTGCAGCCAAAGTTATGGCGGTTTAGATTTGGAAAGCTGTAGCATTTTCACAGAAGCCAAAATATTTTTGCTATAGTTAAAAAAAATGTAGTAAAAATATGAAAGAATGCTCCAATTTTTCAAAATTTCAAAATATTTTCAACTTTGGCTCTTTTCCATACTTTAATCCACCTAAAAAACAAGCAAAATTGGGATTAAATGACTTTGATTTTCATTCATATAACAAAAGTAAGCATTTGAATTCAATTATTCTAAATTAGGAAAATTTGATACCTGAATTTGTACGATTCAAAACCAATATTTATGTCCAAATTCACTAAAATTTAGCACTTATTAACCCTCTAGTTAAATCAGTGACACAGTGCTTCGAACGAGTCAATATCTTGACCGAGCTTAATAACAAAACTATGATGATAACTAATAGTTTAACCTTATAGATTATAGATTAGAATAAAAGGAAAATAATTCAGGGGAAGTATATAATATACAATACTACAAGTTTTCACACCATAATTACATTGGAATCATCTTGTTAATAGAGTGTCAAATTAATTTCATTGTAAAAAAATTATAATAATGGAGTGAATCCAACTATATAAAAATATGAGTATTTAAAACATTTTTTATAGTATTTATAATTTACTAAACAATAAATTTTTATAATTCACTATTTCATGTTTGAATATTTTGATTTATCGCATCATATACCACTTTTCAAATCAAATAACAGATAGATATTTACACTATATCAAATAATATTTGTTTTAAAATAGATCAAATTCAAAAGAAGTTTATTGACATGAATAATTCTTATATGATTTTTTCGAACATGTGCAAAATCGCATAGTTAAATGAACTAAAACGGAAATTATTTCATTGAGATACAAACTATTTATTATTGTACAAGCTCCAAATCATTGAATTTTTCTTCCTATAAAATGCTTTCACTTTTAGCTTCTTAACATGTGCAACTTTGAACAAGTGAGAACAATCCTTCTAATATAGTCACAAACCTAACGCAACATTTCTTGACACAATCAACGTAACTCTTTTACTGAAATCTAAATAATTACAACACAAATTGCAACATTGAATTTCTTTTTAATTCTACAACTTAACTTTTTATTGATTTTGCCAATAAATATTGTGTGGATTAATAGATTATTACATTTTTTATTTTCCATTCATTGAGTTAGAGAAATATGTATATATAAGCTTTAAAACAAAACCATGATAATTAATTAACAACTAGTGAGTTTTGGGGTGCTCCAGAAGGTCTGATATAATTAAAATAATCTCAACAACTTGCCGCACATCATTAGCATATTGCGGCAGCACGGAGGGGTCATTGTAAGGCTCATCAGATTGTGATTCCCCTACAATACAATTAAAAATGTCTCCACTCAATGCAGATACAGCTGACTTCAAAAAAGTGTAATCTTTTTTCTTCAATAAATCTTCTATGTGGTCAACATGACTAAGAGTACCTTCCACACCGAAGTGATTCAAACAGATGTAGTAGTGTTGGTTTGCCTCGGGATCTTTACCCTTAGTTTTCAAAATTAGAGAGTTGATTAGGTTCATGGTGTTGGACACATTGGCACGAATGACATCGACTGCAAATTGTGCTAAAGTCACTAGGTCCGCATGTGGCCTTCGGCTTAGGAGGTTGTAGCAAATGGTTGGGGTTTGGGAAAGGTGGCAAATGTGGTGAGCCAACAGGATATAATAAGCTTATCATGTTAGCTTATCCTACCATACTGTCTATTACGAAAAGTTATCCTAAGGGGAGAGTTGGGTTAGAGGCCAACATGATAGGATAAGAATTTTTATTTCCTACTTTACCCTTGCTTATAATACATATTCTTAAATTAACATTTATTGTTATAATAAAAAATAAAATAAATAATAAAAATAAAAATTAATAATAAGAATAATAGTAATAAAATAATAAGTAATAAAAAATTAAATAATAATTGTAATAATAATAAAAATAAAAATAGTAATAAAAATAAATAATAATAATAATAATAATAATAATTATAATGAAATAAAATAAATAATATTAATAAATATTGATAATAATAATAATATATAATTATAATAACAGTAATAAAAATAATAGGTAATAATTATAAATAATAATAGTAGTAATTATAATAAAAATAAATAATAATAAAATTAAATGATAATAAGAATAGTAATAAAATAAATAATAATAATAGTACTAAAAATAAATAATCATTATAACAATAATAAATAATAGTAATAAAAATAATTAATAATAATAGTATTAACATAAGAGTTTATACAAGCTTATCCAACTCTTATCATATGCTGTTGTTATCCAACCCTCTTATCTTATCATGCCTTATCCTATCCTGTCGAATAAACGAGCCCTGTATATATATTTTGATATCTCATAGACACAACAAACACTAGATAACATAAGAGTTTATACAAGCTTATCCAACTCTTATAATATCATGTTGTTATCCAACCCTCTTATCTTATCATGTCCAACAAATGAGTTATATATATATATAGAGGATGTAACAATAATAATTTTTATTCAATATTATATTCATTTAATGGTATATAATATTAAAATAATAAAAAAGTATATTTAATTATCATCGATCAAACCACAGTTCAACGATGATCTGACCAGTAAACTATGAACTCGTGCCCTAACCAGTTCAATGCCCAGTTCAACTCTTATAACATTGCAAAAAACAAACATGTTACAATGATTATCCATATGTCTTAATATATGCTTCATAGTATAGTAAGACTCTCTAGTTCATAAGATAATTCCTTTGAGGGGAATTATTATTCATTGGTAGTTCTTATTCCTACATTCTTTTCAGAAACTTACATTACCAAAAAAATTTCTAGCTCCCTGGGTTTGTAATCTTCAAAAAAGGGAGAGATTGTTAAGTCAAATCCCTTAGATTAGATAGATTTTAATGACATCAAACCCATCATCAGCTATAAAAATCTAAGGTTAAGATGAGATTGTGATCTAGCAAATTTGTTTAAGTGTGTAGATCGAATTAAACACTTAGATAACTATTCTATGATATATATCCAAAGAGACATCCAAAATAACGAAGTACTCAAAAGTTCTTTGAAGAATCTTAACTACATTCACAGTGAGGTATCTAGTGAGAGTTTCGATTGAGAGTTTGATGTACCTAAAGGACATATCTGAAATATCATACACTCAGGGAAATTGATAATCAAGAGAAAAATAATGAAGATCAATAGAAGACATTTATCTAGATTTATAAAGAGTTGTATTCAAAATCTCTAACCAGATTCCATTACAGAATTAACAAAGAAGATCAAATCCAAAAAGGATTGAAGTTCAAATTCCAATTTGAACTACTCCATAATGACATCCATCTAAGAAGCATGTCTAGAAATCAAAAGACAACTCAAATTATATTAGAAAAGACAAAAGGAGTCTTCTTCAAACTAAAAGAAGTCAAGCATAGAAGAAGAAAAGATCTTACAACTGAAATGCTTTGACAAATCAAATCGGAAGTGAGAATCTGATTACAAAGGGATCAATCTGATCCTTGAAATAGAAGAAGAACAAGCTTAGAAAGCATGAATACAATTTAGTGTAAACAATAAATTAAATACGCCCATGATCATTATATGAATATAGAACACCAATTAAAAAACTATATAAAAGACACTTACTAGTACACATCGTCATTTTGGAATTAGCCTACACGTAGAGTAGAAGAACAAAGTCTTCCTTTCCCTAATCACCATCTCTCTGTATCTAGGTTCTCAATTGGACAAACCTAGAGAGCTTTTCTGTCATCGTGTCGGCAAAGGGGACTTAACCCCACTTATTTATAAAAACCCTTAGGCACCTCCCATCACGGGCCTAGTGGTTCGGCCCACACTATCTCCCACACAGATCATATTAAGTGCCCAAAGCCCAATATCAATTGATCACATTATTAGTGGACTTGAGTGTCATTAAATGGATCACAACATTAATGCGTTTTTTCCAAAACAAAAACCACTAATAATTGCAGTCCACAAGAAAACTCTAACATTCTCCCACTTGGACAAAATCAATTGAAACTCGAGTTAATACAAGTTGTGGCCACCAATCCATGATCCTAAGACACAACACCTAATAAGACTCCATCTAACAAAAGACATGCAATATCGAATCATAGCGGAAATTGCACCCCTTATTGATGCAACACCTTCCATGGTTACAAATATCACTGACTTTGTCGACTAGTCATTAATGTGGAGTGTGACGAGAAAATGACATGCCAATGTGATCTCAAATGGCCATACTTTCATTTTCTACGTCAGTCCATAATTTCTCTCAAATGCTTAAAAGCCAGAGAAATCACATGGTTTTTCAAAACCATCTTACCTCAAATCCAAAATGGCGTCAACCACCGATATAGTGGTCCTAACAACACCGAGTTTACCTCAGCTCCAATATGGTGTCAACCACCGGTATAATGGTCCTAACAACATCGAGCTTCAAAGATAAAATTATATCGCAACTCCAATATAGTGTCCACCACCGGTATAGTGGTCCCAATGACACCGAGCTTTATCTCAGCTCCCACTAATCTCAAGGTTAATACACAAATCAATATTTAGAACATACGATAAACTATCGTATTGAGGCCTATATAATCACTCATTTCCGTTTTGGGAGAGCGTGCAAACCTTGGTCATAACCAAGGCCAGTACCTCATATGTGTTATTCAATGAGCATACATTAGGTTTAGAAATATATCCCCTTTGGGTAGACAGACCTCTTAGACCATTGCACCTCCAATAACTTTAGGAAACGGCAAGATATAGCTCAATAAATACGAGCTATCATAATGTGGTCTACATAGTCACACATTTCCCTTTGTATAGAAGGTGTGAACCAAGAAATTAGATAAGTTACTCGGTGAGCATTGTTAACCTTTTTATGGTGCTGGAAAGGATTAACTCGTTTCAGTATGGTGACCATACGTGTATCGTCCACAGGGAGCACTTGAATTTATTGGATTAAGAGTTAAGTTGATAGGATGTTCAAAAACATAGTAGGTTGTGAATGGAAAATAAAATAAACACTTGGTAAAAAGATAAACAAATAAAATAACAATTCACCTGGGATTGAGTTTCATTACTTAACCTTGTTTCTTTCAATAGAAGTTAAATATTATAAGAAAAGATGCGTACTCAATGTCACAAGTGCAAATATCTTTGTCACTTGATTCTAAGACACTAGTCTCTAGAACCCAATCTCTTGGCACTCTAGGTAGTAAGTCTTGTATTAAGCAGAGTATGTTGGCAATCATAAGCACTTCCATCTATCTCAAGACTAGAAGGTTTTAAGAGAGTTTTTCTCCAAATCCATTTATAAACCAGTTTCTAAACTGCGCAAATAAACTAACACATGCAAAAGATGATCAAGCTTAAACCAAGAAAAGAAGAACAGAAGAAGATCTCCAAATTTTCCCCCCAACCTATTCTTCATAACATGCTCAAACTCATACTTCCTTTCAAGTGTTTCTCTTTCTTATTTTTCAAGGCACCTTCCAAATTCTTTATTTATTTACTTTTTCTTTTTCACATATATACATAAGGCTGCCCAAGGATTTTCACCCATACCAGAAACACTTGATTCATTTTCTAAGCCACAGAATCATACATCATTTGAATACCCATTATTCCCCATAAACATACAAATATTTTTCTCCAACTCAAAGGTAAGGATAAAACATTCATATAGGTGTCTTAGGGTTAAAGAAAGAATTCATAGCTCAGTACCAACAAAAGATGTAATTTCACAAGTAAGCTTTTTGGCTCAAACTCAATCAAGAAACTATGCCTCTATCACTTTTAAGTCTCAATTGATCATGGTAATTACAAAATCAAACAAAATCCATTCAAGTTAACAAAGAGGACTCTCATACATTTTTTGTGGGATTCACTCAACATACAAGGCTAAAAAGGCTTTAACCTTGAAAATAATTTTTCACAATTCCCCATGCACAAAAATCATCTCATGATCGGTTAACTTTCAAATCAATATTTTTTACAATTCCTCTTTTTTTTTCAAACCATGCAATATCATAAGAATTTTCATTTTTCACACAACTAGAACCAACACTTGCCCTGGAACAAAACAAACATTTTTATTTAATATATTATTTTTTTCATTTTTTTTCAGAAAAGGAAACTACAATACTTTTATTATAAAAGAAAAATAAAAACAACAAGAAAAATAAAACAAGTCAAACAACAGAAATCAATAGAAACCAACAGAAACTTCCCTATCAAATCAGATTAATGGGTCATCCTCCTCCAAATAATCGTTGATGTTGATGTCCCATCGCCACCAGACCCATCATCTTCCCCGCTACCACTACTACCACCAACTCCTTCACCTCCCTCTCCAGCTGCCTCCCCTGGTGGAATTGGCCAGTCCCACGCCAATCCAAATGTGTAGCAAAAGCTGTCGAAGACTGGAAAAATTTTTGGCCCGGCATAGAGTGCTGCGCCATCGAGTTGTGGGAGAGATGAAGACTTGTCATCCCCCGATGTAGGGCAGCAAATTGCTTGTCGTTGTGATGAAGCTTCGTGCTGATACGGCCCCACAAATCCTCCATTGTTCTCGGGGGAACTTGCGGTGGTGGTGCAGGTGGTGCATTCAGATCCCCCTGTCTGCACAATGGTTTCAGAAATATTTCTTGTCAATGGCTCCCTAATCTTCTGGCTACGAACAACTGGAACCCCCGCATCTTCACATAACTAGTGATGAGAGACGGGAACGCCAATCTCTGTTTCGTACCACCCTTGTGCACATTGGCCTAAATCATGTTAGAAATAATCCGAGCTGGGTCGACCGTGATGCCGGGAGTCTTGATATAACCGAGGAGATGGCATTCTTCAAGTGCTCATCAGAGGGGTGGGATTTCGGCCGGAGGTTGACGGGAATAATTGTAATCCGAAGCTTGGAGACTATAGTCATGTTGCCCCGGAGAACCTTGTGAGGAACTCCATTCCTAGTTGTCTCCACAATCCTCCAGTCTTCATAACAAATTCGCTCCAAAGTAGTTTAGAGGTCCAAATCCCCTTGATTCCTCATTCTGGTAAAGTCATCAACCACCCCTTCACTTCTCTCATATGTCGAGATAGGTGAAATGACTCCTCCGCTGATCTTTTCATTAATCCAGTCAGCATCATACGGTACCCATATACCGCTGACAACAGACACCTTTTTGCGGGTCTTGGTGTCTTTACCCCCAAACGCATTGGCATAGAACTCTTTGACAATCTCTGGGTCGAACTTCTCCGGGAGCGATGCAATGAACCACCAGTTACGGAGAGTGAGCATGCCAGTGAACTCTTGGCATTCTCCATCCCGCAACTCAACTCGATGCTCCGCGATGAAGTTCCAGTCATCAATGACCCACAACCTCTCAGCCCTTTCCCGGTCAATGAACTGGTGGGGGTGGTCAGAACCACCACACTGGGGATGAGGAACCTCCTCTTCTCCTTTGGGGGCCTTCCTTTCTCTTATTGGAAGCCCTATCGGTCTCATGAGCGGGTGCCTTTCCTCTGTTTCTGTACACATATTTGAAGAAACACCAAAATTACAAACCAAAACAATCAAATCATCAAAATCATGTTCAGTTATACAATGTACTTTTGGGGTCTCAAAAATGGACTATTTTCGTAACCATAGTATATTACAGTTCAAGAACATACTTCACAATATCTCACAAAATCCAAATTTTTCAATAACTAATGAGAATATCACAACCATTTTGAATAGAAAACCCCAAATGTCAATGTATTTACAGAGTAAAATCAGAATGTAGCCATGTTTTATACTTCATGTTCATGTTCATGCATTCTTTCAAGAAGAGCAATGAAATCATAAAAAGAGAACATATGAAAAATAAACAATGAAATTGATTCTCATTTACCTGAACATGATGATGATGATGAAAAACTTGAGAAATTTGATGATATTTGAAGATTTTTAGTGAGAAATTTGAAGAATTTCGCGTAACTGCTGAGAGAATGAGAGATTTTGTGAAAAGAACACTCAATCTGAGCCGTTTTTAAAGACTCATAAATCTGGCAAAAGGCATCTTATGTTTCTCAGCTTCTTGCGCTTCAGCCTTGGTATTGCGCTCGAGTGCTGGCCTCTTATATGCTTCAGCAACTTGATTTTCTTATTTTGCTTCTAAAAACACTTGAAAATACATTTCTAAAGTTACAAAATTTATTATTACCACTTATTTACTCTTAAACTCACAAAGTAAGGAAAATAGGTGAAATTATGTATAGAAACTGTAATTTCTAGAGAAGATAAGTGCAAATCCTTTATTATATGAACACACTAATTTGCACTTATCAAGCATACAATTGACTTTAGAAAAACCCATCCCCTTTGGGAAGATAGATTTCCTAAACCAGCGTATCTCCAATGACTTATGCATAAAATAATTTTTTTTGTTAACCAAGCCATGATTCGGTTAGAAATATATATATTTAAAAATAATGCAAAAATTCACTTTCAAAACAAGCATCAAATATAAGACAAGTTATAACTTGACATAAATCAGCTATCACTTTGAGGTCAATAAAATAGCACATTCCCCTTTGGGCAAAATGCACGAACCAAGGTCATTACCAAGGTCAATACCTCATATGGGTTAATCCCTGATCATGAGCTGAACTCAGAAAATAAGTCCCCTTTGTGCAAACAAATCTCTCAGCCTAGGTCATTCTCCAATAACTCCATCTACTTCAAAATTTTCAATCCAAACATATAACCACCCCCTTTGGGCAGGTAGTTACATGGAAAGATTAAAGGCATTCCTCAACATAAGAAAATTTTCAGGAATCGTTACAAGCGGTTTAGTGATAACGGCTTGTCTCAATTCATGAAAATTCTTGCAAAGGAATCATGTTTTTACTCGTCTATAAAAGATGAACTAGTCAACGGGCAATGCATCAAAAGAGCATCCTTACTAGATTGTAATGTGTAATTGTAGAACGTACATCGGGATTAGTTCCCACAAAAGAGAGGTGCCGTCACAATGGACACATTTAATAACCAAGTCTTTCCTAACCAGAACTTTTCATATACAACATTCATATAGATCACACACTACTTAACGTGAATTGAAATAAAAGGGAGAAACTGGTTTGATAAAAACTCAAACTCCGAACGATTTAAACGAAAGTCAAAATTTAAACCATTTAATGAAAAGTCAAAACCTTAACCGTTTGACTAAAAGTCAAACTCCAAATTATTGACCGAAATCAAACACCAAAACATTTTTTTTAATTATGAAATCCAGATAAGGATATATCCAGGGCATAGGCATGGTTCTGGTTTCATTGAATTTTGTATCATTAACCCAAAAACGTGACATGTAGATAATTTTCCAACATATTGTTATTTCAATTAACAATTAAAGTTAAACAACTCAATATGCCAATTTCGTGAACTTGCATTCCAAAATTAATCTCTTTGGATATATATGGCACATAAAATTTCAATTGTTACTAATTAAATCTAGTAGCGGCAAAATTCTGATAAGCATCTAATCATGTCATTTTAAATTAGAATTATAATATTATCTTTATAAAATAAATCCACTCAAAAGAGATAAAATATACTATTACTCAACCTTAAAATTAGTTACCAAACAAATCAATCCGATTGAGAAAATTAAATGATCAAAACAAAACTTATCCAAATAATCAATTATGAAAAATTCACAGAGAATCAGTTCACACAAAAGGAAATTAAATCACATATCACAATTGATTTATTTATACTTAATCAAAACCAAAATAACGCCATATCACGATCAACACTAAATCGTCATACATGAGTGAGTGAGCATAATTAATATATATATTTATAAACAATTACATAGAAGTGCAAATACAATTGATTTTCACATGATTTATTTTATGAATTAAATATAAAAATCAAATTTAACCAACATAAAATATTTAGAAAATAGTTACAACAACTTGCGCTCAAATTGTTAATATTATTTATTTAAATCAAAGTTAAAACTGAATTCAAAAGCTATCTTTTTAATTTATCAGTTAGTTAAATAAAAGGCAGCAAACCATAACTGATAAATAACTTGATAAAGGGACAACTAATAATTCAAGCAATTGATTTACGCTCACATTCCTTGATTATTGCAAAATTGGAAAGCAATCAAAATTAAACAAATATGTCCATCCACTCAACAATGGCAGAGAATTGATCAAACAAAAACTAATAATACACGTGAACATGTTATTCCAATTAAAAAGAATATCCAGCCATTGAAATTTAATAAAGCAAAATAACAGAGCCTCCAAACAGATTATTTCTATAACTACAAATTAGGCTCAATTTTTCAAATTTAATAACCACTAAGAAATTAATGTTTTATTTAAATCAATTCAAATTCACATTAACGCTAATAAAAATATTTATCTTGAATTTGATCCACATAAAATATAACAATTAAATGCAACCTAGCAAACGAAACGAATGTATAAGATAATTGAACGATAATACAACAACGTATAGCAAACATATAGCAATTGAAAATTTAACAATTTAGAAATAAAAAAAAATATTTTTTTTTAACAATTTAGCCAGCGAACATCAGTATGTATGTATCGACAATGAATGAAACCAATATATAGCAGCCTGCTTCACTCGTTTCATCGCATAAATAAATGTAGTTTTTAATACCTTTTAATTTCAACTATTCGTCGACGTTGAACATACATACATGTGTATATGGGACATATATTTAAATTCAAGAAAGACAGGAATTTTTTATTTAAAATTGGGTCCTAAATTCATATATATAATCACCGCTCTGATACCACATGTAAGCAATAAATTAAATACGTCCATGATCATTATAAGAAATTAGATCAACTATATAAAAGACACTTATACAATCGTCATTCTGGAATTAGCCTGCACTTAGAATCGAACAGCAAAGTCTTTCTTTCCATAATCATCCCCTCTATGTATCTAGGTTCTCAATAGGGCAAACCTAGAGATCTTTTCTCAGTCGTCGTGACGGCAAAGGGGACTTAGCCTCACTTAATTATAAAAACCCTTAGGCATCTCCCATCACGGGCCTAGTGGTTCGGCCCACACGGTCTCCGACACACATCGGATTAAGTGCCCAACGTTCAATATAAATTAACATCTTCAATTATTTAATAATACTTCATTTTAAAATATTATATGTGCAATTCAATAGCATAAAATATTAAAAAAAATATTATTACTATCTTAATATATATATATATATATATGTTATGATATATATAATTATATATTAATCGTCTCATTCTGTGAGTAATCCAGTGACCTTTGATGGGGACAAACGGCAAGTGTACCGCTGTCGCTGCAAGTAATAAAATTTGGTGAGTACCGGGATATGGTCCTCTGTGAATATGTCCAATCTCCGTTTTCTCGAGCTACGCAACTATTTAGACTAACACAAGGATGATGATTTGTTTTAACATTAAAAATAAATAACTGAAATAAATAAATCTATCCTAAAAGTTACTTGGAATCTAATATATTTTGATTATGCATCCCGAGACTTCATATACAAAATCTCCTTTGAATTACCGAAGCCACATTAACCTAATGCGTAAATCCATATTGATGGCCGAGTGCACTAGATTAGTTAAAGATGAGTTCATTGGCTCATTAACTCTTTGATTTAACTTAAGAGATCAATCCCTTGACTCTCCTAAGCCAAAAACAAACATTAAGAACAAGAACTCAATCAGACCACACGCATATATAGTCTATTCTTAGATCTACAACACACGTGGTATCATATGCAAAAAAATGCACTCATATCTCACCGTTGCCATTATCAATACGAGTAATCAAATCAATTGAATGTTAATGAGGTATCCAAAATCATTAAGAATAGCACAAATACTCACATAAGGAAAGAAACTTCATAGATTAACATAGCAACGGTTAAACATCAACATAAACAAAATAATACAAGATCCAAATACAAAAATATACAAAATCTAAAGGAAAGAGAAGAGGGATAGAAGGAACTCCATAGAAGTGGATTGAGGTGGATGAAAATGTCTTTCTCCTTCCTCTTTCGCGCTCATAAAGAATCCCACCCGGGATCCTTAAGCTTTTACATGTGAATCCAATCCGTCATCTTCTCCTTCACCAAAAATGCCTAAGCTAAGGAAAACTAATTATAGAGGGAGAAACTAAAATGAAAAATGAAAGATCTCCTCAAAATGGCGTGGAAGAGCTTTAAATAGAAGTCTATCTAAATGGATTTTTGATGCAGCCAAAATATTTTATGTATAGCAAAATTATGGCGATTGAAACCAGCAAACTGTAGTCAAAATATTTTTGCTGCAGCCAAAGTTATGGCGGTTTAGATTTGGAAAGCTGTAGCATTTTCACAGCAGCAAAAATATTTTTGCTATAGTTAAAAAAAAATGTAGCAAAAATATGACAGAATGCTCTTTTCCATTCTTTAATCCACATAAAAAATAAGCAAAATTGGGATTAAATGACTTTGATTTTCATTCATATAACAAAAGTAAGCATGTGAATTCAATTATTCTAAATTAGGAAAATTTGATACTTGAATTTGTACCATTCAAAACCATTAGTGCTTCTAATTTATGTCCAAATTCACTAAAATTTAGCTCTTATTAACCCTCTAGTTAAATCAGTGACACAGTGCTTCGAACGAGTCAATATCTAGACCGAGCTTAATAACAAAACTATGACGATAACTAGCAGTTTAACCTTATAGATTATAGATTAGAATAAAAGGAAAATAATTCAGGGAAAGTATATAATATACAATACTACAGGTTTTCACACCATAATTACATTGGAATCATCTTGTTAATAGAGTGTCAAATTAATTTCAATGTAAAAAAATTATAATAATGGAGTGAATCCAACTATATAAAAATATGAGTATTTAAAACATTTTTTATAGTATTTATAATTTACTAAACAATAAATTTTTATAATTCACTATTTCATGTTTGAATATTTTGATTTATCGCATCATATACCACTTTTCAAATCAAATAACAGATAGATATTTACATTATATCAAATAATATTTGTTTTAAAATAGATCACATTCAAAAGAAGTTTATTGACATGAATAATTCTTATATGAGTTTTTCAAACATGTGCAAAATCGCATAGTTAAATAAACTAAAACAGAAATTATTTCATTGAGATACAAAGTATTTATTATTGTACAAGCTCCAAATCATTGAATTTTTCTTCCTATAAAATGCTTTCACTTTTAGCTTCTTAACATGTGCAACTTTGAACAAGTGAGAACAATCCTTCTAATATAGTCACAAACCTAACGCAACATTTCTTGACACAATCAACGTAAATCTTTTAATGAAATCTAAATAATTATAACACAAATTGCAACATTGAATTTCTTTTTAATTCTACAACTTAACTTTTTATTGATTGTGCCAATAAATATTGTGTGGATTAATAGATTATTACATTTTTTATTTTCCATTCATTGAGTTACAGAAATATGTATATATAAGCTTTAAAACAAAACCATGATAATTAATTAACAACTAGTGAGTTTTGGGGTGCTCCAGAAGGTCTGATATAATTAGAATAATCTCAACAACCTGCCGCACATCATTAGCATATTGCGGCAGCACGGAGGGTCATTGTAAGGCTCATCAGATTGTGATTCCCCTACAATACAATTAAAAATGTCTCCACTCAATGCAGATACAGCTGACTTCAAAAAAGTGTAATCTTTTTTCTTCAATAAATCTTCTATGTGGTCAACATGACTAAGAGCACCTTCCACACCGAAGTGATTCAAACAGATGTAGTAGTGTTGGTTTGCCTCGGGATCATTACCCTTAGTTTTCAAAATTAGAGAGTTGATTAGGTTCACGGTGTTGGACACATTGGCACGAATGACATCGACTGCGAATTGGGCTAAAGTCACTAGGTCCGCATGTGGCCTTCACCTTAGGAGGTTGTAGCAAAAGGTTGGGGTTTGGGAAAGGTGGCAAATGTGGTGATACATTTTGTGTGTTGGTTTGTGTTGAATAACACGAGATGCATTCGAGGACGCATCAAAAGAAAGGAATAAAAGCAACAAGATGGAAGCGAATCGAGACATATTGTATTTTTTTTATTTCTTTCTTCCTTATTTTGGTGTATTTATATACGTCTGGGTTTTCAATGGGGTTTGTTTCATATGTGTATTTATATACGTATACATAGTACAATAATAGTTTCATCTGTTTGGATTAGTTATTTCATTACAATTACTGTGTCCATATTTATAAATCATTTGTTTTAATAATGAATTGGATTTCCTAAAATTTTAATGCTTAGCCTAAGTTTGTCTTTTATTTGGTTTGAAAAGGTTATTATTGAGGTGTTTTTTTCAATTAAAGTTTAACTTTGCATCCAAACTAAATTTAAATTACTAAATAGGTTAAAAAATTTTTTGTTAAAAACATGTTAATTTGATTATAATATAAAGAAAACCATTTTTCTTTGAAACTGATATTAGTTAGAATTTGAATTTGGTTCATGTATTAAATTTATTTTATAAAGAATATTCATTAGTAATAAAATTTATTTAGCAAAAGAATAACATAAGCATTTTGTCTTTTCTACTAGTTAAGCTTCACATTTTTTTTTCTAATTTATGACATTAAATGCTGCACACTAAAAAATATATGAAGACACATAGTTACAATGTAAGCTTCATATGTTTCCTGTTTACATTTTTTTATTTGATATGAGATATGTAAAAAATTTAAAACTTCTGAATTGTGTCTCGAGAGTGTCGAATGATCTACAAAAGTCGGCACAAAGTGTCAAGCTGATAAAAAAAATTATTTGACACCGTTAGAGAGGTGTCGAATATATGTCGGTGTCAGACGCGTGTCCGACTAGTCAACATGAGGTTGAGTGAAGTGTTAGTGCTTTATAAGCCGTAAGCCATTTAAATCACTAATTTGGTCACTAAAATATTTAGTGGCTGAAAAAGAAAGTTTAGCGACCAATTTGGTTGGTCTCTAAACGAACTTTTGTTTTGTAGTTATTAAATATTTTTTTATAGAGCTTCACCCAATCCCTTAAATGGATTATCCCATGCAAATAAATATTCATTTTTTCCACGATTTGGGACCTTCCATGGATTCGAACTCAAGACCAAAGGGATATAGGTCTTAAGTTCCGTAACTCCACTAGCAATTTAGCTAGTGTACTTTAGCAAAATCCTATATGTTATTGTAGAACAACCTCAAAGTTTTCAAGAAAATTGTTAGTGTTTCTTCTTGGTGTGTAGTTGAGGACTTGAATGCTTCTTATTGTAGCTGGGAACGACGTGGAGTTAATGGAGAGACCAGAAGTGATCTTATTGAATCTAAAATTTTTAACTACTTAATTAATGATTTGTAGTTGGTGGAACTTCCTTTTTATGAAATTTTTTTTACCTAATTCAGACGAAATGAATCTGGATCAAGTAGGTTAAATCATTTTCTATTCTCAACTAATTGAATTCAGAAATGGGGTCCTATTTCTCAATGGGTGTTTAACTTTAATATTTTTTTTATCATTGTCCAGTATTGTTGATAAAGGAAATCATGAAGTGGGGTCCAATTATCTTGAAGTTTAACACTTTAATTTAAAACACTTTTTATTTATACAAATAAAATAAAACAAAACATGAAGTGTAATTATTTTAAATTTAATTTATTATTTATTAATATTTTTATAACAATCTCTATCATGCATAAAACATATTTTCATGAATTTTACATTATTACTGTCCATTAGTGTAACCAACAATTGGTTGAAAAATTTAAGAAGTTATCTTATATGTTTCCAGAATTTTTTATTAACCTCTTATTTTGCATTTATGGTTTAGAAAATAGAATCCCATTATTTATTATATTCATTTCCATCCTGCATATATGTTTATGATATTTTTCCTTTTTTTATTTTGAGTTATGATTTTCTTAAAGGTAAAGTAGGAAAGTGCAAAAAGAGAGATAGAAAGAAACTAAAAAGGAAAAACATAACTGATAAATAATATGATAAATAAAAATGAAAAAAATAAAAGACTAAAAATTACTAATTGTGATGTAAGAGAAAAAAAATAGCTTATAATTATTGCTCTTTTATATATCTTTTTATATCAGTGTAGTCTCAAAAGACAAAATGTCTCAATTTCTTTCATTTTGAAGAAAACTGTTGACTTTTGGGTTCAATTCTCTAAGGTGTGGTAAATCAGACTTATTTATTAACTAAGTTTGATTTGTGAATTCAATTGAAAATAATTTGTTTGGTTCTTTGCTCTTACCTCTCTCTCTCTTTTTCTCTCTCTCACACTCTTTCTCACTTGACACCTACTTGTGTTCTGCTACTCTTTCACCCCTTTTGTTCACTCCATAGTCAGAACCTTTGAGGTTTTCTACTCCTACCCATTTACTGATTTTGCTGTCAAGATATCTTTTTTCTTTCATTCTCACTATTTTTCCTCGAAAATTTTTAATGGCCATTCTCTGTTTCATTGGTTATTTGAATCTTTTATTTGTTTTAATTGTTTTTTTATTTTTTATTTTTCAATTTCTTGATTTTTGGTTGATTCTTGTGTTGCTTTGTTAATTCCATGATCTTATTTGTATAGTCTTGTACTCTTGTTTTTCCTAATCGGACAAACAAATGAAATGCTAAAAAATTTAGGGTGGGGGAAGGGAAGAGGTGGAGATCGAATACTAAACCCTAAAATTAAGTGTGTCTTTTAGCACCAGCTTAACTGGGCTATGGGGACACACTTTATTCATCTATATGAATCATTTTATCGCATTTACTTATGCTATCATAACTTGGGATTGAAATGTTCTTTACCAATTTTCTGCCCCTCACTATTAAAAAATAACAACGCCTAATTAAAAAGTGATATTTTCTCTTCTCATATATTTTTTTTTTGTGTGTGTCAATTTCTGATTCAAGCGGCACCAAAAATGACACCGGAATCAAGGATAGACTGAGTCTCATTTCTAGAAGTTAGTATCTTTTGTGTTTACTAGGCTTAGTGGTTTTTCAACAAGGTCAATTGTTTTTTCTCTTCATGCTTTAATGTACAGGATTCGATGTAGAACATTAAGGTGCAATTAGTATATATTTATGAAGACTATATCTTCTATTATATATGGTTTTGATGAATTCTTTTACAATTTTCAATTGCAGGTTTGTTGTTTGTGAAATATCACATACTCCTGGACTAGGATTTCAAATAAGAATGACAGACATTCCTGTTGTGAATCTTGCATCATTGTATATTCTCATGTTTGTGAATAATTTTGCTAGGTTACCTTAAACTTTGTTTGTATGAAGGACTATGAAAGATCATGAAAATTTAAACCAAGTAATAGCTTGTGAAGGTGCCAACACATCTAGATTAGAGATTAGTTTTGAAATTGAAACTCTTTAACAGTTGTGTATTAAGCTCCTCTAAAGTGAGTGGCTGCGTAAAGTGATAAAGTATGGTGTGCTAACTCTTGATTGAATTGAAAAGCTCATAATTTTAACCTACTTTAAATCAAGGGCGGATACACCTTACAATCTTCAGTTTGCATTTTTATTTTCTATTTCCACTTTGTTTCCAATTTCCTTTAATTTGTATAGCAAAAATTAGAAATGACTAGAAAATGGATTTTCTTGTTTCCAACATTTTGAGTTTTTCCTTTGCAAATTTCAAAAACACAAAAGAAAATGATGAAACCAGGAAATGGAAACTAAATCAAAGCAAGCCCTTAGTTTCTCATTTTAGAAACATACTCACTTAATAGTTGAATTGTTGGACTGGGTTTCATTCATGGAGAATAGGTTTCATGAAAGTTGCAATGCACTCATGATGTGAGAATTTTGAAATATTCATGCAATGCACCGCGCTTGTTTACTTTGCCGGTTGGTGCTACAAGTAAGATTCGATTTAGGAGTACATAAGGGTCCAATAACCATGGAGGTTGTATTTTATCACTGATAATTTGTTAGAAATTATCTTGTGTATCTAAGGATAGCAATGCTTTTGAAGATATAAAATTCTAGGACTAATTTGCATGTTAGCATTTTGGAATGAATTTATGTGTAGTAGAATAATTCTTCTTGCACCATTTGTTAGTTCTATTGGTTGAGATTTTACCTTGGCCATTACTTTTATTATAAGAGAAGATCCGAAGAATATATTAAACAAAGAATAGTTCAACATTTATAATTTTCTTATCTTGGAGGAGTGCAACATAACCAGCTACTATTTATAATGGTTTTCCCTTGCAGATCTCAGCCGGTTGCTAGCGAGCATTTAGGTGAAGAAGAGAGGATTGCTGCAGCTAGCATGAGTGAAGAGTCATACAAAATTCTTCAACAGAATGTTGAAAGAAATGTATTTAATCTAAAACTATCCTCCATTGTAAACAGTAATTTGGGATTATTCACTGTTTTCTTTATAAAATGTTTGAAACATAAAATTGGCTTGTATTCTTTGTGACATTATTGTCTCCTTGAGAATTTTGTTTTCTTTTTCCTCCATTCTCTTAGAGGATTTTACTTCTCCATTACATCCTTATTAAATTTCGTATGCTGATAAATCATGCATGACTTTGTCATGTAGCCACCATTCCTTCGGAGAACTTTGCGCGACAGGATAAAGATTAAAAACCAAAAGAGGTAAAATTTATCATATAGCATTCATTCTCCAACATCGTCTCTCTAGCATATTTATGTACGTTATATTATATATCATATGCACATGTTTTAATTATGTATGTTAAGTTAAATTCAAATGGACATATTCTTTTATTTATACATGTGGTGTTGTTGACCATTGAAGTGAACATTTTATGATTTAAATAAACACTTTTATTTAATTCATGTTATATTATATACCATATTCACATTTGTTTTTTGGTTCTAAAAGGAATCAGTTTTACGAAACCAAATAGTTCCTGCATCGATATAAAATATTCCTAAACAATGTAATCCTAGTTATTCTATATGAGATGAAGATAAATTAGGTTCTTTTATTTATGTTAGCCTTGCAATTCCATACCTTGTGTGTATGACATTGTTTTCATTCGGTTTTATATCTTAATGTAATTTAACATATAAATATTGATTTTGATATGCTAATGAGATCTTTCTTTTGAATATTTAGAGTCAACATTACAGTTTCTGTGCCAAAGACTGAAATTGAAAGGCTACATGCATTTCCTTTGTATATCTGTCTGTATAGGCGGGTTTCTCATCCTGGATTTCTAATGGTAGGAATATTGCCTCTTAAGTTGAATCTATTATTAATTCTTATGACAATTAGCCTGTAATAACATTTTATTCTATACAATACTTTTTGTCCTAACTTACCAAAAAAAGAAGGATTTTGAGGAGTATAGAAAAATTCGGGTTTGCAACTTCCGAGAACTTGCTGACGTCCAAGCAAAATTTACCTTCCCTGAGCTCAATAAATTAGCTGAGGAAGCTAGATGTGGCTCGCTAGCTATCTTTTGTATCAGTACTGGTAATGACATGTTTAAGTAATTCAGTTATGATGAAAATATCTATAACTTTTACTAAGTTCCTTATTATGACTGTTTAGGTGCAATGGGAAACTCAAATGCATCATGTGGAGCCAATGAGAATTTGATGCCTTCCTTTGAATGTAAGATACACTTTAATTGTTAATTTTGTTTCAAAAACACATGTTTTGCTTCTTAGTTACCTCATTCTTTAGCCACCTTCTTCTTAATATCATGTGGTGCTTCATTGTTAATTAGTTTTCTTGTGTATTTTTGTCTCTCTCTTTTTTGTTTTCCTTCGTCGTGGATGGCAGCAAGTGATGAAGAATACTTCCCCTGTGGGGCAGTATCTTTGAAATCACTTTTTAAAGCTTTGAATTTGTATCCAAGATTTCGTTGCGGAGTGCGAACTGAGTTCTTCACAACTGTGAATATGATTCCATGTGTTTTCAAGGTGTGTGACATCTATATATATGCAGCTGATGATGAACAGAATTAGTTTACTTTTCAAAGTTAGAAAATACAGTTTTTTTCTTCTGCTTTATGTTGTGGTGTTTAAAGTATATGCTATATATGCATATGCACAAATTTAGGTATTATATATTATTCATGATTTGATGATACATCTATCTCTGTTATTGCAGGGAGATTTTCAAAATGAGGACAACCCAAAATTCTACCTTAAGCCATTTTCTAATAATAATGTAGAGAAAATGGTAAGTGCAAGCAAATTGACTGTCATTTTCTCACTAATCAAGAAATCCACATACTTAAATGCCACAATATATCTTGATCTTGAATGGAAAACTTGTATTGATTGCTGATTTTTTCTTTTTCTCTTTTATTCTTTCTTGTTCTTTGGGTTTCTAAAGGGTGAACCAAAGATATTATCAATCTCAGTTGCTATGATACTATTTTCATGGGAGAAGCTTCTTGGGAGAACTTGTGGACTATAAAATCAATCCTTAGGTGTTTTGAACTGTGTTCTGGGTTGAAAGTGAACTTTAATAAAAACAATATTTATGGGGTCAATGTGGACGATTTCTTCCTGCGTCTTCTTTTCTCCACTGTTCGGTTAGTAAGCTCCCTTTTTCTTATTTGAGTCTTCCAATTGGGGCAAGTTTTAAGAGAAAAGCTACCTGGGAGCCAGTGATTAGGAAGTTTAAGAATAAGTTAGCTACCTGGAAAAGGAGGCATTTGTCTATGGGAGCAAGAATAGTTCTTATCAATTCCGTCCTCACTAATCTCCCTGTGTATTTTTTCTCTGTGTTTAGAGCACCAATCTGTGTGTTGAGGGAGTTAAGGCAAATTCAGCAGAGATTTTTATGGGGGGAATTGCAGATAGAAAAAGAATTGCTTGGGTTAGCTGGCAGGATGTATGCAGATCAAAGGAAGAGGGAGGTTTGGGTATTAAAGACCTGCTTTGGTTTAATTTAGCTCTTCTGTCTAAATGGGCTTGGAGATTTATAAATGAAAGTGAAAGTTTGTGGGTGAAAGTTGTTAAAGGTAGGTTGGGTGAGAATCATAAAGGTGTGGATACCTTATTGTCCTCCTTGGCAACTGGCGGCTCGAAGTGGTGGTCAGAAATTCCTAAGGTATGTAATTTTCAAAATTCTACCTGGTTTCTGTCAGCGTTAGAAGTAAAAATTCGTGATGGAGAAAAAACTAGATTTTGGAAAGATATTTGGATAGGCAATCAACCACTCTGTTTAAAGTTTCCTAGGCTGTTTCAAATTGTTGAAGATAAAGATTGCTCACTAGCTAATTGCTATCACAATGTTTCTGATCGTTTTGATGGCTCTGTATCAAATTGGAGTTTTCAGTGGCGTAGATCTTTATTTGTGTTGGAGGAAAGTATTTTTGATGAGCTTATTTTGCTGCTAAGCTCGGTTACTTTTAAACTCAGGAAGACTCTTGGGTATGGGTTCCTGGTGGAAAGGATGGTTACTCTGTTAAATCTGCTTTCTCCTGGGGTGTAAGCTGCTGTTCTCAACTCCCAGCGGTGAATCAGGATTTAAGTTTTCTCATGGAGGCTAGTAAGAGATAGAATCCCTTCCAAGGTTAATATTCAGAACAGAGGTTTGTTACAAGGAGCTTCGTCTTTGTGCTCAATTTGCTCTCGTGACGCGGAGGATGTGCACCATCTTTTTCTTAGTTGCTATTTTGCTAAGTCTATTTGGGATTCTGTTTTGGGTTGGTTAGGAGTTTGTACTGCGCTATCTCCCTCTATTGGTGAGTGGTTTCTACATTTTAGAGGATTGCTTAGGGGGAAAAAGCCTAAGAGAAGGATTGTTTTGATCTGGCATTCGGTGGTATAGACTATTTGGCTCTGTAGAAACGAGCTAATCTTCTCTGACCAAGCGGTGGATTTCGCTTCTGCTATGGAGCTGATCAAAGTTAGATCCTGGTCTTGGTTTCAAGCTAATGAGGCTGGGTGGGGATCCTCTTTTTCTGCATGGTGTGTAAACCCTTTGGGTTGCATTTTGGGTTGTTAATTGTTTGTACTCCAGTTTATGTTGTTTTAGTCTCCTTTTGTATGCTATTGTGAGACTCTTGTGTATGTTCTAGTTTGGGCATGTCTTATGCTCACTCCTTTGATTCTAATATATGCTTTGGTTTACCAAAAAAAAATCAATCTCAGTTGCTATAGAAGAGTGTGGGGTCAGAGAAAAATATCCTAAACTTTTAGGTGTCACGTTTAAACAATTGTCGCCATGTGAATTTCGGTAACTATTTTTTTTTCTTATAGTAAATCACTGTGTAGCAATTTTCTTTTAGATCGAGCACAATAATGTCGTTGTCATGGGGTCCATTTAGCAAACCTCAACTAGATAGATAAGGCTGCTTGTTATTGTATAGAACACATCTGATGATCATATATTTATTATAGTTTCCAACCTTGTAATTTCCTTGCTTGTATGAAAATAATTATACAAAACTCAAATAGGGAAGAATTGAACAAAGTCACATGGATATCATTACAAAGTAGTATTTTACAATACTTGTACGAATAAAAGTATCATAAAGAGCTCATTTTGATTACTCACATGTAATTGACACTATTCACATTTCTTGCCAGTGCCATGTGCACTTCCTATCTTGATATTCCATTCAATAGATCTTGAGGTACTGTAGTAAAAAAAATCCCTACGACTAGCCCTGAGAGCCATTCGATAATGATTGAACAACTAAGATTTAGTAGGTCGGTTGTGATTTAAAAATAAAAAAGTTTGACTCATTAAATTGTGCAATCGACAACTTACATGGGCTGACTGCAACACTGAAGGGAGTTTTTTGCTGCAGCAACTAAGTACTGCATACAAGGGCTCTATCTTAGTTTCATTGATAATTATAATACAAAATTCATATATAGGTCTTAGTCAATAAAAGAAAGGTAGAAGAAATGTGCCTAATGGTAATATGGGTAATATGAGTGAATATCAATATGCATGTTTGTTAGAGGAGAGAGAATATGTGGGAGTGTGGTTGGCAGTGTGTGGGTGTCTGTTGTGTGGTGTGATTCAACCTATTTAGGTTGTGGACTAGGAAGTGTTAGAGGTAGGGAATCACTGGGAATTGGAAACGCTATCTTAGCCTATTTGTGTGAGTTTCTTGTTCTATTTGATGTCTTCCATTGTTTTTGAGGGGATTCTTTCCGATTTTATATTTTCTAGTTTATTATAAGAGCATTTCTTTGTTCTTTTTACTTCCTATATTCACTGCATTTCTCCTTAGGTTATACCACACTACTCAAGTTGGAAGGGAATCTTCTTATTTAATTAAGTTCATTTATCTTCTAATTTGTCGGTATATATAGTTGGTTTAACATTTGCATTCTTCTAGTTCATATATCTCATTTTGTTTTTTAATTTTTTAACAGAATGGACAAGGAGAGGGTTCGAGCTTTATTGACAATGCATTGCAGGATAGACAAATGTTCACATTAATCACTGCATTCATAAGCTATACTAGATAACTTTATCTATATTATTATGAATGTGCACTCTAAAAATCTTTGCTCCTATTGTTTTATGGTGATGTGAATAATTAAGTGTAATGACTGTATTCTTATACGTTTTCTAAACTTTCAAGGATCAGTAAAATATGTGTTGAGAAATAGTGATTTTGCTTTGATGGGAGGTAGAGCTTCCTCCTACCGGTTAAGAGAAGGGAAGAGACTTGAATATTCTCATTGATAATTATATTTTCTTTTTTCCATCTGTTATATTATATAATGATATAATATTATATATTTTAAACTATTCTTATTGTGCTAAGCCCGTTAAATATAATATTGTTACTATTACTTAAAATCATATATTATAAAATACTAATTAAGTAACAATATATGGAATACAAGGCATCTAGATTTAAGGGATTTACGTGGATGCAAGCTATCAATTATAATAAACTCATTTCAATAATACTATGTTTAATTTCAATATGGTTTACATTGATTTAATTTATGTGAGCTAATTTACAAAATATGTACAGTTATGTTGTTTTATTTAAGATTAAGAGCTATCTTGTTTGAAATTGATTTAATTTCAAAGATTATAAACACTACTTTTAACTTGAAGTGAGCTGACTCTATAATATGTAAACATAAGTTACAATGAGGTGACTCTTCAGGCTCGTTTGGAGACTAGGATAAGGAGCTCATGATGGGATAATTTATCATATTATATTAAGCCAACAGGATATGATAAGCTTATCATGTTAGCTTATCCTACCATACTGTCTAATACAAAACGTTATCCTAAGGGGAGAGTTAGGTTAGAGGCCAGCATGATAGGATAAGAATTTTTATTTCCTACTTTACCCTTGCTTATAATACATATTTTTAAATTATTTATTGTTATAATAAAAAATAAAATAAATAATAAAAATAAAAATTAATAATAAGAATAATAGTAATAAAAATAATAAGTAATAAAAAATTAAATAATAATAGTAAAAATAATAAAAATAAAAATAGTAATAAAAATAAATAATAATAATAATGAAATAAAATAAATAATAATAATAAATATTGATAATAATAATAATATATAATTATAATAATAGTAATAAAAATAATAAGTAATAATACTAAATAATAATAGTACTAAAAATAAATAATCATTATAACAATAATAAATAATAGTAATAAGAATAATTAATAATAATAGTATTAACATAAGAGTTTATACAAGCTTGTCCAACTCTTATCATATCCTGTTGTTATCCAACCCTCTTATCTTATCATGCTTTATCCTATTCTGTCCAACAAACGAGCCTTATATATATATATATATATATATATATATATATATATATATATATATATATATCTTATAGACACACCAAACACTAGATAACATAAGAGTTTATACAAGCTTATCAAACTCTTATCATATCCTGTTGTTATCCAACCCTCTTATCTTATCATGTCCAACAAACGAGTTATATATATATATATATATATATATAGAGGATGTAAGAATAATAATTTTTATTCAATATTATATTTATTTAATGGTATATAATATTAAAATAATAAAAAAGTATATTTCATTATCACCGATTGAACCACAGTTCGACCATGATTTGACCAGTAAACTATGAACCCGTGCCCTAATCGGTTCAATGCCCGGTTCGATTCTTATAACATTGCTAAAAACAAACATGTTACAATAATTATCCATATGTCTTAATATATGCTTCATAGTATAGTAAGACTCTCTAGTTCATAAAATAATTCCTTTGAGGGGGAATTATTAGATTCATTGGCACTTCTTATTCCTACATTCTTTTGAGAAACTTAAATTACCAGAAAAATTTCTAGCTCCTTGGGTTTGCAATCTTCAAAAAAGGGAGAGATTCTTAAGTCAAAACCCTTAGATTAGATAGATTTTAATGACATCAAACCCATCATCAGCTATAAAAATCTAAGGTTAAGATGAGATTGTGATCTAGCAAATTTTTTTATGTGTGCAGATCGAATTAAACACTTAGATAACTATTCTATGATATATATCGAAAGAGGCATCCAAAATAACCAAGTACTCAAAAGATCTTTGAAGAATCTGAACTACATTCACAGTGAGGTATCTAGTGAGAGTTTCGATTGAGAGTTTGATGTACCTAAAGGACATATTTGAAATATCATAGACTCAAGGAAATTGATAATCAAGAGAAAAATAATGAAGTAGGTTGTGAATGAAAAATAAAATAAACACTTGGTAAAAAGATAAACAAATAAAATAACAAGTCACCTGGGATTGAGTTTCATTACTTAACCTTGTTTCATTCAATAGAAGTTAAATATTATAAGAAAAGATGCGTACTCAATGTCACAAGTGCAAATATTTTTGTCAATTGATTCTAACACACTAGTCTCTAGAACCCAATCTCTTGGAACTCTAGGTACTAAGTCTTGCATTAAGCAGAGTATCTTGGTAATCATAAGCACTTCCATCTATCTATAGACTAGAAGGTTTTATGAGAGTTTTTCTCCAAATCCATTTATAAACCAGTTTCTCAACTGCGCAAATAAACTAACACATATGGAAAAGGTGATCAAGCTTAAACCAAGAAAAGAAGAACAGAAGAAGAACTCCAATTCATATATAATATACAACTAAAAATTGAAAGAAACAAGAGATGAAGTAATTACATTCAATCTCGGCGGGAAGCTTAGCCTAGCAAGGCCATGAACTTCAAGAACTAAACCTAAGAGTATTAGAACTCTGACTAAAGCACTATACTTTGTAGTTTATTTCTTTACAATCCAATATCTTAACATTTTAAGGGTTGTATTTATAGGTGTTTTGGGCAGGGGTCTGGCGCTTGAGCGCTGGCCTGACACGTGCTGGTTAATGAGCTTAATTGCCTGGTTAATGCGTCTGGTGCTCGAGCGCCAGGCTCATAACTCTGGCAGAAAGGATCCAATGCTCAACGTATTCTGGCGCTCGAGCCCTGGTGTGGCGCTCAAGCACCAGACTCATAAATCTGGTTGAAGGGATCCTATGTTCCTTAGCTTCCAGCGCTCGAGCCTTGGTATGGCGTTCGAGCGCTGGCCTCTTATATGCTCCAGCAACTTGATTTTGTTATTTTGCTTCCAAAAACACCTGAAAATACATTTCTAAAGTTAGAAAGATTATTATTAGCTCTTATTTACTCTTAAACTCACAAAGTAAGGAAAAGAGGTGAAATTATGTATAGAAACTGTAATTTCTAGAGAAGATAAGTGCAAATCCTTTATTATATCAACACACTAATTTGCACTTATCAAACTCCCCCCAACCTAAGACTTTGCTTGTCCTCAAGAAATGTATCCTAAACAAAGAAAACAACGAAAGAAACATGTCAAGTATGGGTTAGAGCAAAGTGTATCAAACTTCAGTCTTCATGAGATGCACGGAAAGAGTTAAGAGAGAGACTTGTGATTACCCAATTTACAGAAGCAACAGACCAATTTATGACTTAAGTGCAAAGGAAATTGTAATCAACCATTAACAAAGGTTTACTCTCAAACCTTACATGGTGTCATTTTCACTCCATTCCTCAATGTCACTTAACTTAATTTTGTTTTTCATTTGCCATCAAACCATTTCACAAAACCAAACAGTAAATCAATAGGTCTTTTCAAAAGGATGTAATGAGACTGGGCTACGAAGAATCTTTGTTTTCCTAGTTATGCAAAACGAGTTGGAGAAAATATTTTCATATATTTACAAATTTTCCCCCAACCTATTCTTCATAACATGCTCAAACTCATACTTCCTTTCAAGTGTTTCTCTTTCTTATTTTTCAAGGCACCTTCCAAATTCTTTATTTATTTACTTTTTCTTTTCTTTTCTTTTTCTTTTTCTTTTTCACATATATACATAAGGCTGTCCAAGGATTTTCACTAATACCAGAAACACTTGATTCATTTTCTAAGCCACAGAATCATACATCATTTGAATACCCATTATTCCCCAAAAACATACAAATATTTTTCTCCAACTCAAAGGTAAGGATAAAACATTCACATAGGTGTCTTAGGGTTAAAGAAAGAATTCATAGCTCAACAAAAGATGTAATTTCACAGATAAGCTTTTTGGCTCAAACTCAATCAAGAAACTATGCCTCTATCACTTTTAAGTCTCAATTGATCATGACAATTACAAAACAAACAAAATCCATTCATGTTAACAAAGAGGACTCTCATACATTTTTTGTGGGATTCACTCAACATACAAGGCTAAAAAGGCTTTAACCTTGAAAATAATTTTTCACAATTCCCAATGCACAAAAATCATCTTATGATCGGCTAACTTTCAAATAAATATTTTTCACAATTCCTCTTTTTTTTTGTTTTTCAAACCATGCAATATCATAAGAATTTCATTTTTCACACAACTAGAACCAACACTTGCCCGGGTACAAAACAAACATTTTTATTTAATATATTATTTTTTTCATTTTTCTTTAGAAAAGGAAACTACAATACTTTTATTATAAAAGAAAAATAAAAACAACAAGAAAAATAAAACAAGTCAAACAAGAGAAATAAATAGAAACCAACAGAAACTTCCCTATCAAATCAGATTAATGGGTCATCCTCCTCCAAATTATCGCTGATGTCGATGTCCCATCGCCACCAGACCCAACATCTTCCCTGCTGCCACTACTACCACAAACTCCTTCACCTCCCTCTCCAGCTGCCTCCCCCGGTGGAATTGGCTGGTCCGCAGGCCAATCCAAATTTGTAGCAAAATCTGCCGAAGGCTGGAAAAATGTTTGGCCCGGCATAGAGGGCTGGGCCATCGAGTAGTGGGAGAGATGAAGACTTGTCATCCCCCGATGTAGGGCAGCAAATTGCTTGTCATTGTGATCAATAGTCATGCTGATACGGCCCCACAAATCCTCCATTGTTCTCGGGGGAACTTGCGGTGGTGGTGCAGGTGGTGCATTCAGATCCCAGTCCGCACAATGGTTTCGGAAATATTTTTTGTCAATGGGCTCCCTAATCTTCTGGCTACGAACAACTGGAAACCCCGCATCTTCACATAGACTAGTGAGAGAGACGGGAACGCCAATCTTTGTTTCGTGCCACCCTTGTGCACATTGGCCCAAATCAAGTTAGAAATAATCTGAGCCGGGACGACCGTGATGCCGGGAATCTTGATACAACCCAGGAGATGGCATTCTTCAAGTGCTCATCAGAGGGGTGGGATTTCGGCCGGAGGTTGGTGGGAATAAATGTCATCCAAAGCTTGGAGACTACAGTCATGTTGCCCCAGAGAACCTTGTGAGGAACTCTATTCCTTGTTGTCTCCACAATCTTCCAGTCTTCATAACAAATTCGCTCCAAAGTAGTTTGGAGGTCGAAATCCCTTTGATTCCTCATTCTCGTAAAGTCATCAACCACCCCTTCACTTCTCTCATATGTCAAGATAGGTGAAATGACTCCTCCGCTGATCTTTTCATTAATCCAGTCGGCATCATACCGTACCCGTATACCGCTGACAACAGACACCTTTTCGCGGGTCTTGGTGTCATTACCCCCAAACACATTGGCATAGAACTCTTTGACAATCTCTGGGTCGAACTTCTCCAGGAGTGATGCAATGGACCACCAGTTGCGGAGAGTGAGCATGCCGGTGAACTCTTGGCATTCTCCATCCCGCAACCCAACTCGATGCTCCGCGATGAAGTTCCAGTCATAAATGACCCAGAACCTCTCTGCCCTTTCCCGGTCAATGAACCGGTGGGGGTGGTCAGAACCACCACCCTGGGATGAGGAACCTCCTCTTCTCTTTTGGGGGCCTTCCTTTCTCTTCTTGGAAGCTCTATCGGTCTCATGAGCGGGTGCCTTTCCTCTGTTTTTGTACACATATTTGAAGAATTACCAAAATTACAAACCAAAACAATCAAATCATCAAAATCATGTTCAGTTATACAATCAAAATCATGTTCAGTTATACAATGTACATTTGGGGTCTCAAAAATGGACTATTTTCGTAACCATAGTATATTATAGTTCAAGAACATACTTCACAATATCTCACAAAATCCAAATTTTTCAATAACTAATGAGAATATCTCAAAATATCACAACCATTTTGAATAGAAAACCCCAAATGTCAATGTATTCACAGAGTAAAATCAGAATGTAGCCAAGTTTCATACTTCATGTTCATGTTCATGCATTCTTTCAAGAAGAGCAATGAAATCATAAAAAGAGAACATATGAAAAATAAACAATGAAATTGATTCTCATTTACCTGAACATGATGATGAAAAACTTGAGAAATTTGATGATATTTGAAGATTTTTAGTGAGAAATTTGAAGAATTTCGCGTAACTGTTGAGAGAATGAGAGATTTTGTGAAAAGAACACTCAATCTGAGCAGTTTTTAAAGCCAACATGTGACTGGCGCTCGAGCGCTGCTTCTGAAGTAAACTAGAAGGTTTTATGGGAATTTTTCTCCAAATCCATTTATAAACCAGTTTCTCAACTGCGCAAATAAACTAACACATGGAAAAGGTGATCAAGCTTAAACCAAGAAAAAAAGAACAGAAGAAGAACTCCAATTCATATATAATATACAACTAACAATTGAAGAGATGAAGTAATTACATTCAATCCCGGTAGAAAGCTTAGCCTAGCAAGGCCATGAACGTCAAGAACTAAACCTAAGAGAATTAGAACTCTGACTAAAGCACTATGCTTTGTAGTTTATTTCTTTACAATCCAATATCTTAACTTGTGACGGGCTGTATTTATAGGTGTTTTGGGCAGGGGTCTGGCGCTTGAGTGATGGCCTAACACGTGCTGGTTAATGAGCTTAATTGCCTGATTAATGCGTCTGGCGCTCGAGCCCTGGTGTGGCGCTAGGAGGGTGCTTGAGCGCTGGCCTGACACGTGCTGGTTAATGAGCTTAATTGCCTCGTTAATGCGTCTTGCGCTCGAGCCCTGGTGTGGTGCTCTAGCGCCAGGATCATAACTTAGGCAGAAAGGATCCAATGCTCAATGTTTTCTGGCGCTCAAGCCCTAGTGTGGCGCTCGAGCACCAGACTCATAAATCTGGCAGAAGGCACCCTATGTTTCTCAGCTTCTTGCGCTTGAGCCTTGGTATGGCGCTCGAGTGCCGGCCTTGCTCTAGCAACTTATTTTCTTATTGTCCTTCTAAAAACACCTGAAAATACATTTCTAAAGTTAGAAAATTTATTATTATCACTTATTTACTCTTAAACTCACAAAGTAAGGAAAAGAGATGAAATTATGTATAGAAACTGTAATTTCTAGAGAAGATAAGTGCAAATCCTTTATTATATCAATACACTAATTGCACTTATCAAGCATACAATTGGCTTTAGAAAAACCCATCCCCTTTGGGAAGATAGATTTCCTAAACCAGCGTATCTCCAATGACTTATGCATAAAATAATTTTTTTTTGTTAACCAAGCCATGATTCGGTTAGAAATATATATATTTAAAAATAATGCAAAAATTCACTTACAAAACAAGCATCAAATATAAGACAAGTTATAACTTGACATAAATCAGCTATCACTTTGAGGTCAATAAAATAGCACATTCCCCTTTGGGCAAAATGCACCAACCAAGGTCACTACCAAGGTCAATATACCTTAGATGGGTTAATCCCTGATCATGAGTTGAACTCAGAAAATAAGTCCCCTTTGTGAAAACAAATCTCTCAGCCTAGCTCATTCTCCAATAACTCCATCTACTTCAAAATTTTCAATCCAAACATATAACAACCCCCTTTGGGTAGGTAGTTACATGGAAAGATTAAAGGCATTCCTCAACATAAGAAAATTTTCATGAATCGTTACAAGCGGTCCCAGTTTGGTGATAACGGCTTGTCTCAATTCATGAAAATTCTTGCAGATGAATCATGTTTTTACTTGTCTATAAAAGATGAACTAGTCAACAGGCAATGCATCAAAAGAGCATCCCTACTAGATTGTAATGTGTAATTGTAGAACGTACATCGGGATTAGTTCCCTGAAAAGAGAGGTGCCGTCACAATGGACACATTTAATAACCAAGTCTTTCCTAACCAGAACTTTTCATGTACAACATTCATACAGATCACACACTACTTAAACTCCGAACTGTTTAAACGGAAGTCAAAATTTAAACCATTTGATGAAAAGTCAAAACCTTAACCGTTAGACTAAAAGTCAAACTCAAACTCAAAAAGTCAAACTCTAAATTATTGACCAAAATCAAACCCCAAAACAATTTTTTTAATTATGAAATCCAGATAAGGATATATCCAGGGCATAGGCATGGTTCTGGTTTCATTGAATTTTGTATCATTAACCCAAAAACGTGACATGTAGATAATTTTCCAACATATTGTTAATTCAATTAACAATTAAAGTTAAACAACTCAATATGCCAATTTCGTGAACTTGCATTCCAAAATTAATCTCTTTGGATATATATGGCACGTAAAATTTCAATTGTTACTAATTAAATCTAGTAGCGGCAAAATTCTGATAAGCATCTAATCATGCCATTTTAAATTAGAATTATAATATTATCTTTATAAAATAAATCCACTCAAAAGAGATAAAATATACTATTACTCAACCTTAAAATTAGTTACCAAACAAATCAATCCGATTCAGAAAATTTAATGATCAAAACAAAACTTATCCAAATAATCAATTATGAAAAATTCACAGAGAATCAATTCACACAAAAGGAAATTAAATCACATATCACAATTGATTTATTTATACTTAATCAAAACCAAAATAACGCCATATCACAATCAACACTAAATCGTCATACATGAGTGAGTGAGCATAATTAATATATATATTTATAAACAATTACATAGAAGTGCAAATACAATTGATTTTCACATGATTTATCTTATGAGTTAAATATAAAAATCAAATTTAACCAACATAAAATATTCAGAAAATAGTTACAACAACTTGCTCTCAAATTGTTAATATTATTTATTTAAATCAAAGTTAAAACTGAATTCAAAAACTATCTTTTTAATTTATCAGTTAGTTAAATAAAAGGCAGCACACCATAACTGATAAATAACTTGATAGAAGGGGCGGCTAATAATTCAAGCAACTGATTTACGCTCACATTCCTTGATTATTGCAAAATTGGAAAGCAATCAAAATTAAACAAATATGTCCATCCACTCAACAATGGCAGAGAATTGATCAAACAAAAACTAATAATCCACGTGAACATGTTATTCCAATTAAAAAGAATATCCAGCCATTGAAATTTAATAAAGAAAAATAACGGAGCCTCCAAACAGATTATTTCTATAACTACAAATTAGGCTCAATTTTTCAAATTTAATAACCACTTAGAAAATAATGTTTTATTTAAATCAATTCAAATTCACATGTCTATATATTTTTCCAGCATTTAACGCTAACAATATTTATCTTGAATTTGATCAATATAAAATATAACAATTAAATGCAACCTAGCAACCGAATTCGAAATTCAAAATGAATGTATAAGATAATTGAACGATAACACAACAACGTATAGCAAACATATAGCAATTGAAAATTTAACAATTTAGAAATAACAAAAATAATTTTTTTTTAACAATTTAGCGAGCGAACATCAGTATGTTTGTATGTATCGACAATGAATGAAACCAATATATAGCAACTTGCTTCACTCGTTTCATCGCATAAATAAATGCAGTTTTTAATACCTTTTAATTTCAACTATTCGTCGACGTTGAACATACATACATGTGTATATGGCACATATATTTAAATTCAAGAAACACAAGAATTTTTTATTTAAAATTGGGTCCTAAGTTCATATAATCACGGCTCAGATACCATGTAAGCAATAAATTAAATATGTCCATGATCATTATAAGAAATTAGATCAACTATATAAAAGACACTGTACCCATCTTCATTCTGGAATTAGCCTGCACGTAGAGTCGAAGAGCAAAGTCTTCCTTTCCCTAATCACCCCCTTTCTGCATCTAGGTTCTCAATGGGGCAAACCTAAAGAGCTTTTCTCAGTCGTCGTGACGGCAAAGGGGACTTAGCCTCACTTATTTATAAAAACCCTTAGGCATCTCCCATCACGGGCCTAGTGGTTCGGCCCACACGGTCTCCGACACACATCAGATTAAGTGCCCAAAGCTCAATATAAATTAACATCTTCAATTATTTAATAATACTTCATTTTAAAATATTATATGTGCAATTCAATAGCATAAAATATAAAAAAAATATTATTACTATCTTCATATATATATTATGAATATATTATGATATATATAATTATATATTAATCGTCTGATTGTGTGAGTAATCCAGTGACCCTTGATGGGGACAAACGACAAGTGTACCGCTGTCACTGCAAGTAATAAAATCTGGTGAGTAACGGGATATGGTCCTCTGTGAATATGTCCAATCTCTGTTTTCTCGAGCTACACAACTATTTAGACTAACACAAGGATGATGATTTGTTTTAACATTAAAAATAAATAACTGAAATAAATAAATCTGTCCTAAGAGTTACTTGGAATCTAATATATTTTGATTATGCATCCCGAGACTTCATAGACAAAATCCCCTTTGAATTACCAAAGCCACATTAACCTAATCCGTAATTCCTTATTGATGGCCGAGTGCACTAGATTAGTTAAAGATCAGTTCATTGGCTCATTAACTCTTTGATTTAACTTAAGAGATCAATCCCTTGACTCTCCTAAGCCAAAAACAAGCATTAAGAACAAGAACTCAATAAGACCATACGCATACGTAGTCTATTCATAGATCTACAACACACGTGGTAACATATGAGAAAAACGCACTCATATCTCACCGTTCCCAATATCAGTACGAGTAATCAAATCAATTCAATGTTGATCAGGCATTCAAAATCATTAAGAATAGCATAGATACTCACATAAGGAGAGATACTCCATAGATTAACATAGCAACGGTTAAACATCAACATAAACAAAATAATACAAGATCCAAATACAAAACTATACAAAAATCTAAAGGAAAGAGAAGAGGGATAAAAGGAACTCCATAGAAGTGGATTGAGGTTGATGTAAATGTCTTTCTCCTTCCTCTTTCGTGCTCATAAAGAATCACACCCGGGATCCTTAAGCTTTTACATGTGAATCCAACCCGCCATCTTCTCCTTCACCAAAAAGGCCTAAGCTAAGGAAAACTAATTATAGAGGGAAAAACTAAAATGAAAAATGGAAGATCTCCTCAAAATGGCGTGGAAGAGCTTTAATGGAAGTCTATCTAAATGGATTTTCGCTGTAGCCAAAATATTTTATGTATAGCAAAATTATGGCGATTGAAACCAGCAAACTGTAGTCAAAATATTTTCTCTACCGCCAAAGTTATGGCGGTTTAGATTTGGAAAGCTGTAGCATTTTCACAGAAGCCAAAATATTTTTGCTTTAGTAAAAAAAATGTAACCAAAATATGACAGAATGCTCCAATTTTTCAAAATTTCAAAATATTTTCAACTTTGGCTCTTTTCCAGACTTTAATCCACCTAAACAATAAGCAAAATTGGGATTAAATGACTTTGATTTTCATTCATATAACAAAAGTAAGCATGTGAATTCAATTATTCTAAATTAGGAAAATTTGATACCTGAATTTGTACCATTCAAAACCATCCGTGCTTCTAATTTATGTCCAAATTCACTAAAATTTAGCACTTATTAACCCTCTAGTGAAATCAGTGACACAGTGCTTCGAAGGAGTCAATATCTAGACCAAGCTTAATAACAAAACTATGATGATAACTAACAGTTTAACCTTATAGATTATAGATTAGAATAAAAGGAAAATAATTCAGGGGAAGTATATAATATACAATACTACAGGTTTTCACACCATATTTGCATTGGAATCATCTTGTTAATAGAGTGTCAAATTAATTTCATTGTAAACAAATTATAATAATGGAGCGAATCCAACTATATAAAAATATGAGTATTTAAAACATTTTTTATAGTATTTATAATTTACTAAACAATAAATTTTTATATTTCACTATTTGATGTTTCAATATTTTGATTTATCGCATCATACACACTTTTCAAATCAAATAACAGATAGATATTTACATTATATCAAATAATATTTGTTTTAAAATAGATCACATTCAAAAGAAGTTTATTGACATGAATAATTCTTATATGAGTTTTCTAACATGTGCAAAATCGCACAGTTAAATAAACTAAAAGTGAAATTATTTCATTTAGATACAAAGTATTTATTATTGTACAAGCTCCAAATCATTGAATTTTTCTTCCTATAAAATGCTTTTATTTTTAGCTTTTTAACATGTGCAACTTTGAACAAGTGAGAACAATCCTTCTAATATAGTCACAAACCTAACGCAACATTTCTTGACACAATCAACATAAATCTTTCAATGAAATCAAAATAATTATAACACAAATTGCAACATTGAATTTCTTTTTATTTCTACAACTTAACTTTTTATTGATTGTGCCAATACATATTGTGTGGATTAATAGATTATTACATTTTTTAATTTCCATTCATTGAGTTATAGAAATATGTATATATAAGCTTTAAAACACAAGCATGATAATTAATTAACAACTAGTGAGTTTTGGGGTGCTCCAGAAGGTTTGATATAATTAAAATAATCTCAGCAACTTGCCGCACATCATTAGCATATTGCGGCAGCATGGAGGGGTCATTATAAGGCTCATCAGATGGCGATTCCCCTACAATACAATTAAAAATGTCTCCACTCAATGCAGATACAGCTGACCTCAAGAAAGTGTAATCTTTTTTCTTCAATAAATCTTCTATGTGGTCAACATGACTAAGAGCACCTTCCACACCGAAGTGATTCAAACAGATGTAGTAGTGTTGGTTTGCCTCGGGATCTTTACCCTTAGTTTTCAAAATTAGAGAGTTGATTAGGTTCATGGTGTTGGACACATTGGCACGAATGACATCGACTGCGAATTGGGCTAAAGTCACTAGGTCTGCATGTAGCAAAAGGTTGGGGCTTGGGAAAGGTGGCAAATGTGGTGATACATTTTGTGTGTTGGTTTGTGTTGAATAACACGGGATGCATTCGAGGATGCACCAAAAGAAAGGAATAAAAGCAACAAGATGGAAGCGAATCGAGACATATTGTATTTTTGTCTTTCTTTCTTCCTTATTTTGGGTTTACTTTGGTCTGAGTTTTCAATGGGGTTTGTTTCATATGTGTATTTATATACGTATACATAGTACAATAATAGTTTTGTCTGTTTGGATTAGTTATTTGATTACAATTACTGTGTCCATATTTATAAATCATTTGTTTTAATAATGAGTTGGATTTCCTAAAATTTTAATGCTTAGCCTAAGTTTGTCTTTTATTTAGTTTGAACAGGTTATTATTGAGGTGTTTTTTTCAATTAAAGTTTAACTTTGCATCCAAACTAAATTTAAATTACTAAATATGTTAAAAAAATTTTTGTTAAAACATGTTAATTTGATTATAATAGAAAGAAAACCATTTTTTCTGTGAAACTGATGTTAGTTAGATTTTGAATTTAGTTCATGTGTTAAATTTATTTTATAAAGAATATTCATGAGTAATAAAATTTATTTAGCAAAGGAATAACATAAGCATTTTGTCTTTCCTACTAGCTAAGCTTCATATTTTTTTTTTCTAATTTATGACTTTAAATGCCTCACACTAAAAAGAATATGAAGACACATTTTTACAATGTAAGCTTCATATGTTTCTTAATTACATTTTTTTATTTGATATTGTAACAGCCCGAAAATCCATAAAAGAGGCTTAAGACTTAAGGGATTGATTACAATTTACAAAGAAAAGGAAGAAGGAATAGTTGCAGGTAAAAAGATCAAAAGAGAAACAAAGATAACATGAATATTTGAATATGAAATGTCATATTCGAATAGTATTTGAATATGCAAGATAGTATTCGAATATGCAAGTGAGAAACTGAATACAGGAGCCTTATATTCGAATATATATTCGAATATGGACCCCAAAGTCTATAAATAGGGGTGCCTTGTCTCCAAACTGGTTGTTCTTCAGTTTCCTCACTTCTCACACTCCTAAAACCCCTCTCCCTAAACCAACTACGTTACAACTCTTCAACCCTAAGGCTTCCATCTCAAAAGACTAAGGTTTCAAACTGTTTGATTCAAATTCGGACGCAGCTATGGCAAAGGAACCAGAGTAGGAGGCTTTGGAGAAAAGGATTCAGGAATGTTCCAGGTAACCCTGAAAATCCCAAATCCCTAATACTTTGAAGTTAGGAACATGTAACTAGGGAATGATAGGAATATGCTATTAGGGGAATCAAACTAATATCTTTTGTTTAAAGTTTGATGAATGATTAAATTATGCTTACTATGTTTGAAATATGCATGATATGATTGATATGCGTATGAATTTGATAGGATTTATGTTGATGAATGATGCATGTGATATTGTGAAACATGTTAAAGGTATAAATAACGTTTTTCAGAACAGATGTGACACTAACTGAGAATTTGATATTGAGGTGGTTTCAAATAGACTGAGTCCCACTATTAGCATATTCAAATATGTATTTGAATATCGAATGCCATGTTCAAATAGATATATGAATATTAACATCTTAGTCACATAGAATCCGAGTGTGGAGTAAATTGTAATCGGATAAGAGTATACTGGAAACACTTGTTTATATGCTATATGCTTGATGTGAATGTGTGATGCATTAGAACTGAATATGGAAATGTTAAAAGAGGCTCTTCCCACTCAATAGGGATTGAGCAAGAGGGTTAAGTTCCACCGGAAGTAGACCGGGTAAGAGGACAGAGCAGGAAATGGAAAAGATGAGAATGTAGGGTTATCCCGAAAGGGGGAAATAACCTGAAGTACTGGGCTATCTTCACGAGGTAGGTAGTCTAAGTACAAAGGGTATTATCTTCACAAGTTAAGTACTTCCCTGGGCTAGCCCGAGAGAGGGTTAGTAGCCCGACAGGAGGATCTTGGGGGACGCTCGCCAGGACCGTGATGATGATGAGCTCAATACGCGTTACTGCCACGTGTTTTGGTGGATTCCCAGTGCACAGGGTTTCCCGTTAAAAGAGAAAAGAAATGGAAATTGAAAAATGATCATGCATGCATATCTATGTGATTGAAATTATACTTGTTGTATGTATGTTTGGTAGGGCTTGGATTTGGAACGGTTTTCCAGTTAGACTGGTTGTAATACTGTATAAAACTGTTTTCACTGCAGATGGGTTACTCAGTTATATGTCGAACATATAACTGACGGTTACAGTATTGCAAGTGGCTCGGACTCGGAGGGTGTCAGCGCGTGAGCAGTTTTGCAGCCCTTTTTTGTTACTTAGGTAGTCATTTGTATCGTTGTATGGCTACCTTAGCTGGACACATGTATATTCTCTTGACTGTAGATAAACACTAATATAAATATTAGTATTTTGATATATGTATATACTTTATTAAATTCCGCTGTGTTTATGTTAAAATAAATCTACCCTAAAAATATAGGTGTTACAGATATGAGATATTTAAAAAATTTAAAACTTCTTAATTGTGTCTCGAGAGTGTCGAATGATCTACAGAAGTCGACACAAAGTGTCAAGCTGATAAATAAAAATTATTTGACACCATTAGAGAGGTTTCGGAGATATGTCGGTGTCGGACTAGTCAACGCGAGGTTGAGTGAAGTGTTAGTGCTTTATTAGCCGTAAGCCATTTAAATCACTAATTTGGTCACTAAAATATTTAGTGGCTGAAAAAGAAAGTTTAGCGACCAATTTGGTTGGTCTCTAAACGAACTTTTGTTTTGTAGTTATTAAATATATTTTTTATAGAGCTTCACTCACTCCCTTAAATGGATTATCCCATGCAATAAATATTCATTTTTTCCACGATTTAGGACCTTCCATGGATTCGAACTCAAGACCAAAGGGATATAGGTCTTAAGTTCCTTAAATTCACTACCAATTTAGCTAGTGTACGTTAGCAAATCCTATATGTTATTGTAGAACAACCTCAAAGTTTTCAAGAAAATTGTTAGTGTTTCTTCTTGGTGTGTAGTTGAGGACTTCAATGCTTCTTATTGTAGCTGGGAACGACGTGGAGTTAATAGAGAGGCCAGAAGTGATCTTACTAAATCTAAAATTTTTAACTACTTAATTAATGATTTGTAGTAGGTGGAACTTCCTTTTTATGAAATTTTTTTTACCTAATTCAGACGAAATGAATCTGGATCAAGTAGGTTAAATCATTTTCTATTCTCAACTGATTGAATTGAGAAATGGGGTCCTATTTCTCAATTGGTGCTTAACTTTAATATTTTTTTATCATTGTCCAGTATTATTGAAAAAGGAAATCATGAATTGGGGTCCAATTATCTTGAAGTTTAACACTTTAATTTAAAACACTTTTTTATTTATACAAATAAAATAAAACAAAACATGGAGTGTAATTATTTTAAATTTAATTTATTATTTATTAATATTTTTATAACAATCTCTATCATGCATAAAACATATTTTCATGAATTTTACATTATTACTGTCCATTAGTGTAATCAACAATTGGTTAATAAATTTCATATGCTGATAAATCATGCATATCTTTGTCATGTAGCCACCATTCCTTCGGAGAACTCTGCGCGACAAGATAAAGATTAAAAACCAAAAGAGGTAAAATTTATCATATAGCATTCGTTCTCCAACTTCCTCTCTCTAACATATTTATGTACGTTATATTATATGTCATATGCACATGTTTTGATTATGTATGTTAAGTTAAATTCAAATGGACAGATTCATTTATTTATACATGTGATATTGTTGACCATTGAAGTGAAACATTTTGTGATTTAAATAAACACTTTTATTTAATTCATGTTATATTATATACCATGTGCACATTTGTTTTTTTAGTTCTAAAAGGAACCAGGGTTACAAAACTAAATAGTTCCTGCATCAATATAAAACATTCCTAAATGCATGCGGATTTATTCAAACTCACTTCAGCAATTGAATTAAGTGAAAAGAAAACAATTTTTCTCCCAATCTATTTGAGATAAATTTATCCGTTCAGTTATCAATGTAATTTAGTAAACAAACGGTATTAAATCAATTGGATTTGAACCAATAACCTCATACAATAAACAATTAACAAGGCTGTAACTAGAAAGGCACTATTACCTTTGCCTCTTGCTTATTTTTTCACCAATAGAAAATCAAAACAGATCTTATGCAAATAATCAATTTTAAATGATTTTACAAGCACATTTTAATTGATTTTGACCATTCAAATCAATACCCATCTGAAAAGGATAATTACAGGCCATATTACTTGCAAACAGGTTAAACAAATGAATTGATCAAATTAAAAACTAATAATCCATGTGAACATGTTATTCCAATTAAAAAGAATATCCAGCCATTGAAATTTAATAAAGCAAAATAACAGAGCCTCCAAACAAATTATTTCTATAACTACAAATTAGGCTCAAATTTTCAAATTTAATAACCACTTAGAAAATAATGTTTAATCTAAATCAATTCAAGTAGTGTTATATTGATTTTCTCCCAGCATTTAAGGCTAACAAGGTTTATCTTAAATTTGATCAATATAAAATATAACAATTAAATGCAACCTAGAAAAGGAATTTGAAATTCAAAACGAATATATAAGGTAATTGAATGATATTGCAGCAACTTATGGCAAACATATAGCAATTGAAAATTTATCAATTTAGCCCGCGAACATAAATATGTATGTATCAACAATGAATGAAACCAATATATAGCAACCAGCTTCACTCGTTACATAGCATAAATAAATGCAATTTTTAATACCTTTTAATTTCAACTATTCGTCGACATTGAACATACATACGTGTGTATATGGGACATATATTTGAATTCGAGAAAGACAATAATTTTTTATTTAAAATTGGATACTAAGTTCATATAATCACGGCTCTGATATCACATGTAAGCAATAAATTAAATACGTCCATGATCATTATATGAAATTAGATTCACTATATAAAAGACACTTACTTGTACACATCGTCATTCTGGAATTAGCCAGCACGTAGAGTCGAAGAGCAAAGTCTTCCTTTCCCTAATCACCCCAGAGAGCTTTTCTCAGTCGTCGTGACGACAAAGGGGACTTAGCCTCACTTATTTACAAAAACCCTTAGGCACCTCCCATCACGGGCCTAGTGGTTCGGCCCACGCTATCTCCGACACACATCGGATTAAGTGCGCAAAGCTCAATGTCAATTGATCATATTAGTAGTGGATTTGAGTGTCATGGATCATAATATTAACTCATTTTTGCTTAAATAAAAATCACAATTAATTGCAGTCCACAAGAAAACTCTAACATTTAATTCCTAAGATTGGTCTTAGATTGAGATTGGAAACTCATATGAAAGTTGACAGAGTTTTTGACAGCATGCATAGGATGATGTCAACAATGTTTAAAATTTAAGCAAAGCTTTGATTCAAACTTTAATGACTCAAAGCACCCTCCAACGGTTACCAACATTCATAAATGACTATATTCTCTAGATAGTGTCTATAAATATGAAGCAAGACTTTTGAAAAACATTGAGAACTGGAAAAACACTCATATCATCTACAAAAAGATAAAAGTCCTCATCCTCCTTCATATTGCAATTTAAGGTTTAAATATAGAGTTCCTCCGGTAGTTACTAGGCTTAGTTCGATCATATCCTTTTGAAACTACTTATAAGTTGAGCTTCATTTGATCATTCATACTCTGTGTGTAATCTAGCTACCATCAAAACATTCATACCTATTAAATTGGTGAGTTACTCACCCAACCAAGCTAGAAAGTGGCCCCGAGTGTTAAGGTTAGTGTATTTAAGCTTGGAGAGGCTTAGGAAAGACTACTTTAAGCCTAGATAGGCTTTAGAAGAATACTTGGTGTAATGCCTGAAGAGACCATAGATATATACTTGTGAATCTGGTTGGTTTGATAGTGGAAAAGTTCACTTGGAGAAGTGAGGACTAGATGTAGCCTTTTTTGGGTGAACAAGGATAAATCTTTGTTTCCATTTTTCTATTCTCTTTCAAAGTCTTTTATTTTATATTTTGCATAGTTCAGGTTAACATCTTACTATGTTTAGATAGATCTTAAATAGTCTTTTCTTCAAACATTAAAATCTATACTTATCTACTTCAGTCTAATGAAATATTTCAACTTTCAACTATTACTTAGATATATATTCTTCATCCTTCATTCTAATAAATCTCATCAAGTTATTTTATTCAACATTTATCTATCAATCTATCTATCCATACATTCTAGTATACATCCTTTAATTTTTCTAACTTTATCCTTTTGAGAAAATTCAATCTAACATCCAACTCAGATTTAAGATTCAGACTTAGATTTAATCTAAAATTTTAACTGGGAATTTTTAAAGCCTCAATTCAACCCCCTTCTTGAGACTATTCTTTTACCAACATAATGCAATGTAAATAGAGAATAAACATATACGACTAGTTAAACTAGGAGTATCATTGTTCTAGTTTAAACAGTGTGTGTATGTGTGTGGGAGTGTGTGTGCGTACGTGCATGTAATTATGGGTAAGTGGTGGGTCCCATCATTGTGTCACAGAGGGTTCATTCTCCCCACCTTATGCACTTTGTTCTTCCTATTTCTAAATCTAATTTTGAGGCTTTGTGCTTAACTACTGTTGTTCGAGAAGATTCTTCAATTTCTCCCTTTTACATCTTCTCTCCATTTTTGGTATCCTATAAGTTTTTAACAATAGTTCTCTGTTGCATTTCCGTACACCCATTCCTTGTTTTCTCCTACCTTTATCTTTTTAGGTTCATTTCAAAATGGTTTGGAATACTCATGGAGAGACTTGCAATCCTTATTCCACTAGACCTCTCCCTTCCGCCAGAGAGTCTCTCACCACACACATCGTATCGCAATGTTCTTCTTCAGAGGAAATTCTTGGGTAGACTTGTTGTGATAGTTCCTCCTCCAACAACTCTGTGAATAGGCTTGAATTCAGGGTTTGTATGGGTACCACTTTGGTCTTTTGTTAACCTTTTTTAATGGTGCTGGAAATGGTTAACTCGTTTCAGTATAGTGACTATACGTGTATCGTCCAAAAGGAGCACTAGCATTAATTCGATTAAGAATTAAGTTGATGAGTTGTTCAAAAACATATTAAGATTGTGAATGGCAAATAAAATAAACAATAGATAAAGAGATAATCAAATCAAATAATGAGTCACCTGGGATTGAGTTTCATTACTTCACCTTGTTTCTTTCTATGTTAGTTAAATATTATAAGAAAAGATGCATACTTAATGTCACAAGTGCAAATCCCTTTGTCACCTGATTCTAAGACACTAGTTTCTAGAGCCCAATCCCTTGGCACTCTAGCTACAAAGTCTTGCATTAAGCAGAGTATAAAGCAATCATAACACACTTCCATCTATCCCTGGATCCGAAGGTTTTATGAGAGTTTTTCTCCATATCCGTTTATAAACCAATTTCCCAATTGCGCAGATAAACTAACACAAGGCAAAAGGTGATCAAGCTTAAACCAAGAAAAGAAGCACAGAAGAAGAACTCCAATTCATAAATAATATAAACTAACAATTGAAAGAAACAAGAGATGAAGTAATTACATTCAATCCCGGCGGAAAGCTTAGCCTAGCAAGGCCATGAACTTAAGAACTAAACCTAAGAGTATTAGAACTCTGACAAAAAGCCTAAACTTTTGAGGTTTATTTCTATACAATTCAATATGATATCCTCTCCTAACTTCTGAAACGTTGTATTTATAGGTGTTTTGGGCAGGGGTCTGGCGCTCAAGTGCTCTCCTGGCGCTTGAGCGCTGGTCTAACACGTGCTGGTTAATGAGCTTGATTGCCTGGTTAATGCGTCTGGCACTCGAGCGCTAGGCTTATAACTCAGGCAGAGAGGATCCAATGTTCTAGCGCTCGAGCCTTGGTGTGGCGCTCGAGCGCCAGACTCATAACTGTTGGCAGAGAGGATCCAATGCTTAACGTATTCTGGCGCTCGAGCCCTGGTGTGGCGCTCGAGCGCCAGAGCATTTGCACTGGCAGAAAGGATCCTATGTTCCTCAGCTTCCAGCGCTCAAGCCTTGGTATGGCGCTCGAGCGCTCGTCTCTTATATGCTCCAGCAACTTGATCTTCTTATTTTGCCTCCAAAAACACCTGAAAATACATCTCTAAGTTAGAAAATCTATTATTACCACTTATTTACTCTTAAACTCACAAAGTAAAGATAAAGGGTGAAATTATGTATAAAACATGTAATTTCTAGAGAAGATAAGTGAAAATCTTTTATTGAATAAACACACTAATTTGCACTTATCAAACTCCCCCCAACCTAAGACTTTGCTTGTCCTCAAGCAATGTATCCTAAAACAAAAGAAAACATGGCAAATATGGGTTAGAGCAAGTGTAACAAATTTCAATCCTTATGATATTCATGGAAAGAGTTAAGAGAAACTTGTGATCACCCAATTTACAGAAGCTACGGACCATTTTATGACTTAAGTGCAAAGGAAATTGTAATCAACCATTGACAAAGGTTTACTCTCAAACCTTACATGGTGACAATTTTGCTCATTCCTCAATGTCACTTAACTTGAATTTTGTTTTTCATTTGCCATCAAACCATTTCACAAAATTGAACAATGAATCAAGAGGTCTTTTTCAAAAGGTTGTAATGAGGCTGGGCTACAAAGAATCTTTGTTTTTCTGGTTATGCAAAACGAGTTGGAGAACATATTTACAAATTTCCCCCCAACCTATTCTACAAAACTTGCTCACCTCATACTTCCTTTCAAGTGTTTCTTTTTCTTCTTTTTCCAAGGCACCTTTTCTTTTCTTTATTCATTTACTTCTTTTCTTTTCTTTTTCTTTTTTCACATATATACGCAAGGCTGCCCAAGAATTTTCAATCATACCAGAAACACTTGATTCTTTTGTCTAAGCCAACAAAATGATACATCATTTGCATACCCATCATTCCCCCTAAATATATAAATATTTTTCTCCAACTCAAAGGTAAGGATAAAAAATTCACATAGGTGTCCTAGGGTTTAAGAAAGAATTCATGGCTCAAAGTGGGTACCAACAAAAAGATGTAATTTTCATAGCTAAGCTTTTTGGCTCAAACTCAATCAAGAACCTATGCCTCTATCATTTTCAAGTCTCAATTGATCATGGCAATTACAAAATCAAACAAAATCCATTCAAGTTAACAAAGAGGACTCTCATACATTTTTGTGGGATTCACTCAACATACAAGGCTAAAAATGCTTTAACCTTGAAAATAATTTTTCACAACTCCCAATGCACAAAAATCATCTCGTGATTGGTTAACTTTCAAATTAGTATTTTTCACAATTACTCTTTTTTTTTCAAACCATGGAATATCATAAGAATTTCAATTTTTCACACCACTAAAACCAACACTTGCCATTGAAACAAAACAAACTTTTTGTTTAATATATATATTTTTCATTTTTTTTTCATAAAAAGAACAAAAACTACAATATTATTATAAAAAGAAAAACAAAAAACTACAAAAAACAATAAGAAAAACAGAAAAAGCAACAGAAACCAACAGAAACTTCCCTATCAAATCATATTAATGGGTCATCCTCCTCCAAAAAATCATCGATGTCGATGTCCCCATCGCCACCAGACCCATCCTCTTCCCCGCTACCACCACTACTACCAACACTTCCTTCACCTCCCTGTCCAACTGCCTCTCCAAGTGGAATTGGCTGGTCCCCAGGCCAATCCAAATGTGTGGCAAAAGCCTCCGGGGGCTGGAAAAATGTTTGGCCCGACATAGTGTGCTGGGTCATCGAGTAGTGGGAGAGGTGAAGACTAGTCATCCCCCGATGTAGGGCAGCAAATTGCTTGTCATGGTGATCAAGCCTCGTGCTGATACGGCCCCACAAATCCTCCATAGTCCTCGGGGGAACTTGCGGTGGTGGTGCAGGTGGTGCATTCGAATCCCTGTCCGCACAATGGTTCCGGAAATATTTCTTGTCAATGGGCTCTCGAATCTTTTGGCTACGAATGACTGGAACCCCCACGTCTTCACATAGACTAGTGATGAGAGACAAGAACGCCAAACTCTGTTTCGTGCCACCCTTGTGCACATTGGCCCATATCATGTCAGAAATAATCCGTGCCAGGTCGACCGTGATACCGGGAGTCTTGATACACCCAAGGAGATGGCACTCTTCAAGTGGGAGATCATAGGGATGCGACTTTGGTCGGAGGTTGGCAAGAATAAAGGTCATCCACAATTTGGAGACCACAGTCATGTTACCCCGGAGAACCTTGTGAGGGACTCCATTCCAAGTCGTCTCCACAATCCTCCGGTCCTCATAACAAATCCTCTCCAAAGTCGTTTGGAGGTCCAAATCCCCTTGATTCATCATTCTCGTGAAGTCATAAACCACTCTTTCACTTCTCTCATAGGCTGAGATAGGTGAAATGACTCCTCCGCCGATCTTTTCATTAATCCAGTCGGCATCATATAGAACCCGAATCCCTCGAACAGTGGACACCTTCTCACGGGATATTGTGTCTTTTCCCCCAAAGGCATTGGCATAGAATTCCTTGACGATTTCCGGGTCGAACTTCTCCGGGAGCGATGCAATAGACCACCAGTTGCGGAGAGTGATCATGTCGGTGAACTCTTGGCATTCCCCATCTCGTAACTCTACTCGGTGCTCCGCTATGAAGTTCCAGTCATCAATGACCCGGAACTGTTCAGCCTTCTCCCGGTCAATGAACCGTTGGGGGTGGTCAAAACCACCGCCCTGGGATGAGGAACCTCCTCTCCTCCTTTGGGGGCCTTCCTTCCTCTTTTTAGAGGCACGTTCTGGCTCATGAGCGGGTGCTTTTCCTCGGTTCCTGTTCATTATTCAAATAAAACTCAAAATTAGTAACAAACACACAAACTCATCATCATCATCATCATCTTCATTAGTACAATGTGCATTTGGGTTTCAAAAATGGACTATTCATTACAGACAACTAATTTTCCAAATGAAGAACATAACTCAGAATTTCGTTACATTCAAAATACCATTCAGAATTTCAACATAGCTCCTCCATTCTTTCATAGTTTCAGAATTTTGAAAACACAGAGAATAGCCAAAATAACTCATTTTGAACAGAAAACCCAAATTTACAATGTACTAAGAATGCCTATTCTGTCCATGTTCATGTTCATCAGCCTCTAATAAACCAAAATCAAAGCATTTATGGATATGAAAACATGAACAATGACTGAAATGATGAACAATACCTGAACATGATGATGATTGATGAAAAACTTGAGAAATTTGATGAAATTTTGAAGAGATTTCGTGTGAGAAAGGAGAGGGAACGCGTATCAATTGAGAGAAAAGAGGGATTTGTGTGAAAAGAAAATTCTTTAAAAAATTCATCAAATTTATTTATTCTATATACACAAAAAAAAAATAAACACACCAAATTGGGTTGCCTCCCAATCAGCGCTTGTTTAACGTCATTAGCTCGACGCCTGTGGCATGATTATGCTTCCTTCAAATCCATTATGGTGGTGAGCCGCTCGACGTCACCACCAAGGTATAGCTTCAACCTTTGACCATTGACCACCCAACTTTCATTTCTCACTGGGTCTTCAATCTCTACGGCTCCATAAGGCCTTACATCCTTAACCCTAAAGTGTCCGGACCACTTGGACTTTAATTTTCCCGGGAATAATTTTACTCTAGAATTAAAGAGTAAAACAAATTGCCCAGGACTAAAAACCTTTTTGACCAACTTTTTATCATGATACAACTTCATTCTTTCTTTGTATATCCTTGAAGACTCATAAGCTTGGAGTCTCAATTCTTCCAATTCATGAAGTTGCATTTTCCTTTTTTCTCCAGCAGTTGTCAGGTCAAAATTGAAATACTTTAAAGCCCAATATGCCTTATGTTCTAGCTCGACCGATAAGTGACAAGACTTCCCATAAACTAACTGAAAAAGAGTCAATCCTATGGGATCTTTAAAAGCTGTCTGGTATGCCCACAGAGCATCATCTGGTTTAATGGCCCAATCTTTTCTTGAAACACTAACGGTCTTTTCCAGAATTCGCTTAATTTCTCTATTCGAGACTTCAGCTTGACCATTAGTTTGGGGATGGTAAGGACTAGCAATGTTATGTCTCACCCCATAATGTTCCAAGACCTTCTTTAGTTGGGAGTTGCAAAACTGCGAACCTCCATAACTGATGAGTACTCTCAGCGAACCAAACCTTGAGAATATATTCTTTCTCAAGAATGTCACTACCGTCTTTGCATCAGCTCTTGCACAGGGAATTGCCTCTACCCATTTTGAAACATAGTCCACTCCCACCAATATATATTCATTGGTGAAAGATGGTGGAAATGGACCAACAAAATCAATTCCCCAGCAGTCAAATACCTCTACCTCCTCCATAATTGTCAGAGGCATCTCATTCCTTCTTGTTACTCCTCCGGTTCTTTGGCACTTACCACACTGCTTCACATAGATGTGAGCATCTTTGAAGATTGTTGGCCAATAGAAACCGGATTGCAATACTTTGGCTGCAGTGCGTTCCCCATTAAAATGTCCCCCATAGGGTGAATTGTGACAATGCCACAATATGCTTTTAGATTCATCACGCGAAACACACCGTCTTAGAAGACCATCTCCTCCAATTTTGAATAAATAAGGATCATCCCAAACGAAGTAAGAAGAGTCTTTTACGAACTTCTTCTTTTGTTGCCAAGAAAATTCATCCGGAATGATTCTTGCTGCTTTAAAATTTGCCATATCAGCAAACCATGGCCTTTCTTGTATGAGCATCAATCGTTCATCCGGGAATTCCTCGACAATCTCTTCTGTTTCGTTGGTCCCCTCTGTGTAATGAAGTCGAGAAAGATGATCAGCCACAAAATTTTCACATCCCTTTTTATCCTTGATGACTAGATTGAATTCCTGCACCAATAGAATCCAACGAAGCAATCTTGGCTTCGACTCTTTCTTAGTCACCAAGTATTTTATGGCTGCATGGTCAGTGTAAACAATCACTCTTGACCCTATAAGATAAGATCTAAATTTTTCTAACCCATATACAATCGCTAGTAATTCTTTTTCTGTAGTCGCATAGTTCACATGTGCATCATTAAGTACTTTACTAGCGTAATGTATTGGATGAAAATTTTTGTCTTTCCTTTGGCCTAGTACAGCACCCACCGCATAGTCACTTGCATCACAATTAAGCTCAAAGTCCAAAGACCAATTTGGAGCAACTATGATTGGGGCCATAATCAGTTTTTCCTTCAGTCTCTCAAATGCCTCCAAGTACTTAGCATCAAAATTGAAGTCCACATCTTTAACCAAAAGATTACTAAGTGGCTTGGCAATCTTGGAGAAGTCCTTAATAAATCTCCGGTAAAAACCGGCATGTCCTAGGAAAGTCCTGATTCCTTTAACATTCACGGGTGGTGGAAGTTTTTCAATGACTTCCACTTTTGCTTTGTCAACCTCGATCCCTCTAGCAGAGATCTTGTGACCAAGCACCACCCCTTCCTCTACCATGAAATGGCACTTCTCCCAGTTAAGTACTAGATTTTTTTGAACACATCTTCCTAGCACAATATTCAGATTGTTCAAACATTCTTCAAAACTTTTCCCAAAGACAGAGAAGTCATCCATGAAAACCTCGATACATTTCTCAACCAAATCTGAAAAAATTGCGAGCATGCATCTTTGAAAAGTTGCAGGCGCGTTATACAGTCCAAACGACATATGCTTATAGGCAAATACTCCAAATGGACATGTGAAGGCTGTCTTTTCTTGATCTTATGGGTTTACCAAAATTTGGTTATACCCAGAATATCCATCCAAGAAATAGTAATATGCCTGGCCAGCTAGTCTCTCAAGCATTTGGTCCATAAAAGGCAAAGGAAAATGATCTTTCCTGGTAGCTTGATTTAATCTTCGATAATCAATGCACATACGCCACCCGGTAGGAATTAATTCATTTTTTTTGTTCTCAATGACCGTCATCCCCCCTTTCTTTGGGACCACTTGAACTGGACTTACCCATTCGCTATGAGAGATGAGATAAATCATACCAACTTCAAGTAACTTGAGTACTTCTTTTCTCACTACTTCTTTCATTGTCGGGTTTAAACGCCTTTGAGGCTGGGCAACAGTTTAAAATCCTCTTCCATATGTATCTTGTGCATATAGAAAGAAGGACTTATTCCTTTTAGATGTGTCAATGCCCATCAGATTGCCCCTTCATTGGCTTTCAAAACCTCCAAGAGTTGTGCCTCTTGGTCAGAAGATAGTGAATTGTTGATTATCACTGGCTTGCCTCCCCCTTCATCTAAAAATGCATATTTCAGATGGGATGGCAACACTTTCAATTCCAGCTTATTTTTTTCTGACTTCTCCTCCTTGGATTAGTCTTCCGGGACAAATGTTATCATAGGGTCCTCTTTCAGAGTATCTAGGTCCCTCAAACAATTTTTTATTTCGACTTCCTCCAAGTCATATGAATTTGCACGAGACTGCACTAAGCTTTTTCTAAAGTGCTAGCATTATACATTTCTTGCTTCCCTAATAGAAATGCCTCTTCCATGACATCCACCCTAAAGGCTGACTGTTTTTCCTTTGGGTGTTTCATGGCTTCCAATACATCAAATTTTACCTCATCATCCTCAACTCGTACCTTGAGTTGCCCATTATCCACGTCAATTATGACTCTTTCCGTTTTCATGAAAGGTCGCCCTAGAATTAAAGGCACCTCCAAGTTTTCCTCTATATCCATAATGACAAAGTCAACCGGAAAGACAAATTTATCAACCTTCACAAGAACATCCTCCGCTACTCCATACGGAAATTTTAATGACCTATCTGCCAGTTGGAGGGTCATTCTAGTGGGTTTCACTTCCAGATCACCGATCCGTTTTAACATGGATAACGGCATGAGGTTTATGTTTGCACCAACATCCAGTAATGCCTTCCTCACAAGAAGAGCACCAATAGTAACAGGGATAGTAAAACTACCCGGATCTTTGGTCTTGTGAGGCAAGGATTTTTGAATGATGGCACTACACCCGGCTTCTAGTTCCACAAATTCATCTTTAAACTTCCTCTTTTTCGTCAACAAGTCCTTCATGAACTTGGCATATGTGGGCATTTCCTCCATAGCTTCCATAAATGGTACATTTATTTGAAGCCGTTTGAAAATGTCTAGAAACCTAGCATATTGCCTTTCCTTTGTCTTCTTTGATGGATAAACAGGATAAGGAACCTCTTTGATGTGAGGTACTCCATCCATCTTTTCTTTGACCTCAACCTTCTTTTTGATTTTTTGATTTTTTTCTTTTTCACTATTTACATTATTCTTCTCCTCACTCCTTCTTTCACCTTCCTTGTCTACTTCCTCCATGGCTACCTTTTCAATTTATCCTTTCACCTCCTTGGGTTCATGCAAATGATCCCCTATTCCTTTACCAATCTCCGTACGACTCCTTGTGACAATAGACTTGCATTGTTCTTTAGGATTCGTGGTGGTATTAGCGGAGAATGGAGTAGTGGTAAGCTCTGCCAATTGTTTAGAGATTTGACCCACTTGCGTTTCAAGATTCCGGATAGACGCCTCGGTGTTTTTTTGGAAAGCTTCATTACTTTGGTGGTTAGCCAATGAAGCTTGGATAAATTTATCCAAGGTGTCTTCCAATTTGATGGTGCTCTCTACCAATGGAACAAATGGCGGCCTATTAGATGAATTCATTGAATTTTTCCAGTTCATTTGACCTTGTCCTTGAGGATTCTTCAACCCTTGTATTCCAGAATTGGAAACATTAGATTTAAATGGTGAAGAAAAGAAATTTCCTCTTGACTGATTATTCACAAAATTCACCTCCTCATCTTTTTGGCTAGAAGCATGGGGATATTGAGTGTATGAATGACCTTCACCACACAATTCACATACTCCTATTTGAGCTTGTTGGTTCACTACTTGAACTTGCTGTGGCTTTGGCACCAATTGTGTAATAGCTTGACTCAATAGCTCAATTTGCTGAGTCATAATCTTATTCTATGCCAAAATAGCATCAGAAGAATTTAATTCCAGGACACCCTTGGACTTTGAGACTTGGCTTCTGGGTAGATGCGCAACTCTATCACTTGTGATAATTTCCATTGCAGTAGGTACATCAATGGTTTTTAAAGACCGTCCAGCAGTTGTAGTAAGATGGATTGTCCATTGATGGTTCAATCCTGCACAAAATATATTCAGCTTCGCAACATCGCTCAACCCATGATTTGGGCATTTTCTCAACAACCGTTGATACCTTTCCCAAGCCTCATGAAATGCTTCATCTTGCCCCTGCTTAAAAGCAGATATTTCAGATTGCACTTGGATCATTTTATAAGGAGGAAAGAACCTTGTTAAAAAGGCCTCTTCAACCTCACTCCATGTGTTCAAACTTTGACTCGGAAAAGTCTTGAACCATTCCTTTGGATCTCCAATAAGTGCTAAATGAAATAATTTCATATAGGCATCTTCAGCACTTGCTTCATCCAAGACCGTAGTCGCTACAAGATCATAAAAGGTCTCCAAGAAGTTATGCGGATCCTCATGATCTTTCCCCGTAAAATGATTAGTCAAGATGAGATTATACCAATACGGCTTAATCTCCATTTGCTGAGCAGTAGGGGACAAGACAACTGCGGACCGATTCCTTGGACCTTGCGGAATCACATAGTCACCAAGGACTACAACGCTCGTCAGATTAGGACCTTCCGCAGCCATATCAAAAGTAACAGAATGTGTAGAGTTACTAGAGAAATCTGAGGAACTCTCTCCCTCCTTTTGTTCACGGTATTTAATTACAGACTGTCGTCTAACAAATGCCTCGATTTCGTCAATATATATTAACTTTTCTCTTTGGCTTTTGCTGTGAGTAAGCATACAACAATACTGCAACAATAGTGAGAGTTAGGTACAAATATACAAATACTTACAAAAAGAAAACTATTCACAGTTTTTACAAATCAACTCAAAACTTAAAAGAAATAAACAACCGTGCTCCCCGGCAACGGCGCCAGAAATTTTGTTAACCTTTTTTAATGGTGCTGGAAATGGTTAACTCATTTCAGTATAGTGACTATACGTGTATCGTCCAAAAGGAGCACTAGGATTAATTCGATTAAGAATTAAGTTGATGAGTTGTTCAAAAACATATTAAGATGTGAATGGCAAATAAAATAAACAATAGATAAAGAGATAATCAAATAAAATAATGAGTCACCTGGGATTGAGTTTCATTACTTCACCTTGTTTCTTTCTATGTTAGTTAAATATTATAAGAAAAGATGCAGACTCAATGTCACAAGTGCAAATCCCTTTGTCACCTGATTCTAAGACACTAGTTTTAGAGCCCAATCCCTTGGCACTCTAGCTACCAAGTCTTGCATTAATCAGAGTATAAAGCAATCATAAGACAATTCCATCTATCCCTAGATCCGAAGGTTTTATGAGACTTTTTCTCCATATCCGTTTATAAACAATTTCCCAATTGCGCAAATAAACTAACACAAGGCAAAAGGTGATCAAGCTTAAACCTAGAAAAGAAGCACAGAAGAAGAACTCCAATTCATAAATAATATAAACTAACAATTGAAAGAAACAAGAGACGAAGTAATTACATTCAATCCCGGCAGAAAGCTTAGCCTAGCAAGGCGATGAACTTCAAGAACTAAACCTAAGAGTATTAGAACTCTGACTAAAAGCCTAAAATTTGCGGTTTATTTCTATACAATTCAATATGATATCCTCTCCTAACTTCTGAAATATTTATAGGTGTTTTGGGCAGGGTCTGGCGCTCGAGCGCCCTCCTGGCGCTTGAGCGCTAGCCTGACACGTGCTGGTTAATGAGCTTAATTGCTTGGTTAATGCGTCTGGCGCTCGAGCTCCAGGCTTATAACTCAGGCAGAGAGGATCCAATGTTCTCGCGCTCGAGCCTTGGTGTGGCGCTCGAGCGCCAGGCTTATAACTGTTGGCAGAGAAGATCCAATGCTTAATGTATTCTGGCGCTCGAGCCCTGGTGTGGCGCTCGAGCGCCAAACTCATAACTCTGGCAGAAAAGGATCCAATGCTCAATGGTTACTGGCGCTCGAGCCCTGGTATGACGCTCGAGCGCCAGAGCATTTGCACTGGCAGAAAGGATCCTATGTTCCTCAACTTCGAGCGCTCGAGCCTTGGTATGGCGCTCGAGCGCTGGTCTCTTATATGTTCTAACAACTTGATCTTCTTATTTTGCCTCCATAAACACCTGAAAATACATCTTTAAGTTAGAAAATCTATTATTACCACTTATTTACTCTTAAACTCACAAAGTAAAGTTAAAGGGTAATTATGTATAAAACATGTAATTTCTAGAGAAGATAAGTGCAAATCTTTTATTGAATAAACACACTAATTTTCACTTATCATCTTTCAATTGAATCCCACCCTAATCTTAGGAAGTTTTCCTAAGATCCCGTTCATCATCCAGAGGAGCTATCTCTAGATATTTCTGTAGTTATTTTGTTTCGTATTTGTATTTGTTAGGTTTGAGGAGATGGCTCGTCAGGAAGGAAACAACTTGAGGGGGAAGTCGCGTTGTGGTATCCTAGAATCTCTTTGGGAAAGCATTTCCCATATTGGATCTTGCATGATGTATTAGACCAATTTTCTCAAATTAGGGAACAATCCATTATAGATCAATACTCTAGCTTTCTTTAGTTTAGCAAGGAAGCTACAACCAAGGGACATGATGGCTACAGATTCTAGGTGGCCGACATCCATGAGCGCATCTGCTCCTGCACCAAGGTAGGAAATATTGAATATTTAATGATGTACTATTGGATATTCACTTGGTATCACCTCTGCTTTCCCTTAAATGAATGTGGAGTGGAAGTCTTCATATATTGTTGAGTGGTGGCTTTTCAACTTCATCCCAATGCCTGAGGTTTTTTTATAGCTTTCTAGATGATGTGTTATTTCAATTTGTCCGGATTCGGGCCTTTCTTTTGCCACCTTAACAGGCAATAACACTATAAGGAACAATTCCATCAAATATATGTTTATCATTTTTAAAGGATAAATCCAAAGTTTAAGTTAACAGCGAGCCTCTATTTTCACCTGAGAGCATGAAATCTTTTTTTTATTCAAAGACTTATATTGAATTTGTTATTAATGACACTTTGTCAACCCAATAACTTATATTTCGGTGTTTCCTTTTCTGTTTGTTGCAATGCTAGCTTGGAATTTTCACGTTGATTAGCTCTATCCCATTTTGTTTTATTTCAGTTACAAAATAAGCTCACAAGTGCTTGACTTTCAGCTGGCTTTTTATTTGATCAGTATCCATTTTTCTGTTGCAAGCCAAAATATCTCTTTCCCAAATTGGTTCTATGTGAATTTATTCTTTCACCACTCTATAAATAATTGGAATGCATACATGCTTAGAAAGACACACAAAAAAGACAACTCTCTTCCTCTCTTTTCTTAATTATTTCTTTTTGGGCATAGTTGCAAAAGCTCTAGTGTCTCAGTCTACAAGTTGTGAGCCACCGCTGTGATAACCTTGGAGAGCAAAGCCGAGTTGGCTTGCACCGGAGGTCAACCGGCAACTTTTTCTTTCACCACGTCACATCTTTATTTTTTTAACATTTTGAAAGCAAATTTTTTTCGGTCCTCTTGTTCTACAAATGGCGCTTGTCTAAAAGAAAGCAGCTCTGCCGGATTTATCTAAGCTCGAACCGCTCAACGGTTCAAATTACAAAAGATGGTCACAACACTTACTTATCTTCTTTGAGCAACTCGAAATCGATCATGTGTGATTCAAGGGTGCTCCAACTATTCCTTCCAATATAAATGCTGAAGGTGTGCAAGTAGTTCAAAAAGATGTTATCGAAGCTGTTGAAAGGAAGCTGAAATTACGAAAAACACAATAAGCTGGTACGTGGTCACATTTTAAATCATATGCCTAATTACTTATGTGATCCTTTTATTTCAATAAAGTCTACAAAATCTATTTGGGAAATTCTGGAAAAAAGTATGGCGCTGATGATGCTGTCTACTAGAAATATGTCACTAGAAAGTAGTTAAAAATCCAAATGGTCGATGATAAGCCTATCGTGGACCAAGTTCATGAGTATGAGACCGTGGTTGGGACTTTGAAACCCCTAAATTGAGAAGGAGTAAAACAGTTAGAACTGAAACAAGTTTTGGTCCTGATTTTATAACCTCTTTTATACCAGAGATATATGATGTAGATGAAATTACAGCAGATTTAATTCATGCTTATATGCTAGAAGAGGATCCAAAAAAGTATGATGAAGCTATAAAGTCTATAGATTCCAATTTTGGAAAGAGGCTATTAAAAGTAAACTGGATTCCATAATTAGTAATCAAACATGAGAATTAGTTAATTTGCCAAGAGGTAATAAACCTATAGATAGTAAATTGATTTTTAAAAGAAAATTAAGGCCAGATGGGTCTATAGAAAAATTTAAGGCCAGACTTGTTGTAAAAGGGTTTACTCAAAAGAAAGGCATAGACATTTTTTTATACATATTAACCTTATACTAAAATTGCTATTGTTCGTGCGTTGATAACTTTAGCAGCAATCTATAAGCTAAGCATACATCAAATGCATGTGAAGACTGCATTTTTGAATGGTGACTTATAAGAAGAAATATACATAAAACAACAAGAAGGTTGTATTATGGCGGGTCAAGAACATAAGGTATGCAAGCTTAAGAAATCATTATATGGCTTTATGGTGAATACATGGTATTCATGCGTATATGTTAAAATGAAGAATTCTGATTGTGTTATTTCTAAAGAATAGTGTGTGTTGTGGGGTCTTAATGCAAGTCCATTTAGTTCAAGAGAAATTCGCTTCTACGATTTGGATTGTTGTCTCACATCACTACGTATTAATTCAATCCTTTGGACATTAACACTTAAGCACAATTATTCTTTTCTATGTTTAATAAAATCATTCCTTTTATTTGTATGTCATTAGTGGGGGATTGTAAGGAATAATTCCATCAAATATATATTTATGATTTTTAAAGAATAAATCCCAAGTTTAAGTTAACAGCCTCCACTTTCAAGTGAGAGCATGAAATATTTTTTATATTCAAAGACTTATATTGAAGTTGTTATTTATGAGACTTTGTTAAGCTAATAGCTTATATTTCGGTGTTTCCTTTTTCGTTTGTTTTGATGCTAGCTTCGAATTTCACTTTGATTAGCTCTATCCAATTTTGTTTTATTTCGGTTCTAAAATAAGCACACAAGTGCTTGACTTTAAGTTGGTTTTTGATTTTATCCTTATCCTTTTACCGATGCAAGCCAAAATACCTCACTCCTAAACTTATCTAAATGAATTTATTCTTTCTCCACTCTATAAATAGGCATGCATATATGCTTAGTTGCGAAAGCTCTAGTGTTTTAGTCTCGAGTGCACTAGCTCTGAGCCACCACTGTGATAACCTTGGGGAGCAAAGCCTAGTTGGGTTGCTTCCGAGGTCTACCCGCAAGTTTTGCTTTCAAGGAAGTGGTCTTTTACTACGTCATAGCTTTATTTTTCTAACAAACATGGCAAGGAACCTGCTTGGATATAGTTTTAATTCCTTATTAAGATCTTGTCAAGGACTTCAAGTTAAATTACTTCAAGGTGTATTCCCTAGGATAAGGTCATCACATTTTTGTGGGATCCATAGGAAACCATACTATTCCCATTAAGTTGGACATGTGAATGTACCAACTAAAACTTGACACCCACATGGTTCTTGAAAGTGCCCTATGGATGAAGGAATAAGGACAAAGCAAAAGTTTTGTACCGGGTTTCTTTTTGAAGCTTATTTTATTTATTGGTTCGGTTTGTAAAATTCTACATGTCGGCCCTTGTAGAGAGGATGAAGCAATACTAATAATAGAGAGGTTAACCTACCAAGAGACATTGTAGGTAAAAGTCTTCCATTGCCCCGATCCGCTCTACTTTAAACCCTAAATCTCTTTTGGGTCTCAGGAATGGCACCACTACCACATCCACGACCCAATTGATTCTAGTGTGTTGGAGGATTGGAGGGATTATGGGGTCAAGTATTTGGACAAAACCATGCATGCTAAGGCAGTCGTTTAACACCTTGAAAACACCGAGGCATTCATCATGATACTATAGTTGGATCATGTCGACGCTAACAAGGAGGTTGAGCAACTGAAGGCTCAGGCTTTGAAGTATGGGGAGGAATGTTTTTGCACCTCCATCTGTCAATCTCGACATCAATCTAAGGGGACTCTCCGTCTTCAGCCATGTGGATGGTGGGTGACTATAATATTTCGATTAGGTGGTTAAGGTCAAGATCAAGGTTCACCTTGCTGATACAAGTATCCAGCTCTTTAACCTTGATGCTCAGTGGAGCTACCAATGGAGGGAGTGTACCAAGATAACTATCTACTGATAAACACTCCTGACTAACAAGTTGAAAACAAATAGGTCAATCTCGCTACTCCTTAATTTTTGTTATTTTTTTTTTGTGTTTTTCCGTTATAAGTTAGTCGTTTACGTATCCAGCACTTTTATCCTTAACGAAATTCTCTAGTAAATTCTCTCGCGTAATTTTAGTCTTTACATTTCATTCCTCACACAGTCGTCTTTCGCAATTGCTTTTTACGATTTGTGATTTCTTTTGGTGTTTTCTTCCCCCTTTTGGGTTGGGGTGAGATGTCATGTGAGCCTAGTCATCAAAAGAGTGAAGCACAAGTGTGTGATTGAGAGAAGCGCGGGTGACTTTTGTCTCGACTGAATGATCTGCATGATACTTTTCTAACATGGCTGAATTCATTACCAGATAGACAAGACAATGGAATCTCAAGAGAAATGTTTTTGACACAGAAAAAAGAGTATTTAAAAGGAAAATATATATATGCATTACCCCTTAAGTTGTAGAACTAAGAATATTTAATTCCCTTCTAAGCTTTGAAACCTACATAAATATTCAAAATTGTAGCAACAACTAAGGGGCTGTTTGGTTTGCATTTTCGTTTTCTGTTTGTTTCCTGTTTTGTGAAATTTTACAAAGGAAAAACTGAAAATGGTGAAAACAGAACATTTCTGTTTTCAGCATTTTTAGTTTTTCCTTTGTAAAATTTCAGAAAATAGGAAACAGAAAATGAAAACAGGAAATGAAAATGCAAACCAAACAGCACCTAAATTTCTAAATGCAAGAAAGAAAAATTATGACCTTTGCACAATGCCATAGTTCAGCTCTTTTTAAAAGGATTTTGACATAGAAAATAGAGTATTTAAAAGAAAAATATGTATATATGCATTACCCCTAGAGGTCCAGAACTTAGAATATTTAAGTCCCTTCTAAGCTTTGAAACTTACATAAACATTCAAAAGTGTAGCAATAACTAAATTTCTAAATGGAAGAAAACAAAATCATGACCTTTGCATGATGTCATAGGTCAGCTCTTTTTCACCTAACAATGAGGTAAATAAAGAGTAGAGAGTATTGATCTGATGCCCTGAATCTTAATAGCACATAAGCTAAGGCCATTGATACATGTAATTTCATATTTTTAATTTATATGAAATTTGGCCCTCAACCCAAAATGGTCTTTAATATTTCCACATTAATACAGTAGCCTCCAACCAATAAATACATAACATATTAAATTGTAAAACAGTTCCCCCTGTCACTGAATTACATTCCTTAAACAAGTTCCATGACCAACGAGTTGCTTGTTCTTTGTGATTACACATGCACCACTTAATATATAATAGGTTTAAATATGTTTTTAAGTCTCTAAAAAATTGACACCTTTTCATTTTAGTTCCAACAAAATATTTATTTTTGCATTTTTGTCCAATTTATTTCACAATAAGTACAAGTTTTTAGTTCATATAGTTATGTAACTTTGTTTTGGTTCCTTTACCTTGTTTTTTTCTTATTTTGTTCTTGGAAATTTCATTTTATTAATTTGATACCTTGAAAAAATGTGATAAAAATAAAAAAAAAACTAAACATTAGGATGAAAAATAAAAAAATTTAAATTAAGTTGTCAATTTTATAGGGACTAAAACAAAAAAAAAAAGTGTCAATTTTATAGGGACTAAAAAGAATAGTTTGAATTGAGTTGGATCAAAATGAAAAATAAAAATAAAAATTCTAGATACTAAAACGATAGTGTCAATTTTGTAGAGAAAAAAAACTTATTTAAGTGTATATAATACTTACCCATTTAATTTACAAATTTAAATTTAATAAGAATATAATTAGTAAATTAATTATTTACCATCAAACTTAAACATATTGATAAATGATTAGTGTTTTTCCTATTATCTAATGTGCTATTTTTTTTATCTGGTTTTGTAATTATACCAACTTAACAATAATTAAAATATTAACTTATAAAAAACAAATTAACATCTTCAATTATTTAATAATATCATTTTAAAATATTATATGTGCAATTTAATAGCATAAAATATAAAAAAATATTATTACTATCTTAAAATATTTATATTTATATTTTATTGTATATATAATTTTATATTAATCATGTGATTCTATGACTAATCCAGTGACCATGGAATGGGACAAACAGCAAGTGTACCGTTGTCGCTGCAAGTAATAAAATTTGGTGAGTACTGCGATATCGTCCTGTGGGGAATATGTCCAATCTCTGTTTTCTCGAGCTAAGCAACTATTTAGACTAAGGATGATGATTTGTTTTAACATTAAAAATAAATAACTGAAATAAATAACTCAATCCTAAAAGGTACTTGGAATCTAATATATTTTGATTATGGGTCCGTAGCCTTCAGAGACAAAATCCCCTTTGAATTACCGAAACCACATTAACCTAATCCTTAATTCCTTATTGATGGCCGAGTGCACTATTACTTGACTCATTAACTCTTTGATTTAACTTAAGAGATCAATCCCTTAACTCTCCTAAGCCAAAAACAAGAACAAGAACTGAACAAGACCAAACGCACATATAGTCTATTCTTAGATCTACAACACACGTGGTATCATATGCAAGAAACACACTCATATCTCACTGTTCCTAATATAGATATATACGAGTAATCAAATCAATTGAATGTTGATCAGGCATCCAAAAGCATTAAGAATAGCATAGATACTCACATAAGGAAAGATACTTCATAGATTAAACATCAACATAAACAAAAAATATACAAATACAAAAATATATACAAAAACATAAAGGAAAGAGAGGAGTGATAGAAGGAACTCCATAGAAGTGTATTGAACTTGGTGGAAATGTCTTTCTCATTCCTCTTTCGCGCTCCATGAAGAATCCCACCTGGGGTTCTTAAGATTTTACATGTGAATCCAACCCGTTGCCATCTTCTCCTTCACCAAAATGGCCTATGCTAAGGAAAACTAATTCTAATGAGAAACAAAAAGGAAAAATGGATGATCTCCTAAAAATGGCGTGAAAGAGTTTTAAATCGAAGTCTATGTAAGTGGACTTTCGCTACAGCCAAAATATTTTCACTGTAGCAAAATTATGGTGGTTGAAACCAACAAGTTATTTCATTTTTACTGTACCCAAAATAGTTTTGCTCCAGCCAAAATTATGGCGGTTTATATTTTGCAAGTTGTAGCATTTTCGCTGCAGCCAAAACATTTTTCAATGTAGCCAAAACATTTTCGTTGTAGCAAAAAAAATTTGTTGTAGTCAAAATAGGACAAAATGCCAAATTTTTTAAAATTTCAGCTTTTTCTTTATTTCTTCAAATATTTCAACTTTGGCTCTTTTCCATACTTTAATCCACATAATTGGAATTAAATGAATTTGATTTTCAGTCATATAACAAAAGTAAGCATGTGAATTAAATTATTATAAATTAAGAAAATTTGATACCAAGATTTATACCATTTAAAACAATTAGTGCTCCAAATTCATGTCCAAATTCACTAAAATTTAGCACTGATCAACCCTCTAGTTAAATCAGTGACACAGTGCAGAGTCAATATCTAAACCAAACTTAATAACAAAACTATGATGATAACTAACAGTTTAACCTTATAGATTAGAATAAAAGGAAAATAATTCAGGGGAAGTATATAATATACAATACTACAGGTTTTCACACCATAATTACATTGGAATCATCTTGTTAATAGAGTGTCAAATTAATTTCATTGTAAAAAAATTATAATAATGGAGTGAATCCAACTATATAAAAATATGAGTATTTAAAACATTTTTATAGTATTTATAATTTACTAAACAATAAATTTTTATAATTCACTATTTCATGTTTGAATATTTTGATTTATCGCATCATATACCACTTTTCAAATCAAACAACATATGGATATTCATATTATATCAAATAATATTTGTTTTAAAATAGATCACATTCAAAGCAGTTTATTAACATGAATAATTCTTATATGGGTTTTTAGTACATGTGTGAAATTGCACACGTTAAAAAACTTAAAATGAAATTATTTCATTGAGAAGCAAAGTATTTATTATAGTACAAGCTCCAGATCATTGAATTGTTTTCCTATAAAATGCTTTCACTTTTAGCTTGTTAACATGTGCAACTTTGAACAAGTTAGAACAAGTCTTCTAATGTAGTCACAAACCTAGCGAAACATTTGTTGACACAATCAACGAAAATCTTTTAATGAAATCTAAATAATTAAAACACAAATTGAACCATTGATTTTCTTTTTATTTCTACAACTAAACTTTTTATTGATTGTGTCAATACATATTGTTTGGGTTAATAGATTGTTACATCTTTCAATTTCTATTCAATGAGTTATCAAAATATGAATATATAAACTTTAAAACACAAGCATGATAATTAATTAACAACTAGGGAGTGATTTTGGGGTGCTCCATAAGTTCTGATATAATAAAAATAATCTCAACAACTTGCCGCACATCATTAGCATATTGCGGCAGCATGGAGGGGTCATTGTAAGGCTCATCAGATGGTGATTCCCCTACAATACAATTAAAAATATCTCCACTCAATGTAGATGCAGCCGAATTCAAGAAAGTGTGATCGTTTTTCTTCAATAATTCTTCTATGTGGTCAACATGACTAAGAGCACCTTCTACACCCAAGTGATTCAAACAGATGTAGTAGTGTTGGTTTGCCTCGGGATCTTTACCCTTAGTTTGCAACATGAGAGAGTTGATTAGGTTCACGGTGTTGGACACATTGGCACGTACGATGTCTACTGCAAATTGGGTTAAAGTTACTAGGTCCGCATGTGGCCTTTGGCTTAGGAGGTTGTAGCAAAAGGTTGGGGTTTGGGATTGGTGGCAAATGCGGTGATACATTTTGTGTGTTGGTTTGTGTTGAATAACACGGGTTGCATTCGAGGATGCACCAAGAGAAAGGAATAAAATCAACAAAATGGAAGTGAAACGAGACATTCTGTGTTTTTTTCTTTCTTCCTTCCTTATTTTTGGTTTACTTTCATCTAGGTTTTCAATGGGGTTTGTTTCATATGTGTATATATATACACATATACATTGTACTAAAATAGTTTCCTGTGTTTGGATTAGTTAATTGATTACAATTATTATGTCCTTATTTATAAATAATTTGTTTTAATAATGAGTTGGATTTCCTAGAATTTTATTGTTTAGCCTAAGTTTGTCTTTTAGTTTGTTTGAACGCGTTATAATTGAGGTGTTTTTCCAAGCTAAGTTTAACTTTGTATCCAAAATAAATTTAAATTACTAAATATGTTAAAAATACTTTTTGTTAAAAACATGTAAATTTGTTTATGATAGAAAGAAAACCATTTTTCTTGGAAACTGATATTAGTTAGATTATGAATTTGGTTCATGTATTAAATTTATTTTATATAGAAAATTCATCAGTAAAAAAATTTATTTAGCAAAGGAATAACGTAAGCATTTTGTCTTTCCTACTAGCTAAGCTTCACATATTTTCTAATTTATGATTTTAAATGCCTTCACACTCAAAAAAACATGAAGAGACATAGTTACAATGTAAGCTTCATATGTTTCCTAATTACATTTTTTTTATTTGATATGAGATATTTAAAAAATTTAAAAATTCTGAATTCTGTCTCGAAAGTGTCAAGTGATCTACAGAAGTCGGCTCAAAGTGTCAAGCTGATAAAAAACTATTGGACACAGTTTGAGAGGTGTCGAAGATGTGTCGGTGTTGAACGCGTGTCCTACTCGTAAACACGAGGTTGAGTGAAGTATTAGTACTTTAGTGGCTGAAAAGAAAGTTTAGCAACCAATTTAGTTGGTCTATAAACGAACTTTTGATATGTAGTTATTAAATGTTTTTTTTTCTAGAGCTTCACCCACTCTCTTAAATGAATTATCCCATATAATTTATTCCACTATTTGGGACCTTCCATGGATTCGAACTCAAGACTAAAGGGATATGGGTCTTAAGTTCCTTAAATCCACTTCCAATTTAGCTAGTGTACGCTAGCAAATTCTATATGTTATTGTAGAACAACCTTAAAGTTTTCAAGTAAATTGTTAGTGTTTCATCTTGGTCTGTAGTAGGAGAATTCAATGCTCCTTGTTGTAGCTGGGAAAGATGAGGAGTTAATGGACAGGCCAAAAGTGATCCTATTGCTTCTAAACTTTTTAACTAGTTAATTAATGATTTGTAGTGGGTGGAACTTCCTTTTTGCGGAAAAAATTTTAGCTAAGTCAGACCAAATGAATCTGCATTAAGCACGATAGATCGTTTTCTAGTCTCAAATGATTTAATTCAGACATTGGGTCCCATTTCTATATGGGTGCTTAACTATAATATTTCTGATCATTATCTAGTATTATTGAGAAAGTAAATTATGAATTGGGGTCCTATTATCTTGAAGTTTTACAATTGTTGGCTCTCATATCCAAATTTTATGTCTTTTGTGGAAATGTTTGGGGTATAAGGGTGGAAAGAATTTTGTTTAAAGGGAAAACTAAAAATGCTTAAGTTTGAACTTATTGTGCGGAACTCTGATGTCTTGGGTCATCTTGACAATACTATCAACTTTATATGAGTATATTCTTTCAAAAGATATGCTGAACCAGTTAAGTAATGATTAGGAGGATAGGAGGAGATGCTTAATGGAGCTGTGGTGGAACAAAATGTAACAATGGGAAAGTTTGCTGAAAAAGAAAGCTCATGTGAAATAGGCGAAAGAAGGGGATGAAAATCAAGTTTCTTTCATGCGTATGTTGTCACACGAAGAAGGAGAAATCATATCGGAGCTCTAACCACTTTAATCAAGAAAGAGGCTGATCACAATGCTTCTCGATCTTAGAATCAATCTGCTGCTCCTGAAAAGGACCTTTCTCTTAATCCTTAAGGCTTCTATCCTAAATAGATACCTACACAAGGGAACTAGAGAAGGAAATAGATGAAGAAAACAAAGGTGATGTGCAACGAAGAGAATCCAAATCAGAGGACGTGGATAAGAGCCTGTGTTCCTTGGAAGAAGGACATGTTGGAACAAAAGGATAATCAAGAACAACAAAAGAACAAAGTGAAGAAGCAAGACCAGGAAGATGAGAAGCCAGATCACACTTTCTGAAATAGAGGGGCTCAAGGTTTGGTTTATCCATGCTACGACCAAGGAATTACATCTGTCCTGAGCATCGAAGGTCTCATCTTCTTCCTTCGGTTTGGGTAATCTTCCATTCATGAAATGGAGCTTGTTCTTGATTTGAGAGCGACACACATGGCTCTAGACCAAGCATGATAGTTCGGTCCATTCAACACGACTGGGATCAACAGATTTCCAAGGTTCTCATTAGGATGGACGAACAAAGGGCTCGAAGCATCAATGGTGGTCTTCGCCATATCTTCAAAGGACAAACAAACAAACCACGACACAGAAAACCAAAAAAGGAGGACGAAAAGAAACAAGAAGGGAGAAAGAAAAACGAAAGGAGAGGAAACAAAAACAGAAAAGACAGAGGATCTTCAAGCAACCATGGCTCGAGATACCATGTTAACTTTTCTTCATTGAACGCGGAAGCTTCATCACCGAAAAGAGAGAAAAACACAGGGAAGAAAGGCTTGAAACAGAAAAGGTGTATATTGAATTAACTAACTGAAAAATACAGAGGGTTTGGTGTTTATATAAATATGTAACTGAGGATAGGGAAAAGAAAGGAAATAACAGAAAATAACAGATAACTACAAAAAATAACTGCTTCAGTGAAAAAGTCCTCCTTAGCAAAACTTAAAACTTCGATAGTCCTTAAAAACAACTTCTCGCTACTTTAGAAAATAGCAGATGAGTCCTTCTGCCACTTTATTGCTTGTGCATCTTTGTCTCGTCTTCTGGCTTTTCTTCTTCCTGATCTTGCTTCTTCACTTTGTTCTTTGTTTGTTCTTCATTATCCTTCTGTTCCAACAGGACACAAGAAGATTTTCATTAGGCAAGATAACATTAATGAAACTTTGAACCTTCTCATTAACTCTCATAAGGAATCAGAGAAGAGGCAATATGCCTTTGAAGGGATTCTTCTCAAAATTCTATCAGAGATTGCTGTCAATGTTTTTCAATATCTTCCAATCAAAGCCAAGATTCCAATCACTCTTCGTGAACTTTCTAGCTCCAACTACTCTCTATATCACCCTTAAGGCTAAATCTACGTGGTCTTATCTTTAGGACAACCTTTGCCTTTCTTGATGATGGTGAAATAGGGAGAATTATAATTGATAATTAGGGAGTATGTCTTAGGAGTAAGATTAGGAGTGCTAGAAAATTTTAGGAATAGAGGAAAACTTGAGCTCTTTAAATCTTTTTAAACTACAATCCACCACTATTCTTCATCTGTGAATCCACTATGTTTCCATACTATCTGAGTAGCTTCATCCATAAATCAATCAATATTATGTAATATTCATAAATATATAAAATGAATGAAATTTCAGATCATAATTGTTATTGCTTTATCTTTTGATCTGAATCTACTATACATACTTGATAAGTAATCTGATCTAGCTAATTAAATTTCACAATCTTATCATGATCGAATCTAAAATCTATTGTTGTCAGAACTAGACCGAACCGGCCAGTCGAACCCGGAACTGGTGGGGTGATCAATCCGGTCAGCTCTTAAAATCATTTTGGAATTGAAACGATCTAGATCTGGGTAAATCTTGGAGTTGATACAGAACCGAAATCGTGTGGTTGAGCCGGTTTTTGCTTAAAATCATGAAAATTTTTGATAAAATGTGAGCTTAAATGGGGCTTGATCACAAATACTCTCAATAGATAAAGCAACAAAATACCCCCATGCTATCAAGTTTTTTTGTGATAAGATGTGCATCATCTTTATATATATATATATATATATATATATATATATATATATATTTTATTACATAGGATAGATGTAAAAAATAATAATTTTTATTCAATATTATATTTATTTAATGTATTATAAAATATTAAAATACATAAAAAAGTATATTTAATAATCACCGTCCAACCAGTAAATTTTGAACCAGTGCCCTAACCGGTTCAATGATTTGTCCGATTCATATAACATTGCTAAAAAAAATTTGTTACAATGATTATCCATGTGTCTAAATATATGCTTCATAGTCTAGTAAGACTATCTAATTCATAAGATAATTCTTTTGAGGGGGAATTATTAGATTCATTGGGAGTTCTTATTCCTACATTCTTTTCGGAAACTTACATTACCAAAAAGGGAGAGATTGTTAAGTCAAAACCTTTAGATCAGATAGATCTTAATGACATCAAACCCATCATCAGCTATAAAATTCTAAGGTTAAGATGAGATGCCTTGTGATCTAACAAGTTTTTTTAAGTGTGCAGAATTAAACACTTAGATCACTGTTCTATGATATATGTCCAAAGAGGCATCCAAACAGACCAAGTACTCTAAAGATCTCTGAAGAATCTGACAGTGAAGTATCTACTGAGAGTTAAGATTGAGAGTCTGATGTACCTAAAGGACATATCTGATAAAAATTATGAAGATCAGTAGAAGACATGTATCTAGATTTATAAGGAGTTGCATTAAAAATCTCAAACCAGATTCTAGTTCATATGAACAAAGAAGCTTAGATCCTAAAAGGATTGAAGTTCAGATTCCAATCTGAACTACTCCATAATGATATCTATCTAAGAAGCATGTCTAGAAGTCAAAGAAGAACTCACATTATATCAAAAATACAAAAGGAGTCTTCAAACTAAAAGAACTCAAGCATAGAAGAAGAAAAGACCCTACAACTGAAATGCTTTGACAGATTCAATTAGAAGTGAGAATCTGATTACAAAAGGATCTATCTAAGCCTTGAAATAGAAAACGAACAAGCCTAGAAAGCATGAATACAACTCAGATCCAAAGATTGGTCTTAGATTGAGATTGGAAACTCATGAAAGTTGACAGAGTTTTTGACAGCTTGCATAGGATGATGTCAACAATGCTTAAACTTTAAGCACAGCTTTGATTCAAACTTTAATGACTCGAACCATCCTCCAACGGCTACCAACATTCATAAATTACTATATTCTCTAGATAGAGCCTATAAATATGAAGCAAGACTTCTTAAAAACATAGAGAAGTAGAAAAACACTCATATCATCAATAAGAAGTTAAAAGTCTCCATCCTCATTCATATTGCAATTTAAGGTTTAAATATAGAGTTACTCCCATAGTTACTAGGATTAGTTCGATCGTATCTTTCTAAAACTACTTATAGCTTAAGCTTCATTTGACCCTTCACACTCTGTGTGTAACCTAGCTACCATCAAAACATCCATACCCAATAAATTGGTGAGTTATTCACTCAACTAAGATAGAAAGCGGCCCTAAATGTTAGGGTTAGTGCATTTAAGCTTGGAGAGGCTTAGGAAAGACTACCTTAAGCCTAGACAGGCCTTAGAAGAATACTTGGTGTAAAGCCTGAAGAGACCAAAGAAGAATATCACTTGTGAATCTGGTTTGCTAGTGGAAAATTTCACTTGGAGAATTGAGGACTGGATGTAGTCTTCTTTTGGTAAACAAAGATCTTTGTTTCCATTTTTCTATTCTCTTTCAAAGTCTTTTATTTTATATTTTGCATAGTTCAGATTAACATCTTACTATATTTAAAAAGATCTTAATTTGTCTTTTCATCAAACATTAAAATCTAAACTTATCTATTTCAATCTATTGAAAGGTTTAAACTTTCAACTATTACTTAGATTTATATTCTTCATCCTTCACTCTATTAAATCTCATCTAGTTAATTTATTGATGGTGTATCTATCTATCTATTTATCCATACATTCCAATATACTTCCTTTAATTTATTTAACTCTAGTCTTTTGAGAAAATTTAATCTAACATCCAACTCACATTTGAGATTCAGGCTTAGAGTTAATCTAAAGCTTTAACTGGGAATTTTTAAAGCCTCAATTCAACCCCCCTTCTTGAGACTATTCTTTAACCTACATAAAGCAGCGTGAATAGAGAATAAACATATACGACTTGTTATACTAGGAATATCGTTGTTTTAGTTTAAACAGAGTATGTGTGTGCAGGAACGTGCGTGGCTGTAATTATGAGTTAGTGGTGGGTCCCATCATTGTGTCACAGAGGGTTCATTCTTTGCCCCCTCAACCTTATGCCTATAAATGTGCAGAGAGTGTTCATTCTTCCCACCTTATGCACTTTGTTGTTTCTATGTTCTAAATCTTCTAAATCTGTTCGAGAAGATTCTTCAATTTCTCCCTTTTACATCTTCTCACCATTTCGGGTATCCTCTAATTTTTTCCAATAGTTCTCTTTGCATTTCCCTACCTCCGTTCCTAGTTTTCCCCTACTTTTACCTTTTTAGGTTCATTTCGAAATGGTTCGGAGTAGTCGTGGAGAGACTTGCAATCCTTATTCCACTAGACCTCTCCCTTCCGCCATAGAGTCTCTCACCACACATATCGTGTCGCAATGTTTTTCTTTAGAGGAAATGCCTCGGTAGACTTGTCGTGATAGTTCTTCCGTCTACGAATTTGTGAATAGGCTTAAATTCAAGGTTTGTCGGAGTACCACTTTGGTCCTTCATTTGAACCCCACCTTAATCTTAGGAACTATTTCTAAGATCCCTTTGATCATCCTGATGAGCTATCACTAGATATTTCTGATAGTTATTTTGTTTTTTTTTGTATCCATTAGGTTTGAGGAGATGGCTTGTCAGGAAGGAAACAACTTGAGGGGAAAGTGGTGGTGTGGGGTCCTAGAATCTCTTTGGGAGAGCAATTCCCATATTAGATCTTGCATGATGTATTAGATCAAGTTTCTCAGATTAGGGAACAATATCCATTACAGATCAATACTCCCGTTGTCTTTAGTTTAGCCGGGGAGCTACAACCAAGGGACATGATGACTACAAATTCCAGGTGGCCAACATCCATGAGCGCATATTATCCTGTGCCAAGGTAGGAAATAGATAATTTTTAATGATGTACGATTGGAGGTTCACTCGGTATCACCTCTGCTTTCCCTAAAATGAATGTAGAGTTGAGGTCTTGATATATTGTTCAATGGTGTCTTTTCACTTACGCTGATGCTTCACGGACCCAATTGATTCAAGCGTGTTCTGTTCTGGATCTCGTTTTGCCCACTATCCCATAGTGGGGGTTTGAATCGTGTTGTGGTTCATGACCTAGAAGTTAGCAAAGAGGGGCTTGCTAACATCTTGGAATGATGTGGTTGCACAAGTAAGGGTATAAGCTCATAATTGCCGTTGTCTTTGTAATTTCGTACTATGATTGTGGTAATTTGAACAAGGCCAGCCCCCAAAGGTATGATCCAGTGAGTGTGAAAAAAACACTTTGGTCCCAGAGTAATTGCTAATATCTTTGACAGGGAATTAGATGAAGATTTTTTAGACAAACTCCCTCGTTTGGAACTCTAGCTAAGTCAATACTACCAATTCTTTGTTTGTCTTTATATTTTCTTCATATTTCTATATTTTCTTCATATTTCTATTGATTAAGAATTTTTTAATCTATACTAGTTTTTCACAGAGGAATGTCCAAGAAGCAAAATAATGGTCAATTAGTTTGGTAAACAACCTAGAGTACTTTGAAAAATAGATGGGCAGGCTCTACCAGAACTCCCAAAGAGTTTATGCCGTTCAAAAAGAAAATAATGAACCTTCTAATCTCTAGTGGAGAAAAAGGAGAAGCTCAGGAAGACAGATAGAATTCTCAAGGAGGAGACGAGAGCTTGGAGCTTAAGCTCCAAGAAAAGGAGAAGGAAAGATCTCAAAAGGACACCAGATCTCAGGTCTTGAGAAGTCCGTGAGGATTGGAGGGATTATGGGGTCAAGTATTTGGAGAAAGCCATGCATGCTAAGGTAATCGTTTAACACCTTGAAAATACTGAGGAAGTCATCATGGTTCTATAGCGGGATCTTGTCGACACTAACAAGGGGGTTGAGAAACTGAAGGCTCAGGCTTTGAAGTATGGGGATCAATTTTTTTGCACCTCCATCTGTCAATCTCGAGTCTTCAATCTCGACATTAATCTAAGGGCGGGGACTCTCCCTCTTCAGCCATGCGGATGGTGGACGACTATTCTATTTCGACGCGGTGGTTAAGGTCAAGATCAAGGTGCACCTTGCTGATACAAATATCCCGCTCTTTAACCTCTGTGCTCAGTGGAGCTGCCAACGGAGGGAGTATACCAAGATAACGATCTGCTGATAAACACTCCCGACTAGCAAGAAGAAAATAAAGAGGTCAATCTCGCTACTCCTTAATTTTCCTTGTATTTTTTAAAGTGTTTTGTCGTTATAACTTAGTAGTTTACGTATCCAGCACTTTTACCGTTAATGAAATTCTCTAGTAAATTTTCTCGCGTATTTTTAGTCTTTATATTTCATTCCTCACGCATGTCGTGTTTCTCAATTGCTTTTTACTATTTGTGATTGCCATTGTGAGATTAGACTTCTAATGAATTTATGTTCAATGACTCTAGCGGTATTTGAGATTCTTAAATCGAATGATTTGAATCTGATATCGAATTAACAATTATGGAGGGGTCGAATATTCTATACTTGCGGGTTTTTAAACCCTTGATTACTGCCAATTTCATCCTCAAAAACTGTAAACTTCCTTTTGGATTCTACATTCAATGAGGGTTCCACAACTTCATGAAGCTTCTTGGGGTTTGCGGATAATAATGGTGTGAGAATGGTGGAGCCGGAGAAGGTGGTTTGCTTGGTTAAGCGCTCTTTTGGTTTTGAGTTTTCCTTGTAGCAACAATAGCTAAGGTGGTAAAGGTGAAAAAAGTTTTATACTCTCCCCATAGATGGAAACAATGAAGTGGACTAACCTTTAAAAGTGCCCATAGAGAGAGGAGTGCTCCTTTTTGTAAGGTAGGAATTTGATGGAGGTGATGGGTGTGTGGGCAAGATATTTCGGATGAGCAATGGTGATGGGATACCTGCAATGATTTTAAAGCTTAAGTTAGTAAGGATCCTTAGAAAATGGAGGCTAAGGTGGGTTATACTTACTAGAATGGGGCGTATAGTGTCTTTTTATAATGTAGTGAACCTCCTAGCGTTTATTGTTGTCCTCATATTTGTGCTCAAGGCACAAATATAAAGATAGGGACCCAACTATGGAGGTGGGAGACAACGCTGCCTGTGTCATACGGTAAATCTCCATACTTCATCAGGTACATTTTAGAATACATTGTTTCAATTTATTTTATTGTTTTCTCTTAATCTATTCTTTTTCATTTATCTTTTTCAAATTCGGATCCTAAGTTTTATTGGCGATTTTAAGAGAAAATAGTGAATGGTTCTAACGTCCATAATTTTCCTGGCAAATCCAAATTTTTCGTACTTACGCAAAGACAAGACTTTACGTATGGTTTTCTACAATCGACGGGATAACCCCCAATAAATTTTATACTGCCAGGAATTGTATTTTTTGAGGGTTAAAACTGCCAAAAAAAAATATTAGCCCAGAGTTTCACAAGTCCATACCGTTGGGTGGCAATCAAAACCGCTTGGAATTTTTTTTTATATATAAAAAACTCGCCAGCAATTTTAAATGTAGTTTAGGTTGGTTTACTGATTGTCTTTCCTTATTTTTATTACTTGTGAGGACATATTTGATCTATTTTTGTGAACTTAGCTTGTGATAACCAGATCGGTCATCACAATTCACAAGAAAGCTATGTTAAAGTTGCATCAAATAAAGGCTGCATATAGAAAATTAGCAAGAACATAATTGCAGAACTAGGATTAGGATTCTTCACCTACCTCCTCGTCCTCCTCTGCCCTGTCACCCTCCTCGGCCACCGTTTCGTCCTCCCCCTCCCCCGCCCTCTCACCTCCTCTGCTGCCGTTTCGCCCTCCTTTCCTCCCTCCCCTCCTCCTTCTTCTCTTCCTCCTTCGGTTATACCATGTTTCCCTTTACCGCCTCTTTTCATTCCTTCCTCCTCGTCTCCTTTTATCGGCATGCTTCCTCCCGTTCCTATGTTTTCGTTCCTCGCTCTCCTCAAACTCCATGTAACGATCCACATTTTGCAACTTGGACCTGCTGCTCGTGCGTCTGTTCTTCCATCAAATTCTCATCAGGTCCTGGGTGGTAACACCATCTATTAGAAATGACATAGGCCTAACTCTCCTTAAAAACTAGCTCATAAAGAAAGGGTTGCCTAAGGCAAGGCTATCATAGCTCTCATCCTAGGCAATGTGAGACTTTTTCTCCCAACACTCTCCCTCAAATCTAACTAGCTTTTTTTTAGCCTAGTTGTGACTTGTCTTTTTTTTTAAATGGCCATTTTTGTTTTCTTAAGTTATGGGCATCTGTCTCAAGTATCTTTTTTTCCTGGACTTTGTGCTCTTTTTTTCTTCAATTTTTATTTTGCCCAATGTTTTTTTTTTTCGGATAGGCTTTGGTACCATCTTAGAAAATGACATAAGCCTAACTCTCCTCAAAATCTAGCTTACAAGGAGAAAGTTGCCTAGGGCCTTATAAAGACTATCATAGCTCTTATCCTAGGCAATGTGAGACTTTTTCCCCAACACTCCCCCTCAAGTTCAACTGCCTTGTTTTTAAGGGGTCTTTTTGTTTTTCAAGTTATGGGCATCTATCTCAGGTCTCTCCTTTTTTTTTTCCCGGACTTTGTGCTCTTTTTTTTGTTGAATTTATTTTTATTTTGCCCTATGTGTTCTTTTTTTTTTGGTAGGCTCTCGTATCATCTTAGAAATGACATAGGGATAACTCTCCTCAAAAGCTAGCTCACAACGGGAGGGTTGCCTAGGGCCTTATAAAGACTATCATAGCTCTCATCTTAGGCAATGATAGCCTTTATAAGACCTTAGACAATCCTTTCTTTGTGAGCTAGCTTTTAAGGAGATTTAGGCCTATGTCATTTTTAATATGGTATGTGAACCTAACTCTTGTAAGTGTAAATTAGGACATTCTATTATCATTAAGCTATTATATTGTAAGAATCCCGGGATATGACCTTATCCGGTGTAAAATTAACGTCATCATTAATGGGGAGGCATTTGAAATATGGGTTAGGGAAGAACCAGTTATCTTTCAACCAAAGGTGGTAGGATGTAAGTGCCACTGTTTTAACTCTCTCAAAGTGATATTTCAAATTCATAGGATAATCCATTGGTTGATGAGTTTGAAGAAAATTACTCAGGTGGTAATGAATTTGTCCCTAATTCATTCTCCTCAAAAGAAGATGATAATGATGCCTTTCAAGAGTTCCAAGGCAACTCCTTGGCTAACTTTACCCGTAAAGAGTCATTACCTGCTCTTAACGATGAATTCATTTTAGACATCTGTAGGTCCCAATATGCGGAGCGTGTAGATCCCTGTTTGTTGGATTTTGGTAACTTTTTTGGTGTAAGAGAGCGCCGGTTGGTTGGTGGCACAAAAAATGCTAAGAACGGGTTAGTGAACAATATAATAGCTTAATGATAGTAGAAATGATATAGGCCTATGTCATTTATGCTGATGGGGACAATAGAATGTCTTAATGATAATAGCTTCTTATAATATAAGAGGGTTAGATGGTAGAGTTAAAAAATTGGCATTAAAAAAATTAATTAGGGATGAAGATGTGGATTTCTTATTTCTTCAGGAAACCAAAATGGAAGTAATAGAAAAGAGCTTATGTACAACAATCTGGAGTTTAGATGATGTAGAGTGGGTTTTCAACCCATCTGAGGAAATTCAGGTGGCCTTTTAACAAGCTGGAAAAAAGGGTCTTTTCAGCATATTAATACATTCTCAAGTTTGGGTTGCCTTGAGATTATGCGACTATGGGGATTGGACAAGATCCCCTGTTTTTAGTTAATGTGTATGCACCTTGAACAACATTAGCAAAGAGACAGTGTTGGGAGAACCTGATAAATTATAGAAGATCATTAGGGGTAGGTAATTGGTGCTTTATAGGATATTTTAACTCGGTGAGATACCCTTGTGAAAGAAAGGGTCAGACTAATGTAGCAAATAGTGGAGATAAATGTGTGTTTAATCAACTCATTGAAGAGTTAGAAGTTCTAGACTTGCCTTTGGTGGGAGGAAAATTTACATGGTTTCGTCCAAATGGCATTTCCATGAGTAGGCTAGACAGAGCTCTAGTTTCAGGAGAGTGGTTAGTTTCTTGGCCTAATATGTCTCAATTTGCTTTAAAAAGAGATGTTTCGGATCATAGACCACTAATCTTTCGTGATTCAAATGTGGATTGGGACCAAAACCATTCCGGTCTTTAAATTGTTGGTTAGAAGACAAATCTTTCAATAAGCTTGTGGAAAATGTTTGGAGGGAGGAAAATTTTTCTAAGTTGGGGCTTACAATTTTAAGCAAAAGCTTGAATCCTTGAAAGCTAGGATAATGGATTGGAATCGTAATAATTTTGGAAATGTAGATACCTCAATTGATATTTCTGTGGAGGAATTGAATGAACTGGACAGAATTGGGGAGGAAAGCTCCTTAGACATGCAACAGCGTGAAAGAAGAATGGAACTGTCCTCTGATATTTGGAATTTAAAGCCAAAAAAAGAGTCCATTCTTCTTCGAAAATCTAGAATTAATTGGTTGCTAGAAGGCGACGTTAATTCTAGATTTTTTCACATTTCCCTCAAGTCTAGGAGAAGTAAAACTGCAATCTCAGGGTTATATATTTTAATGATTCATGGTGTGAGAACCCCTATGAGGTAAAACAGAGTGTTACTGAATTTTTTTAAAGGAAATTTAAGGAAATACCTTCAATCAGACCTACTCTTGATGTGATCCAATTCCCACAACTATCTGAATTGGACAAATCTGAACTTGTGGCCGTGATCTCTAAGGTAGAAATCAGAGATGCTATGTGGGACTGAGAAGAAAACAAGAGTCCCAGGCCAAATGGATTTAATTTTAATTTTATTAAAAAATTATGGGATCCTTAAACAGGATATTGTTAGGTGTGTGAGGGAATTCCATTTCAATGGAAAATTCCATAAGGGCTGCAATGCATCTTTTCTTGCTTTAACTCCCAAAAATGCAAATCCACAGTGTTGGGGAGAATATAGGCCTATTTTCAGTTTGTACAAGATTATTTGAAAGTGTCTTGCCTGTAGGATTAAAATTGTTATGAATTCCACCATATCTGAAAATCAATCCGCATTTTTTGGGTTTAGAAATATGTTAGATTGGGTGGTAATAACTAATGAAACAATTGATTTTGTGGAGAAAGAAAAACTACCAGCATTTTTGTTAAAAATTGATTTTGAAAAAGCTTGTGATACTATAAGCTAGGATTTTTAGATTACGTAATGGGTAGATTTGGCTTTTGTCAAAAATGAATAGGGTGGATTAGGAACTGTCTATAGTCAACTACAAATGAATTCCCAATGCACAGAGGCGTTAGGCAAGGGGATGCTTTGGCCATATTTTTGTTTTTATTAGTAGCTGAGGGGTTGGGATGAAAGATGAAGAGGGCCTCTCTAATGGGTCTGTATTCAGGGGGTTTTTGTAGGGATTAATAACATTGAGGTTTCTCATTTGCAATTTGTAGATGATACTCTTTTGTTAGGAGAAGCTTGTTGGGAGAATGTTCTAACAATTAAATCAATTTTAAGGTGTTTTGAATTAGCCTCAGGGCTAAAAGTGAATTTCATTAAAAGTAGATTGGTGGGTTTGAATATGTCAGATAATTTCTTGGCTGTCTTGGCACAATTTTTTAATTGTCGTACTTGCTCTATAACTTTCCCTTTTCTGGGAATACCTTTGTGTGCTAATCCTAGACTATCTAATACTTGGACCCTTGTAAATGAAAGATTTCATGGTAAGCTGTCATCTTGGAGGCGCATGTTTGTCTCTTTTGGGGTAGAATTACTCTCTTAAAGTCTGTTTTTTCTGCTCTTCCGGTATTTTTTTTCTTTCTTTAAACTACCAATTTTCTGCGATCAGCCACATAAACAAAATCATGAGAAAATTTCTGTGGCTAAAGAAGGCAGAAGCATCCATTGGATTGGATGGGAAATGGTTTGCTTACCAAAACAATTGAGGGGTTTCGGTATCAGGGATTTATAATTGTTTAATACAGGTTTTTTGGCTAAATGGAGATGGAGAATTCTATTGGAAAAAGATAGTCTCTGGTGCAGAATCCTAAGCTCAAGGTATGGGAGTATCCTTTTTCACAAGACAAATTGAAGCAACAAGTTTGGAGGAAGTGTTCCTCTTGGCTTGAATCAGGATTAAAAAAATTTGTAGGTAATGGTAATAACACTTTGTTTTGGTCTCAACCTTGGGTGGGAAATACAATTCTTGAATCTAAATATAGTAGACTCTTCTCTATTTCTTCCGTAAAGGAAACAAAAATCTGTGATGTTGGACATTTTGAGAACGGCATTTGAGTGTGGGATTTACGGTGGAGAAGACCTTTATTTAATTGGGAAAACTGTCTATTACAAGAGTTAATGTCAAGAACTAGTGAGATACCAATTTCTTACATGTTAGAAGATAGCTGGTGTTGGATTTATAGTTCTGCAAGTTCTTATTAAGTGAGAACGGCCTATAAAATACTCTCTAGCCAACCTTCCATGGTGACTAAAGAACTTTTTTCTGACTTGTGGGAATGCAAGGTACCTTTTAAGTTTGCTGCGTTCGTATGAAATTAATGCTAAATGGTGTTCCATCAAAGGTCAATTTGGTTGCCCGTGGAATCCTTTTATCTGCAGACCAATTGTTGTGTCCTATCTGCAAAGAAGCTGAAGAATCTACCTGCCATATCTTTTTCTCTTGTAGAATTTCTTATTCGATTTGGATGGCTATTTATAAATGGGTAGGGATTGTCTCTGTACTGCATAATTCTCCAAAAGAACATTTTTGGGAGCACAAATCTTAATGGCATGCAAAAGGCTCTATGAAAGGGTGGTATGTGGTTTGGATCTGTGTGATTTGGAAATTATGGAATTGGAGGAATAATTTGATATTTAATGATAGTAAAGAAGGTTGGGAAGAGGTATTGGAAAGAATTAAAGTCAGAATTTGGAATTGGCTAAAGGCATACTTTTCAGATTTCTCTTACTCCAAGTCAATGGTTGATATCACCAGCTGCTTGTTTGTTGAGTATCTCAGATTGAAAGCGGCCTACTTCCTACTTTTCTGTTCAAAGGTTATTTATAATTGAAGCATTTGGGATCTTTTAGGTTCATCTGCTCCTTTATGTTTAATATCTGTGATTAGTTGTTAGTTTTAAAACTGTTGAGTCTGATTGCTTGTTTCAAGATCATTTTGATGGTTAGTTTTTTTATTCTCCCTGTATTTCTTTAGCTTTCGGTCTCAATATGTAAATTGGGGACCTGGGTTTTCATTTTTTGGGTTCAATATTGATCATGTACTATCTACATTTGTATTTCTAAGCACTTCTGGTGCTGTTTTTTCAATATAAATGTTTTTGGTTGATAAAAAAAATATTTGATCTATTTTTATATAATTATTCTCAGAATTTTTAATCAAAACACAAATAAAACCAACACACTTGATAACAAAGAAATGCATTCAAAATTAAGCAAAATATACAATGAGAAATCATTTAAAAGGTACTTAAAGTAACTTTAATCTTACAATTCTTTAAACATAAGCATAACATCATATATCACGTTAATTAATGGAAATTTATTGCTGGGATTTTTTGAAAAGTGATATTTGTAGGGCAATAAATGTGTTTGCAGATAATGGGGTTCTACCGAGAGGAGTTAACTCGTCTTTTCTAACTTTAGTTCCTAAACATGAAAATCCCCAAGGCCTTGGCGATTTTAGGCCTATTTCCCTTATAGGCCGCTTGTATAAAATCATTACAAAGTTATTAGCAGCTAGGATTAAGCTTGTCATTGGCAAGCTAATTTTAGAGAAACTGTTGGGAGGGAGAAATATGCTGGATAGTGTAGTTGTGGCTAATGAGTTAATAGATTTTGTGAAAGAAAGAAAGGTCCCTTGCTTGTTCATGGAAGTTGACTTTAAAAAAGCCTATGATTCTGTTAATTGAGACTTTATTGATTATATGTTAGGAAGAATGGGTTTTTGTAATAAGTGGAAGGGTTGGGTAAGAGGGTTTCTCAATTCTTCTTCTGTATCTGTGTTAGTTAATCGGAGCCCATGTCAAGAATTTATTTCCAAGAGGGGACTTAGACAAGGGATCCATTAGCCCCTTTCTTATTCTTGATTGTGGTGGAAGGGTTAAATGGTATGATGAGAAATGCATGTAGTAAAAATTTGTTTGGGGGTAGATAGATCAGGAGGTAATTACTCATCTGCAATTTGCTGATGATACTTTACTGTTGGGGAAAACTTTTTGGAATAATATTATAATTTTAAAGGCTGCTTTGAATTAGTGTCGGGATTAAAGGTTAATTTCTCTAAAAGTAGTCTAATTGGGGTGAATGTAGATCACCTTCCTGTTTCCCTTTGGGCTAATTATTTGAATTGTAAGAGGGTCAAATTCCGTTTAAATAATTGAGAATTCCTGTTGAGCCCCCGCTAATTCTGTTTCTTTATGGGACGTGGTTATTACCAAACTCCTTGGTAAAATCTCTTCTTGGAAAAGCAGCAATCTGTCTTTTGGAGGTAAAATTATTCTTCTCAAATCTGTGCTCTCTTCTATTCCTCTTTTTTATCATTTGTTTCTTAAGATCCCCAAATATGTGATTGTGTCTATTTCTAAAATTTAGAAGAGGTTTTTGTGGGATGGGGAAAGGGATAGGAGGAAGCTGGCGTGGGTAAAATGGGAAACAATGTGTAAACTAAGAAAATTGGGTGGGTTGGGAATTAGGGATATTAAAATGTTTTCAATGTATCCCTTTTTGGAAAGTGAAAGTGGAGGGCCATTACTGAACCTCATTCGCTTTGGATGAGGGTCCTCAAAGCAAAATTTGGGGATCCTTTTTTTCTGAGGGAGTGAGTAACAATAGGAATACCTCATCTTGGTGGAAAGATATTTTATTATCTTGTGACAAATTGGAAGGTATCAAAACTGAGTGAATTCACACAGAGGTTAGGAAATCTATTGGTGATGGAAAGAACAGAAGTTTTTGGGATGAGGTGTGGGTGGGTGATAAGGCTTTGAAGGAGAAATTTAATTGCCTTTTCAATTTGGCAGTTGATAAAGAATGTTCAGTTTTTCAAATGGGGTATGGGTGTGAAGGATATGGATTTGGAAGTTCAATTGGAGAAGGATCTTGATTGAGTGGGAAAGAAAATTAGAGCAAGAGTTATTTAATTGTATTAGTTCTACTCAGTTTTTGTATCAACAATGTGATAAGTGGGTGTGGCTTAGGGAGCCATCTGGAATTTATTCTACTGCATCAGCTTACAAATTTCTGTCTAATGATTTTCCTTGTCATAGTCTTTCAACATTCAGCGAACTGTGTCCAAGACAGGCCCATTGAAAGTTGTTTCACTAGCATGAAAAATAGCTCATAATAGTATCCTATCAAAATGAATTTACATAGAAGGGGTATCTTGGCTAGTAATGTGGATAGGAATTGTGTATTGGGTAAGTCTAATGAAGAATCTTTCAATCACGTGTTTTTCACGTGTAACTATGTGTATAAATTGTGGTCTCTTTGCTATGAGTGGCTTAGTTTTTCAGGGTTCTACCTTCTTCTTTCATTGAGCACTTTTTACAGCATGGTGGCATAATAGGTCGTTCTTGCTCTAACAAGGCTGGCTGGTGGATGATCTGGTTCTTATCTGTTTGGAGCATCTAGCTGTGGAGGAATGATATCTTCTAATATATAGGAAAAACATCTATATTGACTGAAGAATGTCTATCTGCTTGACATGTGTCATTGGGCTTGATTGCTTTGAATTAATTAAATTAAGATCTTGGAAGTGGGTTAAAGCTGCAAAGAAAAATTTTGCTTATACTGTACACAAATGGTCTTCAAATCCGCGGGAGTGCCTTAATGGTTAATACTGTGTGCTTCTTTTTGTTAGAATTTGATTTTATCTCCGTGTAATTTGAGCTGCTTTATTTTAATAGTTATTAGATGGTTAGTTATTGGATTGTTCTTGTTTTTCCCTTGTTCTTCTTCGTTATCTATCTCCAGGGAGGGTCGGTTTGTTGTAGTTTGTGGATTGCTATTGGTTCTGGTTTTGTTGTTTTTCAGATTACTGTGTAAGCACTACTGGTTCGTTCTTTATATTTAATAAAATCTGTTTGTTGACTGATACAAAAAAAAAAGTTAATTAAATATAATTATGTGACTCACCGAGAAGACCATTGCTTGATTTCTACATGGTTTACATTGTTGCCACAAACAAAATCTAACAATTAGATTTTGTTAAAATGATTGGACATTTGGAAGGAAAATTTTCTTTTGCCCTACATGGCTACTGGAAAAGTTTTGTAAACCTCATTGCTGCAATAACAGCTAGGTTTTGTTATTAGATTATCATTCCTAGATTATGATGTAAAAATGAGGACTTGCAGCTTCAACCAAAGGCAAGAGATTAGGAACATTAAGTAACATGTAACTAGGAAAAATAATGTGTTAAAAGAAAATACTCTAAAAAACGAGTTAAACTATTTCACGTGTTATATTCTTTTGGTGTTTTCTTCCAACTTCTTGGGAATTAGAATGGATAAATCATGACAGTCATTAAAGGAGCATCTAAATTAATTCTACTTGTTTTCAAGAAAATAAACCTATATAGATGCCAAAATGATAAATTAAAAGAGTGATCGAAGAAATGCTCACCATTTTGGGTTGGGGAGAGATGTCATGTGAGACTAGTCGTCAAAAGACTGAAGCACAGGTGAGTGATTAAGAGAAGCGGGTGAAAGAGAAACTAAAAAGAAAAAGAAACTTGCTATAAACTTACCTTAGTAGCAGGCAACACACCTTTAACTTCACCTCTGCAAAACCAATTACCTGCTTTTGTCTCGACTCAAATGATCTGGCATGACACTTTTCTAACATGGCTGAATTCCTTACCTGATACACAAAACAATGGAATATCAAGAGCAAAGGATTTTGACACAGAAAATAGAGTATTGAAAAGAAAAATATGTATATATGCACTATCCCTGGAGGTCCAGAACTTAGAATATTTAAGTCCCTTCTAAGCTTTGAAACTTACATAAACATTCAAAAGTGTAACAACAACTAAATTTCTAAATGGAAGAAAATAAAATCATTAGATGACCTTTGCATGATGTCATAGTTCAGCTCTTTTTCACCTAACAATGAGGTAACATAAAGAGAAGAGAGTATTGATCTGATGCCCTGAATCTTAGTAGCACATAAGCTAAGGCAGTTGATAAATGTAATTTCATATTTTTAATTAATATGAAATTTGGCCGTCAACCCGAAATGTTCTTTAATATTTCCACACTAATACAGTAGCCTCCAACCAATAAATACAAAACATATTAAATTGTAATATAGTTCCCCCTGTCAGTGCATTACACTCCTTAAACAAGTTCACGAGGGCTGGATATTCAATAAGGTAACTAAGGCCATGGCCTAGAGCCCCCAAATTTATAAGGCCCCTAATTTTATTTTTTTTTAATAGCAAAATTATTGATATAAATTTTGTTTTTAAAATATAATGTTTGAGATAGGACCCAATATTTTTATAAGGCCCATATCTTATATTTTTTATAGTTTTTTTCCTATTTTTTATATTACTTAAAAGTCCACAGCCCATTTTTAAATTTTTTTCAAATGAAAAGTTACTCAATAGTGACTCAGTGAGTTTCTTTAGATTGCTAAGCACATGAATCTATGATTAGGCTACTTGTTAAGTAGTTACATTAATACAATTTACTTTTATTTAACAAAAAAAACGCCACTTTCTTGAAGAAAATTGTTAACCTCACATTTTCCTCACTATTTTCTGTCTTTCTCATTCTCTCTATTCTCACTTCGGAACTCTTCTTTATATTACATGCATTCAAGTAAACATACACTACACGTTGCTGGCGTCTCAAATTTTCAACACATCTCAAATTTTCAACAGGTTTGACCATTCACCATTTCACTTATTTGCTTTGCTTTTAAATTTTTAAAGCAATCCATTTAAAATTGAATGATCATTTACAAATTATAATTATTACATCTCATTTTTTATTGTTTATCATTGTAGGTGCAAGTAAAGGGATTATCACTACGGTTTGAATTTTGGATACTCGTAAATGTGGCCGTGCATAGCCATAGCTTAAAAAAATTTATTCACAGATATATGGGGAAGATGAATTGAAAAAATATTGTATTAATCTTGAAAAGGTTTTGAGTTTTGAGGACAATTCTGATATTGATGGTCTTGATTTGTTTTCAGAACTTAAGTTACTAAATAAATTCTAACAAATGAAATTAACACACCATTAAAAATATTGAACTATATAAAAAAAATTAGGTTCTTTTCCAAATACATACATTGCTCATAGGATACTATTAACATTATATGTAACTGTTGCGACCGCTTAAAGAAGTTTTTCAAAATTAAAATTAGTTAAATCATATTTTAGATCAACTATGCTACAAGATAGATTGAATGGATTAGCTATATTATCTATTGAGAGTGAGATGTTAGAATTATTTGATTATGAAAATTTTTGCGGCTTAAAAAACCAAAAAAATAACATAAAAATTATTAGTCTATATTACTCCTGTCTTAATTTTCGCCTATGGCCCCAAAATTGCTAGATACGGCCCTGTACATGACCGATGAGTTGCTTGTACTTTTGTGATTACACATGCACCACTTAATATATAATAGGCTTAAATACATTTTTAAGTCTCTAAAAAAATTAAATTTTTTCGTTTTAGTTCAAACAAATTTTTTTTTTTATTTTGTCCAATTTAATTCAAGACCTTTTTGATTTGTCTCTATAATTTTATTTCAAAATAAGTACAAGATTTTAGTTCCTATAGTTACGAAATTATGTTTTTAGTTCCTTTAACTTATTTTTTTCTTATTTTGTTCTCTGAAATTGCAATTTTTTAATTTCGTACCTTGAAAAAATGTTATAAAAATAAAAAACTAAACATTAGGGATTAAAAATAAAAAAATTTAAATTAAGTTAGACCGAAATGCAAAAAAAAAATAAAATTATAGGGACTAAAACAAAAAAATTGCCAATTTTATAGTGACTAAAAAGAAATGTTTGAATTAAGTTGAATCAAAATGAAAAAAAAAAATTCTAGGTACTAAAACGATAGCGCCAATTTTGTAGAGACTAAAAACTTATTTAAGTGTATAAAATACTTACCCATTTAATTTATTGTTCACTCACAGGTCTCGACGGCGGTGGTATTCTGGTGCCTGAACCCTAATAAGAACTGTGGTGTTTACTGTGAGCATGGTTACATTTGAGTGCTTCTTGTCCTTTTATACAGCCTAGTCCTGAGCCTCCTACTGTTTAGGTTCATTCTAAGTTAGTAAAGTATCTCCTGATATCTTCGGTGTATTAATTAGGGCATCATTGATTGGATCCTAACTGCTTGATTCTTGCTTTTGTCTCCCCTGATTTGCCGGTGTTTGTCCGAATGCTGAGTCGATCGTTGGGGTCGATGCTGTGGCGCGTAGTCCATAGGTTGGCCTGACCGAGGCTAGGTCTTGGATAGTCCACCAACCCCGCAAGCCTTGAAGCATTGGCTTAAAGGGGTTTGAAGTGGCGGTAGGTCTTGGAGATAAGGTCGGTCTTGGCCGAGGCTGGGTCTTGGATAGTCCATTTATAAATTTAAATTCAATAAGAATATAATTTGTAAATTAATTATTTACTATCAAACTTAAACATATTGATATAATATTAGTGTATTTCCTATTATCTAATGTGCTATTATTTTATCTGGTTTTGTAATTATACCAACTTAACAATAATTAAAATAATAAATTATAAAAAATAAATTAACATCTTCAATTATTTAATAATATTTCATTTTAAAATATTATATGTGCAATTCAATAGAATAAAATATAAAAAAATATATTACTAACTATATATATATATATATATATATATATATTATGATATATATAATTATATATTAATTGTTTGATTTTGTGAGTAATCATGTGACCCTTGATGGGGACAAACGGCAAGTGTACTGCTGTCGCTGCAAATTATAAAATCGGGTGAGTACCGAGATATTGTCCTCTGTGAATATGTCCAATCTCCGTTTTCTGGAGCTATGCAACTATTTAGACTAACACAAGGATGATGATTTGTTTTAACATTAAAAATAAATAACTGATATAAATAAATCTATCCTAAAAGTTACTTGGAATCTAATATATTTTGATTATGCATCGGAGACTTCATAGAGAAAATCCCGTTTGAATTACCGAAGCCACATTAACCTAATCCGTAATTCCTTATTGATGGCCGAGCGCACTAGATTAGTTAAAGATGAGTTCATTGGCTTATTAACTCTTTGATTTAACTTAAAAGATCAATCCATTGACTCTCCTAAGCCAAAAAAAAAGAATTATGAACAAGAACTCTACAAGACTGGTACAACACGCATATATAGTCTATTCTTAGATCTACAACACACGTGGTATCATATGCAAGAAACGTACTCATATCTCACCGTTCCTAATATCAGTACGAGTAATCAAATCAATTGAATGTTGATCAGACATCCAAAATCATTAAGAATAACATAGATACTCACACAAGAAAAGATACTTCATAGATTAACATAGTAACGGTTAAACATCAACATAAACAAAATAATACAATATCCAAATACAAAAATATAAAGGAAAGAGAAGAGGGATAGAAGGAACTCCATAGAAGTGGATTGAGGTTGATGGAAATGTCTTTCTCCTTCCTCTTTCGCGCTCATAAAGTATCCCACCCTAGATCCTTAAGCTTTTAAATGTGAATCCAACCCGCCATCTTCTCCTTCACCAAAAAGGCCTAAGCTAAGGTAAACTAATTTTAGAGCGGGAAACTAAAATGAGAAATTGAAGATCTCCTCAAAATGGTGTGGAAGAGATTTAAATAGAAGTCTATGTATGTGGATTTTCGCTGCAGCCAAAATATTTTATCTATAGCAAAATTATGGCGGTTGAAACCAACAAACTGTAGCCAAAATATTTTCGCTATAGTAAAAAAAAATTATGTAGCCAAAATAAGACAGAATGCCCCAAATTTTCAAAATTTCAGCTTTTTGCATGTTTGCTCAATTATTCTTTCAACTTTGGCTCTTTTCCATACTTTAATCCACCTAAAAAATAAACAAAATTGGGATTAAATGACTTTGATTTTCATTCATATAACAAAACTAAGCATGTGAATTCAATGATTCTAAATTAGGAAAATTTGATACCTAAATTTGTACCATTCAAAACAATTAGTACTTCAAATTTATGTCCAAATTCACTAAAATTTAGCACTTATTAACCCTCTAGTTAAATCAGTGACACAGTGCTTTGACCGAGTTAATATCTAGACCAAGCTTTGATAAAAAACTATGATGATAACTAATAGTTTAACATTATAGATTATAGATTAGAATAAAAGGAAAATAATTCAGGGGAAGTATATAATATACAATACTACATGTTTTAACACCATATTTACATTGGAATCATCTTGTTAATAGAGTGTCAAATTATTTTCATTATAAAAAAATTATAATAATCGAGCTAATCCAACCATATAAAAATATGAGTATTTAAAACATTTTTTATAGTATTTATAATATTTTAAACAATAAATTTTTATAATTCACTATTTGATGTTTGAATATTTTGATTTATCGCATCATACACCACTTTTCAAATCAAATAATAGATAGATATTTACATTATATCGCCGATAGAAAAAAAAAAGATATTTACATTATATCAAATAACATTTGTTTTAAAATAGATCACATTCAAAAGAAGTTTATTGACATGAATAATTCTTATATGGATTTTTTTAACATGTGCAAAATCGTACAGTTAAAGAAACTAAAATGGAATTAAATATGAAGTAAGATACTTACTAATAAAAGCATTTTAATTTTGGTTTATTGGATTGGGTATTTATGAAACCCCTTCTTAGGTTGGATGGAATTCTCGTGGTCAAGCCGTTGATCCTAATAGAGATATACTTGTCAGTCATATAGGGGTAGTTGTGCGGAGGGATGTGCCAATTACTTATAATAATTGGTAGAATGTGCCCGATTCAATCAAAGACTTTGTGTGGAATGAGCTTTTGGTAAAAAAAGAAAAGAAATACTTCATTATTTTGATTTCAGATTGGTTATTTTTGGTAAACATATATGCTGAATTTTGTGATTATTATGTTGGCTTGCAGATATATTTAGTTATTGATGATTCTCATAAATCATGGGTTCTAAAGAAAGCAGGCATTGCTCATAGGCAGTTTCGCACTTATTTGGGGAATAACTATGTCAAAGATAAGGACGGGAACATCATTCACTATCCACCAGCCCCTTATAGCCATATTATTTCCCAAGAGCAATGGAGTGAGTTTATTGATAATCTCCTTTCAATAGGATTTCAGGTATAAATCATAGTTACTACGTGTACATTTTACAAAATATTATTGTGTGTATTAATAATAAATATCTATCTTGGATTTGGGGTCGCATTAGGGGATTATTTCCCAAAAGAGCCGCGAAATAAATGTAAAGATTATGATAAGCAGAAGCAGGAATGGATGGAGCAGATGATCAATTTACTTTTAAAAAAAGTTCAAAGTATGAGAGTAATAATTTACATGTAGAGGAAGAGTTTGAGGCACCGCCACCTATGCAACCACCACATGGGACTAGTGTGAAGGATAGTCATACTCCTATACCAGTTGAAATTCCAATGGTAACTTGCTATTTCTGTGCTTGCTATTTATATGTGACTATCGATATCATACTCTTGCATCATTTTATATGTGACTATCTTTTCAGGGCATCTTCCCATGTGACTTATATGCATCATCTCCAATAATGCGTTTGGTTGGTAAGGGAAAGGTGTTCAATGATGCTTTTGGTGAGGAGATTTATGTTCATACGATACCACTCTCCCCTGACCATGTTAAAGTGGGAGTTGATATTGTATTAGAAATAGATTGCCCATTGCCTGTTCCGATTGAAGAGGAAGACATGTATAATATTGAAGATGATTTAGGGACTTGTGTTGCATGGCCAAGAAATTTGATAAAGATAGTATGTGAATAGTAACCTTTTATGTAATTGTGCTATAGTTTGTTTTACTTTCAAATTAATTTTTTATTATTACAAACCTTATAGACACAAGATAAAAAAAGACAATACAGAGAAGGCAAAAACATCTGGGCATACAAAGGAATCAAATGCAGGTCCATTGAAGGGTTGTCCCACACCTTTGGGTAAGTATTTGATACTCGTTATTAAAGTATATATGACTTAATTTTTAATTGTCAATTCTTATCGCTTTATAGGGGGTGATAGGGTAGCTTTTGAAGATGATCCATTACTACTGCTTAGTAGGTATGCTAAGACGCAATTACATGAAAATAGAGTACTAACAGTAGATATGGAAGAATGCATCTTCAATCTAGCATTTTCAGAAGCTCTTGGGCGAGATCAGATCATGGAGGCCCTACGTCACTATGAGATAGGTGCCTCTATAATTACTACGTATATCAGGTAATTACTAATATAAATCCCAATTAGATTTTTGGTGAATTTAGCAATTTCTCATATATTCATTACTTAACATGTATGTCATTATCATTGAAGGTTCATTTACTATACTTTCATGGTGCCTAATGGGCAAACAGAGCGTTTTTCGTTCATTTCTCCACACATGACACCTATTGGAGAAAAAAAATTCACGGAAGACAAAAGCAAACGAGTCGCTGATATACTCTATTCCCATAAAGACACGAAAAAACTGATTATGGCACCGCACAATGTGGGGTGAGTAAGTTTCTATCATGGTGGGATTATAATGATTAAAATATATAACATATCTTGAAGTTGCTTATTAATTCAACTCACGTGTAGTGGGCATTGGGTTTTGGTTGTCTTCGATCCTAGTGCTTCAGAGTCCGTGTATTATCTCGACTCAGTACATGGTGATCCGAATAATCGTCAAGATATGAAGCTAATGTTCAACATGTAAGCAAAATTACATATCTTGAAGTATTTAATTAAGTTGAGTTAATTATTTTATTTTTATCTTTTACAACTTATGACTTTGTTTCATTATTGGAGCGCTTACAATTTATCGGCAAAAAATTGGAGCACAACGAAAGCCGCCAAACTTTGTTAAGTGGATGAAGATCAAGGTATGAACATCTTCATTAATTAAATTCATGTCTTTATTCCAAATTTTTTTACTAATTTCCTTTATCTTTTTATTTTACAATGTAGGTACCAAAGCAAAACAATAATATTGATTGCGGCTATTATGTTATGCGATATATAAGGGATATAATCCTACATGACGCGTCCTCTATTCCTTTAGAAGTAAGTCAAATATAAATTAAAGTACTTGAATATAATTAACTATAAACTATATTTTTTATATTGATATTGAATAGAATTATTTTAATTTAACTTGTTTCAATTTATTAGTACTTTCCGGATTGCATTGGAGGAACGTATGTCAGATTGAGGAGGAGGTCATTGAAGAGTGGGCAACCTACTTGGTCTCCCAATGTATGAAGACATAGATGTTAGGGAATTTTTACTTGGATTTTATGTATTGTATGGATGTATGACGGCATTTTATGTATTTTGACTATTTAATATATTAAAATTGATTGGATCTGGTGATAATTGTCTGTACTGATCTCAACAAGTTTATAAATTATTGCTTTGAAGCAGGGGAAATGATGTAAAAACCAAATGAACCAAAAAAAATGGTATTAGCAGTGTTTGATAAATGACGCGCTGCTAATACTACTTTTCGCTATCACTAATTGCAATGCTTGCAATATTAACCGCTGCTAATGAAATGACCATTCGCAGTACTTGATAATGCAAGCGCTTCTAATGAAATGACCATTTGCAGTACTTGATAATGTAAGCGCTGCTAATGAAATGACAATTTGCAGTGCTTGAAATAATATACGCTTCTAAAAAGTGTTTATTTGCAGCACTTAGACAAACGCTGGAAAAAGGTAATGATCCTTTTGCAGCGGTCGCATTTCCAGCGCTTCATAAGCGCTGCAAATTGTCAAAATAAGCGTTGCAAAATGGGTAAATCTGGCGTAGTGATTATTTCATTGACATGCAAAGTATTTATTATTGTACAAGCTCCAAATCATTGAATTTTTCTTCCTATAAAATGCTTCACTTTTAGCTTCTTAACATGTGCAACTTTGAACAAGTTAGAACAATCCTTCTAATATAGTCACAAACCTAGCGCAACATTTCTTGACACAATCAAGGTAAATCTTTTAATGAAATCTGAATAATTATAATACAAATTGTAACATTGAATTTCTTTTATTTCTACAACTTCACTTTTTATTGATTGTGCCAATACATATATATTGTGTGGATTAATAGATTATTACTTTTTTTAATTTCCATTCATTGAGTTACAGAAATATGTATATATAACCTTTAAAACACAAGCATGATAATTAATTAACAGCTAGTGTGTTTTGGGGTGCTCTAGAAGGTCTGATATAATTAAAATAATCTAACAACTTGCCGCACATCATTAGCATATTGCGGCAGCATGGAGGGATCATTGTAAGGCTCATCAGATGGTGATTCCCCTACAATACAATTAAAAATGTCTCCACTCAATGTAGATACAGCCGAATTCAAGAAAGTGTAATATTTTTTCTTTAATAAATCTTCTATGTGGTCAACACGACTAAGAGCACCTTCCACACCGAAGTGATTCAAACAGATGTAGTAGTGTTGGTTTGCCTCAGGTCTTTACCCTTAGTTTTCAAAATTAGAGAGTTGATTAGGTTCACGGTGTTGGACACATTGGCACGAATGACATCGACTGCGAATTCGGCTAAAGTCACTAGGTCCGCATGTGGCCTTTGGCTTAGGAGGTTGTAGCAAAAGGTTGGGTTTGGGACTGGTGGCAAATGCGATGATACATTTTGTGTGTTGGTTTGTGTTGGATAACACGGGTTGCATTCGAGGACGCACCAAAAGAAAGAAATAAAAGCAACAAGATTGAAGCGAATCGAGATATAATGTATTTTTTTCTTTCTTTCTTACTTATTTTGGGTTTAGTTTGGTCTAGGTTTTCAATGGGGTTTGTTTTATATGTGTATATATATATATATATGTATACAATGTATAATAATAGTTTCGTGTGTTTGAATTAGTTATTTGATTACAATTATTGTGTCCATATTTATAAATCATTTGTTTCAATAATGAGTTGGATTTCCTAAAATTTTAATGCTTAGACTAAGTTTGTCTTTTATTCGGTTTGAACGGGTTATTATTGAGGTGTTTTTTTCAATTTAAGTTTAACTTTGCATCCAAACTGAATTTAAATTACTAAATATGTTAAAAAAATTTTGTTAAAAACATGTTAATTTGATTATAATAGAAAGAAAACCATTTTTTCGTGAAACTGATATTAGTTAGATTATGAATTTGGTTCATGTATTAAATTTATTTTATAAAGAATATTCATCAGTAAAAAAATTTATTTAGCTAAAGAATAACGTAAGCATTTTGTCTTTCCTACTAGCTAAGCTTCACAATTTTTTCTAATTTATGACTTTAAATGCCTCACACTCAAAAAAATATGAAGACACATAGTTACAATGTAAGCTTCGTATGTTTCATAATTACATTTTTTTATTTGATATGAGATATTTACAAAAATTTAAAACTTCTTAATTGTGTCTCGAAAGTGTTGAATGATCTACATAAGTCGGCACAAAGTGTCAAGCTGATAAAAAAAATTATTTAGCAACCAATTTGGTTGGTCTCTAAACGAACTTTTATTTTTTAGTTATTAAATATTTTTTTATAGAGCTTCACCCACTCCCTTTAATGTATTATCTCATGCAAATAAATATTCATTTTTTCCACGATTTGGGACCTTCCATGGATTCGAACTCAAGACCAAAGGGATATAGGCCTTAAGTTTCTTAAATCCACTACCAATTTAGCTAGTGTACGTTAGTAAATGCTATATGTTATTGTAGAACAATCTAAAAGTTTTCAAGCAAATTATTAGTGTTTCTTCTTGGTGTGTAGTTGAGGACTTCAATGCTTCTTATTGTAGCTCGGAAAGACATGGAGTTAATGTAAAGGCCAGAAGTGATCTTATTGAATCTAAAATTTTTAATTACTTAATTTATTGATTTGTAGTTGGTGGAACTTCCTTTTTATGAAATTGTTTTTACCTAATTCAGACAAAATGAATCTGGATCAAGTAGGTTAAATCATTTTCTATTCTCAACTGATTGAATTCAGAAATGGGGTCCTATTTCTCAATGGGTGCTTAACTTTAATATTTTTTTTTATCATTGTCCAATATTATTGAAAAAGGAAATCATGAATTGGGGTCCAATTATCTTGAAGTTTAACACTTTAATTTAAAACACTTTTTTATTTATACAAATAAAATAAAACAAAACATGGAGTGTAATTATTTTAAATTTAATTTATTATTTATCAATATTTTTATAACAATCTCTATCATGCATAAAACATATTTTCATGAATTTTACATTATTACTATGCATTAGTGTAATCAACAATTGGTTGAAAAATTTAAGAAGTTATCCTATATGTTTCCAGAATTTTTTATTAACTTCTTATTTTGCATTTATGAATTAGAAAATAGAATCCCATTATTTATTATATTCATTTCCATCCTGCATATATGTTTATGATATTTTTCTTTTGTTTTTTTCTTTTGTGAGTTATGATTTTCATAAAGGTAAAGTAGGAAAGTGCAAAAAGAGAGATACAAAGAAACTAAAAAGGAAAAACATAATTGATAAATAATATGATAAATGAAGATGAATAAAATAAAAGACTAAAAATTACTAATTGTGATGTAAGAGAAAAAAAATAGCGTATAATTATTGCTTTTTTATATATCTTTCTATATCAGTGTAGTCTCAAAAGACAAAATGTCTCAATTCCTTTCATTTTGAAGAAAACTGTTGACTTTTGGGTTCAATTCTCTAAGGTGTGATAAATCAGACTTACTTATTAACTAAGTTTGATTTGTGGATTCAATTGAAAGCAATTTGATTGGTTCTTTGTTCTTACCTCTCTCTCTCTTTCTCTCTCTCTCACTATCTCTCTCATTTGACTCCTACTTGTGTTCTGATACTCTTTCACCCCTTTTGTTCACTCCATAGTCAGAACCTTTGAGGTTTTGTACTCCTACCCATTTACTCATTTTGCTGTCAAGATATCTTTTTTCTTTCATTCTCACTGTTTTTTCTGGAAAAATTTTAATGGCCATTATCTGTTTCATTGGTTATTTGAATCTTTTATTTGTTTTAATTGTTTTTATTTTCTTTTTTGCTATTTCTTGATTTTTGGTTGATTCTTATGTTGCTTTGTTAATTTCATGATCTTATTTGTATAGTCTTGTACTCTTGTTTTCCCTAATCGGAGAAACAAATGAAATGCTTAAAAATTTAGGGTGGGGGAAAGGAAGAGGCGGAGATCAAATACTAAACCCTAAAATTAAGTGTGCCTTTTAGCACCAACTTAACTGGGCTACGGGGACACACTATGAATCATTTTATTCCGTTTATTTATGCTATCATTACTAGGGATTGAAATGTTCTTTACCAATTTGCTGCCCCTCACTATTAAAAAATAACAACGAGTAATTAAAAAGTGATATTTTCTCTTCTCATATATTTTTTTTGTGTGTGTGTCAATTTCTGATTTAAGCGGCATCAGAAATGAGACCGGAATCAAGGATAGACTGAGTCTCATTGCCAGAAGTTAGTATCTTTTGTGTTTACTAGGCTTAGTGGTTTTTCAACAAGGTCAATTGTTTTTCTCTTCATGCTTTAATGTACAGGGTTCGATGTAAAACATTAGGAGAACTTTGCGCGACAGGATAAAGATTAAAAACCAAAAGAGGTAAATTTTGTCATATAGCATTCATTCTCCAACATCGTCTCTCTAACATATTTATGTACTTTATATTATATGTCATATGCACATGTTTTAATTATGTATCCTAAGTTAAATTCAAATGGACATATTCTTTTATTTATACATGTGGTGTTGTTGACCATTGAAGTGAACATTTTGTGATTTAAATAAACACTTGTATTTAATTCATGTTATATTATATACCATATGCACATTTTTTTTTTTGGTTCTAAAAGGAATCAGGTTTACAAAACCAAATAGTTCCTGCATCAATATAAAATATTCCTAAAAAATGTAATCCTAGTTATTATATATGAGATGAAGATAAATTAGGTTCTTTTATTTATGTTAGCCTTGCAATTCCATACCTTGTGTGTTTGACATTATTTTCATTCGGTTTTATATCATAATGTAATTTAACACATAAATATTGATTTTGATATGCTAATGAGATCTTTCTTTTGAATATTTAGAGTCTACATTACAGTTTCTGTGCCAAAGACTGAAATTGAAAGGCTACATGCATTTCCTTTGTATATCTGTCTGTATAGGTGGGTTTCTGATCCTGGATTTCTAATGGTAGGAATATTGCCTCCTAAGTTGAGTCTATTATTAATTCTTATGAAAACTAGTTTATAATAACATTTTATTCTATATAATACTTTTTGTCCTAACTTACCAAAAAAAAGAAGGATTTTGAGGAGTATCGAAAAATTCGGATTTGCAACTTCCGAGAACTTGCTGAGGTCCAAGCAAAATTTACCTTCCCTGAAGTCAATAAATTAGCTGAGGAAGCTAGATCTGGCTCGCTAGCTATCTTTTTTATCAGTACTGGTATGTACATGTTTAAGTAATTCAGTTATGATAAAAATATCTATAACTTTTACTAAGTTCCTTATTATGACTGTTTAGGTGCAATGGGAAACTCAAATGCATCATGTGGAGCCAATGAGAATTCGATGCCTTCCTTTGAATGTAAGATACACTTTAATTGTTAATTTTGTTTCAAAAACACATGTTTTGCTTCTTAGTTACCTCATTCTTTAGCCACCTACTTCTTAATATCATGTGGTGCTTCATAGTTAATTAGTTTTCTTATGTATTTTTGTCTTTCTCTTTTTTGTTTTCCTTGGTCGTGGATGGCAGCAAGTGATGAAGAATACTTCCCCTGCGAGGCAGTATCTTTGAAATCACTTTTTAAAGCTTGGAATTTGTATCCAAGATTTCGTTGTGGAGTGCGAACTGAGTTCTTCACAACTGTGAATATGATTCCATGTGTTTTCAAGGTGTGTGACATCTATATATATGCAGCTGATGATTGACAGAATTAGTTTACTTTTCAAAGTTAGAAAATACATTTTTTTCTTCTGCTTTATGTTGTGGTGTTTGAAGTATATGCTATATATGCATATGCAGAAATTTGAGGTATTATATATTATTTACGATTTGATGATACATCTATCTCTATGATTGCAGGGAGATTTTCAAAATTAGGACAGCGAAAAATTTTACCTTCAGCCATTTTCTAATATTAATGTAGAGAAAATGGTAAGTGCAAGAAAATTGACTATCATTTTCTCACTAATCAAGAAATCCACACACTTAATTAAATGCCACAATATATCTTGATCTTGAATGGAAAACTTGTATTGATTGCTGATTTTTTCTTTTTCATTTTTATTCTTTCTTGTTCTTTGGGTTTCTAAAGGGTGAACCAAAGATATTATCAATCTCAGTTGCTACAGAAGAGTGTGGGGCCAGAGAAAAATATCCTGGACTTTTAGGTGTCAGGTTTAAAAAATTGCCGCCATGTGAATTTCGGTAACTTTTTTTTTCTTATAATAAATACCTATGTAGCAATTTTCTTTTAGACGGAGCACAATGATGTCGTTGTCATGGGGTCCATGTAGCCAACCTCAACTAGTTAGATAAGGCTGCTTGTTATTGTATAAAACCCATCTGATGATCATACATTTATTATAGTTGCCAACCTTGTAATTTCCTTGCTTGTATGAAAATAGTTATACAAAACTCAAATAGGGAAGAATTGAACAAAGTCACATGGATATCATTACAAAGTAGTATTTTATAATACTTGTACGAATAAAAGTATCATAAAGAGCTCATTTTGACTACTCACATGTAATTGACACTATTCACATTTCTTGCTAGTGCCATGTGCACTTCCTATCTTGATAGTCCATACATTAGATCCTGAGGTACTGCAGTAAAAAAATCCCTACAACTAGCCCTGAGAGCCATTCGATAATGATTGAACAACTAAGATTTAGTAGGTCGGTTGTGATTTAATCGAATATTTTAAAAATAAAAATTTTTGACTCATTAAATTGTTCAATTGACAACTTACATGGGCTAACTGCAACACTGAAGGGAGTTTTTTTGCTGCAGGAACTAAGTACTGCATACAACGGTTCTATCTTAGTTTCATTGATAATTATAATAAAAATTTCATATATAGGTCTTAGTCAATAAAAGAAAGGTAGAAGAAATGTGCCTAATGGTAATATGGGTAATATGGGTGAATATCAATATGCATGTTTGTTAGAGGAGAGAGAATATGTGGGAGTGTGGTTCGCAGCGTGTGCGTGTATGTTGTGTGGCGTGATTCAACCTATTTAGGTTGTGGACTAGGAAGTGTTAGAGGTACGGAATCACTGGGAATTGGAAACGCTATCTTAGCCTATTTGTGTGAGTTTCTTGTTCTATTTGATGTCTTCCATTGTTTTCGAAGGGATTCTTCCCGATTTCATATTTTCTAGTTTATTATAAGAGCATTTCTTTGTTCTTTTTACTTCCTATATTCTCTACATTTCTCCTTAGGTTATACCACATTACTCAAGTTGGAAGGGAATCTTCTTATTTAATTAAGTTCTTTTATCTTCTAATTTATCGATATATATAGTTGGTTTAACATTTGCATTCTTCTAGTTCATATATCTCATTTTGTTTTTTAATATTTTAAAAGAATGGACGAGGAGATGGTTCGAGCTTTATTGACAATGCATTGCAGGATAGACAAATGTTCACATTAATCACTGCATTCATAAGCTATACTAGATAACTTTATCTATATTATTATTAATGTGCACTCTAAAAATCTTTGCTCCTATTGTTTTATGATGATGTGAATAATTAAGTGTAATGACTATATTCTTATACATTTTCTAAACTTTCAAGGATCAGTAAAATATGTGTTGAGAAATAGTGAATTTGCTTTGATGGGAAATAGAGCTTCCTCCAACCGGTTAAGAGAAGGGAAAACACTTGAATATTTTCATTGATAATTATATTTTCTTTTTTCATCTGTGATATTATATAATGATATAATATAATATATTTTAAACAATTGTTATTATGTTAAGCCCATTAAATATAATATTGTTACTATTACTTAAAATCATATATTATAAAATACTAATTAAGTAACAATATATGGAATACAAGGTTGCTAGATTTAAGGGATTTACGTGGATGCAAACTATCAATTATAATAAACTCCTTTCAATAATACTATGTTTAATTTCAATATGGTTTACATTGATTTAATTTATGTGAGCTAATTTATAAAATATGTACAGTTGTGTTGTTTCATTTAAGATTAAGAGCTATCTTGTTTGAAATTGATTTAATTTCAAGGATTATAACACGACTTTTAACTTGAAGTGAGGTGACTCTATAATGAATAAACATAAGTTACAATGAAGTGACTCTTCGGGCCCGTTTGGTGACCATATAAGGAGCTCATGATAGGATAATTTATCATATCTTGTTACGATCTGTAGTTTGGTGAGCCAACAGGATATATAGTAAGCTTATCATGTTAGCTTATCCAACCATACTCTATAATCCAAAAAGTTATCCTAAGGGGAGAGTTGGGTTAGAGGCCAACATGATCGTATAAGGATTTTTATTTCCTACTTTACCCTTGCTTTAATACATATTCTTAAATTAACATTTATTTTTATAATAAAAAATTAATATTAACAATAATAGTAATAAAAAATAAGTAATAATAGAAATAATAATAAAAAAATATAATAATGATAATGATAATAATAAACATAAATAATATAAATAAAAAATAATAATAACAATAATAAAATTAATAATAATAATAATATATAATTATAATAATAGTATTAAAAATAATAAGTAATAATAATAGTAGTAATTATAATAAAAATAAATAATAATAAAATTAAATGATAATAAGAATAGTAATAAAATAAATAATAATAACAATACTAAAAATAAATAATCATAATAATAATAATAAATAATAGTAATAAAAATAATTAATAATAATAATAGTATTAATATAAAAAAAATAATAATAATATTGATTTTGATATCTCATAGACACATCACTGGATAACATAAGAGTTTATACAAGCTTATTCAACTCTTATCATATCCTGTTGTTATCCAACTCTCTTATCTTATCCTGTCTTATCATATCATGTCCAACAAGCGAGCTCTATATATATAGGATGTAAGAATAATAATTTTTATTCAATATTATATTTATTTAATAGTATATAATATTAAAATAATAAAAAAGTATAATTAATTATCACCGATCGAACTACAGTTCAACCATGACCTCATCAGTAAACTATGAACCCGTGCCCTAACTGGTTCAATGCCCGGTTCGATTCTTATAACATTTCTAAAAACAGACATGTTACAATGATTATCCATATGTCTTAATATATGCTTCAAAGTATAGTAAGACTCTCTAGTTCATAAGATAATTCCTTTGAGGGGGAATTATTAGATTCAGTGGGAGTTCTTATTCCTACATTTCTTTTGAAAAACTTATTACAAAAAAATTTCTAGCTCCTTGGGTTTGCAATCTTCACAAAAGGGAGGGATTGTTAAGTCAAAACCCTTAGATTAGATAGATTTTAATGACATCAAACCCATCATCAGCTATAAAAATCTAAGGTTAAGATGAGATGCCTTGTGGTCTAGAAAATTTGTTTAACTGTGCAGATCGAATTAAACACTTAGATAACTATTCTATGATATATATCCAAAGAGGCATCCAAAATAACCAAGTACTCAAAAGTTCTTTGAAGAATCTGAACTACATTCAGAGTGAGGTATATAGTGAGAGTTTTGATGTACCTAAATGACATATCTGAAATATCATAGACTCAAGGAAATTAATAATTAAGAGAAAAATAATGAAGATCAATAGAAGACATTTATCTAGATTTATAAAGTGTTGTATTCAAAATCTCTAACCAGATTCCAGTAGAATTAACAAAGAAGCTCATATCCTAAAAGGATTGAAGTTCGAATTCCAATTTGAACTACTCCATAATGACATCCATCTAAGAAGCATGTCTAGAAATCAAAGAACAACTCAAATTATATCAGAAAGACAAAAGGAGTCTTCTTCACACTAAAAGAACTCAAGCATAGAAGAAGAAAAGATCTTACAACTGAAATGCTTTGACATATCCAATCGGAAGTGAGAATCTGATTACAAAAGGATCAATCTAATCCTCGAAATAGAAGAAGAACAAGCTTAGAAAGCATGAATACAATTTAGTGTAAACAATAAATTAAATACGCGCATGATCATTATATGAAATTAGAACACGAATTAAAAAACTATATAAAAGACACTTACTTGTACACATCGTCATTTTGGAATTAGCCTGCACGTAGAGTCGAAGAACAAAGTCTTCCTTTGCCTAATCACCCTCTCTCTGTATCTAGGTTCTCAATGGGACAAACCTATAGAGCTTTTCTCAGTCGTCATGACGGCACACGGGACTTAGCCTCACTTATTAGTGGACTTGAGTGTGATTAAATAGATCACAATATTAATGCGTTTTTGCCTAAACAAAATCCACAATTAATTGCATTCCACAAGAAAACTTTAACACTCTCCAACTTGGACAAAATCAATTGAAACTTGGGTTAATACAAGTTGTGGCCACCAACCCATGATCCTAAGACACAACACCAAATAAGACTCCATCCAACAAAATACATGCAACACCGAATCATAGCGGAAATTGCACCCCTTATTGATGCAACACCTTCCATGGTTACAAATATCACTGACTCTGTCTACTAGTCATTAATGTGGAGTGTGTCGAGAAAATGACATGCCAATGTGATCTCAAATGGTCATACTTTCATTTTCTACGTCAGTCCTTAATTTCTCTCAAATGCCTAAAAGCAAGAGAAATCACATGGTTTTTCAAAACCATCTTACCTCAACTCCAAAATGGCGTCAATCATCGGTATAGTGGTCCCAACAACACCGAGTTTACCTCAGCTCCAATATGGTGTCAACCACCGCTATAATGGTCCGAACAACACCGAGCTTCAAAGATAAAATTATACCGCAACTCCAATATAGTGTCGACCACTGGTATAATGGTCCCAATGATACCGAACTTTACCACTTTACCTCAGCTCCCACTAATCTCAAGGTTAATACACAAATCAATATTTAGAACATACGATAAACTATCGTATTGAGGCCTACATAATTACTCATTTCCCTTTGGGAAGAACGTGCAAACCTTGGTCATAACCAAGGCCAGTACCTCATATGTGTTATTAAATGAGCATACATTAGGTTTAGAAATATATCCCCTTTGGGTAGACAAATCTCTTAGACCAATGCACCTCCAATAACTTTAGGAAACGACAAGATATAGCTCAATAAATACGAGCTATCATAATATGGTCTACATAGTCACACATTTCCCTTTGGATAGAAGGTGTGAACCAAGAAATTAGATAAGTTATTCATTGTGCATACAATTGGCTTTAGAAAAACCCATCCCCTTTGGGAAGATAGATTTCCTAAACCAGCATATCTCCAATGACCTATCCATAAAATAATTTCTTGTTTTATTAAGGAAGCCATGCTTCAGTTAGAAATATATACTTAAAAATAATGCAAAAATTCACTTTCAAAACAAGCATCAAATATAAGACAAGTTATAGCTTGACATAAATCAACTATCACATTAAGGTCAATAAAATAACACATTCCCCTTTGGGCAAAATGCACGAACCAAGGTCACTACCAAGGTCAATACCTCAGATGGGTTAATCCCTCATCATGAGCTGAACTCAGAAAATAAGTCCCCTTTGTGCAAACAAATCTCTCAACCTAGCTCATTCTCCAATAGCTCCATCTACTTCAAAATTTTCAATCTAAACATATAACCACCCCCTTTGGGCAAGTAGTTACATGGAAAGATTAAAGGCATTCCTCAACATAAGAAAATTTTCAGGAATCGTTACAAGCGGTCCCACTTTGGTGATAACGGCTTGCCTCAATTCATGAAAATTCTTGCACATGAATCAAGTTTTTACTTGTCTATAAAAAAAAGAACTAGTCAACGGGCAATGCATCAAAAGAGCATCCCTACTAGATTGTAATGTGTAATTATAGAACATGCATCGGGATTAGTTTCCAGGAAAGAGAGGTGGTATCACAATTGACACAATTAATAACCAAGTCTTTCCTAACCAGAACTTTTCATGTACAACATTCATACAGATCACACACTACTTAACGTGAATTGAAATAAAAGGGAGAAACTGGTTTGATAAAAAGTCAAACTCCATACTGTTTAAACAAAAGTCAAAATTTAAACCATTTGACCAAAAGTCAAAACCTTAACCGTTTGACTAAAAGTCAAACTCAAACTCAAAAATTCAAACTCCAAATTATTGACCGAAATCAAACCCCAAAACATTTTTTTTAATTATGAAATCCAAATAAGGATATATCTAGGGCATAGGCATGGTTCTGGTTTGATTGAATTTTGTATCATTAACCCAAAAACGTGACATATAGATAATTTTCCAACATATTGTTAATTCAATTAACAATTAAAGTTAAACAACTCAATATGCCAATTTCATGAACTTGCATCCCAAAATTAATCTCTTTGGATATATATGGCAGGTAAAATTTCAATTGTTACTAATTAAATCTAGTAGTGGCAAAATTATGATAAGCATCTAATCATGCCATTTTAAATTAGAATTATAATATTATCTTTATAAAATAAATCCACTCAAAAGAGATAAAATATACAATTACTCAACCTTAAAATTAGTTACCAAATAAATCAATCCGATTCAGATTCCACTTGGCAGATAATTTCAAATTCTCTTGATCAAATCAAAATTAAATGATCAAAACAAAACTTATCCAAATAATCAATTTTAAATAATTAATTAACATTATGAAATTCTTTACAGAGAATCAGTTCACACAAAAGCAAATTAAATCACATATCACAATTGATTTATTTATACTTATCAAAACCGAAATAACGCCATATCACAATCAACACTAAATTGTCATACATGAGTGAGTGAGCATAATTAATATATATATATATATATATATATATATATATTAATAAACAATTACATAGAAGTGAAAATACAATTGATTTTCACATGATTTATCTTATGAATTAAATATAAAAATCAAATTTAACCAACATAAAATATTCAGAAAATAGTTACAACAACTTGCACTCAAATTGTTAATATTGTTTATCTAAATCAAAGTTAAAACTGAATTCAAAAACTATCCTTTTAATTTATCAGTTAGTTAAATAAAAGGACCATAACTAATAAATAACTTGATAGAAGGGGCAACTAATAATTCAAGCAACTGATTTACGCTCACATTCCTTGATTTATGCTAACTATCACATAGAAAGTGATTTAAATAAATAAATAAACAAAAACACATTCCTTGCAAACATACTATTCATGCCCACGATCATACATACCGCAATTGAACCATTGATTTTAACAAACCAACGTCAAAATTGCACAATCTCCAAAAATTGCCAGAATTGATTTACGCCAACTGATTTTATGAAACAGTGGGATATGATTCTAGCCGCTATGCATGTGGATTTATTCAAACTCACTTCAGCAATTGAATTAAGTAAAAAGAAAACAATTTTGCTCCCAATCTATTTGAGATAAATTTAGCCGTTTGGTTATTAGTGTAATTTAGTAAACAAACAGTATTAAATCAATTGAATTTGAACCAATAACCTCATACAATAAACAATTAACAAGGCTGTAACTAGAAAGACACTATTACCTTTGCCTCTTGATTATTTTTTCACCAATAGAAAATCAAAACCGATCTTATGCAAATAATCAATTTTAAATGATTTTACAAGCACATTTAAATTGATTTTGACCATTCAAATCAATGCCCATTTGAAAAGGATAATTACAGGCCGCATTACTTGCAAACAGATTAAACAAATGAATTGATCAAATTAAAAACTAATAATACAAGTGAACATGTTATTCCAATTAAAAAGAATATCTAGCCATTGAAATTTTATAAAGCAAAATAACAGAGCTTCCAAACAAATTATTTCTATAACTACAAATTAGGCTCAAATTTTCAAATTTAATAACCACTTAGAAAATAATGTTTTATCTAAATCAATTCAAGTAGTGTTATATTGATTTTCTTCCAGCATTTAACGCTAACAATATTTATCTTGAATTTGATCAATATAAAATATAACAATTAAATGAATGCAACCTAGCAAAGGAATTTGAAATTCAAAACAAATGTATAAGGTAATTGAATGATAATGCAGCAACTTATGGATAACATATAGCAATTGAAAATCTATCAATTTAGCCAGCAAACATAAATATGTATGTATCCACAATGAATGAAACCAATATATAGCAACCAGCTTCACTCGTTTCATAGCATAAATAAATGCAGTTTTTAATTCCTTTTAATTTCAACTATTCGTCGACATTGAACATACATAGGTGTGTATATGGGACATATATTTGAATTCAAGAAAGACAATAATTTTTTATTTAAAATTGGATCCTAAGTTCATATAATCACGACTCTGATACCACATGTAAGCAATAAATTAAATACGTCCATGATATTATATGAAATTAGATCAACTATATAAAACACACTTACTTGTACACATCGTCATTCTGCATGTAGAGTCGAAGAGCAAAGTCTTCCTTTCCCTAATCACCCCCTCTCTGTATCTAGGTTCTCAATGGGGCAAACTTAGAGAGCTTTTCTCAGTCGTCGTGACGGCAAAGAGAACTTAGCCTCACTTATTTATAAAAACCCTTAGGCACCTCCCATCACGGGCCTAGTGGTTCGGCCCACACTGTGTCCGACACACATGGATTAAGTGCCCAAAGCTCAATATCAATTGATCACATTAGTAGTGGATTTGAGTGTCATTATATGGATCACAATATTAACTCATTTTTGCCTAAATAAAAACCACAATTAATTGCAGTCCACAAGAAAACTCTAACATTTAGTTCTTAAGATTGGTCTTAGATTGAGATTGGAAACTCATATGAAAGTTGATAGAGTTTTTGACAACATGCATAGGATGATGTCAACAATGTTTAAAATTTAAGCAAAGCTTTGATTCAAACTTTAATGACTCAAAGCACCCTCCAACGGTTACCAACATTCATAAATGACTATATTCTCTAGATAGTGTCTATAAATATGAAGCAAGACTTTTGAAAAACATTGAGAACTAGAAAAACACTCATATCATCTACAAAAAGATAAAAGTCCTCATCCTCCTTCATATTGCAATTTAATGTTTGAATATAGAGTTCCTCCGGTAGTTACTAGGCTTAGTTCGATCATATCCTTCTGAAACTACTTATAGCTTGAGTTCATTTGATCATTCATACTCTGTGTGTAATCTAGCTACCATCAAAACATTCATACCTATTAAATTGGTGAGTTACTCACCCAACCAAGCTAGAAAGTGGCCCCGAGTGTTAAGGTTAGTGTATTTAAGCTTGGAGAGGCTTAGGAAAGACTACTTTAAGCCTAGATAGGCCTTAGAAGAATACTTGTTGTAATGCTTGAAGAGACCATAGATAAATACTTGTGAATCTGGTTTGATAGTGGAAAATTTCACTTGGAGAAGTGAGGACTAGATGTAGCCTTTTTTGGGTGAACAAAGATAAATCTTTGTTTCCATTTTTCTATTCTCTTTCAAAGTCTTTTATTTTATATTTTGCATAGTTCAGATTAACATCTTACTATGTTTAGATAGATCTTAAATAGTCTTTTCTTCAAACATTAAAATATATACTTATCTACTTCAATCTAATGAAAAATTTAAACTTTCAACTATTACTTAGATATATATTCTTTATCCTTCATTCTAATAAATCTCACAAGTTATTTTATTCAAGATTTATCTATCTATCTATCTATCTATCTATCCATACATTCTAGTATACTTCCTTTAATTTTTCTAACTTTATCCTTTTGAGAAAATTCAATCTAACATCCAACTCAGATTTGAGATTCAGACGTAGATTTAATCTAAAATTTTAAATGGCAATTTTTAAAGCCTCAATTCAACCCCCTTCTTGAGACTATTCTTTTACCAACATAATGCAATGTAAATAGAGAATAAACATATACGACTAGTTAAACTAGGAATATCATTGTTCTAGTTTAAACAGTGTATGTGTGTTGGAGTGTGCGTGCGTACGTGCGTGTAATTATGGGCAAGTGGTGGGTCCCATCATTGTGTCAAAGAGGGTTCATTCTTTGCCCCCCAACCTTATGCCTATAAATCTGTCACAAAGGGTTCATTCTCCCCACCTTATGCACTTTGTTGTTCCTATTTCTAAATCTTATTTTGAGACTTTGTGCTTAACTACTGTTGTTCAAGAAGATTCTTCAATTTCTCCCTTCTAAATCTTCTCTCCATTTTTGGCATCCTCTAAGTTTTTAGCAAAAGTTCTCTGTTGCATTTCCCTACCCTCATTCCTTGTTTTCTCCTGCCTTTACCTTTTTAGGTTCATTTCAAAATGGTTCGGAATAGTCATGGAGAGACTTGCAATCCTTATTCCATTAGACCTCTCCCTTCCGCCACAGAGTCTCTCACCACACACATCGTATCGCAATGTTCTTCTTCAGAGGAAATGCCTAGGTAGACTTGTGGTGATAGTTCCTCCTCCAACAACTCTGTGAATAGTCTTGAATTCAGGGTTCGTATGAGTACCACTTTGGTCTTTCAATTAAACCCCACCCTAATCTTAAGAAGTTTTCCTGAGATCCCTTTCATCATCCATAGGAGTTATCTCTAGATATTTCTGGTAACTATTTTGTTTCGTATTTGTATTGGTTAGGTTTGAGGAGATGGCTCATTAGGAAGGAAACAACGTGAGGGGGAAGCCGCATTGTGGTATCCTAGAATCTCTTTGGGAAAGCATTTCCCATTTGGATCTTGCATGATTTATTAGACCAAGTTTCTCAAATTAGGGAACAATCTATTATAGATCAATACTCTAGCTTTCTTTAATTAGTTTAGCCAGGGAGCTACAACCAAGGGACATGATGACTACAGATTCTAGGTGGCCGACATCCATGAGCGCATTTGCTACTATACCAAGGTAGGAAATATTGAATATTTTATGATGTACCATTGGATGTTCACTCCCTATCACCTCTGCTTTCCCTTAAATGAATGTGGAGTGGAGGTCTTCATACATTGTTCAGTGGCGTCTTTTCAACTTCATCCCAATGCCTGAGGTTTTCTAATAGCTTTCTAGATGATGTGTTACGGTTTCAATTTGTGCGGATTTGAGCCTTTCTATTGCCACCTTAACAGGCCATAACACTGTAAGGAATAATGACATCAAATATATATTTATGATTTTTAAATGATAAATCCCAAGTTTAAGTTAACAGCCTCTATTGTAATTTGAGAGCATGAAATATTTTTTTTATTCAAAGACTTATATTGAATTTGTTATTAATAAGACTTTGTCAAGCCAATAGCTTATATTTCGGTGTTTCCTTGTCCGTTTGTTGCAATGCTAGCTTGGAATTTTCACGATTATTAGCTCTATCCCATTTTGTTTTATTTCAGTTACAAAATAAGCTCACAAGTGCTTGACTTTCATCTGGCTTTTTATTTTATCAGTATCCATTTTTCTGTTGCAAGCCAAAATACCTCTTTCCCGAACTGGTTCTATGTGAATTTATTCTTCCACCACTCCATAAATAATAGGCATGCATACATGCTTAGAAAGACACACAAAAAATACAACTCTCTTCCTCTCCTTTCTTAATTATTTCTTTTTGGGCATAGTTGCAAAAGCTCTAGTGTCTCAGTCTACTAGCTATGAGCGATCGCTGTGATAACCTTGGAGAGCAAAGCCGAGTTGGCTTGCACCGGAGGTCTATCGGCAACTTTTTCTTTCAAGGCAGTGGTCTTTTACCACGTCATAGCTTTATTTTTTTAACATTTTGAAAGCAATTTTTTTTTTCGGTCCTCTTGTTCTACAAAAGGCGCTTGTCTTAAACAAAGCAGCTCTGCCAGATTTATCTAAGCTCGAACCGCTCAATGGTTCAAATTACAAAAGATGGTCACAACACTTACTTATCTTCTTTGAGCAACTAGAAGTCGATCATGTGTGATTCAAGGGTGCTCCAACTATTCCTTCCAATATAAATGCTGAAGGTGTGCAAGTAGTTCAAAAAGATGTTAACGAAGCTGAAATTATGAAAAGAACAATAAGCTGGTACGTGGTCACATTTTAAATCATATATCTAATTACTTATGTGATCCTTTTATTTCAATCAAGTGTGCAAAATATATCTGGGAAATTCTGGAAGAAAGTATGGCGCTGATGATGTTGGCAACCAGAAATATGTCACTATGAAGTAGTTGCAAATCCAAATGGTCGATGATAAGCCTATCGTGGACCAAGTTCATGAGTATGAGACCCTCGTTAGGACTTTGAAACCCCTAAACTTAGAAGGAGTAAAACAGTTAGAATTGAAACAAGTTTTGGTCCTAATTTTCTAACCTCTTTTATAGTAGAGATATATAATGTTGATGAAATTACAGAAGACTTATTTCATGCTTATATGCTAGAAGAGGATCCAAAAACGTATGATGAAGCTATAAAGTCTATAGATTCCAATTTTTGAAAGAGGCTATCAAAAGTAAACTAGATTCCATAATTAGTAATCAAACATGTGAATTAGTTAATTTGCCAAGAGGTAGTAAGCCTATAGATAGTAAATTGATTTTTAAAAGAAAATTAGAGCCAGATGGGTCTATAGAAAAATTTAAGGTCAGACTTGTTGTAAAAGGGTTTACTCAAAAGAAAGGCATAGACATTTTTTATACATATTAAGCTATTACTAAAATTGCTACTATTCGTCCATTGATAACTTTAGTAGCAATCTATAAGCTGAGCATACATCAAATGGATGTGAAGACTGCATTTTTTGAATGGTGACTTATAAGAAGAAATATACATGAAACAACCCGAAGGCTGTATTATGGCGGGTCAAGAACATAAGGTATGCAAGCTTAAGAAATCATTATATGGCTTAAAGCAAGCACCTAAATAGTGGTATGAAAAGTTTTATAGTACATTGGTGAATTATGGCTTAATGGTGAATACATCATATTCATGTGTATATGTTAAAATAAAGAATTATGATTGTGTTATTTCTAAAGAATAGTGTGTGTTGTGGGGGTCTTAATGCAAGTCCATTTAGTTCAAGAGAAATTCACTTCTACGATTTGGATTGTTGTCTCACATCACTACGTATTAATTCAATCCTTTGGACATTAACACTTAAGCACAATTATTCTTTTCTATGTTTAATAAAATCATTCTTTTTATTTGTATGTCATTAGTGGGGGATTGTAAGGAATAATGCCATCAAATATATATTTATAATTTTTAAAGGATAAATCCCAAGTTTAAGTTAACAGCCTTCATTTTCACGTGAGAGAATGGAATATTTTTTTATATTCAAAGACATATATTGAAGTTGTTATTTATGAGACTTTGTTAAGCTAATAGCTTATATTTCGGTATTTCCTTTTCCGTTTGTTGCGATGTTAGCTTCGAATTTTCAAGTTGATTAGCTCTATCAAATTTTGTTTTATTTCAGTTATAAAATAAGCTCACAAGTTCTTGATTTTCAGCTGGTTTTTGATTTTATCCTTATCCTTTTTCTGATGCAAGCCAAAATACCTCGCTCCCAAACTGATTCTCAGTGAATTTATTCTTCCTCCACTCTATAAATAGACATGCATATATGCTTAGAAAGAACCACAAAAAATACAACTCTCTTCCTCTCCTTTCTTAATTATTTCTTATTGGGCATAGTTGCGAAAGCTCTAGCGTTTTAGTCTCGAGTGCACGAGCTCTGAGCCACCATTGTGATAACCTTGGGGAGCAAAGCTGAGTTGGGTTGCTTCGGAGGTCTATCAGCAAGTTTTGCTTTCAAGGAAGTGGTCTTTTACTATGTCATAGCTTTATTTTTCTAACAAACACGGCAAGGAACCTGCTTGGATATAATTTTAATTCCTTATTAAGATCTTGTCAAGGACTTAAGTTAAATTACTTCAAGGTGTATCCCAAGGATAAGGTCATCACATTTTTTAGGGATCCATAGGGAACCATACTATTCCCATTAAGTTGGACATGTGAATATACCAACTAAAACTTGAAACCACATGGTTCTTGAAGGTGTCCTATGGATGAAGAAATAAGGACAAAGCAAAAGTTTTGTATCGGGTTTCTTTTTGAGGCTTATTTTATTTATTGGTTCTGTTTGTAAAATTCTACATGCCAGCCCATATAGAGAGGATGAAGAAGTACCAATAATAGAGAGGTCAACCTACCAAGAGACATTGCAAGTAAAAGTCTTCCATTGCCGCGATCCGCTCTACTTTAAACCCTAAATCTCTTTTGGGTCTCACGAATGGCACCACTACCACATCCACTGATGCTTCATAGAACCAATTGATTCCAGTGTGTTGGGCCTGTTTCGCCCACCATCCCATAGTGGGGGTCTGAATCCTACTGAGATTCATGACCTAGAAGTTAGCAAAGAGGGGCTTGCTAACATCTTAGAATGATGTGATCACAAAAGTAAGGGTATAAGCTCATTATTACTATTGTCTTTATAATTTCGTACTATGATTATCATAATTTTAACAAGGCCAGCCTCCAAAGGTCTGATCCATTCAATGTGGGAAAAACACATTGATCCCAGAGTGAATGCTAACATCTTTCATAGGGAATTAGATGAAGATTTTTCATACAAACTCTCATTTGGAACTCTAGCTAAGTGAATACTACCAATTCTATGTTTGTCTTTATATTTTCTTCATATTTATAATGATTATGAATTTTTTTATTCTATGCTAGTTTTCCCCGGAGGAATATCCAAGAAGCAAAGGAATGGTCAACCCAAGTGGTAAACCACTTAGAGTAATTTCAAAAGTAGATGGGCAGGCGCTACCACAACTCCCAAAGAGTTTATGCCCTTCAAAAAGAAAATAACGAACCTACTAATCTCTAGTGGAGAAAGAGGAGAAGCTCATAAAGGAAGATGGGATTCTCAAGGAGAAGACCGAGAGTTTGGACCTTAAGCTCCAAGAAAAGGAGAAGGAAAGATCTCAAAAGGACACCAGATCTTAGGTCTTTAGAAGTCCATGGAGGATTGGAGGGATTATGGGGTCAAGTATTTGGACACAACCATGCATGCTAAGGTAGTCGTTTAACACCTTGTAAACACTGAGGCATTCATCATGGTACTATAGCTGGATCATGTCGACGCTAACAAGGAGGTTGAGCAACTGAAGGCTCAGGCTTTGAAGTATGGGGAGGAATGTTTTTGCACCTCCATATGTGAATCTCGACATCAATCTAAGGGGACTCTCCGACTTCAGCCATGTGGATGGTGGGTGACTATTCTATTTCGATTAGGTGGTTAAGGTCAAGATCAAGGTTCACCTTGCTGATACAAGTATCCCGCTCTTTAACCTTGATGCTCAGTGGAGCTGCCAGTGGAGGGAGTGTACCAAGATAACAATCTGCTGATAAACACTCCTGACTAACAAGTTGAAAACAAATAGGTCAATCTCGCTACTCCTTAATTTTCGTTGTATTTTTTTTTTTGGTGCTTTTCCGTTATAAGTTAGTCATTTACGTATCCAGCACTTTTATCGTTAATGAAATTCTCTAGTAAATTCTCTCGCATAATTTTAGTCTTTACATTTCATTCCTCACACATGTTGTCTTTCGCAATTGCTTTTTACGATTTGTGATTTCTTTTGGTGTTTTCTTCCCCCTTTTGGGTTGGGGTGAGATGTCATGTGAGCCTAGTCGTCAAAAGAGTGAAGCACAAGTGAGTGATTGAGAGAAGCGCGGGTGACTTTTGTCTCGACTGAATGATCTGGCATGATACTTTTCTAACATGGCTGAATTCATGACCTGATAGACAAAACATTGTAATCTTAAGAGAAATGTTTTTGACACATAAAAAAGAGTATTCAAAAGGAAAATATATATGCATTACCCCTTGAGTTGCAGAACTAAGAATATTTAAGTCCCTTCTAAGCTTTGAAACCTACATAAATATTCAAAAGTGTAGCAACAACTAAGGGGCTGTTTGATTTGCATTTTCATTTTCCTTTGTAAAATTTCAGAAAATAGAAAACAGAAAATGAAAACAGAAAATGAAAATGCAAACCAAACAACCCCTAAATTTCTAAATGCAAGAAAGAAAAATTATGACCTATGCACAATGCCATAGTTCAGCTCTTTTTCACATAACAATGAGGTAACATAAATAGAAGAGAGTATTGATCTAATGCTCTGAATCTTAATAGCACATAAGCTAAGGCCGTTGATACATGTAATTTCATATTTTTAATTAATATGAAACCTGGCCCTCAACACAAAATGTTCTTTAATATTTCCACATTAATACAGTAGCCTCCAACCAATAAATACATTAAATTGTAAAACCTGTCACTGAATTACACTCCTTAAACAAGTTGCATGACCAACGAGTTGCTTGTTCTTTGTGATTACACATGCACCACTTAATATATAATAGGTTTAAATACGTTTTTAAGTCTCTAAAAAATTGACAACTTTTTATTTTAGTTCCAACAAAATATTTATTTTTGCATTTTTGTCCAATTTATTTCACAATAAGTACAAGTTTTTAGTTCATATAGTTATCTAACTTTGTTTTTGGTTCCTTTAACTTATTTTTTTCTTATTTTGTTCTTTGAAACTTCAATTTTTTAATTTGATACCTTGAAGAATGTGATAAAAATAAAAAAAAACTAAACATTAGGGATGAAAAATAAAAAAATTTAAATTAAGTTGGACCAAAATGAAAAAAAACAAATTATAGGGACTAAAACAAAAAAAAATTGTCAATTTTATAGGGACTAAAAAGAATAGTTTGAATTAAGTTGGATCAAAATGAAAAATAAAAATTCTAGGTACTAAAACGATAGTGTCAATTTTGTAGAGAATAAAAACTTATTTAAGTGTATATAATACTTATCCATTTAATTTACAAATTTAAATTCAATAAGAATATAATTTGTAAATTCATTATTTACCATCAAACTTAAACATATTGATAAAATATTAGTGTTTTTCCTATTATCTAATGTGCTATTTTTTTTATCTGGTTTTGTAATTATACCAACTTAACAATAATTAAAATATTAACTTATAAAAAATAAATTAACATCAATTATTTAATAATAATTCATTTTAAAATATTATATGTGCAATTCAATAGCATAAAATATAAAAAAAAATATTATCACTATCTTAAAATATTTATATTTATATTTTATGATATATATAATTTTATATTAATCATGTGATTCTATGAGTAATCCAGTGACCCTGGAAGGGGACAAACAGCATATGTCCAATCTCCATTTTCTCGAGCTAAGCAACTATTTAGACTAAGGATGATGATTTGTTTTAACATTAAAAATAAATAACTGAAATAAATAACTCCATCCTAAAAGGTACTTGGAATCTAATATATTTTGATTATGGGTCCGTAGCCTTCAAAGAGAAAATCCCCTTTGAATTACCGAAACCACATTAACCTAATCCTTAATTCCTTATTGATGGCCGAGTGCACTATTACTTGACTCATTAACTCTTTGATTTAACTTAAGAGATCAATCCCTTGACTCTCCTAAGCCAACAACAAGCATTAAGAACAAGAACTCAACAAGACCAAACGCACATATAGTCTATTCTTAGATCTACAACACATGTGGTATCATATACAAGAAACACACTCATATCTCACCGTTCCTAATATAGATATATGCGAGTAATCAAATCAATTGAATATTGATCAGGAATCCAAAAGCATTAAGAATAGCATAGATACTCACATAAGGAAAGATACTTCATAGATTAAACATCAACATAAACAAAAAAGATACAAATACAAAAATATATACAAAAACATAAAGGAAAGATAAGAGAGATAGAAGGAACTCCATAGAAGTGTATTGAACGTGGTGGAAATGTCTTTCTCACTCCTCTTTCGCGCTCCATGAAGAATCCCACCTGGGGTTCTTAAGCTTTTACATGTGAATCCAACCCGTTGCCATCTTTTCCTTCACCAAAATGGCCTATGCTAAGGAAAACTAATTCTAATGAGAAACAAAAAGGAAAAATGGAAGATCTCCTAAAAATGGCATGAAAGAGTTTTAACTTAAAGTCTATGTAAGTGGACTTTCGCTGCCGCCAAAATATTTTCACTGTAGCAAAATTATGGTGGTTGAAACCAACAAGTTATTTCATTTTTATTGTACCCAAAATATTTTTGCTGCAGCCAAAATTATGGCGGTTTATATTTTGCAAGTTGTAGCGTTTTCGCGGCAGCCAAAACATTTTTTAATGTAGCCAAAACATTTTCGTTGTAACAAAAAAATTTTGCTGTAGCCAAAATAGGACAGAATGCCCCAATTTTTTAAAATTTCAGCTTTTTCCTTATTTCTTCAAATCTTTCAACTTTGGCTCTTTTCCATACTTTAATCCACATAATTGGAATTAAATGAATTTGATTTTCATTCATATAACAAAAGTAAGCATGTGAATTAAATTATTATAAATTACGAAAATTTGATACCAAGATTTATACCATTTAAAACAATTAGTGCTCCAAATTCATGTCCAAATTCACTAAAATTTAGCACTGATCAACCCTCTAGTTAAATCAGTGACACAGTGCTGAGTCAATATCTAAACCGAACTTAATAACAAAACTATGATGATAACTAACCGTTTAACATTATAGAATATAGATTAGAATAAAAGGAAAATAATTCAGGAGAAGTATATAATATACAATACTACAGGTTTTCACACTATATTTACATTGGAATCATCTTGTTAATAGAGTGTCAAATTAATTTCATTATAAAAAAATTATAATATTGGAGCTAATCCAACTACATAAAAATATGAGTATTTAAAACATTTTTTATAGTATTTAAAATTTACTAAACAATAAACTTTTATAATTCACTAATTGATGTTTGAATATTTTGATTTATCGCATCATACACCACTTTTCAAATCAAACAACAGATAGATATTTACATTATATCAAATAATATTTGTTTTAAAATAGATCACATTCAAAGCAGTTTATTAACGTGAATAATTCTTATATGGATTTTTCGTACATGTGCGAAATTGCACAGGTTAAGAAACTTAAAATAAAATTATTTCATTGAGAAGCAAAGTATTTATTATAGTACAAGCTCCAGATTATTGAATTTTTTTCCTATAAAATGCTTTCACTTTTAGCTTCTTAACATGTGCAACTTTGAACAAGTTAGAACAATCCTTCTAATGTAGTCACAAACCTAGCGCAACATTTGTTGACACAATCAATGAAAATCTTTTAATGAAGTCTAAATAATTAAAACACAAATTGAACCATATTGAATTTCTTTTTATTTCTACAACTAAACATTTTATTGATATTCCAATACATATTGTTTGGGTTAATAGATTGTTACATCTTTCAATTTCCATTGAATGAGTTACCAAAATATGTATATATAAACTTTAAAACACAAGCATGATAATTAATTAACAACTAGTGAGTAATTTTGGGGTGCTCCAGAAGGTCTGATATAATTAAAATAATCTCAACCACATGCCGCACATCATTAGCATATTGCGGCAGCATGGAGGGGTCATTGTAAGGCTCATCAGATGGTGATTCCCCTACAATACAATTAAAAATGTCTCCACTCAATGCAGATGCAGCAGAATTCAAGAAAGTGTAATCTTTTTTCTTCAATAATTCTTCTATGTGGTCAATATGACTAAGAGCACCTTCCACACCGAAGTGATTCAAACAGATGTAGTAGTGTTGGTTTGCCTCGGGATCTTTACCCTTAGTTTGCAACATGAGAGAGTTGATTAGGTTCACGGTGTTGGACACATTGGCATGTATGACGTCGACTGCGAATTGGGCTAAAGTCACTAGGTCCGCATGTGGCCTTTGGCTTAGGAGGTTGTAGCAAAAGGTTGGGGTTTGAGATTGGTGGCAAATGCGGTGATACATTTTGTGTGTTGGTTTGTGTTGAATAACACGGGTTGCATTCGAGGATGCACCAAGAGAAAGGAATAAAAGCAACAAAATGGAAGTGAAACGAGACATACTGTGTTTTTGTCTTTCTTTCTTCCTTATTTTTGGTTTACTTTCATCTAGGTTTTGAATGGGGTTTGTTTCATATGTATATATATATACGTATACATTGTTCAAAAATAGTTTCCTGTGTTTGGATTAGTTAATTGATTACAATTATTATGTCCTTATTTATAAATCATTTGTTTTAATAGTGAGTTGGATTTCCTAGAATTTTATTTGTTTAGGCTAAGTTTGTCTTTTAGTTTGTTTGAACGCGTTATAATTGAGGTGTTTTTCTAAGCTAAGTTTAACTTTGTATCTAAAATAAATTTAAATTACAAAATATGTTAAAAATACTTTTTGTTAAAAACATGTAAATTTGTTTATAATAGAAAGAAAACCATTTATCTTGGAAACTGATATTAGTTAGATTATGAATTTGGTTCATGTATTAAGTTTATTTTATATAGAAAATTCATCAGTAAAAAAAAATTTATTTAGCAAAGGAATAATGTAATAAGCATTTTGACTTTCCTACTAGCTAAGCTTCACATATTTTCTAATTTATGACTTTAAATGTCTCACACTCAAAAAAACATGAAGACACATAGTTACAATGTAAGCTTCATATGTTTCCTAATTACATTTTTTTTTATTTGGTATGAGATATTAAAAAAATTTAAAAATTCTGAATTGTGTCTCAAAAGTGTCGAGTGATCTACAGAAGTCGCTCAAAGTATCAACTCATAAAAAAAACTATTGGACACCGTTTGAGAGGTGTCGAAGATGTGTCAGTGTCGGACGCGTGTCCTACTCGTCAACACAAGGTTGAGTGAAGTATTATTACTTTATAGGCCGCAAGCCATTCAAATCACTAATTTGGTCACTAAAATATTTAGTGGCTGAAAAAGAAAGTTTAGCAACCAGTTTAGTTGGTCTGTAAACGAACTTTTATTTTGTACTTATTAAATTTTTTTTTCTAGAGCTTCACCCATTCTCTTAAATGGATTATCCCCTACAAATAAATATTCATTTATTCCACTATTTGGGACCATCCATGGATTCGAACTCAACACTAAAGGGATATAGGCCTTAAGTTCCTTAAATCCACTACCAATTTAGCTAGTGTACACTAGCAAATTCTATATGTTATTGTAGAACAACCTTAAAGTTTTCAAGCAAATTGTTAGTGTTTCTTCTTGGTCTGTAGTAGGAGAATTCAATGCTCGTTGTTGTAGCTGGGAAAGATGAGGAGTTAATGGACAGGCCAGAAGTGATCCTACTGCTTCTAAACTTTTAACTAGTTAATTAATGATTTGTAGTTGGTGAAACTTCCTTTTTGGGGAAATTTTTTTAGCTAAGTCAGACCAAATGAATCTGCATTAAGCAGGTTAGATCGTTTTCTAGTCTCAAATGATTTAATTCAGAAATGGGGTCCCATTTCTATATGGGTGCTTAACAATAATATTTCTGATCATTATCTAGTATTATTAAAAAAGGAAATTATGAATTAGGGTCCAATTATCTTGAAGTTTTATAATTTTGCTCTCATATCCAAATTTTATGTCTTTTGTGGAAATGTTTGGGGTATAAGGGTGGAAAGCATTTTGTTTAAAGGGAAAACTAAAAATGCTTAAGTTTGAACTTATTGTGCGGAGCTCTGATGTCTTGGGTCACCTTGACAATACTATCAACTTTATATGAGTATATTCTTTCAAAAGATATGTTGAATTGAACCAGTTAAGTAATGATTAGGAGGTTAGGAGGAGATGCTTAATGGAGCTGTGGTGGAACAAAATGTAACAATGGGAAAGTTTGCTGAAATAGAAAGCTCGTGTGAAATAGGCGAAAGAAGGGGATGAAAATCAAGTTTCTTTCATGGGTATGTTGGCAAACGAAGAAGGAGAAATCAATCTGCTGATCAGGAAGAATCACGATGCTTCTCGATCTTAGAATCAATCTGCTGCTCTTGAAAAGGACCTTTCTCTTAATCCTTAAGGCTTCTATCCTAAATAGATACCTACACAAGGGAACTAGAGAAGGAAATAGATGAAGAAAACAAAGGTGATGTGCAACGAAGAGAATCCAAATCAGAGGACGTGGATAAGAGGCTATGTTCCTTGGAAGAAGGACATGTTGGAACAGAAGGATAATGAAGAATAACCAAAGAACAAAGTGAAGAAGCAAGACCAGGAAGATGAGAAGCCAGATCACACTTTCTGAAATAGAGGGGCTCAAGGTTTGGTTTATCCATGCTACGACCAAGGAATTACATCTGTCCTGAGCATCGAAGGTCTTATCTTCTTCCTTCGGTTTGGGTAATCCTCCATTGATGAACTGGAGTTTGTTCTTGATCTTGAGAGCGACACACATGGCTCTAGACCAAGCATGATAGTTCGGTCCATTCAAACAACTGGGATCAATGGATTTCAAAGGTTCTCATTAGGATGGACGAACAAAGGGCTCGAATCATCAATGGTGGTCTTCGCCATATCTTCAAAGGACAAACAAACAAACCAAGACACAGAAAACCAAAAAAGGAGGACGAAAAGAAACAAGAAGGGAGAAAGAAAAATGAAAGGAGAGGAAACAAAAACATAAAAGACCGAGGATCTTCATGCAACCATGGCTCGAGATACCATGTTAACTTTTCTTCATTGACCGCAGAAATAGAAAGGCTTGAAATAGAAAAGGTGTATATTGAATTAACTAACTGAAAAAATACAGAGGGTTTGGTGTTTATATAAATTTGTAACTGAGGAAAGGGAAAAGAAAGGACATAAGAGAAAATAACAGATAACAACAGAATATAACTGCTTGAGTGAAAAAGTCCTCCTTAGCAAAACTTAAAACTTCGATAGTCCTTAAAAACAACTTCTCGCTACTTTAGAAAATAGCATATGAGTCCTTCTGCCAGCATCTTTGTCTCGTCTTCTAGCTTCTCTTCTTCCTGATCTTGCTTCTTCACTTTGTTCTTTGGTTGTTCTTCATTATCCTTTTGTTCCAACAGGACACAAGAAGATTTTCATTAGGCAAGATAACATTAATGAAACTTTGAACCTTCTGATTAACTCTCATAAGGAATCAGAGAAGAGGCAACACGCCTTTGAAGGGAATCTTCTCAAAATTCTATCAGAGATTGCTGTCAATGTTTTTCAATATCTTCCAATCAAAGCCATGATTCCAATCACTCTTCGTGAACTTTCTAGCTCCAACTCCTCTCTATATCACCCTTAAGTCTAAATCTACCTGGTCTTATCTTTAGGACAACCTTTGCCTTTCTTGATGATGATGAAATAGGGAGAATTATAATTGATAATTAGGGAGTAAATCTTAGGAGTAAGATTAGGAGTGCTAGAAAATCTTAGGAATAGAGGAAAACTTGAGCTCTTTAAATCTTTTTAAACCACAATCCACCACTATTCTTCATATGTGAATCTACTATGTTTCCATACTATCTGAGTAGCTTCATCCATATATCAATCAATATTATGTAATATTCATAAATATATAAAATGAATGAAATTTCAGATCATAATTGTTATTGCTTTATCTTTTGATCTGAATCTACTATACATACTTGATAAGTAATCTGATCTGGCTAATTAAATTTCACAATCTTATCATGATCGAATCTAAAATCTATTGTTTTCAGAACTAAACCAAACCGGCCAGTCGGACGAGGAACTGGTGGGGTGATCAGTCCGGTTAGCTCTTAAAACCATTTTGGAATTGAAACGGTCTAGATCTGGGTAAATCTTGGAGTCGGTACAGAACCGAAACCGTGTGGTTGAGCCGGTTTTTGCTTAAAATCATGAATTTTTTTGATAAAATGTGAGCTTATATGGGGCTTGATCACAAATACTCTCAATAGATAAAGCAACAAAATATCCCCATTTTATCAAGTTTTTTTCTGATAAGATGTATGTATATATATATATATATATATATATATAATTATATAGGATAGATGTAAAAAATAATAATTTTTATTCAATATTATATTTATTTAATGTATTATATAATATTAAAATACATAAAAAAAAGTATATTTAATAATCACCGTCCAACCAGTAAACTTTGAATCAGTGCCCTAACCGGTTCAATGACTGGTCCGATTCTTATAACATTGCTAAATAAATTTTTTTAAAATGATTATCCATGTGTCTAAATATATGCTTCATAGTCTAGTAAGACTATCTAGTTCATTAGATAATTCCTTTGAGGGGGAATTATTAGATTCATTGGGAGTTCTTATTCCTACATTCTTTTCGAAAACTTACATTACCAAAAAGGGGGAGATTGTTAAGTCAAAACCCTTAGATCAGATAGATTTTAATGACATCAAACACATCATCAGCTATAAAATTCTAAGGTTAAGATGAGATGCCTTGTGATCTAACAAGTCTTTTTAAGTGTGCAGAATTAAAGTGTTCTATGATATATGTCCAAAGAGGCATCCAAACAGACCAAGTACTCTAAAGATCTCTGAAGAATCAGTGAAGTATCTACTGAGAGTTAAGATTGAGAGTACCTAAAGGACATATGATACATGATAGACTCAAGGAAATTGATAATTAAGAGAAAAATTATGAAGATTAGTAGAAGACATGTATCTAGATTTATAAGGAGTTGCATTAAAAATCTCAAACCAGATTCCAGTTCAGATGAACAAAGAGCTTAGATCCTAAAAGGATTGAAGTTCAGATTCCAATCTGAACTACTCCATAATGATATCTATCTAAGAAGCATGTCTAGAAGTCAAAGAAAAACTCACATTATAACAGAAATACAAAAGGAGTCTTCAGACTAAAAGAACTCAAGCATAGAAGAAGAAAAGATCCTATAACTGAAATGCTTTGACAGATTCAATCGGAAGTGAGAATCTGATTACAAAAGGATCTATCTAAGCCTTGAAATAGAAAAAGAACAAGCCTAGAAAGCATGAATACAACTCAGATCCAAAGATTGGTCTTAGATTCAGATTGGAAACTCATATAAAAGTTGACAGAGTTTTTGACAGCTTGCATAGGATGATGTCAACAATGCTTAAACTTTAAGCACAGCTTTGATTCAAACTTTAATGACTCGAAGTATCCTCCAACAGCTACTAACATTCATAAATTACTATATTCTCTAGATAGAGCCTATAAATATGAAGCAAGACTTCTTAAAAATTTAGAGAAATAGAAAAACACTCATATCATCTATAAGAAGTTAAAAGTCTCGATCCTCATTCATATTGCAATTTAAGGTTTAAATATAGAGTTCCTCTCATAGTTACTAGGATTAGTTCGATCATATCTTTCTAAAACTACTTATAGCTTAAGCTTCATTTGACCCTTCACACTCTGTGTGTAATCTAGCTACCATCAAAAATTGGTGAGTTACTCACTCAACTAAGATAGAAAGCGGCCCTGAATGTTAGGGTTAGTGCATTTAGTCTTTGAGAGGCTTAGGAAAGACTACCTTAAGCCTAGACAGGCCTCTGAAGAATACTTGGTATAAAGCCCGAAGAGACCAAAGACCATACCCAATAAATTGGTGAGTTACTCACTCAACTAAGATAGAAAGCGGCCCTGAATGTTAGGGTTAGTGCATTTAGGCTTTGAGAGGCTTAGGAAAGACTACCTTAAGCCTAGACAGGCCTCTGAAGAATACTTGGTATAAAGCCCGAAGAGACCAAAGAAGAATACTTGTGAATCTAGTTTGCTAGTGGAAAATTTCACTTGGAGAATTGAGGACTGGATGTAGCCTTCTTTTGGTGAACAAAGATAAATCTTTGTTTCCATTTTTCTATTCTCTTTCAAAGTCTTTTATTTTATATTTTGCATAGTTTAGATTAACATCTTACTATATTTAAAAAAATCTTAATTTGTCTTTTCATCAAACATTAAAATCTAAACTTATCTATTTCAATCTATTGATAGATTTAAACTTTCAACTATTACTTAGATTTATATTCTTCATCCTTCACTCTATTAAATCTCATCTAGTTAATTTGTTGAAGGTCTATCTATCTATCTATTTATCCATACATTCTAGTATACTTTAATTTATTTAACTTTAGTCTTTTGAGAAAATTTAATCTAACATCCAACTCAGATTTGAGATTCAGGCTTAGATTTAATCTAAAGTTCTAATTGGGAATTTTTAAAGCCTCAATTCAACCCCCCTTCTTAAGACTATTCTTTAACCTACATAAAGCAGCGTGAATAGAGAATAAACATATACGACTTGTTAAACTAGGAATATCGTTGGTTTAGTTTAAACAGAGTATGTGTGTGCAGGTACATGCGTGGCTGTAATTATGGGTTAGTGGTGGGTCCCATCATTGTGTCACATAGGGTTCATTCTTTGCCCCCTCAACCTTATGCCAATAAATCTGCAGAGAGGGTTCATTATTCCCACCTTATGCACTTTGTTGTTTCTATGTTCTAAATCTTCTAAATCTATTCGAGAAGATTCTTCAATTTCTCCCTTTTACATCTTCTCACCATTTCGAGTATCTCTAATTTTTTACAATAGTTCTCTGTTGCATTTCCCTACCTCTGTTCCTAGTTTTCCCCTACTTTTACCTTTTTAGGTTCACTTTGAAATGGTTCGGAGTAGTCGTGGAGAGACTTGCAATCCTTATTCCACTAGACCTTTCCCTTCCGCCATAGAGTCTCTCACCACACATATCGTGTAGCAATGTTATTCTTTAGAGGAAATGCCTCGGTAGACTTGTCGTGATAGTTCTTCCGTCTACGACTCTGTGAATAGGCTTAAATTCAGTGTTCGTGGGAGTTCCACTTTGGTCCTACAATTGAACCCCACCCTAATCTTAGGAACTATTTCTAAGATCCCTTTGATCATCGTGATGAGCAATCAGTAGATATTTTTGATAGTTATTTTGTTTTGTTTTTTTTTGTATCCGTTAGGTTTGAGGAGATGGCTTGTCAGGAAGGAAACAACTTGAGGGGAAAGTGGTGCTGTGGGGATCCTAGAATCTCTTTGGGAAAGCAATACCCATATTAGATCTTGCATGATGTATTAGATCAAGTTTCTCAAATTAGGGAACAATAATCCATTACAGATCAATACTCCTGTTGTCTTTAGTTTAGCCGGGGAGCTACAACCAAGGGACATGATGACTACAAATTCCAGGTGGCCGACATCGATGAGCGCATATTCTCCTGTGCCAAGGTAGGAAATAGAGAATTTTTAATGATGTAAGATTGGAGGTTCACTCGGTATCACCTCTGCTTTCCCTAAAATGAATGTGGAGTTGAGGTCTTGATATATTGTTCAATGGTGTCTTTTCACTTACACTGATGCTTCGCGGACCCAATTGATTCAAGCGTGTTCTGTTCTGGATCTCGTTTTGCCCACCATCCCATAGTGGGGGTTTGAATCGTGCTGTGGTTCATGACCTAGAAGTTAGCAAAGAGGGGCTTGCTAACATCTTGGAATGATGTGGTTGCACAAGTAAGGGTATAAGCTCATAATTACCATTGTCTTTGTATTTTCGTACTATGATTGTAATAATTTTAACAAGGCCAGCCCCCAAAGGTATGATCCAGTCAGTGTGAAAAAAACACTTTGATCCCAGAGTGATTGCTAATATCTTTGACAGGGAATTAGATGAAGATGTTTTAGACAAACTCCCTCGTTTGGAATTGTAGCTAAGTCAATACTACCAATTCTTTGTTTGTCTTTATATTTTCTTCATATTTCTATATTTTTTTTCATATTTCTATTGATTAAGAATTTTTTAATCTACACTAGTTTTCACAGAGGAATGTCCAAGAAGGAAAGTAATGGTCAACCAATGTGGTAAACAACCTAGAGTACTTTGAAAAATAGATTGGCGGGCTCTACCAGAACTCCCAAAGAGTTTATGCCGTTCAAAAAGAAAATAATGAACCTTCTAATCTCTAGTGGAGAAAAAGGAGAAGCTCAGGAAGACTATAGAATTCTCAAGGAGGAGACATAGAGTTTGGAGCTTAAGCTCCAAGAAAAGGAGAAGGAAAGATCTCAAAAGGACACAAGATCTCAGCTCTTGAGAAGTCCGTGAGGATTGGAGGGATTATGGGGTCAAGTATTTGGACAAAGCCATTCATGCTAAGGTTGTCGTTTAACACCTTGAAAACACTAAGGCAGTCATCATGGTTCTATAGCGGGATCTTGTCGACGCTAACAAGGGGTTGAGAAGATGAAGGCTCAGGCTTTGAAGTATGGGGAGGAATGTTTTTGCACCTCCATCTCTCAATCTCGAGTGTTCAATCTCGACATTAATCTAAGGGCAGGGAATCTCCCTCTTCAGCCATGCGGATGGTGGGCAACTATTCTATTTCGACCTGGTGGTTAAGGTCAAGATCAAGGTGCACCTTGCTGATACAAATATCCCGCTCTTTAACCCCTATGCTTAGTGGAGCTGCCAATGGAGAGAGTATACCAAGATAACTATCTATTGATAAACACTCCCGAACAGCAAGAAGAAAATAAAGAGGTCAATCTCGCTACTCCTTAATTTTCCTTGTATTTTTTGAAGTGTTTTGCCGTTATAACTTAGTCGTTTACGTATCCAGCACTTTTACTTTTAATGAAATTCTCTAGTAAATTTTCTCGTGTATTTTTAGTCTTTACATTTCATTCCTCACCCATGTCGTGTTTCTCAATTGCTTTTTACATTTTGTGATTGCCATTGTGAGATTAGACTTCTAATGAATTTATGTTCAAAGACTCTAGCGGTATCTGAGATTTATAAATTGGATGTTTTGAACCTGATATCAAATCAGCGATCCTGACAAGGTAGAATATTCTATACTTTGGGGGGTTTTTAAACCCTTGATTACTTCCAATTTCATCCTCAAAAACTATAAACCTCCTTTTGGATTCTACATTCAATGAGGGTTCCACAACTTCATGAAGCTGCTTGGGGTTGTTTGCGGATAAAAATGGTGTGAGAAAGGTGGAGCCGAGAAGGTGGTTTGCTTGGTTAAGCGCTCTTTTGGTTTTGAGTTTTCCTTGTAGCTACCATAGCTAACGTGGTAAAGGTGGGAAAAGTTTTATACTCTCCCCATATATGGAAACAATGAAGTGGACTAACCTTTAGAAGGGCCCACCTTCATAAAAAAGAGAGGAATGTTCCTTTTTGTAAGGTAGGAATCTGCTGGAGGTGATGGGTGTGTGGGCAAGATATTTCAGATGAGCATTGGTGATGGGATACCTGCAAGGACTTCAAAGCATAAGTTAGTAAGGATCCCTAGAAAATGGGTGCCACTAAAGGCATCACACCTTTCTCAAAACGCACCACACATGGCCTATTTTTTTTCCAAAAATGCCCTCTGACCGGATATTAATATCCGGGCGAAAACGGATATTAATATCCGGGCGACACTGGATATTAATTTCCGGTTCGCTATTTAACAACACCACACACATAAAACCGGAAAAACATATCCGGAAAATCACATTTCAAATCTGAAACAGATATCCAACCTTGAGCAATCACTCTAAGGTGCACAAATCCATCAAAAGGACTGAATCTACGAGATTTTCAACTGTTAATCGCCGGAAAAAGGTTAGTTTTTCATATGATTTGGTTTGTTTTGGTTGATTTTTGCTTGATTTCTGTGAACCTTCTGCAATTTGCGCGTAATAAGCGCAACCGGAAATGATTATCCGGTTCCAACCGGATATTATTTTCCGGTTTTGACTGGATTGGATTTTCCGGTTACATCCGGATATTAATTTTCGTTTTTAACCGGATATTAACATCCGGTTGGTAATTTTTTTCAAAATTATAATTTTTGTCTTTATAATTGTATTATATTATTATTATATTTAATTGTATTATAATTTATTTTTCTTTTCTAGGATATTAGGATATATAATTGTATTATATTTAATTATTTGCCTTTATTTTGATAATGAATTTTTTTATTATAAGTTATTTAAGGTTTGTATTAATTTAATTGTCTTTATTTATATTAATTACAATTTTTGTAGAGATGGTGAACCCAGATCACACCACTGCATCTGCACGTGCTCGACGTGGTCAGGATGCTACATCACAGCGTAGACGGGGTTGTGGTCGTGGTCGTGCGGTCGTTACTGGGCCGGTAGGTGAGCCCGATGTGCCGATTGTAGGAGACATTGAGCATGGTGTTATGCAGGACGATGTAGCTGTTGCTGATGTTGGACAGCAGAGTCAGGGACGTCCGACTGCATATCCCGGGGGTCCAGATGAGTTGTCACTGTTGATTACATATGACCAGCATGAGGCGTCATATGTTTGGAACAACAAGGTAATTTTGATTATAATGTTATTTACAATAATATGTTAATTTAATTAATTTTTTTATAATTAATTATTTTCTAATTAAATGTTTTATCTTTTCTAATTAATTGTTTTCTATTTTATAATTAATTGTTTTGTGTTTTCAGGGTAAGAGGCCAGAGATGAAGGCCGTTAGTCATGGGAGCAAATAGATAGCGTATTTGCCTCCAGACGACTACATACGTTCAGTGTTACGCGACTCAGGTTTATCCTCGCTGATGTTTTGCACGTACTCGATCATCGACAAGGGTATTATTGCTGCTTTATCTGAGAGATGGCATCACGAGACATCGTCCTTCCATCTCCCAGTGGGGGAGATGACGATCACTTTGAACGATGTCGCAGCATTAACCTATCTGAGGATTGATGGGGAGTTCCAGACGCCGCCACGACTTACGAGTGCCATGGCACCTTCAGTGTTGGTTGAGTATCTAGGGATGTCTCCAGCAGAGGCTCAGGAGGAGGTGGTGCTTCAGAAAGGTCCGAACATTTCTTTTGAGAAACTAAAGAAGATATGTGAGGATCGACGAGTTCGAGAGGATGCTGCGAGCAGAGTCATGGCTGACGAGCATATCTCCTGCTGGTGATCGGGTGGATGGTCCTTCCGGACAAGAGTTGGACATCTGTGCCAGTTGCATACTTGACATATCTCGTTGATCTGCGGAGGGTCTCGAGATTTGCCTGGGGAGCGATTCTGTTGGCTCATTTGTATGACCAGCTGTCAAAGGCTAGGTTGCACAAATGTCGACAGATATCTGGGAGCTTAGGTGTGATGTAGGTAAAATATGTTGTGTCTGTAATTATTTACCTTATATTTTGTTAAATTATGTAATTAACATAATTTTATTGTATAGGCATGGGCATGTGAGTATTTCACGCAGATCGAGGGTCGGGAGGCTCGCGAGTATGACCCTACGATGCCACGCATGGCTAGGTGGGACCCACGGTCGTGTGGGAACGTCGGCCCTTACCGCAGTAGCCTTGATGGACTTACAGTTGGCCATGTTCGTTGGACCCCCTTCGATGACCATCGATAGCATCATCCATTCGAGGAGCGTGCATTATACAACGGTTTCATCCGTTGTTTCTCCACTCCAGTGCAGTATCTTCCGGAGAGGGTGTTGCGACAGTTTGGGTACGTGCAGTATATTCCTCCCCCTCCACCGATATTTGTGACTCTAGAGGTTGTTGACGAGATGTGGGATCAGTGGGAGGAGCATGTTTTGGAGGAGATAGAGTTGACTCCGGTTGGTGCCGATCCTGGAGAGTGCGTGGAGGGCTACAGAGCTTGGTATATACGGGTGTCACATCCGTACATGACGCCTGCTGCATACGAGGAGCATGTACTTCACAGGGTCATGAGCATGAGGACCACGTTGATTCTGAGCCCGATGGCCATGGTCATGAGGAGACATATATTGAGATCCTAGAGGAGGTCAATGACATTGCCCATGAGCTGCTTATGCTCAACTTGGGTGATGTCGTTGACGAGCGCCTGCAGAGGATACGCACATTGGCGATGACTCGTCTTGGCGACGGATATAGGAGGAGGCACCGTAGGAGGATGGATGGGGGTGAGGGTCCATCTAGTTAGTTGATTAGGCACTATTTGCATGTGTATTGACATGTATTAGTTATATTTATATGTCTCTATGAGTGATTGGTACTTATGTTATATTTTTATGTCTGTATGTTATACTTATGACTGATTGGTACTTATGTTATATTTTTATGTCTGTATGTTATATTTCTTGATATAATGAGCATTGTTTCAAAATTAAGTGACACCACTAATGGCAATCATAGTTTATACAAATAAAACACATTAACTAGTCACTAATAAAATACAGTCAATCATCATCTAGTGACACAAATGCTGTTTGAACATGACGACTCGTCGATTTCTTTTGAGGATATGCTTCAAGCTGACACCTGTAGTGTTCCATCCTTGCATTTGCAGCTGGATCACAATACCGTTGCCATTGTGGCGCAATAGGCGGCAACGGACAATCAAACTTGAGGTTGACCTACAAAAATTATAAATAACACATAATGAGAATCATAATATCATATATCTTTATGTTAATTTGACAATCAAACTACTCACTTTAACGAAGTGACACCTTTGGACGAAGGCTATGCCCATCAAGTCTTGTGATACCACACCTCCAATGAGTGGAAAAAAGGTTGCACTTCCTAATTTCGACACTAATACAAGTGGTCTCTGATATAACGTAGCTATGACGTAACCCATCAAATCAACAGTCATCCACTTGGACATTGGTTGTGTCCCAGTGATAGTATCAACCAAAATAGAGTTTAAAATTAAACTGAAATTGGCACTCCCAAACATCTCAGTAGACAACCATTGGCGTGAGAGCATTTCTTGATAACATTGAATACGAACCAAACACCAATCTTGCTCACCTTGACCAACATAAGATGCTACAACGCGATAGCCACAATTCCATCTGCTACGACATTTGTGATGTCATCTATATACTGGATAAAGTCAGATGGTATGTCATCGGAATATATCAATTGCTTCTTCCGCTTACCCTTAGGAACCCGAATTGGTGCATCAACTGACGGATTGCTTTCTACCTGAGAGTTGATGATCTCAAAGTATGATGGATCACGCTTTGTTGACATTTGTTTCTTCAGTGCCTTGCCTTTCAGCCCCTCTTTTTTAACCACCCTATGCATAGGGGGACACAAGGAAGTAGTGTCTGGATGAGCAAGTTGAGTACAAGTGCATTCTGACCTGTAATATCAAGTTGGAAAAACCGAGACCACAAAGCTTCAATTGCATTACGCATTGAAGATGAACAGTCTGATGCGTCCACCTGTGTGTTAGCATCTGAAACAACATCTAACTTTTTCCAATGATCATGTATCTCGTCTATGGGGATCCATGAGAAATGTGTTTCCCAGTAAGCAACTCTGCATGCACAAGGTATCCCATGTGTATTACGAACAACACATCGACACGCACTCTTGTCAGTGCCAATTTTCTTGCTTCTTTCCCATTGTTCGTGAATCAAGTCCAAACAAGTCGTAGATACAACTCCACGAAGCTTGCTCAATAACTTCATGTTATGCCTATGTCCTTTGATAATTACACTTTGTTCAAATGATCTTTGAATATTAATTTGTTGCAACTCAATGAGGTCATTCATGCTATCCCAACACATGTTGAAGTCACCTTGACTATGTTTCAATAACTTCTTCAGCTTAGCATGAGCACCTTCAACCCTGCAAGTAAAAAATGGTTTCATTAACAAACCAAACCATAAAAAGTAATTTTCTAATTAATACACTAATTGTGCATCAACACTAACCTGTTAGTTGTTGTGTTTCCAAGGTGCATGATTTTGTCGACCCATGCATCCACGAAACATTCCTTATGTGGAGTTAACCAAGTCTTCATACGGTACTCAAAGAATGGTTTAAACTCTTTACAAACGAGTTCGAAATATGACACACGTTTGTTATAATCTTCTTCCGTTGGGGACTCAACAACAAAATTCCACACATTAAAAATCATATCCCAACAATCTTTCTTGTGGACTAGGACCTTACACTTTGCCTGCACATTTTTGTCTATGTGAAATTGGCGTGCTTTGATTATGGAAAAACTTCATTCAGTGCATTCATAAGTGCAAGATCTCTATCAGTAACAAAAACTTTCGGTTGCCCATTTTCATTCACAATCAAGTTTTTTAGACAACTTAAAGCCCAAACATAATTATCACCACGTTCAGACTCCATGTAAGCAAATGCAATTAAGTATGTAATATCTGTTGATGTAACCCCAACCATTTCAAGTAAAGGCAACTTATACCTATTAGTTTTATAGGTAGCATCAAGGATCACAACAGTAGGAAATGTATGAAATAACTTTACCGAACCTTCATGAGCCCAAAAGATGTCCTGAACAATATTATCAGACGTATCCTTTCTATGAAAATGGACATACTTGTGAGACTCTAGCATTAGCATCAATTGTTGCATCTCTGTCCGAGGCCCCCTAATTGACTTGCGATATGAATACCGTTCATTGTATATAGTCTGAATGGTACTCACATTGTCAGGATCATGCTCTTTTAGTGCAAGCAATATACTACCAGGCTTGACGTTGTTCTTTGTCATGTCTGCCACTACGGTCTTCTCAATTGGTTTAAGGCGCCCAGGGTATGGATGACTTATCAAGGTGACTGCTCTCTCATGGTTGTGTTTGCCACATATCACAATAAGTATCCATCCTTCATTAGCATGGGGTCTTCCTCTAAGTCTGAAAGGACATTCACATTTCTTAGTTCTTGTGACTTCCCGTTTAAGTTGCTTTCCACATTCTCTGTACTTTCCACTTCTTTCACACCCAAGAGTCACAAATTCTCTCCTATTCCCACCTGCACCACCCTTATCTGATCTGCATGTAAGAATAACAAAACCAATAGTCCTGCCAACTTCTTGCGCCCAATGTATCAAATCCTCCCGAGTAGGAAAAATCTAAAAAATTACAACAGTATTAACATTTAATCACAATAAAAAACCAACAACACATTCAGCTCGAAGTGACATTTACCTGCTTAGTTTCAAAATACTCTTTGTAATCAAAATATTCTTCTTCTTTCGTGGTTCCTTGTACTGATTCCAATAATTCATCCATAACTCTAAAAAAATAGTTTTTTTTGAGACATTTAGCTAACATATTACTAAAATTTCAATTATACAATATAATAATAATTAAATATACGATTTAGCCTCAACCGGATATTAATATATAGTCCGAACCAGATATTAATATATGGCCAGAACCGGATATTAATGTATGGTCAGAACCGGATAATAATGTATGGTTCCAACTGGATATTAATGTATGGTTGGAACTGGATAATCATATCCGGTTAGATCAAAATTAGTTAAACAGCGTATTTTCAGTCAACTAACTTAAATAAAACATAATAAACATGAACATACAAAATAAAAAACTTACATTTGGTATAATAGATGTATCAAGGTGAAACAATAGCAATTTCAAGTGGTTTATTGGTGTTGGTGAGTGGTTGTGTGGTGAGTGATTTGGTTTTGGAAGTAAGAAAATAAGGATTCTGATCCTTAGACGTATTTTAAAGTATTCCAGTAAACCGGATAATCTTATCCGGATAGGCCCGGAAATTAATATCCGGTTGGTACCTGATAGACTATTAAATAGCGAACCGGAAATTAATATCCGGTGTCGCCCGGATATTAATATCCGTTTTCGCCCGGATATTAATATCCGGTCAGAGGGCATTTTTGGAAAAAAAATAGGCCATGCGTGGTGCGTTTTGAGAAAGGTGTGGTGCCTTTAGTGGCACCCCTAGAAAATGGAGGCTAAGGTAGGTTATACTTACTAGAATGGGTCATATAGTGTCTTTTTATAATGTAGTGAACATTTTAGGGTTTAGTGTTGTCCTCATATTTGTGTCCAAGGCACAAATATCAAGATAGCTACTGAAGTATGGAGGCAGGGGACAACTCTGTCCATATCATACAGTACATCTCCATACTTCATCGGGTACATTTTAGAATACACCAATTTTGTAAATAATGATTAGGGAGAGAATTATCTCCGGGGACATAACTCCATACTTTATCTATATCAATAATACATTGTTTCAATTTGTTTTATTTTTTTCTCTTAGTCTTTTGTTGTTCATTTATCTTTTTGAATTTCGGATCTTAAATTTTACTGGCGATTTTAAGAGAAAATATTGAACAATTTCAACCTCCATAATTTTCCTGGCAAATCCAAATTTGTCCGCTCACGGTTGATTTTCTACAATAGATGGGATAGCCCCAATAAATTTTAAACCGCCAGAAATTATATTTTTTGAGGGTTAAAACTGCCAAAAAAATATTAGACAAAGTTTCATAAGTCCATTCTGTTGGGTGGCAATCAAAACTGCCAACAATTCTAACATTAGTTTAGGTTGGTTTACTTATTGTCTTTTCTTATTTTTATTACTCTTCAATTTCTCATGTCATATTTGATCTATTTTTGTATATTTATTCTCGAAATTTTAAATCAGAACACAAATAAAACCAACGCACTTGTAAACAAAGAAATGCATTAAAAATTAAGCAAAATATACAATGAGACATAATTTAAAAGGTACTTGTAACTGTGAAATTCAAAAAAGTAATTTAACAGAATATCTAAAAGTCACAGAACTAGAATTTCTGAAACTAACTTCTTCTGATGATATTATAAACAGAGATAGATAAGTTGAGAGATAAAATTACAAAAGAAACGGGAAGGAAAGAAACCGTTACAGAAGGGAAAGAGTACAGAAAGAAAAGATAAACTTGTAGAGAGAGAAACAGAACAGAGATCAGTTTTTCCACAAATTATTCAACAACTTCCCAAGTGTCTCTTCACATCTCTAATACTACTCAATCCAACAATTTGGCAGGAACTGTATGCATGTCTAACTGCCTGACGGTTCCCCATTTCCTCTCCTAAATTTCCCATATTGCCCTCACTTATCTCATGCTGAGATATGACATTACCCCCTTCATCAAGAACGGACCTTGTCCTGAAGGTCTTGTGAATACATCAAAGGCAACGGAACAAACTGAGCCTCAGGAGAACCCATGCAACGTTTCAGCACAGATACATGGAAAATGGGGTGAATCTTAGCATGTGAAGGAAGCTCCAAGTGATAAGCCACTGTACCAATGCGGCCTAAAACCTTGAAGGGACCAAAATAGCGAATGCCTAACTTCTGGTTACGCTGCAGTCGCAGAGAGAGTTGACGATAAGGCTGTAATTTAACAAAAACATAATCGCCCGCAGCAAACTGTAATTCAGAACGAAGTTGATCAGCGTAGAGCTTCATGCGAGCCTGAGCCTTGAGTAAATGAGCTTTTAATTGAATTAGCAATTGATCCCGTTGTTGCAACAAAAGATGAATATTTGGCGGAGTACCATCATCCACCGCCGCTGGTAATATAGTTGGAGGTTCCCGACCATATAAAATTTTGAAAGGTGTCATACCAATTGAATGGTGATAAGAAGTGTTATACCAAAATTCCTCCATGGAAGGAATGAAACCCAAACACGCGGATTGTCGGAAAAGAAGCAGCATAAATACATTTCAAGGCACTTGTTGACCGACTCCGATTGACCATCCGTCTGAGGATACTCATCTTTAGAGAAGTACCTTGTAATTTGAATAGGTGCTGCCAAAAGGAACTGGTGAAAACACGGTCACAATGAGATACAATAGAATGGGGTAGTCCATCTAACTTAACAACCATGTGAAGGAAAACCTCAGCAACTTGAAGTGCTTAAAGAAAGTCCGTAATGGAGCGAAGTGGACATATTTCCACCACCACAAAGATAACCGTAAACCCTTTAGAAGGAGGTAAACCAGTGATAAAATCCAGGGCAATGTCATCCCAAACCTTATCCGGAATTGGCATGGGACTCAGCAAACCTGCTGGTGATGTTTGAACATGTTTAGCACACTGACAAACCTGGCAGCAACGAACACAATCATGAACATCAGCACGCATACCCATCCAAAAGAAGGCCGCAGAGATGCGTGTAAAAGTCCGAAAAAATCCAGCATGCACACCAAGTTTCGATGAGTGAAATTCCTGTAAAATCAAATAGAAAAGATTCTTGTTGTCCTCAAGTACCAATAACCAGTTTCTATAAAATAGTAAGCCATCACGAAAAGAATGCTGAGGATAGTCCGCTGGATTTTCCTGAAACTTGCTAATGAATTCTACAACTGCTGGAGAGGAGGCCAACGCTGAACGTACATCTCAGTGCCCTGTTGCGGCTCCGAAAAACGATGAAAATAATTAAAGTGAGCTTGCTGAGGTGTTGCAGATGTTTTCTGCTGCAGTGTGACAAATTTTCCGTTATGATAAAACTTGATGCGAGCAGCACTATAATCAGCAATGTGCACACCAAGCGTTGCCAACCATGACACACCCATAACTATCTCAACCACTAACGGCTAACACATGCCGGAAAAGTTACTGAATGCCCCGATATGTTAACTGTCAAATCAGGAATGAAGCCCTCGGTTTGGAGACAGTAACCATCACCAACCATTACCTTAATATTGGGAGAAGGTTGAATACGTAATTGTAGCAACTGAACAAACCTTGGTTGAATGAAGCTATCAGAACTTCCCCATCAAGCAAAACACGCACAGGTTTACTGGCAACATACCCGTCGAAAAGCATGAACTGTTTGTTTGGACATTTGTGATTCCATGAATATTTTTCTTCACAAGTAAAACACAGACCTTTTTCAGTCAAATTTGTTGTTCCGCAGAAGACATACGGTGAACCTGCGAAAAAGGCTTGGTGTTCGGAGTTTGCAACAGTGGCGGAAGGGTATTGGCGGTTGTGAAAGTCGCAGAAGACTTGGAAGCCCCAATTGAAGAAGACCCAGAATTATATTTTTCAAAAGGAACGCTTGACTTAGGTTGAGATATGGAAGGCCCATCGTGTCTTTCTCATCAAATAACCGTGCCAAAGACACAGCTCGAAGCAATGACGTTGGACCTTGGGTCAACACATCCCTTCGGATTGGTACTTTTAACCCACTTAGAAAACAATCCAAAAGAGCCTCGTCTGTTAAATCTTCACTTTGATTAGCCAGTAACATAAACTATGTATAATACGCTGCAACAGTGGTGGTTTGTTGTAATTTGAACAAACAACCACGAGGACTATCAAACAGTGACGGACCAAATTGAGACTCAATAGCAGTAGCTAAAGCTGTCCAAGTCAAGACCTGATTAGCGCATTACAACATTCAAACTTCGGAAAGTCCAACTTGGCATGCCTCATTTGTAACGGAGGAACCATGAGGCAACGGAATCCAAGCCTTGAAGAAGAGTTTGATACTCTAAATGGTGAGGCAGACACTAAACAATCCAATGAGATCGAAATACCCGATAATGATTCCTGGATTGTTGAAAGCTGAGACTCAACCGCAGAAATGCGACCATAGAAGGCAGTGCCCTGTTCCATTTGAGTGGAAATGGCATCGAACGCTTTTTTAATATTTGCTTGTAACTCCTTGAGACGGGTGTTGTCAGCCATGAGATATGAATGAAAGCACCAATTCGTAACAGTAAAATTTAAAAGAGTAATTTAACCAAACATCTAAGAGTCACAGAACTAGAATTTCTGAAACTAACTTCTTCTGATGATATTATAAACCGAGATAGATCAGTCGAGAGACTGAATTACAGAAGAAACAGGAAAGGAAGAAACCGTTACAGAAGGGAAAGAGTACAGAAAGAAAAGATAAACTTGTAGAGAGAGAGAAACAGAACAGAGGTCAGTTTTTCCACAAATTACTTACAATTTCCCAAGTCTCTCACCACATCTCTAATACTACTCAATCTAACAATATGGCAGGAACTGTACGCACACGTCCACTTCGTCTAACTGCTTGACGGTTCCCCATATCCTCTCTTAAATTTCCCATATTGTCTTCACTTATCTCATGTTGAAATATGATACTCTCTCCGTCCCAAATTGTTTGGCTTTTTAGGAAAAAATTTTATCCCAATTTAATTGTCCTTCAAGATACCAAGCAGTATTAATTTTTTCAATTTTACCTTTAACTAATTAAACATATTTTTACTTTATCACTGACCACTAAACTTTACTCTCCCAAATAATCTTTTTCATTTCCAATGCATTAATTAATTATAGTAGTTGACACTGAAGAGCAGTTAAGGCAGGTAAGTGTAATTAATTACTGGTTGAAAAAGTAGTACTCCAATAAAATTAGTTAATGGGCAAAATAGGAAATTCAATCTAAAATTTACTAAAATTTAAATAAATTATTATATTCTTTAATTCATGTGCAAAGACCTAAAAGGCCAAACAATTTAGGACGGAGGGAGTAATACTTAAAGTAAATTTAATCTTACAATTCTTTAAGGTTTAAATATGTTTTTAGTCCCTGAACTTTAACGAAAATTCGCTTTTATCTCCTGAACTTTAAAACATAAGTTTATAGTCCCTCAACTTTGAAAAAGTTTACTATTAGTTCCTCCGTATATTTTTTGGTCACATGGGAATCTGATCTGCATAAACGTGATGAAGGACCATATGTTTGCCACGTCACCAAAAAATGTACGGAGGGACTAAAAGTGAATTTTTTTTTAAAGTTCAGAGACTAAAAACCTATATTTTAAAGTTGAGAAACTAAACAGATTCTTGCTGTAGTTTAGGGATTAAAAAACATATCTAACTCATTCTTTAAACATAAGCATAATATCATATATCTAGTTAATTTACTATAATTTTATGACTTGTTGAGAAGACCATTGCTTGATTTCTACATGGTTTACGTTGTGGCTACAACAGGGACGGATCCAGGAATATCTTATGGGAGGGGCCGAGTCAATATCGAGGCCGAGCTTAATAACAAAACTATGATGGTAACTAAAAGTTTAACATTATAGATTAAGATTAGAATAAAAGGAAAATACTTCAAGGGAAATATATAATATACAATACTACAGGTTTTCACACCATATTTACATTGGAATCATCTTGTTAATAGAGTGTCAAATTAATTTCATTATAAAAATTATAATAATGGATCTAATCCAACTATATAAAAATAAATATGAGTATTTAAAACATTTTTTATAGCATTTATAATTTACTAAACAATATATTTTTATAATTCACTATTTGATGTTGGAATATTTTGATTTATCGCATTAAACACCACTTTTAAAATCAAATAACAAATAGATAATTGCATTATATCAAATAAAACTTGTTTTAAAATAGATCACATTCAAAGCAGTTTATTGACAAGAATAATTCTTAAAATAGATCACATTCAAAGCATTTCATTGAGAAACAAAACATTTATTATAGTACATTATATCATTGAATTTTTGTCCTATAGCTTTCACTTTTAGCTTCTTAACACGTGCAACAAGTTAAAACAATCTTTCTTACATAGTCAAATTGCATCATTAAATTTAAATAATCATAACACAAATTGCATCATTGAATCTAAATAATCATAACACAAATTACATCATTGAATTTCTTTTTATTGCTACAACTTAACTTTTTATTGATTGTGCCAATACATATTGTATGGAAATTACATCTTTCAATTTTCATTCATTGAGTTATTGAAATATGTATACATAAGCTTTAAAACACAAGCATGATAATTAATTAACAACTAGTGAGTAATTTTGGGGTGCTCTAAAAGCTCTGATATAATTAAAATAATCTCAACAGCTTGACGCACATAATTAGCATATTGCGGCAGCATGGAGGGGTCATTGTAAGGGTCATCAGATGGTGATTCCCCTACAATACAATTAAAAATGTCTCCACTCAATACAGATGCAGCTGAATTCAAGAAAGTGTAATCTTTTTTCTTCAATAAATCTTCTATGTGGTCAACATGACTAAGAGCACCTTCCACCCCGAAGTGATTCAAACAGATATGATAGTGTTGGTTTGCCTCGGGATCTTTTCCCATAGTTTGCAAAATGAGAGAGTTGATTAGGTTCACCGTGTTGGACACATTGGCACGTATGACGTCGACTGCGAATTGGGCTAAAGTCACTAGGTTCGCATGTGGCTTTTGGCTTAGGAGGTTGTAGCAAAAGGTTGGGGTTTGAGATTGGTAGAAAATGTGGTGATACATATTGTGTGTTGGTTTGTGTTGAATAATACGGGTTGCATTTGAGGACGCACCAAGAGAAAGGAATAAAAGCAACAAAATAGAAGCGAAACGAGACATACGGTGTTTTTTTCTTTCTTTCTTCCTTATTTTTTGTTTACTTTTGTCTGGGTTTTCAACGGTGTTTGTTTCATATATATAATATATACATACAGGTATACATAGTACGAAAATAGTTTCGTGTGTTTGGATTAGTTATTTGATTACAATTATTGTGTCTTTATTTATAAATCATTTGTTTTAATAATGAGTTGGATTTCCTAGAATTTTAATGCTTAGCCTAAGTTTGTCTTTTAGTTGCTTTGAACCGGTTATAATTAAGGTGTTTTTTCAAGCTAAGTTTAACTATGTATCCAAACTAAATTTAAATTACTAAATGTGTAAAAAAATATTGTTAAAAACATTTTAATTTGATTATAATAGAAAGAAAACCATTTTTCTTGGAAATTGATATTAGTTATATTATGAATTTGGTTAATGTATTAAAAAAATTTTATAAAGAAAATTCATCAAGTAGAAAAATTGATTTAGCAAAGGAATAACGTCAGCATTTTATCTTTCCTACTAGCTAAGCTTCACATTTTTTCTAATTTATTACTTTAAATGCCTCACACTCAAAGATATGAAGACACATAGTTAAGATGTAAACTTCATATGTTTCCTAACTACATTTTATTTTATTTTATGTGAGATATTTAAAAAATTTAAAACTTTTGAAATGTGTCTCGAAAGTGTCAAGTGATCTACACGGGGTTAAGTGACATGTTAGTACTTTATAGGACGCAAGCTATCTTAATCACTAATTTGGTTACTAAAATATTTAGTGGCTGAAAAAGTAAGTTTAGCGACCAATTTGGTTGGTCTCTAAACGGACTTTTATTTTGTAGTTGTTAAAAAAATATATCTAGAGCTTGACCCACTCCCTTAAGTGGATTATCACCTGCAAATAAATATTTATTTATTCCACGATTTGGGACCTTCCGTGGATTCGAACTCAAAACAAAAGAGACATAGATCTTAAGTTCCTTAAATCCACTACCAATTTAGCTAGTGTACGTTAGCAAATCCTATATGTTACTGTAGAACATCATCAAAGTTTTCAAGCAATTTGTTAGTTTTTCTTGTTGTTCTCTAGTGGAAGACTTCAGTGATCCTTGTGGTAGTTGGGAACGATGAGGAGTTAATGGAGAGGCCAGAAGTGGTCCTAATGATTTTAAAAATTTTAACTAGTTAACTAATAATTTGTAGTTGGTGATGGAACTTCCTTTTTATGAATTTTTTTTACCTAAGTCAGACCAAATGAATCTGGATCAAGTAGGTTAAATCGTTTTCTATTCTCAAATGATTGAATTCAGAGAAAGGGTCCCATTTCTAAATCGGTGCTTAACCGTAATATTTCTGATCATTATCCAATATTATTGAAAAAAGAAATTGTGAATTGGGGTCTAATTATCTTGAAGTTTAATAATTATTGGCTCTCAAATCCAAATTTTATGTCTTTTGTGGAAATGTTAGGGGTATAAGGGTGTAAAGCATTTTGTGAAGGAAAATGTAAAAATGCTAAAGTCTAAACCTAATTTGTGGAACACTGATGTCTTGGGTCACCTTGACAATACTATCAACTTTATATGAGTATATTCTTTGGAAAGAGATTTTGAATGGAACCAGTTAAGTGCTGATTAGGAGGTTAGGAGGAGATGCTTAATGAAGCCGTGGTGGAGCAAAATGAAACAATGGGAAAGTTTGCTGAAACAGAAAGCTCGTGTGAAATGGACAAAAGAAGGGGATGAAAATACAAGTTTCTTTCATGTGTATGTGGGCGCTCGAAGAAGGAGAAATCATATAGGAGGTCTAAAAAGTAGATAAGAGGTGGGTTGAGGAGATAGTGGAGTAAAGAAGTTGATTAATAATCACTTTAATCAAGAAAGAGGCTAATCACCATGCTTCTCCATCTCAAAATCAATCACCTACTCCTGAAAAGGACCCTTCTCTTAATCCTTAAGGCATCTATGCTAATTAGATACCTACTGTTGTGATACCTGACGAGGATGTAGGGCATACAGGGTGGTCTTCTTGATCAGCAGAGGGCAGTATGAGTGTCTCCCAGGCATGAGCTCCGGCAGCGGTGGTGTGCACCTGCAAGGACTCCGATGCTCAAGTCAGCGAGTGTATTAGGGTTTATGTTTCTGAAAGATTACTTACGTACCTTGCATGGTGCATTAATGATAGTATTTATAGAGTGAGGTGTATGACCTAAGTGCGGTCTGAATTGGGCCAGGATCTGTTGCCTGGGCCCAAACTTCATTACCTGGGCCCTAATCATAGGCCGCACCAAACTTACCGGGATGCATCCGGGATAGTTGGTGGTTGTTTGACCCGACATGTGTGTGTACACCGGGATAACGTTATTCGGGTCCATAACAGTTTCCCCACAAGTCGTCAAGTTTCTTATGAGAGAAGTTGGCGAGTTTATTTGCCATGCCGGGCGTGTCTCAAATGGTGATTCTGGCAGAATGTGGCGAGATAACGGTTGGTTTTCTTTTGGGCGCGTGTGCTCCACGCGGTTCACTTTGGGTACTGTGCGCGATGATTAGCGTGGTCTTGGGCCCCACATTTATTAAGGCGATGTGACGGTTTTTACTTTATTTCCTTTCACCCGTTACATTTTCACCTTTTCCTTTGTTCACGTTTTCACTCTTTACTTTCACGCTTCTTGCCTCCTCATTTCTTGTGACAGAAAGCTCTGAAACCTTTCTTCTTCCTCTTCGTGCCTACTTGCAAGCATCCATTTACTAGCAACATATTCGCTTCTACTTTCAGGTATTGCTTCTACCTTGTGCTGATTTAAGCTTTTGTATATTTCTTCTTCTGATTCTTGGGCTATTCTGTTGCATCCTACCCCATTCTTTAGGGTTTAGTTATTGTATCTGGGTTTCTTTTTGTCAAAAACGGCCAATAATGTTATCATGTTGACGAGTGATTCTTCTTCGGAGTCAAATGATACCGAACTTCTCGAAAGTTTTGCGAGGGGGCTTCAAAAACATAGGTCTTCTAATGAGTCAAACCCTGGTCCAGGTACGTTTTCCATAGCCAACCCTGATTATTGTGAATTTGCCCATCTTTGGTTTTATCCTCTGTATTCACGGCGAGTGGAGAGTGGTGAATCAGTTACCCAGAGTGTGAGTGGGTCGTTTAATGCTTTAAATCCAGAACCTTCCGCTCTTCTCCTTGCTTCAGCCCACCTTCCTGATGAATACAGTTCTGATAGTTCTGTTTCTGTCGAGCAAGATTCTGATCGTCGTGCTCCTGTCAACCTTCCTCTGGTGGAGGAGAAAACTAGGTCTTCCCATCCCGGGGATGCTTTGGAAGATAGGGAGTCCATACCGTCATCTATGACACATTCCTTAGATTCTGAGTCCGACCCTGCGTATGCTACCTCTTCTCATATTCATTCCTCCCCGGGATTTGATTCTACTTTATCTTGTCATGTAGATATGGAACCTGCTCAAGGCGAGATTCGTATCCCGGTAGTTTCTGGTGCTCCGGGATCTTCTGCAAGCATACCGGATCCATATGATGTTGGTAGTTCAGAGGTAGCTGTGCGAGGGGCTGGTGAACCTAGTACCTCTCAGCCTCCTATTGAATGTCCTCCTGACCTCCTGGAGCTGAAGAATATCTGGGGGTTTTTGTGGGTTCCCTTGGGTTTCATCCGGGAAGAGTGTTCTGTGAAGGACAATGCCCGGCTTAGGAAGGTGGAGAAGCATTGGAGGAAGTTGTTCCATTACGGGCCTAACACTCCCGGGACTGATACCACAGCTGATCCCTCCAGCAATCATAGGTTGGTCATCCCGGGTAAGAACGAGAGAATCTGTACACCAACATCTGAAGGTGAAGGTTCCTATATTATGATGCTGTAGTTTTTGTGGCACCAGCTTAAGATTAGGTTTCCCTTCTCCGACCTCAAGATTGAAGTTTTGCACAACCTTCACCTCGCTCCTACCCAGCTTCATCCTAATGGTTGGGGATTCCTCCAGACTTTTCAGGTCTTCTGCTGGGCTAAAGGCTTGCAATGTTCCTCGGCCTTATTCTTATATATTTTTGGTCCTTACCGTTGTATGAAGAAGAGTTGGGTATCTCTCCGCCATCGTTCCGGGATACCTCAGCTATTTACTCCCTATGAGGATTCTTTCAAAGCTCATAGGGATATGTTCGTCAAAGTCGTCCCTAGGACCAATGACTGTACCCCCTTCTGGATGGGGGAAAACAAACAACCTTTGTTCCCTCTCTACTGGACGGAGGAGCACTATAGGAGATCTTTATCTCTGAAAGAATTGGAGATCGGTTTTCTTAAAGAAGAGGATCAACAAACCTTCAAAAATCTATGTGCCTTCGTTGAGCAGGGGGGAATACCCATCCATTGTAAGGATGTTTTGGGGGTATCCCGTCGCGATCAAGCGGCATGCCTATGTAGGAAATTATCCTTTATTGTATGGTGTCGTCATTTCATATTGCTGCTGATTATTTTATCTCGACTAACGAGTGTATTCTTTCTTTTGCAGCTAAGATCATAGCCAATTACGCGAACCGCTCCTAGAAGCGAGATGTCAAGGGGAAAGGGAAGGTCGGCCTTCAGGTCCACCTCCTGCCCCTATTCCAATTCCTGCTTCTATCCCGATTGCTTCCACCAGGATTACTATCTCAGTTGCGGCTCCTGTTGGGCCTGCAACTTCTTCTAGAGGAGTTTCTCTTGCTAGGAAGTCTGTGCCTCTATCTTCCGGGACCGAGATGGCTTCTGTACCACCAAAGCGTCACCGCGGAACTAAGTCTGGTATGCTTTTATTTATGGGTATCTTAATCGTATAAGAATACTTTGTTATTTTCTTTATCTTATTGGTTCAATTTGTAGGTGACCAACCTGGAGGTGCCCAAGGGGCTTCTGGTGGGATGACAACCCCAGTGCTAATGGTGCCCTTCTCTACTCCTTCTTCTGCTTGGGAGGGATTCCAATCTCCCCTAATTAAGTTCCAACATGGGGACTTTTTCACGAGGGGTGGAGCTGCTGCCATGAAGGTATATGTTACTTGTCATTTTTATAATTTTGGATTGGTCGGTCCCAGTAGCTTCATCTTTAATCCCTCTACTCCGTCTTTATCTTTGTAGGAGCAAGCCAAATCCCTTATGGGCTGGACGGCCATGAGCATGGCTATGCTCCAGCACGTCCATGACCAGGCAGAGGATATGGGTCAGGCTGCTTCTTTGAAGGCCCAGCTTCGGGATCTACGGGACGACATGGACCTGAAGGAAGCCTTGCTTAAGAGCGCCAAAGAGTCGGAATCTCGTGCAGAGAAGGATCTCGCCTCTTTGAAAGAAAAGTTCTCTCGTATGGAGGAGGACTTTTCTAAGGAGAAGGAGAAGAATGTCGGCTTGGACGCCGAGAATTTGAAGCTAAAGGATGAGGTTTCTCATCTAAAAGCTAAAGTAGAAGAGGATGGTTCTGCTCTCAGCAGCCTTCATTCTGCTCTTCAAGAATTTGGCTCCAAGCTTCAGGAGACTTGAGTTGAGCTGCAAGAAACTCAAGAGAAGCTGGAGGAAGCATATCAAGATATGGACACCACGGTGGATGATTCTTACCGTGATTGTGTGAAGACCCTCCAGTTTCTGAATCCCGAGATCGAGATGAATATGCGTGGTCTTTGCAAATTCTATGGCGTGAAGGATGGGATGTTCTTGGATTTTCATGATCCTCATAATCTCGTGCCTCTCGATCCCGCCAATCCAAGACTTGAGCCGTTCGATTGCAGCACTCCTCCTTCCACTGATGTTGTTCCCGAATCTGATGATGCAGATGTCGGGGGAGCTGAATGATTTGCTTTTTTATTTTTGCTTTGCTTTAATCTACTTTCGTTTTGTAAACTCTTAGTAGGCAAATTATGTTGGATGTGAACTTTGTCATCCTGGTGTTCCGGGTTGATCTTTATGTATGGTTTCTGTTTACTTCGCCTCTGGCTTCATCTTCTTTATTTGTTGTATTTCTTTATGTCACTGAGACTTAACCACAAAAGGTGCCTCTTGTTATCCCGTTGATACAGAATCTTTTCATATCGTTTTAATTGTTAGGGTACATCCATGATGACGCCCTTTTAACTCCTCGATAAGAGGGAAAGTAGTTTGTACTTTCTCTAAATTTTGGTTGAAGTGTAACCTTGACGGTACTTCATCTTTCTTTCGGCCAGGGTTAGCCCGTGGAGGGCCCCTTTTGAGTTTGTAGCTGAGGTTTACCCAAGATGGTACATCGTCTCATTTTTGGCCTCTCGTGTATGTCGGCATCATCTTTGGTGACATATCAATTTCAAAGTGATTGTACTTGTTCTGCATTCTTCTGATCTATTTGCTATTAAGAATTGAACTAGCTTGTTCGTGCAAGAGTGAATAAAAATACTGCTTTATTGATAACATGAAGCAAATAACAAGTGGGGGCCTCGTTAAAACCTCTAGCAGTAAAACCCTCCTTAGGGATAAAACCTGCTACAGGAAAAAGAGTGCCCCTTTATTAAAAGACTGTAAATTACATAACTTAACTATAGCACTGCCTTAAATCGGCGACATTAAGCGTTCTTGGAATCTCTTTGCCTTTGAGAGTCTCCAGATGGTATGCTCCATTGGCTGCAACATTCTTGACCCGGAATGGGCCTTCCCAGTTCGCTCAGAGCTTCCCATCTTTGGCATTTCGGTTTCCAATGTTATCTCTTCTTAGGACCAAGTCGTCAGGTTGGAAACTTCTCGGGACTACCCTCAAGTTGTATCTCTGAGCAACTTGTTGCTTCCAGGATAACTCTTTGATTCTGGCAGCTTCTCGGATTTCTTCTACCATGTCGAAATCTTCTCTGAGTAGCTGCTCGTTCTCTTGTGTGGGATACATGATCCTCCAGGATGGATGTCCAATTTCTACCGGGATTACAACATCTGAGCCGTAGACCATCCGGAATGGAGATTCTTCGGTAGTGCTATGGGGGGTAGTTCTATAACTCCAAAGTACTTGGTAAAGATCTTTAACCCAGTTGGTTCCAGCTTTCTCAAGCCTCTTTTTCAAGCCATTAAGTATGACTTTGTTGGCAGATTCTGCTTGTCCGTTAGACTGTGGGTGCTCTACACTAGCAAAATACTGCTTAATGCGGAGTCCTACTAGCATTTCTCGGAAATCTTTGTCGGTAAATTGGGTCCCATTGTCACAGATCACTTCTAACGGGATACCGAATCGGATATTATTTGTCGAAATACAAAATTCTGAGCTTTAACTGATGCTATGCTAGCTAATGGTTCCAGTTCAATCCATTTAGTATAATAGTCAACAGCAACAATAAGATGTTTGAACTGACCTGTGGTTGGTGTGAAAGGTCCCAATAGGTCCAAACCCCAAGTGTGGAAAGGCCAAGGGGTGGAGATGCTATGCAAGTCCTTTGCCGGAATGTGGGACAGTGGACTATGCCCTTGGCACTTTTGACACTGCTTCACGTGCTCAACAGCGTCTTTGTTCATGGATGGCCAGAAGTATCCTGCTCGTAAGGACTTCCTTGCCAAAGATTTGCCACCGATGTGGTGACTGCAACTTCCTTCGTGTACTTCAGTGAGCACATACCAAGTCTCAGATGGTCCAATGCATTTAAGCAAAGGAGTTGACAGTCCCCTTCTGAACAACTGTCCTTCTATCACGGTGTACCGAGATGCCTTTTGCATCAACCGCTTTGCTTCCCGGGCATCCTTCGGGATGGAGCCTTTGGTGATATACTCCACTATTGGGGTCCTCCAATCTTCATTTTCAACCTGCAAAATAGCACAAGGAAAAGGGAGAACTTCTTCTACCACTGACTTCAAGGTTGAAGATGATTTGGTGCTGGCTAACTTTGAAAGCAAATCTGCACGACTGGCTTCGTGTTCTGCTTGGTTATTGGAGGTTAGGAATTCAAACTTCAGAGAATATTCCACGGTTACCCCCTCATCGTTCTCGATCAGTATGCCGGCGCCAACTCCCTTTGGGTTTGAGGAACCATCAACATAAATGGTTCAGGATCCTCTTGGCTCTTCCCCGGGATGTATCATCTCGGCTACAAAATTTGCCAAAGCTTGTGCCTTGACCGCCTGGCGTGGTTCGTACAAGATGTCGTACTGTGATGGTTCTACCGCCCAGGTCATCATTCTTCCTGCCAAGTCAGGTTTATGTAAGATTTTTCTAATGGGTTGATTAGTTCTTACCGTGATAGGATGACACTGGAAGTATGGCCTCAACCGCCGAGATGCCAATAGCAAGGTATAGGCGACTTTCTCCAGCTGCTGGTAGTTCAACTCTGATCCCTGTAATGCTTTAGAGACAAAGTATATCGGACTCTGGTTCCGGGATTCCTCCTTTACTAAAGCTGCACTGATTGCTTCATTGGTGACGGCTAGGTTGAGGTATATGGTCTGCCTAGGGTCTGGACGGGATAAGACTGGTGAGCTGACAGAATTTTTTTCAGCTCCTTGACAGCTTATTCACATTCTGCATCCCATTGAAACTCTTCCTTGCACCGTAAGGTCCTGAAAAATGGTAGGCATTTCCTAGCTGAAGCTGGGAGGAATCTCGTCAATGTAGCAATCCTTCCAGTCAGCTGTTGGACTTCTTTGATGGTCCTGGGACTCTGCATATTCAACACGGCACTACACTTGTCGGGGTTGACCTCTATCCCCCGACTGGTTAGCATGAAGCCTAAGAACTTTCCTGCTTCGACCCCAAAGGTACATTTATTAGGATTTAACCTTAAATCATACCTGCGTAGCTGTTGAAATGTTTCATGTAGATCAGCCATCGGGTCTTTGTCTTCTGGAGTCTTTACTATCATATCGTCGATATAGACTTCAAGGATCTTGATAATCTGTTCTTTGAAAACCTGGCTCATCATCCGCCGGTATGTTGCTCCGGCATTCTTTAAACCGAACGGCATCATCATGTAACAGTAAACACCCATGTCGGTTATGAATGTCGTTTTCTCTGGATCTTCAGGGTTCATTGGGATCTGGTTGTAACTAGAGTAGGCATCCATGAAGGATAGATACTTGTAACCTGTAGAGTTATCAACAAGTTTATCGATACAAGGCAAAGGGAATGGATCCTTGGGGCATGCTTTGTTCAGATCTGTATAATCTGTGCACATCCTCTACTTCCCATTAGCCTTTTTCACCATTACCACGTTGGAGAGCCAATCTGCATATCATATTTCTTGGATGAAACCTGCATCCAACAACTCCTTAACCTGTTTTTCTATGGCTACCGTTCTTTCTGGACCCATCTTTCTTTTCTTCTGGGCTACCGGGATACATCCCAGTTTTAGAGAAAGGCGATGGCACAAAAATTCTGGATCTACGCTGGGCATGTCGGAAGAAACTGAAGCAAACAAGTCTTTATTCATCTTCAACAGTTCGATGAGTCGTTCTTTGATCATGGGGGGCAGGTTTGCCCCTATCTTGATAGTCTGATCCTCCTTAAGCCCTATCTAGACTAAGATCTGGTCTCCTTCTGGTTGAGGTCGTTGATACTCAAAATCTGCTCTGGGATCTAGGTTAGTCATCATGAACCCTGCATCCCATATCAAATCACGTCTTTCCATCTTCTGCTTTCCTTTCTCCTCTACCTTCACTAGCGGGATAGATGGTGTTTTTGTGATTTTGAGGCTCTCTTGGTAGCATTTTCTTGCGTCACTGCTTTTTCAATGGACAGTTACCACTGACCCATCTTCCCCGGGAAACTTCATGGATAAATGGATGGTGGAGACTATGGCGCCAAGGCTGTTCAGAGTTGGTCGCCCAATGATTGCATTGTAAGCTGAAGGGCAATCCACCACTATAAACCTGGCTGGGATTGTTTTGGTACTTGGCTTTTTGCCAAAACTCACTTTGAGGTCAACGTACCCTTTGGGGATGATTGTGTCTCCAGTGAAGCCGATTAAACTACCCTTGTGAGGGATTAAATCCTTGGACCCCAGTGCCATTTTATCAAAGAGGCTCCATAACATAATGTCTGCCGAACTTCCTTGATCGATAAAGATTCGATGGACTTCGAAACCATTCAGATTGGCTGCTATGACCAATGGTTCATTATCCTGGATGCTTTCTTCTGGGAAATCTGCGTTCGAGAAAGATAGAACTGGGTTAGCTATAAAAGTTACCTAGGAACAAGAATCCCGTGCATCTCGGGTCCTCTTCTTATCTTCAAGACCCTTCAAGCTGGCTCCTCCAGCTATGACTTGGATTACCCCCCTAAGAGGGGACTCCTGAGTTCGCCTCAAGCTCCGGGATCAATGCCGGACTTCTGTTCGTTGATCTCAGTTCCTGGGGGGAGATCTCGGTGTCTAAATCCGGGGGGATGGGCTTTGGCGTCGGTCCCGTCGTTCTAGGGAAGCCCGAGCGTAATTTCTCAACCTACCCTGTCGGATCAACTTTTCGATTGCATCTTGGAGTTGGATGCATTCGTTAGTAGAATGCCCACGATCCCAGTGGTATTCATAGTACTTATTTTTGTGCTTCCCGACCGTCTTCAATGGTGGCGGTCGCTCTCTCAACTCAGAATGCATCACTTCTTTCAACACTGAAGCTGGCGGGACTGTCAGCGGAGTGTAGTTATTAAAGAGACCTTTGCGCTTTTTGGGAGATTTATCCCGGGACTTTTCATCCTTACCCCGAGATTGGTTTGGAGGAGTAGTTTTTGCTTTGTCCTTCTTCTTGGCGGCCTAGGCCTTCTCCCATTCTTCTATTCTGATCCATTTTTTAGCTCTCACCTTTTAATCATCCAAAGAGGTAGGCTTATCTCCTGCCAATTGCTTGGCAAAAGCTCCTGGTTTCAATCCTCTCACAAGGAAATATAACACCAGGTTAGGCTCAACATTCCTAACTTCTAATACTTCGTTATTAAAACGTGTTATATAATCTCGTAAAGATTCATCTTTTCCCTTTTAACGGTTTCTAAATGGAATTCAGATTTAAATTTCCGTTTACTACTGGTGAAGTGAAGAATGAACTTATCTTTGAGAGCTTTCCAATTACTGATGGACTGTGGTGGAAGGTCTGAAAACCAACGACTTGCAGTCTCGGATAGCGTGAGGGGGAAAGCACGACATACAATGGCCTCATTTACTCCTTGAAAGTACATGGCCCTTTCGAAGGTGCTAACATGCAAGGTGGGATCCTTGGTTCCATCATACTCCTTTAATTTGTTTGCAAACTGGAATCCATGAGGAAGAGCATGGGACATGGTCCAGGGTGTGAAAGGGTTGTCAATATACCCGAAATCCAGGATATTCTCCGCCATGTGCTCCTAGTTGCCGGCAGGTTGTCCGGCTTACTGGCCCCCAGGAGGGACAGGGGGCGGATTGGCCCCCTCCACCGAAATTGGTGTGGGGCCCCTTCATGTCGGCGGCTTATCCATATTTCCAACTGCCTTTCCTGATTTTTAGGATCTTCATTCTTATCCCCTTCAAGTGCGGATTTTCGTTGCTGCTTTTCTGCATTGTTATGATCTTTTTCCGCATCCTCAGGGTTTTCCTGAGTATGCTTCTCAGCTCTTTCCTCCTCTGGATCATCCTCAACAACAACTTTGTTCTTGCCTTTTCGTTGTTGTTCCTTGAGATCTGCAATCTCTTTAGCCTGTGCCTGCACCAGCTGTTGCAGTTTGCAAAATTCTGCTTCGATGTCAAAGTGCTGGGATGCCCTTGCTTGGTTTGATGCACCAGCCTGCTGTCCTGCTCCTTGGTTCTGAACACTTGGATCGTTGTAATCCCTATTCCTGGTACAGCCTACCATTGTTGACGGTGGATAGAAACGAGACTTTTGTTGCGTTCCCCACAGACGGCGCCAATGTTGTGATCTAACCTGACGAGGATGTAGGGCAGACAAGGTGGTCTTCTTGATCAGCAGAGAGCAGTATGAGTGTCTCCCAAGCCTGAGCTCCGGCGGAGGTGGTGTGCACCTGCAAGGACTTCGACGCTCAAGTCAGCGAGTGTATTAGGGTTTATGTTTCTGATAGATTACTTACGTACCTTGCATGGTGCATTAATGATAGTATTTATAGAGTGAGGTGTATGACCTAAGTGCGGTCTGAATTGGGCCAGGATCTGTTGCCTGGGCCCAAACCTCATTACCTGGGCCCTAATCACAGGCCGCGCCAAACTTACCGGGATGCATCCGGGATAGTTGGTGGTTGTTTGACCCGGCATGTGTGTGTACACTTGGATACCGTTATTTTTGTCCATAATACCTACAAAAGGGAACTAGAGAAGGAAATAGATGAAAGAAACAAAGGTGAAGTGAAACAAAGAGAATCCAAATCAAAGGACATGGTTAAGAGACTGTGTGCCTTGGAAAAAGGACACAAGAGGATTTTCATAAGGCAAGATAACATTAACGAAACTTTGAACCTTCTGATTCACTCTCATAAAGAATCAAAGAAGTGACAACATGCCTTTGAAGGGAATCTTCTCAAAATTCACTCAGAGATTGTTGTCAATGTCCTTTAATCTCTTCCGATCACTCTTCGTGTACCTTCTAGTTCCTATTCCTCTCTTGATTACCCTTAAGGCCAAATCTACCTGGTCTTATCTTTAGGATAACGTTTTCCTTTCTTGATGATGGTAAAATGGGGAGAATTATAATTGATAATTAAGGAGTAAATTTCAGGAGTAAGATTAGGAGTAATAGAAAATCCTAGGAATAGAGGGAAACCTGAGCTCTTTAAATCTTTTTAAACCACATTCCACCACTATTCTTCATCTGTGAATCCACTATGTTTCCATACTATGTGAGTAGCTTCATCCATATTTCAATCAATATTATGTAATATTCATTAATATATAAAATGAATGAAATTTTAGATCATAATTGTTATTGCTTTATCTTTTGATTTGAATCTCCTATATATACTTGACAAGTAATTTGATCCGGCTATTTAAATTTCAGAATTTTATCAAGATCAAATTTAAAATTATTGTTGTCAAAACTAGACCGAACCAGTCGGTCAAACCGGGAACAGGTGGGGTGACCAGAGCAGTCATCCCTTAAAACCGTTTTGGAGTTGAACCGATCAAGAATCGAGTAAACAGGGGAATCGGTATCGAACCGGAACCGTGTGGTTGAACCGGTTTTTGCTTTAAATCTTGGAAAATTTTGATAAAATGAGAGCATGAATGGGGCTTGAACACAAATACTCTCAAAATCTAAAGCAACAATATATCGCCATGCTATCAAGTTTTTTCTGTTATAAACCTTTTCGATTTTTGTATTATGAACAGAGACCCAAGAGACTCGAGTCTGCGACATAGATAAAAAGATTTTAATTTGGACCAATGTGGCTCACATTCTATATACCAACAATTATTTGCATGTTGAGTTTACCTTGAATTCTTTCCATCACTTTTACCTAACTTCTGTAGGGGTTACATCATGGCAATGATAAGGATCCTTAAACTGTGACTTGATCGCGTTACTAAGTGCTGCAGCAACAACTTCCACAGGAGTCCACCTACAAGGAAGAGTTAATAATTTGCAACCACAATACAATTTGCAAGCCAATGGCATAAATCAAGTTTTGTATAATTAGGCAATACTAAGAATATATAAAATGACAATACTAGATTTTTATTTTATTACTAAGAACATATACTCCAACCCATCACCTGTCAACTAGAAAATTTCATAGAAAAATTACTTTTATGTTATTAAATGAAATTCTACATGTTATATAAAAGTATATATCCTTCCAACTATACACATGATTTCACGTGACCATTGAAAAGATCATTATCAAACAAAGTTGTACAGCACAATGTCATTTTAACATAACCATTCATTAAAAGCTTCATTTAAACCAGAGCCTCTAAACATGCCTAAAAAAGGCTCCAAACCAAAAATACAAGAAGCACCAAACTGCAAAACACAACAGAACAAAGGGAAACTAGCACTAACCTCCAACAACACAAGAAAACAAAATAGCTAATAGAATGGTTTAAGTTACCATAAAAAAACTAGTAACAAATATGCTAAATTTTTTATCAAATATATAACCTAAAAACTAGTAATAAAGATGCTAAAAACTAATAATAGAGTAATTATAATCTAACCAAATAAACATGCTAAAAGGAAGCAAAAATATGTGAACCACAACAACAATTTGCAATAACAATTTGCAAGCTAAAGGCATAAATCAAGTTTTATATAATTAGGCAATACTAAGTTACCCATTGGAAAGAGGTTTTATGACCACCTTCTCCTCAACATGGCCACAAAATAGACATAAAACAAGAAAATGCAAGGCAAAAGGATAATTAAGATAGTGACCAAAATGACATATTTTTGATAATTCCACTATAAGAATACATCAAATTAGCGGATTATTTTTGCGACAGCCTGTAACCTTCGCTAAATTGTGACGGCATATATATTGTTTGCAACGGCAAAAGTTGTCACTATTTTAGCGACGGCAAATTCCGTCGCTAACAAGACTGAGTTTATTTTTTATTATTTTTTTGATTTAAAGGTAGATAGCAACGGACCTGGCCGTCGTTAAATAGCAACGGTCCAGGCCGTCGCAAACCGAGAAAAAAAATTTTTTTTTATGAAAGAGGACTAGCGATGGCCACAACGAAGGTCTAGCCCGTCGCAAAAAGAGACATATTTCATTTTTTTAATTTTTTTATTATATGGAAGAGGGTAGCGATGGACCTAGCCGTCGCTAAATAGCGACGGTCCAGGCCGTCACAAACGGGGACATATTTCTTTTTTAATTTTTTTTATTATATGGAAGAGGGTAGCGACAGACCTGGCCGCCGCTAAATAGCGACAGACCTGGCCGTCAGTAAATAGCGACGGTCCAGGCCGTTGCAAACAGGTACATATTTGTTTTTTTTAATATTTTAATTATATGGAAGAGGGTAGCGACGGACCTGGCCATCGCAAACAGAGGACCTTTTATTTTATCTTTTTAAATCGAAGGGGGTTAGTGACGGACCTGGTCGTCCGTAAATAGCTAGCGACGGTCCAGGCCGTCGCAAATTCGAACCGTTTTCCTTTTTTTTTAAAAAGAAAATTTAAAGCTGGAGTTTATTTAGCAACGGACCTGGCTGCCGCTAATTAGCAAGGGTCTAGGCCGTCTCAAAGTTAGTTTTTTTTTTGGAAAAGTTAGGGCTGCGACGGTCCGGTCCGTCATGAACCAGCCTGGATGTTTAAATTCATATATTATTTTTTCCTTTCCCCCATAATTTCAGTCTTCTTCTTCTCTCTTGCACAAAGCCTCTGATGTCGCACCCCACCATCCCGACTCCGCGGCTCTGTTCCTGCTCAGAGCAGCAGTCGACCAGCCAACTACCGTCACTGACACCCGAACCCCACCCAGCACCGGACCATCCCGACCCCACGCCGATCCCGCACCACGCCGTCCCCGAAGACGCACCGTCCATTGTTGTTTCCGCGTTGTCCACCGTCTGTGTCTACGTCGTCCACCATCTAGTGGCCGCGTCGTCCGGCCACCACCCACCCCAACTCACCTTTTTACTTTGGCTTCAACCCCCATTTCAACTCCACTTCAAACAACACTTCAACCCCACTTCAAACCACTCTTCAACCCCACTTCAAACCACTCTTCAACCCTCATTTCAACCTCACTTCAACTCCCACTTCAACTTGAATTAGGTATGTTTTTTTAATTTATTGTTTTTGGTTAATTTCAATAAATGTCTATATTTGATGAACATTATGTTATGATAAAAGTAATAATAGTATTATAGATTTAAATTTCTTATTAAATTATGATTTTAATTGTATTTTTGTGGTTTTAATTCAATTTAGTTTGTTTGGTGAAATAGCTTGTGTTATCTTTTCAATTGTGGATTACGTGCGCGGTGCAGTGAGACTTTGCTTGGCGTTTGAGGTAGGTATCTTACCACACTCACTACTACATAAATGTTTAAATTCCGTTAGAAATTGTATGTTGTTTGTTAGTGGATAGGGGAGACCCTGATGAAAACTATGAGTACGTACCATGGTGCTGGTTTGCTTATGTTTATAATATTGGTGCAAATAATTAGTATGCGATATGTGTTGTGTTTTTTTTTTCATACTTAGTTTGGTATTGCATATGAGATGAAGAAGGCGGCCACCCAGTTTGAAACGCTTTCTCCTAAACAATCACAGCAGGCTGAAAAGGAGGCTAGGGCAACAACCACTTGGGTACCAAAGTTGGCGGGATGAACCGTGGTCGTCTTTATGGTACATGAGATATGTCTTCTCATTTTTCATGTGGGGGATTCGAAGGATTCTACACCTCTCAAGTTCCTTCAGCTTCATCATCGCCTAGTGGTGCATTGTCATCTTCAGTTGCACATATTCAGCTAATTGAGGCCCAACAAAAGCGAATTGAGGCACAAGACATGTAGATCCAGACTCTAAAGGATGAACAACAATCCATGGAGATGAATATGAATAAGATGATGGAGTGGTTTCAAACCATGGAGATGAATATGAATATGAATTGAGGCACAAGACATATGTAACTTAAAGAAATATATTATTAAAAGGATATGACATTATAAAGACCATGTGTTTTTCTAACCGCAAAAGCAAGATTATGATTCCATGATCTCCATGACGTAAAAAATAATTTGAAATAACATGGTAAAAAGCCATTGTAAGAGAAAAAGAAATCATACTCTATGGCAAATAGGGTCCAAACTTGTAGTTACATAAATACAATAAGAGAAGAAAAGGAATAATAATAATTAACAAAAGCATGAGAATATGGTCCAAACTTGTAGTTACATAAAGGTTTACATTATCAAAAGTAAACATTTAGAGTGCTTTTTTGAAAAACAAACTATATTTATTCAACTATCTTATGACTCATTTTCATGTAACTAGTTGCTAAAAATAAAGGAAAGGCAGCCATAACTATATTAGGAATGAGATCATATTGTCACATTAAAAATTTAACTAAACAAATATAAAGCAAAAAAAGGCAACACAGCGGTAACTATATGTTTCCTTAGTCTTTATCTATTAAAAATAAATGCAACCATATTCCTCTAATCACGTTCAAAAACGATATACACAAAGGGAAAATAACGAAAAGCATAGCATCTCAACATGGCCACTAAACAAACATAAAGCAAGAAAATGCATGGCATAAAAATAATTAAGATAGTGACCAAAGATGGCATATTTTGATAATTCCTTTCACTAGCTTAAATGGCTAACATTTTGATTATTCTGCATCTTAGAAAATCTAACAAGAACTAGCTGGATATCAATCTGAGAAATTCATTGCTACCTACTTAGTGATGGCAATCGGACACAGACCCATCCCCCGCATAAATTACCCATCGTGGGTGTAACATCCCGAAAATCTATAAAAGAGGATTAGGACTTAAAGGGATTTGGTTATATTTTCCAAAGAAAAGGAAAGAAGGATTAGTTGTAAATAGAAAGGTCAAAAGAGGGACAAAGATAAGTAAATATTTGAATATGAACTGTCATATTCGAATAATATTCGAATATGCCATATTCGAATATGCATGTCCATATTCGAATAGTATTCGAATATGCATGTCCATATTCGAATAATATTCAAATATGCAATCTAATATTCGAATATGTAGGTGAAGAATTGAAAACAGGAGCCCTATATTCGAATATATATTCGAATATGAACCCCAAAATCTATAAATAGGGGTGTCTTGACTCCAAATGGGTTGTTCTTCAGTTTCTTCACTTCTCACACACCTAAAACCTCTGTTCCCAAACCAACTACATCACAACTCTTCGACCCTAAGGCTTCCATCTCAAAAGACTAAGGTTTCAAACTGTTTGATTCAGATTCAGAAGCAACTACGGCCAAGGAACCGGAGTAGGAGACTGGATCTGGAAACTAAAGGATAAAGGATTCAGGGAGTTCCAGATAACCCCGAAAACCCCAAATCCTTAAATACTTGGAATTTAGGAACATGTGACTAGGGAATGATAGGAACATGTTATTAGGGAAATCAAACTGTTATGTTTTGCTTAAATCTGATAAATGATGCATACTATGTTTGAAGTATACATGATATGGTTGATATTGTATGATTTTGATAGGCTTTGTGTTGATGAATGATGTATGTGATGTTGTGAAACATGTTAAAGGTATAAATAAGGTTTTCCAGAATTGAATGTGACACTAATTGGGAATCTGATATTGAAATGATTTCAAATTGGTTTGAAAAGGAATGAGTCCCAGTAGTAGTATATTCGAATATGTATTTGAATATGGAATGCCACGTTCAAATAGATATACGAATATAACACGTCTGTCACATAGAATCTGAATAAATGAGAGTTTGTAATCAGATAAGAGGATACTGGAAACCCTTGTTTGTACGCTATGTTCTTAATATGACTGTGTGATGCATTAGAACTGAAAGTGGAAATGTTAAAAGAGGCTCTTCCCACTCAATTAATATTGAGCAAGAGGGTTAAGTTCCGCCGGAAGTAGACCGAGTAAGAGGACAGAGCAGAAAATGGAAAAGATGAAAATGTAGGGTTATTCCGAAAAAGGGGAAAATAACCTGAAGTACTGGGCTATCTTTACGAGGTAGGCAGTCTAAGTACAAATGGTACTATCTTCACGAGGTAGATGGTTCCCTGGGCTAGCTCGAGAGAATGTTAGTAGCCCGGCAAATGGATCCTTGTGGGGACGCTTGCCAGGACCGTGATGATGAGGAGCTCAATACGCGTTACTGCCACGTGTTTTGGTGGATTCCCGGTGCACAGGGTTTCCCGTTAAAAGAGGAAAGAAATGAAAATGGAAAATGATCATGCATACATATCTATGTCATTGAAATTATACTTGTTGTGTGTATGTCTGGTAGGGATTGAATTTGGGACGGATTTCCAGTTAGACTGGTTGTACTACTGTATAAAACTATTTTTATTGCCGACGGGTTACTCAGTTATATGTCGAGCATATAACTGACAGTTACAGTATTGCAGGTGGCTCGGACTCAGAGGGTGTCAGCGCGTCAGCAGTTTTGCAGCCCTTTTCTGATACTTAGGTAGTCATTTGAGTCTTTGTATGGCTACCTTAGTTGGACATGTGTAGATTCTCTGGACTGTAGACAAACACTAGTATTTTGATATATGTATATATTTTATTAAATTCCGCTGTGTTCTGTTTTGTTAAAAAAAAAATAAACTACCCTAAAATTCCAGGTGTTACAATGGGGAGGGTATTTACCCAATAAAATGGGGAAGGATCTGGGTCCGGGTAATTACCCGCACATTTTAGTGTGAATGGGTGCGGGAACGGGTACCTTAGTACCCACCCCGCCCCATATTCGCATACTTAAATATTATATAAAAATTATTATAGTTTATTATTATCTTAGTGAATAATTAAAATATGGCAATAATTATTGAGTTTCTTTATTTCCTTTTTTAAACCTCAATTATGTTATCCTTAGATGTTTTCATAATCCTATTATCTCTTCACTTTATTGTCATATTTTTAAATTGAGTAAGTCACAAAGTTGCTCATCAACCCTACCTAACCTAATTTTTTCATTCGATGATTGCAACTTCATAACTTAAAACTAAATTATACTAATATATTTTTTTAGAAAACTCTCAGAGAGCTCCACATAATACTTACATGAGTATTATTATGTTAGATTTATAATTGTATTATATTTCATAACTATTTACTTTGTAACTTTAGATTAAAAACTATATCATGTTTTGTAATTAATTACCTTATGTCTTTATGTATTGAATTAAAAATTAGATAACTTATTATCAACAAAATTTTGGATAGCTTGTTCATTAATTTATATATTACTAATTTTTTTAAAATATTTTTTTTTGGATATTTATATTTTAATATTAACCAAATTTAAATATTAAAAAGAACTCTTGTTTTAGTAGTTTATAAAAAAAAAACAGAAGAAAAATGTATTTTATTTAGTTAAAATGAGGGTATTGGGTCCGGATACGAGTATATAAGTACCCAGAGGTATGGAGACGGGCATTAAAATCACTACTCACCCGGGGATGGGGCTGGGTACAGGGATTTTTTTAAACGCGAGTATGGGGACGGATACTAAGGTACCCTACCCAAACCCTACCCATTGCCATGTCAAACTATAAGCTAGTTTTGATAAACAAATCTACATAAAGCATAAGCTATGAGCCACAAAATACAAGTCAACGTAAAAATAACTACGCATTTTGTTACATATATGAAGTCAGACGTATATAATATGATACATATATAAATTCTAGTTGCCAATGTTCAAAAGGTAGTTTATTACGAGTCAACGTAAAAATAACTACGCATTTTGCATGGCTACATTGAAACTTCCATTCCTAAAACTCATATTACAAACACACAGAGCAAGAGTGATGATGCCCTTGAACTAGAACCATATAACCAATATGTAATTGGAGATACATTATGAAGTCAGACGCAGCAAAATAATACTAGTAGTTCATTGGCAAAAGAAGCATGAGATGAAGAGATACAAACATGGAGAACATCACATCACAACCTTAATCAGCCAAATTTAAGTGTATACACATATGCATCACTTGGTTTACTTATGAACTTATGATTTATAACATCTAGCATAAAAATGAGAGAGTAAGATATAAAAGCAGTTCATGAAAAGCCAATAACTACTAGAGCAAAGACGCAGTAAGGAACCTGCCAGGATTCTTCACCATTGAAAGCATAAAAGGCATGTGCTCTCTTGACATCAGGAACTACCGTCTTGTTCTCCCCTTTGCACAGGAAATACACAGTTGTAGTAGCTCTAAGCCACTCGTGCTATTTAAATATGTCAATCACTACAAGAAATTCAGTCATTAGTGGTGGCCAATTAGCGGCGGCCTCGATCTGTTGCTATATTTTTAATTAGCCGCGGCCTAGCTGCCGCAAAAAAAAAAAATTCATTAGTGGCGGCCAGGCCACCGCAAATATTTTTTTTAATTAGCGTTTTTATTTTTTTTAATTAGCCGCGGCTAGGCCGCCGCAAAAAAATTTTTTTTTTCATTAGCCGCGGCCAAGCAGCCGCAAAATTTATTTTATTTATTTTTAATTAGCGGCGGCCAAGCCGCCACAATTTTTTTTTAATTAGAGTTTTTATATTTGTTCATTAGCCGCGGCTAGGCCGCCGCAAAAAATATTAATTTTTTTTTTCATTTGCCGCGGCCTAGCTGCCGCAAAAAAAATTTCATTAGCCGCGGCCAGGCGACCGCTAATTTTCATATATTTCCCCCAAATTTTCCCTCCCAATTTAGCGGCGGCCTAATTTAATTCTGCCAAATTTTCCCTCCCAAATTAGCGGCCGCCGCAATTTTTTATTTTTACCAAAAAAGTTCCTCTTTATAAAAACCCTCTCTTCTCTTCTTTCTCTTATTATTTTTCTTATTTCTCCTCTCTTCATCCTCAATTCTTCATTCTTTTTCTTTTTCTTCTTCTCTATTTTCTCTTCATCCCCAATTCTTCACTCCTTTTCTTCTTCTCTTTCTCCTCTATTTTCTCCATCCTCAATTCTTCTTCATTCATACTGTTCCATCTTCTCCCTCTTCTTCATTCTCTTCATCATCTTTTCCCTCTTCTCCATTATCTTCATCTTCTCCCTCTACTCCATTCTCTTCATCTTCTCCCTCTACTCCATTCTCTTCATCTTCTTTCATGTCCCCGTTTTGTTATTTCTTCTTTTTCTCTAACCGGACCACACCACCACAACCGGACCACCACCGCAGGCCATTGAAAATTGATTTTTTTTTTAGAAAAAAATTGCGGCGGCCTAGCCCCTGCTAATTAAAAAATTTTGCGGCGGCTTGGCCGCCGCTATTCACCGAATTTCTTGTAATGAATTGAACTTAGCTCAACGACAGTGCATAACGTGAACCATGTACAAATACAATAAACATCATAAGAAACAACCACAGTTAGTTCAACTTTTTTTTAAAAAAAAAGCCAAATGAATATATTAATAGAGCACTAGGAAAGCACAAACATATATAAGGAATGTAAAACAAAACAAGTGATATGAGATACCTGTGACAGAGGCAAACAGAGACGCCGTTGACGGGAGACAAACAGAGACGCCGGTGACGGAGCAAGTTGTGCGTCAGTGACAAGGTGGGAAGAAGCAATCTGCGGTGATGGGAGAAAAAGTGTTTTTGATTTGGGGCTTCTTTGATTTGGGGAGATAGAAACCTAGCTACAAGGAGACAAACACAGAAGAGGTTTTTCTCCATTTTTTTAAGACTTCATACACAGCCTCCGTGTTTACTGGACAAAAAATTGAAATAACGAATAGTGTTAACTTTAAGGGAACGCAAAGTGTATCGTTGGCTTACGCTAATTCATGAAAAAAATTGTTCACAAATTTTAGGCACAACATCATACTAGTGTCAGCTTTAGCCAACTCTAACCTTAAAATTAGCGTCCATGTCAAGCCAAACGCTAATTCCGAGAAGCTAAAACATCCTTTCTTGTAGTGAATAAGCATGCACACATGCTTAGAAAGACACACCTAAAATACAACTCTCTTCCTCTCCTTTAATAATTATTTCTTCTTGGGCATAGTTGCGAAAGCTCTAGTGTCTCAGTCTCAAGTATACGAGCTCTGAGCCACCGTCGTGATAACCTTGGGGAGCAAAGCCGAGTTAGGTTGAACCGGAGGTCTACCGGCAACTTTTTCTTTCAAGGCAGTGGTCTTTTACCACTCACAACTTTATTTTTTTAACACTTTGAAAGAAAAATTTCTTTTTTCGGTCCTCTTGTTCTACAATTGGCGCTCGTCTTGAACAAAGCAGCTCTATTGGATCTGTCTAAGCTCGAACCACTAAACTGTTCAAATTACAAAAGATGGTCACAACGCTTACTTATCTTCTTTGAGCAACTCGAAGTCGATCATATGTTATTCAAGGATGCTCTAACTATTCCTTCCAATATAAATGCTAAAGGTGTTCAAGTAGTTTAAAAAAGACGTTGTGGAAGCTGCTCAAAAGGAAGCTAAAAATTATGAAAAGCACAATAAGTTGGTACGTGGTCACATTTTAAATCATATGCCAAATAACTTATTTGATCCTTTTATTTCAATCAAGTCTAGAAAATCTATTTGGGAAACTCTAGAAAAGAAGTATGGCGCTGATGATGCTGACAACCAGAAATATGTCAAGAAGTTATATAACATGCTTTAATAACGAAGTATTAGAAGTTAGGAATGTTGAACCTAACCTGGTGTTATATTTCTTTGTGAGAGGATTGAAACCAGGAGCTTTTGCCAAGCAACTGGCAGGAGATAAGCCTACCTCTATGGATGATTTAAAGGTGAGAGCTGAAAAATGGATCAAAATAGAAGAATGGGAGAAGGCCCAGACTGCCAAGAAGGAGGACAAAGAAAAAACTGCTCCTCCAAACTAATCTCGGGGTAAGGATGAAAAGCCCCGAGATAGGTCTCCCAAGAAGCGCAAAGGCCTCTTTAATAACTATACTCCACTGACAGTCCCGCAAGCTTCAGTGTTGAAAGAAGTGATGTATTCTGAGTTGAGAGAACGACTGCCACCATTGAAGACGGTCGGGAAGCACAAAAATAAGTACTATGAGTACCAACTCCGAGATGCAATTGAAAAGTTGATTCGACAGGGTAGGTTGAGAAATTACGCTCGGGCGTCCCCGGAACGACGGGATCGCCGCCGAAGCCCATCCCCCCGGATTCAGACACCGAGATCTCCTCCCAGTAACCGAGATCAACGAACAGAAGTCTGACATTGATCCCGGAGCCCAAGGTGAACTTAGGAATCCCCTCCTAGGGGGGTAATCCAAGTCATAGCTTGAGGAGCCAGCTTGACCCGAGATGCATGGGATTCCTATTCCCAGGTAACTTCTATAGCTAACCCAATTCTATCTTTCTCGGACGCAGATTTCCCGAAAGAACGCATTCGGGATAATAAACCATTGGTCATAGCAGCCAATCTGAATGGCTTAGAAGTCCACCAAATCTTAATCGATCAAGGAAGTTCGGCAGACATTATGTTCTGGAGCCTCTTTGATAAAATGGGACTTGGGTCCAAGGATTTAATCCCTCACAAGGGCAGTTTAATTGGCTTCACTAGAGACAAAATCATCCCCAAAGGGTTTATAGTGGTGGATTGCCCTTCAGCTTACAATGCAATCATTGGGCGACTAACTCTGAATAGCCTTGGCGCCATTGTATCCACCATCAATTTAGCTATGAAGTTTCCCGGGGAAGATGGGTCAGTGGTAATTGTCCATGGAAAAAGCAGTGATGCAAGAAAATGTTACCAAGAAAGCCTCAAAATCACAAAAGCACCATTTACCCCGCCAGTAAAGGTAGAGGAGAAAGGAAAGCAGAAGATGGAAAGGCGTGATCTGATACAGGATGCAGGGGTCATGATGACTAACCTAGATCCCAGAGCAGATTTTGAGTATCATCGACCTCAACCAGAAGGAGACAAGATCTTAGTCCAGATAGGGCTTAAGGAGGATCAGACCGTCAAGATAGGGGCAAACTTGCCCCCCATGATCAAAGAACGACTCATCGAATTGTTGAAGATGAACAAAGACCTGTTTGCTTGGGTTTCGTCCGACATGCCCGGCGTAGATCCAGAATTTGTGTGCCATCGCCTTTCTCTAAAACCGGGATGTATCTCGGTAGCCCAGAAGAAAAGAAAGATGGGTCCTAAGAGAACGGTAGCCATACAAAAACAGGTGAAGGAGTTATCGGATGCAGGTTTCATCCGAGAAATACGATATGCAGATTGGCTTTCCAATGTGGTAATGGTAAAAAAGGCTAACGGGAAATGGAGGATGTGCACAGATTACACAGATCTGAACAAAGCATGCCCCAAGGATCCATTCCCTTTGCCTTGTATCGATAAACTTGTTGATAACTCTACAAGTTACAAGTATCTATCCTTCATGGATGCCTACTTTGGCTACAACCAGATCCCCATGCACCCTGAAGATGAAGAGAAAACAACATTCATAACCGGCATGGGTGTTTACTGCTATACGATGATGTCGTTCGGTTTATAGAATGCCGGAGCAACGTACCAGTGGATGATGAGCCAAGTTTTCAAGGAACAAATTGGCAAGATCCTTGAAGTCTATATCGATGATATGATAGTAAACACTCCAGAAGATAAAGAATCGGTGGCTGATCTGCATGAAACTTTCCAGTAGCTACGCAGGTATGATTTAAGGTTGAATCCCAATAAATGTACCTTTGAGGTCAACCCCGACAAGGGTAGTGCTGTGTTGAATATGCAGAGTCCCAGGACCATCAAAGAAGTCCAACATTTGATTGGAAGGATTGCTGCATTGACGAGATTCCTCCCAGCTTCAGCTAGGAAGTGCCTACCATTTTTCAGGACCTTACGACGCAAGGAAGTGCTTCAATGGGATGCAGAATGTGAAGAAGCTTTCCAGGAGCTGAAGAAAATTCTGTCAGCTCCACCAGTCCTATCCCGTCCAGACCCTTGGCAGACCTTATAACTCTACTTAACCGTCACCAATGAAGCAATCAGTTCGGATTTAGTAAAGGAGGAATCCCGGAACCAGAGTCCGATATACTTTGTCTCTAAAGCATTACAGGGATCAGAGTTGAACTACCAGCGGCTGGAGAAAGTTGCCTATACCTTGCTATTGGCATCTCGGCGGCTGAGGCCATACTTCTAGTGTCATCCCATCACGGTAAGAACTAATCAACCCATTCGACAAATCTTACATAAACCTGACTTGGCACGAAGAATGATGACCTGGGCGGTAGAACTATCACAGTACGACATCTCATACAAACCACGCCAGGCGGTCAAGGCACAAGCTTTGGCAGATTTTGTAGCTGAGATGACACATCCCGGTGAAGAGCCAAGAGGATCCTGGACCATTTATGTTGATGGTTCCTCAAACCCAGAGGGAGCTGGCGCTGGCATACAGATTGAAAATGATGAGGGGGTAACCGTGGAATATTCTCTGAAGTTTGAATTCCCAACCTCCAATAATCAAGCAGAATATGAAGCCTGTTTAGCTGGAATATGCGCGGCAAATGAGCTAGGAGCTACCGCAATCACTTTGTGTTCAGATTCCCAGCTAGTGGCATCCTAGATAAAAGGGGAATACCAAGCAAGAGAACCATTGTTACAAAGATACATGGCTAAAGTTAAGGAAAGTCTACTCGATCTTTCTAAGTTCGAGATCAAGCACATTCCTAGAGAAGAAAACTGTCGTGCAGATCTACTTTCAAAGTTACCCAGCACCAAGTCATCCTCAACCTTGAAGTCAGTGGTAGAAGAAGTTCTCCCTTTTCCTTGCGCTATTTTATAGGTTTAAAATGAAGATTGGATGACCCCAATAGTGGAGTATATCACCAAAGGCTCCATCCCAGTAGATGCCCGGGAAGCAAAGCGGTTGGTGCAAAAGGCATCCCGGTACACCGTGATAGAAGGACAGTTGTTCAGAAGGGGACTGTCAACTCCTATGCTTAAATGCATTGGACCATCCGAGACTTGGTATGTCCTCACTAAAGTACATGAAGGAAGTTGCGGTCACCACATTGGTGGCAAATCTTTGGCAAGGAAATCCTTGCGAGCAGGATACTTCTGGCCAACCATGAACAAAGACGCAGCTGAGCAAGTGAAGAAATGTCAAAAGTGCCAAGAGCATAGTCCACTGTCTCACATCCCGGCTGAGGACTTGCACAACATCTCCACTCGTTGGCCTTTCCACACTTGGGGCTTGGACCTACTGGGACCCTTCACACCAACCACAGGTCAGTTCAAACATCTTATTGTTGTTGTTGATTATTATACTAAATGGATTGAACTGGAACCATTAGCTAGCATAGCATCAGTAAAAGCTCAGAGTTTTATATTTTGGCAAATAATATGCCGATTCGGTATCCCGGCAGAAGTGATCTGTGACACTGGGACCCAATTTACCGACAAAGATTTCCGAGAAATGCTAGCAGGACTCCGCATTAAGCAATATTTTGCTAGTGTGGAGCATCCACAGTCTAACGGACAGGCAGAATCTGCCAACAAAGTCATACTTAATGGCTTGAAAAAGAGGCTTGAGAAAGCTGGAACCAGCTGGGTGGAAGATCTTTACCAAGTACTTTGGAGTTACAGAACTACCCCTCATAGCACTACCGGAGAAACTCCATTTCGAATGGTCTATGGCTCAGATGTTGTAATCCCGGTAGAAATCGGACATCCATCCTGGAGGATCATGTATCCCACACAAGAGAACGAGCAGCTACTCAGGGAAGATTCCGACATGGTAGAAGAAATCCGAGAAGCTACCAGAATCAAAGAGTTATCCCAGAAGCAACAAGTTTCTCAGAGATACAACTTGAGAATAGTCCCGAGAAGTTTCCAACTTGGCGACTTGTTCTTAAGAAGAGTTAGCATTGGAAACCAGAATGCTAAAGACGGGAAGATCCGAGCAAACTGGGAAGCCCATTCCGGGTCAAGACTGTTGCAGCCAATGGAGCATACCATCTGGAGACTCTCAAAGGCAAAGAGATTCCAAGAACGCTTAATGTCGCAGATTTAAGGCGGTACTATAGTTAAGTTATGTAATTTACATTCTTTGTAATAAAGGGGCACTCTTTTTCCAGTAGCAGGTTTTATCCCTAAAGAGGGTTTTACTGCTAGAGGTTTTAACGAGGCCCCCATTTTTTATTTGCTTCATGTTATCAATAAATCAGTATTCACTCTTGCACGAACAAGCTAGTTCAATTCTTAATAGCAAACAGATCAGAAGAATACACAAAAAGTACAACTACTCCAAGATTGATATGTCGCCAAAATGTGATGCCGACATACACGAAAGGCCAAAATCGAGACGAGGTACCATCTCGGGTAAACCTTAACTACAGACTCAAAAGGGGCCCTTCACAGGTTAACCCTGGCCGAAAGAAAGATGAAGTACCGTCAAGGTCACACTTCAACCAAAAATTTAGAGAAAGTACAAACTATTTTCCCTCCTATCGAGGAGTTAAAAGGGCTCCATCATGGATGTACCCTAACAATTAAAACGATATGAAAAAATTCCATATCAATAGGATAACAAGAGGCACCTTTCGTGGTCAAGCCTCAGCGACATAAAGAAATACAACAAATAAAGCAAGTGAAGCCAGAGGTGAAGTAAACAGAAACCATGCATAAAGATCAACCCGGAACACCGGGATGACAAAGTTCACATCCAACATAATTTGTCTATTAAGAGTTTACAAAACAAAAATAGAATAAAGCAAAGCAAAAAGAAAATAGCAAATCATTCAGCCCCTCTAGCATCTGCACCTTCGGGTTCCTGAACGGGATCGGTAGGAGGAGGAGTTTTGCAATCGAATGGCTCAAGACGTGGATCAGCGGGATCAAGAGGCACGGGATTATGAGGATCATGAAAATCCAGGAACATCCCATTCTTCACGTCATGGAATTTGCAAAGCCCACGTGTATTCATCTCGATCCTGGGATTCAGAAATTGGAGGGTCTTCACACAGTCCCGGTGGAATCATCCACCGTGGTGTCCATGTTCTGATAGGCTTCCTCTAGCTTCTCTTGAGTATCCCGAAGCTCGACTTGAGTCTCCTGAAGCTTTGAAGCTGACTCTTGGAGCACAGAACGAAGAAGGTTGAGAGCAGAACCATCTTCATCTGCTTTAGCTTTCAGATGAGAGACCTCACACTACAGCTTCATGATCTCGGCATCTAAGCCGGCAGCCTTCTCCTTCTCCTTTGATAACTCCTCCTCCATACGGGATAACTTCTCCTTCAAAGAAGCAAGATCCTCGATAGCACGGGATTCTAACTCCCTAGCACTCTTGATCAAAGCCTCCTTTAGATCTCGTATCTGGGCCCTCAAGGAAGCAACTTGGCCCAAGTCTTCAGCTTGGTCATAAACATGCTGCAGCATAGCCATGCTCATAGCCGTCCAGCCCATAAGAGACTTAGCTTGCTCCTACGAAGATAGACATAAAATAGAAGGGTTAAAAACAGAAGCTACCGGAGTCAACCAATGTGAAAAATACAAATAACAGGTAACATATACCTTCACGGCAGTAGCGCCACCCCTTGTAAAAAAGTCCCCATGCTGGAACTTAATCAAGGGAGATGGGAATCCCTCCCAAGTAGAAGAAGGAGTGGAGAAAGGCGCCATCAAAACCGGGCTCATCCCGCCAGAAGCCCCTTGGGCACCTCCAGGTTGGTCACCTACAAATTGAACCAATAAGATAAAGACAACGACAAAGGATCCTTATATAATGGAGAACAAAAAATAAAAGCATACCTAGCTTGGTTATGTGGCGACGCTTTGGCGGCACAGGGGCTATCTTGGTCCTGGTAGATGGAGGCACAGACTTCCCAGCAGGGGAAACCCCTCCAAAAGAAGCTGCAGGCCCAACAGGAGCCGTAGCTGAGATGCCAATCCTGGTGGAAGCAACCGGGATGGAAGCAGGAACTGGAATAGGGGCATCTCACTTTTGGGAGCGGTTGGCATAATTGGCCATGATCTTAGCTGCGAAAGAGAGAATACACTCGTTAATCGAGGCAAAATAATCAACAACAATATGAAACGACGACATCATACAATAAAGGATAATTTCCTACATAAGCATGTCGCCTGGTCGCGACGAGATACCCCTAGAACATCCTTACAGTGGATGGGTATCCCTCCCTACTCAACAAAAGCGCACAGGTCCTTGAAGGTTTATTGATCTTCTTATTCAAGGAAGCCAATTTCCAACTCCTTCAAGGACAAGGATCTCCTATAGTGCTCTTCCGTCCAGTAAAGCGAGAAAAAGGGCTACTTGTTTTCCCCCATCCAGAAGGGAGTACAATTCGGGTTCTGAGGGACAACTTTCACAAAAAGATCCCTATGGGCCTTGAAGGATTCCTCATAGGGAGTAAACAACAGGGGTATCCCGGAGCGACGGCGTAGAGATACCCAACTCTTCTTCGAACCCCGGTAAGGACCAAATATATACAAGAACAAAGCTGAAGAGCACTTCCACCCTTTAGCCCAGCAAAAGACTTCAAAGGTCTGCAAGAATCCCCAGCCATTGGGATGAAGTTGCGTGGGAGTGAGATGAAGGTTATGTAAACCACAATCTGAAGGTCTGAAAAAGGGAACCTAATTTTAAGCTGATGCCATAAAGACCGCAGCATCATAATGTAAGAACCCTCACCGTCCGACACCAGCGTGCAAATCCTTTCTTTTTTACTGGGAATCACCAATTTGTGATTACTGGAAGGGTCGGCGGAGACATCAGTCCCGGGAGTGTTGGGTCCATTATGAAAACATTTCTTCCAATGTTTCTCTACCTTCATGAGCCGAGCATTGTCCTTAATAGAACATTCCTCCTTGATGAAATCAAGGGGAGCCAACAAGAATGCCCAGATATTTTTTAGCTCCAAGAACCCAGGAGGACATTCAATAAGAGGTGCCGAGGTACTAGGTTCGCCAGCTCCTCGTATAGCTACCTCAAAACCCCTGACATCACTCAGATTCGGCATGCTCGCAGAAGATCCTGAAGCCTCAGAAACTTCCTGAACAGGGATCTCGCCTTGAACTGGTTCCATATCTACATGACAAGACAAAGCAGAGTCAGATCCCGGGGAGGAATGGGAACAAAAAGAGGGAGAATACGCAGGGTCAGACTTAGAATCTAAAGAATGTGTCACAGATGAAGGTACGGACTCCCTATCTTCCAAAGGATCCCCGGGATGGGAAGACTCAGTTTTATCCTCCACCAGAGGAAGGTTGACAGGAGCACGACGATCAGAATCTTGTTCGATAGAAACAGGACTATCAGAACTATATTCCATAGGAAGATGGGATGAAGTAAGAAGAAGAGCCGAAGGTTCAGGGTTTATGGTGTCAAATGATCCACTCACATTTTGGGTAACCGACTCACCACTCTCCACCCGCCGTGAATACAGAGGAACCAAAGATGGGTAGATTCACAATAATTAGGGTTGGCTATGGAGGGCGTACCTGGACCAGGATTTAGCTCATCAGGGGGCTTATATTTTGGGAGTCTCCTCGCGAAACTCTCAAGAAGTTCAGTATCATTTGACTCCGAGCAAGAACCATTCGTCAACACGATAACATTATCGGCCATTTTTGAAAGAAATGAACCCAAATACAACAACTAAACCCTAAGAAGGAGGTAGGATGCAACAGAACAACCCAAGAATCAGGGAAAGAACCGTACAAAAGCACAAATCAATGGAGAAAAGAAGCAATACTTGATACTAGGAAGTGAAGATGTTGCTGGAAAACGGAGTCTCCCAAAGCAGGTATGAAGAAGAAGGAGAGTCACGAAACTTTTCTCAAAGCAAGATGAACATGCTGAAGCGCGAACAGAGAAAAGTGAAAACTTGAAAAGAAGAAAAGATGTAAAAATATAACAGGTAAAAAGAAATAAAGTAAAAACCGTCATATCACCTTAATGAACGTGGGGCCCCAGACCACGCTAATCATCGCGCACAGTACCCAAAGTGGAGCGCGTGAAACACACGCGACCAAAAGAAAACCAACCGTTATCTCGTGACATTCGGCCAGAATCACCATTTGAAACCCACCCGGCATGGCAAATAAACTCGCCAATTTCTCTCATGAGAAATTTGACGACTTGGGGGGCAACTGTTGTGGACCAGAATAACGGTATCCCGGGTGTACGCACACATGCCGGGTCAAACAACCACAAACTATCCTGGATGCATCCCGGAAAGTTTGGCGCGGCCCATGATCAGGGCCCAGGTAATGAGGTTTGGGCCCAGGCGACAGATCCTGGCCCAATATAGACCACACTTAGGTCTTATGCCTCACTCTATAAATATTATCATTAATGCACCATGCAAGGTAGATAAGTATTTTATTAGATACACAAACCCTAATACACTCACTGACTTGAGCGTCGGAGTCTTTGCAGGTGCACACCACCGCCGCCGGAGCTCAGGCCTAGAAGATATTCATACTGCCCTCTGTTGATCAAGAAGACCACCTTGTCTGTCCTACATCCTCGTCAGGTTAGACCACAACACATCAAAAGACTGAAGCACATGAGAGTGATTAAGAGAAGCGGGTGAAAGAGAAACTAAAAAGAAAAAGAAACTTTCTATAAACTTACCTTAGTAGCACGCAATACACCTTTAACTTCGCCTCTGCAAAACCAATTACCTACTTTTTTCTCGACTCGAATGATCTGGCATGACACTTTTCTAACATGGCTGAATTCCTTACCTGATACACAAAACAATGGAATCTCAAGAGCAAAGGATTTTGACACAGAAAATAGAGTATTTAAAAGAAAATATGTATATATGCATTACCCCTAGAGGTCCAGAACTTAGAATATTTAAGTCCCTTCTAAGCTTTGAAACTTACATAAACATTCAAAAGTGTAGCAACAACTAAATTTCTAAATGGAAGAAAATAAAATCATGACCTTAGCATGATGTCATATATAGTTCAGCTCTTTTTCACCTAACAGTGAGGTAACATAAAGAGGAGAGTATTGATCTAATACCCTGAATCTTAGTAGCACATAAGCTAAGGCATTTGATAAATGTAATTTCGTATTTTTAATTAATATGAAATTTGACCTTCAACCCAAAATGTTATTTAATATTTCCACACTAATACAGTAGTCTCGAACCAACAATAAATACAAAACATATTAAATTGTAATATAGGTTCCCCCTGTTACTGCATTACACTCCTTAAACAAGATGCATAACCAATGAGTTGCTTGTTCTTTTGTTATTACAAATGCAACATTTAATATATAATAGGTGTATATGAGTTTTTAGTCCCTACAAATCTGATTTTTTTTAGTCCCTACAAAATATTTATTTTCATTTTGTTTAAACTTAATTCAAAACTTTTAGTTTTAGTCTCTACAACTTTATTTTCACAATGAGTATAAGTTTTTATAGTTCCTATAATTACCAAATTTTATTTTTAGTTCCTTTAGTTTAATTTTTTTTCTCTGAAATTTCAATTTTTTAATTTGGTACCTTGAAAAAATGTGATAAAAAATAAAATAACTTAACATTAGGGACTAAAAATAAAAAATTTAAATTAAGTTTGACCAAAATGCAAAAAAAAGATATTTTGTAGGGACTAAAACAAAAAATTTCTCTTCAAAATGAAAAAAAAAATTGTAGGTACAAAAATGAAAGTGTTAATTTTGTAGGGTCTAAAAATTTATTTAAGTGTATATAATGTATACTTACCCTTTTAATTCATAAATTTGAATTCAATAACAATATTATTTGTAAATTGATTATTTACCATCATCAAACTTAAACATATTGATATAATATTATTGTATTTCCTATTATCCAATGTGTTATTTTTTTCATCAGGTTTTGTAATTATAACAACTTAACAATAATTAAAATATTAAATTATAAAAAATAAACTAACATTCTCAATTATTTAATAATATTTTCATTTTTAAAATATTATATTTGCAATTCAATAACATAAAATAAAAAAAAAGTATTATTACTATCTTAATATATTTTTATTTTTATTTTATGATATATATAATTATATATTAATCATCTAATTTGAGTAATCTCGTGACCCTCTAGTTAAATCAGTGACATAGTGCTTCGGCCGAGTCAATATACAGGCCGAGCTTAATAACATAATTATAATGGTAAATAACAGTTCAACATTATAGATTAGAATAAAAGGAAAATAATTCAGAGGAAGTATATAATATACGATACTATACAAGCTTTCACACCATATATATTTATTACATTGGAATCATCTTGTTAATAAAAGTGTCAAATTAATTTCATTATAAAAATTTTATATTAACGTAGCTAATCCAACTATATAAAAATATGAGTATTTAAAACATTTTTATAGTATTTATAATTCACTAAACAATAAATTTTATAATTCACTATTTGATGTTTGAATATTTTGATTTATCACATCATACACCACTTTTCAAATCAAATAACAAATAGATATTTACATTATATCAAATAATATTTGTTTTATAATAAATCACATTCAAAGCATTTTATTAATTAAATGACAAGAATAATTATCATATGTGTTTTTTTAACCTGTGCAAAATTATACACGTGAAGAAACTAAAAGTGAAATTATTTCATTGAGAAGCAAAACATTTATTATAGTATAAGCACCAAATCATGCATTGAATTTTTTTTCTATAAAATGATTTCACTTTTAGCTTGTAACATGTGCAACTTTGAACAAGTGAGAACAATCCTTCTAATACAGTCACAAACCTAACGCAATATTTCTTGACACAATCAATGAAAATCTTTTAAGGAAATCTAAATAATTATAACACAAATTGCAACATTGAATTTCTTTTTATTTCTACAACTTAACTTTTTATTGATGGTGCCAATACATATTGTTTGGATTAATAGATTATTACATCTTTCAATTTCCATTCATTGAGTTACCAAAATATGATTATATAAACTTTAAAACACAAGCATGATCATTAATTAACAACTAGTGAGTAATTTTGGGGTGCTCCAGAAGGTCTGATATAATTAAAATAATCTCAACAACTTGCTGCACATCATTAGCATATTGCGGCAGCATGGAGGGGTCATTGTAAGGCTCATCAGATGGTGATTCCCCTACAATACAATTAAAAATGTCTCCACTCAATGCAGATACAGCTGACTTCAAGAAAGTGTAATCTTTTTTCTTCAATAATTCTTCTATGTGGTCAACATTATTAAGAGCACCTTCCACACCGAAGTGATTCAAACAGATGTAGTAGTGTTGGTTTGTCTCGGGATCTTTACCCTTAGTTTGCAACATGAGAGAGTTGATTAGGTTCACGGTGTTGGACACATTGACACGTATGACGTCGACTGCGAATTGGGCTAAAGTCACTAGATCCGCATGTGGCCTTTGGCTTAGGAGGTTGTAGCAAAAGGTTGGGGTTTGGGATTGATGGCAAATGCGATGATACATTTTGTGTGTTGGTTTCTGTTGAATAACACGGGTTGCATTCGAGGACGCACTAAGAAAAAGGAATAAAAACAGCAAAGTGGAAGCCAAACGATACATACTTTGTTTTTTTTTCTTTCTTCCTTATTTTTGGTTTATTTTTGTCTGGTTTTCAATGAGGTTTGTTTCATACATGTATATATACGTATACATAGTACAAAAATAGTTTCGTGTGTTTGGATTAGTTATTTGATTACAATTATTGTGTCCTTATTTATAAATCATTTATTTTAATAATGAGTTGGATTTTCTAGAATTTTAATGCTTAGCCTAAGTATGTCTTTTAGTTGGTTGGAACATGTTATAATTGAGGTGTTTTTTCAAGCTAAATTTAACTTTGTATCCAAACTAAATTTAAATAACCAAATATGTATTTTTTTTTGTTAAAAACATGTTAATTTGATTATAATAGAAAGAAAAGCATTTTTCTTGGAAATTGATATTAGTTAGATTATGAATTTGGTTCATGTATTAAATTTATTTTATAAAGAAAATTCATCAGTAAAAAAATTGATTTAACAAATGAATTAATAAAGTTGTTGGTGGCTAAAAATTGTGTTGCAAGCTATAAAGGACCAACTCCGATACAGACACCAAACACAACCATGACATAGACACATTGACATGGTTAATGTAAGTGCATTTTGTCTTTCTTACTACCTAGTATTTTGTATTTCGCAATCTATAAGGAGCATAAAAATAACACATAAGCAGAGAAACAAGATTTGTGTTTTACTATTTTACTTGATAAATGAGCCTCAGAAACCACTACCAAAAAGACTTTATCAATAATGTAAGTCCATTTTGTCTTTTTTACTGCCTGAACTTAACGTTATTTTAATATGTGTCTTTAAATGCCTCACACTAAAAAAATACAAAGAGATATAGTTACAATGTAAACTTCACATTTCCTAATTACATTTTTTTTAATTTGTTATATGATGTTAAAAAAATTAAAACTTATGAAATGTATCTCGAAAGTGTCAAGCCACACAATAGTATCGACTCAGAAGTTTCGAGCCATACACAAAAGTTGGCTGCAAGTGTTGAGCTGACAAAAAAATTTTGAACACTGTTAGAGAGGTGTCGGAGATGTGTCACACGCCGACACGATTGCTGAGTGAAGTGTCAGTGCTTCATTGTGTCACATGCTGAATGAACTTTTTTCGGTAGTGATTAAATAACTTTTTAATAATTGTATATTTGAATTCTTTGATTATTCGTGAGTTAGTCTTGGGAGGTTTTTTGTTTCAAAATTTATAAAAGTTAAATTGTCTTTTAGTTTCTAAATTTAAACTTTAATTTTTATAGTTTTCAAATTTAAAAATATGGTGTGACTTAACCGTGTAATAAAAAGAATCAACAAGAAATAGCAAAACTAATAATAATAATGGACTAGCTGGTCAGCCCGGTCTCGACACAACCCGCCCAACTCTCCTGTCCTTGCTCAACCTAGATTCCTTCTAAGGACTTAAACATGAGCACCATGAATAGAGGGAGTACTAATGGGTCCCCAAATGTCATAATGCAGTATATCAAAGCAATTAGCACACATAGAAGTACTCAAAGTATAAGTCTTTTTTTTCGAGAAATGACAAATATCACATACCAGATCTTTGTTCAAAGTGATATATGGATAAGTTTGACGCATTACATGTTGCCGTTCATGTGAAAGATGACCTAACCTAAAATGCCACATATTGTGGTTTACATTGATCATATTACAAGATTTATTAGCAGGAAAAAGAAGTTAATGGCAAGCAACAGGATGGATGTCCTTTAACAGGTATAAGCCATGAGTTTTGTCAACTATTCCAATCTACTTCATCAATTGTGAAGTCTGCAACAAACATTTAGAGTTAGCGAAAATCAAGTTGCATGATATAACAGAGGTAAGTTTGAGAACTGATATTAAATTATAACTAAAATCAAGGAGAAAAAGAACATTAGTCAGGAAAAGGGATGATGAGAAAAATATGGTTTCACAAGTGTCAGAAAGTAAGATATGACCATTAGGAACGGAAACCTTAATAGGTTGTATTTTTCTATAAGAAGTAAAATTAGAAATGGAACATCAAATATGATCCGAAGCACCTGTATCAAGTAACCACTTATTGGAGAGATTCATACCAGAGGTTTGAGTTTGTGTATGATTCTGCAGAAAAGAAGATGGATTCCGCTAAACAGTGTTGGAGTTGCCAGTGGCATCTGGAAGAAGAGATAGCAGTGATTTATATTGTTCTGTTGTGAGTGTGAATTCTGATCTACATCATGTGAAGAATCTGGTTGAGAGAGGCCTCAACAGGAGAAGCAGTGGAGGCATTGATATTCCGATGCTGATATTTGGGGTTTTTGAACTTAAACCCTGAGGAAAGCCATGAAGTTTGTAACAAACATCATGTGTGTGACCTTTCTTTTTACAATGTGTAGAGAACTTATTGGTGTTGGTGTTGGTATAGGAATTAGACTTAGCAGCTAAAGATTTCTGAATTCTGATGCAAAACCGCGTTGGTATAAGAAAGAATACCCAAAGGATCAGGATTAAACTTGTTGAATTGTCGCTCTTGTCGTGAGGTAAGGGAAAGAACCTTTGAGATAGGGAGAAGGGTATCCATAGTCATGATCTGCAAGCTAACGGTTGAGTAGTGATTGTTTAACCCCCCGAAGAAAACGCACAATATCAGTATTGCTATGGGCTCGAAGCTTTGCAAGGGCGCCACAAGAACATGAAATTTCACATGAACAATCATGAACATGGTTAAACAAATCCAATTCGTCCCAAAGAGTCTTCATACAAGTATAATACTTGCTTATTGAACAATCACCTTGCTGGAGGCCATAGATTTCTTCTTGAATCTCGTAGATATGAAACAAATCAGCGTGACAGAATCTCTCACACAATTCTGCCCATGCTCGTGCAGAAGTTGGAGCAAGAAGAAGAGATTGTGCAATGTCCGGATTGACAGAGCGTAAGATCTAACCTAGAACGAGCATATTGCAACGTATCCAATCAAGCCATCAACGAATCCATCTTTGTTTTTCATCTCCAAAAGCACATCCGCATGGAAATTGACCAAGTATAGTAGTTGTTATCTGAAAGAAGCGGCGTGACTAACACCATCAAAGGGTTTTCATTCAGATGAATGTAGAAGGGGCTATTCGAATCTTGAGCTTCTTTTGCGGCGGCTGCCATGGCGGAAGGATGTGAGGTTACATCAGACGTCGTGAGAAAACAAAACCAGAGGCTAAACTAATACCATAACAACTTTTTGCAAAATATGTGAAAGTTTGCAAAAAGAAGGATGATGGTTGATGAAACCCTCTTGTCAGAGATGAAGAAGAAGGAATGAAATTGAATAATTTTTCTCAATTCATTAATGAAGTTTAAACTTGTTCATATACAGTAATCGAGAACCATAATGTTGGTTAACCATTAATTGTGGTTAAAAACAGAAAATAAGAAAGGAGGAGCAAACTGCAAATACTAAAGGACTTTACAAGATTGTTAACTAATTGCTAACAAGGGCCTAATGACTAAAACAACTAAGAATTAATTGCTGTTGGAGTCTTGATAGAACGCGTTTGCTTATCATTAATGTGACTTGATTCAGTGCAGATTGGTCGGTGGGAATTTGATCTGGTAACATGTTGTTTCTTAAATTAAAGTGGTAATTATTCTCATTTTCCTTCATAATTCTAGCTAATTAAGTTTTTCAAGAGGATGCAGAAAATATTTCTTAAAACTTGCTTCTTTGTCCGGCACATAGTCACGGTACTTTCCGGTTCGTGGTACGGGTTCGGGTACGTGGTTCGCTATCTAAAGAGAATGGGGTATACTTCTTTGGTTTGCTATTTGCGTACGTGGTACACTATAAACTACTATTGGATATACCACTGATAAATTTTTTGCACAGATAATTATATATATTTGGAAAAAAAAAATTGCATTCTAGTTAAAGTGAAGATAAAATAAAAAGTAAAGATAAATAATGTTTTGGACAATGTAAAGATAAATAATTAATAAAAGTAAAGATGATAATGTTTTGGGTGAACAAATGTGATTAAAATGGTTTGTGGCTTGTTGTATCTTGACCAACAAAAATAATCGTTCATAAAACAACCTAACCCAAAGTAAATTAATAAATTAAAAATAAAAAGAAAAACCACTATTGCCCTAATCCAAGTATCGAACCCTTCATTCCTCTTCTTTTTCAATGGCTTTTGTGCACCCATGGTGGCACTTCAAGCAAACACCATGACAACATTTCACTATGCTCATTTATCATCACAACACATTAATATTAGTTTTCATTATCGATAATTTCACCAACGAAGTCCAGGAAAGCATCTTGGGCAAAAGCGGAGGCAAAATCAAGATGGTAGAAAAAAATCAGGGACTGAAGGTATGCTTTTGGGTTCGCGTGTCTATGGGAATTCCAGAGCGAATTAGAGCGTACCAGTTCGTGAAAGTACCGCGAATTGGTTCGCGCAAACCAATTCGCAGTTCGCATGGGGGAGTAGCGAATTATGTAACTATGGTCCGGCAAGGACGATATATGTATCCTGTTTTAAAGTTGGTTTTGTTTTTGATAGTGAAAGTTGTTTTTTTATAGGTCTCTAACATAACCATCTCCATTTGTTATATTTTGTGATGAATAAGTCTGCATTTTACATTGTTTTTGGAGCTTTGCTCAACATGTGATTGAGGGCATACAGTCTTAAATGATATTCGCACATGCAGAAATGAATTATGGACTAATAATGTCTTTATTCTAGAAAATGTTGTATATTTATGTAGGATTTTTCAAGTGTTACAGATGATTTTTGCTTTAAGTGAATTTGAAGACATTTTTCTCTTCCATGCTCTCCTTTACAATCTTTCATTCAATCTCAATGACGTGGTCGTAATATTGCCATCCCTATTTCATTCATTTAATACATGAATTGAGCACTTTATTATTATATATTGTTTATATCTTTGTGGAGAAAGCCTAAATCTATGATGTTTTTGTTACTCTAAGATGGAATAAAAATTACTTTTTATAATAGAAATTTAAATAATAAAAGAAGAAAGTAGATTAAAATCAAAAGTTTTTTTTAGTAAGTTCTAAATTCTTACGTTTTGTTGTTATTTCATAAAAATCAAAAACTTTAAACAATTTTTCCTTTTTTCCAGAACACATACTATAGGAGCGAGAGAGAATACGCATTTTGCAATTCTGTGTAATGTGTAAAACTCAATTAGAAAAAGAAGAGTTACTGTTGTGGACCAGAAAAACAGTATCCCAGGTGCACACATATATGTCGGGTCAAGCAACCACCAACTACCTTGGGGCATCCCGGTAAGTTTGGCGCGGCCCACACCCAGGGCCCAATTAATGAGGTTTGGGCCGCGGTAATAAACCCTAGCCAAATACGGACCGCATTTAGGTCACTTACCTCACTCTATAAATACTATCATTAATGCATCATTCAAGGTACGTAAGTATTCTATCAGATACATAAACCCTAACATACTCACTGACTTGAGCATCGGAGTCCTTGCAGGTGCACACCACCGCTGCCGGAGCTCAGGCCCAAGAATCAATCATATTGCCCTTTGCTGATCAAAGAGACCACCCTGCTCGTCCTACATACTCGTCAGGTTAGATCACAACATTGGCACCGTCTGTGGGGAACGCAACAAAAGTCTCGTTTCCATCCACGGTCAACAATGGTTGGCTCTACCAGGAATAGGGATTACAACGATCCAAGTGTTCAGAACCAAGGAGCAGGACAGCAAGCTGGTGCATCAAACCAAACAAGGGCATCCCAGCACTTTGATATTGAAGCAGAATTCCGTAAACTGCAACAATTGGTGCAGTCACAGGCTAAAGAGATTGTAGACCACAAAGAACAACAACAAAAGGGCAAGAAAGTTGTTATCGAGGATGATTCAGAGGAGGAAAGAACTGAGAAGCATACTCAGGCAAACCCGGGGGATGCGGAAAAAGATAATGACAATGCGGAAAAACAGCAACGAAAATCCGCACTTGAAGGAGAAAAAGATGGAGATCCTAAAAATCAGGAAAGGCAGCAGGAAGGACGGGTGAGCCGCCGACATGAAGGAGCTCCCCACCAATCCCGGGTGGAGGGGGCCAATCCGCCACCTGTTCCCCCTGGGGGCCAGCAGGCCGGAAAACCTGCCGGTAACCAAGAGCACATGGCAGAGAATGTCCTAGATTTCGGGTATATTGATAATCCTTTCACATCCTGGATCATGTCCCATGCTCTTCCTCATGGATTCCAGTTTGCAAAGAAATTGAAGGAGTATGACGGAACCAAGGATCCCACTTTACATGTCAGCACCTTCGAAAGGGCTATGTACTTTCAAGAGGTAAATGAGGCCATTGTATACCGTGCTTTCCCCCTCACACTGTCCGAGGCTGCAAGTTGCTAGTTTTCAGACCTTCCACCACAGTCCATCAGCTACTGGAAAACTTTCAAAGATAAGTTTATTCTTCACTTCACCAGTAGTAAAGGACAATTCAAGTCTGAATTCCATTTAGAAACTATTAAACAAGGAAAAGATGAATCTCTACGAGATTATATAACACGCTTCAATAAGGAAGTGTTAGAAGTTAGGAATGTTGAGCCTAACATAGTGTTATATTTCTTTGTGAGAGGTTTGAAACTAGGAGCTTTTGCTAAACAACTGGCAGGAGATAAGCCTACCTCCATGGATGATCTAAAGGTAAGGGCGGAAAAATGGATCAGAATAGAAGAATGGAAGAAGGCCTAGACCACCAAGAAGGAGGACAAAGCTGAAAGCACTCCTCCAAACCAATCTCGGGGTAAGGATGACAAACCCCGGGATAGGTCTCCCAAGAAGAGTAAGGGTCTTTTTAATAATTATACTCTGCTGACGGTCCCGCCAGCTTCAGTGTTGAAAGAAGTGATGCACTATAAACTAAGAGAACAACCACCACCGTTGAAAACGGTCGGGAAGCACAAAAATAAGTATTACGAGTACCACCAGGATCGTGGGCATTCTACCAACGAATGCATCCAACTCGGGGATGCAATTGAAAAGTTGATCCGACAAGGTAGGCTGAGAAATTATGCTCGGACCTCCCCAGAACGACGGGATCGTCGCCGAAGTCCATCTCCTCAGATGCAGACACCAAGATCTCCCCCTAGGAACCGAGATCAACGAACAGAAGTCCAGCATCGATCCCGGTGCCCGAGACGAACTCAGGAATCCCCATAGAGGGGTAATCTAGGTCATAGCTGGAGGAGCCAGCTTAAAGGGTCTTGACGATAAGAAAAGGACCCGAGATGCACAGGATTCTTGTTCCCAGGTAACTGCTATAGCTAACTCAGTTCTGTCTTTCTCAGATGCAGATTTCCCGGAAGAACGTGTCCAGGATAATGAACCGTTGGTCATAGCATACAATCTGAACGGTTTCGAAGTCCATCAAATCTTTATTGATCAAGGAAGTTCAGCAGACATTATGTTCTGGAGCCTTTTTGATAAAATGGGATTGGGGTCCAAGGATTTAATCCCTCACAAGGGCAGTCTAATTGGCTTTACTGGAGACACAATCATCCCCAAAGGATATGTTGACCTCAAGGTGAGTTTCGACAAAAAGCCAAGTACCAAAACAATGCCGACCAGGTTTATAGTGGTGGATTGCCCTTCAGCCTACAATGCAATCATTGGGCGGCCAACTCTGAACAGCTTTGGCGCCATAGTCTCTACCATCCATTTAGCCATGAAGTTTCCTGGAGAAGATGGGTTAGTAGTAACTGTCCATGGAAAAAGCAGTGATGCAAGAAAATGTTACCAAGAAAGCCTTAAAATCACAAAAGCACCATCTATCCCGCCAGTAAAGGCGGAGGAGAAAGGAAAGCAGAAGATGGAAAGACGTGATTTGACACGGGATGTAGGGGTCATGATGACTAACCTAGATCCCAGAGCAGATTTTGAGTACCAACAACCTCAACCAGAAGGAGACCAGATCTTAGTCCAGATAGGACTTAAAGAAGATCAGACTGTCGAGATAGGGGCAAACTTACCCCCCATGATCAAAGAGCGACTCATAGAACTGTTAAAAGTTAATAAAGACTTGTTTGCTTGGGTTTCTTCCGACATGCCCGGAGTAGATCCATAATTTGTATGCCATCGCCTTTCTCGGGATGCATCCCGGTGGACCAGAAGAAAAGAAAAATGAGTCCAGAAAGACAGGCGGCCATAGAATAACAGGTGAAGGAGTTGTTGGATGCAGGTTTCATTCGAGAAATACGATACGCAGACTGGCTCTCAAACGTGGTGATGGTAAAAAAGGCTAACGGGAAGTGGAGAATGTGCACAGATTATACAGATCTTAACAAAGCGTGTCCCAAAGATCCTTTCCCTTTGCCTTGTATCGATAAGCTTGTTGATAACTTTGTAGGTTATAAGTATCTATCCTTCATGGATGCCTACTCTGGCTACAACCAGATCCCAATGCACCCTGAAGATCAAGAGAAAACGACATTCATAACCGACATGGGTGTTTACTGTTACACGATGATGACGTTCGGTTTAAAGAATGACAGAGCAACGTACCAGTGGATGATGAGCCAGGTTTTTAAAGAACAGAATGGCAAGATTCTTGAAGTCTATATTGACGATATGATAGTAAAGACTCCAGAAGACAAAGACCCAGTGGCTGACTTGCATGAAACATTCCAACAGCTACGTAGGTATGATTTAAGGCTAAATCCCAATAAATGTACTTTTGGGATCGAAGCCGGAAAATTCTTAGGCTTCATGCTAACTAGTCGGGGGATTGAGGTCAACCCCAACAAGTGTAGTGCCGTATTGAATATGCAGAGTCCCAGGACCATTAAAGAAGTCCAACAGCTGACTAGAAGGATTGTTGCATTGACAAGATTCCTCCTAGATTCAGTTAGGAAATGCCTACCATTCTTTAGGACCTTACGACGCAAGGAAGAGTTCCAATGGAGTGCAGAATGTGAAGAAGCCCTCCAGGAACTGAAGAAAATTTTCTCAGCCCCACCGGTCTTATCCCGTCCAGACCCTAGGCAGACCCTATACCTCTACATAGCCGTCACCAATGAAGCAATCAGTGCGGCTTTAGTGAAAGAGGAATCCCGGACCCAGAGCCCGATATACTTTGTTTCTAAAGCATTACAGGGATCAGAGTTAAACTACCAGTGGCTTGAGAAAGTCGCATATACCTTGCTATTGGCATCTCGGCAGTTGAGGCCATACTTCCAATGTCATCCCATCACGGTAAGAACTAATCAACCAATTAGACAAATCATACATAAACCTAATTTGGCAGAAAGAATGATGACCTGGGCGGTAGAACTGTCACAATACGATATCTCGTATGAACCACGCCAGGCAGTCAAGGCACAAGCTTTGGCTGATTTTGTAGCCAAGATGACACATCCTGGAGAAGAACCAAAAGGATCTTGGACCATCTATGTTGATGGGTCCTCAAACCCAAAGGTGAAATATTCTCTAAAGTTTGAATTCCCAACCTCCAATAACCAAGCAGAATATGAAGCCTGTTTAGCCGGGATACGCGCGGCAAAGGAGCTGGGAGCTACCGCGATCACTTTATGCTCAGATTCCCAGCTAGTGGTATCCCAGATAAAAGGGGAATACCAGGAAAGAGAACTGTTGCTACAAAGATACCTGGCTAAAGTTAAGGAAAGCCTACTTAGCCTCTCTAAATTCGAGATCAAGCACATTCCTAGAGAAGAAAACAGTAGTGCAAACCTGCTTTCAAAGTTAGCCAGCACCAAATCATCTTCAACCCTGAAGTCAGTGGTAGAAGAAGTTCTCCCTTCTCCCTGTGCTATTTTTCAGGTTGAAAGTGAAGATTGGAGGACCCCAATAATGGAGTATATCACCAAAGGCTCCATCCCAGCAGATGCCCTGGAAGCAAAGCGGTTGGTGCAAAAGGCATCTCGGTATACCGTGATAGAAGGACATCTATTCAGAAGGGGATTATCGACTCCTTTGCTTAAATGTATTGGACCATCCAAAACTTGGTATGTTCTCACTGAAGTACATGAAGGAAGTTGCGGTCACCACATTTGTGGCAAATCTTTGGCAAGGAAATCCTTGCGAGCAGGATACTTCTGGCCAACCATGAACAAAGATGCAGTTGAACACGTGAAAAAATGTCTAAAGTGCCAAGAACATAGTCCACTGTCCCACATCCCGACTGAAGATTCGCACAGCATCTCCACTCCTTGGCCTTTCCACACTTGGGGTCTGGACCTCTTGGGACCTTTCACGCCAACCACAGGTCAGTTCAAACATCTCATTGTTGCTGTTGATTATTACACTAAATGGATTGAACTGGAACCATTAGCTAGCATAGCATCAGTTAAAGCTCAGAATTTTGTATTTCGGCAAATAATATGCCGGTTCGGTATCCCGGCAGAAGTAATCTGTGACAATGGGACCCAATTTACTGACAAAGATTTCAGAGAAATGCTAGCAGGACTCCACATCAAGCAGTATTTTGCTAGTGTAGAGCACCCACAATCAAACGGGCAGGCAGAGTCCGCCAACAAAGTCATACTTAATGGCTTAAAAAATAGGCTTGAGAAAGCTGGAATCAGTTGGGTGGAAGACCTCTACCAAGTACTTTGGAGTTACAGAACTACCCCCCATAGCACTACCAGAGAAACTCCATTTCGAATGGTCTACGGCTTAGATGTTGTAATCTTGGTAGAAATCAGACATCCATCCTGGAGGATCATGTATCCCTCATAAGAGAACGAGCAGCTACTTAGAGAAGATTTCGACATGGTAGAAGAAATCCGAGAAGCTGCAAGAATCAAAAAGCTATCCCGGAAGTAACAAGTTGCTCAGAGATACAACTTGAGGGTAGTCCCGAGAAGTTTCCAACCCGGGGACTTGGTCTTAAGGAGAGCTAGCATTGGAAACCAGAATGCCAAAGATGGGAAGCTCCAAGAAAACTGGGAAGGCCCATTCTGGGTCAAGAATGTTGCATCCAATGGAGCATACCATCTGGAGACTCTCAAAGGCAATGAGATTCCAAAAACGCTCAATGTCGCAGACTTAAGGTGATATTATAGTTAAGTTATGTAATTTACATTCCTTGTAATAAAGGGGTACACTTTTTCCTGTAGCAGGTTTTATCCCTAAGGAGGGTTTTACCGCTAGAGGTTTTAACAAGGCCCCCATTTGTTATTTGCTTCATGTTATCAACAAAGCAATATTTTTATTCATTCCTACACGAACAAGTTAGTTCAATTTCCAAACAGCAAAGAGACCAGAAGAACTCATAACCAGTACAACTACTCCAGAGTTCTTATGTCGCCAACATGCGACGCCAACATACACGCAAGGCCAACAATGAGTCGAGATATCATATCGGGTAATTCTCTGCTACAGACTCAAAAGGGGCCCTTCACGGGTTAACCCTGGCCACAAGAAAGATGAGATACCAACAAGGTATACTTCAATCAAAATTCAGAGAAAGTACAAACTATTTTCCCTCCTCAAGGAGTTAAAAGGGCGCCATCATGGATGTACCCTAACAATTAAAATGATATGAGAAAACTCCATATCAACAAGATACCAAGAGGCACCTTTATGGTCATACCTCAGCGACATGAAGAATGCATCAAAATAAAGCCAGAAAAGCATAAAAGCAAAGTTAGCAAGAACCATAATACACAAAAATCAGCCCGGAACACCGGGATAAAAAAGTTTACATCCAGCATAACTTGTCTATTAAAGGATTACAGGACAAAAACTGAATAAAGAAAAACAAAGACAGAAAAGTAAAACCATTCAGTCCCTCCAACATCTGCACCTTCGAGCTCCTGGACGGGATCAGTCAGAAGAGGAGTGCTACAGTCAAAGGGCTCAAGCCTGGGATCAACGGGATCAATAGGCACGGGATTGTGAGGATCATGCAAGTCCATGAACATCCCATGCTTCATACCGTGATACTTGCAAAGCCCACGGGTGTTCAACTCAATTGTGGGATTGAAGAACAGGAGGGTCTTCACACAATCCCGGTAGGAATCATCCACCGTAGTGTCCATATCTTGGTAAGCCTTCTCCAACTTCTCTTGAGTTTCCCGCAGCTCAACCTGAGTCTCGTGAAGCTTTGAAGTTGATCCCAGGAGCTCAGACTGAAGAAGGCTAAGAGCAGAACCATCTTCCTCCGCCTTAGTCTTCAGTTGGGAAACCTCTCCCTTCAACTTGGAGTTCTCGGCATCCAAGCCGGCAGCCCTCTCCTTCTCTTTGGCGAAATCTTCCTCCATACGAGAGAACTTCTCCTTCAAGGAAGCAAATTCCTTCTCAGCTCGGGACTCTGACTCCTTGGCACTAGTAATCAAGGCATCTTTCAGCTCCATATCATCTAGGAGGTCCTGCAGCTGAGCCCTCAAGGAAGCAGTCTGGCCCATGTCTTCTGCCTGGTCGTGAACGTGTTGGAGCATAGCCATGCTCATGGCCGTCCAGCCCATAAGGGATGTAGCCTGCTCCTACAAGGACAAAAACAGCAAGAAGAAATCAAACACACATCTACCGAGATCAATCATTGCAAAAATTCAAATGACAAATAACACGTACCTTCACGGCAGCGGCGCCACCCTTCGTGAAAAAGTCCCCATGTTGGAACTTAATCAGGAGAGATTGAAACCCCTCCCAAGCAGAAGAAGGAGTAGAGAAGGGCGCCATCAACACCGGATTCATCCTGGCAGAAGCCCCTTGAGCACCTCCAAATTGGCAACCTACAAACCGAACTAAATAACATAAGAAGGTAACACACAATTCTTACACGATTAAGAAACCCAAAAATAAAAGCATATTAGACTTGGTCGTGCGACGATGCTTTGGCAACACAGTAGCCACCTCGGTCCCGAAAGATGGAGGTACGGACCTCTTAGTAGGAGAAGGTCCGTCAGAGGAAGCTGCAGGCCCAACAGGAGCTATAGTTGAGATACTAATCCCGGTAGAAGCAACCGGGATAGTAGCAGGAACCGGAATAGGGGCAGGAGGTGGACCTGAAGCACCAACCTTACCTTTCCCTTTTGCATCTCTTTTCTGGGAACGGATGGCATAATTGGCCATGATCTCAGCTGCAGGAAAAAGAATACACTTGTCAATCAAAGGCAAAATAATTAATGACAAAGAAAAATAATGACATCATACAGTAAAAGACAATTTCCTACATAAGCATGCCGCCTGATCGCGACGAGGTACCCCTATAACATCCTTACAATGGATGGGTATCCCTTCCTGCTCAACGAAGGCACATAGGTTCTTGAAGGATTGTTGATCTTCTTCTTCCAGGAAGCCGATTTTCAATTCCTTCAGAGACAGAGACCTCCTATAATGCTCCTCCGTCCAGTAAAGAGGGAACAAGGGCTGCTTGTTTTCTCCCATCCAGAAGGGAGTGCAATCCTTGGTCTGAGGGACAACTTTAACAAAAAAGTCTCTATAGGCCTTGAAGGACTCCTCATAAGGAGTGAATAGCTGGTGTATCCCAGAACGATGACGAAGGGACACCCAACTCTTCTTCGAACCACGATAAGGACCAAAAATATATAGGAAAAAGGCCGAGGAGCAGTGCCAGCCTTTAGCCCAGCAAAAGACCTCAAAGGTCTAGAGGAATCCCCAACCATTAGGATGAAGCTGGGTAGGAACAAGATGAAGGTTGTGCAAAACTTCAATCTGAAGGTCGTAGAAAGGAAACCTAATTTTAAGCTGATGCCACAAAGATTCCAGCATCATAATATAGGAACCTTCACCCTTAGATGTCGGTGTGCAGATTCTCTCCTTCTTACCCGGGATGACCAATCTATGGTTAGCAGAAGGATTAGCCGTGATATCAGTCCCGAGAGTGTTAGGCCCGTAATGAAAGCATTTTCTCCAACGCCTCTCCACTTTCCTAAGTCGGGCGTTATCCTTCACCGAGCGGGAACCCACAAAAATCCCCAAATATTCTTCAATTCTGGGAAGTCAGGGGGACATTCAACTCGAGGCTTAGAGGTATTGGGTTCTCCTGTCCCTCGCACAGCTACCTCTGAACCACCGGCATCGGATGGAACCGATATACTAGCAGAAGATCCCGGAGCACCAGAAAATACCGGGATAGGAATGTCGCGTTGGGTAGGTTCCATATCTACATGACAAGATAAAGAAGAATCAGATCCCGGGGATGAACGACTATGAGAAGAGGGAGCGTACGCAGGGTCGGACTCCGAATCTAAGGAATGTGTCATAGATGACGGTATAGATTCCCTATCGTCTAGAGGATCCCCGGGATGGGAAGATTCAACTTCATCCTCCAATGGAAGAAGGCTGACCGGAGCATGACGGTCTGAATCTTGTTCGACAGGAATGGAACTATCAGAACTATACTCATCAGGAAGATGGGCTGAAGCAATAAGAAGAGTGGAAGGTTCTGGATTTAAAGTGTCAAACAACCCACTTACACTCTGGGTAACTGATTCACCACTCTCCACTCGCCGTGAATACAGTGGATAAAACCAAAAATGGGAAGATTCACAATAATCAGGGTTAGCTATAGAGGGCGTACCTGGACAAGGGTTTGGTTCATTTGAAGACCTATGTTTTTGAAGCCCCCTCGCAAAACTCTCAAAAAGTTCAGTATCGTTTGATTTTGAAGAAGAATCATTCGTCAACACGATAACATTATCAGCCATATTTGACAGGAAGAAACCCAGAAACAATAACTAAACCCTAAAGAACGAGGAGGATGCAACAAAACAACCCAAGAATCAGGGAAGAATCACACAAAATTACAAGTTGATGAGGAATAGAAGTGATACCTAATACTTAGAAATGAAGATGTTGTTGAAAAGCGAATGCTTGCAACTTTGGCACGAAGGAGAGGAAGAGTCGCGAAAACTAGTCCCAGAGAAAGATGAACAAGTTGAAGCGCGAATAGAGAAAACTGAAAACTTGAAAAGCAGAAAAGAGGTAAAATGTAACGGGTGAAAAGAAATAAAGTAAAAACTATCACATCACCTTAATGAACGTAGGGCCCAAGACCACGCTAATCATCGCGCACAACGCCTAAAATGGAGCGCGTGAGACACTCGCGCCCAAAAAGAAAACCAACCGTTATCTGGTGACATTGCCAGAATCATCATCTAACATCCACCCGGCATGACAAATGAATTCGTCAACTTCTCCCATGAAAAACTTGACAACTTGGGGGGCAACTGTTGTGGACCAGAATAACAGTATCCCGGGTGCGCGCATATATGCCGGGTCAAGCAACCACCAACTACCTTGGGGCGTCCCGGTAAGTTTGGCGTGGCTCAAACCCAGGGCCCAGTTAATGAAGTTTGGGCCGCGGTAATAAACCCTGGCCCAATACGGACCGCATATAGGTCACTTACCTCACTCTATAAATACTATCATTAATGCACCATGCAAGGTACGTAAGTATTCTATCAGATACATAAACCCTAACACACTCACTGACTTGAGCGTCGGAGTCCTTGTAGGTGCACACCACCGCCGCCGAAGCTCAGGCCCAGGAATGAATCATATTGCCCTTTGCTGATCAAAGAGACCACCCTGCTCGTCCTACATACTCATCAGGTTAGATCACAACAGATACAACAATATAAAGGCATCTCTGGGCCTCAAAGCCATCAAAAAAACAAAATAGTGCCCAAAAAGGATATAGCCCATAAACAGAGTCCCATAAGAACAAAAAAAGGGTTTTTGTTTGTTTAACTAATTTTTCCATCTAATACCCTCCCACAAACTGGAGAATATATGTTGTATACTCCCAACTTGGAGAGATGATTGAAGTCCTTAGACTCCAAAGCTTTTTTGAAGATATCAGCTAGCTGCTCTTTGGTATTAATTGGTAACAGATGCATTAGACCTTTTTCTAAATGTTCCCTCACGAAGTGGCAGTAAATTTTAATGCATTTTGTTCGCTCATGAAAGATTGCATTCTGAGCAATGTGTCTGGCCGAATCATTATCACAAAATAGTAATGCGGGAGAAGTGAAATTTACCCGAAAATCCTTTAATAGAAAAGTAAGCCATTGGATTTCACAGACTATGCTAACGAGTGCCCTATATTCGGCTTCAGATGAAGACCACGATAGTGTGTTTTGTTTGTTGCATTGCCATGATATCAACGAGTTACGCAGAGAAACACAGTAACCTGTTAAAGATTTTCTAGTGACTGGGCATGTGGCCTAGTTAACATCACTATATGGTGAGGGGAATTGCAAGGAAATAGAAGACCCTGTCCTGGGTCATTTTTGAAATAATGAATAACTCTAATGGCAGCTTGGTAGTGGCCTTGCTTCGATTGATGCATGTGTTGGTTAAGTTGATTCACTGCGAATTGAATATCCGGTCGTGTAGTTGTCAAATAAATCATTTTCCCTATTAGTCACCGGTAGTGTTCTGCATCTGTGAACGGTGTCGTCTGTTTTGCATTTTTTAAACTATCTTTCGTCATTGGGCTGGTTGCAGGTTTGCCTGGAAGACGACATCAGTTTGTTAGATCCAAAGTATATTTCCGTTGATTTAGAAATATCCCACAGTTGTTAATTTTATTACAGGGGCAAAGGTTTCACAATAATCAATGCCCTCCTTTTGGTTATAACCTTTCGCCAGAAGGCGGGCTTTGAATCTTTTAATTTCACCATTTCACTTATATTTTATTTTATATACTCATTTTGATCCAATAGCTTTCTTTGATTTAGGTAAGGGAACAAGACTCCAAGTCTTGTTGGCTACCAATGCAGACAGTTCTACATTCATGGCCTCAACCCAGTTAAGGTCTGTTGAGACAACAACGTAACTAGTAGGTTTACTTTCTGGATTGATCAATGTCATTACCTATGGAATCATTATCTGAATCCGAATGGTGAGGTATTGGTGGATTAATAGGGGGAGATGTGACAACCACTAGTGGTTGTGGCTGGGTTAATGTAGGAACTCTGTGTTCCAAAGGCCATGGTTTATAGAAAAATTCTTTAAAAAACGATTCTGTTAAATTACTGTTATCAGGGGAAACACTTTTAGTTTTCCCTGATTTAAAAGGGAAAACAACTTCTTTTAAAACCACATTTCTTGAAACAAAAACATTTTTGCTTTCCCAGATTTAAGACCTAAAAAACAGTATTTCCGAGCACGAGGGTCATGATTTTTTTTTTTGTTTTGGGTGAGTGTGGTGGTATACCACAAACACCCAAAAACTTTCATGTCCAACAAGGTTGGAGGCTTACGATACAACAACTGGAATGGTGAAGAGTGATTTAAAACCTGCTAGGCAGAAGATTAATTATACGAACAACATGAGATATGGCATAACACCAATAAGCAAAAGGAATATTAGAAGCAAAAAGGATACTTCTAGCCACATTTAGAATATGTCTATGTTTTCTCTTAACAACGAAGTTTTTCTCAGGTGTTTCAACACATGAAGTCTAATGTATGATACCACATTTATCATATAAATCACTAAAACTAAATTCACATCAATTATCAGACGTAATAACATTCACATGTGTACTAAATTGCACTTCAACATATTTTAAAAAAATTTCAATTAATTCCCTAGTTTCAGATGTATTTTTCATTAAGTGTATCCAAGTATGTCGAGAAAAATCATCAACAATAGTTAGGAAGTATTTGTGATCGTGTGTGCAGTCAACGTTGAAGGGTCCCGAAATATCCATATGCACTATAGAGAATAAGGAATTAGATCTGTTATTAGCATTAGGAAAAGACAATCTAGCCTGTTTACCAAATTAACATGCATCACAAGGAAAAGGTTTTTGCATTTTCACATATGGAAATTGTTTATTTATGACATGTAAAGTATCATCCGAAGGATGACCCATACGGAAGTGCCAAAGATGGAAAACAGAATCATCTAAAGTAATAGTATTAGAGCACAACATATCAGGAATGAAAGAAAAATCATGTTGAAGAATGTATAAACCTTTCCAGACTTTAGCTAGTCTAATCGTCTTTGCTTGTCTTGTAAAAAACAAACTTATTTGTCAAATTTGAGCCGAAGATTCAAAGAAAACATTATCTTGTGAACAGAAATGTTGTTGAAATGAAAATTTTTTATATACAAAACAATAGTGATACAAAGATTATTATTGAATGTCACACATCTAGAATGGCTTGCAAAAGCAAATTCACCATTTGGAAGATTGACAACAATTGGAGAAATAGGTTTAATAGAACTAAATAAAAGCATATTATTGCAAACGTGATCAGTAGCCCCACTGTCAATAATCTAAAAGGTATTAAGAAAACAATTACCCTGTGAATCGTGCTATGAAGTGCTTGTGTGAGTGATGATGTTGATGTGGTGTTCAGAAGTGTCACTTTTCATCTTTTTGATCATATCAAGCAGTAAGGCATAGTCATCATTAGTTAGATTCATGTTAGGTTTAAGAGCGGTACTAGAGGAAGAGGCAGCGGAATCATGTGTGCTAACAGAATTCACAGATGTGTTGTTTTGTCGATTCATTAATTTGAAGTTTGCGGGAATCCATGTTTAAAATAGAAAGTATCTACGGTATGATTTTCTTTCTCACAAAAGCCACAAATCTTGCCATGGTTCTGATGACTAGATTTGCATGGATTAGTTTTTTATTTACCTTTAGATGAGCCATTAGAATTCCAATTCAAATTAGTAACATTCTAAACGAAATTACCATCAAGATCTGAACCAGATTGGTTTCTTTCTTGCTGTTGTATCATAGCGAACGCCTTTACCATAAGGGGCAAAGGCTCCATGCAAAGGATTTGCCTACGCACAGTTTCATAGGTCTCATTGAGGCCTTTTAAGAAATCGGTAACGTATTCATAGTCTTGGTACTTCTTAACACTCTCAGCAAATATGCAAGAACAAGGGTCAACATAGGTGCAAGCAAATATAGGATGTAGGATCTCAAGTTCTTGCCACATAATTTGTAAATCAGTGAAGTATGTGGCAAGATCTCTATCTCCTTGGAGAATGCAGTGGATCGTCTGAAGGACATCAGATAACCTAAAGGAATCGCCCTTAGAGAAGCGATCCTTTAGGTCTTTCCATACATCAGAAGCTTTACCGAAATACGCAATGCTTTGTGCTTGATAAGTGTCATCTTATGTATGTTTTAGGAGTTGTTTTCACCTTGTTTTGAGTTTATTTTAGGGTTTTGAAGCATGGAAACTATGGAAATTGCTCCTTTGTGTAAATGCTTTGGTTTAGGATAGACTTTTTGGTTTTAGTCGTGTTTTCTAGAGAAATTTCTACTTTTTGATCCTTGTTTTGTTGTTTTGATGATATTGTAGGATAAAGAGTTGGACAGGTTGATGAATCAAGCATTAAAAAGAGCCATGAAGCATAAGGAGAAGTTGATCAAGCAAGGATCCACTTGGATGAAGGGTGCCGACGCTCAAAGTTGAGGAATCTGCCTTAGATTCAAGGGTGCTCACGCTCAAAAGAAAGTTGCCCACGCCAAGATGGAAGTAGTTCTCGGGAGTTGGAGTGTAGCCTACACTATCCTAGTGTGAGCACGCGCCCCCTGTGGCCAAGGAGAAGCAGAATTGGCGTAGGCTACCCTGAATGGGCGTGGGCACGCGCCCAGAAGGAAGGAAATAGGAAGATGGAGCGCGTGAGCACGCGCTAAACCTGCTATATATCGGCCGAAATTAGTTATTTTTTGGGACTTTTGGTTTTGAATTCACCTCATAACTCGGTTTGTGCGCAATTTTCTCTCCTTCTTTTCATATTTTCTCTCTTTACTTGGGAAGATCCTTGAAGATTCAAGACTTGTGGGAGAAAGAGCTTGAGGATTCATGGTGATTCTTTCCATGTTTGCTCTTCTTCTCTTCTCCCCTCTCTATGTTAGGTTAGATTTCTTTGGGTTAGGGAATTTGGGGATTTTGATCTCAGACCTTATGTAATGTAATTCTTGTGGTTTAATTTAATTTTAATTCATTCAATTGAGTGATTACTTCTATGCTTAATGTTTTTTCTTTATTAATTAACTTCAATTTTGGTGGAATTGCTTCCGACGTGAATGCTACACTTGAATTAGTCAATGAGGAATTTGATTTAGATACAATTGTGCAATTGGAAAATTGATGATTATATTGGAATTGTTTTAATTCACCATAATCTCACATGATCTTCGGAATAGGACATGTAGGTTATGAGATTTTGTGAAATTCACTTCTTTCTTGTTTTCTCTAAAATTGGCCTAAGGAATTAGGCGTTTTAGTTAGAACAAAGGAGCTAATGGTCTAAGAATAGACTTAGTCTATAATTGTGGATTGTTACCTTCAATTGATAGATTGGAACTTGAATTTGCATGAATACTTTCTCTCACATGTTTTTGAACATCGAAATAGTGAATTCCTTGGGGATTAGGTATTCTTATACGTAGTCCCTGCGGAAACGATACCCCTATTCATCTCCTATTCTCTTTAAACAAACTAGTGCACTTGCTAGAATGACAATTCGCTATCAAGTTTATGGTGCCGTTGCCGGGGACTATTGATTAGATATCAATAGTTCCCAAGGCATTCACTAATTTGGACATTTCACTATATTTTGCATATCCATTTGTTCATACTAACTCTTGTTTTTGTTTTTCTTTTTGTTACACATAGTTGTTCTATACTTGTTTATATTGCATAGTTGTTTATGTTGTTTTGTACTAACCTTTGTTTTGTAGAAAAAGAAAAAAAAATATTTAGAGACAATGGCTATGACTTGGTGTGAGTCTTCAAGTGACTATTATGTTGCTCAAAACAAGTTTCTTTCACAACAACTTGAAGTCCTCACCAAGCAACTTCAACAGTTTCTCAAAACAATGCCATTCAAGTCTCTCATTTGGTTTGTGAGTTTTGTGGGGGATGTCATCAAAGTGAGTATTGTGGCACATTTGGCTATGGAGAACAAAATCAAGTGAACTACATGGGGTATTCTCACAGAGTAAACTTCTACCCTCAAGCCAACGCATACTACCCTCACTTGAGAAACAATCATCTATCCTTCAACTAAAATCCACTTTTCTCCAACCACAACCAACTATTAACTCAATCCTTCAACCAAAATCCATCTCAATTTACTCAACAACTATACTTCTACTCAAATCCTCTATTTAACCTAAACCCCCAAAACCTACCATTTAATCTAAATTCTCAACCTTGGAGTGCTCAAAACTACTATGAACCTTATGGTGAGGAAACTCCAATGCCTCAAGTACCTACCCAAACTTCTCTAGGTAACTCTCCTAACCTTGAGAACACTCTTATGGCCTTCATGCAAAAGACCAAAGCTTACATGGAAGAGTACCACTCAACATTAAACAACCGTGAAGCTTCCATAAGGGACTTGGAAACTCAATTGAGCCAAATGTCAAAGGAAATATCCGTAAGACCTCAAGTGATGTTTCCAAGTGACACCATGGTAAACTCAAGGGAAAAATACAATACCTTGACTCCTCCTCAACCTACATCTAGTGGGAAGGGCGCGATGAAAAAGGGAAAGGAGCCTCAACCAATTGAAGAATGTCCCTTTGGTTATGCTACATATGAAGTTCCATCAAGAAAATCCATTTCCATTCAAATTGGAAAATCTGATAAGGACGAGTTTCCAAAGAAGAAGACAAAGAAGAAAATCTTTGAGGATGGAGTTAATTATGACAAAATCTCTCCCTATGCTCCTATTCCTTTTCCCCAAAGGTTGAAAAAGCACAGGGATGAAAAAAGATCTTCAAAGTTCCTCAAGGTATTAGAGAGTCTAAGAGAGGATGAATATCTTTATGAAGTGGAGGTTGAGGAAGAGGATTGGTTAGATGAGGAAGAAGGTCTATTGGTGGATTTGTTTGAGCCTTTGGTGAAAAACACTCCTATAAAGAATGGTGTTGATTTTGAGGTGTAACAAGTACTAGCTAGCCCCAACCAATTGATTGTTGATGGGGAAAGTGAAAGGATGGAAAATAAGGAGGTAATATTTGATATCTTTGAGAAAAAAGGAACCTCTAGTTGAAAAGCACCGTTATATGATGGTGGAAGTGGTTGATCCCTTGAAGGAAGGTGTTGTTAAGGAGAATATTATGGAGTTTGAGGGAAGTAAAAAAGCCAAGGAGTGCATGGCTAATTTGGAAGTTAAACATATTGTTCTTTGTGTGCACTCCAGGTCATTCTTTGAAGATAGTGCCAATTACATCCTCCAACCACAAGTTCGCAATCAAATTTTGCAAAAATTGCTACTCAAGGAAACCACTATGATCCCATTTGATCCTCCAATTTACTCAATTCCATGGGATCTGGGTGGTAAGCCATTTGACAAGTTGCTAGCTTGCAACTTTAAGCCCCCATGAGGGGTAAAACGTCAAGCTAATGGCGTTAAAAAAGCGCTTTATGGGAGGCAATCCATACTTAAAAAAAGGAAGAAAAAAATAATAATAATAATCCCCTTCCCTTCATTTTTCTTTTTCTTTTGTTTGTGTGTTTGTTTTTGTGTGTTTTGTAGGTACTTTGACCTTTGGAGCATTGGTTGGTGGATACATTTGTTGCAAACTTCAAGAAGCTTGGAGTGATCTTCAAAGGAGAGTCCTTATTAACCCTTCTTTTCTAAGTCTTGATTAGATTGGTTACTTGATAGATTCCTAGGCTTGTTGATTGCTCTAGTGATTGTTGATGCCATGGTCTCAATTTTCGGTTCTACTAGAAATGCTTCTTGTGACTTAGGCACTTATAATTGACACATGTGCTCCATTTGCATGTATACATGCTCTTGATTGGTTGAGAAGTGTTTGTTGACAAATGTGTGCATTAGTGAAAGAATACTATATTTGTAGCATGTTTTATGTAGTTTAGCAATGTGTAATAATCATGCAACCTAGGTGAGGATTTTGAGCCTCCAACATGTTCCTTGTCATGAGTGTTCATTATGTTGAGGTGTGCTCTTGGATTTAATTTTTCCCTTGGTTGAGATTGCTAATCACATTCTAGGATTGACATGATAAAGGCAATTTTCTTGTTGTTAGCAAGTAAGCCTTGTCCTTTACACTATCCATTGTTAGCCCCTTTGAGCCTTGAATTGCCCTTCATTTCTTGATATTAAGCTCATTACAAGCCAAAAAAGTGTAAAACCAATTGTCCCTACAATTTACACACATAGAGCATTGTTTATGCACTAGGGTATAGAGTTTTCTTCTAAGTTTTGGGTTGTTTTTGCTCAGAGAACCGGTACCAATTCTCTAAGTTTGGGTCCCGGTGGTTTTTGCTTAGAAGTTGATTCTATAGATTTTGGTTTGGGGTGCATTGTGAGCTTGACTTGAGGGCAAGTCAAATTTCTAAGTTTGGGGTAGGCAACACTTTGTCTTGATGTTTGTTTTGGGTGTTTATGTTAGGGTAGACCATCATGCATGCATTCATTCATTCATCTTGCATTTTCCACTTTATTGTTCCAAGTGTGTTTCATGTTGACACTAGGTACCAACTCAAGCAAAACAAAAGCAAAAGAAAGAAAAATACCAAGGAAAAAGAAAAGACTCAAAAAAGAGGCATATTAAAAAAATGAAAAAAAAAGAAAGAAAACAAATTTTGAGAAAAAGTTTAGAAAATGATTGAGAAAAATAAAGGAATAAGAGTTGGTACTCTAGTATTGTTCATGTGTTTGTGTGTTGTTGCTTTCCCTTTTCCCATCATTTTGTCCATTTCATCAAATTGTGCATATAGGTGTCTAGGAGTCCATGCATTTCATTGTTCTTGTGTGTATGTGGTGTTAGCTAGTTTTCCCTTCATTTTCTACCTACCCTACCTAAGCCTCATTACAACCATAAGAAGACCTCTTGATTTTTCCTATGCATGTGATTTCTAGTGGTGGAGACTTAGAGGGCAATCTCAAATTTGAAGATCTCATACCTCACATAATTGATTTGAGTGAATTGATTCTAGTCTAAACACTTGAGTGATGAGTGACATACACTTTATCCTTGTGATGATTGTTGTTCATTGCTTTTCTACTTGACTTGTGCCACATTCCTAGTTGATTTCTTTGTATCATATCTTGTCAACTTGTACTTTGATTACATGAAGGAGTGTGTCACTTTCAATGGCGATGCTTGCATAATTCTAAGGTGTTTGGGTGCTTGATGAGTTTGGAATGAATCATAGAATTGATGCCATGCCAAGTTGTTTGATCCCTTGAGTCTGATGTTGTGTTTGCTAGGGGACAAGCAAAAGATAAGTTTGGGGTTGTAATAAGTGTCCACTTATCTTTATTTTAGGGTTTGTTTTCACCTTGTTTTGAGTTTAGTTTAGAGCTTTGAAGAATGAAAACTATGGAAATTGTTTCTTTGTTTGAATATTTTGGTTTAGGATAGACTTTTTGGTTTTAGTAGTGTTTTCTAGAGAAATTTTCACTTTTTAATCCTTGTTTTGTTATTTTGATGATATTGTAGGATCAAGAGTTTGAGAGGTTGATGAATCAAACATTGAAAAGAGCCATGAAGCATGAGGAGAAGTTAATCATGCAAGGATCCACCTAGATGAAGGGTGCTCAAGCTTAAAGTTGAGGAATTTGCCTTAGATTCAAGGGTGCTCATGCTCAAATGGAAGTTTTCCACGCCAAGATGGAAGTAGCTCTCGGGAGTTGGAGCGTAGCCTACCCTATCCTAGCATGAGCACGCACCCCCTGTGGCCTAGGAGAAGCAGAACTGGCGTAGGCTACCTGAATGGGCGTGGGCACGCGCCCAGAAGGAAGGAAATAGGAAGATGGAGTGCGTCAGCACACCAGATGGGTGTGAGCACGCGCTATACCTGCTATATATAGGCTAGAATTATTTATTTTTCGAGACTTTTGGTTCATAATTCAGTTTTAGACGCGATTTCTCTCCTTCTTCTCACTTCTCTCTGGCTCTGAGGTCTTGAAGGAATTGGTGGAGGCAAACCCTCAAGGATTCATAGATTCCTCTTCCTTGTTGGTTTTTCTCTCTTCTAATCTCTCAATGTTAGGCTAGGTTGTTTTGGTTAGGGAATTGGGGATTTTGATCCCAAACTTATGTAACTGAACGTGAGAATTAATTCAATGTTTCTTTCTTTCAATTGAGTGATTACTTCTTCTCTTAATGCTTTTTCTTTGTTGATTATATTCAGTTTTTGTGGAATTGCTTCCGACGTGAATGCTACAATTGAATTAATCAATAGGGATTTTGATCTAGATGCAATTAGGCAATTGGAAAATTGGTAATTCTATTAGAACTATTGTAATTCACCATAATTTCACATGATCTTAGGAATAGAACTTGTGGGTTATGAGGTTTTGGGAAATTCACTTCTTTCTTGTTTTCTCTAAAATTGGCCTAAGGAATTAGAGGGTTTTAGTTAGAATAAAAGGGCTAATGGTCTACGAATAGACTTAGTCTATAATTGTGGATTTTAACTTCAATTCATAGATTGGATTTTGAATTAAACTCATAGGATGTTACATAAGGGATGGATCAAATGAACCTTGCCCCTAACCTTTCTCTTTCTTGATTCTCATTCTTGTTATTGCTTGCTTTTACAATCATTTGCATGAATACTCTCTCTCACATGCTTTTGAACGTCCAAATAGTGAATTCCTTGGGGATTCGGTATTCTTATACATAGTCCCTGCGAAAACGATACCCCTATTCACCTCCTATTCTCTTTAAAGGAGCTAGTGCATTTGCTAGAATGGCAATTCGCTATCAGTGCTACAGAAGGGCTTACCGATTTGGTAATCCACAAGATTACCGTTGTATTACATTTCATCCATGTGGTAATTCTATTTTAATGAGATAACTTTTAGAAGTTAGTTAGATACAAATTCAAATTTAAGATGCTATCAAACCTCGACCAATCTTCATGTCTCACACTAGTCATGTCATTACAATAATATAAGTGATTTTTAACAACATGAGCTTTATACAATATTTATTAAAAAAATATTAAAAATACCAAAAAGATAACATTTTGTAAATGTTGCTAAAACAACTTAAAATTTTTTTTATAATATTATTTTTAATTATAAGCAAATGTAACTCCCTCAATTACATTTAATGATAATATATATACCAACAATACCCCTAATTATATTAACTTCAAAGCGGAGAGAGATTGAGGGCAAATTTTTTTAAAAAAACAACTATCATTTTGATAGAATAAACACAATTAAATGAATGAAACCATCTTTTTAAAGGGTGTGTCATAATTATTTTTTGCTTACAATAAAAAACGGAAGATATTAGAGATATAGGTAATTAGCTATTGTAGAGTTAGTTTGGTAGTTAGATGGTCCGCTACTATATAAGGCTATTTGCCATTGTATTCACTTACACTTTTTCATTATAATACAATTTCAATTTCAGTTCTAATTTATCTTAATCCTCTCTAATATTTTCTTTCATTTTCCTTTATATCATGTTTCCTAACATGGTATTAAAGCTTTTCCATCCACCTGAACTACCACCTTTTGCGAACATTTTTTTTTCTCTTTCCCTTTCTTTTCTTTGTTTTGTTAATTTTTATTTCCCGAGAAAAATTATCTTCATTCTTCGTTTTTTTCTTTGTTTTCTCTCTTGAGAAATTCAATTTCAGATTCCCCGCACGCATCACCTTTGCCTTCGATTGATTCTTTGATCAATACCTTTGCGATCTCGAGTTCGTTTTCTGATGTGATTTCTCAATCGCGTTCGATTTCTCATCACTACTAGAATGCGGGGTATTATCTACCAAACAGTATCCACGCTTAAACTCGTGGCAAATTAGCCATAGATAATTACAGTTTGCCACCATCATAGCCATCTGAAAATTAGAGATGGAAATAACCGTCCCTAATGGCCAAATATTTACTGGATAAAATTTAATTTAATAATAATTTAAATTTAGAGACGGACATATGGGTCTCTAAAGTAGCGACCCATACGTACGTCTCTAACGCTTGGGGTAAGTATTATTTTTAAAAAAAAATTATTGATAATTCATTATTTGAGACGGATACATGGGTCTCAAATTTAGAGACGGAGATTTGGGTCTTTAAACTTCAGTTACTTGCGACGGAAGGAGGGGTCTCTATTTTGAGACGTAAAAATGAGTCTCTAAACTGCAACATTTTGAGACGGAATAGTGGGTCTCTATTTTGCGACGGAGCATTGGGTCTCTAAATTTGAGACGGATACATGGGTCTCTATTTTGCGACGGAGCATTGGGTTTCTAAATTTGAGACGGATACGTGTGTCCCTAACCCTTGGGGTAAGTATTTTTTTTTGAAAAAATTATTGATTATTCATTATTTGAGACGGATACATGGTCTCAAATTTAGAGACGGAGATTTAGGTCTCTAAACTTCAGTTACTTGCGACGGAAGGAGGGGTCTCTATTTTGAGACGTAAAAATGGGTCTCCAAAATGCAACATTTTGAGACGGAATAGTGGATCTCTATTTTGCGACGGAGCATTGGATCTCTAAATTTGAGACGGACACATGGGTCTCTAAATATATGAATTTTTTTTTTCTTTTTCAATTTGCCACGGACCTTTGAGTCTCTAAAGCAGGTTTATTTTTTTCTTAATTTTGCCACTCGGTTGCCCGTCGCTATGGCCCAATAACAGTTAACAAAATTTCCCATTTTTACAAGAGATCAACATACACAAACAAATGTAACCCTCTCTCTTTTTCATTGTCTCCTTCTTTGAACCAGATACTCCTCCGGCGTCTTCTTCTCCGGCGACGGTGGTGGCTCTTCACACCTCCTCCAACGTCTTCTTCTCCGGCGTATTCTTCTCCAGTGACGACGATGGCTCTTCACATCCCTTGAGTTCTCTCTCACTCTCCACCGTAAGTCTCTCTCTCCACCGTACGTCTCTATCTGTAATCCACTTTTGCTAACTGTGCGTTTACATGTTTAATCAACATTTAAAATTTATTTCTCATGTGTATATGATACTAACCTTTAATTTTTATTTCTTGTTTTTATAAACCCTTTAAAATTTATGAACTCATTGTTCCCAATTGAGTACCTAACTTGGATATGATTATGAGAATTAAGAATCTGGGAATGTTAAATAAAACAAACACAGCGTATTATAGGATACCAATGGGATTATAGTACTAGAAATTAATGATTGTATTACAGACGGATAAATGGGTGGCAAATTAGAGATGGATAAGTGGGTGGAAAATTAGAGACGGATAAGTGGGTGACAAATTAGAGACGGATAAATGGGTGGCAAATTAGAGACGGATAAATGGGTGGAAAATTAGAGACGGATTTGGTGGTCTCTAATATTAACGACGCCACTTTTTGCAACGGATTCGTATCCGTCGCTAATCCGTCGCAAATACAATTTTTTCCACGGATTTTGCTTTTTTGCCACGAATTTTTCAGTCTCTAATAGAGAGCATTCTTGTAGTGTCATGCTAGGGTTCACGTCCTCGGCAGTTTTTGATTACTGGTTGCGATCTGCGTTACGGTGGTTATTGAACGTCGTTTTTCCGCGATTCAAATCCTTGTTATTGCATTTCGATTAGTGGCCAAAGTGTCGTTTGTTGATGCTATGGTTGTTCCATCCCTCGATCTTGATACAGTTTTTGTTCGTATGGTTTCGTTTCTCTCAAATTTCTACTTACTGAAGTTTTGTGATGCCAGAAGTTTTGTTCTAAATGTGGTTCGTTACCGACATCGCTGAGTATGGGTTCACAAAGGTTCTGTTTTCTTAGTTCTGGTATGAATTTGTGATTCTTCAATCCACAATAGTTTCTTCCTCCATCTATCTACCACTACTCTCACTGTCAGATCCGAATCCATTTGTGTTGTTGCACTAATTTCATCTTTGACCAACGTAATGTTGTTTCTGGATTTGTCCTATCAACCATCAAGAAGTAGTTAGCAATTTATTTTTCTGTTTGTTATTTTGATAACTACTCGCCAATTGCCTTTTCCGCTTGTTTCTTGATTTGCATTCTGTGATGTATAAATACATGTAATTCTACAATGATCAATGAAAATCATTTTACATTTTCTCTAAATTCTATAATTTGATTCTTCTTCTCTGCGCATTTGACCAACGTAATGTTGTTGATTAGAGCTTCCGTGCTCTAATTTTCTTATGGTTTCATTGGTTGGTTTGGAGCTTGTTACCTCTGCACACAATGTGTTTGTTCAATTGTCTTAGAGGTATTTTGACATCTGTTTTGGACTATGAAGGTGTTTATGACTCTGAAGCTATTTTGGAGAGTCTCTTAGAAGATTATTCAAGGTTTTTATTTTAAGATTTTTGGTTTGCTGTTAGCTACTGCTATGTTAATTTCTGATTTGCTTGTTGAATATGTTGGGATGCTTCTGCCAAGTGGTTAAGTGGTGACAATTTCAGCTTCTACTTGTGTGGTTAAGCACTTATGATTTTGCTTCAACTGGATAGTTAAGTGTTCAAGTTCATTTCTGTCCGGTGGTTAAGCATTTGGTTTTGCTTCCTCCCATAGTTTTTAAGCTATTGATGATGAAAGCTTCTTCTTTGGATGGTCAAGCAATTGGTTTTGAGTTCTTCCTTATGATGTTGTTTCAGCCTAGATTGGCTTGAGTTTTGAACTTCTTTCAAGTGTTCAAGTGTTGAGATATTGCTTCTGCTTGATGGTTAAGTTCTGTTGATTTGGCTTCTACCTCTATAGGTGGTTCAGCTTTGGTTCTGCTATTGATCTTGTTCGTTTATGTTTTCAGCCATTGTATTTAGTTTTTCTCATTGTATTTTTTCTTGTTTTGCTTGACTTTGTATTGCTCATCCCAAGCTGCAAGTGTTGACACCACTTTTAGCTTGCGATAGGCTATTAGAGATATAGGTTGTTAACTATTATAGAGTTAGTTTGGTAGTTAGATGGCCTACTACTATATAAGGTTATTTGCCACTGTATTCACTTACACTTTTTCATTTTAATACAATTTCAATTTCAGTTCTGATTTCTCTTAGTTCTCTCTAATATTTTCTCTCATTTTCCTTGATATCATGTTTCCTAACGGAAGAAATACTCTTTTAATGTGAAGCATTAAAGGGTTGTCTATTTGAACTCGTAACTCCGTGTATCTAAGGAATAAATACTTGAAACATTCAAATTGAACATAAATTATTGTATAGCTAAAGATCATAAATACAAATTAATTGAACAGGTTTGGTTGTAACAAGTTTCTTGATGAATAATGTAATTGCAAGGTTGGAAGTTAGAACAAATTGGTAAATTCCACTACAACAAAAGCTACATTTACGGACAAATTTTTAACGGCAATTATGAAATAGCCAGCATTTTACTATCTACTCTCACATTTTGGTTACCAATAACTACTAGGTTTTTAAAGTTGTGCATACGCACGAGGATTAATATTGATCAATAATTGTTTTTCATATGCCATAAATTAATATTTCTACCAAAATATAAAGAATTAGGTGACTTATTATAATAGCATATATGATATATCTCTCTGTTTTTGTCATATGTTTCTTTTGTGTCTTTTACGTGGCTATTATTGAACAAACTATGGAATAATTTCTATTTATAAGTGGTCTGAGAGCAAGTTTTTATATAAGCAATTTAACACACTGAGCCATAGATTTTTTTTGGGGGGAAATACACATGAGCTTTTTTTCTTTACTTGTATCTACTTTTAATCACGAATACATTTTAGCATAATGGTAACATAGAAAACCTAATCAATAGTATTTAGCCAAATGCAAATTTTGTAAAGCAAGAAACATAAAGGGATACAACTTACAGCTAAATTAGTCGACTTGAAAACAAGTTGAATTTGATTCATGAGTCATAGCATTCAACTCAACAAAATGGAGACTAAACCCTTTCAACACATAGTAGACATTGCTTGAAATACTCCTGCATAGGCAAAATTTGTCACCAACCCCAAACTTTCCCTTCCTAGCAAATTTGTAGCAACCATCACCAAATTTACATTGGTTGGGTTGTCTTTTGTCCCACAACAGTGACCACTTAACACACCGAAGATCAGGAAGAAAGACAGTCAAATATTCTTGATTTTGCATAAGATTCTTCTCTATGAAGACAGTAGGAATAGCCTTCACAAAAAATTTTCCAAAAGTATTTAGCTAAGATTGATAATGGATAAGTATGCAAAAGTCTATTAGTAACAATATTTAATTACTCACCAAAGCTTGTTTGCCGGTGGTCATCGAACTTGTTAGTTTCTTTGTCCACACGATCTCTAGTGGTAAGTTATATAAATTTTTCAGCTCAGAATAGGATGTCTCTTCTTCCTTGACAATAACTAGATATTCGATTTCATTATCCAAGGAACCCGTGATGGTGATCTCAAATTCAAAGTTACCGATATAAAAAAAATGAACTTGAATAGGTTCAGAGATATTATAAAATGACACGGAAGTACTCAACACTGTCAAGGAAAAAGCCAGTGTTGTCGAATTCAATGACTCTTACATACACCACATTATCATTTATATCGCGGAGAATACCGACTTGATTGAGCAGTTCATGTCGATTCGATTTCTAAAATAGTTCACATATTCTGATCGAGACTTCCATGGAATAAAAGTATGAAATTAGTTAGTGCCAACAATATATATGTGCTAATAAAATTTTCATCATTAGATTGTGTGTTGTTCTATATTAATTCAATTAATTTATGAAAAGAATATGAAAACTACATAAACAGTAAAAAAGTAAAGTTTTAACCCTTACCATAGTATAATACACATAAATTAATGACGAAGGACTTGAATATTCATTTCTACCAACTTTAAGTTGGACATCAAAACTAGTAATATCTCGAGAGTCATCACTAGAGCAAGCAACAGACTTCTGTACCGGTGATTGGTATACCAACACAGTGCAGCAATCTAGATGAAGAGGTCCATTTCAGTAAGTACACATGAAAAAAAAAGAAAAAGAAAGAAAGAGGGTCAGTGCGTGAGCTAGAGATAAGAAGAGCAACTATTCTAGAATTATTTGTATAGTATACATATTGCACAGGTTTATGATTATGTGTTAGTTATAACTCAAGGTGCCATGACAAACATCAATGAAACATTTCATTCTGTGTAGAGTAAAAAGTAGGAATTGCATTACAACCTCAATACTATCACACAATGCTTGCAATTCACTTGAATTAGTTGCCATTGAGCCGTGAGAGTCTTGGGTACTGGAGAGCTAAAATTTTATCCAATTATATAGTGAAGTGCATACCTATAACAAGACTACATGATAGGCTATATTCACCTATAGAGATATGTGATATCTTGGTGACAATCAAGGTTTGAAATTGCGGACCACAATACAGGTTGTGGCTGCAATATTGCGGTTGCGGAGGGCACGACATCCGCATCAGGCCGCAATTGCGGTGTTATAAAATCACAAAAAAAAAATGCAACGAAACCGCAATTTGACCGCAACGGAAAAAAACAACAATGTAATCCCGTTCCGTTTTTGTCTTTCAATCAAAAAGTAGTCATTTTTTATATTTCAAAAGCAGAAAAGAGAAGCACTTCAACATTTTTACTCAGACAATCAACACCAAATGTACCTTATCCTCTCCTTTTCCTTGTGTGTCCCCAGTTCCAACTCCTCAAAACCACTAAAATTTCTAAGCTTTTGATCCAGATTTCAAACTCCAGATCTAAATCAATAGGTATGAATCTTCCTTTCTCTTGAAATTTTTTTTATTTTTGGTACTGTTTGAGAGGTCATTTTCGGTTCTTTCACTTCTGTGGGTCTTGGATGAGAAACAGGAAAAATAAAAAAAAAGCAATAACTTTGATTTGCGTTTGTGAAGATGAGAGGTCCACGGGGAGTGGGTGGGATGAAGAAGCCATGAAGGTTGTCGAAGGAAGAAGAGAGGAAGTAGTGGGCGTGGGGAAAAAAACAAAATGAATTAAAGAAAAAAGAAAAAATAAGACACTCGTATGAACAGAGGGAGTGATAAGTGAGTATGAGTGTTATGTTTCTGATGAGAAGAGATGCAATGGTGGATCTTTGGAAAAGAAAAAAAATAAAAAAATAAAAAGATTTCTCTAAGCATTAAATAAACAGAGAAAGTGGTCACTTGAGTGGGTCAGTGGTTTGTGGAAATTAATTAAGAGAGTGAATACATTTTTGGTTTAAATATATTTTTCATCCTGCAAAATTATAGTAATTCACTTTTCGTCCCTGCAAAAAAAATTGTTGAAAACTTTTCTAAAAAACTTCATTTTTAGTCCCTGCTGTTAGTCTTTTCAGTTAACTGCTAACGTAACTAATATTTCTGCTATGTCTGTCTACCACATGCCAGTGTGTCACATTTGCAAGTTTATACCATATATTATCATTAAAAACTATTTATAATGCTAATGTGATAGCTAGATAGGATAAAAACAGTAATTATGTGAGCAGTTAACTGACTAAACTAACAACCGGAACTAAGTTTTAAAAAATTTGGAAGGACAAAAGTGAATTATCCTAATTTTACAGGCATAAAAATATATTTAAACCTACATTTTTTAGTGGATAATAATTATTTGTGTGGTTAAAAATTTTGGAGGATAAAAATTAGTAGTAATTAATTAATTTTTTATTTTGTCAAAACAGATAATGATTATGATTTAGGAGTTATCAATTATAATTTTTTATTTTATGTATGAATTAAGATGCACGTTTTTGCTTTTTGTTTTTCGAATTGGCAATTTATGGCCAATTAAAGCATTATTTGATTCTTTAATTATAAAAAAGAATCTATTCACAAGAATTGGCAAGTTCAACAATTGGTCCAAAGTAGCTTTAATTACCTAATTTCAAAAGTAAAATAAAACAAGCTGATATGATTGTTTTTCCCTTTTCATTAGTCGTAATGAAACAGAGATAATTAAATTTTTTTATTTTTCTAATAGTTTAGATAGAAAATTTAATGTGCTTAGTGTACATGAATATTTAGGAATTTGATTTTATTATAACTAATTTATTGATGTTTGTTTTACATGAAGTAATATTATTATTTTTAATGATATTTAGGTATTTTAAAATTTACAAAATGCCACTCGGAGAGGGAGAATTTCCTAAAGAAAGATTAGAAGGTGTCCCAAGTGATGATATTGGTTGGTACTTTGGAATACAAGTGGCTGGTAGTCGTAACAATGTTAATGTAAACTTTGTAGCAAAGTTGTAAAGGGTGATATAACAAGATTGAAGGAGCACATAGCACACTATAAAGGACAAGTGGCAAGTTGTCCTGCGGTAACAACAATGGTCAGAGAAAATATGATGAAACTAATTATGGATGGAAAAGCAAAAAAGAATGATTCGAAAAAAAGAAAAGAAGAATTTGAAGCCCGGCTAAGAGGATAAGAAGAAGAAGACATTAATGATTTCATTGAAGACCAAATGAGGATAGCAACCCAAGAAAGTATTAGATCACAACAAGCAGTATTTGTGACAAAGGGATCCCTTCTAAGTAAGGATATATGATACAGTTTTAAATCCGGGACCTAGTGCTTAGAGGCTTAGAGGCTGCTCTTCACGTGCTTTTGTCTGACGAATTTCTAAACAAGCAGTATTTGTGACAAAGGGATCCCTTCTAAGTAAGGATATGTCAAGTGTACATAAGTGTGGTTATAGATCATACATTTCTGTTACAGCAAGAAGAAACAAACACTTGATCACCAGTTTTTTATGATAATAAAGTAGTGTGATACTCAGAAAAAATAAAACCATATCCATTGGCGCATAAATGATTATGAATATATTTGATTATAATAAAATTAATTTAAGTTTCAGTGTATTTAATTAAAAAAATTAAATAACCACGACATAGGTTCCCAACTTTACAACAAAAGTTCACCTACATTCTTTACTTTTATGAGAATTCACTTAGGTTCATGATTTCATCCAACGTTGTTCATCTAGGTCTCTGATGTTAACCATTACTTTAACTAACACCGTTAACAAAATTCAACGTGGCATGTTAGACAACAAGAGACTGATTTGGACTTTTAATAATAAATATAGGGACTTATTTGAATTGTTGATATATAACTCATGATGAATTCGAACTTTAAATACCATATGTTTTGCATTTTTCTTTTAAGCGACCTTGTTTTGTTCAAAGTGACGCGTTGAATTTCAGTTAATAGTGTTAAAAGGCAGTTAATATTAGGGATCTAACCGAACAAGGTTAAAGAAATTCAGCGATCTAAGTTAACTTTTGCAAAAACAACGAATCTATGTGAACTTTTCTTTTAAAGTTGAGGATCTATGTGATGCTTTAATGAAAGAAATCTTCCAGTATTGGGTTGTGCAAAGAAATATTTAAATGAACTAAATTAAAAAGAAAGAATATAAAGTTAGATTTGAGAAATAACACGTGAACCCAAAAAAGTAGAGGGGTACTACACTAATGTTTGAAGAAGGAATTGGATAGAAAAAATCCATATAAAATAACTATCATAATCCCCACCTTAATAGCTTAAAGCAATACAACTTTTTTAGCGTGATTTATTTATTTATTTATTTTTATCAATTTATCTAATTTGCCAAACATATTAGCTTTGCTACAAAACAACTTCTTTTTATTCAAAAATAGCTAAAAGCACAATTAATCTAGCTATCCCAAATATGTACTGTTATTTTTGTGGATCTAGTTATCTCTTTCTACCTTACATACCTTACAATTTTTAAGCAACTTGGTTCTCCAATGGTACAACTTAACAAAATCACTTCAGTGGACTCCACAAACTACTCATTTATTGTAGTTAAGGATAATGAATCAACAAATTGGGTTAAGCATAAGTAGCTTACACAGAAAACTATTGCATATATAAACAACTAATATTATCCTCCCTGATAATGCAACAGTTTTGTAAAGATTGTGTACCTCGAATAATATGACATTTTATCAATTAAAAATAAAAACACGATTTTTAATTGTTCTAAATTGTTTGAAGTTTCATGAAGACAAAATATTATTCACTTTAAAGTTTCTTATTCAGTTTACATAATTTTTTATATTTATGAAATTACAACAGTTTATTTAGAGATAATGTACTATGTTGTAAAATATTGCAAAGAGAACGGTGTGATGATGCTGTTGTTGCCAGAGAAAGAATTTAAATAAGCCTGAGTTGTGTCGACGACACTGTCCTCAAGGAATTATTCGGTATGGCACCGAAATTCCCCCAGGATTAAACAAGCTCCTCCAGTTGTAAGTAAGAACCGGGCTGCAGAACTAGCAAGAATGATAACTCGTAACCAGAGAATTGTTGAACAGAAGAGAAAGAGATGGAAGTAATTTGCTGGTGTGTTTTGAAGGGAATAATAGATGTGTATATATATAGTACTGGGTTACCCAATAGCAGTTGATGCTACGTGTGAGTACCCATATATCACGCGCAGGGGGGGAAATGTTGGGCCTTCGGTGCCCAGTCTTATGCGCGTGAGCCCAATCCCCTTTCTAGCTCTTTTAACCCCCTAAGGTTTGCTTTAGTATATAAAGGCTTTACAATGCACCAAATCACTCAATGTGGGACTTCCTAAACTTTGAAATAACACTTGATATTACAACAATCCCCCACTTATTTCGAAGGTTAGGATACAAAGAAAAGACTATTCTCTGGGTTACTACTCGAGAGCAATTTTTCAGAGCTGGTGTCTTTTGGACTATGAACCAGTCCTAGATCAGTAATCTTGACACACAAGTAAGTTGGTGGAGCAAGCTCTATGAACCAAAGTACTTTACCGTATATCAGAGGATCACTAATCGTATTACTCCCACAAGATCTTGCTATTATCGCGGTTTTGCGCCTCTAGGCCATGCGCATGCCTGGTATTCATGAGTGCTCTTAGAGATTTGCTAAATCTCATACAAGCGGCCCCACTTGACACTCATATAGGTGGTTTCATCAAATGTATACTGCAATTTATACACTACCCTAGTGAGGGCTATGAAAACCATTAAGAGCTTTTATGCTCAACCTCTCATCATTGCAGTCTAGCACTACCGCATACACTTTTGGTAGGGACAAGTTTAGTGCTATCAGAATTAACGCGTGACTTATTTTTACCCATATGAACCTTTTTCATAGGATCTCCAATCACAAAGGTTGGGTTCCTATCACCGTTAAATTTCAAAATGGCTCGAGTCCGATACCCCTCGATGTTTCATGAATCATATTCCTCCCAAGAGGTTTAGTCAGAGGATCGGCCAAGTTCACTTCTGACTTTACATAATCAATGGAGATTATGCCTTCTTTCAACAGCTTTTTGACAACTTTGTGTCTCACACGAATGTGTCTGTTTTTCCCATTGAACGTATTGTTTTTTGCAATGGCTATTGCCGATTGGCAATCACAATGCATTGATACTGGTGGGGTTGTCTTTATTCCTAAAGGAATTTCTGCTAAGAAACTTCTTAGCCACTCAGCCTCGCTTCCTGCTAGTTCCAAAGCTATGAACTCAGATTCCATAGTGGACCTAGCGATCAACGTTTGCTTAGTTGATCTCCAAGTAATCACACCACCACCAAGTGTGAATACATACCCACTGGTAGATTTCGTCTCATCAGAGATCCAGTTTGCATCGCTGTATCCTTCCAATACAGCGGGAAATCCACTATATCTTATTTCAGTGTTTATGGTTCATCTCAAATATTTCAAGAGTCTTACAAGAGCATTCCAATGATCTTGGTTAGGATTTCGGGTGTACCTGCTCAATCTTCCCACAGCATAAGCTATGTCGGGACGAGAAAAATTCATTAGGTGCAGCAAGCTACCAATGATTTGAGCATACTTAGATTGAGCGCAGGGATCCCCTTTATTCTTTTTCAATTGAATGCTAGCATCGTAAGGGGTGCTTACTGGCTTCACATCATAGTGGCGAAACTTCTTAAGAAGTTTTTCCACATAATGTCCTTGTGATAGTGTAATACTATCACCTTCCCTTACGATTTTAACACCAAATATCACGTTTGCCTCACCCAAGTCTTTCATATCAAATTTGGAGGCAAGAAATGATTTTGTTTCTACGACAATATCATTATTGGTACCAAAAATCAGCATGTCATCCACATAAAGGCATATGATTACACAATCATTATTTTTAACTTTTGTGTACACACACCTATTAGCTTCTATGGAAACAAAATCATTACTTAATAAAACTTCATCAAATTTTTCATGCCATTGTCTAGGAGCTTGTTTCAAACCGTAAAGGGATTTTAAAAGTTTACAAACTTTGTTTTCTTGACCAGAAATAATGCACCCTTCAGGTTGAAACATGTAGATTTCTTCTTCTAAATCTCCATTCATTCAAAAAAGCGGTTTTCACATCCATTTGATGGAACACAAGTTTATGAATAGAAGCCAATGCAATCAAAGTTCTTATTGATGATATTTTTGTCACAAGAGCAAAAGTATCAAAATAATCAAAATTTTGTTTTTGTGTAAAACCTTTTGCAATCAATCTTGCTTTGTATTTATCAATGGTACCATCAGGATGATATTTTCTTTTGAAAATCCACTTGCAACCAATTGGTTTTGCACCAGGAGGCAAATCAACCAATGCCCAAGTGTTGTTTTTGAAGATTGAGTCAATTTCAGTTTTAATGGCTTCTTTCCAAAAACGTGATTTAGAAGAAGAGATGGCTTCGGAAAATGTCAAGGGATCATTGTTAACCAAGTATGTGTAAAAATCATTTCCAAAAGATTTTTCTATCCTTTGTCTTTTGCTTTTTCTCAATTGATCACTTGATTCTTCATTATCCTTGAAGTTTTCAAAAGGCATTTGAGAAATTTGTTTGGATTTTAATGGAAAGATGTGCTCAAAAAATTCTGCATTTTTTGTTTCAATGATTGTGTTGCTATCATGTACATCACTTTTCAAAACAAGAAATCTATATGCAGCGCTAAGTTGAGCATAACCTATAAGCATACAATCCGAAGCTTTAGATCCTATTTTTCTTTTCTTAGGATCTGGGAACATAACCTTGGCTAGACACCCCCACACTTTCAAATATTTCACATTGGGTTTATGCCCTTTCCACAATTCATAAGGTGTCTTGCCAGTTTTCTTATGGGGAATCCTATTTTGTACATGACAGGCAGACAACAATGCCTCTCCCCAAAGATTATCAGGAGCAGAGGAACTAACTAACATAGTATTCATCATATCTTTCAAGGTTCTGTTCTTCCTTTCAGCCACTCCATTAGATTCAGGAGAATAAGGAGGTGTTACCTCATGGATAATACCTTCTTTTTCACAAAAATCATTAAAGGCTATGTACTCTCCTCCTCTATCTGATCTTACTCTTTTTATTTTCCTATCTAGTTCATCTTTGTTTCTAATTAAATATAACTTGGTGAATCTAGAGAAATCATCTATAAAGGTCACATAGTATCTCTTCCCTCCCCTAGTTTCGGTTTGCTTTAGATCACCTAAGTCGGTATGAATCAATGCAAGCAATTCAGTTTCACGATGCACAGAACGACATGATTTCTTTGTCATTTTAGATCCAGCGCAAATTAGACATTTTTCGTTCGATGCATTAGAAACTCCAGAGATTAATCCGAGTTGTTGCATTTTCTTAACATATGAAAAATTAACATGTCCTAGTCTAGCATGCCAAATATCAAAAGAATCCAATAAGTAAGCAGAAGAGGATGCAATATTATTGATAATTTCGGAGATATTTAGTACAAAAAGTCCTTGGTCACAATAGCCTTTTCCCAAAAATACATTATTTTTGGTTATAACTATTTTGTCAGCCTCAAAGGCTATTTTCATCCCCACCTTACCCAATAGAGCCACAGAAATTAAATTTGCTCTAATGGTACGAACATGAAGCACATCATGCAGTGCTAGTGTCTTGCCTGAAGTTAGTTTGAGAAGAACTTTCCCTTTTCCAAGAACTGCGGTGGTTCTGGAATCTCCAAGGTATACTAGTTCTTCTCCTTCCCCTACTGGAGAGTAGGAGGCAAATGCAATTTTATCAGCACAAATGTGCCTTGTTGCACCAGAGTCTATGACCCATTTGTTTGTATTTGTCACCATGTTCACCTGAGAAACGACAGCCACAATGATATCATCCCCATGATCATCACCATCAACTAGATTAGCTTTCGGTTTAGGGGGATTGTCATTTCTCTTCCTAAACCTGCATTGAGCAGCATGGTGGCCAGGCTTTCCACACACATAGCATATTCCTTTCTTTTTAGTGAAGGGGTTATTGGGTTTAAGACTATTGTGATTAGACTTTCCACCGGCATACCTGTTTTTCTGATTTTTGTCTTGAACCAAGTTGGCTTTGGTCGTTATTCCCTTTGCCTTTGATTTTCTTAGCTCGTTCCGGTTGGTGTCTTCAATGATGATATGAGTGATCAGGTCCGCAAGGGCGAGTTGTTTCTGCTTGTGCTTCAATTGTTGTTTGTAGTCGCTCCACGAGTCTGGCAATTTTTCAATGAGAACTCCGGCAATGAATTCGTCTGGCAAATTAATGTTTTCGCTCCTTGGCGTCTTTGTAGGAACTGTAGACATCAAAGAGTTCGTTAGATAAAGTAGTAAGGATGGTATGCCTGCATACATGGTTCAGTGATCTTGGAATCTGAATCAGGCGTTGGCCTAGGATTAGAGAGAGCATGAACAACACCATGCATGTCTAGAGTGGAGTACACGCGTTCTTGCCACCTTCTAAAGTTCTGTCCCGCAAACAATTCAAGTTTGAAGGGAATAATAGATGTGTATATATAGTCTGTCCAAGGATTACAAAAAATTGGTGAAGCCCATATATCACGCGTAGGGGGGGGGGAATCGGAAGATTTGCATTGAGTTGGGACTTCGGTGCCCAGTCTTATGCGCATGAGCCCAATCCCCTTTCTAGCTCTTTTAACCCCTTAAGGTTTGCTTTAGTATATAAAGGCTTTACAATGCACCAAACCACTCAATGTGGGACTTCCTAAACTTTGAAATAACACTTGATATTACAAAATACTATACGCCTAAAGTTTTTACTATAATATATGTTTTAAATTGTTACATAACAAACTTTATTAAATGAATTACAAGTTTATGTGAATTAATTATTTACATAAAAAATTTTAAATGCAAGTTTTACTATTAAAAATTCTCCCGGACGTCCGCACATCGAACGGGTTACCATCTAGTTTGTATAATTATTTTGTACTCTAGTCACCTCAAAATTTAAATTAATCTAATTTAAGAGTTTGTGGCTTTTTGGTTGCTAAATTAATTCTATATATTTCTTTTTTGTTTGATTGAAGTGTAGTTTCACCTTAAGGTTAGTTTATAATAAAAGATAGAGCTACCGTATGCAATGTATCTAACATAAATGGTATCATGGTAGTACGGGTTTGCGTCATGTTACACATACTAAATCAATATTAATACCTATATAATTTGGCAACAATTCTGAATCTGGACCTTAATATATTTGAGTCATTATGCAAAGTATCGAGTTAAATATTAGAGACGTATGAATCCTAGACATAGATTTTTTGAAGAACCTTCTTATACATAACATTCTTTGTGATCCTTGAGCATTGATTGTTCTCGTCAATGATGATGATTTTCAAACCATCTCTTGTGCTGACTCTAGAAAGTGCAATGTATAATTGACCGTGAGAGAAGACCGGCCTTTTGAGGAATAATCCAACACGGTGTCATTGCAAAGCTGAGAACCACTGGGAATTGTCTTCTTTGGAACTTAATTACAATATGTGAGTTGGACGGAATCATATTCATCCGAGGGATAAATACTACTCTATCACCCACATTAGACCCTGTTATAATCTTTGCTTTAATTATGTTGGCACCTAGTTGAATAATGATTAGTCATGTTCCATTACACAATCCAGCCGATTGATAGATGTTGTGCATCAGCATAATATGTACTAATGGTTTCAAAACTAATTTATGACGTGGAAGACCAGAACATGTGATGCCATTTAAAAATTGTGTAGTCATCCATTCCATATTGCTTTGACCATCCATGTCAGACTGGCTAAGTGTATCAGAGCTAAGGTACACCCTTTCTTCACTTGGTATCAAGGATAGTACATAATTGTTAACCTCCTCTGCAATTTCAAGTGTAGGTGCCAAAACAGCCTTGTCTTTAAAAAAAGACGAATCGTACATATTTCTTTGTATAAGTGGATAGGTGAAATTAACAATATCGCCAATGAAATAACTAGATTCAAGAATCAGTAGATCATCAGGTATGACAACGTCAGTGTCACCATCATTTTAGTCTCCAACTTTACCATCCCCAATTGATAAAATCCAACTTGCAAAGTCTCTTAAGTCAGATACATTATTATTCCCATCACCACTTAGCAATCTCATATTTCTAGTTAACTCAAGTACCTCACAATACCTCCACAACTTTGACGAATTGATGGTACCAAGCACAATGTCAGGTCTTGACCCTTTGGGTACAACAGGGAGTATTTGGCGGAAATCACCTCCAAGAACAACAACTTTTCCACCAAATGGCTTATATGCATTCTCGGAATCAACGATGGACATAATATCCCTTAGGCTCCTGTCAAGTGCTTCAAACACCAGTTTACTAACCATAGGAGCTTAAACCCATATAATTAACTTTGCCTCACGAATTAGACTTGCTTTGAAGCTGCTTTGATCAATTCCACACGTTGATTCCTCGGTCGACATCAAGGGAATGGAGAATCAAGAATGCGCAATACGCCCCTAGGCAAAAGAAGAGATGCAATACCACTTGATGCAACATTGAGGACAACATAACCATTTGCACGGATCTTGTAAGTCAAGGCCCTCCATACAAAGGTCTTACCTGTGCCGTTGTAACCATACACAAAGAAAAATTGACCACGGCCTAAAACATTGCACCAAGTATCTTATTGTATACAAGTAGTTGTTCATCGGTCATTAGAGAATGTATCTTCAAGTGCTCGGTGGTAATTCAGTGCGTTAATAATCTAGTTCTTGAGCAAGTAAAGGATTTACATATTGCGCAATATTTGCATCAGTGTAAGATGGCATCTTGTGATAATCACTGAGAGACTTGCCACGTAGAAAAAGCATCTTATTAATTTCTACTAAGTAAGGATTCTGTAAGTCTTGGTCTGTAATGGTGAGGCTGGCAAGCATTTTACCAACAGGTTAATAAGTATACCATGTTTTAAGACACATATGACTCCATAAAAACAGGCTAGTGATTAGTGGCAATGTGTAAACATAGAAGTTAGTTTCATATGTACCTTGGTTGCTCAAGGAGCTTCTCTTAGTATATATTATGTCATCAGCGAGAAGCTTCCAAGTTTCATCCCACACATGGGATGGCATGTTCATTGTGTTCGTGATCAGCAGTGCAACAAATAATTAGCGTAAGTACACTGCAGATGCACATAAATTAGCCTCTTTAATGCCATTGATAAATTCTCTATCATCACACAGTAACCCCAAAACAGCACATACATCATAATATGAAGGATACGACACCCCATCTATAGTTCTTATACTTTCGAAACTTGTACAACAGGTCTGTATGGTTAGCAGGAGCCTCAGATACTATATTTCTCCCGAACCAGGTGGGAAAAAAGTTAGCCGACCAATACTATGACCTCTTTTCCTTGGGTGCCAGGTCATTGAATGCTTGTCAAGTACAAAATGCGACGGGAACTCAACATATGTCTAGTTCTTTCCCTCTGGATATTTTTGATTAGCTTCAAACCAAGCAGTAAACATTGTGAGTTTATTTCTACCCCGCTCGACCACATCATTGATCATTTCATCATCGCGAAATGCGATAGATTGCTTGTTGAATAGATGAAAAGTTAATCTCTGCACTCATGACCATCTCTCATGTATATCTAATGAAAAAAATTCTCCATGCTGACTCACACGATGACAGGTAAAAACAATCATACTCTAGAAACTCTTTCTCCTAATTCTCCTATTCTCCTAATTACCTAAAATAAAACTCTTTCCCATAGTAGCTTCAAGCTAGACTCTTCCTTTTACCTTTCTAGTTGCGTGCTTTCCCCCTTTCTCTAATTCCTTCATCTTTGCCTCAGCAACCACCACAATCTACAATCGTCACCGCCAACCTTCACCCCTTTCTCTGACTTCTAGTTGCGTGAATCTCATCTCTTAGTTTCTCCACAAATCCTTCATTTCACATCTCTCAGTCGCTCATTCTTGCTCATTGGACAAGGCTCTCGTTTTTGGTCTCCGACGCACGATATATCTATCCTCAACATTGCATCCAGTGCTCATCACGATCGCCAGGTCCTCAGGTACGTAATTCTTCTTTCCAAAACCCTAGTCCTGAGACCTTCAAGTGTTTGCCAGTTGAAGGCGGTGGCGATTGATCAATCTCCATGGTGTTTCTGTTTATTTTACTAGATTGCTTAACTTTTGTCTTTTTTAACATGGATTTCTATTTGCTAGACTGGCGAGGGAATCGGAGACGGATCCAGAAGTGTATCGTGGGAGACACCGCGACTAAACATTAATAGATATAAATATAAAGTATGAAAAAAAATTATATATAAATAAAAAAAGAATATGCGAATTTTAGACCAAAAATAAAATAAATAATAAATATATTATATATAAAAGTTACTAAAACTCAACATCTTATTTTTAAAACTAAGTATTAATTTTTAAAACAAAATAAATATTATTATTTATTTACATATGAAATAATAAAAAATAAAATATATTCAAAAGAAAATAATATCATTAATTAATAGAGCAAAAAAAAGCTAAAAAATTTAGAGAAAAGAAAAATAACAAAAAAAAAGGAGAATATAACATAAGGAAGAAAGGAAATAAAAGAATAGTCCAAAGAAAATAAGAAGAAAACAAAAGAAGAAAAGACAAGAAAGAAAAAAAGGTAAAAAAAAAGCATAAAATGACAAAATGAACAAAAAGAAGAAAAACAAAGCTAGAATGCATTCTATAGGTCCGAACACAAGATCATGCAAGTGATAGTTAGCTGGACTACCACTAGACTCAACATCAAACATATTGTCTATAAATATTATTTACCAGGAGAAGGGGGGCCAAGGCCCCCTTGCCTCCCTTCCCTCCGTCCCGGGAGGGAATACGTACTTTAGCTGTCAGTGAGGTAAAATTGAGGATTTATTACTGCATTATTAAGATTTTATTGTTTTTTTTAAGAAAAATTAAAGATTCATTGCTGCATAATCCACCAACTCTAATCTTATTTGAATTAAACTACATGCTTGACTTGATGATATGAAATCATATTCATATTGTGAGCAAGTGAAGACTATATAGCTAAATGAGTTATGGTTATGCCTCTGACCTTGTGGAGGAACATAGATAGTCTGCTTCATCAAAAGTATGAAGATATCCTTAAATGTCAAGTTGTGAGAAGCCCAAAGGTGTGTTGATACTGATACTCTCTTTCTATTGGTTTGGTTTCTATATGCATTGTGTTATACAACAATAATAAAGATGGGTTACATAATATGTGGCTGCAAATATACCTTCATTTAGTTTGACCTTGGATTGCATAATTGTTAAATATGAAACTTTACTCTTCTAGAATTTTTTTTGATTTTGCATGTTTTGGTTTCAGTATACTATAGTTAAAAACTTTCTAAATTAAATGATTATGAAGCAAAGGAGTTTCCCAAATTGGGACTTAATCTAGCGAAGCTTGCAATTTTGTCTGAAGAAGTGATACGTTTCATTGTGCATATGCACTTCACTTTTTTTTTTTTTTTTTTTTTTTTGTGGTTATACACTGCACATTGTATCATAGATTATACATTTCTATAATTTCTTTTGAATTTGTTTCAATAAGCGAAAAAGCTTACTATACACTTATTATTTTTTTCATTAGAGCAAGCTTATTAGAACAATTAGTTTGCTTCCTATGTGAATTTGGGTTAATAATATCATGTATACTCTATTATTTACTTAATTTAATTTCCTGATCTATAGCTTTACTGGATTACTAAATAGGAAGCTATGCATTAATGGATTTTCTTCTCATATCTCATGCTTCCCTTCTTGAATCTTTGGGTGTGATTGTAGCTTTTGGATTTTCATGCTTAGCATGTAAAGTATATTAGCATCTAAATCCTACACAAAACCCACTACAAGAAAATTGCCCATTAGCGTCGGCCAAAAGCCGTCTCTAAGCCTCAAAAAGCCATCACTAAACCACAGTAGCGTCGGCCTTAGCGTCAGTCGCGTGGCCGACGCTAAACAACTCGACGTTAATAGTTAGCGGCGGCCAGGCCGCCGCTACTCCCACGCAAAAAAAAACTGACATCCCTTTGTGGAGCTGAAGCTAATTAGCGTCCATTGCGGCCGACGCTAATTAGCGGCGGCTTAGGCCGACGCTAATTAACGGCGGCTTAGGCCGACGCTAATTAGAGGCGGCTTAGGCTAAAGCTTGTGTAGCGTCGGTCATGGCCGACGCTAATGTTAAATTTTGAGGTTTTTTTTGTTTATACTATATATTGATATTATTAAAATAATATATAGAATGAAAAATAAAAGGTATAACAAATCTTAATATAAAATAGAATATATAAATAGCAATATAAATAAATGTAAACAAAGTCATCATAATAAATAAATACAAAATCAAAATAAAACATAAAGTCAAAGACATAAAAATAAAAAAGTAATCCTAATCCTCGTCCTCCTCCTCATTGTAGTCCTGATGGACTGGGAGAGAGCTAGATGCAGGAGGTCTCTGAGACTCTATCGCCGACAGTCGAGCCAACACCAGTGCCATATCATCCTGGTTCTTCTAACGTAGCTCCTCCATCTCTTGTCGTAGCTCCTCCATCTCCTGCCGATGCTGTCGCCGCATCTCCTCGATTACCGCCTCCTGAAGCTAACGCAATTCCTCCATCTGCTGATGGAGCCTCTGCGTATCTACACTAGAGGAGGAGGTAGACGGTCCACACATCGACTCATGAGTGTAGAAGGAGGTGGCTCCGCTCATAACCTGGCCGGCCAGTGCCCCACATTCATAAACACGACCCCGCGCCTTGCCCCCAGCACTGTCAACCTAAGCGGAGTTCTTCGTTACGTTGTCGGCCACGCGAGTCCCACTGGGCGATGCTTTGTCAGGCTGGGACTCAATGTCGCGTATCCGCTCCTAATACCGAGACTGTAAACAAAAAATCAAGTAATTTCATAAGCAAACTAATAACAAACTAATAGAAATTGATATAAAACATTTTGATAGGCTTACGTAGGTCTACTCCGCTCTAGGCTCCACCCACATCCTATCCGCCCTCGTGTGTGTCTCGAGAAAGAGCTCATCCACAGCAACGGGTCGGCCCGTCTCACGCGCCTAATACAAAATTCAGAAACAAATTTAATAAATATTCAATTATCTAACGTATTTGTTAGTGAGCACTATAAAAATACATACCAAGTCATCAACAACATGTAAGAAAGAGGTCCTGCCTAAGGTGTGGACCGCTCCGCCCCTAGCAGAATGGCGGTTCGTCTTGTTCCGTCCTGATTGGGACAAGAACTCAGGACTACGCCAATATGCCTGCAGGCTCTCCTACACCCGGTCTCCAATCTAGACCTCTCTCTTATTCTTCTCTCGAGCCTTCTGAAGCATATCTGAAAGGCGCTTGCTCCCATAATGGTTCCAGATATGTCTGACACGGGATGCTTGGTTGGGACTATAAGCGATACTCTTCTGCATAGCATGGAAAAAAAATATTAATGCATACAGAATAAAATAAAGGTTTAGAAAGTGTTAGTTAAAAAGTTAAATTATATACTTACCCCCCAAATGTCAAACCAGTGATCTTTTACAGCCAACGGGATCATCCCCCAAGAGTGCCACGGCTCGGTGAAGTTCTTCGTGATTACATCACAAAGAGCCGTAATAGGTGGCTGTGCCGGAAGCCATCTGAAACAAAAACAATAATCAATTTACAAATATGAGTTTATAGTAAACTTAATTTAAAGAATAGGTAAAAATACATACCCTGATCTCTCATCAACGTGAATAATAACCCGACCCTGCTCATCACACTTAACGGGACGGTCAGCAGCAGTTGATCGTCCACGTCTACGTCATGGAGCAGCCGTAGTGGAGGGAGTATTGTCTCGGTCAGCATCCTCCTCTCCTGCTCATAGTCGAGGTCCTCAAGACCTCCCTCAACGTCTAGAGCAGGCTCCTGATCCTGATGAGCAGCCTCCTGATCCTAATGGTCATTAAAGTTTATTAAAGTTATTACAACTAATTAATAAGGTTTATTAAAGTTATTACAAACAAATATTCAATTATGAGTAAAGTACTCCTAACCTATTCGTTATCATAATATTGTTAATAGTTATACCTCTCAAATGGATACATCCACCGATATTGTACCGGTCCACCCAGTCGTGCTTCGTTGGGCAAGTGGATTGGAAGATGTTCCATCGAATCAAAAAAACATGGCAGAAATATCCTTTCTAGCTTGCATAGGATTATAGGAATGCTATGATCCATTATATCCAAGTTGCTCATCTTCAGAGAATGACAACACAGATCTTTGAAGAACTGACTTATCTCAGTCAAAGGTTTCCAGACTTCGTCGGGCAAAGAACAGAATGCAATTGGGAGAAGATTTTGCATGAAAATGTGACAATCATGACTCTTCATCCTAGACATCGTTCCTTTTTTTACATCACTACACCGAGCGATGTTCGATGCATACCCATCCGGCATCTTTAACTCTTTCACCCATTGACAAACCAATTTTGCATCAGATTTAGTTAATGTATATTTTGCCTTTGGCATCCCCATTTTTCCGTTGTTTAACGGTTGCAATTCCAAGTCTCCACGTCTACAGTGTTTCTTCATGTCCATCCTTGCCTTTTGATGATCCTTTGTTTTGTCAGGATCATTCATCACCGTGTGAAATACATTGTCGAAAAAATTCTTTTCAATATGCATAACATCAAGGTTGTGTCTTAACAAGTTATCTTTCCAGTACGGTAGATCCCAAAAAATACTCCTTTTTGTCCAACTATGCAACAACCCACAACCTGGTATTTTTGAAGGTTCTTGCTCGGTCACTTTAGGAAAATCACGAACAAAGTCCCAAACATGATCTCCACTTAACATAGCCGGCGGTCCACTCTTTTCTTGAACATCCGCTCTAAAACCCAACTTACTCTTCCTGAATTTATGATCAACCGGTAAAAAACGACGATGGCAATCAAACCATGAATGCTTCCTACTATTTCCAACCAAAATGACTTTGTCTCTTCCATACAATACGGACATGCTAACCTACCATGTGTGCTCCATCCAGATTACATTCTGTAGGCAGGAAAATCGTTAATTGTCTACATCAAACAGGCTTTCATTACAAAATTCTGCTTCCTAGATATATCATATGTCCATGCACCATGGTACCACAACTGTTGAAGATCATCAATCAACGGTTGTAAGAAAACGTCTATTCTAACATTGGGATTTCTAGGACTAGGTATAAGACAGGATAGGAACATGTAAGGCTTGGTCATACACATTTCAGGAGGCAGGTTATATGGAACAACAATCACAAGCCAACACGAGTATGGGGAAGCAGATGCTTGAATAAAGGGTGTAAACCCATCGGCACATAGACCAAGTCTAACATTTCTAGGTTCATTGGCAAAATCTGGATAACATTCGTCAAAGTGTTTCCATGCCAAGGCATCGGCTGGATGACGGAGAACACCATCTTCCCTCCTTTTCTCCTTATGCCATCTCATGTGACTTGCCGTTTTCGTGGACGCGTATAACCTCTGTAACCTAGGAATTATTGGAAAATAGAACATTCTACTCTCAGGAACATCCTTGTATTTTCCTATTCCGTCCCTTTTAGGTTTAAACCGCAGCATACCGCAAAATTTGCATTCTTTTAGCCCGGCGTCTTCCTTATAGTAAAGCATACACCCATTCTTACAACAATCAATCATTCGATACTCCAGGCCTAACTTATATGCTAACCTTGTTGCTTCATAATAATTCTTAGGAAAACTATCTTTAGAGGGGGACAAATCTGCAAACATCTCTACAAAAAAGTCAACACACCTCTGAGGTATGTGCCAATTGGCTCTCGTTGCCAACATCCTAACTGAAATCGATAGCTTGGATTGAGAACACCCTTCATAAATCGGTTCATTAGTAGCTTTCAAAAAATTAAAAAACCTCTCACAACTTGGGTTAGGAATCTCCTCCTCCACATTCTCTGTGTCTGTAATCCTATTTGCAAGTGCATCAATGACTGACCTAAAAGCATCTGTCACCATATGGTCCATCATTTGAAAGTCATTCTGATCCTCAAAATCATCTACAACACTAGCTGACAGACCTCTTAATCCTTCCCAATAACCCTCTGGCTCAACTTCCCCGTGTTCTGTCCAAACCCAATAGTTAGGTTTAAAGCCTCTTTTGTACAAGTGCAGCTTCACCTTTGACTCCGTAACCAATTCCATGCACCTACACCTCATACATGGACATCTAATCCCTCCATCAGACGCATATAAGGAAGTTCCTTAGCTTTCCTCACAAACTCATCAACTCCCTCAATAAACTCATGTTTCAACCCTCTCCTATCTGCGTTAACCCTATCATACATCCAACTACGTGCTTCTATATTCTGCACTAAACGTGTAATAAACTGATTTACAAAAAATCGGCAGCATAACCCCTACTATACAAGCATTTCCCAAATTTTAAAATATTAAAAATACTTAAATTTTAACATGCAACGACATAAAATAAACCAGCACCCCGGCATTTCCAGTATTTTCATCGGGGTCTCACCTATCCACTAACACACAACAAACACAAGCAACAACATAAAATAAACCAGCATCCCGGTATATCCAGTATTTTCATCGGGGTCTCACCTATCCACTAACACACAACAAACACAAGCAACAACATAAAATAAACCAGCACCTCGATATATCCAGTATTTTCATCGGGGTCTCACCTATTATCCACTAACAAACAACAAAAAAATCCTAACAACATGTGAACAGTTATATTCTATATCTAGCTTTGAAGCCTAAATAATCAAGAACATACATACCTCTAGCTCCAAAACCGTATGCTCCTAGCTTGCTCCTGCTATCTCCACGATCCAAAATCAACAACGTACGATACTTTAAGCACGGTGGAGGAACAATAATAAATTAGACCTTAAGAATACAAAATGTATATATGCATACAATTCTAATTTTCATTGTTTCCTATATGAATATTTTAGGAAATGAGAAACAAAATAATACAGTTATCTAATTTTCATTTGCTTATGTTCTTGAAAAATAGTTAACTTAGCATATGCAATTCATTTATACCATCCATCATCTTTTCCCTTGCTTACTCATATCATTACCACACTATTTCAAGCTCAAACAAAAATAAAACAGAGTAATCTCATGTCTGGACACAAAACAGATACCAATTTACAAGATTCAACATACAAAAGTCACATGAAAAATTGCAAAATGGGAAACCAATTACAGAAATCCTCAGCCAATATGGAAACCAATTACAAAAATTAAACAAATAATTTTTTTTTCGAAAAAAAAGAGAGAAGGTAGAAGAATACCTATTGCTTGTCACTAGTGGAGGAGGAGGCCTTCAATGGCGGTGGCGCACGGTGGCGGTGATGGTTGGAGAAGGGATTTCAGTTAGGGTTTTGGGATGGGTGGGCAAAACCGAAAATTAATCGATCCAAAACGAATGGGGAGGGTGAGGATGACTTGTACGGTGGTAAATGTGACAACGGTGGCCGGAAAAAGGACAGACGGCGGTGGATGGTGGCGAGGAGAAAGAGAGAGGGAGAGGAGAGGGAGAACAGAGAGGGAGACGAAGTGGGGAAAAAGATCCAAATTCTGTCTATTATTGACAGTAGCGGCGGCCAAAACCGACGCTAATTTGAAATAAAACACGTGGCATTGTACCGTTTAAACATAGCGGCGGCCAAGGGCCGACGCTACCTTGTCACATTTAATACGCGCCATAATTTTCACATTAGCGTCGGCCCAGCCCACGCTAAGTTGATTTTCCCGCTAAATTTAGCGGCGGCTCTAGCCGCCGCAAATTTTAGCGTCGACCTGGTCGCCGCTACGTGGTCGCAATTACATTAATTATAGAATGTCAAAAATTGCGTGGGAATAGCGTCGGTGTCGTGGCCGACACTAAGTTTTTGCAACTAATTCAGCTTTTTTTAGTAGTGACCTGCCAATATGGACCTTTAAATTTTTGTCAATATAATAAGCCAGTATTGTAAGTTTTATGCTTTCAGGGATCTTAAATTGTATAATGCTACTGGATTGTATCAACTTCAAGTCCCACTTAAGCAAAACACACTCGTGGCCATTATTATAGGTTAGTCTTGTACACTTGATCGTTCTGTTGTTTCTGGCGTTTTAAGTCATGATTTCACAAATAAATTAAATGGATAAAAATTAAAAGGCCAAATTAATAGTTTGGTCCATGTAACTTATTTTTTCTGTTTAGATTTGGTGCTGTAACTATTAAATGTTTCAACTTGGTGTTGTAACTTATTTTTCTATTTCAATTTGGCCCTATAACTATTAAACGTTTCGATTTGGTCCTATAACTTATTTTTCTGTTTCGATTTGGTCTTTAATTTGTTGGATAAAAAATAACTTACAGGATCAAATCGAAACAGGAAAATATGTTATAGGACCAAGTTGAAATTTTTAATAGTTACAGAACCAAATCGAAACAGAAAAATAAGTTACAGCACCAAGTTGAAACATTTAATAGTTACCGGACCAAATCAAAACAAAAAAAATAAGTTACACGACCAAGTTATCAATTTGGCCAAATTAAAATACTAAATTATCTCCTAGTTGTTGTGTTGTGTTGGGATTCCGTCTCTCTTATGCAGCAACCACACTGCTTGCTTGTTCCACATACATTCCTTAACCATTGTGATGTGAATAAAGAAAATAACTATGGGATTTTGTCTCCTAGTGTTAGTTTGGAGTCTTAGTGTATGAAAAATAGTATGAAAATTTCTGATACTCAACTGTGAATTTTTATTAGCCTTGCTGGATAATAAATTGTGTTCTGTTATTGTTTATCAATAAATCCAGTCTCACAAGCAATGTGTTGCGACAAAATTCAAGGTAACACATCTTGCATTTCTTCAGCTTCTCTGCTCTAGCTTCATTAAGATTTGGAAAGAATAATTATTATGGCTTGTTACAGAAAATTAGGCCATGATGATGGACAATGAACAGTATCCGGAAAGTAACATAATTTAATAACATAATACGAGAATTAGTAGGAGAATTATAGAAAGATATAATAATTTGAATGACATGAATGGAGGAAAATAATTGTTTTCATGATTGTTTTCATGTATTGTTTTCACCCCGCCTATGTTTATTCTTTATTATATTGATGTAGAACTTATCCAAACTCTAATTAAGTCTTCTATGTGAGTTACTCATTTTATAAATTTGTGTGATTTATTTTGTGTTTTTAGCTTCTCTTTGTGGTTCTATAGTATGCTGCCTCTTGCTAGTTGCTAGTGTACTTACTATTTTGATACTGTCATTTTCTTATTGTGTTTTTAGCTTCATTATCTTGCTAGTTTCCATGGACCCTTTATCAGAAATGCCTGGTAGCTTTCAATGGAAATCAGTTTTGTTTATTCTTTTTGTTTTGCTATTTATTTTACCTTGGGTAGTTATTGAATCCCACTAGCTGTTACTTCCAAATTCTGAATGTCTGAACTCTATAGGGATCTAATGAACAACGGCATCTTTGACATTGTCATTGGTGTTTTGCAAAGTCAAGACAAGAAGCTTGTGCTAACTGGATATTGACTCCCCTTTGTCTGATTGATGTTTAAATTCAGTTAACTGTTTACTTAAGTTCTTATGAACATCAAATTCTAATACAAAACAGTTGTGGTGGTTACAGAACAGATGTCCTCATTCTCCTCACTCTCCTTTTAAACTAGGATCATAATCTTCTGCTATCAAATGTTGTTCGGCAGGAAGAAATTACTCTTAGGACTTATGGTATGTTTTATATGCAATTGAGGTCACATATTCTTTTTAAATGACATGCATATTTAGAAAGTTGGCAAAATTCAAACAGTTTTGGAGAGAACATGCACCGCCAGATTCTTATTATTGACATTTTAGTTTTATTTGACAGAGGGAAACTATTATTTTGTTAGGAACAATGTTCTCAAACTAGCTATTTAAAATTTAGGGTAAATTACATTTATCTTCCCTGAACTTTTGAAGTATTACACTGTTCCCCTGCATATTTCCAAATATGACAAAAACCTCCTCTCAAGTTTGTTTATGTTACACTGACCTCCCTTCATGTACACAGACAGTTTAATTTTTAACAAACATATGATTTACACATGGCCTCATAGTAATGAAAAGACAATTTTATCCTTAATTGGAAAAGTTACACTAAATCAAACAAGTATTCAGACTTTGACTTCAAAAAATAAGCGATTGAAGCTTAAAAATAAAAAAATGTTTAATTAGTAAAGCATACCTAAAATGTCAAAAGATCACTTAGAAAATGTCTCTTGGACAAGGTGAAGATGAAGTGGTCCCAAATTAGAAATCTTAAATGATGAAGATGAAGAAAATCGAAAAAAGGTTTGGGAAGGTCGCATGGTTGAGGAAGTGTTTTGAATGTCGTAGAGTTGAAGAAGGGTCGCAAGGTCGCTAGCTTAAAAAACGGTGGCGAGGTCGCGGCTTGAAGAATAGAGGCAAGGTTCAAGAGGTCGCGGGTTGAAGATCAGGCACAAGGTTGCAAGGGTTTCACACCAGGCTAAGAACGTTCGAGATGAGGTGGAGAGTTATTCTCTTTTTTAGTAAATGATAAAATCGTCAATTCATAAATAAGACCTTTAAAGGTTAACGCCGTTATCATTTAAGGGAGGGCTGCGTAGTTTTGGAAACATGTAGGGAAGGTATGTGTTATGTTTGGAAACATGCCGGGGGACAATGTAATACTCCAAAAGTTCAGGGGAAGTAGGTGAAATTTACCTTAAAATTTAATTGTCTCAAAATAAGGTTGTTTGTTCCAGTGATATGATTCTCGTTCGTATGCGAGAGGTGCGAGTTCGATTCTCGCAACACCCCTTCGTAAATTTGAATGTTATTTTTTTTTAATGAATCTTAATGTGCTTTTGGAGTGCTAAATAAATAGGAATAAACAATGGTCACCATAATTGAATTTTTTTGGCAAAACTTTTATCGACAATAATAAAGGTCATTAATTGGCATTGTAATAGGTCACTACGGTGAGGTTTAAGTGGTTATACAAATTGCCATTAACTATTAACAATAGCCACAATAAGTTAGGTCTTTTAGCGGCAATAAATTAGATATTCACCGGCATTTGCTATTATAGCCGGTAATACTTTTACCGATACTCGATACAACAGTTATTAATTAATTACCGATAAAAATTTTAGTAGCTATTTATATTGCAACTAAAATAGAAAATAATTGTCACTAAAAGCCCATTGTGTACTAGTGGCTCCACTTCTGAATTCTCCCATGGTTGGGGTTTGAGACAAAGTGACCCTTTGTCTCCATTCCTCTTCTTTTTAGTAGCTGAGGGTTTTAGTAAAATTATGGAGAAAGCTGTGGTGGTGATTGAATTTAAAGGTATTGAGGTTGGTCATGCTCTTGTTGAGGTTTCTCACTTACAGTTTGCCAATGATACGATGGTGTTTGGCAAGGCTTCAAATAGCAATAACATGCTTTAAAATTTACGCTTAATTGTATTTTTGGTCTCACATGTTTTTAATTTTCATGAATTTAGTCCCTCAAGTTTTAATTTCGCGAATTTAATCCCAATGTTATCAAAAGTTGCAAATATTACCCTTCCATCCATCTCTATTAATTATTTAAGAGTCAAAGCGGTCAACTCATTTAAAAAAATCATTTAAGTTACTTTAAAAAAATAAAAATGCATTTTTGAAATTACTTAATTTATTTGAATTTTTTTTTAAAATAATGTATTATTCACTTTTAAGTTTATACATCAACTTGATGTTGAAATTATTTTTTTCTTTTTGATTTTTCTTTTTTTTATCAAAAATAACTTAAATGATTTTTTTAAATGATTTGACCGCTTTGACCGTTAAATAATTAACAGAGATGGATAGAAGAATAACATTTGCAACTTTTGGTAACATTGGGGATCAAATTCGCGAAATTGAAACTTGGGGGACTAAATTCACGAAAATTGGAAACATGAGGACCAAAAGTGCAATTAAGCCTAAAATTTATTTTTGACTTGTTTGAGCTAACTTCGGGGCTAAAGGTGAATTACCATAAAAGTTGTCTGTTTGGTTTCAACGTAGAGCCGTCAATATGAGTTCCAACCCGTGAGCCAACCTGGCTCACCGCAGGTTAGAGCCGGGTTGGGTTGAGAAAAATTCAGCTCGTTTTAAATTACAAATCACTTAACCCAACCCGTTTAACCCACAACTCACATGGGTTTAGGGCCGGTTGAGGTGGGTTGGCTCGCGAGTTGGCTCGTGGGTTGGCCTGCGAGTTTGAGTTTTTTTTTTTTCATTTTTCCATATTAAAATAAGCTAAAAATTAGTAAAAGATAAAAAAAATAGAAAAATTTAATTTAAATTTTTAGATTTTTTTTTCTTTTTATTTTTTAAAATTGTTCTTTTTTATATGTTTTGTATTATATTTTTTTAAGTTAGAGTGTTTGTTAGATTTTTTTAAAATAAAAATTGCATCTTTTTGCTTTAATATTTTTTATGATTTTCTTTTAATAAAAACAATTTATGGTGAGCCAGCCCGTTTAACCCGCAACCCATGGTGGGTTGGGTTGAAGAAATTCTGGTTCGTGACCCAACCCGTGCGGGTTAAAAAAAATTTCAAGTTGTGGTGAGCCAACCCGTGTGAGCTGGGTTGGCTCACTTTGATAGCTCTATTTCAACGTCAATTATCACTGGCTTGCTCTAGCAGCATCGGGTGTGGGATGTAGGATTGGATCTCCCCCATTCACCTATCTTGGTTTGCCTGTGGGCGGCAATCCTTGGAGGAAGTCATCTTGGGCCTCGGTGATTGACATGGTGAGGACGAGGCTAGCTTCGTGGAGTTGTCGTTCTTATCATTATTATTATCATTATTATTATTATCATTATTATTATTATTACCATTATTATTATCATAATTATTATTATTATTATTATCATCATCATTATTATTATTAAAAAATTTTTATAAGAAAAAATAATATTAAAAGAAGAATGAGTACAAAAGGTAATCTAACTCATTTACAAAACTACATCAAATTCTGGATACAAAAATCAGGCTTCACAAACCAATTAGCATATAATAATTGACCCCTTTTGAACCCGCAGACAACCATTTCCAAGACTTGTATCAAATCACATCATAAATCTCTTTGCAATCCAACATGACATTATTAAATACCACTTGGTTTCTATGCAATCACAAACTCCAGACCACTTACATCCAAATGGTAACCATACACCTTGCCTTCTTCACTCCTTTAGCAAATCTACATAATTAAAGACAACAACACACCTTCCATTGTATTAGATAAACAAGCAGAAAATCCAAGCCAATTAAAAATCAAATATCAGATTTTAGTAGCCACTGGACAGCATAGAAACAAATGACAAACCTCTTCTTCCTCAACATCATTATTATTATTATTATTATTATTATTCTTATTATTATTGTTATTAAAAAAATTAGGATTATGTCTCTTAACTAAAGCAACTCCTTAAACGACTGGTTAGGTTTTTTTTTTTTTTTTTATATTTGGCTGTGTGATCTAGTGGGAGAAGTCAAAGAAAAGAAAAGAAATATATATATGGCACCGATAATTGAAAATTGTTGCAATAATAATATACCCGATGACCTTGCACTGTCTATTTTGTCCAAACTTCCTTTGAAATCCCTAAAACGCTTCACTTGTGTACGCAAATCGTGGTCTCTTCTCTTTAATAACCCTCATTTTATGAGCATGTATCGCCATGATTTCATATCTAATCATCATTATGACAATGTCAATTCATGTCTCCTTCTGAAGAAATGTTATTCAAGCGAGTTGATTTGGATGTCTGGAGTGAGGTTTGGCGAGAGGATCAATTTAGATTGGCTACCTCCACCTCCACTTCCAAGTGATACTCATAGCAGATATTTTTATTTGTTGGGTTATGGTAATGGTATTCACGGAACACTTTGTATTTGTGAACCAAATGATCCTAAAAAAGATGAATTAGCTATAATCTGGAACCCAACTACGGGAGAATCCCTAATTGTTCCTCCTAGTCCTTTTAGCCTTGATGATGTCCCTTCTTATTATAACTTTGATGTTACTCACTGTGGATTTGGTTATGATCATGTTAATGATGACTATAAGTTGATTCGATGCGCAAATTTTTGGGGATTTGATCTCAGTGATGATGAAGCTGATAGGGCAAGTTGGCCAAAAGTGTTGCCCAAAAATATATGGGAGATATATAGCTTAAGAAGTAACACTTGGAGGAAACTTGATATCAATGTGGCCGAACGGTTTCAAGACGATATGTTGGGCAATGACATGTACTTGAATGGTGTGTGCCATTGGATTGGTCATCCAAGTCATGGTGAAATAGAGCATTTGGTTTCATTTAACTTGAGTGCTGAGGCGGTTTTTACAACACCCTTTCCCCCTCAGTTAAATGAGTCTTCTAATCTTATACGCTTGGGGGAGTTGAATGGGTCCATTGCTCTGATATCTGATAGAGTAATAGATAGTACTTCTTTTGACCTATCAATTTTAGGTGAACTCAGTGTGAAAGAATCATGGACTAAGCTATTCACTTTTGGACCCTTGCCTTGTTTTAGAAATCTTTGTGGAGTTGGGAAAAAGGGTGATATATTTTTCATCAAAGATGATGATGAAATTGCTTGCTTTAATCTGGATACTCAAATGATTGAAGAGATGGGAGTATATGAAAAGTCACAAAGCTGTCAGTTAATGATATATAATGAAAGCTTTCTTCCTATTAGAGCAATAAAGAATTAATTTATTTTTAGTCCAATGCTAAAGCCTTTTCTTGTAAGGTTTATGACTATGGTTGTAATTGTTTATTAGGTAGTTAAATTTTACAAAATTAGTTGTATACAGTACAATTTGAATTTTGAGCAAGAAATCAGTCCCCAATCTGGTATGAATTTTGCTTTACCAGTTTTATTTTATGTTTTTCTTCTCTGTTATAAAAGTTTGGTTTTCCCCACCTAGTGGGATACATATATGCTTGTTGTTGTTGGTGGTAATGTAGAGAAGTTTGGTTATTGTTTAAAGAATGATGTTCTGTTTCTTTTGAATAAGAGCTTTCAATTTTCTTTACACAACTTATGTCAAGAAACTTTAGACAATTTAAAGAGTGAAATGTCTTTGTTTTAATTAGTACATTTTGCTTGAAAGCCACCATGCTTCCTTTTGTTGGGGTTGTTCAAGATTTTTTATTCTTGGCAGGGCTGAGCACGGGTGGTTTGGTTTACAAACAGAACCTTAGCTGAATCTAAATGAACTATTTATATGGTGTGGTTTTTAAATCTGGGTTTGGACTTAGGAATATGCTGATACATGTTAGAAATTACTAAGTTTCAATCCTAGAAATATGTGGCATGAGTCTCTAAGTAATAAAGATGATGAAGCTCAGAAGCCATTGGATCAGCGTAATATCCAAACAAAAGTCCCACATCGTTTATCCAGCAAACAAGCATCAGCATAACCGTTTTTCAATTTCTCTGTTGTTGTTCTGTTTCCACATTGTAACTACTTTCCCACCTTAAGCGCTTGTATAAATACCTCTCTATAACTCATTCTCAAACTAATTCATTCACATTGATTGAATTCAATACACAGAGTTTCATGATAATTTCTTTGTATTCATTCTATTTTCTAAGTTTCTGATATGGTATCATCGCTTTCGATCTACTCAAGAGCTTTTTCTGCCTAAGCATTCATGGCACGTAATCGCGCTTTTCCTTCCAACGTTTTCAATGTTGATCCTTCTGCTTCACATAATCCTGCTGCTGATCAACTCAGCTGCTATTACGTTCATCCTGGTGAGAACACTTGTGCTCCTCTAGTTTCTCCCCTTCTGACTGCTAAAAACTACCATGTTTGGGCGCGTTCGATGAAGCGTGCTTTGGTTCTGAAGAATAAGTTCCGTTTTGTTGATGGTTCACTCCCTCTTCCTACTGAGTTTGATCCCTCTTATGAAGCTTGGGATCGTTGCAACAATTTAGTTCTCTCATGGATCTTGAATTTAGTTGATTCTACAATCGCTCGTAGTCTTGCTTATGTTGATCTTGCTTCTGTCGCATGGAATACTCTCCGATCTCGTTTTTCTTGCTGTGATCGTGTTCGTATCTTTGAACTCCAACAAGAATTACTTGCTCTCAAGCAAGGCTCTAACACGATTACGACATATCTCACCGAGCTCTCAACGTTATGGGAGGAGATCGATTGCTTCCGCCCACTATCTATATGTTCTTGTCCTGTTAAATGCACGTGCGTTGCTTCTAAATTTGGTCGTCTCAACGATCTGAAGATTGTGTTAACAATCTTGATAATGCGGAAGCCATTGAATCTCATCGAGGATCCATGAACGAGAGCAGAGATGAGAGAAAATGGAAAAGAAAACTTTTATTGATAATTGTGATAATGAATGGTAACAGAAAGGAGATAAACTTCATATATAATTTATCTGTTTATGAAGAGAAAACAGAACATAACAGAAAAATTGATCCTAATTGTTCTGATATCCTAAAACTCCATAGGGGTTATTTAGCAAAACAGAAAAGGACTACTTAATGAAACTAAAAACTTCTTCATAACTATTTATTATTTGCAGTACGGTCCTCCTTCATATTTCCTTCTTCTTCCACGTTTCTAATCTTCTTCTTTTGCTTGCTTCTGCTTCTGATTTCTTCTTTCTCCTTGCTCCCGATTTCTTCCATTAACACACCCCCGCAAGCTGGAATGTGTATATTCTTCATTCCTAGCTTGATTTCAACTTCTTGATATGCCTGGGACACTCACCATAACGACTTATACAGTATCCCATATTCCTTTATATGCAATGCAGAATTCATGGTTGCCTGCGTCTATTTGTAATCAATTGGATGAAATTGTTAGGGATTTTATTTGGGAAAATCATTATAATCGAGGAGTTCACTGGGTTGGTTGGAAAAGGATTTTCACTACTAACTCTTGTGGTTGATTAGGGGTTTGAAAGGCATGACTTAATAATATTTCGCTCCTTGGCAAGCTTTGTGGGATTTACTACATCATTCAAATATGCTTTGGGTTAGTATTTTATCTAATAAATAATGGTTGCATACTTATATTCTCCAAAGACTCTTTGTTCGTGGCTTTGTGACTTGGGATACAATTTAGAAGGCAACAAATGCATTAAAACCTAATTTCTTAGATTGGGCCATGGTGAATGGTCTTTTTGGTTCACACAGATTGGACTAACAATGGCGTGTTTTGCAATCAAGTCCCATTGCACATGTTAGTGACACAAATATTGCCGATTCTATGGGGTGGAGTGGGAACTTGCACGGAATGTATACTATGAAGGAAGGTTACAAGTGACTAGCGCGTGAAGACAGTCCCAATTTTGCCCTTAATGCTTTGGGGGGGGGGGGGAATTGGATATGGAAGTTAAATGCTCAGACAAGACAAAACTATCTATTTGGTTTACTTTGCATAATTCTCTCCCTTGGTTTATTTGGTTTATATTATGAAATTTGAGAGGACGCCCTATAAAATATGAAAAGGCAATAAAACTTAAATTATTTTGAAATGGGGGGTGTTTGGCTAAAAGTATTTTAGCATATTTGTGTCTTTTAAAGAAATTAAAATCAAGTTTTTATAATTTGAGATAGCCCAATGTATTATTCTCTTTATTTGGTAGCCTAAATATGTATGGACGGAATAATTATTAGTTGCAGAAGATAACTAGGTATGTGATTAAATTATCATGAATAGTAGTTGGACTTGTTAACTTGGACAAGGTTTTGATCTAGAATCTCCATATTGCAGAAGAATTAAAATAATGAACTCGAATAAGAGATAAAGGAAGGCATCAAGTCAGAGAAAAGAAAAAGAAAGGGAAAGAGAAAAGGAACTTGAATTATGAAAGAAGTAAAATTTACAATGAGTTAACTGACTCTATCTAAAGCCTACGATCCTAATATATACACGAACAATCAACTAACTGATATAACAGAAACTTAGCTAAAGTCCTAGATAGCAAATACAGCGAACCTCTAGAGTCTTTCTTAGCAAATAAGAAAGAGTCTTTAGTGAAAGACTTATTTTCTAACATCCCATGTAAGCTTGAAAGGTAGAGATTCTTCATTCCAAGCTTAGACTTCAAGTGTTGGAAAGTGGCTGCTGAAAGTGTTTTGTCAGCAAATCAGCAGTTGGCTCCTTCGTTGAAATAGGCATCAGGTGGATGATGTTGTCTTGAACTTTGTCTCGAAAAAAATGGCAGTCCATGTCTATATGTTTGGCTCTCTCGTGAAAAACTGGATTATTTGCAATGTAGATGGCGGATTCATTGTCACAAGATATTGTAACAGGTTTGGGAAGAGGAATTCTAAGGCTGGTTAACAAATTTCATAGGAATTTGGCTTCACAAGTAGCTTGAGTAAGCGCCCTGCTTCTGCAGAGGATTTTTATAAGGTTTTTTACTTCTTACTTTTCCATGAAACAAGGTTGTCTCCAATGAAGAAACAATAGGATGATATTCATTTTTTGTTGTGCTTGCACGAGCCCCAATCCAAATCAAAATAGCCAATGATATTCTGGTTGATGTTAGCTGAGAATAATAGACCATCTCCTGGAGAGTTTTTGAGGTATATCAAAACTCCCATTGCTACATTCATATGAGCCTTTGTTGGTGAATTAAGGAATTGGCTGAGTCTACCAACAACAAAGCATATATCAGGTCTAGTACTAGTCAAGTAGATTAGTTTGCCTACTAATCTTCTGTAGCTGGTGATGTCTTCTAAGATGCCCTCCTTGTTATGAATCAGCTTCTGTCCAATCTCTATAGGTGTGTCCTTCGGTGCAGAACCCATCATTCTTGTATCTTTCAAGAGATCCAAACAATATTTCCTCTGGCACACTGCTATTCTATCTCTACTTCTACCAATCTCCAGCCCCAAGAAGTATCTTGTCGTTCCTAGATCCTTGATGCTAAATTTCATGTTCAAAGCTTCTTTTATTTCCTGAATGTCTCCTTTGTTATTACCTGTCAGAAGGTCATCAACATAAACCAGTATAACCATAAAACTATTGGACTTGGATCTGATAAATAAAGAGTAATCTGCTTTGGATCTAGTGAATCCAAAGCTTATCAAGGTGCTAGTTAACTTAATATTCCATTGTCTACTGGACTGCTTGAGTCAGTAGAAGGATTTGTGTAACTTGCAAACCATCCCACGTTCTGTGACTTCTAATCCTTGTGGTACAACGATGAATACATCCTCATCTAGATCACCATTTAGAAAGGCAGAATTGACATCCAAGTGATCAATGTTTTAGTTGTTGCAAGCTGCCAAGGCAAGAATCACACAGACTATTGTCATCTTGACAACTGGGCTAAAAGTTTCTTTGAAGTCAATTCCCACAGTTTGGTTGAAGCCTTTAGCAACTAATCTAGCCTTGTGTCTTTCCAAAGTCCCATCATCCTTGAACTTTTTTAAAAACCCATTTGGATCCAATAGTTTGTTTACCCTTGGGCAGATGACATAAGGACCACGTGCCATTGTTCTGCAGAGCATTTAACTCATCTTGAATGGCTTGCTGCTAGCATGGTTGTTGCATAGCTTCCTGAAAAGACCTTGGTTCAATGTTAGAAGTCACATTTATTATAAAATGTTTATATGGAAGACTAATGCTACTGTATGACAAATTTTTGGAAATAGGATATTTGACACCATTATCTACATCAGAAGTAACAAGATAACAATAATAATCATTTAAGTGACTACGAGGTTTTCTCTCCTTGGTAGAAGTTCTCAAAGATGTATTGGGAGCATTATCCTCATGATTTGATATGGCTGTTGTCTGTTCTGTGTTTGCAGAAGGAGGTTCTTGTGAAGCAATTGTAGAAGAACATGCAGCAGTATCATTGTTATGTATATTAGATTGTTGCTCTCTGCTAGTCATTTGGTGTAGATGTTGTATGATCATTTTTTGTACTAGTATCTGCAAAAATGTCTAAATAAGGACTTGCATTAGTAGTATTAAAAGGATGCATAGTAGAAGAAGTGTTACTAGATGGTTGCTGAACCAAATTGTAAGGAAAAACAGTTTCATAAAATTTAGCATCCTTAGTTAGAAAAACTTCATGATTGTTCAAATCATAGCCAAAGTAGCCCTTAGTGCCCCTCTTGTAACCAATGAACACACATTTCCTTGCCCTTGAGTCAAGTTTCTGTCTATTCCTGGTTAGAGAAGAAGCATACATTAGACAATAAAAAACTTTCAATTGATGAATATCAGGTTTGCAACCAAAAAAAATTTCATAAGGAGTTCTGTTATTTAGCTTCCTCGAGAGAAGTCTATTGATAATATAAGCAGCATGAGCAACAACATAATTCCAAAATATTTTAGGTAAACATAATTGAAACATTATAGCACGACAAATGGACAAAATGTGTTGGTGTTTTCGTTCCACCACACCATTTTATTGTGGTGATTCAACACAAGTTTTTTGATGAATGATACCAACAAAATTGTAATACAAAGGCATAATGAATTCAGGTCCATTGTCAGTTCTTACACTTTTAACAGAGACACTAAACTGTGTTTTTACCATAGTAATGAAATCTTGAACATGCTGTCTAGTTTCAGATTTTTCTTTAATGCAAATAATCCATGTATGTCTACTTAGATCATCTACAATAGTGGAGAAATATCTATGCCCTTGCATGGAAACATAAGAATTAGGGCCCCAAATATCTATATGGAGCAGATCAAATATATTAAGAGAAGATTTAGCATATTAGGGAAAAGAAAGCCTTTTCTGTCTAGCAAACTGACAGATATCACAAGGAATTTTATTGGATATCATATGAACATCATCATAGTATTGTTGTATTACAAATTGTTTATCATGTGGTACATGTGCAAAACGTAAATGCCAAATATCAGAGTTTATGTTTGTAAAAGACAGAGAAACAGGTGTGATGCTGGCAGAAATATCATATTGTGATAGCATGTGAAGCCCCTTTTGGTAACTAGTAGCACCAATCATCTTTGAGGTTGGTATCTCCTAAATCACACAAGAAAGCTTATCAACAATAATTCTACAATCAAGACTATGAACAAGTTTAGCCATGGAAATGAGATTGTAATTGAACTGAGGTATGTAAAGAACATCAGTTAAAATGAAATTTGAGGTAAAGAAAACAGTCCCTGCAATATCAGTGGTTATAGGACTTCCATATGGTAGTTTAAGAGTAATGGGATTAATCCTTCTATATGAATGAAAGAACTCAATTTTATGTGACACGTGGTCTGTTGCACCAGTGTCAATTATCGACTTTTCACTCTTACCTAGCAGATTCACAAGATAGATTTTACCTGTTTTGGATTTCTGTTGTTGAGAAGATGATGTGAAATGTCCTGCCATATGAGGAGAGCTGTTGAATTGCTTCAAAAGAGCAAGTATAGCCAGTTGCTGCTCTAGAGTGAAAGCTGCACCAAGAGAACTTGATGTATGAACAATTGAATCTTCATCCGAATCTGCCTTGTCAGTAGAAGTTTTTTGAGCACAATAGTTTACAACATTGTCATGCTTAGGAAAGCTATGAGGCCTACCATGTTTCTTGTAACAAACAATTTCAGTGTGTCCAAGTTTATGGCAGAAGGTGCACACTTTCTGTTTGCCTTTCTGATTCCAAGGTTTCCCTAAGATAGACTTATTTGGACCCTTGGAGTTGTAATTGTTAGGCTGATCACTGAAATTTGCAAAGACTTTGGAATCCTCAAAATTTCCTGTTGAATCAATAGGGAAAAAACCTTATCTGCATCTGACAAAGGATCCATGAGCATGATATTGGATCTGACATTGCTATATTTCTCATTAAGCCCATGAAGAAACCGAATCACAAAGTCAGATTCATGGTACTTTTGTATTGTGGGAAGAAGATCACAAGTGCAAGGTGTAAGGCATTAGCAAAAGCGAAGGGGTCTGAAGTTGACAAGTTCAAGCCAGATTCCTTGCAATTGTGTGATGTAAGAAGTAATGGATAATTCCCCTTGCTTGAAGGAAAACAAAGATTCTTGGTGTTCCGCAATCCTGAACATGTCACCTTGAGTATCTTTTACGCAAGTTCGGCCAAACATCATATGCAAGATCCATCCAAAGGATGGAATTGGCAATAGAAGAATAAATAGTTTGAAGGACCCAAGAAAGTACCATGGTATTACACCTATCCCAAGAGAGAAATTTCTCGTTAGTATCCCCTAGGTGTGCGATAGAGCAATCAATGAATCCCACCTTGTTCTTGCTGCCCAGGGCACGAAGAAAAGCACGGGATCACTGATGATAGTTGTCACCCTTAAACTGAATCGGAATCAACACATTTGCAGGACTTTCTTATGAGCATGTTATCACATTAATGTTTCACATTTTTTTTGGATACAAAAGGAATGAAAAAAGAAAGAAGCAAGCTAAACAGCTATATCATTACAAAGCAAGGGAACTATCCATGAAGGAGGAAATTTCCAAAAGCGTAGCGGCATTTGATCCTGAGCACCACGTCTTGTCATAGCATCCGCTACCATATTAAGCTCTCTTGGAATATGAACCAAGGAGACTTCCCACTCCCATTTAAGAGTTGAGCGTAATCGCAAAATTATGTTCCTCAACCAATGGAAGCCAACATCCGTATCTGTAGTAACGAGGTTCACCACCTCCAAGTAGTCTATTTCACAAATAATACACTTATAACCCAAGGACCATGAATGATTTAGTCCCACCTCTAAAGCAAGAAGTTCCGAATGGAGGGGACCACCCAAATTTCCTGCGCAAGTAAATCCAGATAACCATCTTCAAAGCGTGTCACGTAGAACTCCCCCACCTCCCATACAATTGCGGACATTACTCCAACTCCCATCAATGTTCATTTTGATCAAATTCGTTGGAGGAGGAGACCAACAACTTATCATCGAATTACGCTTGCCAAACTTTGAGAATTGAAGAACATCATTAAGCACACAACGATGAACGAATTCCTCCCTCCACGGTTGGGTTTCGAAGATTACGTTGTTCCGCCATTTCCAAATCCACCAAAGCAGAACCACAGGAAAAACAATGTGTTTATCTTGTAGGATACTATAAATCCACACTTTGAAAGGCAAGTCAACATCTGCACATGAAATAACATCCCGATATCGCCGCCACATGTCTCTAGACACTGGACAGTAGCAGAAAATGTGTTCAGCATCCTCCACTGTTGCGTCGCAGCGTGTACATGCGGGTGAACTCGCCAAATGAAAAGCAAAGCGTTTCGAATTAGTCGGCAGAGCATCATGTAGTAGCAACCAGAGAAAGAAACGCACCTTCTCCGGCGCCGAATACTTCCTCAACAATTTCCAAATCCGCGAACCTTGTGTCTGCTCATTCGTCAACCAGTCATACCCAGAAGATGCTGTATACACTCCATCTGGTTTATGTTTCCACAAAATAGTATCTATACCAGTTAGAATGGGAGGGATGTTAATTAACTCAACCTGGAGGCGCACTTCAGGAGACAGGAATGTATGGAGAATTTCCAAATTCCGCTACCTTATACGCTGAGTCGATGATGTGAACATAAGGGACGGTCTCGCATAGCTTCCCTGTCCCCAACCAGTCTGTAAACCAATACAAAGAACCACCATCACCCAAACGAGCTTGAAAGCCATCTTTGAGAGCTTCTTTTGCATTAATGATTCCTCTCCAAATATAAGAATCCCCCTTCCGAGTATAAGCAGACAAGATAGTGTTGCTACAAAGGTACCTATCAGATAAGACTTTCACCCAGAATTTGTTAGGAGCATTGAGAAGGTCAGCCACACAAGCTTACCTAGTAGCGCAATGTTTGTCTCCCTAGCCCTCCTAACCCCCAAGCCTCCTTTGTTCTTCGGTTGAGAGACTTTCTTCCAAGGAACAAGGTGTCAACTACGATGATGACCATTCTTAGCCCAAATGAAATTTCGAATAGTCTTGTCCATATAATCACAAATAGACTGAGGCAACCACAATGCTTGCATTGCATAAACAGGGAGTGACGAAAGCACCGATTTCGCTAAACAAAGTCTTCCCGCCTGGTTTAAGAGTTTACTCTTCCATGAAGCTAGGCGAGAGGAAACTCTATCCACAATAGGTTGGAAGACCTCCTTTTTCACACGACCCTTCAAGAGAGGCAAACCCAGATACTTACCAAGAGAGCTTGCAACCCGAATACCAACGACAGAAGAGAGTTGGGATTGTCGTCTACTATCAACACTTCTAGAGAAAATCATCCTAGACTTCTCCAAATTAACTTTTAAACCAGAAGCTTGGAAAAAGTCATTCAGAGTCTTAGCCACCATGTTCATTTGGTCTTGCTTAGCTTGACAAAAAAGAAGCACATCATCAGCAAAGAATAGATGCGAAATACCCACACCATTCTTATGTACTCGTATTGGCTGCCACTTCTGTTGGTCAACTAGATTTTGTATTTGAATAGCAAGCCTCTCCATGCACAAAACAAACAGATATGGTGAGAGGGGGTCTCCTTGTCTCAAGCCTCGTTGCAGGGTAAAGGACGGCAGCTTTGACCCATTCCAAAGAACAAAAAGAGTAGAGGATTGAACTCCCCACATAATCAAATCCACAATCCTTGACGGGAATCCAAAGTCGTAAAGAGTGGCTTGAAGAAAGTCCCAGCTAACCCTATCATATGCCTTTTCCAAATCAATCTTGAAGGCAACTAGGCCACCACGACCTTTCCGCTTGGCATGAATTGTGTGCATGACCTCTTGAGCTAACAAAATATTCTCCTTTGTCCCTCTGCCTGGGATAAAGCTACCTTGAAGAGGGCCAACCAACTCGCTTAGGAAAGGATGGAAACGATTCACTATGACCTTTGTAATTATCTTGTAAGCAACATTACAAAGGCTAATGGGTTGCAAATCCTTCAAGCGAGTTGGATTATCAACCATCAGAATCAGAACAATTAGAGTTTCCAAAAGCCCAGAATCGACTCTTCCCTCTTGAAACGCCGTTGCAACCATGTGATGCAGATCCTTTCCCACGATATGCCAATACTGCTTATAGAAAAAACTCTGAAACCCATCGGGCCCAAGGGCTTTAAAAGACTGCATTCCCATAACCGCACTGTGAACTTCATCAAACAAAACTTGTTCCAGAAGAGTCTCCTTCTCAATAGGAGATATAGACGGAGTGGCAAGATTCATAACATCATTCCTGTATACCTGCATATCCAAAGAGAAAAGATTAGTGTAAAAACAGTGTGCCTCCTCCTGAAGCACCACTGGATCCGTACACCATTCCCCATTCTCCACATATAGGCCATGAATTTTGTTACGCTTCCTCCTAACAACTGTTTGGGTATGAAAAAACTTGGTGTTGCGATCCCCAAATTTCACCCAACGTTCCCTTGACTTTTGATACCACATCAACTCCTCCTGGGTTAGAATTGTTTCGTATTCATGATTCAACTCCTTCTCTAGACGGGTTAATGCTTCTGCCTCTCTAACCTCCAACTCCTTTTGAACACCTTGAAGTCTCTTCTCCACCCTCCATTTCCTTCCAGAAATACTCCCAAAGATATCCTTATTAAAAGAAATTGAAGCTTTCTTCATGTTTTCTAGTTTCTCAGCAAGATCAGAAGAAGTTTCCTCCCAAGTTTCTTTGACCACCCCTTTGAAGGATGGATGTGTTGCCCAAGAGGCATAGAAACCAAAAGGACGATTCTGCCTACCCACAACCTCAATCCGAAAACGCAATAACAAAGGATTATGATCAAAATATACCCTTGCTAGGTGCTCAATATAAGCTTTTGGATAGAGATGATGCCAACCAACATCCACGATGGCCCTATCTAATCTCTTTACAAGCAAGCCACCACTATTGTTTCTTCTAGCCCATGTATATTTGGAACCAACAGCCCCAAGATTCAGAAAACTACACGCCTCCATCATGTCCAACATTTTAGAAGCCCTGCTAAGACAGAAATTGCCTCCAATCACCTCATTGGCAAAACAGATCTCATTAAAGTCCCCTATAGTAATTCAAGGGTCGTTAATGCGATCACGCAGAAACCTAAGATGCTCCCAAAGCCTTTCCCTTTGTTGCGCATTTGGGCTTCCATAAACTGCACTCAGAATCCACCGCCTTCCTCCGTTGGTAATCACGACTGATACCACTTGCTGGTGAACATCAAACTGATGGAGGGCTAACTTATAAATCTGAGAACCAGAATCCAAATCCCTCCACTATGACCACGCGCCTCCGAAGCACACACTAAATCATACTTAAGATTCTTCCAAAAGACGCTGCTACCTCAAACCTGCAATGAGTTTCTAGCAGAATAATTATTGAAGGTTGGAAGCTTGTCACAAGCTCTTTGATCCTCCTCTTACCCCTTGCATTAACTGCCCTACGTATATTCCATGCAATCACACCACCTTTATTATTCTCCATAGCCATTAACAAGACAAGAAAGAAAGACAGGTCGATGTTAATCTTGGCCTGTATCTACCACTTCAACTACCATATCCTTGCTCTGAGCCTCACTATTCACGCTACTCTCAACAACAGAAGGAGGAGGATTATTTTTTACTTCCTCACATTGCATGCGAGAAGGCTTTGACGGAGCCCTTTGATCATCATCTTCATTTATACGATACCTACTACCACCTAGATGTGTCAAGTTCATAGTAGACATTGCACCCCCTCCTAAATCAAACACCACATGTCAACCAATTGTTTTAGTAGCAGGCTTGGTTTTGACATGAATAACATTTTGAGCTATCCCTGTAGGCTGCGCAAATGTGCTTTGCTTTGTTGATGTTGTCATTGGCTTATTGTTAACCTTAAGCATGTTCTTATTTTTTTGAAAATCTGATCTGATCCTTTTGTTCGCATGATCAATCCTTGCTGGCATTGTACCAGACTCTCCCATATTAAAGCCTTCCTTTAAATCCGCTAATTGATTATACTTATTGGCGGTTTTAATGAACGGATTTGCACCCGAATTATTAGTATTTGATTTGCCTTTCCTCCTATTTTTTTGGACCGTTAACCAAGCCCCATGAGCCTCTAATGATACGCTCTTAATGGCAATAATTGCGTCATTATTGGGATTTTCCATAACAGCTGCATCTGCATTCAATTGCGGCTGGGTTGCCGTTTGTAAGTCTCCTTGGTTGGCCGCTGTTGTCGACGCCACCGCTTTCCCTTTCTCCCCCACTGTCGGACCAACTCGCTTGCACTGATCTCCATCCCCACTGTTTGCTGTTTCTTTCGTTACCGAGCTCTCACATTTTCTAGAAAGATGGCCATAGCAGTCGCAAGAGGAACATAGGAGGTGCAATCCTTCATACTCTATGTTATACCAAGCATCTTGGACATTGACTCTCCCCACAATTGGCTTGTCAAGATCAATCTCCACACAAACCCGTGCAAATCGACCACGATGCATGTCGCGAGTATGCATGTCTACCCTTATTGGTCGTCCAACACCGGTTGCTAGCCTCAAGAGAATACTCTCGTCGTAAAACTGCATGCCCAGTCGTGTGATTCTTATCCAAACCATGGTTGTATTGATCTTAGAATTAGCTGCAACAAATTCTGGACTCCATGGTTTAACAGAGAGATAATGATCAAAAATCAACCATGGTGCTCCTGTCATAGTCCTCTCACGATCTTCCGCGACGTCAAACTTCACTAGGAAGTATCCATGGCTAACATCCATTAACTCGAACCCTCCTTGTGGCTTCCACAATGTCTTTAGCTTCTCCCGCAGCAGAAGATAGCCTATGGATTTTCCCAAGAGTTTGATTACCAAACAATCTTTTCATGGTTGACACAATCGTTGGTATTCCCCTGCTCAATGGTGAACTTTGGAAATAGTCGGTTGCCATCTACATATTCCACCTTCATAACTCCATGTTCTACCAAGTTACGAAGCTGTTTAGGCTCAGCATCCTTCACTCCCAACACCTTTTCCTTGAAGCTCATTTTCTGTTCCTTGTTTGATCCCTCACCACCGTTCTCTGGCGATTTCGGAGGTGGCTCCCCACCTTTCATAGCAACATCACTCATCATGCTCTCTGTCATTAGAATTGAGATTTCAGATTTCATTAATGTTTCATATCATTCTAAAAAGTATAAATTATTTAATATTTATTTAATTAAATTATAAATTTTAATAGTTAAACTTGTGCTACTTGCTTATCTCAGTCAGATAGCTCAGTTGGTAAGAGCATAAGAACTTGTATGTGTGAGTACGAAGTTCGATTTCCAGTTGTAGTACTTGAACTAAAAAACAAAAACCTTATGCTGCTTTATAGTAATTATTTTTAACCATTATAACAACAACAATGGAATTGTTGAGGGTCTCTTCCATCACCCAGGATAAGAACTCTACTCGGTGTGACGGTGTCCAAGGGCCACTCATTTCAATTTACAATATGTTTTTATGATCCAGAAGCCTATGAACCAATTTCTATCGATTATAAAATATTCACCGGGTCAGTTATATTTATTAAAATTAGTTTGGCTAAATTACACTTTTCGTCTTTTATGTTTCTGGTGTGATTCAGATAGGTTCTTTAATTTTTTTTTGGTTCATTTTAGTCCTCTAGCTCACTAATGTGACTCACGTTTACCCTTTCGTTAGTTTTTCCGTTAAAAACTAATAAAAAATCACTAACAGCGTTAGTATTAGACACGTATCACTTTGTGATTGGTTCATTAAAAATAAATATAATAATATATATTTATATACAATTAAAAAGTAAAAAAAAAACTTTTTCTATTTTTTTTTAAAAAAAAAACTCCTTCTTCTCCACTCTCCCACTACCAACTCTAGCCAACCCCTTCCATAGCCACTGCCGGTGACCTCCGGTACCAACCCAATCCCCACTCACAACACATTTCAGTTCTAAGAATACATTGTTCCATCTTCCACTATCTTCTTCTTCTCATTCCCAATTTTCAAATAGAAATGAAATAGTTTAATCTAATAACCTAACCCTTTTAATCTAATGAAGGGGTTACTTTCAAAACGGTGTTGGACTCAAATAGATAGTTTATTTTTTAATCTTCATTTCATCTTCAAATACTTAATGTTTAATTTTTTTTATAGAATATTCTTAGCCGACGGTCTCTTCAATTTAACTCTTCAATTTACCTATTCTTTTAATGCGTATATGATCTTTATATGATTATCTTAAATTACAATGACAACTAACTTAGTTCTTAATAATTTAATCTTAGATGAAAAATGTCTACTAATGAGGACGCTTTTGGACAAATAGTGAATATCCGGAAAGGCAAGGATTCAAGGAGAAGACACTCTAACTATCTCCATCATAAAAAAGGAGTTAATTAGCATGTATATAGTTCTAACCGGTAAAAAGGTATCTATATATTTATTGTTTTCAAACTATGTTTGGTTATTTTAAATTTTGGAATAGTTGTATGTTAATAATATTTTTAAAATTATTTTCTTTATAGTATTTTTACTAATTATTTCTTTTAGAGCAATTACATATATTCTTCTTATCAGGGATAATAAATACATATATTCTTTTTAAAAGAATGTGATAATACAATCCATTAAATAAAAATTTTAAGTTGTAAAGGAATAAGGCTGAAAAATATTTTTAAGTTGAAAATTTAAAACTATGTTTAGTTATTTTAAAAGTTTGAATAATTGTTAATAATATTTTTTATATTTTTCTTTATATTATTTTTTTAGTAATTCTTATCATTTTTTAGTGCAATTATTTACAAGGACATCGGGTTCAGAAACACTTTGTTTGATGAACCTTAAAATAATAATAATAAGAAATATTAAGATTATGAAAAATTTATAAATGAAGAGAACAAAATTTTTTGTCAAACTTTGAGAAAAAACATAATTAAGCATCTAGTGTATAGAAAGAATATCTACCGTGATTTGTTTCATTTGTTTTTCAAATTTATAATTTGCACAAATTTAATATTTTGTTCTTAAACACAGTCAAATAAAAATGTTTTAATAATATTAAAATAATAATAAAAACTGTATGGAAAAATTACTAAAACAAAACAATAATAACTTATTGTGAAAATTAAATATAACTTTTTTGAAATAATATGTTTCAATATTACTATTTACTAACATATAAAATAATAAGAATATATTATTATCTATTTGAGTGTTTTTAAATGGTGGAAAAAAAAACTTTGGTAGAACAAAGGAAAAAAGGAATGCTAAAAGAATTGAGAAAAGAAAAGGAAATAACATAAGAGAAAACTTAGAAAAGATAGTAGAAATTAACAGAAAAATAGAAGTAGAGAAAAATATAGTGTAATGAGAAAAATTTAAACTAAATATAAAAGACTGATAAGTGTCCATTTATCTATGTTTTAAGAGTTGTTTTCACCTTGTTTTGGGTCTAGTTTAGTGTTTTGAAGCATGAAAACTATGGAAATTGCTCATTTGTTTGAATGCTTTGGTTTAGGATAGACTTTTTGGTTTTAGTCGTGTTTTCTAGAGAAATTCGCATTCCTTTGATCCTTATTTTGTGGTTTTGATGACATTATAGGATCAAGAGTTAAAAAGGTTGATGAATCAAACATTAGAAAGAGCCATGAAGGATGAGGAGAAATTGATCAAGCAAAGATCCACCTATTTGAATGGTGCTCACGCTCAAAAGGAAGCTGCCCACGCTAAGATAAAAATAGCTCTCGGGAATTAGAGGGTAGCCTACCCTGGATGGGCATGGGCACGCCCCCCTGAGGCCTGGGAAGAGCAAAACTGGCATGGCCTACCCTGGATCGGCGTGGGCACACGCCCCGGAGGAGAAAACAGGAGCATAGAGCACGTGAGCACGCCAGATGGGCGTGGGCACACACTACACCTGCTATAAATAGGCTAGAATTAGTTATTTATTTTTCGAGACTTTTTGTTCATTTGTGAGTTTTAGGCGCGATTTCTCTCCTTCTTCTCACTTTTCTCTGGCTCTGGTGTCTTCTTGAAGTCTTGAAGGAATTTGTGGAAGTAAACCCTCAAGGATTCATGGATTCCTCATCTTTGTTGGTTTTTCTCTCTTCTACTCTCTCTATGTTAGTCTAGGTTCTTTTGGTTAGAGAATTGGAAATTTTGATCCCAAACTTATGTAACTGAACCGGAGTATTAATTCAATGTTTCTTTCTTTCAATTGAGTGATTACTTCTTCTCTTTATGCTTCTTCTTTGTTGATTATATTCAATTTTAGTGGAATTGCTTCCGACGTGAATGCTACACTTGAATTAGTCAATGGGGATTTTGATCTATATGCAATTAGGCAATAGGAAATTGGTAATTGTATTGGAACGATTGTAATTCAGCATAATCTCACATGATTCTAGGAATAAGACTTGTAGGTTATGAGGTTGTGTGAAAATTCACTTCTTTCTTATTTTCTCCAAAATTAGCCTAAGGAATTAGGGGGTTTTAATTAAAACAAAGGGACTAATGATCTAAGAATAGACTTAGTCTATAATTGTGGATTATTACCTTCAATTGATAAGATTGGAACTTGAATTAATCTCAACGGATGTTACATAAAGGTTTGATCAAATGAACCTTTCCTCTAACCTTTCTCTTTCTCGATTCTCATTCTTGTTATTGTTTGTTTACAATCTTTTGCATGAATACCCTCTCAAACATGTTTTTGAACATCCAAATAGTGAAAGTCTTGGGGATTCAATATTCTTAAATATAGTCCCGGTGGAGACGATACTTTATTCATCTCTTTTCTCATTAAAGGAACTAATGCACTTGCTAGAATAGCATATACGCTATCAAAGACCAACTCCTTGATTCAAATCCACAACCTGATTGTGAATTTCTTGCAGGATAATTATTGTGATGTGCAATGCTAATACTTAGAAATTAGAATATAAAGTACAAGATATAAGTAATATTATTGGGGAAGGGGATCCGTCCTTGATTATTTGTAGAATGAATAAAACAGATCCCGACAAAATATAGGACTTAAGATTCTCTCCACCACTTTTCATCGCGTTTGGATCCTCTCCAGGACGATCCAAGAGATGGATTGGTGATAGATGTTAACCCTTTAATTTTTTTATCTTTCTTATTCGACCCGCATGTGTAAAACTAAATTAATAATTTTGATGTTGCTGAAGCCAGCTATTGAATTGTCGAGTGACAGATAGGATCCAAATCTCTCTTCTTCTCCATCACTCTCTGTCAATAGTATCTACCATACATTAGATTATTTTAATAGTTAAGAATAAAATTTTAAAAGTAATGTAAACATTAAACAAATATACTAGATTATTCTACCAAATTATGCCTCATTAAAATTCTGCTTTTTCTTCTTTCAGTTTTTACAACGGCAATATATTTCTATTTTATTGGTATTTAAAAATACATATAAATTCAAATTAAAAATTTAAAAGAAGTATATATAATAATTATTTATGTAGCATCCCAAAAATTAAGTTTTTATGTAGAGTGTGGGGTTCCTATTGACCACTTATATTTAATTGCAATATAACCCTTGATAGTTTCTTTCATCTTTAATTAATTATACCTTCTTATAATAAGATTCATAAAGTTACAGACTTGAGTGCAATTTCTAATAAATTTCCTTGGATGCACCCCAACGAAATTGCAGTCAACCTCACTCTACCACAGTACTCCCCAACATCTCATCTCACCCACTCTCTCCCTCCATGATCCCACGTCCCTCACTCTCCCAAATTCATTATCATTTTCAAATAAACTTTCCTAATTGAGCCCAAACACACTCACTCTCATATCAATTTCCCTCGCCATCTCACTTTCTCTTCTCACCTTTCATTCCACACCTCACCACCATCATCATATCACTCCAACAAATCTTTACTTCTAACCTTCAATCCTTGCATGCAAGCCCTCTAATTCCATCTATTTCGTTCTCTCATGTTGGAAACTGCTTGCTTTGAGGGTTAGGAACAAGAGGGAAGAGGGATCACGAGAAAAGATATGCAATAAAAAGCAACGTGAAGAGAAGGACAAGAAGCTAGTGGAGATGGAAGTTCAAGGAGATTGAGGAATGGAATTCAAAAAATAGTGTAAAATAATCTTGTCTTCCTCTATAATCTAAAGGTGTTGGTTCTGCCTATTGACAATTGAATGAATTCCAGGTCCAAACTTTAGGAAAATCATGGTTGGTCACACTTAAGTTTAAGTTGTGAAAAAATCTTAGTTTTTACTTTGGTCTATGTAAATCCTGTTTTTTCATGCAAATTTAGGACATTTATATGACTAAACTTCATGTTCTGCATAGAGGTTGTATAGAATCATATCATCTTTCCAATGGCTTTAGTTTCACTCAATTTCGGTACCTACAACTCTAGTTATGACTCAAATACTAAGACACGGTCAATGTTTAAGAGTTGGGTTGTTTAAGTGTACTTCTATGTTAAAAGGAACTATTTTTGACAATTAAGTTTTTATAACAGTGTTTAATGATCTTCAAAAGAGTGGTAGATAGTCCTTGTAGCTTCAAAATGCCTCTACTGTTACCTTAATCCAATAACCATAGCTCAAGTTATGGCCACACTAGTTAAGTAAGGTCATAATTCAAGTTCTTAGTAAAACAACCAAATTCCAATAACCGTTTTACCTTTAAAATAGTTGAATTAGCTCAAGCATTCCATATAAAAGTTGTATTCCTATGAGTAATCTTTCTTACAAAACTTGTTTCACGTGGATTAGATACTTGTAGCTCCAGTTATGAGTAGAAATCTAAGGCAATGTCCTGTTGTGGGGATGATGTTGAGTATGAAACGTTGCTAACATTTATTAGGTAATTTCACCCTCAAGGAGTCCAAATCCTTCTTCTAGGGATTCACTATAATTGTAGGAAATTCTGTTAGGTTTATTCTCCACTTTGTTTCAACTGAATCCCATGTCTAAAATGCAAGATATGCTAGGAAGAGTAGACACTGTCAGACTAGGGACAACACAACCATTGACTTGGTTTAGGCTGAAATTCCACCTAGAATAAGCCTGAATTAGCAGTTGATGGTTTCATAATAATTTTAGATAATTACTGTAGCTTTCAAAAGAGACCAATAACACTTAATTCCACTAAGTATAGCTCTAGATATGTTTGGTAAAGCATACTAAGATAATGTATGTTTATGATAGGAAATATGACTCACAACCTTTCAAGGAAGGAAGATCAACGAGGGCATAAAAGGAAGGCCAAATTCACTTATGTTTGGAAAATGATCGGTGGTATTCAAGTTATATCTTCAAAGGTGACCCCAAGTCCAAAACCCCACTAGAATGAGTCACTTTGTATGAATTCGTCATTTTATGAAAATTGTTATGAATGTGATAATGATTGCCATGGAATTGATGGTGTTGATGAGTATTGAATGAGACTTTTGATAAATGTGATAAAATGATGTTGAATTGGCATGCAATTGATAAATCAATGTTGATTTTGATGTTACTTGACTTGCACGGGGTGAATTGGAAATATTAATGTTGTCTCTATTGTGGTAAACTTGGGTGTTAGATTTGTGTACAATAGTTGGTTTATTATTTTGTAAGCTAATTTGGATCAAAGAATGAAGTTATTTGGGCAAGAGGATGCATTTTTGAGTGAAAACACAAACTTTGGGCTTTGTGACTGGCACTTAAGCGCCAAGGCCAAAATCCTAGCAGCAAGTCATTTATGTCTGGTGCTCAAGTGACATTGTCCTGCTGCTGTTTGACCTATTTTAGTTTCCAAAATGAAATGTAAACCTAATTTACCTATTTTTAGGTTTGGAACGAGTAAAAATAGGCCCATGTGACTTAGAAACATGCAATAGGGTCTTGGAATTGTTATGATGATTATCTATGAGTAAAAATAGGCCCATGTGACTTAGAGGATTGATGATAAAAGCACTTTTCTACTTAGTAATAAGCTTGCAAGGGTGTGTTTTGATTTTCGTCAGAAGCCCCTTTTATAGACAGCAGAAATGGCAGATGAAAATACGCAACAGCTCATTAACATATTCGAAAATGTATTCGAATATGATACTTTCATATTTGAATATGTATTTGAATATAGAGTTTCTGCCATAAAAATTTGAATTCCAAGGGCTTCATATTCGAATATATATTAAAATATGGAAGATCCATATTCGAATATGTATTCAAATATAATGATTCTGGAAAGGGGAGATGCCAAGGTAGAACATCATATTCGAATATGTATTCGAATATGGCAAGCCATATTCGAATATATATTCGAATGTACTGTTTCAGGAAAATGGAGAAGACAAGTGAACATGCGATATTCGAATATATTGGTCAAAGTATTCAAATTTTAATTCCAGAACCTTGATATTCGAATATACATTGAAAGAGACTTTTCCTAATAAAAACCAAATTTAAGTTTTGACTTTACAAACATCTAGAAAAGTATTTTCTATAAAGAAAATATTTTTAACAGAGTTTTTAATATTTTCTAAAAAACTATTTGATTTGAAAAACATGTTTGATTCATTTTAAAGAGCCTTAATCAAATTTACATTTAAGCATAAATTAAATCCTATATACCCTTGTTGTTGTAATCTTGTTCATAGCGCTTGATCGCTTGATTTACCATCCAAGGCTTGATTCTTTGTTTGTTGTGAAATCATCAAAACTCCAGTCTTAGAGTGTTTAGAGCATTTGCATTTACATACCCCCTTTTTTATGATTACAAACAACAAACGAAATGCTTATTCAGTGTATCAGATAATTTTGGAGTGCAGATTATTTATGTGCATGCAATATACAGAGACTCCCCCTTACTTATGAAGTTTGACTCCGCCTATCAATATGCATATAAACATGTTAAGCCTTTTCAATAAGTAACAACAATTGAACAAATTAAAGATAGGATTTAATCTTCAACTCAGATAGACTCTTATATATAAAGCAGACTTTTTGAAACATAATCGAATCATAACAGCATTTTGGCCATTCAATTCTCCCCCTTTTGTCATCATAAAAGGATTTAAAATCAAACCAGTTTTGAGACATAATTTTGAGTTGTTGAAAATAAACCTAAAAAATAATCCAGTTTTAAAAAGTTAGGATGTACCAAAAATAATCACAACTATACTAAGTTTGAATAAGCAATATGGCAATATAATAAGTTGAGGAGAAGTTAGCGAGGGCCAGAGGCAGGCGGAGTGCTAAAGAAATCAAAATCCAAGCTGAGACTTAGTTGATTCCCAAATTCTTGGAGATCGTCAACTCCAAAGTGCTGATGAAAGCCGCTTGAACCACCTTGATCTTCAGGAAAGGTGGATTGAGAGTATTGAGGCATATAGCTTGAGCTATTGCGAGCAATTTTTTCTCGGAGAGAAGTAATCTCTCCTCAAAGCGACGTTTCCATCTATTCACACCTCTGCTCTAAGTATTGGTGCTGCTGCTCGAATTTGTTGTCCATCATTTGGGAGATTTGCTGACAGAGACAGTGGAAGTGTGGTGGAAAAGACTCTTGTTCTGGCTCGGCAGGCTCTTTAGATTCATCTGGATTGGGGTGTTTTTCTTTTGGGAGATTGCCTTCAAACCCCAATTCTTGGATGTACTAGTTAGCAGCATAAACGATGCCAACCCGATGTAGCACGGATTGGCCAATTTCAAAATTTTGACCATCAATGGAGGTGTTGTATTCATCTGCCAAGTTGATGCGGAAGTGGAAGAGAATTACTGTGATCAGAGTGGGATAGGGAAGACGAGTGGTTCCGGTTGCCCCCTTCAGCATGTGGTGCTGGACAAGTCTCGCCCAATCAACGGGCTTTTGCTTAATGATGGCCCAAAGAAGACGTCGATCATCATGGAGGACTTTGGTGAGGTTTCCTACGCGGCCAAAGAGGACGCGAGCAATGATGAGATGGACTATACGGGAGTCCATTGTGAGTGTGCTAGTGGAAAGGTAGTCTCCTTTGTTGGAGGTGTGGAAGGTGGCCCGTACATGGCACATAGACCCAATTGCCAAAATGGGATTGTATTCGGTGGCCCAATGGCCCATAGTTGTTGATCCTGAAACTTGGGCTCCTTCAAAGCGTAGCCCAGTGAGGGAAGTCTAGAGAGAAGGAGGAATGTAGATCTTTGTCTTTTTTACCTCCGACGTGATTGTGCATGTTTCTACATCATAGACAAGGTTGGAGTAGAAGACGCGGACCAGATTCAGGTATATCTTTTCTTTAATGCTCAGGAAAGGGACAAGGAAAGCTGACTCAAGCCAAGGGACGAAAGAAAAACCTTGTTCATGGAACCAAGGCGAGTTGACCCATCGAGCGTCAACTATTTTCCTTTCGGCAAAGCCTGATTGGAATTTGGCGATTTGAGTAGGAGAAGAAAACCAACGTTGAAAGTCAGGGGAGAATCCATCGGTGGCAAAGGAAACAAAGGAAGAGGACCCACTGCGTGGCTCACGTGGAGCAGATGGTGGCTTGTTGACAGCAGTTCGTTTGAAACGTGGATGTTTTGGTGTTGGTGATGGAGGAGAGTTGGAAGGAGGAGGAGAGGAAGGTGTTGATGAGGCCATTTGAAGAAATTTGAAGGTTTGATAGCGAGGGGAAAGATAAGATTGTTGGGAGAGGAAGTAGAATTTTTTGAAGATTTTTTGTGAAAAGTAAGAGATGATGGGCGTAATGAGGGAATTATGACTGAAAATTTTGGGCATTTAAATATTCTGGCACATCCATATTCGAATGTATATTCGAATATAGGATGAAATATTCCAATATATATTCGAATATTCATTCAAAATTTAAGTCAAACAATCAGAAATTCAGATAATGGGAAGGGATATTCGAATATTGATATGGAATATTCGAATATTAGAGCATAATATTCGAATATAGAGATTCTGGAAGATAATATTCGAATATCTATTCGAATACAAGGGTGCAGGAAGTCAAAGGAACTGATTTGAATTATTTTGACTTTCCATATTCGAATATAAGACCATAGAAGGTTTATATTCGAATATATATAGAATATATTTGCACAGGAAGCATATATTCGAATATGTATTCGAATATCAGACCACATAAGATTCATATTCAAATATGTATTCGAATATCAAGTTGAAATATTCAAAAATTTCAAAAACTTTGTAATAACAGTCAAAGGTTGATATTCATATTCTTTTATGTCATCAACGAGACCTGCAAAACAAAACGAAAAACCTCCGACGCTCAAGTCATTAAAGATTAATAACAAAATGTAAAAATATTCAAATAACACAAGATTGATCAATTATCCCTAGCTCTCTTCTTATAAAATAAAAATTTTATGTTGGAAGAGGCTTAGTAAAGATGTCAGCTAGTTGTTGAGATGTATCAATGAATTCAAGCATACAATCACCTTTTTGAACATGATCCCTAATGAAGTGATGTCTAATTTCAATAAGTTTGGTTCTAGAGTGCATGATGGGATTTTTCGTGAGATTCATGGCACTAGTGTTGTCACATTTAAGCGGAAAATGATGTAATCGAGTGTCATAGTCTTCAAGTTGTTATTTTAACCAAAGAATTTGTGCACAACAACTCCCTGCCGCTACATATTCAACTTCGGCAGTAGGCAGAGCTACACTAACTTTTTTCTTACTATGCCATGAAATTAATGAATGACCGAGAAAATGACATGTTCTGCTAGTGCTTTTTTTATCCATCTTTCATTCAGCAAAGTGGGAATCAAAATAATCGATTAATGAACAGGATTCACCTTTGGGATACCATAAACCCATGTTACAAGTACCAAGCAAATATCTCAATTATTTTAAAAGCACTAAGATGTGATTCTTTTGGGCATGCTTGATATCTAGCACACATAGATACACTAAACATGATATCAGGTCTGCTAGCAGTTAAATATAATAATGATCCTAGCATGCCACGATATTTGGACACATCAACGGGTTTACCATTTTCATCTTTGTCAAGATAGCATGAAGTGCACATAGGAGTACCCATTTCTTTGGAGTTTTCCATCCCGAATTTCTTGAGAAATTCTTTGCAATATTTAGTTTGAGATACAAAGGTTCCTTGCTCGGTTTGTTTGATTTGAAATCCAAGGAAGAACGTGAGTTCTCCCATCATGGACATTTCAAATTCTCCTTTCATGCTTGTAGCAAAATCCTTGCATAGATTCTCATTAGTTGTACCAAATATAATATCATCAACATAAATTTGTACAAGAAGTATGTCATTATGCTTTTGTTTTATGAATAAGGTATTATCTACTTTGCCTCTTTGAAAATCATTGTTCAAGAGAAATTTACTCAATCATTCGTACCAAGCCCTAGGGGCTTGCTTTAGACCATACAAAACCTTTTCGAGTTTGTAAACATGATTTGAAAGTTCAAAGTTTTCGAAACCGGGAGGTTGTACAACAAAAACTTCTTGTATAAAGCCATTTAAGAAAGCACTTTTAACATCCATTTGATAAAGTTTAAAATCCATGATGCATGCAAAAGCAAGAAGAGGTCTAATGGCTTCTAGTCTAGCTACGGGAGCATATGTTTTCTCATAATCTATGCCTTCTTCTTGATTATACCCCTTTGCTACTAGTCTAACTTTATTTCTAGTTATTATTTCAGTTTCATCCAATTTATTTCTAAAGACCCACTTAGTACCTATTATTGGATGATCATTAGGCCTTGGGACGAAGTCCCAAACTTGATTTCTTACAAATTGATTCAACTCTTCTTGCATAGCTATAGCCCAATGTTCATCACTAATTGCTTCATCTAAGACACTAGGTTCAATTTGAGAGACAAATGCCATGAAATTACTTGCATTTCTAAGAGAGTTTCTAGTGGTTACCCCCTTTGAAATGTCACCAATAATATTATCAATTGGATGGTGTTTTGAAGTTCTCCATTTCTTGGGGAGTTCATCATGTGGCTCATTTGGTGTAGGAGTGGAATTTTCCGGTATGTCCTTCTCAACTTCTTCTATTCTTATTTCATCATGAATGCTCATATCTTCAAGGGTACCTACAAGATCATCAACCTTTCTTTCCAAGCCTTTGGGGTTAGATTCATCAAAAGACACATGAATGGATTCTTCAATAATCATAGTTCTTTTATTATAAATTCTATATGCTTTACTAATTGAAGACTATCCTAAAAATATACCCTCATCAGCTTTGGCATCAAATTTGCCCAAGTTTTCTTTCCCATTGTTAAGCACAAAGCATTTGCATTCAAAAATATGAAAATAAGATATGTTGGGTTTTCTTCCCTTGAAGAGCTCATATGGAGTTTTCTTCAAAATAGGTCGAATGAGAACCCGGTTCATGACATGACATGCGGTGCTAACGGCATCGGCCCAAAAGTACTTTGGGAGATCCATATCATTGAGCATTGTTCTAGCCAACTCAACAAGTGAGCGATTTTTCCTCTCCACAACACCATTTTGTTGTGGGGTCCTTGGAGACGAGAAATTATGCTCAATGCCGTATTTGTCACAAAACATTTGAAAATCAAGATTTTCAAATTTCCCCCCATGATCACTACGGATGCATGAAATTTTCAAATCCTTTTGGTTTTGAATTATTTTTGCTAATCTTTTAAAGGCGCTAAATGCTTGACTTTTGTGAGGCAAAAAGAGAGTCCATGTATATCTATAAAAATCATCAACGATTACTAGCCCATAGTAATTTCCCCCAAAACTCATAGTCCTAGAGGGACCAAATAAATCTATGTGTAAACGTTGCAAAGGTCTTGAGGTTGAAACAATATTCTTGGATTGAAAAGAAACCTTTGCTTGTTTTTCTTTTTGACAAGTATCACACAATTTATAGAGGTTGAAGAAGTCTTACCAACCTTACCTATACCAAGGATTTTTTCTTTGTTGTTGTCACCAAATGTGACATAACCTCCATCCTTAGGTGTGAGAGATGAGAATTTTGATTTGTCTCCCATCATATGCTTGGAGCATCCACTATCAAGGTACAATTTGGATTGTCTTTCCACCAAGCATACTTACAAAAACATTTTAATTTCTTCTTTTAGGTACCCATGGTTTCTTGGGTCCTTGAGGGTTAGTTTTTTTAATAGTGTCTTTGAGCACCCATACGTTCTTTACATGAGGCACACCATTCTTTCTTGCATTGCAAGTGGTAGCACTATGACCTTTCAGTCCACGATAATAACATGCTATGAATGGACTAGAAGAAGTGCTTGAAGAGAAAAAGAAATTCTTATAGAGTTTTTGTTAGTTGCTAGGATTGTATCCTAAACCTGCCTTTTTAAAATGACATCCTTGCTTACCAAGCAGGATGTTTAGGTTATCTCTACCATTTGTAAACTTGGCAAGCACATTGTTCAAATCCTAAATCTTTTTCAAGTGTGAATCACAAGAGGTACAATGTGTGATTTGCAAACATTTTCATTTTTTTTGTCAAAGGAGCTTTACCTTTGGCAATTACACTTTTCAATTTGTCAATTTCTTTTAAGTGAACGTCACATGAAGTGCAAGTGGTTGGTGTGTTCATCAAGCAAGACTTACATTCATATTGAATACTACCAAAAGGAATTTGAACTTGTCTCATCTTAATAACGTAACGACTAAGAATGTCTATTTTATCATTTAAAATACCTTTTCTTTCTTGGTTTTAGCAAGTTCTTTAGCAATGATCATGGATTTTTCATGCAACTCATTATAAGCATCTTGCAATTCATCAAAGTTATAGTTGGAGGGTTCGGAATCATTTACCTCATCTTCATCAAGAAGATCATCTTCATTATGGTTGACCATGAGACACAGATTAGCTACTTTGCTTTCCGATTCGTAAGATGAATCCATGTCATTTCCATCCAAAGCTATGTAGGATCTCCTACTTTTCTTTCCATTGGTGAACCTTTTCTCTTGCGTTTCACTTTTACCTTTGTTCATGGGTAACTCCATCTTCATATGTCCGGTTTTTCCACACTCATAGCAAGTTGGGCCTTGATTTGATCCTTCTCCTTTATTGAATAATTTCCTTGATGTGAAATTTGGCGGTCTCCTTGACGTCTCTCTTTTTGAAGAACTTGTTGAATCTTTTGGCAAAGAGAACCACGGTTTCATCATCCGTGTTAGTTGGATCAAAGTTGTTTTCTTCTTCTTCCACTTCTTGAGGTGCAGGTGTGGTTGCTTTGAGTGCAATGCCTTTCTTTTTCTAGTCAACCCCTTCAAGTTGATCCAAACAACTCAACTCAAGCTCATGATCTTCTAGCTTGCCAAACAGAGTTTCTAACGATATTGTGCGAGGATCTCTTGTTTCAGCAATGGCAGTAACTTTTGGTTGCCAATCCCTACTAAGACATCTCAACACTTTGTTAATAAGATCCTCATTAGAATAATCCTTTCCAAGAGCATGTAGTTGATTTATAAGATATGTAAAACGTTTATGCATATCTTGAATGTTTTCTCCTGGACTCATTTAAAACATTCCACATTTCTTTAGCATTTTTGTAATTTGAAATTTTGGGAAATTCATCATTACCTAATGCATAGATGATTATGGTTTTGGCTCTTAGACCAAATTGAGCAAGTCTCTTTTCTTCAATAGACCATTCTTTTATAGGCTTTTCTACTTCCTTACAATCAACAATATGCATGGGAATGTATGGTCCTTCTTCTATAGCATCCCATACAGCAGCATCAATACCTTCTACCCAAGCTGAATACAAACATTTTGAAAAGAGGCCATTTCCTTGAAGCTGTGAAGCTCTTTAAACAAGGACCGAGCTCTGATGCCACATTTTAGACAAATGCCTCTATGCTCAAAAGGGTGGGAGGTGAATTGAGCTTAAAGACTTTTTCGTAAATTCTTTTACAAATAATAGCAAAGCTTGAACGAATTGTATTTTAGTTCATATATGAGATTAAATGAAGATAAATATGAATACCAAGATACTATGAAATGCACAAAAACAAGAGTTTATGGATAGAGAGAATAGCACCAAGCTTTATACTGGTTCAGCCACAAACCACTTTGTGACCTACATCAAGTCTTCGAATCTCCGCCACACGAGAACTCTTATATTAACTTCAACAAGTTACAAGCTAAGAGCACTCTTCTCAATTGGATACCCCACCAATTGCAAGGACCTTAAACTAGGGATATCTCACGCTAAGACTAGCTTTTAAGGATACCACGCCTTCAATGAACAAGAAGGATTCCTCACCTTCACTCAACACTTTAATTTCGACTTACAAATATGAAGCACTCAAAAGAGTAAATAATACAACTTGAAACACTAAGTGTATTTGATTAAAGGCTCTTTGTATAATTAAACAAACAAAATAAAGGAGTGACAAAGAAAGCCTTAAGCAGTAGCACAATACCCTTGATTTTAGAGGATTGATGATAAAAGAACTTTTCTACTTAGTAATAAGTTTGCAAGGGTGTGTTGTGATTTTCGTCAGAAGCCCCTTTTATAGACAGCAGAAATGGCCGATGAAAATACGCAACAGCTCATTAACATATTCGAATATAGAGTTTCTACCATAAAAAGTTGAATTCCAATGGCTTCATATTCGAATATATATTCAAATATGGAAGATCCATATTCGAATCTGTATTTGAATATAATGATTCTGGAAAGTGGAGATGCCAAGGCAGAACATCGTATTCGAACATGTATTCGAATATGGCAAGCCATATTCGTATGTATATTCGAATATACTGTTTTTGGAAAATGGAGAAGCCAAGACAACATGTCATATTCAAATAAGTATTCGAATATGGCAAGCCATATTCGAATATATTGGTCAAAATATTCAAATTTTAATTCCAGAACTTTCATATTCGAATATACATTGAAAGAGACTTTTCCTAATAAAAACCAAGTTTAAGTTTTTACTTTACCAATATCTAGAAACGTCTTTTCTATAAATAAAATATTTTTAACAGAGTTTTTAATATTTTTTGAAAAAATGTTTGATTTGAAAAACATGTTTGATTCCTTTTAAAGAGCCTTAATCAAATTTACATTTAAGCATAAATTAAATCCTATATACCCTTGTTGTTGTAATCTTGTTCATAGCGCTTTATCGCTTGATTTACCATTCAAGACTTGATTCTTGGTTTGTTGTGGAATCATTAAAACTACAGTCTTAGAGCGTTTAGAGCATTTGCATTTACATGTTGATCTCTAATTCGGTGGCTAATTCCGTCGCTAACTATTTAGCGACTGAATAAAACGACATTAGCCACCAATTTTCTTGGTCCCTAAATACACTTTTTCTAGTAGTGTATGTTGAATGCAATTGATATAATTAAACCCCCTAGAAGAAGATTATCGAGTTAGTGAGTAATAAAGAGAATGAAAATGATATAATTAAACCCCTCGAAGAAGATTATCGAGTTAGTGGGTAACAAAAAAAGAATGAAATTGATATATTGAAACACCTTGGAAGAAAATTATCGAGTTAGTGGGTAATAAAGAGAATGAAATTGATATGATTAAACCCCTTGAAGAAGATTATCGAGTTAATGGGTAATAAAGAAAAGTTAAGAATGTAGGGTTGTCCAAGAAGGGGCAAGATAACCTGAACAGAAAGGGCTATCCTGAGAAGCGGCTAATATAGTCATGGGTTATCCAAAAGGGGTCATTATAACCCCACAGTACCCCAGAGATTTTGTAGGGATGCTTAGTGGGGAGTATTATTGAGCTCAAATTGTGCCTTACTGTGTAACAATGTGGAGATTTGATATGATCCTAGGGAGGACAACCTAATTTTGGCATTTTTATTTTATCTAAATAAGTAAGCTCCTAAATAAATGTCCAATTGGAGGGCTTAAAAGACCAATTTCCAAGATTTGGAATTACGTCAATGCCGAAGAAGCGACTAAAATGGCGCAAAGCTTTGGAGTTTTTTGTTAGTATAAGGCCAAAACTATTGTAAAGTTGGTTGTCCAAGTTATGTTGTGGGTAGACCAACTAATGGGCTTAGTTTCTAGTTTTTGTTTAAAGTTGTAAGAAGCTCAAATATAGTGACAATAAGATGATGTCATTAGGATGATGTCATTGGAATGACATCATAGTCACGTGCACCACTTAGTGCAAATATTAGAGCACTAGTGGAGCACTAGTTAGTCTTAGTGGAACACTAGTGAATGGAAATACTTAATGAGCACTAGTGGATTTTGTAGAGTTTTGTGGCTTCCACCTTATCTATAAAAGGGGCAAAATTTAAACCCATTGTAAATAACATAAGTTTGGTGATCAAATACAATTTGTGAGAGTGATCCTCCTTTTTTATTCTTGAGTGATTCAAGAATTCATTTGGCTTATCAAAGAATTTCCATTGCTTTGTGTGTTTAGCATTCCCCAAGTGGTGTGATTCCACTTGTTCCCCTTCCATTCTCCTTTCATTTCCTATAAAAAACTACATATAAAGAGCAAGAACTCCTTCCCTTGCCAAAATTTTCGTGCTACACAGCCCCAAAATTTATCTTATCTTCATCATCTTTAAATTCTTGTAATTCTAGAATTCAAGAAATTCTGCCCAGAATATCTCGTGGCTATAACTCGAGTTCTACCCATCCAAATTGAGTGATTCTTGATCCGAAATGGTTGTTCAGAACGAGATCTTTCACCTTCTTTTTGAACCACCTCAATCAGAGCCCTATAGCGCGAGTTATAACTTGTTCTTATTTGTTATCTAATTCTGTCAAAACAATATTTCAATTGCTTTCTTGTGAGCCATAAAAGGATTTAACTCCATGGAGAGATTTTCGGGCTAATCAACTCGTAGAGGGTCCGTTTTCGTATTATTTGGTATCAGAGTTTCGGCTCTAGGAATTTCAAAATGAAACCGGAAAAAAAGGAACTTGAAGATCGAAGGAGAGCCAGGGAAGAACGATGGCAAAAATTTGAGGAATGAACACAAAGAATATTTGACAAATTGAAAGAGATATTAGAGCTTGAAGAGAGAAAAGAAAAAGAGAGTAAGAGAAGAGAAAAAGAAAAAGCATTGCAAAAAGAAATTGACAAGGAGAAGAAAGAAAAAGAAATTGAAAAAGAAAAAGGAAAAGAAATAGAAATAGAAAAAGAAAAAGAAATGGAAAATGAAAAGGCAAAAGAAAAAGAAAAAAAGTGGAAAAAGAATTTGAAAAAGAAGTGGAAAAAGAATGTGAACAAGAAAAAATTTGCAAAAAGAAGTTATTCAAGAAAAAGAGGGAGAAAATACTAGAGAAAAAAAATAGTGAAAATAAAAGTAAAGATAAAAAGAGTGAAACATTAGGGAGAAAAGAGATTGAGAAAAAAAAAAAGAAGAAATTTTAAATTATAATCTTGTTTCGTCTTCTTTTGATAATTCGATATTACAGGCATCAAAGGAAGAAGTTCGTCTTGATTCTTGTTTAGTTGAAGGATCAAACAAAAATAAGCAGCTCACTAGTGATGGAATATTTGAGATGAAAGTTTTCCATGGCACGTTACAAATCCAATTTTATTATCAATTCGAGAAGAACAAAAAAAATCATTTTTGACCGCAGCGATCGGAAAAAGTCACTAGAGGAGGAGCCTACCTTAATGTTCATCATGCAAAGGGTCAAATAAAATTTTTACAATTTGTGATTGATCCCGGAGGAAAACATCTCGATGGAAGCTCCCTTTACCCTCTGAATTCGAGGACGAATTCTTTCGAAGAGAGAGGGTATGATATGATCCTGGGGGAAAACCTAACTTTGGCATTTTTATTTTATCTAAATAAGTCCCTAAATAAATGTCAAATTGGAGGGCTTAAAAGACCAAATTCCATGATTTTGAATTACGTCAAGGCCGAAGAAGTGACTAAAATGACGCAAAGCTTGGATTTTTTTGTTAGTATTTTTCTAAGTTAAAATAAGGCCCAACTATTGTAAAGTTGGTTGTCCATGTTATGTTGTGGATGGACTAACTAATGGGCTTAGTTTCTAGTTTTTGTTTAAAGTTTTAATAGGCCCAAATATAGTGACAATAAGATGATGTCATTAGGATGACATCATAGTCATGTGCACTACTTAGTGGACATATTAGTAGAGCATTAGTGGAGCACTAGTTAGTCTTAGTGGAACACTACTGAGTGGAAATATTTAATGAGTGTCGCAATCGGGGTTGCGACAGGGACGGTGATAAATTAACAAATGGAGTCACCACCGAGATTTATAAAAGAAAATCTCGAAAAAAACTTCAATGAAATCTATGAAACCAAATTTTGGATTCGAGAGTCGATTACGTGTAGGAAATGTATTAGCACCCTACGACGTCCGCTTAACAAGTTTTTTATTTTGTTAACGTTAAAAATATTTGATATCATTCCAAAAATAATTTATCTAATATTATTTATTTAGATGACAAGAAAAAAAAGTTTTTTATTTATTTTGGCTTGACAGGTTTGATTCTCGCTCTTACGTATCCTCAGCCGGTGGAGGAATTAAAGCCACACAGTTCTCATGATTTTATTTTATTCTTTTTAAGAAAGGTCCAAGTTAACACAAGGTTACTCAGTGAACCCAAAATTTGAAGGAAGTATACGAAAGCATTCACAACTCAGTCAAGTGAATAACTTTAATAAAAGGAAAAAAAACATTAATTACGAAAATTGTAGGTTTAAGTTAGCACAAGGCTACTCAATAAACCTAATTGGACTCCGAAGGAAGCACCAGCATCTCAGTCGGATTCAAAGTTAATAAGTTATATTAAAAAAATATTTTATCCAAAAAAATACAGCACAACACAAAAAAATAGGGTGCGTGTGTGCATGTGTGTTGGAGAAGCAGGAAGAAACAGTGAAGAGACGTAAGGGAGGGAGAAAGTGTGTGAGAGAGTGATTATTTTTTTATTTTAATTTTTAGACAAATTAATTCCTATGGCAAGCCATATACCTGTGACTAGCGTGACAACTTTTCTCCAAGGACCAACCTAGAGTCTCTATGCTCTTTTTAGTATTTCTCTCTCGTTTTTCGGATTCTTGATGATGATTTTTCCTGTGTTTGAGCCTTTATTTATAGAGCTTGAGCAGGACCTATTTCCCCTTTCTGATAAGTTATTTGTTATCTTTATCTCTTGATTAAAAAATATATTTTTTTCTAATCAGTTATTATAAATTATTATCTTTATCTTTGATTCTGAAAACAACTTTTCTCATCAGTTTATCTTTTATTTAAAAACCGTCGTTCTGATCCGTGTTTTATCTTATCAGTTAACACTCAGTTGGTTATATACACACGAGCCTTATCACAATCTCTACTTAATCAATTATAATTAATTAATCAATTAAGAAAACTAATTAATTAATCACAATTTGACCAACTGAAATTATTATTTACCGGATAAAATTTGGTATCTACAATGAGCACTAGTGGATTTTGTAGAGTTTTATGACCGCCACCTTATCTATAAAAGGGGCACCATTTTAACCCATTGTAAATAACATAAGTTTGGTGATCAAATACAATTTGTGATAGTGATTCTAATTTTTTATTCTTGAGTGATTCAAGAATTCATTTGGCTTATCAAAGGATTTTCATCACTTTGTGTGTTTAGCATTCCCCAGGTGGTGTGATTCCACTTGTTGCCCTTCCATTCCCCTTTCATTTCTTATCAAAAACTACATAGAAAGAGCAAGAACTCCTTCCCTTCTTGCTCAGAATTTTCGTGCTAAACAGCCCCAAAATTCATCTTATCTTCATCATCTTTAAATTCCTGAAATTCCAGAATTCAAGCAATTCTGCCCAGAATATCTCGTGGCTATAACTCGAGTTCTACCCATCCAAATTGAGTGATTCTTGATTGAAATTGTTGTTCAGAACAAGATCTTTCACCTCCTTTTTGAACCACCTCAATCGGAGCCCTATAGCGCGAGTTATAGCTTGTTCTTATTTGTTATCCAATTCTGTCAAAACAACATTTCAATTGCTTCCTTGTGCACCATAAAAGGATTCAACTCCCTGGAGAGATTTTCCAGCTAATCTATTCCTAGACTATCTATTTTCGTATTAAGATCTAGTGCACTAGACTACCTGATGAGGGCATGACTATAGGCAAGGACCAAGAGGCACTTCAAGGACTTGGAAGACCAATGACAAGGGCAAAGACTACGAAAGCAAAGGAGGCTCTTAAACAAGTGTTGAAAACTATTTTTGAAGATGGACCCAAGCTAGAAGAAGAAAAGCCCAAAATGTTGAATTGCATCATGGCAAAGGAGGACCAATTTGGCGTGGAAATTAGGGTAGATTAGGTGGTGTTTTTTGTAACACCTTAATTTTGAAAATGGTAGTTACTAAGAATTTTTAACTTTCAAAATCTAATACTTAAGTGATTCTTAATTTGAAAACCTAACGCTTACAAAATTCCTTAAAATTATAAATCTTTCTACTTTGTTTCATATTTAAAATACAAGTGGTAACATTTCTTTGTTTATATTACAATTTCCTATACAACTGAACAATATAATATCTGAATAAAAATCTTAGTTTCACCATGTATGGCTGCTTCTAAGGAAATCCTAAAGCTTGTCTCATCCGTTGCTCTAGCTCCACAATCTTCCGAAACTTGCAATACTGAGACCGTCAGTTATATGTAAAACATACAACCGAGTAACCCCAGTCTAACTAAAAAAATTTACAGTATTGCAGTCAGTCTAACTGGAAAACTCCCCAAATATACACCCTAGCAATCACATATCATACACATAACACATACACATACAAACAACACATTCATATACAATGCATACAATGACAATATCATGTATGTATGCATGGCATGATCCCTTTTTATTTCTTTTCATTTCACTTCTTTTAACGAGAAACTCGGTGCACGCGGGAATCCACCCTGTGCGTGGCAATAGCACTATAGAGCTCTCTGCAAACCCTAGTAAGCGTCCTTAACCAGAGTCCATGCCTCACCTCCAATAGAGATCTATAAAGACTATTACCCCTTCCGGCAATAGCCCCCAATTGTTTCCCTTATTCAGAGTCAACACCCCTTAGAAGTCTGCAAGAACTATTACCCCTTTCAGTAATATCCCCCAATTATTCTCTTTTTCATGGTTGTCCACTTACCCGGTCTACATATGAAGGAACTCAACCCACTTACTCAACCAAGGCTGATGGGAGAAGCATTTCTCTTATCATTTGTTTCCACATTACATGTTATCATGCATCAAACATTCATCTCATATTAATATTGCATTCAACATGTTTTAACATTCATCATTCATCACATCTCAATCATATAAAACATCAATCAAAATATTCACCATTTAGGTCATAACCCATAGCACAACATTTCAATGATCCTATTGCATGTCTCTAACTCATATGAACCCATTTCTACTCATTTCAATCCTAGGAATAAGTTAATTAGGCTTAAATTGCATTTTTCAAGTTAAATAGATCAAACAGGTGACGGGCTCTGACGCTTCAACGCCAGACACATTTTACACACTGATAGGATTTTTGCTCTGGTGCTTAAGTGACAGTCACAGACAGCAGAATTTCCTGCTTCACTCAAACATGCATCCTCTTGGTATTTTAGCCATAACTTGAGTTGTAGACCTCCAAATTGGGTGAAATCAGTGGAAAATGAAAGCTAATGCGATTATATACAACTTGTATTCAAAACCCAAGATCTAAATAAATCTATTTCTAGTAGATAATTTCACTTGAATGCACCTACCCATGATAAAAACTCAATATGACAGCTCTTAGTAATTTGTCTATAACTCAAGTTATACACATTGGATTTTGATGAAACTTGTGGCATTAGAAAGCTAACCAAATTCTCTACAACTTTGTAGAAGACCATGAAGTCAGAATCTAAATTTAAACTGATCAATCTCCAATCCAAACTATGTCAAAATTCATGAGATAGAGAATTGGGCTTTTGTTCAAAACTTAATTTCACCTTCAAAAGCAATTCCTCCAATTCTCATCTCATATCCTCAAATTAATATGACCTCATGCCCAACCATATTCAAGAAAGTCCATATCATTCCAAAATCCAAGTTCAACCCAATTTACCAAATTCACAATTTTAAGAGGGCAATCACTTCAACATTACATATTAATTGTCAACCCATCAAGTTTCACAAAGATTTCAATAAATTTCAAATATCAAGCAACACAATAGCTCAATCATCTTCAAATTCATTCATTTACATTCAATCTATCAATAAAACTATATTCAACCTAATTTCATCATAACTAACATACAATTGTCCAAAGCCTATCATCATAAAGCCTCGAATTTCTAAATTTCCCCAATTGGGGTTTTAAATTTGGGTTTATCTTAGAATTAGAGCTCTAAACTTAATCTCTAAATTCCACCATGGAAGATTCTAAACCGGTAGAATTGGAGTTCCCGATGCGTAGATCATTTTCTTCAACTACTCCGACAACAACCAGCGACCGGAAGGCCACCATGAAACTACCCAAAGTGGTGGTCACCACCATTTCTTCGCGCTCTTGCCAACTCCCTCTCTTTCTCATTTTTCTAATTTACTTATTGTGTGTGTGTGTGTTTTTTTTTTGTGCGTGAGGGAGTGAGATATAGGTGAGGGTGTGTGGTTAGGTGAGGGAGGGTGCATGGTAAGAGCGTAGTCCTTAGTTTTAATTTATTAAAAATTACACCTAAGTTCTTATCTTTATAAAATTTAAGAAAAGTCCAACTTAACATAATTTAAATAAATGAAAATTACAAGGACTTAATTACAACTTTCTAATTTTATATTTTAATTCGCTAAGCCCACCTTGCTACATTTTAAATCTCTAGTTATATGTATATCATAACATAGTCCTTTTCCCTTAATCCTATATGCTTTATAATTCATTTAAGTTCCCTAAACTCCTTATCTTTTCTAAAATAGCCCCTTAAGGACACAACTGTGAGTTTAAATAATCTATTCTAGGAGATTAGAAATTTAGGATGTTACATTTTTAGCACTTTCTTTCATGTAAATAAAGGCCCAAAAACTATGTAAATAGGCGCCAACCTTGGTGGCTCAAAATAGCCAAGGATTTGAAGGATTCTCAAAGAGAACACAAATTACTTAATTTAATTGATGATTTAAAATGGTTACAATGGAATGCATTTATAGGTAACTAAAAGCTATCAGAATTAATTAAAAACTGCAACAATGAGTTGGAAAGATGGTGGGTGGAGTTAGTGGAATGAGTGGCTTTATGGGAGCCCATGTTGGAGGTGGAAGGTGACTTGGAAAGTGGCAACTTGTGCTAGTTGTTGTTGGCTCTTTGAATCTAATCTGTATCACTTGGCTACTTAGGTTTTGTGTTTTTTTTAAGTGTCAAAATTGTAATAAGGCCTAAATTGGAGGGCTTTTACTCATCCCTTTGGCTGAGCAAGGCTGCACCAACTTAGTGGCTTCTAGGGCTAGAATAACTCATGTTTATGTCACTTTATGTAAGTTTAATAGATACCATCAATAGGTGCTAAGTGGTTGCTTCAATTCTCCTTTATTTTCTAACCTAAAATGGGTCAAACTCTCCTTATAAGAGTGGCGCCATTCTTGAGCAAGGCAGACTAGATTTTTATGAAAATATTTTTTTCTAATTGTGAGTTTGATTCTCATTAGTTCTTATGTGATACAAGAAGTTAGACTTATCAAAGGTTATTCCACTTTCCTTTGTGTGACGCCATGATACAGATTAGATTCAAAGAACCAACAGCAACTAGCACAAGTTGCCAATTTCCAAGTCATCTTCCACCTCCAACATGGGCTCCCATAAAGCCACTCATTCCACCAACTCCACCCACCATCTTTCCAACTCATTATTGCAGTTTTTAATTAATTCTGATGGCTTTTAATTTCCTATAAATTCATTCCATTGTAACCAGTTTAAATCATCAATTGAATTAAGTAATTTGTGTTCTCTTTGAGAATCCTTCAAATCCTTGTCTATTTTGAGCCATTTTGGTAATCAGAGCAAGGTTCCTAGCATCCTACAACCTTGGGTGAGCATTAAACAGCGAGAGGGCATTTTCCGTCGTTGGAAAAATCTTAAGTCGCAATTGGAACTCACACTTCCAAGCGTTTTATAAATCAACAAATACCGTAGATGTGTTCAGGAGGTCCTAAAACCTTAGGACACAAAATTTCGTCGCCGGAAACCACTACACGCGCCGCCACACACCGATCAACAGAAGGCCACGCACCTGCCGGATATCCAAGCCCTATCACACGCCGTCCAGAGGTTGAAGACGAGCACGTCAACGCCATGGGTCACCATCCATCCAATCGCGTTCTACCACGTGTCACCCATTGACCAAACAAACGCGTCAGCCTGACCAACCAGGTTTTGCCACGTGTCATGCCTATCTGTCAGCGAATCAGAGAGCGCCATGTGTCATCAATGTTGTAAGTTTATAAAATTTTTGCAATTAAGCCCTTGAAGTTTCCTAAAATTCAAATTAACCCCAAAACTTTGTGAAATTGCATTTTCACCCCAAAAATTTGTCAAAATTCTACTATGACCCCAAAGTCTTCCGAAATTCTATTTTAGTCCCCAAAGTTTTCCAAAATACCACTGTTACCCCCAAAATTATCCCAAATTCCATTTTCCCCTCCATATTTACCCCCTAAATTTTCCAAAATTTCCATTTTCACCCCCAAATTTCACCAACATTCCATATTTACCCCCTAATTTTTCCAAAAAAAAATTCCATTTTCACCCCAAATTTTTACCAAAATTCCTTTTTTAACCCTCAATTTTTTGGGAATTCTATTTTAAACCACAAAATTTGCTAAATTTCCAAATTAGCCCCCAAAATTACCAGATTACCCTTTACACTCAAAACCCCCTGAACTTTCACCATGCCACCTAGATGCCAAAAAAGTCCAAGCCTTCGAGATATTGCAATTGCATAATTAAGGAAGGAAGTCCGAAAACTACAAGAATTAGTTGAGACCCAACAAGCTCAATTGAATCAACAAAGGGATACAACTTCACAATATGATTCTAATAGCAATAACTCTTCTTTTCAAAGTTTTCAGGTACAAAGGTCACAATCCCAAAGTCTCATAAAACTGGAAATCCCTGAATTCGAAGGAAGGTTACAACCGAATAAATTTGTGAATTGGCTCCATACTGTGGAGCGAGTGTTTGATCTATACTCTATTCCAGAGGAGCAAAAGGTCAAGATAATTGCTATAAAATTGAAGAAACATGCTTCCATCTGGTGGAGAATTTGAACAAGAAGTGTGCGCGAGAAGGAAAGAGTAAAATCAAAACTTGGGAGAAAATAAGAAAAAAACTCACAAGTAAGTTTTTACCTTTTGACTATGAACAAGAAAATTATATGCAGCTTCACAAACTCCAACAGCAGGCTATGACCGTTGAAATTTACACACGCGAGTTTGAATTATTGCTGATGAAGTGAAACCTTCAAGAGAATGAGGATCAGAAGGTAGTTCGATACCTCGGAGGTTTGAATCCTGAAATTGCCCACATCGTCTAACTCCAACAATATGATAGTTTGGATGACCTCATCAGACTGGCCATTCGCATAGATAAACAACTACTTAAAAGGTCAAAATTTCAAGATCCTAGTTCTTCTTTCCAAGCTCCAACATATAAGCCACCTATTCTAAGCAAAACTAATCATTCAAACAAAGAAATACATTCCAAACAACGCACTCGAGTGATTTTAAATTTCAGGGTTACAGACGTGTTGCTTCAGATTGTCCAAATCGACGAGTTGTCACCATTATTGAAGGAGACGATCCTGAAGCTTTTGAAACGAAAGCTGAACAAGAACATGAATTTGAAGGTCCTCCAGTGTTTGACGAAGAATTGGTCTATCCAGATCACGGGGAAGCCTTAGTAATCAAGCGTAGTCTACACAAGACAACGAAAAACGATGAGTCATGGCTACGACGCAACATTTTTCGCACCAAGTGTACAGTCCAAGAGAAGGTATGCGATGTTATCATCGAGAGTGGTAGTTGTGACAAGGTAGTGTCTACATATATGGTAGAAAAACTAAAGCTTCCAACGCACAATCAACCACGCCCATACAAGCTCCATTTGCTGAATGAGGAAAGTGAAATTACAGTCAATCAGCATTGTCTAGTATCCTTTTCAATGGGTAACAAGTACTATGATGAAGTCTTGTGTGATGTAATTCCCATGGACGCTTGTCATCTCCTATTAGGACGTCGTTGGCAATATGATCGACAAGTTACCTAAATTGGATTTGAGAACACTTATTCCTTCACTAAGGATAAAGTGAAAATCAAATTGAACCTATTGCCACCAGGTAAACTCAAGCGGTGCAAGACTCAAAGAAACATGCTGATAGTTCCATCGGCACCGATCAAAATTTCATGGGAAGAAATTACTTCAAATTTTACGTCAAGAGAATTGAATTTTCATTGAACTCGAATAAAGCAAATTCTTGACTCGAGGACGAGTCCTATCAATCCTGGGAAGAATGATACAAATTAGATTCAAAGAACCAGCAGCAACTAGCACAAGTTACCACTTTCCAAGTCACCTTCCACCTCCAACATGGGCTCGCATAAAGCCACTCATTCCACCAACTCCACCCACCATCTTTCCAAATCATTGTTGCAGTTTTTAATTAATTATGATAGCTTTTAGTTTCTTATAAATGCATTCCATTATAACCAGTTTAAATCATCAATTGAATTAAGTAATTTGTGTTATCTTTGAGAATCCTTCAAATCCCTAGCTATTCTGAGCCACACCATCTTTTGGAAGAGTGATTCTATAACATCCCAAAAATCACATCATGAAGTATTATGTGATCGATATGTTTTTAGTCCTTCCATTAACTTCCTTCTAATTCCGTCAAATCCACATCATCAGTGTCCGTTTCTTTTTTTTTTCTTTTGTTAATTTTTTTTATTATTCTAATTAACAGGAATTCTCAAATTAAAAAAAAAAGAGAAAAACCAGTAGCCCAGAAATGCTTGAATCTTCATCTTCTTTCTTTATCTTCTTTCTTATTCCAAACCCAGAAAAAACCCAATCAAACACATAAATATTTTAGGTTCTTCATCTTCTTTCTTCCTTTTGTGAAACCCAATCAAACCCATAAACCCAAAATCAACACCCAAACACCAGAAATCCAATAAAAATCAAAATCGCCATAAACCCAGAAACAAAACGAAACTAAGTGGTTTAATGACCCATCCCCTTCCTATTCCCAACGCAAAACTGAAATCCCCAAAACACTTTAAATCCCTAACAGGCCCATTTCCTTTTCCCCAAATTTTCCAAATCTAAAACCCTAGCCACCACAAACTTCCTTACCACTCTCAAGCATAGAAGGGAAGGGAAGCTACGGAGAGTGATAATTGGAATCGCAAATATTTGATTCGGTTTCTGGATTCGATTTGAGTGGGTTCCTAGATTAGGTATTAGTTTGAAGGAGGAAGACGAAGACAAAAGAAAAAAAGAAAGAAAAAGGAAAAAGAAAGAAGAACATGTCATAATACATACGATGGTTCTGGTTCTTATGTGTTTCTGGATTTTACTTTTTTATGTTTTTTTTAAAAAAAATTGTAATTTAATTTAGTAAATTATTAAAAAGAAGGTGACACGTGGTCTAATAAGAATTTGACACGTGGTGTCCGTTACCCACTTTGACAGAAAATTTATCAGACTTAAACGGAAGGACTAGAAACAGATCAATCGCATAGTTCAGGGACTAAAAACTTCAATTTTTTAGTTTAGGGACGAAAAACAAATTTACGGTATACTTCAGGGACCAAAAACATATTTAACCCCTTTTTTATCTTGGTGCATGAAGGAAATCTTGTTGGTAAAACCATCATGATTGGCTCTTTTGCCAAATTGCCAAGGTCTTCCCAAAACTAGGTGGCTAGCCTCCATAGGAGCAACATCACAAAACACCTTGTCTTTGTATCTTCCAATGGAGATGTCCACCTCCACTTTCTCCGTTACTAGCACCTCTCTGCCTTCTCTAAGCCTTTGAAGTGTGTATAGCCTAGGATGTGGCATAGTAGCTAGATTTAGTTTTGAGACTACTCTAGTGCTAACTACATTAGAACAACTACCTCCATCAATGACCACTATACACAATTTACCATTGATTAAACATCTATTTTGAAAGATGTTACTTCTTTGGCTTTCCTCTTTGGATTTCAATTGATGGCTAGGTGATTGTCTAAGCATCAACAATTCTTTTCCCGGTGTCATCTTGAAATTCCTAGAGCCGAAGCTATGATACCAAATGATGTAAAAAAATAGACCGTCTAGGAATAGAATTACCGGAAAACTCTTGGTAGGATAAAGGCGAGGTGGTGCTCCAAAACACAAGAGGAAATTTGATCATTTTAGTTTGAAAATTAGGGGAAATGAAGGGAAAAATATGCACTGGTCTTTTAAAGATTTAAGGAGATGACTTTAGAGAAGATAAAAACAAGGATTGAAGAAAGAATTAGGAAAGGAAATTCTAGGCAGAATTGGCTCTAATTTGGAAGGTTGTTTTAGTGGAAAAATGATGGATAAAAGCTAGGAAAATTCTGGAATTAATTTAGTAAGGAAGAGAATGGAATTAAGATGGAAAAAGGATGAATTTAGTGGTTGTTTTGGGCACTTAAATCTGGGCTGCAAGGATGATGTTTTGCTCTATTTTTGTGGAGTTTTTTAATAAGAATGAAAGGGAGATGGAAAGGGGTTTAAGTGGAATCACACCACTTATGGAGGCTAAACACACAAAGGTGTGGAAATCCTTTCATAAGCCAAATGAATGTGTCTTGAATCACTCAAGGACAGTAAGAGGAGAATCACTCTCACAAGTTATATTTTTCACCAAACTTAGGTTGATTACAATGATAAAATGATGCCCCTTTATAGATAAAGTGCCAACCACAAAAACTCTACAAAATCCACTAGTGCTCATTAAATATTTCTACTCACTAATGTTCCACTAAAACTAACTATGGTTCCACTAATGCTCTACTAATATTTCCACTAAGAGGTGCACAAGACTATGATGTCATCATAATGACATCATCCTCATAACATCATCTTATTGTCACTGTATTTGGGCATTATTATAACTTAAACAAAATCTAGAAATTAAGCCCATTAGTTGATCAATCCAAGACACAATTTTGGACAACCAACTTACATCAAATTGAGCCTTATTTTTACTTAGAAAATACTACTAAAAATCCCCTAGAGGTGGCGCCATTTCAGACTAGAGGTTGAGCCTTGATTAACTTCACAATCTTGGACTTCTTTCCTTGAAACTTATCCTTGCTCTTGGAAATTGGTCCTTCAAACCCTTTTATTTAAAGAACTTATTTAACATGGGAAAATAAAAATACTAAAATTAAGTTGTCTTTTAAGGATCATATCAGGTCTTCAGAAAAAACATCAGATGAGGTAGTGGAGGTATGTGATCCAACAGAGCCTCGTTTTGGATGTCCAGGTGGAGCCTATTTTTGGTGGCATTAAAGAATTGTCTTCTTTTTTGGGTCCAACACCCCTTAGCCCAGTTCAAATTCCCTTCTCTTCTGAAGTTGACCAAAAAAGCCCATTAAAGAAGGAAAACAGCATTGCAGTCATAAAGGTGGGCCTAAGAGAGACATATTTTTTGGAGGATTTGGATATGCAGAGTATTCCAATTGGGTTGGACCAAAATATAACCCAGTCAAAATTTATCGGTGATGTTAAGATTTCCCCTTGTACCAACGTTGAGCTCTCCTCTTCGATAGGAACAAATCATTCCTTTTCATGAAAACCTAAACCAAAAAGATCATGTTCAAAGAAGGGATTTTCAAAGCTGCCTAGGTTTTTAGGTTGGAAAAATTTATGGAGTTTCATAATGGGTCTCTTTGCAGTTATTTTAAAGGGAAGGACAGAATTCGGCGCCAATCATTGTTTCGAAGGAGATCTTTCTCTCGCGATCACTCTTGCGCAAAGCTTTCCTCATCGCGCCATAAAGGTGCAGATGTCTCAAATTCAGTGGCTGTAGCAGATGACTCTGATATTCAGCGATGCAATTTGAATTCATAAAGAAAAAGAATCAGCCGTGAAACTCGTTGAGATTGGAAAAGAACTAGGAGTCTCCTTCCATGGGAAAGAAGAGTTGGCAGCAGAGACGTTCATGGATTGGGAAATAAGAGATAAGGAAGCTTTGGATAATAAATTGGGGATGGTTCATTTTCCATGAAGGTTGCAACTTTTAATATAAGAGGTTTGGGAATGGATGTAAAAAGAAGAAGGATAAGGTCTCTGGTTTAATATGAGAAATTGGATTTCCTAGCAATTCAAGAAATGAAGCTTGAAGTGGTTGAAGATTGTCTATGTGAATATTTGTGGGGTTGTGCAGATGTTGGGTGGACTTTCTATTCAGCAGAAGGGAATTCTAGAGGATTAATTTCGCTATGGGATTCTTCTCAAGGATCTCTTGTGAATTCTATTATTGGTAAGGGGTTCTGTGCTGTTATTCTTGATTGGGGTCCTCAAATAATTAATTGTTGTCTGGTTAATGTATACTCCCCATGTATTTTATCTGATAAAAGAATTCTCTGGGAGGAGCTCAAGAAATTAAAAAATGATACTTGGGCGTCTCATTGGTGTTTCATGGGAGACTTTAATAGTATAGTAGGATCTTGGGAAAGGAAATGGATCACTATTAAAGGGGAAAGGGTCGAATGGAGGGAGTTCAAGTCGGTAATTGAAGATCTTGATCTTCTGGACCCTCACCTGTACAGGAGGAAATTTATCTGGATGTGAGACTAGATGGGTCAGCTATGAGTCAGTTAGATAAGATCCAAATTTTTGCAGATTGGCCTTCAAGCTGGAGCCTTGTTTCGCAGTGGGCACTAGACTGTGATGTTTCTGATCACTGCCCTGTTATCCTTAGAAAAAGTGAGGAAGCTCGTGGACTCTCTCCGTTTAGATTTAATATCTACTGGCTATCAGAAGGTTCGTTTCAGAAGTTGGTGGAGGAGTTTTGGACATCTACTCAAGTTTGTGGGTGGAAAGCCTATGTTTTTGAAAGAAAAATTGAAAATATTAAAGGAGGAAATAAAAAGTGGAATGTATCTGTTTTTGGGAACCTTGATGAATCTATAAAGTCTCTTAAAGAAGAGGTTAACATAATTGATGTGGTAGCAGAGGAGAGGAATTTAGAAGAGGTGGAGGTTGAATCTAGGAGAACTAAGATGGTATCTTTGTGGTCCAAATTAAGGCAGAAAGTAGGGTTGTTGAAACACAAGTCGAGAATTCAATGGGTAAAGGAGGGAGACGTGAACTCAAGTTACTTTCATGCTTGCATTGTGGGACGCTGGAAAAGAAATTACCTTGCGACAATCTATCATAAGGAGTCTTGGGTGGAAGGAGGAAAGGAGATTAAGAAGTGTTTTTGTAACCACTTTTATTCCCTTTTTGCAGATTCTAACTCACATGATTTTGGCTTAGATGGCGTTAATCTGGTTACGTTGAATCACTCTGATAATGTAATTCTAGAAGCACCTTTTTAGGAGGAAGTTAAAGATGTTATTTTTCTCTCTAAAAGCAATAAATCTCCAAGGCCAGATGGATTTAACTTCAATTTCTTTAAAAGATTTTGGTTCGTTCTAAAAGATGACTTATTTGGTATGGCTTCTGAATTTCACTCCTATTCGAAATTACCAAAAGGTCTGTCTTCTTACTTCATAGCTCTCATCCCAAAGGTGTCGTTCCCTTAAAAGGTTTCTCATTTCAAACCCATTTCTCACTTAGGAAGCTTGTATAAAATTTTATCTAAACTTGTAATGCATAGGCTTCGGAAAGTTCTACGTTCGATTATTTTTCGCTGTTAATCTGCATTCTTATCAGGAAGAAATATTTTGGACAATGTTGTTATGTTGTCTGAAGTAGTTGATTCTGCAAAAAAGGGGGGTAAACCATGCTTTATTCTGAAGATAGACTTTGAGCAGGGTTACGATTCAGTCTCTTGGAATTCTTAGAGTCTATGATTAGGAGATGTGGTTTCTCTGAGATATTTTTAGCTTGGATTAAAGCTTGCATTTTTAATGGTGATCTTTCTATCCTTGTCAACGGTAGGCCATATGAGGAGATGAAAATACACCGAGGCCTAAAACAAGGAGATCCGTTTGCTCCTTCACTTTATTTGCTTGTTGCTGAAGTCTTGGTAGCGCTTGTGAAACAGGCCGTTGATCTGTGGAAATTCAAAGGTTTCGTGGTTGGGAACAAGGGACCAGAGGTATCTATTTTAGAATATGCTGATGATACCATTATTGTTAGGGAAGCTTCTTGGGAAAATCTTTGGGTTATTAAGTCTCTCTTAAGGTGTTTTGAACTTTTTTCAGGACTGAACATTAATTTTAAGAAGAGTAATATTTTTGGGGTAACCACAGATGATCATTTCCTAAGGGCGGGCCTCAGGCTTTTTGCATTGTAATATTGGTGCTTTTCCCTTTTCTTACGTGGGCTTGCCAATTGGGGGAAATCCAAAAAAGAAAAGCTTTTGGGAGCCTGTCATTAGGAAAATAAAAAAAAAAACTCTCATCTTGGAAGAATAGGAGACTGTCATTTGGGGGGAAGGGTGACCCTTCTCAATTCTGTTCTTAATAGTCTCTCTATCTACTTCTTTTATATGTACAGAGCGCCAAAAGAAGTGATCAAGGAGATTAAGGAACTTCAGTCTAGATTTCTGTGGGGAGGGATTATAGATATCAAAAAAATCGCATGGATCTGTTGGAAAGATGTTTGTAAGATAAAATCTCAAGGTGGTTTAGGAGTTAAGGACTTGGAATGGTTTAACATAGCATTGCTTTCTAAGTGGGGGTGGAGATATCTGAATGAAAAAAAATAGTCTCTGGGCTGAATTAATCAAGGCAAGAATAGGGCGTTCAATTTCTGGGTTTTTAGATATGTCAAATTTGCTGCATAAAGGATCCAAATGGTGGAAGGAAATTTGTTCAGTATGCAACTATGAAAATTTTGGCTGGTTTTTTAAAGGGATAAGCAAAAAGGTTGGAAGAGGTAATGTAACATGCTTTTGGGAAGATCATTGACTGGGTGACCAACCCGTAAGACTTGTATTCCCGCGCCTATATCAGCTTTCTGTCAATAAATTATGTCCCATTGAGATTTTTTTTGCTTATTATTGTTCTTCTTGGAATTGGTCATTCTCATGGCGCCAAAATCTTTTGGCTTGGGAAGAGGAATCTCTCAAGGAATTAGCCTATATCCTTAGTTACATCTCTTTCGGATAAATGGCTATGATCTCCTGGAGGTACGGATGGTTTTTCTGTAAAAACAACGTATTCTTGTGGTATCTCTGTGCTTGCCCCTCCAAGCCAACAGGTAAATATTTCTTCCTTAGTGCAAAGTATATATGGTCCTCAAAGGCTCCCTCAAAAGTTCTTGTGTTCTCATGGATGTTGTTTCAGGATAGGATCCCCACTAAAAATAATTTGTGCAAAAGAGGTGTTATGGATGCAGGATCCCTTTCTTTAAGCTGTTTTTGTGGGGGAATTTGTGGAAGATTCATTTCATTTGCTTTTGGGTTGTGATTTCCCAGTGTTAATTTGGCGAAAGGTTCTCAATTGGCTTTGTGTGCATTCTGTTTTGGCTCATTCTATTGATGATTGGTTCCTCCAATTGAGAGGATTCATCGCTGGAAAGAAGGGGAAGAAAATGGGGGTGCTTATTTGGTTTGCAGTAATTTGGACAATTTGGCTAGGAAGAAATGAAGTTATTTTGAAAGCTCAAGGAATTGATTTATGCTCTATAATGGACTTAATTAAATCTTGCTCCTGGTTCTGGTTTAATTCTATTGGAGGGTCCTCTTACTCCTTTGTAAATTGGTGTCTAGCTCCCCTTCCTTGTATTTATGGATAGTTTGTTTTATTGGGGTTTTCGGTTTTGTTATTAGGCAGGTTTTCTTAAGTGATGTTTCCTTTCCTTTCTTTGATGTACTGCGTTGCTGCTTCTGTGTTCTTGGCTTCTAGCTTTCTAAGTTCAGTTTTAAGGCTCTGTTTTTCTGTTTGATGTCAGTAAACTATGAGTTCTTCTTGTACTTATCCTTTGTATCATCTTGTGGTTGCCTTTCAAAGGTTTAATATATATATATATATTGTTGTGGACCAGAATAACAGTATCCCGGGTGTACGCATGCATGCCGGATCAAGCAATCACCAACTATCTTGGGGGCATCCCGGCAAGCTTGGCACAGCCCATACGCAGGGCCTAGTTAATGAGGTTTGGGCCCAAGTAACAAACCCTGGCCCAATACGGAGCACACTTAGGTCATACACCTCACTCTATAAATATTATCATTAATGCACCATGCAAGGTACATAAGTATTCAATCAGATACATAAACCCTAACTCACTTATTGACTTAAGCGTCGGAGTCCTTGCAGGTGCACACCGCTGCTGCCGGAGCTCAGGCCTAGACGTTATTCATATCGCCCCCTGCTGATCCAGAAGACCATCTTGTCTGTCCTACATCCTCGTCAGGTTAGATCACAATATTGGCGCCGTTTGTGGGGATCTTAACAAAAGTCTCGTTTCTATCCACAGTCAACAATGGTTTGCTCTACCAGGAATAGGGATTACAACGATCCAAGTGTTCAAAACCAAGGAGCAGGACAGCAGGCTGGTGCATCGAACCAAGCAAGGGCATCCCAGCACTTTAATATCGAAGCAGAATTTCGTAAGCTGCAACAGCTGGTGCAGACAAAGGCTAAAGAGATTGCAGACCTCAAAGAACAACAACGAAAAGGCAAGCAAGTCGTTGTTGAGGATGACCCAGAGGAGGAAAGAGCTGAGAGGCATACCCATGCAAACCTTGAGGATGCAGGAAAACATCATAATAATGCGGAGAAACAGCAACAGAAATCCGCACTTGAAGGGGATAAGCAGGAAGCGCCTAAAAATCAGGAAAGGCAATTGGAGGTACGGGCAAGTCGCCGACATGAAGGGGCCCCGCACCAATCCCGGGTTGAGGGGGCCAACCCGCCACCTGTCCCCCCCCTAGGGGCCAGCAAGCCGGACAACCAGCTGGCAACCAGGACCACATGGCAGAGAATGTCCCGGATTTCGGGTACATTGATAATCCCTTCACGCCCTGGATCATGTCCCATGCTCTTCCTCATGGATTCCAGTTTACAAAGAAATTGAAGGAGTATGATGGGACCAAGGATCCCACCTTGCATGTCAGCACCTTTGAAAGGGCCATGTACTTTCAAGGAGTAAATGAGGCCATTGTATGCCCTGCTTTCTCCCTCACGCTATTTGAGGCTGTAAGTCGTCGGTTTTCAGACTTTCCGCCACAGTCCATTAGTAATTAGAAAGCTCTCAAAGATAAGTTCATTCTTCACTTCACCAGTAGTAAACGACAGTTTAAATCTGAATTCTATTTAGAAACTATTAAACAGGGAAAAGATGAATTTCTACGAGATTATATAACACGCTTTAATAACGAAGTGTTAGAAGTTAAGAATGTTGAGCCTAACCTACTGTTATATTTCTTTGTGAGAGGTTTGAAACCAGGAGCTTTTGCCAAGCAACTGGCAGGAGATAAGCCTACCTCCATGGATGATCTAAAGGTAAGGGCTGAAAAATGAATCAGAATAGAAGAATGGGAGAAGGCCCAGGCCGTAAAAAAGGAGGACAAAGTGAAAACCACTCCTCCAAACCAATCTCGGGGTAAGGATGACAAACCCCGGGATAGGTCTCCCAAGAAGTGCAAGGGTCTCTTTAACAATTATACTCCGTTGACAGACCTGCCAGCTTCAATGTTGAAAGAAGTGATGCACTCTGAACTAAGAGAACGACCACCACCGTTGACAACGGTCGGAAAGCACAAAAATAAGTACTGTGAGTACCACCGGGATCGTGGGCATTCTACCAATGAATGCATCCAACTCCGGGATGCAATTGGAAAGTTGATCCGACAAGGTAGGTTAAGAAATTATGCTCGGACCTCCCCAGAACGACGGGATCGCCGCCGAAGTCCATCTCCTCGGATGCAGACACCAAGATCTCCCCCTAGGAACCGAGATCAACGAACAGAAGTCCGGCATCGATCCCGGAGCCCGAGACGAACTCAGCAATCTCCTCCCGGGGGGTAATCCAAGTCATAGCTAGAGGAGTCAGCTTAAAGGGTCTTGAAGATAAGAAGAGGACCCGAGATGCACAGGATTCTTGTTCCCAGGTAACTGCTATAGCTAACCCAGTTCTATCTTTCTCATATGCAGATTTCCCAGAAGAACGTATCCGGGATAATGAACCGTTGGTCATAACAGCCAATCTAAACGGTTTCAAAGTCCATCGAATCTTTATTGATCAAGGAAGTTCCGCAGACATTATGTTCTGGAGCCTTTTTGATAAAATGGGGTTAGGGTCCAAGGATTTAATCCCTCACAAGGGCAGTCTAATTGGCTTTACTGGAGGCACAATCATCCCCAAAGGATACGTTAACCTCAAGGTGAGTTTTGGCAAAAAGCCAAGTACGAAAACAATCCTGGCCAGGTTTATAGTGGTGGATTGCCCTTCAGCCTACAATGCAATCATTGGGCGACCAACTGTGAACAGCCTTGGCGCCATAGTCTCTACCATCCATTTAGCCATGAAGTTTCCCGGAGAAGATGGGTTAGTAGTAACTGTCCATGGAAAAAGTAGTGATGCAAGAAAATGTTACCAAGAAAGCCTTAAAATCACAAAAGCATCATCTATCCCGCCAGTAAAGGCAGAGGAGAAAGGAAAGCAGAAGATGGAAAGACGTGATTTGATACGGGATGCAGGGGTCATGATGACTAACCTAGATCCCAGAGCAGATTTTGAGTATCAACGACCTCAACCAGAAGGAGACCAGATCTTAGTCCAGATAGGACTTAAAGAGGACCAAACTGTCAAGATAGGGGCAAACCTGCCCCCCATAATCAAAGAGCGACTCATCGAACTATTGAAAATGAATAAAGACCTGTTTGCTTGGGTTTCTTCCGACATGCCTGGAGTAGACCCAGAATTTGTATGCCATCGCCTGTCCTTAAAACCGGGATGTATCCCGGTAGCCCTAAAGAAAAGAAAAATGGGTCCAGAAAGACAAGCATCAAGAAATACGATACGCAGACTGGCTCTCAAACGTGGTGATGGTGAAAAAGGCTAACGGGAAGTGGAGAATGTGCACAGATGATACAGATCTGAACAAAGCGTGTCCCAAAGATCCATTCCCTCTGCCTTGTATCGATAAACTTGTTGATAACTCTGCAGGTTATAAGTATCTATCCTTCATGGGCCTACTTTGGCTACAACCAGATCCCAATTGACCCTGAAGATCAAGATAAAACGACATTCATAACCGACATGGGTGTTTACTGTTACACGATGATGCTGTTTGACTTAAAGAAAGCCAGAGCAACGTGCCAGCGAATGATGAGCCAAGTTTTTAAAGAACAAATTGGCAAGATCCTTGAAGTCTATATTGACGATATGATAGTAAAGACTCCAGAAGACAAAGACCCGGTGGCTGACTTGCATGAAACATTCCAACAGCTACGCATGTATGATTTAAGGCTAAATCCCAATAAATGTACTTTTGGGGTCGAAGCCGGAAAATTCTTAGGCTTCATGCTAACGAGTCGGGGGATTGAGGTCAACCCCGACAAGTGTAGTGCCGTGTTGAATATGCAGAGTCCCAGGACCATTAGAGAAGTCCAAAAGCTGACTGGAAGGATTGCTGCATTGACAAGATTCCTCCCAGATTCAGCTAGGAAATGCCTACCATTCTTCAGGACCTTATGGCGCAAGGAAGAGTTCCAATGGAATGCAGAATGTGAAGAAGCTTTCCAGGAGCTGAAGAAAATTCTTTCAGCCCAACCAGTCCTATCCCGTCCAGACCCTGGGCAGACCCTATACCTCTATTTAGTCGTCACCAATGAAGCAATCAGTGCGGCTTTAGTGAAAGAGGAATCCCAAAACCAGAGCCCGATATACTTTGTTTCTAAAGCATTACAGGGATCAGAGTTGAACTACCAACGGCTTGAGAAAGTCGCCTATACCTTGCTATTGGCATCTCGGCAGTTGAGGCCATACTTCTAATGTCATCCCATCACGGTAAGAACTAATCAACCCATTAGGCAAATCTTACATAAACATGACTTGGCAGGAAGAATGATGACCTGGGCGGTAGAACTGTCACAATACGATATCTCGTATGAACCACGTCAGGTGGTCAAGGCACAAGCTTTGGCAGATTTTGTAGCCGAAATGACACATCCCGGAGAAGAACCAAAAGGATCCTGGACCATCTATGTTGATGGGTCCTCAAACCCAAAGGGAGCTGGCGCCGGCATACTAATCGAGAACGATGAGGGGGTAACAGTGGAATATTCTCTGAAGTTTGAATTCCCAACCTCTAATAACCAAGCAGAATATGAGGCTTGTTTAGCCGGGATACGCGCGGCAAAGGAGCTAAGAGGTACCGCGATCACTTTATGCTCAGATTCCCAGCTAGTGGTATCCCAGATAAAAGGGGAATATCAGGCAAGAGAACCGTTGCTACAAAGATACCTGGATAAAGTTAAGGAAAGTCTACTTGGCCTCTCTAAATTTGAGATCAAGCACATTCCTAGAGAAGAAAACAGTCGTGCAGACCTGCTTTCAAAGTTAGCCAGCACCAAATCATCTTCCACCTTGAAGCCAGTGGTCGAAGAAGTTCTCCCTTCTCCCTGTGCTATTTTGCAGGTTGAAAGTGAAGATTGGAGGACCCCAATAATGGAGTATATCACCAAAGGCTCTGTCCCGGCAGATGCCTGGGAAGCAAAGCGGTTGGTGCAAAAGGCATCCCGGTATACCGTGATAGAAGGACATCTGTTCAGAAGGGGATTGTCCACTCCTTTGCTTAAATCTATTGGACCATCCGAAACTTGGTATGTTCTCATTGAAGTACATGAAGGAAGTTGCGGTCACCACATTGGTGGCAAATCTTTGGCAAGGAAATCCATGCGAGCAGGATACTTCTGGCCAACCATGAACAAAGATGCAGTTGAACACGTGAAAAAATGTCAAAAGTGCCAAGAACATAGTCCACTATCCCACATCCCGGCTGAAGATTTGCACAGCATCTCCACCCCTTGGCCTTTCCACACTTGGGGTCTAGACCTCCTGGGACCTTTCACGACAACCACAGGTCAGTTCAAACATCTTATTGTTGTTGTTGATTATTACACTAAATGGATTGAACTGGAACCTTTAGTTAGCATAGCATCAGTTAAAGCTCATAATTTTGTATTTCGGCAAATAATATGCCGGTTCGGTATCCCGGCAGAAGTAATCTGTGACAATGGGACCAAATTTACCGACAAAGATTTCCGAGAAATGCTAGCAGGACTCCACATCAAGCAATACTTTGCTAGTGTAGAGCACCCACAATCAAACGGACAGGCAGAGTCCGCCAACAAAGTCATACTCAATGGCTTAAAAAAGAGGCTTGAGAAAGCTGGAACTAGTTGGGTGGAAGACCTCTACCAAGTACTTTGGAGCTACAGAACTACCCCCCATAGTACCATCGGAGAAACTCCATTTCGGATGGTCTACGACTCAGATGCTGTAATTCCGGTAGAAATCGGACATCCATCCTGGAGGATCATGTATCCCACACAAGAAAATGAGCAGCTACTCAGAGAAGACTCCGACATAGTAGAAGAAATCCGAGAAGCTGCCATGATCAAAGAGCTATCCCAGAAGCAACAAGTTGCTCAGAGATACAACTTGAGGGTAGTCCTGAGAAGTTTCCAACCCGGGGACTTGGTCTTAAGGAGAGCTACCATTGGAAACCGGAATGCCAAAGACAGGAAGCTCCGAGCAAATTGGGAAGGCCCATTCCGAGTCAAGACTGTTGCAGCCAATGGAGCATACCATCTGGAGACTCTCAAAGGAAAAGAGATTTCAAGAACGCTTAATGTCACGGACTTAAGGCGGTACTATAGTTAAGTTATGTAATTTACATCCTTTGTAATAAAGGGGTACTCTTTTTCCTGTAGCAGGTTTTATCCCTAAGGAGGGTTTTACTGCTAGAGGTTTTAACGAGGCCCCCATTTGTTATTTGCTTCATGTTATCAATAAAGCAGTATTTTTATTGACAATAAAGCAGTACTTCTCCTTCAAGGAAGCAAGTTCCTTCTCAGCTCGGGACTCCGACTCCTTGACACTAGTATTCAAGGCCTCTTTCAGCTCCATATCATCTCGGAGGTCCTGCAGCTAGGCCCTCAAGGAAGCAGCCTCGCCCATGTCTTCTGCCTGGTCATGAACGTGTTGGAGCATAGCCATGCTCATGGCTATCCAGCCCATAAGGGATTTGGCTTGCTCCTACAAAGACAAAAACAACAAGAAAAAATTAAACGCACATCTACCGAAATCAATCATTACAAAAATTCAAACGACAAACAACACATACCTTCACGGCAGCAGCTCCACCCTTCGTGAAAAAGTCCCCGTGTTGGAACTTAATCAGGGAAGATTGGAATCCCTCCCATGCAGAAGAAGGAGTAGAGAAGGGCGCCATCAACACCGGGTTCATTTCGGCAGAAGCCCCTTGGGCACCTCCAGATTGGCCGCCTACCAATCGAACTAAATAACATAAGAAGGTAACACACAATTCTTACACGGTTAAGAAACCCAAAAATAAAAGCATACCGGACTTAGTCGTGCGACGACACTTTGGCGACACAGTAGCCATATCAGTCCCGGAAGAGGGAGGTACGGACCTCTTAGCAGGAGAAGCTCCCCCGGAAGAAGATACAGGCCCAACAGTAGCCGCCGTTGAGATACTAATCCCGGTGGACACAGCCAGGATAGTAGTAGGAACTGGAATAGGGGCAGGAAGTGGACCTGAAGTGCCAACCTTTCCCTTCCCTTTGGCATCTCTTTTCTGGGAGCGGATGGCATAATGGGCCATGATCTCAGCTGCAGGAGAAAGAATACACTTGTCAATCAAGGCAAAATAATCAATGGCAAAGTAAAATAACGACATCATACATGAAGGACAATGTCCTACATAAGCAGGGTTCGCCTGTCCCTCGCACAGCCACCTCTGAACCACCGACATCAGATGGAACCGATACGCCAGCGGAAGATCCCGGAGCACTAGAAACTACCGGGATAGGAATGTCGCCTTGAGCAGGTTCCATATCTACATGACAAGATAAAGTAGAATCAGATCCCGGGGATGAATGACTATGAGAAGAGGGAGCATACGCAGGATCAGACTCCGAATCTAAGGAATGTGTCATAGATGACTGTATAGATTCCCTGTCGTCTAAAAGATCACCGGGATGGGAAGATTCAACTTCATCCTCCAATGGAAGAAGGTTGACAGGAGCACGACAATCTAAATCTTGTTCGACAGGAATAGAACTATATGAACTGTACTCATCAGGAAGATGGGCTAAAGCAAAAAGAAGAGCGGAAGGTTCTGGGTTTAAAGTGTTAAATGACCCACTCACACTCTGGGTAACTGATTCACCACTCTCCACTCGCCGTGAATACAGAGGATAAAACCAAAAACGGGAAGATTCACAGTAATCAGGGTTGGCTATTGAGGGCGTACCTGGACAAAGGTTTGGCCCATTAGAAGACCTATGTTTTTGAAGCCCCCTCGCAAAACTCTCAAGAAGTTCAGTATCATTTGATTCCGAAGAAGAATCACTCGTCAACACGATAACATTATCAGCCATATTTGATAGGAAGAAACCCAAAAACAATAACTAAACCCTAAAGAACGGGGAGGATGCAACAGAACAACCCAAGAATCAGGGAAGAATCATACAAAAGTACAAATTGATGAAGAATAAAAGTGATATCTGGTACCTAGAAATGAAGATGTTGTTGACAAACGAATGCTTGCAATTCTGGCACGAAGGAAAGGAAGAGTCACGAAAACTATTCCTAGAGAAAGATGAACAGGTTGAAGCGCGAATAGAGAAAAGTGAAAACTTGAAAAGCAGAAAAGAGGTAAAAATGTAACGAGTGGAAAGAAATAAAGTAAAAACTGTCACATCACCTTAATGAACGTGGGGCCCAAGACCATGCTAATCATCGAGCACAACGCCCAAAATGGAGCACGTGAGACACACGCGCCCAAAAAGAAAACCAACCATTATCTCGTGACATTGCCAGAATCACCATCTAACTTCCACCCGGCATGGCAAATGAACTCGCCAACTTCTCCCATGAAAAGCTTGACGACTTGGGGGGCAACTGTTGTGGACCAGAATAACAGTATCCCGGGTGTACGCATGCATGCCGGATCAAGCAATCACCAACTATCCTGGGGGCATCCCGGCAAGCTTGGCACGGCCCATACGCAGGGCCCAGTTAATGAGGTTTGGGCCCAAGTAACAAACCCTGGCCCAATACGGAGCACACTTAGGTCATACACCTCACTCTATAAATATTATCATTAATGCACCATGCAAGGTACGTAAGTATTCAATCAGATACATAAACCCTAACTCACTTATTGACTTGAGCGTCGGAGTCCTTGCAGGTACACACCACCATCGCCGGAGCTTAGGCCTAGACGTTATTCATATCGCCCCCTGCTGATCCAGAAGACCATCTTCTCTGTCCTACATCCTCGTCAGGTTAGATCGCAACATATATATATATATATATATATATATATATATATATATTTTTATTGCTTTGGCTTATCAAAAAAAATAACACATTCATCATGTTAATTTTTTAACAACTATATTATGTTTGATATGACTTGCATCTTACTATATTTTAATCTTCACATTGAAAGTAGTGACATCGTCTTATTAATATTTTTTTTGGTGAATTTGAAATATAAAATTGATATATTTTTTAAAAAAGAAAATTGTAGCACACAATCAAGCATAGTTATTTTATTCAAGTTTTTTTTTATTTGGAAAAACTCGAATAAATGCTCACATAAGTATTCTATTTATTATTACAATATTTTAATTATTTTATATCTTTTGAGTGTATCTGAGTAAAATATGAGTAAAATTTAGAGAAAAAATTCCCTCCAATTTTGTAGTAATACATGCACCCAAGCATATTTACGTCCCCAAGTATATCAAACATAGTACCAATGTAGATGTAGATTTATTGCTGCCGCCCATTTCTTCCTTTGCTTTATGAGCATCTATACACATTTACCTGCTTTTAGTTTCAACATATGCAAAGCTGTACTCATTTATTGCATTATTGGTTCCAATGTTTAATTAAAAAATGAAGTGATTGAGGCACGTGCATGAGATACACCAATTGTTGCTTTTTATTTTATCTCTCCACTAACATTTAATTTTAGTAATTGTGGCACTAGTATCATATCTCTCCACTGACATTAAGTATTGTGACCTATTTTCACAAAGCAGGTGAATTGTCTTTAGCTTTTTTCCATTTGCAAAAAAAATTAATTTCTCTCTTCTCTCAGCTTCCTTTTCCTTTTACATTATTCTTCTTCTTTGCAATCCCTTTCACGTTTTTTTTTTTCATATTCAGAAGAGCTTCATTCATCTGATTTTCCTTTCCTTCCTATAGCTTATTCGCAAACCATGTGTTTTTCGTCAGTGACGTTCGATATCGCAGACGGAGGTTCTATGGCGGTTGCTGGAAGGACGCGTGACGAAATTATGGCGATGATTGGAACGGTTAGGAACTACGTTTTGAATGAAAATTGGAGTTTGCGAATCAGAGTGTGCCTTTCTTGCATCTAGCTTTAGAGGAGAGATTTAGGTTTCAAAGGTCCAAATTAGGGGTTGAGTGATGCTGCTGTGGAGGCGTGGAGACACTGCAAGGAGTAACAGAGCTGTTTCGCAGCCTATAAGAAGAAGCAGGATGGGTGTGCAAATCCAAGAGGGGGTGAAGGGCGGTGCGTGACAACACTTCAAATATCAATCGACGGAATTTCTTGAGTGACGATTATAGGGAATAATGCATTTTAGTGAAGCTAGGAAGAGGTTACGATGCCGAGATTTCTATTTCATGGTATAATCGAAGCTTCGTGCCTAAGTTCCAATTATGTAGGGGTTCACAAATGTTTATTTATTTATTTTGTGGGTTTTTCATTGGAGAACATAGCAGTACAAATAAAATATGATTTATTGATCAACTCCAGAAACTTGGGTTATCATAGAAGTGATAGAGAGCTAATTTGGTATGGACTTGAGTATATTAATAAATCTCAAATGTTTGAGACTTTATCTGTCATTTATGTGCTTCCTCTATGAAAGTTTGATATCCAGCGCAGGTTAATAAGGTTTGCACATTGAAGGGAGTTCCATTTCAGTGAAGGAATGCACCAACTTGGGATACCATGTATGTACTGAGTTCTACATATTTTTCTACCAAATCAGTGTAGCACTTGCTTCATGAAAATGTTATTTTATGACCTTTTGATTGCTTTTTGTAAATGATCCATGATGACACATTCATTTCTTATTTTTTAGAAGCTTTATTTCATTTTTTACTCTCCAATCCGAACTTTGTATAATGTCTAAATTTGATCTATTGTTTTTGGTAGAATTTTATTTTGTTCATCTGAAGTTGCTGGAGTACACTCATCAAGGCATTTCACTCCAGTCAATGAGAGTTGACATTGATTAACACGAACTTTGTTCAGGTTTGTTCATGAGGACTTGCTCGAATATGCTCATAAGTTTGTTACACTCTTATCACAATGAGTGGGCATTGATAAACTTTATTATTGCATACATCTAGCATATGAAAAAATATCAATTATTCTTATCACTATTCAAGTTTCTCATATTACCAAATTAATTTTGTGCCTTCTCTTTTAGTTCAGATTTTGTGGTTTTTAATATTTTTGGGTCAAAGCGTTTGTGTTTTTTCTAGCTGTTGACAATGGAGAAGGTAAGCTTTTGGAAAAATGACAGAAGCAGATTTGCTGGTAACTTCTTTTAATGTTTTTTAATGACTTTTATGTATGGCTCTGAAGGGTTTATTTTTGCATGTCCATTTGTATAAAAGATAAATGCCGACAATCTTGCTACTGGACCCAAAGGTGAGGGCTTTAGCTGCAATTGCCTTTCAAGTTTAAGGATTTTTCATTTGCAATTTTTCTTTGGTTTCACATTCATGTTGTCTTCCTCTGTTTAGTAAATTTTATGTTTCTCATACATCATTCTTCTGAATTTAATATTTGTATCCACATTTCATTTTTTGTTGTTTGTAATTTGGCTCATCTTATTTGTTGAAAATTCTAGAATAACTTTGCATGATGTTTTTCTTATCCTTAATTATTGCTGCCGATTTAAAATGATTTCAAATTTATTAGGTAAAAAGACTTGAAACCTTATTGATGCTACTTCATAAGATTACAAGTTACATTATTGAGAAGATAAAATAAAAACCTTGCCACGTTTGGGTGGCATTAATCTAGAGCATATGGGCAGCAACAAATGCAATGATCTTCACCAATGAGACTCACAGTGTACAAAACTCTTTTGAATGGATTAGACATACAGTTTGGGAATGGAACACTGGGGTACTTGCGCTGAAAATTCATTACCTGGCATGGTGATTAAGCCCAGCAAAGAGTACAAATGCAAGGTGTAATTTATAAGATATTGAAGGTCTTAGTTTCAGGGGTGGTTTTATTGTTTACATTCTTGCTTTTGTACTATCACGGGGTTTCTCTTTTGTGGCTATGTGGACTGACCCCTCTAACCCCCTGCTTACACTTCCTTCATGTTTCTGTCATAGTGATCCATGCTTAGATTAGTACAGAGATGTATACATTTATCTTCATCCTCTTTTATGCATTAGTAAATGTCCTTTCTATTTATTTTGAATTCTTTCATTGCTTCTCATGTTCAATATAGTGTATTTATGTTCAATTATATCTGATATCGGTATATTGTTTTTTCTTCTCTCCCAAATCTCTCAAATTTCTTCTCTTTTATTCCTGAATCCTTCTTGCTCTGAATTTGTTGTTGTTGTTCTTGCTCTGAATTTGTTTTGTTTTTCTATTCATTACATGATCCTTTGTTTGCTTCTGTTATCTATTTATGTTACTTCATAGAGGATGATTGTTGGCTGGGTTATTTCTTGGGTATACTGATCCTTTAAAAGGATGCATTTGATGCTAGAAAAGTTGAGATCTGGTGTAGGGATCTCTCTACATTAATTTCAAGCAGCAATGGAGGTTGTTTGTTTCTGAGTTTTCTATTCCACCAATACCATGGGCTCTACAGGAATAAATCGGCAATTCCACCCACACCACATGCATGTAAGCGTTTTCTTTATTGCAGACCTCACTGGTTTGTTTTTAATAAAAGGAGTGGTGTTATAAATTCTAAAATTATTAAATAAACATTTAGTTTTTAAAATCATATTCATTGTTATGTACATCCTTTGCACTTATATACAAACTCAAGTACACTTCAATCTGCAATTTGTCACTCAAATCAGAATGTTCTGATGCCATTTCTTAGCTTTATGTTTTTTCAGGCTCACTGAGGGTTTCATTCTCACCGGTCTCTTCACACTATCCTCCAGACAAAGATGTTGTTCTCCTTGCTTCTCAGGGATCTCATTTCTTCCACATCTTTTATGACAATTCAATAGCGGATCTGAGATCTATGTACATAGTTAGATGTTATTCATGGTTTTTGAAAAATAATTTGGTTTAATGCTATGATATCTCATTAATATTAATTCTGTAGTGGTTTCCCAATTTGGGATTACATTATTCTATTTGTCATATAAAATAATCCTGGTGTTGATTAGTTCTATCCCCTTATTATATATATTATATATATATAATATATAAAAAGGATGACTGTTTGAAAATAATAGTGACAGTGACATAATGACTACAGGAAATTAGAAGTAGCAAAAATACATAATGTTTTTAAAATTGGGGGCTTATTTAAACTTGACATAAAAACGTCAACTGATGGTCCTTGATTTCCTACTTTTTTTCCTCTCAAGGACTACATTTTGTATTGCAAAATTATGTGCAGCATGTGTTCTAACGATCAAATGAATCACCAAAGAGATAGAAAATTCAAGTCCAGGGTACAACATTGAATTTTGTTTCTTTCACTTTAATCTAATGAAAGATATGTTGTATGATAAAAAAAAAAAATCCTATTCATTCAACAATTCCGTCAAGTGAATCACCAAAGAGAAGGATAATTCAAGTTAAAATGTAAAGAATTTTCTTGTCAAACTACATTTGGCAAGAAAAAATATTAAACAATTTATTTAACATTAAGGTTTCTCTACAAATTGAAATTTTTATACATTGCAAGTTTGATTTCTTTTGTTTTAAATCCAATTATGATGCCAATGTATTTTGTTCCTTAGAGTTTCTTTATACACAGTTTAAAATTTAAATAAAATCAATTGAGTAACAAAGTTAAATTGATAATTCTTCAATTCACGTTGATGAATAATTAATTAAAATCTATTGAATATTTTTTCAGTTTTTAAATTTTTATAGAATAAAGATATGATTAATTAAAATCAATTTAAGATTTATTATCTATTTTAATCAACGCTTGAGGCTAACAGGAATGTGATGCAATAAAATTTAGCATCATACTTTATTAATTGTTATAATTATTAACATGTATTCTCTTATTAAAATACAAAGTTATATTGAATAGGTTTGATCTTTGCATTACAACTTTGCATGTGTACCCTTGGAATTTGACTTTTTAATTTTTTTTTTCTTGAAAAATGCAACTTATTAAATATGATCCATTATGGATTTATGATGCATTGATGCTTTGTATTTTAATACAGAGAGTAGGATAATTTTGCAGTTCTCATAAGTATTTTGAATCAAATTAAATTGTTAAGTTGATTCTGCACATAGTTTATTGTGTTAACCAGTTTTATAATTACTTGCATTGCGTTGACAAAAAATCAGTCGAGTGTTAAAATAGGTTGGTCCTACACCAAGCATCATCTAAGCAAATGTGTATAATTGCAAACTCTTATTTATATTTTATCTTCTATTGGACACGTATATAAAATATATTGAACAAATAATTAAGTGTGACTTTACAATGCAAGTTATTGGTTAGAATTATTTCAATTAGAATATGAAGGCATTCTATAGGTTACCGATCTTGGAGTTTATGGCAGCAATGACTAAGAAAATGCATCTTTTAATATTGATGATTACTACCTTTGTTTTTAAGCAATTTGGAATGAAAAAAATCATTTAAGACCATGTAGAACTTTATAAACAAAGTGAAGACAATCGTATTTACCTCGAAGAGACAGACTCAACAATTTTTTGGTTTCGATGATAAAAATAGGAGAAACAATTAACACACGGGGCAGAGATTTTTCATTGAAGTGTAATTTTTTAATTATAATAGGGCTCACTCACACACAAGAAAATATACATTTTATTATGTCAAGTTCTACTTTGATTTAGATAAACTTTGGTTTAACCTATAATATTCTATTCAAACTTCTCATTGAATTGATATTTTGCTTTAACATGTAAAGGTGTAGATAAAAGTCTTAGATTTTGCAGGTGATTCATTTGAATAGAGTTAATAGCCAAGGAAGACTAATTGGTGCATAAACTTCAAATTACTCTTGTATAACCACTTAGATGTTTCAAAATTTTCAAAGGAGCATGTGCTATTAATTTTTTGCATTTGTTATATTAAGTCAACATTTATATTCATTCTATTGTGACTATTTTTTAAATGTATTTTGATATTGAAATTGTTGAAATTTTTTGTTTCATGGAATGTCTTGATGTGTGTCTCTAGAGTTATGTTTGAAAGTAAATGCATGCACAATGCGCATTGGATTGTGGACAGGTGAAATACCAGTTAAAGCATGTGGAAAGAAAATCTATTTTTATGAAATTAATAGTTATTCATTATGGACTATAAATTTAGAGAATAATGTTAGAATTTAGATTAAATGTAATAGTTGTATTTAAGAGTAGTTCACAACAAGGATATAAAATTTGATTTCTTCAAATCCTTTAATTTTATTTGATTGGTATGTTTTTTATTTTTTTTTACTTTTGAAATATTTATTATGAAAGTATTTATAATAATTTTTTTTTTGGTTCATAGGAAAGTAGTACAACTAGGGATCGAACCCGGTACCCACACACATACATGTCTCTATGCGCTCACCAAGTGAGCTACACAACTGTGACTATCATAATTTATTTTAAACATTACGTAACAATATTTTACTAATTTTTAAAATATATTTTTATTTCTATTATTTTAGTATATGAAATTTCTTTCTCTATATATTGCTAGAATTAAGGTTGATAGGTATTGTTTCTTATCGGTGTACATTTATTTCATTATGATAATGAACATCTCTTGATTTAAAATTTTATCTTAAGGTACTTTGTAAAAAAAAGTTTTACAACTTTCATATATTTCTTTTTTCATAATTCATTTCATGCATCGCACGGGTGCATGTCTAGTTATTTGTTTGAAAGTTGAAACCAATCAAAGGTAAATTTAATTGTCACATCAAAAATTAAAGTAGAAGTGTCATTGTATTAATTTCTTTTTTCAAATTTTCAAATATGAAATTGTATCTCGCAATTATATTCCCTTGACTTACATCTTCTGAATTCTATTAGTAGTTTCATCTTGTTAACTTTTTCTTTTGCAATTATATTCCCTTGACTTACATTTTACCATACTTTCGTCTTTTCTTTTTTTCATTTGTGATACCTTCTTTCTTTCTTTAATTAATTATTGTTTATTTAATTATGTATTTGAAGCCATATAAAATAAATTAAATATCATATTAAAAGTAGCATCATTATCGTATTAATTTTTTCTTCCGTAAATTTTTAAATATAGAATTGATATAATTTTTTAAATAAAGAAAAATCGGGCACATAATTAATTATATATAGCTACTCTATTCATCTTTTTAAGAATAAAAAAATGGTAGCATAAATGTTTAAATAGCCATTATATTGATTATTGCAAAATTACATTGATTCATTAAATTCTCTACTTCAACTCAAGAATGTTTATACATATTGATCAGAAACATTATTTAATTTGTTACGACAAAAATAACAAGTTTACTCTCTCACCAATAACAAATGGACAGTAATTCTTAAATACTTACTGTTTATGTTTTTTTTTACTTATATACACTTCACATAAAAAATATTTAATATTTTTATTATGAATTCGGTATACACTACTAGAATTTTGTGAATTAGCTGCAAAAAATTAGCGGGGGCTACGATAGCGTCGCAAGTTGCTGTGGTGCAACCGTCGCTAACGCGACGCAAATTAGGCATGAACATAATAACAGAAATCGAGAGCTTTAGCTCAAATGGTCATGTACCAAGTCAAAAGGCTTGTGAGCAGGAGGTCCAAGGTTCAAACCCTGACAGGGAAGATTAGGAGAATAGATTAGTTTAGGGTGTGTAGTGGGTGTGTGAGTATTTGCTTATAAAAAAAAGAAAACGAGAAAATTTTGCGAGGGCCAAGCCGCCGCTAATATTTGCAGCAGGTAATGTCGTCGCTACGTAACCCAGTATTTTTTAAAAATAAAAAATTGTACTTAGTCAGTAGCGGCGGCCAAGCTGCCGCTAAATCTGACCGAAAAAAAAACTAATGTTGTTTGATTTTAAAAAAATAATAAAAAATTGCAAGTTTGCGGGGGCTTTGGCTCTCGTAAAATTAGCGGGGGCTTTGTCCCTCGCTTATTAGTGGGGGCTTTGGCCCCCGCTAAATTTGCAACGGTTATAGCCGTCGCTAAGCTGACAAAATCTGCTGAAAATTGACATCTCGATAAGTTAAATTAGTGACGACTTTTTAGAGGGGGCCTAGCCATCGCTAATCTTGTCAAATTTTAAAAAAATAGTAAAAAAGTGCAAGTTAGCGGGGGCCAAAGCCCCCGCTAAATTTACGGCGGCTATAGCAACCGCTAAGCTTACAAAACCTACTGAAAACTGACATCTCGGTAAGTTGAATTAGTGGCGGCCTTTTAGAAGGGGCTTAGCCGCCGCTAATTTTGTCAGATTTAAAAATAATAATAAAAAATTGTAAGTTTGCGGGGGCTTTGGTCCTCGCAAAATTAGCGGGGTGTTTGACCCCGCTAAATTTTCGGCGGATATAGCCGCCGCTAAGCTGACAAAACTGCCTGAAAACCAACATCTTGATAAGATGAATTAGCGGCGGCCTTTTAGAGTGGGCTTAGCCGCCACTACTTTGTTTAAAATCAACAACTCATATCATTTATCCCTCATTTCTCACCAGTTACAAAACACATTTATCTTCTCTTTCCCTCTCTACTCCGTCCGACCGGCGACTATAGACAATAAATCGGCGGCCGCCACTCCATTCCGGTGACCACCACCCCATTATAGCAGCCACCACACTCTCCTCCTTCCTTCACCACACGCGAATCTTTCTCTCTTCTTAAGGTAAGCTCACGGTTCTTTCTCTCTTTTCTCACTTTGTTTTCCGGCATGCTATACATGGTGGCACTGACCCTGTTGGGGTGCCACTGCCACCATTGACATTGGTTCTACCACCTATTATAGTGCTTACAATTTCTAAGCCTATTTTCTCTTTTTCTAATTCTATTTTGAACACATTGATAATACTAATGAAATTTTGTATTTGTATAATTTTTTTTTTATCTTTTTAGTGTATATTGTTTTATATTTTTTATAATATTTAGGATTATTTATGGTATATTTAGTGTGTAGGATTAGTTATGGCTTATTTTAGATACTTTAGATTGTAGTATTTTGAATTAATTTCTATTAATAGATTGTAGTATTTTAGGTATTTTAGATTGTAGGAAGTGGTGGACATTAGGTCTATTAGTATTTTTTAAAATATATAATGAATGTATTATTAGATTGAATATTTCTGTCATAATTTAAATTAGGAGTTACAAATTAATTAGGTATATTAGTATTTTTTTTAAAATATCTAATTATTAGGTGTTGGACATGAGGTCTATTAGTATTTTTTTAAATATCTAAACCATTTGCGGGGGCTAAGGCCCTCGGTAATTAGCAGGGGCTAAGACCCTCACAAAATTAGCAGGGACTGTTCCGTCAGTTCCGTAGTGGCTTTTGCTGTGTAATTAGCGAAGGCTTAGCCCCCGTTAATTAGAGAGGGCCATTTGGCCGTCGCTAATTTTTAGCATTGCGAGTTTTTACAACGGCCTAATGGCCGTCGCTTGGCCACCGCTAATTATGATTTAGCGATGGCTTTTTCCTCGTTAGCGAGGCTTTGGCCCCCGTTAAAAATTGTTTTTCTTGTAGTGATAAGTGATAAACATGAATAGTAGTGTACAAATTCCATTTTTCGTAACAAATTGCGCCTATAACCTACTTAAGGAATTTAAACCAAAATTATACATACTAGTGATCATACCCATGCGATGCACGGGTGTTATGGCCCGAGATTAGTGTAACCCGATACTTAGACATATGTCGTCTGTACTTTAACGATCATAACCCGCCGAGCCACCGAGAAGATTCTAGGCGGGATGTATATCACAATATGGACTCCTTAGTGGGCTTCTATTAAGAAGGCCTAGCCCAGAATGGTACAGGCGCAACCCTAATGCACTCAATATAAATACCCACATGCACACTCCATGCAAGGTACATTCTATCCAATTTATCACATATAACCTAAATCTCGTGCTGACTTGAGCGTTGGAGTCTCTGCAGGTGGTAACGTCGCCGTCAAGGAGTCACAACGCTATCCCAGACATTCATCGCCATTAAAGACGTACGTCCAGCCATCGTCCCAAGTCATCTTCCCGGTGATCCCTCAGGTACGATCATAACATTGGCGCCGTCTGTGGGGAGCGTGACAAAAAGTTGTGTTCTCTTCATTCCCAGCGATGGTATATTCAACATGTAACAGAGACTATAACGATCCTGAACTTCAAGATTTGGGAGATGGCCAGCAAGATGAAGAATCCAATCACCAGGTAGAACCGCAACCATCCTTCAACTTAGAAGCAGAATTCCTTAAGCACATGCGAAGGAGATTGAAACCCTGAAGAAACGAGAACAGGTTCGGCAGGGAAAGGAAAAGGTGGGGGAAGCAGGTCCTGCTCAAGAAGTTGAGAAACAGCCTCAACGCGTCGCCAGAAATGGCGGTGAAGGACAGCAACATAACCCTGATAATCTGGGGGTTGGTGGCAATCCAGATCCGCGTAACGCGGAGAAATAGGTGGAGATCAGGGTAAGCCACCAAAAAGAAAATGCAGCTCAGCAAGATCTACGGGCGGCATCTCGAATAGGGGTTGCCAACCCGCCACCAGCACACCAGGTCGGTCCACAAGAGCACATAGCGGAGAATATACCAGAGTTTGGTTACATCGACAACCCATTCACCCCATGGATCATGTCCCATGCATTACCCCATGGCTTCCAGTTTGCGAAGCAGCTGAAAGAGTATGACGGGACTAAAGACCCGACCCTGCATGTGAGCACTTTTGAAAGAGCCATGTACTTCCAAGGGGTCAACGAAGCCATTGTATGCCGGGCCTTCCCTTTGACTTTGTCAGAAGCAGCAAGTCGTTGGTTCTCTGACCTCCCGCCACAATCCATCAACAATTGGAAGACCCTTAAAGATAAGTTTGTTTTACATTTTACTAATAGTAAAAGACAGTTCAAGTCTAAATTTCATTTAGAGACAATTAAGAAAATGAAAGACGAATCTCTAAGAGAATATATCACCCGGTTTAATAATGAAGTACTGGAAGTTAGGAATGTTGAACCTAACTTAGTGTTGTATTTCTTTGTCAAAGGTTTGAAACCAGACGCTTTTGCCAAGGCCTTAGCCGGCGAGAAGCCAACGTCCATGGACGATTTGAAGGCTAGAGCCGAAAAATGGATCAAAATTGAAGAATGGGAAAGGGCTCAAGCCGCCAAGAAAGATGACAAAGGAAAGAACCCGCAAAACCCTCAAGCACGGGGAAAGGAGGACAAGGTCCAAGACAAGCCTTCAAAGGGTCCCCGAGGAATGTTCAATACTTACATCCCGTTGACCGTATCTCCAGCGACGGTTTACAAGGAGGTGATGAACTTGGAGATCAGAGATAGGCCTCCCACTCTTAGGAATCCAGGGCGGTTCCAGAACTGATATTGCCATTATCACCGAGAAAAAGGGCATTCGACGAACGAGTGTGTTCAGTTGAGGGATGCCATTGAAAAGCTAATCCGCCAGGGAAGGCTGGGAAATTATACGCAAGAGTCCAATGATAGAAGAGGCCGCAGGCAAAGTCCTAATCCCCGGGAGCGTCGGCTGAGATCACCGCAAGCCAACCGGCATACGTTGCCCGAAACCCGAAATAGATCCCGGAGCCCTAGGCGCAACCAAGGATCTCCACAAAGAGGAGTGATACAAGTCATAGCTGGGGGAACCAGCTGGAAGGGATTAGAAGATAAAAAACGAACCCGTGATACCAGGGACTCATGCTCACAGATAACCCAGGTAAAAAACCTGGTATTATCCTTTTCTGATGCTGATTTGCCACAGGAACAAGTCAAAGATAATGAGCCTTTGGAGATTGCCGCCACTATGGCAGGATTTGAAGTCCATCATATTTTCGTAGACCAAGGAAGTTCGGTGGACATTATGTTTTGGAGCTTGTTCGACAAGTTAGGCTTGGGTTCCAAGGACCTAACCCCCCACAAAGGAAGCTTGATCGGTTTCATAGGAGACACTATCATGCCGAAGGGATATGTCGATTTGACAGTTTCGTTCGGGCAAAAGCCGAACGTCAAGGCGGTGATGACCAGATTTATCGTTGTAGATTGCCCCTCGGCTTATAACGCCATATTGGGACGCCTGACTTTGAATCATCTGGGCGCCATTGTTTCAACTGTACATTTAGCTATGAAGTTTCTTGGGGAGAATGGATCCGTTATTACAGTAAAGGGAAAAGGCAGTGACGCCAGGCGATGTTACTAGGAGAGCTTGAAAATCATGAAGATGCTTATACAACCTGTTGAGATTCCTGAGGGAAAAGGTAAGAAGAAGATGGAGCGTCGGGACTCGCCTCAAGGGGTGGGGGTAATGATGACAATTCTTGATCCCCGCACAGATTTTGAAGAGCAGAGGCCTCAACCAGAAGGAGAACAGATTTTGGTCCAGATCGGCCAGAATGAGGATCAAACAGTGAAGATAGGAGCAGATTTGCCCCTAGCCATTAAGGGGCGACTTATCGAGCTTCTCAAAAGAAATATAGATTTATTTGCTTGGGTCTCATCCGATATGCCGGGAGTAAAACCGGAATTGGCATGCCATCGTTTGTCCATCAAACCGGGATGCAAACCGGTAGCACAGAAAAAACGAAGGATGGGGCCTGAGAGGACAGAAGCCATCGAGAAACAGGTGAAGGAGCTCCTAGAAGCCGGGTTTATCCGTGAAATCCGCTATGCAGATTGGCTTTCAAAGGTAGTAATGGTGAAAAAGGCCAATGGGAAGTGGCGAATGTGTACAGATTACACGAACCTGAACAAAGCTTGCCCGAAAGACCCCTTCCCACTACCATGCATTGACAAGTTGGTAGACAATTCGGCAGGATATAGGTATCTCTCCTTTATGGACGCATACTCGGGGTACAATCAGATACCAATGTATCCCGATGATCAGGAGAAAACCGCCTTCATCACCGACATGGGAGTATATTGTTACAACATGATGCCATTCGGTCTAAAGAATGCTGGCGCGACTTACCAAAGAATGTTGAGTAAAGTCTTTGAAGAAAAAATTGGCCGGATCCTGGAAGCCTACATTGATGATATGATAGTCAAAACTCTAGAAAGCGGAGACCCAATGGCGGATTTGGAGGAAACTTTCGGCCAGATACGCAGGTATGATCTTAGATTGAATCCAAATAAATGTACTTTTGGCATAGAAGCCGGTGAATTTTTGGGATTTATGCTAACTAACTGGGGGATTGAGGTCAACCCGAACAAGTGTAGTGCTGTTCTAAAAATGCAAAGTCCAGAACTATAAAAAAAGTTCAGCAATTGACGGGAAGAATAGCGGCGCTAACCCGTTTCTTACCGGCCTCAGCCAAAAGATGCTTGCCTTTCTTCAAGACGCTTCGTAGCAAGAAGAACTTTGAGTGAAATGCAGATTGTGAACAAGCTTTTCAAGAGCTAAAGGGAGTTTTAGCCTCGCCTCCAGTATTATCAAAGCCAGATCCAGGCCAAATCTTGTATGTATACTTGGCGGTCTCTGATGAAGTAGTAAGTGCCGCTTTGATCAAGGAGGATTCCCGGTCTCAGAGTCTGATATACTTCGTCTCCAAAGCCTTGCAGGGATCAGAAGTAAATTATCAAAGGCTAGAAAAGGTGGCGTATTCTTTATTATTAGCATCGAGACGTTTGCGTCCATATTTCTAGTGCCACCCCATCACGGTTCGCACTAATCAACCAATCAGGCAAGTCCTGCACAAACCAGATCTCGCTGGAAGAATGATGGATTGGGCAATTGAGCTCTCACAATATGACATCACTTATGAGCCAAGGCAAGCAATAAAAGCTCAGATCTTAGCAGAATTTGTAGCCGAAATGACTCATCCCGGGGACTAGAATCAGGGATCATGGACGATATATGTAGATGGTTCCTCAAATGTTAAAGGATCCGGATCAGGGATTTTGATTGAGAATGACCAAGGAGTAGTGATTGAATATTCCCTTAAATTTGAATTCCCAACTTCAAATAATCAAGCAGAATACGAAGCATGTTTGGCGGGAATAAGGGCAGCCAAGGAACTGGGTGCCACAGCAGTGACCCTGTGTTCAGATTCTCAATTGGTGGTATCCCAGATCAGAGGAGATTACCGGGCAAAAGAACCATTGATGCAGAAGTATCTCGCCTTGGTTAGAGAAAACTTAGTGGGGTTCTCAAAATTTGAAATTAAACATGTCCCACGTTCAGTAAACAGTAGGGCAGATCTGTTATCTAAATTGGCAAGTACCAAGTCGACTTCTGTCTTACGTTCAGTAATAGAAGAAGTTGTCTCAGCCCCAGGGGCAATTCTCCAGGTAGAAAGTGAAGATTGGAGAACTCCATTGAAGAGTTATATCGCCAAAGGGATACTGCCTCAGGACCAGAAGGAAGCTAGACAGATCGTCCAGAAGTCAACCAGATATGCCGTAATTGAAGGTCATCTCTTCAAGAAGGGGTTATCCACCCCATTACTCAAATGCATCGGACTTTCTGAAGTCTGGTACGTACTAGCAGAAGTGCATGAAGGGAGCTGTGGACATCATATTGGCGGAAAATCTTTAGCAAGAAAGTCTTTGCGGGCGGGATACTTTTGGCCCACAATGAACTCAGACGCGGTGGAATATGTTAAGAAGTGTCAGAAGTGTCAAGAACATAGTCCCCTCACTCATATTCCCGCCGAAAACCTGCACAACATCTCAACACCCTGGCCCTTTCATACTTGGGGCCTGGATCTCCTGGGACCGTTCACCCCCGCGGCAGGTCAGTTAAAGCATTTAATTGTTGCTGTTGATTATTATACCAAATGGATTGAATTGGAACCTCTGGCTAGCATAGTGTCTATAAAAGTACAAAACTTTGTTTTCAAACAAATTATATGTCGCTTCGGTATCCCAGCAGAAGTTATCTGCGATAATGGAACTCAATTCACTGATAAGGAATTTCGAGAAATGATAGCAGGACTCCATATCAAACAGTATTTTGCCAGTGTGGAGCATCCCCAATCTAATGGCCAAGCGGAATCAGCAAACAAGGTCATTTTGAATGGCCTAAGAAAGAGGTTCGAAAAAGCAGGAGCAAGCTGGACAGAAAACTTGTACCAAGTGCTTTGGAGTTACAGAACTACAATCCACATTACTACCGGGGAACTCCTTTTAGAATGGTGTATGGATCAGATGCAGTTATCCCGGTAGAGATCGGTCAGCCGTCTTGGCGAGTAATGTATCCCGCCGAGAATAACGAGCAGTTGCTCCAAGAAGATTCAGATATGATAGATGAAGTGCGCGAAGTCGCCAGAATTCGACAGATATCGAGGAAATAGCAGATAGCACATAGATACAACCTCAAGGTAACTAAAAGAAATTTCCAGGTAGGAGACTTAGTCATGAGGAGGGCCAACATTGGCAATCGAAATGCCAAAGATGGCAAGCTTAAGGCAAACTGGGAAGGCCCATACCGAGTTAAGCATGTAACCGAGAAAGGAGCATACCACTTAGAGACCTTGAAAGGCAAAGAATTATCAAGAACTTTGAATGTCACCGATCTACGGCGGTATTATAGTTAAATAATCATGTAACTTTGATTCTGTAATAAGGGGTACCCTTTTTCCTACAACAGGTTTTATCCCTAAGGAGGGTTTTTCTGCTGAAGGTTTTAACGAGGCCCCATCTGACAAAATTTCATGCAATAAAATGATTGATTTAATATCTCCGTTATTGCAATTATGTTCTATCAAATGCAGAAATCATGCTAATCTCGCTGATGAATATCTCGGAAGATATACAATGACATTTAACGGCTCACAAATCCGAAGGCCAAGGTCCCTTCAAAGAAGGTGATAAAGGCTACCACGACATCTAACGGCTTATAAAGCCGAAGGTCAAGGTCCCTTCAAAGAAGGTGATAAAGGCCACAATGACATTTAATGGCTTACAACGCCGAGGGTCAAGGTCCCTTCAAAGAAGGCGACAAAGGCCACAACGACATTTAAACGGCTTACAAAGCCGAGGGTCAAGGCCCCTTCAAAGAAGGCGACAAAGACCATACCAGCAAATGAAGAAACTCCGGCATTAGAACTTAAAGCTACTTGGGAGGTGAACAATAAGCGACTAACTCAAGTAAAAATCCGAAATATCTAATTGACAAATAGCCATAGTTACAAGTCATAAGGGACTACAAGTCAGAGGCATAAACAAAAGCAGACATAAGAATGTTACAAAGTCAAAATAAAGCACTAAACTTCTACGCCATCAACAGCCAAAGGAGCAGCGTCTGCACCATCTTCTGGAGGAGAAGGAGAATCACAGTTAAATGGCTCCATTAAGGCGGGATCCAAAAGAACGGGATGCTGATGATCATGAAAATCCCAAAATTGTCCATCTTTCACCCCATGAAAAGGATCTAACCGGCGGAGATTAAGTTCCACGCCGGGATTCAGAAAGATGATTGACTTAACTGCTTCACGATAGGCGTCGTACCCGGCCTCCTTCAGCTCAGCCATCATTTCATCATCCTTAGCATCCAAGGCAATGTTAAGCTTGATAATCTGAGCTTTGAGCTGAGCAACTTCTACTTCTGACTCCTTTAGCTTGATAGCATTAAACTCCGTCTTTTTCTTCTCGGCAGCCAGAAGCTCATCTCGCTCAACTAGAACTCTGACTCGCTCAGCTTGATAGCAGTGATTCCTTTAGCTCAAGGTCATCTCGGGCATCCCGGAGGTCCCCCTTCAACTGAGATAATGCCTCTGAATGATCGGCTTCCTCTTGGGCAGCTTGAAGCATAAACAAACCCATGGACATCCAACCCATAAGAGATTGGATCTGTCCCTGCAGTAGATAAAAACAAGAAAAAATAAATATAGTTTTTCAACACAAGAAAAAATCATCTATGACGGAAAAGGAATTACCTTGCGGGTGTCTACATTCCCCTTTTGGAAAAAGTCTCCATGCCTAAATTGGATCTTGGGGGGTTGAAAACCCTCCAAAACTTGAGGCTAAGAACGCACAGCCGAGATGATAGCCGTAGAAGAACCGCCTTCAGCTACTGAAGGTCCGACTGCACATAATACGTTAAAGACATGAAATAAAAATGAAGCGGAAATAAAAACACGACATATACAGAAGGAATAAGAAGCAGTTTTACCTTGGGAGATTCGAGCTCTCTTAGTCTGACGAATCTCACCTCCGGCTTGGGCTCCCGAGGCAACGAGATTCTTGCCCCCCATGGGAGAACCACGGGCAGGGGACGCCACCATAGCACTCCCACCAGGATTACTACCCGCCGCGGCCACAACCCCGCCTTGAGATTGGGAAGCGGGCGGGTTGACCTTACCCTTGCCCTTGGCATCCTTGGCCGCTTTGGCGTCGAACTTGGCATAAAATTTCGTCATGATCTCGGTTGTGAAGCAAAAGGATATGTCAGTTTACCAAATAAAGTGTTCAAAAATAAAGAGGTAAAGAGGTAAGTCAATACATAAGCATGCGACGGGACTGGCATGCGAGGACCCAAGCACATCCCTACAATGGATGGCCATCCCTTGACTAGTGACGAAGTCATGCAAGTTGTTAAAAGTTTTTGCATCATCGTCATCAAGGAAACCACATTCCAACTCTTCACAGGTGAGCGACTTGGAATAATGCTCGGCCGACCAATACAAAGGAAAGAGCGGTTCACGATCAGCCCTTTCCTAAAAAGCTACGAAGTCTTCATCCCGGGTTGTCACCTTCACGAACAGGTCCCGACGAACTTTAACCGAGTCATCCCATGGAATGAACATCTGCGTGACGTTCTTCCGATGTCGAAGGGATACCTAGGACCAGACAGAAGACCCCTGGTAGGGGCCAAATAAATACAAAAATAAGTTGGAAGAGTATTTCCACTCATTGGCCCAGCAGAAAACCTCGAAGGCTTGTAAGAAGGCCCAGCCGTTGGGATGGAGTTGAGAAGGGGCGAGATGAAGATGATGAAGGACTTCTATTTGTAGGTCGGAGAAAGGAAAGCGAATTCGAAGCTGGTCGAATAACGTAGTATATGCCATAAAGAAAGGTTTTGTCTCGACGACGGCATAAGAGCAGATCTGCTCGTCTTCTCCAGGAATCTCAAGCTGATAGTCTGTGGTGGGATCAGAATTATAGGAGTTGTCAGGCAAGTTATGCCCATGATGAAAACACTTTTTCCATTCCACCTCTACAATTTCTAGTTGTTCTGGAGACGAGATGGAACAGGGATGGCTAAGCCAGGTAGAAGGAACCCATAATAAATTCTGAATGCCCCTAATACCAAACCACTCCGTCCTCATTGCTTGTAGATTAAAAGTAGTTCAAGAGGGACTGGCTTGTCCGCCTTGGACAGCAGCGGCTTTGGAAGTTTGACGACGAGTCCTCTTGGGCGCCATATCTACAAGGTTAGAAGAAGAACAATTAGGGCCTGGAAATGGCGGACTGGGGGTAGGAAAGGAAGAAGGTTGGTATGCCGGATCAGATTCAGAATCTAAAGAATTTGTCATAGACGATGATAGCTCATCCACGCTCTTTATATAGTCTCCGAGATCAAGACGAAGAAGATGATTTCTCATTAGTTTACGCCTGGGGAGGGATTCTCCTTTGGATGAACTAAGGGGTTTTTCTGGAGATTCCCTAACCACTTCTACATACACTGGGGGTTCAGGATTCAGAATTCTAGAGGGATCATTCACAGGCTGGATAATGGATTCTCCACTCTCAAAACTTAGAGGTGAATAAGCCCAAATGAAATGAGGCTCAGAGAAATGAGGATTATTAACAGAGCACATACCTCTCACGAGGTCATAATTTGGAGGTTTGGAAGGATTCTTGAGTCCTTTTGCGAAAGCCATAAGGACTTCAGTGTCACAGGAATCAGAAGAAGAAGAGCTACTGGTAATGACAATGATTCTTTCATCCCTGGGAAGAAATGGTCACACTAGGAAAAAACAACAGAAGAACCGAAGAAAAACCCTAAGAATAATCTATACCCTATTGTAGAAGAAAGCAGACAAAAGGAAGCAAAAAAGGGACTAGGGGAAGAAGAAAAATACCTGAATGTAGCAGAGGAAGCAAACGAAGAAGGCTGGAGGATAGTTTCTTCTTTACAGAGAAGGAGACTTCAAAAGAGGTAAAAACTGCAACGAAAGTAAGAGAGTGTACAAAGTTTCCTTCTCTTTTGAATCAAGACTGAGAAAGAGGGAAGCACACAGTAGATGACAGAAATGACGAATTGGAGAGAAAGAAGGAATAGTAACCGTCTCGTCACTTTAATGAAGCGAGCGGCTCGAGAAACCCCTCAATCATAACGCACGACACCCCATAATGGCGGGTGGACACACGCTCCCCGAGGAAGATCAACCGTGCGCACGGAATGGCGGGTTCAAAACATGGAACCAAGGTGACATATGCTAAGCACAATTTGCCGACTTCACCACAAGGAAAGCCGATGACTTAGGGGGCAATTGTTATGGCCCGGGATTAGCGTAACCCGATACGTAGACAGATGTCGTCTGTACTTTAACGATCATAACCCGCCGAGCCACCGAGAAGATTCTAGGCGGGATGTATGTCACAATATGGACTCCTTAATGGGCTTCTATTAAGAAGGCCCAGCCCATAATGGTACAGACGCAACCCTAATGCACTCAATTTAAATACCCACATGCACACTCCATGCAAGGTACATTCTATCCAATTTATCACATATAACTTAAATCTCGTGCTGACTTGAGCGTTGGAGTCTCTGCAGGTGGTAACGCCGCCGTCAAGGAGTCACAACGCTGTCCCAGACATTCATCGCCATTAAAGACGTACGTCCAGCCATCGTCCCAAGTCATCTTCCCGGTGATCCCTCAGGTACGATCACAACAACGGGTTAATCTTAATTTATGATTTTAAAATATTATTTTTAAAAATATTTTATTATGATAAATAATACATAAGCAGTGTCATCATATTAACTTTTTTCTAGCAAAATTTGAAATATAAATTTATATCTTGCAACTTTTAATAACACTTTCATCATGTCAACCTATTTTTTAGTGACTATATTTTTTTCAATGTAATTTATATCTTATCATGCTTTACTCTTCTTATTTTTTATTGTCTACAACACATTTTTTTCATTAATTTTTTTATTATATAGTTATGTATTTAAAACCATATAAAAAGTAAAACTAATAAAGCACCATATTGGAATTAGATAAGTTGTTCTTTAGAGACTATATTTTGTTTAATGTGGCTTACTTCTTATCAAAATTTAGTCTTACGTTTTTTTAATTTCTTCAATTATATTCCTTCTTTATTTTTATAGTTTTTTTTGTTTATATAGTTATGTATTTAAAAGCATGCAAAAAATAAAACTAAAACATTATATTAGAAGTAGTACCAGCATCGTATTAACATTTTCTAGCACATGATCAAGAATAACTATTCTAATCATGTTAGGTTTTTTTATTTAATTATTTGAAAAGGCTAGCAAAAATGTTTATGTAGCTATACTTTTCATTATAGTACTATCATATTTCATACATTTTTTTCTATATAATTTTATATCTGAAACAAATCAAAAATAAATTCTAAAATGTCACATTACTAAAAGAACCGTTTTCATATTAACTTTTTTTAGAAAATTTTAAAATATAAATTTGTACGATGCATTTTTTAATAACACTTTCATCATGTTAATTTTTTTAAGCAACTATATTATTTTTTATTTGACTTACATCTTATTATATTTTAGTCTTAACTTTTTTTTTCTATGGTACCTTCGTTTTTGATTAATTTTTATGATATAATTATGTATTTAAAACCATAATAAATGTAAAACTAAAGCATCACATTGGAAGCAGCGACATCATCTTATTAATATTTTCTTCAGCGAATTTGAAATATAAAATTGATATAGTTTTTAAAAAAAGAAAATTGTAGCACACAACCAAGCATAATTATCTTATTGAAGTTTGTTTTTTTTAAGAAAAACTTGAATAAATGTTCACATAAGTATCCTATTTACTATTGCAATATTTTAATTATTTAGTATCTTTTGAGTGTATATAATTATGTGTTTGAAAGTTGAAACCAATCAAAAGTAAATTTAATTGTCACATCAAAAATTAAAGTAGAAGTGTCATTATATTATTTTTTTTTTCAAAATTTCAAATATAAATTTGTATCTAGCAACTTCTGAATTTTATTAGTATTTCCATCTTGTTAACTTTTTCTTTAGCAACTATATTCCATTGACTTAAATCTTACCATACTTTTGTCTTCTCTTTTTTTCATTTGTGATACCTTCTTTTTTTAATTAATTATTGTTTATCTAATTATGTATTTGAATCCATGTAAAACAAATTAAATATCATATTAGAAGTAGCATCATTATCGTATTAATTTTTTCTTCCACAAATTTTGAAATATAGAATTGATATAATTTTTTAAATAAAAAAAAGTCTGGCACATGATCAATTATATATAGCTACTCTATTCAGTTTTTTAAGAATAAAAAAATGGTAGTATAAATGTTCAAATAGCCATTATATTGACTATTGCATAATTACATTGATGTATTAAATTCTCAAATTCAAGTCAAGAATACATATAGATATAGATACAGTAGATTGATATCATTAAATATATGCGAAAAACTAGCAAAATAAATTTCATAATTTTTGTTAACATTTGAATGTCTGAGTAGTTGCAATATTAAGAATGTTTTTGGAGATGTGAAGGTATTAAATAATTAGAATTATTTGATAGTATTGAGACTTCTCTCATACACAATAATTGAAACATATTACATATGAATTTTGATCTTGCGAAAGACATGAACGAGAAAATTGAGATTTTGGGCATTTAAATTATAAGGAAATATGATAGTATAATGCTATGATAATTATACTATATTGAGAAACTTCTTTTCAGTTTTTAATGCTATACACTTAAAAGTCCTTGTATATTTATAAATAGTACCTAAATAGTGGCGAGGAAAATTTTGAGTTCATGTGATGATTTTTCATGAGCATTTTAGGCTCATAAGTAAATGTCTAAATAATAGATTATGGTTGTGATTACATGCCTATACATGAATAATATGTGAACTTTTGGAACATGTTTAATTTGAAAGTTGTGAATGACATTAGGAGTTTCTCTAAGATCGTTTCAAATTTAAAATGAAAGACTTTGGGAGACACTGGTGATGTGTTTTTTGTTAATGGTTAGCCATTGAAAAATATTTTCAATGCAAATTGGATACGATAAAAAAAAATTGAGGTAAACTCCACTTCTCATTGTGCTCACATGTTGTGGTTGTTTAGTTAATAATAATGACTCACAAATGCAGTTTCAGTAGTTAATAACAATATTTATAGAGAAGACACAAGATAAACCTCATATTTGTGACTCAAGTTGCATTTGGTGTAACTAACAATAAAACCTATAGAGAAGGCATATGATACACATTCTATTGTGACTTACAACTTACGGTCAATGAAGTTGTCAATAGTGTTCGTAGAGAAGACATATGTGCATGAAATATAATGTTATTGGAAGCTTTGTAAAAGTGCACATATCTCATTTGAGTATGTGAAAAGTGAGAAAACTTAGTAAACCTTTTTTTGAAAGGAATTGGTTAACTATTGAGACAAATTTGAGAAAGTTATCCCAAATACCTCGAAGAGGATGAGCTTGAAGCCTTGAGTGGAGAAAAATATGGTGAAACCTATTGTTGGTCAATAAAAGCCATATGAGTACTCGTATACACTACATTTTCTCATCCAGATGGCATGGGCGAGGTAGAGCTTGATGAGAGGTTGAGCAAATAATTAATGGATACAAAGCCTTGTTTTGGGTGGTGCTATAGAGACGCACTTGATATATCTAATAATATCTCTTAATAGATGCTTAACCCTTTATTTGGGTAGTGCTAAAGAGACGCACTAGATGTATCTACCTACGTGGGTGTGAAAGACTTGACCACCTTCTATAAAAGCCTTTCACAATCTTTCTAGATCACTAATGAGCAACCCAAGGAACGTGCAAGGTCTAAAATAATTCTGAGAATATTATGATAGAGCTTTCACAATTGCAAAGGTGAAATGTGTGTTGTGGGCGTCTCATCTTGAGTCTATTAAGTTCAAGAGTAATTCACTTCTTGGACCTAAGGTGTTGCCTCACTTCACTATGTGTTAATTCAATTCTAGTAACATTAACACTTAAGCACAAAATTGATCATTTCTTTTGCTCAGAAAAACTCTTAAGCCTAAAAATATTCCATGGTCATTTCAATGCCATTACTGGGAGATTGTAAGAAATAATGACATTGAAGTGAGAAAATTATTGCACAATATAATTGTTATTTTATGTTAGTGAATATTGCCTCTTTGTTGGCCTGGCTCATTGCCTCATTTAAGCCATATATTAAATATTAATTTGTTTTCAATAGTTTTAATGAGGAATGAGATCGAAAATAGAAATCATTCTTATTATTCCTCTACTTCTTTATGGGCAATTAATTGTGAAGTTCCAAGTGCTCTAGTCTCGAGTGCACGAATTCAAATACTAGTTGTGTTAACCGTGGGGGTAGTTTCGAATATCGAATTGCACCAAAGGTCTGCCAGAATTTGCTTTCAAGGCGGTGGTCAACATGTCACGGCACAACTTACTCAACTTCAACCCTTTTATTTCCAACATTGCTCGCTCTTGGATTCATGATTATGCTATGCAAGATGATATTCTTTTTGTAACACCTAAATTTTAAGACCGATTTTTTCTCTGGAGTATTCAGCGGAACTAAATTACACTACTTAGCTACTAAATATATTGCATACATGGTCATCCTTATATATACATACATACACAGTTATACATCTATAATTATACATATTTGTCCCTAAGGGTCCTAGTTCCAAAATACAAACGTAGTTTAGAGAGAGTTTGTCCGCCTCAGGTAGTCAAATGGGGTACAAAGTAAAAGATGATGACTACCTAGTTGTTACAAAATAACTGCCTAAGAATCGCCTCCAAGCAAGTCTTCGTCGTCTTTGGCACCTACAATATAGTAACCTCAATAATATGCAAACATATAACTGAGTAACCATCGGATAATAAAACAATTTTACAATATTGCATTCAGTCTAACTGAAAAATCTCCAAACGTAACCCTAACATCAATCACACACATATATGACATACCAATAATGCATGGATCACAATTAACAATGTATGCATGCCATGTATCTTTATTACATTTCATTTCATTTCTTTCCTTTTCGTTTTTAACGTGAGACCCCGTGTACAGAGAATCCACCAAAGGTGCATAGCAGCGATGCAGAATTTCTGAGCTCACATGTGACCTTGATGGACTCAAACTTAACCTCAAACACGGCAAGTGCACTGTATCGTTCAAGTAACAAATCCGGTGAGTACCGAGATATCGTCCATAGGGAACAAATTGAATTGTACTGAGTATAGAAGATATAAATAGCTAGAGTATTTCTATACAAAAAAAATGAATTGATTTGTTCATACAAAAACAAATAAAACAATAGCTATAAAAATGATCTGTGATTCAGTTATAAGAGTAAGCTGGGATTGAACTTCATTAATCAACTTCTTTATACTTGTTTGATTTACATATATATAGATGTTTTGAGTTATGAATCTTGATGCACACTATAAAACATTTATAATGATTCCACAGTTATAAAATCTAAGATAAGCCTCTTAAACATCGATAAAGTTTCAAAATGCTTAACAGACTTATTCAGCATTAGGACCATTTTGTACAAGTGCTATTGTAATCGTTACCCTGTCATCCATTCCTGGAGTAACAACAATGAGTAACACTAATCAGATCAGAATCCAAGTGCACCTTTCCAGCATACACTTAGATTCCAAGATCATCATTCTAATGTTCAATTAGTTTCAAGCTTTAAGCAAAGATGAACATTACCAAGATCATAAAACAAACTGGTTCATCTATATACATGAAATAAACATGTAAAAGAGTTGAGAAACTATATTTAATCCCTAGCTTTGAGAGCTTAGTTGCTCATGGCAACCTTACAACGTTACAAACCTCTATAAATAAGCTTTGAAGAGGATTCCTCACTCTTCTTCACTCTCTTCTCTTTCTCACTCTTATGTACTCTCAAACTAAACCAAGATATCTAAACTACACGCCCTAAGTTCCCTTTTATAGAGTTCTGAGTTTGGCTATTTTTTGCTGTAGCGAAAATAGTCTCGCTGTAGCAAAAATAGTCTCACTGTAGCGAAACCTTACTTCATAAGGAAGAAAACTCATTTAATTGCAGCGAAATTTGGCGGCAAAGCTTGAAATCCAATCAGGAGAGAAGTTTTGCTACGGCGAAATTCCTTCGTTATAGCAAATTCAAGACAATTTTCTTTTCCTTTAAGTATCTCACTACAGCAAAAGTTCTTTCGCTTTAGGGAAAAAGACCTTACTTCACCTTTAAGTCTGGTCCATTTTCGTTGTAGCGAAGCTGTTTGGCTACAGTGAAAATGCCCTATTTCCATATTTCTTCTTGATCTTTTGGACTTGCTTTTGGACTTCTCTTCTGCTTGTTTTCTTCTTTCTTTCAACCTTCAAAATCACCATAAAATGGATCAAAGTACCTAAATTTATAATTAAACATATATATTTACACAACAAGCTAAGATTCATGATTTCGAGGAATTTTTATGCTTTTCCAATACAATTTAGCAAAAAAATGCCTTAAATTTGGCTATCATAATTACTAAAATTTGGAACTTATCAAACCTTGAAGAGCTTCTCCATCCAAGTTGTCTGCTAGTTATCCATTCCCTCCAAGGAATGGACCCAAGACCCCATGGCTGGTCTTGCATAATTTTCCAGGGACCACAACAGGTATGCATAAATTTCCAGGGACCACAATGGGTTTGCATAATTTCTCTTTTCATTTCATGTTTCACACATCCAAGCAATCATCGTACATACTATCACCTATACCCCCAAATCACATGTTAATTACAAGTAATTTAAGCTACAAGTAAAAACCAGTCACTGAGTTCCTTCAACCGGATACTTCGAAGTGTTTGGCTTGTAACTTGAGCTATACTACTCGGAATCTGGTTAAACCAGTGCCATTGAAAGCTAACGTCGATCTTTACAACTCTATAGAAGACCTCATAGTCAAATTCGAAAGTTTTTGATGTCTTATTTGAATAATTTAATCGAATAAGACAATTCCGCCGCCATATTAATCGATTAATATATGGAAAATTGCATAATTTCAGCTCTAGGAATGTCTTAATCGATTAAGTTATCCGATTAAGAACTTTCTACTCCATTATTAATCGATTAAGACATCACCTTAATCGATTAACTCATGAATGTTAATCGATTAACTTTTTCCAAAACCCATAATTTGACCTATCAACAATACCAAATTCATCCCAAATCAATTCCACTCCAAATGATTCCTCAATACACGATAAATACACAATAAATCTCACATTTGACACCAAAACCACATACATTCTTCATTTCCGTTCCTAATTTCACAACTAACCAAACCAATTTGCCAATCATGAACTCAACATGCTATACATTCAACATACTTTATGCATTTGGCAATCCACACACACACAAACAACATATTCCAACCGAAAACAACCATGATTCCCCTCCAAAGCCAAGAACTAACATGCATCTACAATTTGGCAAGGTTCAAACCCATATTCCCAAATTCACAAATTCAAGGAAACATGCACATCAACAATTCATATATCCATACATCTCAACCAAACAACGAATAATCATTTTCAATGCAAAGAATCTATATGAATTCCATAATTTAAACACACATGCAAGCATTAAGACCAAAATCAACCTAAAATCAATTCAACTACACAATAAAAGCTCCAAATCCTAACCACATGCATTTCTAGTTTCTAATCACTCTAATTGGGGTTTAGTTTGGGTTACCTTGATTTGTGCTCCAAAAATACAATTTTCCCCAAATTCCTCAAAGCTCTTCAATCCCAACTCAATAGCACTTGGAATCCCTAAAATTCACAAGTACCAAACCATCAATACTTAAATTGTCCCAATTTGTGGGTTGCATGTGGGAATGGAAGGGACTATGGGTGCTTTAGAGCTTAGAGATGGTAATCCAAGCCTTAAAATTGGGAGATTGAAGGAGGAGAGCTTCATTCTTTGGAGATGGAGCTTGTGACCTACGAGAGGAAGAAGAAGAAAACTTGAGTGGGTGAGAAAGAGTGAGAGTGGCGTGTAAGAGGAGAAGGAGAGAAGTGTGAGTTTTTGTCACTTTGCAAACTTTCAAGTTTTCCAATTTAGTCCCTTCCCAACTTTTTAAATATTCTAATTTGGTCTCTCCTTCCCATCTTCATAGAAATTGCAACTTTATCCCTAAACTTGCATTTTCTTTTCAAAAGAGCCCCTTAAGGACTAATTTGATACATTCACAATTTTAACTCTTAACTTGGAAAATTTAGGGATTAAACTTTTTTTAGAAACTATACGGTTTATTTGGCGCGCAAGAAATCAATTTTGCTTCGAGGGAACTCAGCCGCATCTTTCATCGGCTCTCTCGCAGATAATTCAGCTGCATGATGACCTATAGAAGTTGAAATTCCCCTCTACAATAAAGTAGCAACTCATCTCATGGATGCCTCCATTGCAACATTATGTTGCAATCAATGTTGATGGTAGTTTCCAAGGAAATCTAGGTTTAGTGGGGTTTGGAGGCCTTATTAGCAACTCTTTTGGCGGGTGGATCTCAGGTTTTTTAGGCTAGGTTGGAATGTCTAACAACATACATGTTGAATTTTATGCCATCTTTTATGGTTTGAGCCTTGTTTGGGATTCTAGATATCGTAATGTCACATGCTTTTCGGATTGCCTTGAAGCTATGCATCTTGTTTTAGTTCATAGGAGTGACTTTCACCACTATCAAGATCTATTTTAGTGGGCATTCGGGAGCTTCATCATAGGAACTGGGTAGTGGAGCTCAAACACATCTTTCATGATTACATATGTTGTTAGTATTATTATGTAAAAATTTTAATATCATGTTTTATGATTTTATATTTGTTGTTATTACAAGCTTGGTCTCACTAACATGTATATCTCTTTGTCTATTAAGTTATTTAAGTATGTTTTTAAAATAATTTAAAATATTTTATTGTAAGATGGGCTTTTAAATAGGCTTTTGGAAGGTGATAGGCCAGTCTCAGACCTCTAATTCTTGAAGTTGATCCATGCCAGACCGTAGAAAACCTACTTCAGCCTAGTTTAGCCCCATTTCTTTATCTAATTATATGTTAATGTTAATACATTATTAAAAGTTTAAATTGTAAAATGAATTAAAATTTAAATATAATATATAACTCGTAAATTGTATAGATATGACTTACTTCTTTCCCTTTAAAATATGAAATCTGTATACATCTATTTGATAGTATCCATACCCACAATGTTCATTTTTTATACTAATTGATTTCTGTCTAAATCTGAATAAATCTGTATACATCTATTTAAAATTGATTTCTGTCTATTTTTTATACTAATTACTACTTCATTTTTTTGGATGAACTACTTCTTTTCTTTTTGTTCTACTACAACAGAATTTGGATATATTTGAAGGGATGCAATTTTTTAAATTGTATTTATCTGAGAACAAAACAACAAGTCTTTATCCCACTATGTGGAATCGACTACATAGATCAAACGATGTTATTATGCCCTATCAAAGACCATATCTAGTAGGATGTCATTAATTAAAAGATCCTATTTAATAAGTTCAGTTAAAGTTCTTTTAGATCTACCTCGACCCCGCTTTATTGGACTAACTATCATGTTATCAACTCTCCTCATAGACGCTTCCAACGACCTTCTCTACACATGCCCAAACCATCTTAACTTATTTTCTATCATCTTTACCTCAATAGGTGTCACGCCAACATCATTTCGTATATATTCATTTCTAATCTTATCTAAATTTCTATGGCCACACATCTATATCTCAAAATTCAACTCCCACTCTTTTTTCTTGTTGTCCCTTTATCGCCCAATATTAACTACCATAGAGTATTGCTGGCTGTATAGCACTACGATAAAACTTTTCTTTAAGCTTTTTAGGTATTTTGTGATCACAAATAACTCCTAACACCTTTCTCCATGTTAACCACCATGATTGTATCCTATGTGTGACATCTTCATCAATCTCCCCATTTATTTTCACTATGGATCCTAAATAATTTAACTTAGATACTTTGGTATGACATATTGTCCCACCTTCACCTCCAAATTATCTTCCCTTTGCCACTTGCTAAACTTGCAACGCATATATACTTTCTTGCTCCTGCTCAAATGAAAACCTTTTGATTCCAAAGCCTCCCTCCATAGCTCAGGTTTAGCATTCACCTCTTCCTTTGATTCCTCAATCAATACTATATTGTCTGCAAGAAGCATGCAACTAGGGATCACCTTTTTTATATCCTTGGTGAGCACATTCAAGATTAGGTTGAATAGATTGGGACTTAAGGTTGATCCTTCCTCTAGCCCTATTCTAAAGGGGAAGTCCTTAGATTCGCCACCAGGGGTCCACACATATGTAGTTACCCCATCATACATATCTTATATTGCTCGTACACAAGCCATGCGAACACCCTGCTTTTCCAAAGCCTTTAATAATACCTTCCTTGGCACTTGGTTATACGCCTTTTCCAAATAAATAAAACTATATGTGAATCTCTTTCCTTGCATCTATACATTTTCATCAACCTCCTTAGAAGATAGATAGCCTCCATTGTAGACCTCCCTTGCATCAATACATTCTCATAGTTTCTTAATGTAACTCATAAGTTTTATTCCCCTGTAGTTTACATAATTTTGAAAATCTCCCTTATTTTTAAATATGAGTACCAAGACACTCCTCCTCCACTCATCGGCATCTTCTTCAACCTGATAATTTCATTGAATAACTTGGTAAGCCACTGAACCCCTTGGTCGCCAACACATTTCCAAACCTCAATAGGGATACCATCGGGACAAACTGCTTTACCGTCATCCATCCTTTTCAAAGTGTTTTTTCCTCTTTAAATCAGATCTTGCCGTAGAAGCTCAAATTCGGTTCATCTGCTTGGGTTTCCAATCCTTCCAAATTATAAATTGATCCTTGTTCATCATTAAAAAGCTTATAAAAATACTTCTCCCATCTCTCTTGGATATCTTGGACTGTGGTCAAAATATTTGTTTCTTCATCCTTAATACATCTAACCAGGTCTAAATCTCTAATCTTTTTCTCCTAATATTTGGCTAGCTTATAAATCCTTTTTTCTCCCCAATATTTTTTGCCAAATCTCGGTAAAAATCCTAATAAGCCCTGGACCTTGCTTGAATTATCACTTTCTTTGTCTTATTTTTGGCCCTCTGATATCTTGCCAAGTTCTCAATATTATTACACTCATATAAGGCCATAAAACACTCCCTTTTGTTTCTTACTTTCTGCTGCACCTCTTCATTCCACTACTAAGATTTATTTTCTCTTGGACCAAAGCCTTTAGATTCACCCAAAGTTTCTTTTGCAATCTTCTTTACCTTACTAGCCATCTCATTCAACATAGCATTATCAGTTCCCAATTTCCTTCTCCTAAAATTTTCTCTTAGAAAGCCACTTTTTTTCTCACCCTTAATTTGCCACTATTTAATTCTAGGGCAAGGAGATAGACAAGTCCTCTGGATACGGCTCTTAAAACGAACATGAAGTACTAAGACCCTATGTTGAGATGTAAGACTCTCCCCATGAATCACTTTGCAGTTCTTACAAGCTTTCTTCTCTATACTTCTAACAAAAAAAAAACAATTTGAGACCTTGAAGTCCCACTATTATAGGTGATTAGATGTTGTTCCTTCTTCTTGAAACAAGTATTCATAATCCTAAAATCATACGCCATCGAGAAATCAAAGGATAGACTGTCCTTCTGCGTTTAGCTCCTGAAAAACCAAAACCACTATATACCTTTGTGAATTTCCTTGCCTCACCCCTGACATACCCGTTTAGGTCCGCTCTTATGAATATCTTTTCCCCTTGTGGGATCCCTACAACCAAACCCTTTAATTCTTCCCAAAACTTTTCCTTCAACTAAGCTTTTGTTCCTATTTGTGGGGGCATAGGCACTAAGGATGTTAATTGTCTCTAGTCCAATCAACAATTATAAAGTTAAGAACCTATCTCCAATCCTTGTGACACCCACCACATTCTTCTTCCAATACTTGTCTAGGATAACACCCACACCATTTCTTCTTTTAACCTTCCCTGTATACCAAAGTTTGAAACCTGTGGTGTCTAATTCCTTAGCCTTTTCTTTTACCTATTTAATTTTTTCAAGGAAAATGATATTAATCCTTCTTTATATCATGGTACCCACCATTCCAAGGCCTTACTAGTCAAAGTACCAATATTCCAAGAATCGAACCTAATCAAACTATCCTGGGCTAACTTCTTTACCCACATCTGTCCAGGAAAATGTGAGAGCCCTTGCTCATTTAACACTATACCTGGGCACCAATGCAATGGCTTTACCTCATTTGACACTGTACTCAAGCCATGTAGCGCGTTACTTCTGGATAACGACCTAACATTAGCAGGTATATGTTGTTGTCTGTGATCCATGTTAAGGATTCAACAAGTTTTATGTTGTCTGTTGAGACCTAACTCTTCCTTCATTTGGGCTTGGGACCGGCTATGCAAGAATAGGCAAAGTTCAAGACCTTCCAAAATTGCATATTTTCAAATTGATCGTTTTGCGATAAAAAAGTTTCTAAAGATTTGGATTAATTGTGATATATATATAAAGATAAAAACTTAATTATAAAAAAATTCATCACAAACGGTAGGTAACTATAAGCATGCACAAGAGTTTGATTATTGCTCGTGTGTTAAAATACACGGTTGGGAGATGAAAAACTCAGGATGAGAACAAACACACTTAAGTGATCTTAATATTAAAAAGGAATAGTCTTTGATTGTGTGATGGATGATACTTTTGTCTAAAATGAAATAATAGATATCTTCTATGAGGGGAATTAATTAAGGGTGCGTTTCGAAAGACAACTTAATTAAGCACTTATACAATAAGCTCTTATTGAAAATTACTTTATTTATAGATAAAATTATGAAAATTTTTTGAATAAGCTAAAAACAACTTATCCTGATACACGCCGAGCTGGCAAAAGGGCAAGTGTAACCAGTCGTACAAGTAATACAGTGGGAAAAGGGTTGTCGTACCTTAGGGAGCACTAATAACTATCAGAATATTTAGAAAACCTGTGCTATCTAGAGGGTGAGTATTGGTAATAAGAATTAATAAAGGACTAATTATGCTTGAAAGTAAAATTGTAAAAGAAGTTATTGAAGTTGTTTATGGCAAGCATAAAGCGTTTGGGGTTCACTTATGCTCACCTTTTCTATTTTCTCATTCAGTTTAGCTTACGCTACTTGTTAGTTGACAACTACCCACTATTTCAACAACTAGCCTATGGTCAAGCACTAGTTATTATCTTCTCCTTAGTTAATTTCCTAGATGGTCATTCAAGAAATTAGGATTAGGGAGAGCCTTAAGTTCCTAAGGATTTAAATTATTTCAATAACTAGTTGAGAGGGAGAATCATAAATTGATCATTTATAATTCTTGGCTCGTTTATCTTGTAGTTCCGTTAAATAGACTAATATTGTCAACTATGGCGACTAACTAAAATACACCTAAGATTAATCACTTCTTAACCACAAAATCAAATTAAAAAAATAAAGCCAATTAAAGAAAGTAATGTAAATTAATTGAATGAGAAGAATAAAATAGGTTCACATAATAGCCCTAGATTAGGTCTAGCTACTCATAATTGAATAGAGACATGCAAAATCCATAAAAACAATAAAGAAGGTAAAAGAGACAAATCCTCTTGCGGTAACCTCAGATCTTCAATCCTTGATCACCGTGAGAGGTAGATCTTCAATTCCCTTCGAGAATGCTTCCAAAAGAGGTGTAGAGAGAGTAAAACGATGCTCAAGGGTTTTGGAATAGGAAAAGGTGTCAAATTTTGTATGGATGAGGCTTTATATAGGGTTCCCTGCGCTTAGATAAGTGCTCAACCATGCTTCTCAGGCGCACAACCGTGCGCTAGCTAACACCCAGAAAATCAACGATGTTTTTCTCATCATGGCCAAGCCTTTAGGGCACATGGCCATGCTTCCTCTCAGACTCGTAGTTTTTTCGTTTTATTGTAGCTTGGGCAAGTTCGATGGAGATGTGGCCACTCAAAATATGTCTAAGATCGATATGAACTTCAAATCTTGCTGTAATTCGTTGAAATCTTCCCAACCATTAATTCTTCTTTCTTCTACCTCCCTATGACAAAACATGGAAAACATGAATCGACATCCGTCAAATTTACAAAACACACAAGAAAATATTTTAAAAGCATGTAAAAAAGTGTGTCAAAATAAAGCTTTATCTACCTTCCCACACTTGAGCTTTTCTTGTCCTTAAGCAAAGGACTTGGCTAATAGTAAAGGTAATGGAGAAGATAGCATGACAAATAAGAAAAATTACTCAAGGAACATATGCAGGTGTAATTTCAACAATCACTCAAACAAGTGAGTAGAATAATTCATATAAGCCCAATTAGAACCTGTTTTCTTGTGAAATTAACCTCTCTGTTTAAGTCACGCTCCTTCCAATCTCTCAGTGTTTAAAAGGTTAAAGACAAACACTCAAGTTTCTCAATAAAAGTATGCTACCAAAGGCTTGTCAATGAACCAAATAACCACTAAAAAGTTCCCATGCAATTAGAAACCAAAGGGACATTCCAAGGCTGTAATGGTGCCAAGGGTTTAATGTGAGGTAAGGAAAGAGAAAATCAATGTACAAGAAGTTTGCCCTTAAAAACTATTTTCTCTTTTAGAGAGATAACTATGCACACAAACGGGTTCACTACTAATCATCCCAATTTAATTGTTTTCTTTCTTGTTTATTTTCTCTTTTCTCTTTCTCTTTCTCTTTTTTTTTTTTTCTGTTTTCTTCCTTTTGCATTACTTTTTCTCTTTTTTTTACATTATATTTTTTTGAACACCATTTGTCATTTTCTTTTCACATGGTTGCTCCATTTTTCTCACAATTTTTATTTTGAATTATTTACAAAGGCAAACACAAAAACTATTCTATGATATTGGGTGCCAAAGAAAATCGTTTATAGCTCAAAATTGGGAAACTAAGGAAGAGATCAATCACTAATCATGTAATAAAGGCAAAGAAAGAATACCTAACGCGCCTTAATCATTTTACTTCATGCATGAAAACAACGATAGCCTCAAAATGGTTTAGAGTGAAGTTCTAGAGCATGCAAATAATGAGAAACATATCACTCATAAAGAATGTCAGGGGTAAAATGAGTGGTGTCCCCAATAAGGCTCAAAATCTCACATATATAGGCTACGAGAGAAAAATCACTTAAACTTGACTAATTATCAGCTCATAAAGAAAATTTGTATACCTTAATAGAATGATTGTCTCATCACACTAGTAATAAAAATCAATGTTTGCTTCCAAAATTCATTATGTTAAACAATCTTCAAGGTTATCAATATGCTCATAGCGGGCAAGTCGATACATATCTTTTAGCTACCCAAAGTGCAGTGTGGGTGTACCTCTCGCCACACTCAAAGATGCAGTGTCCCCAATGAAAATATATCAAAGAAAGTATCAAAGTAGAACAAAAAAAAAGGATAACAAGTACTTCCCTTACTTAATAATTGGTGGGCATATAGCCACTAGGTGGCTTGCTCAAAAACTCCCAGCTCGAACTGTCCATATTTATCACTAAGTCTTAAACTAGAATAAAAGTACTAAAAATCCTAAAATGAAAAGAAAAATAATATCCTAAATTCCTATAAAGGATACTACACCTCTGTCGCGCTTGTTTAATGTCGCAAGCTTGACGCATATGTAGAGTTAACTATACCCCCAAAGCAGTTGGTCCAACACTGCTCCTTATGCCGCCTCCTTTTGGGTGTACTACCCTCGTTAGCAATGTAGTTAAAATCGCGAATCAACTCGTTGAATCATACGATTCAACGTTTCAACATCCATTCACCGCGTCATGAGGTGGCCTGAATCGCTGACGGAGCTGGCTCGTTTGATTTGCCGTCATGAGTCGTTGACTCGGTCGAATCGCGGAGCGAATTAGCATGTCGGGCTTGAGAGTGAAACAGGTCGGGTTATATGACCCAAGAACAATATAGGGTTCAGAAAACCCCTCTTCACGCAATTCTTCGTCGAAAACCTGTTCTTTCTCTCTCGCGACTCAAATCACTTCTTCTCTCACTCAAATCAGTTCCTCTCTCACTCAAATCACTGCTTCCTCTCTCGCTTCCCTCTCAACATCCAGAATCGCGACCTGTTGTGGCTGTTTTGTGTCGCGATTCCTCACTCTTCTCTCTTCTCTGTCGCGGCTGATTGTTCCTCTGTAGCTGCTATTTGTTGTTCTCTGTTGCTGGGCTTGTGGCTGTGTGCTTTGCAGGGTTAGGAATTACACTATGGCTGGTGGTGTTGCTTCTGTTGATGATGTACCTGCGGGAAGAAGTGGTAAAAAGGTACCAAAAAATACTGCTGGAAACAGAGATGATCCTGGATGGAAGCATAGTATATCAATTAATGGTGGGATCAGAAACATAAAATGCAAGTATTGTGACATCGGTTAGCTGGGTCTCAAAAAGATGTTGAACCATGCAGGGCAGTACCTGAAGATGTTCAAAAAGAGATGTTTTAACTTGTTTTTTCTTTGCAAGAAGCCTTGATTAAAAAGAACAAGAAGAATGCAGGAGAAATTGATGAAGAGGAGGAAGCCCATGGTACAAAACATAAAATATCACCAACTGATCATGCTTCACAGGCACAGATTTTAAAGAAAAGGGCATGTACCAGCCAATCCACAATTGATAGCATAATAAAGAAGCCTGTAAGAGAAGAGGCAGGCAAAGCAATTGCCTCCTTCTTCTACAACAATGCTATATCCTTCAATGTGGCTAGGAGTGATGAGTTCACTAATATGCTCAAATTGGTAGCTGATCATGGTAAGGGATTTAAACCACCATCCTACCATGAGATAAGAGTTAAATACTTGAAAAAATAGGTTGAGGCCACTAAGGAGTTATTTGAGAAACACAAGAAATGTTGGAAGGCAACAGGTTGCACCATAATGACAGATGGTTGGCAGACAAGAGAAGGAGAACGATATTGAATTTCTGGGTGAATAGCCCTATGGGAACTGTGTTTTTGAAGTCCATTGATGCTTCTGACATTTCAAAAATAGCTAACAAGGTTTTTAAGATGATGGATGATATTGTGGAGGAAGTAGGTGAAGAAAATGTTGTCTAGGTTGTCACTGACAACGCTGCAAATTACAAGGCAGCACGAGAGATGTTAATGGAGAAGATAACAAAGCACTATTGGACACCTTGTGCAGCTCATTGTATTGATTTGATGCTTGAGGATTTGGAAAAGAAGCTTCCTATTCATAAAGAGACCATTGCAAGAGGTAAAAAGATCACCACCTTTATTTACTCCCGAACTGCTCTCATAGTTCTTTTGCATCACTTTACCAAGGGCATTGACTTGATTAGACCAGCCACGACTTGTTTTGCCACATCCTATTTGACTTTGGGATGTTTGAATGACAACAAGCCAGCATTGTTAAGGATGTTCACTAGTCAGGATTGGACAACTAGTGCATTTGCTAAGAGTAAGGATGGGAAGTTGATTGAAGATACTGTTACTGATAAGGGGTTTTGGAAAAACATTATTGTGCGCTTGAGGGCTGCCTATCCTTTGTTCAAAGTGCTTCGCTTAGTGGACTCGGATGAGAAGCCAGCCATGGGATTCATTTATGAAGAGATGGACCGAGCAAAGGAGTCTAGAATGCTTTCAAGGGAATTCAGAAGAGGTAAACACGTTTGCTGCTTCTTTTTTATTAGTTGAAGTTGAAGCTTAGTTTAAATGTATTTATTAGAATTAGAACCTAATTGTGACCAACCTAAATTTTCCCTCTTTTTTTTAGTTATATGCCAATATGGGAAATCATCGATCAAAGGTGGGACAACCAACTACATAGGCCCTTACATGCTGCGGGTTATTATCTTAACCCGCAATTGCATTATAGTTCAGACTTCAAAGCTGATTGGGAGGTTAAGAAGGGATTCTATGATTGCCTACAAAGGATGGTTGGAGATATAGAAGAAATAAGTAAGATTGATTGTCAATTAGAGGATTTTAAAATTAAAGCGAAGTTTTTTGGTAGCTCAATTGCCATGGAATTACTTATGAAGAAAACTCCAGCACAATGGTGGGAATCATATGGATCAGGACATCCAGAATTGCAGACGTTTGCTATCCGTGTCTTAAGTTTAACATGCAGTGCATCCGGTTGTGAACGCAATTGGAGTGCTTTTGAGATGGTAAATTGTTAGAATTGCAATATATTCTACTCTTAAATTTATATTGCATAGAACATATCATGTAAAATTCATTTTGTATTGTGATTTGTGAATATTTAGGTCCACACTAAGAAAAGAAACCGATTGAAGCAAAAGACCATGAACGATGTTGTCTTTGTGATGGCCAACTCAAAGTTGGAGAAGAAGAAGCAAGTGAAGAGGGTAAAGCAACATAATGTGGAAGATCTTGACTCTGATGATGATTGGCTAGTGGATCAAAGTGAAAATTTGGAGTTGGATTTATATTTAGATCAAATTGATGTAAGTGAAGAGCTACCACCTTCTTCAAGTTAAATTGGAGCTAGTGCTAATGCTACTCCTAGTGGTGAGGATGAAGTTGGCCATGGATTGGCATCTTTGGATCATTTGGAAATTCCCAACTTTGAAGAATTGGCCTTGGAAGATGATGATTGAGAGGACCATGAAAATGAAGATGAGATGGAGGATGAGGATGATTTTGTGACCAAAATTTGAATGATTTGCTTGGTGTTTAGTACTTAGGCCTTAATATTGGACAATTTCTTGTTTTATGTTTGTTTTGATTTTTCTACTTTCTACTTTTTATTATGTTATGTTGGACTACTTATGTTATTTTAAGTTGTGTTTTAACTTTTAAGTTGTGTAAGACATTATGAATTTATGTTTGATTTTGTGTTACTGTTAATTATGTTTTTTTATGTAATTATGCATATATAAATATAATTTTGGATTTTGTTGACTAGAACGATTCGTGTTATGTTTCACGTTTTAACGAGTCGACATCCCCTCTCCTTGTCGGCTATGAATCTACGAGTTAACTACCTTGCCCGTTAGAGTTTCTCTCGGGCTTGGTTGGCTTGCCTTGTTGAGGATGTTTAGTGTTACCACTTTATCTTGCACTTCTAGGGTTATCGTCCCTTTTTGACATCAATAATGGCACCATCAGTCACAAAGAAAGGGCGCCCCAAGATGATGGCCATCTCCTCATCCTCCTCTATATCCAGCATGAAAAAGTCCACGGGAAAAATGAACTTGTCCACCTTGATCAGAACATCCTCTACTATTCCTCGTGGGTAAGTAATAGATCTATCTGCCAGTTAGAGGGGGATTTTTGTTGACATTTGCTCCTCCATGCCAAGTTTCCTGGAAATAGATAAAGACATTAAATTTGCACTGGCACCTAAACCACAAAGAGCCTTGTCAAAATTATAATCACCAAAGGAACAAGGTATAGAAAAACTCTCTGGATCTTTTAGTTTAGGAGGTAACTGCTTTTGCACAATTGAAGAGCATTTCTCAATAAGTTCTATTTATTCCTAATCATCTATTTTTCTCTTGTTAGTCAAGATCTCCTTGAGAAATTTTGCATACTTGGGCATTTTAGATATGACCTCAACAAAAGGGGTGTTGATTCACAGTTGCTTTAACTTCTCCAAGAATAATTCATATATCTAGGGACCCTCTTCAACATTCTAAGGCTAAGTAGAGAAATTGGGTTCCATGTCGTTCATGATAAAGGTTGAATAAAGCAAGAGAATTGAGCACAGAAGCACAAATTAGATACACACACAATTTCACATACAAATTTGATGAACACAAAGTGTTACAGAAGCATAGATTAAATAGAGTTATTTTAATGAAATTTAGAGCCTTCGTTTGGGAATCAACCATTTTTTCTTCATTTATGATGAGTCAAGAACTGGAGTTTTGAAAACAAGTGCACTCGAGAAGCATAGCTTCAGAGTCGTAAACAACACCTTGCTTAGAATAACAAGTATAGAAGAAAGGAGAGAAAGAGAGGAGAGTAAGCTTGTCGCTTTTGGGTATGTGGAACAACTCTTCACAAGCTATCTATATATAGGTGAGTCGGTAGCGACAAGGAAACTAATAAGATTAAACCACCATTTACCTTTGTGAATTGCCTTGCCTAACCCCCGACATGTTTGTTTAGGTCCGCTCTTATGAATACCTTTTCTAGTTATGAGATCCCTACAACCAAACCCTCTAAGTCTTCCAAAAACTTTTCCTTCAACTGAGCTTCAGATCTTATTTGTGGGGCTTAGGCACTAATAATGTTAAAAGTCTCTCATCCAATCAACAATTTCAAAGATAAGATCCTATCTCCAATCCTTGTGACACCTACCACATTCTTCTTCCAATACTTGTCTATGATAATACCCACACCATTTCTCCCTTTAACCTTCCTTGTATACTAAAGCATGAAACAAGTGGTGTCTAATTTCATTGCCTTTTCTCTAACCAATTTAGTTTCTTGAAGGAAAATGATGTTAATTATTCTTCGCATTATGGCATCCACCACCTCCAAGGCATGACTTATGAAGTACCAATATACCATGAACCAAACCTAATCAAACTATCCGGGGCTAACCTCTTTACCCTCATCTGTCCAGGAAAATGTGAGAACCACACTACATCAATGCACCGAGGTAGCATGTATATGTCATTGTTTGTGATCCATATTAAAGATTCAAAAAGTTTTACGTTGGCTGTCGAGGGCTAATACAACCCTCCTGCATTATCCAGGCTTGTGACCGGCTATGCAAGCATAGGTGGAGTTGAAGACCTTCCAAAATTACAAATTTTTAAATTGATTATTTTTTTTTGTAAACAAATTGAACATTTTTAGTTGTGATAAAAATATTACTAAGGATTTGGATTAAATGATATATATATATATATATATATATATATATATATATATATATATATATATATATATAACTTAATTATGAAAAAACTTAGCATAGTTGGTTGGAAATTGAGTAGTATAAGCATTCATACAAGAGTTTTGATTATTGCCCATGTGATAATATACATTGTTGGGAGATGAAAAACTGTAGATGAGAACAAATATCTTCCAAGAGAGGAATTAGTTAAGGGTGTATTTGGAAACACAACTTAGTTAAGCACTTATACAATAAGCTCTTATAAAATTAGTTTATTCATAGATAAAATTATGAAACTTATATGAATAAGCTAAAAACAACTTATCTTGATAAGATGCTCTAAGAAGCTCATAATAAAAGTTAAAAAAGCTTATGAAGAGTTATAATAAGATATTTTCATAAGCTGTGCATAAACTCCTAAAAATGCAGCTAAATATTAAACATTATTAAATATAACTCTTATAGAAGAGTCACTACAAGAAACTTGGAAGACTACGGAGGTTATTAGAGAAGGTTTTCCAAACCTCCCAAGATAATACATTTAAAAGCGTGTTTTTGCCACCTCCCAAAATAAAAATAATTGAGGCATTTTTTATTCTGATTTGTGGAGGTTATTGACTGCCTCAAGTTAAAATAGTTGGACCTTGACCAAAGAACCCTGCGAGAAGTAGATTAGGCTCTTCGTGCTTTCACTCTTTGCTGATTGCTCTTTCCGCAACACGTACGCACTCTCTCTTTTTCTCGGTCTTTCACTTTTTTGTGCGATGCATTTAGCAATGTTGAGTTCTTCTGATTCAGCGAGTTCTTCTCTCCATCATCGATCTTCTATTTCTCACTGCTTCATCACTAATTTCTCACTGCTTCATTGTTATTGAGTTCTCTCTTTTGTGGAATTTTTCAGCAAGTTCTTCTATACTCTGGTGCTTTGACCTAATTTTTTAGTGAGTTTTGATCTATCTCTTGCTAAGAACTCAAGTAAGTTACTTTTCAACTTAACCATTTGATTCTTCGTTGAATTAGGAATTTTCCTTCTGTAAATCCCTTGGAGTGAATAGATTTCTCATTATTCGTGTGTGTTGGCAGAATAGTGTATATATATGAATTTTCATGCTAATTGAAGTTAAATCATTATTTAATCTATGAAGACCACCTACCTTTTCAATTAATATATGTTTGATTGTGTGTGTTGAGGTGGGACAGGAGATATATCTTGCTTGTTAACAATACATATATTGTATTGTCTATATAGCAATAGGTGTTGTGCTAAACTATTCAGAATAAGTTGTTTTTTTATCAAATTATTGTGTTCCTTACTAGCTTAACAGAATAAATAGAAGTATTAGGTGGTACATTGTCATGAATAATTCATGTTATTGGTGTATAATGTGGTAGCTCTGTCTTACCGTTTACTAAGGTTTAAGATATTTTAGAGAATGATTTGCCGACCTTTAGTTTGGAGGGTGTATGAGTTTAATCACTATATAAAAACATCATTGTATGAATTTTGTATCCAATTGTATTCAGTAGAAGTATATTGGGATACTGAATTATTATAAAAAATTATTTTCTTGTAGAAGCTATATGTGTATTATTAATTTGTTTTTGTGTCATAGCTTGCTCTATCTTTTGGTATAGAGGCTGTTAATTATGTTATGTCTGACCTACCTTAGTACCCATTTATCTTGCTATGGGTGCTTGCATTAGTGAAATGAATCACGTACATAAGTGAATATAATAACAAACAACTGATTTGTCTAATGGTGGATTATTTTGTACCGAATCACATCTTCATCAATATGTTCTCAATTACTTGTTGGAGATCTAAATTGTCAACTAGAGGGTGTTAATGTAGCTTCCTCTGACTAATCTTCAACAAGTTACTTATAACATGCAATATAATTAACATTGAGGATTTGAGGTTGAATTACATGAAGAAGAATGAGTTGGTGTGAGTTACTACTTACTTAGCAGTTAGCAGCAGACTAGTGTAGTCTAATGAAATAGTAGATAACAGAACAGTGGTAGTAGTGTCAGTGTCATTCACAAACCTTAGTATTTGATTAATAAGGGTCCGTTTGATTTGCTAAATTTCATGGTACAGCACAACACAAATTTATTAGTTCAATGTTTGATTCAAAAAATGATCAGAGACAACACAAAAGTGGAGTTACTGGACAGCACAAAAAGCCAAAATTTTGTACCACACTATACCATGGGACAACTTTTTGTTCCACAGCACAATTATCCAAAAGTCAAAAATATCCATATTCTCTCCCATTATTGTGTAACCACCTTACCCCACTTTCTCTCTCAACTTACCATATATATATATAAAATCTTTAGAGGAAAATAATGATATTTTTTTTAAAAAATAATTAAGAAAGTCAATTTTTTATGTAAAATAATATGTAATATTAATATGTATTATAAAGGGTATTATTGTAAAACTTGAATCGCATTTTTTGTTCCGCGCATTGGTTATCAAACACTAAACAATATAATAAGTTGTGCTGTACTTTGTTGACTTGTACTGTGTTGTATCACTTGTACTGTCTAGTCCTAACATCAAACGCACCCTAAGATTGAGTTTGTTGCTGAACGTCACAAATTCATGCCTTATTCCACTTGTTTCTTTATCTTATTCTTAAAGAGATAATAATTACAAGCCTTCATTCCTTCTCTTAATTTGGATGAGTGCGGGCTGGTTTGCTGCTCTATATCTTTCTCCTTCTCAACCCTTATTTCTAATTCTTCAATAAATAATCTTGGAGTCTAGACCACACACCAATTACACACCTCTCTTTCTCTTCCTTGCTTCTCTCTCTGTTAACTCTCTCATACTGTCACAATTCACAAACCTGTATGTTTCATGGGTTTCATGTGCCTGTGTTCATGATTTCTACTATTTTTCTGAACAACAGTAAAATTCAATCTGGCCGTAACATAATTACGTTATCACTTACTAGGTACATAAATACACAAATACATATAAGATTTGTTCTATTTTCATATGTTCATTTGTTAATCCTTATCTTGTCATGATCACCAACACTGTCATAGAGATTGTTTACATTATTATAAAGCACCAAACTAGTTTTTTACATTTTATTTGTATATTATATTTAATTTTATGCTTTTTCATTATATTTTATGTGTGGCAGCATGGCTGCGTAAACTTTGTGCTTATCTTCAACTCTCATTTTCTAAATATTTCTCAAGCCTTGAGTGAAATTTGAAATCCTTAATGGATAAATCTTGGATTGTTTAGCCACGGAATACAAGTGAGTATTCAATTGGTTTAAGTAAATTCCTAGATTTTGCATTTGAAAATGGAGCTGTTGGGGAAACAATACGATGCCCTTGCCCGAAGTGTGGGTTTCTGAAATGGAAAACAAGAGATGTTCTTAATGACCATTTGCTTTGGAAACCATTTCAGAGAAATTATATTTTATGGAACCTTCATGGTGAGAGACAAGTATTAGAGCCTTTTAGAAATGAAGTTGTTGTGCAAGAGGAAATTCACTCTGAATCTGAAAATCCAATGGAAACATTGATCAATGAGGCATTTGAGCATTCTAGGCAACAAGCCACTAATTAGGGTTTATCACAACCATTGGATGCGGATGACATACCGAATGAGGGTTCTAGGCAAGAAAATAATGACTATTATGAGCTTATCAAGGATGGAAACCAGAATTTGTATGAAGGGAGCAAGTGCACAAAGCTTGAATTTTGATAAAAATATATCACATTAAGATTTTGTGTGGAATGAGTGACAAAGCCATGACTATGATACTAGATTTGTTGAGAGAAACGTTTGAAGTTGCAAAGTTGCCTTTTTCTCTTTATGAGGCCAAAAAAATCATTAAAAAGCTTGGTCTTGAATACACTAAGATTGGTGAAGGAGTTACAAGAGCTTTGGAATAACGGGGTGGAGACATTTGATTCTTCACTAAATGAATCATTTAGAATGCGAGCAGCTCTTATGTGGACAATCAGTGACTTTCCTAGGCTAGGTATGTTATCCGGTTAGAATACTCATACTAAATTGGCTTGCCCAACTTGTAACTTTGACACAAAACCTCGTCGTCTTACTCATAGTAAGAAGTGGTGCTTTATGGGTCACCGTCGTTTCTTAAGCAGAAATCATCAATTTAGATTTAGCCGCACTCGTTTTGATGGAAGTGAAGATGAACGAGATCCACCATTGAAATTATCCAGCTCTGAAATTTTGCTACAAGTGGAAAATATTAATGTTACATTTGGGAGAGAAGCAGCGTTGAATGGTAGAAGGAAAAGATCTAGACAAGCAACTATGCAGTGGAAGAAAAAAAGTGTATTCTTTGAACTTCCGTATTGGAAATCAAACTTGTTGCATCATAATCTAGATTTCATGCATATTGAAAAAAATGTATGTGACAACATCATATATACTTTGCTCCATGACAAGGCTAAATCAAAAGATAATCTTAATGCTCAAAAAGATCTTAAAGAAATGGGCATAAGGCGTGATCTTTGGCTACATGATAATGGGACATATCACCTCGCTTTGTTTTCATTAACCCGTGATATGAAAAAGTTATTTCTAACTACTTTGAAGAATGTTGTTGTACCAGATGGTTACTCAAGTTACATTTCTAGATGTGTTGATGAGGTGCAAAAGAAGATTTCCGGGTTGAAAAGTCATGACTGCCATATTATTATGGAGCAATTACTGCCATTGGCAATTTCAAATTTGTTGCCTAGCAATGTGACAGCAGTTTTGGTTGAATTTTGCTCTTTTTTTAGATCCCTATGCAATAAAAGCTTGAACCTTTCAGACCTTGATAAGCTCCAAGATCGGATAGGGATTACACTTTGCCACCTTTAGATGTTATTCCCACCATCATTCTTTACAGTAATGGTTCACTTAACTGTTCATCTAATTGAGGAAGCAAAGCTTGGAGGATCAGTGCATTACCGTTACATGTATCTAGTGGAGAGGTAAAACATTGTTAATTTCAATATATAATATATCGTTTTATGAATTCTACTAATATATATATTGATAAACTAATATATATTTAATTGTTCATAAATTTTAGAGAATTAGGCCATTTGAAGGCCTTGGTAAGTAGCAAGTCACAACCGGAAGGCTCTATAGCTGAAGGATACTTAGCTGAAGAGACGCTAACCTTTTGTTCTTGGTACATTAAGGATATAGAATTAAGATTTAACCGACCAAGGCGTGTTAATGATTACCCAACTGAGAATGGACCTTCTGAAATGTCTCGTGTCTTTCCCCAATCGGGTAAACTAGTAGGAGCTCCGTCCATGTTCACTTTAACTCAGATGCAGAAACTACATGCTCATCGTTATGTGCTTATGAATTGCGCAGTAGTCACACCATTTGTAGAGTAAGTAAACGGAATATACAGTTATGGAATTTATCTTGATTACCATTTGAAATATACTAGTCATTTAACTTGATTGCAATGTAACTATTTTATGTAGTGAATTTAGACAATTCATAAAACGAAGTTCAAGGGGAAGAAGACCGTCGGCTACACAAATAGAAAAGAGAGTTAATACAGAGTTTGCTGACTAGTTTCAAAGACGTGTGAGTAATAAAATAGATAGTAATAATTTTCTATATGTTATATTTTCTTGGATATAGAAACTTGACTAAGAAAAGTTGGTTTTTCATATCAATAATCCAGAAACAATAAACACAATGTCTACTGATTTGATGTTTTTAGCACGAGGCCCATTGGATAATGCAAGAAGATTTACCACATATAACGTCAATGGATTTAAATTTCGGACTCTGGCTCGTGAAGAAGGATTAAGAACACAAAATAGTGGTGTTTTCTTAACATCTAATACATCTTGTGTTTCAAGTAGTGCTGATGGGAACATAAGGCAAGCTGAATTACCATATTATGGGAAGTTAGAAGATATCATTGAGATTAACTATTATGGTCGGTTTAAGTTCTTTTTAAATGTAAATGGGCCGACACTACACGAGATAGAGGGTATAAAAAGGATCCTTGGAATTTCAACTGTGTTAATTTTGATAGATTGATTCATATTGGTGATTGTGAAGAACATGAGTCCTATATTGAAGCATCTCAAGTACAAATGGTGTATTATGTGAATGATGTAGTCAATGAAGGATGGAGTGTTGCTGTGCATCTAAAGCCAAGAGATTTATACGAAATGGGAAATGTAGAAGATGAAGTATATGAAAATGAACCATATCAAGAGCTAGAGCTTGAACAGTACTTTAATCAAAGTGATGAGTACATTGATTTGGCTACAAACCATCTAAATGATGAAGTAGTTGACTCCAATTTAGGAACAGATGCACATATGTCTAGCTAGAGCACATGAAGGTGTTTAGTTTTTTTTGCTTTGTTCTCTTCTAGTCTTTGGAAGTTGGGAACATTCCTTGGCTTGTAAGTGCTCTTTAGAGAAACTTAGAATGAATTAATTCTATTTTAATATCTTTTTTCTCTTTCCTCCTAAATTTTAACATTCCTTTGGAAGATGCAGAGAACTACATATGCAGGGGGTGATTATGATAGATATGTAGGATATGGGAGCTTCTAGTTTTATTATACATATCTTAAGAATATAATTGTTCATTGTGAATCTTAACTTATTTTGTATCAGCCTCATAGGTATCACTTTTCTAAATTTAAATCTCACATTGATTTAATATACATATACATATTGGTCTCAATATTAAACAATAACTAATTTTGGCTTAGGACTCAATATTGTGTGTTGTCTCTGTGAATGCAGTATTTTTAAATTGTTAGCGGGTGAGTATTTGAACTTTAAAAATGTTTTACGCTTTAATTTGGTGCTATGATTTTTTTTTTGTGCTGATTTGAGGATCACTGTTAATTAAATATAAATAATTAATTGTAATTTTTGAATATCACTTTTAATAAATATATTTGTTTATGTTTCTTATGGGTATGCAATTATGCCAAAAGCCAAGCGTTTTCAAAATCCACAAAAATTAGTATCACAACCTCAATGTGGTCCTCAACCCCCATTACAAGTTCCAGCTCATTCTACACCACAAATGCATCTGGTTGATCCCTCACTATCAATGGAAGACCCATTGTTTGAAGCTCCTGAGATCCCTCGTGAAGCTCCAGCATCTAGAAATTATGTTGGACGCGAGTCTACAAAATATTGGAGTGTTGAGACAATAGGTATATGCATCATATTTATTTTCAAAATTTGAATCATATTAAATTTTATTAATTGTTCAGTTATATTTCCTTGAAAGACTCAAATGGAGCTATTAAGAAGGCTAAGATCAAGGTTAAGGAAGTTATCAACTTACCTAGTGGGGAGCATATCATTGTGGAGTTTGATGAGCTGGCATATGGCGAAGCACAAGGCCTCCTTGCAGGATATTGTGGAACGTTGGCAATTGATTGCAAGATATTTCCAATTAATTTTAAAAGGTGGTCAGGGCCATCTGGATTACCTGAGTGTTACTTTGAGGAATGCTTTGAATTAATGTTAAAGGTAGAATAAGACGTTGATATATATCTTGTTACAATATTTATACATGAAAGTACAAAAAGCTAACTATTCTTTCTTAAAGCCTTGATTTTCTTTTAAGACCACTGAAGGACTTGCAAAAAGATATTGCAACTTTAGGATTGGAAAGAAATGGAGTTCCAATAGGCATGCATTATGGGGTGAATTCGATGATCCTGCCAAATCTATAAATGAAATCATAAGTAATGTACCACTAGGCATAGAAAGAGAGCAGCGGGCTTATTATGTTCGTTACCGTCGAGATCCATCAACAATGGTATGAGTTTGATTACTCTGATTGGTTTTTTCTACTTATGTCTTTAATTGATTACCTTGCTGAGTTATGTTTTGTTGACAGGAACTTTGTCGAAAGAATAAAGAAATTCGAAGCAAGCAAATCATTCTACATACTGGTGGTTCTAAACCGAATTCAAGAAGAAGACATGAGATGGTAATGAGGATAATATGAAAACTTTTACTATTTTGAAAAATATATGCATCTACTTTAACTTTTTTTTTCTATTTTAGTGGCTGCAAACCGGACAGAAACCTAGTCGTGGACAATTATATATGGAAACTCATAAGCGAAAGGATGGATCATTGGTAAATAATGCAGCAAAGGCAATAGCAGTAAGTTTAGCTTTAATATTTTTTATTAAACAAAATATAATTTTTCCTAAGCAATTTATAATTGATAAAGTGGTATGCTTGTAGGAACAAATTGAAGTTGGTTTGACTCAAGCACGATTGATGAATTTGAATTATCTCCTAATGATATCATTGGTAAAGTGTTGGGTCCAGAGCATTCGGGAAGAGTACGATGCTTATGTATGGGAGCAGCCCCTAGCAATGCATTTAGAAATACCAGACCTCGAATGTCAAATTTGAACCAAGCTCCATACAATGCTGGTATGCCAGCTTCATCTTCTAATCACTGGCAACAGAAGTACATCACTTTAGAATCCCAAGTGCAAAACACCTTCGGTGCACTGAAGGCCTACATGATAATGAAAGAAGGAAAGGTCCCTGATGAACTGGCTAGCTTTTTTCCAACTAAGTCAGATGTGAGTGCTTTTATAACTTAAAAATACTTGATTTGTTTTAATTAAATGAAAGAATGTAGTATATTGTTAGGTTGGTTGTTCAAGAGAATTTAATATTTATCCTCTTTGAACTTGTTTGGTTTTCAAGGATTTATATCTAGTGATCCCACCAACCAAATTAAAGTCTTGTGTAGAATATATAAAACAGCAAAAGCAATTAATATTTTGAAAGATAAAGTGTTTCTTTAATTTTGCTTAAATAATTAAGAATGGAGGCTAGTAGATTGATTGTTTAAGAGACTCATAATATATACTTTGTTATTTTGAATTTATTTGGTTTTAAAGGGAATCTTTTATGTGTTGATTACCCAATCAGCTGCCTCCTCTTTCACTCCTTCTACTAGTCATTTTTCTTCATCAGTGTCTTACTCTGATGTCTGATCCCTCTCTCACTCATGCTGATCACATGAACACTTGTGGTCAAAAGTCGCATGCATTTGCTGAGCTGATAAATAGTATATATATTGCCAATGAATCAGTGATTGTGATGAATCCAAACTAGATTGTCATTCTAGATTGCTTAATTTGATAATCACTGCTATAAATAGGTAAATTTTAATGTGGCAGCACTCAATAAGCTTTGTTTACATATTATTGCCATTTTGAGTACTCTTTATTTACTAATAATTGTTGATCTTGTGCAAATTGTCTGGTAGGTCACTTCTTAATTGTTGAGGACTCTGTTTCTAAAGATTTATTTTCCTTTATTTCCTTGTAATTGCTGAAGAATTGTATTCATTCTAGTTACCAATGATTTGCAGAAACGTTACTAAGATTGATAGTTCTAGTTTAGAAATTGAACAGTTAATTTTTATTTCACTTTTTATACTACCTAAAATATTATGCTGTTTGGTTTTATTTTATTTTTTCAGGCAATTGATGGTGAAAGTGAACATGATTCACTTTTGGATACTACAGGATCATCTGACAGCAATGTCTAGTGTCTTTCTTAACAAATAGGACTTTACTTTATATTATGTCAAACTACTTTATGTTGCTAAGGATCAAAACTTGTAATAACTCATAGTCAAACTTCATTGCAATTTAGATTTACATGTTTGGACTACTTTAATTTCTTCACAAATGTATGCATGCTAAATGTTTGGACGATGTTCAAGTATTAGCAATATTGAGTATTGTTACACATAATATTTTAATTTTTGTTTAGTAAAATTACATTACGTGTTGTTATGAATTTAACTTTGTATCAGATAATTATTATAGTACCTTTCTTGTGGAATTATTAATAGTTCTAATTTTTGTAATTTTTTTGGGTAATTGGAATTTAAAATATATTTAAATAAATTATAAACTAATAACTATTTAAATTTTAGAAGATTAAAATCTCAAGAAAAATTAAAATTTATCCAGAATAAAAGGAAGTCAAAAAATTTGAAATCCAAATTAGAAACACATCAATAAGAGGAGGTTTTCTAAACCATCACAGTAAAATGTAAAAAGAATGTCATAATTTGAGGAGGTTTAAGACTCCCCTTTAATAATCCGCCGCTATATTAAGAAGGTAACAGAGGTTCTCTTTGCCCGCCACTGATTTGCTTCTGGCGAACATAACTGCGGCGTTTTTGAGAAACGCCAGTAATCAATTTGCGGAGGTTGAAAACTGCCGCAAAACCTCTAAAACACCACTGCAAATGGACAAATTTCCTGTAGTGAGTATTGATTACTTCCTTCCATTTAATATTAATAATATGATAAAATTTCTATGCAAAATATCAAAGTAAAGCATTTAAAGGCAATTTATGAATATGACTTACGAAGTTCCTTTATCATCAAAGTCACACAAAAAAAAATATAAAATAGTGTATAGATAATTCAAAACAACTAAATTCATAGTGCGAAGAAAAACTTGAAAATAATTTTCACTATGCCAGATTTTAGCTATGCCAACGCACACTATGCCAGCGGTTCCATCTTAACCGCTTGCATATGTTATTTTTTATGTTTTAATGAGCTTTGCCAGCGGTTAATTTATAAAATCGCTGCTATAAGTTATTCTTTTATGTGCTGTGATGGTATTATGCCAGCGGTTACTGCATAGAGGCGCTTCTGAGTATACTACGGTGGCAATTTTGCAATTTTGTTAAACTCTTGAAAAGACTTACATATTTAATATTTAATTAATATTTTAATATTAATATTAATTCTAAAAGGGTAAGTCCCTCTATCTCAGGCTCGACACTCTCGGTCCCTTGAACCCTCTTTTGCTTTCTTTGTCGTCACCCTCATCACCGGCATGGCTAGCTAGCGCAGCATTCACTCACTTCACCATTTTGGTTGTTTTGCTTCCACATCGCCTTTGTCTTCTTCATACCCTCTCCACCTTTATCTTTCTATTTCACCCTTCACCATTTTTCTCTCACTAGGGTTTCGCATCTCATTCTTCATCACTTCTCCGCTACCTCTTGCCCTTCTTCTCATGCCTTCTCGCACTTCCTTTTTGCTTCCTCAATTTCATCTTCGACGTCTCTTCTCTCGCGATTGGGGTATTGCACGCCCTAATCTCTTTAGTTCTCAATCTTTCTCGTGTATTTGATTTTTCATAAATTTTGTTTTATTGAATGTGTTTTTAGTTTTTCGTAAGTGATTCGTTATATTGCTTGTTTTTGTTAAGGTTTTGATTGAGATTTGTTCGTCGGGGATCTGACATCGTTGAAGCCAGGCACGATTCGAATCCTAGAACTCTTCTTCTTTTCTTGTTTTCAATTTTTGTGTTTTTATTGAATTACTCTTGAGATATTGATATGGAGGATTCAAATTTACAAATATATGAAGATTTTCTAATTTTGTTTTTGTATGTATGATGAAAACAAATCCACTTGAAAATTTGAATTTTCAGAAATTGAAGCGAATTAGTGAAATTCTGAAAGAAGAGTTGCTGGACAAAAAGTTCAAATTGTACGATGGCTCCGATATGGGACCTTTCCAATACTCTGTTGCAGCCACTGTTGATATGCTTAAGCAACGGGTTGTGTGCAATTGGCCCAAAGGTTGGTTTTCTTTTCCTGTGATTAAATTTTGCATGTTTTGAATGGAGGTTTGGATTTTGTTTTTCATTTTTTCTTTAGAGTCAGAGCATTAGTTGTTGAGTTTGTTTGTGATTAAGGTGATTGAGAATGTTTGGGAGGTGTTTAATGTCAGAAGCTAGCTCTTTGATTGATTTCTTGTTGACTTTTGAGATGTTAATTTTTATCCATGCTTAGGCAAAGTTTCTACTATGTTTCTGCAAGTTTGATGTTGCGAAATGCTTAGAAGACTTTATGAATTATTTGTAGGAGTTTGTAGCTGCTTTTGGCATCTTGTAGTCAAAACTGAAGTGGGCGGATTCCTGGTTTATTATGCTAAAATGCGATAACTTTAGTTCACGAAAACTTGAGTTGTTTTGTCATGTATTATCTCATCATTTTGCCTTGGCACCACTAAATGTTGATTATCATTCTTACTCTACCTCTAGTTTTAAAGTTTTCGTACATATTATTAATGATTTCTTATTTTACATAATTATAAATAACAGAAAACTTGTATTCCTGTTTCAGCCACCTCTTTATTAGTGTTGTGAACTAACCTAGCGGGGATAGAGAACGATCACGATCAAACATCCACCTACAGAATTGATTGACTAGAGATCTGATGTCCTAGTTTTGACGGCGGTGTTGGTGCACCTACAACGACTCTAACGCACAAGAAAATAGTTGAATTAGGGTTTATATGTGATAGAATGTTACGTACCTTGCATAGTTTATTTAAGCATTAGGGTTGACTGAGGGCCTTATTGGGCTTTGGACTTGATGCCACAACCCAACCCATCAATGAAATCTCTCGTGGGTCAACGGTCATCCCGGATTTATCCCGGGATGGCCCCCGGGTTACCTTGGCCATTGCTGGTCCAGCATGTGAATATGGCCGAGATATTCTGATTCCAGTCCACAACAGTTACCCCCCAAGTTTTTTAGTTACCTTATGGTAAGTCAGCGATTTTTTCTCTTCATGTCGGATGAATACCGACTTTTGTTGCTAAGAACTCTTTTTCTTTCTCCCGACATTGATATCGGGCTAACGATTGATCTTCCTTTGGTAGCGTGCCACAAACGCGCCTTCACCGGGTAGCATGCGCGATCATTCAATGCAGTCTTGGACCCCACACACATTAATGTGATGTGACATTTTTAACTTTTCCTCCTCGTTGCCAGTTACCATTTATCTCTTGCTTGCAAAGGTGAAAGGTTTCCTCATTCATTTGTGCTCTTTGCTTTTCAAAGTTCTTCCATATTTCTTCATAGCAAAGTTCTTCTTGAAGCTTCTTTATTCCCTTATATTTGCAAGGAACAAGTTCTCTGTTTGAAGTTCCCTCTCCATTTCCTTCTTTCTGTTTCGGTTGCCAAATTAGGGCTCGTCTTCATGCCTTCTCTTCTTAACACTTTCAGCTAACAGATAATTGATTCTCCACCTTTCTCTGTTTTCTTTCTTTTATTGTCTGATTCTTTCAATAGTTCTATTATATTCTCTCTTAGGGATCAGTTTTTTCATTTTTCTTTTTCTAGCTTTTCCCTTCTTTTCGATGGAAGTCCAAATCATAGATCCCGACTCCATTAACACCGAGAATAGTAGGATTTTGGCAAATAGAATTTCGAAAACCCTAAGGCCTATGAACCCTAACCTCATTAGAGGTACGTGCTTTGTTTCCCCTTCTGATTTCTCTGAACCCCACCCAATTTGGATGTATTCTCCCCATAAACCTAAGAGTGGTGAGTCTGTAACTCAAAGTGTGAGTGGTTCCTTCAACATCCAGAACCCAGAGCCTCCTTTTTATCAGGTTTCCCCTGTTAAATCTACTGAAACATCATCCGAGAAACATCCTAACGGCTGGAAAAATTTAACGAAAATCAATCCCCCTCCTTTAGAAAGGGATCCCAGAAATGGCTTAGAGAGTTTCGACAATCTATCATTTTCTATGACCAATTCTCTAGATTCTGAATCTGACCCGACATATTGCCTATCTCGCTCTCCTACTCCAAGCTCTTCAATTCCAGGGTCTAACCATAATTCGTTTGACAATGTAGATATGATGCCAAAGAGATCATAACACTATGGGCCCGAGATTAATATCCCGGATATTGCTAATGCCCCCCGAGATACTGAAGCCAATGTCGGGGTTAAACAACTTAGTCCTTCTAACGCAGAGCCAGGGTCTTCTACTGTACTTGTGGAAATGAGGCCATAATGGCGAGATATAAGGGGCATTAAAAATTTGCTGTGAGTACCTTCCAGGTTTTTGAATGAAGCCTGTGGAATCACGACCCAAGCCTAGCTAAAGGCAGTTGAGAAGCATTGGAAAGATTGCTTCCATGTCGGGCACAATACACCAAACAATACATATACCAATAATCCTTTCTCGGATTATAAACTCAAAATCCCGAGTAAAGATGAGAGGATATGTAGAGCTGTTGACCCTAAGGAAGGCCCCTTTATCGTTATGTACAATGCGTTGTTTGATCAGCTCAAATTTCATTTTCCATTTTCCATTTTCCATTTTTTGAATTTCAAATAGAGGTGTTACATAACCTCCATCTCGTTCCTATCCTAATGGGTGGACATTTTTACAAGCCTTTGAAGTCTTCTGTTGGGCCAACGAATGGAAATATTCTTCTAACCTTTTTTTGTATCTCTTTGGGGGTGGGTTTCTCTACGCCATCGTAAAAACATCCCCAAATTATTTACTCCTTTTGATGATTCTTTCAAGCTTTAGCGGGGTATTTATGTGAAGGTTGTACCCCGACGCAATTGTTTTACCCCATTTTGGGAAGACCGTGACCGGAAACCCCTGTTTCCGTTATATTGGTCCATTGAGCACTACTCCAAATCTCTTGCCTATGGCGAGATGGAATGTGGGTTTTTTGAGGACGAAGATGAAGAAACCTACAAAAACCTTCGTGATTTTTATTGATAGTAATGGGATGCCCATTCATTGCTGGGATGTGCTCAGTGCTCTTCGTACTGATCCCGCCATTTGTCTAAGTATAGTCTTTATCATTAAATGACTCGTTTTACTTGATAATTTTGTATTTACACTCTTTAATTTACATATAACTATTTTCAACCTTTTCTGCAAGTGAGATCATGGCCAGCTTTGCTGCTCGTTTCTCCAAAAAGGATCCTAAAGGCAAAGGAAGGTGAAGCCGGCATCTCCTCCTCCCCTACCTCCTGATTGGTGTAGCAGGGTTGAACACTAGGCCTTTCAGCGTCTCTACTCCAAGATCTATAACGGGCGGTTCCCCTCAAGGGGGAAAAGCTGGCCATACGGGTGATGGCGGGAATAAGCCAAAATGTTGTCGTATTTTCCTTAGGAACATTATATGTCTTTTACCTTATCTCGTATCATTTAAACTCTTCAGATCTTTCTTTAATTATATTGGGTAAAATGCATAAAGTACCCTTGAGGTTTTGCAAAATAGCACTTAACACCAAACTTTATAAAAATAAGCACTCCACACCATTTGTTAACAATGGTTAAATTTCTCTCTCTCTATTCATTTTTTGTGTGTAACTTGACATTGGCTAGCATAACAAAGGGAACGAAGATGATGCTCCCTATAAAAAGGCACCCTATTAAAGTTAGTGGAAGAATCGAGCCAAACTATTCGTGAACCATTTTGAATTCAACTTGTTAAAGGATATTTTCATAAAGTAAAAAAAAATATTTTTTGTGAATAAAAAAATAATTATGAGAAATTACACTGACCTCCCATGAATTTTTGGGTTTAGTTCATTTTCGTCCTTCAACTCTTTATTTATTGACCAACTATTTTGCAACGCGTGGCTTCTGCCATTTGTTACTAATGAATGAAGACAATCTCGATTCTACCACTAATTGTATTGAAGATGTATTTTATTAAGATGTGTGACTTTAAGAAAATTCAGCTTACATTTTAATTTGTTAAAAGAAAATTCAGTTCAAATAGTTCACAGGAGATGCATTTCTGCTGGGAACATGATCTTTATTATGCTAGTCAATGTTAATTTTACAAGTAAAAAAACATAAACAAAAAGAAAACAAAACAAATAGATGGGAAGGGATATAACCATAGTTAACAAATGTGTAGTGCTTATTTTTGTAAAGTTTGGTGTTAAGAGCTATTTTGTAAAACCTCAGGGATACTTTGTGCATTTTACCCAATTATATTCTATAATCATGTAGGTTCCTCTAAAGCTAAGGATAAACCATCCTGGGAACTTATCCTGGTTACTGTCATTCCTCCACATGTGTGGGAAGGCTTTAAGTCTCTCGTGATTCAATTTCAGCACGGAGAATTTTTTCAAACAGGGAATGTCTCCACACAAATGGTATGTCTTCATCTTTATATTTGTTTCTCTTGTTTTCTTCTTGACTTTCATGTCATAATGCCTTTCACCTCAATATCAGGCTAAATCTCTGATGGGATGGATGGCCATGAATATGGCTATGCTTCATAATGTTTATGATGAGGCAGAGAGATCTGAAGCTATCTCCACTTTGAAGGGAGAGCTTCGGGATACCAAGGTGAATTTGGAGCTGAAAGAAACCCTTCTTAAGAGTTCCAGGGAGCTGGGAGAAAAGCAGGGCAAGGAGATCTCTGACCTGAAGAATCAGCTCTCTAAGAGGGATCAAACCTTGGATGAAGAGAAGGCAAAGAGTTCTTCTTTGTCTTCCGAAACTGAAAAAGCTCAAAGAGGAAGTATCTCGTCTTAAAGATAAATCTGAAGCTGATGAGTCCTCCCAGTAAAGTTTGAAGGCTGAGCTTCAGGCGGCTTTGGATCGGGTTAACCAAGTCTATAAGGATCTCAACGCGACCGGATATGATAACTATCGGGAATGTGTAACGGCAATGCTATTTTTAAATCCCAGTATTGAGCTAAATACCTGTGGCATTTGCCTTTACGCTTTCTATAAAGATTATATCTCTACGTGGTAGGTTTATAGCCTTGGAGGCATCTTTTTCTATTCTTGTTGACCAGGGTTAGCCTTAAAGGCGCCCCTTTTGCTCTTCGTTGTTATGGGTTAGCCTTGGCGCCTTTCTCGATCTAAGTTAGCCTTTATGGTGTCTTTTTTCAATTACTTTATTGCGGGTTTGCCTTGATGTCATCCCTTTCTCGATTTGGTTTAGCATTTGTGGCGTCCCTTTTCGATTTCTTTATGTTGGCCATAGCCATCGCTTTTTGGCAATATATGTATCCCTCTTTTGCATGTTGAGATTTGTCTTGGCCATAGCATTTTAATGACATCTCGTTCTGTTTCATTGACAGTTACTCTGGGATATCTCGGCCACCATTGTTGATCTCCTATAGCTTAAAAATTTATAGGCAAATATGTAGAATAATAAGAAGCCAATAATGACTGAAAAAGTATTTTTATTGGTGAAGAAAAGAATTGATGGGGCCTCTTAAAACCTCTAGCAGTAAAACCCTCCTTAGGGATAAAACCTACTACAAGAAAAAGAGTACCCCTTTATTAAATAACATGAATTACATTATCAATAAGTTGTAATATCGCTTCAAATCCGCGACATTAAAAATTCTAGGTATCTCATTGCCCTTCAGACTTTCCAAAAGATAAGCTCCCTTTGAGGTAGCACTTTTGACCCGATATGGGCCTTCCCAATTCGCCTTGAACTTGCCGTCTATAGCATTTCGGTTTCTGATATAGGCTCTTCTCATCACTAATTCACCTGCTTGGAAATTTCTTTTAACAACTTTTAGATTGTCCGTCTGGGCGACATGCTACTTACGGGATAATTCTTTTATCCTTGCAATTTCTCTGACATCATCAATCATATCAGAGTCTTCTCTCAACAACTGCTCATTATCTTCTGCGGGTTACATGACCCTCCATGATGATTGGCCAATTTCCACCAGGACTACTGCATTTGTCCCATAAACCATTCTGAATGTGGCTTCCCCAGTAATGCTGTGGGGCATAGTCCTGAAGCTCCAGAGTACCTGGTAAAGATCTTCAATCCAATTTTCTCCTGCTTTTTTTAGCCTTTTCTTCAAGCCATTAAGAACCGCTTTGTTGGCTGATTCAACCTATCCATTGGATTTTGGATGTTCTACACTAGCAAAATAATGTTTAATGAGGAGCCCTGCTAGCATTTATCGGAACTCTTTATCAATGAACTGAGTCCCACTATCACAGATAACCTCTGCCGAGATGCCAAAGTGACATGTAATTTGCCAAAATACAAAATTTTGAGCCTTTTCTGAGGCTATACTAGCTAAAGGTTCCAATTTGATCCATTTAGTATAATAATCAACAACACCAATTAAATGTTTCAACTGACCTGTAGTTGGAGTGAATGACCCTAGCAAATCTAGCCGCCAAGTATAAAAATGCCATGGAGTTGAAATACTGTGTAAGTCCTCTGACGGGATGTGAGATATCATGCTGTGCTCTTGGCATTTTTTACATTTCTTAACATGCTCTGCTGTATCAGCATTCATGGTTGGCCAGAAGTACCCTACTCTTAACGACTTTCTAGCTAGAGACTTGCCTCAAATGTGATGACCACAGCTTCCTTCAAGCACTTCTGTCAAAACATACCATACTTCTGATGGTCCAATGTATTTAAGTAGAGGTGTTGATAACCCTCTTCTGAATAATTTTCCTTCTATCACAGAATAATGTGAAGAATTTTGAATTATTTTCTTTGCTTCTCATTGGTCTTCGGGTAATATCTCTTGTGATTTAATCGTTTAATGGAGTTCTTCAATCATTTACTTCCACTTGGAGAATTTCACATGGCGACGAGATAACCTCTTACATAACCGATTTAAGGGTGGAAGATGATTTAATACTGGCCAATTTTGATAGCAGATCGGCTCTGTTGTTCTCTTTTCGCGGGATGTGTTTGATTTCCAACTTAGAAAGTCTGAGTAAACTCTCTGTAACTTTAACCAACTACCTTTGCATTAATGGCTCTTTGGCTTGGTATTCTCCTTTAATCTGAGATACTACCAACTGAGAATCACAACATAGAGTTATCGCGGTTACCTCCAGTTCTTTGGCTGCTCTTATCCCAGCTAAATAGCCTTCATATTCTTCTTGATTATTTGAAGTTGGGAGTTCAAATTTCAAGGAGTACTCTACCGTTACCCCCTCATCATTTTCGATCAAGATTCCTGCTCCATCCCCTTTCTGATTTGAAGATTCGTCGACATAGATTGTCTAAGATCCTTGGGGCTGATCTTTGGGATGAGTCATCTTAGCCACGAACTCGGCCAAAGCCTAGGCTTTAATTGCTTAGCGTGAAATATCATACTGAGATAACTCTACTGCCCAAGTCATCATTATGCCTGCTAAGTTAGGTTTATGAAAAATCTGCCTAATTGGCCGGTTAGTGCACACCGTAATTGGATGACACTGAAAATATGGTCGCAAACGCCTTGAGGCCAATAACAAGGTATATGCTACCTTTTCTAGTCTTTGATAGTGCAACTCAAAACCCTACAAGGCCTTGGATAAAAAGTATATTGGGCTTTGATTTTGGGATTCCTCTTTCACCAGGGCTACATTTACAGCTTTATCTGTGACTGCCAAGTATAAATATAGCATTTGACCGGGATCAGGGCGAGATAAAACAGGTGGGGATGATAAAACCATCTTTAATTCCCAGAAAGCGTTTTCACATTCCTGATTCCAATGAAATTCTTCTTTATTGCGTAGTGTTCTGAAAAAATGTAGGCATTTTCTAGCAGAAGCTGGTAGAAACCTTGTTAGTGCCGCAATTCTCCCAGTTAGTTGCTGGACTTCTTTAATGGTCTTGGCGCTCTGCATGTTCAAAACAACACTACACTTGTCCGGGTTAATCTCAATCCCGCCACTAGTTAGCAGAAAGCCTAAAAACTTTCCAGCTTCTATACCAAAAGTACATTTATTGGGATTAAGTCTCAACATACATGTGCAGTTGCTGAAAGGTCTCCTGCAAATCTGCAATTGGGTCTTTTTCCCGTGGAGTCTTGACTATCATATCGTCAATGTAGATGTCCAGAATTCTGCCAATCTGTTTCTCAAAAACTCGACTCATCATACGCTGATATGTCGCTCTGGCATTCTTCAGGCCGAACGATATCATATTATAGCAACAAACCCCCATGTCGGTAATGAATCTTGTTTTCTCTTAGTCTTCAGGATACATAGGGATTTGATTGTACCCAAATAGGCATCCATGAAGGATAAGTATTAGTAACCAGCAAAGTTATCGACGAGCTTATCAATATAAGGTAACGGAAAAGGATCTTTGGGGCATGCTTTATTCAAATCTGTGTAATCTATACACATCCTCCATTTTCCGTTGGCTTTCTTTACATGACAACATTAGATAGCCACTATGCATACCATATCTCGCGAATAAAATCGGCATCTAACCGCTCTTTGACTTGCTTCATTATAGCTTTTGTCCTTTCTGGACCCATCCGTCACTTTTTCTGCGCAACCGAGATACATCCTAGTTTAATAGCCAAGTGATGAGATGCAAACTCTAATCTACTCCAGGTATGTCCAAGGAAACCCGGGCAAAAGGATCCTTATTTTGCTTAAGTATCTCAATAAGCCACCTTTTGATCGCAGGAGGTAGATTAGCTCCTACTTTGACAGTCTAACCTTCATCTGCCCCTATCTGAACCAAAATTTGGTCCCCTTCAGGTTGAGGTCTTTGATATTAAAAATCTGTCCGAGGATCCAAGTTAGGTATCATTACTCCTTCATCCCGGGATAAATCTCGGCATTCCATCTTCTTCTTTCCTTTATCTTCATGCTTCTTCGGCATGATGGTTAGTGCGTTAGTGATCTTGAGGCTTTCCTGATAACAGCGCCTCACATCACTTCTTTTTCCGCATACAGTAACCACGAAACCATTTTCACAGGTGTATAGTGGAAACTATAGCACCCAAATTGTTCAATGTCGGATGCCCAATGATAACATTATATGAGGACGGAAAATCCACGACAATGAATATGACCGAGATTGTCTAGGCATTAGGCTTCTTTCCAAAGAACACCTTCAAGTCTACGTAACCCTTTGGAGTTATTGTATCACATGTAAAACTAATAAGACTCCCCTTATGAGGGATTAAGTCCTTTGATTCAAGTCCCATTTTATACAATAGGCTCCAAAACATAATGTTCGCTGAACTTCCTTGATCAATGAAGATTCGGTGGACTTCATAACCACCCAGATTTGCAGCAACCACCAATTGCTAATTATCTCTGACTCGCTCCTCGGGTAAGTCGGCATGTGGAAAAGATAAAACTGGGCTAGTTACTTGAGCTACCTGTGAGCAAGAATCTCTGACATCCCGGTTCCTCTTTCTATCATCAAGGCCTTTTAGGCTTGTGCCTCCCGCTATAACTTGAATCACTCCCCTTGGAGGGGATTTCGGATTTCTACGAGGGCTCCGAGATCTATGCCGGTTTTCGAATCTCTGATCACGGCCTCTTTGGGGTGATCTTGGCGCCATATTCCACAGTGAGAGACTTCGTTTTCGATCTCTTCTATCTAGTGAAGCTGGTGCAGAGTTTCTAAGCCTGCCCTGTCAGATTAAATTTTCAATGGCATCCCGTAGTTGGACACATTTGTTGGTTGAATGTCCCCGATCCCGATGATAACTACAATATCTATTTTTATATTTCCCGACGGATTTCAAAGGCGGTGGCTTGTCCCTTAGCTCAGAATGCATCACTTCCTTATGTACCATCGCTTGCAATACTGTCAAGGGGGTATAATTTGAGAATATCCCTCTGTGTGGTTTAGTCGACTTGTCCTGTGTCTTGTCATCCTTTCCCTGGGATTGATTATTCTAAGGAGCCTTCCCTTTGTCGTTCTTCTTGGTTGCCTGGGATTTTTCCCATTCCTCAATCCTTATCCATTTCTGTACCCTTGCCTTCAAGTCATCCATCGAGGTAGGCTTTTCTCCAGCTAGATATTTAGCAAAAGCACCTGGTTTCAGCCCTTTGACAAAGAAATATAGTACTAGATTAGCTTCTACATTCCTAACTTCTAGCACTTGATTATTAAAACGAGTTATGTATTCTCGCAAAGATTCATCTTTCATTTGTTTTATAGTTTCTAAATGAAACTCAGATTTAAACTGACGTTTTCTACTAGTAAAATGAAGGATGAACTTATCTTTTATTGCCTTCTAGTTGTTGATAGATTGTGGTGGCATAACAGAAGACCATGGACTTGTAGCCTCAGACAGAGTTAATGGGAAAGCCCGACATATAATGGGCTCCTTCACACCTTGAAAATACATGGCCTTTTCAAAGGTACTAAAATGTAAAGTAGGATCTTTGTTCCCATCACATTCCTTCAATTGCTTCGCAAATTGAAAATGTTGAGGAAGAGCATGAGACATAATCCAAGGAGTAAATGGATTGTCAATGTAGCCAAAATCTGGAATATTCTCTACCACATGCTTTGGCTATGGCGGGATCCGAGGCGGCACTGGTGGAGGAAGTGTACCTTCCACCTGGGTTGCCTCCTTAAATTCCCGATGAGGAATTCCTCCCTCGTTTCGAATAACCCTAATCTCCAACTGTTTCTCACCATTCTTTGGGTCAACATTGCTGTTGTTTTCAGCATTTTGCTCTGGTTGCCTAATATTTTTTGAGTTTTCATCATTTTGATGTTGCTGTTAGCGCCTACCTGATTAGGATCGTCATCCACTACCTTTTCTTTCCTTTCAAGCATTGTTTTCGCTCTTTCCTCAAGATAGCAAGCTCTGCAGCTTGTGCCTCTACTAATCCTTGTAGCTTATGAAATTCTACCTCCAGGTTGAAAGCCTGCGCTCCTTGAGCATCATGAGGAGGATTATTACGCTGTTTTCCATCCCCTTGGTTTTGAAGACTTGGAGGATCATTATAATCATTTGTTCGTGTCGAAACTACCATTGTTGATGGAAGGGAAAATAAGGTTTTTGCTCAGTTTTCCCGACAGACGGTGCCAATGTTGTGAACTAACCTGGCAGGGATAGAGAACGATCACGATCGAACGTCCACCTGGAGAATTGGATGACTAGAGCTCCGATGTCCTAGTTCTGACGTCGGTGTTGGTGTACTTGCAAGGACTATGATGCCCAAGTCAGTAGTTGAATTAGGGTTTATATGTGATTATAGAATGTTACTACCTTTGGTCCAAAATATAAGCCCTTAGCCCCTTTTTGCTTTGGTCCATATTATAAGCCCCTACACATAAAGTTAGAGGAATTTATTATGTTTTTTAACTATTTGATGTTTCCAAAGTTAGACCACCAATAAGATATGGTAAAATTTAAAATTTGTGAGGTTAAAATAAGACAAAAATAACTAATGCTTCTAAAATCAATAATTTAACAACTTTTCTTAAACTATGTGAAACATGGCTAGCAGCTTATATTTTGGATTGGAGGTAGTATGTACCTTGCATGGTGTATTTAAGTATATATTTATAGGGGGCATTAGGGTTGACTGCGAGCCTTATTGGCCTTTGGACTTGATGTCGCGACCCAGCCCATCATTAATGAAAAATCTCGTGGTTAAATGGTCATCCCGAATTTATCCTGGAATATCCCCGAGTTGCCTTGGTCATGCCTTGTCCGGCATGTGAATATGGTCGAGATATTCTGATTCTAGTCCACAACAGATAGTTTGTTGGAAGTGCTGGATTTAAAGAGATGGTAATAATCTATTTTTTGTGGAGATTAGGATTTGAATGGTGTTGATGATAAAGCAGGCTACCTCTATGTTCTAACTTTTGGAATCTCATAAGGAAGTTGTTCTAACTTTTGGAATATCATCTAGAAGTGATAGAAGTTTTTGGAAGTGTCATATGAAATTATAAAATAATTTCTTAGAATTATGACATGCTTATTTCACAAGTTAAAACTTCAAATACAAATCCTAACTAGTTTGCTTGATAAATTAAATTAATGTAAGCAGGTGGAATCATAGATTTCCTAGTTGAATGTATAGGACCCACGTGCCCTCTACATCATAATTTTCCTAATTGAATACGTTAAGAAGTGAAATGTTCGAGTGCTGGCAGCCATAGATTTTCTTGCAGTTGGCATGTATAAAGGGTGGAAATTTTTTATTCATCATCATGTAAGTGTCTCTACATTTTTCTTCTAATAATATTTTTGAATTTTTTTATATTTGTACATTTGTTTCTTAATTCTTAGTAGGATTAAAAACAACTATCTATCATAATAAACACTACTCTGCATCATATTTATGTAGTTTTGACTGCAATTGATTGAGCTGGTCTAGTTTTTATTTCTACTTTTATTGCCCCTCTCTTTCTCTCATCTGCAATCTTGGTTTAGGATTATTTTCTTCAACTAATAGGTTTGCAGGTTGTGTTTTCAGTGACACAAGTGAAAGAGTCGTGGAGGACAGAGTTACTATACTAGAAAATGTTCTTCTTTAACAGATTTGAATCCCAGTCACTAAATTCTCTTATATATTTAATTTTTATTTGATGTTGTTGATTTTTGCTATTAGTTATCATAATTGGATTTGACTTTGTTTCCTCCAAACCTTCCTTCCCTTACAATCGTTTTGTCACTCAAAGGCTCCTCTCTAAAAGCTTATCCTAAAATCACGACCTATTTGGATGGCTTACTATTTTGTTGGCTCCAACTCCAAGTAATTTATGTTGGCGAATTATAATCTGCTTACTAATAAAGAAATTAAAATTGTGAGGTCTCCAGATAATCCATATGATGTTGCTCACAAATGGCTACTCAAAGAGGGTCTTCCTCTTTCCTTCCGTGAACAAATTTACAAAACATGAAGAGTTATGTTGTTTGATGAAAAGTTGTGTTGTTTCATTTAAAGTTGAAGAGTTGTTTTGTTTGAAATTAATTAAATTTCAAGGGCTGCAAATGTGACTCTTCAATTAAAGGGATGCGACTTTTCAATTAAAGGAATATGACTCTTGAATGAAAACACATCACTTGAAAAAGATATGACTCTTCATGAAGAGACATAGAGTGTCTATAAATAGAAGTGCATTTGATGCACAAGAATATGGAAATTCATAACTCACATAACATTCATATATTAGTGAGAAGTCAATCATGGAATAGAGACACATGATGAAATACCCAAATTTCTCATAGCATCTTCAAATTCATTTGCCTATGTCTTTGGTGCACAAGAGATATATGCAAAATATCATTTTGTACAAGTCATTATTGTCACGGCTCGAGTTTTGGAAGTGTGAAAACATACTCGAAGAATCTTCATTGTATCTCGCAGGAAATTCGTCAATCAACCCATTTTTGCACCCAAGAGTTTGAAATTGGTGGGGGCGAATTAAACCTAAAGGAAAGTGCTAGAGAACACGCCTTGAAGATACATTGTGCACACTTTCCTTTTCTATTCTTTTTCTTCTTCTTATTCTTTCTCTCTAATCTTCGCAGGTCCACCACCATCAAGGATATATTTATATATATAATTTCCAACAATCTTTAGGCATAATTACGTGAAATGCAAAAATCTTCTGTGAAGAATTTTATGGTGGACTTTGCAAAGTTAAACAAGTTTGAAGAAGGCAAATTTTAGAGATGGTTAAGAGACAGAGAAACTCCATGATAAAGAGATGGACAAAAGCTTTTGGATTATTCTAAATCATTACAAGATTCAAGGTACTCAATATCTTTTATCATAGAAAAAAGGTCAGTTTTTCTATATCTATTATTATAAGTGAAGATATGGTTTATTATCATAATCTCGGTTTATATTCTCTCTTGATAAATGTGGTATATGATATATGTATAGTTTATGCATATGTTAAATTTAGAACTTCATGTATACCCATATATGTGGCATAGCGGTTCGTATGTAATCAATTATTTGGGGTGTCTTTAAGATTGAATAATTCTTACGTTTTATTGTTCTGGTTGGATGGGACGAAACGATGTGAATTATTTGCAATGGTTTATTGAGTTTGGTTCAACGATTATTAAATTGGAAATTTAGAACCATGACCTGGTGCTTGCTATAATGCCAATATGCTAGGCCTCAATATGTATTGTTGCTATATAAATTCGAATAAAGCGGGGCTTTATTATCATGTCTTCACATGTTTTATAATTGACATGAAAGGATTATGCTTGAAAAACATGATTTTCTTTTTATGATTAAATTTTATTATTTATGACATGTTTGTTCAAGTTATGTTAATTTGGGGATAATTCAAATTACATGATAAAATATTGATCAATTGTAATTGTATGATTGATACATTGCTTGAAAGAAAATATATTATGAATGTGATAAATGTTTTTGTATCGAATTGGTGTGTATATTTATCATATGTTGGTTAAAAATTATCAAAACATTTGATTATAATTTTGATTATAGTGAATTTTAAAAGGTTAAACGTATGATAAATTATCTATATAAAAGACCTTACATACTTTTGTAAGCAGTTGGGTTACATTTATGGTGGGGTTGTTGTTTCTTGAGATTTAAGAAACATGAATATATTGCTAGTTAATATTCTTAATACAAACATGACGGGATTCGGAGTGTCTCTAGTTGTCATGGAGCAAACCCCGGGATTGAATTGAACTAACAGCAAGGATTAACGTGAATCAAAATTAATAGTCAGAGGACTAAATTGAACCAAAAGAAAGATAAAAGACTGAATTGGATCAACCTCTAAAGATAGAGGACTAAAAGTATAATTTTGTCAAAAAAAATTAAAAAAAATGCTCTATCCCAACAGTTGCATTGTTAACTGCTGCTAATACATTGCATCGTATGCCACCGGTTCCGTGTCTAACCGCTGGCATACGCTTTTTTTAAAAATTAAATAATAATAATGCTCTATAGCAGCGGTTCCTTGTATAATCGCTGCTATAAGGTTAAATGAAATAAAAAAAGAAAAACCCCTTTTCCGTGAAACCCTTCCACGCTAAACCTTATAGTCCATCGTTCTCGCGAAGCTTCATAGTTCTCGCTTAGCTCCATTCATCTCGCGAAGCTCCACGGTTCTTGCCATAGTCACCGCCGCCATTCACCACCGCACCTTCCTCCCTTCCCCTTCCTCTTCTGCCAAGAACTCGTTCTCTGCTTTTCGGTTGCTGTTGGGTCTTGGGGAAGACAGCACTTCGTGATGCCAAGGCCCTTCGTGAAGGAACCACTGGTGGTTCACATTCTCATATCTGAAGATTTCTTTGTTCGCACTTGGCTTCTAATCTTCCAAAATACTCATTCTTAGCTTTTAGGTTTCCTTCGTTTTTCTGTTCGCACTTGACCTCTTTAATTTGTTTTTAATATATACTTTAATTTGTACCACAGGTGACTCATTTGCATAATTTCATACAGGTTAAAGCAACTGATCAATGGTTGTACTGGTACAACGCTGTTGCATGAAAGACATAGAATCTGCATCGGTACTCTCATCTTAACCATGACCTTCAAATTAATTAATCACTGTTTTTTTAAATTATCTTTGTTTTGTTCTTTGGGTCCCTTAGAAATTAGAATTATGGGTAAATAAGTAACAGGTAGTTTGTTTTTCTCTTATTCTGCCCTCCCCCCCATTTTTCCTTTCTTCATAGTTCAGAATATAATTTTTGCTTTCTAAGCAATATTTATACACTGCCGTATACAGAAGAATCCGTGAGGTTCATATGTTATTTACATAATTAGTGTCTCTGATATACAATGGCACTTGTTTGGTTATTATATATGTATGACTTTTGGTTTTTAACTTTGTGTGAGATTATTGTTCAGAGGTAGAATGTACAATGTACAATTTCCTCTCTTTTGCTGTTTCTGACGCTCCTCCCTTCATTAGCTTCTATTCTAATTTTGTCTGCACTCTGCATTCTTCTTCTACTTTTTTTTCTTTTCTCATTTTTTTGATTTAACGTTCATTAATAAATTGTAGATCTCTTCTGATTTTACAATTTCTTTTCACATGTTTGCTATTAAATACAGCCATATTCCTCTGTAGTTGTTTGCTGCAATCGCTGGAGCTAATGTTCTTACTGGGTTCATTGAACCTCCAGTTGCTGGCCTGTAACTAAAAACAAAAAAAAAAACATTTTTTTCTAATTTTACCACGTGTAGTATTTCTCTGCAGTAGTATTTCTGATCAAACTATGTAATTGTAAATTGAAAGAAGTTAATTGAATCAGGAATGAGTGACCAATTATAGTGCCTTCATTTCCTCTTGAAGTAAATTCGAATTTGAATTACTTAAACTGATATCATAATTAGTCAGGAATGTTCTGATTGTGAGATTAATTAGAAACATCAAAATATTCAAGTCAAGTAATTAAGGTGAGAGTGCATGTATAGCAGAGGGGTCAATTTCAATTTTTAAACGATATCGCAACTAACAAGTTTTGTGGTGACTAAAGTTGTTTCATAATACTTTTTTCAGATCCAGTATTGTGGTTACTAACTGACTATCCAAGTTTTCTTAGGACTAAAGTCTGCTCTTGCTGTTGGACCTGGTGAGCTTCTTGTTGCTTTGCGCTTGAGTTGCTGGTATGTTGACCAAAAGAATGCGCAAAAAACTGCAAATACTGACATAAATGATATAAATTAATTTACTTTCTTGTTTTTGATGCTGAAATCATGATGTTTATGAGAGTTGTCCTTTTCTTGAAAAGCTTTTATCTTAACATCATGACAAGTAATCTGTTGCTTTCTGATATAAACCATATAATGCTTAGATGTGTTTAGTAAGGTTAATATACCCAACCAAATCCTCACTCAAAAAGAGTGAGCTAAGCTAGTAAAAGAGAGAGAAAGTTTGGTAGAAGAGGTGAACTAAATTAAAACCGTAATTTGGTGCCCATAACCTTCTCAACAGTTGACATTCAATAGGAACAAGAAACTTTTTCGAAATATACTTTGAAGCTGGGTTGCAACTTAAAAGTTTTTTGATATAAGATGTCAACTCTTTTGTAGCAAGTGTGGAAAATAACTGGATAACAATTAGATGATGTGCACGAATAAAGCTTGGTCTTTTAACAAGATTATAGTGACCTAGGTTATACGTGAAATTTATGAAACAAGATAAATAATAATGTAGTGGTGTGAAAATCTTGTGTGTTTGGTACTTATATAAATTTTAAATAGCATGGCATGACTCATTATGTTCTAAAAAGTATTGAGTCGGTGTTGTGGTCAGTTCCTGAAATTGTCTATGGTCATCTCTAGCATTATAGGATTCCAAACCAATCATTTGTAGCATCTATACTTTCTTTGTTAAAAGAAAAATAATCATTTGTGTGCAAGATTATTAGTAATAGTTCACTTCAGTTTTATATATGTGTTGCTTTATACCCAGCAACTAGGGACAGAACAACGTGCTTCCTGGAAGCAATGTGATTGCAGCAAAAAAGGATCAAAGCAACCATTCTTGAACACAAATATTTAGGTTGCCATGCCTATCACATACTTTCAAATCAATAAATCACATATCCAAAGTTAAGAGTCATAATAGATATGAACACATTTAGAAAAATATCCTTACCCATGTCAGCTATTGATTTAATATTGAGTTGTGATTAGTTAAGTTAAAAATCAATTCTCCTATTTTCTTTATGTCACTATCTTCTTTTCTGCTATATTATCCAACATACTTATTTTTCTCTTTTCTTTTCTTACATTTTCAAACTCAAATACATCTTTAGGGAGCTGGTCAATTTTTTTTAAGGCACTTTATTATTCTATTTGGCTTAATTATGGAATATATTTATATTTATTATTTATTATATTAAGACTAAAATCTGAAATTTGTAATCTTTGTTTTGCTGAATTCCTACTTTATTTCACCTTCTTTATTTTTAGCTTTACTATACTAAAATTTTTAGTATTTATTTCCCAATTGTCTTTATTGTTTTATCTTATCATTGATATGATATATGATTACTAGTGTTTAATCTTCTAATAATTTGTATGTCTTCCAGTATTTTGATATGATGCAATGTAATAATATAGATATTTGAATATATCACTTTTGCCATTGGTGTATATTATGTTGTTGTCAATGCAATCCGCAAGCAATTGGAAGTAGGAGCTTAGCTTTGCGCCTTTAGCATGTAAAGAAGTTAAAAATTTGTGGGCCTATATGCTTTAAAGAGTTTTAAAACAAACGTGGAGAAGAGCTTTTGTACATTGTTCAGCTTGCAATTGCTTTTAAAAGTGTTTGGGTATAGTGGCAGATATTTTCCTTTCGAATCTTTAGATGCTGAGATAGTAACACATGTTGAGCAACACTAAGTAACTAAATATTTGTTAGTGTGTAGTATATAAATATTATGTGGTGTGATTAGTTAAGTTAAAAATCAATTCTATTATTTTGAAACTTAGTTGAAGTTAAAAATTAGATGGTGTTATTAAGTGGATGTGCACTTTAATTTGATAATTAATGATGTATTTTGATCAAAGTCACTTTGATTACTTGAGATTGATTGTAAATGTGAGAAGTGATTGAATCGGATTATTTGCTAGTTGTAATTTAGCTGGTTTGAATTTCTGCATGTGGAGCAGAGGATTAATTTTTCTTTAAAGAAAGGACCTATGGCAGCTATTCCAGGAATAACAGCTGTTAAAAGATATAACCATATGGCAGCTGTTACTGGCACAACTGCTGCTAAAAGATGTTGACCTATGGCAGCGCTTGCAATATGAACCGCCGCTAAAAGTACAGTCCCACCGTACCAGGATTGTGAAACCTAAAGGCTGTAGCACCTATAGCAGCGCATCCATTAGCAGCGGTTGAGAACCGCTGCTATAGGCCAAAATAACCGCTGCTAAAGGCAAATTTTGACGTAGTGATATACAATACAATTAATGAGGATAAAAAAGAAAAGAAACAATAAATACATTATGAAAACTATAAAATATTTTATAAAAAGGATCATGAAAACTTTCTAGATGGTGTCTTATAAAAAAGACCCATGGGAGTATATACTAACGTTTTCCAACAATTGTGAAACAACTGCTAAAAACTGAATCACCTATGACAATGCTTTCATTAGCCGCAGTTGAGGACCACTGTCATAGGAAAAAAAAAAAACTGCTGCCATAGGTAATTTTTGTTGTAGTGAATTTTAAGCTATTTCAAATTCCTGCTTCATCACTAACAAGACAGAAAATATTCATTTCCAAAGGAAGCATTCAAATTTAACCAACCTTGTCTCTATAAAATATCAAAAGTTACGTTTAGGGTGCTCCAAAAAAAAAATAGACACCACCAGTACTCCTGTTTCTACAAGTCATCACATTTACTCCCTCCGATCTCACTTATCAGTCGCTTTAGCCAAAAAAAAAAAAAATTATTCTAAAATATTTGTCACATTTACATTATTAATTATATATTTATTAACTATTTTCACTTTAATATTTTTATAACTATACTACTGAGTAAATCTCAAAGTTAATGATTAATTTAGTTTACCTATGTACTTTTTATTAGATTCTATAGAAATTAATTGTCCTTCTTAATTCATATAAAATTTTCGAAGATAACTAATATTTCAGAAAGGAGGGAGTAATATTTTTTTAATTGACGAATGCAATTAAAACAAATTACCTAGAGAGAGAAATTCTTGGGTGGACACGGACCTAACACACCATTTTTGAGCACAACCAATAGAAAAAAGCCAACTCACTAAATGAGTAGTTTCTTTTGATTGTGTTCAAAAACTGTAAAAAATGAAAAAGTAAAACAGGAATGAGGGAGAAGCAAATGATAGCAACTACATATATCATGTGAGAGAGAAACTATCCATTTAGTAAGTTGACTTTTTTTTATTGACTGTGCTCAAAAATAACATATTAGATACGTGTCCATACAAAAATTTCTCACCTAGAGAGCCATTTAAGATGCAAAAGATAGTAATATTACATTATACTCTTAGGTCAGCTTAAAAAAAAACCCTTCATCTTTCACCTTCTCTATCACAGCGTCGCCACCGTACCCTCCTCTTTCTCCCTTATTTTAACTATACGTCTCTCGCCGCCAAAATGGAAGAAACCCTTGTACGTCTCCTACGAGACCTACATGATTATTTTTCTCTTTTGGAATAATCATTTCTTAATTTTGTTGCTGAAATTGTTTTTTGAATTCAGAGGTTGAGGATTGTAGATATATGTTCGAAGCAAAAACAATCAAAATGACTCTCGAAACCCAATAATTTTTTTATGTAGTTAATAAATATAAAATAATAGTAAATACCCGTGTAGTATTTGAAAAAACATGTAATTATGCAAGCTATGCGACATATCTGACTTATGTTATTTTATTTCCCATATTTTTCAAGAAATATTTTATTAATTTTTGGAATTTAAGAAAACAATTTTAATTTCAAATGAAGGTGTGCTATTTCAACACAAAAAAAAAAAGAAGATAGAGTGCAATATGCATAAATTTTACTGGTAGTAAGTGTAAGGATAGCTAAAGGCTCAAGTAACTAATACATGGACTTTAGGCCCTTAAACTTTTTTTATAATAGTTTACTCTTAAAAAAATTTTAATTTTGTTTTTGTAAAGAAGTATATGTTTCAAAATATTTTGGATAGATTTTATACAAAATATTTTTATTCTTAAATTTTAAAATAGTTTAAATATTCGTTAAACTTTTTATTGGTATTACAATGCTTATTACCTACATGTACAGTTCTTTATTAAAAACTTTATGCAAAAACCATCATTTGGACGAGGCAATTGCAATATTGAAGAAATTCAAAGGCCCAGGAATTCTCCCAGATGTGTACACGTATAAAATACCTATTTATGGACTCTGCAAAAATGGAAGACATAAGAATACTAAAGAGGTTTTTAAGGATCTTTTGATTAAAAGCTATTCTCTTAGAGTCAAAACATACAACGATATGATCAATGGGCTTTGTAAAGAGAGTCGGTTTGATGAGCATTGACCTTGCTAACAAAAATTGAAGACAATGGCTGCAATCCTGATTCTATAACTTTTGAAGTATGAATTCTTGCTTTATTTGAAAAAGATGAGAAAGTTAAGGGAGAGAAACTTCTTCGTTAAATGACTGCTAGAGGCTTATTGTAATTTGTAACTATAAAACCAATTGAGATGTTTTTTTGTACTCATTAAGTAATTTTGATTTTGGTAACAACCATCCAACATTTATTTTTTCTGTTAATTATAAACATCTAAAGGATGATGTACTAAGCAATGGGCTGTTTTCATTTCAAAATGATATGTTATTTGATTCATTTGGATACCATAACCATCGCTTTTCTTCCCAATGTATTGTTATTCCACTTGTTCATATGCAGCTCCCGGGTCTCGACGGCGGTGGTATTCTGCTGCCTGAACCCTAATAAGAACTGTGGTGTTTACTCTGAGCATACCTACAAACAAGGGCCTCTCGACCTTTTATACAGTTCAGAACTACGCTGCCTAGTGTCATGGTTCATTCTAAGTTATGAAAGTATTTCTCGGTATCTTGCTGATTGTGATAGTCTTGATTAGGGTATGTCTTGATTGATTCTTGATTGTCCTGATTTGTCGGGTCTTGTCTCTAGCCGCTAAGTTGACCGTTGGAGGCCGACCTAGAGCAGGTAGTGTTGAGGTCAGGTCGGTGGGGTCTTGAATAGTCCACCAGTCCCACAAGTCTTGAAGCCTTTGGCTGAGGAGGCTTGAAGTGATTTCTTGGAGTTCAGATTAGGTATGGCCGATGTGGGGTCTCGGATAGTCCACTAGCCCCACAAGCCTTGAAGCCTTTAGCTGAGGAGGCTTGAAGTGATTTCTTTGGAGTTCAGATCAGGTCTGGCCGATGTGGGGTCTTGGATAGTCCACCAGCCCCATAAGCCTTGAAGCCTTTGGCTGAGGAGGCTTGAAGTGATTTTTTTATTGTAACTGTTATATTTTTCGTCCGTTTTTTATCACGTTTATTTTGCGTTATCATTTTTTGTGCCTACTTAATTGCTTGACTTGACCGTTTCCTAATTCGTTGCGTTGTCAGGAGTGCATTTATGGCTACCATGGGTATTTATAGGCCTTCTGTTTTGCCTTCATATCACATTCAACACGAGAGATGAGGAAGAGAAAGAAGATGTTATGTTCACCATTGGGATCTCGGTGGCTGTCTGCTCGAATCATGATCGTAACTTTCTGATGCAATGTATGGGCCCTTACCACGCAGCGTATCGCGTCATGAAAGTTATGGCGTTGGTTGGGGCCGATCTACCTCGGGGGGCCTTAGTGCCTTACCCTCTGGGATTTGACGTCCGATCCTGTGCATCCGATTTCCGTTGCTCCAGATCCGCTGTTGGTGTGATCCTTGCTAAGGCTGTGTTGGCTGGGGGTCGAAGGTGTTGAGGCATCATACTCGCTCTTCGCACCTCTGATTCTCGACTTTCCTAGTTGAACTGTTGGCTTTTTGGCGATGAATGATTTCGACAGAGGGGGAGGTTACAACCATAATAGATAACGTCGTCCTTTTAGAGATCGATTGCCTAAGATATTTTTGAGAAGGTTGCAATAATAAATTGTTGTTGGTTCTTCCTCATTTCATCTTGGGGGTCATATAGTTAGACCTCGTAGGGTAGTGTAGGCATCCTTACTACTTGTAACTGAATAATCTTCATTGTAAATTCTTGTAAGGAAATAAAATTCAAACATGTGCTGAGTTTCTAGATTGTTCTTCTTCCTTGTTCTTCTTCTTGTTCTTCTATTTTTTTTTTGCAACTGTTGTGAATTTGACGGTTGTTGTTGTTACGATCTAAGGGTTGAGATTCCTTGAATTTGAAAGGGTGTGTTGGGATCGAGAGGAGACGTCGCTTCATCTGCTCCGCCATTATTAGGGTTTAAAAAACGTAAGGTCACATCGTTACAAGTTTTGCTTATTTAAGCAATCTGAATTGACGTGTTCATTTCACTTTCGTCTTTTGCAATTGTCAAGTTTCTTTTTGCTCTCTTTCTTCTTCTTCCTGTGTTTCTTGATCTGACTTCTGAGCCTCAAACGAATTTTTTTCATCTTTTCTTATCCATTGCTTTTAGCTTTTGTTCATTATGGTAAGGCAAGCTAACCAGATTATTGATGAGATACCGAGTTATCGTTGGGTAAAATCGGAAGTTCTGTCTGCTACTTCACTGAGGGATTCCGAGAAGAAGATAGATGACCTGGTGGCGAGTCTATCGATTGCAAGGGATGAGACCGCAGCCGATCTCATTGTTTCTGCTTGTTGTCCTTCAAATGAGAGAGTTTGTATGGCAGCAGCGGAGCAGTCACGTCCGTTTTGCTATTTTTATGAAACCTTGTTTCGCAAACTCGGAGTCTGGCTTCTTTTTACCGTATTTGAGATGGACCTGCTTAGTGTTGTCATGGTCGCCCCTACTCAGCTTCATCCTAATGACTGGGAATTCATTAGGGGTTTTCAGATTATGTGTAGATTCTTTGAGGTTGATGCTTCAGTGAAGAAATTTTTATATTCCTTTCAAACCAAGGGAGGGGTTGCTAAACGACGTCGGGTTATCAAGGATGGTCCTTGCGGTTGGGTTTATGTCAGCAGTAGGCCGGGGTCAAAACTCATTTCTGCGTACACTGACTCTTACAAAGGAAACTTCAAATGTCGGTATTTTCGTGTGATGGGGAAATCTGGTGTTCAAGGAAATACCCTGCTATGTTTCGCTGATGGGAAAGAGAATTTCCTATGTATTAGAGTCGGTGTGCTCGATCCATTTCTCCTCTTCCTATTTCCGAGCTGTCTCCATTAGATTAGTTTGACATTGAGTTCTTGGAGAAATTTCATGCTGACTCTCGTGTTTTAATTGAGAAAGAGCATGATGTCACTTTTCTACAAGGCTATTTTGGTGGGTGTTGTTCTTGTATCCTTTGTGATTTTCAACTTTCTAACATATTAACTTATGATTTTTGCGTAGGCTCAATGAAGATATCTGCTGCCGAGGTGTCTCGTTTTCGCGCTCAGCAAGCGTAGATGGTTGCTCCAGAGAATGTTGTTGGTGGCTCTGGGAATGCAAACGAGGTTGGAGGAAGTAATTGTGAGGTCGGTCCTCATAATGTTCAAGTGGCACCCAAAATTGTGAGGTTTGCCACTCCTCCAGGGTCTCCCAGGGCTGATGATGTAGAGACAATCCATGATGAGCCTGCGCCTAACTCCCCGGTTTGGAACGTGGTTAAAGGTATTTCGGGTACGGTTGTTAATGAAGGTGCAGGTGGGCGCGTGTGGAGGAGAAGTCTGAAGAGGAATTTTAAGAAGCTGCAAACTTGTGGGATGTCCGTTTCGATGTTGGGAAATTTGTTTGCAATAGTTTTTGCTATGAAAAAGATGTGGGCATGGCGGATGAGATGGACGATGATAGTTTGTTTAAGACTATCGAGCGACATGGTCTCCAACTGACTTTCCTGGCGCATCAGTGTCGACTTCAGATGGTCGTTCGCAACCAAGATGTTGACAAGCTTCTTCGGGAAAGGGAGGAAACTGCTAAAGCTTATGAGCAGATTTCCCGGGACGACAATGCCCTCCAGAAGAAATATGGGAAAAGGAAGTCTGCCTTGGAGAGGACCCGGAAGGAGTGAGACTTGTCAAAGAAGAAACTGGAGGAGGAGGAGGGGTCCCGTGCTTCTGATGTTGCGGAACGGGCCGATCTGGAGAAGAAATATTAGGATAGTTTGCAAAACCTTGAGGCTATTAAGGGTATACACAATGAGGTTATCTCCCAACTGGAAGGGGAGAAGAAAGACCTGGAGAAGAATTCCGCCGAGGTTGCTCGACTTCAGGGCAAGATCGCGGGACTGCAATTGAAGGTGGTTGATGCGTATGATGCTGGATTTGCTCTAGTGCTGGAACAGATCAAGGTGATTGCACTAGAGTTAGATGTATCTTGTCCCCTCAGTTGGAAGTGAGAAATGGTCGGCTAGTTGTTAACCTTTTTATAAAGCTTCACTTGGTTAACTTGTTTCAAGTATAGTGATAAAACGTGTATCGTCCTCAGGGAGCACTGAATTTGTTCGAATAAGAATTGAGTCAAAAGATTGTCAAAAACATAGTAAGGTGTGAACTAGTCATAAGATAAAAGCTTGATAAGATGTTAAACAAATAAAATAAAGATTCACATGGGATTGAGTTTCATTTCTTAACCTTGTTTCTTTTAATAGAAGTTAGATATTATATATAGAAAAGATGCATACTCAATGTCACAAGTGCAAATATCTTTGTCACTTGATTCTAAGACACTAGTTTCTAGAGCTCAATCTCTTGACACTTTAGGAACTAAGTCTTGCATTAAGCATAGTATTTTGACATTCCTAAGCACTTCCATCTATCTCTAGACTAGAAGGTTTTATGAGAGTTTTTCTCCAAATCCATTTATAAACAAGTTTCTCAACTATGCAAATAAACTAAGACATGGAAAAGGTGATCAAGATAAACCAAGAAAAGAAGAACAGAAGAAGAAATCCAATTCATATATAATATACAACTAGTAATTGAAAGAAACAAAAGATGAAGTAATTACATTCAATCCCGGTGGAAACTTAGCCTAACAAGGCCATAAACTTCAAGAACAAAACCTAAGAGTACTAGAACTCTGATTGAAGTAATGTACTTAGTGGTTTATTTTTCTACAATCTAATATGTTTTCCTAACTCTGCAGAGCTACATTTATAGGTGTTCTGAGCAGGTGTCTGGCGCTCAAGCGCCATTTTCATTACTTGAGCGCTGGCTTTTAATTCGCTGGTAAATGAGCTTTAATGCTTGATTAATGTGTCTGGCGCTCGAGCGCCATGCTCATAACTTTGGTAGTGAGGATCCAATGCTGAACTGATACTGGCGCTCGAGCCTTGGTGTGGCGCTCGAGTGCCAGAGCATTTATGCTAGCAGTAAGGATCCTATGTTAGCTCAGCTCCCAGCGCTCGAGCCTTGGTATGGCGCTCGAGCGCTGGCCTCTTATATGTTCCAACATCTTGATTTCCTCTTTTAGCTTCCAAAACACCTGAAAATACATTTATAGAGTTAGAAAAATTATTATTTCTCCCTTTTTACTCTTGAACTTACAAAGTATGGATCATAGGTGAATTTTACATAAAACATGTTATTTCTTGAGAAGATAAGTGCAAATTCTTTATTATATAAACATACTAATTTGCACTTATCAAACTCCCCCCAACCTAAGACTTTGCTTGTCCTCAAGCATTATATCCCTAAAATAAAGAAAACAAACAAAAGAAACATGGCAAGTATGGGTTAAGGAAAGTGTGTCAAACTTCAATCTTCATAATATGCTTGGAAAGAGTTAAGAAAGAACTTATGATCACCTAATTTATAGAAGCAACGGACCAGTTTATAACTTAAGTGCAAAGGAAATAGTAATCAACCATTAACAAAGGTTCACTCTTAAACCTTACATGGTGTCAATTTTGCTCCATTCCTCATTGTCACATAACTTGAATTTTATTTTTCATTTGCCATCAAACCATTTCACAAAATCGAACAATAAATCAAGAGGTTTTTTCAAAAGGTTGTAATGAGGCTAGGCTACAAAGAATCTTTGTTTTTCTAGTTACACAAAACAAGTTGGAGAATATATATTCATATACTTACAAGCTTCCCCCCCAACCTATTCTACAAAACATGCTCACCTCACACTTCCTTTCAAGTGTTTCTCTTTCTTATTTTCCAAGGCACCTTTCAATTTATTTATTTATTTTTCTCTTCTTTTTTTTTCATATGTACACAAGGTTGCCTAAGGATTTACATAGATACCAGAAACACTCAAGGGTAAGGATAAAACATTCACATAAGTGTATTAGAGTTTAAGAAAGAATTTATGGCTCAAAGTGGGTACCAACAAAAGATGTAATTTAACAGGTAAGATTTTTGGCTCAAACTCATTCAAGAAAATTATGCCTCTATCATTTTTATGTCTCAATTGATCATGGAAATTCCAAATTCAAAAAAAAATCGTTCAAGTTAACAAAGAGAGATCTCATACATTTTGTGAGATTCACTCAACATACAACGCTAAAAAGGCTTTAACCTTGAAAATAATTTTTTACAATTCCCAATGCACAAAAATCATCTCATGATCAGTTAACTTTCAAATTAGTATTTTTCAGAATTCCTCTTTTCCACTCCATGCAATATCATAAAAATTATGATTTTGCACACAACCAAAACCAACACTTGCCATTGAAACAAACTACCATTTTATTTAATATAAAAATTATTTTTTCAATTTTTTTTCCAGAACAAAAGGAAAAACTACAATACTTTTATTTATAAAAAAAATAAAAACAAGTCAAACATCAAGAGAAACCAAAGAAAGAAACTCCTCTATCAAATTAATGGGTCATCCTCCTCCAAATAATCATTAATATCAATGTCCCCATCACCATCAGACCCATCATCTTCTCCACTACCACCATTCCCTTCACCTCCCTCTCCAGCTGCCTCCCCCGGTGCAATGGACTAGTCCCCAGGCCACTCCATATGGGCTGCAAAAGTGTCTGGAGGATGGAAAAATGTTTGGCTCGGCATAGAATGATGAGCCATGGAATAGTGGGAGAGGTGAAAGCTAGTTAAGCCTCGATGTAGGGCAGCAAATTGCTCGTAATTATTATCAAGCCTTGTGCTAATACGTCCCCAAAAATCCTCCATGGTTCTCGGGGGAACTTGCGGTTGTGGTGTAGGCGGTGCATTCGGGTCCCTGTCCGCATAGTTGTTTCGGAAATATTTCTTGTCAATGGGCTCTGTGATTTTCTGGCTACGAACAACCAGAACTCCCGTATCTTCACACAAGCTAGGGATGAGAGACGGGAATGTCAAACTTTGTTTCGTGTCACCTTTGTGCACGTTTGCCCAAATCATGTCAGAAATAATCCGAGTGGGATCGACCGTGATGCCGGGAGTCTTGATACAGCCCAAGAGATGGCACTCTTCAAGTGGCAGATCAGAGGGATGGGATTTTGGACGGAGATTGGCGAGAATAAACGTCATCCAAAGCTTGGAGACCACAATCATGTTGCCCCGGAGAACCTTGTGAGGGACTTCGTTCCTAGTGGTCTCCGCAATTCTCCTATCCTCATAGCAAATTCTCTCCAAGTTCGTCTGGAGATCCAATTCCCCCTTATTCCTCATTCTTGTGAAGTCATTAACCACCCCTTCACTTCTCTCATAAGACGAGATTTGTGATATGACTCCTCCGCGGATTTTTTTATTTATCCAATCGGCATCGTACGCCACCCGAATGCCGCGGACAATGGAGACTTTCTCTTGAGTCTTGTTGTCTTTACCCCCAAAGGCATTTGCATAGAATTCTTTCACAATTTCCGGATCAAACTTTTCCGTGACCAAGGCTATGGACCACCAGTTTCGGAGAGTGAGCATGTCAGTGAACTCTTGACACTCTCCATCCCGTAACTCAACTCTACACTCCACAATGAAATTCCGGTCATCAAGGAACCGGTGGGGGTGGCCAGAGCCACCGCCCTGTGATGAAGAACCTCCTCTCCTCCTTTGGGGGCCTTCCTTTCTCTTTTTGGATGCATGCTCGGGCTCATTGGCAGGGGCTTTTCCTCGATTCTTGTACACATTATAGAAGAAATACCAAAATTAGCAACAAAAACAACAAAATCATCAACATCATGTTCAGCTATACAATGTACATTTGGGTTCCCAAAAATGGACAATTTTCATAAACACTACATATTACAGTTCAAGATCATACTTCAGAATTGGTCACATAATTCAGAATTTCAACACAAATCCTCCATTATTTCAATAACAAATGAGAATATCCCAGAATATCACAACCATTTTGAACAAAAAACCCAAATGTCAATGTATTCAAAGCTTCACATATACTAATTTTTCATGTTCAATACCTTCTCATAAACCAGAAAAATCATCACATATAGGTATAATGACACATGAAAAACTAAACAATGGAATGATCTTACCTGAACATGATGAATGATGAACAAAATCAACAAAACAACTTGAATAATTTGATGAATGTGAATTATTTTGTGAGAAAACAACTTGCTTCGTGTAACTGAAGAGAGGAAAATATGAGAATTGTGCAAAATCACTAATTCTGCGTAGTTTTTAAAGCCACCACGTGACTGGAACTCGAGCGCTGTTGCTGGCGCTCAAGCGCTAGTGCACTGATTATCATATCAACCGTTACGCTTTTCTGGCGCTTGAGCGCCATCCCAAAATTGTTGGCAGTTAAGAAAGGCTTTTCAACTGTCCCTGGCGCTCACGCACTGATGTTGGTGCTCGAGCGCCAACATCTGACTCAAAATTTTTGAAAATTGCGCCAATTAAATAACCCTAGCGCTGGCCAAAACTTTGACAGAAAAGAAGCCTTCTTCAGGTGCTCAAATATTTTCAATTTTCTACAAAAATTCTTTCAAAATTCATCAAATTTATTTATTCTATTTACAAATAACACCAAAAAAATTCAAACAAATTGGGTTGCCTCCCAACTAGCGTTTGTTTAATGTCATTAGCTCGACGCCTGTAACATTGCTATGCTTCCTTTAAATCCATTATGGTGGTTTGCCGCTCAACATCACCACCAAGATACAACTTAAGTCTTTGACCATTAACCACCCATCTGTCATTTTTCACTGGGTCTTAAATCTCTATAGCCCCATAAGGTCGTACGTCCTTAACCCTAAATGGTCCGGACCATTTGGACTTTAATTTTCCCGGGAATAATTTCAAACGAGAATTAAAGAGAAAAACATATTTCCTGAGACTGAAAGCCTTTTTGACCAACTTTTTATCATGATACTTCATTCTTTCTTTGTATATCCTTGAAGACTTATAAGCATGGAGTCTCAATTCTTCCAATTCATGAAGTTGTATTTTTCATTTTTCCCCAGCAGTTGTTTGATCAAAATTAAAGTACTTTAAAGTCCAATATGCCTTATGTTCTAGTTCGACCAGTAAGTGACAGGACTTCTCATAGACTAACTGAAAAGGAGTTAATCCTATGGGAGCTTTATAAGCTGTCTGGTACGCCCACAGAGCATCATCCAATTTGATGGACCAATATTTTCTTGAAACACTAACAGTCTTTTCTAAAATTCGCTTAATTTCTCTATTCGAGACTTCAGCTTGACCATTAGTTTGAGGATGGTAACGACTAGCAATTTTATGTCTCACCCCAAAGTGTTCCAAGACGTTTTTTAACTGGGAGTTGCAAAAATGCGAACCCCCATCACTGATGAGTACTCTCGGGGAACTAAGTCTTGAAAATATATTCTTTTTCAATAATGTCACTACCGTCTTTACATGTGCTCTTACACAGGGAATTGCTTCTACCCACTTTGAAACATAGTCCACTCCCACCAATATATATTCATTGGTGAAAGAAGGTGGAAATGGACCAACAAAATCAACTCCCTACCAATCAAATACTTCTTACCTCTTGCATAATGGTTAATGGCATCTCATTTCTCCTTGTTACTCCTCCGATTCTTTGGCACTTATCACACTGCTTCACATAGATGTGATAATCTTTGAAGATTGTTGGCCAATAGAACCCGGACTGCAATATTTTGGCTACGGTGCGTTCACCATTAAAATGTCCCACATAGGGTGAATTGTGATAATGCCACAATATACTTTTGGATTCCTCACGGGAAACACACCTCCTCAGAAGATCATCTCCTCCAATTTTAAATAAAAACGTATCATCCCAAACGAAGTAAGAAGAATATTTTAAGAACTTCTTTTTTGCCAAGAATATTCATCCAGAATGATACCTGCTGCTTTAAAATTAGCCATATCCACAAACCATGGCATTTCTTGAATTAGAAACAGACGTTCATCCAGAAATTCCTCGACAATTTCTTCTTCTTCGCTAGTCACCTATGTGTTATTAAGTCGGGAAAGATGATCAGCCACATAATTTTCACAGCCCTTCTTATCCTTGATGACTAGATTGAATTCCTGCAGCAAAAGAATCCAACGAAGCAATCTTGGCTTCGACTCTTTTTTAGTTACCAGGTATTTAATGGCTGCATTGTCAGTAAAGACAATCACTCTGGACGCTATAAGATAAGATCGAAACTTTTTCAACCCATATACAATCGCTAGTAACTCTTTTTCCGTAGTTGCATAGTTAACTTGTGCATCATTAAGTACTTTACTAGCATAATGTATGGGGTGAAATTTTTTGTCTTTTCTATGGCCTAATACGGCACCAATAGCATAATCACTCGCATCACAGTTGAGCTCAAAATCCAAAGACCAATTTGGAGCAACTATGATTGGGGCCATAATCAATTTTTGCTTAAGCCTCTCAAATGTTTCAAAGCACTTAGCATCAAAATTGAAAGTCACATCTTTAACCAAAAGATTGCTAAGTGGCTTGGCTATCTTGGAGAAATCATTAATGAATCTCCGGTAGAAACCGGTGTGTCCTAGAAAACTCCGCACTCCTTTAACATTCACGGGTGGCGGAAGTTTTTCAATGACTTCCACTTTTGCTTTGTCAACCTCAATCCCTCTAGACGAGATCTTATGACCAAGCGCCACCCCTTCCTCCACCATGAAATGGCACTTCTCCCAGTTGAAAACCAAATTCATTTGAACACATATTCCTAGCACAATATTCAGATTATTCAAACATTCTTCAAAGCTTTTCCCAAAGATAGAAAATTCGTCCATGAACACCTCGATACATTTCTCAACCAAATCCGAAAAAATGGCGAGCATGCATCTTTGAAAAGTTGCAGGCGTATTACATAGTCCAAACGACATACGTTTATAAGAAAAAACTCCAAATGGACATGTGAAAGCTGTCTTTTCTTGATCTTCTGGTTTTACCAAAATTTGGTTGTATCCAGAATATCCATCTAAAAAGCAATAATACGCCTGGCCAGCCAGTCTCTCAAGCATCTGGTCCATAAAAGGCAAAGCAAAATGATCTTTTCTGGTGGCTTGATTTAATTTTCGACAATTAAGCACATACGCCACCCGGTCACTGTCCTTGTAGGTATTAATTCATTTTTTCATTTTCAATGATCGTCATCCCACCTTTCTTTGGGACCACTTGAACTGGACTTACCCATTCACTATCGGAAATGGGATAAATCATACCAGCTTCAAGTAACTTAAGAACTTCTTTCCTCACTACTTCTTTCATATTCAGATTCAATCACCTTTGAGGTTGGGCCACAGGTTTGAAATCCTCTTCCATATGTATTTTGTGCATACAGAAAGAAGGACTTATTCGTTTAAGATCTGTTAATGTTCATCCTATTGCCCCTTCATTGGCTCTCAAAACCTCCAAGAGTTGTGCCTCTTGAGCAGAAGATAGTGAATTGTTAATGATAACTGGCTTGCCTCCCCTTCATCTAAAAATGCATATTTTAGATGAGATGGCAACACTTTCAACTCCAACTTTTTATTTTCTGACTTTCCCTCCTTTGATAAGTCTTCCGGGACAATTGTTTTCATAGGGTCCTCTTTAAGAGTATCTAGGTCCCTCAAACATTTTTCAATCTTTACTTCCTCCAAGTCATATAACTTTGCATGAGACTTTACTAAGGCTTTTTCTAAAGGGATAGCACTTTACAATTCTGACTTCCCTAATAGAAATTCCTCTTCCATGACATCCAACACATCGAACTTAACCTCATCATCCTCAACTCATACCTTAAGTTGACCATTATCCATATCAATAATGACTCTTGCCGTTTTCATGAAAGGTTGCTCTAAAATCAAAGGTACCTCTAAATCTTCCTCAATATCCTTGATGACAAAGTCAACCGGAAAAACGAATTTATCAACCCTTACTAGAACATCTTCCGCTACACCATAAGGGGACTTTAATGACCTATCCGCCAGTTGGAGAGTCATTCTAGTGGATTTCTCTTCGAAATCACCAATCCGTTTTAACATGGATAACGACATGAAGCTAATGCTTGCACCAAGATCCAATAATGCCTTACCCACAAGAAGGGCACCAATAGTAACAGGGATAGTAAAAATACTCGAATCTTTGGTCTTATGAGGCAAAGATTTCTGAATGATAGCACTACACCCGGCTTCTAGTTCCACAGTTTCATCTTTGACTTTCTTTTTTTAGTCAACAAGTCCTTCATGAACTTGGCATATGTGGGCATTTCCTCCATAGCTTCAATGAATGGTACATTTATTTGAAGCCGTTTGAAAATGTCCAGAAACCGAGCATATTGCTTTTCCTTCGTCTTCTTCGATGGATGCACAGGATAAGAAATCTCCTTCACTTGAGGTACTCCATCCATCTTCTCCTTGTCCTCATTTTTCTTTTTTCTTTTTTATTTTTTTCAATATTTACATTATTTTTCTCCTCACTTCTTTCAATTCCAACTCCCTTTTTATGCTTCCTCCATGGCTACTTTTTCAATTCCTCCTTCACCTTCCTTGGGTTCGTTCAAATGATCCCCTATTCCTTTACCAATCTCCTTACCACTCCTTGTTACAATGGACTTGCATTTTTCTTTAGGATTTGTGGTGGTATTAGCAGAGAAAGGAGTAGTGGTAAGCTCTGCCAATTGCTTAGAGATTTGACCAACTTGAGTCTCAAGATTCCAAATAGACATCTCAATATTTTTCTGGAAAGCCTCATTATTTTGGTGATTAGCCAATGAGGCTTAGATAAATTTATCCAAGGTGTCTTCTTATTTAATGGTCCTCTCTACTAATGGAACAAATGGCGGCCTATTAGATGAATTCGTTGAATTTTTCCAGTTCGCTTGATTCTGTCCTTGAAAATTCTTCCACCCTTGTATTCCAGCATTGGAAACATTAGATTTAAAGGGTGAAGAAAAGAAATTTCCTCTTGACTGATTGTTTACAAAATTCAACTCCTCATCTTTTTGGAAAGAAGCATGTGGACATTGAGTGTATGAATGAGCCTCGCCACACAATTCACATGCTCCTATTTGAGCTTGTTGGTTCACTACTTGAACTTGTTGCGGCTTAGGCACCAATTGAGTAATAGCTTGACTCAAGAGCTCAATTTGCTGAGTCATAAGCTTATTTTATGCCAGAATCGCATCAGAAGAATTTAATTCAAGAACACCCTTGGGCTTTGAGACTTGGCTTTTGGGCTGATGACCAGCTCTATCACTTGCTGCCATAGAAGTGATAATTTCATTTGCAGTGGGTACATCAATGGTTTTTAGTGACCGTCCAACAGTTGCAGTGAGATGGATTGTCCATTGATGGTTCGATCCTGCATAGAAGATATTTAGCTTTGCAACATCGGTTAACCCATGATTTGGGCATTTTCTTGACAACCTTTGATACCTTTCCCAAGCCTCATGGAATGCTTCATCTTGCCCCTGCTTAAAACCAGATATTTCATATTGCACTTGGGTCATTTTAGAAGGAGGAAAGAACCTTGTTAAAAAGGCTTCTTCAACCTCACTCCATGTGTTCAAACTTTGACTCGGAAGAGTCTTGAACCATTCTTTCGCATCTCAAATAAGTGCTAAATGAAATAATTTCATATAGGCATCCTTAGCACTTGCTTCATCCAAGCCCATAGTCGCTACAAGATCATAAAAGGTTTTCAAGAAATTATACGGATCCTAATGATCTTTCCCCGTGAACTGATTAGTTAGAATGAGATTATACCAATATGGCTTAATTTCCATTTGCTGGGCTATAGGGGACAAGACAATAGCGGACCGATTCCTTGAACCTTGAGGAATCACATAGTCACCAAGGACAACCCTCAGAGGATTATGAACTTCCTCAGCCATGATAAGATTAGCAGAAGGTGTAGAGTTACTAGAGAAACTTGAGGAACTCTCTCCCTCCTTTTGTCGTTGGAGTTTTATTGCAGACTTTCGCCTAGCAAACGCCTCGATTTCGTCAATATATATTAACTTTTCTATTTGGCTTTTGCTTCGAGTAAGCATACAACAATACTGGAACAATGGTGAGAGTTAAGTACAAATAAAAAATTAATTACAAAAAGAATTACTATTCACAATTTATACAAATCAACTCAAAACTTAACAATAAACTACCGTGCTCCCCGGCAACGGAGCCATAAATTTTTAACCTCTTTTTATACAACTTCAAATGGTTAACTCGTTTCAAGTATAGTGATAAATCGTGTATTGTCCTCAGGGAGCACTGAATTTACTTGAGTAAGAATTCAGTCAAAAGAGTGTTAAAAACATAATAAAGTGTGAACTAGTAATAAGATAAAAACTTGATAAAATATTAAAAAATAAAATAAAGATTCACCTGGGATTGAATTTCATTACTTACTTTTGTTCATCTCAACACTAGTTAAATATTATATGAAAAGATGCATACTCAATGTCACAAGTGCAAATATCTTTGTCACTTAATTCTAAAACACTAGTTTTTAGAGCTCAATCTCTTGACACTTTAGGAACTAAGTCTTGCATTAAGCAAAGTATTTTGACATTCATAAGCACTTCCATCTATCTCTAGACTAGAAGGTTTTATGAGAGTTTTTCTCCAAATCCGTTTCTAAACAAGTTTCTCAACTATGCAAATAAACTAAGACATGGAAAAAGGTGATCAAGCTAAACCAAGAAAAGAAGAACAGAAGAAGAACTCAAATTCATATATAATATACAACTAGTAATTGAAATAAACAAAAGATGAGGTAATTACATTCAATCCCGGTGGAAAGCTTAGCCAAACAAGGCCATGAACTTCAAGAACAAAACCTAAGAGTACTAAAACTCTGACTAAAGTAATGTAAATTAGTTTTTTTCTCTATATCTTCCTAACTTTGCAGAGCTGTATTTATAGGTGTTCTGGGCAGGGTTCTGGCGCTCAAGCGCCAGTTTCAGCACTTGAGCGCTGGCCATTAATGCGTTGGTTAATGAATTTTAATGCATGCCTGGTTAATGTGTCTGGCGCTCGAGCCTTGGTGTGGCGCTCGAGCGCCACACTCATAACTCTGGCAGTAAGGATCCAATGCTAAACGGATACCAGCGCTCAAGCTTTGGTGTGGCGCTCGAGCGCCAGAGCATTTATGCTGGCAGAGAGGATCCTATGTTAACGCAGCTCCAGCGCTCAAGCCTTGGTGTGGCGCTCGAGCGCTGGTTTCGTATATGTTCCAGCACCTTGACTTTCTTATTTTGCTTCCAAAACATCTGAAATTATATTTCTGGAGTTAGAAAAATTATTATTTTTCCCTTTTTACTCTTTAACTTACAAAGTATGGATTAGAGGTGAAATTTACACAAAATGTGTTATTTAATGAGAAGATAAGTGCAAATTCTTTGTTATATACACACACTAATTTGCACTTATCAATAAACAATTTGTGTTGGGTTAAGGAAGATGTATTGTCTTGCCCATCTAGCTTTACGACCACTGAGAACTTCACTTTCCTGCGGGATAATATCTGTATTTCCCCGGGGGCTATGGTTGAACAGGATGATCTTTATTATATTGAGCTGGCCGATCCCAACGACTGGGTCTGTTCGCCCCTCAAGGAGGGACTATGGAATATTTGATGATGTGTGATTGGCATTTTCAACGGTTTGGGATTAAGTTGCCTTTGTCGGCATATCAACAGGATATACTAGATCTATTCCACGGCGCACCTTGTCAACTACATCCCAACAACTGGGGATTTATTTGGTGATGAATTTTCAAGGGCGAACCGTCTTGATTTCCCGTGGATGCGAAGGAGATATTTGTCTTGCTCTTTTTTGAGACGATACTATTCCCAATATGACATGGAAATATAAAGATAGGGGTGATTTAGAAGATAAAATTGGAAAATGGGACGCGTAAATGAACAGGTCGTATCTCACGCTACATAACTCCAAATCAAGTGATTCCAAAACGAGGTAAAAGTTATCATTTTGAATTTCAATTTTGGCTCAAGAATCACTTAAAAATGATGAGTAAAAATGACTTGTGCTAAAAAGAAAATTTCTGGAATCTGAGGAAAATTGGCTACACAAATTAATGTGGCTGGAGCGAATTTAGGCCAGAATGGGAAAAGGAAATGATGTTGATGGGAGGGAAAGAATCACTATTTTCGGTGTGGAGGCAACACACAAAGGCGGTGGAAAATGTTTGATATAGCCAAGATATATTTTGAATCACTCAAGAACACTAAGAGAATCACTGTCTTACAAGTTTATAAATTAAACTCTTAAAATTTCTGAAGATCCAACTTGTTTATTCATGGAAATGGTGCATCCCTTAAATAGAGCTTTTGCCATCAGATTTTTTATGATTACAATGGAGTGAATTGAAGACCTACTAATCCTTTTTAATGATCCACTAAGCCTAGTTGAAGCAACTAAAACTTGAGCAACCAAAAGGTCACTCTTAGACGCATGAAAAGCCAACTCTAAGGCTGATGCTAGAAGCCTCAACTTGGGCCTTATTCAAACTAGAACTCAAACTAAACTAAAGTCTATTAGTTGATCAACCTAAAACATAATTTGGTCAGCCAACTTTACAAAAGAATTGGGCCATAACAACAACTGCGGTTGCACTATTTTTAGTCCTCTAATTGGGTTTGGATGCAATTTCACAAACTTGGGTTTATCTTCTTGAATCTTGGGCCTTTCTTTAAGAATTGTGATCAAAACTTGTTGAAAAGAACCTCTTTAGATTTCCTTGCTCTTGCCCTTGACCATGTCCTCATCACTTCTAAATTACTAAATAAAATTAAAGCTAAGTTACCCCTCTTGGATTCATATAATCCGGTTATTCGAGATATTGTTTTGCGCTTTCATTCTCGATTACGTAAAGGAATTTGGTGTCTCTCCATCGAAATTTGGGTGCGGTCTTTGTGCCAATGGAAGCTAAGGTGAATTGGTCTTGGAGGGATTCTTACTTCAAGGTGATGCCTAAAACCTCCTCTCCTGCCAGTCACTGTTGGCGGAATGACAAGGGTCAACGACTGTTCCCTTATTGTTAGGATCATGGGGCCTACAAGAAGAGGGACCCCAAAATCCAAAAGATTCCCAACGGATTTTTACCCGAAGTGCAAAGGGCTTCTCGGGATTTTATCGTAGACCTTGCCAAAAAATACAAAGGTATCCCTTTTCGTGCCGTGTTGGAGGCCCCTCGGGATGATCGGGAAAAGTGCAAGGGTACTGGGCTACTTTAAGCTTTGTTTATTTAGCATATCAACTTTAATTTGTGCTAACTTCCACTCTTTATTTTCAGCTGCAATTATGGAAGCTTTGAATAAACGTTTGGAGGATTGTAGGGCCGCAGAGGCTGCTACCAAGGGTGGTGATACCGCAGAAGGAGCAGGCAAAAACAAGAAAACCCGGGATGTGGTGAGCAGCTAAAAGAGAGGGAAGAGTTCCGCGGTCCCTCGAAGTCTTGTCGCGCCTCCTCCAAATTCTACTCTTGCAGTATCTACTGGTTCAGTCGCCCAGACAATTGAAGTCATGGGCGGTGTTGCTTCTGATCTTGTGACAAGGCCTACTTTTCCTCCCCCCGAGGTGACTCCTTCGGGGACGACATCCAGCCCCATGTTAGTCTCTTCCCCCACTAGGGTTGCTGGTGCTACTACTAAAGCTGCGATTCCATCTCGTGAAGAATTTGGACCTGAGGTCCAAGTCATGGTTGATGATCCCGCTCGAGGTATAGTGGCAGCTTCACTATGCCAAAACTTATCAAATAATGCACTATTTACGCCTACGGTTGTACATGGAACCGTTGGCGTTGGGTGAATGATACCCAATGACTGCGGTTGTATAAGGGAACCGTTGCCGTCGATAATTAACCATTTTTTTATTTTTTATTTTTTAATTCCATAGCTGCGGTTTGAAAGGGAACCGCAACCATAGATGACCAACAGATGCGGTTTGTGAATGGAACCGCAGGCGTAGTTTTTTAAGTTTTAAAAATTATAAAACAAGAAATTAAATAATAGAATAGAGTGCCTTCAGCATCGTTTTCTCTTTCTTGTAATCCCTAACCCCGCAACCATCTTCTTCCCAAATTTCTTCCTGCGGCCAAATATTCTTCTTCTCCGGCGACCAAACGTTCTTCTTCTCCGGCAACCAAACGCTCACGACCAAACCCCCAAACTGTACGCTGCTCACGACCTCCTTCTTCTTTGTTTTCTTGCTTCTCTTTCCCGGCGACCAAACAGCACGAAGTTCTTCTTCTCCGGCGGCCGAAATAGCTCGAAGTTCTTCTTCATCTTCCTCGCGTCTTCTCCCCCAGTGGTAGCAGGATCTAGCCGATAATGAGACCATGGTTAAGTGTGATAACTTTAGTTATCTTAGCCATAGTTAAGTGTCATATGCTTAGTTAACTTAATCATGGTTAAGTGTGATACCATTAGTTAACTTAACCTTGGTTAAGTGTGATAACCATAGTTAACTTAACAATGGTTAAGTGTCATATGCTTAGTTAACTTAACCATGGTTAAGTGTGATATCCTTAGTTAACTTAACCATGGTTGAGTGTGATACCCTTAGCTAACATAACCATGGTTAAGTGTGATGTGCTTAGTTAACTTAAACATGGTTAAGTGTGATACCCTTAGTTAAATTAACCATGGTTATGTGTGATATACTTAGTTAACTTAACCATGGTTAAGTGTGATTTGCTTAGTTAACTTAACTATGGTAAGTGTGATAGACATAGTTAACTTAACCATAGTTAAGTGTCAAATGCTTAGTTAACTTAACCATGGTTAAGTGTGATACCCTTAGTTAACTTAACTATGGTTAAGTGTGATACCCTTAGTTAACTTAACCATGGTTGAGTGTGATATGCTTAGTTAACTTAACCATGGTTAAGTGTGATACCCTTAGTTAACTTAACCATGGTTAAGTGTGATATGCTTAGTTAACTTAACCATGGTTAAGTGTGATACCCTTAGTTAACTTAACCATGGTTAAGTGTCTTTGGAACATTTTTATTTTTTTTAAAAAAATCACGATAATTATTATTTTTCAGTATTCTAATTTTTTATTCCTTTTATTTAAAACATTTCTTATTCCCTGATACTAAAAATGAAAAACATGATAATTCTCGCTTTTTTTAGGAAAAGTTTGTTTTTCTTTTCCCAATATTCAAAATTTCTATTATTTTCCTTGGTATTTCAATTATATTTTTTTATTTTCACTACATTCAAAAAATCATGTTATCTCTCTCTTTTTTTTCGGATAAGTTTTTATCTTATGCGACCAAAAACATTTTTATACTCATACTAAAGGGACATCGACGATTATGATTTTCTTAACAATGTTATTTGAAAAAATTTAATTCTGATTCAATGGTGAGGATCAGTTACAATGGTAAACTTTAGAAGATATAGCGCATAGGATCAACTCTTTCTTCGGACCAAATTTTTAAATCTCAGAGGGAAACATTTTCAAAAAGCGAGAGAATAAGTGGCTTCTCCAATACACTACCACTTTTGATTGGTCGAATTCAAATGTCTTCAGCCGCGGTTTCAGACGCGTTGAAAACCCGCATCAGTCAGCATTTAATGCACGTTGACACTAATTGGACGTGTGAAAGGCTTGGTTTCCGCATTGAGTATGACCATTCAAAAACATTATATTATAGTATATTTTTACGGTAAATTGACGTGATCCTAATGTTGGTTTTGTGGCATGTATTAGTTTGTAACACTTAAGTGTCCCATGTTCGAGACCTTAAAAGACATTTGTTTTTGCTTCATCTCATGTATAACCAACCTAAAAGGACTTCAAGTCAAATAACAGATAGCACATTTTTTCTTGTTGAATAGTCAATACCCTGTATTAAAGCTAGCTTATACAATTAGTCAACAATTACGCAGAATACATATTTACCTATACACATTCGACACAGAATGTAGCAAATCAAAACAACTCATATGAATGACATGATCTATACTGAGTGAAAATTGGGACTGGGATGGGATTGTATGGGCGTGCAGGTAAACTTGTTGCATAGCTGCATATTTTCAAACAGATGGGAAACCTCGAACACCTTCATATCCGGCCTTTGTTCCATTACTTTGATTCATGCCTAATAACAACAAAGAAAAACGAAACAAATGAACAACTCAAAAGAACAACATCACAGATAATAATTGACTATAAACTACCTAATTCTTACCGAATCCTTCAACGAATTTTGGGATGCATGATTCTCCTGCCTCACTTTGAGAAGATGAATTCTTAGAACTTGGACAAGTGAGACAAACCATAGTTAGTCATTGAGTCAAATCATGGGTCAGCTTGGGGCCAAAACATAAAGTATAACAAAATATTAGGGTAAATGTGTGAATAAAAAAGTTGCATTGCTTTATTATTTATTTTGAATAGAAATACACGTGTCAATATGTCATTGGTCAACAAATCGTGGGTAACTAACCCACCAAAAAAGTGGTGGGTTGGTTAGCAAATACCATGTTTGTTTGGCTAGCTTATTAGCTAGGCATCGAAGAGTCACGGTATACTTCTCTTGATGTGGGATAAAGGGGAACCTTTCTCCTAGGGCGGCATATGCATTTCATGCATAGTTGTGAAACTCGACTCGGACCGGTCGGTTGAACCGGTGAACTAGGGATGCAACCGGTCCGAGTGAGTTAATGGATCAGACTTGCATATATATGAACCGGCAAAAACTAGCATGACCTACGTGAACTGGCCAGTTTTGTGCGAAACCAATGACCCGTGGCTTTTCGAGAACCAGACGAGTTGAAGGTGTTGAAAAAAAAAGGAAAGAAGAGTAGAAGACACTACAAATGAAGAATTTTTAGGAGATAGAAATCTTAGATTGAAAACTCTATCTCCATCTCACGTTTCTTCTACGTAGTGGTGTCGTCTTCTTTCATTGTCACGTACTACCTGCATGCTTGCTTTTTCCATCTTCACGGTTACTCGTGCCCAGAGAAAAACTCACCTTCACTTTCACAGTTCCTCTCAGAAGATTTGGTATTGCCTTTGTTCAATTAAAAAATATTCAATCAAGTGCAACACTCAAAAAACTTTTTCACTTTGTGGAAGCGTGTACTAAAGCTAGCTTCAACGGTGAACAATAACTCCAAGTCCTTTATTAATTTTTTAATTAATATTATATATTGACAAAAACATTATAAACTTATTATTATTATTATAATAGTATTATTTGAACTATGATAATGGAGGACTATAAACGTATAGTTAATGGTTAAAACTTAAAATGATACAAATATTGAAATGATAATTTTCAATATGTAAATATTTTTTTAGAATCCTTTTATGTTTGTATTTATTTATAGATATAAATAATTATATAAAAATTATGTGGTTCTGCAAGTGACCCAATGATCCGCCGGTTGAACCAATGACTCAATGACCCGGTTTTGCAGTCGAGTCAATGATCGGACCGAGTTTTATAACAAAGATTTCACGGGGTATAATGGTTGTGGGATCTCACAGGCGGGATGCTCCCTATTTGAGGTCCGTTTTCTTTGAAATATCTAAGATACTCTTGAGTTGGGATCCCATCCATATCAAATGCATTTAATTATAATCCTTGATTGTGATTGGACATATCTGCCACGTCACTTTTACCCGGTGTTTGAATGAAACGCAAGAAAAAGAGACGAAAAAAAATTAGACGATAGATTTTGCAAAGAAAACTTATTTTCCTTCGTTTGGTACGGAGCATAAAATAGAGAAGATAGAAATGTTTGAACATGAGGCCCACTGACAAATTTTCTTTTCTTCCGTACGATAAGACTGACAGATAAGATAATATACTTGTAATTTTACCCATAAATCCTTCTCTTGAATAAAAACATCATTATTTTAAATTGATAAATTTTATTATAATGGATAATAAAGTAACTTAACATTTTTAAGTTTTCTTTCCTTTCACTTTCTATTTATTCTCTCTTGAACCAAATAATATATATTTTCCACTCATTTTCTCTTGTACTTCTTTCTTTTCACTTTTCTTTCCATTCTACTTCTTTTCTCCCAATTTCACTCCACATCCAAACAAAGCATTAGGGATGTGTCTAACCAATTTATTCTCTGCAATTCAGAATCTAAACTCTGAATTCACTTTCCCGCGTTTTCATCTTGGTTCGCTCATTCCCCTTACTAGCAGAACTAAATCCACAAAATTCACACAGAAATCTCTCATTACCGAAACTTCTTCTTCACTTAACTCCTCTTCTCTCAATCAATTTCAATTTCAATTTCTCTCCCATTCCCAATTGAAGCATTAACGACAGCGAAATCCTCAAGTGCCTAATCCCCATAGAGAGATAGAGATTAATCGAAGAAGAAGAAGATGCTGAAAACAAAGGCATTTCAAGGCGCGAACGTGTTCATGTCGCGAAACCTGGTTCCGCCGGAAGTATTCGACGCGCTCCATGACGCCGTCAAGGATAACGGCGCTCAAGTCCACCTTTGTTGCGATCCTTCTCGCAATGGCCCCAACGATTTCCACATCATTTCTTCCAGTAAACACGTAAGAATTCCGAAATTCATATCTCATTTTTTCCCCTTTATTATTATTATTATTTTTAATTTTAATTTTATGTGATTACGTTCTCCGTTTTGCAGGAAAAGTTTGAGGATCTTAAATCCAAGGGCTGTAAATTGCTAGGTATGTCGAGTCACTGCTGTTTTGGTTTGAGAAAACGGAATAACATTGTTTTTCAGTGTTTTTGCATAAATGTTTAAAATTAGGAAATAAAGTGACAATTTGTGGAAAACTTTTTCTTATGAAACGAAACGGACCTTCAAATTTCCATTTTGCCTTTCCAACAATTACTTTGGGAGTTGTCAGTAGTGTAGACGTTTGAAATTGCTTTCAGTTGATGCTATGAAGTTGCAGTTTGATAATTGAAACAGTGTTTAATGTTTATATTAGACAATTTCAGCTTCCAGTTTATGTTTTGATATTTGTTGGCTATGTTGTGCATCTATAAAGTTTAAGCGTTCAATGGTAGTGTACTCTCTCTTTCTTATTGGGCAGGTCCTAGATGTGTTCTTTCATGTGCCAAAGAACGAAAACCTCTTCCTAAACAAGGCTTCACTTGTTGCCTTGCCATGGATGGAGTCAAAGTTCTTGCATCTGGCTTCAGTAAGCACGAGAAGGTATCATGGTTGTTGTCCACAGTTTCATGTTTCTATGTATATATTTTTTATTTTATTAACAGAAAGTAGTTATTATATATTAAAATTTCCTTGTTTTGCCCCTTAAGGTTGAAAAACGCCTTGTTTGTTAGCTTGCAAAGAAGTGCTATTGGGCCATCTCTGGATTGCATGCTTTCTATTTTTGAGCCTTCCCCATCAGAAAGATGAAAAATAAGACTTAAAAAAAAGATGTATTAATATTAAATCAGAGTTACAAAATTTCTTCTTTAATATTACCAACTTCTGCTTATGAATATCATCACTAGTTTCGGTTTAGATATTATTTATTTCCTTTCATATTTCTGTCTTGTTCTTTTTACACTTTTCATTCAATTTGAACAGATGAAAATTTGATATTTTTGTTCTTTGGCTTTCTTAATCTTGATTACAATTTGGTTGCCACTATGCATAAGGCGCACCAGTTTATTAGTTATTTTCTCTTAGTTAATATTCTTCTTCGCTCCTTCCTCCTTGTTTTTTCATCCCAATTGGCAGAGTTTAATGTATGCCACCCTGCAGGTTATGATAGAAGAGTTAGTAACTGAAATGGGGGGAGTCCTACATACTAAAGCATCACTGGATTTGAACTTTGTCATTGTGAAAAATGTCTTAGCAGGAAAGTACAAGGTCTGGTACATGAAGTTTTTGTTGCATGTTTCCATTTTATTCTTGTCACTTTTTCTTTTTCTCTCTTTTTTTTTTTTTTCTTAAAAAAAAAAAAAACTTGTCACAAGCAACCGAGTCTTTTTTTCCAGTCATATTATGTTCTATTTTATTCAAATTCCTAATTAGTTTGTTTGTTATATTCTCTCTTGCATTTGATTATCTCCTCCCTCAATGAATCACATATACAAAGCTAACTATCTCCTCCAGATGTCTATTACTGCAGTCGTGATTAAACTAATAAATTTAGTCATATGACTCAGTATTCCTGGAAATTTGAAATAGCTATTTGAAATGAAATAATTTGTTGTTTGCACAAATTTTTTGTTTTTGCATTGCATGGTTTAGCTACCAACTTGTTGGTGGCTAATATGGTTCTGAATAGAGCTCATATGTTTTGTGTTAGGCATGAGCCTCAGCAAGAAAATAAAGCATGCACTATACTCCGCCTTATAACTCCTTATGAACATCGAATATGGTCAATCCAACCGTTGAATAATGAGATATTATCAAGATAAGCATAGATACCAAATTTTAGAAAAATCTAACATCTCTAGGCATTCTAACTTATAGGGTAACATTTACTTACGTTTTATAAAGTCTATTATTCGTTAAATTGAAGTTGATGGATGAAATATCTACAAGTTTTGAAATCAATCGAAATTTTATGTGATTGATCTATATGTTGAGAACTTTCAATCAAACGATTGGATTGATTAAATTCTATGTGGATTGGGAGCTATGAAATGGAGTAAGTCACGCTACACTTACTCTTGGAGTAAGTGGATCCCTCCTCTCTATATATATGTATATGTATGTATGTATGTATATGTATATAGGATGTGTTTCTTTCATTTATTTCATTTCTTTCATTTCTTTAATTCTTCCTTTCTTTTATATTTTTTTCATCTCTCTCTCTCTGCACTCCTTTTCCATTTACTCTGTCCTAGAGGCAACTCTGGGAACCTAACATTTCATTTCATGGTCTATCTCATTGAGTTGAGTTGGTTATATCTCTATGCTTTATCTAAATGACTTCTTGATTATGCAAATATACTGAAATCTTATCTGCGTATTCTAAATGTTCAAGCTGTCAGATCTGCTTGTGTGATAATTCAGAAAACCAGTTCTATTCTCTTATTCAATTTTTGCGAAGGCTCTAATTGTGATTGAACTTTTGTGCATGTTATACAATCTAATATGCATTGGTTTACGTCTGGCAGTGGGCTTTGAATATCCTGAAGAAACCAATAGTCACTTATGAATGGTTAAAGCAATGCTCAGATGAGCATCGTGTTGTCCCTCAAGAATCATACAAGGTCCTTCCTTTCTCTGGGTTGAAGATTTGTGTGACTGGAATTCCAGCAGGTTGTGACTTAGCTATCTGTTAGTACTGGTCATTTTAGATTGCTCCTTTGTTGGATGTTAATGTGTTTGACTTTTTTCAGATAAGCGTAAAGAGATGGAGAAGCTTATTTTACAAAATGGTGGAAATTACTCTAAGGAACTGACGAAAAAGTGCACACACTTGATTTCTGACATATCCTTCTGATGGTTTTGTTTTGGTTGGATGTGGAAATATTCACATATTGTTTAAGAAGGGAAGGACACATTCTCCTTGCTTTTTTAGCTAAATTTTTTGTCATTCTCAACGTCTACTTCATAAGCATGCTTTGTTAGGGCCCAGGCTCAGATGTGGGTTAATCTTGCTCCCTCTAATCTGCAATTTAACCTACTTCAACAAAGAACGCTGCATGTTCTCCATTGCCGTATGAATGGACATCTGGAACTCCTGTGTTCCTGTTTTATTAGATGTCTGAAATTCCTCCATCACTTGTTTGATGTTAGCCTTTAGCAATCTCGGCTTCCAAAGCCTCCACTCTCTAAGACATTTTCGGTGGTATAACGCACCCTCAGTCGACAAAAATTTCCCACAGTGATCCAGTAGGTTGGACCACTGTTATGAAACCAGAACAGAAATGAGACAGAAAAAAAAAAGAATTCTTGAGAGTGGAAGAAAGAAATGATCTTCTATTACCCTGCTATTGCTATCAGTGATTTATACAAGAACAAGGAGCTAAGACTCTTTCGGAGACAGAGTCTCTTACTCTCTTCCTCTCTTTGATACAATGAACTCTCATATCCCTTACTCTGACAGCTCAACGTTTTATTCAATTTTCAACCTCCTAGCTAAGTATTGCCAACTCATCATAAGTAACTACTAACATCCTACTTTATTCTTCTAGTTGTATGCTTTCCATTCTATTGGCCCATGACAACTAACATCTACTAACTGACGCACATCTGGGCCGTCGGCCTAACAGTTTCCTAATTTTTCCTTGAGGTCATTTTATACGTAGATCATCAGCTGGGTAGAGTTTCGAGTCTGCATTAAAATTTTCCTTATTTTGTACTAATGAAAATATCTGCCTCTTGAGGCCGTAGCGCTACACATATTAGTCCTTATAATTAATCAGTTGACAAAAAGATTGACCTAGTGCGGTAGTGCCTACTAGAGAGCGTTACTTTTTGTTCTTATCATTTGTTTCAATCCATTGATCATATTTGAGGTGTAATATCTGGAAAGAACTGAATGAAAAAAATGTAGTACTTAAAAGCTGAATATACAATGAGGGTTTATATATTTACCCCCTAAGCTATAATCATGATCAAGCTCATTACAATCAAATAAACTAAAGAAATAAAGAATAAAAAAAGGACATTATGTACAAAACATATGCGTTATTCAAATATTATACTTGCATTTTGCTTGTCTTGGAGTCTCCTATCGCATTGCCTTAGGGCTTAGAGCCTTAGACACCTTATTTTAGTTGCAATTTGTGCAAGAGTTTGAAAGTTTTGTTCTCTTCACTTTGGTGCATGTGATAGTTTGACACAATAATTCAGTATTTGAACACTTTTGGTGCATGTGATCGTATGACGCAATAATTCAGTATTTGAACCCAAAAAATACTTTTTTTTGTTTAAAAATGGTGAATATTTGTATCCTTGACTGTTCTTACGCTCCTCAAGGTGACAAATATAAGGTGGCGAAATGTTGGGGTAACATTCTTATTGTGACAACAAAGTGGTTTCATCAATGTATTGCTCGAAGAGGTAACTTCTTAGTCCATATCTTGCAACACCATTTGGATTTTGAACTAAACAGTAGGACTCCACTTGTTAGAATATTAATCTTATTGCGGTGTGGAGAGAGTTTTTAAGTAAATCAGTTCAGGAGTTATTGGGCTAGGCTTTTATACTTGTACTACACCTGTAGTAGAACCAGATTTCATTTTGGTTCTCAAGTGATACTTGCAACATCACATTGGTACTCCATTAACCAGAATATAAAATTGGTTCTTCTGTAATAATTAATGCCAGCAGTTTTTTTCCTTTGAGGACTGATTTGGTGTCATTATTTGATGTTATCTATATCTTTGGAGGACCAGTTTTAGGTGTATATGAATATTCCAAATTTCATGTACTTATAAATGGAGAACCAACTTACTGTACATGTAACTTATATTCTCTCCTTTTTCTTCTCCTTTTCATCGCTAAAGTTTCATGCCACTCACTCTATCTAACCTGTTTTTATTTGTGTTTCTGGTTCCTTTCAATGGATAGCATGCCTGAATGAGGAGTCTTACACTGTTCAGAGTGGATCTGTATCTTCACATAAAGTATCTAGAGACTTATCAATGCGTAATAGCCAAGAGGATGTTCGGAAATTGCAATCTGCTGCAACCTCAGACGCTACAGAATCAAATACGCCAGCTTTTTCTTGTGTTCAGTTTAGGGATGGAGACCTAGAAGCTACACTATCAGAACAGACATCCTTCATTTCAAATGCTCCCTCATTTGTTAAAGAGACAGCTGCTGAAGCACCTCTATTGCAGACCGACAATGAATTGAATTTTAGTAGTGCTGTTGCCAATGATTCTGAATCGGATGATAATGATCTGTACTTATCAGAATGCAGAATATTGCTTGTTGGCTTTGAAGCTTGTGAAATGCGGAAACTAGTTAATATGGTGCGCAAAGGTGGAGGCTCCCGATATATGTCTTTTAATGACAAGTTGACTCACATAGTAATTGGGAATCCTACAGAGATGTAAGTCTACTCTGATATTAAGAAGAATTTTCGTTCATTCATATCTTGTCCTGTGTTTTCTGATTGTTTCCCTGAATTTTTGTTCTAGATTCTTAACAAAGTATTGATGAATACCAAATTGTTACTTTCATAAAATGGTTATCTCATGGGCTTAATTTGGCAAACCTTACTCCTTTTCTAGTTTTATTATTTATCTTCATCTTCACATGCATTTTGTTCTTTTCAAGGGAAAAGAAGGATGTACGGGGTCTTGCTGCCATGGGTATTGTTTATGTTGTTAAAGCCTCATGGCTTGAAGATTGTGACCGTGAAAAGAAAGAAGTCCCAGTTCTTAAGAGACACATTGCATATGATATACTTCTTCCTAAAGGTCTGCCGTCGTGTTACAATCTGTATATTATCTCTCAGTCATGTTCAAGTTGGAGAATGTTTTTTCATTAATATCTTAATTTTTTTCCTAAATAGTTTGTTATTTTTTGCCTACTTGGAATTTATTGTATATTTGTTCTCTAATTTCTTAAATTCAGCAAGCTTGGTAAAAGGATCAGTAACGAGCACAGGTAAAAGCTCTGGCTTTAATCAAATCTTGAAGACTGATCAGGTGGTTATTATGGACTTTGGAGTTGCAAAACCAGAATCACTGGAGAAGAAAAAAGAAGAGAAAAAAGACATGGGTATAAATGTTCCTACAGTGAGTAAAGCAATGGGCAGAACTACGTTGCAAAATCAACATCTTAATAATAAATGCAGGGTACAAAAGATGACGCAACATGACTCCAGTGTTCAATATGTGAAGTCGAAAGATGTCTTCAGATGTAAAGTATTTTGTTTCTCAAAAAGTTTTCCTGAAGAAAGGGTAAGTCGTTATTATCCTTTTAAGTATAAAGAGAGGGATATTAATATACTGCACTAGAATTGTGTATTGCGATGTAAGGGATCGATGCAGATGCACAAGGTTGAGAGATAAAACTGAGGGAACTGATAGGTGAAATCTTGAATATTATGCTTTGAGAAATATATTTATAAAAAAAAAAAAAACTTGAACCATTCCCTTGGTGAACTTCAGGACTGAAATTGGCTTCATCCTTAATGACCAATTGACCATGATACATACGTTTTTAGACAGCAAAATGCTACAACCATATTCTATCAAAGCTTTGAACTTCACTAGTGTTAGATATGTAATGTAAAACCAATTCACGAGTCTTCACGAAACAGCCTAAGCTTTTGAGATAGTTGATTCCTGACATTATATCAGACATTTTTACAAAACACTTGAAATAAATTCTAGTGGTTTTTTGTTGTTTTCAATGTTTGCTATACAAATATAAAAAACTGGAAGTCAAATGAAAACAAGGTGATAGTTCAGGGTTTTTAGCTACATCTAACAAGCCCCCTCACTTTAGAGTCCTCTGCATTTGAAGTATGATTAATGGATACACCCATTCTACCTAGGATATTCGTAGGGTCTTAATTGATTCATCGTATCATTGTAATTAGTACTTTGTGAATATAAATACCTATATGTGGTCAACATTAGACACACAACATTCTTAAATTTCTCTTCTGTAACTGAGAAGGTTTATACCATAATAAATAAATATTTCAATAACAACCTTTTGGGGGTTGGACTTTGACAAAGTTTGGTAAAATAAGCTTATAGTTTATGACTCATAACTTATAGCTTATGAAATATGGTTAATAGCTTATAGATCTATAGAGCTATGTGGCAAAATTAGCTTGTTGCTTGCCAAAATGTTTTAAATGACTTAAAAAGATTTGTATTTTACATGTAACCAATGACTTGAGGGTAAAATAAGAAGTGAATTATTAGAAGTAAACTTTTAAAAGCTATAAGCTACTTTAGCATATAGCTTTTAAAAGCTATATTTCATAAGTTATAAGTAGTAAATTTGTAATCTCCAAACACTTGTAAAAGACAATAAGTTATAAGCTATAAGCTATTAACTAGTGAATAAGCTACCTTTGCCAAATATAGACTTTATTTTCCAAATGCTTGAATCATCTATTTTGGTTTTGGTGTACTCGTTTAGTGTCTTGTATTCTAATTTAATTTTTCAATTCCTAAATTTACTAGTTCTCACATATAAATGTATATCTTCTTTCGCACCAAATAAGGTGCACACAAATATGTTTTTTTTGATGTCTTTTAATTTTAGTTTTGACCTCATCCACCAGAGACCCGAGATTGTGGATTGGATAAGTCAAGGGGGAGGGGAGATAGTAAGTGGACAAACAAAACAGACTGTCCATTATACTATTGAGCGTCATGGTTTAACACCCATGTTAACAGATGATTCCAAAAGCGCATATGTTTCCAGTCATTGGATACGATCTTGTTTGGAGGTAAGCCTCATTAGTAAAAAATGCAAATTTCGTTGTTCACGTCTATTTTTCGGTGTTAATATCTTTTGCATTTTAGCTGCTCCATCGGTTAATAGATCTTGTGTTAGATAAAACCATCAATTTGTTAGAAAGAAAACATAATAAAGTAAATTCTGAAATTACTTCTTGATTTTTCAATGTACAATGACTTTCTATTTATACATTTTGAAATTATGAGATTATAATATCGAGCGAGGGAGAAAGATAAGAGAGAACAAAATATTATATTTATAATTGATAATAATAATAAAGATGTTACAATGTGATTGTATCATCGTTTCTCATGATAATGTACTATCTGTATTTATAGGAATAATTCTAAGTAAATAAGGAAATAGGAAACTAATCCTATGAGATTCTAAGAAATATATAATAAAGAAATTAATCTTAGAGGCTTGTTTGACGATATAAAAAGGTATTTTAAGATTTTCTCATATTTTAACATATATCTACCATTTCATGCTTGCCAGTAAAATATCGGAATTGCTCCTTGGGTAATCCTTTGTTTAAAACATCTGTTAGTTGTCCTTATGTTTCTATAAGTCAATATTTAACTTCTCATTAGTGTTGTGTAGGTGATACAGACCAATTTCACAGATAAAGGAAATAACAGCAGTAAAGATTAAGCTAAGCCACTAACTATTTCAATAAAATGATTAAGCCACTAACTATGTCTTTGTTCTTCAGATGATTGCTAAGCCACTAACTATTTCAATAAAACGATTAAGCTTTTAGGAAAAGCTTCAACCATTTTTTTGTTAGATTAATTACTCAGATGAAAGGTAAATCATTTAGTTATGGTTACATGACAATAATAATGATATTTATAAAAAAGAATATAGTAATCATGTTTTCATTTATGTTGTGAACTCGATTCTTTGAGAATTTATGTTAGTTTACATACTAATACTTGATCATGATGCTTTTGTTGAAGGACGGATCCATGCTCGATATTGACAGTCACATTCTTTATTCTCCACTTCCATGCGATGTTCCCCTTCCTGGGTTTAAAAACTTCCGGTTTTGTGTTTCACAATATGATGAGAAAGACAGACATCTACTTAGGAACCTGTGTTTTGTTCTGGGTGCTAAATTTGTGGAGAAGTTGACTCGTAAGGTCACCCATTTGTTGTGTAAATTCACCAATGGGCCAAAGTATGAGGCTGCTTCTAAGTGGGGGATCCAATCAATTACATCTGAATGGATATTTGAATGTGTCAAACAGGTAATATATTTATAGTGGTTGTCTACAGGGTGACTGTTTTGATGTATGCTTGTACAAAAGGTTTCCAATTGCGGTTATGGTCATGTTGCAGTCATTGTCACATCGCGTTGATGTACGGCCAGATGTGGTCGGATGCCGTCATTGCAGACTAAATTATGTTGTGGTGCAGTCTTGATGGATATTGCAATCATGATATTGCGGCATGACATGATCCTGCAGTGCATATCGCAATTTGAAACCATGCTTGTGTGAAAACATCTTGTTTTGCATGCATCTCTACATGCAATCTCTATGTTATGTATTTCTGAATTTGAAAAATGCTCTTACATTGCAATATCTTTTCAGAATGGAGTTGTATCCATTGATCAATTTTTACCAAAAGAAGTAACTACTCAAGACCAAGAGGCAGGAGTTTGCACTGTGAGTCAATTTCCCACCCAGGCCATTCGAATGATAAGTGACATGCCCTCCCAGTTTCCAAGTCAATCACAGAATAGTGTAGGGGGTGAAATTGACAATCAAGGTACTGATTCTAAAATACCAAGTGTCTGTAGCAAAAAGGCAAGGCCTGTGGAAGAACTTAGCCTAAATGATCAGATTGACAATCAAGGGACTGATTCTAGAATACCAAGTATTTATAGCAAAAAGGCAAGGATTGTGGAAGAACCTGGCCAATATGATCAGGTTCCTTCTGCAGTAAATTCAGGTATTTGTGCCAACGGCAATTTTTCAGGAGGCAATATGGTTAAAGATGCTGGGGAGGCTTCTCATGCTGTTCCTGATGTTGCCGCTGCAATTGAGGACTTGTTAGAGCAGACAAGCAAGGTAAAAATGCTCATTTTTTGTTAATGGTATGTTGTTATTTATTTTTTTAAATTTGGTTTTCTCCACTATGTTCCAAGTAATCCTGATTAACTCACCTTTTTTCCCTTCTATCAAAGATGCATGATCAGAGGTCCCCAGGTACAACAGGGTGTGAAAGAAGTGTATCCTTTTTAGTGAAATCAATTTTATTTAAGGTGGAGTTTTGTCTTATAATATTTTTAACTAATTTTCTGATTTATAGTGATCCTTGATGGTAGAATAGATTTACTCGTCGGATTGCTCGGTTCTTGGTGAAGACAATTCAAATCCCCATACCGTTTTTGGATTATCTAAACACTGGTTAAATAGGTTAGCTCTCTAGTTCCCTGTCTAAAAATTTATCATATTGTTGTCACTCACCATACAATCTTCTCTTCATTTGTCAAAATTTTCCAGTGCTTTGTGTCAATGGCCTTGAAAAAGACATAAATGACTAGTGGTATAGTTAATATATTTGGAAGTCTAAGTGTGTTGACTGCTGAGCCTTTTGCTTTATTAGTTCAAGATAAACTTTTTGCAACATCCAAATCTCTATTGCAATGATCATTATCTAATATAAGTTAGTTGGGTAAATAGTTATCCAATTAGTCATTTCAGTAAGCCAAATAAATTGAGGTACACATAATCATTTTGTTCAGCTTGGCTCATGAAAATTTGATCCTTTTTTGTTGGTCTGGATTAAGTAGAGCGGGTTGCCCTCCTGCATGTCATACCACATTTTGAAACCTGTTGAATCTGGTCCTTTAAATTCATGTTACTTGATTCATATCCAGATCGACATAAAAGTAGCTAATTATTCATTTATTTTCATTTTGTTTATTTAACCTTTTCTATTACAATTGACTATTGAATTTAAAGATGATGGGGTAAACTGCACTACTTGGTAGTTAATGGAAGTAAATTTCTACAGGTGGACCACTGATTTGAATAGTACTAGGGCTGAAGTCTATTGGTTTGAATTGCATCAGCCAAAACATTGCATGATTGCATCAACTGTAGATGGCTTGCAAGAATAGATACTATGATCGACAATTAAACAATGTTAAGAGAACCGGACCGGTCATCGAACCGGTGAAGGCACTGGTTCAAGGTTCAATGGTTGGACCGCGGTTGTACCGGGGTCGGACCGGTTCAATTAAATACATTAAAATTTATTAAAATTATTTAGCAAAAAAAGTATGAGTAAGTAATGTATAACATCAAAATTAACATAATGTTACCATTAATACATCCAAATATTCAACATAACAAAATAGTTGTCTAACAAAGCAACTAAACATCTTAGATTAATATCATAACTTCATAAGTCATTAAGTTACGATGGAAGCAGAGTATGAATTGATGGTTCATAGCTAAAGATTGGGGTTTTCACTTTCACTGAGCAAGACCATCGTATGGTTGTTGAAAACTTGAAATCGCTGCAGAGGGAAAGAAAACCCAAAAGTTTAACATTAACACTGTGTAGAAGTTAGTTTAATATTTCATTTTGCTGCAAAGTGAATGGGGGAGAACAATAAGGTCTATATAATCATTCAATGGAACAAAAGTTTAACAGATTGGGTGAATGAATTGGGTGAATCAATAAATTGGATAGAAGAAATAAATTGGACAGAAGAAATCAATAAATTGTGTGAATGAAACAAATTGGGTGCTTCTATAGTTAATCAATAAATGAATTGGGAGAACAATAAACCCAAAAATTTGTGTGCTTCACTGCTTCTATAGTTAATCAATAAATTGGGTGAATGAAACAAATTGGACAGAAGAAATCAATAAATCAAACAAGGTGTAGCAGCGAACCTGGAAGCAGCAAAGAAGCACCAGCGTAGCAGCAAGAGAGTGACGGTGACAGAACAGCGAGCGGCGGCGGCAGGGCGTAGCAGCGAAACTGGAAGCAGTGAAGAAGCAGCAGCGTAGTAGCGAGAGAACGACGGTGACAGAACAACGAGCGGCGGCGGCGGCAAGGCGTAGAAACAGCGAAGAAGCAGCAGCGTTTGGGGTTGTTCTTCAATGGAAGAAGGGAAGAAGGGATTGGACAGCAACGAAGTCGTGCTTCCATTTGGGTCTGTTTTTTACTTTTTTTTTTTAATTTTTTCGATAGTTTAATAAAAACCGGGTAAACCGGTTCCAACCGGTTTTACCCGGTTTTATTCCGGTTCGTCCGGTTCAACACCGGTTCTCCTTCAGGTCAGTTTCCTGCTTACATTGAACCGCAAAGCCACCGGTTCCCGGTTCGAATGGCCGGTTCGGTCTGGTTCTCTTAACATTGCAATTAAGTTTCATAGGCTGCTAAAGACTCTTTCCATTCTTATACGTGTCATTTCTGTGGTGCCTGCTCAGATTGGGCTCCTGATTTGTTCTGTTGTCTTTTGGCTTCTTTAGATTTTCATGTTCTCCCTTTCAGGCAAATGCTCTGTGTGCCTGTCGTTGGACCAATTTTTGATGATTGGCTTTAATGGTTTTGGTGGAACTAAAAAGACTGAACCTTTGTGGTAATGCGCAACACTTTCTGGTGCATTTGGTTGGAGCATGTTGAAATTATGAGATTATAATATTGAGAGAAGGTGAAAGATAAGAGAGAATAAAATACTATATTAATAATAATAAAGATGTTATAATGTGATTGTTGTATCTCATGACAATGCACTATCCTTATTTATAGGAATAATTCTAAGTAAATAAGGAAATAAGTAAATACGGAAACTAATCCTAGGAGATCCTAAGAGATACTAATATAATAAAGAAATAAATCTTAGAGGATTGTCTAACGATATGATAAGAGATTTTCAGATTTTCTCATACTTTGACACTCCCCCTCAAGCTAAAGCTTACTAAGCTTTAAGCTTGTTACAAATAAACTTAAATAAAAGAAACTTTGAAACTAAGTAAATAGTTGCGAACTAGTTGATACTTCTGGTAAAGTCACGGTTTTACCAAATGCTGCTCGGTTTTCTTGTTATTCAACATGGTATCAGAGCGGTATCATCCACCATGACCTGAGAGCATAATTCAAATATTTAAGGAGGTTTCTTTTTCACAACTGATTTGCAATAATATCTGCCTTTTGGCTTTGATTTGTTGTAAAACATAATCTTCACTTCAAGAGGATTCCTTATGCTCCAAAATTTGCTAGTTTCTTCTTCCTATCTCAATGAAATTCTTTTAAAATAAAAAATTGTGATGTCTGAGGTCCTATCCTCCACCAGTGCTTGCATCTTTAGAGGTAATCCCCCAAAAGAGTTCAACAAGGAAGAGAATGGAAGGGTTTAAAATTCTCTCATTTTCTTTTTTCCAGCTTTAGCATCAAAATTTGTGTCTACTGGTTGGGTATCTGACTTGATCAATAAGGTCCAATTTGTTTTTCATTCCAAGCTAATGACCTGTCCTGATGAGAGTGTAAACTATCCGAGAAATACCATGTATATCCATTTTCACCTTTCCCTAAACCAGTACTGAGCTTATATTTTTTCAGAAGTGGAAGAAAAGATGATATTGGTGAGGCTTCTGAAGAAAGAAGAGCAGGAATGTATGATGGTTTCAGCGAAACACAAACAGAATCTCAGGTTTGATCTTAGTCAAGTGTAACTTTACTTTTAAAGTTTCTATGTACCTTCTCTTAATTGTGTCTTCTGTTTTGCTTAACATTGAACGTCAGAAATCTATCTCAGTCCAACAAGATTTATTTACCTTAATGTTGATGAACGAAAATTCATATTTTATACTTCCTCCAATCCTTTTTATACAAAACAAAAAGTGGCTTTTTTATCCTAATTGCAAGATTTCAGTTGTATTATAAGATTTATGTTAACAAGGCACTTGCCAAGTCATCCATTTACCAATTTAATTATATGAATATTTCAGGGATAAAATTTAAATTTATGATATTCTTAATTGCATTTAACAGATTACAATGTGTTTTATTGGTCTTGATGAAATTAGTCAATTGTTTCTTATGTAAACGACTGGAGGTAGTAACTTATAAGTATATTGGGTGAATGTCATTCACTTATTCATATCATGATCATAAGTTCTGTATATTTTTATGCAGGTCGTTAGTTATGAAGAAGATTTGTCTGGAAGGCAAATGCTTATAGATAGAGTTAGAACACGAATAGCTCACAGTGAATTAGGGCAAACCCCTCTCCCCCGCTGAATGATGATATCAGTGGAGCATTTTCCTCATTTGATAGTCTGATGATGGTATAGCTAGGTTACAAGTTAATGCACAAGAATCTATCTTTTCCTGATGGAAAAACTAAAACCTCAAGCTTGGTTGGTTAATGGGGAAAACACAACAGCAGGTTAGTATAAAATGTTAATATCAATGTTGTAACGTATTTGTACACATTATGAATTCGCTTTTGAGAAACAGAACCCCTAATTAGAATTATATTGAAAAAGCATAAAGAAAATTCTTGGGACGTTCTAAACTGCTTTTTTATCTAACAAATAGAAAGAAAGAAACAGCCAAGTGAAAGTTGATTCTTTAATCATGCCTGTCTAGTACCTATTCACCATATTGTCAAGTAAAGTAAGAGTAGCTCTTTGTACTATTATTATTATCATATCATTTAAGAGACAAGGAATGGAAGAAATGGAGATTACCATGTTCTTAATCGAGTGAATGAGCAAATTTTTATTGGATAAGCAGAATATTTTTCGCAAATCTGAAATCAGATGGCATTTCTGGTGAGATATTCAATGCCTTCACATCAAGAATCGGTTATTGATTGGGGAAGCTTTTATGCTGCTTTCAATTGACTTTCGAGGTTGTCAAGAATCAACTTATCTCAAGAATATAAGCTTTAATGGTGTAGCTAACGAATGATGTACAATTTTTGATAGAGCAGAGATGACAAAGATCAAACTAGGATGCACTGTTAAAAGCTACTATTCGAACGCTAGACTACTGTATAAATACAGTTTTCGCCATCTAAAGCCTATATTCCAATGTAGGTTAACGGGAGTAATTTGTCTAAAATGCTTCTAATACTCATGTGGAAGCCCAACCATAACTTTTGGGCTATCTTTACCAAAATTAGCATATAACTTATAGTTTATGGTGTATGGTTTATAGCTTATTGTAGTTTATTGTTAAGAAGTAGTGTTTAGTAAAACTAGCTTATGATAAGTTAAAATTATATGAAATGACCTAAAAAGACATATAATATTAATATTTAATATATTGAGATGACAAAAGATGTAATTATCCAAAAAAGACAAGGATAAAATTGAAATGAATTATTGAAAGCTATAAGTTATTTGAAATAGCTTTTCAAAAGCTCTTAGCTTATAGCCTTGTCACAGTAAACAGAGTTTATTGACAAAAAACTATAAGTTCCTCAAAAAACTATAAGCTCGTGTTAGTAAACACGGCCTTTGTTTTTTGATGTTGAGATTGGTTATAATTTCAAAGCCTTTTGCTCATATTTTTACCTCACGTCTGTAAATTAAATGGCATAATATGTTGTGTACGAGTAAATTTTTAGTACTATGGTAGTACATACTCTTTTTTATAAATTAGTGGTGGTCCCGCAATACATGATTAAGGATGGTTATTAAAAGAAATTTCATAGAGTATTTTTTTAAAAATTTAGACACTTGTCATCATTCTAAGGGATGTTGTACATACTACAGGAGTATAGTAGATTTTTCCGTCGTGTACACCTTGTGCTTGAATCATAGTTGCGCAGTTGATAATTGTTCATCGACTTTAGTATATCATATACAAAAAATTGTTTTACAAATTTCTACGTAACTCCATCACCGAATGGTATTTGTGTTAGCATTTGATCACCACAGAATCTAACTTGATCCCAACACTAAAATATTGCAGTTGGGGACTATTTGCTCAAAATGCTAAGCATCATAGTTAATACATACAAAGATATGGTGTTTAGTCCAAAAGATGTGGCCAATGACACCCCAATAATGATCTAATTGAGGTATACATGTAGTAATGAAATCAAATAAATAATTAGTATAGGTATAGAAATAGCCGGAATTCCAACAAACATACATGTAATTGTTTGTTAGTTGTTAGATACCTATTTTCAAGTAGTTCTAAAAAGAGGTAATATATATGGCAAAAAAACTCCAAAACTGCTAGAGTTCATAAATAGCAAGCAAAAAAAAAAAAAAGATTTTATTAGATTCATGAACAAAAATAAATGTGCATAAGTCTAACATATATAGAAACAATTGTAGGATATTTTGTTATCCATAAGTTTTGGAACACTTCTTTATATACTACATTAATTGTAGTATTACATGGTTTCCCATTCTTATCATAAGGATATGTAACCCTTATTTACTTTGAATCCATGAGAGTGCGACATATAAAAAAACAGGCTTTGGTTGTGACTAGTTGATTGTTATTGCATATAGACAATGATTGGGAATTTCTTTCGGATAAGCTTAAACGGTTAAGGAGATTGAGGAAGAGACATTGACATTCTTGGAATATAACTAAGGCTCCAAATATTCTTTTCCGAAATTATGGTAGCCTCAATGACGTAGGTAGGAAGCCTCGTGACAATAAGTCTCGTACCATTGTATAATCTCTAACTTTGGTCCAAATTTCTAATCAACATGATAGGAGTTCCTACTTTCAACTTAATATGGTGATTTGGAATTCGTGAAATCTTTGAAGTATTGAAAGAGTAGAGTTATGGTTTCAAAAGCCGGGTTCTGAAGGACTTCAGATTTATCAACACTTCCACAACTATAATACTCCTTTAGGCTTTGTTTGGATTGATTGAATCAGATGGAGTGGACTGGAGCGGAATGGAATAATTTTTCTGTTTTTAAGATAGGATAAAATATTTTTTCCATTCCATTGTTTGGAAATGAGATAGAGCGGAATATGTTAAGATAATTTATTTTCAATGTTACCCTTATTTTTATTGTAACTACTTTTTTTACTTTATTTTTAATTCTCTACTCTTTATGACTCTTTCATTATATAATGTGTGCACATTAAAATTACCTCTTTCTATTTTAACTCAATGACATACATAGTAAAAATTCTCCCGGTATGTTTTGAGAAAACTTTATTATCAATTTTTAGTATTACTACTTGACATCTGACAAAAAAAAAATAGTATTCGAGAATTATTGAAATATATTCCCTCATTAACTTATGAACCTTGACAAAATTAAGTATTAGTTTCTTAGTTCTTGAGTGACCCAGTTAAACCACTTATAAACAATCTTGAACATGAAGACATTTTGATATAAAAGTATATACTTTACTTTCTATACTATACTTTTATGCAGTATAGCTATTGAATCTAAACAACAAATGACAAAACAAAAACATCAAATTTCTACGTGAATTTGAACAGTAATTTCAAATTTAATTATAATATTATCAAATTTATCAAATCACAACAAACTACAATTACAAATTAAATCGATGATCAAATCTCATAATTCAAGACAACCAAGTGATCCTTCAAAAACACAACCAAAGTCCAATTTAAATCCAAAATTAAATTTTTTTGGACAGCATTACTGCTGTTTTTTTAGGGTTAGGAATTATTAATGATTTGTACATTATTTAATTATTCTATTAAAATTCTATCACTTGTATTGATATGATTACATTAATAGTATATTCTAAGCACATATGTTTTTAGTCATCAGTTCCTTTTATGCTTCATCAACTTTTTTGTTCAAGGAGTGCATTTTTGTTTTAGATCTTATGATGGGCATGATTAGTTTAGAAACTTAATCCTCCTAAAAATTGTTTGATTACTCAAGTATTTTAAATGAACTAGTATGGTTTGTTTTGAGTTATATCTTTGTTTTCTCCTCCGTCATTTTGGCTATCTAGGTTTTTTATTTCATTGCTGCCTTTGGTTCTCTCTTTAAACTTGTTGATCTAGTGTTCTTTACCTATTTTGCTGTTCTAGTGTTCTCGAGAATTTGATGGAAAGTGGAGGAGGAGGGAAGAAGAAGAAAAAGGAAGAGAAGGAGGAAAGTAAAATTGGAAGGTGGCACTAAACATGAGAAAAGAGAGGGAACAATGGTGCATTGGTGGCACAAAAGTGATTTAGAGGGATAAAAGGGACATTTTATAATTAGTTATTAAAATGAAAGCTTGATTCCATCCCATACCTCCCAAGTTTGGATGGAACAAAATTGGGGGAAGTGAGGGAAATGAATGGAATGCATTCTATCCATTACCACCCCACTCCATTCTAAAACCATCAATCCAAACAATGAAACTTAAAACGATTCCATTCCTTTCCACTATGCTCTATTCGATTCTATCAATCCAAACACAGTTCTAAATCACCTAGGATTTGTTGAAGAATAAAATCATTTATTTGTCAATAGTATCAATTGTAGACGCTAATATGGCTCTTGCTCGTAGGAATTCCTCATTCTGAAAGTTTTGCAGCAAATCTGGATAAGTAGTAGCCACAATAGCATGCAATGGATCATCAAATTCTTTGATGAAGAATTCATCAGGAATTTGTATTTCAGCAACTCCATCATTCGGTTCACCAAGCTTTCCATCACCATCATCTAACCACCTTTGTGCTAATTTGCGAAGATCATCATTGTTCAAATTAGTTGCATTATTTTCCAATCGCATATTCTTTGTGAGAGTAAGGATTGATAATCATCTCAAAGAAAAGAAGCATTGGTTGTTGCATGAAACGACTTCCTTTTGGTATAATGGGGAGAATCTGTCTAAAATCACCACAAAAAGCCACCACTTTGCCTCCAAAAGATTTGTCATCGGAATTTGAGTTCCTCATGATATTTGGAAGAGATTGGTCAAGCGCTTCAAAATAGAACTTGTGAGACATTAGAGCTTCGTCCCAAATGATTAATTTAGTAACTTGAAGTAGCTTAGCCAAATAATCACTACCTTGCTTGATGTTACATGTAGAATTTGGAAGAGTAGGCACTTGGATAGTAAATTTTGAATGATCAGTTCTGTGTCCCCAGGAAGCAATAACAAAGCAATTCCACTTGAGATTATATTTAACACAATGTCTTCTAAATGAATGTCTTTCCTGTTCCACCATAACCGCATAGGAAAAAGACTACTCCAGTCTGAGTGTCCACTGCTGCCATGATTTGATCAAAAACCTTTCTTTGCTCATCTATGGAATAAATGATTATTCCATAACCATATATTAGCATACTTATCCGAAACAGAAAGACATTGTTTGATGTGGAAGAAATATCTCAACAAATATGAAATTGAATAAGAATTGAAATTAGGAAACATTAATTTGAGCTGTCAAACATAGTTTATACCAACCAATTAATGATATGGCATATGAATGAAACTCTTGAGCCATTTCTTTTGTATTATAATACAGATCAGAATGAATAAGTCGATTTCCAACATTATTAGGAAGGTGTCCCTTAGGAAAAGGTAAACTTGAAAAGTCTCTCAAGCTCTTCCGATTGCACTGTAGCAATGAAGTGTTAAGTTTTGTAAATCCTCATCGGAGAGTTGCAAATCTATAATAAAATATATAAAGATTAGTAATTAACACATATTTATGAAATGTCTCTAACAATGAAATATATATATATACACACACAAAAAGTACGTTCATTTAGTTTACAATCCCATAGAGATAACTGGTCGAGCTAAGTAGCCATACAACAAAACTAAAGACTACCTAAGTATGATAAAGTATAGCTGCTAGCGTCTTCTGAAGTGCTGACACCCTCCGAGTCTATATCACCAGCAATACTATAAGCGTCGGTTATATGTACGACATATAACTGAGTAACCGTCGGTATTTAAAAATAATATATATACAGTATTACAGCCAGTCTAACTGGAAAACTGTCCCAAATCCAATTCCTAACAAACACACCCAATATGTATGAAGTGACAATTAAGTATGTATGCATGCCATGATCATTTTTCCATTTCATTTCTTTCTTCTTTTAACGGGAAACCACGTGCACAGGGAATCTACCATAGGTGCATGACAGTGAATGCACAGTTGAGCTCATCATCATCATGGTCCTGACAAGCGTCCTTCCAGGATCCTACTGCCGAGCTACCAACCCTCTCTAGGGCTTTCGCAGGGACTATCTACCCCTTTCGGGATAGCCTCTTTGCACTAGACTATCCACCCCGTTTTCGGGATAGCCTAACACTTCAAGTTATCTGCCCCTTTCGGGATAACCCTACATTCTCATCTTTTTATGCTTGTCCTCTTACCCGGTCTACTTCCGGCGGAACTCAACCCTCTTACTCAACCATTGTTGATGGGGAAAGCATTTTCCACATTTTCCTTTAACTTTGATTTCACATAACATGTTCTCATGCATCAAACATCATATTCATATCATATCATTCAAACGAGAATTGTAGTAATTACATATTCGAATACAAACATCTCGTATTTGAATATTATGTTACAAAAATGTTATATTCAAATATCTATTCGAACATGGCCTTCCACATTTAAACACATATTTGAATATACTAACTCTTGGACTTATTTTCCTAAAACAGTTTGAAGTCCATTCAAAGTCCAAGTCTCAACTTTTGTCTCATTAAAATTCTGAATCTCTTGTTTATACAATTTTATTAACTCATCATCATTCACATTTCCAAGTAATTTCCTAATCATGCATCATTAACTAGCATGTTTAATCCACACAATCATTATTCACATATAGCATATAAATCTCAAACATACACAGATTGTAAAGCAAACAATCTCTAACACATTATTGTAAGTCCCTAACACATGTTCCTATCATTTCCATGGTTTGGGGTTTTAGGGTTACCTCGAATCTTCCAGAATCCTTTTCTCCTTCAACTCCAATCTCAGTCTCCAACTCCCTTTCTTTGCACTTGCTCTCTCTGAGTCTGAATCTAACTCCTTGGAACCTTAGTTAGGAAGTGAAATTTGTGAGATGGGAATCTTTAGATGAAGGAGTTGTAGAGTGCGGTTGATCAGTGACAGAGGTTTAGTGAAGGATTGAGAGGGTATAGAGTGAATGGGAGGGAAATGGTGAAATGTGAAAGTCAAGTCCCCTATTTATAGACTTAGGGGTCCATATTTGAATATATATTCGAATATAAGGCTTCTGTATTCAGTTCCACACTTTCATATTCGATATCAACTTTCCATATTCGAATATCATACTTCATATTCAAATATGACACATCCATATTCGAATATGAAAAGTCCATATTTGAATATGACTCATCCATATTCGAATATGGATTATGCATATTCGAATATAGCTGTTAATATTCGAATATACAAGTCCTTTTGGTCCCTCTTTTGGCCTCTCTACTTACAACTGATCGTCCTTCCTCTGTTCTTTGTAATTTGCAAACCAATCCCTTAAGTCCTAAGTGTATTAGGAATTTTTGGGATATTACAATTCTACCCACTTAATAATTTTGTCCTCAAAATTAGAATATTACCTCTATTACTGAAACATTTTGGTGTATGCCTCCCTCATGTCTTGCACCTTTTTCCCAAGTGATCTCTAATGAATAGATGTTCTCCCAAAGAACCTTTACCAGTGGAATCACTTTGTTCCGTAAGGTTTTCTCTCCTCACACTATGCCAAATTTGGCCTATATCAGCGTAACAAACGCCAGCGGTTAACACAGAACCACTGGCAAAAGGTAGAAATTAATTAAATAATAATAATAATAATACGTATGTCAGCGGTTATTAAAGGAAGCATTGACATAGAAATTTTTATTTTTTTAAAAAAGTTAACTACCAACGCAAGCAGTTAGTAAAGGAAGCGCTGGCATAGGATAAACATTTTTTTGGAAAAAAAAAGAAAAATAGCAACAATAGCGGTTATTAAAGGAAGCGCTTGCGTAGAGTTTTTAATAAGCCTACAACAGCGCTTGGTTAAGAAACCGCTTGCATAGGCTTAAATCCCAAATTGCAAAATTCATCTACGCAAAATCCCTAAGTTACGTTTTTACCAAACCCTTACTGTTCATTCACCTCCGTCGTGACTAAGCACCGTCTCTCTACATCCTCGCCGTCGCGGAACCTCACCGTTGTCAACTTACCACCTCCGTCTTCACTTCTTTTTCTTCGTCGTCTTCTCCTTTCACTATTGCTTCTCATAGGTTTGATCACGCACCCACGCCTCTGTCTTCTTCCCATTTTTGTATACTGTTTGTAGGTATCAATCCCATTTACCCTTACATGGTGCAGAGACTCACTTATCACAAGCGTCACAACTACGCCACCAAATCCAACCAGCACAGGGTTGTCAAAACCCTTGGTTTTATATTGTTCTTCTTCTTCTTTTCAAGATTTTGGGGTTTCTTATGATCTATTTTAGAAATTGATTTTGTTATTTTTGTTTGGTGTTTTCACTAACCTCTGCAAATGGGTTTCTCTTACGCGGGAAGTTAGTCTACCAAAGCACTAAAAAGAGGGCAAGCGACCCAAGTTTCCTGTTATTGGCAAGAGGATCAAGGGATATGTATGTATGGAATAACAGGTTTTTCAAATCAAGCTATTATTGTAAAAGTATGTGTGCTTCAATGTTTAATATATTATGTTTTGATGATGATAAATACAAGAGCAATAAGTTATGTGTAGTATGTTTTGATGTCGACAAATGTAAGATTAAACTAAGAATGGACATGCTACTATATGAGCTTAATGGAGTGCATTATACCATGCATGATTATGTGTTCTATATTGTGATGTACAAGTTGATAATCATGCAATGTGTAGTATGGAAGGAGAATGACAATGATGGCCAAGCGCTTATGATACTATGGAAGAGAAACTAACAAGCTTGGACTTCATCAAGAAGCCTAAGGACTTAGTTCGGTATATTTCTTTTCTAGGCTATGTAAGTGTAAATTTGAGAAGTCATTACTTGATAGAGCTTTTCTTTCACCTTGCATTCATAGCATCATTTTAAACCATAGTCTTCAAAATGTGTGTTTTCAAAGAAATTAGTTACAAAGTGTTTTATCATGAGAAAATTGTTTTTCAATTAGATAAGGATTTGAAAAGTGAGTTGAAGTTTAAAAGTACTCAAATATTTGGTTTGAATTTGTTAATAAGCATAAATAAATATATTTTCAACAATAGTCTTATATGGAAGCTGATATATGTTTACCGTTTTGGTCATATCATTACGTGTATTTTGAGTATTGAGCTAAACCTTATTTCATTTGAAATTAGACTCAATAAGCTTTCTAAGGACTAGTCTTTTGCTCTAAATGGATCACAAATGAAGAAGTTATGAACTTTTGAATTCAGCATTTGTTTTTAGGTTTTGGAAAATGACCTTTTTTCACTATTTTGATCATTTCTTTAAAACTACTTTTAGTTTCGATCTAAAACTTGTTTCATATTAAAGTAGACTCAAAGAGATTTCTAAAAACTGGTCATTCGCTTGTAACGGACAAGAAATGAAGGAGTTATGATTTTTCAAAGTTAGAGATTGTCGTCAGGAATTTCATTTCCGAATACATATTCGAATATCTAAACACCAGTAAGTGCATATTCGAATACATATTCGAATATTGGTTTTGATATTTGAATATAGCTTTTAAAATGTGAAAAATATGCTTCCAAAAGTGTCATATTCGAATACATATTCGAATATGGGATTCTATATTCAAATATGGGCTGTGCAGAGCTATAAACGGCTAGTAATGACTAGATTTGAATAGAGGGCTATAAATATGAGTTCTTGGGCCATTCTAGTACAAGAAGTAAGGTTTTCATCTCTAGTATCACACTAGAATCATATTATCTCACTTCTAAGCTTCTTCTAACATGAATCCAATGCTTTAATCTTGGTCTTTAATCTTGAATCATTATCATCATTCAAAAAGCTTTGTTATTCAAAATTGTTCTATCTTGCTAAAGGCTTGCTCAAATCTTTGTGCTTCAAGTTGTAATATCTACTCTTTTGAGAGCTTCATTATTTGTAAAACCTTAAAGTGAATAGTGGAGACAAGGTGAGGTATCCTTCTTTTAATCCACAATAATAGCAAGTTATGAATGGACTAGAAGAAGTCCTTGAAGAAACAAAGAAATTCTTATAGAGCTTCTGTTGATTACTGGGATTATATCCTAAACAAGCCTTTTTGAAATGACATCCTTGCTTACCAAGCAAGATGTTTAGGTTATCTCTACCCATTGTAAACTTTGCAAGAACATTGTTTAAATCCTCAATTTCTTTCAAGTGTAAATCACAAGAGGCGCAAGTGTGTGATTTGCAGATATTTTCAATTTTTGTCAAAGGATGTTTACCTTTGGCAATCATATTTTTCAATTTGTCAATTTCTTTCAAATGAACATCACATGACATACAGGTGGGTGATGTGTTCATTTGGCAAGACTCACATTCATATTGAATACTACCAAAAGGAATTTGGACTTGTCTCATCTTAATAACATCACGACTAAGAATGTCTATTTTATCATTTAAGATACCTTTTTGTTTCTTGGTTTTAGCAAGTTCTTTAGCAATGATCGTAGATTTTTCATGTAACTCATTAGAAGCATCTTGGAATTCATCAAAACTATAGTTAGAGTGTTCAAAATCTTTTACCTCATCTTCATCAAGAAGATCATCTTCATCATGGTTGACCATGAGACATAGGTTGGCTATCTCGCTTTCCGATTCATCAGATGACTCTATGTCATTTCCATCCCAATCTATGTAAGCTCTTCTACCTTTCTTTCCTTTTGCAAATCTTTTCTCTTGTGTTTCATTCTTACTTTTATTCATCGGATATTCCATCTTCATATGTTCGGTTTTTCTGCACTCATAACAATTTGGGCCTTGATTTTATCCTTTTCCTTTGTTGAAAATTTTCCTTGATGTGAAGTTTGATGGTCTTCCTGATGATTCTCTTTTCTTGAAGAATTTGTTGAATCTTTTGGCAAAGAGAACCACAGTCTCATCATCTATGTTGGTTGGATCAAAATTGCTTTCTTCTTCTTCCATCTCTTGAGGTGGAGGTGTGGTTGCTTTGAGAGCAATACATTTCTTTTTCTTGTCAACTCCTTCGAGTTGATCCAAACGGCTCAACTCAAGCTCATACTCTTCTAGCTTACCAAATAGGGTTGCTAATGAAATTGTGCGTGGATCTCTTGTTTCGCCAATGGCAGTAACTTTCAGTTGCCAATCCCTGCTAAGACATCTTAAAACTTTGTTAATAAGATCTTCATTAGAATAATCTTTTCCCAGGGCATGTAGTTGATTTATAAGATATGTAAAACATTTATGCATATCTTGAATGTTTTCTCCTGGATTCATTTGAAACATTTCAAATTCTCTAGTCAATGCATTTATTTTTGATCTTTTTACCTCATCAGTTCCTTCATGTGTCACCTTTAACACATCCCACATTTCTTTAGCAGTTTTGCAATTTGAAATTCTAGGGAATTCATCATTACCTAATGCAGAGATAATTATGGTTTTGGCTCTTAGACCAAATTGAGCAAGTCTCTTTTCTTCAAAAGACCACTCTTTTCTAGGCTTTTCTACTTCCTTACCATCAACAATGTGCATGGGAATATATGGTCCTTCTTCTATAGCATCCCATACGGCAACATCAATACCCTCTACCAAAGCTTGCATTTTTATTTTCCAAAAGGAATAGTTGTCTCCATTAAAGAACGAAGGTCTGTTAGTGGAGGCACCTTCCTGGATACAAACATTTTGAAAAGAGGCCATTTCCTTGAAGCTCTTTAAACAAGGACCGAGCTCTGATGCCACTTGTTTGACAAGGGCCTCTATGCTCAAGATGGGGAGGGTGAATTGAGATTAAAATATTTTTCCTAAATTCTTTTATAAATGATAGCAAGACTTAAACAAAGTATACTTTTGTTGATATATGGAATTAAAAGACAATCAATATAGAAATAAAGATGCAACAAAATAAACAAGTAAGAGTTTTAAGGATAGAGAGAATAGCACCAAGTTTTATACTGGTTCAGTCACACACGACTTGTGACCTACGTCCAGTCTACGAATCTCCGCCGCGCGAGAATTCTTGTATTGCTTTTCAACAATTTACACACTAAGAGCACCCTTCTCAATTGGATACCCCACCAATTTCAAGGGCCTCAATCTAGGGATACCTCACCCTACAAATGGTTTTAAAGGATCCCTCACCTTTAACAAACAAGAAGGATTCCTCACCTTCTTAACACTTTTAATTTAAACTCACCACAATGAAAATTTCAAAAGAGTAAATAATACAACTTGAAGCTCTAAGATATTTGATTTAAGGTTCTTTGTTTAATGAAAGAAACAGAGTAAAGGAAAAACAAAGAAAGCCTTAAGCAATAGCACAAGACCCTTGATTCAGAAAGATTGGCGATAGAAATACTTTTTCAATACAGTGATTAGCTTGCAAGGGTGTATCATACTTTTTGTCAGAAGGCCCTTTTACAGAAATAGCAGATGGAAAATGCGCACAGTTCATTAAAATATTCGAATATGTATTCTAATATGACACTTTCATATTCGAATATGTATTCTAATACAATGTTTCAGCATTTAAAATTTGAATTCCGTGGGCTTTATATTCGAATATTTATTCGAATATGGACGATCCATATTCAAATAGGTATTCGAATATAATAATTCTAGAAAGTGGAAATGCCAAGGCACCCTGTTATATTTGAATATGTATTCAAATATGGCAAGCCATATTCGAATATACTATTTTTGGAAAATAAGTAGGCCAAGGCAATATAACATATTCGAATATGTATTCGAATATGGCAAGCCATATTCGAATATAGATTCGATTATACTGGTCAGAAAATTCAAATTTTATTTCCAGAACCTTGATAATCGAATATACAACCAATTTAGACTTTTCCAAGTAAAAATCAAGTTTAGATATTTTCTTTGTAATTCCCTAGGAGGGTCTTTTCTTTGAAAATTTTCTAAAAACTTGTTTGATTTGAAAAAAATTGTTTGTTTCACTTTCAAAGAGCCTTAATCAAAATTACATTTATGCATAAGTTAAATCCTACATACCCTTGTTATTTCAGATCTGTTTAGTGCGATTGTTCGCTTGATTTACCCTTTCAAGGCTTTGATTCTTGGCTTGTTGTGGAATCATCGAAACTCCAAACTTAGAGCATTTGAATTTACAGTGATGAAATGGGAAAGACCAACCAATGCCACAGAAATCCGAAGTTTTCTGGGACTAGCAGGATACTACCAGTGTTGAAGGAAAAGCTGACAACAACTCCGGTGTTGGTAATTCTTGATCTGACCAAGAATTTTCAAGTGTACTGCGACGTGTCTAAACAAGGCTTGGGGTGTGTACCTATGCAAGAAGGACAACCAGCTGCTTACACTTCCCGACAGTTGCGTCCGCATGAAGCCAATTACCCAACACATGACTTGGAATTAGCTGCAGTAGTCTTTGCATTGAAAGGTTGGAGGCACTACTTGTACGGAGTAACGTTTGAAGTATTCAGTGACCATAAAAGTCTGAGATATTTGTTCAATCAAAAGGATCTGAAAAAGAGGCAGCGACGCTGGATGGAATTCTTGAAAGACTGTGACTTTGAACTGAAGTATCATCTGGGGAAAGCTAATGTGGTGGCGGATGCCTTAAGCAGAAAATCCTTACATGTATCGACTATGATGATTCATCAAATGGAGCTCTTGGAGAAATTCAGAGATCTGCACCTGGATGTGTCTTGCCACGATGATAGCATCTCTGTGTATAAGCTTGACTTGAAGAATACACTTAGAAACAAAATCTGAGAAGTGTAGAAACAAGATTATGAGTTACAGAAGTTCAGGGGGCAAGATGATTTCACTTTAACTGGTGATGGAATGATCTTATTCAGAGATAGAGTGTGTATTCCAAATAATGCAAAGGTCAAGAAGATAGTGCTTGAAGAGAGTCACAGTACCCAGTACTCGGTACATCCTGGAGCTACAAAAATGTATCAAGACATGAAGAAGCTATTTTGGTGGCCTGGAATGAAGAAGGACATTGCAGAATTCGTTTCCAAATGCCTTACCTGTCAAAAGATCAAAGTTGAACATCAAAGACCCTCTGGACCGCTTCATCCATTGGACATTCCAGAGTGGAAATGGGAGTCTATAGCCATGGACTTTGTAGTTGGATTACCAAGAACGCCAGCAGGACATGACTCAATCTAGGTTATCATTGACAGATTGAATAAGACCGCTCACTTCTTGCCTGTCAAGACCACTTATTCCGTGGAGAAGTATGCCAAGCTGTATATTGCAGAGATAGTCTGACTACATGGGGCACCGACTAGTATTATCTCAGACAGAGACCCTAAGTTTACTTCTCGCTTATGGGGAGCATCGCAGAAAGATTTTGGGACTCAGTTACATCTGAGTACCTCTCATCATCCCCAAACCGACAGACAGTCTGATAGATCAATACAGACTTTAGAAGATATGTTGCGGGCTTGTGTACTAGAAGAAAGCGGTGACTGGGGAAGATACTTGCCGTTAGTAGAGTTTGCTTATAAAAAGACACTAAGAAATAAAGTAATCCCATTAGTGAAGGTCCTCTGGGAGAACGTTGATTCATCAGAAATCACTTGGGAGAAGGAACAAGATATGAGAAGCACATATCCAGAGTTATTTATATAGTCGAGGTAATTGCTAATTTTGAGGGCAAAATTATTTTAACGGGGGTAGAATTATAACATCCCGAATATCCATCAAAGAGGCTTAGGACTTAAGGGATTGATTACAATTTACAAAGAAAAGGAAGAAGGATTAGTTGCAAGTAAAAATAAACAAAGATAACATGAATATTTGAATATGAACTATCATATTCGAATAATATTCGAAAATGAGCTGTCAATCTTCGAATAGTATTCGAATATGCCACGTCATATTCGAATAGTATTCGAATATGCATGATAGTATTCGAATATACAAGTGAAGAACTGAATACAGGAGCCTTATATTCGAATATATATTCGAATATGGACCCCAAAGTCTATAAATAGGGGTGCCTTGTCTCCAAACTGGTTGTTCTTCAGTTTCCTCACTTCCCACACTCCTAAAACCTCTGTTCCCAAACCAACTACGTCACAACTCTTTCACCCTAAGGCCTCCATCTCATAAAACTAAGGTTCCAACATTTGATTCAGACTCAAAGGCAACTACCGCAAAGGAACCGGAGTAGGAGATTGGATTTGGAAGCGAAGGATAAAAGGATTCAGGGAAGTTCCACGTAACCCTGAAAACCCCAAATCCCTTATACTTGGAATTTAGGAACATGTGACTAGCGAATGATATGGAACATGCTATTAGGGGAATCAAACTAATATGTTTTGTTTAAAGTTTGCTGAATGATTAAATTATGTTTACTATGTTTGAAATATTCATGATATGATTGATATGGGTATGAATTTGATAAGCTTTATGTTGATGAATGATGCATGTGATATTTTGAAACATGTTAAAGGTATAAATAAGGTTTTCCAGAATTTGATGTGACTCTAACTGGGAATTTGATATTGAATTGGTTTCAAAATGGACTGAGCCCCAGTATTATCATATTCAAATATGTATTTGAATATGGAATGACATGTTCAAATAAATATATGAATATAACACGTCTGTCACATAGAATCCGAGCAAATGAGTGTGGGTAATCGGATAAGAGTATACTGGAAACCCTTGTTTATAGGCTATATGCTTAATGTGAATTTGTGATGCATTAGAATAGAAGAATGGAAATGTTAAAAGATGTTCTTTCCCACTCAATAGAGAATTGAGCAAGAGGGTTAAGTTCCACCGGAATTAGACCGGGTAAGAGGACAGAGCAGGAAATGGAAAGATGAGAATGTAGGGTTATCCCAAAAGGGGCAGATAACCTGAAGTGTTAGGCTATCCCTAGAATGGGGTAGATAGTCTAGTGCAAAGGGGCTATTCTGAAAGGGGTAGTTAGTCCCTAGGCTAGCCCGAGAGAGGTTTGGTTGCCCGGCAGTGGGATCCTGGGGGACGCTTGCCAAGACCATGATGATGAGCTCAACCGTGCATTCACTGTCATGCACCTTTGGTGGATTCCTGTGCACGGGGTTTCCCGTTAAAAGAGGAAAGAAATGGAAATGGAAAATGATCATGCATGCATATCTATGTGTTTGACATCTATACTTGATTTGTGTGTGATTGTTAGGGCTTAGATTTGAGACGGTTTTCCAGTTAGACGGGCTGTAATACTGTGTAAAACTGTTTTCACTGCCGACGGGTTACTTAGTTATATGTCGAGCATATAACTGACGGTTACAGTATTGCAGGTGGCTCAGACTCGGAGGGTGTCAGTGCGTGAGACGTTTTGTAGCCTTTTCTGTTACTTAGGTAGTCATTAGTATCTTTGTATGGCTACCTTAGCTGGACATGTATATATTCTCTGGACTATAGACGAAACACTGATGTATATATTAGTATTTTGATATATGTATAAACTTTATTAAATTCCGCTGTGTTTTCTGAAAAAAAAAACACTACCCTAAAAATCTAGGTGTTACACCATACAAAATTTGATAGTTCAAAATTTATCTATATTTTTAGTAAATGGAAATTTATGGGATGTACCTAAAAATGATTCCTTTTAAGTTTTGTAAGTAGGAATCCTTTCCAGGTTGTGTATATAAGATACTTCAAAAAATTGCGGTGTACCATGCTAATTTTTACAATATAAAATATATTTGTAATATTTATAAAATAAAATTTAATTATTTCTAATAATATTTTATGGGTTGTATGATGCTCCAAAATTTATGGAGTGTAAGCTAAAAGGCACTCATATTTTACTACATTAAAGTGAGTAAGTGTATATATAAAATAAGAAAGTAATTAAGGGGTCATATACTATTATTTGAATTAAAATGTTATTTAACTTTGACCAACCTCAAATCATTAGTAGATGACCACTTATTTTTTAACTTTACCAATTCACTTACTTTATAGGAGTTAAATTCACCATACTCTAAAACTACAGATTCATTGTTAAACAAACCAAAAAGGTAAATATATAGTGCATTCAAAGAAAAGGAGTATATAGGCGGTACTCAACCCTTATACAAAACATAAAAGCCAAAATATCAGCTACAAGTTGCTGAAACAAATAAAAGGAAAACTTAAATAGGCCAACTATGAAAATAACAATCACCTAATAATTCAAGTAAGTTTCAAATTTGATAAGATACAAATGTCAAATCCATCAAATTAAACACCTTATAAATAAAGTCATTTTAATCTAGCCAAATTGACACTTTGTCAGATTCAAAAGACAATCTTTTTTTCCTAAAGAAAAGGAAACTTAAAAGTATGATTTTCTCACATGGATATGCATCTCTTTATCATCTTAATCATTTTCCAATAAATTGCATGTGGATGAGAAAACGTACATATAGTCTCCTTTTCTAAATCAACCTCAGAACAAACTTCAAAATTTCATTACCAAATGCACTGGTTTCAGGGTTTAGTTACCCTAAACATTGATGATGAAGTCCAATTCAGCATTGTTGCAAAGCCTTGGATATGCCAACATTTGCCTTTTAACTTCCTCTAACCTAGACTTATTATTGTTGTCAGATTCACACATCCAATATGTTGAGATAATCTTCCTCGCCAATCATTCAGTGTTTCTTAGAAAAAACCTAGCCAAACGTAACTCAAACTCATGCTCATCACCTTTGAAATCCAAAAACATAATGAGTTTGAGGGTGTGTGGTATGCAAATAGCACGAGTTACAGAAGAGTATAGGAATTCATCATCAAATGGTTGTACCTCAAATATTATGTCAATAATTCATGAATCTTTTATAGTATACTTGAGAAAAAAATTCTTAACAAAAAATTACATTGGGTCTTTAAATTGATTTCACTTTTGTCATCTTTTGATTTCTTTAATAACTACAAAACTGACACTTTATTTAGGAGGATTTATATAAAAAAACACTGAAAACAAGAAGGAAGATGAAAACTTGTTTAATTCTAAAACAAGAACAATAAAAACTAGTTTTGAAATAAAATTTCATATACAAATTTTAAAAAACAGGAAATAAGATAAAAATATATAATTTTGTAATTACTTAAAAAAATTAAAAAAAAATAAAATAAAAACAAGAAATAAAACTACAAACCATATACAACGCAAACACAAAAACCATTACTTTATACTTACATCCTTTAATATGAGAGCCTCATGTTTTGGTGCTTGCCAAATTAGCTCGAACAACATTTCAATTGGAAAGTTCTCCAGTCTTAGACAACCTAATTCGCTAAACTCTAACACTATATCTGGAAACAAATCTTTAGCACGGGCAAGAATCTGAAAGACAAAAATTAACAAAAAAGAGGAATTAGTGAAGTTATTTAGAATATATATGGAACAAACTTATTACCCTCATAATGACTTCATAAAGGAGCATGAATGTCGATCTATTGATTTATTTAATATTTATTTTAGAAGTAGTATTTATATTGGTAATCTAGTTGTCACAATTATTTATTATATTATTACTAAATTATTTTTAATTAAAAGTTAATTTTTGATATTTAATACCAAAATAAAAAAAGTTCAATAAAATAAATCATTATAACTAAATTTAAGAAATATATAATTATATAATATGCAGAAAAAATAAAATTATATGATACACAGAAAAATATATAATTATATATAAAAAGAAATTTAAAAAACAAAACAAAATCACTCAACAAATACTAGAATTAGCTCTATACCCAAAAAATGACCAAGATGATTTGTCCCACTCTTTAAATGTGGTTTAATATATAACAGCATTTTGGGATTAGTTCTATGGCTTGTTTCTTGTTTTCTTCAATTTTCTATATTTCTCTAGGCACTTCTAATGCCTTTTTTAATAAAAAAAATTGCTTACAAAAAAAATCCTATTAATCAACCGTATACAAACAATTTAAATTCTACCTATCGAAATAAAAAATAATAATTGCAAATTAAGGAATGACTAACTCTCATAATTGGCCAAATTAAAATACATTTTTTATTTTTAAAATAAGACGATTATTTTTCATTTAGTCTCTTTGTTCTAAACTTTAAACTTATGCGCGAACCGAATTCCTTACCAAAGGAACTATATAAAAAAATAATACTGATAGTTTGGAGGGTGGAAAAACGAATTTTTGCCTTACTACTAATTTATACATACTATGATTTCTCAATGCTAATAAGGACCTAGCTAGCTAGTTAGTAATTAGATGCCAAATTAAAGCCATGAAAAAGTAAACAACATAGATATATACCTTGAGAGTGCTAGCGCCCAATTCCAACTCATAAGCTTCACGAAATTGCCTCGTAAACAAGCAAGCTTGAAAGCCCAATTCCAGCATTCGTGATTCAGAACAACTTTGGTCGTAGTTCAGAAAGATATTAGTGATACACTTCCTTATCGAGCTTGGGTCAACTATCACAATGTTCTGGTTCATGACATCACCAACGAAACAGAACTTGTCAATTTGGTTTGAGAGAATCTTGACAGTCCATCTACGGGCCACGTATTGATGATGATCAGGGTTCATGGTGATGGACACGGATTCAAGTAGAGATGCCCGTATACAAGCATTCTCAAACCATTCACAATTTTTGGCCTCAATAGATTTCACTATTGGGAAGTTGAAATACGCATCTTCCAATTCAGGGAATTCTTTAACAAACACCACTCGATTCAATTTTATGGTTTGAAGGTGCTGGAAAAGAAGGGTGTTGGGTACTTTGATTTTGCAATTCGTATCAAGCACGAGATGTACCAAATTGGAGAATGCTGAAAATGAAAATGTAACAGGAAATAGTTCTTTAGAAATGAACTCAATATGAAAGCTTTGATCAACCTTTCCTGAAAACAGGTTAATTAGAAAGTGTATGTCGTAACTGTACCTCGTAACTGTACTTTGATTTCTAATAGTTTTAATTTATAGTAAACAGGTTATTACATAAATATATTTCATGTATTAGAAATATAAATATTATTTAAAATATTATTCAGTAAATAAGAAGGAGCTAGGGACATGTGTGTGTAAGTGGGTTTTTTTTTTTTTTTTGTAATAGTAAGTGGGTTTGATCCCTCTTTATATAATTCTGATGAACCAAAACTAGATAAAAAAAAGAAAAGAGAAAAATGCAAGATGAAAAAAGACATAAGTATCCTCAATTAAAAACTTCATGATTTTAAAAAAAATGAGTCCCAATTGAGTAGTTCAATTGGTTAGGAGAGAGAGACATGTGTATATCTCCGGAATTATCCATTTTTTAATTTGAATTAAAAAATTTCACTTTAGTTTTTAGGGAGCTTACTTTGTAAACTTGAGAAGTTAAGGGTCATGGTTACAATTTTTTATAAAATAGCCTACACACCTTTGGGGTGCTACTTTGCCCACCACCTTGATTTCTTGGTTCACCACATGCTATTTTTTTTTTCTAATTTTTCCCTTCGCTCGGGGATTAATCCCTCTTTTTCAACATAAAAAGAGACATTTGTGCAAATAGGGATTAATCTTCGTTTTAAAATTCGCTTGGAGATTCATATCTATATTGCAACTTAAAAACATTCGCTCGGAGATTAATCTTTGTTTTCCAACTTAATTCCAACATTGTATTTTCTTACCAGGATTAATATCTGTTTCCATAAAATATTAATATCTTTTTCCATACAGATATTAATATCTATTTTTCTGCAATTTATCATTTTCAAAACGCATGACTGACGAAGGAAAAAAAAATCCCTTGATTCGAACACAGTATTTTTATACGGGGATTAATATTCGAACAAGAATAAGAAAGATAGAGATTAATATTTGTTTGACTCGAATCTGGATTTAAAAAGATAACTTTACCAATTATCCAAACAAATAAACCCAAAACTCAAAATTTTGACACACACAATACTCCATATTTAACTAAACCCAAAATCACCAACATCGTTTTCCATCATTTATACCGTTAGAATCAAGGGTTTTTTTTCCTTCGTCATTCATGCTATTTGAAAATGATGAATTGCAGAAAAATAGATATTAATATCGGTATGAAAACGGATATTAATATATGTATGGAAACATATATTAGTATGTGTATGGAAACAGATATTAATCACGGTATAAAAATACAGTGTCAGAATTAAGTTGGAAAACAAAGATTAATCTCCGAGCTAAGGTTTTTAAGTTGCAATACAGAGATTAATCCCTGTTTGCGCAGATGCCTCTTATTAAGTTGGAAAACAGGGATTAATCACCGAACGAAGGGCAAAATTGGAAAAAAATAACAATGTGGGGTGAACCAAGAAATGAGGGTGGTGGGCAAAGTAGCAGCCACACCTTTGTTATCACACAAACACACATTCATTCACTTCAATTCTTCTTTACCTCTCCAACTCTCGTTCATCTTGCTCCCACCCCAAAAAACAAAAAACACCCTTCTGTCTCTCCCTCTGGTCATGCGCCACCATAAACCTTCCCTCTCTCTAAGATTTTAACCTTCTCAAAGCCTCCATTCTCACATGCAACCATTTTCCCCTCTTCAAGCTTGTTAGAACATAAGATAAAATGAAAAATTCTTGTGTATTTTTTTGAGTTGTGTTTAATATGTACAATGAGCGACCTATTTATAGATGAGCTAATAAGCGAGCCTGCACTAATTGCTACAAAATAAATTCTTTTTTGGGACCAACAAAATCAGTTGCAAAATTCACTTTTTCGATCACATAATATTTTTGCTACTGAATTTGTGACCAAAATGACTTGCGATCCAATGTTTTGCGACCAACGGGATAAAAAATTCAGTCGCTAAATCAATCTTTTTTTAGTGATAAGGAATATACAATTTGAATAATTTATAAAATAATCTCCACAAATCCTATCAAATCATATCATATCCTATCAATTTGATCCTAATCCTATTATATCAAATTCCTAATCAGTTACAATATTACAATCTATCTCAAATATCTCAACATCTCGCCTCAAACTCAAGTTGGTATGAAAGAGACCAACTTAAGTTTGGAAACTAGGGCCATAAAACGTTTAGGTGAATGAGACTTGGTGAACATGCCGGTAGGTTGATCAAGAGTTCCAATTGGGATGAGGCGAATAGTACCACGAACGAAGTGTTGGCGAGTAAAGTGATAGTCAACCTCTATGTGTTTTGTGCGCTCATGGAAAACATCATTGTGAGCTATTTGAATTGTGCTTTGATTATCACAATGAAGATCAATCGAAAAAGGATGGAAAGCACCCATATCAGCTAGGAGCCAACGAAGCCTAAGAACCTCAACAGTGGTGTCAGCAAGAGCACGATATTTAGATTTAGTACTAGAGCGGGAAGGCAAAGTCTGTTTCTTACTTCGCCAAGAGATGAGGGAGTTGCGAAGGAAGATGCAATAACCAATAGTGGAACAGTGATGATTTGGATTTCCCCTCTCCCAATCAGCATCAGAATGAGCATGAAGAACCAAAGGTGAGTGTGAAGGAAAATGAAGTTCTCGAAATAAAGTGCCTTTTATGTAGCAGATGATACGAAGTACGACAACATAATGAGTGGAGTATGGAATGCACATGAATTGACTGACTGTGTGAACAACATATGAAATATCTAGGTGAGTTAGAGTTAGGTAGATAAGACTTCCCACCAATTGCCAATAGCGAGTAGGGTTATTAAGTGGATATTAGGCTCAAGAGGTGTAGCCTTAGTACAATTTTTAGTATGACTAGCTTTAGTGAAAAGATCATAAGCATATTTGGCTTGGAATAGGAGTAGATCATCTATACATGAGACAAATTTATGATCCAGAAACTAGTTGAGAGTGCCAAGATCCTTCATTTCAAATTTATGGCTCAAGAATTCTCTTAGGTTTGAAATCATTGTCGTATCAGCACGTGTAATGATCATATCTTCAACATAAAGAAGTAAAAGTATGATACCTTGTTTTGTTCGATGAACAATGAGAGTAGAGTCATGGGGACTTGAAGAGAAACCAAGTTTTCCAATAGTAGAGCTGAATTTGGAAAACCAAGCTCAAGGAGCGTGCTTGAGCCTATACAAAGCTTTACGAAGGTGATAGACTTTGTTTGCTAGACAATGGTATCCTGGGGGTGGTCAGATATATACTTCTTCTTCCAAGTCTGCATTTAAGAAAGAATTCTTGACATCCATTTGGTGCAGTTTGTATTGGTGTGAGGTAGAAATGGCAGGAAGAGTGCGAACAGAAGTGTGGTAGGCGACAGAAGCAAATGTTTCTTCATAATCAATGCCATACTCTTGAGTAACCCCTTTTTACACTAACGGATCCTTGTGGCAATCAATGGAACCATTATAACAGGTCTTGATTTTATAAACCCACTTACACCCTACCAGTGCTTTATTAGAGGGACGATCAACTAGTTCCCAGGTTCCAAAGGTTTCTAAGGCATTCAGTTCTTCTTGCATTGCTTGTTGCGAAAGGGGATCAATGCATGCCTGATAACTTGATTGCCACATTAGCAAGTGAACTAGTTGAGTTTAGATAGAATAGGGAGAATAGGGGTTGTTGTATCCACAAGGACTATGCGATAAACTATCGAATTCCCAAGACTTTCGCTATTCGGACAAACATATTGCATTGAGAATAGTGTATCCTAGCAGAATTTTAAACAAAAACAGAGAAATGATAATAACTAGCTAGAAAATGGCGCAACCAATTGAGAAGAGAGCTAGGAGATTTGGTTCATTTGATCCTTCCCTTATGCATGCTAATTCTAAGGTCAATTCAAATTCACAAATCCTAATTGAAGGTAGAATTTACCAAACAATAGATTAAGTCTATTCCTAGATCATTAATCCCTTTGCTTCTAATCAAATTCCCTAATCCCTTAGACCAATTCCAATAGAAACAAGAGAAAGAGTAAATTCATCAAGACCTCACAATCTACAAGTCTTATCCCTAAGCACATGCAAGATTATGGTAATCTACTTCAATTCTACCAAAACTATCAATTTTCCAATTCACAAATGAATGAAAATCAGATTCTCATTGATCAATTTCAAGTGAGCATTCAACATCGGAAGAAATTCAACAATTGAGCATAATCAACAGAGTAAGAGCATTAAGCATAGAAGAAATTACTCAATTAGAATCATAAGAACAAGAATTAACCACAAGAATTCAGATTACATCAGGTTTGGGATCAAAATCCCCAATCTCCTAACCTAGAAACTAGCCAAACATGGAGAGAGAAGAAGAAATGGAAGAGGAGACGAAGGAAATCATCATGAAGAAACTAAGAATCACCAAGAACTCCAAGGATCTTCCAAGTTCATCCACAAAGCTGAGGAGAAAAGGTGAGAAAAATGAGAGAAAATCGCGCCCAAAAGTCCCCAAAACTGTTCTGTTTCGCACTACTTAAAACTGCCCCTGCACATTTGAGGTGCGCACATGTCCTAGAGGTTTGCGCACAAGATGAGGCAGCACCTTCCAAGACCAATTAAGGTGCGCACAAGTTGAGAGGGTGTGTGCTCAGGATGGGCCTTGACAGCATTTGACAGCTTCTTAGTGTTTTCTAACCCCCTTTCTTCAACTTTCTTCATTCTTTTCTTCATTTTTCAAGTCCAATCTTCTAAAAAAAATTCTCCATGATTTATTCCTATATGAACATAATCAAACAAAAATCAAGATCAAAGATCATCAAAACTACATCAAAATTCATCAATTTCCAAGAAACTACAACTAACTATGCAAGAAAGCCCTTTATTTGATTTTATTCATTTCTAAGTGCTAAAAGGCCACAAACACACTACAATACTAATAAAAAGAGACTAAAATAGACCTTAGAACATAGATAAGTGGACACTTATCACAACCCCAAACTTAAAATGTTGCTTGTCCCCGAGCAAACACAAAATCCAAACCAAGGGGAACAAAACAACATGGCTTGACATCAATCCTAGAGTTCATTCAAAATTCATCAAGCACTTAAACACCTTAGAATTATGCAAGTATTACCATTGGAAATTATACACTCCTTCAAGTCATCAAAGCACAAATTTACACAATATGAGCAATGTAATCAACTAGGCAAGTGGCATAGATCATGTAACCAAGCAATGCACAACAATCCTCACAAGGATAAAGTGTATGTCACTCATCACTCAAGTGTTTGGGTTAGATTTAGTGCACTCAAATCAATCATGTGAGATGTGGAATCCATAAATTTGAGATTTCCTTCTAAGTCTCCACCATTAAAAATCACAAGTCTAGGAAAGATAAAGGGTCTTTAAAGGTTGTAATGGGGCATACGTAGGTGGATAAATGTCAAGGAAAACTAGCTAAACTATGTATCACACAAGGACAATGGGATGCATGAAATCCTAGACACCTATATGCAAAAATTGATGAAAATTCAAAAGATGATGGAAAAAGAACAAATATGAACACAAACAATGAATTATCACAAAACTTGAGAGTACCAACTCTTCTTTATTCTTTCTTCTCAACCTTTTTCAACTTGTTTTTCTTCTTTTTCATATTTTTCTTGCACAATCTTATTTCTTTCTTTTCTATTTTTTTCAATTTTGTTGCTATTTTTTTGTATATGCTATCTTTTCCAATTTTTGAATGTTTCTTGCTTTTTCATGAGTTGGTATCCCAAAATCTTAATCATAACATACAAATGGAACAATAAAATGTGGAAATATGCAAAAATGAATGAAATGCATGCATGAGTGAATGGTCTCTACCCCAAGTAGTAGCCAAAACAAACCTTAACACAATGTTTTGCTACCCCAAACTTACAATTATGACTTGTCCTCAAGTCATGCTCACTATGCACCCCAAACCAAAACTTATAGAATCAACTTCTAAGCAAAAACAACCGGAACGCCAAACTTAGGGAATTGCGCGGGTTCCCTAAGCAAAAACTACCCGAAACTTATAGGAAGACTCTATACCCAAGTGCATAACCAAAGCTCTAGGTGTGTACATGGTAGGGACAATTGGTTTTACACTTGTTTGGCTTGTAATGAGCTATATTATGAAGAAATGAAGGGTAAATTAAGGCTCTAAGGGGCTAGCAATGGATAATTTAAGGGACAAGGCTTAATTTTTGGCTCAAGGCTCACAACAACAAAAATGCCTATATCATATCAATCCTAGCATGTGACTAGAAATTTCAACCAAGGGCAAAAACAAACACAATGAACACTCATGACAGGGAACATGTTGGAGGCTCAAATCCTCAGCTAGGTTGTATGATTGCTACACATTGCTACATCACATCAAACATGCCACAAGCCTAATACTTTTTTACTAATGCCCATATGTGTCAACAAGTACCTATCAAACAATCAAGAGCATGTAAACTTCACAATGGAACATAAGTATCAATCCTAATTGTCTAAGAAACAAGAATCCTTCCTATTAGAACCAAAGATAAATGCCATGCCATTAACAAATCACAAAAGCAATCAACAAACCTAGGGAGCTAATCAAGTGACCAATCTAATCAAAACTAGAAAAGAAGAGTTAAGAAGGACTCCCCTTTGAAGACCACCAATGCTCTTGAGGTTCAATAAACACCACAAATCAATGCTCCAAAGCTTATTAAGCCTACAAAATAGCAAACACGTGCAAAACTACACAAGTATATTTTCTTTTTCTTTTTTTCTATACTTTTTCTTTCTATACTCAGTTTTTTTTATATGAATATATCCTATGAAAAAAAATGAACCAATCAATCAAATGCGGATTGCCTCCCGAAAGCGCTTTGTTTAACATCACTTAGCTTGACGTGTGACCACATCATGGAGGCTTGAAGTTGTAAACAAGTGATTCCTCCTTTTTCAAAACATTTTGCACTTGTTTCCCCTTAAGCTCCAACTTTGGTTCAAAAACATTTTCACCCGGATTCCTTGGTTCCCACATAGCTTGGGTTCCAACAGCCGGTTCATCCCCTTTTCCACACTTTTCGTCATTAAAATCCAAATCAAGTTTATGTGGAAGTGTATTCCTTGTTGAATTAATGTTATGTGGTGGTTTGGATTGAGAAACAATAGGTAAAGGTATGATTGCAATTGATAAAAAGTGATCAATATTAATTTCCTGTTTTGGTTGAATTTTTGCACAAATTGAGCAGGATAATCGACCTAGTTCCAATTGGATTCTGATTTCATGGTCTGTTATAAATTTATAGATAATTTTGTTAGCTTATTAATGCCACAAATTTCACAAGAAACCAATATGTATAACTTGAGTTATAGGCGAAAGACTGAGAGCCGCCATATTGGGTTTTAATCATGGGCAGGTGCATTCAAGTGAAATTATCTACTAGAAATAAATTGATTCAGATCTTGCATTCTAAATATAAGTTGTAGATAAATTTCATTAGCTTTCATTTGCCACTGATGTCACCTAATATGGAGGTCTAAAACGCAAGTTATGGCCAAAATACAATGGGGATGCATTTTTGAGTGAAGCAGAATATTCTGGTGTTTGTCACTGGCGCTCAAGCGTCAGAATGGGGGCTTGAGCACCAGAGCAAAAAACTTGGCAGCGTGTAAAAGGTGTCTGGCGCTCAAGAGCTAGAGCCCTGGACCTGTTTTACCTGTTTAACTTGAAAAATGTAATTTAAGCCTAATTAAATTATTTCTAAGATTAGAATGAGTAGAAATAGGTCCATATGAGTTAGAAACATACAATAAGATCATTGAAATGTTGTGCTATGTGTTATGACTTAAATGGTGAATACTTTGAATGATGTTTTATATGATTGAGATGTGATAAATGATGAATGTTGGAACATGTTGAATGCAATTAATGTGAGATGTATGTTTGATGCATGATAACATGTAATTTGGAAACAAATGATAAGAGAAATGCTTCCCCCATCAACCTTGGTTGAGTAAGTGGGTTGAGTTCTGCCGGAAGTAGACCGCGTAAGAGGACAAGCATGGAAAAGAAAATAATGGGGGTTATTATGTAGATGGGTAATAACTCTTGCAGACCTCTAAGGGGTGTTGACTCTGAATAAGGGAAACAATTGGGGGCTATTGCTGGAAGGGTTAATAGTGCTTGCAGACCTCTATTGGAGGTGAGGCATGGACTCTAGTTAAGGATGCTTACCAGGGTTTGCAGAGAGCTCTAGAGTGCTAATGCCACGCACATGTTGGATTCCCGCGTTCATCGGGTTTCTCGTTAAAAGAAGTGAAATGAAAAGAAATAAAATGGGATCATGGCATGCATACATACATGATGTTGTCATTGCACGCATTGTTTATGAATGTGTTATTTGTATGTGTATGTGTCATGTGTATGATATGTCATTGCTAGGGCGTATTTGGGGAATTTTCTAGTTAGACTGACTGCAATACTGATTTAAAATGTATTTAGTTAGACAGAGGGTTACTCGGTTATATGTTTTACATATAACTGACGGTCTCAGTATTGCAGGTATCAGGAGATTTTGGAACTAAAGCAATGGATGAGAAAAAGCTATAGGAATTCCTTAGAAGTAGTCATTCATGGTGAAACTAATATTTTTATTCGGATGTTATATTGTTCAGCTGTATAGGATATTGTAAAATAAATAAAGAAATATTTCCGCTTGTATTTTAAATATGAAACAAAGTGGCAAGTTTTGGTAGTTTCAAGAAAAAATTGAATTATCATATTTTTTTTAAAGAAATATTTTCTAAGTATTAGGTTTTCAAGTTAAAACTTTTAGTAAACACCATTTTCAAAAATAAGGTGTTACAAAAAGTCCCTTATATGTGTCTAAAACATCTCGAATGAGATAAATTAAAATTAATAAAATAAAACTAACAATAATTATAGCCCAAATCATTTAGGAGCTCAAATAAAATAAACATGTAGTTTGGAAAAAATTGATATAAACAAAGTGTGAAACTTGGAATGACGGTGATTGTACATTGACACATGTTCTTATCGCCATTAGTTGACTTAAATTTCGATGTCAATTATATGAAATAGTCAACACTTGGAGTAGCATAAGAAAAAATTGACTTAAAGGTTAAAAAAATACAAAAATTAATTTATACCCATATACAGTTTTCTTTAAGAAAACTTGAGAATCTCTAAGCTTGTTTACTTTTCATTTCCATTTTTTCTTTTGATTTTATGTTTCTTTAAATAATTTAAATAAATACAATAAAAAACTATTTTTTTTTTCTATTTTTTAGGTTTGTATTAAAAAACATTGAAAACAAGTGGAATTAAAACAACTGAATTTATTTTGTGTTTTGAAAAATCTCTTCCCCTCTTGAAGACAACAACATTACTTTTCATTCTATCTCCTTCCCTTGTCTGAATTAAACATATATATAAAATAAAAAATAAAACAAAAAAAAAATAAAAAATACAAAATAAATAGGCCATCTATTTCTCAATACCAAATCAATTCCGTGATAACAAGAAAATAATTGAATATGTTAATTAATTTAGAAGTATATTAATCTATCCATTATTTATCAAGGAGAGGATACAAGGCTTCAAACAGAGATCAACATTGTTTGAATTTCAAAAAAAAAACCTAAAATTTCAAAAAAAATGATACAAAAAATCAACAAGTATCTTTCTCATCTATAAATTTTTAAGGATGGTGCATCTATTAATCTAGTCATAGATCACAAATATCCAAATAAGGATTTCACATAATTATGAGAATAAAAAGTTAGATCCGATCACAAAAGAAATCATAGATATGATACACAAATCGAGTAGCTTTTCATCAGTTTTGAAATGAATTCCATCTAATGAGTTATCGATCTAGGTGAACAATGTTTCACAAAACTATTAAATTTCTTTTTTTTTTAAAAAAAAAACCAGAGAAAACTAGATATCATAAAATTTTCAAAGAAATCACACACCTTTTCTGTATTTGATAAGTTAGCTGGGTTGGGAACCGAAGCGTTTGAAAAGAAAGCTAGGTTGGAACCCTCATGTGGGTTGTTTGCTGAGTTGCGATCCAGGGTGATCTACTCAACTTCAACAGAAAGAAGGTAAGACTTACGGATAATCAGAGAGAGAATTTCTACTGAAAGAAGGTAAGACTTATACGTAATCAGAGAGAAGAAAGCAGATTGTATTTTTCCTCTTAACTTTTTGTATCGGTGCATACACTATATGTGGACCTCTTTTATCCGAGAATGCCGGAATTTCGTGCCTTCTTTATGAAAAGTAAATTCGAGTAAATATTTTCATACAAAAACATTTTTGATATATATATATATAGGGTTTTTCTAACTTGTGCAATATTGCACAGGTTAAGAAATCATAAAAGGAAATAAAACACAGTATTTATTGTGTGTTATACATGATATAATTAATGGTTGACGTTTAATTTAAGGAAAACAATCTCAACCATTCTTGTATGGTTATGTGGTCAACATTAACTCGTCTCGCCTCTTATGCTCTCACTAATTGTATCCCTTTATATATATATGAGTGTGTTGTATAAAGTAATAATTTCAATTAAACAATCAATGTTTAATAACAATTACCAGCTCCTTTTTTTATTACTTATTTTGCAAAATAATCAAATCTTTAATTAAAAATTCAATTCTAAATGTTTTTAAAATCTTTATCTGTGCTTTTAAAAGTAATTAATTATAGTAAAAAGAGAAGAGAGGATTAAAAAAGTGATTATTCTCATTTTAACCAAACATCAATAGCTTTTAATTTCCCTCATAACCAATTAAAAAATAATCAATTCTCTACTCATCTTCAAAATTAATTATTTTTAAGCAATAAAAAAGGGGCTCTAAATTATCATTATTATATCAATTTTATAAATGAAATTAAATATAAATTCGAATATATTATTCTTACCTTATTTATTGGAAGCATGTTAGGAAAAAAATTATATAGTAAGTTTTCACTAATATTAGACATAAAAGCTTATAATATTGGTCTTTGACTTATTTAATCATCACAATCTATTTAGTAATTACCATTATACTTTAAGAAAGAAGTATTAAGTATTGATATTTAATTTGTAAATACTAATTATTAATTGAGAGCAATAGTTTGAATGTATTAAATTAAATAATTAATAATAGAATAGTAAGAATAAGATAATGACTAAACAAAAAATCAATCCGTGCAAGTCGGTAAACTAGTAACTAATATATTTATTATTTTGAAAAAAATAAAGTGAACATTTTCTACATTCGGTTAAGGAACATAAAAAAATGTTTTAATTATTTTCTAGCTATATATGCTCTATTTTATGACCAAAATAGATTATAGAAGACTAATCTAGGAAGCATGGAACATAGGTTCCTCTCAATTAGTGACCTTTATAAGACTTGAACTATGATTTTTGTCGGAGAGTGTGATATATCTTTGTCACTGTATTAACACTTTTATCAAATTTAGAATTACTATTCAAATTATTAAAAACAAGTCTTTCGAATGAATAAAAAAATTCTCTGCTTGTGATGCATAGATAAGAACATAAAACTAAAACACTTTTGTTGGAAAAAATAAACTCTCTCTAGTCCATAAGTTTTGTTGTTTAAGATTTTAGCACACATTTTAAGAAAACATTCATAATAGTGTTTTATCATGCTATTGACTATATTACCCTTATTTGTATAATTAATCATCATTCATTACTCCTCTAATATCCCACCACCTACCTATATTAAATGAAGGGTATAGTTGACGAAAATGAATTAAATGAGCCTCGAAAATATAAAACAACAATACTTTTAAAACCAAAATTAAGTGTAACATCCCAAAAAAACCCTAATAGACTTAGGACTTAAGGGATTTGGTTACACATTTCAAAGAAAAGAGTAAGAGGGATCAATTGTAAGTAGAGAGGTTAAAGGAGGGACAAAAGGACTTGTTTATTCAAATATGAACAGCTATATTCGAATATGCATGATCTACATTCGAATATGGATGAGTCATATTCAAATATGGACTGTACATATTCGAATATCAACAATTATTTTTCGAATATGGACTTTCCATATTCGAATATGTATGTATCATATTCGAATATGAGGTCTGATATTCGAATATAGAAAGCTGATATTTGAATATGGAAGTGTGAAAATAAATCCAGAAGCCTCATATTCGAATATATATTCGAATATGGACCCCAAAGTCTATAAATAGGGGATTTGGCCTTCACATTTCACCATTTTCCCTCTCACTCACTCTAAACTCTCTCAATCCTTCACTAAACCTCTGCCACGAATCAACAACACTCCACAAGTCTTCATCTTAGCATCGTTTCTCACAAGCACACTTCTTGACTAAAGGTTTCAAGGAGTTAGATTCAGACTCAGAGACGGCGAGTGCAAGAAAAGGGAGTTGGAGACTGAGATTTGAGTTGAAGGAGAAATAGATTCTTGAAGATACGAGGTAACCTTGAAAACCCAATCCAGAATACTGTGAACTATTAAGAACATGTGATTAGGGACTAAAGACAACGTGTTATAGATTGGTTGATTTAAGATTATGTATATGTTTGATGTTGCATGATATGTATGTATGATGTCGTTTCGATCAAATGTGAAAATAGATATGCATGTTTAGAAATTGTAAATGATGTGAGAATAATAAAGTATATATAACAGACAATGAATTCTAGATTATAATGCGATAAAATTGAGAATAGGACTCCGGATAGATTTTCAAACTGTTTTCGAAGGATAAGTCCAGAGTTAGTATGAACTTGAATATGTACTCGAATATGGCGGCCCATATTCGAATAGATATTCGAGTGTGGCACTTATGATACATAATATTCAAACCTAGGACGTTTGTGTTCGAATATTATGCTATTGGAACTCTTGTTTGATTTAATATGATATGAATATGAATGTATGACGCATGAGAACCTGAAATGTATCAATTAAAATGAAAAGTGGAAAAATACTTCCCCCATCAACATGGGTTGAGTAAGAGGGTTGAGTTCAACTGGAAGTAGACCGGGTGAGTGGAAAAGCATGGAAAAGTAAATAATTGGGGGCTATTACCGAAAGGGGTAATAGTTCTTGCAGACCTCTAAGGGATGTTGACTCTGAATTAGGGAAACAATTGGGGGCTATTATAGGAAGGGGTGATAGTCCTTGCAGACCTCTATTAGAGGTCAGGCATGGACTCTGGTCAAGGACGCTTACCAGGGTTTGCAGAGAGCTCTAGAGTGCTATAGCCACGCACATGGTGGATTCCCGCATACACCGGGTTTCTCGATAAAAGAGGAAAGAAATGAAATGGAAAATCATCATTGCATGCATACATACTTGATTTTCACTTCATACATATTGTGTGTGTTGGTTAGGAATTTGATTTAGGGCAATTTTCCAGTTAGACTAGCCGTAATACTGTATATATACTATTTTCAGCGCCGTCTAGCCACAATCTCTTCCCCAATTCAGAGTGAGACATCATGGATTGGGACTCACGAGGTTTGATTGAGGAAGATCACAACACCACTTTTTCTCTAACCCACGTTGGTCTCTATATTACTGATGTAGACGGATCGTGTTGTTCGTGATAAATAAGGCTTCCGTTACATCTCGTGATTACGAGCGCTAAAGATTCAGTTAATTCTTAAAACCCTAACTCTATATTTCTAATAAAATGGCCTTCTATCATTATTGGATATTTCTATTTGATATAAGAATATTCCAACATAAGAATATTTAAGAACTAATTTTATAAATTTATTGATATTTTAGGCACTAATACGATGTCAAAACTAACACAAGGACTAAATTGGTTAATTGTGAATTTACAAAATAATTTCTTGATGATACAATTATGGGGGAACCAATTAGAGGAGGAAAATATAGATAGGAGTAAATTAGTAATGAACGAGTAATTTGTAAAATGGAGAATTTTTTAGGGATTAATTTGGTATTAGTTTAATTCTTTATAAACTAATTTTTAAAGTCTACGAAATTTTTCAGGGACTAATTTGATATCGAAACTATTAAAAAGATATCAAAACTATCAGATAGACTAAGTTGATTATTAATGAATTTTTTAAACATAATGATTAAATAATTTAATTATTAGATGCGTACTTTCTAGGTTGATTTATTCTTTAGGAATTAATTTGGTATTATTTAAAATATTTAAGAACTAATTTTAGGGGCTAATTAGATGTCAAAACTAACACAGTGATGACTAAATTGGTAATGAGTGACTTTACAAAGAAATTTCTTGATGTTATAATTTTTATAGGGACTAAGTTGATGGCAAAAATCTATGAAAGACTAAATTAATATTGAATGAGTCATTTTCGAATGATTATTTCTTAGTGACTAATTTTGTAACACCTAGAGTTTAGGATCAGTTTTTTTTTTCTTTTTTTTAAAAAACAAACCGCGAAAGTAAAAAACATCGTGTATATATATATATATATATATATATATATATATAATATATATATATATATATGTTCCACCACGCACTTGGCATGGCGGATTTGGCCTCCTATCTGGTCTCCGGCGCGGTGGTTGGATAATTCCAACCACTCACCTGGCGGTGAGGGGGTACCTGCAAGCACTCCGATGATCAAGTTAGTTATGTGTCACTGGGAATAATTCTCAGATATAGAGTAGTGATAAGCGTACCAAAATGAAGATTAATCACAGGTATTTATAGTGTAAACAAGGTCACCAAAGTCAAACCTGTCACTGTCATACTTCCGTGAATTGCGGCGGTAGGTACGAATCTGTAATGGTCTTCACGTGGGGGTGATGTCCCTTGAGCCTTAAGTCGGATGCTCATTTCGTGGGAACACGGTCCCACGACATGGGACCGATGGCTTAGGCTACTCACGTGAGACCTGCACGTGTCCTTTCCGCGGGTTAGGTCCATAACAGTTGCCCCCAAGTCTTCGGTATGTCGTTTGGCATGCCGTTTGACTTCCGACTTCGACCTGTCTTAGGGACATAAAGTCCTCCCAAGTCGTTGCTGTTTTGAATTCTGTTTGTCAGTTTAGGCTTGAACACGTGTCTCTGTGGTATTGGCCCTGACCCTTCGTGGGCCGTGCCCATCATCATTTAGTGACGTCATGCCTGTGTGCATTAATTGCACCCCACGCCATCACTTCTTCTTCACATTTAATCTCCCATTTTTCTCTCTATAAGTGCTCCCTTTCTTAACCTAAAAAACTCTTCTCTGCTCTTCAAGTTTTTCTCTGCGTAAAAGCTTTCTTCTTGCTTTTCTTGTTGTTAACTCCATCTTGCTGTCTTCCAGCTTTCCTTGGTCCTTTCTCCTTCACCATTTCCAGGTACCTTCTTCATTTCCTAATCGCTTTTTCTGTGTGCTTTTTCTGGGGAAGTTGGTTATTTCATTGGTTCCCCCTCTGGGCCTGAACTGTGCGATGGTAGTGATCATCACATTCCCACTCCCCCTTCAGTTTCTGGTTCTGATTCTGATCAAGAACCTTTATTTAAAGCCTTTGGGGAGATCATTCCTAGAAATCCCCAACTTATCCCCTTCTCAGGGGCTCCGTTTTCTGAATCTGTTGCCCCGTACCCTTAAGGTATGGAATGGGTAAGTATGATTACGATGAGTCATCTGAGGATAATGGTAATACTGTGACCTCCAACTTACATCCTCTTGCCCCTTTGTTAATCTGTTCTTCATCTGAAACTTCTAGTTTTAATGTTTCTGATAATTCATCTAAATCTTTTGATTCACATTCTTCTGACCCTCTTTTTGTCCCTCCTGTTTCTATTGTAGAACCAATGTTGGCTTCGTCTCCCATGTCGGGTTCAAGGTCGCCCTCGACCTCGGCCCCAGTCCAAGCCGTTCGAAAGCCTTCCAAGAGCAAAGCCTTAGAACTCCGCCGTAAGATGATCAAGGAATGGTATGGCCCACCTAAGAAGGCTGCCAGAATTGAAGTCCCCAAGAGGCTTCAAGGTATTCGCGAAGTAAGAAGGATGTTCTGGATTGACCATGACATCTTGCAAATTTCCTCCGGGCTGACTTCCACCTTGAAGTTTCATGTCGCGGAGGTTGACTTCAGGGAGGCCATGTACTTTCCCGGGGCCACACCAGCAGAAGAAGTCCATTCTGTCCCGATCATGTTGTACAAGGCTGATCGTGTCGATGCCAACGAGCGCATTGGATCCTGCCCTCGTAAAGGAGGGGTTGATTACGTGATGCTGTATGAATGCCTATTCCGCGACATTCGTCTGCGCTTCCCCTTCTCAAACTTTCAGGTCGAGATACTAAATCGGCTTGAAGTGGCGCCTTCACAGCTTCACCCAAACACTTGGGGATTCATAAACGCGTTCGAGATCTTTTGTTGGGCGAAGAACTGGGAGGTCTCTAGCAACCTCTTCATTTACCTTTTTATGCCCTACCCTCTGGTTGATTTTAGTTTCATCTCGTTCCGTTAGAGGAAAGATCATGCCTTCTTCAAATTATATGACGACTCCTTTCCCCCCTTCAAGGATGCCTACTTCAAGGAGTCATATGTCGGGGAAGAGTACACATTTTGGACAGGCCCCGACGGATCTCCTCTGTTTCCTTTATACTGGTCTTACAAGCACTACCTGCGTGGGGCCGAGACTTACGTTACTGACCAGGCCTTGTTGCTTGACTTTGAGCTCGCCATTATTGCTGGTGGCCGCGAGTTCAACAAGCAACACGGTCTTATAAAATGAAAAGAGGTTATCCGGGCACGTTGCATTAGTCGTGTTGATACCATGGGTAAGGTCGTCTTAGATAAATTTATTATCGCTTGTTAAAACACATGTCGCTTTCTTTTTCTTTCCTGCTTAAGTTATTAACCCTGCCACTGTTTTTCTTTTCAGTTGCCATCATGTCGGGATATGCCCAGTTGATGAAAAAGACTGGCGGCATGACGAAGAAGGGAAAGAAGAAGGAGAGTCCCGCTCAGAACTTGCTGCGGGAGCTTTCCATCGATCATGGTGTTCAATCCCCCAGAGCATCCCTAGGTCCAAACGCAACTGCTGAGGATGTTGTGGTTGCTTCACCTGATGTTCAGGCCGTGAAGAAAAGGAAACTCATCCTCCAGGATCGCCAGAGATCCACAGCCCCTGCTTCCCAAGAGTTGGAGACGACTCAAGCTGCTTCTCACAATGAGATATCTGTCTCGGATGATGAAGAAGTTGAAATGGTTGGAGAAGCTTTCCACCGAAAGAGAGGTTAGTGCTTAGCATCTTTTATTCTATGTATGACGTTACCTTTTTGAAATTATACTGGTTTTTGACATTGTTATCATTTGTTTCTTTTATTCCATGTAGGAGGTGTCCCTGCAATCCCTACCACGGGATCGTCTTCTTCCTCCCAATGGGAAGGCTTCCAAGCCCCCGTTCTTTCATTTCATCACGGGGAGTTTTTCAGGGATCTCCCTGACTCTGTGCTGAAGGTATTCTTCCTTTCCTTTATGTCACATATTTCGCTTTTTTATCTTCTGTTGTGTTTGTACACTTGGTTAATGTCGTTTTCATCTCACAGGCCAATGTCGGGGAACGGCTTGGTTGGATGTCACGTCATTCTGCTCTGCTGAAGTACTTTCATGAAGAGCTGGAGAAGCCTAATTCGGTGGTTGACTTGGAAAAGAAGCTGCAAGCCACCAAAGTTGCGGCTGAGAAGCAAATTCAAGCTCTTATCAAGGAGCGGGACATACTGAAAGCTTCCTAGTCCGAGCTCCGGGCCGAGATTGCTACAGCTACCTCCAGTTTCGACTCACTCAAATTGGAGAGCGCCAAGCTTTCCGAGGAGAAAAAGGAGATACAAGTCGCCTTTTCCAAGGCTCAGGAGGAGGTGACTTCACTTCGTGAGGAGAACGGGCTTCTTTCCCGACTTAGGGATCAGCTGACGACGAATAAAGCGTCGTTGGAGACAGAAAATGATCAGCTGAAGGCTAAGGTTGAGGCCCAAAGTCGCCTGATTGCTAATGGCGGCTATATGGCTTTTGCCAGTTGTCTCAAGCAAGTCCTCATTTTAAATCCCGGGGTGCAACTCACCTTCAAGGGCGTTCATCCACTTCATGGGGTTGAGGGGGGTCAACTTTTAGATTATGACAACGACCCCCCAACCCAGGTCAACCTTGACGATCCCGAGCTGGAAGCGTTTGACCCCCATGCTGATTACTCCACTTCGGCGGCTGAAGACGGGGATGCTAATCCCGCCGAGCCTTGAAGCTCTTTTCTATGATAATTAGATGTACTTTTGTTTTAACGAACAATTTATTGCCATGTTGGCCAGCCTTACTTTTGTAAATATCATCTCTTTGCTTCTTTATCTTCATAACATCTGCAACTTTTAACTTAACAATTTCAATATTACATTTTCACATGTCGCGACTTTTGCGATCGACAACTCAATCTTTTATGTTTCTGGCTGATTGGATTTTAGCCTATTGAAATATTTAAATTCCATATCCAAGTCGTAGACGCATGTCGATATTGCTGGGATCCTTGATCCTGACATAGTACTTCGAGGCCCGTGGCCTATTTGGGGTGTGTCGCCCTAGTGGGATCTTGGATCCTGATGAAGTACTTCAAGGCCTGTGGCCTGTTTGGGGCGGGTCGCCTTAGTGGGATCTTTGATCCTGATGAAGTACTTCGAGGCCAGTGGCCTATTTGGGGCGTGTCGCCCTGCTGGGATCTTTGATCCTGGTGAAGTACTTCGAGGCCAGTGGCCTATTTGGGGCGTGTCGCTCTGGTGGGATCTTTGATCCTGGTGAAGTACTTCCAGGCCTGTGGCCTATTTGGGGCGGGTCGCCTTAGTGGGATCTTTGATCCTGATGAAGTACTTCGAGGGCAGTGGCCTATTTGGGGCGTGTCGCCCTAGTGGGATCTTTGATCCTGATGAAGTACTTCGAGGCCAGTGGCCTATTTGGGGCGTGTTGCCCTAGTGGGATCTTAGATCCTGATGAAGTACTTTGAGGCCTGTGGCCTATCTCGTTGGTGCATGTTGCCTTGGTAGGATTTTTTATCCTTTCATACGCCTTGCTAAGTCGTGGCAATAGTATATCTGCAATTGAAATCTTAAATTTTGACAAATATTTGTTTTTATTTCATATGTCGTTGGGTTACAAAACCTGGGGCCTCATTAAAACCTTCATGGTAAAACCCTCCTCAGGGAAAAAACCTGAGAAGGAAAAACAGTACCCCTTACAGAAATTGTACATTAAGATCAAAATGCAACAAATTTAATCGTAAACAAGTCGGATACTTTCTAGCTGTAGTACCTTCTCAGATCCGCGGCATTGAAAGTTCTAAGAAATTCTCTTCTTTGTAGAGTCTCCAAGGCATATGCACCTTTTCTTGTAGTTCTGATTACCCGATATGGGCCTTCCCGATTTGCTGCGAGCTTCCATCTTTTGCGTTCTTCAGCCCTATATAGGCCCTTCTAAGAACGAGGTCGTCTATTATGAATTTGCGCTTCACGACTCTGGCATTATATCTTTGAGCAGCTCGTTGCTTCCTCGACATCTCAGTCAGGCAAGCCAACTCCTGGACTTCATCTACAAGGTCAAGTTCTTCTCTTAAAAGTGTGTCGTTGTTTGGCGGGGTAAACATGACTCTCCAGGATGGTTCACCAATTTCAACCGGGATCACGGCATCAGTTCCATATACGAGCCGGAAAGGAGTTTCTCCTGTAGTTTGTGGGGTGGTTCTGTAGCTCCACAACACCTGATAGAGATTATCCGCCCACGCTCCTTTGGCGCTTTTAAGTCGTTTCCTTAGGCCATTTAGGATCACTTTGTTTGCTGCTTCAGCCTGGCCATTTGTTTGGGGATGTTCAACACTTGAAAAATGGTGTCGGATTTGCAATCCTTAGAGGAGCTCCCTGAATGGGCTTCCAGTGAATTGAGTCCCATTATCAGTAACGATCACTGCCGGGATTCCAAAGCGACATATGATTGTTTTAAAGGTGAAAGACTCCACCCTTGCTGACGTAATAGTTGCAAGAGGTTCGGCTTCGACCCATTTCATAAAGTAGTCCACTGCAACTAAGAGATGCTTCAGCTGTCCCGTGGCTTTGTGAAAAGGTCCTAAGATATCCATCCTCCAAGTCTGGAATGGCCACAGCGCGGACAAAGTGTGTAGTTCTTCCGGCGGGATATGAGGGATGTTAGCATGTCGTTGGCATTGCTCACACTTTTTGATATGAATGGTAGCATCCTCTTACATAGTTGGCCAGAAGAAACCCGCTCTCAACGCCTTCCTGGCCAAAGATTTAGCCCCGATATGGTGTCTACAACTCCCTTCATGGATCTCGGCTAGCACATACCCGACCTCCTCTGGGCCAATGCATTTCAGGAGTGGAATTGAGACTCCCTTCCTGAACAGGTGGCCTTCAAATCATTGTGAACCTCATTGCTTTTTTAATAATCTTCTGCGACTCATTATCATCCTCGGGAGTGATCCCCCTCTCAATTTAATCTATCAAGGGGGTCCTCCAGTCTGCCTCCTGCACCTGCAAGGTCAAGCTAGGATAGGGGATTACCTCTTCCACCACAGAGTGGTAGTTTGAAGTCTTCTTTGTGCTGGCGAGTTTGGAAAAGAGGTCAGCTCTCGCATTCTCTTCCCTTGGTATATGTCGGATTACAAATTTAGAGAATCCCACTAGAGCATCTCGTATTTTGGCGAGATATTTCTGCATGATGGGCTCTTTTGCCTGGTATTCTCCCTTTATCGCATTTGCCCCTAATTCCTTGGCCATTCATATTCCTGCTAGGCAGGCTTCATACTCTGCCTGATTGTTAGATGTCAGAAAATGAAATCTTAACGAATATTCCACTGCCAGGCCCTCTGAGTTTTCCAGTATTACCCCGGCGCCACATCCCTTAATGTTGGAGGAGCCATCAAAATATATCGTCCATTCCCCGAGATGGTTCTCACCGAGATGTGTCATTTCGGCGAGGAAGTCGGCAAGGACCTGTGCTTTAATCGTTAGTCGTGGTTTATACGATATGTCATACTGAGTTAACTCAATCGCCCAAGACATCATCCTTCCTGCCAAGTCTGGTTTGTGTAAGATTTGTCATATTGGCTGATTAGTCCTGACTAGGACTGGGTAGCATTGGAAGTATGGGCGTAACTTCCTCGAAGCCACCAATAACGCGAAGGCTACTTTTTTAAGACGTTGATAATTCAACTCAGCTCCCTGCACAACTTTAGAAACAAAGTAGATTGGGAATTGATCTTTACCTTCTTCTCTTATCAATACGCCACTCACGGCCTCATCAGCAACCGCGAGGTAGAGTATCAAAGTGTCACCCGCCACTGGCTTTGTTAAGACAGGGGGAGATGCCAGGGAGGCTTTAAGCTCTTGGAACGCGACTTCACACTCTTGCGTCCACTCAAAAGAATCTTGTTTTTTCAGGGCTTTAAACATGGGAAGGCAACGCTTTGCCGAGACTGGGAGGAAGCGAGATAAGGCTGCGATCCTCCCCGTGAGTTGTTGTACGTCCTTGTCCGTCCTAGGGCTCGTCATGTCGAGAATTGCCCGACATTTGTCCGGGTTTGCTTCAATGTCGCGACTTGTAAGCATAAATCCCAGAAACTTGCCAGCTTCTACACCAAATGTGCATTTCAGAGGGTTAAGTCGTAAATTGAACTGTCATAGACGTTGAAAAACAGATTCCAGGTCTTTAGACGGATCTTGATCATCTTTTGTTTTGACGATCATATCGTCGATATAGACTTCCACTTCTCTGCCTCTCATCTTTGCAAAGACTTTGTCCATCACATTATAACAAAATACCCCGAGATTAGTGATAAAGGCAATCTTATCCTGATCTTCAAGAGCCATCGGAATTTGGTTATAGCCAGAATAAGCATCTAAAGAGGAAAGATATTTATAACCCGCTGAGTTGTCCACCAACTTATCAATGCAGGGCAGCGGGAAAGGATCCTTCGGGCAGGCTTTGTTGACATCCGTGTAATCTGTACACATTCTTCACTTTCCATTGGCCTTTTTTACCATCACGACATTAGATAGCCAGCCAGAATACTGCACTTCACAGATGAATCCCGCGTTCAACAACTCGTTGACCTGCTTTTCGGTAGCTGTCGTCCTTTCTTTACCCACCGGCCTGGCTCCTTCTTTTATCGCAAGTCGGTGGCAGCAGAACTTGGGATCTATGCCTGGCATATCTGAGGCGACCCATGCAAAAATATCCTTATTATCCTGCAAAACTTTGATCATATTTTTCATAATATTAATGGGTAAGTTTTTCCTGACCTTGACTACCTGATCAGGCTGACTCCCGACTTGTATTTCAACTGAGTCACCTTTGGGTTCAGGTCACTCGTGTTGTAGCTCCCCTCTCGGATCTAGGTCCGTCATCATTACAGCATCATCTCGTCTAACGAGCTTCCGTTTTCCTTTTGTTTCTTTCTTCTGTGCATCCATTTCTTTTTCCTGTTCCTGTATTGGCATAGTTTTCGTTATTTTAAGGCTCTCTAAATAATAAAGTTGTGCCTCAATGCCTTTTCCTCGGATAGTGACGATGTCGCCTCTATCTCCGGGGAATTTCATCGCCATGTGCAAGGTTGAGACAACCGCTCCCAAAGCGTTCAAAGTCGGTCTGCCTATGATGGCGTTATACGCTGAAGGGCAGTCTACGACGAGGAATTTCACTTCTACCGATATGCCTCCGTCACGACCTGCAAAAGTTACCTTCAATTTTATATAGCCCTTGGGGGAAATAGTATCCCCTGTAAAGCCTATCAGATTTCCTTTGTGGGGGATCATATCTTTATCTGTTAGGCCTAGCTTCTGGAATAGGTCCCAAAATATTATGTCGGTTGAGCTCCCTTGATCTACAAACAACCTTTTTACTTCATATCCCGCCATCCTAACCATGACAACCAGGGGGCGTTGGATCTGGTCTCATCGGTAGGCAGGTCGTCTTCTGTGAATGCCAAGGTAACTCTTCTCACGGCCTTAACAGCCATACAGTGGTCTTTTGTGTCGTGAGGTCATTTTCTTGACAACTCTACTAGCTCCACCTGGTCAAGGCCTCCAGCGATCACATTGATGACCCCTTTCGATGTCGTTTCCTCATGTCGCTGCGGACTTCGGGATCGTGATCTCCGTCTTTCACTCCGCCCGGTGTCCCGATTCCTTGAACCGGATTCGCGCCTTCTAGGTGGCGACGAGCTCCTTCCACGGGATGTCCCTTCGTCATTTTTCTGGATAAAATGTTTCAATTTCCCCTGTCGTATCAATTTCTCGATGGCGTCTTTGAGGTGGATGCATTCGTTAGTGTAATGTCCATGGTCTTTATGGTACAAACAGAATTTATCCTTATTTTTTGCTTGCGACCTCATTGGTGGAGGCCTGTCTTTCAACTCGGAATACATGATCTCCTTGTAGATACGAGAAGGCGGCATGGTTAACAGTGCATAAGTTGAGTAAGCACCCCTAAGCGGTCTTCCGCCCTTATCATATGTTTTTTCATTCTCCTTGGGTCTCCCGCCATAAGAAGTTTTCTGTTTGTCTTTCTTTTCTCTCTCCTGCTTAGCGGCTTGGTTGTCAGCCTTATTGTTTCAAACCCATTCTTTGATCTGGATCCATTTTTCAGCCCATCCCGAGGTTGACCAAAATTGCTTGAAATTCCTCTTGTTGCTTCTTCCAAGCTTCTCGCTCCCTGTTTATCCTCTCTATTTCTTCGGCCTGTTTTCGAATCATCTCCTTCAAATCGAGCATGACGTCCTCTATCATTGTCATCCTCTGTTCGGACATAGCAGGGCCAGTAGCACTGGCCTCTTCCTACTGTTGTCGTGGAGAAGGCCCGTTAGAAGAGGGCTATTCTTCGGGGATACCTCTAGCATTGGCTGATGCTCCCCTTGCTACCTGATTCTTTCTCCTAGTGTTCACCATGTCGCTACAATCACATTTTCGGTTAGCATGTGTTAGTTCCTGTTTGGCTGCAAGCACAAGAGATTTTCTTGCCATATGTTCATGCAGGAACATTAGTGAAACAGAGTTTAAGAGGACTGATGATGAAATTGCATATTCATACAAAAATCTATTGATAGTTATTGCAGAAACATCAAGAAATACGATTATCCGTTCAACTAATTGGTGAAAAGTCACAATCCATCAATTAATCGGCTAAAAATGGCTTTTGCACCGATTAATTGATTGGAATTCACCTTGATAACCAACAAAAACGGATCTGCGAGGAGAAAGAGGCTGAGTTCTTGACTCCGGTGGTGTTCTTTCCCACAGACGGCGCCAATGTTCCACCACGCAATTGGCATGGCGGATTTGGCCTCCTATCTGGTCTCTGGCGCGGTGGTTGGATAATTCCGGCCACTCACCTGGTGGTGAGGGGGGCTACCTGCAACCACTTCGACGATGAAGTCAGTTATGTGTCATAGGGAATAATTCTCAGATATAGAGTAGTGATAAGCGTAACAAAATGAAGATTAATCACAGGTATTTATAGTGTAAACAGGGTCACCAAAGTCAAACCTGTCACTATCATACCTCCGTGAATTGTAGCGGTAGGTATGGATCTGTAACGGTCTTCACGTGGGGGTGATGTCCCTTGAGCCTTAAGTCGGACGCCCATGTCGTGGGAACACGACATGGGACTGACGGCTTAGGCCACTCACGTGAGACCTGCACGTGTCCTTTCCGCGGGTTAGGTCCATAACAATATATATATATATACACACACACACAAAAAGTACGTTCATTTAGTTTACAATCCCAGAGAGATAACTAATCGAGCTAAGTAGCCATACAACAAAATTAATGACTACCTAAGTATGATAAAGTATAGCTGTTAGCGTCTTCTGAAGCGCTGACACCCTCTGAGTCTATATCACCAGCAATACTATAACCGTTGGTATTTAAAAATAATATATATATATATATATAGTATTATAGCTAGTCTAACTGGAAAACTGCCCCAAATCCAATTCCTAACAAACACACCCAATATTTATGAAGTGACAATTAAGTATGTATGCATGCCATGATCATTTTTCCATTTCATTTCTTTCTTCTTTTAACGGGAAACCACATGCATAGGGAATCTACCATAGGTGCATGACAATGAATGCACAGTTGAGCTCATCATCATCATGGTCCTGACAAAGGGAATCCAGGATCCTACTGTCGAGCTACCAACCCTCTCTAGGGCTTTCGCAGGGACTATCTACCCCTTTTGGGATAGCCCCTTTGCAGTAGACTATCCACCCCGTTTTCGGGATAGCCTAATACTTCAGATTATCTGCCCCTTTCGGGATAACCCTACATTCTCATCTTTTTATGCTTGTCCTCTTACCCGGTCTACTTCCGGCGGAACTCAACCCTCTTACTCAACCATTGTTGATGGGGAAAGCATTTTCCACATTTTCCTTTTTCTTTGATTTCACATAACATGTTCTCATGGATCAAACATCATATTCATATCATATCATTTAAACGAGAATTGTAGTAATTACATATTCGAATACAAACATCTCGTATTCGAATATTATGTGACAAAAATGTCATATTCAAATATCTATTCGAACATGGCCTTCCTCATTCAAACACATATTTGAATATACTAACTCTTGGACTTATTTTCCTAAAACAGTTTTAAGTCCATTCGAAGTCCAAGACTCAACTTTTGTCTCATTAAAATCTGGAATCTCTTGTTTATACAATTTTATTAATTCATCATCATTCACATTTCCAAGTAATTTCCTAATCATACGTCATTAACTAGCATGTTTAATCCACACAAACATTATTCACATATAGCATACAAATCTCAAACATACACGGATTCTAAAGCAAACAATCTCTAACACATTATTCTATGTCCCTAACACATGTTCCCATCATTTCCTTGGTTTGGGGTTTTAGGGTTACCTCGAATCTTCCAGAATCCTTTTCTCCTTCAACTCCAATCTCAGTCTCCAACTCCCTTTCTTTGCACTTGCTCTCTCCGAGTCTGAATCTAACTCCTTGGAACCTTAGTTAGGAAGTGAAATTTGTAAGACGGGAATCTTTAGATGAAGGAGTTGTAGAGTGTGGTTGATCAGTGGCAGAGGTTTAGTGAAGGAATGAGAGGGTATAGAGTGAGTGGGAGGGAAATGGTGAAATGTGGAAGTCAAATCCCCTATATATAGACTTAGGGGTCCATATTCGAATATGAGGCTTTTGTATTCAGTTCCACACTTTCATATTCGATATCAATTATCCATATTCGAATATCATACTTCATATTCGAATATGACACATCCATATTCGAATATGAAAAGTCCATATTCGAATATGACTCATCCATATTCGAATATGGATCATGCATATTTGAATATAGCTGTTAATATTCGAATATACAAGTCCTTTTGGTCCCTCTTTTGGCCTCTCTACTTACAAGTGATCCTCCTTCCTCTGATCTTTGTAATTTGCAAACAAATCCCTTAAGTCCTAAGTCTATTAGGAATTTTTGGGATGTTACAATTCTACCCACTTAAAATAATTTTGTCCTCAAAATTAGAATATTACCTCTATTACTGAAACATTTTGGTGTATGCGTCCCTCATGTGTTGCTCCTTTTTCCCAAGTGATCTCTAATGAATAGATGTTCTCCCAAAGAACCTTTACCAGTGGAAACACTTTGTTCCGTGAGGTTTTCTCTCCTCACACTATGCCAAATTTGGCCTATTTCAGCGTAACAAACGCCAGCGGTTAACATGGAACTAATGGCAAAAGATAGAAATTAATTAAAAAAAAAAAAATAATAATAATAATAATAATAATATGTATGGCAGCGGTTATTAAAGGAAGCATTGGCATAGAAATTTTTATTTTTTTAAAAAAGTAAACTACCAGCGCAAGCAATTAGTAAAGGAAGCGCTGGCATAGGATAAACGTTATTTTGGAAAAAAAAAAGAAAAATAGAAACGGCAGCGGTTATTAAAGGAAGCGCTTGCGTAGAGTTTTTAATAAGCCTACAACAACGCTTAGTGGACATGCTACTATATGAGCTTAATGGAGTGCATTATACCATGCATGATTATGTGTTCTATATTGTGATATACAAGTTGATAATCATGCAATGTGTACATCAATGCTTGATAGATTAACTAGAGTTATAGATTTATAAATCAAGCATATTTGATTTTGAGTTTAGAAGTTTGGACTAACTATGATTTTCTAGTGAGAAATGTCTTGTAGATAGTCCAAACATTAAGAGTAAGCAATGATCAAGAAAAATGAAAAAATCAATTATGCTCAACTCAAGAAGGAAAATGACAATGATGGCCAAGCACTTATGATATTATGGAAGAGAAATTAACAAGTTTGGACTGCACCAAGAAGCCTAAGGACTTAGTTCGGTATATTTATTTTCTAGGCTACGTAAGTGTAAATTTGAGAAGTCATTACTTGATAGACTTTGTCTTTCACCTTGCATTCATAGCATCATTTTAAACCATAGCCTTCAAAATGTGTTTTTCAAAGAAATTAGTAACAAAGTGTTTTATCATGAGAAAATTGTTTTTCTATTAGATAAGTATTTGAAAGGTGAGTCGATGTTTAAAAGTACTCAAATATTTGATTTGAATTTGTTAATAAGCATAAACAAATATATTTTCAACAATAGTCTTATATGGAAGCTGATATATGTTTACCGTTTTGATCATATCATTACGTGTATTTTGAGTATTGAGCTAAACCTTATTTCATTGAAAATAGATTCAATAAGCTTTCTAATGACCGGTCTTTTTCTCTAAATGGATCACAAATAATGAAGTTATGAATTTTGAATTCAGCATTTGTTTTTAGGTTTTGGAAAATGACCTTTTTCACTATTTTGATCATATCTTTAAAACTACTTTTAGTTTCGATCTAAAACTTGTTTCATATGAAAGTAGACTCAAAGAGATTTCTAAAAACTGGTCATTCGCTTGTAATGGACAAGAAATGAAGGAGTTATGATTTTTCAAAGTTAGAGATAGTCATCAGGAATTTTATATCCGAAGACATATTCGAATATCTAAGCACCAGTAAGTGCATATTCGAATATGGCTTTTGATATTCGAATATTGCTTTCTAAGCACCAGTAAGTGCATATTCGAATACATATTCGAATATGGGTTTTGATATTCGAATATAGCTTTTAAAATGTGAAAAATCTGCTTCCAAAAGTGCCATATTCGAATACATATTTGAATATGGGATTCTATATTCGAAATGGGTTGTGCAGAGCTATAAACGGCTAGTAACGACTAGATTTGAATAGAGGGCTATAAATATGAGTTCTTGGGCATTCTAATACAAGAAGCAAGGTTTTCATCTCTAGTATCACACTAGAATCATATTATCTCACTTCTAAGCTTCTTCTAACATGAATCAAATGCTTTAATCTTGGTCATTAATCTTGAATCATTATCATAATTCAAAAAGCTTTGTTATTCAAAATTGTTCTATCTTGCTAAAGGCTTGCTCAAATCTTTGTGCTTTAAGTTGTAATATCTACTCTTTTGAGAGCTTCATTATTTGTAAAACCTTAAAGTGAATAGTGGAGAGAAGGTGAGGTATCCTTCTTTTAGTCCACAATAATAGCAAGTTATGAATGGACTAGAAGAAGTCCTTGAATTGACAAAGAAATTCTTATAGAGCTTCTGTTGATTACTGGGATTATATCCTAAACCAGCCTTTTTGAAATGACATCCTTGCTTACCAAGCAAGATGTTTAGGTTATCTGTACCCATTGTAAACTTTGCAAGCACATTGTTTAAATCGTCAATTTCTTTTAAGTGTAAATCACAAGAGGCGCAAGTCTGTGATTTGCAGATATTTTCAATTTTTGTCAAAGGATCTTTACCTTTGGCAATCATATTTTTCAATTTGTCAATTTCTTTCAAATGAACATCACACGACGTATAGGTGGGTGATGTGTTCATTTGGCAAGACTCACATTCATATTGAATACTACCAAAAGGAATTTGGACTTGTCTCATCTTAATAACATCATGACTAAGAATGTCAATTTTATCATTTAAGATACCTTTTTCTTTCTTGGTTTTAGCAAGTTCTTTAGCAATGATCATAGATTTTTCATATAACTCATTATAAGCATCTTGGAATTCATCAAAACTATAGTTAGAGTGTTCAAAATCTTTTACCTCATCTTCATCAAGAAGATCATCTTCATCATGGTTGACCATGAGACATAGGTTGGTTATCTCGCTTTCCGATTCATCAGATGACTCTGTCATTTCCATCCCAAGCTATGTAAGCTCTTCTACCTTTCTTTCCTTTGGCGAATCTTTTCTCATGTGTTTCATTCTTACTTTTATTCATGGGATATTCCATCTTCATATGTAGGGTTTTTCTACACTCATAACAAGTTGGGCCTTGATTTTATCCTTTTCCTTTGTTGAAAATTTTCCTTGATGTGAAGTTTGTTGAAGAATTTGTTGAATCTTTTATTCATGGGATATTCCATCTTCATATGATTCTCTTTTCTTGAAGAATTTATTGAATCTTTCGGCAAAGAGAATCACAGTCTCATCATCCATGTTGGTTGGATCAAAATTGCTTTCTTCTCCTTCCATCTCTTGAGGTGGAGGTGTGGTTGCTTTGAGAGCAATACATTTCTTTTTCTTGTCAACTCCTTCAAGTTGATCCAAACAGCTCAACTCAAGCTCATGCTCTTCTAGCTTACCAAACAGGGTTGCTAATGACATTGTGCGTGGATCTCTTGTTTCGCCAATGACAGTAACTTTCAGTTACCAATCCCTGCCAAGACATCTTAAAACTTTGTTAATAAGATCTTCATTAGAATAATCTTTTCCCAGAGCATGTAGTTGATTTATAAGATATGTAAAACATTTCTGCATATCTTGAATGTTTTCTCCTCGATTCATTTGAAACATTTCAAATTCTCTAGTCAATGCATTTATTTTTTATCTTTTTACCTCATCAGTTCCCTCATGTGTCACCTTTAACACATCCCACATTTCTTTAGCAGTTTTGCAATTTGAAATTCTAGGGAATTCATCGTTACCTAATGTAGAGATAATTATGGTTTTGGCTCTTAGACCAAATTGAGCAAGTCTCTTTTCTTCAAAAGACCACTCTTTTCTAGGCTTTTCTACTTCCTTACCATCAATATATGGTCCTTCTTCTATAGCATCCCATACGGCAACATCAATACCCTCTATCCAAGCTTGCATTTTTATTTTCCAAAAGGAATAGTTGTCTCCATTAAAGAACGGAGGCCTGTTAGTGGAGGCACCTTCCTAGATACAAACATTTTGAAAAGAGGCCATTTCCTTGAAGCTGTGAAGCTCTTTAAACAAGGACCGAGCTCTGATGCCACTTGTTAGACAAGGGCCTCTATGCTCAAGAGGGGGGTGAATTGAGCTTAAAAGATTTTTCCTAAATTCTTTTATAAATGATAGCAAGACTTGAACAAAGTATACTTTAGTTGATATATGGAATTAAAAGACAATGAATATAGAAATAAAGATGCAACAAAATAAACAAGTAAGAGTTTTAAGGATAGAGAGAATAGCACCAAGTTTTATACTGGTTCAGTCACACACCACTTGTGACCTACGTCGAGTCTACGAATCTCCGCCGCGCGAGAATTCTTGTATTGCTTTCAACCAATTTACACACTAAGAGCACCCTTCTCAATTGGGTACCCCACCAATTTCAAGGGCGTCAATCTAGGGATACCTCACCCTACAAATGGTTTTGAAGGATCCCTCACCTTTAACAAACAAGAAGGATTCCTCACCTTCTTAACACTTTTAATTTAAACTCACCACAATGAAACTTTCAAAAGAGTAAATATTACAACTTGAAGCTCTAAGATATTTGATTTAAGGCTCTTTGTGTAATGAAAGAAACAGAGTAAGGGAAAAACAAAGAAAGCCTTAAGCAATAGCACAAGACCCTTGATTCAGAAAGATTGACGATAGAAATACTTTTTCAATACAGTGATTAGATTGCAAGGCGGTATCATACTTTTTGTTAGAAGACCCTTTTATAGATGGAAAATGCGCATAGTTCATTAACATATTCGAATATGTATTCGAATATGACACTTTCATATTCGAATATGTATTCGAGTACAATATTTCAGCATTTAAAATTTGAATTCAGCGGGCTTCATATTCGAATATTTATTCGAATATGGAGGATCCATATTCAAATAGGTATTCGAATATAATAATTCTGGAAAGTTGAAATGCCAAGGCACCATGTTATATTCGAATATGTATTCGAATATGGAAAGCCATATTCGAATATATATATTCGAATATACTATTTCTGGAAAATAAGTAGGCCAAGGCAATATAACATATTCGAATATACTGGTTAGAAAATTCAAATTTTATTTCCAGAACATTGATATTCGAATATACAACCAATTTAGACTTTTCCAAGTAAAAATCAAGTTTAGATATTTTCTTTGTAATTCTGTAGGAGGGTCTTTTCTTTGAACATTTTCTAAAAACTTGTTTGATTTGAAAAAAAATGTTTGTTTCAGTTTCAAAGGGCCTTAATCAAAATTACATTTATGCATAAGTTAAATCCTATATACCCTTGTTGTTTCAGATCTGTTTAGTGCGCTTGTTCGCTTAATTTACCCTTTCAAGGCTTTGATTCTTGGTTTGTTGTGGAATCATCGAAACTCCAAACTTAGAGCATTTGCATTTACAGTGATGAAATGGGAAAGACTAACCAATGCCACAGAAATCTAAAGTTTTCTGGGACTAGCAGGATACTACTAGCGATTCATCAAGGGATTCTCTCAGATTGCCATTCCCTTGACCAAGCTAACTAGGAAGGGTGTTCTGTTTGTGTGGGATGCCAAGTGTGAAGACAACTTTTAGTTGTTGAAAGAAAGATGACAACAACGCCGGTGTTGGTAATTCCTGATCCGACCAAGAATTTTCAAGTGTACTGCGATGCGTCTAAACAAGGCTTTGGGTGTGTACCTATGCAAAAAGGACAACCAGCTGCTTACACTTCCCGACAGTTGCGACCGCATGAAGCAAATTACCCAACGCATGACTTGGAATTAGATGCAGTAGTCTTTGCGTTGAAAGTTTGGAGGCACTACTTGTACGGAGTAACGTTTGAAGTATTCAGTGACCATAAAAATCTGAGATATTTGTTCAATCAAAAGGAGCTGAAAATGAGGCAGCGACGCTGGATGGAATTCTTGAAAGACTATGACTTTGAACTGAAGTATCATCCGGGGAAAGCTAATGTGGTGGCAAATGCCTTAAGCAGAAAATCCTTACACGTATCGACTATGATGATTCATCAAATGGAGCTCTTGGAGAAATTTAGAGATCTGCACTTGGATGTGTGTTGCTACGATGATAGCATCTATGTGTATAAGCTTGACTTCATGAATACACTTAGAGACAGAATCTGAGAAGCGTAGAAACAATATTATGAGTTACAGAAGTTCAAGGAGCAAGATGATTTCACTTTAACTGGTGATGGAATGATCTTATTCAGAGACAGAGTGTGTATTCCGAATAATGCAGAGGTCAAGAAGATAATGCTTGAAGAGAGTCACAGTAGCCAATACTCGGTACATCCTAGAGCTACCAAAATGTATCAAGACATGAAGAATCAATTCTGGTGGCCTGGAATGAAGAAGGACATTGCAGAATTCGTTTCCAAATGCCTTACCTGTCAAAAGATCAAAGTTGAACATCAAAGACCCTCTGGACCGCTTCAGCCATTGGACATTCCAGAGTGGAAATGGGAGTCTATAGCCATGGACTTTGTAGTTGGATTACCAAGAACGCCAGCAGGACATGACTCAATCTAGTTTATCATTGACAAATTGACTAAGACCACTCACTTCTTGCTTGCAAGACTACTTATTCCGTGGAGAATAAGCCAAGCTGTATATTGCAGAGATAGTCCGACTACATGGGGCACCGACTAGTATTATCTCAGACAGAGACCCTAAGTTTACTTCTCGCTTATGGGGAGCATTGCAGAAAGCTTTTGGGACTCAGTTACATCTAAGTACCTCTCATCATCCCCAAACCGACGGACAGTCCGAAAGGACAATACAGACTTTAGAAGATATGTTGCGGGCTTGTGTACTAGAAGAAAGCGGTGACTGGGGAAGATACTTGCCGTTAGTAGAGTTTGCTTATAAAAATAGCTTTCATTCAAGCATAGGCATGGTGCCTATGAAGCACTCTACGGGAGAAAATGCCGGTTGCCAGTATGTTGGTTTGAAACAGGAGAGAAGTCAATATTCAGGCCGGATTTGGTGCAAGAAATAACAGACAAAATTGGGCGTATCAAGGAAAATTTAAAGAGAGCCCAAGACCGCCAAAAAAGTTATACAGATCAGCGGAGAAAGCCTCTGGAATTTGAAGAAGAAGATCATGTATTTTTGAAGGTTACACCCTACACTGTTGTTGGCAAAGCAATGAAAACAAAGAAGCTGCAACCTCAATTTATTGGTCCTTATCAGATTCTCCGGAAAGTAGGACCTGTTGCTTATCAACTTGCCTTGCCACCTCATCTTTCGAACCTTCATGACGTTTTTCACGTATCCCAACTCCGAAAGTACGTGTCTGATCCCTCACACATTTTTGAAGCTGATGACATTCTGTTGAAGCCCAACATTTCATATCAGTTAAAGCCTATGATGATCTTAGACCGAGGAGAAAAGACACTAAGAAAATAAGTAATCCCATTAGTGAAGGTCCTCTGGGAGAACGTTGATTCATCAGAAATCACTTGGGAGAAGGAACAAGATATGAGAAGCACATATCCAGAGTTATTTACATAGTCGAGGTAATTGCTAATTTTGAGGGCAAAATTATTTTAAGGGGGGTAGAATTATAACATCCCGAAAATCCATCAAAGACGCTTAGGACTTAAGGGATTGATTACAATTTACCAAGAAAAGGAAGAAGGATTAGTTGCAAGTAAAAATAAACAAAGATAACATGAATATTTGAATATGAACTATCATATTCGAATAATATTCGAATATGAGCTGTCAATATTCCATAGTATTCGAATATGCCACGTCATATTCGAATAGTATTTTAATATGCATGATAGTATTTCGACTATACAAGTGAAGAACTGAATACAGGAGCCTTATATTCGAATATATATTCGAATATGGACCCTAAAGTCTATAAATAGGGGTGCCTTATCTCCAAACTGGCTATTCTTCAGTTTCCTCACTTCCCACACTCCTAAAACCTCTATACCCAAACCAACTACGTCACAACTCTTTCACCCTAAGGCCTCCATCTCATAAAGCTAAGGTTCCAACGTCTGATTCAGACTCAGAGGCAACTACGGCAAAGGAACTGGAGTAGGAGATTGGATTTGGAAGCGAAGGATAAAAGGATTTAGGGAAGTTCCAGGTAACCCTGAAAACCCCAAATCCCTAATACTCGGAATTTAGGAACATGTGACTAGTGAATGATATGGAACATGCTATTAGGGGAATCAAACTAATATGTTTTGTTTAAAGTTTGCTAAATGATTAAATTATGCTTACTATGTTTTAAATATGCATGATATGATTGATATGGGTATGAATTTGATAAGCTTTATGTTGATTAATGATGCATGTGATATTGTGAAACATGTTAAAGGTATAAATAAGGTTTTCCAGAATTTGATGTGACTCTAACTGGGAATTTGATATTGAATTGGTTTCAAAATGGACTGAGCCCCAGTATTAGCATATTCAAATATGTATTTGAATATGGAATGACATGTTCAAATAGATATATGAATATAACACGTCTGTCACATAGAATCCGAGCAAATGAGTGTGGGTAATCCGATAAGAGTATACTGGAAACCCTTGTTTATAGGCTATATGCTTAATGTGAATTTGTGATGCATTAGAACAGAAGAATGGAAATGTTAAAAGATGCTCTTTCCCACTCAATAGAGAATTGAGCAACAGGGTTAGGTTCCACCAGAATTAGATCGGGTAAGAGGACAGAGCAGGAAATGGAAAGATGAGAATGTTGGGTTATCCCGAAAGGGGCAGATAACCTGAAGTGCTAGGCTATCCCGAGAACGGGGTAGATAGTCTAGTGCAAAGGGGCTATTCCGAAAGGGATAGATAGTCGCTGGGCTAGCCCGAGAGAGGGTTGGTTGCCCGACAGTAGGATCCTGGGGGCGCTTGCCAGGACGATGATGAAGAGCTCAACCGTGCATTCACTGTCATGCACCTATGGTGGATTCCCTATGCACGGGGTTTCCCGTTAAAAGAGGAAAGAAATGGAAATAGAAAATGATAATGCATGCATATCTATGTGTTTGACCTCTATACTTGATTTGTGTGTGATTGTTAGGGCTTGGATTTGGGATGGTTTTCCAGTGAGATTGGCTGTAATACTGTATAAAACTATTTTCACTGCCGACGGGTTACTCAGTTATATGTCGAGCATATAACTAACGGTTACAGTATTGCAGGTGGCTCGGACTCGGAGGGTGTCAGCGCGTGAGACGTTTTGCAGCCTTTTCTGTTACTTAGGTAGTCATTAGTATCTTTGTATGGCTATCTTAGTTGGACATGTATATATTCTCTGGACTATAGACGAAACACTGATCTATATATTAGTATTTTGATATATGTATAAACTTTATTAAATTCCGCTATGTTTTGTGAAAAAAAAAACTACCCTAAAAATCTAGGTGTTACACCATACAAAATAAAATAGTTTAAAATTTATCTATATTTTTAGTAAATGGAAATTTATGGGATGTACCTAAAAATGATTCCTTTTAAGTTTTGTAAGTAGGAATCCTTTCCAGGTTGTGTATATAAGATACTTCAAAAAATTGCGGTGTACCATGCTATTTTTTACAATATAAAATATATTTGTAATATTTATAAAATAAAATTTAATTATTTCTAATAATATTTTATGGGTTGTATGATTCTCCAAAATTTATGGAGTGTAAGCTAAAAGGCACTCATATTTTACTACATTAAAGTGAGTAAGTGTATATATAAAATAAGAAAGTAATTAAGGGGTCATATACTATTATTTGAATTAAAATGTTATTTAACTTTGACAAACGGCCACCTCAAATCATTAGTAGATGACCACTTATTTTTTCACTTTACCTATTCACTTACTTTATAGGAGTTAAATTCACCATACTCTAAAACTACAGATTCATTGTTAAACAAACCAAAAAGGTAAATATATAGTGCATTCAAAGAAAAGGAGTATATAGGCGGTACTCAACCCTTATACACAACATAAAAGCCAAAATATCAGCTACAAGTTGCTGAAACAATTAAAAGGAAAACTAAAATAGGCCAACCATGAAATTAACAATCTTCTAATAATTCAAGTAAGTTTCAAATTTGATAAGATACAAATGTCGAATACATCAAATTAAACACCTTATAAATAAAGTCATTTTAATCCAGCCAAATTGACACTTTGCCAGATTCAAAAGACAATCTTTTTTTCCTAAAGAAAAGGAATCTTAAAACTATGATTTTCTCACATGGATATGAATCTCTTTATCATCTTAATAATTTTCTAATAAACTGCATGTGGATGAGAAAACATACATATAGTCTCCTATTCTAATCAACCTCAGAACAAACTCCAAAATTTCATTACCAAATGCACTTGTTTCAGGGTTATAGTTACCCCTAACATTGATGATGAAGTCCAATTCAGCAATGTTGCAAAGTCTTGGATATGCCAACATTTGCCTTTTAACTTCCTCTAACCTGGACTTATTATTGTTGTCAGATTCACACATCCAATATGTTGAGATAATCATCCTCGCCAATCTTTCAGTGTTTCTTAGAAAAAACCTAGCCAAACTTAACTCAAACTCATGCTCATCACCTTTGAAATCCAAAAACATAATGAGTTTGAGGGTGTGAGGTATGCAAATAGCACGAGTTACGGAAGAGTATAGGAATTCATCATCAAATGGTTGTACCTGAAATATTATGTCAATAATTCATGAATCTTTTATAGTATACTTGAGAATGAATGTCTATTGATTTATTTAATATGTATTTTAGAAGTAGTATTTATATTGGTAATCTAGTTGTCACAATTATTATTATATTATTACTAAATTATTTTTAATTAAAAGTTAATTTTCAATATTTAATACCAAAAGAAAAAAAGTTCAATAAAATAAATCATTATAACTAAATTTAAGAAATATATAATTATATAATATGCGGAAAAAATAAAATTATATGATACACAGAAAAATATATAATTATATATAAAAAGAAATTTAAAAAACAAAACAAAACCACTCAACAAATACTAGAATTAGCTCAATACCCAAAAAATGACCAAGATGATTTGTCCCACTCTTTAAATGTGGTTTAATATATAACAGCATTTTGGGATTAGTTCTATGGCTTGTTTCTTGTTTTCTTCAATTTTCTATATTTCTCTAGGCACTTCTAGTGCCTTTTTTAATGAAAAATTTTGCTTACAAAAAAAATCCTATTAATCAATCGTATACAAACAATTTAAATTCTACCTATCGAAATAAAAAATAATAATTGCAAATTAAAGAATGGCTAACTCTCATAATTGGCCAAATTAAAATACATTTTTTATTTTTAAAATAAGATGATTATTTTTCATTCAGTCCCTTTGTTCTTTTCAAAAGTTTAAATATTTTCAATTAGTCGCCCTAAACGATAGAAATGGGAAAATATTTAGAAATGGAAGAGAGATATGTGATGTTTCAAGGGAGACATACAGTTCCACAATTTTATAGAATGTGACAGTGAAATTTTGATAGGACAAGTCGTGGTAGATGGTACGAGTTTAATATTTAGAAAAAAATTGGTTAAAGAGAATAAAATTTTGCATTGATACTAATAAAGATGTTTTGCTATAGACCATTGTTCTCAACTTATACTTTTTGATAGGAAAATGAATGCAATGAAGAAAGAACTCCAAAACTATTCAGTATAGTACTAGCTTGCACAATCAACAACCCAACCACAAAATAGTTAGCTAAAACAACCAGAATAAAAGATTCCAAAACTATTAGAAGTAATCGAACCTACAGCCACACATATTGTCAACAAAATAAAAATAAAGAGGTTGGTTTAGTGGTGGAGAATTTGTATAATTTATATAAGATTTTAAGTTCAAACCTCATTAGTTTTATTGCATATAAAAAATAGCAAATTGAATATAATAAAGAAATAAAAAAACAAGTAGTAAATTAAAACAGAAAAACAAATCCTAATAAAAAAAACATTGAGAAAACAAGAAAATTAAACATATAAGATTATTTGACATACAATAATAAGATATGTTTAATATTTTGATATGTATATATATACATATTCTAATATCTTTTTTTTCTCTGACAGAGTATCCTTTATCGTGGGTTTCACTTCCACTATGATCAATAAATGTTGTGAAAAATCATTTTATCTTGAGAAAAAAAATAAAGTTCTCATCAATTTCTTTGACTTTCGTTCTTAGAAGTGATTTTATTCTAACAAAAACAACAAAAAAAGAACTGATAATCAGCAAAATAACAGAAAAATATTTATCTTTTTAAAAAAATAATACTTCTCTAATACAAAAATAATAATAATAATAATAATAATAACAACGACGACGATGACAACAACAACAACAATAATAATAATAATAATAAAAAGAGCTAACCACTGAAATTGGGTGATCCACTCCACCAAAATTAAAAAAAAGGGGCAGATCCAATTAAAATGACATAAAAAATTCTTAAAAGATATATTTGTTGGTGTTTCTTCATTATCATTTTTTTCCCAAAATCAAATTCTTACGCTTTGAGTAACATAGAAAAATAATCCAATTCATAGATCTTAGCCAAACACAATTAGCTAAGCATATGCACAACATATAAAAAAATAAAAACAAAAAACCTTTCACATAATCAACTTCAACATCGATAAGGTCAAATCAAACATATATAAAAAATTGATAATTCATAAAGACACAATAGACAAACTAATCAACTGAAATCAACTGAGTAGAAAAGGTGAAAAGTAAATTTACCTAAAAATCGTAGGTAAATGCTACGGTATGAACAGAATGATGCTGTTATGAGGATTATTAGAAAGAAAATGGGAAATGGTGAAGAATTAGTACTTCCTGAGAATAATAATGTAGAAGGGTGAAGACACCAAAAGACCCAATGAGAAAGCTATGGCAGCAATGGAGGTGACTATTTGAGGTTCCAATATTTACTTGAACTCGATTAGTGGGTTTGGGAATAGTGTAGAAGGGTAAGCCATGTGAACACTAATTTGTCACTTTCTCAAAACAAAACGCTTACTCAACGATCATATCCAGCTCAAACGTAACTAGCATATGGATTTATATTAAATTTTAGGGCTTTGCTGTAATTTCAGTCAAGTTGAAGAGTAAAGTTGTAAGTTTAATACCTACTAAAAAATTGTTGAATTTGTTATTAAAAATATATATAAATAAAAAAAAATAATATAGTAATTTATATGATAAGTTTGTTTTGGTGAGAATTGAGATCATAAATTTGACCAAACAAAAAAAGTTTCTTTACATTTCAAAAAGCTTAATTTCAATAAATATCCTTGGGAAAAGAAAATTAATGTTCAATAAATGTGAATGCAAAAAAATTAAAAAAATTAAAGTAGTAGATAAATAGAATAAAGCCATATATATTAGTCCTTAAAATTGTTAGGATCCGATATTTTAGTCTCTAAAGTTTTAAAAAAATTAATTAGTCTCTAACATTGTAAAAACAATGGACAATATAGATATTCTTATTTATTAATTTTATAACATTATTTTGTAACCAAAAGAACTAAAAGTCAGAAATTGATTTAATGTTTTAGAAATCTCAAAAACAAATGTGTCCGACCCTTAGTTACTCTTCCATTCATTTCATATTATTAGACCGTTTTCAGACACTACTATCATTGTTTCATATAATTAGACCCTCTCCAAAATTTTAAAAGCATTAATTAATACTTTCTTTCTATAACTCATTAAATATTTACCTTCATGTCAGGAATATTATTTATACATTATCATATATATACAAGAAATACTCCTATTAAATAAAATAGAGCATCCGAAACATTGAAATATTTCTTACTATATTACATACTATTCTTTTATAGTATGTGATTCATTATCATTTAATAGTTATAATTTTTTTTAAAAAAATCCAAATTATAAAATTTCAAATATATATTCATTTTGTGTTCAAAATCTTTATCAGCTTATATTGTCAAAAAAAAAATCTTTTTCAAATTTAATCATTTTTTTATAAATTTGAACAACTTATTTGTCTCTACTTATGTATTTGAACTTTTTTATTCCAGTAAGTTGAATTTTCCTTGGAAATTATTATGCACATTTATATTATTATTGTATAAAATATTTTATATACTACTTGGATTTACATTTTCTAAAACCTATTTTTGATTTAGACATTAATAAATTTTACGTAGATTAAAAAGTAACCATATATTACATATAATTCAAATAATCATTATTAATAGATGAAAGAAAAATATTGAATATTATGTATAAACACATTTATAATGTTTTCTATTTTATTTTATTTTCTTTGTTACCAAAAAAGTTATATTTATAAAATCTCCGTTTTGAGGGATATAATTAATATTACTACTAAAAACATATTTATTGTTGTTATTACTTTTACTAGAAGTATATACCTACATAGAAAAGTTTTTAATGATAATAATTATTTTCAATTTTTTTTCCTTAGACAACAATTAAATGCATATAATCTTAGTAAATTGAGAACACACATGATGAAACCTCACCCTGTTGACTCATTGTCTCCAGAGAGTAATTGTAATAGAATAATGTTATATCTTCCTAAAATTTTATAAACTAAATAAAAAATAAATATATTTCATGTATTAGAAATATAAATATTATTTAAAATATTATTCATTAAATAAGAAGGAGCTAGGGACATGTGTGTGTAAGTGGGTTTTTTTTTTTTGTTTTTTTTTTTGTAATAGTAAGTGGGTTTGATCCCTCTTTATATAATTCTGATGAACCAAAACTAGATAGAAAAAAGAAAAGAGAAAAATGCAAGATGAAAAAAGACATAAGTATCCTTAATTAAAAACTTCATGATTTTAAAAAAAATGAGTCCCAATTGAGTAGTTCAATTGGTTAGGAGCGAGAGACATGTGTATATCTCCGAAATTACCCATTTTTTAAATTGAATTAAAAATTTTCACTTTAGTTTTTAGGGAGCTTACTTTGTAAACTTGAGAAGTTAAGGGCCATGGTTACAATTTTTTATAAAATAGCCCCCACACGTTTGGGCTGGTACTTCGCCCACCACCTTGATTTCTTGGTTCACCACATGCTATTTTTTTCTTTCTAATTTTGCCCTTCGCTCGGGGATTAATCCCTCTTTTTCAACTTAAAAAGAGGCATTTGTGCAAACAGGGATTAATCTTCGTTTTAAAATTCGCTCGGAAATTCATCTCTATATTGCAACATAAAAACATTCGCTCGGAGATTAATCTCTGTTTTCCAACTTAATTCCAACACTGTATTTTCTTACCGGGATTAATATCTGTTTCCATACAAATATTAATATCTTTTTCCATACAGATATTAATATCTATTTTTCTGCAATTTATCTTTTTCAAAACGCATGACTGACGAAGGAAAAAAAATCCCTTGATTCGAACACAGTATTTTTATACGGGGATTAATATTCGAACTAGAATAAGAAAAATAGGGATTAATATTTGTTTGACTCAAATCTAGATTTAAAAACATAACTTTACCAATTTTCCAAACAAATAAACCCCAAACTCAAAATTTTGACACACACAATACTCCATATGTAACTAAACCCAAAATCACAAACATCGTTTTCTATCATTTATACGGTTAGAATCAAGGGTTTTTTTTTCTTCGTCATTCATGCTATATGAAAATGATGAATTGCAGAAAAATAGAGATTAATATCGGAATGAAAACGGATATTAATATATGTATGGAAACATATATTAGTATGTGTATGGAAACAAATATTAATCACGGTATGAAAATTCAGTGTCAGAATTAAGTTGGAAAACAGAGATTAATCTCCGAGCTAAGGTTTTTAAGTTGCAATGTAGAGATTAATCCCTGTTTGCGCAAATTAAGTTGGAAAACAGGGATTACTCACCGAACGAGGGGCAAAATTGGAAAAAATTAACAATGTGTGGTGAACCAAGAAATGATGGTGGTGGGCAAAGTAGCTGCCACACCTTTGTTATTACACAAATACACATTCATTCACTTCAATTCTTCTTTACCTCTCCAACTCTCGTTCCTCTTGCTCCCACCCCAAAAAACAAAAAACACCCTTCTGTCTCTCCCTTTAGTCATGCGCCACCATCAACCTTCCCTCTCTCTAAGATTTTAATCTTCTCAAAGCCTCCATTCTCACATGCAACCATTTTTCCCTCTTCAAGCTTGTTAAAACATAAGATAAAATGAAAAATTCTTGTGTATTTTTTGAGTTGTGTTTAATTTGTACAATGAGCTGCCTATTTATAGATGAGCTAATCAGTTAGCTTGCACTAATTGCTACAAAATAAATTCTTTTTTGGGACCAACAAAATCAATTGCAAAATTCACTTTTTCGATCACATAATATTTTTGCTACTGAATTTGTGACCAAAATGACTTGCGATCCGATGTTTTGCGACCAACGGGATAAAAAATTCGGTCGCTAAATCAATCTTTTTTTAGTGATAAGGAATATACAATTTGAATCATTTATAAAATAATCTCCACAAATCCTATCAAATCATATCATATCTTATCAATCTGATCCTAATCCTATTATATCAAATTCTTAATCAGTTACAATATTACAATCTATCTCAAATATCTCAACATCTCGCCTCAAACTCAAGTTGGTATGGAAGAGACCAACTTAAGTTGGGAAACTGGGGCCACAAAACGTTTAGGTGAATGAGACTTGGTGAACATGCCGGTAGGTTGATCAGGAGTTCCAATTGGGATGAGGCGAATAGTACCACGAACGAAGTGTTGGCGAGTAAAGTGATAGTCAACCTCTATGTGTTTTGTGCGCTGATCGAAAACATCATTGTGAGCTATTTGAATTGTGCTTTGATTATCACAATGAAGATCAATCGAAAAAGGTTGGAAAGCACCCATATCAGCTAGGAGCCAACGAAGCCTAAGAACCTCAACAGTGGTGTCAGCAAGAGCACGATATTTAGATTTAGTACTAGAGCGGGAAGGCAAAGTTTGTTTCTTACTTTGCCAAGAGATGAGGGAGTTGCCAAGGAAGATGCAATAACCAATAGTGGAATAGTGATGATTTGGATTTCCCCCCTCAAAATCAGCATCAGAATGGGCATGGAGAACCGAAGGTGAGTGTGAAGGAAAATGAAGTTCTCAAAATAAAGTGCCTTTGATGTAGCAGATGATATGAAGTACGACAACATAATGAGTGGAGTATGGAATGCACATGAATTGACTGACTGTGTGAACAACATATGAAATATCTAGGCGAGTTACAGTTAGGTAGATAAGACTTCCCATCAAATTCCAATAGTGAGTAGGGTTATCAAGCATTGTTCCATTAGTTGCAAAAAAAAGTGAATATTAGGCTCAAGAGGTGTAGCCTTAGTACAATTATTAGTATGACTAGCTTTAGTGAAAAGATCATAAGCATATTTGACTTGGAATAGGAGTAGTCCATCTATACATGAGACGAATTTAAGATCCAGAAAGTAGTTGAGAGTGCCAAGATCCTTCATTTCAAATTTATGGCTCAAGAATTCTCTTAGGTTTGAAATCATTGTCGTATCATCACGTGTAATGATCATATCTTCAACATAAAGAAGTAAAAGTATGATACCTTGTTTTGTTCGATGAACAATGAGAGGAGAGTCATGGGGACTTAAAGAGAAACCAAGTTTGCTAATAGTAGAGCTGAATTTGGAAAACCAAGCTTAAGGAGCGTGCTTGGGCCTTGACAGCATTTGACAGCTTCTTAGTGTTTTCTAACCACCTTTCTTCAACTTTCTTCATTCTTTTCTTCATTCTTCAAGTCCAATCTTCTAAAAAAAACTTCTCCATGATTTATTCCTACATGAACATAATCAAACAAAAATCAATATCAAGGATCATCAAAACTACATCAAAATTCATCAATTTCCAAGAAACTACAACTAACTATGCAAGAAAGAACTTTATTTGATTTTATTGATTTCTAAGTGATAAAAGGCCACAAACACACTACAATACTAATAAAGAGACTAAAATAGACCTTAGAACATAGATAAGTGGACACTTATCACAACTGCAAACTTAAAATCTTGCTTGTCCCTAAGCAAACACAAAATCCAAACTAAGGGGAACAAAACAACATGGCATGGCATCAATACTAGAGTTCAATCAAATTTCATCAAGCACTTAAACACCTTAGAATTATGCAAGTATTACCATTGGAAGTTACACACTCCTTCAAGTCATCAAAGCACAAATTTACAAAATATGAGCAATGTAATCAACTAGGCAAGTGGCATAGATCATGTAACCAAGCAATGCACAACAATCCTCACAAGGATAAAGTGTATGTCACTCATCACTCAAGTGTTTGGGTTAGATTTAGTGCACTCAAATCAATCATGTGAGATGTGGAATCCATAAATTTGAGATTGCCTTCTAAGTCTCCACCACTAAAAATCACAAGTCTAGAAAAGATGAAGAGGTCTTTAAAGGTTGTAATGGGGCTTAGATAGAGTGGATAAATGTGAAGGAAAACTAGCTAAACCATGTATCACACAAGGACAATGCAATGCATGAAATCCTAGACACCTATATGCAAAAATTGATGAAAATGCAAAAGATGATGGAAAAAGAACAAAAATGAACACAAACAATGAATTATCACAAAACTTAAGAGTACCAACTCTTCTTTATTCTTTCTTCTCAATCTTTTTCAACTTGTTTTTCTTTATTTTTCATATTTTTCTTTCACAATCTTGTTTCTTTCTTTTCTATTTTTTTCAATTTTGTAGCTATTTTTTTGTATATGCTATCTTTTCCAATTTTTGAATGTTTCTTGCTTTTTCATGAGTTGGTATCCCAAAATCTCAATCATAACATACAAATGGAACAATAAAATGTGGAAATATGCAAAAATGAATGAAATGCATGCATGAGTGAATGGTCTCTACCCCAAGTACTACCCAAAACAAACCTCAACACAATGTTTTGCCTACCCCAAACTTAGAATTATGACTTGTCCTCAAGTCATGCTCACTATGCACCCCAAACCAAAATTTATAGAATCAACTTCTAAGCAAAAACAACTGGAACCCCAAACTTAGGGAATTGCGCGGGTTCCCTAAGCAAAAACTACCCCAAACTTAGAGGAAGACTCTATACCCAAGTGCATAACCAAAGCTCTAGGTGTGTACTTGGTAGGGACAATTGGTTTTACACTTGTTTGGCTTGTAATGAGCTATATAATCAAGAAATGAAGGGTAAATTAAGGCTCAAAGGGGCTAGCAATAGATAATTTAAGTGACAAGGCTTAAATTTGGCTCAAGGCTCAAAACAACAAGAATGCCTCTATCATATCAATCCTAGCATGTGACTAGCAATTTCAACCAAGGGCAAAAACAAATTTAAAAGCACACCTTACATAGTGAACACTCATGACAAGGAACATGTTGGAGGCTCAAATCCTCACCTAGGTTGTATGATTGCTACACATTGCTACATCACATCAGACATGCCACAAGCGTAATACTTTTTTACTAATGCCCACATGTGTCAAAAAGTTCCTATCAAACAATCAAGAGCATGTAAACTTCACAATGGAACACAAGTATCAATCCTAATTGTCTAAGAAACAAGAATCCTTTCTACTCGAACCAAAGATCAATGCCATGCCATTAACAAATCACAAAAGCAATCAACAAACCTAGGGAGCTAATCAAGTGACCAATCTAATCAAAACTAGAAAAGAAGGATTAAGAAGGACTCCCCTTTGAAGACCACCAATGCTCCTGAGGTTCAACAAACACCACATATCCATGCTCCAAAGCTTATTAAGCCTACAAAATAGCAAACACGTGCAAAACTACACAACTATATTTTCTTTTTATTTTTTTCTATACTTTTGCTTTCTATACTCTATTTTTATTATATGAATATATCCTATGAAAAAAAAAACAAACCAATCTATCAAATGCGGGTTGCCTCCCGAAAGCGCTTTGTTTAACGTCACTTAGCTTAACGTGTGACCACATCATGGAGGCTTGAAGTTGGAAACAAGTGATTCCTCCTTTTTCAAAACATTTTGCACTTGTTTCCCCTTAAGCTCCAACTTTGGTTCAAAAATATTTTCACCCGGATTCCATGGTTCCCACATAGCTTGGGTTCTAAGAATCGGTTCATCCCCTTTTTCACACTTTTCGTCATTCAAATCCAAATCAAGTTTATGTGGAAGTGTATTCCTTGTTGAATTAATGTTATGTGGTGGTTTGGATTGAGAAACAATAGGTAAAGGTATGATTGCAATTGAGAAAAAGTGATCAATATTAATTTCCCTGTTTTGGCTGAATTTTTGCACAGATTGAGCAGGATAATCGACCTAGTTCCAATTGGATTCTAATTTTGTGGTCTGTTATAATTTTATAGATAATTTTGTTAGCTTTCTAATGCCACAAATTTCACAAGAATCCAATATGTATAACTTGAGTTATAGGCGAAAGACTGAGAGCTGCCATATTGGGTTTTTATCATGGGCAGGTGCATTCAAGTGAAATTATCTACTAGAAATAGATTGAATCAGATCTTGAATTCTGAATATAAGTTGTAGATAATTTCATTAGCTTTCATTTTCCACTGATTTCACCTAATATGGAGGTCTAAAACGCATGTTATGGCCAAAATACCAAGGGGATGCATTTTTGAGTTAAGCAAGAAATTCTGTTGTTTGTCACTGGCGCTCAAGCGTCAGAATGGTGGCTTGAGCGCCAGAGCAAAAAACTTGGCAGCGTGTAAAAGGTGTCTGGCGCTCAAGAGCCAGAGCCTTGGACCTGTTTTACCTGTTTAACTTGAAAAATGTAATTTAAGCCTAATTAAATTATTTCTAAGATTCGAATGAGTAGAAATAGGTCCATATGAGTTAGAAACATACAATAGGATCATTGAAATGTTGTGCTATGTGTTATGACTTAAATGGTGAATACTTTGAATGATGTTTTATATGATTGAGATGTGATAAATGATGAATGTTGGAACATGTTGAATGCAATTAATGTGACATGTATGTTTGATGCATGATAACATGTAATGTGGAAACAAATGATAAGAGAAATGCTTCCCTCATCAACCTTGGTTGAGTAAGTGGGTTGAGTTTCGCTTGAAGTAGACCGCGTAAGAGGACAAGCATGGAAAAGAGAATAATTAGGGGTTATTATCTAGATGGGCAATAACTCTTGCAGACCTCTAAGCGGTGTTGACTTTGAATAAGGGAAACAATATGGGGCTATTGCCGGAAGGGTTAATAGTCCTTGTAGACCTCTATTGGAGGTGAGGCATGGACTCTAGTTAAGGACACTTACCAGGGTTTGCAGAGAGCTCTAGAGTGCTATTACCACGCACATGTTGGATTCCTGCGTGCACTGGGTTTCTCGTTAAAAGAAGTGAAATGAAAAGAAATAAAATGGGATCATGGCATGCATACATACATGATGTTGTCAGTGCACGCATTGTTTATGAATGTGTTGTGTGTATGTGTATGTGTCATGTGTATGATATGTGATTGCTAGGGCGTATATTTGGGGAATTTTCAAGTTAGACTGACTGCAATACTGATTTAAAATGTTTTTAGTTAGACCGGGGGTTACTTGGTTATATGTTTTATTCAGATGTTATATTGTTCAGCTGTATAGGAAATTGTAAAATAAATAAACAAATGTTTCCGCTTGTATTTTAAATATGAAACAAAGTGGCAAGTTTTGGTAGTTTCAAGAAAAAATTGAATTATCAGATTTTTTTTTAAAGAAATATTTTCTAAGTATTAGGTTTTCAGGTTAAAACTTTTAGTAACCACCATTTTCAAAAATAAGGTGTTAAAAAAGTCCCTTATATATGTCTAAAACATCTCGAATGATATAAACTATAATTAATAAAATAAAGCTAACAATAATTATAGCCCAAATCATTTAGGATCTCAAATAAAATAAACATGTAGTTAGAAAAAAATTGATATAAACAAAGTGTGAAACTTGGAATGACGGTGATCGTACATTGACACATGTTCTTATCGCCATTAGTTGACTTAAATTTTGATGTCAATTATATAAAATAGTCAACACTTGGAGTAGCATAAGAAAAAATTGACTTAAAGGTTAAAAAAATACAAAAATTAATTTATACCCATATACAGTTTTCTTTAAGAAAACTTTAGAATCTCTAAGCTTGTTTACTTTTCATTTCCATTTTTTCTTTTGATTTTATGTTTCTTTAAATAATTTAAATAATTACAATACAAAACTATTTTGTTTTCTATTTTTTAGGTTTGTATTAAAAAACATTGAAAACTAGTGGAATTAAAACAACTGAATTTATTTTGTGTTTTGAAAAATCTCTTCCCCTCATGAAGACAACAACATTACTTTTCATTCCATCTCCTTCCCTTGTCTGAATTAAACATATATATAAAATAAAAAATAAAACAAAAAACAAAATACAAAATAAATAGGGCATTTATTTCTCAATACCAAATCAATTCCCTGATAACAAGAAAATAATTGAATATGTTAATTAATTTAGAAGTGTATTAATCAATCCATTATTTATCAAGGAGAGGATACAAGACTTCAGAAATAGATCGGCATTGTTTGAATTTAAAAAAAAAAACCTAAAATTTCAAAAAAAAAAGATACAAAAAATCAACAAGTATCTTTCTGATCTATAAAATTTTTAAGGATGGTGCATCTATTAATCTAGTCATAGATCACAAATATCCAAATAAGGATTTCACAGAATTATGAGAATAAAAAGTTAGATCTATAAGATTTTCGATCACAAAAGAAATCATAGATATGATACACAAATCGAGTAGCTTTTCATCAGTTTTGAAATGAATTCCATCTAATGCGTTATCAATCTACGTGAACAATGTTTCACAAAACTATTAAATTTCTTTTTTTTTTAAAAAAAAAAAAAGAGAAAATTAGATATCATAAAATTTTCAAAGAAATCACACACATTTTTCTGTATTTGATAAGTTAGCTGGGTTGGGAACCAAAGCGTTTGAAAAGAAAGTTAGGTTGGAACCCTCATTTTGGTTGTTTGCTGAGTTGCGATCCAGGGTGATCTACTCAACTTCGATAGAAAGAAGGTAACACTTACGGATAATCAGAGAGAGAACTTCTACTGAAAGAAGGTAAGACTTATACGTAATCAGAGAGAAGAAAGCAGATTGTATTTTTCCTCTTAACTTTTTGTATCGGTGCATATAATGTATGTGGACCTCTTTTTATCCGAGAATGCCGGAATTTCGTGCCTTCTTTATGAAAAGTAAATTAGAGTAAATTAAACGTCCGTCTTTTTTTTATATTCTTTGAGTAAAAAATGTAAATATATAAAATTGAATTAAATATTTTCACACAAAAACATTTTTGATATATATATATATTGGGTTTTTCTAACTTGTGCAATATTGCACAGGTTAAGAAATCATAAAAGGAAATAAAACACAGTATTTATTGTGTGTTATACATGATATAATTAATGGTTGACGTTTAATTTAAGGAAAACAATCTCAACCATTCTTGTATGGTTATGTGGTCAACATTAACTCGTCTCGCCTCTTATGCTCTCACTAATTGTATCCCTTTATATATATGTGAGTGTGTTGTATAAAGTAATAATTTCAATTAAACAATCAATGTTTAATAACAATTACCAGCTCCTTTTTTTATTACTTATTTTGCAAAATAATCAAATTTTTAATTAAAAATTCAATTCTAAATGTTTTTAAAATCTTTATCTGTACTTTTAAAAGTAATTAATTATAGTAAAAAGAGAAGAGAGGATTAAAAAAGTGATTATTTTCATTTTAACCAAACATCAATAGCTTTTCATTTCCCTCATAATCAATTAAACAATAATCAATTCTCTACTCATCTTCAAAATTAATTATTTTTAAGCAATAAAAAGGGGGCTCTAAATTATCATTATTATATCAATTTTATAAATGAAATTAAATATAAGTTTGAATATATTCTTCTTACCTTATATATTAGAAGCATGTTAGGAAAAAAATTATATAGTAAGTTTTCACTAATATTAGACATAAAAGCTTATAGTATTGGTCTTTGACTTATTTAATCATCATAATCTATTTAGTAATTACCATTATACTTTAAGAAAGAAGTATCCAGTATTGATATTTAATTTGTAAATACTAATTATTAATTGAGAGCAATAGTTAGAATGTATTAAATTAAATAATTAATAATAAAATAGTAAGAAAAAGATAGTGACTAAACAAAAAATCAATCCGTGCAAGTCAGTAAACTAGTAACTAATATATTTGTTATTTTGAAAAAAATAAAGTGAACATTTTCTACATTCGGTTAAGGAACATAAAAAAATGTTTTAATTATTTTCTAGCTATATATGCTCTATTTTATGACCAAAATAGATTATAGAAGACTAATCTAGGAAGCATGGAACATAGGTTCCTCTCAATTAGTGACCTTTATAAGACTTGAACTATGATTTTTTCGGAGAGTGTGATATATCTTTATCACTGTATTAACACTTTTATCAAATTTAGAATTACTATTCAAATTATTAAAAACAAGTCTTTCGAATGAAAAAAAAAAATTCGCTGCTTGTGATGCATAGATAAGAACATAAAACTAAAATACTTTAGTTGGAAAAAATATACTCTCTCTAGTCCATAAGTTTTGTTGTTTAAGATTTTAGCACACATTTTAAGAAAACATTAATAATAGTGTTTTATCATGCTATTGACTATATTACCCTTCTTTGTATAATTAATCATCATCCATTACTCCTCTAATATCCCACCACCTACCTATATTAAATGAAGGGTATAGTTGACGAATATGAATTAAATGAGCCTCGAAAATATAAAACAACAATACTTTTGAAACCAAAATTAAGTGTAACATCCCAAAAAAACCCTAATAGACTTAGGACTTAAGGGATTTGGTTACACATTTCAAAGAAAAGAGTAAGAGGGATCAATTGTAAGTAGAGAGGTTAAAGGAGGGACAAAAGGACTTGTATATTCAAATATGAACAGCTATATTTGAATATGCATGATCTATATTCGAATATGGATGAGTCATATTCAAATATGGACTGTACATATTCGAATATCAACAATTATTTTTCGAATATGGACTTTCCATATTCGAATATGTATGTATCATATTCGAATATGAGGTCTGATATTCGAATATAGAAAGCTGATATTTGAATATGGAAGTGTGAAAATAAATCCAGAAGCCTCATATTCGAATATATATTCGAATATGGACCCCAAAGTCTATAAATAGGGGACTTGGCCTTCACATTTCACCATTTTCCCTCTCACTCACTCTAAACTCTCTCAATCCTTCACTAAACCTCTGCCACGAATCAACAACACTCCACAAGTCTCCATCTTAGCATCCTTTCTCACAAGCACACTTCTTGACTAAAGGTTTCAAGGAGTTAGATTCAGACTCAGAGACGGCGAGTGCAAGAAAAGGGAGTTGGAGACTGAGATTTGAGTTGAAGGAGAAATAGATTCTTGAAGATACGAGGTAACCTTGAAAACCCAATCCAGAATACCGTGAACTATTAAGAACATGTGATTAGGGACTAAAGACAACATGTTATAAATTGGTTGATTTAAGATTATGTATATGTTTGATGTTGCATGATATGTCTGTATGATGACGTTTCGATCAAATGTGAAAATAGATATGCATGTTTAGAAATTGTAAATGATGTGAGAATGATAAAGTATATGTAACAGACAATGGATTCTAGATTATAATGCGATAAAATTGAGAATAGGACTCCGCATAGATTTTCAAACTGTTTTCGAAGGATAAGTCCAGAATTAGTATGAACATGAATATGTACTCGAATATGGCGGCCCATATTCGAATAGATATTCGAGTGTGGCACTTATGATACATAATATTCAAACCTAGGACGTTTGTGTTCGAATATTATGCTACTGGAACTCTTGTTTGATTTATTATGATATGAATATGAATGTATGACGAATGAGAACCTGAAATGTATCAATTAAAATGAAAAGTGGAAAAATACTTCCCCCATCAACATGGGATGAGTAAGAGGGTTGATTTCAACTGGAAGTAGACCGGGTGAGTGGACAAGCATGGAAAAGGAAATAATTGGGGGCTATTACCGAAAGGGGTAATAGTTCTTGCAGACCTCTAAGGGGTGTTGACTATGAATTAGGGAAACAATTGGGGGCTATTGCTGGAAGGGGTGATAGTCCTTGCAGACCTCAATTAGAGGTAAGGCATGGACTTTGGTCAAGGACGCTTAGCAGGGTTTGCAGAAAGCTCTAGAGTGCTATAGCCACGCACATGGTGGATTCCCGCGTACACCGGGTTTCTCGATAAAAGAGGAAAGAAATGAAATGGAAAATCATCATTGCATGCATACATACTTGATTTTCACTTCATACAAATTGTGTGTGTTTGTTAGGAATTGGATTTAGGGCAGTTTTGCAGTTAGACTAGCTGTAATACTGTATATATACTATTTTCATCACCGACGGTTACTCAGTTATATGTCATACATATAACTGATGGTTACAGTATTGCAGGTGATACGGACTTGAAGGGTGTCAGTGCTTGAGAAGACGTTAGCAGCTATCTTTTGATACCTTGGGAGTCATTAGTTTTGTTGTATGGCTATGGACTAGTACTCTCTAACCCCCGTTGGTCTCTATATTACTGACATAGACGGATCGTGTTTTTCGTGATAAATAAGGCTTCCGCTACATAGGAATCTTTAAGAACTAATTTTATAAATTTATTGATATTTTAGGCACTAATACGATGTCAAAACTAACACAAGGACTAAATTGGTTAATTGTGAATTTACAAAATAATTTCATGATGATACAATTATGGGGGAACTAATTTGAGGAGGAAAATATAGATAGGAGTAAATTAATAATGAACGAGTAATTTGTAAAATGGAGAATTTTTTAGGGATTAATTTGATATTAGTTTAAATCTTTATAAACTAATTTTTAAAGTCTACGAAATTTTTCAGGGACTAATTTGATATCGAAACTATTAAAAAGATATCAAAACTATCAGATAGACTAAGTTGATTATTAGTGAATTTTTGTAACATAATGATTAAATAATTTAATTATTAGATGCGTACTTTCTAGGTTGATTTATTTTTTTGGAATTAATTTGGTATTATTTTAAATATTTAAGAACTAATTTTAGGGGCTAATTAGATGTCTAAACTAACACAGTGATGACTAAATTGGTAATGAGTGACTTTACAAAGAAATTTCATGATGTTATAATTTTTATAGGGACTAAGTTGATGGCAAAAATCTATGAAAGACTAAATTAATATTGAATGAGTCATTTTCAAATGATTATTTCTTAGGGACTAATTTTGTAACACCTAGATTTTAGGTTCAGTTTTTTTTTTTTTAAAAAACGAACCGCGAAAGTCAAAGCATCGTGTGCGTGTATATATATATATATATATATATATATATATATACACGTTCATTTGGTTTACAATCCCAGAGAGATAACTGGTCGACCTAAGTAGCCATACAACAAAACTAATGACTACCTAAGTATGATAAAGTATAGCTGCTAGTGTCTTCTGAAGCGCTGACACCCTCCGAGTCTATATCACCAGCAATACTATAAGCGTCGGTTATATGTACGACATATAACTGAGTAACCGTTGGTATTTAAAAGTAATATATATACAGTATTACAGCCAGTCTAACTGGAAAACTGCCCCAAATCCAATTCCTAAGAAACACACCCAATATGTATGAAATGACAATTAAGTATGTATGCATGCCATAATCATTTTTCAATTTCATTTCTTTCTTCTTTTAACGGGAAACCACGTGCATAGGGAATCTACCATAGGTGCATGACAGTGAATGCATAGTTGAGCTCATCATCATCATGGTCCTGACAAGCGTCCTTCAAGGATCCTACTACCGAGCTACCAACCCTCTCTAGGGCTTTCGCAGGGACTATCTACCCCTTTCGGGATAGCCCCTTTGCACTAGACAATCCACCCCGTTTTCGGGATAGCCTAACACTTCAGGTTATGTGCCCCTTTTGGGATAACCCTACATTCTCATCTTTTTATGCTTGTCCTCTTACCTGGTCTACTTCCGGCGAAACTCAACCCTCTTACTCAACCATTGTTGATGGGGAAAGCATTTTCCACATTTTCCTTTAACTTTGATTTCACATAACATGTTCTCATGCATCAAACATGATATTCATATCGTATCATTCAAACGAGAATTGTAGTAATTACATATTCGAATACAAACATCCCGTATTTGAATATTATGTGCAAAAAAGGTTATATTCAAATATCTATTCGAACATGGCCTTCCACATTCAAACACATATTTGAATATACTAACTCTTGGACTTATTTTCCTAAAACAGTTTGAAGTCTATTCAAAGTCCAAGTCTCAACTTTTGTCTCATTAAAATCTGGAATCTCTTGTTTATACAATTTTATTAACTCATCATCATTCACATTTCCAAGTAATTTCCTAATCATGCATCATTAACTAGCATGCTTAATCCACACAAACATTATTCACATATAGCATATAAATCTCAAACATACACGAATTCTAAAGCAAACAATCTCTAACACATTATTGGAAGTCCCTAACACATGTTCCTATCATTTCCTTGGTTTGGGGTTTAGGGTTACCTCAAATCTTCCAGAATCCTTTTCTCCTACAACTCCAATCTCAGTCTCCAACTCCCTTTCTTTGCACTTGCTCTCTCCGAGTCTGAATCTAACTCCTTGGAACCTTAGTTAGGAAGTGAAATTTGTGAGATGGGAATCTAACTCCTTAGTTTAGATGAAGGAGTTGTAGAGTGTGGTTGATCAGTGGCAGAGGTTTAGTGAAGGATTGAGAGGGTATAGAGTGAGTGGGAGGGAAATGGTGAAATGTGGAAGTCAAGTCCCCTATTTATAGACTTAGGGGTCCATATTTGAATATATATTCGAATATGAGGCTTCTGTATTTAGTTCCACACTTTCATATTCGATATCAACTTTCCATATTCGAATATAATATTTCATATTCGAATATGACACATCCATATTCGAATATGAAAAGTCCATATTCGAATATGACTCATCCATATTCGAATATGGATCATGCATATTCGAATATAGCTGTTAATATTTGAATATACAAGTCCTTTTGGTCCCTCTTTTGGCCTCTCTACTTACAACTAATCCTCCTTCCTCTGTTCTTTGTAATTTGCAACCTAATCCCTTAAGTCCTAAGTGTATTAGGAATTTCTGGGATATTACAACTCTACCCACTTAAAATAATTTTGTCCTCAAAATTCGAATATTACCTCTATTACTGAAACATTTTGGTGTATACGTCCCTCATGTCTTGCACCTTTTTCCCAAGTGATCTCTAATGAATAGATGTTCTCCCAAAGAACCTTTACCAGTGGAATCACTTTGTTCCATAAGGTTTTCTCTCCTCACACTATGCCAAATTTGGCTTATATCAGCGTAACAAACGCCAGCGGTTAACACGGAACCACTAGCAAAAGGTAGAAATTAATTAAAAGTAATAATAATAATAATAATAATAATACGTATGCCAGCGGTTATTAAAGGAAGCATTGGCATAGAAATTTTTATTTTTTTTTAAAAAGTAAACTACCAACGCAAGCCGTTAGTAAAGGAAGCGCTGGCATAGGATAATCTTTTTTTTGGAAAAAAAAAAGAAAAATAGCAACGGCAGCGGTTATTAAAGGAAGTGCTTGCGTAGAGTTTTTAATAAGCCTACAACAGCGCTTAGTTAAGGAACCGCTTGCATAGGCTTAAATCTCAAATTGCAAAATTCATCTACGCAAAATCCCTAAGTTACGTTTTTACCAAACCCTACTGTTCATTCACCTCCGTCGTGACTGAGCACCGTCTCTCTGCATCCTCGCCGTCGCGGAAACTCACCGCTGTCAGCTTACCACCTCCGTCTTCACTTCTTTTTCTTCGTCGTCTTCTCCTTTCACTATCGCATCTCACAGGTTTGATCACGCACCCACGCCTCTGTCTTCTTCCCTTTTTTGTATACTGTTTGTAGGATTCAATGCCATTTACCCTTACATGGTGCAGAGACTCACTTATCACAAGCGTCACAGCTACACCACCAAATCCAACCAGCACAGGGTTGTCAAAACCCTTGGTTTTATATGCTTCTTCTTCTTCTTTTCCAGATTTTGGGGTTTCTTATGATCTATTTTAGAAATTGATTTTGTTTTTTTTTTGGTTTTCTAACTAACCTCTGCAAATGGGTTTCTCTTAGGTGGGAAGTTGGTCTACCAAAGCACTAAGAAGAGGGCAAGCGACCCAAGTTTCCTGTTACTGGCAAGAGGATCAAGGGGTATGTGTGTATGGAATAACATGTTTTTCAAATCAAGCTATTATTGTAGAAGTATGTGTGCTTCAATGGTTAATGTATTATGTTTTGATGATACCAAATACAAGAGCAATAAGTTATGTGTAGTATGTTTTGATGTCAACAAATGTAAGATTAAATTAAGAATGGACATGCTACTATATGAGCTTAATGGAGTGCATTATACCATGCATGAGTATGTGTTCTATATTCTGATATACAAGTTGATAATCATGCAATGTGTATATCAATGCTTGATAGATTAACTAGAGTTATATATTTATAAATCAAGCATATTTGATTTTGAGTTTAGAAGTTTGAACTAACTATGATTTTCTAGTGAGAAATGTCTTGTAGATAGTCCAAGCATTAAGAGTAAGCAATGATCAAGAAAAATGGAAAAATCAATTATGCTCAACTCAAGAAGGAGAATGACAATGATGGCCAAACGCTTATGATACTATGGAAGAGAAACTAACAAGCTTGGATTGCATCAAGAAGCCTAAGGACTTAGTTCGGTATATTTCTTTTCTAGGCTATGTAAGTGTAAATTTGAGAAGTCATTACCTGATAGAGCTTGTCTTTCACCTTGCATTCATAGCATCATTTTAAACCATAGCCTTCAAAATGTGTTTTTCAAAGAAATTAGTTACAAAGTGTTTTATCATGAGAAAATTGTTTTTCAATTAGATAAGGATTTGAAAAGTGAGTTGATGTTTAAAAGTACTCAAATATTTGGTTTGAATTTGTTAATAAGCATAAACAAATATATTTTCAACAATAGTCTTATATGGAAGCTGATATATGTTTACTGTTTTGATCATATCATTACGTGTATTTTGAGTATTGAGCTAAACCTCATTTCATTTGAAAATAGACTCAATAAACTTTCTAATGACTAGTCTTTTGCTCTAAATGGATCACAAATGAAGAAGTTATGAACTTTTGAATTCAGCATTTGTTTTTAGGTTTTGGAAAATGACCTTTTTTCACTATTTTTATCATATATTTAAAACTACTTCTAGTTTCGATCTAAAACTTGTTTCATATGAAAGTATACTCAAAGAGATTTCTAAAAACTGGTCATTCGCTTGTAACGGACAAGAAATGGAGGAGTTATGATTTTGCAAAGTTAGAGATTGTCGTCAGGAATTTCATATCCGAATACATATTCAAATATCTAAGCACTAGTAAGTGCATATTCGAATACATATTCGAATATGGCTTTTGATATTCGAATATTGCTTTCTAAGCACCAGTAAGTGCTTATTCGAATACGTATTCGAATATGGGTTTTGATATTCGAATATATATTCGAATATAGCTTTTAAAATGTGAAAAATCTGCTTCCAAAAGTGCCATATTCGAATACATATTCGAATATGGGATTCTATATTCGAATATGGGCTGTGCACAGCTATAAACGGCTAGTAATGACTAGATTTGAATGGAGGGCTATAAATATGAGTTCTTGGGCCATTCTAGTACAAGAATTAAGGTTTTCATCTCTAGTATCACACTAGAATCATATTATCTCACTTCTAAGCTTCTTCTAACATGAATCAAATGCTTTAACCTTGGTCTTTAATCTTGAATCATTATCATCATTCAAAAAGCTTTGTTATTCAAAATTGTTCTATCTTGCTAAAGGCTTGCTCAAATCTTTGTGCTTCAAGTTGTAATATCTACGCTTTTGAGAGCTTCATTATTTGTAAAACCTTAAAGTGAATAGTGGAGAGAAGGTGAGGTATCCTTCTTTTAATCCACAATAATAGCAAGTTATGAATGGACTAGAAGAAGTCCTTGAAGAGACAAAGAAGTTCTTATAGAGCTTCTGTTGATTACTGAGATTATATCCTAAACCAGCCTTTTTGAAATGACATCCTTGCTTACCAAGCAAGATGTTTAGGTTATCTCTACCCATTGTAAACTTTGCAAGAACATTGTTTAAATCCTTAATTTGTTTTAAGTGTAAATCACAAGAGGCGCAAGTGTGTGATTTGCAGATATTTTCAATTTTTGTCAAAGGATCTTTACCTTTGGCAATCATATTTTTCAATTTGTCAATTTCTTTCAAATAAACATCACACGACGTACAGGTGGGTGATGTGTTCATTATGCAAGACTCACATTCATATTGAATACTACCAAAAGGAATTTGGACTTGTCTCATCTTAATAACATCACGACTAAGAATGTCTATTTTATCATTTAAGATACCTTTTTTTTTCTTGGTTTTAGCAAGTTCTTTTGCAATGATCATAGATTTTTCATGTAACTCATTATAAGCATCTTGGAATTTATCAAAACTATAGTTAGAGTGTTCAAAATCTTTTACCTCATCTTCATCAAGAAGATCATCTTCATCATGGTTGACCATGAGACATAGGTTGGCTATGTCGCTTTCCGATTCATCAGATGACTCTATGTCATTTCCATCCCAATCTATGTAAGCTCTTCTACCTTTCTTTCCTTTGGCGAATCTTTTCTCTTGTGTTTCATTCTTACTTTTATTCATGGGATATTCCATCTTCATTTGTCCGGTTTTTCTGCACTCATAACAAGTTGGGCCTTGATTTTATCCTTTTCCTTTGTTGAAACTTTTCCTTGATGTGAAGTTTGATGGTCTTCTTGATGATTCTCTTTTCTTGAAGAATTTGTTGAATCTTTTGGCAAAGAGAACCACAGTCTCATGATCCATTTTGGTTGGATCAAAATTGCTTTCTTTTTCTTCCATCTCTTGAGGTGGAGGTGTGGTTGCTTTGAGAGCAATACATTTCTTTTTCTTGTCAACTCCTTCAAGTTGATCCAAATGGCTCAACTCAAGCTCATGCTTTTCTAGCTTACCAAACAGGGTTGCTAATGAAATTGTGCGTGTAGTTGATTTATAAGATATGTAAAACATTTCTGCATATCTTGAATGTTTTCTCCTAGATTCATTTGAAACATTTCAAATTCTCTAGTCAATGCATTTAATTTTGATCTTTTTACCTCATCAGTTCCTTCATGTGTCACCTTTAACACATCCCATATTTCTTTAGCAGTTTTGCAATTTGAAATTCTAGGGAATTCATCATTACCTAATGCAGAGATAATTATGGTTTTGACTCTTAGACCAAATTGAGCAAGTCTCTTTTCTTAAAAAGACCACTCTTTTCTAGGCTTTTCTACTTCCCTTCCATCAACAATGTGTATGGGAATATATGGTCCTTCTTCTATAGCATCCCATACGGCAACATCAATACCCTCTACCCAAGCTTGCATTTTATTTTCCAAAAGGAATAGTTGTCTCCATTAAAGAACAGAGGTCTGTTAGTGGAGGCACCTTCCTGGATACAAACATTTTGAAAAGCGGCCATTTCCTTGAAGCTCTTTATACAAGGACCGAGCTTTGATGCCACTTGTTAGACAAGGGCCTCTATGCTCAAGGGGGGGGGGGCTGAATTGAGCTTAAAATATTTTTCTTAAATTCTTTTATAAATGATAGGAAGACTTGAACAAAGTATACTTTAGTTGATATATGGAATTAATAGACAATGAATTTAGAAATAAAGATGCAACAAAATAAACAAGTAAGAGTTTTAAGGATAGAGAGAATAGCACCAAGTTTTATACTAGTTCAGTCACATACCACTTGTGACCTACGTCCAGTCTACGAATCTCCGCTGCGTGAGAATTCTTGTATTGCTTTTCAACAATTTACACACTAAGAGCACTCTTCTCAATTGGATACCCCACCAATTTCTAAGGCCTCAATCTAGGGATACCTCACCCTACAAATGGTTTTGAAGGATCCCTAACCTTTAACAAACAAGAAGGATTCATCACCTTCTTAACACTTTTAATTTAAACTCACTAAAATGTAACTTTCAAAAGAGTAAATAATACAACTTGAAGCTCTAAGATATTTGATTTAAGGCTCTTTGTTTAATGAAAGAAACAGAGTAAGGGAAAAACAAAGAAAGCATTAAGCAATAGCACAACACCCTTGATTCAGAAAGATTGACGATAGAAATACTTTTTCAATACAGTGATTAGCTTGCAAGGGTGTATCATACTTTTTGTCAGAAGCCCCTTTATAGACAGCAGAAATATCATATGGAAAATGCGCACAATTCATTAACATATTCGAATATGTATTCAAATATGACACTTTCATATTCGAATATGTATTCGAATATTGTGTTTCAGCATTTAAAATTTGAATTCCATGGGCTTCATATTCGAATATTTATTCGAATATGGAGGATCCATATTCAAATAGGTATTCGAATATAATATTTCTGGAAAGTGGAAATGCCAAGGCACCATGTTATATTCGAATATGGCAAGCCATATTCGAATATATATTCGAATATACTATTTCTGGAAATTAAGTAGGCCAAGGCAATATAACATATTCGAATATACTGGTCAGAAAATTCAAATTTTATTTCCAGAACCTTGATATTCGAATATACAACCAATTTAGACTTTTCCAAGTAAAAATCAAGTTTAGATATTTTCTTTGTAATTCTTTAGGAGCGTCTTTTCTTTGAACATTTTCTAAAAACTTGTTTGATTTGAAAAAAAATGTTTGTTTCAGTTTCAAAGGGCCTTAATCAAAATTACATTTATGCATAAGTTAAATCCTATATACCCTTGTTGTTGCAGATCTGTTTACTGCGCTTGTTCGCTTGATTTACCTTTTCAAGGCTTTGATTCTTGGTTTGTTGTGGAATCATCAAAACTCCAAACTTAGAGTATTTGCATTTACAATGATGAAATTGGAAAGACCAACCAATGCCACAGAAATCCGAAGTTTTCTGGGACTAGCGGGATACTACCAGCGATTTATCAAGGGATTCTCTCAGATTGCCATTCCCTTGACCAAGCTAACATGGAAGGGTGTTCTATTTGTGTGGGATGCCAAGTGTGAAGAAAACTTTCAGTTGTTGAAGGAAAAGCTGACAACAACGCCAGTGTTGGTAATTCCTGATCCGACCAAGAATTTTCAAGTGTACTGCGATGCGTCTAAACAAGGCTTGGGGTGTGTACCTATGCTTGAAGGACAACCAGCTGCTTACACTTCCCGACAGTTGCGACCGCATGAAACAAATTACCCAACGCATGACTTGGAATTAGCTGCAGTAATCTTTGCGTTGAAAGGTTGGAGGCACTAGTTGTACGGAGTAACGTTTGAAGTATTCAGTGACCATAAAAGTCTGAGATATTTGTTCAATCAAAAGGAGCTGAAAAAGAGGCAGCGACGCTGGATGGAATTCTTGAAAGACTATGACTTTGAACTGAAGTATCATCCGGGGAAAGCTAATGTGGTGGCGGATGCCTTAAGCAGAAAATCCTTACACGTATCGACTATGATGATTCATCAAATGGACCTCTTGGAGAAATTCAGAGATCTGCACTTGGATGTGTCTTGCTACGATGATAGCATCTCTGTGTATAAGCTTGACTTGAAGAATACACTTAGAGACAGAACCTGAGAAGCGCAGAAACAAGATTATGAGTTACAGAAGTTTAGGGGGCAAGATGATTTCACTTTAACTGGTGATGGAATGATCTTATTCAGAGACAGAGTGTGTATTCCGAATAATGCAGAGGTCAAGAAGATAGTGCTTGAAGAGAGTCACAGTAGCCAATACTCGGTACATCCTGGAGCTACCAAAATGTATCAAGACATGAAGAAGCTATTCTGGTGGCCTGGAATGAAGAAGGACATTGCAAAATTCGTTTCCAAATGCCTTACCTGTCAAAGTTAAACATCAAAGACCCACTGAACCGCTTCAGCCATTGGACATTCCAGAGTGGAACTGAGAGTCTATAGCCATGGACTTTGTAGTTGAATTACCCAAAACGCCAGCAGGACATGACTCAATCAAGGTTATCATTGACAGATTGACTAAGACCGCTCACTTCTTGCCCGTCAAGACCACTTATTCTGTGGAGAAGTATGCCAAGCTGTATATTGCAGAGATAGTCCGACTACATGGGGCACCGACCAGTATTATCTCAGACAGAGACCCTAAGTTTACTTCTTGCTTATGGGGAGCATTGCAGAAAGATTTTGGGACTCGGTTACATCTGAGTACCTCTCATCATCCCCAAACTGACAGACAGTCCGAAAGAACAATTCAGACTTTAGAAGATATGCTGCGGGCTTGTGTACTAGAAGAAAGTGGTGACTGGGGAAGATACTTGCCGTTAGTGGAGTTTGCTTATAACAACAACTTTCATTCAAGCATAGGCATGGCGCCCTATGAAGCACTCTACGAGAGAAAATTCCGGTCGCCAGTATGTTGGTTTGAAATAGGAGAGAAGTTACTATTAGGGCCAGATTTGGTGCAAGAAATAATAGACAAAATTGGGCGTATCAAGGAAAAGTTAGAGAGAGCCCAAGACTGCCAAAAAATTTATACAGATCAGCGGAGAAAGCCTCTAGAATTTGAAGAAGGAGATCATGTATTTTTGAAGGTTACACCCTACACTGCTGTTGGCAGAGCAATGAAAACAAAGAAGTTGCAACCTCAATTTATTGGTCCTTATCAGATTCTGCGGAAAGTAGGACCTGTTGCTTATCAACTTGCCTTGCCACCTCATCTTTCGAACCTTCATGACGTTTTTCACGTATCCCAACTCTAGAAGTATGTTTCTAATCCCTCACACATTTTGGAAGTTGATGACATTCTGTTGAAGCCCAACATTTCATATCAGTTAAAGCCTATGATGATCTTAGACCGAGGAGAAAAGACACTAAGAAACAAAGTAATCCCATTAGTGAAGGTCCTCTAGGAGAACGTTGATTCATCAGAAATCACTTGGGAGAAGGAACAAGATAGGAGAAGCACATATCCAGAGTTATTTACATAGTCGAGGTAATTGCTAATTTTGAAGGCAAAATTATTTTAAGGGGGGTAGAATTATAACATCCCGAAAATCCATCAAAGAGGCTTAGGACTTAAGGGATTTATTACAATTTACAAAGAAAAAGAAGAACGATTAGTTGCAAGTAAAAATAAATAAAGATAACATGAATATTTGAATATGAACTATCATATTCGAATAATATTCCAATATGAGCTGTCAATATTCGAATAGTATTCGAATATGCAAGATAGTATTCAAATATACAAGTGAAGAATTGAATACAAGAGCCTTATATTCGAATATATATTCGAATATAGACCCCAAAGTCTATAAATAGGGGTGCCTTGTCTCCAAACTGGTTGTTCTTCAGTTTCCTCACTTCCCACACTCCTAAAACCTCTATTCCCAAACCAACTACGTCACAACTCTTTCACCCTAAGGCCTCCACTTCATAAAACTAAGGTTCCAATGTCTGATTCAGACTCAGAGACAACTACGGCAAAGGAACCGGAGTAGGAGATTGGATTTGGAAGCGAAGGATAAAAGGATTCAGGGAAGTTCCAGGTAACCCTGAAAACCCCAAATCCCTAATACTTGGAATTTAGGAACATGTGACTAGCGAATGATATGGAACAAACTATTAGGGGAATCAAACTAATATGTTTTGTTTAAAGTTTGTTGAATGATTAGATTATGCTAACTATGTTTGAAATATGCATGATATGATTGATATGGGTATGAATTTGATAAGCTTTATGTTGATGAATGATGCATGTCATATTGTGAAACATGTGAAAGGTATAAATAAGGTTTTCATGAATTTGATGTGACTCTAACTGGGAATTTGATATTAAATTGGTTTCAAAATGGACTGAGCCCCAGTATTAGCATATTCAAATATGTATTTGAATATGGAATGCCATGTTCAAATAGATATATGAATATAACACGTCTGTCACATAGAATCCGAGCAAATGAGTGTGGGTAATCGGATAAGAGTATATTGGAAAACCTTGTTTATAGGCTATTTGCTTAATGTGAATTTGTGATGCATTAGAAGAGAAGAATGGAAATGTTAAAAGATGCTCTTTCCCACTCAATAGAGAATTGAGCAAAAGGGTTAAGTTCCACCGGAATTAGACCGGGTAAGAGGACAGAGCAAGAAATGGAAAGATGAGAATGTAGGGTTATCCCGAAAGGGGCAGATAACCTGAAGTGTTAGGCTATCCCGAGATTGGGGTAGATAGTCTAGTGCAAAGGGGCTATTCCGAAAGGCGTAGATAGTCCCTGGGCTAGCCTGAGAGAGGGTTGTTTGCCCAATAGTAGGATCTTGGGGGGACGCTTGCCAGGACCATGATGATGATCTCAACCGTGCATTCACTGTCATGCACCTATGGTGGATTCCCTGTGCACGGGGTTTCCCGTTAAAAGAGGAAGGAAATGGAAATGGAAAATGATCATGCATGCATATCTATGTGTTTGACATCTATACTTGATTTGTGTGTGATTGTTAGGGCTTGGATTTGGGACGGTTTTCCAGTTAGACTGGCTGTAATACTGTATAAAACTGTTTTCACTGCCGATGGGTTACTTAGTTATATGTCGAGCATATAACTAACGGTTACAGTATTGCAGGTGGCTCGGACTCGGAGGGTGTCAGCGCGTGAGACATTTTGCAGCCTTTTCTGTTTCTTAGGTAGTCATTAGTATCTTTGTATGGCTACCTTAGCTGGACATGTGTATATTCTCTGGACTATAGATGAAACACAAATGTATATATTAGTATTTTGATATATGTATAAACTTTATTAAATTACGCTGTGTTTTCTGAAAAAAAAAACACTACCCTAAAAATCTAGGTGTTACACCATACAAAATTTGATAGTTCAAAATTTATCTATATTTTTAGTAAATGGAAATTTATGGGATGTACCTAAAAATGATTCCTTTTAAGTTTTGTAAGTAGGAATCCTTTCCAGGTTGTGTATATAAGATACTTCAAAAAATTGTAGTGTACCATGCTAATTTTTACAATATAAAATATATTTGTAATATTTATAAAATAAAATTTAATTATTTCTAATAATTTTTTATGGGTTGTATGATGCTTCAAAATTTATGGAGTGTAAGCTAAAAGGCACTCATATTTTACTACATTAATGTGAGTAAGTGTATATATAAAATAAGAAAGTAATTAAGGGGTCATATACTATTATTTTAATTAAAATGTTATTTAACTTTGACCAATGGCCACCTCAAATCATAGTAGATGACCACTTATTTTTTCACTTTACCTATTCACTTACTTTATAGGAGTTAAATTCACCATACTCTAAAACTACAGATTCATTGTTAAACAAACCAAAATGGTAAATATATAGTGCATTCAAAGAAAAGGAGTATATAGGCGGTACTCAACCCTTATACACAACATAAAAGCCAAAATATTAGATACAAGTTGCTGAAACAATTAAAAGGAAAACTTAAATAGGCCAACCATTAAAATAATAATCACCTAATAATTCAAGTAAGTTTCAAATTTGATAAGATACAAATGTCAAATACATCAAATTAAACACCTTATAAATAAAGTCATTTTAATCTAGCCAAATAGACACTTTGCCAGATTCAAAAGACAATCTTTTTTTCCTAAAGAAATGGAAACTTAAAAGTATGATTTTCTCACATGGATATGCATCTCTTTATCATCTTAATCATTTTCCAATAAACTGCATGTGGATGAGAAAACATACATATAGTCTCCTTTTCTAATTCAACCTCAGAACAAACTTCAAAATTTCATTACCAAATGCACTTGTTTCAGGGTTATAGTTACCCCTAACATTGATGATGAAGTCCAATTCAGCAATGTTGCAAAGCATTGGATATGCCAACATTTGCCTTTTAACTTCCTCTAACCTGGACTTATTATTGTTGTCAGATTCACACATCCAATATGTTGAGATAATCATCCTCGCTAATCTTTCGGTGTTTCTTAGAAAAAACCTAGCCAAACTTAACTCAAACTCAAGCTCATCACCTTTGAAATCCAAAAACATAATGAGTTTGAGGGTGTGTGGTATCCAAATAGCATGAGTTACAGAAGAGTATAGGAATTCATCATCAAATGGTTGTTGTTAACCTTTTTAATGGTGCTGGAAATGGTTAACTCGTTTCAGTATAGTGACTATACGTGTATCGTCCACAGGGAGCACTTGAATTAATTCAATTAAGAATTAAGTTGATGAATTGTTCAAAAACATATTAAGATTGTGAATGGCAAATAAAATAAACAATAGATAAAGAGATAATCAAATAAAATAATGAGTTACATAAAGAGATAATCAAATAAAATAATGAGTCACCTGGGATTGAGTTTCATTACTTCACCTTGTTTCTTTCTATGTTAGTTAAATATTATAAGAAAAGATGTATACTCAATGTCACAAGTGCAAATCCCTTTGTCACCTGATTCTAAGACACTAGTTTCTAGAGCCCAATCCCTTGGCACTCTAGCTACCAAGTCTTGCATTAAGAAGAGTATAAAGCAATCATAAGACACTTCCATCCATCCCTAGATCCGAAGGTTTTATGAGAGTTTTTCTCCATATCCGTTTATAAACCAATTTCTCAATTGTGCAAATAAACTAACACAAGGCAAAAGGTGATCAAGCTTAAACCAAGAAAAAAAGGGGTCTGGCGCTCGAGTGCCCTCTTGGCGCTTGAGCGCTGGCTTGACACGTGCTGGTTAATGAGCTTAATTGCCTGGTTAATGCGTCTGGCGCTCGAGCCCTGGTGTGGCACTCGAGTCCTGGTGTGGCGCTCGAGCCCTGGTGTGGCGCTCGAGCCCAGGTGTGGCGCTCGAGCCCAGGTGTGGCGCTCGAGCACCAGGCTCATAACTCTGGCAGAAAAGGATCCAATGCTTAACGTATTCTGGTGCTCGAGCCCTGGTGTGGTGCTTAAGCGCCAGACTCATAATTTTGGCATAAAAGGATCCAATGCTCAAAGGTTACTGGGGCTCGAGTGCCAGAGCATTTGCACTGGTAGAAAGGATCCTATGTTCCTCAACTTCCAGCGCTCGAGCCTTGGTATGGCGCTCGAGCGCTGGCCTCTTATATGCCCCAGCAACTTTATCTTCTTATTTTTGCCTCCAAAAACACCTGAAAATACATTTCTAAGTTAGAAAATCTATTATTACCACTTATTTACTTTTAAACTCACAAAGTAAAGATAAAGGGTGAAATTATGTTAAAACATGTAATTTCTAGAGAAGATAAGTGCAAATCCTTTATTGAATAAACACACTAATTTGCACTTATCAAACTCCCCCCAACCTAAGACATTGCTTGTCCTCAAGCAATGTATCCTAAAATAAAGAAAAACAACAAAAGACAATATGGCAAGTATGGGTTAAAGCAAGTGTATCAACTTCAATCCTTATAATATGCATGGTAAGAGCTAAGAGAGAGACTTGTGATCACCTAATTTACAGAAGCAACGGACCATTTTATGACTTAAGTGCAAAGAAAATTGTAATCAACCATTGACAAAGGTTTACTCTCAAACCTTACATGGTGACAATTTCGCTTATTCCTCAATGTCACTTAACTTGAATTTTGTTTTTCATTTGCCATCAAACCATTTCACAAAATTGAACAATGAATCAAGAGGTCTTTTTCAAAAGGTTATAATGAGGCTGGGCTACAAAGAATCTTTGTTTTTCTGGTTAAGCAAAACGAGTCGGAGAAAATATTTTCATATACTTACAAATTTCCCCCCAACCTATTCTACAAAACATGATCACCTCATACTTCCTTTCAAGTGTTTCTTTTTCTTCTTTTTCCAAGGCACCTTTTCTTTTCTTTTTCTTTTTATTTTTTCACATATATACACAAGGCTGCCCAAGAATTTTCAATCATACCAGAAACAGTTGAGTCTTTTGTCTAAGCCAACAAAATGATACATCATTTGCATACCCATCATTCCCCCTAAATATATAAATATTTTTCTCCAACTCAAAGGTAAGGATAAAACATTCACATAGGTGTCTTAGGGTTTAAGAAAGAATTCAAGGCTCAAAGTGGGTACCAACAAAAAGATGTAATTTTTATAGGTAAGCTTTTTGGCTCAAACTCAATCAAGAAACTATGCCTCTATCATTTTCAAGTCTCAATTAATCATGGCAATTACAAAATCAAACAAAATCCATTCAAGTTAACAAAGAGGACTCTCATACATTTTTGTGGGATTCACTCAACATACAAGGCTAAAAAGGCTTTAACCTTGAAAATATTTTTTCATAATTCCCAATGCACAAAAATCATCTCGTGATCGGTTAACTTTCAAATCAGTATTTTTCACAATTCCTCTCTTTTTTTTTCAAACCATGGAATATCATAAGAATTTTCAGTTTTCATACCACTAAAAAACAACACTTGTCATTGAAACAAAACAAACTTTTTATTTAATATATATATTTTTTTTCATATTTTTTTTTCATAAAAAAAGAGAAACACAAACTACAATATTATTAAAAAAAGAAAAACAAAAAAAAACTACAAAAAACAATAAGAAAAATAGAAAAAACAACAGAAACCAACAGAAACTTCCCTATCAAATCAAATTAATGGGTCATCCTCCTCCAAAAAATCATTGATGTCGATGTCCCCATCGCCACCAGACCCATCCTCTTCCCCGCTACCACCACTACTACCACCACTTCCTTCACCTCCCTCTCAAGCTGCCTCTCCCGGTGGAATTGGCTAGTCCCTAGGCCAATCCAAATGTGTGGCAAAAGCCTCCGGGGGCTGGAAAAATGTTTGGCCCGGCATAGTGTTCTGGGCCATCGAGTAGTGGGAGAGGTGAAGACTAGTCATCACCCAATGTAGGGCAGCAAATTGCTTGTCATGGTGATCAAGTCTCGTGCTGATACGGCCCCACAAATCCTCCATAGTCCTCGGGGGAACTTTCGATGGTGGTGCAGATGGTGCATTCGGATCTCTGTCCGCACAGTGGTTCCAGAAATACTTCTTGTCAATGGGCTCCCTAATCTTTTGGCTATGAACAACTGGGACCCCCACGTCTTCACACAGGCTAGTGATCAGAGACGGGAACGCCAAACTCTTTTTCGTGCCACCCTTGTGCACATTGGCCCATATCATGTCAGAAATAATCCGTGCCGGGTCGACCGTGATGCTGGGAGTCTTGATACACCCAAGGAGATGGCACTCTTCAAGTGGAAGATCAGAGGGATGGGACTTTGGCCGGAGGTTGGCGAGAATAAAGGTCATCCATAATTTGGAGACCACAGTCATGTTATCCCAGAGAACCTTGTGAGGGACTCCATTCCGAGTCGTCTCCACAATCCTCCGGTCCTCATAGCAAATCCTCTCCAAAGTCGTTTGGAGGTCTAAATCCCCTTGATTCCTCATTCTCGTGAAGTCATCAACCACTCCTTCACTTCTCTCATAGGCGGAGATAGGTGAAATGGCTCCACTGCAGATCTTCTCATTAATCCAGTCGGCATCATATGGCACCCGTATCCCTCGGACAGTGGACACCTTCTCACGGGACTTTGTGTCTTTACCCCCAAAGGCGTTCGCATAGAATTCCTTGACAATCTCCGGGTCGAACTTCTCCGGGAGCGATGCAATAGACCACCAGTTGCGGAGAGTGAGCATGACGGTGAACTCTTGGCATTCCCCATCTCGCAACTCAACCCTTCGCTCCGCAATGAAGTTCCAGTCATCAATGACCCGGAACCTCTCAGCCCTTTCCCGGTCAATGAACCGGTGGGGGTGGTCAGAACCACCACCTTGGGATGAGGAACCTCCTCTTCTCCTTTGGGGGCCTTCCTTCCTCTTTTTAGAGGCACATTCTGGCTCATGAGCGGGTGCTTTTCCTCGGTTCCTGTTCATTATTTAAATAAAACTCAAAATTAGTAACAAACACACAAACTCATCATCATCATCATGTTCATTAGTACAATGTACATTTGGGTTTCAAAAAGGGACTATTCATCACAGATAACTAATTTTCCAAATGAAGAACATAACTCAGAATTTCGTTACATTCAAAATACCATTCAGAATTTCAACAAAGTTCCTTCATTCCTTCATAGTTTCAGAATTTTGAAAACACAGAAAATAGCCAAAACAACTCATTTTGAACAGAAAACCCAAATTTACAATGTACTAAGAAAGCCTAAACTGTTAATGTTCATCTTCATTAGCTTCTAATAAACCAGAATCATAGCATTTATGGAAATGAAAACATGAACAATGACTGAAATGATGAACAATACCTGAACATGATGATGATTAATGAAAAACTTCAGAAATTTGATGAAATTTTGAAGAGATTTTGTGTGAGAAAGGAGAGGAAACGCGTATCAGTTGAGAGAAAAGGAGAGATTTTGTGAAAAGATAACTGATACTGCTCTATTTTTAAAGCCAACGCGTGACTGGCGCTCGAGTGCTAGTGCATTGATGAGCAGATCAACCCAAAATGCATGGCAGTGAAGAAAACCTTTCAGCTGTCTCTGGCGCTTGAGCGCTGATATTGGCGCTCGAGCACCAACATTTGACCCAAAATTTTTGAAACTAGCGCCAAATAAATGCCACGGGCGCTTGAGCGCCAGGTCTAAAAACTGGACAGTGAATAAGCCTTCTTCAAATGCTCAGATTTTCAACTTTCTCACAAAAATTATTTCAAAACTCATCAAATTTACTTATTCTATTTACACAAAACACAGAAAATAAACACACAAAATTGGGTTGCCTCCCAATCAGCGCTTGTTTAACGTCATTAGCTCGATGCCTGTAGCATGATTATGCTTCCTTCAAATCCATTATGGTGGTGAGCCGCTCAACGTCACCACCAAGGTATAACTTCAGCCTTTGACCATTAACCACCCAGCTTTCATTTCTCACTGGTCTTCAATCTCTACGGCTCCATAAGGCCTTACATCCTTAACCCTAAAGGGTCCGGACCACTTGGACTTTAATTTTCCTGGGAATAATTTTACTCTAGAATTAAAGAGTAAAACATACTGCCCGGGACTAAAAATCTTTTTGACCAACTTTTTATCATGATACATCTTCATTCTTTCCTTGTATATCCTTGAAGACTCATAAGCTTGGAGTCTCAATTCTTCCAATTCATGAAGTTGCATTTTCCTTTTTTCTCCAGCAGTTGTCGGGTCAAAATTGAAATACTTTAAAGCCCAATATGCCTTATGTTCTAGCTCGACCGATAAGTGACAGGACTTCCCATAAACTAACTGAAAAGGAGTCAATCCTATTTGAGCTTTAAAAGCTGTCTGGTATGCCCACAGAGCATCATTCAGTTTAATGGCCCAATCTTTTCTTGAAACACTAACAGTCTTTTCTAGAATTCGCTTAATTTCTCTATTCGAGACTTCAGCTTGACCATTAGTTTGGGGATGGTAAGGACTAGCAATTTTATGTCTCACCCCATAATGTTCCATGACCTTCTTTAGTTGGGAGTTGCAAAAATGCGAACCTTCATGACTGATGAGTACTCTCGGGGAACCAAACCTTGAGAATATATTCTTTTTTAAGAATGTCACTACCGTCTTTGCATCAGTCTTGCACAGGGAATTGCCTCTACCCATTTTGAAACATAGTCCACTCCCACCAATATATATTCATTGGTGAAAGAGGGTGGAAATGGACCAACAAAATCAATTCCCCAGCAGTCAAATACCTTTACCTCCTGCATAATTGTCAGAGGCATCTCATTTCTCCTTGTCACTCCTCCGGTTCTTTGGCACTTATCACACTGCTTCACATAAATGTGAGCATCTTTAAAGATTGTTGGCCAATAGAAACTAGATTGTAATATTTTGGCTGCAGAGCGTTCCCCATTAAAATGTCCCCCATAGGGTGAATTGTGACAATGCCACAATATGCTTTTAGATTCTCCACGGGAAACACACCGTCTCAAAAGACCATCTCCTCCAATTTTGAATAAATAAGGATCATCCCAAACGAAGTAAGAAGAGTCTTTTAAGAACTTCTTCTTTTGTTGCCAAGAAAATTCATCTGGAATGATTCCTACTGCTTTAAAATTTGCCATATCAGCAAACCATGGCCTTTCTTGTATGAGCAGCAATTGTTCATCCGGGAATTCCTCGACAATCTCTTCTGTTTCATTGGTCCCCTCTGTGTTATGAAGTTGAGAAAGATGATTAGCCACAAAGTTTTCACATCCCTTTTTATCCTTGATGACTAGATTGAATTCCTGTAGCAAGAGAATCCAACGAAGCAATCTTGGCTTCGACTCTTTCTTAGTCACCAAGTATTTTATGGCTGCAAGGTCAGTGTAAACAATCACTCTTACCCTATAAGATAAGATCTAAATTTTTCCAACCCATATATTATCGCTAGTAACTCTTTTTCTGTAGTTGCATAGTTCACCTGTGCATCATTAAGTACTTTACTAGCGTAATGTATTGGATGGAAAATTTTGTCTTTCCTTTGGCCTAGTACGGCACCCACAGCATAGTCACTCGCATCACAATTAAGCTCAAAGTCCAAAGACCAATTTGGAGCAACTATGATTAGGGCCATAATCAGTTTTTCCTTCCGTCTCTCAAATGCCTCCAAGCACTTAGCATCAAAATTGAAGTCCACATCTTTTACCAAAAGATTACTAAGTGGCTTGGCAATCTTGGAGAAGTCCTTTATAAATCTCCGGTAAAAACCGGTATGTCCTAGGAAACTCCTGATTCCTTTAACATTCATGGGTGGTGGAAGTTTTTCGATGACTTCCACTTTTGCTTTGTCAACCTCGATCCCTCTAGAAGAGATCTTATGACCAAGCACCACCCCTTCTTCTACCATGAAATGGCACTTCTCCCAGTTAAGTACTAGATTTGTTTGAACACATCTTCCTAGCACATATTCAGGTTGTTCAAACATTCTTCAAAACTTTTCCCAAAGACAGAGAAGTCATCCATGAAAACCTCAATACATTTCTCCACCAAATCCGAAAATAAGGCGAGCATGCATCTTTGAAAGGTTGCAGGCGCGTTACACAGTCCAAACGGTATACGCTTATAAGCAAAAACTCCAAATGGACATGTGAAGGCTGTCTTTTCTTGATCTTCTGGGTTCACCAATATTCGGTTATACCCAGAAACAGTAATATGCCTGGCCAGCTAGTCTCTCAAGCATTTGGTCCATGAAAGGCAAAGGGAAATGATCTTTCCTGGTGGCTTGATCCAACCTTCTATAATCAATGCAAATTCGCCACCCGGTCACCGTCCTTGTAGGGATTAATTCATTTTTCACATTCTCAATGACCGTAATCCCCCCTTTCTTCGAAACCACTTGAACTGGACTTACCCACTCGCTATCAGAGATGGGATAAATCATACCAGCTTCAAGTAACTTGAGTACTTCTTTTCTCACTACTTATTTCATTGTCGGGTTTAATCGCCTTTGAGGCTGGGCAACAGGTTTAAAATCCTCTTCCATATGTATCTTGTGCATACAGAAAGAAGGACTTATGCCTTTTAGATCTGTCAATGCCCATCCGATTGCCCCTTCTTTGGCTTTCAAAACCTCCAAGAGTTGTGCCTCTTGGTCAGAAGATAGTGAACTGTTGATTATCACTGGTTTGCCTCCCTCATCATCTAAAAATGCATATTTCAGATGGGATGGCAACACTTTCAGTTCCAGCTTATTTTTTTCGGACTTCTCCTCCTTGGATAAGTCTTCCGGGACAAATGTTATCATGGGGTCCTCTTTAAGAGTATCTAGGTCCCTCAAACAATTTTTTATTTCGACTTCCTCCAAGTCATATGAATTTGCACGAGACTGCACTAGAGCTTTTTCTAAAGGGCTAGCATTATACATTTCATGCTTCTCTAATAGAAATGCCTCTTCCATGACATCCACCCTAAAGGCTGACTGTTTTTCCTTTGGGTGTTTCATGGCTTCCAACACATCAAATTTTACCTCATCATCCTCAACTCGTACCTTGAGTTGCCCATTATCCACGTCAATTATGACTCTTGCCGTTTTCATGAAAGGTCGCCCTAGAATTAAAGGCACCTCTAAGTCTTCCTCTATATCCATAATGACAAAGTCAATCGGAAAGACAAATTTATCAACCTTCACTAGAACATCCTCCGCTACTCCATAAGGAAATTTTAATGACCTATCTGCCAGTTGGAGGGTCATTCTGGTGGGTTTCACTTCCAGATCACCAATCTGTTTTACCATGGACAATGGCATGAGGTTTATGCTTGCACCAAGATCCAGTAATGCCTTCCCCACGGGAAGAGCACCAATAGTAACAGGGATAGTAAAACTACCCGGATCTTTGGTCTTGTGAGGCAAGGATTTTTGAATGATGGCACTACACTCGGCTTCTAGTTCCACAGTTTCATCTTTAAACTTCCTCTTTTTCGTCAACAAGTCCTTCATGAACTTGGCATATGTGGGCATTTCCTCCATAGCTTCCATAAATGGTACATTTATTTGAAGCCGTTTGAAAATGTCTAGAAACCTAACATGTTGCCTTTCCTTTGTCTTCTTTGATGGATGAACAGGATAAGGAACCTCCTTTACCCGAGGTACTCCATCCATCTTTTTTTTTACCTCACCCTTCTTTTTAATTTTTTAATTTTTTAATTTTTTCTTTTTCACTATTTACATTATTCTTCTCCTGACTCCTTCTTTCACCTTCCTTCTCTACTTCCACCATGGCTACCTTTTCAATTTCTCCTTCCACCTCCTTGGGTTCATGCAAATGATCCCCTATTACTTTACCAATCTCCGTACCACTCCTTGTGACAATGGACATGCATTGTTCTTTTGGATTTGTGGTGGTATTAGCAGAGAATGGAGTAGTGGTAAGCTCTGCCAATTGTTTAGAGATTTGACCCACTTGCGTTTCAAGATTCCGGATAGACGCCTCAGTGTTTTTCTGGAAAGCTTCATTACTTTGGTGGTTAGCCAATGAAGCTTGGATAAATTTATCCAAGGTATCTTCCAATTTGATGGTCCTCTCTACCAATGGAACAAATGGCGGCCTATTAGATGAATTTGTTGAATTTTTCCAGTTCATTTAACCTTGTCCTTGAGGATTCTTCCACCCTTGTATTCCAGAATTGGAAACATTAGATTTAAAGGGTGAAGAAAAGAAATTTCCTCTTGACTGATTATTCAAAAAATTCAACTCCTCCTCTTTTTGGCTAGAAGCATGTGGACATTGAGTGTATGAATGACCTTTACCACACAATTCACATACTCCTATTTGAGCTTGTTGGTTCACTACTTGAACTTGTTGCGGCTTTAGCACCAATTGTGTAATAGCTTGACTCAAGAGCTCAATTTGCTGAGTCATAAGGTTATTCTGTGCCAAAATAGCATCAGAAGAATTTAATTCCAGGACACCCTTAGGCTTTGAGACTTGGCTTCTGGGTTGATGCCCAGCTCTATCACTTGCTGCCATAGAAGTGATAATTTCCATTACAGTAGGTACATCAATGGTTTTCAATGACCATCCAGCAGTTGTAGTGAGATGGATTGTCCATTGATGGTTGAATCCTGTACAAAATATGTTCAGCTTCGCAACATCGGTCAACCTATGATTTGGGCATTTTCTCAACAACCATTGATACCTTTCCCAAGCCTCATGAAATGCTTCATCTTGCCCCTGCTTAAAAGCAGATATTTCAGATTGCACTTGGATCATTTTAGAAGGAGGAAAGAACCTTGTTAAAAAGGCCTCTTCAACCTCACTCCATGTGTTCAAACTTTGACTCGGAAGAGTCTTGAACCATTCTTTTGCATCTCCAATAAGTGCTAAATGAAATAATTTCATATAGGCATCTTCAGCACTTGCTTCATCCAAGCCGATAGTCGCTACAAGATCATAAAAGGTCTCCAAGAAATTATGCGGATCCTCATGATCTTTCCCCATAAACTGATTAGTCAAAATGAGATTATACCAATACGGCTTAATCTCTATTTGCTGAGCAGTGGGAGACAAGACAATAGCGGACCGATTCCTTGGACCTTGCAGAATCACATAGTCTCCAAGAACTACAACCCTCGTCGGGTTAGGACCTTCCGCAGCCATATCAAAAGTAACAGAATGTGTAAAGTTACTAGAGAAATCTGAGGAACTCTCTTCCTCCTTTTGTTCACGGTATTTAGTTGCAGACTGTCGTCTAACAAAAGCCTCGATTTCGTCAATATATATTAACTTTTCTCTTTGGCTTTTGCTATGAGTAAGCATACAACAATACTGGAACAATAGTGAGAGTTAGGTACAAATACTTACAAAAAGAAAACTATTCACAGTTTTTACAAATCAACTGAAAACTTAAAAGAAATAAACAACCGTGCTCCCCGGCAACGACGCCAGAAATTTTGTTAACCCTTTTAATGGTGCTGGAAATGGTTAACTCATTTCAGTATAGTGACTATACGTGTATCGTCCACAGGGAGCACTTGGATTAATTCAATTAAGAATTAAGTTGATGAATTGTTCAAAAACATATTAAGATTGTGAATGGCAAATAAAATAAACAATACATAAAGAGATAATCAAATAAAATAATGAGTCACCTGGGATTGAGTTTCATTACTTCACCTTGTTTCTTTCTATGTTAGTTAAATATTATAAGAAAAGATGCATATTCAATGTCACAAGTGCAAATCCCTTTGTCACCTGATTCTAAGACACTAGTTTCTAGAGCCCAATCCCTTGGCACTCTAGCTACCAAGTCTTGCATTAAGCAGAGTATAAAGGAATCATAAGACACTTCCATCCATCCCTAGATCCGAAGGTTTTATGAGAGTTTTTCTCCATATCCATTTATAAACCAATTTCTCAATTGCGCAAATAAACTAACACAAGGCAAAAGGTGATCAAGCTTAAACTAAGAAAAGAAGCACAAAAGAAGAACTCTAATTCATAAATAATATAAACTAACAATTGAAAGAAACAAGAGATGAAGTAATTACATTCAATTCCGGCGGAAAGCTTAGCCTAGCAAGGCCATGAACTTCAAGAACTAAACCTAAGAGTATTAGAACTCTGACTAAAAGCCTAAACTTTGTGTTTTATTTCTATACAACTCTCTATATTTCCTAACTTCTGAAAGGCTGTATTTATAGGTGTTTTGGGCAGGGGTCTGGCGCTCGAGCGCCCTCCTGGCGCTTGAGCGCTAGCCTGACACGTGCTGGTTAATGAGCTTAATTGCCTCGTTAATGCGTCTGGCGCTCGAGCCCTGGTGTGGCGCTCGAGCGCCCAGCTTAATACTCAGGCAGAGAGGATCCAATGTTTTGGCGCTCGAGCCCTGGTGTGGCGCTCGAGCTCCCAGCTCAATACTCAAGCAGAGAGGATCCAATGTTCTGGCGCTCAAGCCCTGGTGTGGCGCTCGAGCGCCAGGCTCATAACTCTGGCAGAAAAGGATCCAATGCTTAACGTATTCTGGCGCTCGAGCCCTGGTGTGGCGCTTGAGCGCCAGACTCATAACTCTGGCAGAAAAGGATCAATTGCTGAAAGGTTACTCGCTCTCGAGCCCTGGTATGGCGCTCGAGCGCCAGAGCATTTGCACTGGCAGAAAGGATCCTATGTTCCTCAGCTTCCAGCGCTCGAGACTTAGTATGGCGCTCGAGCGCTGGCCTCTTATATGCCCCAGCAACTTTATCTTCTTATTTTTGCCTCCAAAAACACCTGAAAATACATTTCTAAGTTAGAAAATCTATTATTACCACTTATTTACTTTTAAACTCACAAAGTAAAGATAAAGGGTGAAATTATGTATAAAACATGTAATTTGTAGAGAAGATAAGTGCAAATCCTTTATTGAATAAACACACTAATTTGCACTTATCAGTTGTACCTGAAATATTATGTCAATAATTCATGAATCTTTTATAGTATACTTGAGAAAAAAATTCTTAACAAAAAATTATATTGGGTCTTTAAATTGATTTCACTTTTGTCATCTTTTGATTTCTTTAATAACTTCAAAACTGACACTTTATTTTATTTTACTTTATGAGTTTTAGGGGGATTTATATAAAAAAACACTGAAAACAAGAAGGAAGATGAAAACTTGTTTAATTCTAAAACAAGAACAATAAAAACTAGTTTTGAAATAAAATTTCATATACAAATTTTAAAAGACAGGAAATAAGATAAAAATATATAATTTTGTAATTACTTAAAAAAATTAAAAAAATGAAATAAAAACAAGAAATAAAATTACAAACCATATACAACGCAAACACAAAAACCATTACTTTATACTTACATCCTTTAATATGAGAGCCTCAAGTTTTGGTGCCTGGCGAATTAGCTCGAACAACTTTTCAATTGGAAAGTTCTCCAGTCTTAGACAACCTAATTCGCTAAAGTCTGACACTATATCTGGAAACAAATCTTTAGCATGGACAAGAATCTGAAAGACAAAAATTAACAAAAAAGAGGAATTAGTGAAGTTAATTAGAATATATATGGAACAAACTTATTACCCTCATAATGAGTTCATAAAGGAGCATGAATGTCTATTGATTTATTTAATATTTATTTTAGAAGTAGTATTTATATTGGTAATCTAGTTGTCACAATTATTTATTATATTATTACTAAATTATTTTTAATTAAAAGTTAATTTTTGATATTTAATACCAAAAGAAAAAAAAGTTCAATAAAATAAATCATTATAACTAAATTTAAGAAATATATAATTATATAATATGAGGAAAAAATAAAATTATATATTACACAGAAAAATATATAATTATATATAAAAAGAAATTTAAAAAACAAAACAAAACCACTCAACAAATACTAGAATGAGCTCTATACCCAAAAAATGACCAAGATGATTTGTCCCACTCTTTAAATGTGGTTTAATATATAACAGCATTTTGGGATTAGTTCTATGGCTTGTTTCTTGTTTTCTTCAATTTTCTATATTTCTCTAGGCACTTCTAGTGCCTTTTTTAATAAAAAAATTTGCTTACAAAAAAACTCCTATTAATCAACCGTATAGAAACAATTTAAATTCCACCTATCGAAATAAAAAATAATAATTGCAAATTAAAGAATGGCTAACTCTCATAATTGGCCAAATTAAAATACATTTTTTATTTTTAAATTAAGATGATTATTTTTCATTCAGTCCCTTTGTTCTTTGCAAAAGTTTAAATATTTTCAATTAGTCGCCCTAAACGATAGAAATGGGAAAATAAATGGAAATCTTTAAACTTATGCAGGAACCAAATTCTTTACCGAAGGAACTATATAAAAAATAATACTGATAGTTTGGAGGGTGGAAAAACGAATTTTTGCCTTACTACTAATTTATACATACTATGATTTCTCAATGCTAATAAGGACCTAGCTAGCTATTTGTAATTAGATGCCTAAAATTAAAGCCATGAAAAAAGTAAACAACATAGATATATACCTTGAGAGTGCTAGCGCCCAATTCCAACTCATAAGCTTCACGAAATTGCCTCATAAACAAGCAAGCTTGAAAGCCCAATTCCAGCATTCGTGATTCAAAACAACTTTTGTCGTAGTTCAAAAAGATTTTAGCGATACACTTCCTTATCGAGCTTGGGTCAACTATCACAATGTTCTGGTTCATGACATCACCAACGAAACAGAACTTGTAAATTTGGTTTGAGAGAATCTTGACAGTCCATCTACGGGCCACGTATTGATGATGATCAGGGTTCATGGTGATGGACACGAATTCAAGTAGAGATGCCCGTATACAAGCATTCTCAAACCATTCACAATTTTTGGCCTCAATAGATTTCACTATTGGGAAGTTGAAATACACATCTTCCAATTCAGGGAATTCTTTAACAAACACCACTCGATTCAATTTTATGGTTTGAAGGTGCTGGAAAATAAGGGTGTTGGGTACTTTGATTTCGCAATTCGTATCAAGCACGAGATGTACCAAATTGGAGAATGCTGAAAATGAAAATGTAACACGAAATAGTTCTTTAGAAATGTACTCAAAATGAAAGCTTTGATCAACCTTTCTTGAAATTCTATCTATCCATTCATTCACTTGTGTTGGTTCATGCTTGTCACCATTTGATAAGACAAGGGAGAAATTCTCCACCTTTGCATTCAAATTCATATTGATAAGTTTATTCGCCACATTTGCAAATTGGTCATCATCCTTCAAATCGATCCTCCTGTTTTGTTTTTCAACAAAATGATTTTATTGAGAACACGAATCAGAGCACCAATAAAAAAATTAAAACAAAATGGAGCCAGGTTCTAATTTTTACAAAACCTAAGAAGCGAACTACATCGACTTGTTCAGAATTAAAAACTAGTTTATGTAACAATTTTAAGGATTAAATTAATATTGATATTTTTAAAATTGTTATATAAATTAAACTAGTTTTTAAGAATCACTTTTAATATGAATTCACTTTTAATCAAACTAGTTTATGTAACAATTTTAAGGATTAAATAAATATTGATCATTAACAATTTTCACAACTATCAATTTTCCAATTCACAATTGAATCAAAATCATATTCTCATTGATCAATTTCAAGTGAGCATTCAATATCGGAAGCAATTCAACAATTGAGCATAATCAACAAAGAAAGAGCATTAAGCATAGAAGAAATTAATCAATTAGAATCATAAGAACAAGAATTAACCACAAGAATTTAGATTACATCAGGTTTGGGATCAAAATCCCCAATCTCCTAACCTAGAAACTAGCCAAACATGGAGAGAGAAGAAGAAATGGAAGAGGAGATGAAGGAAATCATCATGAAGAAACTCAGAATCACCAAGAACTCCAAGGATCTTTCATGTTCATCCACAAAGATGTGGAGAAAAGGCGAGAAAAATGAGAGAAAATTGCGCCCAAAAGTCCACAAAACTGTTCTATTTCGCACTACTTAAAACTGCCCTTGCACAATTGAGGTGCGCACATGTCCTGGAGGTGTGCGCACAAGATGAGGCAGCACCTTCCAGGACCAATTAAGGTGCGCACGGGTTGAGAGGGTGTGCGCACAGGATGGGCCTTGACAGCATTTCACAGCTTCTTAGTGTTTTCTAACCCCCTTTCTTCAACTTTCTTCATTCGTTTCTTCATTCTTCAAGTGCAATCTTCTAAAAAAAAAAATCTTCTCCATGATTTATTCCTACATGAACATAATCAAACAAAAATAAAGATCAAAGATCATCAAAACTACATCAAAATTCATCAATTTCCAAGAAACTACAACTAACTATGCAAGAAAGCACTTTATTTGATTTTATTGATTTCTAAGTGCTAAAAGGCCACAAACACACTAAAATACTAATAAAAAGAGACTAAAATAGATCTTAGAACATAGATAAGTGGACACTTATCACAACCCCAAACTTAAAATCTTGCTTGTCCCCAAGCAAACACAAAATCCAAACCAAGGGAAACAAAATAACATGGCATGGCATCAATCCTAGAGTTCATTCAAAATTCATCAAGCACTTAAACACCTTAGAATTATGCAAGTATTACCATTGGAAGTTACACACTCCTTCAAGTCATCAAAGCACAAATTTACACAATATGAGCAATGTAATCAACTAGGCAAGTGGCATAGATCATGTAACCAAGCAATGCACAACAATCCTCACAAGGATAAAGTGTATGTCACTCATCACTCAAGTGTTCGGGTTAGATTTAGTGCACTCAAATCAATCATGTGAGATGTGGAATCCATAAATTTGGGATTGCCTTCTAAGTCTCCACCACTAAAAATCACAAGTCTAGCAAAGATCAAGAGGTCTTTAAAGGTTGTAATGGGGCTTAGGTAGGGTGGATAAATGTGAAGGAAAACTAGCTAAACCGTGTATCACACAAGGACAATGGAGTGCATGAAATCCTAGACACCTATATGCAAAAATTGATGAAAATGAAAAAGATGATGGAAAAAGAACAAAAATGAACACAAACAATGAATTATCACAAAACTTGAGAGTACCAACTCTTCTTTATTCTTTCTTCTCAATCTTTTTCAACTTGTTTTTCTTCTTTTTCATATTTTTCTTTCACAATCTTGTTTCTTTCTTTTCTATTTTTTTCAATTTTGTAGCTATTTTTTTGTATATGCTATCTTTTCCAATTTTTGAATGTTTCTTTCTTTTTCATGAGTTGGTATCCCAAAATCTCAATATAACATACAAATGGAACAATAAAATGTGGAAATATGCAAAAATGAATGAAATGCATGCATGAGTGAATGGTCTCTACCCCAAGTACTACCCAAAACAAACCTCAACACAATGTTTTGCCTACCCCAAACTTAGAATTATGACTTGTCCTCAAGTCATGCTCACTATGCACCCCAAACCAAAACTTATAGAATCAACTTCTAAGGAAAAACAACCGTAACCCCAAACATAGAGGAAGACTCTATACCCAAGTTCATAACCAAAGCTCTAGGTGTGTACATGGTAGGGACAATTTGTTTTACACTTGTTTGGCTTGTAATGAGCTATATTATCAAGAAATGAAGGGTAAATTAAGGCTCAAAGGGGCTAGAAATGGATAATTTAAGGGACAAGGCTTAATTTTGGCTCATGGCTCACAACAACAAAAAGGCCTCTATCATATCAATCCTAGCATGTGACTAGCAATTTCAACCAAGGGAAAAAACAAATTTAAAAGCACACCTCACACAATGAACACTCATGACAAGGAACATGTTGGAGGCTCAAATCCTCACCTAGGTTGTATGATAGCTACACATTGCTACATCACATCAGACATGCCACAAGCTTAATACTTTTTTACTAATGCCCACATGTGTGAACAAGTACCTATCAAACAATCAAGAGCATGTAAACTTCACAATGGAACACAAGTATCAATCCTAATTTTCTAAGAAACAAGAATCCTTCCTACTAGAACCAAAGATCAATGCCATGCCATTAACAAATCACAAAAGCAATCAACCAACTTAGGGAGCTAATCAAGTGACCAATCTAATCAAAACTAGAAAATAAGGGTTAAGAAGGACTCTCCTTTGAAGACCACCAATGCTCTTGAGGTTCAACAAACACCACAAATCAATGCTCCAAAGGTTATGAATGGACTATATGAGATTAGATAAGTGGTGAATTGTTGTTAGAATTAGAGTCATGTTGATGCAATTACCTCTATGTTTGTGAACTTGGCAATTTGTGATGACTTGTTTGAGTACTTGCTTGGTGGGGCTTTTATGAAAATGCACAATGTTTGGAATAGATAGTATGTGAAATATAGAATTGATGTGAAAGTGTATTCCTTGTTGAATTAATGTTATGTGGTGGTTTGTATTGAGAAACAATAGGTAAAGGTATGATTGCAATTGAGAAAAAGTGATCAATATTAATTTCCCCGTTTTGGCTGAATTTTTGCACAGATTGAGCAGGATAATCGACCTAGTTCCAATTGGATTCTGATTTCGTGGTCTGTTATAAATTTATAGATATATAATTTTGTTAGCTTTCTAATGCCACAAACTTCACAAGAATCCAATATGTATAACTTGAGTTATAGGCGAAAAACTGAGAGCTGCCATATTGGGTTTTTATCATGGGCAGGTGCATTCAAGTGAAATTATCTACTAGAAATAGATTGATTCAGATCTTGCATTTTGAATATAAGTTGTAGATAATTTCATTATCTTTCATTTGCCACTGCTTTCACCCAATATGGAGGTCTAAAATGCAAGTTATGGCCAAAATACCAAGGGGATGCATTTTTGAGTTAAGCAGGAAAATCTGGTGTTTGTCACTGGCGCTCAACCGTCAGAATGGGGGCTTGAGCGCCAGAGCAAAAAACTTGGCAGCGTGTAAAAGGTGTCTGGCACTCAAGAGCCAGAGCCCTGGACCTGTTTTACATGTTTAACTTGAAAAATGTAATTTAAGCCTAATTAACTTATTTCTAAGATTAGAATGAGTAGAAATAAGTCCATCTAAGTTCAAAACATACAATAGGATCATTGAAATGTTGTGCTATGTGTTATGACTTGGAACATGTTGAATGCAATTAATATTAGATGTATAATTGATGCATGATAACATGTAATGTGGAAACAAATGATAAGAGAAATGCTTCCCCCATCAACCTAGGTTGAGTTCTGCCGGAAGTAGACTGCGTAAGAGGACAAGCATGGAAAAGAGAATAATTGGAGGTTATTATCTAGATGGGTAATAACTCTTGCAGACTTCTAATGGGTGTTGACTCTGAATAAGGGAAACAATTGGGGGTTATTGCCGGAAGAGGTAATAGTCCTTACAGACCTCTATTGGAGGTGAGGCATGGACTCTAGTTAAGGATGCTTACCAGGGTTTGCAGAGAGCTCTAGAGTGTTATTGCCACGCATATGTTGGATTCCCGCGTGCAACGGGTTTCTCGTTAAAAGAAGTGAAATGAAAAGAAATAAAATGGGATCATGGCATGCATACATACATGATGTTGTCATTGCACGCATTGTTTATGAATGTGTTGTTTGTATGTGTATGTGTCATGTGTAAGATATGTGATTGCTAGGGCATATATTTGGGAAATTTTCCAGTTAGACTGACTGCAATACTGATTTAAAATGTTTTTAGTTAGACCGGGTGTTACTCGGTTATATGTTTTACATATTACTGACGGTCTCAGTATTGCAGGTATCAGGAGATTTTGGAGCTTAAGCAATGCATGAGAAAAAGCTATAGGAATTCCTTAGAAGTAGCAACACATGTTGAAACTAAGATTTTTATTCGGATGTTATATTGTTCAGCTGTATAGGAAATTGTAAAATAAATAAAGAAATGTTTCCGCTTGTATTTTAAATATGAAACAAAGTGGCAAGATTTGGTAGTTTCAAGAAAAAATTGAAGTATCATATTTTTTTAAAAGAAATATTTTGTAAGTATTAGGTTTTCAGGTTAAAACTTTTAGTAAACACCATTTTCAAAATTAAGGTGTTACATTTATGGTATCAGAGCAGTTTGATCCATCGGACTGTAATGATAATGAGTCGATAGTCAGCTGAACGATTAATATTCTGAACATATCTATTAGGTGTGATAACCTTCAAAGGAACGTGCAGTTAATATTGAGTCTGATCAATTGAATATTAGTGCATGAGAGTAGAAGTTATGATTACTAATGGATAAGAATGATCTTTAAAGGGATTGTTCTTCTTTTAGTAACTTCCATGAAAAATAGGATGAGACATTGGGACATAGGTGTATCGGTGTTGTGATTGTAAGATATTGGGCCTGGCCAGTTCAGTACCTTAGTCACGGCATTGATGCATTTGTAACCAATGGATTCAAGCCACTAGCTTAGAATGAGTACCAAGTAGAATATGAGTTAAGGATAAATGTGGTTAGCCTTCTAGAATAGATAGTGGTAATCTCACAACAACAAGTAAGGGGGCTATGTGTACTCTTAGTTGGATTCATGTTAGGAAGATATAATCGATGGAAAATTGGTTAAGTATAGGAATAGATCATGTCATTAAAGCATGAGGAACTCCATCTCAGTTTCTTTCATTTAAGTTTCCTCTAGGACTTAAATTCCTTAAACTCTAGTTTCTTTTATGATTTCCGTTGACAAACTATCCATGTAAATTCTAGGAATCAAACTCTTTATCATCTTCAGGAAATTCACCAAACCTAACTTCGAATTAAAAATTTGACTTGATACATTTCAATTTTTATTCCAACCCACATGTGCCTTCTTTCTTGAAGAATTTAAGCATTGATTCTAACTTGACGGTCACGTATCCTTAGAGAGGTTCAAGAACTTATTTGCCTATACCGATTCCATTGATGTTCCTACATGTAGATACCTCTTATAGTAACTCTACTCCCTTCACATAAACTTGGCATAACATTGTATCTTGAAATTTGTTCTAATTGCAAACTTTCCTCTAGATATATCAAAAGCTGCGTTTAAGTACGAGTTTTAGAAATCCTCTCTAATTGAGATGTTTTGGGTTATTTTTGTTAATTTAATCATTAAATGAAACAAGTCCTACACCTTACCTTATCATCAATCTTAGAATTAATTGTTTTGGAACACTTTAGACACTAACTATATCCTTACTCAAAGCTCATAAGTTAGAGGGTAAATATATCAAGTTTGGACTTCAATTCATATGGTGGACACGAAGCAAAATTTGTTTAATATTTTGATACCACTTAGAGTTAATTTAGGACAACAACGAAAACTCTTATTTTCTTTCCATATATAAATCCAGACACATAAACTTTCTAGCTGGAACTCCTAATAAACGACAATTGTCATAAATTTTTATCTAAATTCCATTCTCTGATTAAGACGCAGATCTGGTTATTCATTTAATCTTAGTCTAAATCTCATTATAGGATCTAGACAATATTGTTTTACACCTGATGACTTAGGGATAAATCTTTCTTTTCTGATGCTAACTACCGAAGTTTTGGCGATCGATTTCCCTCATAATCTACCGGTATTTTAAATCACACTCTTAGATGCTCCTATACAAAGGATTCCATGGGACATAGATCCCTTAAACATTTTTAGGTACTCTACAAAGACTAGAAACCACCGTTGTAACTTAACTAAGTGTTACACTCGTTGGTCCTCTAAGAAAGTATGTTACTAACTCGACAATCGAAATGAAGTCGAATTTATTCCTACCTACCTTCAATTTCACGGTTCGGAACTGTACTCTTCACAATTTCGAATTTCATTTAATTATGAAAGATCTAGCTAGTATGTGAAATTATTCCAAACCTTAGTGCAATATCACAGTTAAAGATTTCTATGGTGATCTAAACTCATGAAACCATTTTGATGGTTATCACAATATCCTTATTTATGTTCAAGTTTCAAATCTTAGATTCACGTTACCTTGGAAGACAAAACAACCAGAGGGGCACAATGAAACCATTAGGAAACTTCTTTATAATATTCCATTTAGATTCTTAAGATTTGGAGTTTCCCAAAAGTTTGAACCCATCTAAGTTTCTATCTATGCATTCGGTCCCTAACGGATTATTACTGATCATTAAGAAAATCCCTTTTAATTCTCAATTTCAAATTGAACATAGTTTTCCAAACTTTAATCCTGTATAGTTTACACCAGTCCAACTACTCCTTGTAATTATCTGAATTTAAGAATTTAGGTTGTTTCCTTCACAGCTTCCTAGAGTCTATATGAATTTAAGCTTTTGGATAGTTTCCTTCACAGCTTCCTAGAGACTTGAACAACTCCGGTTTTCATATAGTTTCGGATTCCATCTAAGCACCCCGACTTCCTTGTAAATTCATTAGTTGTACTTATTAGGGGTATAACCTAAAGATAAGTTTAGGTTCACATTAAATCTCTAACTTAAATCCTTGTGAGGTTACAAGAATTTCCTTGACATGATACGTCGTTATTATAGTCATCAACTATAACGCCTCCACTAAAACAAATATGTTAACCGTCCAATCAGTTCCCGAATTTCTCAATCTTGAGTTCTCACTTGAGTAAGGAGGCAACGAATCCTTATCATGTTACCATCAATTCAGCCCTTCTCTTTATATCATGGCAACAAGTCCATAAACATCCGCTTTTAAAGACGTGTGCCAAAAACACATCCTGATCCAATCTAACTCACATCGGCAACTTTGTAGTGAGTTAATCGTCCTAAAATTAAAATGTTACCCTAAGAAGGAATAGGAAGTTTCCTTGATCTAAGAAGTCTTGCACAACACGTTCAAGAACTCTATGTTTCTTGTAATCAATTTCCTTCCTCTCCGGAACCAAGACATAACGGGTTATACAAATTAGAACTCGAAACCAAATTGTACTAGAAAGATCAAGACTTGTAAAATTCTAAACCCTATTCTAAAACTAAAGTCTTAGTGACCATTGAACCTCCTTGGAAAAAATTCTAAATCTCGACGATGGATTAAGCTAATTCAAGATGTTCGTGTGTCTCTTATTCCGTTAAGTTTAATTTACAAACTAATGGCTACCTAGGGTTATTCCCTACCCAATTCAAGTTCTCACGAGTTTGAAAGTTAACATTTATGTCAACTTCATAAGTTCTATTTCTTCTGTTCACTAAGTCTATAGAATTCTATTAAATACTTGATGATCGTACTCATCAAGTCTAGAGTTATCCAAATTTTTCATACGTTCTCACTGATTTATATCGAATACCTTAGTGAAATACAGGTCAAGTCTCAAGGGTAGACCGTGATTTCTAAAACGTACTCAAAATCCAAATGTCACATGTAATTAAATCCTTATGGTTTTAATTATTTAAATTATGTTAATTTGGACATTTATTAAATCTTATAAAGACAAGGACTTAGGTGTAATTTTTAATAAATTAAAACTAAGGTCTACACTCTTACCATGCACCCTCCCTCACCTAACCACTACACCCTCACCTATTCACCTCTCACTCACGTATAACCACACAAAACATAAGTAAAGAAAAATTTATAAAGTGATGAGAGAGGGTGGAGAGAGAGAGGGAGAACTTGATGATGGTCACCAGTTTGGGTGGTTGCATGGTGGCCTTCCAGCCGCCGGTTGCCATTGGAGCAGATGAAGGAAATGATCTACGCGTTGGGAACTCCAATTCTACCAGTTTAGAATCTTCCACGGTGGAATTTAGAGATTGAGTTTAGAGCTCCAATTCTAAGGTAACCCTAAACTTAAAACTCCAATTAGGGAAATTTAGAAATTAGAGGTTTTATGATGTTAGGTTTTGGACTTGATTGTGTTAGATATTTTGAATTTAGGTTGCATGTGGCTTGGTTTGGAATCACTATAGAATATGTCTTGTGTTTGTAGAATGTGGAGTTAATTTTAATGAAATTGATCCTATGTGTGTGTGTGAAAATAGCCTTTTGGAATTGTGTCTTGTGTTCTTGTTTGATTGCTTGTATGTTCCTATGTATGATGAAAGGTTATGAATGGACTATATGAGTTTAGATAAGTGGTGAATTGTTGTTAGAATTAGAGTCATGTTGATGCAATTACCTCTATGTGTGTGAACTTGGCAATTTGTGATGACTTGTTTGAGTACTTGCTTGGTGGGGCTTTTATGAAAATGCATAATAAATGGAATAGATAGTATGTGAAATATAGAATTGATGTGGAAGTGTATTCCTTGTTGAATTAATGTTATGTGGTGGTTTGTATTGAGAAACAATAGGTAAAGGTATGATTTCAATTGAGAAAAAGTGATCAATATTAATTTCCCTGTTTCGGCTGAATTTTTGCATAGATTGAGCAGGATAATCGACCTAGTTCCAATTGGATTCTGATTTCATGGTCTGTTATAAAGTTATAGATAATTCGGTTAGCTTTCTAATGCCACAAATTTCATAGGAATCCAAAATGTATAACTTGAGTTATAGGCGAAAGACTGAGAGCTGCCGTATTGGGTTTTTATCATGGGCAGGTGCATTCATGTGAAATTATGTATTATAAATATATTGATTCAGATCTTGGGTTCTGAATATAAGTTGTAGATAATTTCATTAGATTTCATTTGGCACTGATTTCACCCAATTTGGAGGTCTAAAACTCACGTTATGGCCAAAATACCAATGGGATGCATTTTTGAGTTAAGCAGGAAATTCTGCCGTTTGTCACTGGCGCTCAAGCGTCAGAATGGGGGCTTGAGCGCCAGAGCAAAAATCTTGGCAGCGTGTAAAAGGTGTCTGGCGCCTAAGCGCCAGAGCCCGGGACCTGTTTGACCTGTTTAACTTGAAAAATGTAATTTAAGCCTAATTAACCTATTTCTAAGATTAGAATGAGTAGAAATAGGTCCATATGAGTTAGAAACATACAATAGTATTGTTGAAATATTGTGCTATGTGTTATGACTTAAATGGTGAATACTTTGAATGATGTTTTATATGATTGAGATTTGATAAATGATGAATGTTGGAACATGTTGAATGCAATTAATGTGAGATGTATGTTTGATGCATGATAACATGTAATGTGGAAACAAATGATAAGAGAAATGCTTCGCCCATCAACCTTGGTTGAGTAAGTGGGTTGAGTTCTGCCGGAAGTAGACCGGGTAAGTGAACAAGCATGGAAAAGAGAATAATTGGGGGTTATTATCTAGATGGGTAATAACTCTTGCAGACCTCTAAGGGGTGTTGACTCTGAATAAGGGAAACAATTTGGGGCTATTGCCGGAAGGGGTAATAGTCCTTGCAGACCTCTATTAGAGGTGAGACATGGACTCTGGTTAAGGACGCTTACCAGGGTTTGCAGAGAGCTCTAGTGTAACACTCTCAATTTTGCTAATTAATTACTAAATAGGAAATTATTCCGCTAGAAAAATATTTCGATTCCGATTATATGATTAGAAAATATTGGAGAACGATATATTTTAATTCTAGAATTTTTCGTTGCGTTTTTAATTTTATAGTGCACGCAAAACGATCGAAATATACCAGTTATTCCAAACATATCTACATTCTAGAGTATTAATCAATAAAAGACAAATCCCTCTAACACTCTATACTCTCCATGTTGTCAAACCATACCCTAGACATAGGGAACTTGATTTGCTTCAACCACTCCAAACACCATGCCTTCATGTACCCCTCAACTATTCAACAAAGCTCTCCAAACATTCCAAGACCCCTCAAAAAACTCGGCCCACTTCCTCTATAAATAGGGGACTCTACTTCACTTCCAAACACACAAAAGCACAAGCTTCTCTTCTCCTTTCTCTCTAAAATTTTCCTGAGTCCAAAATTGATGTTGCTTGTAGTGATAACTTTGGAAGCTCTACCCTTCATCAACCCCTTTAATCCTTGAAGATAACCTTGGTAAGGGGAAGTGAGAATAGCTTAGTGTAGAATTTAGTTGGGTATTTGGGTGAGGGTTGGCCCTAGACTCTCTTCATTCATTAACTTTCAAAGCTGGTTCTGTCATATGCCTGTTGATTTAGAGCCCATATTTTGGAAATTGATTATTGGATAATTCAGCTCCTTGCTTAAAAATCATTTTAAGATGTGTTTTAACTACTGGTAAAGTTTTATAATTTTTGGAAGATGTTAAGACCTTATTTTGATTCTTGAAACATTATTGCTCTATTCTGTCTGGTGAGTTCATGCTACTGGAGTTACTTTGTGCGTATCATTAAAGCTCTTATTCTATTTAGATGCGTATGAAAATTTGTATGATGATAGATCTGTGTATTAGCTTTCCAGATTGGCATCATTCGTAATTTTTGATCTTGTGTTTGATTTTATATGAATGTTTGAGTGACACAATGTCATTTCTGGAACAGTCAGAACGTTTTGGTTTTTCTGCACCATTTGGGAAACAGATTTAACTTAGGAAAATTTTTATGAAAAACTAGACTCAAAGTGGATCATTTCTGAATTGGTTTCATAAATTTTTAGTAACTGAGTGATTTTATAAAAATCGTTGAAGATGAAGATCCTGGTACTGTAGTTTTCTGTTTTGCTGGAAAAAGTGGTAACTTTGAGAAAATATTTTGCACTGAATTACTACTCAAAAATTCTTGAAAAATTTATATGTTGTGTGTTAATATATCTACTATATCATATCAAAAATTCATATTTTCTGGGCACGTATGAATTTATTATATTTTTTTAGACTAGCTACTGCCAGATCCTGTACAGTTTGAAAGAAGAATTTTTCTGGCCATCTTAAGTATTTTTAAAAATTCTGGAAAAATTTTATTTTGACCCTAACACTGTGACGTAACTGTATAAATTAATTGGGGACCAAATAAAATCGTTTAATATTTATTTTACCCCTTTTAAAGAAAGGACAGCATGCTGAAGAGCCACTGAAACAAGGGAAAAACCACTTTTCCTTCAACTTTTGAATATTCGAAATTTATGAGCTTTTTAATACCAAATAAATCATTTTTAAGATGTTAATGATGTTTTCAAGGCTAAATGATTGTTTTGGACTTATTTATAAATTCCTATAATTTTTGGATATGGTTTAAATGATAATATGTCTAGAAGGACTAAAGTAAATTTCAAACAATGGTGTTAATAGTAGAAGTTAATAAAGGCCTAAGTGCCAAAAGATAAATATAGAAAATGTGAAAATTTGACTTTTAAAGGTGTATTCTCCCTATTAGGAGTATTATATGAATACCATGATAATTGCTTTGTTTTTGGGAATTAAACTGAAATCTGTGGTAAAGGATTTGACAAGATGGTGTGATTAGTAATCCTTTTTGCAAAATGTTGTTTGAGCCTAGTTGTATGGATGGGATGTGAACCTGGTTGAATCCTTGTGATAAACTATGCTTAAAAGTACTAAAACACCTTGAGATTGTATGTTTTGAAAATAGTATTTTCGAAAACTTCTATTAAGGAGGAATAAAAGGTAAAAGTGGTGCGTTGGCACAATAACGTTATACGCTAGGGAGTGGGTTTTGGCCTTTGGGGGCTTTAACCAGAGTGTGAGATGCCTAGGGGACTCGGTGGTAGCTCCCCGATGTCGGGCTACTCACTGAAAAAGCTCGGTTACCTCGACACGTCTCTAAGTATATTCTGGATCGGTGGAGAGTACTGAGGTACATGGACTTGTACAAACGAAGTATGACTCCCGGTCACCTCCTTAATAGAAAGAGTCGCTAGCGATGATGTCGTTTTTTCTTTTTTTTTTGGAGTCTCATGCATTATGGTATCCTTGAATGTGCATGTTGTGTGATGTTACGAGTGAGAATATCAATTGTAAGCTATTATAGATTTTCTGTTTAAAAATCTAAATATCCTAACTCTACTTCTACCAAACTTTGTTGTATCTCACTCCTTTGTTTTGTGTTGTATTTATCTGTCTATGTATATATCTATTACGCGATACAATAGATGGCGGCTCGAGAGACCCTCTTGGAAATCAACTGTCCGATTGAATTTGGCTACTGGGAGCATGATGTATCTTGTGGGACGTCCACTTTTGTAGGAGAAGTATCCTTCTGGATATCTCATCCGTCACTACCGATGCTCCGGTCCACTTACATTGGAGCGAACTTGACGTTGGTTATTCGGACACCCCCTGGTCTCATGCCTGTACCCGCAACGTTCCGACCCGCTTCTCATCTTTCTTATTTCACTCCGTCTCTTGTGGAGCAGTACTCTGGTGGCCAGGGTTGGTTCTTCAACTCGCCTAGGGAAAGCTCTCCTGAGAGTGATTCGAGTGAAGATACTGGGATGGAGAGTGCAGCGTCCTTTATTTAGTTATATTTTCGTTAAGACATTTTGGATGGCTGTAATATTTGATTAGTGCATTTCCTATGTGCGACATCTTCTACTCTTCGAGTGGTAGAGTATTTTTGTCATGTCGTCTAGGATTCCCAGTAATTTATGTTATGTTATCTGACTAATTAGTATATCTATGTTATATTAGCTTATCGTATGTGTGTTAGTTACCAAATCTAAACTTTCATTTGACTAGGTCTCATTACCGTTTTGAATATACAACTATTAAGTTTCGAAAAATTTTACTCGAAATTTAACCTCTCGATACGAGTATGATGAATTAGCCTTAATAACTTTAATTGAGTAGCTCATTCCGCTTAGTATAAATTGGGGCGTTACATCTAGAGTGCTATTGCCACGCACATGTTGGATTCCCGCGTGCACTAGGTTTCCCATTAAAAGAAGTGAAATGAAAAGAAATAAAATGGGATTATGGCATGTATACATACATGATGTTGTCATTGCATGCATTGTTTATGAATGTGTTGTTTGTATGTGTATGTGTCATGTGTATGATATGTGATTGCTAGGGCATATATTTGGGGAATTTTCCAGTTAGACTGACTATAATACTGATTTAAAATGTTTTTAGTTAGACCAGGGGTTACTCAGTTATATGTTTTACATCTAACTGACGGTCTCATTATTGTAGGTATTAGGAGATTTTGGAGCTAAAGCAATGGATGAGAAAAAGCTCTAAGAATTCCTTAGAAGTAGCCATACATGGTGAAACTAATATTTTTATTCAGATGTTATATTGTTCAGCTGTATAGGAAATTGTAAAATAAATAAAGAAATGTTTCCGCTTGTATTTTAAATATGAAACAAAATGGCAAATTTTGGTAGTTTCAAGAAAAAATTGAATTATCAGATTTTTTTTAAAGAAATATTTTCTAAGTATTAGGTTTTCAGGTTAAAACTTTTAGTAACCACCATTTTCAAAAATAAGGTTTTACAAAAAGTCCCTTATATGTGTCTAAAACATCTCGAATGAGATAAATTATAATTAATAAAATAAAGCTAACAATAATTATAGCGCAAATCATTTAGGATCTCAAGCTTGTTTACTTTTCATTTCCATTTTTTCTTTTGATTTTATGTTTCTTTAAATAACTTAAATAATTACAATACAAAACTATTTTTTTTTCTATTTTTTAGGTTTGTATTAAAAAACATTGAAAACAAGTAGAATTAAAACAACTGAATTTATGTTGTGTTTTGAAAAATCTCTACCCCTCATGAAGACAACAACAGTACTTTTCATTCCATCTCCTTCCCTTGTCTGAATTAAACATATATATAAAATAAAAAATAAAACAAAAAACAAAAATACAAAATACAAAATAAATAGGCCATCTATTTCTCAATACCAAATCAATTCCCTGATATGAAGAAAATAATTGAATATGTTAATTAATTTAGAAGTGTATTAATCTATCCATTATTTATCAAGGAGAAGATACAAGGCTTCAGAAAGAGATCGACATTGTTTGAGTTTAAAAAAAAAAAACCTAAAATTTCAAAAAAAATGATACAAAAAATCAACAAGTATCTTTCTGATCTATAAATTTTTAAGGATGGTGCATCTATTAATCTAGTCATAGATCACAAATATCCAAATAAGGATTTCACAGAATTATGAGAATAAAAAGTTAGATGTATAAGATTTTCGATCACAAAAGAAATCATAGATATGATACACAAATTGAGTAGCTTTTCATCAGTTTTGAAATGAATTCCATCTAATGAGTTATCGATCTAGGTGAACAATGTTTCACAAAACTATTAAATTTCTTTTTTTTAAAAAAAACAGAGAAAACTAGATATCATAAAATTTTCAAAGAAATCACACACCTTTTCTGTATTTGATAAGATAGCTGGGTTGGGAACTGAAGCGTTTGAAAAGAAAGCTAGGTTGGAACCCTCATTTGGGTTGTTTGCTGAGTTGCGATCCAGGGTGATCTACTCAACTTCGACACAAAGAAGGTAAGACTTACGGATAATCAGAGAGAGAACTTCTACTGAAACAAGGTAAGAGTTATTCGTAATCAGAGAGAAAAAAGCAGATTGTATTTTTCCTCTTAACTTTTTGTATCGGTGCATACAATGTATGTGGACCTCTTTTTATCTGAGAATGCCGGAATTTCGTGCCTTTTTTATGAAAAGTAAATTAGATTAAATTAAACGTCCGTTTGTTTTTATATTCTTTGAGTAAAAAATGTAAATATATAAAATTGAATTAAATATTTTCATACAAAATTTTTTTTGATATTTATATATATATAGGGTTTTTCTAACCTGTGCAATATTGCACAGGTTAAGAAATCATAAAAGGAAATAAAACACAGTATTTATTGTGTGTTATACATGATATCATTAAAGTTTTGATTTTTCCCATACAAAGCTTCCACTTTTAGTTTCTTAACCTGTGCAACATTGCACACGTTAGAAAAATCCATATATATATATATGGAATGTATCAAGTGAGAGGTGAGAGTGTGTGTGAGAGGAGTTAATACTAATCATCCAATTATAATTAATGGTTGGCGTTTAATTTAACGAAAACAATCTCAACCATTCTTGTATGGTTATATGGTCAACATTAACTCGTCTCGCCTCTTATGCTCTCACTAAATGCATCCCTTTGTATATATATGAGTGTGTTATATAAAGTAATAATTTCAATTAAACAATCAATGTTTAATAACAATTACCAGCTTCTTTTTTTATTACTTATTTTGCAAAATAATCAAATTTTTTAATTAAAAATTCAATTCTAAATTTTTTTAAAATCTTTATCTGTGCTTTTAAAAGTAATTAATTATAGTAAAAAGAGAAGAGAGGATTAAAAAAGTGATTAGTCTCATTTTAACCAAACATCAATAGCTTTTAATTTCCCTCATAATCAATTAAAAAATAATCAATTCTCTACTCATCTTCAAAATTAATTATTTTTAAGCAATAAAAAAGGGGCTCTAAATTATCATTATTATATCAATTTTATAAACGAAATTAAATATAAGTTTGAATATATTCTTCTTACCTTATATATTAGAAGCATGTTAGGAAAAAAATTATATAGTAAGTTTTCACTAATATTAGACATAAAGGATTATAATATTGGTCTTTGACTTATTTAATCATCATAATCTATTGAGTAATTACCATTATACTTTAAGATAGAAGTATCAAGTATTGATATTTAATTTGTAAATACTAATTATTAATTGAGAGCAATAGTTAGAATTTATTAAATTAAATAATTAATAATAAAATAGTAAGAATAAGATAGTGACTAAACAAAAAATCAATCCGTGCAAGTCGTTAAACTAGTAACTAATATATTTATTATTTTGAAAAAAATAAAGTGAACATTTTCTACATTCGGTTAAGGAACATAAAAAAATGTTTTAATTAATTTCTAGCTATATATGCTTTATTTTATGACCAAAATAGATTATAGAAGACTAATCTAGGAAGCATGGAACATAGGTTCCTCTCAATTAGTGACCTTTATAAGACTTGAACTATGATTTTTTTCGGAGAGTGTGATATATCTTTATCACTGTATTAACACTTTTATCAAATTTCGAATTACTATTCAAATGATTAAAAAAAAGTCTTTCGCATGAAAAAAAAATTATCTGCTTGTGATGCATAGATAAGAACATAAAACTAAAATACTTTTGTTGGAAAAAATATACTCTCTCTAATCCATAAGTTTTGTTGTTTAAGATTTTAGAACACATTTTAAGAAAACATTCATAATAGTGTTTTATCATGCTATTGACTATATTACCCTTATTTGTATAATTATTCATCATTCATTACTCCTCTAATATCCCATCACCTACCTATATTAAATGAAGGGTATAGTTGACGAAAATGAATTAAATGAGCCTCGAAAATATAAAATAACAATACTTTTGAAACCAAAATTAAGTGTAACATCCCAAAAAAACCCTAATAGACTTTGGACTTAAGGGATTTGGTTACACATTTCAAAGAAAAGAGTAAGAGGGATCATTGTAAGTAGAGAGGTTAAAGGAGGGACAAAAGGACTTGTATATTCAAATATTAACAGCTATATTCAAATATGCATGATCTATATTCGAATATGGATGAGTCATATTCAAATATGGACTGTACATATTTGAATATCAACAATTATATTCGAATATGGACTTTCCATATTCGAATATGTATGTATCATATTCGAATATGAGGTCTGATATTCGAATATATTAAGCTGATATTTGAATATGGAAGTGTGAAAATAAATCCAGAAGCCTTATATTCGAATATATATTCGAATATATATTCGAATATGGACCCCAAAGTCTATAAATAGGGGACTTGGCCTTCACATTTCACCATTTTCCATCTCACTCACTCTACACTCTCTCAATCCTTCACTAAACCTCTGCCACGAATCAAAAACACTCCACAAGTCTCCATCTTAGCATCATTTCTCACAAGCACACTTCTTGACTAAAGGTTTCAAGGAGTTAGATTCAGACTCAGAGACAGCAAGTGCAAGAAAAGGGAGTTGGAGACTGAGATTTGAGTTTAAGGAGAAATAGATTGTTGAAGATACGAGGTAACCTTGAAAACCCAATCCAGAATACCGTGAACTATTAAGAACATGTGATTAGGGACTAAAGACAACGTGTTATAAATTGGTTGATTTAAGATTATGTATATGTTTGGTGTTGCATGATATGTCTGTATGATGCCGTTTCGATCAAATGTGAAAATAGATATGCATGTTTAGAAATTGTAAATAATGTGAGAATGATAAAGTATATGTAACAGACAATGGATTCTAGACTATAATGCGATAAAATTGAGAATAGGACTCCGGATAGATTTTCAAACTGTTTTCGAAGGATAAGTCCAGAGTTAGTATGAACTTGAATATGTACTCGAATATGGCGGCCCATATTCGAATAGATATTCGAGTGTGGCACTTATGATACATAATATTCGAACCTAGGACGTTTGTGTTTGAATATTTTGCTACTGGAACTCTTGTTTGATTTATTATGATATGAATATGAATGTATGACGCATGAGAACCTGAAATGTGTCAATTAAAATGAAAAGTGGAAAAATACTTCCCCCATCAACATGGGTTGAGTAAGAGGGTTGAGTTCAACTAGAAGTAGACCGGGTGAGTGGACAAGCATGGAAAAGGAAATAATTGGGGGCTATTACTGAAAAGGGTAATAGTTCTTGCAGACCTCTAAGGGGTGTTGACTCTGAATTAGGGAAACAATTAGGGGCTATTGCTGGAAGGGGTGACAGTCCTTGCAGACCTCTATTAGAGGTGAGGCATGGACTCTGGTCAAGGACGCTTACCAGGGTTTGCAGAGAGCTCTAGAGTGCTATAGCCACGCACATGGTGGATTCCCGCGTACACTGGGTTTCTCGATAAAAGAGAAAAGAAATGAAATGGAAAATCATCATTGCATGCATACATACTTGATTTTCACTTCATACATATTGTGTGTGTTTGTTAGAAATTGGATTTAGGGCAGTTTTCCAATTAGACTAGCCGTAAAACTGTATATATACTATTTTCAGCACCAACGGTTACTCAGTTATATGTCATACATATAACTGATGGTTACAGTATTGCACGTGATACGGACTCGGAGGTTGTCAGCGCTTGAGAAGACGTTAGCAGCTATCTTTTGATACCTTGGTAGTCATTAGTTTTGTTGTATGGCTATCTTAGCTGGACTAGTACGCTCTCTGGATTTTAAATGAAACACTTTTATGTAAATATATATATATATATATATATATATATATATGGGGTTTGCTAACGTACACCCACTTGCTTTTTAGAAGGAGTGCGTTAGCAAGTTATAACTTGAAATTTTAAAATACACCCACAAGGTGTAGCTTGCTAATGCACTCCTTCTATAAAACAAGTGGGTGTACGTTAGCAAGCCCCTGTAGGGCTTGTTAACGTACACCCACTTGTTTTATAGAAGGAGTGCATTAGCAAGTTATAACTAGATTTTTTAAAATACACCTAAAAGGTGTAGCTTGCTAACGCACTCCTTCTAGAAAATAGGTGGGTGTACGTTAGCAAACCCCTATATATATATATATATATATATAATATTTTTGACTTCTGTTGTGTTGTTAAAAAAAAAAACTGATCCTAAAATCTAGGTGTTATAATTTGGTATCAAAGCAATTTGGTCCTATCTAGACTGTGGTATCTGATATGTAATTTAGATAAAAGTCCAGAGAGATAAGTCATGTCTTAACCAGAGATGTTGACTGTATATGATTCATTATATTGAGTCTTATAGGCATGCACTAGGTCACGGAACATGTAATTTCCATGCCATTCATCCATATTTGACCTATGTCATTGAGTTTACCAACTACTGTGATCATTGGAGTTTAGCCACGATAATACAGGTGGAGAAAGTTGTAATGGTTTCTAGTTACTGCATAAGATGGACCAGGTTGTAAGAGTAATCTAAATTGAATAGCATACATTTTGTTGGAAATATCTTATTTCTAATAATTATTTAGTCTAGGCTAAATATTAATAAGATAAAGATTATATCGGCTATTCAAATTAAGAGGATCAAATCGTTAGTGATCGACACAATCGATTAAGATAATTTGTTTAGATCCTTTTAGATTACACAATAAAATAATGATGTGGGTCTCATATGATTGGAAACCTGAGTCTAGCTTACAATGGGCACGAAGGGAACCCTAGCAGACGGTTATTATAAATGGACCTGTCAACAGGTGATGGTCCTCAACACATCAAACCGCCGTCTAGCCACAATCTCTTCCCCAATTCAGAGTGAGACATCATGGATTGGGACTCACGAGGTTTGATTGAGGAAGACCACAACACCACTTTTTCTCTAACCCACGTTGGTCTCTATATTACTGACGTAGATGGATCGTGTTGTTCGTGATAAATAAGGCTTCCGCTACATCTCGTGGTTACGAGCGCTAAAGATTCAGTTAATTCTTAAAACCCTAACTCTATAATTCTAATAAAACGGCCTTCTAGCATTATTGGATATTTCTATTTGATATAAGAATATTCCAACATAGGAATATTTAAGAACTAATTTTATAAATTTATTGATATTTTAGGCACTAATACAATGTCAAAACTAACACAAGGACTAAATTGGTTAATTGTGAATTTACAAAATAATTTCTTGATGTACAATTATGGGGGAACTAATTTGAGGAGGAAAATATAGATAGGAGTAAATTAGTAATGAATGAGTAATTAGTAAAATGGAGAATTTTTTAGGGATTAATTTGATATTAGTTTAAATCTTTATAAACTAATTTTTAAAGTCGACGAAATTTTTCAGGGACTAATTTGACATCGAAACTATTACAAAGATATCAAAACTATCAGATAGACTAAGTTGATTATTAGTGAATTTTTATAACATAATGATTAAATAATTTAATTATTAGATGCGTACTTTCTAGGTTGATTTATTTTTTAGGAATTAATTTGGTATTATTTTAAATATTTAAGAACTAATTTTAGGGGCTAATTAGATGTCAAAACTAACACAGTGATGACTAAATTGGTAATGAGTGACTTTACAAAGAAATTTCTTGATGTTATAATTTTTATAGTGACTAAGTTGATGGCAAAAATCTATGAAAGACTAAATTAATATTGAATGAGTCATTTTCAAATTGATTATTTCTTAGGGACTAATTTTGTAACACCTAGATTTTAGGATCACTTTTTTTTTAAATAAAAAAAATGGACCGCGAAAGTCAAAACATCGTGTGTGTATATATATATATATATATATACACACACAAAGTACGTTCATTTAGTTTACAATCCCAGAGAGATAACTAGTCGAGCTAAGTAGCCATACAACAAAACTAATGACTACCTAAGTATGATAAAGTATAGCTGCTAGCGTCTTCTGAAGCGCTGACACCCTCCGAGTCTATATCACCAGCAATACTATAAGTGTCGGTTATATGTACGACATATAACTGAGTATTACAGCCAGTCTAACTGGAAAACTGCTACAAATCCAATTCCTAACAAACGCACCAAATATGTATGAAGTGACAATTAAGTATATATGCATGCCATGATCATTTTTCCATTTCATTTCTTTCTTCTTTTAACGGGAAACCACATGCACAGGGAATCTACCATAGGTGCATGACAGTGAATGCACAGTTGAGCTCATCATCATCACGGTCCTGACAAGCGTCCTTCCAGGATCCTACTGCCGAGCTACCAACCCTCTCTAGGGCTTTCGCAGGGACTATCTACCCCTTTCGGGATAGCCTCTTTGCACTAGACTATCCACCCCGTTTTCGGGATAGCCTAACACTTCAGGTTATCTGCCCATTTCGGGATAACCCTACATTCTCATCTTTTTATGCTTGTCCTCTTACCCGGTCAACTTCCAGCGGAACTCAACCCTCTTACTCAACCATTGTTGATGGGGAAATCATTTTCCACATTTTCCTTTAACTTTGACTTCACATAACATGTTCTCATGCATCAAACATCATTTTTATATCATATCATTCAAATGAGAATTGTAGTAGTTACATATTCGAATACAAATATCTCGTATTCGAATATTATCTGACAAAATTGTTATATTCAAATATCTATTCGAACATGGCCTTCCACATTCAAACACATATTTGAATATACTAACTCTTGGACTTATTTTCCTAAAACAATTTGAAGTCCATTCAAAGTCCAAGTCTCAACTCTTGTCTCATTAAAATCTGGAATCTCTTGTTTATACAATTTTATTAACTCATCATCATTCACATTTCCAAGTAATTTCCTAATCATGCATCATTAACTATCATATTTAATCCACACAAACATTATTCACATATAGCATACAAATCTCAAACATACACGGATTCTAAAGCAAACAATCTCTAACACAATATTCTAAGTCCCTAACACATGTTCCTATCATTTCCTTGGTTTGGGGTTTTAGAGTTACCTCGAGTCTTCCAGAATCCTTTTCTCCTTCAACTCCAATCTCAGTCTCCAACTCCCTTTCTTTGCACTTGCTCTCTCCGAGTTTGAATCTAACTCCTTGGAACCTTAGTTAGGAAGTGAAATTTGTGAGATGGGAATCTTTAGAAGAAGGAGTTGTAGAGTGTGGTTGATCAGTGGCAGAGGTTTAGTGAAGGATTGAGAGGGTATAGAGTGAGTGGGAGGGAATTGGTGAAATGTGGAAGTCAAGTCCCCTATTTATAGACTTAGGGGTCCATATTCGAATATATATTCGAGTCCATATTCGAATATATATTCGAATATGAGGCTTCTGTATTTAGTTCCACACTTTCATATTCGATATCAACTTTCCATATTCGAATATCATACTTCATATTCGAATATGACACATCCATATTCGAATATGAAAAGTCCATATTCGAATATGACTCATCCATATTCAAATATGGATCATGCATATTCGAATATAGATGTTAATATTCGAATATACAAGTCCTTTTGGTCCCTCTTTTGGCCTCTTTACTTACAACTGATCCTCCTTCCTCTATTCATTGTAATTTGCAACCTAATCCCTTAAGTCCTAAGTCTATTAGGAATTTTTGGGATATTACAATTCTACCCACTCAAAATAATTTTGTCCTCAAAATTAGAATATTACCTCTATTACTGAAACATTTTGGTGTATGCGTCCCTCATGTCTTGCTCATTTTTCCCAAGTGATCTCTAATGAATAGATGTTCTCCCAAAGAACCTTTACCAGTGGAATCACTTTGTTCCGTAAGGTTTTCTCTCCTCACACTATGCCAAATTTCGTCTATATTAGCGTAACAAACGCTAGCGGTTAACACGGAACCACTGGCAAAAGGAAGAAATTAATTAAAAATAATAATAATAATACGTATGCCAGCGGTTATTAAAGGAAGCATTGGCATAGAAATTTTTATTTTTTTTAAAAAAGTAAACTACCAACGCAAGCAGTTAGTAAAGGAAGCGTTGGCTTAGGATAATCTTTTTTTTGGAAAAAAAAAGAAAAATAGCAACAGCAGCGGTTATTAAAGGAAGCACTTGCGTAGAGTTTTTAATAAGACTACAACAGCGATTAGTTAAGGAACCGCTTGCATAGGCTTAAATCCCAAATTGCAAAATTCATCTACGCAAAATCCCTAAGTTACGTTTTTACCAAAACCTTCCTGTTCATTCACCTCCGTTGTGACTGAGCACCGTCTCTCTGCATCCTCGCCGTCGCGGAACCTCACCGCTGTCAGCTTACCACCTCCGTCTTCACTTCTTCTTCTTCGTCGTCTTCTCCTTTCACTATCGCTTCTCACAGGTTTGATCACGCACCCACGCCTCTGTCTTCTTCCCTTTTTCGTATACTGTTTGTAGGTATCAATCCCATTTACCCTTACATGGTGCAAAGACTCACTTATCACAAGCGTCACAACTACGCCACCAAATCCAACCAGCACAGGGTTGTCAAAACCCTTGGTTTTATATGCTTCTTCTTCTTTTCCAGATTTTGGGGTTTCTTATGATCTATTTTAGAAATTGATTTTGTTATTTTTGTTTGGTGTTTTGACTAACCTCTGCAAATGGGTTTCTCTTAGGTGGGAAGTTGGTCTACCAAAGCACTATAAAGAGGGCAAGCGACCCAAGTTTCCTGTTACTGGCAAGAGGATCAAGGGGTATGTATGTATGGAATAACATGTATTTCAAATCAAGCTATTATTGTAGAAGTATGTGTGCTTCAATGTTTAATATATTATGTTTTGATGATGACAAATACAAGAGCAATAAGCTATGTGTAGTATGTTCTGATGTCGACAAATGTAAGATTAAATTAAGAATGGACATGCTACTATATGAGCTTAATGGAGTGCATTATACCATGCATGATTATGTGTTCTATATTGTGATATACAAGTTGATAATCATGCAATGTGTACATCAATGCTTGATAGATTAACGAGAGTTATATATTTATAAATCAAGCATATTTGATTTTGAGTTTAGAAGTTTGGACTAACTATGATTTTCTAGTGAGAAATGTCTTGTAGATAGTCCAAGCATTAAGAGTAAGCAATGATCAAGAAAAATGGAAAAATCAATTATGCTCAACTCAAGAAGGACAATGACAATGATGGCCAAGGGTTTATGATATTATGGAAGAGAAACTAACAAGCTTGGACTGCACCAAGAAACTTAATAACATCACGACTAAGAATCTCTATTTTATCATTTAACATACCTTTTTCTTTCTTGGTTTTAGCAAGTTCTTTAGCAATGATCATAGATTTTTCATGTAACTCATTATAAGCATCTTGGAATTCATAAAAACTATAGTTAGAGTGTTCAAAATCTTTTACGTCATCTTCATCAAGAAGATCATCTTCATCATGGTTGACCATGAGACATAGGTTGGCTATCTCGCTTTCCGATTCATCAGATGACTCTATGTCATCTCCATCCCAAGCTATGTAAGCTCTTCTACCTTTCTTTCCTTTGGCGAATCTTTTCTCCTGTGTTTCATTCTTACTTTTATTCATGGGATATTCCATCTTCATATGTCCGATTTTTCTGCACTCATAATAAGTTGGGCCTTGATTTTATCCTTTTCCTTTGTTGAAAATTTTCCTTGATGTGAAGTTTGATGGTCTTCTTGATGATTCTCTTTTCTTGAAGAATTTGTTGAATCTTTTGGCAAAGAGAACCACAGTCTCATCATCCATGTTGGTTGGATCAAAATTGCTTTCTTCTTCTTCCATCTCTTGAGGTGGAGGTGTGGTTGCTTTGAGAGCAATACATTTCTTTTTCTTGTCAACTCCTTCAAGTTGATGCAAACGGCTTAACTCAAGCTGATGCTCTTCTAGCTTACCAAATAGGGTTGCTAATGACATTGTGCGTGGATCTCTTGTTTCGCCAATGGCAGTAACTTTCGGTTGCCAATCCCTGCTAAGACATTTTAAAACTTTGTTAATAAGATCTTCATTAGAATAATCTTTTCCCAGAGCATGTAGTTGATTTATAAGATATGTAAAACATTTCTGCATATCTTGAATGTTTTCTCCTGGATTCATTTGAAACATTTCAAATTCTCTAGTCAATGCATTTATTTTTGATCTTTTTACCTCATCAATTCCTTCATGTGTCACCTTTAACACATCCCACATTTCTTTAGCAGTTTTGCAATTTGAAATTCTAGGGAATTCATCATTACCTAATGCAGAGATAATTATGGTTTTGGCTCTTAGAACAAATTGAGCAAGTCTCTTTTCTTCAAAAGACCACTCTTTTCTAGGCTTTTCTACTTCCTTACCATCAAGAATGTGCATGGGAATATATGGTCCTTCTTCTATAGCATCCCATATGGTAACATCGATACCCTCTACCCAAGCTTGCATTTTTATTTTCCAAAGGAATAGTTGTCTCCATTAAAGAACGGAGGTCTGTTAGTGGAGGCACCTTCATAGATACAAACATTTTGAAAAGAGGCCATTTCCTTGAAGCTGTGAAGCTCTTTAAACAAGGACCGAGCTCTGATGCCACTTGTTAGACAAGAGCCTCTATGCTCAAGAGGGAGGGCGTGAATTGAGCTTAAAAGATTTTCCCTAAATTCTTTTATAAATGATTGCAAGACTTGAACAAAGTATACTTTAGTTGATATATGGAATTAAAAGACAATGAATATAGAAATAAAGATGCAACAAAATAAACAAGTAAGAGTTTTTAGGATAGAGAAAATAGAACCAAGTTTTATACTGGTTCAGTCACACACCACTTGTGACCTATGTCCAGTCTACAAATCTCCGCCGCGCGAGAATTCTTGTATTGCTTTTCAACAATTTACACACTAAGAGCACCCTTCTCAATTGGATACCCAACCAATTTCAAGGGCCTCAATCTAGGGATACCTCACCCTACAAATGGTTTTGAAGGATCCCTCACCTTTAACAAACAAGAAGGATTCCTTACCTTCTTAACACTTTTAATTTAAACTCACCACAATGAAACTTTCAAAAGAGTAAATAATACAACTTGAAGCTCTAAGATATTTGATTTAAGGCTCATTGTTTAATGAAAGAAACAGAGTAAGGGAAAAACAAAGAAAGCCTTAAGCAATAGACAGCAGAAATACTTTTTCAATATAGTGATTAGCTTGCAAGGGTGTATCATACCTTTTTTCATAAGCCCCTTTTTTAGACAGCAGAAATAGCAGATGGAAAATGCGCACAGTTCATTAACATATTCGAATATGACACTTCCATATTCGAATATGTATTCGAATACAGTGTTTCAGCATTTAAAATTTGAATTCCGTGGGCTTCATATTCAAATATTTATTCGAATATGGAGGATCCATATTCAAATAGGTATTTGAATATAATAATTCTGGAAATTGGAAATGCCAAGGCACCATGTTATATTCGAATATGGCAAGCCATATTCGAATATATATTCGAATATACTATTTCTGGAAAATAAGTAGGCCAAGGCAATATAACATATTCTAATATGTATTCGAATATGTCAAGCCATATTCGAATATACTGTTCAGAAAATTCAAATTTTATTTCCAGAACCTTGATATTCGAATATACAACCAATTTAGAGTTTTCCAAGTAAAAATCAAGTTTAGATATTTTCTTTGTAATTCTCTATGAGGGTCTTTTCTTTAAACATTTTCTAAAAATTTGTTTGATTTGAAAAAAAATGTTTGTTTCACTTTCAAAGAACCTTAATCAAAATTACATTTATGCATAAGTTAAATCCTATATACCCTTGTTGTTGCAGATTTGTTTACTGCGCTTGTTCGCTTGATTTACCCTTTCAAGGCTTTGATTCTTGGTTTGTTGTGGAATCATCGAAACTCCAAACTTAGAGCATTTGTATTTACAGTGCTAAAATGGGAAAGACCAACCAATGCCACAGAAATCAAAAGTTTTTTGGGACTAGCAGGATACTACCAGCGATTCATCAAGGGATTCTCTCAGATTGCCATTCCCTTGACCAAGCTAACACGGAAGGGTGTTCTGTTTGTGTGGGATGCCAAGTGTGAAGACAACTTTCAGTTGTTGAAGGAAAAGCTGACAACAACGCCGGTGTTGGTAATTTCTGATCCGACCAAGAATTTTCAAGTGTACTGCGATGCGTCTAAACAAGAATTTGGGTGTGTACCTATGCAAGAAGGACAACCAGCTGCTTACACTTCCCGACAGTTGTGACCGCATGAAACAAATTACCCAACGCATGACTTGGAATTAGCTGCAGTAGTCTTTGCGTTGAAAGGTTGGAGGCACTACTTGTACGGAGTAACGTTTGAAGTATTCAGTGACCATAAAAGTCTGAGATATTTGTTCAATCAAAAGGAGCTGAAAAAGAGGCAGCGACGTTGGATGGAATTCTTGAAAGACTATGACTTTGAACTGAAGTATCATCCGGGGAAAGCTAATGTGGTGGCGGATGCCTTAAGTAGAAAATCCTTACACGTATCGACTATGATTGTTCATCAAATGAAACTCTTGGAGAAATTTAGAGATCTGCACTTAGATGTGTCTTGCTATGATGATAGCATCTCTATGTATAAGATTGACTTGAAGAATACACTTAGAGACAGAATCTGAGAAGCGCAGAAACAAGATTATGAGTTACAGAAGTTCAGGGGGCAAGATGATTTCACTTTAACTAGTGATGGAATTATCTTATTCAGAGACAGAGTGTGTATTCCGAATAATGTAGAGATCAAGAATATAGTGCTTGAAGAGAGTCACAGTAGCCAGTACTCGGTACATCCTAGAGCTACAAAAATGTATCAAGACATGAATAAGCTATTCTGGTGGCCTGGAATGAATAAGGACATTGCAGAATTTGTTTCCAAATGCCTTACCTGTCAAAAGATCAAAGTTGAACATCAAAGACCCTCTGGACCGCTTCAGCCATTGGACATTCCAGAGTGGAAATGGGAGTCTATAGCCATGGACTTTGTAGTTGGATTACCCAGAACGCCAGCAGGACAAGACTTAATCTAGGTTATCATTGACAGATTGACAAAGACCGCTCACTTCTTGCCCGTCAAGACCACTTATTCGGTGGAGAAGTATGCCAAGCTGTATATTGCAGAGATAGTCTGAGTACATGGGGCACCGACCAGTATTATCTTAGACAGAGACCCTAAGTTTACTTCTCGCTTATGGGGAGCATTGTAGAAAGATTTTGGGACTCGGTTACATTTGAGTACTACTCATCATCCCCAAACCGACGGACATTCCGAAAGAACAATAAAGACTTTAGAAGATATGTTGCGGGCTTGTGTACTAGAAGAAAGCAGTGACTGGGGAAGATACTTGCTGATAGTAGAGTTTGCTTATAACAACAACTTTCATTCAAGCATAGGCTTGGCACCCTATGAAGCACTCTACGGGAGAATGTGCCGGTCACCAGTATGTTGGTTTGAAACAGAAGAGAAGTTACTATTGGGGTCGGATTTGGTGCAAGAAACAACAGACAAAATTAGGCGTATCAAGGAAAAGTTAAAGAGAGCCCAAGACCGCCAAAAAAGTTATACAGATCAGCAGAGAAAGCCTCTAGAATTTGAAGAAGAAGATCATGTATTTTTGAAGGTTACACCCTACAATGCTGTTGGCAGAGCAATGAAAACAAAGAAGCTGCAACCTCAATTTATTGGTCCTTATCAGATTCCCCGGAAAGTAGGTCCTGTTGCTTTTCAACTTGCCTTGCCACCTCATCTTTCAAACCATCATGATGTTTTTCACGTATCCCAACTCCGGAAGTACGTGTCTCATCCCTCACACATTTTGGAAGCTGATGACATTCTGTTGAAGCCCAACATTTCATATCAGTTAAAACCTATGATGATCTTAGACCGAGGAGAAAAGACACTAAGAAGCAAAGTAATCCCATTAGTGAAGGTCCTCTTGGAGAACGTTGAGTCATCAGAAATCACTTGGGAGAAGGAACAAGATATGAGAAGCACATATCCAGAGTTATTTACATAGTCGAGGTAATTGCTAATTTTGAGGGCAAAATTATTTGAAGGGGGGAAGAATTATAACATCCCGAAAATCCATCTAAGAGGCTTAGGACTTAAGGGATTGATTACAATTTACAAAGAAAAGGAAGAAGGATTAGTTGCAAGTAAAAATAAACAAAGATAACATGAATATTTGAATATGAACTATCATATTCGAATAATATTCGAATATGAGCTGTCAATATTCGAATAGTATTCGAATATGCAAGATAGTATTCGAATATATAAGTGAAGAACTGAATACAAGAGCCTTATATTCGAATATATATTCGAATATGGATCCCAATATCTATAAATAGGGGTGCCTTGTCTCCAAACTGGTTGTTCTTCAATTTCCTAACTTCCCACATTCCTAAAACCTCTGTTCCCAAACCAACTATGTCACAACTCTTTCACCGTAAGGCCTCCATCTCATAAAACTAAGGTTCCAACATCTGATTCAAACTCAGAGGCAACTACGACAAAGGAACCGTAGTAGGAAATTGGATTTAGAAGCGAAGGATGGAAGGATTCAGGGAAGTTCCAGGTAACCCTGAAAACCCCAAATCCCTAATACTTGGAATTTAGGAACATGTGACTAGCGAATGATATGGAACATGCTATTAGGGGAATCAAACTAATATGTTTTGTTTAAAGTTTGTTGAATGATTAAATTATGCTTACTATGTTTGAAATATGCATGATATGATTGATATGGGTATGAATTTGATAAGCTTTATGTTGATGAATGATGCATGTGATATTGTGAAACAATGTAAAAGTATAAATAAGGTTTTCCAAAATTTTATGTGACTCTAACTGGGAACTTGATATTGAATTGGTTTCAAAATGGACTGAGCCCCAGTATTAGCATATTCAAATATGTATTTGAATATGGAATGTCATGTTCAAATAGATATATGAATATAACACGTCTATCACATAGAATCCGAGCAAATGAGTGGGTAATCGGATAAGAGTATACTGGAAACCCTTGTTTATAGGCTATATGCTTAATGTGAATTAGTGATGCATTAGAACAGAAGAATGGAAATGTTAAAAGATGCTCTTTCCCACTCAATAGAGAATTGAGCAAGAGGATTAAGTTCCACCGGAATTAGACCGGGTAAGAGGACAAAGCAGGAAATGGAAAGATGAGAATGTAGGGTTATCCCGAAAGGGGCAGATAACCTGAAGTGTTAGGCTATCCCGAGAATGGGGTAGATAGTCTAGTGCAAAGGGGCTATTCCGAAAGGGGTAGATAGTCACTGGGCTAGCTCGAGAGAGGGTTGGTTGCCCGGCAGTAGGATCCTGGGGGACGCTTGCCAGGACGATGTTGTTAGCTCAATCGTGCATTCACTGTCATGCACCTATGGTGGATTCCCTGTGCACGGGGTTTCCGTTAAAAGAGGAAAGAAATGGAAAGGGAAAATGATCATGCATGCATATCTATGTGTATAAACTTTATTAAATTCCGCTGTGTATATATTAGTATTTTGATCTATGTATAAACTTTATTAAATTCCGCTGTGTTTTGTGAAAAAAAACTACCCCAAAAATCTAGGTGTTACACCATACAAAATAAAATAGGTTAAAATTTATCTATATTTTTAGTAAATGGAAATTTATGGGATGTACCTAAAAATGATTCCTTTTAAGTTTTGTAAGTAGGAATCCTTTCCAGGTTGTGTATATAAGATACTTCAAAAAATTGTTGTGTACCATGCTAATTTTTACAATTTAAATATATTTGTAATATTTATAAAATAAAATTTAATTATTTCTAATAATATTTTATGGGTTGTATGATGCTCTAAAATTTATGGAGTGTAAGCTAAAAGGCACTCATATTTTACTACATTAAACTGAGTAAGTGTATATATAAAATAAGAAAGTAATTAAGGGGTCATATACTATTATTTGAATTAAAATGTTATTTAACTTTGACCAACGGCCACCTCAAATCATTAGTAGATGACCACTAACTTTTTCACTTTACCTATTCACTTACTTTATAGGAGTTAAATTCACCATACTCTAAAACTACAGATTCATTGTTAAACAAACCAAAAAGGTAAATATATAGTGCATTCAAAGAAAAGGAGTATATAGGCGGTACTCAACCCTTATACACAACATAAAAGCCAAAATATCAGCTACAAGTTGCTGAAACAAATAAAACGAAAACTTAAATAGGCCAACAATGAAAAAATTGATAATTCATAAAGACACAATAGACAAACTAATCAACTTAAATCAACTGAGTAGAAAAGGTGAAAAGTAAATTTACCTAAAAATTGTAGGTAAATGCTACTATATGAACGAAATGATGCTGGAATGAGGATTATTAGAAACAAAATGGGAAATGGTGAAGAATTACTACTTCCTGAGAATAATAATGTAGAAGGGTGAAGACACCAAAAGACCCAATGAGAAAGCTATGGCAGCAATGGAGGTGACTATTTGAGGTTACAATATTTACTTGAACTCGATTAGTGGGTTTGGGAATAGTGTAGAAGGGTAAGCCATGTGAACACTAATTTGTCACTTTCTCACAACAAAACACTTACTCAACGATCATATCCAGCTCAAACGTAACTAGCATATGGATTTATATTAAATTTTAGGGCTTTGCTGTAATTTCAGTCAAGGTGAAGAGTAAAGTTGTAAGTTTAATACCTACTAAAAAATTGTTGAACTTGTTATTAAAAATATATATAAATAAAAAATAATAATAATATAGTAATTTATATGATAAGTTTGTTTTGGTGAGAATTGAGAGCATAAATTTGACCAAACAAAAAAAGTTGCTTTACATTTCAAAAAGCATAATTTCAATAAATATCCTTGGGAAAAGAAAATTAATGTTCAATAACTGTGAATGCAAAAAAATTAAAAAAATTAAAGTAGTAGATAAATAGAATAAAGCATTATATATTAGTCCTTAAAATTGTTAGGATCGGATATTTTAGTCTCTAAAATTTTAAAAAAATTAATTAGTCTCTAACATTATATAAACAATGGACATTATAGATATCCTTATTTATTAATTTTATAACATTATTTTGTAACCAAAAGAACTAAAAGTCAAAAATTGATTTAATGTTTTAGAAATCTCAAAAATAAATGTGTCTGACCCTTAGTTACTCTTCCATTCATTTCATATTATTAGACCATTTTCAGACACTACTATCATTGTTTCTTATAATAAGACCCTCTCCAGAATTTTAAAAGCATTAATTAATACTTTCTTTCTATAACTCATTAAATATTTACCTTCATGTCAGGAATATTATTTATACATTATCATATATATACAAGAAATACTCCTATTAAATAAAATAGAGCATCCGAAACATTGAAATATTTCTTACTATACTACATACTATTCTTTTATAGTATGTGATTCATTATCATTTAATAGTTATAATTTTTTTTAAGAAAATCCAAATTATAAAATTTCAAATATATATTCATTTTGTGTTCAAAATCTTTATCAGCTTATATTGTAAAAAAAAAAATCTTTTTCAAATTTAATCATTTTTTTTATAAATTTGAACAACTTATTTGTCTCTACTTATGTATTTGAAGTTTTTTATTCCAGTAAGATGAATTTTCCTTTGAAATTAATATGCACATTTATATTATTATTGTATAAAATATTTTAAATACTAGATTGATTTACATTTTCTAAATCCTATTTTTGATTTACACATTAATAAATTTTACGTAAATTAAAAAGTAACCATATATTACATATAATTAAAATAATCATTATTAATAGATGAAAAAAATATTTAATATTATGTATAAACACATTTATAATGTTTTCTATTTTATTTTATTTTTTATTTTATTTTCTTTGTTACCAAAAAAGTTATATTTATAAAATCTCCGTTTTGAGAGATATAATTAATATTACTACTAAAAACATATTTATTGTTGTTATTATGTTTACTAGAAGTATATACCTACAAAGAAAAGTTTTTAATGATAATAATTATTTTCAATTTTTTTTCCTTAGACAACAATTAAATGCATATAATCTTAGAAAATTGAGAACACACATGATGAAACCTCACCCTGTTGACTCATTGTCGACAGAGAGTAATTGTAATAGAATAATGTTATATCTTCCTAAAATTTTATAAACTAAATAAAAAATAAATATATTTCATGTATTATTTAAAATATTATTCAGTAAATAAGAAGGAGCTAGGGACATGTGCGTTTAAGTGGGTTTTTTTTTTTTGTTTTTTTTTGGTAATAGTAAGTGGGTTTGATCCCTCTTTATATAATTCTGATGAACCAAAACTAGATAGAAAAATGAAAAGAGAAAAATGCAAGATGAAAAATGACATAAGTATCCTCAATTAAAAACTTCATGATTTTAAAAAAAATGAGTCCCAATTGAAGAGTTCAATTGGTTAGGAGAGAGAGACATGTGTATATCTCCGAAATTATCCATTTTTTAATTTGAATTAAAAATTTTCACTTTAGTTTTTAGGGAGCTTACTTTGTAAACTTGAGAACTTAAGGGTCATGGTTACAATTTTTTATAAAATAGCCCCCACACCTTTGGGCTGCTACTTTGCCCACCACCTTGATTTCTTGGTTCACCACATGCTATTTTTTTTTCTAATTTTGCCCTTCGCTCGGGGATTAATCCCTCTTTTTCAACTTAAAAAGAGGCATTTGTGCAAACCCAAATGTAACTAAACCCAAAATCACCAACATCGTTTTCTATCATTTATACAGTTAGAATCAAGGGTTTTTTCCCTTCGTTATTCATACTATTTGAAAATGATGAATTGCAGAAAAATAGATATTAATATCGGTATGAAAACGGATATTAATATATGTATGGAAACATATATTAGTATGTGTATGGAAACAGATATTAATCACGGTATGAAAATACAGTGTCAGAATTAAGTTGGAAAACAGAGATTAATCTCCGAGCTAAGGTTTTTAAGTTGCAATACAGAGATTAATCCCTGTTTGCGCAGATGCCTCTTATTAAGTTGGAAAACAGGGATTAATCACTGAATGAGGGGCAAAATTGGAAAAAAATAACAATGTGTGGTGAACAAAGAAATGAGGGTGGTGGGCAAAGTAGCAGCCACACCTTTGTTATCACACAAACACACATTCATTCACTTTAATTCTTCTTTACCTCTCCAACTCTCGTTCATCTTGCTCCCACCCCAAAAAACAAAAAACACCCTTCTGTCTCTCCCTCTAGTCATGCGCCACCATCAACCTTCCCTCTCTCTAAGATTTTAACCTTCTCAAAGCCTCCATTCTCACATGCAACCATTTTTCCCTCTTCAAGCTTGTTAGAACATAAGATAAAATGAAAAATTCTTGAGTATTTTTTGAGTTGTGTTTAATCTGTACAATGAGCTACCTATTTATAGATGAGCTAATAAACGAGCCTACACTAATTGCTACAAAATAAATTCTTTTTTGGGACCAACAAAATCAGTCGCAAAATTCACTTTTTCGATCACATAATATTTTTGCTACTGAATTTGTGACCAAAATGACTTGTGATCCAATGTTTTGCGACCAACGGGATAAAAAATTCGGTCGCTAAATCAATCTTTTTTTAGTGATAAGGAATATACAATTTGAATAATTTATAAAATAATCTCCACAAATCCTATCAAATCATATCATATCCTATCAATCTGATCCTAATCCTATTATATCAAATTCCTAATCAGTTACAATATTATAATCTATCTCAAATATCTCAACATCTCACCTCAAACTCAAGTTGGTATGGAGAGACCAACTTAAGTTGGGAAACTAGGGCTACAAAACGTTTAGGAGAATGAGACTTGGTGAACATGCCGGTAGGTTGATCGAGAGTTCCAATTGGGATTAGGCGAATAGTACCACGAATGAAGTGTTGGCGAGTAAAGTGATAGTCAACCTCTATGTGTTTTGTGCACTCCTGGAAAACATCATTGTGAGCTATTTGAATTGTGCTTTGATTATCACAATGAAGATCAATCGAAAAAGGTTGGAAAGCACCCATATCAGCTAGGAGCCAACGAAGCCTAAGAACCTCAACAGTGGTGTCAGCAAGAGCATGATATTTAGATTTAGTACTAGAGCGGGAAGGCAAAGTTTGTTTCTTACTTCGGCAAGAGATGAGGGAGTTGCCAAGGAAGATGCAATAACCAATAGTGGAACAGTGATGATTTGGATTTCCCCCCTCCCAATCAGCATTAGAATGGGCAGGAAGAACCAAAGGTGAGTGTGAAGGAAAATGAAGTTCTCGAAATAAAGTGCCTTTGATGTAGCAGATGATACGAAGTACGACAACATAATGAGTGGAGTATGGAATGCACATGAATTGACTGACTGTGTGAACAACATATGAAATATCTAGGCGAGTTACAGTTAGGTAGATAAGACTTCCCACCAATTGCCAATAGCGAGTAGGGTTATCAAGCATAGTTCCATTAGTTGCAAAAAAGTGGATATTAGGCTCAAGAGGTGTAGCTTCATTACAATTATTAGTATGACTAGCTTTAATGAAAAGATCATAAGCATATTTGGCTTGGAATAGGAGTAGTCTATCTATACATGAGACGAATTTAAGATCCACAAAGTAGTTGAGAGTGCCAAGATCCTTCATTTCAAATTTATGGCTCAAGAATTCTCTTAGGTTTGAAATCATTGTCGTATCATCACGTGTAATGATCATATCTTCAACATAAAGAAGTAAAAGTATGATACCTTGATTTGTTCGATGAACAATGAGAGCAGAGTCATAGGGACTTGAAGAGAAACCAAATTTGCCAATAGTAGAGCTGAATTTGGAAAACCAAGCTCAAGGGCCTATACAAATCTTTACGAATGTGACAAACTTGGTTTGCTACACAATGGTATCCTGGGGGTGGTCAGATATATACTTCTTCTTACAAGTCTGCATTTAAGAAAGAATTATTGACATCCATTTGGTGGAGTTTGCATTGGTGTGAGGCAGAAATGGCAAGAAGAGTGCGAACAGAAGTGAGGTAGGCGACAGAAGCAAATGTTTCTTCATAATCAATGTCATACTATTGAGTAACCCCTTTTTACACTAACCGATCCTTGTGGCAATCAATGGAACCATTATAACAGGATTTGATTTTATAAACCCACTTACACCCTACCAGTGCTTTATTAGAGGGATGATCAACTAGTTCTCAGGTTCCAAAGGTGTCTGGCGTTCAAGAGCCAGAGCCCTGGACCTGTTTAACCTGTTTAAGTTGAAAAATGTAATTTAAGCCTAATTAACTTATTTCTAAGATTAGAATGAGTAGAAATAGGTCCATATGAGTTAGAAGCATACAATAGGATCATTGAAATGTTGTGCTATGAGTTATGACTTAAATGGTGAATACTTTGAATGATGTTTTATATGATTGAGATGTGATAAATGATGAATGTTGGAATATGTTGAATGCAATTAATGTGAGATGTATGTTTGATGCATGATAACATGTAATGTGGAAACAAATGATAAGAGAAATGCTTCCCCCATCAACCTTGGTTGAGTTCCGCTGGAAGTAGACTGCATAAGAGGACAAACATGGAAAAGAGAATAATTGGGGGTTATTATCTAGATGGGTAATAACTCTTGTAGACCTCTAAGGGGTGTTGACTCTGAATAAGGGAAACAATTGGGGGCTATTGCCGGAAGGGGTAATAGTCCTTGCACACCTCTATTGAAGGTGAGGCATGGACTCTGGTCAAGGACGCTTACCAGGGTTTCCAGAGAGCTCTAGAGTGCTATTGCCACGCATATGTTAGATTCCCGCGTGCAACGGGTTTCTCGTCAAAAGAAGTGAAATGAAAAGAAATAAAATGGGATCATGGCATGCATACATACATGATGTTGTCATTGCACGCATTGTTTATGAATGTGTTGTTTGTATGTGTATGTGTCATGTGTATGATATGTGATTGCTAGGGCGTATATTTGGGAAATTTTCTAGTCAGAATGAGGGTTACTTGGTTATATGTTTTACATATAACTAACGGTCTCAGTATTGCATGTATTAGGAGATTTTGAAGCTAAAGCAATGAATGAGAAAAAGCTATAGGAATTCCTTAGAAGTAGCCATACATGTTGAAACTAAGATTTTTATTCAGATGTTATATTGTTCAGCTGTATAGGAAATTGTAAAATAAATAAAGAAATGTTTCCGCTTGTATTTTAAATATGAAACAAAGTGGCAAGTTTTGGTAGTTTCAAGAAAAAATTGAAGTATCATATTTTTTTAAAAGAAATATTTTGTAAGTATTAGGTTTTCAGGTTAAAACTTTTAGTAAACACCATTTTCAAAATTAAGGTGTTACATTTATGGTATCAGAGCAGTTTGATCCATCGGACTGTAATGATAATGAGTCGATAGTCAGCTGAACGATTAATATTCTGAACATATCTATTAGGTGTGATAACCTTCAAAGGAACGTGCAGTTAATATTGAGTCTGATCAATTGAATATTAGTGCATGAGAGTAGAAGTTATGATTACTAATGGATAAGAATGATCTTTAAAGGGATTGTTCTTCTTTTAGTAACTTCCATGAAAAATAGGATGAGACATTGGGACATAGGTGTATCGGTGTTGTGATTGTAAGATATTGGGCCTGGCCAGTTCAGTACCTTAGTCACGGCATTGATGCATTTGTAACCAATGGATTCAAGCCACTAGCTTAGAATGAGTACCAAGTAGAATATGAGTTAAGGATAAATGTGGTTAGCCTTCTAGAATAGATAGTGGTAATCTCACAACAACAAGTAAGGGGGCTATGTGTACTCTTAGTTGGATTCATGTTAGGAAGATATAATCGATGGAAAATTGGTTAAGTATAGGAATAGATCATGTCATTAAAGCATGAGGAACTCCATCTCAGTTTCTTTCATTTAAGTTTCCTCTAGGACTTAAATTCCTTAAACTCTAGTTTCTTTTATGATTTTAGTTGACAAACTATCCATGTAAATTCTAGGAATCAAACTCTTTATCATCTTCAGGAAATTCACCAAACCTAACTTCGAATTAAAAATTTGACTTGATACATTTCAATTTTTATTCCAACCCACATGTGCCTTCTTTCTTGAAGAATTTAAGCATTGATTCTAAGTTGACGGTCACGTATCCTTAGAGAGGTTCAAGAACTTATTTGCCTATACCGATTCCATTGATGTTCCTACATGTAGATACCTCTTATAGTAACTCTACTCCCTTCACATAAACTTGGCATAACATTGTATCTTGAAATTTGTTCTAATTGCAAACTTTCCTCTAGATATATCAAAAGCTGCGTTTAAGTACGAGTTTTAGAAATCCTCTCTAATTGAGATGTTTTGGGTTATTTTTGTTAATTTAATCATTAAATGAAACAAGTCCTACACCTTACCTTATCATCAATCTTAGAATTAATTGTTTTGGAACACTTTAGACACTAACTATATCCTTACTCAAAGCTCATATGTTAGAGGGTAAATATATCAAGTTTGGACTTCAATTCATATGGTGGACACGAAGCAAAATTTGTTTAATATTTTGATACCACTTAGAGTTAATTTAGGACAACAACGAAAACTCTTATTTTCTTTCCATATATAAATCCAGACACATAAACTTTCTAGCTGGAACTCCTAATAAACGACAATTGTCATAAATTTTTATCTAAATTCCATTCTCTGATTAAGACGCAGATCTGGTTATTCATTTAATCTTAGTCTAAATCTCATTATAGGATCTAGACAATATTGTTTTACACCTGATGACTTAGGGATAAATCTTTCTTTTCTGATGCTAACTACCGAAGTTTTGGCGATCGATTTCCCTCATAATCTACCGGTATTTTAAATCACACTCTTAGATGCTCCTATACAAAGGATTCCATGGGACATAGATCCCTTAAACATTTTTAGGTACTCTACAAAGACTAGAAACCACCGTTGTAACTTAACTAAGTGTTACACTCGTTGGTCCTCTAAGAAAGTATGTTACTAACTCGACAATCGAAATGAAGTCGAATTTATTCCTACCTACCTTCAATTTCACGGTTCGGAACTGTACTCTTCACAATTTCGAATTTCATTTAATTATGAAAGATCTAGCTAGTATGTGAAATTATTCCAAACCTTAGTGCAATATCACAGTTAAAGATTTCTTTGGTGATCTAAGCTCATGAAACCATTTTGATGGTTATCACAATATCCTTATCTATGTTCAAGTTTCAAATCTTAGATTCGAGTTACCTTGGAAGACTAACCAACCAGAGGGGCACAATGAAACCATTAGGAAACTTCTTTATAATATTCCATTTAGATTCTTAAGATTTGGAGTTTCCCAAAAGTTTGAACCCATCTAAGTTTCTATCTATGCATTCGGTCCCTAACGGATTATTACTTATCATTAAGAAAATCCCTTTTAATTCTCAATTTCAAATTGAACATAGTTTTCCAAACATTAATCCTTGTAATTATCTGAATTTAAGCATTTAGGTAGTTTCCTTCACAGCTTCCTAGAGACTATATGAATTTAAGCTTTTGGATAGTTTCCTTCACAGCTTCCTAGAGAGTTGAACAACTCCGGTTTTCATATAGTTTCGGATTCGGGCTAAGCACCCCGACTTCCTTGTAAATTCATTAGTTGTACTTATTAGGGGTATAACCTAAAGATAAGTTTAGGTTCACATTAAATCTCTAACTTAAATCCTTGTTAGGTTGCAAGAATTTCCTTGACATGATACGTCGTTATTATAGTCATCAACTATAACGCCTCCACTAAAACAAATATGTTAACCGTCCAATCAGTTCCCGAATTTCTCAATCTTGAGTTCTCACTTGAGTAAGGAGGCAACGAATCCTTATCATGTTACCATCAATTCAGCCCTTCTCTTTATATCATGGCAACAAGTCCATAAACATCCGCTTTTAAAGACGTGTGCCAAAAACACATCCTGATCCAATCTAACTCACATCGGCAACTTTGTAGTGAGTTAATCGTCCTAAAATTAAAATGTTACCCTAAGAAGGAATAGGAAGTTTCCTTGATCTAAGAAGTCTTGCACAACACGTTCAAGAACTCTATGTTTCTTGTAATCAATTTCCTTCCTCTCCGGAACCAAGACATAACGGGTTATACAAATTAGAACTCGAAACCAAATTGTACTAGAAAGATCAAGACATGTAAAATTCTAAACCCTATTCTAAAACTAAAGTCTTAGTGACCATTGAACCTCCTTGGAAAAAATTATAAATCTCGACGATGGATTAAGTTAATTCAAGATGTTCGTGTGTCTCTTATTCCGTCAAGTTTAATTTACAAACTAATGGATACCTAGGGTTATTCCCTACCCAATTCAAGTTCTCAAGAGTTTGAAAGTTAACATTTATGTCAACTTCATAAGTTCTGTTTCTTCTGTTCATTAAGTCTATAGAATTCTATTAAATACTTGATGATCGTACTCATCAAGTCTAGAGTTATCCAAATTTTTCATATGTTCTCACTGATTTATATCAAATACCTAAGTGAAATACAGGTCAAGTCTCAAGGGTAGACCGTGATTTCCAAAACGTACTCAAAACTATGTTAATTTGGACTTTTATTAAATCTTATAAAGACAAGGACTTAGGTGTAATTTTTAATAAATTAAAACTAAGATCTACACTCTTACCATGCACCCTCCCTCACCTAACCACTACACCCTCACCTATTCACCTCTCACTCACGTACACACACAAAACATAAGTAAAGAAAAATTTATAAAGTGAAGAGAGAGGGTGGCGAGAGAGAGGGATAACTTGATGATGGTCACCAGTTTGGGTGGTTTCATGGTGGCCTTCCAGTCGCTGGTTGCCGTCGGAGCAGATCAAGGAAATGATCTACGCGTTGGGAACTCCAATTCTACCAGTTTAGAATCTTCCACGGTGGAATTTAGAGATTGAGTTTAGAGCTCCAATTCTAAGGTAACCCCAAACTTAAAACTCCAATTAGGGAAATTTAGAAATTAGAGATTTTATGATGTTAGGTTTTGGACTTGATTGTGTTAGATATTTTGAATTTAGGTTGCATGTGGCTTGGTTTGGAATCACTATAGAATATGTCTTGTGTTTGTAGAATGTAGAGTTAATTTTAATGAAATTGATCCTATGTGTGTGTGTGAAAATAGCCTTTTGGAATTGTGTCTTGTGTTCTAGTTTGATTGCTTGTATGCTCTTGTGTATGATGAAAGGTTATGAATGGACTATATGAGTTTAGATAAGTGGTGAATTGTTGTTAGCATTAGAGTCATGTTGATGCAATTACCTCTATGTGTGTGAACTTGGCAATTTGTGATGACTTGTTTGAGTACTTGCTTGGTGGGGCTTTTATGAAAATGCATAATGTTTGGAATAGATAGTATGTGAAATATAGAATTGATGTGGAATTGTATTCCTTTTTGAATTAATGTTATGTGCTGGTTTGTATTGAGAAACAATAGGTAAAGGTATGATTTCAATTGAGAAAAAGTGATCAATATTAATTTCCCTGTTTTGGCTGAATTTTTGCATAGATTGAGCAGGATAATCGACCTAGTTCCAATTGGATTCTGATTTCGTGTTCTGTTATAAAGTTATAGATAATTTGGTTAGCTTTCTAATGCCACAAATTTCACAGGAATCCAATATGTATAACTTATGTTATAGGCGAAAGACTGAGAGCTGCCATATTGGGTTTTTATCATGGGCAGGAGCATTCAAGTGAAATTATGTATTCATTTGGCACTGATTTCACCCAATTTGGAGGTCTAAAACTCACGTTATGGCCAAAATACCAAGGGGATGCATTTTTGAGTTAAGCAGGAAATTCTGCCGTTTGTCACTAGCGCTCAAGCGCCAGTGCCCGGGACCTGTTTGACCTGTTTAACTTGAAAAATGTAGTTTAAGCCTAATTAACCTATTTCTAAGATTAGAATGAGTAGAAATAGGTCCATATGAGTTAGAAACATACAGTAGTATCATTGAAATATTGTGCTATGTGTTATGACTTAAATGGTGAATATTTTGAATGATGTTTTATATGATTGAGATGTGATAAATGATGAATGTTGGAACATGTTGAATGCAATTAATGTGAGATGTATGTTTGATGCATGATAACATGTAATGTGGAAACAAATGATAAGAGAAATGCTTCTCCCATCAACCTTGGTTGAGTAAGTGGGTTGAGTTTCGCTGGAAGTAGACCGGGTAAGTGGACTAGCATGGAAAAGAGAATAATTGGGGGTTATTATCTAGATGGGTAATAACTCTTGTAGACCTCCAAGGGGTGTTGACTCTAAATAAGGGAAACAATTGGGGGCTATTGCTGGAAGGGGTAATAGTCCTTGCAGACCTCTATTAGAGGTGGGGCATGGACTCTGGTTAAGGACGCTTACCAGGATTTGCAGAGAGCTCTAGAGTGCTATTGCCACGCACATGTTGGATTCCCGCGTGCACTGGGTTTCCCATTAAAAGAAGTGAAATGAAAAGAAATAAAATGGGATCATGGCATGTATACATACATGATGTTGTCATTTCATGCATTGTTTATTAATGTGTTGTTTGTATGTGTATGTGTCATGTGTATGATATGTGATTTCTCGGGCATATATTTGTGGAATTTTCCAATTAGACTGACTGTAATAATGATTTAAAATGTTTTTAGTTAGATCGGAGGTTACTCAGTTATATGTTTTACATCTAACTGACGGTCTCAGTATTGTAGGTATCAGGAGAATTTGGAGCTAAAGCAATGAATGAGAAAAAGCTATAGGAATTCCTTAGAAGTAGCCATACATGGTGAAACTAAGATTTTTATTCAGATGTTATATTGTTCAGCTGTATAGGAAATTGTAAAATAAATAAAGAAATGTTTCCGCTTGTATTTTAAATATGAAACAAAGTGGCAAGTTTTGGTAGTTTCAAGAAAAAATTGAATTATCAATTTTTTTTTAAAGAAATATTTTCTAAGTATTAGGTTTTCAGGTTAAAACTTTTATTAACCACCATTTTCAAAAATAAGGTGTTACAAAAAGTCCTTTATATTTGTCTAAAACATCTCGAAAGAGATAAATTATAATTAATAAAATAAAGTTAACAATAATTATAGCGCAAATCATTTAGGATTTCAAGCTTGTTTACTTTTCATTTCAATTTTTTCTTTTGATTTTATGTTTCGTTAAATAATTTAAATAATTACAATACAAAACTATTTTGTTTTCTATTTTTTAGGTTTGTATTAAAAAACATTGAAAACAAGTGGAATTAAAACAACTGAATTTATTTTGTGTTTTGAAAAATCTCTTCCCCTCATGAATACAACAACATTACTTTTCATTCCATCTCCTTCCCTTGTCTGAATTAAACATATATATAAAATAAAAAATAAAACAAAAAACAAAAATACAAAATACAAAATAAATGGGCCATCTATTTCTCAATACCAAATCAATTCCCTGATATCAAGAAAATAATTGAATATGTTAATTAATTTAGAAGTGTATTAATCTATCCATTATTTATCAAGGAGAAGATACAAGGCTTCAGAAAGAGATCGACATTGTTTGAATTTAAAAAAAAAACCTAAAATTTCAAAAAAAATGATACAAAAAATCAACAAGTATCTTTGTGATCTATAAATTTTTAAGGATGGTGCATCTATTAATCTAATCATAGATCACAAATATCCAAATAAGGATTTCGCATAATTATGAGAATAAAAAGTTAGATCCGATCACAAAAGAAATCATAGATATGATACACAAATCGAGTAGCTTTTCATCAGTTTTGAAATGAATTCCATCTAATGAGTTATCGATCTAGGTGAACAATGTTTCACAAAACTATTAAATTTCTTTTTTAAAAAAAAAAACAGAGAAAACTAGATATCATAAAATTTTCAAAGAAATCACACACCTTTTCTGTATTTGATAAGTTAGCTGGGTTGGGAACCGAAGCGTTTGAAAAGAAAGCTAGGTTGGAACCCTCATTTGGGTTGTTTGCTGTGTTGCGATCCAGGGTGATCTACTCAACTTCAACAGAAAGAAGGTAAGACTTACGGATAATCAGAGAGAGAACTTCTACTGAAAGAAGGTAAGAGTTATACGTAATCAGAGAGAAAAAAGCAGATTGTATTTTTCCTCTTAACTTTTTGTATCGGTGCATACAATGTATGTGGACCTCTTTTTATCTGAGAATTCCGGAATTTCGTGCCTTTTTTATGAATAGTAAATAAGAGTAAATTAGACGTCCGTTTTTTTTTATATTCTTTTAGTAAAGAATGTAAATATATAAAATTGAATTAAATATTTTCATACAAAAACATTTTTGATATATATATATTTATAGGGTTTTTCTAACCTGTACAATATTACATAGGTTAAGAAATCATAAAAGGAAATAAAACACAATATTTATTGTGTGTTATACATGATATTAAGTGTTATACATGATAAAACAGTTTTGATTTTTCCCATACAAAGCTTCCACTTTTAGTTTCTTAACTTGTGCAACATTGCACAGGTTAGAAAAATGCATATATATATATATATGGAATGTATCAAGTGAGAGGTGAGAGTGTGTGTGAGAGGAGTTAATACTAATCATCCAATTATAATTAATGGTTGACGTTTAATTTAAGGAAAACAATCTCAACCATTCTTGTATGGTTATGTGGTCAACATTAACTCGTCTCGCCTCTTATGCTCTCACTAAATGTATCCCTTTGTATATATATGAGTGTGTTATATAAAGTAATAATTTCAATTAAACAATCAATGTTTAATAACAATTACCAGCTCCTTTTTTAATTACTTATTTTGCAAAATAATCAAATTTTTTAATTAAAAATTCAATTCTAAATGTTTTTAAAATCTTTATCTGTGCTTTTAAAAGTAATTAATTATAGTAAAAAGAGAAGAGAGGAATAAAAAAGTGATTATTCTCATTTTAACCAAACATCAATAGCTTTTAATTTCCCTCATAATCAATTAAAATATAATCAATTCTCTACTCATCTTCAAAATTAATTATTTTTAAGCAATAAAAAAGGGGCTCTAAACTATCATTATTATATCAATTTTATAAATGAAATTAAATATAAGTTTGAATATATTCTTCTTACCTTATATATTAGAAGCATGTTAGGAAAAAAATTATATAGTAAGTTTTCACTAATATTAGACATAAAAGCTTATAATATTGGTCTTTGACTTATTTAATCATCATAATCTATTTAGTAATTACCATTATACTTTAAGAAAGAAGTATCAAGTATTGATATTTAATTTGTAAATACTAATTATTAATTGAGAGCAATAGTTAGAATGTATTAAATTAAATATTTAATAATAAAATAGTAAGAATAAGATAGTGACTAAACAAAAAATCAATCCGTGCAAGTCAGTAAACTAGTAACTAATATATTTGTTATTTTGAAAAAAATAAAGTGAACATTTTCTACATTCGGTTAAGGAACATAAAAAAATGTTTTAATTATTTTCTAGCTATATATGCTCTATTTTATGACCAAAATAGATTATAGAAGACTAATCTAGGAAGCATGGAACATAGGTTCCTCTCAATTAGTGACCTTTATAAGACTTAAACTATGATTTTTTTCGGAGAGTGTGGTATATCTTTATCACTGTATTAACACGTTTATTAAATTTCGAATTACTATTCAAATAATTAAAAACAAGTCTTTCGAATGAAACAAAAATTATCTGCTTGTGATGCATAGATAAGAACATAAAACTAAAATACTTTTGTTGGAAAAAATATACTCTCTCTAATCCATAAGTTTTGTTGTTTAAAATTTTAGAACACATTTTAAGAAAATATTCATAATAGTGTTTTATCATGCTATTGACTATATTACCCTTATTTGTATAATTATTCATCATTCTTACTCCTGTAATATCCCACCACCTACCTATATTAAATGAAGGGTATAGTTGACGAAAATGAATTAAATGAGCCTCGAAAATATAAAATAACAATACTTTTGAAACCAAAATTAAGTGTAACATCCCAAAAAAACCCTAATAGACTTTGGACATAAGGGATTTGGTTACACATTTCAAAGAAAAGAGTAAGAGGGATCATTGTAAATAAAGAGGTTAAAGGAGGGACAAAAGGACTTGTATATTCAAATATGAACAGCTATATTCGAATATGCATGATCTATATTCGAATATGGATGAGTCATATTCAAATATGGACCGTACATATTCGAATATCAACAATTATATTCGAATATGGACTTTCCATATTCGAATATGTATGTATCATATTCGAATATGAGGTCTGATATTCGAATATAGAAAACTGATATTTGAATATGGAAGTGTGAAAATAAATCTAGAAGCCTCATATTCGAATATATTCGAATATGGACCCCAAAGTCTATAAATAGGGGACTTGGCCTTCACATTTCACCATTTTCCCTCTCACTCACTCTACACTGTCTCAATCCTTCACTAAACCTCTGCCACGAATCAACAACACTCCACAAGTCTCCATCTTAGCATCCTTTCTCACAAGCACACTTCTTGACTAGAGGTTTCAAGGGGTTAGATTCAGACTCAGAGACAACGAGTGCAAGAAAAGGGAGTTGGAGACTGAGATTTGAGTTGAAGGAGAAATAGATTGTTGAAGATACGAGGTAACCTTGAAAACCCAATCCAGAATACCGTGAACTATTAAGAATATGTGATTATGTATATGTTTGATGTTGGATGATATGTCTGTATGATGCCGTTTCGATCAAATGTGAAAATAGATATGCATGTTTAGAAATTGTAAATGATGAGAGAATGATAAAGTATATGTAACAGACAATAGATTCTAGACTATAATGCGATAAAATTGAGAATAGGACTCCAGATAGATTTTCAAACTGTTTTCGAAGGATAAGTCTAGAGTTAGTATGAACTTGAATATGTACTCGAATATGGCGGCCCATATTCGAATAGATATTCGAGTGTGGCACTTATGATACATAATATTCGAACCTAGGACGTTTGTGTTTGAATATTATGCTACTGGAACTCTTGTTTGATTTATTATGATATGAATATGAATGTATGACGCATGAGAACCTGAAATGTATCAATTAAAATGAAAAGTGGAAAAATACTTCCCCCATCAACATGGGTTGAGTAAGAGGGTTGAGTTCAACTGGAAGTAGACCGGGTGAGTGGACAAGCATGGAAAAGGAAATAATTGGGGGATATTACCGAAAGGGGTAATAGTTCTTGCAGACCTCTAAGGGGTGTTGACTCTGAATTAGGGAAACAATTAGGGGCTATTGCTGGAAGGGGTGATAGTCCTTGCAGACCTCTATTAGAGGTGAGGCATGGACTCTAGTCAAGGACGCTTACTAGGGTTTGCAGAGAGCTCTAGAGTGCTATACTCACGCACATGGTGGATTCCCACGTACACCGGGTTTCTCGATAAAAGAGGAAAGAAATGAAATGGAAAATCATCATTGCATGCATACATACTTGATTTTCACTTCATACACCTTCTAACATTATTGGATATTTCTATTTGATATAAGAATATTCCAACATAGGAATATTTAAGAACTAATTTTATAAATTTATTGATATTTTAGGCACTAATACGATGTCAAAACTAACACAAGAACTAAATTGGTTAATTGTGAATTTACAAAATAATTTCTTGATGATACAATTATGGGGGAACTAATTTGAGGAGGAAAATATAGATAGGAGTAAATTAGTAATGAACGAGTAATTAGTAAAATGGAGAATTTTTTAGGGGATTAATTTGATGTTAGTTTAAATCTTTATAAACTAATTTTTAAAGTCGACGAAATTTTTCAAGGACTAATTTGATATCGAAACTATTACAAAGATATCAAAACTATCAGATAGACTAAGTTGATTATTAGTGAATTTTTATAACATAATGATTAAATAATTTAATTATTAGATGCGTACTTTCTAGGTTGATTTATTTTTTAGGAATTAATTTGGTATTATTTTAAATATTTTGGAACTAATTTTAGGGGCTACTTAGATGTCAAAACTAACACAGTGATGACTAAATTGGTAATGAGTGACTTTACAAAGAAATTTCTTGATGTTATAATTTTTATAGGGACTAAGTTGATGGCAAAAATCTATGAAAGACTAAATTAATATTGAATGAGTCATTTTCAAATGATTGTTTATTAGGGACTAATTTTGTAACACTTAGATTTTAGGATCACTTTTTTTTTAAAAAAAAAAAAACGGACCGCGAAAGTCAAAACATCGTGTATATATATATATATACACACACACAAAAAGTACGTTCATTTAGTTTACAATCCCAGAGAGATAACTAGTCGAGCTAAGTAGCCATACAACAAAACTAATGACTACCTAAGTATGATAAAGTATAGCTGCTAGCGTCTTCTGAAGCGCTGACACCCTCCGAGTCTATATCACCAGCAATACTATAAGTGTCGGTTATATGTACGACATATAACTGATTAACCGTCGGTATATAAAAATAATATATATACAGTATTACAGCCAGTCTAACTAGAAAACTGCCCCAAATTCAATTCCTAACAAACGCACCGAATATGTATGAAGTGACAATTAAGTATGTATGCATGTCATGATCATTTTTCCATTTCATTTCTTTCTTCTTTTAACGGGAAACCACGTGCACAAGAAATCTACCATAGGTGCATGACAGTGAATGCATAGTTGAGCTCATTATCATCATGGTCCTGACAAGCGTCCTTCGAGGATCCTACTGCCGAGCTACCAACCCTCTCTAGGGCTTTCGTTGGGACTATCTACCCCTTTTCGGGATAGCCCCTTTGCACTAGACTATCCACCCCGTTTACGGGATAGCCTAATACTTCAGGTTATCTTGCCCTTTCGAGATAACCCTACATTCTCATCTTTTTATGCTTGTCTTCGTACCCAGTCTACTTCCGGCAGAACTCAACCCTCTTACTCAACCATTGTTGATGGGGAAATCATTTTCCACATTTTCCTTTAACTTTGATTTCACATAACATGTTCTCATGCATCAAACATCATTTTCATATCATATCATTCAAATGAGAATTGTAGTAATTACATATTCGAATACAAACATCTCGTATTCGAATATTATGTGACAAAAATGTTATATTCAAATATCTATTCGAACATGGCCTTCTACATCAAACACATATTTGAATATATTAACTCTTGGACTTATTTTCCTAAAACAGTTTGAAGTCCATTCAAAGTCCAAGTCTCAACTCTTGTCTCATTAAAATCTGGAATCTCTTGTTTATACAATTTTGTTAACTCATCATCATTCACATTTCCAAGTAATTTCCTAATCATGCATCATTAACTAGAACGTTTAATCCACTCAAACATTATTCACATATAGCATACAAATCTCAAACATACACGGATTCTAAAGCAAACAATCTCTAACACAATATTCTAAGTCCCTAACACATGTTCCTATCATTTCCTTGGTTTGGGGTTTTAGGGTTACCTCGAATCTTCCAGAGTCCTTTTCTCCTTCAACTCCAATCTCAGTCTCCAACTCCCTTTCTTTGCACTTGCTTTCTCCGAGTCTAAATTTAACTCCTTGGAACCTTAGTTAGGAAGTGAAATTTGTGAGATGAGAATCTTTAGAAGGAGTTGTAGAGTGTGGTTGATCAGTGGCAGAGGTTTAGTGAAGGATTGAGAGGGTATAGAGTGAGTGGGAGGGAATTGGTGAAATGTGGAAGTCAAGTCCCCTATTTAAGTCCCCTATTTATAGACTTAGGGGTCCATATTCGAATATATATTCGAATATGAGGCTTCTGTATTTAGTTCCACACTTTCATATTCGAATATCATACTTCATATTCCAATATGACACATCCATATTCGAATATGAAAAGTCCATATTCGAATATGAAAAGTCCATATTCGAATATGAAAAGTCCATATTCAAATATGGATCATGCATATTCGAATATAGCTATTAATATTCGAATATACAAGTCCTTTTGGTCCCTCTTTTGGCCTCTCTACTTACAACTGATCCTCCTTCCTGTTCTTTGTAATTTGCAACCTAATCCCTTAAGTCCTAAGTCTATTAGGAACTTTTGGGATATTACAATTCTACCCACTTAAAATAATTTTGTCCTCAAAATTAGAATATTACCTCTATTACTGAAACATTTTGGTGTATGCGTCCCTCATGTCTTGCTCCTTTTTCCCAAGTGATCTCTAATGAATAGATGTTCTCCCAAAGAGCCTTTACCAGTGGAATCACTTTGTTCCGTAAGGTTTTCTCTCCTCACACTATGCCAAATTTGGCCTATATCAGCGTAACAAATGCCTATATCAACAAGAAGGATTCCTCACCTTCTTAACACTTTTAATTTAAACTCACTACAATGAAACTTTGAAAAGAGTAAAAAAGACAACTTGAGGCTCTAAGATATTTGATTTAAGGCTTTTTGTTTAATGAAAGAAACAAAGTAAGGAAAAACAAAGAAAGCCTTAAGCAATAGCACAAGACCCTTGATTCAGAAAGATTGACAATAGAAATTCTTTTTCAATACAGTGATTAGCTTGCAAGGGTGTATCATACTTTTTGTCAGAAGCCCCTTTTATAGACCGCAGAAATAGCAGATGGAAAATGCGCATAGTTTATTAACATATTTGAATATGTATTCGAATATGACACTTCCATATTCGAATATGTATTCGAATACAGTGTTTCAACATTTAAAATTTGAATTCCGTGGGCTTCATATTCGAATATTTATTCGAATATGGAGGATCCATGTTATATTCGAATATGGCAAGCCATATTCGAATATATATTCGAATATACTATTTCTGGAAAATAAGTAGGCCAAGGCAATATAACATATTCTAATATGTATTCAAATATATATTCGAATATACTGGTCAGAAAATTCAAATTTTATTTCCAGAACCTTGATATTCGAATATACAACCAATTTAGACTTTTCCAAGTAAAAATCAAGTTTAGATATTTTCTTTGTAATTCTCTAGGAGGGTCTTTTCTTTGAACATTTTCTAAAAACTTGTTTGATTTGAAAAAAATGTTTGTTTCACTTTCAAAGAGCATTAATAAAAATTACATTTATGCATAAGTTAAATCCTATATACCCTTGTTGTTGCAGATCTGTTTACTGCGCTTGTTCGCTTGATTTACCCTTTCAAGGCTTTGATTCTTGGTTTGTTGTGGAATCATCGAAACTTCAAACTTAGAGCATTTGCATTTACAATGATGAAATGGGAAAGACCAACCAATGCCACAGAAATCCGAAGTTTTCTGGGACTAGCAGGATACTACCAGCGATTCGTCAAGGGATTCTCTCAGATTGCCATTCCCTTGACCAAGCTAACACGGAAGGGTGTTCTGTTTGTGTGGGATGCCAAGTTTGAAGACAACTTTCAGTTGTTGAAGGAAAAGCTGACAAGAACGCCGGTGTTGGTAATTCCTGATCCGACCAAGAATTTTCAAGTGTACTGCGATGCGTCTAAACAAGGCTTGGGGTGTGTACCTATGCTTGAAAGACAACCAGCTGCTTACACTTCCCGACAGTTACGACCGCATGAAACAAATTACCCAATGCATGATTTGGAATTAGCTGCAGTAGTCTTTGCGTTGAAAGGATGGAGGCACTAGTTGTACGGAGTAACGTTTGAAGTATTCAGTGACCATAAAAGTCTGAGATATTTGTTCAATCAAAAGGAGCTGAAAAAGAGGCAGCGACGCTGGATGGAATTCTTGATAGACTATGACTTTGAACTGAAGTATCATCCGGGGAAAGCTAATGTGGTGGTGGATGCCTTAAGAAGAAAATCCTTACACGTATCGACTATGATTGTTCATCAAATGAAGCTCTTGGAGAAATTTAGAGATCTACACTTGGATGTGTCTTGCTACGATGATAGCATCTCTGTGTATAAGCTTGACTTGAAGAATACACTTAGAGACAGAATCTGAGAAGCATAGAAACAAGATTATGAGTTACAGAAGTTCAGGGGGCAAGATGATTTCACTTTAACTGGTGATGTAATGATCTTATTCAGAGACAGAGTGTGTATTCCGAATAATGCAGAGGTCAAGAATATAGTGCTTGAAGAGAGTCACAGTAGCCAGTACTCGGTACATCCTGGAGCTACAAAAATGTATCAAGACATGAAGAAGCTATTCTGGTGGCCTGGAATGAAGAAGGACATTGCAGAATTCGTTTCCAAATGCCTTACCTGTCAAAAGATCAAAGTTGAACATCAAAGGCCCTCTAGACTGCTTCAGCCATTGGACTATCCAGAGTGGAAATGGGAGTCTATAGCCATGAACTTTGTAGTTGGATTACCCTGAATTCCAGCAGGACATGACTCAATCTAGGTTATCATTAACAGATTGACCAAGACCGCTCACTTCTTGCCCGTCAAGACCACTTATTCCGTGGAGAAGTATGCCAAGCTGTATATTGCAGAGATAGTCCGACTACATGGGAAACCGACCAGTATTATCTCTGACAGAGACCCTAAGTTTACTTCTCGCTTATGGGGAGCATTGTAGAAAGATTTTGGGACTCGGTTACATCTGAGTACCTCTCATCATCCCCAAACCGACGGACAGTCCGAAAGAACAATACAGACTTTAGAAGATATGCTGCGGGCTTGTGTACTAGAAGAAAGCGGTGACTGGGGAAGATACTTGCCGATAGTAGAGTTTGCTTATAACAACAACTTTCATTCAAGCATAGGCATGGCACCCTATGAAGCACTCTACGGGAGAAAATGCCGGTCGCCAGTATGTTGGTTTGAAACAGGAGAGAAGTTACTTTTGGGGCCGGATTTGGTGCAAGAAACAAAAGACAAAATTGGGCGTATCAAGGAAAAGTTAAAGAGAGCCCAAGACCGCCAAAAAAGTTATACAGATCAGCGGAGAAAGCCTCTTGAATTTGAAGAAGGAGATCATGTATTTTTGAAGGTTACACCCTACACTGCTGTTGGCAGAGCAATGAAAACAAAAAAGCTGCAACCTCAATTTATTGGTCCTTATCAGATTCTCCGGAAAGTAGGACCTGTTGCTTATCAACTTGCCTCGCCACCTCATCTTTCGAACCTTCATGATGTTTTTCATGTATCCCAACTCCGGAAGTACGTGTCTGATCCCTCACACATTTTGGAAGCTGATGACATTCTGTTGAAGCCCAACATTTCATATCAGTTAAAGCCTATGATGATCTTAGACCGAGGAGAAAAGACACTAAGAAACAAAGTAATCCCATTAGTGAAGGTCCTCTGGGAGAACGTTGATTCATAAGAAATCACTTGGGAGAAGGAACAAGATATGAGAAGCACATATCCAGAGTTATTTACATAGTCAAGGTAATTGCTAATTTTGAGGGCAAAATTATTTTAAGGGGAGTAGAATTATAACATCCCGAAAATCCATCAAAGAGGCTTAGGACTTAAGGGATTGATTACAATTTACAAAGAAAAGGAAGAAGGATTAGTTCCAAGTAAAAATTAACAAAGATAACATGAATATTTGAATATGAACTATCATATTCGAATAATATTCGAATATGAGCTGTCAATATTCGAATAGTATTCGAATATGCCACGTCATATTCGAATACTATTCGAATATGCAAGATAGTATTCGAATATATAAGTGAAGAACTGAATACAAGAGCCTTATATTCGAATATATATTCGAATATGGACCCCAAAGTCTATAAATAAGGGTGTCTTGTCTCCAAACTGGTTGTTCTTCAATTTCCTAACTTCCCACACTCCTAAAACCTCTGTTCCCAAACCAACTACGTCACAACTCTTTCACCGTAAGGCCTCCATCTCATAAAACTAAGGTTCCAACGTCTAATTCAGACTCAGAGGCAACTACGGCAAAGGAACCAGAGTAGGAAATTGGATTTAGAAGCGAAGGATAAAAGGATTCAGGGAAGTTCCAGGTAACCCTGAAAACCCCAAATCCCTAATACTTGGAATTTAGGAACATGTGACTAGCGAATGATATGGAACATGTTATTAGGGGAATCAAACTAATATGTTTTGTTTAAAGTTTGCTGAATGATTAAATTATGCTAACTATGTTTGAAATATACATGATATGATTGATATGGGTATGAATTTGATAAGCTTTATGTTGATGAATGATGCATGTGATATTGTGAAACATGTTAAAGGTATAAATAAGGTTTTCCAAAATTTGATGTGACTCTAACTGAGAATTTGATATTGAATTGGTTTCAAAAGGGACTGAGCCCCAGTATTAGCATATTCAAATATGTATTTGAATATGGAATGCCATGTTCAAATAGATATATGAATATAACACGTCTATCACATAGAATCCGAGCAAATGAGTGTGGGTAATTGGATAAGAGTATACTGGAAACCCTTGTTTATAGGCTATATGCTTAATGTGAATTTGTGATGCATTAGAACAGAAGAATGGAAATGTTAAAAGATGCTCTTTCCCACTCAATAGAGAATTGAGCAAGAGGGTTAAGTTCCACTGGATATAGACCGGGTAAGAGGACAGAGCAGGAAATGGAAAGATGAGAATGTAGGGTTATCCCGAAAGGGGCAGATAACCTGAAGTGTTAGGCTATCCCGAGAATGGGGTAGATAGTCTAGTGCAAAGGGGCTATTCCGAAAGGGGTAAATAGTCTCTGGGCTAGCCCGAGAGAGAGTTGGTTGCCCGGCAGTAGGATCCTGGGTGAACGCTTGCCAGGACCATGATGTTAGCTCAATCGTGCATTCACTGTCATGCACCTATGGTGGATTCCCTGTGCACGGGGTTTCCCATTAAAAGAGAAAAGAAATGGAAATGGAAAATGATCATGCATGCATATCTATGTGTTTGACATCTATACTTGATTTGTGTGTGATTTTTAGGGCTGGATTTGGGACGGTTTTCTAGTTAGACTGGCTGTAATACTGTATAAAACTGTTTTCACTGCCGACGGGTTACTCAGTTATATGTCGGGCATATAACTGACGGTTACAGTATTGCAGGTGGCTCGGACTCGGAGGGTGTCAGCGCGTGAGAAATTTTGCAGCCTTTTCTGTTACTTAGGTAGTCATTAGTATCTTTGTATGGCTACCTTAGCTGGACATGTATATATTCTCTGGACTATAGATGAAACACTCATGTATATATTAGTATTTTGATATATGTATAAACTTTATTAAATTCCGCTATGTTTTGTGAAAAAAAAAACTACCCTAAAAATCTAGGTGTTACACCATACAAAATAAAATAGTTTAAAATTTATCTATATTTTTAGTAAATGGAAATTTATGGGATGTACCTAAAAATGATTCCTTTTATGTTTTGTAAGTAGGAATCCTTTCCAGGTTGTGTATATAAGATACTTCAAATTACAGTGTACCATGCTAATTTTTACAATATAAAATATATTTTTAATATTTATAAAATAAAATTTAATTATTTCTAATAATATTTGATGGGTTGTATGATGCTCCAAAATTTATGGAGTGTAAGCTAAAAGGCACTCATATTTTACTACATTAAAGTGAGTAAGTGTATATATAAAATAAGAAAGTAATTAAGGGGTCATATACTATTATTTGAATTAAAATGTTATTTAACTTTGACCAACGACCATCTCAAATCATTAGTAGATGACCACTTACTTTTTCACTTTACCTATTCACTTACTTTATCGGAGTTAAATTCACCAAACTCTAAAACTACACATTCATTGTTAAACAAACCAAAAAGGTAAATATATAGTGCATTCAAAGAAAAGGAATATATAGGCGGTACTTAACCCTTATACACAACATAAAAGCCAAAATATCAGCTACAAGTTGCTGAAACAAATAAAACGAAAACTTAAATAGGCCAACCATGAAAAAATTGATAATTCATAAAGACACAATAGACAAACTAATCAACTGAAATCAACTGAGTAGAAAAGGTGAAAAGTAAATTTACCTAAAAATTGTAGGTAAATGCTACGATATGAACAGAATGATGCTGGAATGAGGATTATTAGAAAGAAAATGGGAAATGGTGAAGAATTAGTACTTCCTGAGAATAATAATGTAGAAGGGTGAAGACACCAAAAGACCCAATGAGAAAGCTATGGCAGCAATGGAGGTGACTATTTGAGGTTACAATATTTACTTGAACTCGATTAGTGGGTTTGGGAATAGTGTAGAAGGGTAAGCCATGTGAACACTAATTTGTCACTTTCTCACAACAAAACGCTTACTCAACGATCATATCCATCTCAAACGTAACTAGCATATGGATTTATATTAAATTTTAGGGCTTTGCTGTAATTTCAGTCAAGGTGAAGAGTAAAGTTGTAAGGTTAATACCTACTAAAAAATTGTTGAATTTGTTATTAAAAATATATATAAATAAAAAATAATAATAATATAGTAATTTATATGATAAGTTTGTTTTGGTGAGAATTGAGATCATAAATTTGACCAAACAAAAAAAGTTGCTTTACATTTCAAAAAGCTTAATTTCAATAAATATCCTTGGGAAAAGAAAATTAATGTTCAATAACTGTGAATGGAAAAAAATTAAAAAAATTAAAGTAGTAGATAAATAGAATAAAGCCTTATATATTAGTCCTTAAAATTGTTAGGATCGGATATTTTAGTCTCTAAAATTTTAAAAAAATTAATTAGTCTCTAACATTGTAAAAACAATGGACATTATAGATATCCTTATTTATTAGTTTTATAACGTTATTTTGTAACCAAAAGAACTAAAAGTCAAAAATTGATTTAAAGTTTTAGAAATCTCAAAAACAAATGTGTCCGACCCTTAGTTACTCTTCCATTCATTTCATATCATTAGACCGTTTTCAGACACTACTATCATTGTTTCATATAATAAGACCCTCTCCAAAATTTTAAAAGCATTAATTAATACTTTCTTTCTATAACTCATTAAATATTTACCTTCATGTCAGGAATATTATTTATACATTATCATATATATACAAGAAATACTCCTATTAAATAAAATAGAGCATCCGAAACATTGAAATATTTCTTACTATACTACATACTATACTTTTATAGTATGTGATTCATTATCATTTAATAGTTATAATTTTTTTTAAGAAAATCCAAATTATAAGATTTCAAATATATATTCATTTTGTGTTCAAAATCTTTATCAGCTTATATTGTAAAAATAAAATCTTTTTCAAATTTAATCATTTTTTTTATAAATTTGAAGAACTTATTTGTCTCTACTTATGTATTTCAACTTTTTTATTCCAGTAAGATGAATTTTCCTTTCAAATTATTATGCACATTTATATTATTATTGTATAAAATATTTTATATACTAGTTTGATTTACATTTTCTAAAACATATTTTTGATTTACACATTAATAAATTTTACGTAAATTAAAAACTAACCATATATTACATATAATTCAAATAATCATTATTAATAGATGAAAAAAATTTAATATTATGTATAAACACATTTATAATGTTTTCTATTTTATTTTATTTTTTATTTTATTTTCTTTGTAACCAAAAAAGTTATATTTATAAAATCTCCGTTTTGAGGGATATAATTAATATTACTACTAAAAACATATTTATTGTTGTTATTACGTTTACTAGAAGTATATACCTACATAGAAAAGTTTTTAATGATAATAATTATTTTCAATTTTTTTTCCTTAGACAACAATTAAATGCATATAATCTTAGAAAATTGAGAACACACATGATGAAACCTCACCCTGTTGACTCATTGTCGACAGAGAGTAATTGTAATAGAATAATGTTATATCTTCCTAAAATTTTATAAACTAAATAAAAAATAAATATATTTCATGTATTAGAAATCTAAATATTATTTAAAATATTATTCAGTAAATAAGAAGGAGCTAGGGACATGTGCGTGTAAATGGGTTTTTTTTTTGGTAATAGTAAGTGGGTTTGATCCCTCTTTATATAATTCTGATGAACCAAAACTAGATAGGAAAAAGAAAAGAGAAAAATGCAAGGTGAAAAAAGACATAAGTATCCTCAATTAAAAACTTCATGATTTTAAAAAAAATGAGTCCCAATTGAGTAGTTCAATTGGTTAGGAGAGAGAGACATGTGTATATCTCCGAAATTATCCATTTTTTAATTTGAATTAAAATATTTCACTTTAGTTTTTAGGGAGCTTACTTTGTAAACTTCAGAAGTTAAGGGTCATGGTTACAATTTTTTATAAAATAGTCGCCACACCTTTGGGCTGCTACTTTACCCACCACCTTGATTTCTTGGTCCACCACATGCTATTTTTTTTTCTAATTTTGCCCTTCGCTCGGGGATTAATCCCTCTTTTTCAACTTAAAAAGAGGCATTTGTGCAAATAGGGATTAATCTCCGAGCTAAGGTTTTTAAGTTGCAATACAGAGATTAATCCCTGTTTGCGCAGATGCCTCTTATTAAGTTGGAAAACAGGGATTAATCACCGAACAAGGGGCAAAATTGGAAAAAAATAACAATGTGTGGTGAACCAAGAAATAAGGGTGGTGAGCAAAGTAGCAGCCACACCTTTGTTATCACACAAACACACATTCATTCACTTCAATTCTTCTTTACCTCTCCAACTCGTTCATCTAGCTCCCACCCCAAAAAACAAAAAACACCCTTCTGTCTCTCCCTCTAGTCATGCGCCACCATCAACCTTCCCTCTCTCTAAGATTTTAACCTTTTCAAAGCCTCCATTCTCACATGCAACCATTTTTCCCTCTTCAAGCTTGTTAGAACATAAGATAAAATGAAAAATTCTTGTGTATTTTTTGAGTTGTGTTTAATCTGTACAATGAGCTACCTATTTATAGATGAGCTAATAAGCGAGCCTGCACTAATTGCTACAAAATAAATTCTTTTTTGGGACCAACAAAATTAGTAGCAAAATTCACTTTTTCGATCACATAATATTTTTGCTTCTGAATTTGTGACCAAAATGACTTGCGATCCAATGTTTTGCGACGAACGGGATAAAAAATTTGGTCGCTAAATCAATCTTTTTTTAGTGATAAGGAATATACAATTTGAATAATTTATGAAATAATCTCCACAAATCCTATCAAATCATATCATATCCTATCAATGTGATCCTAATCCTATTATATCAAATTCCTAATCAATTACAATATTACAATCTATCTCAAATATCTCAACATCTCGCCTCAAACTCAAGTTGGTATGGAAGAGACCAACTTAAGTTGGGAAACTAGGGCCACAAAACTTTAGGTGAATGAGACTTGGTGAACATGCCGGTAGGTTGATCGAGAGTTCCAATTGGGATGAGGCGAATAGTACCACGAACGAAGAGTTGGCGAGTAAAGTGATAGTCAACCTCTATGTGTTTTGTGCGCTCATGGAAAACATCATTGTGAGCTATTTGAATTGTGCTTTGATTATCACAATGAAGAATAATCGAAAAAGGATGGAAAGCACCCATATCAGCTAGGAGCCAACGAAGCCTAAGAACCTCAACAGTGGTGTCAGCAAGAGCACGATATTTAGATTTAGTACTAGAGCGGGAAGGCAAAGTTTGTTTCTTACTTCGCCAAGAGATGAGGGAGTTGCGAAGGAAGATGCAATAACCAATAGTGGAACAGTGATGATGTGGATTTCCCCCTCCCAATCAGCATGAGAATGGGCATGAAGAACCAAAGGTGAGTGTGAAGGAAAATGAAGTTCTCGAAATAAAGTGCCTTTGATGTAGCAGATGATACGAAGTACGACAACATAATGAGTGGAGTATGGAATGCACATGAATTGACTGACTGTGTGAACAACATATGAAATATCTAGGCGAGTTACAGTTAGGTAGATAAGACTTCCCACCAATTGCCAATAGCAAGTAGGGTTATCAAGCATAGTTCCATTAGTTGCAAAAATGTGGATATTAGGCTCAAGAGGTGTAGCCTCAGTACAATTATTAGTATGACTAGCTTTAGTGAAAAGATCATAAGCATATTTGGCTTGGAATAGGAGTAGTCCATCTATACATGAGACGAATTTAAGATCCACAGAGTAGTTGTGAGTGCCAAGATCCTTCATTTCAAATTTATGGCTCAAGAATTCTCTTAGGTTTGAAATCATTGTCGTATCATCATGTGTAATGATCATATCATCAACATAAAGAAGTAAAAGTATGATACCTTGATTTGTTCGATGAACAATGAGAGCAGAGTCATGGGGACTTGAAGAGAAACCAAATTTGCCAATAGTAGAGCTGAATTTGGAAAACCAAGCTCAAGGAGAGTGCTTGAGCCTATACAAATCTTTACGAAGGTGACAAACTTTGTTTGCTAGATAATGGTATCCTGGGGGTGGTCAGATATATACTTCTTCTTCCAAGTCTGCATTTAAGAAAGAATTCTTGACATCCATTTGGTGGAGTTTGCATTGGTGTGAGGCAGAAATGGCAAAAAGAGTGCGAACAGAAGTGAGGTAGGCGATAGAAGCAAATGTTTCTTCATAATCAATGCCATACTCTTGAGTAACCCCTTTTTACACTAACGGATCCTTGTGGCAATCAATGGAACCATTATAACAGGTCTTGATTTTATAAACCCACTTACACCCTACCAGTGCTTTATTAGAGGGACGATCAACTAGTTCCCAGGTTCCAAAGGTTTCTAAGGCATTCAGTTCTTCTTTCATTGCTTGTTGCCAAAGGGGATCAATGCATGCCTAATAACTTGATTGCCACATTAGCAAGTTCACTAGTCGAGTTTAGATAGAATAGGGAGAATAGGGGCTGTTTTATCCACAGGGACTATGCGATAAACTATCGAATTCCCAACACTTTCGCTATTCGGACAAACATATTGCATAGAGAATAGTGTATCCTAGCTAGAAAATGGCGCAACCAATTGAGAAGAGAGCTAGGAGATTTGGTTCATTTGATCCTTCCCTTATGTATCCTAATTCTAAGGTCAATTCAAATTCACAAATCCTAATTGAAGGTAGAATTTACCAAACCATAGATTAAGTCTATTCCTACATCATTAATCTCTTTGCTTCTAATCAAATTCCCTAAACCCTTAGACCAATTCCAATAGAAACAAGAGAAAGAGTAAATTCATCAAGACCTCACAATCTACATGTCTTATCCCTAAGCACATGCAAGATTATGGTAATCTACTTCAATTCTACAACAACTTACAATTTTCCAATTCACAATTGAATCAAAATCAGATTCTCATTGATCAATTTCAAGTGAGCATTCAACATCGGAAGCAATTCAACAATTGAGCATAATCAACAGAGAAAGAGCATTAAGCATAGAAGAAATTACTCAACTAGAATCATAAGAACAAGAATTAACCACAAGAATTCAGATTACATCAGGTTTGGGATCAAAATCCCCAATCTCCTAACCTAGAAACTAGCCAAACATGGAGAGAGAAGAAGAAATGGAATAGGAGATGAAGGAAATCATCTTGAAGAAACTCAGAATCACCAATAACTCCAAGGATCTTCCAAGTTCATCCACAAAGATGAGGAGAAAAGGTGAGAAAAATGAGAGAAAATCGCACCCAAAAGTCCCCAAAACTGTTCTGTTTCGCACAACTTAAAACTGCCCCTGCACAATTGAGGTGCGCACATGTCCTGGAGGTGTGCGCACAAGATGAGGCAGCACCTTCCAGGACCAATTAAGGTGCGCACGGGTTGAGAGGGTGTGCACACAGGATGGGCCTTGAGAGCATTTGACGGCTTCTTAGTGTTTTCTAACCCCCTTTCTTCAACTTTCTTCATTCTTTTCTTCATTCTTCAAGTCCAAACTTCTAAAAAAAACACTTATCCATGATTTATTCCTACATGAACATAATCAAACAAAAATCAAGATCAAAGATCATCAAAACTACATCAAAATTCATCAATTTCCAAGAAACTACAACTATGCAAGAAAGCACTTTATTGGATTTTATTGATTTCTATGTGCTAAAAGGCCACAAACACACTACAATACTAATAAAAAGAGACTAAAATAGACCATAGAAAATAGATAAGTGGACACTTATTACAACCCCAAACTTAAAATCTTGCTTGTCCCTAAGCAAACAAAAAATCCAAACCAAGGGGAACAAAACAACATGGCATGGCATCAATCCTAGAGTTCATTCAAAATTCATCAAGCACTTAAACACCTTAGAATTATGCAAGTATTACCATTGGAAGTTACACACTCCTTCAAGTCATCAAAGCACAAATTTACACAATATGAGCAATGTAATCAACTAGGCAAGTGGCATAGATCATGTAACCAAGCAATGCACAACAATCCTCACAAGGATAAAGTGTATGTCACTCATCACTCAAGTGTTTGGGTTAGATTTAGTGCACTCAAATCAATCATGTGAGATGTGGAACCCATAAATTTGAGATTGCCTTCTAAGTCTCCACCACTAAAAATCACAAGTCTAGGAAAGATAAAGAGGTCTTTAAAGGTTGTAATGGGGCTTAGGTAGGGTGGATAAATGTGAAGGAAAACTAGCTAAACCATGTATCACACAAGGACAATGGAATGCATGAAATCCTAGACACCTATATGCAAAAATTGATGAAAATGCAAAAGATGATGGAAAAAGAACAAAAATGAACACAAACAATGAATTATCACAAAACTTGAGAGTACCAACTCTTCTTCATTCTTTCTTCTCAATCTTTTTCAACTTGTTTTTCTTCTTTTTCATATTTTTCTTTCACAATCTTGTTTCTTTATTTTCTATTTTTTTTTCAATTTAGTAGCTGTTTTTTTGTATATGCTATCTTTTCCAATTTGTGAATGTTTCTTGCTTTTTCATGAGTTGGTATCCCAAAATCTCAATCATAACATACAAATGGAACACTAAAATGTGGAAACATGCAAAAATGAATGAAATGCATGCATGAGTGAATGGTTTCTACCCCAAGTACTACCCAAAAATAACCTCAACACAATGTTTTGCTTACCCCAAACTTAGAATTATGACTTGTCCTCAGGTCATGCTCACTATGCAACCCAAACCAAAACTTAAAGAATCAACTTCTAAGCAAAAACAACCGGAACCCCAAACTTAGGGAATTGCGTGGGTTCCCTAAGCAAAAACTACCCCAAACATAGAGGAAGACTCTATACCTAAGTGCATAACCAAAGCTCTAGGTGTGTACATGGTAGGGACAATTGGTTTTACACTTGTTTGGCTTGTAATGAGCTATATTATCAAGAAACGAAGGGTAAATTAAGGCTCAAAGGGGCTAGCAATGGATAATTTAAGGGACAAGGCTTAATTTTGGCTCAAGGCTTACAACAACAAAAATGCCTCTATCATATCAATCCTAGCATGTGACTACCAATTTAAACCTAGGGCAAAAACAAATTTAAAAGCACACCTCACACAATGAACACTCATGAAAAGGAACATGTTGGACGCTCTAATCCTCACCTAGGTTGTGTGATAGCTACACATTGCTACATCACATCAGACATGCCACAAGCCTAATACTTTTTTACTAATGCCCACATGTGTCAACAAGTACCTATCAAACAATCAAGAGCATGTAAACTTCACAATGGAACACAAGTATCAATACTAATTGTCTAAGAAACAAGAATCCTTTCTACTAGAACCAAAGATCAATGCCATGCCATTAACAAATCACAAAAGCAATCAACAAACCTATGGAGCTAATCAAGTGACCAATCTAATCAAAACTAGAAAAGAAGGGTTAAGAAGGACGCCCCTTTGAAGACCACCAATGCTTTTGAGGTTCAACAAACACTATAAATGAATGATCCAAAGCTTATTAAGCCTACAAAATAGCAAACACGTGCAAAGCTACACAAGTATATTTTCTTTTTCTTTTTTTTCTATAATTTTTCTTTCTATACTCTGTTTTTTTTATATGAATATAACCTATGAAAAAAAAAACCAATCAATCAAATGCAGGTTGCCTCCCGAAAGCGCTTTGTTTAACGTCACTTAGCTTGACGTGTGACCACATCATGGAGGCTTGAAGTTGGAAACAAGTGATTCCTCCTTTTTCAAAACATTTTGCACTTGTTTCCCCTTAAGCTCCAACTTTGGTTCAATAACATTTTCACCCGGATTCCATGATTCCCACATAGCTTGGGTTCCAAGAACCGGTTCATCCCCTTTTCCACACTTTTCGTCATTCAAATCCAAATCAAGTTTATGTGGAAGTGTATTCCTTGTTGAATTAATGTTATGTGGTGGTTTGGATTTAGAAACAATAGGTAAAGGTATGATTGCAATTGAGAAAAATTGATCAATATTAATTTCACTGTTTTGGCTGAAGTTTTGCACATATTGAGCAGGATAATCGACCTAGTTCCAATTGGATTCTGATTACATGGTCTTTTATAAATTTATAGATAATTTTGTTAGCTTTCTAATGCCACAAATTTCACAATAATTCAACATGTATAACTTGAGTTATAGGCAAAAGACTGAGAGCTGCCATATTGGGTTTTTATCATGGGCAAGTGCATTCAAGTGAAATTATCTACAAGAAATAGATTGATTCAGATCTTGCTTTCTGAATATAGGTTGTAGATAATTTCATTAGCTTTCATTTGCCACTGATTTCACCCAATATGGAGGTCTAAAACGCAAGTTATGGCCAAAATACCAAGGGGATGCATTTTTGAGTTAAGCAGGAAATTCTGTTGTTTGTGACTGGCGCTCAAGCGTCAGAATGGGGGCTTCAGCGCCAGAGCAAAAAACTTCGCAGCATGTAAAAGGTGTCTGGCGCTCAAGAGCCAGAGACCTGGACTTGTTTTACCTGTTTAACTTGAAAAATGTAATTTAAGCCTAATTAACTTATTTCTAAGATTAGAATGAGTAGAAATAGGTCCATATGAGTTAGAAGCATACAATAGGATCATTGAAATGTTGTGCTATTTGTTATGACTTAAATGGTGAATACTTTGAATGATGTTTTATATGATTGAGATGTGATAAATGATGAATGTTGGAACATGTTGAATGCAATTAATGTGAGATGTATGTTTGATGCATGATAACATGTAATGTGGAAACAAATGATAAGAGAAATTCTTCCCCCATCAACCTTGGTTGAGTAAGTGGGTTGAGTTCCGCCGAAAGTAGACCGCGTAAGAGGACAAGCATGGAAAAGAGAATAATTTGGGGTTATTATCTAGATGGGTAATAACTCTTGCATACCTCTAAGGGGTGTTGAATGTGAATAAGGGAAACAATTGGGGGCTATTGCCGGAAGGGGTAATAGTCCTTGCAGACCTCTATTGGAGGTGAGGCATGGACTCTAGTTAAGGACACTTATTAGGGTTTGTAGAGAGCTCTAGAGTGCTATTGCCACGCACATGTTGAATTCCCGCGTGCACCGGGTTTCTCGTTAAAAGAAGTGAAATGAAAAGAAATAAAATGGGATCATGGCATGCATACATACATGATGTTTTCATTGCACGCATTGTTTATGAATGTGTTGTTTGTATGTGTATGTGTCATGTGTATGATATGTGATTGCTAGGGCGTATTTTTGGGGAATTTTCCTGTTAAACTGACTACAATGCTGATTTAAAATGTTTTTAGTTAGACCAGGGGTTACTCGGTTATATGTTTTACATATAACTGACGGTCTCACTATTGCAGGTATCAAGAGATGTTTGAGCTAAAGCAATGGATGAGAAAAAGTTATAGGAATTCCTTAGAAGTAGCCATACACGGTGAAACTAAGATTTTTATTCGAATGTTATATTGTTCAGCTGTATAGGAAATTGCAAAATAAATAAAGAAATGTTTCCGCTTGTATTTTAAATATGAAACAAAGTGGCAAGTTTTGGTAGTTTCAAGAAAAAATTGAAGTATCATATTTTTTTTAAAGAAATATTTTGTAAGTATTAGGTTTTCAGGTTAAAACTTTTAGTAAACATCATTTTAAAATATAAGGTGTTACATTTATGGTATCAGAGCAGTTTGATCCATCGAACTGTAATGATAATGAGTCGATAGTCAGCTGAACGATTACAATTCTGAACATATCTATTAGGTGTGATAAGCTTCAAAGGAACGTGCAGCTAATATTGAGTCTGATCAAATGAATATTAGTGCATGAGAGTAGAAGTTATGATTACTAATGGATAAGAATGATCTTTAAAGGAATTGTTCTTCTTTTAGTAACTTCCATGAAAAATAGGATGAGACATTGGGACATAGGTGTATCGGTGTTGTGATTCTAAGATCTTGGCTCTGGCCAGTTCAGTACCTTAGTCATGGCATTGATGCATTTGTAACTAATGGATTGAAGCCACTAGCTTAGAATGAGTACCAAGTAGAATATCAGTTAAGGATAAATGTGGTAAGCCTTCTAGAAAAGATAGTGGTAATCTCACAACAACAAGTAAGGGGGGCTATGTGTACTCTTAGTTGGATTCATGTTAGGAAGATATACTCGATGGAAAATTGGTTAAGTATAGGAATAGATCATGTCATTAAAGCATGAGGAACTCCATCTCAGTTTCTTTCATTTAAGTTTCCTTTAGGACTTAAATTCCTTAAACTCTAGTTTCTTTTATGATTTCCATTGACAAACTATCCATGTAAATTCTAGGAATCAAACTCTTTATCATCTTCAGGAAATTCACCAAACCTAACTTCGAATTAAAATTTTGACTTGATACATTTCAATTTTTATTCCAACCCCCATATGCCTTCTTTCTTGAAGAATTTAAGCATTGATTCTAACTTGACGGTCACGTATCCTTAGAGAGGTTCAAGAACTTATTTGCCTATACCGATTCCATTGATGTTCCTACATGTAGATACCTCTTATAGTAACTCTACTCCCTTCACATAAACTTGGCATAACATTGTATCTTGAAATTTGTTCTAATTGCAAGCTTTCCTCTAGATATATCAAAAGCTGCGTTTAAGTACGAGTTTTAGAAATCCTCTCTAATTGAGATGTTTTGGGTTATTTTTGTTAATTTAATCATTAAATGAAACAAGTCCTACACCTTACCTTATCATCAATCTTAGAATTAATTGTTTTGGAACACTTTAGACACTAAGTATATCCTTACTCAAAGCTGATAAGTTAGAGGGTAAATATATACAGTTTGGACTTCAATTCTTATGGTGGACACGAAGCAAAATTTGTTTAATATTTTGATACCACTTAGACTTAATTTAGGACAACAACGAAAACTCTTATTTTCTTTCCATATATAAATCCAAACACATAAACTTTCTAGCAGGAACTCCTAATAAACGACAATAGTCATCAATTTTTATCTAAATTTCATTCTCTGATTAAGATGCAGATCTGGTTATTCATTTAATCTTAGTCTAAATCTCATTATAGGATCTAGACAGTATTGTTTTACACCTGATGACTTAAGGATAGATCTTTCCTTTTTGATGCTAAGTACGGAAGTTTTGGCGATCGATTTCCCTCATAATCTACCGGTATTTTATATCACACTCTTAGACGCTCCTATACAAAGGATTCCATGGGACATAGATCCCTTAAACATTTTTAGGTACTCTACAAAGACTAGAAACCACCATTGTAACTTAACTAAGTGTTACACTCGTTGGTCCTCTAAGAAAGTATGTTACTAACCTGACAATCGAAATGAAGTCGAATTTATTCCTACCTACCTTAAATTTCACGGTTCAGAACTGTACTCTTCACAATTTCGAATTTCATTTAATTATGAAAGATCTAGCTAGTATGTGAAATTATTCCAAACCTTAGTGCAATATAACAGTTAAAGATTTCTTTGGTGATCTAAGCTCATGAAACCATTTTGATGGTTATCACAATATCCTTATTTATGCTCAATGAAACCATTAGGAAACTTCTTTATAATATTCCATTTGGATTCTTAAGATTTGGAGTTTCCCAAAAGTTTGAACCCATCTAAGTTTCTATCTATGCATTCGGTCCCTAACGGATTAATACTGATCATTAAGAAAATCCCTTTTAATTCTCAATTTCAAATTGAACATAATTTTCCAAACTTTAATCCCGTATAGTTTAGACCAGTCCAACTACTCCTTGTAATTATCTGAATTTAAGCTTTTAGATAGTTTCCTTCACAGCTTCCTAGAGACTATTTGAATTTAAGCTTTTGGATAGTTTCCTTCACAGCTTCCAAGAGACTTGAACAACTCCGGTTTTCATATAGTTTCGGATTCTGGCTAAGCACCCCGACTTCCTTGTAAATTCATTAGCTGTACTTATTAGGGGTATAACCTAAAGATAAGTTTAGGTTCACATTAAATCTCTAACTTAAATCCTTGTGAGGTTACAAGAATTTCCTTGACATGATACGTCGTTATTATAGTCATCAACTATAACGCCTCCACTAAAACAAATATGTTAACCGTCCAATCAGTTCCCAAATTTATCAATCTTGAGTTCTCACTGGAGTAAGGAGGCAACAAATCCTTATCACGTTCCCATCAATTTAGCCCTTCTCTTTATATCATGGCAACAAGTTCATAAACATCCGCTTTTAATGACACGTGCAAAAAACACATCTTGATCCAATCTAACTCACATTGACAACTTTGGAGTGAGTTAATCGTCCTAAAATTAAAATGTTACCCTAAGAAGGAATAGGAAGTTTCCTTGATCTAAGAAGTCTTGCACAACACGTTCACGAACTCTATGCTTCTTGTAATCAATTTCCTTCCTCTCCGGAACCAAGATATAACAGGTTATACAACTTAGAACTCGAAACCAAATTGTACTAGAAAGATCAAGACTTGTAAAATTCTAAAACCTATTCTAAAACTACAGTCTTAGTGACCATTGAACCTCCTTGGAAAAAATTCTAAATCTCGACGATGGATTAAGTTAATTCAAGATGTTCGTGTGTCTCTTATTCCGTTAAGTTTAATTTACAAACTAATGGCTACCTAGGGTTATTCCCTACCCAATTCAAGTTCTCACGAGTTTGAAAGTTAACATTTATGTCAACTTCATAAGTTCTGTTTCTTCTGTTCACTAAGTCTATAGAATTCTATTAAATACTTGATGATCGTACTCATCAAGTCTAGAGTTATCCAAATTTTTCATATGTTCTCACTGATTTATATCGAATACCTAAATGAAATACAAGTCAAATCTTAAGGGTAGACCGTGATTTCTAAAACGTACTCAAAATCCAAATGTCACTTTTATCTAATCTCTTTCAAATCCATCATTGTGGAAATCATAATTCTAAAAACAAGGTCCTAAAGCCATTTTCCCCCAAATAGAGTATGTCTTCACTCTATCGGTTTAGGTCTTCCTACATTTATAAAACATTCATGCTGAAATTTTAGTAAGTCACACTACACTTGTTAAAGTTTACCCCATCAAACTCCTGATTTTAGTCAAGAATCTTGTTAGTTTTAAATGCGTTAGGTTTTGAACCTATAAGTCTCTCAAGATTTCTCAGTTTTGAATGTTCCTTGAGCTAGGAATTAAAATGAATTGTGAGCACACAATTCTTTTAAGGGAGGTAGAATTGTAACATCCCAAATTTTAAAGTTTCTAGAGTAAAATATTTAAATTCACAGTTGTGTCCTTAAGGGGCTATTTTATAAGAAAAAAGGAATTTAGGGAACTAAAATGAATTATAAAGCATATAGGATTAGGGGAAGAAAACTAGGTTATGAAATAAATACAACTAGAGATTAAAAATGTAGCAAGATGGGCTTAGGGGATTAAAATATAAAATTATATAGTTGTAATTAAGTCCTTATGGTTTTATTTATTTAAATTATGTTAATTTGGACTTTTATTAAATCTTATAAAGACAAGGACTTAGGTGTAATTTTTAATAAATTAAAACTAAGGTCTACACTCTTACCATGCACCTTTCCTCACCTAACCACTACACCCTCACCTATTCACCTCTCACTCACATACACACACAAAACATAATTAAAGAAAAATTTATAAAGTGAAGAGAGAGGGTGGCGAAAGAGAGGGAGAACTTGATGATGGTCACCAGTTTGGGTGGTTGTATGGTGGCCTTCCGGCCGCCGGTTGCCGCCGGAGCAGTTGAAGGAAATGATCTACGCGTCGGGAACTCCAATTCTACTAGTTTAGAATCTTCCACGGTGGAATTTAGAGATTGAGTTTAGAGCTCCAATTCTAAGGTAACCCCAAACTTAAAACCCCAATTAGGGAAATTTAGAAATTAGAGGTTTTATGATGTTAGGTTTTGGACTTGATTGTGTTAGATATTTTGAATTTAGGTTGCATGTGGCTTGGTTTGGAATCACTATAGAATATGTCTTGTGTTTGTAGAATGTGGAGTTAATTTTAATGAAATTGATCCTATGTGTGTGTGTGAAAATAGCCTTTTGGAATTGTGTCTTGTGTTCTAGTTTGATTGCTTGTATGCTCTTGTGTATGATGAAAGGTTTTGAATGGACTATATGAGATTAGATAAGTGGTGAATTGTTGTTAGAATTAGAGTCATGTTGATGCAATTACCTCTATGTGTGTGAACTTGGCAATTTGTGATGACTTGTTTGAGTACTTGCTTGGTAGGGCTTTTATCAAAATGCATAATGTTTGGAATAGATAGTATGTGAAATATAGAATTGACGTGGAAGTGTATTCCTTGTTGAATTAATGTTATGTGGTGGTTTGTATTGAGAAACAACAGGTAAAGGTATGATTTCAATTGAGAAAAAATGATCAATATTAATTTCTCTGTTTTGGCTGAATTTTTTCACAGATTAAGCAGGATAATCGACCTAGTTCCAATTGGATTCTGATTTCGTGGTCTGTTATAAAGTTATAGATAATTTTGTTAACTTTCTAATGCCACAAATTTCACAGGAATCCAATATGTATAACTTGAGTTATAGGCGAAAGACTGAGAGCTGCCATATTGGGTTTTTATCATGGGCTGGTGCATTCAAGTGAAATTATCTATTAGAAATAGATTGATTCAGATCTTGGGTTCTGAATATAAGTTGTAGATAATTGCATTAGATTTCATTTGGCACTGATTTTGTCCAATTTAAAGGTCTAAACCTCATGTTATGGCCAAAATACCAAGGGGATGTATTTTTGAGTTAAGCAGGAAATTCCGATGTTTGTCACTAGCGCTCAAGCGTCAGAATGGGGGCTTGAGCGCAAGAGCGAAAATCTTGGCAGCGTGTAAAAGGTGTCTGGCGCCCAAGCTCCAGAATAGGCGCTTAAGCGCCAGAGCCCGGGACCTGTTTGACCTGTTTAACTTGAAAAATGTAATGTAAGCCTAATAATTAACCTTTTTCTAAGATTAGAATGACTAGAAATAGGTCCATATGAGTTAGAAACATACGATAGGATCATTGAAATATTGTGCTATGTGTTATGACTTAAATGGTGAATACTTTGAATGATGTTTTATATGATTGAGATGTGATAAATGATGAATGTTGGAACATGTTGAATGCAATTAATGTGAGATGTATGTTTGATGCATGGTAACATGTAATGTGGAAACAAATGATAAGAGAAATGCTTCCCCCATCAACCTTGGTTGAGTAAGTGGGTTGAGTTCCGCCGGAAGTAGACCGGGTAAGTGGACAAGCATGGAAAAGAGAATAATTGGGGGTTATTATCTAGATGGGTAATAACTCTTGCAGACCTCTAAGGGGTGTTGACTCTGAATAAGGGAAACAATTGGGGGCTATTGCCGGAAGGGGTAATAGTCCTTGCAAACCTCTATTAGAGGTGAGGCATGGACTCTAGTTAAGGACGCTTACCAGGGTTTGCAGAGAGCTCTAGAGTACTATTGTCACGCACATGTTGGATTCCCGCGTGCACCGGGTTTCCCATTAAAAGAAGTGAAATGAAAAGAAATAAAATGGGATCATGGCATGTATACATACATGATGTTGCCATTGCACGCATTGTTTATGAATGTGTTTTTTGTATGTGTATGTGTCATGTCTATGATATGCGATTGCTAGGGCGTATAGTTGGGAAATTTTCCAGTTAGACTGGCTATAATACTGATTTAAAATGTTTTTAGTTAGACCGGGGGTTACTCAGTTATATGTTTTACATCTAACTAACGGTCTATGTATTGTAGGTATCAGGAGATTTTGGATCTAAAGCAATGGATGAGAAAAAGCTATAAGAATTCCTTAGAAGTAGCCATACATGGTGAAACTAAGATTTTTATTCAGATGTTATATTGTTCAGCTGTATAGGAAATTAAAAATAAATAAAGAAATGTTTCCGCTTGTATTTTAAATGTGTAACAAAGTGGCAAGTTTTGGTAGTTTCAAGAAAAAATTGAATTATCATATTTTTTTTAAAGAAATATTATCTAAGTATTAGGTTTTCAGGTTAAAACTTTTAGTAACCACCATTTTCAAAAATAAGGTGTTACAAAAAGTCCCTTATATGTGTCTAAAACATCTCGAATGAGATAAATTATAATTAATAAAATAAAGCTAACAATAATTATAGCCCAAATCATTTAGGATCTCAAATAAAATAAACATGTAGTTAGAAAAAAAATTGATATAAACAAAGTGTGAAACTTGGAATGATGGTGATTGTACATTGACACATGTTCTTATCGCCATTAGTTGACTTAAATTTCGATGTCAATTATATAAAATAGTCAACACTTGGAGGAGCATAAGAAAAAATTGACTTAAAGGTTAAAAAAATACGAAAATTAATTTATACCCATATACAGTTTTCTTTAAGAAAACTTGAGAATCTCTAAGCTTGTTTACTTTTCATTTCCATTTTTTCTTTTGATTTTACGTTTCTTTAAATAATTTAAATAATTACAATACAAAACTATTTTGTTTTCTATCTTTTAGGTTTGAATTAAAAACATTGAAAACAAGTGGAATTAAAACAACTGAATTTATTTTGTGTTTTGAAAAATCTCTTCCCCTCATGAAGACAACAACATTACTTTTAATTCTATCTCCTTCCCTTGTCTGAATTAAACATATATATAAAATAAAAAATAAAACAAAAAACAAAAATACAAAATAAATAGGCCATCTATTTCTCAATACCAAATCAACTCCCTGATAACAAGAAAATAATTGAATATGTTAATTAATTTAGAAGTGTATTAATCTATCCATTATTTATCAAGGAGAGGATACAAGGCTTCAGAAAGAGATCAACATTGTTTGAATTTAAAAAAAAAAAAAACCTAAAATTTCAAAATAAATGATACAAAAAATCAACAAGTATCTTTCTCATCTATAAATTTTTAAGGATGGTGCATCTATTAATCTAGTCATAGATGTCAAATATCCAAATAAGGATTTCACAGAATTATGAGAATAAAAAGTTAGATCTATTTTCGATCACAAAAGAAATCATAGATAGGATACACAAATCGAGTAGCTTTTCATCAGTTTTGAAATGAATTCCATCTAATGAGTTATCGATCTAGGTGAACAATGTTTCACAAAACTATTAAATTTCTTTTTTTAAAAAAAAAACAGAGAAAACTAGATATCATAAAATTTTCAAAGAAATCACACACCTTTTCTGTATTTGATAAGTTAGCTGGGTTGGGAACCGAAGCGTTTGAAAAGAAAGCTAGGTTGGAACCCTCATTTGGGTTGTTTGCTGAGTTGCGATCCAGGGTGATCTACTCAACTTCGACAGAAAGAAGGTCAGACTTACGGATAATCAGAGAGAGAACTTCTACAGAAAGAAGGTAAGAGTTATACATAATCAGAGAGAAGAAAGCAGATTGTATTTTTTTCTTAACTTTTTGTATCGGTGCATACAATGTATGTGGACCTCTTTTTATCCGAGAATGCCGGAATTTCGTGCCTTCATTATGAAAAGTAAATTAGAGTAAATTAAACGTCCGTTTTTTTTTTATATTCTTTGAGTAAAAAATGTAAATATATAAAATTGAATTAAATATTTTCACACAAAAACATTTTTGATATATATATATATATATAGGGTTTTTCTAACCTGTGCAATATTGCACAGGTTAAGAAATCATAAAAGGAAATAAAACACAGCATTTATTGTATGTTATACATGATATCATTAAAGTTTTCATTTTTTCCATACAAAGCTTCCACCTTTAGTTTTTTAACCTGTGCAACATTGCACACGTTAGAAAAATCCATATATATATATATATATATATATATATATGGAATGTATCAAGTGAGAGGTGAGAGTGTGTGTGAGATGACTTAATACTAATCATCCAATTATAATTAATGGTTGACGTTTAATTTAAGGAAAACAATCTCAACCATTCTTGTATGGTTATGTGGTCAACATTAACTCGTCTCGCCTCTTATGCTCTCACTAATTGTATCCCTTTATATATATATGAGTGTGTTGTATAAAGTAATAATTTCAATTAAACAATCAATGTTTAATAACAATTACCAGTTCCTTTTTTTATTACTTATTTTGCAAAATAATCAAATTTTTTAATTAAAAATTCAATTCAAAATGTTTTTAAAATCTTTATCTGTGCTTTTAAAAGTAATTAATTATAGTAAAAAGAGAAGAGAGGATTAAAAAAGTGATTATTCTCATTTTAACCAAAAATCAATAGCTTTTAATTTCCCTCATAATCAATTAAAAAATAATCAATTCACTACTCATCTTCAAAACTAATTATTTTTAAGTAATAAAAAAGGGGCTCTAAATTATCATTATTATATCAGTTTTATAAATGAAATTAAATATAAGTTTGAATATATTATTCTTACCTTATATATTAGAAGCATGTTAGGAAAAAAATTATATAGTAAGTTTTCACTAATATTAGACATAAAAGCTTATAATATTGGTCTTTGACTTATTTAACCATCATAATCTATTTAGTAATTACCATTATACTTTAAGAAAGAAGTATCAAGTATTGATATTTAATTTGTAAATACTAATTAGTAATTGAGAGCAATAGTTAGAATGTATTAAATTAAATAATTAATAATAAAATAGTAAGAATAAGATAGTGACTAAACAAAAAATCAATCCGTGCAAGTCTGTAAACTAGTAACTAATATATTTATTATTTTGAAAAAAATAAAGTGAACATTTTCTACATTCGGTTAAGGAACATAAAAAAATGTTTTAATTATTTTCTAGCTATATATGCTCTATTTTATGACCAAAATAGATTATAGAAGACTAAACTAGGAAGCATGGGACATAGGTTCCTCTCAATTAGTGACCTTTATAAGACTTGAACTATGATTTTTTTCGGAGAGTGTGATATATCTTTATCTCACTGTATTAACACTTTTATCAAATTTAGAATTACTATTCAAATGATTAAAAACAAGTCTTTTGAATAAAAAAAAAAAATTCTCTGCTTGTGATGCATAGATAAGAACATAAAACTAAAATTCTTTTGTTGGAAAAAATATACTCTTTCTAGTCCATAAGTTTTGTTGTTTAAGATTTTAGCACACATTTTAAGAAAATATTCATAATAGTGTTTTATCATGCTATTGACTATATTACCCTTATTTGTATAATTAATCATCATTCATTACTCCTCTAATATCCCACCACCTACCTATATTAAATGAAGGGTATAGTTGACGAAAGTGAATTAAATGAGCCTCGAAAATATAAAACAACAATACGGATGGATCAATTGTAACATCCCAAAACAACCTAATAGACTTAGGACTTAAGGGATTTGGTTACACATTTCAAAGAAAAGAGTAAGATGGATCAATTGTAAGTAGAGAGGTTAAAGGAGGGACAAAAGGACTTGTATATTCAAATATGAACAGCTATATTCGAATATGCATGATCTATATTCGAATATGGATGAGTCATATTCAAATATGGACTGTACATATTCGAATATCAACAATTATATTCGAATATGGACTTTCCATATTCGAATATGTATGTATCATATTCGAATATGAGGTCTGATATTCGAATATAGAAAGTTGATATTTGAATATGGAAGTGTGAAAATAAATCCAGAAGCCTTATATTCGAATATATATTCGAATATGGACCCCAAAGTCTATAAATAGGGGACTTGGCCTTCACATTTCACTATTTTCCCTCTCACTCACTCTAAACTCTCTCAATCCTTCACTAAACCTCTGCCACAAATCAACAACACTCCAAAAGTCTTCATCTGAGTATCCTTTCTCATAAGCACACTTCTTGACTAAAGGTTTCAAGGAGTTAGATTCAAACTCAGAGACAGCGAGTGCAAGAAAAGGGAGTTGGAGACTGAGATTTGAGTTGAAGGAGAAATAGCTTCTTGAAGATACGAGGTAACCTTGAAAACCCAATCCAGAATACTATGAACTATTAAGAACATGTGATTAGGGACTAAAGACAACGTGTTATAAATTGGTTGATTTAAGATTATGTATATGTTTGATTTTGCATGATATGTATGTATGATGCCGTTTCGATCAAATGTGAAAATAGATATGCATGTTTAGAAATTGTAAATGATGTGAGAATGATAAAGTATATGTAACAGACAATGTATTCTAGATTATAATGCGATAAAATTGAGAATAGGACTCCGGATAGATTTTCAAACTGTTTTCGAAGGATAAGTCCAGAGTTAGTATGAACTTGAATATGTACTCGAATATGGCGGCCCATATTCGAATAGATATTCGAGTGTGGCACTTATGTTACATAACATTCGAACCTAGGACGTTTGTGTTCGTATATTATGCTACTGGAACTCTTGTTTGATTTATTATGATATGAATATGAATGTATGATGCATGACAACCTGAAATCTATCAATTAAAATGAAAAGTGGAAAAAATACTTCCCCCATCAACATGGGTTGAGTAAGAGGGTTGAGTTCAACTGGAAGTAGACCGGGTGAGTGGACAAGCATGGAAAAGGAAATAATTGGGAGCTATTACCGAAAGGGGTAATAGTCCTTGCAGACCTCTATTAGAGGTCAGGCATGGACTCTGGTCAAGGACGCTTACCAGGATTTGCAGAGAGCTCTAGAGTCCTATAGCCACGCACATGGTGGATTCCCGCATACATCGGGTTTCTCGATAAAAGAAGAAAGGAATGAAATGGAAAATCATCATTGCAAGCATACATACTTGATTTTCACTTCATACATATTGTATGTGTTTGTTAGGAATTGGATTTAGGGCAGTTTTCCAGTTAGACTAGCCGTAATATTGTATATATACTATTTTCAGCACCGACGGTTACTCAGTTATATGTCATACATATAACTGATGGTTACAGTATTGCAGGTGATACGGACTTGGAGGGTGTCAGCGCTTGAGAAGATGTTAGCAGCTATCTTTTGATACCTTGGTAGTCATTAGTTTTGTTGTATGGCTATCTTAGCTAGACTAGTACTCTCTCTGGATTGTAAATGAAACACTTTTATGTAAATATATATATATATATATATATATATATATATAATATTTTGACTTCTGTTGTTTTGTTAAAAAAAATAACTGACTCTAAAATCTAGGTGTTACAATTTGGTATCAGAGCAATTTGGTCCTATCCGAACTGTGGTATCTAATATATAACTTATATAAAAGTCCGGAAAGATAAGTCATGTCTTAACCAGAGATATTGATGGTATATGATGCATTATATTGAGCCTGATAGGCATGCACTAGGTCACGGAACATGTAATTTCCATGCCATTCATGACCTATGTCATTGAGTTTACCAACTACTGTGATCATTGGAGTTTAGCCACGATAATACAGGTGGAGAAAGTTGTAATGGTTCCTAGTTAGTGCATAAGATAGACCAGGTTGTAAATGTAATCTAAATTGAATAGCACACATTTTGTTGGAAATATCTTATTTCTAATAATTATTTAGTCTAGGCTAAATATTAATAAGATAAAGATTATATCGGCTATTCAAATTAAGAGGATCAAATCGTTAGTGATCGACACAATCGATTAAGATAATTTGTTTAGATCCTTTTAGATTACACAATAAAATAATGATGTGGGTCTCATATGATTGGAAACCTGAGTCTAGCCTACAATGGGCACGATGGGAATCCTACTAGACGATTATTATAAATGGACCTGTCAACAGGTGATGGTCCTCAGCACATCAAACCGCCGTCTAGCCACAATCTCTTCCCCAATTCAAAGTGAGACATCAAGGATTGGGACTCACGAGGTTTGATTGAGGAAGACCACAACACACTTTTTCTCTAACCCACGTTGGTCTCTATATTACTGAGTAGACGGATTGTGTTGATCGTGATAAATAAGGCTTCCGCTACATCTCGTGGTTACGAGCGCTAAAGATTCAGTTAATTCTTAAAACCCTAACTCTATAATTCTAATAAAATGGCCTTCTATCATTATTGGATATTTCTATTTGATATAAGAATATTCCAGCATAGGAATATTTAAGAACTAATTTTATAAATTTATTGATATTTTAGACACTAATACGATGTCAAAACTAACACAAGGACTAAATTGGTTAATTGTGAATTTACAAAATAATTTCTTGATGATACAATTATGGGGGAACTAATTTGAGGAGGAAAACATAGATAGGAGTAAATTAGTAATGAATGAGTAATTTGTAAAATGGAGAATTTTTTAGGAATTAATTTGATATTAGTTTAAATCTTTATAAACTAATTTTTAAAGTCTACGAAATTTTTGAGGGACTAATTTGATATCAAAACTATTACAAAGATATCAAAACTATCAGATAGACTAAGTTGATTATTAGTGAGTTGTTATAACATAATGATTAAATAATTTAATTATTAGATGCGTACTTTCTAGCTTGATTTATTTTTTAGGAATTAATTTGGCATTATTTAAAATATTTAAGAACTAATTTTAGGGGCTAATTAGATGTCAAAACTAACACAGTGATGACTAAATTGTTATTGAGTGACTTTACAAAGAAATTTCTTGATGTTATAATTTTTATAGGGACAGAGTTGATGGTAAAAATCTATGAAAGAATAAATTAATATTGAATGAACATCGTGTGTGTGTGTGTATATATATATATATATATATATATATATACACATACACACACACACACACAAAAAGTACGTTCATTTAGTTTACAATCCCAGAGAGATAACTAGTCGAGCTAAGTAGCCATACAACAAAACTAATGACTACCTAAGTATGATAAAGTATAGCTGCTAGCGTCTTCTGAAGCGCTGACACCCTTCGAGTCTATATCACCAGCAATACTATAAGCGTCAGTTATATGTACGACATATAACTGAGTAACTGTCAGTGTTTAAAAATAATATATATACAGTATTACAGTCAGTCTAACTGGAAAACTGCCCCAAATCCAATTCCTAACAAACACACCCAATATGTATGAAGTGACAATTAAGTATGTATGTATGCTATGATAATTTTTCCATTTCATTTCTTTCTTCTTTTAACGGGAAACCACGTGCACAGGGAATCTACCATAGATGCATGACAGTGAATGCACAGTTGAGCTCATCATCATCATGGTCATGACAAGCGTCCTTCCAGGATCCTACTGCCAAGGTACCAACCCTCTCTAGGGCTTTCGCAGGGACTATCTACCCCTTTCGGGATAGCCCCTTTGCAATAGACTATCCACCCCGTTTTCGGGATAGCCTAACACTTCAGGTTATCTGCCCCTTTTGGGATAACCATACATTCTCATCTTTTTATGTTTGTCCTCTTACCCGGTCTACTTCCAGCGGAACTCAACCCTCTTACTCAACCATTGTTGATGGGGAAAGCATTTTCCACATTTTCCTTTAACTTTCATTTCACATAACATGTTCTCATGCATCAAACATCATATTCATATCATATCATTCAAACGAGAATTGTAGTAATTACATATTCGAATACAAACATCTTGTATTCGAATATTATGTGACAAAAATGTTATATTCAAATATCTATTCGAACATGGCCTTCCACATTCAAACACATATTTGAATATACTAACTCTTGGACTTATTTTCCTAAAATAGTTTGAAGACCATTCAAAGTCCAAGTCTCAACTTTTGTCTCATTAAAATCTGGAATCTCTTGTTTATACAATTTTATTAACTCATCATCATTCACATTTCCAAGTAATTTCCTAATCATGCATCATTAACTAGCATGTTTAATCCACACAAACATTATTCACATATAGCATACAAATATCAAACATACACGGATTCTAAAGCAAACAATCTAACACATTATTCTAAGTCCCTAACACATGTTCCTAACACATGTTCCTATCATTTCCTTGGTTTGGGGTTTTAGGGTTACCTCGAATCTTCCAGAATCCTTTTCTCCTTCAACTCCAATCTCAGTCTCCAACTTCCTTTCTTTGCACTTCCTCTCTCCGAGTCTGAATCTAACTCCTTGGAACCTTAGTTAGGAAGTGAAATTTGTGAGATGGGTATCTTTAGATGAAGGAGTTGTAGAGTGTGGTTGATCAGTGGCAGAGGTTTAGTGAAGGATTGATAGGGTATAGAGTGAGTGGGAGGGAAATGGCGAAATGTGGAAGTCAAGTCCCCTATTTATAGACTTAGGGGTCCATATTCAAATATATATTCGAATATGAGGCTTCTGTATTCAGTTCCACACTTTCATATTCAATATCAACTTTCAATATTCGAATATCATACTTCATATTCGAATATGACACATCCATATTCGAATATGACTCATCCATATTCGAATATGGATCATGCATATGCGAATATAGCTATTAATATTCGAATATACAAGTCCTTTTGGTCCCTCTTTTGGCCTCTCTACTTACAACTGATCCTCCTTCCTGTTCTTTGTAATTTGCAACCTAATCCCTTAAGTCCTAAGTCTATTAGGAATTTTTGGGATATTACAATTCTACCCACTTAAAATAATTTTGTCCTCAAAATTAGAATATTACCTCTATTACTGAAACATTTTGGTGTATGCGTCCCTCATGTCTTGATCCTTTTTCCCAAGTGATCTCTAATGAATAGATGTTCTCCCAAAGAACCTTTACCAGTGGAATCACTTTGTTCCGTAAGGTTTTCTCTCCTCACACTATGCCAAATATGGCCTATATCACCGTAACAAACGCCAGCGGTTAACACGGAACCACTGGCAAAAGGTAGAAATTAATTAAAAATATTAATAATAATAATAATAATAATAATACATATGCCAGCGGTTATTAAAGGAAGCATTGGCATGGAAATTTTTATTTTTTTTAAAAAAGTAAACTACCAACGCAAGCAGTTAGTAAAGGAAGCGCTGGCATAGGATAAACTTTTTTTTGGAAAAAAAAAAAGAAAAATAGCAACGGCAGCGATTATTAAAGGAAGCGCTTGCGTAGAGTTTTTTATACGCAAAATCCCTATGTTACGTTTTTACCAAACCCTTACTATTCAGTCACCTCCGTCGTGACTAAGCACCGTCTCTCTGCATCCTCGCCGTCACGGAACCTTACCGCTGTCAGCTTACCACCTCCGTCTTCACTTCTTCTTCTTCGTCGTCTTCTCCTTTCACTATTGCTTCTCACAGGTTTGATCATGCACCCACGCCTCTGTCTTCGTCCATTTTTTGTATACTGTTTGTAGGTATCAATCCCATTTACCCTTACATGGTGCAGAGACTCACTCATCACAAGCGTCACAGCTACGTCACCAAATCCAACCAGCACAGGGTTGTCAAAACCCTTTGTTTTATATGCTTCTTCTTCTTCTTTTCCAGATTTTGGGGTTTCTTATGATCTATTTTAGAAATTGATTTTGCCATTTTTGTTTGGTGTTTTGACTAACCTCTGCAAATGGGTTTCTCTTACGTGGGAAGTTTGTCTACCAAAGCACTAAGAAGAGGGCAAGCGACCCAAGTTTCCTGTTACTGGCAAGAGGGAGTAAGGGGTATGTATGGAATAACATGTTTTTCAAATCAAGCTATTATTTTAGAAGTATGCGTGCTTCCATGTTTAATATATTATGTTTTGATGATGACAAATACAAGAGCAATAAGTTATATGTAGTATTTTTTGATGTCGACAAATGTAAGGTTAAATTAAGAATGGACATGCTACTATATGAACTTAATGGAGTGGATTATACCATGCATTATACCTTATTTCATTTGAAAATAGAATCAATAAGCTTTCTAATGGCTGGTCTTTTGCTCTAAATGGATCACAAATGAAGAAGTTATGAACTTTTGAATTCAGCATTTGTTTTTAGGTTTTGGAAAATGACCTTTTTTCACTATTTTGATCATATCTTTAAAAATACTTTTAGTTTCGATCTAAAGCTTGTTTCATATGAAAGTAGACTCAAAGAGATTTCTAAAAACTGGTCATTCGCTTGTAACGGACAAGAAATGAAGGAGTTATGATTTTTCAAAGTTAGAGATTGTCGTTAGGAATTTCATATCCGAATACATATTCGAATATCTAAGCACCAGTAAGTGCATATTCGAATACATATTCGAATATGGGTTTTGATATTCGAATATATATTCGAATATAGCTTTTAAAATGTGAAAAATCTACTTCCAAAAGTGTCATTTTCGAATACACATTCGAATATGGGATTCTATATTCGAATATGGGTTGTGCAGAGCTATAAACGGCTAATAACGACTAGATTAGAATATAGGGCTATAAATATGAGTTCTTGGGCCATTCTAGTACAACAAGTAAGGTTTTCATCTCTAGTATCACACTAGAATCATATTATCTCACTTCTAAGCTTCTTCTAACATGAATCAAATGCTTTAATCTTGGTCTTTAATCTTGAATCATTATCATCATTCAAAAAGCTTTGTTATTCAAAATTGTTCTATCTTGCTAAAGGCTTGCTCAAATCTTTTTGCTTCAAGTTGTAATATCTACTCTTTTGAGAGCTTCATTATTTGTAAAACCTTAAAGTGAATAGTGGAGAGAAGGTGAGGTATCCTTCTTTTAATCCACAATAATAGCAAGTTATGAATGGACTAGAAGAAGTCCTTGAAGAGACAAAGAAATTCTTATAGAGCTTCTATTGATTACTGGGATTATATCCTAAACCAGCCTTTTTGAAATGACATCCTTGCTTACCAAGCAAGATGTTTAGGTTATCTCTACCCATTGTAAACTTTGCAAGCACATTGTTTAAATCCTCAATTTCTTTTAAGTGTAAATCACAAGAGGCGCAAGTGTGTGATTTGCAGATATTTTCAATTTTTGTCAAAGGATCTTTAGCTTTGGCAATCATATTTTTCAATTTGTCAATTTCTTTCAAATGAACATCACACGACGTACATGTGGGTGATGTGTTCATTTGGCAAGACTCACATTTATATTGAATACTACCAAAAGGAATTTGGACTTATCTCATCTTAATAACATCACGACTAAGAATGTCTATTTTATCATTTAAGATACCTTTTTCTTTCTTGGTTTTAGCAAGTTCTTTAGTAATGATCATAGATTTTTTATGTAACTCATTATAAGCATCTTGGAATTCATCAAAACTATAGTTAGAGTGTTCAAAATCTTTTACCTCATCTTCACAAAGAAGATCATCTTCGTCATGGTTCACCATGAGACATAGGTTGGCTATCTCGCTTTCCGATTCATCAGATGACTCTATGTCATTTCCATCCCAATCTATGTAAGCTCTTCTACCTTTCTTTCCTTTGGCAAATCTTTTCTCCTGTGTTTCATTCTTACTTTATTCATCGGATATTCCATCTTCATATGTCCGGTTTTTCTACACTCATAACAAGTTGGGCCTTGATTTTATCCTTTTCCTTTGTTGAAAATTTTCCTTGATGTGAAGTTTGATGGTCTTCTTGACGATTCTCTTTTCTTGAAGAATTTGTTGAATCTTTTGGCAAAGAGAACCACAATCTCATCATCCATGTTTGTTGGATCAAAATTGCTTTCTTCTTTTTCCATCTCTTGAGGTGGAGGTGTGATTGCTTTGAGAGCAATACATTTCTTTTTCTTGTCAACTCCTTCAAGTTGATCCAAACGTCTCAACTCAAGCTCATGCTCTTCTAGCTTACCAAATAAGGTTGCTAATGACATTGTGCGTGGATCTTTTGTTTCGCCAATGGCAGTAACTTTCGGTTGCCAATCCCTGCTAAGACATCTTAAAACATTGTTAATAAGATCTTCATTAGAATAATCTTTTCCTAGAGCATGTAGTTGATTTATAAGATATGTAAAACATTTCTGCATATCTTGAATGTTTTCTCCTCAATTCATTTGAAACATTTCAAATTCTCTAGTCAATTCATTTAGTTTTGATCTTTTTACCTCATCAGTTCCTTCATGTGTCACCTTTAACACATCCCACATTTCTTTAGCAGTTTTGCAATTTGAAATTCTAGGGAATTCATCATTACCTAATGCAGAGATAATTATGGTTTTGGCTCTTAGACCAAATTGAGCAAGTCTCTTTTCTTCAAAAGACCACTCTTTTCTAGGCTTTTCTACTTCCTTACCATCAACAATGTCCATGGGAATATATGGTCCTTCTTCTATAGCATCCCATACGGCAACATCAATACCCTCTACCCAAGCTTGCATTTTTATTTTCCAAAAGGAATAGTTGTCTCCATTAAAGAACGGAGGTCTGTTAGTGGAGGCACCTTCCTGGATACAAACATTTTGAAAAGAGGTCATTTCCTTGAAGCTCTTTAAACAAGGATCGAGCTCTGATGCCACTTGTTAGACAAGGGCCTCTATGCTCAAGAAGGGGGGTGAATTGAGCTTAAAAGATTTTTCCTAAATTCTTTTATAAATGATAGCTAAGACTTGAACAAAGTATACTTTAGTTGATATATGGGATTAAAAGACAATGAATATAGAAATAAAGATGCAACAAAATAAACAAGTAAGAATTTTAAGGATAGAGAGAATAGCACCAAGTTTTATACTGGTTTAGTCACACACCACTTGTGACCTACGTCTAGTCTACGAATCTCCGCCGCGCGAGAATTCTTGTATTGCTTTTCAACAATTTACACACTAAGATCACCCTTCTCAATTGGATACCCCACCAATTTCAAGGGCCTCAATCTAGGGATACCTCACCCTACAAATGGTTTTGAAGGATCCCTCACCTTTAACAAACAAGAAGGATTCCTCACCTTCTTAACACTTTTAATTTAAACTCACCACAATGAAACTTTCAAAAGAGTAAATAATACAACTTGAAGCTCTAAGATATTTGATTTAAGGATCTTTGTTTAATGAAAGAAACAGAGTAAGGCAAGCCATATTCGAATATATATTCGAATATACTGGTCAGAAAATTCAAATTTTATTTCCAGAACCTTGATATTCGAATATACAACCAATTTAGACTTTTCCAAGTAAAAATCAAGTTTAGATATTTTCTTTGTAATTCTCTAGGAGGGTCTTTTCTTTGAACATTTTCTAAAAACTTGTTTGATTTGAAAAAAAATGTTTGTTTCACTTTCAAAGAGCTTTAATCAAAATTACATATATGCATAAGTGAAATCCTATATACGATTGTTGTTGCAGATCTATTTACTGCGCTTGTTCGCTTGATTTACCCTTTCAAGGCTTTGATTCTTGGTTTGTTGTGGAATCATCGAAACTCCAAACTTAGATCATTTGCATTTACAATGATGAAATGGGAAAGACCAACCAATGCCACAGAAATCCGAAGCTAAAACGGAAGGGTGTTCTGTTTGTGTGGGATGCCAAGTGTGAAGACAACTTTCAGTTGTTGAAGGAAAAGCTGACAACAACGCTGGTGTTGGTAATTCCTGATCCGACCAAGAATTTTCAAGTGTACTGCAATGCGTCTAAATAAGGCTTGGGGTGTATACCTATGCAAGAAGGACAACCAGCTGCTTACACTTCCCGACAGTTGCGATCGCATGAAGCAAATTACCCAACGAATGACTTCGAATTAGCTGCAGTAGTCTTTGCATTGAAAGGTTGGAGGCACTACTTGTACGGAGTAACGTTTGAAGTATTCAGTGACCATAAAAGTCTGAGATATTTGTTCAATCAAAAGGAGCTGAAAAAGAGGCAGCAATGCTGGATGGAATTCTTGAAAGACTATGACTTTGAACTGAAGTATCATCCGAGGAAAGCTAATGTGGTGGCGGATGCCTTAAGCAGAAAATCCTTACAAGTATCGACTATGATGATTCATCAAATGGAGCTCTTGGAGAAATTCAGAGATCTGCACTTGGATGTGTCTTGCTACAATGATAGCATCTCTGGGTATAAGCTTGACTTGAAGAATACACTTAGAGACAAAATCTGAGAAGCGCAGAAACAAGATTATGAGTTACAGAAGTGCAGGGGGCAAGATGATTTCACTTTAACTGGTGATGGAATGATCTTATTCAGAGACAGAGTGTGTATTCCGAATAATGCAGAGGTCAAGAATATAGTGCTTGAAGAGAGTCACAGTAGCCAGTACTCGGTACATCCTGGAGCTACAAAAATGTATCAAGACATGAAAAAGCTATTCTGGTGGCCTGGAATGAAGAAGGACATTGCAGAATTCGTTTCCAAATGCCTTACCTGTCAAAAGATCAAAGTTGAACATCAAAGACCCTTTGAACCACTTCAGCCATGGGACATTCCAGAGTGGAAATGGGAGTCTATAGCCATGGACTTTGTAGTTGGATTACCCAGAAAGCCAGCAGGACATGACTCAATCTAGGTTATCATTGACAGATTGACTAAGACCGCTCACTTCTTGCCCGTCAAGATCACTTATTCCGTGGAAAAGTATGCCAAGCTGTATATTGCAGAGATAGTCCGACTACATGGGGCACTGACCAGTATTATCTCAGACAGAGACCCTAAGTTTACTTCTCGCTTATGGGGAGCATTGCAGAAAGATTTTGGGACTCGGTTACATCTGAGTACCTCTCATCATCCCCAAACCGACGAACAGTCCGAAAGAACAATACAGACTTTAGAAGATATGTTGCGGGCTTGTGTACTAGAAGAAAGCGGTGACTGGGGAAAATACTTGCCGTTAGTAGAGTTTGCTTATAACAACAACTTTCATTCAAGCATAGGCATGGCGCCCTATGAAGCACTCTACGGGAGAAAATGTCGGTCGCCAGTATGTTGGTTTGAAAAAGGAGAGAAGTTACTATTGGGGCCGGATTTGGTGCAAGAAACAACAGATAAAATTGGGTGTATCAAGGAAAAGTTAAAGAGAGCCCAAGACCGCCAAAAAAGTTATACAGATCAGCAGAGAAAGCCTTTGGAATTTGAAGAAGGAGATCATGTATTTTTGAAGGTTACACCCTACATTGCTGTTGGCAGAGCAATGAAAACAAAGAAGTTGCAACCTCAATTTATTGGTCCTTATCAGATTCTCCGGAAAGTAGGACCTGTTGCTTATCAACTTACCTTGCCACCTCATCTTTCGAACCTTCATGTCGTTTCTCACGTATCCCAACTCCGGAAGTATGTGTCTGATCCCTCACACATTTTGGAAGCTGATGACATTCTGTTGAAGTCCAACATTTCATATCAGTTAAATCCTATGATGATCTTAGATCGAGGAGAAAAGACACTAAGAAACAAAGTAATCCCATTAGTGAAGGTCCTATGGGAGAACATTGATTCATCAAAAATCACTTGGGAGAAGGAACAAGATATGAGAAGCACATATCCAGAGTTATTTACATAGTCGAGGTAATTGCAAATTTTGAGGGCAAAACTATTTTAAGGGGGGTAAAATTATAACATCCCGAAAATCCATCAAAGAGGCTTAGGACTTAAGGTATTGATTACAATTTAAAAAGAAAAGGAAGAAAGATTAGTTGCAAGAAAAAATAAACAAAGATAACATGAATATTTGAATATGAACTATCATATTCAAATAATATTCAAATATGAGTTGTCAATATTCGAATAGTATTCGAATATGCTACGTCATTATCGAATAGTGTTCGAATATGCAAGATAATATTTGAATATACAAGTGAAGAAGGAGCCTTATATTCGAATATATATTCGAATATGGACCCTAAAGTCTATAAATAGGGGTGCCTTGTCTCCAAACTTGCTATTCTTCAGTTTCCTCACTTCCCACACTCCTAAAACCTCTGTTCCCAAACCAACTACGTCACAACTCTTTCACCCTAAGGCCTCCATCTCATAAAACTAAGGTTCCAACGTCTGATTCAGACTCAGAGGCAACTACGGCAAAGGAACCGGAGTAGGAGATTGGATTTGGAAGCGAAGGATAAAAGGATTCAGGGAAGTTCCAAGTAACCCTGAAAACCCCAAATCCCTAATACTTGGAATTTAGGAACATGTGACTAGTGAATGATATGGAACATGCTATTAGGGGAATCAAACTGATATGTTTTGTTTAATGTTTGCTGAATGATTAAATTATGCTTACTATGTTTGAAATATGCATGATATGATTGATATGGGAATGAATTTGATAAGCTTTATGCTGATGAATGATGCATGTGATATTGTGAAACATGTTAAAGGTATAAATAAAGTTTTCCAGAATTTGATGTGACTCTAACTGGGAATTTGATATTGAATTGGTTTCAAAATGGACTGACCCCCAATATTAGCATATTCAAATATGTATTTGAATATGGAATGCCATGTTGAAATAGATATATGAATATAACACGTCTGTCACATAGAATCCGAGCAAATGAGTGTGGGTAATCGGATAAGAGTATAGTGGAAACCCTTGTTATGCATTAGAATAGAAGAATGGAAATCTTAAAAGATGATCTTTCCCACTCAATAGAGAATTGAGCAAGAGGGTTAAGTTCCACTGGAATTAGACCGGGTAAGAGGACAGAGCAGGAAATGGAAAGATGAGAATGTAGGGTTATCCCGAAAGGGGCAGATAACCTGAAGTGTTAGGCTATCCCGAGAATGGGGTAGATAGTCTAGTGCAAAGGGGCTATTCTGAAAGGGGTAGATAGTCCCTGGGCTAGCCCGAGAGAGGGTTGGTTGCCCGGCAGTAGGATCCTGGGGGGACGCTTGCCAAGACCTTGATGATGAGCTCAACCGTGCATTTACTGTCGTGCACCTTTGGTGGATTCCTTGTGCACGGGGTTTCCCGTTAAAATAGGAAAGAAATGGAAATGGAAAATGATCATGCATGCATATCTATGTGTTTGACATCTATACTTGATTTGTGTGTGATTGTTAGGGCTTGGATTTGGGACGGTTTTCCAGTTAGACTGGTTGTAATACTATATAAAAATGTTTTCACTGCCTACGAGTTACTCAGTTATATGTCGAGCATATAACTGACGGTTACAGTATTGCAGGTGGCTCGGACTTGAAGGGTGTCAGCGCGTGAGACATTTTGCAGCATTTTCTGTTACTTAGGTAGTCATTAGTATCTTTGTATGGCTACCTTAGCTGGACATGTATATATTCTCTGGACTATAGACGAAACACTGATATATATATTAGTATTTTGATATATGTATAAACTTTATTAAATTCCGCTGTGTTTTGTGAAAAAAAAAACATTACCCTAAAAATCTAGGTGTTACACCATACAAAATTTGATAGTTCAAAATTTATCTATATTTTTAGTAAATGGAAATTTATGGGATGTACCTAAAAATGATTCCTTTTAAGTTTTGTAAGTAGAAATCCTTTCCAGGTTGTGTATATAAGATACTTCAAAAAATTGCGGTGTACCATACTATTTTTTACAATATAAAATATATTTGTAATATTTATAAAATAAAATTTAATTATTTCTAATAATATTTTTTGGGATGTATGATGCTCCAAAATTTATGGAGTGTAAGCTAAAAGGCACTCATATTTTACTACATTAAAGTGAGTAAGTGTATATATAAAATAAGAAAGTAATTAAGGGGTCATATACTATTATTTGAATTAAAATGTTATTTAACTTTGACGAACGGCCACTTCAAATCATTAGTAGATGACCACTTATTTTTTCACTTTACCTATTCACTTACTTTATAGGAGCTAAATTCACCATACTCTCAAACTATAGATTCATTGTTAAACAAACCAAAAAGGTAAATATATAGTGCATTGAATGAAAAGGAGTATATAGGCGGTACTCAACCCTTATACACAACGTAAAAGCCAAAATATCAGCTACAAGTAGCTGAAACAAATAAAAGGAAAACTTAAATAGGCCAACCATGAAAATAACAATCACCTAATAATTCAAGTAAGTTTCAAATTTAAGAACTACAAAACTGACACTTTATTTTATTTTACTTTATGTGTTTTAGGAGCATTTATATAAAAAAACACTGAAAACAAGAAGGAAGATGAAAACTTGTTTAATTCTAAAACAAGAACAATAAAAACTAGTTTTGAAATAAAATTTCATATACAAATTTTAAAAGACAGGAAATAAGATAAAAATATATAATTTTGTAATTACTTAAAAAAATTAACAAAATGAAATAAAAACAAGAAATAAAATTACAAACCATATACAACGCAAACACAAAAACCATTACTTGATATTTACATCCTTTAATATGAGAGCCTCAAGTTTTGGTGCTTGCCGAATTAGCTCGAACAACATTTCAATTGGAAAGTTCTCCAGTCTTAGACAACCTAATACGCTAAACTCTGACACTATATCTGGAAACAAATCTTTAGCACGGGCAAGAATCTGAGAGACAAAAATTAAAAAAAAAGAGGAATTAGTGAAGTTATTTAGAATATATATGGAACAAACTTATTACCCTCATAATGACTTCATAAAGGAGCATGAATGTCTATTGATTTATTTAATATTTTAGAAGTAGTATTTATATCGGTAATCTAGTTGTCACAATTATTTATTATATTATTAATAAATTATTTTTAATTAAAAGTTAATTTTTGATATTTAATACCAAAAGAAAAAAAGTTCAATAAAATAAATCATTATAACTAAATTTAAGAAATATATAATTACATAATATGCGGAAAAAATAAAATTATATGATACACAGAAAAATATATAATTATATATAAAAAGAAATTTAAAAAACAAAACAAAACCACTCAACAAATACTAGAATTAGCTCTATACCCAAAAAATGACCAAGATGATTTGTCCCACTCTTTAAATATGGTTTAATATATAACAGCATTTTGGGATTAGTTTTATGGCTTGTTTCTTGTTTTCTTCAATTTTCTATATTTCTCTAGGCACTTCTAGTGCCTTTTTTAATAAAATTTTTTGCTTACAAAAAAAATCCTATTAATCAACCGTATACAAACAATTTAAATTCTACCTATCGAAATAAAAAATAATAATTGCAAATTAAAGAATGGCTAACTCTCATAATTGGCCAAATAAAAATACATTTTTTATTTTTAAAATAAGACGATTATTTTTCATTCAGTCCCTTTGTTCTTTGCAAAAATTTAAATATTTTCAATTAGTCGCCCTATACAATAGAAATAGGAAAATAAACGGAAATCTTTAAACTTATGCAGAGACCAAATTCCTTACCGAAGGAACTATATAAAAAATAATACTGATAGTTTGGAGCGTGGAAAAACGAATTTTTGCCTTACTACTAATTTATACATACTATGATTTCTCAATGCTAATAAGGACCTAACTAGCTAGTTAGTAATTAGATGCCTAAAATTAAAGCCATGAAAAAAGTAAACAACATAGATATATACCTTGAGAGTGCTAGCGCCCAATTCCAACTCATAAGCTTCACGAATTGCCTCATAAACAAGCAAGCTTGAAAGCCCAATTCCAGCATTCGTGATTCAGAACAACTTTGGTCGTAGTTCAAAAAGATTTTAGCGATACACTTCCTTATCGAGCTTGGGTCAACTATCACAACGTTTTGGTTCATGACATCACCAACGAAACAGAACTTGTCAATTTGGTTTGAGAGAATCTTGACAGTCCATCTACGGGCCACGTATTGGTGATGATCAGGGTTCATGGTGATGGACATGGATTCAAGTAGAGATGCCCATATACAAGCATTCTCAAACCATTCACAATTTTTGGCCTCAATAGATTTCACTATTGGGAAGTTGAAATACACATCTTCCAATTCAGGGAATTCTTTAACAAACACCACTCGATTCAATTTTATGGTTTGAAGGTGCTAGAAAAGAAGGGTGTTGGGTACTTTGATTTCGCAATTCGTATCAAGCACGAGATGTACCAAATTGGAGAATGCTGAAAATGAAAATGTAACAGGAAATAGTTCTTTAGAAATGTACTCAATGTGAAAGCTTTGATCAACCTATCCTGAAATTCTATCTATCCATTCATTCACTTGTGTTAGTTCATGCTTGTCACCATTTGATAAGACAAGGGAAAATTCTCCACCTTTGCATTCAAGTTCATATTGATAAGTTTGTTCGCCACATTTGCAAATTGGTCATCATCCTTCAAATTGATCCTCCTGTTTTGTTTTTCAACAAAATGATTTTATTGAGAACACGAATCAGAGCACCAACAAAAAAATTAAAACAAAATGGAGCCAGGTTCTAATTTTTACAAAACCTAAGAAGCGAACTACATCGACTTGTTCAGAATTAAAAACTAGTTTATGCAACAATTTTAAGGATTAAATAAATATTGATATTTTTAAAATTCTTATATAAATTAAACTAGTTTTTAAGAATTACTTTTAATATGAATTCACATTTTTTTTGTTTTAAATATGAATTCACTTTTACATCTACAAATTCTAAAAATTAAAAATAGAAACAAATTCTACATGTCAAATTTTGTCTATTAAAACTAGAAAAATAAAAACCCATTTTTAAAATGCATTTTTCTATAACAAATTTGCTAGCCAGATTTTTTTTTCTTTTCTATTTCTATAAAAAAATAATTTTTAATAAGGGATATCAAATCCTAGCCCGGAAGGTACAACAACATATATACACTTTCTTGTAGTAAAATGAGTTAAAAATTCTTACCCCAAAAACTTGGACTTCAATAATTTTCATTTTTTTTCTAATAGTTTTTAATTTATAGTAAACAGGTTATTACATTAATATAATTAATCACTTAATTACCTGTCATCCAAGTGTATGTCGTAACTGTACCTCCAACTGTTGACCCATCTGGTTGATAAGACACTTGTCCTAACGGCTTCTTTTGCAGTTAGGAAGGACAAAATCTGACCCCTAATATCATTAGAAAGTGTGCTGATTTGGTCTTCAACATAAACAACTCTTTTTCCTTTCCTAATGATGTTTGTGAAAAAATTATAATCCATATCTGCAAGAAATTAATTATACGATTATTGTAATATATAGTGAGACGCAAATGCTATTAAGATTTTTATATATTTTATGCTAGTATTATTTCAAATATGTAATGATGGTACCACAAATTTGGAGGAATTTGTATATGTGAAGGTTTGGATCCTCCTCTTTTCTCCCTCCAAATTGGTCTCCCCTTACTAGTTGTGTGAGTGCCCGTTTGATCTCAAAGCTATTTGCGGCTATAGTAGGAGGATGCATTTAACACTTTATCCGATGCCGCATCCTCATGTGCCATAATCTCTATCAATTCTCTTGCTTCTTCCGCTTCCTTCTTTCTAATTGAGCCACCGACGGATGCATTTAACAAACTTCTCACATTTCGGTTCAGCCCATTATAGAAGATGTGGATTTGTTGGAGATCGGTGAATCCATGGTGTGGGCACTTTCGGAGGAGTGCCTTGAATTTCTTCCAAGAGGTAGCAAAAGATTCACCATCTCTTTGCTTGAAGCAAGATATCTCCGCTCTATATTGGTCATACTTGGATGGGGGAAAGAATTGAGCCAAGAACTTGGAGACTAGATTTTCCCATGTAGTAATGCTCCCGGTTGGTTGGCTTTGGAGCCAATCAAGAGCTTCATCCTTCAAGGAAAATGGAAAGAGTCTCAAACGGATCGCTGCATCGGTCACTCCATTTATTTTGATGGTACCACAAATTTGGAGGAATTTGTATATGTGAAGGTTTGGATCCTCTTCTTTTCTCCCTCCAAACTGGTCTCCCCTTACTAGTTGTGTGAGTGCCGATTTGATCTCAAAGCTATTTGCGGCTATAGTAGGAGGATTTATGCAAGAACCACATCCATCAAGGTGAGGAGCGGTGAGATCTTCCAAAGTCATCCCCCTTTGAGGTGGTCTGTTCTCCATCTTTGCTTCTTGAGTTAAAACCACTTGCTCTTGTTCTAGAGTCGATTGCTCTTCCACAACCCTTGCTAGTTGAGAAGTAGTGGCTTGCTCTTGAGTTGCGTTCCTTCTATGTGCCTTGAACTTGTCTTTATTGGCCTTATTTTGCTTCTGGTTCTTCCTTATCGTTCTTTCCAATACCAAGTCAAGCTCAAATTCTATCCTCTTGTTACGCATGCAAGCTTCACAAAGAGGTTAGTGCACACAAAAACAGGGCAATATATGATAACAAAGAAAGATGGAAAAGAAAAACACAAAAAATGAGTATAGACAGTGAAGTGAAGTGTCCAAATTAGCAATTGCCTTGGGAACTATTGATATCTAATCAATAGTCCCCGGCAACGGCGCCATAAACTTGATAGCTTGATTGCCACATTAGCAAGTGCACTAGTCGAGTTTAGATAGAATAGGGAGAATAGGGGTTGTCGTATCCACAGGGACTATGCAATACACTATCAAATTCCCATGACTTTCGCTATTCGGACAAACATAATGCATAGAGAATAGTGTATCATAGCAGAATTTTACAACAAAAACAGAGAAATTACTAGAACTAGCTAAGAAAGTGGCGCAACCAATTGAGAAGAGAGCTAGGAGATTTGGTTCATTTGATCCTTCCCTTATGCATCCTAATTCTAAGGTCAATTCAAGTTCACAAATCCTAATTGAAGGTAGAATTTACCAAACCATAGATTAAGTCTATTCCTAGATCATTAATCACTTTGCTTCTACCCAAATTCCCTAATCCCTTAGAACAATTCCAATAGAAACAAGAGAAAGAGTAAATTCATCAAGACCTCACAATCTACAAGTCTTATCCCTATGAACACGCAAGATTATGGTAATCTACTTCAATTCTAACACAACTATCAATTTTCCAATTCACAATTGCATCAAAATCAGATTCTCATCAATCAATTTCAAGTGAGCATTCAACATCGGAAGCAATTTAGCAATTGAGCATAATCAATAGAGAAAGAGCATTAAGCATAGAAGAAATTACTCAATTAGAATCATAAGAACAAGAATCAACCACAAGAATTCAGATTACATCAGGTTTGGGATCAAAATCCCCAATCTCCTAACCTAGAAACTAGCCAAACATGGAGATGGAAGAAGAAATGGAAGAGGAGATGAAGGAAATCATCATGAAGGAACTAAGAATCACCAAGAACTCCAAGGATCTTCCAAGTTCATCCACAAAGATGAGGAGAAAAGGTGAGAAAAATGAGAGAAAATCGCGCCCAAAAGTCCCCAAAACTGTTCTATTTCGCACTACTTAAAACTCCCCCTGCACAATTGACGTGCGCACATGTCCTGGAGGTGTTCGCACAAGATGAGGCAGCAACTTCCAGGACCAATTAAGGTGCGCACGGGTTGAGAGGGTGTGCGCACAGGATGGGCCTTGACAGCATTTGACAGCTTCTTAGTGTTTTATAACCCCCTTTCATCAACTTTCTTCATTCTTTTCTTCATTCTTCAAGTCCAATCTTCTAAAAAAAAACTTCTCCATGATTTATTCCTACATGAACATAATCAAACAAAAATCAAGATCAAAGATCATCAAAACTACATCAAAATTCATCAATTTCCAAGAAACTACAACTAACTATGCAAGAAAGCACTTTATTTGATTTTATTGATTTCTAAGTGCTAAAAGGCCACAAACACACTACAGTACTAATAAAAAGAGACTAAAATAGACCTTAGAACATAGATAAGTGGACACTTATCACAACCCCAAACTTAAAATCATGCTTGTCCCCAAGCAAACACAAAATCCAAACCAAGGGAAACAAAATAACATGGCATGGCATTTAGAGTTCATTCAAAATTCATCAAGCACTTAAACACGTTAGAATTATGCAAGTATTACCATTGGATGTTACACACTCCTTCAAGTCATCAAAGCACAAATTTACACAATATGAGCAATGTAATCAACTAGGCAAGTGGCATAGATCATGTAACCAAGCAATGCACAACAATCCTCACAAGGATAAAGTGTATGTCACTCATCACTCAAGTGTTTGGGTTAGATTTAGTGCACTCAAATCAATCATGTGAGATGTGGAATCCATAAATTTGAGATTGCCTTCTAAGTCTCTACCACTAAAAATCACAAGTCTAGGAAAGATCAAGAGGTCTTTAAAGGTTGTAATGGGGCTTAGGTAGGGTGGATAAATGTGAAGGAAAATTAGCTAAACCATCTATCACACAAGGACAATGGAATGCATGAAATCCTAGACACCTATATGCAAAAATTGATGAAAATGCAAAAGATGATGGAAAAAGAACAAAAATGAACACAAACAATGAATTATCACAAAACTTAAGAGTACCAACTCTTCTTTATTCTTTCTTCTTAATCTTTTTCAACTTGTTTTTCTTCTTTTTCATATTTTTCTTTCACAATCTTGTTTCTTTCTTTTCTATTTTTTTCAATTTTGTAGCTATTTTTTTTGTATATGCTATCTTTTCCGATTTTTGAATGTTTCTTGCTTTTTCATGAGTTGGTATCCCAAAATCTCAATCATAAGATACAAATGGAACAATAAAATGTGGAAATATGCAAAAATGAATGAAATGCATGCATGAGTGAATGGTCTCTAGCCCAAGTACTACCCAAAACAAACCTCAACACAATGTTTTGCCTACCCCAAACTTAGAATTATGACTTGTCCTCAATTCATGCTCACTATGCACCCCAAACCAAAACTTATAGAATCAACTTCTAAGCAAAAACAACCGTAACCCCAAACTTAGAGGAAGACTCTATACACAAGTGCATAACCAAAGCTCTAGGTGTGTACATGGTAGGGACAATTGGTTTTATACTTGTTTGGCTTGCAATGAGCTATATTATCAAGAAATGAAGGGTAAATTAAGGCTCAAAGGGGCTAGCAATGGATAATTTAAGGGACAAGGCTTAATTTTGGCTCAAGGCTCCCAACAACAAAAATGCCTCTATCATATCAATGCTAGCATGTGACTAGCAATTTCAACCAAGGGCAAAAACAAATTTAAAAGCACACCTCACACAATGAACATTCATGACAAGGAACATGGTGGAGGCTCAAATCCTCACCTAGGTTGTATGATTGCTACACATTGCTACATCACATCAGACATTCCACAAGCCTAATACTTTTTTACTAATGCCCACATGTGTCAACAAGTACCTATCAAACAATCAAGAGCATGTAAACTTCACAATGGAACACAAGTATCAATCCTAATTGTCTAAGAAACAAGAATCTTTTCTACTAGAACCAAAGATCAATGCCTTGCCATTAACAAATCACAAAAGCAATCAACAAACCTAGGGAGCTAATCAAGTGACCAATCGAATCAAAAATAGAAAAGAAGGGTTAAGAAGGACTCCCCTTTGAAGACCACCAATGCTCTTGAGGTTCAACAAACACCACAAATCAATGCTCCAAAGCTTATTAAGCCTACAAAATAGCAAACATGTGCAAAACTACACAAGTATATTTTCTTTTTCTTTTTTTCTATACTTTTTCTTTCTATACTCTATTTTTTATATGAATATATCCTATGAAAAATTAAACAAATCAATCAATCAAATGCGGGTTGCCTCCCGAAAGCGCTTTGTTTAACGTCACTTAGCTTGACGTGTGACCACATCATGGAGGCTTGAAGTTGGAAATAAGTGATTCCTCCTTTTTCAAAACATTTTGCACTTGTTTCCCGTAAAGCTCCAACTTTGGTTCAAAAACATTTTCACCCGGATTCCATGGTTCCACATAGCTTGGGTTCCAAGAACCGGTTCATCCCCTTTTCCACACTTTTCGTCATTCAAATCCAAATCAAGTTTATGTGGAAGTGTATTCCTTGTTGAATTTATGTTATGTGGTGGTTTGGATTGAGAAACAATAGGTCAAGGTATGATTGCAATTGAGAAAAAGTTATCAATATTAATTTCCCTGTTTTGGCTGAATTTTTGCATGGATTGAGCAGGATAATCGACCTAGTTCCAATTGGATTCTGATTTCGTGGTCTCTTATAAATGTATAGATAATTTTGTTAGCTTTCTAATGCCACAAATTTCACAAGAATCTAATATGTATAACTTGAGTTATAGGCGAAAGACTGAGAGCTGCCATATTAGGTTTTTATCATGGCCAAAATACCATTGGGATGCATTTTTGAGTTAAGTAGGAAATTCTGCTGTTTGTCACTAGCGCTCAAGCATCAGAATGGGGGCTTGAGTGCCAGAGCAAAAAAACTTGGCAGCATGTAAAAGGTGTCTGGCGCTCAAGAGCCACAGCCCTGGACCTATTTTATCTGTTTAACTTGAAAAATGTAATTTAAGCCTAATTAACTTATTTCTAAGATTAGAATGAGTAGAAATAGGTCCATATGAGTTAGAAACATACAATAGGATCATTGAAATGTTGTGCTATGTGTTATGACTTAAATGGTGAATACTTTGAATGATGTTTTATATGATTGAGATGTGATAAATGATGAATGTTGGAACATGTTGAATGCAATTAATGTGAGATGTATGTTTGATGCATGATAACATGTAATGTGGAAACAAATGATAAGAGAAATGCTTCCCCCATCAACCTTGGTTGAGTAAGTGGGTTGAGTTCCGCCGAAAGTAGACCGCCTAAGAGGAGAAGCATGGAAAAGAGAATAATTGGGGGTTATTATCTAGATAGGTAATAACTCTTGCAGACCTCTAAGGGGTGTTGACTCTGAATAAGGGAAACAATTGAGGGCTATTGCCGGAAGGGGTAATAGTCCTTGCAGATCTCTATTGGAGGTGAGGCATGGACTCTAGTGAAGGACGCTTACTTGGATTTGCAGAGAGCTCTAGAGTGCTATTTCCACGCACATGATGGATTCCCGCGTGCACCGGGTTTCTCGTTAAAAGAAGTGAAATGAAAAGAAATAAAATGGGATCATGGCATGCATACATACATGATGTTGTCATTGCACGCATTGTTTATGAATGTGTTGTTGGTATGTGTATGTGTCATGTGTATGATATGTGATTGCTAGGGCGTATTTTTGGGGAATTTTCCACTTAGACTGAATGCAATACTGATTTAAAATGTTTTTAGTTAGACTGGGGGTTACTCGATTATATGTTTTACATATAACTGACGGTCTCAGTATTGCAGGTATCAGGAGATTTTTGAGCTAAAGCAATGGATGAGAAAAAGCTATAGGAATTCCTTAGAAGTAGCCATACATGGTGAAACTAAGATTTTTATTCGGATGTTATATGTTCAGCTTATAGGAAATTGTAAAATAAATAAAGAAATGTTTCCGCTTGTATTTTAAATATGAAACAAAGTGGCAAGATTTGGTAGTTTCAAGAAAAAATGGAAGTATCATATTTTTTTAAAAGAAATATTTTGTAAGTATTAGGTTTTCAGGTTAAAACTTTTAGTAAACACCATTTTCAAAAATAAGGTGTTACATTTATGGTATCAAAGCAGTTTGATCCATCGGACTATAATGATAATGAGTCGATAGCCAGCTGAACGATTAATATTCTGAACATATCTATTATGTGTGATAAGCTTCAAAGGAACGCGCAGCTAATATTGAGTCTGATCAACTCAATATTAGTGCATGAGTGTAGAAGTTATGATTACTAATGGATAAGAATGATCTTTAAAGGGATTGTTCTTCTTTTAGTAACTTCCATGAAAAATAGGATGAGATATTGGGACATAGGTGTATCGGTGTTGTGATTGTAAGATATTGGGTCTGGTTAGTTCAGTTTCTTAGTCACGGCATTGATGCATTTGTAACTAATGGATTCAAGCCACTAGCTTAGAATGAGTACCAAGTAGAATATCAGTTAAGGATAAATGTGGTTAGCCTTCTAGAATAGATAGTGGTAATCTCACAACAACAAGTAAGGGGTGCTATGTGTACTCTTAGTTGGATTCATGTTAGGAAGATATACTCGATGGAAAATTGGTTAAGTATAGGAATAGATCATGTCATTAAAGCATGAGGAACTCCATCTCAGTTTCTTTCATTTAAGTTTCCTCTACGACTTAAATTCCTTAAACTCTAGTTTCTTTTATGATTTCCGTTGACAAACTATCCATGTAAATTCTAGGAATCAAACTCTTTATCGTCTTCAGGAAATTCACCAAACCTAACTTCGAATTAAAATTTTGACTTGATACATTTCAATTTTTATTCCAACCCCCATATGCCTTCTTTCTTGAAGAATTTAAGCATTGATTCTAACTTGGCGGTCACGTATCCTTAGAGAGGTTCAAGGACTTATTTGCCTATACCGATTCCATTGATGTTCCTACATGTAGATACCTCTTATAGTAACTCTACTCCCTTCACATAAACTTGGCATAACATGGTATCTTGAAATTTGTTCTAATTGCAAGGTTTCCTCTAGATATATCAAAAGCTGCGTTTAAGTACGAGTTTTAGAAATCCTCTCTAATTGAGATGTTTTGGGTTATTTTTGTTAATTTAATCATTAAATGAAAAAAGTCCTACACCTTATCTTATCATCAATTTTAGAATTAATTGTTTTGGAACACTTTAGACACTAAGTATATCCTTACTCAAAGATGATAAGTTAGAGGGTAAATATATCCAGTTTGGACTTCAATTCATATGGTGGACACGAAGCAAAATTTGTTTAATATTTTGATACCACTTAGAGTTAATTTAGGACAACAACAAAAACTCTTATTTTCTTTCCATATATAAATCCAGACACATAAACTTTCTAGCAGGAACTCCTAATAAACGACAATAGTCATCAATTTTTATCTAAATTACATTCTTTGATTAAGACGCAGATCTGGTTATTCATTTAATCTTAGTCTAAATCTCATTATAGGATCTAGACAGTATTGTTTTACACCTGATGACTTAGGGATAAATCTTTCCTTTCTGATGCTAACTACCGAAGTTTTGGCGATCGATTTCCCTCATAATCTACCGGTATTTTAAATCACACTCTTAGACGCTCCTATACAAAGGATTCCATGGGACATAGATCCCTTAAACATTTTTAGGTACTCTACAAAGACTAGAAACCACCATTGTAACTTAACTAAGTGTTACACTCGTTGGTCCTCTAAGAAAGCATGTTACTAACCCGACAATCGAAATGGAGTCGAATTTATTCCTACCTACCTTAAATTTCACGGTTCGGAACTGTACTCTTGACAATTTCGAATTTCATTTAATTATGAAAGATCTAGCTAGTATGTGAAATTATTCCAAACCTTAGTGCAATATCACAGTTAAAGATTTCTTTGGTGATCTAAGCTCATGAAACCATTTTGATAGTTATCACAATATCCTTATTTATGTTCAAGTTTCAAATCTTAGATTCGAGTTACCTTGGAAGACAAACCAACTAGAGGGGCACAATGAAACCATTAGGAAACTTCTTTATAATATTCCATTTAGATTCTTAAGATTTGGAGTTTCCCAAAAGTTTGAACCCATCTAAGGTTCTATCTATGCATTCGGTCCCTAATGGATTATTACTGATCATTAAGAAAATCCCTTTTAATTCTCAATTACAAATTGAACATAGTTTTCCAAACTCTAATCCTGTATAGTTTAGACCAATCCAACTACTCCTTGTAATTATTTGAATTTAAGCTTTTAGATAGTTTCCTTCACAGCTTCCTAGAGACTTGAACAACTCCAGTTTTCATATAGTTTCGGATTCCGGCGAAGCACCCTGACTTCCTTGTAAATTCATTAGTTCTACTTATTAGGGGTATAACCTAAAGATAAGTTTAGGTTCACATTAAATCTCTAATTTAAATCCTTGTGAGGTTACAAGAATTTCCTTGACATGATACGTCGTTATTATAGTCATCAACTATAACGCCTCCACTAAAACAAATATGTTAACCGTCCAATCAGTTCCCGAATTTCTCAATCTTGAGTTCTCACTTGAGTAAGGAGGCAACGAATCCTTATCACGTTACCATCAATTCAGCCCTTCTCTTTATATCATGACAACAAGTTCATAAACATCTGCTTTTAAAGACGCGTGCAAAAAACACATACTGATCCAATCTAACTCACATTGACAACTTTGGAGTGAGTTAATCGTCCTAAAATTAAAATGTTACCCTAAGAAAGAATAGGAAGTTTCCTTGATCAAAGAAGTCTTGCACAACAGGTTCAAGAACTCTATGCTTCTTGTAATCAATTTCCTTCCTCTCCGGAACCAAGACATAACGGGTTATACAAATTAGAATTCAAAACCAAATTGTACTAGAAAGATCAAGACTTGTAAAATTCTAAACCCTATTCTAAAACTAAAGTCTTAGTGACCATTGAACCTCCTTGGAAATAATTCTAAATCTCGACGATGGATTAAGTTAACTCAAGATGTTTGTGTGTCTCTTATTCCGTTAAGTTTAATTTACAAACTAATGGCTACCTAGGGTTATTCCGTACCCAATTCAAGTTCTCACGAGTTTGAAAGTTAACATTTATGTCAACTTCATAAGTTCTGTTTCTTCTGTTCACTAAGTCTATAGAATTCTATTAAATACTTGATTATCGTACTCATAACCACTAGAGTTACCCAAATTTTTCATACGTTCTCACTGATTTATATCGAATACCTAAGTGAAATACAGGTCAAGTCTCAAGGGTAGACTGTGATTTCTAAAACGTGCTCAAAATCCAAATGTCACTTTTATCTAATCTCTTTCAAATCCATCATTGTGGAAATCATAATTCTAAAAACAAGGTCCTAAAGCCATTTTCCCCCAAATAGAGTATGTCTTCACTCTATCGGTTTAGGTCTTCCTACACTTATAAAACATTCATGCTGAAATTTTAGTAAGTCACACTACACTTGTTAAAGTTTACCCCATCAAACTCCCGATTTTAGTCAAGAATCCTGTTAGTTTTAAATGCGTTAGGTTTTGAACCTATAAGTCTCTCAAGATTTCTTAGTTTTGAATGTTCCTTGAGCTAGGATTTAAAATGAATTGTGAGGACACAATTCTTTTAAGGGAGGTAGAATTGTAACATCCCAAATTTTAAAGTTTCTAGAGTAAATTATTTAAATTCACATTTGTGTCCTTAAGGGGCTATTTTATAAGAAATAAGGAATTTATGGAACTAAAATGAATTATAAAGCATATAGGATTAGGGGAAGAAGACTAGGTTATGAAATAAATACAACTAGAGATTAAAAATGTAGCAAGATGGGCTTAGGGGATGAAAATATAAAATTATAAAGATGTAATTAAATCCTTATGGAGTTATTTATTTAAATTATGTTAATTTGGACTTTTATTAAATCTTATAAAGACAAGGACTTAGGTGTAATTTTTAATAAATTAAAACTAATGTCTACACTCTTACCATGCACCCTCCCTCACCTAACCACTACACCCTCACATATTCACCTCTCACTCACGTACACAGACACAAAACATAATTAAAGAAAAATTTATAAAGTGAAGAGAGAGGGTGGCGAGAGAGAGGGAGAACTTGATGATGGTCACCAGTTTGGGTGGTTGCATGGTGGCCTTCCAACCGCCGGTTGCCGTCGGAGCAGATGAAGGAAATGATCTATGCGTCGGGAACTCCAATTCCACCAGTTTAGAATCTTCCACGGTGGAATTTAGAGATTGAGTTTAGAGCTCCAATTCTAAGGTAACCCCAAACTTAAAACTCCAATTAGGGAAATTTAGAAATTAGAGGTTTTATGATGTTAGGTTTTGGACTTGATTGTTTTAGATATTTTGAATTTAGGTTGCATGTGGCTTGGTTTGGAATCACTATAGAATATGTCTTGTGTTTGTAGAATGTGGAGTTAATTTTAATGAAATTGATCCTATGTGTGTGTGTGAAAATAGCCTTTTGGAATTGTGTCTTGTGTTCTAGTTTGATTGCTTGTATGCTCTTGTGTATGATGAAAGGTTATGAATGGACTATATGAGTTTAGATAAGTGGTGAATTGTTGTTAGAATTAGAGTCATGTTGATGCAATTACCTCTATGTGTGTGAACTTGGCAATTTGTGATGACTTGTTTGAGTACTTGATTGGTGGGGCTTTTATGAAAATGCATAATGCTTGGAATAGATAGTATGTGAAATATAGAATTGATATGGAAGTGTATTCCTTGTTGAATTAATGTTATGTGGTGGATTGTATTGAGAAACAATAGGTAAAGGTATGATTTCAATTGAGAAAAAGTGATCAATATTAATTTCCTTGTTTTGGCTAAATTTTTGCATAGATTGAGCAGGATAATCGACCTAGTTCCAATTGGATTCTGATTTCATGGTCTGTTATAAAGTTATAGATAATTTGGTTAGCTTTCTAATGCCACAAATTTCACAGGAATCCAATATGTATAACTTGAGTTATAGGCGAAAGACTGAGTGCTACCATATTGGGTTTTTATCATGGGCAGGTGCATTCAAGTGAATTATCTATTAGATATATATTGATTCAGATCTTGGGTTCTTAATATAAGTTGTAGATAATTTCATTAGATTTCGTCTGGAATTGATTTCACCCAATTTGGAGGTCTAAAACTCCAGTTATGGCCAAAATACCAAGGGGATGCATTTTTGAGTTAAGCAGGAAATTCTACTGTTTGTCACTGGCGCTCAAGCGTCAGAATGGGGGCTTGAGCGCCAGAGCAAAAATCTTGGCAGTGTGTAAAAGGTGTCTGGCGCCCAAGCGCCAGAATGGGGGCTTAAGCGCCAAAGCCCAAGACCTGTTTGACCTATTTAACTTGAAAAATGTAATTTAAGCCTAATTAACCTATTTCTAAGATTAGAATGAGTAGAAATAGGTCCATATGAGTTAGAAACATACAATAGTGTCATTGAAATATTGTGCTATGTAAAATGACTTAAATGATGAATACTTTGAATGATGTTTTATATGATTGAGATGTGATAAATGATGAATGTTGGAACATGTTGAATGCAATTAATGTGAGATGTATGATAACATGTAATTTTGAAACAAGTGATAAGAGAAATGCTTCCCCCATCAACCTTGGTTGAGTAAGTGGGTTGAGTTCCGCCAGAAGTAGACAGGGTAAGTGGACAAGCATGGAAAAGAGAATAATTGGGGGTTTTTATCTAGATGGGTAATAACTCTTGCAGACCTCTAAGGGGTGTTGACTATGAATAAGGGAAACAATTGGGGGCTATTGCCAGAAGGGGTAATAGTCCTTGCAGACCTCTATTAGAGGTGAGGCATGGACTCTGGTTAAGGACGCTTACCAGGGTTTGCAGAGAGCTCTAGAGTGCTATTGCCACGCACATGTTGGATTCCCACATGCACCGGGTTTTCCATTAAAAGAAGTGAAATGAAAAGAAATAAAATGGGATCATGGCATGTATACATACATGATGTTGTCATTGCACGCATTGTTTATGAATGTGTTGTTTGTATGTGTATGTGTCATGTGTATGATATATGATTGCTAGGGCGTATATTTGAGGAATTTTCCAGTTAGATTGGCTGTAATACTCATTTAAAATGTTTTTAGTTAGACCGGGGGTTACTTAGTTATATGTTTTACATATAACTGACGGTCTCAGTATTGTAGGTATCAGGAGATTTTAGAGCTAAATCAATGGATGAGAAAAAGCTATAGGAATTCCTTAGAAGTAGCCATACATGGTGAATCTAAGATTTGTTTTCAGATGTTATATTGTTCAGATGTATAGGAAATTGTAAAATAAATAAAGAAATGTTTCTGCTTGTATTTTAAATATGAAACAAAGTGGCAAGTTTTGGTAATTTCATGAAAAAATTGAATTATCAGATTTTTTTTAAAGAAATATTTTCTAAGTATTAGGTTTTCAGGTTAAAACTTTTAGTAACCACCATTTTCAAAAATAAGGTGTTACAAAAAGTCCCTTATATGTTTCTAAAACATCTCGAATGAGATAAATTGTAATTAATAAAATAAAACTATCAATAATTATAGCCCAAATCATTTAGGATCTCAAATAAAATAAACATGTAGTTAGAAAAAAAAATGATATAAACATAGTGTGAAACTTGGAATGACGGTGATCGTACATTGACACATGTTCTTATCGCCATTAGTTGACTTAAATTTCGATGTAAATTATATAAAATAGTCAACACTTGGAGTAGCCTAAGAAAAAATTTAACTTAAAGATTAAAAAAATACAAAAATTAATTTATACCCATATACAGTTTTCTTTAAGAAAACATGAGAATCTTTAAGCTTGTTTACTTTCCATTTTCATTTTTTCTTTTGATTTTATGTTTCTTTAAATAATTTAAATAATTACAATACAAAACTATTTTGTTTTCTATTTTTTAGGTTTGTATTAAAAAAAATTGAAAACAAGTGGAATTAAAACATCTGAATTTATTTTATGTTTTGAAAAATCTCTTCCCCTCATTAAGACAACAACATTACTTTTCATTCCATCTCGTTCCCTTGTCTGAATTAAACATATATATAAAATAAAAAATAAAACAAAAAACAAAAATACAAAATACAAAATAAATAGGCCATCTATTTCTCAATACCAAATCAATTCCCTGATAACAAGAAAATAATTGAATATGTTAATTAATTTAGAAGTGTATTAATCTATCCATTATTTATCAAGGAGAGGATACAAGGCTTCAGATAGAGATCGACATTATTTGAATTTAAAAAAAAAAACCTAAATTTTCAAAAAAAATGATACAAAAAATCAACAAGTGTCTTTCTGATCTATAAATTTTTAAGGATGGTGCATCTATTAATCTAGTCATAGATCACAAATATCCAAATAAGGATTTCACAGAATTATGAGAATAAAAAGTTAGATCTATAAGATTTTCGATCACAAAAGAAATCATCGAGTAGCTTTTCATTAGTTTTGAAATGAATTCCATCTAATGAGTTATCGATCTAGGTGAACAATGTTTCACAAAACTATTAAATTTCTTTTTTTTTTAAAAAAAACAGAGAAAACTAGATATCATAAAATTTTCAAAGAAATCACACACCTTTTCTGTATTTGATAAGTTAGCTGGGTTGGGAACCGAAGCGTTTGAAAAGAAAGCTAGGTTGGAACCCTCATTTGGGTTATTTGTTGAGTTGCGATCGAGGGTGATCTAGTCAACTTCGACAGAAAGAAGGTAAGACTTACGGATAATCAGAGAGAGAACTTCTACTGAAAGAAGGTAAGACTTATATGTAATTAGAGAGAACAAAGCAGATTGTATTTTTCCTCTTAACTTTTTGTATCGGTGCATACAATTTATGTGGACCTCTTTTTATGCGAGAATGCCGGAATTTCGTGCCTTCTTTATGAAAAGTAAATTAGAGTAAATTGAACGTCCGTTTTTTTTTTTTATATTCTTTGAGTAAAAAATGTAAATATATAAAATTGAATTAAAAATTTTAACACAAAAACATTTTTGATATATATATATATAGGGTTTTTCTAACATGTGCAATATTGCACAGGTTAAGAAATCATAAAAGGAAATATAAAACACAGTATTTATTGTGTGTTATACATGATATCATTAAAGTTTTGATTTTTCCCATACAAAGCTTCCACCTTTAGTTTCTTAACCTGTGCAACATTGCACAGGTTAGAAAAATTCATATATATATATATATATATATATATATGGAATGTATCAAGTGAGAGGTGAGAGAGTGTGTGAGAGGAGTTAATACTAATCATCCAATTATAATTAATGGTTGACGTTTAATTTAAGGAAAACAATCTCAACCAATCTTGTATGGTTATGTGGTCAACATTAACTCGTCTCGCCTCTTATACTCTTACTAATTGTATCCCTTTATATATATATGAGTGTGTTGTATAAAGTAATAATTTCAATTAAACAATCAATGTTTAATAACAATTTCCAGCTCCTTTTTTTTATTACTTATTTTGCAAAATAATCAAATTTTTAATTAAAAATTCAATTCTAAATGCTTTTAAAATCTTTATCTATGCTTTTAAAAGTAATTAATTATAGTAAAAAGAGAAGAGAGGGTTAAAAAAGTGATTATTCCCATTTGAACCAAACATCAATAGCTTTTAATTTCCCTCATAATCAATTAAAAAATAATCAATTCTCTACTCATCTTCAAAATTAATTATTTTTAAGCAATAAAAAAGGGGCTCTAAATTATCATTATTATATCAATTTTATAAATGAAATTAAATATAAGTTTGAATATATTCTTCTTACCTTATATATTAGAAGCATATTAGGAAAAAAATTATATAGTAAGTTTTCACTAATATTAGACATAAAAGCTTATAATATTGGTCTTTGACTTATTTAATCATCATAATCTATTTAGTAATTACCATTATACTTTAAGAAAGAAATATCAAGTATTGATATTTAATTTGTAAATACTAATTATTAATTGAGAGCAATAGTTAGAATGTATTAAATTAAATAATTAATAATAAAATAGTAAGAATAAGATAGTGACTAAACAAAAAATCAATCCGTGCAAGTCGGTAAACTAGTAACTAATATATTTATTATTTTGAAAAAAATAAAGTGAACATTTTCTACATTCGGTTAAGGAACATAAAAAAATGTTTTAATTATTTTCTAGCTATATATGCTCAATTTTATGACCAAAATAGATTATAGAAGACTAATCTAGGAAGCATGGAACATAGGTTCCTCTCAATTAGTGACCTTTATAAGACTTGAACTATGATTTTTTTCGGAGAGTGTGATATATCTTTATCATTGTATTAACACTTTTATCAAATTTCGAATTACTATTCAAATGATTAAAAAAAAGTCTTTCGAATGAAAAAAAAAATTATGTGCTTGTGATGCATAGATAAGAACATAAAACTAAAATACTTTTGTTGGAAAAAATATACTCTCTCTAATCCATAAGTTTTGTTTAAGATTTTAGAACACATTTTAAGAAAAATTTCATAATAGTGTTTTATCATGCTATTGACTATATTACCCTTATTTTTATAATTAATCATCATTCATTACTCCTCTAATATCCCACCACCTACCTATATTAAATGAAGGGTATAGTTGACGAAAATGAATTAAATGAGCCTCGAAAATATAAAACAACAATACTTTTGAAACCAAAATTAAGTGTAACATCCCAAAAAAACCTTAATAGACAAAGGAGTTAAGGGATTTGGTTACACATTTCAAAGAAAAGAGTATGAGGGATCAATTGCAAGTAGAGAGGTTAAAGGAGGGACAAAAGGACTTGTATATTCAAATATGAACAGCTATATTCAAATATGCATGATCTATATTCGAATATGGATGAGTCATATTCAAATATTGACTGTACATATTCGAATATCAACAATTATATTCGAATATGGACTTTCTATATTCGAATATGTATGTATCATATTCGAATATGAGGTCTGATATTCCAATATAGAAAACTGATATTTGAATATGGAAGTGTGAAAATAAATCCAGAAGCCTCATATTCGAATATATATTCGAATACGGACCCCAAAGTCTATAAATAGGGGACTTGGCCTTCACATTTCACCATTTTCCCTCTCACTCACACTACGCTGTCTCAATCCTTCACTAAACCTCTGTCACGAATCAACAACACTCCACAAGTCTCCATCTTAGCATCCTTTCTCACAAGCACACTTCTTGACTAAAGGTTTCAAGGAGTTAGATTCAGACTCAGAGACAGTGAGTGCAAGAAAAGGGAGTTGGAGACTAAGATTTGAGTTTAAGGAGAAATAGATTGTTGAAGATACGAGGTAACCTTGAAAACCCAATCCAGAATACCGTGAGCTATTAAGAACATGTGATTAGAGACTAAAGACAACATGTTATAAATTGGTTGATTTAAGATTATGTATATGTTTGATGTTGCATGATATGTTTGTATGATGCCATTTCGATCAAATGTGAAAATAGATATGCATGTTTAGAAATTGTAAATGATGTGAGAATGATAAAGTATATGTAACAGACAATGGATTCTAGACTATAATGCGATAAAATTGAGAATAGGACTCCGGATAGATTTTCAAATTGTTTTCGAAGGATAAGTCCAGAGTTAGTATGAACTTGAATATGTACTCGAATATGGCGGCCCATATTCGAATAGATATTCGAATATGCTTTATAATTGTGTGTGTTTGTTAGGAATTGGATTTAGGGCAGTTTTCTAGTTAGACTAGCCGTAATACTGTATATATACTATTTTCAGCACCAACGGTTACTCAGTTATATGTCATACATATAACTGATGGTTACAATATTGCAGGTGATACGGACTCAGAGGCTGTCAGCGCTTGAGAAGACGTTTGCAGCTATCTTTTGATACCTTGGTAGTCATTAGTTTTGTTGTATGGCTATTTTAGCTGGACTAGTACTCTCTCTAGATTGTTGTAAATGAAACACTTTTATGTAAATATATATATATATATTAATATATATATATATGTATATATATATAATATTTTTACTTTTGTTGTTTGTTAAAAAAAAAACTGATCCTAAAATCTAGGTGTTACAATTTGGTATCAAAGCAAATTGGTCCTATCCGGACTGTGGTATCTGATATGTAACTTAGATAAAAGTCCAGAGAGATAAGTCATGTCTTAACCAGAGATGTTGACTGTATATGATTCATTATATTGAGCCTGATAGGCATGCACTAGGTCACGGAACATGTAATTTCCATGCCATTCATCCACATTTGACCTATGTCATTGAGCTTACCAACTACTATGATCATTGGAGTTTAGCCACGATAATACAGGTGGAGAAAGTTGTAATGGTTCCTAGTTAGTGCATAAGATGGACCAGGTTGTAAGAGTAATCTAAATTGAATAGCATACATTTTGTTTGAAATGTCTTATTTCTAATAATTATTTAGTCTAGGCTAAATATTAATAAGATAAAGATTATATCGGCTATTCAAATTAAGAGGATCAAATAGTTAATGATCGACACAATCGATTAAGATAATTTGTTTAGATCCTTTTAGATTACACAATAAAATAATGATGTGGGTCTCATATGATTGGAAACCCGAGTCTAGCCTACAATGGGCACGATGAGAACCCTAGCAGATGGTTATTATAAATGGACCTGTCAACAGGTGATGGTCCTCAACACATCAAACTGCCATCTAGCCACAATCTCTTCCCCAATTCAGTGTGAGACATCAGATAGACTAAGTTGATTATTAGTGAATTTTTATAACATAATGATTAAATAATTTAATTATTAGATGCGTACTTTCTAGGTTGATTTATTTTTTAGGAATTAATTTGGTATTATTTTAAATATTTAAGAACAAACTTTAGGGGCTAATTAGATGTCAAAACTAACACAGTGATGACTAAATTGGTGATGAGTAACTTTACAAAAAAATTTCTTGATGTTATAATTTTTATAGGGACTTAGTTGATAGCAAAAATCTATGAAAGACTAAATTAATATTGAATGAGTCATTTTCAATTGATTATTTTTTAGGGACTAATTTTGTAACACCTAGATTTTAGGATCAGTTTTTTTTTTTAAAAGAAAAACGGACCACGAAAGTCAAAACATTGTATATATATATATATACACACACACATACACACACACACAAAAAGTACGTTCATTTAGTTTACAATCCCAGTGAGATAACTAGTCGAGCTAAGTAGCCATACAACAAAACTAATGACTACCTAAGTATGATAAAGTATAGCTGCTAGTGTCTTCTGAAGCGCTGACACCCTCCGAGTCTATATCACCAGCAATACTATAAGTGTCGGTTATATGTACGACATATAACTGAGTAACCGTCGGTATTTAAAAATAATATATATATAGTATTACAGCCAGTCTAACTAGAAAACTGCTCCAAATCCAATTCCTAACAAACGCACCCAATATGTATGAAGTGACAATTAAGTATGTATGCATGCCATGATTTTTCCATTTCATTTCTTTCTTCTTTTAACAGGAAACCACGTGCACAGGGAATCTACCATAGGTGCATGATAGTGAATGCACAGTTGAGCTCATCATCATCATGGTCCTGACAAGCATCCTTCCAGGATCCTACTGCCGAGCTACCAACCCTCTCTAGGGCTTTCGTAGGGACTATCTACCCTTTCGGGATAGCCCCTTTGCACTAGACTATCCACCCCGTTTACGGGATAGCCTAACACTTCAGGTTATCTGCCCCTTTCCGGATATACTAACTCTTGGACTTATTTTCCTAAAACAGTTTGAAGTCCATTCAAAGTCCAAGTCTCAACTTTTGTCTCATTAAAATCTGGAATCTATTGTTTATACAATTTTATTAACTCATCATCATTCAAATTTCCAAGTAATTTCCTAAACATGCATCATTAACTAGCATGTTTAATCCACACAAACATTATTCACATATAGCATACAAATCTCAAACATACACGGATTCTAAAGCAAACAATCTCTAACACATTATTCTAAGTCCCTAACACATGTTCCTATCATTTCCTTGGTTTGGGGTTTTAGGGTTACCTCGAATCTTCCTGAATCCTTTTCTCCTTCAACTCCAATCTCAGTCTCCAACTCCCTTTCTTTGCACTTGCTCTCTCCGAGTCTGAATCTAACTCCTTGGAACCTTAGTTAGGAAGTGAAATTTGTGAGATGGGAATCTTTAGATGAAGAAGTTGTAGAGTGTGGTTGATCAGTGGCAGAAGTTTAGTTAATGATTGAGAGGGTATAGAGTGAGTGGGAGGGAAATGGTGAAATGTGGAAGTCAAGTCCCCTATTTATAGACTTAGGGGTCCATATTCGAATATATATTCGAATATGAGGCTTTTGTATTCAGTTCCACACTTTCATATTCGATATCAATTATCCATATTCGAATATCATACTTCATATTCGAATATGACACATCCATATTCGAATATGAAAAGTCCATATTAGAATATGACTCATCCATATTCGAATATGGATCATGCATATTCGAATATAGCTATTAATATTCGAATATACAAGTCCTTTTGGTCCCTCTTTTGGCCTCTCTACTTACAACTGATCCTCCTTCCTCTCACTATGCCAAATTTGGCCTATATCAATGTAACAAACGCCAGCGGTTAACACGGAACCACTGTCAAAAGGTACAAATTAATTAAAAATAATAATAATAATAATAATACATATGCCAACGGTTATTAAAGGAAGCATTGGCATAGAAATTTTTATTTTTTTTAAAAAAGTAAACTACCAACGAAAGTAGTTAGTAAAGGAAGTGCTGGCATAGGATAAACTTTTTTGTGGAAAAAAAAACGAAAAATAGCAACGGCAGCAGTTATTAAAGGAAGCGCTTGTGTAAAGTTTTTAATAAGCCTACAACAGCGCTTAGTTAAGGAACCGCTTGCATAGGCTTAAATCCCAAATTGAAAAATTCATCTATGCAAAATCCCTAAGTTACATCTTTACAAACCCTTATTGTTCATTCACCTCCGTCGTGACTGAGCACCATCTCTCTGCATCCTCGTCGTCGTGGAACCTCACCGCTGTCAGCTTACCACCTCCGTCTTCACTTCTTCTTTGTCGTCGTCTTCTCCTTTCACTATCGCTTCTCACCGGTTTGATCACGCACCCACGCCTCTGTCTTCTTCCCTTTTTTTGTATACTGTTTGTAGGTATCAATCCCATTTACCTTTACATGGTGCAAAGACTCAGTTATCACTGGTGTCACAGCTACGCCACCAAATCCAACCAGCACAGGGTTGTCAAAACCCTTGGTTTTATATGCTTCTTCTTTTCCAGATTTTGGGGTTTCTTATGATCTATTTTAGAAATTGATTTTGTTATTTTTGTTTGGTGTTTTGACTAACCTCTGCAAATGGGTTTCTCTTAGGTGGGAAGTTGGTCTACCAAAGCACTAAGAAGAGGGCAAGCGACCCAAGTTTCCTGTTACTGGCAAGAGGATCAAGGGGTATGTATGTATGGAATAACATGTATTTCAAATCAAGCTATTATTGTAGAAGTATGTGTGCTTCAATGTTTAATATATTATGTTTTGATGATGACAAATACAAGAGCAATAAGTTATGTGTAGTATGTTTTGATGTCGACAAATGTAAGATTAAATTAAGAATGGACATGTTACTTTTAGTTTCGATCTAAAACTTGTTTCATATGAAAGTAGACTCAAAGAGATTTCTAAAAACTGGTCATTCGCTTGTAACGAACAAGAAATGAAGGAGTTATGATTTTTTAAAGTTACAGATTGTCGTCAGGAATTTCATATCCGAATACATATTCGAATATCTAAGCACCAGTAAGTGCATATTCGAATACATATTCGAATATGGCTTTTGATATTCGAATATATATTCGAATATTGCTTTCTAAGCACCAGTAAGTGCATATTCGAATACATATTCAAATATGGGTTTTGATATTCGAATATAGCTTTTAAAATGTGAAAAATCTGCTTCCAAAAGTGCCATATTCGAATATGGGCTGTGCAGAGCTATAAATGGCTAGTAACGACTAGATTTGAATGGAGGGCTATAAATAGGAGTTCTTGGGCCATTCTAGTACAAAAGTAAGGTTTTCATCTCTAGTATCACACTAGAATCATATTATCTCACTTCTAACCTTCTTCTAACATGAATCAAATGCTTTAATCTTGGTCTTTAATCTTGAATCATTATCATCATTCAAAAAGCTTTGTTATTCAAAATTGTTCTATCTTGCTAAAGGCTTGCTCAAATCATTATGCTTCAAGTTGTAATATCTACTCTTTTGAGAGCTTTATTATTTGTAAAACCTTAAAGTGAATAGTGGAGAGAAGATGAGGTATCCTTCTTTTAATCCACAATAATAGCAAGTTATGAATGGAATAGAAGAAGTCCTTGAAGAGACAAAGAAATTCTTATAGAGCTTCTGTTGATTACTGGGATTATATCCTAAACCAGCCTTTTTGAAATGACATCCTTGCTTACCAAGCAAGATGTTTAGGTTATCTCTACCCATTGTAAACTTTGCAAGCACATTGTTTAAATCCTCAATTTCTTTTAAGTGTAAATCACAAGAGGCGCAAGTGTGTGATTTGCAGATATTTTCAATTTTTATCAAAGGATCTTTAAGTTTGGCAATCATATTTTTCAATTTGTCAATTTTTTCAAATGAACATCACACGACGTACAGGTGGGTGATGTGTTCATTTGGCAAGACTCACATTCATATTGAATACTACAAAAAGGAATTTGGACTTTTCTCATCTTAATAACATCACGACTAAGAATGTCTATTTTATCATTTAAGATACCTTTTTCTTTCTTGGTTTTAGCAAGTTCTTTAGCAATGATCATAGATTTTTCATGTAACTCATTATAAGCATCTTGGAATTCATCAAAACTACAGTTAGAGTGTTCAAAATCTTTTACCTCATCTTCATCAAGAAGATCATCTTCATCATGGTTGACCATGAGACATAGGTTGGCTATCTCGCTTTCCGATTCATCAGATGACTCTATGTCATTTCCATCCCAAGCTATGTAAGCTCTTCTACCTTTCTTTCCTTTGGCGAATCTTTTCTCCTGTGTTTTATTCTTACTTTTATTCATGGGATATTTCATCTTCATATGTCCGGTTTTTCTACACTCATAACAAGTTGGGCCTTGATTTATCCTTTTCCTTTGTTGAAAATTTTCCTTAATGTGAAGTTTGATGGTCTTCTTGATGATTCTCTTTTCTTGAAGAATTTATTGAATCTTTTGGCAAAGAGAACCACAGTCTCATCATCCATGTTGGTTGGATCAAAATTGCTTTCTTCTTCTTCCATCTCTTCAGGTGGAGGTGTGGTTGCTTTGAGAGCAATACATTTCTTTTTCTTGTCAACTCCTTCAAGTTGATCCAAACGGCTCAACTCAAGCTCATGCTCTTCTAGCTTACCAAACAAGGTTGCTAATGACATTGTGCATGGATCTCTTGTTTCGCCAATGGCAGTAACTTTCGGTTGCCAATCCCTGCTAAGACATCTTAAAACTTTGTTAATAAGATCTTCATTAGAATAATCTTTTCCCAGAGCATGTAGTTGATTTATAACATATGTAAAACATTTCTGCATATCTTGAATGTTTTCTCCTGGATTCATTTGAAACATTTCAAATTCTCTAGTCAATGCATTTATTTTTGATCTTTTTACCTGATCAATTCCTTCATGTGTCACCTTTAACACATCCCACATTTCTTTAGCAGTTTTGCAATTTGAAATTCTACGGAATTCATCATTACCTAATGCAGAGATAATTATGGTTTTGGCTCTTAGACCAAATTGAGCAAGTCTCTTTTCTTCAAAAGACCACTCTTTTCTAGGCTTTTCTACTTCCTTACCATCAACAATGTGCATGGGAATATATGGTCCTTCTTCTATAGCATCCCATACGGCAACATCAACATCAATACCCTCTACCCAAGCTTGCATTTTTATTTTCCAAAAGGAATAGTTGTCTCCATTAAAGAACGAAGGTATGTTAGTGGAGGCACCTTCCTGGATACAAACATTTTGAAAAGAGGCCATTTCCTTGAAGCTGTGAAGCTCTTTAAACAAGGACCGAGCTTTGATGCCACTTGTTAGACAAGGGCCTCTATGCTCAAGAGGGGGGGGGGTGAATTGATACTAAAAGATTTTCCCTAAATTCTTTTATAAATGATAGCAAGACTTGAACAAAGTATACTTTAGTTGATATATGGAATTAAAAGACAATGAATATAGAAATAAAGATGCAACAAAATAAACAAGTAAGAGTTTTTAGGATAGAGAGAATAGCACCAAGTTTTATACTTGTTTAGTCACACACCACTTGTGACCTACGTCTAGTCTACGAATCTCTGCCGCGCGAGAATTCTTGTATTGCTTTTCAACAATTTACACACTAAGAGCACCCTTCTCAATTGGATACCCCACCAATTTCAAGGGCCTCAATCTAGGGATACCTCGCCCTACAAATGGTTTTGAAGGATCCCTCACCTTTAACAAACAAGAAGGATTCCTCACCTTCTTAACACTTTTAATTTAAACTCACCACAATGAAACTTTCAAAAGAGTAAATAATACAACTTGAAGCTCTAAGATATTTGATTTAAGGATCTTTGTTTAATGAAAGAAACAGAGTAAGGGAAAAACAAAGAAAGACTTAAGCAATAGCACAAGACCCTTGATTCAAAAAGATTGACGATAGAAATACTTTTTCAATACAGTGATTAGCTTGCAAGGGTGTATCATACTTTTTGTCAGAAGCCCCTTTTATAGACAGCAGAAATAGCAGATGGAAAATGCGCACAGTTCATTAACATATTCGAATATGTATTCGAATATGACACTTTCATATTCGAATACAGTGTTTCAGCATTTAAAATTTGAATTCCGTGGGTTTCACATTCGAATATTTATTCAAATATAGAGGATCCGTATTCAAATAAGTATTCGAATATAATAATTCTGGAAAGTGGAAATGCCAAGGCACCATGTTATATTCGAATATGGCAAGCCATATTCGAATATATATTCGAATATACTATTTCTGGAAAATAAGTAGGCCAATGCAATATAACATATTCGAATATGGCAAGCCATATTCGAATATATATTCGAATATACTGGTCAGAAAATTCAAATTTTATTTCCAGAACCTTGATATTCGAATATACAACCAATTTAGACTTTTCCAAGTAAAATCAAGTTTAGATATTTTCTTTGTAATTCTCTAGGAGGGTCTTTTCTTTGAACATTTTCTAAAAACTTGTTTGATTTGAAAAAAAATGTTTGTTTCACTTTCAAAGAGCCTTAATCAAAATTACATTTATGCATAAATTAAATCCTATATACCCTTGTTGTTGCAGATTTGTTTACTGCGCTTGTTTGCTTGATTTACCCTTTCAAAGCTTTGATTCTTGGTTTTTTGTGGAATCATCGAAACTCCAAACTTAGAGCATTTGCATTTACAGTGATGAAATAGGAAAGACCAACCAATGCCACAGAAATCCGAAGTTTTCTGGGACTAGCAGCATACTACCAGCGATTCATCAAGGGATTCTCTTAGATTGCCATTCCCTTGACCAAGCTAACACGGAAGGGTGTTCTGTTTGTGTGGGATGCCAAGGGAGAAGACAACTTTCAGTTGTTGAAGGAAAAGCTGACAACAACGCCGGTGTTGGTAATTCCTGATCCGACCAAGAATTTTCAAGTGTACTGCGATGCGTCTAAACAAGGCTTGGGGTGTGTACCTATGCAAGAAGGACAACCAGCTGCTTACACTTCCCGACAGTTGCGACCACATGAAACAAATTACCCAACGAATGACTTGGAATTAGCTGCAGTAGTCTTTGCGTTGAAAGGTTGGAGGCACTACTTGTACGGAGTAACATTTGAAGTATTCAGTGACCATAAAAGTTTGAGATATTTGTTCAATCAAAAGGAGCTGAAAAAGAGGCAGTGACGCTGGATGAAATTCTTGAAAGACTATGACTTTGAACTGAAGTATCATACGGGGAAAGCTAATGTGGTGGCGGATGCCTTAAGCAGAAAATCCTTACACGTATCGACTATGATTGTTCATCAAATGAAGCTCTTGGAGAAATTCAGAGATCTGCATTTGGATGTGTCTTGCTACGATGATAGCATCTCTGTGTATAAGCTTGACTTGAAGAATACACTTAGAGACAGAATCTGAGAAGTGCAGAAACAAGATTATGAGTTATAGAAGTTCAGGGGGCAAGATGATTTCACTTTAACTGGTGATGGAATGATCTTATTTAGAGACAGAGTGTGTATTCCGAATAATGCAGAGGTCAAGAAGATAGTGCTTGAAGAGAGTCATACAGTAACCATTACTCGGTACATCCTAGAGCTACAAAAATGTATCAAGACATGAAGAAGCTATTCTGGTGGCCTGGAATGAAGAAGGACACATAATTTGTTTCCAAATGCCTTACCTGTCAAAAGATCAAAGTTGAACATCAAAGACCCTCTAGACCGCTTCAGCCATTGGACATTCCAGAGTGGAAATGGGAGTCTGTAGCCATGGACTTTGTAGTTAGATTACCTAGAACTCCAACAGGACATGATTCAATCTAAGTTATCATGGACAGATTGACTAAGACCGCTTACTTCTTGCCCGTCAAGACCACTTATTCCATGAAGAAGTATGCCAAGCTTTATATTGCAGAGATAGTCCGACTACATGGGGCACCGACCAATATTATCTCAGACAGAGACCCTAAGTTTACTTCTCACTTATGGGGAGCATTGCAGAAAGATTTTGGGACTCGGTTACATCTGAATACCTCTCATCATCCCCAAACCGACGGACAGTCCGAAAGAACAATACAGACTTTAGAAGATATGTTGCGGGCTTGTGTACTAGAAGAAAGCGGTGACTGGGGAAGATACTTGCCGTTAGTATAGTTTTCTTATAACAACAACTTTCATTCAAGCATAGGCATGGCGCCCTATGAAGTGCTCTACGGGAGAAAATGCCGGTTGCTAGTATGTTGGTTTGAAACAGGAGAGAAGTTACTATTGGGGCCGGATTTGGTGCAAGAAACAACAAACAAAATTGAGCGTATCAAGGAAAAGTTAAAGAGAGCCCAAGACCGCCAAAAAAGTTATACAGATCAGCGGAGAAAGCCTTTGGAATTTGAAGAAGGAGATCATGTATTTTTGAAGGTTACACCCTACACTACTGTTGGCAGAGCAATGAAAAAAAGAAGCTGCAACCTCAATTTATTGGTCCTCATCTTTCGAACCTTCATGACATTTTTCACGTATCCCAACTCTGGAAGCACGTGTCTGATCCCTCACACATTTTGGAAGCTAATGACATTCTATTGAAGCCCAACATTTCATATCAGTTAAAGCCTATGATGATCTTAGACCGAGGAGAAAAGACACAAAGAAACAAAGTAATCCCATTAGTGAAGGTCCTCTGGGAGAATGTTGATTCATCAGAAATCACTTGAGAGAAGGGGGGTAGAATTATTTACATAGTTGAGGTAATTGCTAATTTTGAGGGCAAAATTATTTTAAGGGGGGTAGAATTATAACATCCCGAAAATCCATCAAAGAGGCTTAGGACTTAAGGGATTGATTACAATTTACAAAGAAAAGGAAGAAGGATTAGTTGCTAAGTAAAAATAAACAAAGATAACATAAATATTTGAATATGAACTATCATATTCGAATAATATTATTCGAATATGAGCTGTCAATATTCGAATAGTATTCGAATATGCCACGTCATATTCGAATAGTATTCGAATATGCAAGATAGTATTCGAGTATATAAGTGAAGAACTGAATACAGGAGCCTTATATTCGAATATATATTCGAATATGGACCACAAAGTCTATAAATAGGGGTGTCTTGTCTCCAAATTGGTTGTTCTTCAATTTCCTCACTTCCCACACTCCGAAAACCTCTGTTCCCAAACCAACAACGTCACAACTCTTTCACCCTAAGGCCTCTATCTCATAAAACTAAGGTTCCAATGTCTGATTCAGACTCAGAGGCAACTACGGCAAAGGAACCGGAGTAGGAGATTGGATTTAGAAGCAAAAGATAAAAGGATTCAGGCAAGTTCGAGGTAACCCTGAAAACCCCAAATCCCTAATACTTGGAATTTAGGAACATGTGACTAGCGAATGATATGGAACATGCTATTAGGGGAATGAAACTAATATGTTTTGTTTAAAGTTTGCTGAATGATTAAATTATGCTTACTATGTTTGAAATATGCATGATATGATTGATATCGGTATGAATTTGATAAGCTTTATGTTGATGAATGATGTATGTGATATTGTGAAACATGTGACTCTAACTGGGAATTTGATATTGAATTGGTTTCAAAATGGACCGAGCCCTAGTATTAGCATATTCAAATATGTATTTGAATATGGAATGCCATGTTCAAATAGATATATGAATATAACACTTCTGTCACATAGAATCCGACCAAATGAGTGTGGGTAAACGGATAAGAGTATACTGGAAACCCTTGTTTATAGGCTATATGCTTAATGTGAATTTGTGATGCATTAGAACAGAAGAATCATATATATTATAAGAAAAGAAACCCTTTCTTGACTCACAAGCAACCTATTTTGCCAAGTGTCATGCTCACATTAAGTCAGTTTCCCTCCAAAATTTCGTTTAATATTATTTTATTCTATTCTCTCTTTGTTTGATTTTTTGTATTTTGGATATTAATCCAAGCTTAAAAGCTTTGATTTTTCATGCTGATTTTTTGTATTTTGGATTGCTTTGAGATTAAAAAAATTTAAAATTTAAAATTTCAATAATAAAATTAAATTTAATTATTAAAGTCTTTTTCTCTTACTTCTTTTTTTCCTCTTTCTTTTTCTTTCTTCTCTCTCCACTTCTCTTCATTTCAAGTTTATTTCACTATCTTTTTTTTTCTCTATTTTCCATTCTTTCCTTTCCATTTTTTTTTACTTTATTTTTTGTGATTTGTTAAAAAAAAATTGGTATAACCACGAGTTTCTCTACCCTTAAGATGAAACTAATTCGAGTCATTAGTTTTTTAATGTTATTTGGTTAAAATATGATCAAACTCATTTATATGTTTTATTGTATATTCATTATAAAATTATAAAATATTGGCACAACCTCACAAACGCATAACAACGAAGACCCGTGCGAATGCAGGGGTAAAAAACTAGTGGAAATGTTAAAAGATGCTCTTTCCCACTCAATAGAGAATTGAGCAAGAGGGTTAAGTTCCACCAGAATTAGACCGGGTAAGAGGACAGAGCAGGAAATGGAAAGATGAGAATGTAGGGTTATCCCGAAAGGGGCCAGATAACCTGAAGTGTTAGGCTATCCCGAGAATGGGGTAGATAGTCTAGTGCAAAGGGGCTATTCCGAAAGGGGTAGATAGTCCCTGCGCTATCCCGAGAGAGGGTTGGTTGCCCGGCAGTAGGATCCTGGGGGACGCTTGCCAGGACCATGATGATGAGCTCAACCGTGCATTCACTGTCATGCACCTATGGTGGATTCCCTGTGCACGGGGTTTCCCGTTAAAAGAGGAAAGAAATGGAAATGAAAAATGATCATGCATACATATCTATGTGTTTGACATCTATACTTGATTTGTGTGTGATTGTTAGGGGTTGGATTTGGGACGGTTTTCCAGTTAGACTGGCTGTAATACTGTATAAAACTGTTTTCACTGCCGACGGGTTACTCAGTTATATGTCAAGCATATAAGTGACGGTTACAGTATTGTAGGTGGCTTGGACTCGGAGGGTGTCAGCGCATGAGACATTTTGCAGCCTTTTCTGTTACTTAGGTAGTCATTAGTATCTTTGTATGGCTACCTTAGCTGGACATCTATATATTCTCTGGACTATAGACGAAACACTGATGTATATATTAGTATTTTGATATATGTATAAACTTTATTAAATTCCGCTATGTTTTGTGAAAAAAATCTAGGTGTTACACCATACAAAATTTGATTGTTTAAAATTTATCTATATTTTTAGTAAATGGAAATTTATGGGATGTACCTAAAAATGATTCCTTTTAAGTTTTGTAAGTAGGAATCCTTTCTAGGTTGTGTATATAAGATACTTCAAAAAATTGCGGTGTACCATGCTATTTTTTACAATATAAACTATATTTGTAATATTTATAAAATAAAATTTAATTATTTCTAATAATATTTTATGGGTTGTATGATGCTCCAAAACTTATGTAGTGTAAGCTAAAAGGCACTCATATTTTACTACATTAAAGTGAGTAAGTGTATATATAAAATAAGAAAGTAATTAAGGGGTCATATACTATTATTTGAATTAAAATGTTATTTATCTTAGACCAACGGCCACCTCAAATCATTAGTAGATGACCACTTATTTTTTCACTTTACCTATTCACTTACTTTATAGGAGTTAAATTCACCATACTCTAAAACTACAGATTCATTGTAAAACAAACCAAAAAGGTAAATATATAGTGCATTCAAAGAAAAGGAGTATATAGGCGGTACTCAACCCTTATACACAACATAAAAGCCAAAATATCAGTTACAAGTTGCTGAAACAAATAAACGGAAAACTTAAATAGGCCAACCATGAAAATAACAATCACCTAATAATTCAAGTAAGTTTCAAATTTGATAAGATACAAATGTCAAATACATCAAATTAAACACCTTATAAATAAAGTCATTTTAATCGAGCCAATTTGACACTTTGCCAGATTCAAAAGACAATCTTTTTTTCCTAAAGAAAAGGAAACTTAAAACTATGATTTTCTCACATGGATATGCATCTCTTTATCATCTTAATCATTTTCCAATAAATTGCATGTGGATGAGAAAACATACATATAGTCTCCTTTTCTAAATCAACCTCAGAACAAACTTCAAAATTTCATTACCAAATGCACTTGTTTCAGGGTTATAGTTACCCCTAACATTGATGATGAAGTCCAATTTAGCAATGTTGCAAAGCCTTGGATATGCCAACATTTGCCTTTTAACTTCCTCTAACCTGGACTTATTATTGTTGTTAGATTCACACATCCAATATGTTGAGATAATCATCCTCGCCAATCTTTCAGTGTTTCTTAGAAAAAACCTAGCCAAACTTAAGTCAAACTCATGCTCATCACCTTTGAAATCCAAAAACATATTGAGTTTGAGGGTGTGTGGTATGCAAATAGCACGAGTTACATAAGAGTATAGGAATTCATCATCAAATGGTTGTACCTGAAATATTATGTCAATAATTCATGAATCTTTTATAGTATACTTGAGAAAAAAATTCTTAACAAAAAATTATATTAGGTCTTTAAATTGATTTCACTTTTGTCATCTTTTGATTTCTTTAATAACTACAAAACTGACACTTTATTTTATTTTACTTTATGTGTTTTAGGAGGATTTATATATAAAAACACTGAAAACAAGAAGGAAGATGAAAACTTGTTTAATTCTAAAACAAGAACAATAAAAACTAGTTTTGAAATAAAATTTCATATACAAATTTTAAAAGACAGGAAATAAGATAAAAATATATAATTTTGTAATTACTTAAAAATTTAAAAAAAATGAAATAATAACAAGAAATAAAATTACAAACCATATACAACGCAAACACAAAAACCATTACTTTATACTTACATCCTTTAATATGAGAGCTTCAAGTTTTGGTGCTTGCCGAATTAGCTCGAACAACATTTCAATTGGAAAGTTCTCCAGTCTTAGACAACCTAATTCGCTAAACTCTGACACTATATCTGGAAACAAATCTTTAGCACCAGCAAGAATCTGAAACACAAAAATTAACAAAAAAGAGGAATTAGTGAAGTTATTTAGAATATATATGGAACAAACTTATTACCCTCATAATGACTTCGTAAAGGAGCATGAATGTCTATTGATTTATTTAATATTTATTTTAGAAGTAGTATTTATATTGGTAATCTAGTTGTCACAATTATTTATTATATTATTACTAAATTATTTTTAATTAAAAGTTAATTTTTGATATTTAATACCAAAAGAAAAAAAGTTCAATAAAATAAATCATTATAACTAAATTTAAGAAATATATAATTATATAATATGCAGACAAAATAAAATTATATGATTCACAGAAAAATATATAATTATATATAAAAAGAAATTTAAAAAACAAAACAAAACCACTCAACAAATACTAGAATTAGCTCTATACCCAAAAAATGACCAAGATGTTTTGTCCCACTCTTTAAATGTGGTTTAATATATAACAGCATTTTGGGATTAGTTCTATGGCTTGTTTCTTGTTTTCTTCAATTTTCTATATTTCTTTAGGCACTTCTAGTGCCTTTTTTAATAAAAAATTTTGCTTACAAAAAAAATCCTATTAATCAACCGTATACAAACAATTTAAATTCCACCTATCGAAATAAAAAATAATAATTGCAAATTAAAGAATGGCTAACTCTCATAATTGGCCAAATTAAAATACATTTTTTATTTTTAAAATAAGACGATTATTTTTCATTCAGTCCCTTTGTTCTATGCAAAAGTTTAAATATTTTCAATTAGTCACCCAAAATGATAGAAATGGGAAAATAAATGGAAATCTTTAAACTTATGCGGGAACCAAATTCCTTACCGAAGGAACTATATAAAAAATAATACTGATAGTTTGGAGGGTGGAAAAACGAATTTTTGCCTTACTACTAGTTTATACATACTATGATTTCTCAATGCTAATAAGGACCTAGCTAGCTAGTTAGTAATTAGATGCCTAAAATTAAAGCCGTGAAAAAAGTAAACAACATAGATATATACCTTGAGAGTGCTAGCGCCCAATTCCAACTCATAAGCTTCACGAAATTGCCACATAAACAAGCAAGCTTGAAAGCCCAATTCCAGCATTCGTGATTCAGAACAACTTTGGTCGTAGTTCAAAAAGATTTTAGCGATACACTTCCTTATCGAGCTTGGGTCAACTATCACAACGTTCTGGTTCATGACATCACCAACGAAAGAGAACTTGTCAATTTGGTTTGAGAGAATCTTGATAGTCCATCTACGGGCCACGCATTGATGATGATCAGGGTTCATGGTGATGGACACGGATTCAAGTAGAGATGCCCGTATACAAGCATTCTCAAACCATTCACAATTTTTGGCCTCAATAGATTTCACTATTGGGAAGTTGAAATACACATCTTCCAATTCAGGGAATTCTTTAACAAACACCACTCGATTCAATTTTATGGTTTGAAGGTGCTGGAAAAGAAGGGTGTTGGGTACTTTGATTTCGCAATTCGTATCAAGCACGAGATGTACCAAATTGGGGAATGCTGGAAATGAAAATGTAACAGGAAATAGTTCTTTAGAAATGTACTCAATAGGAAAGCTTTGATCAACCTTTCTTGAAATTCTATCTATCCATTCATTCACTTGTGTTGGTTCATGCTTGTCACCATTTGATAAGACAAGGGAGAAATTCTCCACCTTTGCATTCAAATTCATATTGATAAGTTTGTTCGCCACATTTGAAAATTGGTCATCATCCTTCAAATTGATCCTCCTATTTTGTTTTTCAACAAAATGATTTTATTGAGAACACGAATCAGAGCACCAACAAAAAAATTAAAACAAAATGGAGCCAGGTTCTAATTTTTACAGAACCTAAGAAGCGAACTACATCGACTTGTTGAGAATAAAAAACTAGTTTATGTAACAATTTTAAGGATTAAATAAATATTGATATTTTTAAAATTGTTATATAAATTAAACTAGTTTTTAAGAATCACTTTTAATATGAATTCACTTTTTTTTTTGTTTTAAATATGAATTCACTTTTACATCTACAAATTCTAAAAATTAAAAATAGAAACAAATTCTACATGTCAAATTCTGTCTATTAAAACTAGAAAAATAAAAACCCATTTTTAAAATGCATTTTTCTATAACAAATTTGCTAGCCAGATTTTCTTTTTCTTTTCTATTTCTATAAATAAAATAAAAATAATTTTTAATAAGGGATATCAAATCCTAGCCCTGAAGGTACAACAACATATATACACTTTCTTGTAGTAAAATGAGTTAAAAATTCTTACCCCAAAAACTTGGACTTCAATTTTTTAATTTATAGTAAACAGGTTATTACATTAATATAATTAATCACTTAATTACCTGTCATCCAAGTGTATGTCGTAACTGTACCTCCAACTGTTGACCCATCTGGTTGATAAGACACTTGTCCTAACAGCTTCTTTTGCAGTTAGGAAGGACAAAATCCGACCCCTAATATCATTAGAAAGTGTGCTGATTTGGTCTTCAACATAAACAACCCTTTTTCCTTTCCTAATGATGTTTGTGAAATAATTATAATCCATATCTGCAAGAAATTAATTATACGATTATTGTAATATATAGTGAGATGCAAATGCTATTAAGATTTTTATATATTTTATGCTAGTATTATTTCAAATATGTAATGAAATAATGATTAGTATCCAAACAAATCTTTTAACAAGGATCGCCATCGAACAAAGAAATTAACACATGTATATCTCAACATCACTTGTGTGTTTCAATAAGTATTAATACAAAGAGAATAAATTTTTTTTGAACTATTATAAGGATGTACAAGTATAGAGAACAAAGAAGTCATATGTAATAAACGCAAAAATAAATCAATAAAGAACTAGCACGAAATGAAGGCATTACAATACCAACAAAGAAGTTGCACCCACACTAATGGCGGCAAGAAACCGACAAAAACGTTTCACACAATGAAAGGCAACTAAGAATTGGGTACGTAAAAAACTCAGCAAAGAAGTCGTATGCAATGAAGGTGGTAATAAATCCATATATGAAGTTGTGGCGGTAGTGAAGAAGGAGGTAAGCGACAAACACAAAAGTTGTGGCCATAATAAAGGCTGTAAGAAACCCTATGAAGTTGTGGTTGCAATCAAAGCAGTAAAAGACATGTTGAAGCTATGATTGCAATGAAGATAGCGAGAGATCAAAATGGAAGCATTGGTGGCAATGAAGGTGGCAAAAGACCAAGTCAGAAGTTGTGACTGCAATGAAGATACCAAGAGATCTAGTACATAAGTAATGGCGATATAATGAATTGCAATAGAAGACCTGGTGAGAATAGCTATGGCAACAATGGAGGTGACTAAATGAGGTTCCAATATTGTGGCTGCAATAACGAAGGAAGCTAGGGTTTTGATAGAGAAATGGAAGAGAGATATGTGATGTTTCAAGGTAGACATACAGTTCCACAATTTTAAAGAATGTGACAGTGAAATTTTGATAAGACAAGTCGTGGTAGATGGTACGAGTTTGATAGATAGAAAAAAATTGGTTAAAGAGAATAAAATTTTGCATTGATACTAATAAAGATGTTTTGCTATAGACCATTGTTTTCAACTTGTACTTTTTAATAGGAAAATGAATGCACTGAAGAAAGAACTCCAAAACTATTCAGTATAGTACTAGTGAGGAGAATCAACAACCCAACCACAAAATAGTTAGCTAAAACAACCAGAACAAAAGATTCCAAAAATATTAGAAGTAATCGAACCTACAGCCACACATTTTGTCAACAAAATAAAAATAAAGAGGTTGGTTTAGTGGTGGAGAATTTGTATAACTTATATAAAATTTTAAGTTCAAACCTCATTAGTTTTATTGCATATAAAAAATAGCAAATTGAATATAATAAAGAAATAAAAAACAAGTAGTAAATTAAAACAGAAAAACAAATCCTAATAAAAAAAACATTGAGAAAACAAGAAAAGTAAACATATAAGATTATCTAACATACAATAATAAGATATGTTTAATATTTTGATATGTATATATATACATATTCTAATATCTTTTTTTCCTTTGATAGAGTATCCTTTATCGTGGGTTCCACTTCCACTATGATTAATAATTGTTGTGAAAAATCATTTTATCTTGAGAAAAAAAATAAAGTTCTCATCAATTTCTTTGGCTTTCGTTCTTAGAGGTGATTTTATTCTAACAAAAACAACAAAAAAAGAACTGATAATCAGCATAATAACAGAAAAATTATTTATCTTTTTAAAAAAATAATAATTCTCTAATACAAAAATAATAATAATAATAATAAAAACAATGACAACGACAACAACAACAATAATAATAATAATAACAAAATAATAATAATAATAATAATTTTCAACCATTTCTATCTCTTTCATGATATATCAGAGGTGATTTAATTCCAACAAAAACATTAGAAAAGAGCTAATCACTGAAATTGGGTGGTCCACTCCACCAATATTAAAAAAAGGGACAGATCCAATTAAAATGACATAAAAAATTCTTAAAAGATATATTTGTTGGTGTTTCTTCATTATCATTTTTTTCCCAAAATCAAATTCTTACACTTTGAGTAACATAGAAAAATAATCCAATTCATAGATCTTAGCCAAACACAATTAGCTAAGCATATGCACAACATATAAAAAAATAAAAACAAAAAACCTTTCACATAATCAACTTCAACATCGATAAGGTCAAATCAAACATATACAACAAATTGATAATTCATAAAGACACAATAGACAAACTAATCAACTGAAATCAACTGAGTAGAAAAGGTGAAAAGTAAATTTATCTAAAAATCGTAGGTAAATGCTACGGTATGAATAGAATGATGCTGGAATGAGGATTATTAGAATGAAAATGGGAAATGGTGAAGAATTAGTACTTCCTGAGAATAATAATGTAGAAGGGTGAAGACACCAGAAGACCCAATGAGAAAGCTATGGCAGCAATGGAGGTGACTATTTAAGGTTACAATATTTATTTGAACTCGATTAGTGGGTTTGGGAATAGTGTAGAAGGGTAAGCCATGTGAACACTAATTTGTCACTTTCTCACGACAAAACGCTTACTCAACGATCATATCCAGCTCAAACGTTACTAGCATATGGATTTATATTAAACTTTCGGGCTTTGCTGTAATTTCAGTCAAGGTGAAGAGTAAAGTTTTAAGTTTAATACCTACTAAAAAATTGTTGAATTTGATATTAAAAATATATATAAATAAAAAATAATAATAATATAGTAATTTATATGATAAGTTTGTTTTGGTGAGAATTGAGATCATAAATTTGACCAAACAAAAAAAGTTGCTTTACATTTCAAAAAGCTTAATTTCAATAAATATCCTTGGGAAAAGAAAATTAATGTTCAATAACTGTGAATGCAAAAAAATTAAAAAAAATAAAGTAGTAGATCAATAGAATAAAGCCTTATATATGAGTCCTTAAAATTGTTAGGATCGGATATTTTAGTCTCTAAAATTTAAAAAAATTAATTAGTCTCTAACATTGTAAGAACAATGGACATTATAGATATCCTTATTTATTAATTTTATAACATTATTTTGTAACCAAAAGAACTAAAAGTCAGAAATTGATTTAATGTTTTAGAAATCTCAAAAACAAATGTGTCCGACCCTTAGTTACCCTTCCATTCATTTCATATTATTAGACCGTTTTCAAACACTACTATCATTGTTTCATATAATAAGACCCTCTCCAAAATTTTAAAAGCATTAATTAATACTTTCTTTCTATAACTCATTAAATATTTATCTTCATGGAATATTATTTATACATTATCATATATATACAGGAAATACTCCTATTAAATAAAATAGAGCATTCGAAACATTGAAATATTTCTTACTATACTACATACTATTCTTTTATAGTATGTGATTCATTATCATTTAATAGTTATAATTTTTTTTAAGAAAATCCAAATTATAAAATTTCAAATATATATTCATTTTGTGTTCAAAATCTTTATCAGCTTATATTGTCAGAAAAAAATCTTTTTCAAATTTAAACATTTTTTTATAAATTTGAACAACTTATTTGTCTCTACTTATGTATTTGAACTTTTTTATTCCAGTAAGATGAATTTTCCTTTGAAATTATTATGCACATTTATATTATTATTGTATAAAATATTTTATATATTACTTTGATTTACATTTTCTAAAACCTATTTTTGATTTACACATTAATAAATTTTACCTAAATTAAAAAGTAACCATATATTACATATAATTAAAATAATCATTATTAATAGATGAAAAAAAATATTTAATATTATGTATAAAGACAATTATAATGTTTTCTATTTTATTTTATTTTTTATTTTATTTTCTTTGTTACCAAAAAAGTTATATTTATAAAATCTCCGTTTTGAGGGATATAATTAATATTACTACTAAAAACATATTTATTGTTGTTATTACTTTTACTAGAAGTATATACCTACATAGAAAAGTTTTTAATGATAATAATTATTTTCAATTTATTTTTCCTTAGACAACAATTAAATGCATACAATCTTAGAAAATTGAGAACACACATGATGAAACCTCACCTTGTTGACTCATTGTCGACAGAGAGTAATTGTAATAGAATAATGTTATATCTTCCTAAAATTTTATAAACTAAATAAAAAATAAATATATTTCATGTATTAGAAATATAAATATTATTTAAAATATTATTCAGTAAATAAGAAGGAGCTAGTGACATGTGCGTGTAAGTGGGTTTGATCCCTCTTTATATAATTCTGATGAACCAAAACTAGATAGAAAAAAGAAAAGAGAAAAATGCAAGATGAAAAAAGACATAAGTATCCTCAATTAAAAACTTCATGATTTTAAAAAAAATGAGTCCCAATTTCAAATTAAAACCAAATCAAAAACCCAGTTCAAATTGTCCCAAAACAGGGGGAAATGGTATTGATCAACTTTTCACAAATTTCAACCCTCCCTTCCATCTCAATTCCTCAAAATCATATTAACTTCATCTAATTCAATATAAATCACTCCAAGATCAATTCACATTATCATCAAGATCATTCTCATACATTCACATTCACAATTCAATATCAAAACAAACAATCAACATAAATGCATCAACCACACACATATAGAACAATTCAACCAAGATCAACTTCAAACGTAACATCATAAAACCTCAAATTCCTAATTTCCCTAATTGGATTTTTAAGTTTGGGGTTTAGTGGGATTACCTTCAAGCTCTTCTTGCCCTTGCTCTTGAATGGCTATTTCTAGGGTTTAGAACTCAAGTCCAACACCAATTTTCCTTTTCCCTTAGCTTGATTCTTGAGCTCTTGTGTCCCTAAATGGCATTTAGTCACAAAATTCCCAAATGAGGGTATGAAGAAGAAGAACTATGAATTAGGAGAGAAACTTAAGAACTCACTTACCCCATACCTGAAATTGGAAGGCATTTAGGCGTAGAAACACTAAAAGCCACACATGCAAGGTATATCTATGGAGATTGGAGGAATGGGTTCTAGCGAGTAGTTGGAGAAAATGGAACTTAGAGTGAGAGAGGGAGTTGGCGAGAATGGGAAGAAGAAGAAGGCTTTTGGGCCATTGACTTGTTTGGTCAATTTCACTTAAGATGGGAGGGACTACTTTGCAAATTTTTAAAATTGCAAGTAGGTCCTTCCCTTCCTTTTTGTTCCCTCTTAAACCCAATTTCCTAATACTTAGTAGTCAATCTAAACATGTACCATTTAATTAATTTGGATGTTACACAAATATTAATATCTTTTTCCATACAGATATTAATATCTATTTTTCTGCAATTTATCATTTTCAATACGCATGACTGATGAAGGAAAAAAAATCCCTTGATTTGAACACAGTATTTTTATACGGGGATTATTATTTGAACGAGAAAAATAGGGATTAATATTTGTTTGACTCGAATCTGGATTTAAAAACATAACTTTACCAATTTGCCAAACAAATAAACCCCAAACTCAAAATTTTGACACACACAATACTCCATATGTAACTAAACCCAAAATCACCAACATCGTTTTCTATCATTTATACAGTTAGAATCAAGGGTTTTTTTTCCTTCGTCATTCATGCTATTTGAAAATAATGAATTGCAGAAAAATAGATATTAATATTGGTATGAAAACGGATATTAATATATGTATGGAAACATATATTAGTATGTGTATGGGAACAGATATTAATCACGGTATGAAAATACAATGTCAGAATTAAGTTGGAAAACAGAGATTAATCTCCAAGCTAAGGTTTTTAAGTTGCAATACAGAGATTAATCCCTGTTTGCGCAGATGCCTCTTATTAAGTTGGAAAACTGGGATTAATCACCGAACGAGGGGCAAAATGGGAAAAAAATAACAATGTGTGGTGAACCAAGAAATGAGGGTGGTGGGCAAAGTAGCAGCCACACCTTTGTTATCACACAAACACACATTCATTCACTTCAATTCTTCTTTACCTCTCCAACTCTCATTCATCTTGCTCCCACCCCAAAAACAAAAAACACCCTTCTGTCTCTCCCTCTGGTCATGCGCCACCATCAACCTTCCCTCTCTCTAACATTTTAACCTTCTCAAAGCCTCCATTCTCACAGGCAACTATTTTTCCCTCTTCAAGCTTGTTAGAACATAAGATAAAATGAAAAATTCTTGTGTATTTTTTGAGTTATGTTAAATCTGTACAATGAGCTACCTATTTATAGATGAGCTACTAAGCGAGCTAGCACTAATTGCTACAAAATAAATTCTTTTTTGGGACCAACAAAATCAGTTGCAAAATTCACTTTTTCGATCACATAATATTTTTGCTACTAAATTTGTGACCAAAATGACTTGCAATCCAATGTTTTACGACCAACGGGATAAAAAATTCGGTCGCTAAATCAATCTTTTTTTAGTGATAAGGAATATACAATTTCAATAATTTATAAAATAATCTCCACAAATCCTATCAAATCATATCATATCCTATCAATCTAATCCTAATCCTATTATATCAAATTCCTAATCAGTTACAATATTACAATCTATCTCAAATATCTCAACATCTCGCCTCAAACTCAAGTTGGTATGGAAGAGACCAACTTAAGTTGGGAAACTAGGACCACAAAACGTTTAGGTGAATGAGACTTGGTGAACATGCCGGTAGGTTGATCAAGAGTTCTAATTGGGATGAGGCGAATAGTACCACGAATGAAGTGTTGACGAGTAAAGTGATAGTCAACCTCTATATGTTTTGTGCGCTCATGGAAAAAATCATTGTGAGCTATTTGAATTGTGCTTTGATTATCAAAATGAAGATCAATCAAAAAAGGTTGGAAAGCACCCATATAAGCTAGGAGCCAACGAAGCCTAAGAACCTCAAGAGTGGTGTCAGCAAGAGCACGATATTTAGATTTAGTACTAGAGCGGGAAGGCAAAGTTTGTTTCTTACTTTGCCAAGAGATGAGGGAGTTGCCAAGGAAGATGCAATAACCAATAGTGGAACAGTGATGATTTGGATTTCCCCCCTCCCAATCAGCATCAGAATGGGCATGAAGAACCAAAGGTGAGTGTGAAGGAAAATGAAGTTCTCGAAATAAAGTGCCTTTGATGTAGCAGATGATACGAAGTACGACAACATAATGAGTGGAGTATGGAATGCACATGAATTGACTGACTGTGTGAACAACATATGAAATATCTAGGCGAGTTACACTTAGGTAGATAAGATTTTCCACCAATTGCCAATAGCGAGTAGGGTTATCAAGCATAGTTCCATTAGTTGCAAAAAAGTGGATATTAGGCTGAAGAGGTGTATCCTCAGTACAATTATTAGTATGACTAGCTTTAGTGAAAAGATCATAAGCATATTTGGCTTGGAATAGGAGTAGTCCATCTATACATGAGACGAATTTAAGATCCAGAAAGTAGTTGAGAGTGCCAAGATCCTTCATTTCAAATTTATGGCTCAATAATTCTCTTAGGTTTGAAATCATTGATCATATCTTCAACATAAAGAAGTAAAAGTATGATACCTTGTTTTGTTCGATGAACAATGAGAGCAGAGTCATGGGGACTTGAAAAGAAACCAAGTTTGCCAATAGTAGAGCTGAATTTGGAAATCCAAGCTCAAGGAGCGTGCTTGAGCCTATACAAATCACACAAGTTCATGTTTATAAGTCACATGAACCTAATTTCATTCATTCCTATCCTAGAAATAGATTTATGATGTTTACATTGCAATTTGTTTGATTATGTTCATGTAGGAATAAGTCATAGAGAAGTGTTGATCTACAACTATTATGAAGACCACAAAACCTAGTTCTAAAACTTTAATTGTCAAAAACAGTAATCTTTGATAGGGATGAGCAAACAACAAAACAAATATTTTCATATAAACACTGTCTCAGTAATTTGGTTATAACTAGAGTTGTAGACCTCCAAATTGAGTGAAACCAAAAGCATTTGAAATATAAGAGGATTCTCTACAACTATTATGAAGACCACGAAATCAATTTCAAATTAAAACCTATTCAAAAACCCAGTTCAAATTGTCCAAAAACAGGGGAAATGGTATTGATCAACTTTTCACAAATTTCAATCCTCCCTTCCATCTCAATTCCTCAAAATCATATTAACTTCATCTAATTCAATATAAATCACTCCAAGATCAATTCACATTATCATCAAGATCATTCTCATACATTCACATTCACAATCCAATATCCAAACAAACAATCAACATAAATGCATCAACCACACACATATAGAACAATTCAACCAAGATCAACTTCAAACGTAACATCATAAAACCTCAAATTCCTAATTTCCCTAATTGGAGTTTTAAGTTTGGGGTTTAGTGGGGTTACCTTCAAGCTCTTCTTGCCCTTGCTCTTGAATGGCTATTTCTAGGGTTTAGAACTCAAGTCCAACACCAATTTTCCTTTTCCCTTAGCTTGATTTTTGAGCTCTTGTGTCCCTAAATGGCATTTAGTCACAAAATTCCCAAATGAGGGTATGAAGAAGAAGAACTATGAATTAGGAGAGAAACTTAAGAACTCACTTACCCCATACATGAAATTGGAAGGCATTTAGACTTAGAAACACTAAAAGCCACACATGCAAGGTATATCTATGGAGATTGGAGGAATGGGTTCTAGAGAGTAGTTGGAGAAAATGGAACTTAGAGTGAGAGAGGGAGTTGGCGAGAATGGGAAGAAGAAGAAGGCTTTTGGGCCATTGACTTGTTTGGTCAATTTCACTTAAGATGGGAGGGACTACTTTGCAAATTTTTAAAATTGCAAGTAGGTCCTTCCCTTCCTTTTTGTTCCCTCTTAAACCAAATTTCCTAATACTTAGTAGTCAATCTAAACATGTACCATTTAATTAATTGGGATGTTACAATTCTCCTCCCCTTAAATTTAATTTTGCCCTCAAAATTAAACTTACCAATTCTCTTAAAATGGTAACTGTTATTTTAGGCAAACTCAATCAGGGGTAGTGTCTCGCACCAATCCCTCTTCTCATCAACAACATATGCCCTCAACATATCCTCTAAGGTTTGTATAGTGCATTCAGATTGGCCATCTGTTTGGGGGTGGTATGCAGTGCTAAGACTCAATCTAGTCCCAAAAGCCCTTTGCAATGCCCCCCAAAACCTAGAGGTAAATTTTGGGTCCCTATCCGACACGATGCTGAGGGGTGCCCTATGAAGTCTAACTATCTCCCTAACATACAGACGAGCATACCTATCCACGGGGTAATTGGCTTTAATGGGTAAGAAATGAGCAGATTTGGTAAGCCTATCCACAATGACCCATATGGAATCGAATCCGGTTTGGGTCCTAGGCAACCCAACTATAAAATCCATTGCCACGCTTTCCCATTTCCATTCAGGTATTTCAAGTGGTTGTAACTCCCCCGAGGGTCTTTGGTGTTCGATCTTTATCCGTTGACAAGCGAGGCACTTGGCTACAAAAAGAGCGATATCCTTTTTCATTCCCGACCACCAAAACATTTTCTTTAAATCTTGATACATCTTTGTGATGTCGTGATGAAAAGAGTATCCACTTTTGTGGCCTTCCTCTAATATCATCTGTTTTAGGCCATCGTTGTCAGGGATAACGATCCTACCATGAAACAAAATTACTCCATCACTTGTTTCAGAGAAACCGGGTTGACCCCTCTTTTGCAAAACATCCTCGTTCTCCAGTTGGGCAACCTTAATTCTCACCCGGAGCTCATTCCTTATTTCCAGCTTGGTTAAATGCAAACTCATCGCTCTCATGGAGACATCAAGTTGAAGATCCCTAAATTTCTCTAATAGTTCCAATTCATGAATCATCATGGAGGATATATGTAAGGATTTTCGACTTAAAGCATCGGCTACCACATTGGCCTTACCGGGGTGGTATTTCAACTCAAAGTCGTAGTCCTTAAGAAATTCCATCCACCTCCTTTGTCTCATATTCAATTCCTTCTGGTCAAAGAGGTACTTGAGACTCTTATGATCACTAAAGACTTCAAACCTTACTCCATAAAGATAATGCCTCCATATTTTCAACGTGAAAACGATCGCGGCCAATTCAAGATCATGGGTAGGGTAATTCCCTTCATGAGGCCTTAATTGTCTAGAGGCATAGGCCACTACACCCCTACTTTGCATTAAGACACATCCCAAATCCATCTTAGAGGCATCACAATATACTTGAAAGTCTTTATCCTTAAGGGATCACTAACACTGGGGTGGTTGTCAATTTATCCTTAAGGGCTTGGAAACTTTCTTCGCACTTCTCATTCCATTCAAATGGTACTCCCTTGCGTGTCAACTTGGTTAACGGGAGGGCCAATTGGGAAAAGCCCTTAATAAACCTTCGGTAGTACCTGGCTAATCCTAGGAAACTTCGGACCTCGGTAACCGTCGTGGGAGGCTCCCACTTAGTCACCGCTTCAACTTTGCTAGGATCTACCGCTACCCCTCTCTTATTGATCACATGTCCTAAGAATTGGACCTCTTCTAACCAAAATTCACACTTGTCTAATCTAGCATATAATTGCTTATCCTTAAGAGTTTGTAAGACAATGCTCAAGTGCTCTTCGTGTTCTTCCCGGGACTTGGAATAAATCAAAATGTCATCTATGAAAACCACCACAAACCGATCAAGGTACGGTCTAAAAATACGGTTCATGTAATCCATAAAAACTGCCGGAGCATTTGTAAGTCCAAAAGGTACAACCAAGTATTCATAGTGTCCCTACCTTGTTCGAAAGACAGTTTTCATAACGTCATCTTGTCTAATCCTTATCTGGTGATACCCTGACCTCAAATCTATCTTAGAGAAGACCGAGGCTCCCCCCAATTGATCCAACAAATCATCTATTTGGGGAAGCCGATACTTGTTCTTCACAGTCAACTTATTTAACTCCTGGTAATCAACACATAACCTTAGGCTACCATCCTTTTTCTTAACTAACAAAACAGGGGCTCCCCATGGTGACACACTAGGTCTAATGAATTGCTTCTCTAACAAACCCTTTATTTGTTTCTTTACCTCGGCCAATTCTAAGGGGGACATTCTATATGGAGCTTTAGACACGGTCCCACACCTGGAACTAACTCGATAGAAAACTCTACTTCCCTTTCTGGTGGTAAGGTAGTTATGTCATCAGGAAACACCTCAGAAAATTCATTAACTACGGGAATTGCTTCTATGCTCAAACCGCATCTCAGCTAAGGAATGGAGCATGTATCCTTGAATGCTACTTACTGACAGGAACCGTACATCATCAAAAATAGAAGAGTGGGAACAGGAAATATCTTTATCAATAGGAGGAATGACCACAACTTTATTTGCACAATCAAGAACAACATTATGGAAAGACATCCAATCCATCCCCAAAATTATGTCAATGTTACTTAGAGGTAAGCAGAACAAGTCTAAACAGAAAGTTCTACCTTGATAAACCAAGAAACACGGGGTACATATAGACGAAGTGGACACTTTACCCTCAACAAGAGTGGAAACAGTCAATTCAAAAGGAAGTTTTGAAATAGGAAGATTCAGTCTTTTGGCACAATCATAAGAGATGAAAGAATGAGTGGCGCCCGAATCAAACAATAAAATTATAGAATCATTGTTTACCAAACACTCACCTTGAATGAGATTATCAGATTCACTAGCCTTCTTACCACTTAAGGTATAGACCTTCCCTTGAGTCGGTGGTTATGATCCGGTAGCACCTTTGTTCTTCCTGAGCGAAACTGATGAGCCACGTGCCCCTTTTTCTTGCAGTAGTAACACGTTCCGGAGTTCTTTAGACACTCCCCATGGTGATACTTTTCGCAACTCTTGCATAGAGGAGCTTGTCCGGAAGGGACCTTCGTGGTTTTCTTTTCCTTAAAATATTTCCCCTTTTGCTTTGTCTCTCGAAAACCTTGTTCCTCCCGTTTCCGCTTCCAATTCCCTTGCTTGTTAATGTTAACCTCACCCAAGGATTGTTCGGCTAGGCTACATTTGCGGACAAGGGTCGGGTAATGTCGGATTTCTTGAGTAACTACTTGATTTCGAATCTCCGGTCTTAATCCTTGCTCAAATCTCTTTGACTTCCATGCATCATCGGGTTGGTTCCTTAGGTTGTTAGAATAACGGGCTAGCTCTTCGAATTTTGCCACATATTGGCCTATGGTCATCTCCCCTTGCTTGAGTTCTAAAAATTCTATCTCTTTTTGATCCTTAAGATTTGAAGGGAAATAATTTTCTAGGAAGGCACCCCGGAAGAGTTCCCACGTGACTCGCGTTTCGGACTCCTCCATCTGTTGCCGGTACTCATGCCACCAGTGTTCTGATTCCCCATGCAACTTATATGTAGCCAAGTCCACCTTCTGTGGGTCTGTACACCTCATGACCCTAAAGATGCACTCCATATGTTGGAGCCACCTTTCCGCGGCCATAGGATCGGGGTCTCCTAAGAATGCTGGCGGGTCGTGGGACTTAAACTTTTCATAATGATCATCTCGAGCATGAGCTTCCATCATCCTAGTCATGGCTTGGGCCATTTGTTGCACTAAAGGTGTATCGGTCGACCCCGGTGGAATTGGAGCATCGGGGTTTGGTTCTTGATTTGCTCGGTCCACCCTTGACGGTCTCCCTGGCCTCCTGGGTGGCATATCTGCTGCATACAAATACACATATATTGAGTTGATCAGTCTCAATATTAGTGGCTTTGTAATTAAAAGTATATGTCTACCAAGAAGCGGAATAAGACTCACAACACCAAACCAACTAGCTTACTATAACTCTCACGGTCCGAATGGTTCGAACGACTCTGATACCAAATGTAACACCCTAATAATTGAGCTGCCATAATTAATGGAAAACACATATATTAAGTACGTGTGCATAGGCATAGTTTGTACATTATGTGACCCTAGTTCATGGAACTACTAAACCAATACATATTATACCCCATCGTGAGAGTTACACATAGTCTACTTGGCTTAAGTTTATACAACTGAGTCTGACAAAATAAAATTTGAAGATCCATCATAACACAATATTACAATGAGATTTAACAAAACAAAGGACGGATATCTTCTTGAAACATTTCTTCTAATTCCTGGCTGTTACTCTGGTGTCTCCAGAACCACCTGCAACACTGTAACCGTGAGATACATGCTGGGACATATATCTCAGCAACCCTTGGTTTATCTAAAACATGTTCAAACAGTGTCATAGGCAACAAGTTGCAAACCCTCCCCAACTCTATAGCTAAGCACTACCACATTCAAGCATCTAATTTACCATTACCATGCACTTTCAAATCATAGAGTCAATGAAATGCAATGCTATGCATGATTTCCTTTATCATTAGTTTTTATGCCGGCAGTCTGCACCCTCAATGGAGATCTCCGTTGTCCAAGGAAGTGTCCCTCCTTGAACCCTCAACCTGCCCGGTCAAACACCCGAAGGTGCATATGCAATCCATTTTGTTCATGAATGACAATGCATGAGTCAATGCAATATCAATCTCAATCTCTTCCTCAGACCAAGACCTTAACCCATACTCTTGTTAAGAGGAGAGTTGATCACATATTGCATTAACATTTCAAACCCATCACACAAGTTCATGTTTATAAGTCACATGAACCTAATTTCATTCATTCCTATCCTAGAAATAGATTTATGATGTTTACATTGCAATTTGTTTGATTATGTTCATGTAGGAATAAATCATAGAGAAGTGTTGATTTTAGAGGATTGGACTTGAATAATGAAGGAAAGAATGAAGAAAGTTGAAGAAAAGATGTAGAAAACACTTAGAAGTTGTGAAACACAGTCTTGTGCGCACAACTCAATAAGGTGTGCGCACCTTAATTCACCCTTGGAGCTACTGCCCAATCTTGTGCGCACAGCCCAAGAAGGTGTGCGCACCCCTGTTCTTATTTTGGCCATAACTTGAGTTGTAGACCTCCAAATTGAGTGAAACCAAAAAGCATTTGAAAGCTAAGAGGATGCTCTACCACTTGTATGAAGACCACGAAGTCAAATTCAAATTAAATCCAATTCAAAAACCCAGTTCAAATTGTCCCAAAACAGGAGAAAATGGTATTGATCAACTTTTCACAAATTTCAATCCTCCCTTCCATCTCAATTTCTAAAAATCATATTAACTTCATCTAATTCAATATAAATCACTCCATGATTTATTTCTACATGAACATAATCAAACAAAAATCAAGATCAAATATCATCAAAACTACATCAAAATTCATCAATTTCCAAGAAACTACAACTAACTATGCAAGAAAGCACTTTATTTGATTTTATTGATTTTTAAGTGCTAAAAGGCCACAAACACACTACAATACTAATAAAAAGAGACTAAAATAGACCTTATAACATAGATAAGTGGACACTTATCACAACCCCAAACTTAAAATCTTGCTTGTCCCCAAGCAAACACAAAATCCAAACCAAGGGGAACAAAACAACATGGCATGGCATCAATCCTAGAGTTCATTCAAAACTCATGAAGCACTTAAACACCTTAGAATTATGCAAGTATTACCATTGGAAGTTACTCACTCCTTCAAGTCATCAAAGCACAAATTTACACAATATGAGCAATGTAATCAACTAGGCAAGTGGCATAGATCATGTAACCAAGCAATGCACAACAATCCTCACAACGATAAAGTGTATGTCACTCATCACTCAAGTGTTTGGGTTAGATTTAGTGCACTCAAATCAATCATGTGAGATGTGGAATCCATAAATTTGAGATTGCCTTCTAAGTCTCCACCACTAAAAATCACAAGTCTAGGAATGATCAAGAGGTCTATAAAGGTTGTAATGGGGCTTAGGTAGGGTGGATAAATGTGAAGGAAAACTAGCTAAACCATGTATCACACAAGGACAATCGAATGCATAAAATCCTAGACACCTATATGCAAAAATTGATGAAAATGCAAAAGATGATGGAAAAAGAACAAAAATGAACACAAACAATGAATTATCACAAAACTTGAGAGTACCAACTCTTCTTTATTCTTTCTTCTCAATCTTTTTCAACTTGTTTTTCTTCTTTTTCATATTTTTCTTTCACAATCTTGTTTCTTTCTTTTCTATTTTTTTCAATTCTGTAGCTATTTTTTTGTATATGCTATCTTTTCCAATTTTTGAATGTTTCTTGCTTTTTCATGAGTTGGTATCCCAAAATCTCAATCATAACATACAAATGGAACAATAAAATGTGGATATATGCAAAAATTAATGAAATGCATGCATGAGTGAATGGTCTCTACCCCAAGTACTACCCAAAACAAACCTCAACACAATGTTTTGCCTACCCTAAACTTAGAATTATGACTTGTCCTCAAGTCATGCTCACTATGCACCCCAAACCAAAACTTATGGAATCAACTTCTAAGCAAAAACAACCGTAACCCCAAACTTAGGGAATTGTGCGGTTCCCTAAGCAAAAACTACCCCAAACTTAGAGGAAGACTCTATACCCAAGTGCATAACCAAAGCTCTAGGTGTGTACATGGTAGAGACAATTGGTTTTACACTTGTTTTGCTTGTAATGAGCTATATTATCAAGAAATGAAGGGTAAGTTAAGGCTCAAAGGGGCTAGCAATGGATAATTTAAGGGACAAGGCTTAATTTTGGCTCAAGACTCACCACAACAAAAATGCCTCCATCATATCAATCCGAGCATATGACTAGCAATTTCAACCAAGGGAAAAAACAAATTTAAAAGCACACCTCACACAATGAACACTCATGACAAGGAACATGTTGGAGGCTCAAATCCTCACCTAGGTTGTATGATTGCTACACATTGCTACATCACATCAGACATGCCACAAGCCTAATACTTTTTTACTAATGCCCACATGTGTCAACAAGTACCTATCAAACAATCAAGAGCATGTAAACTTCACAATGGAGGCTTGAAGTTGGAAATAAGTGATTCCTCCTTTTTAAAAACATTTTGCACTTGTTTCCCCTTAAGCTCCAACTTTGGTTCAAAAACATTTTCACCCGGATTCCATGGTTCCCACATAGCTTGGGTTCCAAGAACCAGTTCATCTCCTTTTCCACACTTTTCGCATTCAAATCCAAATCAAGTTTATGTGGAAGTGTATTCCTTATTGAATTAATGTTATGTGGTGGTTTGGATTGAGAAACAATAGGTAAAGGTATGATTGCAATTGAGAAAAAAGTGATCAATATTAATTTCCCTATTTTGGCTGAATTTTTGCACAGATTGAGTAGGATAATCGACCTAGTTCCAATTGGATTCTGATTTCGTGGTCTGTTATAAGTTTATAGATAATTTTGATAGCTTTGTAATGCCACAAATTTCACAAGAATCCAATATGTATAACTTGAGTTATAGGCGAAAGACTGAGAGCTACCATATTGAGTTTTTATCATGGGCAGGTGCGTTCAAGTGAAATTATCTACTAGAAATAGATTGATTCAGATCTTGCATTCTGAATATAAGTTGTAGATAATTTCATTAGCTTTCATTTGCCACTGATTTCACCCAATATGGAGGTCTAAAACACAAGTTATGGCCAAAATACCAAGGGGATGCATTTTTGAGTTAAGCAGGAAATTCTGGTGTTTGTCACTAGCGCTCAAGCGTCAGAATGGGGGCTTGAGCACCAGAGCAAAAAACTTGGCAGCATGTAAAAGGTGTCTGGCGCTTAAGAGCCAGAGCCCTGGACCTGTTTTACCTGTTTAACTTTAAAAATGTAATTTAAGCCAGATTAACTTATTTCTAAGATTAGAATGAGTAGAAATAGGTCCATATGAGTTAGAAACATACAATAGGATCATTGAAATGTTGTGCTATGTGTTATGACTTAAATGGTGAATACTTTGAATGATGTTTTATATGATTGAGATGTGATAAATGATGAATGTTGGAACATGTTGAATGCAATTAATGTGAGATGTATGTTTGATGAATGATAACATGTAATGTGGAAACAAATGATAAGAGAAATGCTTCCCCCATCAACCTTGGTTGAGTAAGTGGGTTGAGTTCCACCGGAAGTAGACCGCGTAAGAGGACAAGCATGGAAAAGAGAATAATTAGGGGTTATTATCTAGATGGGTAATAACTCTTGCAGACCTCTAAGGGGTGTTGACTCTGAATAAGAGAAACAATTTAGGGCTATTGCCGGAAGGGGTAATAGTCCTTGCAGACCTCTATTGGAGTTGAGGCATGGAGTCTAGTTAAGGACGCTTACCAGGGTTTCCAGAGAGCTCTAGAGTGCTATTGCCATGCACAGTTGGATTCCCGCGTGCACCGGGTTTCTCGTTAAAAGAAGTGAAATGAAAAGAATTAAAATGGGATCATGGCATGCATACATACATGATGTTGTCATTGCACGCATAGTTTATGAATGTGTTTTTTGTATGTGTATGTGTCATGTGTATGATATGTGATGGCTAGGGTGTATATTTGGGGAATTTTCCAGTTAGACTGACTGCAATACTGATTTAAAATGTTTTTAGTTAGACCGGGGGTTACTCGGTTATATGTTTTACATATAACTGACGGTCTCAGTATTGCAGGTATCAGGAGATTTTGGAGCTAAAGCAATGGATGAGAAAAAGCTATAGGAATTCCTTAGAAGTAGCCATACATGTTGAAACTAAGATTTTTATTCGGATGTTATATTGTTCAGCTGTATAGGAAATTGTAAAATAAATAAAGAAATGTTTCCGCTTGTATTTTAAATATGAAACAAAGAGGCAAGTTTTGATAGTTTCAAGAAAAATTTAAGTATCATATTTTTTTTAAAGAAATATTTTGTAATTATTAGGTTTTCAGGTTAAAACTTTTAGTAAACACCATTTTCAAAATTAAGGTGTTACATTTATGGTATCAGAGCAATTTGATCCATCGGACTGTAATGATAATGAGTCGATAGTCAACTGAATGATTAATATTCTGAACATATCTATTAGGTGTGATAAGCTTCAAAGGAACGTGCAGCTAATATTGAGTCTGATCAACTGAATATTAGTGCATGAGAGTAGAAGTTATGATTACTAATGGATAAGAATGGACTTTAAAGGGATTGTTCTTCTTTTAGTAACTTCCATGAAAAATAGGATGAGACATTGTGACATAGGTGTATCGGTGTTATGATTGTAAGATATTGGGCCTGGCCAGTTCAGTACCTTAGTCACGACATTGATGCATTTGTAACCAATGGATTCAAGCCACTAGCTTAGAATGAGTACCAAGTGGAATAAGAGTTAAGGATAAATGTGGTTAGCCTTCTAGAATAGATAGTGGTAATCTCACAACAACAAGTGGGGCTATGTGTACTCTTAGTTGGATTCATGTTAGGAAGATATACTCGATGGAAAATTGGTTAAGTATAGGAATAGATCATGTCATTAAAGCATGAGGAACTCCATCTCAGTTTCTTTCATTTAAGTTTCCTCTAGGACTTAAATTCCTTAAACTCTAGTTTCTTTTATGATTTCCGTTGACAAACTATCCATGTAAATTCTAGGAATCAAACTCTTTATCATCTTCAGGAAATTCACCAAACCTAACTTCGAATTAAAATTTTGACTTGATACATTTCAATTTTTATTCCAACCCCCATATGCCTTCTTTCTTGAAGAATTTAAGCATTGATTCTAACTTGACGGTCACGTATCCTTATAGTGGTTCAAGGACTTATTTGCCTATACTGATTCCATTGATGTTCCTACATGTAGATACCTCTTATAGTAACTCTACTCCCTTCACATAAACTTGGCATAACATTGTATCTTGAAATTTGTTCTAATTGCAAGCTTTCCTCTAGATATATCAAAAGCTGTGTTTAAGTACGAGTTTTAGAAATCCTCTCTAATTGAGATGTTTTGGGTTATTTTTGTTAATTTAATCATTAAGTGAAACAAGTCTTACACCTTACCTTATCATCAATCTTAGAATTAATTGTTTTGGAACACTTTAGAAACTAAGTATATCCTTACTCAAAGCTGATAAGTTAGAGGGTAAATATATCCAGTTTGGACTTCAATTCATATGGTTGACACGAAGCAAAATTTGTTTAATATTTTGGTACCACTAAGAATTAATTTACGACAACAACGAAAACTCTTATTTTCTTTCCATATATAAATCAAGACACATAAACTTTCTAGTAGGAACTCCTAATAAACGACAATTGTCATCAATTTTTATCTAAATTCCATTCTCTGATTAAGACGCAGATCTGGTTTTTCATTTAATCTTAGTCTAAATCTCATTATAGGATCTAGACAATATTGTTTTACACTTGATGACTTAGGGATAAATCTTTCCTTTGTGATGCTAACTACCGAAGTTTTGGCGATCGATTTCCCTCAAAATCTACCGGTATTTTAAATCACACTCTTAGACGCTCCTATACAAAGGATTCCATGGGACATAGATCCCTTAAACAGTTTTAGGTACTCTACAAAGACTAGAAACCACCATTGTAACTTAACTAAGTGTTACACTCGTTGGTCCTCTAAGAAAGTATGTTACTAACCCAACAATCGAAATGAAGTCGAATTTATTCCTACATACCTTAAATTTCACGGTTCGGAACTGTACTCTTCATAATTTCGAATTTCATTTAATTATGAAAGATCTAGCTAGTATGTGAAATTATTCCAAACCTTAGTGCAATATCACAGTTAAAGATTTCTTTGGTGATCTAAGCTCATGAAACCATTTTGATGGTTATCACAATATTCTTATTTATGTTCAAGTTTCAAATCTTAGATCCGAGTTACCTGGGAAGACAAACCAACCAGAGGGGCACAATGAAACCATTAGGAAACTTCTTTATAATATTCCATTTAGATTCTTATGATTTGGAGTTTCCCAAAAGTTGGAACCCATCTAAGTTTCTATCTATGCATTCGGTCCCTAAATGGATTATTACTGATCATTAAGAAAATCCCTTTTAATTCTCAATTTCAAATTGAACATAGTTTTCCAAACTTTAATCTTGTATAGTTTAGACTAGTCAAACTACTCCTTGTAATTATCTGAATTTAAGCTTTTAGATAGTTTCCTTCACAACTTCCTAGAGACTATCTGAATTTAAGCTTTTGGATAGTTTCCTTCACAGCTTCCTAGAGACTTGAACAACTCCGGTTTTCATATAGTTTCGGATTCCGGCTAAGCACCCCGACTTCCTTGTAAATTCATTAGTTGTACTTATTAGGGGTATAACCTAATAAGTTTAGGTTCACATTAAATCTCTAACTTAAATCCTTGTGAGGTTACAAGGATTTCCTTGACATGATACGTCGTTATTATAGTCATCAACTATAACGCCTCCACTAAAACAAATATGTTAACCGTCCAATCAGTTCCCGAATTTCTCAATCTTGAGTTCTCACTTGAGTAAGGAGGCAACGAATCCTTATCACGTTACCATGAATTCAGTCCTTCTCTTTATATCATGGCAACAAGTTCATAAACATCCGCTTTTAAAGACGCGTGCAAAAAACACATCCTGATCCAATCTAACTCACATTGACAACTTTGGAGTGAGTTAATCGTCCTAAAATTAAAATGTTACCCTAAGAAGGAATAGGAAGTTTCCTTGATCTAAGAAGTCTTGCACAACACGTTCAAGAATTCTATGCTTCTTGTAATCAATTTCCTTCCTCTCCGGAACCAAGACATAACGGGTTATACAAATTAGAACTCGAAACCAAATTGTACTAGAAAGATCAAGACTTGTAAAATTCTAAACCCTATTCTAAAACTAAAGTCTTAGTGACCATTGAACCTCCTTGAAAAAATTCTAAATCTCGACGATGGATTAAGTTAATTCAAGAAGTTCGTGTGTCTCTTATTCCGTTAAGTTTAATTTACAAACTAATGGCTACCTAGGGTTATTCCCTGCCCAATTCAAGTTCTCATGAGTTTGAAAGTTAACATTTATGTCAACTTCATAAGTTCTATTTTTTCTGTTCACTAAGTCTATAGAATTCTATTAAGTGTATGCTCTTGTGTAGGATGAAAGGTTATGAATGGACTATATGAGATTAGATAAGTGGTGAATTGTTGTTAGAATTAGAGTCATGTTGATGCAATTACCTCTATGTGTGTGAACTTGACAATTTGTGATGACTTGCTTGAGTACTTGCTTGGTGGGGCTTTTATGAAAATGCATAATGTTTGCAATAGATAGTATGTGAAATATAGAATTGATGTGCAAGTGTATTCCTTGTTAAATTAATGTTATGTGGTGATTTGTATTGAGAAACAATAGGTAAAGGTATGATTTTAATTGAGAAAAAGTGATCAATATTAAATTCCCTGTTTTGACTGAATTTTTGCACAGATTGAGCAGGATAATCGACCTAGTTCCAATTGGATTCTGATTTCGTGGTCTTTTATAAAGTTATAAATAATTTGGTTATATAGATACTTTGGTTATCTTTCTAATGCCACAAATTTCACAGGAATCCAATATGTATAACTTAAGCTATAGGCAAAAGACTGAGAGCTGCCATATTGGGTTTTTATCATGGGCAATTGCATTCAAGTGAAATTATCTATTAGAAATAGATTGATTCAGATCTTGGGTTCTGAATATAAGTTGTAGATAATTTCATTAGTTTTCATTTGGCACTGAATTCACCCTATTTGGAGGTCTAAAACTCAAGTTATCGCAAAAATACCAAGGGGATGCATTTTTTAGTTAAGCAGGAAATTCTGCTGTTTTTCACTGGCGCTCAAGCGTCAGAATGGGGGCTTGAGCGCTAGAGCAAAAATCTTGGCAGCGTGTAAAAGGTGTCTGGTGCCCAAGCGCCAGAGCTCGGGACCTGTTTGACCTGTTTAACTTGAAAAAATATAATTTAAGCCTAATTAACCTATTTCTAAGATTATAATGAGTAGAAATAGGTCCATATGAGTTATAAACATACAATAGTATCATTGAAATATTGTGCTATGTAAAATGACTTAAATGGTGAATACTTTGAATGATGTTTTATATGATTGAGATGTGATAAATGATGAATGTTGGAACATGTTGAATGCAATTAATGTGAGATGTATGTTTGATGCATGATAACATGTAATGTGGAAACAAATGATAAGAGAAATGCTTTCCCCATCAACCTTGGTTGAGTAAGTGGGTTGAGTTCCGCCGGATGTAGATCGGGTAAGTGGACAAGCATGGAAAAGAGAAGAATTGGGGGTTATTATCTATATGGGTATCAGGAGATTTTGGAACTAAAGCAATGGATGAGAAAAAGCTATAGGAATTCCTTAGAAGTAGCCATACATGGTGAAAATAAGATTTTTATTCAGATGTTATATTGTTCAGCTTTATAGGAAATTGTAAAATAAATAAAGAAATGTTTCCGCTTGTATTTTAAATATGAAACAAAGTGGCAAGTTTTGGTAGTTTCATGAAAAAATTGAATTATCATTTTTTTTAAAGAAATAATTTCTAAGTATTACGTTTTCAGGTTAAAACTTTTAGTAACCACCATTTTCAAAAATAAGGTGTTACAAAAAGTCCCTTATATGTGTCTAAAACATCTCGAATGAGATAAATTATAATTAATAAAATAAAACTAACAATAATTATAGCCCAAATCATTTAGGATCTCAAATAAAGTAAACATGTAGTTAGAAAAAAATTGATATAAACAAAGTGTGAAACTTGGAATGACGGTGATCGTACGTTGACACATGTTCTTATCGCCATTAGTTGACTTAAATTTCGATGTCAATTATATAAAATAGTCAACACTTGGAGTAGCATAAGAAAAAATTAACTTAAAGGTTAAAAAAATACAAAAATTAATTTATACCCATATACAATTTTCTTTAAGAAAACATGAGAATCTCTAAGCTTGTTTACTTTTCATTTCCATTTTTTCTTTTGATTTTATGTTTCTTTAAATAATTTAAATAATTACAATAAATACAAAATATATAAAATAAAAAATAAAACAAAAAACAAAAGTACAAAATACAAAATACAAAATAAATAGGCCATCTATTTCTCAATACCAAATCAATTCCCTGATAACAAGAAAATAATTGAATATGTTAATTAATTTAGAAGTGTATTAATCTATCCATTATTTATCAAGGCGAGGATACAAGGCTTCAGAAAGAGATCGGCATTGTTTGAATTTAAAAAAAAAAACCTAAAATTTCAAAAAAAATGATACAAAAAATCAACAAGTATCTTTCTAATCTATAAATATTTAAGGATGGTGCATCTATTAATCTAGTCATAGATCACAAATATCCAAATAAGGATTTCACAGAATTATGAGAATAAAAAGTTAGATCTATAAGATTTTCGATCACAAAAGAAATCATAGATATGATACACAAATCGAGTAGCTTTTCATCAGTTTTGAAATGAATTCCATCTAATGAGTTATCGATCTAGGTGAACAATGTTTCACAAAACTATTAAATTTCTTTTTTTTAAAAAAAAACAGAGAAAAGTAGATATCATAAAATTTTCAAAGCAATCACACACCTTTTCTGTATTTGATAAGTTAGCTGGGTTGGGAATTGAAAAGAAAGCTAGGTTGGAACCCTCATTTGGGTTGTTTGCTGAGTTGCGATCCAGGTGATCTACTCAACTTCGACAGAAAGAAGGTAAGACTTACGCATAATCAGAGAGAGAACTTCTACTGAAAGAAGGTAAGACTTATACGTAATCAGAGAGAAGAAAGCAGATTGTATTTTTCCTCTTAACTTTTTGTATCGGTGCATACAATATATGTGGACCTCTTTTCTTCCGAGAATGCATGAATTTCATGCCTTCTTTATGAAAAGTAAATTAGAGTAAATTAAAAGTCCGTTTTTTTTTATATTCTTTGAGTAAAAAATGTAAATATATAAAATTGAATTAAATATTTTCACACAAAAACATTTTTGATATATATATAGGGTTTTTCTAACCTGTGCAATATTGCACAGGTTAAGAAATCATAAAAGGCAATACTCCCTCTGTTTTTAAATAATAGTCGTTTTAGTGTTTGGCACACTAATTAAGGAATCTGATTTGTGGCTTAAAATAAGTAATACAATTACTTCAATTATAGGAGTGATAATGAAAATAAATGCACTGCACAACTCCAAGGAAAATGCTACTGGAAGGAGGAATGTGAAAACAAAAAATAATAAAAAAAACAAATCTCTCTCTATCAAAATCTATGGGAAGTTGTTCCTAATAAATAGGGAAGATAGGAAAAGTCTTGAAGGACTTTTATTTTTAAAAAAGTAGAAGAGTCTAAAACGACTCTTATTTAAAAACAGAGGGAGTAAAACACAGTATTTATTGTGTGTTATACATTACATCATTAAAGTTTTGATTTTTTCCATACAAAGCTTCCACATTTAGTTTCTTAACTTGTGCAACATTGCACAGGTTAGAAAAATCCATATATATATATATATGGAATGTATCAAGTGAGAGGTGAGAGTGTGTGTGAGAGGAGTTATTACTAATCATTCAATTATAATTAATGGTTGACGTTTAATTTAAGGAAAACAATCTCAACCATTCTTGTATGGTTATGTGGTCAACATTAACTCGTCTCGCCTCTTATGCTCTCACTAAATGTATCCCTTTATATATGAGTGTGTTGTATAAAGTAATAATTTCAATTAAACAATCAATGTTTAATAACAATTACCAGCTCCTTTTTTTATTACTTATTTTGCAAAATAATCAAATTTTTTAATTAAAAAATCAATTCTAAATGTTTTTAAAAATCTTTATTTGTGCTTTTAAAAGTAATTAATTATAGTAAAAAGAGAAGGGAGGATTAAAAAAGTGATTATTCACATTTTAACCAAACATCAATAGCTTTTAATTTCCCTCATAATGAATTAAAAAATAATCAATTCTCTACTCATCTTCAAAATTAATTATTTTTAAGCAATAAAAAAGGGGCTCTAAATTGTCATTATTATAAATGAAATTAAATATAAGTTTGAATATATTCTTCTTACCTTATATATTAGAAGCATGTTAGAAAAAAAATTATATAGTATGTTTTCAATAATATTAGACATAAAAGCTTATAATATTGGTCTTTGACTTATTTAATCATCATAATCTATTTAGTAATTACCATTATACTTTAAGAAAGAAGTATCAAGTATTGATATTTAATTTGTAAATACTAATTATTAATTGAGAGCAATAGTTAGAATGTATTAAATTAAATAATTAATAATAAAATAGTAAGAATAAGATAGTGACTAAACAAAAAATCAATCCGTGACTAGTAACTAATATATTTATTATTTTGAAAAAAATAAAGTGAACATTTTCTACATTCGGTTAAGGAACATAAAAAAATGTTTTAATTATTTTCTAGCTATATATGCTCTATTTTATGACCAAAATAGATTATAGAGGACTAATCTAGGAAGCATGGAACATAGGTTCCTCTCAATTAGTGACCTTTATAAGACTTGAACTATTATTTTTTTCGGAGAGTGTGATATATCTTTATCATTGTATTAACACTTTTATCAAATTTCGAATTACTATTCAAATGATTAAAAAAAAGTCTTTCGAATGAAAAAAAAAATTATGTGCTTGTGATGCATAGATAAGAACATAAAACTAAAATACTTTTGTTGGAAAAAATATACTCTCTCCAATCCATAAGTTTTGTTGTTTAAGATTTTAGAACACATTTTAAGAAAAATTTCATAATAGTGTTTTATCATGCTATTGACTATATTACCCTTATTTTTATAATTAATCATCATTCATTACTCCTCTAATATCCCACCACCTACCTATATTAAATGAAGGGTATAGTTGACGAAAATGAATTAAATGAGCCTCGAAAATATAAAACAACAATACTTTTGAAACCAAAATTAAGTGTAACATCCCAAAAAAACCTTAATAGACTTAGGAGTTAAGGGATTTGGTTACACATTTCAAAGAAAAGAGTATGAGGGATCAATTGTAAGTAGAGAGGTTAAAGGAGGGACAAAAGGACTTGTATATTCAAATATGAACAGCTATATTCAAATATGCATGATCTATATTCGAATATGGATGAGTCATATTCAAATATTGACTGTACATATTCGAATATCAACAATTATATTCGAATATGGACTTTCCATATTCGAATATGTATGTATCATATTCGAATATGAGGTATGATATTCGAATATAGAAAGCTGATATTTGAATATGGAAGTGTGAAAATAAATCCAGAAGCCTCATATTCGAATATATATTCGAATATGGACCCCAAAGTCTATAAATAGGGGACTTGGCCTTCACATTTCACAATTTTCCCTCTCACTCACTCTACACTCTCTCAGTCCTTCACTAAACCTCTGCCACGAATCAACAATACCCCACAAGTCTCCATCTTAGCATCCTTTCTCACAAGCACACTTCTTGACTAAAGGTTTCAAGGAGTTAGATTCAGACTCAGAGACAGCAAGTGTAAGAAAAGGGAGTTGGAGTCTGAGATTTGAGTTGAAGGAGAAATAGATTGTTGAAGATACGAGGTAACCTTGAAAACCCAATCCAGAATACCGTGAACTATTAAGAACATGTGATTATGGACTAAAGACAATGTGTTATAAATTGGTTGATTTAAAATAATGTATATGTTTGATGTTGCATGATATGTCTGTATGATGTCGTTTCAATCAAATGTGAAAATAGATATGCATGTTAAGAAATTGTAAATGATGTGAGAATGATAAAGTATATGTAACAGCCAATGGATTCTAGACTATAATGCGATAAAATTGAAAATAAGACTCCGGATAGATTTTCAAACTGTTTTTGAAGGATAAGTCCAGAGTTAGTATGAACTTGAATATGTACTCGAATATGGCGGCCCATATTCGAATAGATATTCGAGTGTGGCACTTATGATACATAACATTCGAACCTAGGACGTTTGTGTTTGAATATTATGCTACTGGAACTCTTGTTTGATTTATTATGATATGAATATGAATGTATGATGCATGAGAACGTTGAATGTATCAATTAAAATGAAAAGTGGAAAAATACTTCCCCCATCAACATGGGTTGAGTAAGAGGGTTGAGTTCAACTGGAAGTAGACCAGGTGAGTGGACAAGCATGGAAAAGGAAATAATTGGGGGCTATTACCGAAAGGGGTAATAGTTCTTGCAGACCTCTAAGGGGTGTTGACTCTGAACTAGGGAAACAATTAGGGGCTATTGCTGGAAGGGGTGATAGTCCTTGCAGACCTCTATTAGAGGTGAGACATGGACTCTAGTCAAGGACGCCTACCAGGGTTTGCAGAGAGCTCTAGAGTGCTATAGCTACGCACATGGTGGATTCCCATGTACACCGGGTTTCTCGATAAAAGAGGAAAGAAATGAAATGGAAAATCATCATTGAATGCATACATACTTTATTTTCACTTCATACATATTGTGTGTGTTTGTTAGGAATTGGATTTACGACAGTTTTCCAGTTAGACTAGCCGTAATACTGTATATATACTATTTTTAGCACCAACAGTTACTCAGTTATATGTCATACATATAACTGATGGTTACAGTATTGCAGGTGATACGGACTCGGAGGGTGTCGGCGCTTGAGAGGACGTTAGCAGCTATCTTTTGATACCTTGGTAGTCATTAGTTTTGTTGTATGGCTATCTTAGCTAGACTAGTACTCTCTCTGGATTGTAAATGAAACACTTTTATGTGTATATATATATATATATATATATATATATATATAATATTTTGACTTCTGTTGTTTTGTTAAAAAAAAACTGATCCTAAAATCTAGGTGTTACAATTTGGTATCCGAGCAATTTGGCCCTATTCGGACTGTGGTATCTGATATGTAACTTAGATAAAAGTCCAGAGAGATAAGTCATGTCTTAACCAGAGATGTTGACTGTATATGATTCATTATATTGAGCCTGATAGGCATGCACTAGGTCACGGAACATGTAATTTCCATGCCATTCATCCACATTTGACCTATGTCATTGAGTTTACCAATTCAGAGTGAGACATCATGGATTGGGACTCACGAGGTTTTATTGAGGAAGACCACAACACCACTTTTTCTCTAACCCACGTTGGTCTCTATATTAGTGACGTAAACGGATTGTGGTGTTCGTGATAAATAAGGCTTCCGCTATATCTCGTGGTTACGAGAGCTAAAGATTCAGTTAATTCTTAAAACACTAACTCTATAATTCTATTAAAACGGCCTTCTAACATTATTGGATATTTCTATTTGATATAAGAATATTCCAACATAGGAATATTTAAGAACTAATTGTATAACTTTATTGATATTTTAGGCACTAATACGATGTCAAAACTAACACAAGGACTAAATTGGTTAATTGTGAATTTACAAAATAATTTCTTGATGATACAATTATGGGGTAACTAATTTGAGGAGGAAAATATAGATAGGAGTAAATTAGTAATGAACGAGTAATTTGTAAAATGGAGAATTTTTTAGGGATTAATTTGATATTAGTTTAAATCTTTATAAAGTAATTTTTAAAGTCTACGAAAATTTTCAGGGACTAATTTGATATTCAAACTATTACAAAGATATCAAAACTATAAGATAGATTAAGTTGATTATTAGTGAATTTTTATAACATAATGATTAAATAATTTAATTATTAGATGCGTACTTTCTAGGTTGATTTTTTTTTTAGGAATTAATTTGGTATTGTTTTAAATATTTAAGAACTAATTTTAGGGGCTAATTAGATGTCAAAACTAACACAGTGATGACTAAATTGGTAATGAGTGACTTTACAAAGAAGTTTCTTGATGTTATAATATTTATAGGGACTAAGTTGATGGCAAAAATCTATGAAAGACTAAATTAATATTGAATGAGTCATTTTCAAATGATTATTTCTTAGGAACTAATTTTGTAACACCTAGATTTTAGGATCAGTTTTTTTTTTTTTAAAAAAAATGGACAGCGAAAGTCAAACATCGTGTATATATATATATATATATATATACACACACACAAAAAGTACGTTCATTTAGTTTACAATCCCAGAGAGATAACTAGTCGAGCTACGTAGCCATACAACAAAACTAATGACTACCTAAGTATGATAAAGTATAGCTACTAGCGTCTTCTGAAGCGCCGAGTAACCGTCGGTTATATGTACGACATATAACTGAGTAACCGTCGGTATTTAAAAATAATATATATACAGTATTACAGCTAGTCTAACTGGAAAACTGCCCCAAATCCAGTTCCTAACAAACACACCCAATATGTATGAAGTGACAATTAAGTATGTATGCATGCCATGATCATTTTTCAATTTCATTTCTTTCTTCTTTTAACAGGAAACCACGAGCACAGGGAATCTACCATAGGTGGTGAATGCACAGTGAGCTCATCATCATCATGGTCCTCACAAGCGTCCTTCCAGGATCCTACTGCCGAGCTACCAACCCTCTCTAGGGCTTTCGCAGGGACTATCTACCCCTTTCGGGATAGCCCCTTTGCATTAGACTATCCACCTCGTTTTCGGGATAGCCTAAAACTTCAGGTTATGTGCCCCTTTCGGGATGACCCTACATTCTCATCTTTTTATGCTTGTCCTCTTCCCCGGTCTACTTCTGGCGGAGCTCAACCCTCTTACTCAACCATTGTTGATGGGGAAAGCATTTTCCACATTTTCCTTTAACTTTGATTTCACATAACATGTTCTCATGCATCAAACATCATATTCATATCATATCATTCAAACGAGAATTGTAGTTATTACATATTTGAATACAAACATCTCGTATTCGAATATTATGTGACAAAAATGTTATATTCAAATATCTATTCGAACATGGCCTTCCACATTCAAACACATATTTGAATATACTAACTCTTGGACTTATTTTCCTAAAACAGTTTGAAGTCCATTCAAAGTCCAAGTCTCAACTTTTGTCTCATTAAAATCTGGAATCTATTGTTTATACAATTTTATTAACTCATCATCATTCAAATTTCCATGTAATTTCCTAAACATGCATCATTAACTAGCATGTTTAATCCACACAAACATTATTCACATATAGTATACAAATCTCAAACATACACGGATTCTAAAGCAAATAATCTCTAACACATTATTCTAAGGAAGCATTGGCATAGAAATTTTTATTTTTTTTAAAAAAGTAAACTACCAATGCAAGCAATTAGTAAAGGAAGCGCTGGCATAGGATAAACTTTTTTTTGGAAAAAAAAAAGAAAAATATCAATGGCAGCGGTTATTAAAGGAAGCGCTTGCGTAGATTTTTTAATAAGCCTACAACAGCGCTTAGTTAAGGAACCGCTTGCATAGGCTTAAATCCCAAATTGCAAAATTCATCTAGGCAAAATCCCTAAGTTACGTTTTTACCAAACCCTTACTGTTCATTTACCTCCGTCGTGACTGAGCACCATCTCTCTGCATCTTCGCCGTCGCGGAACCTCACCGCTGTCAGCTTACCACCTCCGTCTTCACTTCTTCTTCTTCGTCGTCTTCTCCTTTCACTATTGCTTCTCACAGGTTTGATCACGCACCCACGCCTCTGTCTTTTTCCCTTTTTTGTATACTGTTTGTAGGTATCAATCCCATTTACGCTTACATGGTGCAAAGACTTACTTATCACAAGCGTCATAGCTACGCCACCAAAGCCAACCAGCATAGGGTTATCAAAACCCTTGGTTTTATATGCTTCTTCTTCTTTTCCAGATTTTGGGGTTTCTTATGATCTATTTTAGAAATTGATTTTGTTATTTTTGTTTGGTGTTTTGACTAACCTCTGCAAATGGGTTTCTCTTAGGTGGGAAGTTGGTCTACCAAAGCACTAAGAAGAGGGCAAGCGACCCAAGTTTCCTGTTACTGGCAAGAGGATCAAGGGGTATGTATGTATGGAATAAAAAGTTTTTCAAATCAAGCTATTATTGTAGAAGTATGTGTGCTTCAATGTTTAATATATTATGTTTTGATGATGACAAATACAAGAGCAATAAGTTATGTGTAGTATGTTTTGATGTTGACAAATGTAAGATTAAATTAAGAATGGACATGCTACTATATGAGCTTAATGGAGTGCATTATACCATGCATGATTATGTGTTCTATATTGTGATATACAAGTTGATAATGATCCAATGTGTACATCAATGCTTGATAGATTAACTAGAGTTATATATTTATAAATCAAGCATATTTGATTTTGAGTTTAGAAGTTTGGACTAACTATGATTTTCTAGTGAGAAATGTCTTGTAGATAGTCCAAGCATTAAGAGTAAGCAATGATCAAGAAAAATGGAAAAATCAATTATGCTCAACTCAAGAAGGAGAATGACAATGATGGCCAAGCGCTTATGATACTATGGAAGAGAAACTAACAAGCTTGGACTGCATCAAGAAGCCTAAGGACTTAGTTCGGTATATTTCTTTTCTAGGCTATGTAAGTGTAAATTTGAGAAGTCATTACTTGATAGAGCTTGTCTTTCACCATGCATTCATAGCATCATTTTAAACCATAGCCTTCAAAATGTGTTTTTCAAAGAAATTAGTTACAAAGTGTTTTATCATGAGAAAACTGTTTTTCAATTAGATAAGGATTTGAAAAGTGAGTTGATGTTTAAAAGTACTCAAATATTTGGTTTGAATTTGTTAATAAGCATAAACAAATATATTTTCAACAATAGTCTTATATGGAAGCTGATATATGTTTACCGTTTTGATCATATCATTATGTGTATTTTGAGTATTTAGCTAAACCTTATTTCATTTGAAAATAGACTCAATAAGCTTTCTAATGACTGGTCTTTTGCTCAAAATGGATCACAAATGAAGAAGTTATGAACTTTTGAATTTAGCATTTGTTTTTAGGTTTTGGAAAATGACCTTTCTTCACTATTTTGATCATATCTTTAAAACTACTTTTAGTTTCCATCTAAAACTTGTTTCATATGAAAGTAGACTCAAAGAGATTTCTAAAAACTGGTCCTTCGCTTATAACGGACAAGAAATGAAGGAGTTATAATTTTTTAAAGGTAGAGATTGTCGTTAGGAATTTCATATTCGAATATCTAAGCACCAGTAAGTGCATATTCGAATACATATTCGAATTGGCTTTTGATATTCGAATATTGCTTTCTAAGCACTAGTAAGTGCATATTCGAATACATATTCGAATATGGGTTTTGATATTCGAATATATATTCGAATATAGCTTTTAAAATGTGAAAAATATGCTTCCAAAAGTGTCATATTCGAATACATATTCGAATATGGGATTCTATATTCGAATATGGGCTGTGCAGAGCTATAAACGGCTAGTAATGACTAGATTTGAATGGAGGGCTATAAATATGAGTTCTTGGGCCATTCTAGTACAAGAAGTAAGGTTTTCATCTCTAGTATCACACTAGAATCATATTATCTCACTTCTAAGCTTCTTCTAACATGAATCAAATGCTTTAATCTTGGTCTTTAATCTTGTCAATTTCTTTCAAATGAACATCACACGACGTACAGGTGGGTGATGTGTTCATTTGGCAAGACTCACATTCATATTGAATACTACCAAAAGGAATTTGGACTTGTCTCATCTTAATAACATCACGACTAAGAATGTCTATTTTATCATTTAAGATACCTTTTTCTTTCTTGGTTTTAGCAAGTTCTTTAGCAATGATCATAGATTTTTCATGTAACTCATTATAAGCATCTTGGAATTCATCAAAACTATAGTTAGTGTGTTCAAAATCTTTTACCTCATCTTCATCAAGAAGATCATCTTCATCATGGTTGACCATGAGACATAGGTTGGCTATCTCGCTTTCCGATTCATCAGATGACTCTATGTCATTTCCATCCCAAGCTATGTAAGCTCTTCTACCTTTCTTTCCTTTGGCGAATCTTTTCTCCTATGTTTCATTCTTACTTTTATTCATGGGATATTTCATCTTCATATGTCTGGTTATTTTGCACTCATAACAAGTTGGGCCTTAATTTTATCCTTTTCCTTTGTTGAAAATTTTCCTTGATGTGAAGTTTGATGGTCTTCTTGATGATTCTCTTTTCTCGAAGAATTTGTTGAATCTTTTGGCAAAGAGAACCACAGTCTCATCATCCATGTTGGTTGGATCAAAATTGCTTTCTTCTTCTTCCATCTCTTGAGGTGGAGGTGTGGTTGCTTTGAGAGCAATACATTTCTTTTTCTTGTCAACTCCTTCAAGTTGATCCAAACGGCTCAACTCAAGCTCATGCTCTTCTAGCTTACCAAACAGGGTTGCTAATGACATTGTGCGTGGATCTCTTATTTCGCCAATGGTAGTAACTTTCGGTTGCCAATCCCTGCTAAGACATCTTAAAACTTTGTTAATAAGATCTTAATTAGAATAATCTTTTCCTAAAGCATGTAGTTGATTTATAAGATATGTAAAACATTTCTGCATATCTTGAATGTTTTCTCCTGGATTCATTTGAAACATTTCAAATTTTCTAGTCAATGCATTTATTTTTGATCTTTTTACCTCATCAGTTCCTTCATGTGTCACCTTTAACACATCCAACATTTCTTTAGCAGTTTTGCAATTTGAAATTCTAGGGAATTCATCGTTACCTAATGCAGAGATAATTATGGTTTTAGCTCTTAGACCAAATTGGGCAAGTCTCTTTTCTTCAAAAGACCACTCTTTCTAGGCTTTTCTACTTCCTTACCATCAACAATGTACATGGGAATATAAGGTCCTTCTTCTATAGATTTTCCCTAAATTCTTTTATAAATGATAGCAAGACTTGAACAAAGTATACTTTAGTTGATATATGGAATTAAAAGACAATGAATATAGAAATAAAGATGCAACAAAATAAACAAGTAAGAGTTTTTAGGATAGAGAGAATAGCACCAAGTTTTATACTAGTTCAGTCACACAACACTTGTGACCTACATCCAGTCTACGAATCTCCGCCGCCCGAGAATTCTTGTATTGCTTTTCAACAATTTACACACTAAGAGCACCCTTCTCAATTGGATACCCCACCAATTTCAAGGGCCTCAATCTAGGGATACCTCACCCTACAAATGGTTTTGAAGGATCCCTCACCTTTAACAAACAAGAAGGATTCCTCACCTTCTTAACACTTTTAATTTAAACTCCCCACAATGAAACTTTCAAAAGAGTAAATAATACAACTTGAAGCTCGAAGATATTTGATTTAAGGCTCTTTGTTTAATGAAAGAAACAAAGTAAGGGAAAAACAAAGAAAGCCTTAAGCAATAGCACAAGACCCTTGATTCAGAAAGATTGACGATAGAAATACTTTTTCAATACAATGATTAGCTTGCAAGAGTGTATCATACTTTTTGTCAGAAGCCCCTTTTATAAACAGCAGAAATAGCAGATGGAAAATGCGTACAGTTCATTAACATATTCGAATATGTATTCGAATATGACACTTTCATATTCGAATATGTATTCGAATACAGTGTTTCAACATTTAAAATTTGAATTGTGTGGCCTTCATATTCGAATATTTATTCGAATATGGAGGATCCATATTCAAATAGGTATTCGAATATAATAATTCTGGAAAGTGGAAATGCCAAGGCACCATGTTATATTCGAATATGTATTCGAATATGGCAAGCCATATTCGAATATATATTCGAATATACTATTTCTAGAAAATAAGTAGGCCAAGGAAATATAACATATTCGAATATACTGGTCAGAAAATTCAAATTTTATTTCCACAACCTTGATATTCGAATATACAACCAATTTAGACTTTTCCAAGTAAAAATCAAGTTTAGATATTTTCTTTGTAATTCTCTAGGAGGGTCTTTTCTTTGAACATTTTCTAAAAACTTGTTTGATTTGAAAAAAAAATGTTTGTTTCACTTTCAAAGAGCCTTAACCAAAATTACATTTATGCATAAGTTAAATCCTATATACCCTTGTTGTTGCAGATCTGTTTACTACGCTTGTTCACTTGATTTACCCTTTCAAGGCTTTGATTCTTGGTTTGTTGTGGAATCATCGAAACTCCAAACTTAGAGCATTTGCATTTACAGTGATGAAATGGGAAAGACCAACCAATGCCACAGAAACCCGAAGTTTTCTGGGACTAGCAGGATACTACCAGCGATTCATCAAGGGATTCTCTCAGATTGCCATTCCCTTGACCAAGCTAAAACAGAAGGGTGTTCTATTTGTGTGGGATGCTAAGTGTGAAGACAACTTTCAGTTGTTGAAGGAAAAGCTGACAACAACGCTGGTGTTGGTAATTCTTGATCCGACCAGCTGCTTACACTTCCCGACAGTTGCGACCGCATAAAACAAATTACCCAACGCATGACTTGGAATTAGCTACAGTAGTCTTTGCGTTGAAAGGTTGGAGGCACTACTTGTACGGAGTAACGTTTGAAGTATTCAATGACCATAAAAGTCTGAGATATTTGTTCAATCAAAAGGAGCTGAAAAAGAGGCAGCGACGTTGGATGGAATTCTAGAAAGACTATGACTTTGAACTAAAGTATCATCCGGGGAAAGCTAATGTGGTGGCGGATGCCTTAAGCAGAAAATCCTTACACGTATCGACTATGATTGTTCATCAAATGGAGCTCTTGGAGAAATTCAGAGATTTGCACTTGGATGTGTCTTGCTACGATGATAGCATCTCTGTGTATAAGCTTGACTTGAAGAATACACTTAGAGATAGAATCTGAGAAGCACAGAAACAAGATTATGAGTTATAGAAGTTCAGGGGGCAAGATGATTTCACTTCAACTGGTGATGGAATGATCTTATTCAGATATAGAGTGTGTATTTCGAATAATGCAGAGGTCAAGAAGATAGTGCTTGAAGAGAGTCATACAATAGCCAGTACTCGGTACATCTTGGAGCTACAAAAATGTATCAAGACATGAAGAAGCTATTCTGGTGGCCTGGAATGAAGAAGGACATTGTAGAATTCGTTTCCAAATGCCTTACCTGTCAAAAGATCAAAGTTGAACATCAAAGACCCTCTGGACCGCTTCAGCCATTGGACATTCCAAAGTGGAAATGGGAGTCTATAGCTATGGACTTTGTAGTTGGATTACCCAAATCGCCAGCAGGACATGACTCAATCTAGGTTATCATTGACAGATTGACTAAGACTGCTCACTTCTTGCCCGTCCAGACCACTTATTCCATGGAGAAGTATGCCAAGCTGTATATTGCAGAGATAGTCCGACTACATGGGGCACCGACCAGTATTATCTCAGACAGAGACCCTAAGTTTACTTCTTGCTTATGGGGAACATTGCAGAAAGATTTTGGGACTCAGTTACATCTGAGTACCTCTCATCATCCCCAAACCGACGGACAGTCCGAAAGAACAATACAAACTTTAGAAGATATGATGCGGGCTTGTGTACTAGAAGAAAGCGGTGACTGGGTAAGATACTTGCTATTAGTAGAGTTTGCTTATAACAACAACTTTCATTCAAGCATAGGCATGGCTCCCTATGAAGCGCTCTATGGGAGAAAATGCCAGTCGCCAGTATGTTGGTTTGAAACATGAGAGAAGTTACTATTGGGGCCGAATTTGGTGCAAGAAACAACAGACAAAATTGAGCGTATCAAGGAAAAGTTAATGAGAGCCCAAGACCGCCAAAAAAGTTATAAGATCAGCGGAGAAAGCCTCTGGAATTTGAAGAAGGAGATCATGTATTTTTGAAGGTTACACCCTACACTACTGTTGGCAGAGCAATGAAAACAAAGAAGTTGCAACCTCAATTTATTGGTCCTTATCAGATTCTCCGAAAAGTAGGACCTGTTGCTTATAAACTTGCCTTGCCACCTCATCTTTCGAACCTTCATGACGTTTTTCACGTATCCCAACTCCGGAAGCACGTGTCTGATCCCTCACACATTTTGGAAGCTGATGACATTCTATTGAAGCCCAACATTTCATATCAGTTAAAGCCTATGATGATCTTAGACTGAGGAGAAAAGACACTAAGAAACAAAGTAATCCCATTAGTGAAGGTCCTCTGGGAGAACATTGATTCATCAGAAATCACTTGGGAGAAGGAACAAGATATGAGAAGCACATATACAGAGTTATTTACATAGTTGAGGTGATTGCTAATTTTGAGCGAAAAATTATTTTAACGGGGGTAGAATTATAACATCCCGAAAATCCATCAAAGAGGCTTAGGACTTAAGGGATTGATTACAATTTACAAAGAAAAGGAAGAAGGATTAGTTGCAAGTAAAAATAAATAAAGATAACATGAATATTTGAATATGAATTATCATATTTGAATAATATTCGAATATGAGCTGTCAATATTCGAATAGTATTCGAATATGCCACGTCAAATATGTAGGGTTATCCCGAAAGGGGCAGATAACCTGAAGTGTTAGGCTATCCCAAGAATGGGGTAGATAGTCTAGTGCAAGGGGCTATTCCGAAAGGGGTAGATAGTCCTTGGGCTAGCCCGAGAGAGGGTTGGTTGCCCGGTAGTAGGATCCTGGGGGGATGCTTGCCAAGACCATGATGATGAGCTCAACCGTGCATTCACTGTCATGCACCTATGGTGGATTCCCTGTGCACGGGGTTTCCCATTAAAAGAGGAAAGAAATGGAAATGGAAAATGATCATGCATGCATATCTATGTGTTTGACATCTATACTTGATTTGTGTGTGATTGTTAGGGCTTGGATTTGGGATGGTTTTCCAGTTAGACGGGCTGTAATACTGTATAAAACTGTTTTCACTGCCGACGGGTTACTCAGTTATATGTCGAGCATATAACTGACGGTTACAGGCAGGTGGCTCGGACTCGGAGGGTGTCAGCGCATGAGACGTTTTGCAGCCTTTTCTGTTACTTAGGTAGTCATTAGTATCTTTGTATGGCTACCTTAGTTGGACATGTATATATTCTCTGGACTATAGACGAAACACTGATATATATATTAGTATTTTGATATATGTATAAACTTTATTAAATTTCGCTGTGTTTTGTGAAAAAAAAATCTTGGTGTTACACCATACAAAATAAAATAGTTTAAAATTTATCTATATTTTTAGTAAATGGAAATTTATGGGATGTACCTAAAAATGATTCCTTTTAAGTTTTGTAAGTAGGAATCCTTTCCAGGTTGTGTATATAAGATACTTCAAAAAATTGCGGTGTACCATGCTATTTTTTACAATATAAAATATATTTGTAATATTTATAAAATAAAATTTAATTATTTCTAATAATATTTTATGGGTTGTATGATGCTCCAAAATTTATGGAGTGTAAGCTAAAAGGCACTCATATTTTACTACATTAAAGTGAGTAAGTGTATATATAAAATAAGAAAGTAATTAAGGGGTCATATACTATTATTTAAATTAAAATGTTATTTATCTTTGACCAAAGGCCACCTCAAATCATTAGTAGATGACCACTTATTTTATAGGCGTTAAATTCACCATACTCTAAAACTACAGATTTATTGTTAAACAAACCAAAAAGGTAAATATATAGTGCATTCAAAGAAAAGGAGTACATAGGCCGTACTCAACCCTTATACACAACATAAAAGCCAAAATATCAGCTACAAGTTGCTGAAACAAATAAAAGGAAAACTTAAATAGGCCAACCATGAAAATAACAATCACCTAATAATTCAAGTAAGTTTCAAATTTGATAAGATACAAATGTCAAATACATCAAATTAAATACCTTATAAATAAAGTCATTTTAATCCAACCAAATTGACACTTTGCCACATTCAAAAGACAATCTTTCTTTCCTAAAGAAAAGGAAACTTAAAACTATGATTTTCTCACATGGATATGCATCTCTTTATCATCTTAATCATTTTCCAATAAACTGCATGTGGATGAGAAAACATACATATAGTCTCCTTTTCTAAATCAACCTCAGAACAAACTTCAAAATTTCATTACCAAATGCACTTGTTTCACGGTTATAGTTACCCCTAACATTGATGATGAAGTCCAATTCAGCAATGTTGCAAAGCCTTGGATATGCCAACATTTGCCTTTTAACTTCCTCTAACCTGGACTTATTATTGTTGTCAGATTCACACATCCAATATGTTGAGATAATCATCCTCGCCAATCTTTCGGGGTTTATTAGAAAAAACCTAGCCAAACTTAACTCAAACTCATGCTCATCACCTTTGAAATCCAAAAACATAATGAGTTTGAGGGTGTGTGGTATGCAAATAGCACGAGTTACAAAAGAGTATAGGAATTCATCATCAAATGGTTGTACCTGAAATATTATGTCAATAATTCGTGAATCTTTTATAGTATACTTGAGGAAAAAAATTCTTAACTAAAAATTATATTGGGTCTTTAAATTGATTTCACTTTTGTCATCTTTTGATTTCTTTAATAACTACAAAACTAACACTTTATTTTATATTACTTTATGTGTTTTAGGAGGATTTATATAAAAAAACACTGAAAACAAGAAGGAAGATGAAAACTTGTTTAATTCTAAAACAAGAACAATAAAAACTAGTTCTGAAATAAAATTTCATATACTAATTTTAAAAGACAGGAAATAAGATAAAAATATATAATTTTGTAATTACTTACAAAAATTAAAAAAATGAAATAAAAACAAGAAATAAAATTACAAACCATATACAACACAAACACAAAAACCATTACTTTATACTTACATCCTTTAATATGAGAGCCTCAAGTTTTGGTGCCTGCCGAATTAGCTCGAACAGCAGTTCAATTGGAAAGTTCTCCAGTCTTAGACAACCTAATTCGCTAAACTCTGACACTATATCTGGAAACAACTCTTTAGCACGGGCAAAAATATGAAAGACAAAAATTAACAAAAAAGAGGAATTAGTGAAGTTATTTAGAATATATATGGAACAAACTTATTACCCTCATAATGACTTCATAAAGGAGCATGAATGTCTATTGATTTATTTAATATTTATTTTAGAAGTAGTATTTATATTGGTAATCTAGTTGTCACAATTATTTATTATATTATTACTAAATTATTTTTAATTAAAAGTTAATTTTTGATATTTAATACCAAAAGAAAAAAAGTTCAATAAAATAAATCATTATAACTAAATTTAAGAAATATATAATTATATAATATGCAGAAAAAATAAAATTATATGATACACAGAAAAATATATAATTATATATAAAAAGAAATTTATAAAACAAAACAAAACCACTCAACAAATACTAGAATTAGCTCTATACCCAAAAAATGACCAAGATGATTTGTCCCACTCTTTAAATGTGGTTTAATATATAACAGCATTTTGGGATTAGTTCTATGGCTTGTTTCTTGTTTTCTTCAATTTTCTATATTTCTCTAGGCACTTCTAGTGCCTTTTTTAATAATAAATTTTGCTTACAAAAAAAATCCTATTAATCAACCGTATACAAACAATTTAAATTCTACCTATCGAAATAAAAAATAATAATTGCAAATTAAAGAATGGCTAACTCTCATAATTGACCAAATTAAAATACAGTTTTTATTTTTAAAATAAGCCGAGTATTTTTCATTCAGTCCCTTTGTTCTTTGCAAAAGTTTAAATATTTTCAATTAGTCGCCCTAAACGATAGAAATGGGAAAATAAAAGGAAATCTTTAAACTTATGCGGGAACCAAATGCCTTAACGAAGGAACTATATAAAAAATAATAGTGATAGTTTGGAGGGTGGAAAAACGAATTTTTGCCTTACTACTAGTTTATACAAACTATGATTTCTCAATGCTAATAAGGACCTAGCTAGCTAGTTAGTAATTAGATGCCTAAAATTAAAGCCATGAAAAAAGTAAACAACATAGATATATAACTTGAGAGTGCTAGCGCCCAATTCCAACTCATAAGCTTCACGAAATTGCCTCATAAACAAGCAAGCTTGAAAGCCCAATTCTAGCATTCGTGATTCAGAACAACTTTGGTTGTAGTTCAAAAAGATTTTAGTGATACACTTCCTTATCAAGCTTGGGTCAACTATCACAACGTTCTGGTTCATGACATCACCAACGAAATAGAACTTGTCAATTTGGTTTGAGAGAATCTTGACTGTCCATCTATGGGCCACGTATTGATGATGATCAGGGTTCATGGTGATGGACACGGATTCAAGTAGAGATGCCCGTATACAAGCATTCTAAAACCATTCACAATTTTTGGCCTCAATAGATTTCACTATTGGGAAGTTGAAATACACATCTTCCAATTCAGGGAATTCTTTAACAAACACCACTCGATTCAATTTTATGGTTTGAAGGTGCTGGAAAAGAAGGGTGTTGGGTACTTTGATTTCGCAATTATCAAGCACGAGATGTACCAAATTGGAGAATGCTGAAAATGAAAATGTAACAGGAAATAGTTCTTTAGAAATGTACTCAATATGAAAGCTTTGATCAACCTTTCTTGAAATTCTATCTATCCATTCATTCACTTGTGTTGGTTCATGCTTGTCACAATTTGATAAGACAAGGGAGAAATTCTCCACCTTTGCATTCAAATTCATATTGATAAGTTTGTTCGCCACATTTGCAAATTGGTCATCATCCTTCAAATTGATCCTCCTGTTTTGTTTTTCAACAAAATGATTTTATTGAGAACACGAATCAGATCACCAACAAAAAAATTAAAACAAAATGGAGCCCGGTTCTAATTTTTACAAAACCTAAGAAGCGAACTACATCGACTTGTTAGAATTAAAAACTAGTTTATGTAACAATTTTAAGGATTAAATAAATATTGATATTTTTAAAATTGTTATATAAATTAAACTAGTTTTTAAGAATCACTTTTAATATGAATTCACTTTTTTTTGTTTTAAATATGAATTCACTTTTACATCTACAAATTCTAAAAATTAAAAATAGAAACAAATTCTACATGTCAAATTCTGTCTATTAAAACTAGAAAAATAAAAACCCATTTTTAAAATGCATTTTTCTATAACAAATTTGCTAGCCAGATTTTTTTTTCTTTTCTATTTCTATAAATAAAATAAAAATAATTTTTAATAAGGGATATCAAATCCTAGCCCGGAAGGTACAACAACATATATACACTTTCTTGTAGTAAAATGAGTTAAAAATTCTTACCCCAAAAACATGGACTTCAATAATTTTCATTTTTTTCTAATAGTTTTTTATTTATAGTAAACAGGTTATTACATTAATATAATTAATCACTTAATTACCTGTCATCCAAGTGTATGTCGTAACTGTACCTCCAACTGTTGACCCATCTGGTTGATAAGACACTTGTCCTAACGGCTTCTTTTGCAGATAGGAAGGACAAAATTCGACCCCTAATATCATTAGAAAGTGTGCTGATTTGGTCTTCAACATAAAAAACTCTTTTTCCTTTCCTAATGATGTTTGTGAAATAATTATAATCCATATCTGCAAGAAATTAATTATACGATTATTGTAATATATAGTGAGACGCAAATGCTATTAAGATTTTTATATATTTTATGCTAGTATTATTTCAAATATGTAATGAAATAATGATTAGTATCCAAACAAATCTTTTAACAAGGATCGGCATCGAACCAAGAAATTAACACATGTATATCTCAACATCACTTGTGTGTTTCAATAAGTATTAATACAAAGAGAATAAATTTTTTTTGAACTATTATAAGGATGTACAAGTATACCAAACAAAGAAGTCACATGTAATAAAGGCGAAAATAAATCAATAAAGAACTAGCACGAAATGAAGGCATTACAATACCAACAAAGAAGTTGCACCCACACTAATGGCGGCAAGAAACCGACAAAAAAGTTTCACACAATGAAAGGCAACTAAGAATTGGGTACGTAAAAAACTCAGCAAAGAAGCCGTATGCAATGAAGGTGGTAATAAATCCCTATATGAAGTTGTGGCGGTAGTGAAGAAGGAGGTAAGCGACAAACACAAAAGTTGTGGCCACAATAAAGGCTGCAAGAAACCCTATGAATTTTGCATTCATACTAATAAAGATGTTTTGCTATAGACCATTGTTCTCAACTTATACTTTTTAATAGGAAAATGAATGCACTGTAAAAAGAATTCCAAAACTATTCAGTATAGTACTAGCGAGGATAATCAACAACCCAACCACAAAATAGTTACCTAAAACAACCACAACAAAAGATTCCAAAAATATTAAAAGTAATCGAACCTACAGCCACACATATTGTCAACAAAATAAAAATAAAGAGGTTGGTTTAGTGGTGGAGAATTTGTATAATTTATATAAGATTTTAAGTTCAAACCTCATTAGTTTTATTGCATATAAAAAATAGCAAATTGAATATAATAAAGAAATAAAAAATAAGTAGTAAATTAAAACAGAAAAACAAATCCTAATAAAAAAAAACATTGAGAAAACAAGAAAATTAAACATATAAGATTATCTGACATACAATAATAAGATATGTTTAATATTTTGATATGTATATATATACATATTCTAATACCTTTTTTCCTTTGACAGAGTATCCTTTATCGTGGGTTCCACTTCCACTATGATCAATAATTGTTGTGAAAAATCATTTTATCTTGAGAAAAAATATAAAGTTGTCATCAATTTCTTTGGCTTTCGTTCTTAGAGGTGATTTTATTCTAACAAAAACAACAAAAAAAGAACTTATAATCAGCAAAATAACAGAAAACCATTTATCTTTTTAAAAAATAATACTTCGCTAATACAAAAATAATAATAATAATAATAACGACAATAACAACAACAATAATAATAATAATAATAATTCTCAACCATTTCTATCCCTTTCATGATATATCAGAGGTGATTTAATTCCAACAAAAACATAACCACTGAAATTGGGTGGTCCACTCCACCAAAATTAAAAAAAGGGGCAGATCCAATTAAAATGACAAAAAAAATTCTTAAAAGATATATTTGTTGGTGTTTCTTCATTATCATTTGTTTCCCAAAATCAAATTCTTACACTTTGAGTAACATAGAAAAATAATCCAATTCATAGATCTTAGCCAAACACAATTAGCTAAGCATATGCGCAACATATAAAAAAATAAAAACAAAAAACCTTTCACATAATCAACTTCAACATCGGTTAAATCAAACATACATAAAAAATTGATAATTCATAAAGACACAATAGACAAAATAATCAACTGAAATCAACTAAGTAGAAAAGGTGAAAAGTAAATTTATCTAAAAATCGTAGGTAAATGCTATGGTGTGAACAGAATGATGCTGGAATGAGGATTATTAGAAAGAAAATGGGAAATGGTGAAGAATTAGTACTTCCTGAGAATAATAATGTAGAAGGGTGAAGATGAATTTGAACTTTTTTATTCCAGTAAGATGAATTTTCCTTTGAAATTATTATGCACATTTATATTATTATTGTATAAAATATTTTATATACTACTTTGATTTACATTTTCTAAAACCTATTTTTGATTTACACATTAATAAATTTTACGTAAATTAAAAAGTAACCATATATTACATATAATTAAAATAATCATTATTAATAGATGAAAAAAATATATTTAATATTATGTATAAACACATTTATAATATTTTCTATTTTATTTTATTTTTATTTTATTTTCTTTGTTATCAAAAATGTTATATTTATAAAATCTCCGTTTTGAGGGATATAATTAATATTACTACTAAAAACATATTTATTGTTGTTATTACTTTTACTAGAAGTATATACCTACATAGAAAAGTTTTTAATGATAATAATTATTTTCAATTTTTTTTCCTTAGACAACAATTAAATGCATATAATCTTAGAAAATTGAGAACACACATGATGAAACCTCACCCTGTTGACTCATTGTCGACAGAGAGTAATTGTAATAGAATAATGTTATATCTTCCTAAAATTTTATAAACTAAATAAAAAATAAATATATTTCATGTATTAGAAATATAAATATTATTTAAAATATTATTCAGTAAATAAGAAGGAGCTAGGGACATGTGTGTGTAAGTGGGTTTTTTTTTTTTTTTTGTTTTTTGTTTGGTAATAGTAAGTGGGTTTGATCCCACTTTATATAATTCTGATGAACCAAAACTAGATAGGAAAAAGAAAAGAGAAAAATGCAAGATGAAAAAAGACATAAGTATCCATGTTGGGATCTAACCTGATGGCTATGTAAGACGAGCAGGAGGGCCTCCTTGATCAGCAAAGGGCAGTAGGATTGCTTCTGAGCTCCGGCGGCGGTGGTGTGCACCTGCAAGTACTCCGACGTCCAAGTGAGTGAGTGTATTAGGGTTTATATTTCTGATAATATATCTTACGTAGGTGCATTATGATCATATTTATAGAGTATAGTAAGTGACCTAAATGCGGTCTGTATTGGGCTAGGATCTGTTCCTGGGCCCAATCCTCATTAGTTGGGCCTTGATCGTAGGCCGCGCCCAACTTACCGGGATGCTCGCGGTAATTAGTGGCGATTTGACCCGGCATGCATTCACGCATCCGGGATACTATTATTTTTGTCCACAACAATCCTCAATTAAAAACTTCATGATTTTAAAAAAAATGAGTCCCAATTGAGTAGTTCAATTGGTTAGGAGCGAGAGACATGTGTATATCTCCGAAATTACCCATTTTTTAATTTGAATTAAAAATTTTCACTTTAGTTTTTAGGGAGCTTACTTTGTAAACTTGAGAAGTTAAGGGTCATGGTTACAATTTTTTATAAAATAGCCCCCACACCTTTGGGCTGCTACTTTGCCCACCACCTTGATTTCTTGGTTCACCACATGCTATTTTTTTTTTCTAATTTTGCCCTTCGCTCGGGGATTCATCCTTCTTTTTCAACTTAAAAAGAGGCATTTGTGCAAATAGGGATTAATCTTCATATTAAAATTCGCTCGGAGATTCATCTCTATATTGCAACTTAAAAACATTCGCTCGGAGATTAATCTCTGTTTTCCAACTTAATTCCAACAATTCTTACCGGGATTAATATCTGTTTCCATATAAATATTAATATCTATTTTTCTGCAATTTATCATTTTCAAAACGCATGACTGACGAAGGAAAAAAAAATCCCTTGATTCGAACACAGTGTCAGAATTAAGTTGGAAAACAGATATTAAGTTGGAAAATAGACTCTCAGAATTAAGTCGGAAAACAGATATTAATCAGGGTATGAAAATACAGTGTCAGAATTAAGTTGGAAAACAGAGATTAATCTCCGAGCTAAGGTTTTTAAGTTGCAATACATAGATTAATCCCTGTTTGCACAGATGCCTCTTATTAAGTTGGAAAGCAGGGATTAATCACCGAACGAGGAGCAAAATTGGAAAAAATAACAACGGGTAGTGAACCAAGAAACGAGGGTGGTGGGCAAAGTAGCAGCCATACCTTTGTTATCACACAAACACAAATTCATTCACTTCAATTCTTCTTTACCTCTCCAACTCTCGTTCATCTTGCTGCCACCCCAAAAAACAAAAAAACACCCTTCTGTCTCTCCCTCTAGTCATGGCCACCATCAACCTTCCCTTTCTCTAAGATTTTAACCTTCTCAAAGCCTCCATTCTCACATGCAACCATTTTTCCCTCTTCAAGCTTGTTAGAACATAAGATAAAATGAAAAATTCTTGTGTATTTTTTGAGTTGTGTTTAATCTGTACAATGAGCTACCTATTTATAGATGAGCTAATAAGCGAGCCTGCACTAATTGCTACAAAATAAATTCTTTCTTGGGACCAACAAAATCAGTCGCAAAATTCACTTTTTCGATCACATAATATTTTTGCTACTGAATTTGTGACCAAAATGACTTGCGATCCGATGTTTTGCGACCAACGGGATAAAAAATTCAGTCGCTAAATCAATCTTTTTTTAGTGATAAGGAAAATACAATTTGAATAATTTATAAAATAATCTCCACAAATCCTACCAAATCATATCATATCCTATCAGTCTGATCCAAATCCTATTATATCAAATTTCTAATCAGTTACAATATTACAATCTATCTCAAATATCTCAACATCTCGCCTCAATCTCAAGTTGGTATGGAAGAGACCAACTTAAGTTGGGAAACTAGGACCACAAAACGTTTAGGTGAATGAGACTTGGTGAACATGCCGGTAGGTTGATCAAGAGTTCCAATTGGGATGAGGCAAATAGTACCACGAACGAAGTGTTGGCGAGTAAAGTGATAGTCAACCTCTATGTGTTTTTTGCGCTCATGGAAAACATCATTGTGAGCTATTTGAATTGTGCTTTGATTATCACAATGAAGATCAATCGAAAAAGGTTGGAAAGCACCCATATCAGCTAGGAGCCAACGAAGCCTAAGAACCTCAACAGTGGTGTCAGCAAGAGCACGATATTTAGATTTACTACTAGAGCAGGAAGGCAAAGTTTGTTTCTTACTTCGCCAAGAGATGAGGGTGTTGACAAGGAAGATGCAATAACCAATATGGAACAGTGATGATTTGGATTTCCCCCCTCCCAATCAGTATGAGAATGGGCATGAAGAACCAAAGGTGAGTGTGAAGGAAAATGAAGTTCTCGAAATAAAGTGCCTTTGATGTAGCAGATGATATGAAGTACGACAACATAATGAGTGGAGTATGGAATGCACATGAATTGACTGACTGTGTGAACAACATATGAAATATCTAGGCGAGTTACACTTAGGTAGATAAGACTTCCCACCAATTCCCAATAGCGAGTAGGGTTATCAAGCATAGTTCCATTAGTTGCAAAAAAGTGGATATTAGGCTCAAGAGGTGTAGCCTCAGTACAATTATTAGTGTGACTAGCTTTAGTGAAAAGATCATAAGCATATTTGGCTTGGAATAGGAGTAGTCCATCTATACATGAGACGAATTTAAGATCCAAAAAGTAGTTGAGAGTGCCAAGATCCTTCATTTCAAATTTATGGCTCAAGAATTCTCTAAGGTTTGAAATCATTGTCATATCATCACGTGTAATGATCATATCTTCAACATAAAGAAGTAAAAGTATGATACCTTGTTTTGTTCGATGAACATTGAGAGCAGAGTCATGGGGACTTGAAGAGAAACCAAGTTTGCCAATAGTAGAGCTGAATTTGGAAAACCAAGCTCAAGGAGCGTGCTTGAGCCTATACAAAGCTTTACGAAGGTGACATACTTTGTTTGCTAGACAATGGTATCCTGGGGGTGGTCAGATATATACTTCTTCTTCCAAGTCTGCGTTTAAGAAAGAATTCTTAACATCCATTTGGTGGAGTTTACATTGGTGTGAGGTAGAAATGGCAAGAAGAGTGCGAAAAGAAGTGAGGTAGGCGACAAAAGCAAATGTTTCTTCATAATCAATGCCATACTCTTGAGTAACCCCTTTTTACACTAACCGATCCTTGTGGCAATCAATGGAACCATTATAACAAGTCTTGATTTTATAAACCCATTTACACCCTACCAGTGCTTTATCAGAGGGACGATCAACTAGTTCCCAGGTTCCAAAGGTTTCTAAAGCATTCAGTTCTTCTTGCATTGCTTGTTGCCAAAGGGGATCAATGCATGCCTGATAACTTGATTGCCACATTAGCAAGTGCACTAGTCGAGTTTAGATAGAATAAGGAGAATAGGGGTTGTTGTATCCACAGGGACTATGCGATAAACTATCGAATTCCCAAGACTTTCACTAGAGAATCGTGTATCCTAGCAGAATTTTAAACAAAAACAGAGAAATGATAAGAACTAGCTAGAAAATGGCACAACCAATTGAGAAGAGAGCTAGGAGATTTGATTCATTTGATCCTTCCCTTATGAATCCTAATGCTAAGGTCAATTCAAATTCACAAATCCTAATTGAAGGTATAATTTACCAAACCATAGATTAAGTCTATTACTAGATCATTAATCGCTTTGCTTCTAATCAAATTCCCTAATCCCTTAGACCAATTCCAATAGAAACAAGAGAAAGAGTAAATTCATCAAGACCTTACAATCTACAAGTCTTATCCCTAAGCACATGCAAGATTATGGTAATCTACTTCAATTCTACCACAACTATCAATTTTCCAATTCACAATTGAATCAAAATCAGATTCTCATTGATCAATTTCAAGTGAGCATTCAACATCGGAAGCAATTTAACAATTGAGCATAATCAACAGAGAAAGAGCATTAAGCATAGAAGAAATTACTTAATTAGAATCATAAGAACAAGAATTAACCACAAGAATTCAGATTACATCAGGTTTGGGATCAAAATCCCCAATCTCCTAACCTAGAAACTAGCCAAACATGGAGAGAGGAGAAGAAATGGAAAAGGAGATCAAGGAAATCATCATGAAGAAACTCAGAATCACCAAGAACTCCAAGGATCTTCCAAGTTCATCCACAAAGATGAGGAGAAAAGGTGAGAAAAATGAGAGAAAATCGCGCCCAAAAGTCCCCAAAATTGTTCTGTTTCGCACTACTTAAAACTGCCCCTGCACAATTGAGGTGCGCACATGTCTTGGAGGTGTGCACACAAGATGAGGCAGCACCTTCCAGAACCAATTAAGGTGCGCACTGGTTGAGAGGGTGTGCGCACAGGATGGGACTTGACAGCATTTGACAGCTTCTTAGTGTTTTCTAACCCCCTTTCTTCAACTTTCTTCATTCTTTTCTTCATTCTTCAAGTCCAATCTTCTAAAAAAAAAACTTCTCCATGATTTATTCCTACGTGAACATAATCAAACAAAAATGAAGATCAAAGATCATCAAAACTACATCAAAATTCATCAATTTCCAAGAAACTACAATTAACTATGCAAGAAAGCACTTTATTTGATTTTATTGATTTCTATGTGCTAAAAGGCCACAAACACACTACAGTACTAATAAAAAGAGACTAAAATAGACCTTAGAACATAGATAAGTGGACACTTATCACAACCCCAAACTTAAAATCTTGCTTGTCCCCAAGCAAACACAAAATCCAAATCAAGGGGAACAAAACAACATGGCATGGCCTCAATCCTAGAGTTCATTCAAAATTCATCAGGCACTTAAACACCTTAGAATTATGCAAGTATTACCATTGGAAGTTACACACTCCTTCATGTCATCAAAGCACAAATTTACACAATACGAGCAATGTAATCAACTAGGCAAGTGGCATAGATCATGTAACCAAGCAATGCACAACAATCCTCATAAGGATAAAGTGTATGTCACTCATCACTCAAGTGTTTGGGTTAGATTTAGTGCACTCAAATCAATCATGTGAGATGTGGAATCCATAAATTTGAGATTGCCTTCTAAGTCTCCACCACTAAAAATCACAAGTCTGGGAAAGATCAGGAGGTCTTTAAAGGTTGTAATGGGGCTTAGGTAGGGTGGATAAATGTGAAGGAAAACTAGCTAAACCATGTATCACACAAGGACAATGGAATGCATGTAATCCTAGACAGCTATATGCAAAAATTGATGAAAATGCATAAGATGATGGAAAAAGAACAAAAATGAACACAAACAATGAATTATCACAAAACTTGAGAGTACCAACTCTTTTTTATTCTTTCTTCTCAATCTTTTTCAACTTATTTTTCTTCTTTTTCATATTTTTCTTTCACAATCTTGTTTCTTTCTTTTCTATTTTTTTCAATTTTGTAGCTATTTTTTTGTATATGATATATTTTCCAATTTTTGAATGTTTGTTGCTTTTTCATGAGTTGGTATCCCAAAATCTCAATCATAACATACAAATGGAACAATAAAATGTGGAAATATGCAAAAATAAATGAAATGCATGCATGAGTGAATGGTCTCTACCCCAAGTACTACCCAAAACAAACCTCAACACAATGTTTTGCCTACCCCAAACTTAGAATTATGACTTGTCCTCAAGTCATCCTCACTATGCACCCAAAACCAAAACTTATAGAATCAACTTCTAACCAAAAACAACCGTAACTCCAAACTTAGAGGAAGACTCTATACCCAAGTGCATAACCAAAGCTCTAGGTGTGTAAATGGTAGGGACAATTGGTTTTACACTTGTTTTGCTTGTAATGAGCTATATTATCAAGAAATGAAAGGTAAATTAAGGCTCAAAGGGGCTAGCAATGGATAATTTAAGGGACAAGGCTTAATTTTGGCTTAAGGCTCACAACAACAAAAATGTCTCTATCATATCAATCCTAGCATGTGACTAGCAATTTCAACCAAGGGAAAAAACAAATTCAAAAGCACACCTCACACAATGAACACTCATGACAAGGAACATGTTGGAGGCTCAAATCCTCACCTAGGTTGTATGATTGCTACACATTGCTACATCAAATCAGACATGCCACAAGCCTAATACTTTTTTACTAATGCCCACATGTGTCAACAAGTACCTACCAAACAATCAAGAGCATGTAAACTTCACAATGGAACACAAGTATCAATCCTAATTGTCTAAGAAACAAGAATCCTTTCTACTAGAACCAAAGATCAATCCCATGCCATTAACAAATCACAAAAGCAATCAACAAACCTAGGGAGCTAATCAAGTGACCAATCTAATCAAAACTAGAAAAGAAGGGTTAAGAAGGACTCCCATTTGAAGACCACCAATGCTCTTGAGGTTCAACAAACACCACAAATCAATGCTCCAAAGCTTATTAAGCCTACAAAATAGCAAACACGTGCAAAACTACACAAGTATATTTTCTTTTTCTTTTTTTCTATAATTTTTCTTTCTATACTCTGTTTTTTTATATGAATATATCCTACGGAAAAAAAACAAACCAATCAATCAAATGCGGGTTGCCTCGCGAAAGCGCTTTGTTTAACGTCACTTAGCTTGACGTGTGACCACATCATGGAGGCTTGAAGTTGGAAACAAGTGATTCCTCCTTTTTCAAAATATTTTGCACTTGTTTCCCCTTAAGCTCCAACTTTGGTTCAAAAACATTTTCACCCGGATTCCATGGTTCCCACATAGCTTGGGTTCCAAGAACCGGTTCATCCCCTTTTCCACACTTTGTCATTCAAATCCAAATCAAGTTTATGTGGAAGTGTATTCCTTTTTCAATTAATGTTATGTGGTGGTTTGGATTGAGAAACAATAGGTAAAGGTATGATTGCAATTGAGAAAAAAGTGATCAATATTAATTTCCCTGTTTTGGCTGAATTTTTGCACAGATTGAGTAGGATAATCGACCTAGTTCCAATTGGATTCTTATTTCGTGGTCTGTTATAAATTTATAGATAATTTTGATAGCTTTCTAATGCCACAAATTTCACAAGAATCCAATATGTATAACTTGAGTTATAGGCGAATGACTAAGAGCTGCCATATTGGGTTTTTATCATGGGCAGGTGCATTCAAGTGAAATTATCTACTAGAAATAGATTGATTCAGATCTTTTATTCTGAATATAAGTTGTAGATAATTTCATTAGCTTTTATTTGTCACTGATTTCACCTAATATGGAGGTCTAAAACGCAAGTTATGGCCAAAATACCAAGGAGATGCATTTTTGAGTTAAGCAGGAAATTCTGGTGTTTGTCACTGACACTCAAGCGTCAGAATGGGGGCTTGAGTGCCAGAGCAAAAAACTTGGCAGCATGTAAAAGGTGTCTGGCGCTCCAGAGCCTTGGACCTGTTTTACCTGTTTAACTTGAAAAATGTAATTTAAGCCAAATTAACTTATTTCTAAGATTAGAATGAGTAGAAATAGGTCCATATGAGTTAGAAACATACAATAGGATCATTGAAATGTTGTGCTATGTGTTATGACTTAAATGGTGAATACTTTAAATGATGTTTTATATGATTGAGATGTGATAAATGATGAATGTTGGAACATGTTGAATGCAATTAATGTGAGATGTATGTTTGATGCATGATAACATGTAATGTGGAAACAAATGATAAGAGAAATGCTTCCCCCATCAACCTTGGTTGAGTAAGTGGGTTGAGTTCCGCCGGAAATAGACCGCGTAAGAGGACAAACATGGAAAAGAGAATAATTGGGGGTTATTATCTAGATGGGTAATAACTCTTGCAGACCTCTAAGGGGTGTTGACTCTGAATAAGGGAAACAATTGGGGGCTATTTCCGGAAGGGGTAATAGTCCTTGCAGACCTCTATTAGAGGTGACACATGGACTCTGGTTAAGGACCCTTACCAGGGTTTGCAGAGAGCTCTAGAGTGCTATTGCCACGCACATGTTGGATTCCCGCGTGCACCGGGTTTTCCATTAAAAGAAGTGAAATGAAAAGGAATAAAATGCGATCATGGCATGTATACATACATGATGTTGTCATTGCACGCATTGTTTATGAATGTGTTGTTTGTATGTGTACGTGTCATGTGTATGATATGTGATAGCTATGGCGTATATTTGGGGAATTTTCCAATTAGACTGGCTGTAATACTGATTAAAATGTTTTTAGTTAGACCAGGGGTTACTCAGTTATATGTTTTAGTTATATGTTTTACATATAACTGACAGTCTCAGTATTGTAGGTATCAGGAGATTTTGGAGCTAAAGCAATGGATGAGAAAAAGCTATAGGAATTCCTTAGAAGTAGCCATACATGGTGAAACTAAGATTTTTATTCAGATGTTATATTGTCCAGCTGTATAGAAAACTGTAAAATAAATAAAGAAATGTTTCCGCTTGTATTTTAAATATGAAACAAAGTGGCAAGTTTTGGTAGTTTCAAGAAAAAATTGAATTATGAGATTTTTTTTAAAGAAATATTTTCTAAGTATTAGGTTTTCAGGTTAAAACTTCTAGTAACCACCATTTTCAAAAATAAGGTGTTACTAAAGTCCCTTATATGTGTCTAAAACATCTCGAAAGAGAGAAATTATAATTAATAACATAAAACTAACAATAATTATAGCCCAAATCATTTAGGATCTCAAATAAAATAAACATGTAGTTAGTAAAAAATTGATATAAACAAAGTGTGAAACTTCGAATAACGGTGATCGTACATTGACACATGTTGTTATCGCCATTAGTTGACTTAAATTTCGATGTCAATTATATAAAATAGTCAACACTTGGAGTAGCATAAGAAAAAATCAACTTAAAGGTTAAAAAAATACAAAAATTAATTTATACCCATATACAGTTTTCTTAAGAAAACTTGAGAATCTCTAAGCTTGTTTACTTTTCATTTCCATTTTTTCTTTCGATTTTATTTTCTTTAAATAATTTAAATAATTACAATACAAAACTATTTTGTTTTCTATTTTTTAGGTTTGTATTAAAAAACATTGAAAACAAGTGGAATTAAAACAACTGAATTTATTTTGTGTTTTGAAAAATCTCTTCCCCTCATGAAGACAACAACATTACTTTCCATTCCATCTCCTTCCCTTGTCTGAATTAAACATATATATAAAATAAAAAATAAAACAAAAAACAAAAATACAAAATACAAAATACAAAATAAATTGGCCATCTATTTCTCAATACCAAATCAATTCCATGATAACAAGAAAATAATTGAATATGTTAATTAATTTAGAAGTGTATTAATCTATCCATTATTTATCAAGGAGAGGATACAAGGCTTCAGAAAGAGATCGACATTGTTTGAATTTAAAAAAAAAGAAAAGAAAACCTAAAATTTCAAAAAAAATGATACAAAAAATCAACAAGTATCTTTCTGATCTATAAATTTTTAAGGATGGTGCATCTATTAATCTAGTCATAGATCACAAATATCCAAATAAGGATTTCACAGTATTATGAGAATAAAAAGTTAGATCTATAAGATTTTCGATCACAAAAGAAATCATAGATATGATACACAAATCGAGTAGCTTTTCATCAGTTTTGAAATGAATTCCATCTAATGAGTTATCGATCTAGGTGAACAATGTTTCACAAAACTATTAAATTTCTTTTTTTTTAAAAAAAACCAGAGAAAACTAGATATCATAAAATTTTCAAAGAAATCACACACCTTTTCTGTATTTGATAAGTTAGCTGCGTTGGGAACCGAAGCGTTTGGAAAGAAAGCTAGGTTGGAACCCTCATTTGGGTTGTTTGTTGAGTTGCAATCCAGGGTGATCTACTCAACTTCGACAGAAAGAAGGTAAGACTTACGGATAATTAGAGAGAGAACTTCTACTGAAAGAAGGTAAGACTTATACGTAATCAAAGACAAGAAAGCAGATTGTATTTTTCCTCTTAACTTTTTGTATCGGTGCATACAATGTATGTGGACCTCTTTTTATCCGAGAATGCCGGAATTTCGTGCTTTCTTTATGAAAAGTAAATTAGAGTAAATTAAACGTCCATTTTTTTTATATTCTTTGAGTAAAAAATGTAAATATATAAAATTGAATTAAATATTTTCACAGAAAAACATTTTTGATATATATATATATATATAGGGTTTTTCTAACCAGTGCAATATTGCACAGGTTAAGAAATCATAAAAGGAAATACTCCCTCTGTTTTTAAATAATAGTCGTTTTAGTATTTGGCACACTAATTAAGGAATCTGATTTGTGGCTTAAAATAACTAAAATACAATTACTTCAATTATAGGAGTGATAATGAAAATAAATGCACTGCACAATTCCAAGGCAAATGTTACTAGAAGGAGGAATGTGAAAACAAAAAATAATAATAAAAAACAAATCTCTCTCTATCAAAAACTATTTGAAGTTGTTCCTAATAAATAGGGAAGATAGGAAAAGTCTTGAAGGACTTTTATTTTTAAAAAAGTAGAAGAGTCTAAAATGACTCTTATTTAAAAACAGAGGGAGTAAAACACAGTATTTATTGTGTGTATATATAGAATGTATCAAGTGAGAGGTGAGAGTGTGTGTGAGAGGAGTTAATACTAATCATCCAATTATAATTAATGGTTGACATTTAATTTAAGGAAAACAATCTCAACCATTCTTGTATGGTTATGTGGTCAACATTAACTCGTCTCGCCTCTTATGCTCTCACTAAATGTATCCCTTTATATATATATATGAGTGGGTTGTATAAAGTAATAATTTCGATTAAACAATCAATGTTTAGTAACAATTACCAGCTCCTTTTTTTATTAATTATTTTGCAAAATAGTCAAATTTTTTAATTAAAAATTCAATTCTAAATATTTTTAAAATCTTTATATGTGCTTTTAAAAGTAATTAATTATAGTAAAAAGAGAAGAGAGGATTAAAAAAGTGATTATTCTAATTTTAACCAAACATTAATAGCTTTTAATTTCCCTCATAATCAATTAAAAAATAATTAGTTCTCTACTCATCTTCAAAATTAAATATAAGTTTGAATATATTCTTCTTACCTTATATATTAGAAGCATGTTAGGAAAAATAGTTGTATATAGTAAGTTTTCACTAATATTAGACATAAAAGCTTATAATATTGGTCTTTGACTTATTTAATCATCATAATCTATTTAGTAATTACCATTATACTTTAAGAAAGAAGTATCAAGTATTGATATTTAATTTGTAAATACTAATTATTAATTGAGAGCAATAGTTAGAATGTATTAAATTAAATAATTAATAATAAAATAGTAAGAATAAGATAGTGACTAAACAAAAAATCAATCCGTGCAAGTCGGTAAACTAGTAACTAATATATTTATGATTTTGAAAAAAATAAAGTGAACATTTTCTACATTCGGTTAAGGAACATAAAAAAATGTTTTAATTATTTTCTAGCTATATATGCTCTATTTTATGACCAAAATAGATTATAGAAGACTAATCTAGGAAGCATGGAACATAGGTTCCTCTCAATTAGGGACCTTTATAAGACTTGAACTATGATTTTTTTCGGAGAGTGTGATATATCTTTATCAATGTATTAACACTTTTATCAAATTTAGAATTACTATTCAAATGATTAAAAACAAGTCTTTCGAATGAAAAAAAATCTATCTGCTTGTGATGCATAGATAAGAACATAAAACTAAAATACTTTTGTTGGAAAAAATATACTCTCTCTAATCCATAAATTTTGTTGTTTAAGATTTTAGCACACATTTTAAGAAAACATTCATAATAGTGTTTTATCATGCTATTGACTATATTACCCTTATTTGTATAATTAATCATCATTCATTACTCCTCTAATATCCCACAACCTACCTATATTAAATGAAGGGTATAGTTGACGAAAATGAATTAAATGAGCCTCGAAAATATAAAACAACAATACTTTTGAAACCAAAACTAAGTGTAACATCCCAAAAAAACCCTAATAGACTTAGGACTTAAGGGATTTGGTTACACATTTCAAAGAAAAGAGTAAAAGGTATCAATTGTAAGTAGAGAGGTTAAAGGAGGGACAAAAGGACTTATATATTCAAATATGAACAGCTATATTCGAATATGCATGATCTATATTCAAATACGGATGAGTCATATTCAAATATGGACTGTACATATTCGAATATCAACAATTATATTCGAATATGGACTTTCCATATTTGAATATGTATGTATCATATTCGAATATGAGGTCTGATATTCGAATATAGAAAGCTGATATTTGAATATGGAAGTGTGAAAATAAATCCAGAAGCCTCATATTCGAATATATATTCGAAAATGGACCCCAAAGTCTATAAATAGGGGACTTGGCCTTCACATTTCACCATTTTCCCTCTCACTCACTCTACACTCTCTCAATCCTTCACTAAACCTCTGCCACGAATCAACAACACTCCACAAGTCTCCATCTAAGTATCCTTTCTCACAAGCACACTTCTTGACTAAAGGTTTCAAGGAGTTAGATTCAGACTCAGAGACAACGACTGCAAGAAAAGGGAGTTGGAGACTGAGATTTGAGTTGAAGGAGAAATAGATTGTTGAAGATACGAGGTAACCTTGAAAACCCAATCCAGAATACCGTGAACTATTAAGAACTTGTGATTAGGGACTAAAGACAACGTGTTATAAATTGGTTGATTTAAGATTATGTATATGTTTGATGTTGCATGATATGTCTCTATGATGCCATTTCGATCAAATGTGAAAATAGATATGCATGTTTAGAAATTGTAAATGATGTGAGAATGATAAAGTATATGTAACAGACAATGGATTCTAGACTATAATGTGATAAAATTGAGAATAGGACTCTGGATAGATTTTCAAACTGTTTTCGAAGGATAAGTCTAGAGTTAGTATGAACTTGAATATGTACTCGAATATGGCGGCCCATATTCGAATACATATCCGAGTGTAGCATTTATGATACATAATATTCGAACCTAGGACGTTTGTGTTCGAATATTATGCTACTGGAACTCTTGTTTGATTTATTATGATATGAATATGAATGTATGACACATGAGAACCTGAAATGTATCAATTAAAATGAAAAGTGGAAAAATACTTCCCCCATCAACATGGGTTGAGTAAGAGGGTTGAGTTCAACTGGAAGTAAACCGGGTGAGTGGACAAGCATGGAAAAGGAAATAAATTGGGGGCTATTACTGAAAGGGGTAATAGTTCTTGCAGACCTCTAAGGGGTGTTGACTCTGAATTCGGGAAACAATTAGGGGCTATTGCTAGAAGGGGTGATAGTCCTTGTAGACCTCTATTAGAGGTGAGGCATGGATTCTGGTCAAGGACGCTTACCAGGGTTTGCAGAGAGCTCTAGAGTGCTATAGCCACGCACATGGTGGATTCCTGCATACACCGGGTTTCTCGATAAAAGAGGAAAGAAATGAAATGGAAAATCATCATTGCATGCATACATACTTGATTTTCACTTCATACATATTGTGTGTGTTTGTTTGGAATTGGATTTAGGGCATGTTGTGATCTAACCTGACGGGTATGTAGGACGAGCAGGAGGGCCTCCTTGATCAGCAAAGGGCAGTAGGATTGCTTCTAGGTCCTGAGCTCCGGCGACAGTAGTGTGCACCTGCAAGTACTCCGACGCCCAAGTCAGTGAGTGTATTAGGGTTTATATTTCTGATAATATATCTTACATACCTTGCATGGTGCATTATGATCATATTTATAGAGTATAGTAATTGACCTAAATGCGGTCTGTATTGGGCTAGGATCTGTTCCTGGGCCCAATCCTCATTAGTTGGGCCTTGATCGTAGGCCGCGCCCAACTTACCGGGATGCTCACGGTAATTAGTGGCGATTTGACCCGGCATGCATTCATGCATCTGGGATACTATTATTCTTATCTATAACAGTTGCCCCCCAAGTCGTCAAGCTTTTTTGGGAGAGGTTGGTGAGTTCATTTACCATGCCGGGTGGATGTTAGATGATGATTCTGGAAATATCACGAGATAATGGTTGGTTTGCCTTTTGGGCGCGTGTACTTCACGCACTTCATCCTGGGCGGTGCGCGCGATGATTAGCGTGGTCTTGGGCCCCACATTCATTAAGGTGATGTGACGGGTTTTACCTTTATTTCTTTTCACCCGTTACATTTTCATCTTTTCCTTTATTCAAGTTTTCACTCCTCTCTTTCGTGCTCCCTGCCCTTTCATTTCCTGCAACCTAGAGCTCTGAGACTTTTCTTCTTCCTCTTCGTGCTTGTTTTCCAGATTCCTTTTCTAGCAATATTCTCAACTTCTTTTTCAGGTATTGCTTCTCATCTCCATCGACTTGTAATTTGTGTAGTTCTTTCCTAATTCTTGGGTTGTTCTGTTACTTGCTCCCCATTCTTTTAGGGTTTAGTAGTAGTTTCTGGGTTTCTTTCCTTCCAAAATGGCCGATAATGTTATCATGTTGACGAGTGGTTCTTCTTCGGAATCGAATGATACTGAACTTCTTGAGAGTTTCGCGAGGGGGCTTCGAAACCATAGGCCTTCTAATGAGCCAAATCCTTGTTCAGGTACGACCTCTAGAGCCAACCCTGATTATTGTGAATCTTGCCATTTTTGGTTTTATCCTCTATATTCACGACGAGTGGAGAGTGGTGAATCAATTACCCAAAGTGTGAGTGGGTCGTTTAATACTTTGAACCCAGAACCTTCTGCTCTTCTCCTTGCATCCGCCCATCTTCTTGATGAGTATAGTTCTGAGAGTTCTGGGTCTATCGAGCAAGGTTCAGATCGTTGTGCCCCTGTTAATTTTATTACTGTGGGAGATGAAGTTGAGTCTTCCCATCCTGGGGATTCTTTAGGAGATAAAGAGTCTATACCGTCGTCTATGACACATTCCCTAGATTCTGAATCCGATCCTGCTTATGCTCCTTCTTCTTGTAGCTATGCAAATCTTCAGCCGGGATATGGGATAATGGACTGTGTTCTTGGCACTTTTGGCACTTCTTCACGTGGTCAGCTGCATCTTTGTTCATGGTTGGCCAGAAGTATCCTGCCCGCAAGGATTTCCTTGCCAACGATTTGCCATCAATGTGGTGACTGCAACTTCCTTCATGCACTTCAGTGAGAACATACCATGTTTCGGATGGTCCAATGCATTTAAGCAAAGGAATGGATAGTCCTCTTCTGAATAATTGTCCTTCTATCACGGAATACTGGGAGACATTTTGTATTAACCGCTTTGCTTCCCGGGCATCTGTCGGGATGGTGCCTTTAGTGATATACTCTATTATTGGGGTCTTCCAATCTTCACTTTCAACCTGCAAAATAGCACAAGGAGAAGGGAGAACTTCTTCTACCACTGACTTCAAAGTTGAGAATGATTTGGTGCTGGCCAATTTTGAGAGTAGATCAGCGCGACTGTTCTCTTCTCTTGGAATGTGTTTGATCTCGAATTTAGCAAGACCAAGTAGACTTTCTTTAACCTTCGCCAGATATCTTTGCAAAAATGGTTCTCTTGCCTGGTATTCCCCTTTTATCTGGGATACCACCAATTGGGATTCTGAGCATAAAGTCATCCCGGCTAAACAGGCTTCATATTCTGCTTGATTATTGGAGGTCGGAAATTCGAATTTGAGAGAATATTCTACCGTTACCCCCTCATCATTTTCGATCAGTACACCAGATCCTGCTCCTTTGGGGTTTGAGGATCCATCAACATAAATGGTCCAGGATCCTTTTGGTTCTTCTCCGGGATGTGTCATCTCGGCTACAAAATAAGCCAAAGCCTGTGCTTTGATTGCCTGACGTGGTTCATACGAGATATCGTACTGTGATAGTTCTACTGCCCAGGTCATCATTCTTCCTGCCAAGTCAGGTTTATGTAAGATTTGTCTAATGGGTTGATTAGTTCTTACCGTGATAGGATGACACTGGAAGTATGGCCTCAATCGTTGAGATGCAAATAGCAAGGTATAAGCGACCTTCTCGAGCTTTTGATAATTCAATTCTGACCCCTGTAATGCTTTAGAAACAAAGTATATCGGGCACTGGTTCCGGGATTCCTCCTTCACTAAAGCCGCGCTGATTGCGTCATTGGTGATGACTAAGTAGAGGTATAGGGTCTGTCCAGGGTCTGGGCGAGATAGAACTGGTGGAGCTGAGAGGATTTTCTTCAGCTCCTGGAAAGCTTCTTCACATTCTGCATTCCATTGGAAATCTTCCTTGCGCCGTAAGGTTCTGAAAAAGGGTAGGCATTTCCTAGCAGAATCTGGGAGGAATCTCGTCAATGCAATAATCCTTCCAGTTAACTGTTGGACTTCTTTAATAGTTCTAGGACTCTGCATATTCAACACAGCACTACACTTGTCGGGGTTGACCTCAATCCCCCGACTGGTTAGCATGAAGCCTAAGAATTTTCCGACTTCTACCCCAAAAGTGCATTTGTTAGGGTTTAGCCTTAAATCATACCTGCGCAGCTATTGGAAAGTTTCATGCAAATCAGCCACCAGGTCTTTGTCCTCTGGGATTTTTACTATCATATCATCAATATATACTTCAAGGATTCTGCCAATCTGTTCTTTGAAGACTTGGCTCATCATCCGCTAGTAGGTTGCTCCAGCTTTCTTTAAGCCAAAAGGCATCATAGTGTAGCAGTAAACACCCATGTCACTGATGAAAGCCATTCTTTCCTAATCTTCAGGGTACATTGGGATCTGGTTGTAGCCTGAGTAAGCATCCATGAAAGATAGATACTTATAACCTGCAGAGTTATCAACAAGTTTATCGATATAAGGCAAAGGGAATGGGTCTTTGGGGCATGCTTTATTCAGATCTGTGTAATTTGTGCACATTCTCCACTTCCCGTTAGCCTTTTTTACCATTACCACATTTGAGAGCCAATCTGCATATCGTATTTCTCGGATGAACCCTGCATCCAGCAACTCCTTCACCTGTTTTTCTATAGCTGCTTGTCTTTCTGGGCCCATTTTTCTCTTCTTCTGGGCTACGGGGATACATCCCGTTTTTAAAGATAATCGATGACACACAAATTCTGGGTCCACTCCTGGCATGTCGGAGGAAACCCAAGCAAACAGGACTTTGTTCATTTTTCAATAATTCAATGAGTCTCTCTTTGATGATGGGGGGCAGGTTAGCCCCTATCTTGACAGTCTGATCTTCTTTAAGTCCTATTTGGACTATGATCTGGTCTCCTTCTGGTTGAGGTCACTGGTGTTCAAAATCTGCTCTGGGATCTAGGTCAGTCATCATGACCCCTGCATCCCGTATCAAATCACGTGTTTCCATCTTTTGCTTGCCTTTTTCTTCCGCCTTTATTGGCGGGATCGATGGCATTTTGGTGATTTTGAGACTTTCTTGATAACATTTCCTTGCATCACTGCTTTTTCCATGGACAGTTACTACTGAGCCATCTTCTCCATGAAACTTCATGGCTAAGTGGATGGTAGAGACTATGGCGCCAAGGCTGTTCAGAGTTGGCCGTCCAATGATTGCATTGTACGCTGAGGGGCAATCCACCACTATGAATCTGGCCGGGATTGTTTTGGTACTTGGCTTTTTGCCAAAACTCACCTTGAGGTCAACGTATCCTTTGGGGACTATTGTGTCTCCACTGAAGCCAATTAGACTGCCTTTGTGAGGGATTAAATCCTTGGATCCCAACCCCATTTTATCAAAAAGACTCCAGAACATGATGTCTGCTGAGCTTCCTTGATCAATAAAGATTTGATGGACTTCGTAACCGTTCAAATTGGCCGCTATGACCAAGGGTTCGTTATCTCGGATACGTTCTTCCGGGAGATCTGCATCAAAGAAAGATAATACTGGGTTAGCTGCAGCGGTTACCTAGGAACAAGAATCCCTGACATCTCGGGTCCTCTTTTTGTCTTCAAGACCCTTTAAGCTGGCTCCTCCAGCTATGACTTGGATTATCCCCCTGGGGGGGATTCTTGAGTTCGTCTCAGGCTTTGGGATCTCTGCCGGACTTCAGTCTGTTGATCTCGGTTCCTAGGAGGGGATCTTGGTGTTTGTGTTCGACGAGAAAGACTTCGGCGATGATCCCGTCTTTCCGGGGACGCCCGGGCATAATTTCTCAACCTGCCTTGTCGGATCAACTTCTCAATTGAATCCCGGAGTTGGATGCATTCATTGGTAGAATGCCCACGATCGTGATGGTACTCACAATACTTATTTTTGTGCTTTCCGACTGTTTTCAATGGTGGTGGCCGTTCTCTCAATTCAGAGTGCATCACTTCTTTCAACATTGAAGCTGGCGGGATTGTCAGTGGGGTATAATTGTTGAAAAGGCCCTTGCACTTCTTAGGAGACCTATCCCGAGGGTTTTCATCTTTACCACGGGATTGGTTTGGAGGAGTTGTTTTTGCTTTGTCGTCCTTCTTGGCAACTTGAGCCTTCTCCCATTCTTCTATTCGGATCCACTTTTCAGCCCTAACCTTCAAGTCATCCATGGAGGTAGGCTTATCTCCTACCAGTTGCTTGGCGAAAGCTCCTGGTTTTAATCCTCTTACAAAGAAATATAACACCAAGTTAGGTTCAACATTCCTAACCTCTAATATTTCATTATTAAAACGTGTTATATAATCTCGTAAAGATTCGTCTTTTCCCTGTTTAACAGTTTCTAAGTGGAATTCAGATTTGAACTGTCTTATCCTGCTAGTGAAATGAAGAATAAACTTATCTTTAAGAGTTTTCCAGTTGCTGATGGACTGTGGTGGAAGGTCTGAGAACCAACGACTTGTAGCCTCTGACAATGTGAGGGGGAAAGCACGGCATACGATGGCCTCATTCACCCCTTGAAAGTACATGGCCCTTTCAAAGGTGCTGACATGTAGAGTGGGATCCTTGGTTCCATCGTATTCCTTCAATTTCTTTGCAAACTGGAATGCATGAGGAAGGGCATGGGATATTATCCAAGGCGTGAATAGATTGTCAATATACCCGAAATCCGGGACATTTTCGGCCATGTGCTCCTGGTTGCCGACCGGTTGTCCGGCTTGCTGGCCCCCAGGGGGAATAGGTGGCAGGTTGGCCCCCTCAACCCGAGATTGATGCGGGGCCGCTTCATGTCGGCGACTTACCCGTCCTTCCTGTTGCCTTTCCTGAGTTTTCGGATTTCCTTCTTTATCTCATTCAATTGCGGACTTCTGTTGCTGCTTTTCCACATTGTCGTTATCTTTTCCTGGATTTTCAGGGTTTGCCTGGGTATGCCTCTTAGCTCTTTCCTCTTCTGAATCATCTTCGATAACAACATGCTTGCCCTTCCGCTGTTGCTCTTTGAGATTTGCAATCTCTTTGGCTTGTGACTGTACCAACTGTTGCAGTTTGCGGAATTGTGCTTCAATATCAAAGTGCTGGGATGCCTTTGCTTGGTTCGATACACCGGCCTGCTGTCCAGCTCCTTGGTTTTGAACATTGGGATCGTTGTAATCCCTATTCTTGGTAGAGCCAACCATTGTTGATAATAGATGGAAACGAGACTTTTTGTTGCGTTTCCCACAGACGGCGCCAATTTTGTGATCTAACCTGACGGGTATGTAGGACGAGCAGGAGGGCCTCCTTGATCGTAGGCCGCGCCCAACTTACCGGGATGCTCACGGTAATTAGTGGCGATTTGACCTGGCATGCATTCACGCATCCGGGATACTATTATTCTTGTCCACAACAGGGCAGGTTTCCAGTTAGACTAGCCGTAATACTGTATATATACTATTTTCAGCACCAACGGTTACTCAGTTATATGTCATACATATAACTGATGGTTACAGTATTGCAGGTGATACGGACTCGGAGCGTGTCAGCGCTTGAGAAGACATTAGAAACTATCTTTTGATACCTTGGTAGTCATTAGTTTTGTTGTATGGCTATCTTAGCTGGACTAGTACTCTCTCTGGATTGTAAATGAAACACTTTTATGTAAATATATATATATATATATATATATATATATATATATATATAATATTTTGACTTCTGTTGTTTTGTTAAAAAAAAACTGATCTTAAAATCTAGGTGTTACAATTTGGTATCAGAGCAATTTGGTCCTATCCAGACTGTGTTTTCTGATATGTAACTTAGATAAAAGTCCAGAGAGATAAGTCATGTCTTAACCAAAGATGTTGACTGTATATGATTCATTATATTGAGCCTGATAGGCATGCACTAGGTCACGGAACATGTAATTTCCATGTCATTCATCCACATTTGACCTATGTCATTGAGTTTACCAACTACTGTGATCATTGGAGTTTAGCCACGATAATACAGGTGGAGAAAGTTGTAATGCTTCCTAGTTAGTGCATAAGATGGACCAGGTTGTCAGAGTAATCTAAATTGCATACCTTTTATTGGAAATATCTTATTTCTAATAATTATTTAGTCTAGGCTAAATATTAATTAGATAAAGATTATATTGGCTATTCAAATTAAGAGGATCAAATCGTTAGTGATCGACACAATCGATTAAGATAATTTGTTTAGATCCTTTTAGATTACACAATAAAATAATGATGTGGGTCTCATATGATTGGAAACCTAAGTCTAGCCTACAATGGCCATGATGGGAACCCTAGCAGACGGTTATTATAATTGGACCTGTCAACAGGTGATGGTCCTCGTCTAGCCACAATATCTTCCCCAATTCAGAGTGAGACATCATGGATTGGGACTCACGAAGTTTGATTGAGGAAGACCGCAACACCACTTTTTCTCTAACCCACGTTGGTCTCTATATTACTGACGTAGACGGATCGTGTTGTTCGTGATAAATAAGGCTTTCGCTACATCTCGTGGTTACGAGCGCTAAAGATTCAGTTAATTCTTAAAACCCTAACTCTATAATTCTAATAAAATGGCCTTCTAACATTATTGGATATTTCTATTTGATATAAGAATATTCCAACATAGGAATATTTAAGAACTAATTTTATAAATTTATTGATATTATTGGTATTATTTCAAATATTTAAGAACTAATTTTAGGGGCTAATTAGATGTCAAAACTAACACAGTGATGACTAAATTGGTAATGAGTGACTTTACAAAGAAATTTCTTGATGTTATAATTTTTATAGGGACTAAGTTGATGGCAAAAATCTATGAAAGACTAGATTAATATTGAATGAGTCATTTTCAAATGATTATTTCTTAGGAACTAATTTTGTAACACCTAGATTTTAGGATCAGTTTTTTTTTTTTTTAAAAAAAAATGGACCGCGAAAGTCAAAACCTCGTGTGTATATATATATATATACACACACACACAAAAAGTACGTTCATTTAGTTTACAATCCCAGAGAGATAACTAGTTGAGCTAAGTAGCCATACAACAAAACTAATGACTACCTAAGTATGATAAAGTATAGCAGCTCGCGTCTTCTAAAGCGCTGACACCCTCTGAGTCTATATAACTAGCAATACTATAAGCGTCGGTTATATGTACGACATATAAATGAGTAACCATCGGTATTTAAAAATAATATATATACAGTATTACAGCCAGTCTAACTGGAAAACTGCCCCAAATCCAATTCCTAACAAACACACCCAATATGTATGAAGTGACAATTAAGTATGTATGCATGCCATGATCATTTTTCCATTTCATTTCTTTCTTCTTTTAACGGGAAACCACGTGCACAAGGAATCTACCATAGGTGCATGACAGTGAATGCACAGTTGAGCTCATCATCATCATGGTCCTGACAAGCGTCCTTCCAGGATCCTACTGCCGAGCTACCAACCCTCTCTAGGGCTTTCGTAGGGACTATCTACCCCTTTCAGGATAGCCCCTTTGCATTAGACTATCCACCCTGTTTTCGGGATAGCCTAACACTTCAGGTTATCAGCCCCTTTCGGGATAACCCTACATTCTCATCTTTTTATGCTTGTCCTCTTACCCGGTTTACTTCTGGCGGAACTCAACCCTTTTACTCAACCATTGTTGATGGGGAAATCATTTTCCACATTTTCCTTTAACTTTGATTTCACATAACATTTTCTCATGCATCAAACATCATATTCATAGCATATCATTCAAACGAGAATTGTAGTAATTACATATTCGAATACAAACATCTCGTAATCGAATATTATGTGACATAAATGTTATATTCAAATATCTATTCAAACATGGCCTTCCACATTCAAACACATATTTGAATATACTAACTCTTGGACTTATTTTCCTAAAACAGTTTGAAGCCCATTCAAAGTCCAAGTCTCAACTTTTGTCTCATTAAAATCTGGAATCTCTTGTTTATACAATTTTATTAACTCATCATCATTCACGTTTCCAAGTCATTTCCTAATCATGCATCATTAACTAGCATGTTTAATCCACACAAACATTATTCACATATAGCATACAAATCTCAAACATACACTGATTCTAAAGCAAACAATCTCTAACACATTATTCTAAGTCCCTAACACATGTTCCTATCATTTCCTTGGTTTGGGGTTTTAGGGTTACCTCGAATCTTCCAGAATCCTTTTCTCCTTCAACTCCAATCTCAGTCTCCAACTCCCTTTCTTTGCACTTGCTCTCTCCGAGTCTGAATCTAACTCCTTGGAACCTTAGTTAGGAAGTTAAATTTGTGAGATGGGAATCTTTAGATGAAGGAGTTGTAGAGTGTTGTTGATCAGTGGCAGAGGTTTAGTCAAGGATTGAGAGGGTATAGAATGAGTGGGAGGAAAATGGTGAAATGTGGGAGTCAAGTCCCCTATTTATAGACTTAGGGGTCCATATTCGAATATATATTCGAATATGAGGCTTCTGTATTCTACTCCACACTTTCATATTCGATATCAACTTTCCATATTCGAATATCATACTTCATATTCAAATATGACACATCCATATTCGAATATGAAAAGTCCATATTCGAATATGACTCATCCATATTCGAATATGGATCATGCATATTCGAATATAGCTGTTAATATTCAAATATACAAGTCCTTTTGGTCCCTCTTTTGGCCTCTCTACTTACAACTGGTCCTCCTTCCTCTGTTCTTTGTAATTTGCAACCTAATCCCTTAAGTCCTAAGTCTATTAGGAATTTTTGGGATAATACAATTCTACCCACTTAAAATAATTTTGTCCTCAAAATTTAAATATTACCTCTATTACTGAAACATTTTGGTGTATGCGCCCCTCATGTCTTGCTCCTTTTTCCCAAGTGATCTCTAATGAATAGATGTTCTCCCAAAGAACCTTTACCAGTGGAATCACTTTGTTCCGTAAGGGTTTCTCTCCTCACACTATGCCAAATTAGGCCTATATCAGCGTAATAAACGCCAGCGGTTAACACGAAACCACCGGCAAAAGGTAGAAATTAATTAAAAATAATAATAATAATAATAATAATAATACGTATGCCAGCGGTTATTAAAGGAAGCATTGGCATAGAAATTTTTATTTTTTTAAAAAAAGTAAACTACCAACGCAAGCAGTTAGTAAAGGAAGCGTTGGCATAGGATAAACTTTTTTTTGGAAAAAAAAAAGAAAAATAGCAACGGCAGCAGTTATTAAAGGAAGCTCTTTCGTAGAGTTTTTAATAAGCCTACAACAACGCTTAGTTAATGAACCGCTTGCATAGGCTTAAATCCCAAATTGCAAAATTCATCTATGCAAAATCCCTAAGTTACGTTTTTACCAAACCCTTACTGTTCATTCACCTCCGTCATGACTGAGCATCGTCTCTCTGTATCCTCGCCATCACAGAACCTCACCGCTGTCAGTTTACCACCTCCGTCTTCACTTCTTCTTCTTCGTTGTCTTCACCTTTCACTATTGGTTCTCACAGGTTTGATCACGCACCCATGCCTCTGTCTTCTTCCCTTTTTTGTATATTGTTTATAGGTATCAATCCCATTTACCCTTACATGGTGCAAAGACTCACTTATCACAAGCGTCACAGCTACGCCACCAAATCCAACCAGCACAGGGTTGTCAAAACCCTTGGTTTTATATGCTTCTTCTTCTTTTCCAGATTTTGGGGTTTCTTATGATCTATTTTAGAAATTGATTTTGTTATTTTTGTTTGGTGTTTTGACTAACCTCTGCAAATGGGTTTGTCTTAGGTGGGAAGTTGGTCTACCAAAGCACTAAGAAGAGGGCAAGCGACCCAAGTTTCCTGTTACTGGCAAGAGGATCAAGGGGTATGTATGTATGGAATAACATGTTTTTCAAATCAAGCTATTATTGTAGAAGTATGTGTGCTTCAATGTTTAATATATTATGTTTTGATGATGACAAATACAAGGGCAATAAGTTATGTGTAGTATGTTTTGATGTCGTCAAATGTAAGATTAAATTAAGAATGGACATGCTACTATATGAGCTTAATAGAGTGCATTATACCATGCATGATTATGTTTTCTATATTGTGATATACAAGTTGATAATCATGCAATGTGTACATCAATGCTTGATAGATTAACTAGAGTTGTATATTTATAAAGCAAGCATATTTGATTTTGAGTTTAGAAGTTTGGACTAACTATGATTTTCTAGTGAGAAATGTCTTGTAGATAGTCCAAGCATTAAGAGTAAGCAATGATCAAGAAAAATGGAAAAATCAATTATGCTCAACTCAAGAAGGAGAATGACAATCATGGCCAAGCGCGTATGATACTATGGAAGAGAAACTACCAAGCTTGGACTGCATCAAGAAGCCTAAGGACTTAGTTCGGTATATTTCTTTTCTAGGCTATGTAAGTGTAAATTTGAGAAGTCATTACTTGATAGAGCTTGTCTTTCACCTTGCATTCATAGCATCATTTTAAACCATAGCCTTCAAAATGTGTTTTTCAAAGAAATTAGTTACAAAGTGTTTTATCATGAGAAAATTGTTTTTCAATTAGATAAGGATTTGAAAAGTGATTTGATGTTTCAAAAGTACTCAAATATTTGGTTTGAAATTGTTAATAAGCATAAACAAATATATTTTCAACAATAGTCTTATATGGAAGCTGATATATGTTTACGGTTTTGATCATATCATTACGTGTATTTTGAGTATTGAGCTAAACCTTATTTCATTTGAAAATAAACTCAATAAGCTTTCTAATGATTGGTCTTATGCTCAAAATGGACCACAAATGAAGAAGTTATGAACTTTTGAATTCATCATTTGTTTTTAGGTTTTGGAAAATGACCTTTTTTCACTATTTTGATCATATCTTTAAAACTACTTTTAGTTTCCATCTAAAACTTGTTTCATATGAAAGTAGACTCAAAATGATTTCTACAAACTGGTCATTTGCTTGTAACAGACAAGAAATGAAGGAGTAATGATTTTTCAAAGTTAGAGATAGTCGTTAGGAATTTCATATCCGAATACATATTCGAATATCTAAGCACTAGTAAGTGCATATTCGAATACATATTCGAATATGGGTTTTGATATTCGAATATATATTCGAATATAGCTTTTAAAATGTGAAAAATCTACTTCCAAAAGTGCCATTTTCGAATACACATTCGAATATGGGATTCTATATTCGAATATGGGTTGTGCAGAGCTATAAACGACTAGTAACGACTAGATTAGAATATAGGGCTATAAATATGAGTTCTTGGGCCATTCTAGTACAACAAGTAAGGTTTTCATCTCTAGTATCACACTAGAATCATATTATCTCACTTCTAAGCTTCTTCTAACATGAATCAAATGCTTTAATCTTGGTCTTTAATCTTGAATCATTATCATCATTCAAAAAGCTTTGTTATTCAAAATTGTTCTATCTTGCTAAAGGCTTGCTCAAATCTTTGTGCTTCAAGTTGTAATATCTACTCTTTTGAGAGCTTCATTATTTGTAAAACCTTAAAGTGAATAGTGGAGAGAAGGTGAGGTATCCTTCTTTTAATCCACAATAATAGCAAGTTATGAATGGACTAGAAGAAGTCCTTGAAGAGACAAAGAAATTCTTATAGAGCTTCTGTTGATTAGGATTATATCCTAAACCAGCCTTTTTGAAATGACATCCTTGCTTACCAAGCAAGATGTTTAGGTTATCTCTACCCATTGTAAACTTTGCAAGCACATTGTTTAAATCCTCAATTTCTTTTAAGTGTAAATCACAAGAGGCGCAAGTGTGTGATTTGCAGATATTTTCAATTTTTATCAAAGGATCTTTACCTTTGGCAATCATATTTTTCAACTTGTCAATTTCTTTCAAATGAACATCACACGACATACTGGTGGGTGATGTGTTCATTTGGCAAGCTAAGACTCACATTCATATTGAATACTACCAAAAGGAATTTGGACTTGTCTCATCTTAATAACATCACAACTAAGAATGTCTATTTTATCATTTAAGATACATTTTTCTTTCTTGGTTTTAGCAAGTTCTTTAGCAATGATCATAGATTTTTCATGTAACTCATTATAAGCATCTTGGAATTCATCAAAACTATAGTTAGAGTGTTCAAAATCTTTTACCTCATCTTCATCAAGAAGATCATCTTTATCATGGTTGACCATGATACATAGGTTGGCTATCTTGCTTTCCGATTCATCAGATGACTCTATGTCTTTTCCATCCCAAGCTATGTAAGCTCTTCTACCTTTCTTTCCTTTGGCGAATATTTTCTCCTGTGTTTCATTCTTACTTTTATTCATGGGATATTCCATCGTCATATGTCCGGTTTTTGTGCACTCATAACAAGTTGGGCTTTGATTTTATCCCTTTCCTTTGTTGAAAATTTTCCTTGATGTGAAGTTTGATGGTCTTCTAGATGATTCACTTTTCTTGAAGAATTTGTTGAATCTTTTGGCAAAGAGAAGCACAGTCTCATCATCCATGTTAGTTGGATCAAAATTGCTTTCTTCTTCTTCCATCTCTTGAGGTGGAGGTGTGGTTGCTTTGAGAGCAATACATTTCTTTTTCTTGTCAACTCCTTCAAGTTCATCCAAACGGCTCAACTCAAGCTCATGCTCTTCTAGCTTACCAAACAGGGTTGTTAATGACATTGTGCGTGGATCTCTTGTTTCGCCGATGGCAGTAACTTTCGGTTGCAAATCCCTGCTAAGACATCTTAAAACTTTGTTAATAAGATCTTCATTAGAATAATCTTTTCCCATAGCATGTAGTTGATTTATAAGATATGTAAAACATTTCTGCATATCTTGAATGTTTTCTCCTTGATTCATTCGAATCATTTCAAATTCTCTAGTCAATGCATTTATTTTTTATCTTTTTACCTCATCAATTCCTTCATGTGTCACCTTTACACATCCCACATTTCTTTAGTAGTTTTGCAATTTGAAATTCTAGGGAATTCATCATTACCTAATGCAGAGATAATTATGGTTGTGGCTCTTAGACCAAATTGAGCAAGTCTCTTTTCTTCAAAAGACCACTCTTTTCTAGGCTTTTCTACTTCCTTACCATCAACAATGTGCATGGGAATATATGGTCCTTCTTCTATAGCATCCCATACGGCAACATCAATACCCTCTACCCAAGCTTGCATTTTTATTTTCCAAAAGGAATAGTTGTCTCCATTAAAGAACGTAGGTCTGTTAGTGGAGGCACCTTCCTGGATACAAACATTTTGTAAAGAGGCCATTTCCTTGAAGCTGTGAATCTCTTTAAACAAGGACCGAGCTCTGATGCCACTTGTTAGACAAGGGCCTCTATGCTCAAGAGGGGAGGTGAATTGAGCTTAAAAGATTTTCCCTAAATTCTTTTATAAATGATAGCAAGACTTGAACAAAGTATACTTTAGTTGATATATGGAATTAAAAGACAATGAATATAGAAATAAAGATGCAACAAAATAAACAAGAGTTTTTAGGATAGAGAGAATAGCACCAAGTTTTATATTGGTTCAGTCACACACCACTTGTGACCTACGTCCAGTCTACGAATCTCCGCCGCGCGAGAATTCTTGTATTGCTTTTCAACAATTTATACACTAAGAGCACCCTTCTCAATTGGATACCCCACCAATTTATAGGGACTCAATCTAGGGATACCTCACCCAACAAATGGTTTTGAAGGATCCCTCACCTTTAACAAACAAGAAGGATTCCTCACCTTCTTAACACTTTTAATTTAAACTCACCACAATGAAACTTTCAAAAGAGTAAATAATACAACTTGAATATCTAAGATATTTGATTTAAGGCTCTTTGTTTAATGAAAGAAACAGAGTAAGGGAAAAACAAAGAAAGCCTTAAGCAATAGCACAAGACCCTTGATTCAGAAAGATTGACGATAGAAATACTTTTTCAATACAGTGATTAGCTTGCAAGGGTGTATCATAGTTTTTGTCAGAAGCCCCTTTTATAGACAGCAGAAATAGCAGATGGAAAATGCGCACAGTTCATTAACATATTCGAATATGTATTCGAATATGACACTTTCATATTCGAATATGTATTCGAATACAGTGTTTTAGCATTTAAAATTTGAATTCCGTGGGCTTCATATTCGAACATGGAGGATCCATATTCAAATAGGTATTCGAATATAATAATTCTGGAAAGTGGAAATGCCAAGGCACCATGTTATATTCGAATATGTATTCGAATATGGCAAGCCATATTTTAATATATATTCGAATATACTATTTCTAGAAAATAAGTAGGCCAAGGCAATATAACAAATTCGAATATGTATTCGAATATACTAGTCAGAAAATTCAAATTTTATTTCCAAAACCTTGATATTCGAATATACAACCAATTTAGACTTTTCCAAGTAAAAATCAAGTTTGGATATTTTCTTTGTAATTCTCTAGGAGGGTCTTTTCTTTGAACATTTTCTAAAAACTTGTTTGATTTGAAAAAAATGTTTGTTTCACTTTCAAAGAGCCTTAATCAAAATTACATTTATGCATAAGTTAAATCCTATATACCCTTGTTGTTGCAGATCTGTTTACTGCGCTTGTTCGCTTGATTTACCCTTTCAAGGCTTTGGTTCTTGGTTTGTTGTGGAATCATCGAAACTCCAAACTTAGAGCATTTGCATTTACAGTGATGAAATGGGAAAGACCAACCAATGCCACAGAAATCCGAAGTTTTCTGGGACAAGCAGGATACTACCAGCGATTCATCAAGGGATTCTCTCAAATTGCCATTCCCTTGACCAAGCTAACACGGAAGGGTGTTCTGTTTGTGTGGGATGCCAAGTGTGAAGATAACTTTCAGTTGTTGAAGGAAAAGCTGACAACAACGCCGGTGTTGGTAATTCCTGATCCGACCAAGAATTTTCAAGTGTACTGTGATGCGTCTAAACAAGGCTTGGGGTGTGTACCTATGCAAGAAGGACAACCAGCTGCTTACACTTCCCGACAGTTGCGACCGCATGAAGCAAATTACCCAACGCATGACTTGGAATTAGCTGCAGTAAACTTTGCGTTGAAAGGATGGAGGCACTACTTGTACGGAGTAACGTTTGAAGTATTCAGTGACCATAAAAGTTTGAGATATTTATTCAATCAAAAGGAGCTGAAAAAGAGGCAGCGACGCTGGATGGAATTCTTGAAAGACTATAACTTTGAACTGAAGTATCATTCGGGGAAATCTAATGTGGTGGCGGATGCCTTAAGCAGAAAATCCTTACACATATCGACTATGATTGTTCATCAAATGGAGCTCTTGGAGAAATTCAGAGATCTGCACTTGGATGTGTCGTGCTACGATGATAGCATCTCTGTGTATAAGCTTGACTTGAAGAATACACTTAGAGACAGAATTTGAGAAGTGGAGAAACAAGATTATGAGTTACAGAAGATTACAAAGTTGAACATCAAAGACCCTCTGGACCGCTTCAGCCATTGGACATTCCAGAGTGGAAATGGGAGTCTATAGCCATGGACTTTGTAGCTGGATTACCCAGAACGCTAGCAGGACATGACTCAATCTAGGTTATCATTGATAGATTGACTAAGACCACTCACTTCTTGCCCGTCAAGACCACTTATTCCGTGGAAAAGTATGCCAAGCTGTATATTGCAGAGATAGTCCGACTACATGGGGCACCGACCAGTATTATCTCAGACAGAGTCCCTAAGTTTACTTCTCGCTTATGGGGAGCATTGCAGAAAGATTTTGGGACTCAGTTACATCTGAGTACCTCTCATCATCCCCAAACCGACGGACAGTCCAAAAGAACAATATAGACTTTAGAAGATATGCTGCGGGCTTGTGTTCTAGAAGAAAGCGGTGACTGGGTAAGATACTTGCCGTTAGTAGAGTTTGCTTATAACAACAACTTTCATTCAAGCATAGGCATTGCACCCTATGAAGCGCTCTACGGGAGAAAATGCCGGTCGCCAGTATGTTGGTTTGAAACAGGAGAGAAGTTACTATTATGGCCGGATTTGGTGCAACAAATAACAGACAAAATTGGGCGTATCAAGGAAAAGTTAAAGAGAGCCCAAGACCACCAAAAAAGTTATACAGATCAGCGGAGAAAGCCTCTGGAATTTGAAGAAGGAGATCATGTATTTTTAAAGGTTACACCCTACACTGCCGTTGGCAGAGCAATGAAAACAAAGAAGCTACAACCTCATCTTTCGAACCTTCATGATGTTTTTCACGTATCCCAACTCCGGAAGTACGTGTCTGATCCCTAAAAAATGTTGGAAGCTGATGACATTCTATTGAAGCCCAACATTTCATATTAGTTAAAGCCTATGATGATCTTAGACTGAGGAGAAATGACACTAAGAAACAAAGTAATCCCATTAGTGAAGGTCCTCTGGGAGAACGTTGATTCATCATAAATCACTTTGGGAGAAGGAACAAGATATGAGAAGCACATATCCAGAGTTATTTACATAGTCGAGGTAATTGCTAATTTTGAGGGCAAAATTATTTTAAGGGGGTAGAATTATAATATCCCGAAAATCCATCAAAGAGGCTTAGGACTTAAGGGATTGATTACAATTTACAAAGAAAAGGAAGAAGGATTAGTTGCAAGTGAAAATAAAAAAAGATAACATGAATATTTGAATATGAACTATCATATTCGAATAATATTCGAATATGAGCGTTCAATATTCAAATAGTATTCGAATATGCCATGTCATATTCGAATAGTATTCGAATATGCAAGATAGTATTCGAATATATAAGTGAAGAACTGAATACAGGAGCCTTATATTTGAATGTATATTCGAATATGGACCCCAAAGTCTATAAATAGGAGTGCCTTGTCTCCAAACTTGTTGTTCTTTAATTTCCTCACTTCCCACACTCCTAAAACCTCTGTTCCCAAACCAACTACGTCACAACTCTTTCACCCTAAGGCCTCCATCTCATAAAACTAAGGTTCCAACGTCTGATTCAGACTCAGAGGCAACTACGTCAAAGGAACCGGCGTAGGAGATTGGATTTAGAAGCGAAGGATAAAAGGATTCAGGGAAGTTCCAGGTAACCGTGAAAACCCCAAATCCCTAATACTTGGAATTTAGGAACATGTGACTAGCGAATGATATGGAACATGCTATTAGGGGAATCAAACTAATATGTTTTGTTTAAAGTTTGCTGAATGATTAAATTATGCTTACTATGTTTGAAATATGCATGATATGATTGACATGGGTATGAATTTGATAAGTTTTATGTTGATCAATGATGCATGTGATATTGTGAAACATGTTAAATGTATAAATAAGGTTTTCCAAAATTTGATGTGACTCTAACTGGGAATTTGATGTTGAATTGGTTTCAAAATGGACTAAGCCCCAGTATTAGCATATTCAAATATGTATTTGAATATGGAATGGCATGTTCAAATAGATATATAAATATAACACGTCTGTCACATAGAATCCGAGCAAATGAGTGTGGGTAATCGGTTAAGAGTATACTGGAAACCCTTGTTTATAGGCTATATGCTTAATGTGAATTTGTGATGCATTAGAACAGAAGAATGGAAATGTTAAAAGATGCTCTTTTCCACTCAATAGAGAATTGAGCAAGAGGGTTAAGTTCCACCGGAATTAGACCGGGTAAGAGGACAGAGCAGGAAATGGAAAGATGAGAATGTAGGGTTATCCCGAAAGGGGCAGATAACCTGAAGTGTTAGGCTATCCCGAGAATGGGGTAGATAGTCTAGTGCAAAGGGGCTATCCCGAAAGGGGTAGATAGTCCCTGGGCTAGCCCGAGAGAGGGTTGGTTGCCCAGCAATAGGATCCTGGGGGGACGCTTGCCAGGACCATGATGATGAGCTCAACCAGGCATTCACTGTCATGCACCTATGGTGGATTCCCTGTGCACGGGGTTTCCCGTTAAAAGAGGAAAGAAATGGAAATGGAAAATGATCATGCATGCATATCTATGTGTTTGACATCTATACTTGATTTGTGTGTGATTGTTAGGGCTTGGATTTGGGACGGTTTTCCAGTTAGACTGGCTATAATACTGTATAAAAATGCTTTCACTGCCGACGGGTTACTCAGTTATATGTCGAGCATATAACTGACGGTTACAGTATTGCAGGTGGCTCGGACTCGAAGGGTGTCAGCGCGTGAGACATTTTGCAGCCTTTTCTGTTACTTAGGTAGTCATTAGTATCTTTGTATGGCTACCTTAGCTGGACATGTATATATTCTCTGAACTATAGACGAAACACTGATGTATATATTAGTATTTTGACATATGTATAAACTTTATTAAATTCCGCTGTGTTTTGTGAAAAAAAAAACACTACCCTAAAAATCTAGGTGTTACACCATACAAAATAAAATAGTTTATAATTTATCTATATTTTAAGTAAATGGAAATTTATGGGATGTACCTAAAAATGATTCCTTTTAAGTTTTGTAAGTAGGAATCCTTTCCAGGTTGTGTATATAAGATACTTCAAAAAATTGCGGTGTACCATGCTATTTTTTACAATATAAAATATATTTGTAATATTTATAAAATAAAATTTAATTATTTCTAATAATATTTTATGGGTTGTATGATGCTCCAAAAGTAATGGAGTGTAAGCTAAAAGGCACTCATATTTTACTACATTAAAGTGAGTAAGTGTATATATAAAATAAGAAAGTAATTAAGGGGTCATATACTATTATTTGAATGAAAATGTTATTTAACTTTGACCAACGGCCAGCTCAAATCATTAGTAGATGACCACTTATTTTTTCACTTTACCTATTCACTTACTTTATAGGAGTTAAATTCACCATACTCTAAAACTACATATTCATTGTTAAACAAACCAAAAAGGTAATATATAGTGCATTCAAAGAAAAGGAGTATATAGGCGGTACTCAACCCATATACACAACATAAAAGCCAAAATATCAGCTACAAGTTGTTGAAACAAATAAAAGGAAAACTTAAATAGGCCAACCATGAAAATAACAATCACCTAATAATTCAAGTAAGTTTCAAATTTGAGAAGATACAAATGTCAAATACATCAAATTAAACACCTTATAAATAAAGTCATTTTAATCCATCCAAATTGACACTTTGCCAGATTCAAAAGACAATCTTTTTTTCCTAAAGAAAAGGAAACTTAAAACTATGATTTTCTCACATGGGTATGCATCTCTTTATCATCTTAATCATTTTCCAATAAATTGCATGTGGATGAGAAAACATACATATAGTCTCCTTTTCTAAATCAACCTCAGAACAAACTTCAAAATTTCATTACCAAATGCACTTGTTTCAGGGTTATAGTTACCCCTAACATTGATGATGAAGTCCAATTCAGCAATGTTGCAAAGCCTTGGATATGCCAACATTTGCCTTTTAACTTCCTCTAACCTGGACTTATTATTGTTGTCAGATTCACACATCCAATATGTTGAGATAATCATCCTCGCCAATCTTTCAGTGTTTCTTAGAAAAAACCTAGCCAAACTTAACTCAAACTCATGTTCATCACCTTTGAAATCCAAAAACATAATGAGTTTGAGGGTGTGTGGTATGCAAATAGCACGAGTTACAGAAGAGTATAGGAATTCATCATCAAATGGTTGTACCTGAAATATTATGTCAATAATTCATATACTTGAGAAAAAAATTCTTAACAAATAATTATATTGGGTCTTTAAATTGATTTCACTTTTGTCTTCTTTTGATTTCTTTAATAACTACAAAACTGACACTTTATTTTATTTTACTTTATGTGTTTTAGGAGGATTTATATAAAAAAACACTGAAAGGAAGATAAAATGTGTTTAATTCTAAAACAAGAACAATAAATAGTTTTGAAATAAAATTTCATATACAAATTTTAAAAGACAGGAAATAAGATAAAAATATATAATTTTGTAATTACTTTAAAAAATTAACAAAATGAAATAAAAACAAGAAATAAAATTACAAACCATATACAACGCAAACACAAAAACCATTACTTTATACTTACATCCTTTAATATGAGAGCCTCAAGTTTTGGTGCCCGCCGAATTAGCTCGAACAACATTTCAATTGGAAAGTTCTCCAGTCTTAGACAACCTAATTCGCTAAACTCTGACACTATATCTGGAAACAAATCTTTAGCACGGGCAAGAATCTGAAAGACAAATATTAAAAAAAAAAAAAGAGGAATTAGTGAAGTTATTTAGAATATATATGGAACAAACTTATTACCCTCATAATGACTTCATAAAGGAGCATGAATGTCTATTGATTTATTTAATATGTATTTTAGAAGTAGTATTTATATTGGTAATCTAGTTGTCACAATTATTTATTATATTATTACTAAATTATTTTTAATTAAAAGTTATTTTTTGATATTTAATACCAAAAGAAAAAAAGTTCAATAAAATAAATCATTATAACTAAATTTAAGAAATATATAATTACATAATATGCGGAAAAAATAAAATTATATGATACACAGAAAAATATATAATTATATATAAAAAGAAATTTAAAAAACAAAACAAAACCACTCAACAAATACTAGAATTAGCTCTATACCCAAAAAATGACCAAGATGATTTGTCCCACTCTTTAAATGTGGTTTAATATATAACAACATTTTGGGATTAAATCTATGGCTTGTTTCTTGTTTTCTTCAATTTTCTATATTTCTCTAGGCACTTCTTGTGCCTTTTTTAATAAAAAATTTTGCTTACGAAAAAAATCCTATTAATCAACCGTATACAAACAATTTAAATTCTACCTATCGAAACAAAAAATAATAATTGCAAATTAAAGAATGGCTAACTCTCATAATTGGCCAAATTAAAATACATTTTTTATTTTTAAAATAAGACAATTATTTTTCATAGAGTCCCTTTGTTCTTTGCAAAAGTTTAAATATTTTCAATTAGTCGCCCTAAACGATAGAAATGGGAAAATAAACGGAAATCTTTAAACTTATGCGGGAACCAAATTCCTTACCGAAGGAACTATATAAAAAATAATACTGATAGTTTGGCGGGTGGAAAAACGAATTTTTGCCTTACTACTAATTTATACATACTATAATTTCTCAATGCTAATAAGGACCTAGCTAGCTAGTTAGTAATTAGAAAAAAGTAAACAACATAGATATATACCTTGAGAGTGCTAGCGCCCAATTCCAACTCATAAGCTTCACGAAATTGCCTCATAAACAAGCATGCTTGAAAGCCCAATTCCAGCATTCGTGATTCAGAACAACTTTGGTTGTAGTTCAAAAAGATTTTAGCGATACACTTCCTTATCGAGCTTGGGTCAACTATCACAACGTTTTGGTTCATGACATCACCAACGAAACAGAACTTGTCAATTTGGTTTGAAAGAATCTTGACAGTCCATCTACGGGCCACGTATTGGTGATGATTAGGGTTCATGGTGATGGACACAGATTCAAGTAGAGATGCCCGTATACAAGCATTCTCAAACCATTCACAATTTTTGGCCTCAATAGATTTCACTATTGAGAAGTTGAAATACACATCATCCAATTCAGGGAATTCTTTAACAAACACCACTCGATTCAATTTTATGGTTTGAAGGTGCTGGAAAAGAAGGGTGTTGGGTACTTTGATTTCGCAATTCGTATCAAGCACGAGATGTACCAAATTGGAGATTGCTGAAAATGAAAATGTAACAGGAAATAGTTCTTTAGAAATGTACTCAATATGAAAGCTTTGATCAACCTTTCCGGAAATTCTATCTATCCATTCATTCACTTATGTTGGTTCATGCTTGTCACCATTTGATAAGACAAGGGAGAAATTCTCCACCTTTGCATTCAAATTCATATTGATAAGTTTGTTCGCCACATTTGCAAATTGGTCATCATCCTTCAAATTGATCCTCCTGTTTTGTTTTTCAACAAAATGATTTTATTGAGAACACGAATCAGAGCACCAACAAAAAAATTAAAACAAAATGGAGCCAGGTTCTAATTTTTACAAAACCTAAGAAGCGAACTACATCGACTTGTTCAGAATTAAAAACTAGTTTATGTAACAATTTTAAGGATTAAATAAATATTGATATTTTTAAAATTGTTATATAAATTAAACTAATTTTTAAGAATCACTTTTAATATGAATTCACTTTTTTTTTTTGTTTTAAATATGAATTCACTTTTACATCTACAAATTCTAAAAATTCAAAATAGAAACAAATTCTACATGTCAAATTCTGTCTATTAAAACTAGAAAAATAAAAACCCATTTTTAAAATGCATTTTTCTATAACAAATTTGCTAGCCAGATTTTTTTTTCTTTTCTATTTCTATAAATAAAATAAAAATAATTTTTAATAAGGGATATCAAATCCTAGCCCTGAAGGTACAACAACATATATACACTTTCTTGTAGTAAAATGAGTTAAAAATTCTTACCCCAAAAACTTGGACTTCAATAATTTTCATTTTTTTTCTAATAGTTTTTAATTTATAGTAAACAGGTTATTACTTTAATATAATTAATCACTTAATTACCTGTCATCCAAGTGTATGTCGTAACTGTACCTCCAACTGTTGACCCATCTTGTTGATAAGACACTTGTCCTAACGGCTTCTTTTGCAGTTAGGAAGGACAAAATCCGACCCCTAATATCATTAGAAAGTGTGCTGATTTGGTCTTCAACATAAACAACTCTTTTTCCTTTCCTAATGATGTTTGTGAAATAATTATAATCCATATCTGCAAGAAATTAATTATACGATTATTGTAATATATAGTGAGACGCAAATGCTATTAAGATTTTTATATATTTTATGCTAGTATTATTTCAAATATGTAATGAAATAATGATTAGTATCCAAACAAATCTTTTAACAAGGATCGGCATCGAAAAAAGAAATTAACACATGTATATCACAACATCACTTGTGTGTTTCAATAAGTATTAATACAAAGAGAATAAATTTTTTTTGAACTATTATAAGGATGTACAAGTATACCAAACAAAGAAGTCACATGTAATAAAGGCAAAAATAAATCAATAAAGAACTAGCACGAAATGAAGGCATTACAATTCCAACAAAGAAGTTGCACACACACTAATGACAGCAAGAAACCGACAAAAAAGTTTCACACAATGAAAGGCAACTAAGAATTGTGTACGTAAAAAACTCAGCAAAGAAGTTGTATGCAATGAAGGTGGTAATAAATCCCTATATGAAGTTGTGGCGGTAGTGAAGAAGGAGGTAAGCGACAAACACAAAAGTTGTGGCCATAATAAAGACCGCAAGAAACCCTATGAAGTTGTGGTTGCAATCAAAGCAGTAAAAGACATGTTGAAGCTATGATTGCAATGAAGATAGCGAGAGATCAAAATGGAAGCATTGGTGGCAATGAAGGTGGCGAAAGACCAAGTCAGAAGTTGTGACTGCAATGAAGATACCAAGAGATCTAGTACATAAGTAATGGCGATATAATGAATTGCAATAGAAGACCTAGTGAGAATAGCTATGGCAACAATGGAGGTGACTAAATGAGGTTCCAATATTGTGGCTGCAATAACAAAGGCAGCTAGGGTTTTGATAGAGAAATGGAAGAGAGATATGTGGTGTTTCAAGGGAGACATACAGTTCCACAATTTCAAAGAATGTGATAGTGAAATTTTGATAGGACAAGTCGTGGTAGATGGTACGAGTTTTATAGATAGAATAAAATTGGTTAAAGAGAATAAAATTTTGCATTGCTACTAATAAAGATGTTTTGCTATAGACCATTGTTCTCAACTTATACTTTTTGATAGGAAAATGAAAGCACTGAAGAAAGAACTCCAAAAATATTCAGTATAGTACTAGCGAGGAGAATCAACAACCCAACCACAAAATAGTTAGCTAAAACAACCAGAACAAAAGATTCCAAAAATATTAGAAGTAATCGAACCTACAGCCACACATATTGTCAACAAAATAAAAATAAAGAGGTTAGTTTAGTGGTGGAGAATTTGTATAATTTATATAAGATTTTAAGTTCAAACCTCATTAGTTTTATTGCATATAAAAAATAGCAAATTGAATATAATAAAGAAATCAAAAAACAAGTAGCAAATTAAAACAGAAAAACAAATCCTAATAAAAAAAACATTGAGAAAACAAGAAAATTAAACATATAAGATTATCTGACATACAATAATAAGATATGTTTAATATGTATATATATACATATTCTAATATCTTTTTTTCCTCTGACAGAGTATCCTTTATCGTGGGTTCCACTTCCACTATGATCAATAATTGTTGTGAAAAATCATTTTATCTTGAGAAAAAAAATAAAGTTCTCATCAATTTCTTTGGCTTTCATTCTTAGAGGTGATTTTATTCTAACAAAAACAACAAAAAAAGAACTTATAATCAGCAAAATAACAGAAAAATTATTTATCTTTTTAAAAAAATAATACTTCTCTAATATAAAAATAATAATAATAATAATAATAATAACAATAATAATAATAATAATAATAATAATAATAATTCTCAACCATTTCTATCCCTTTCATGATATATCAGAGGGGATTTAATTCCAACAAAAACATTAGAAAAGAGCTAACCACTGAAATTGGGTGGTCCACTCCACCAAAATTGAAAAAAGGGGCAGATCCAATTAAAATGAGATAAAAAATTCTTAAAAGATATATTTGTTGGTGTATCTTCATCATCATTTTTTCCCAAAATCAAATTCTTACGCTTTGAGTAACATAGAAAAATAATCCAATTCATAGATCCTAGCCAAACACAATTAGCTAAGCATATACGCAACATATAAAAAAATAAAAACAAAAAACCTTTCACATAATCAACTTCAACATCGATAAGGTCAAATCAAACATATATAAAAAATTGATAATTCATAAAGACACAATAGACAAACTAATCAATTGAAATCAACTGAGTAGAAAAGGTGAAAAGTAGATTTACCTAAAAATCGTAGGTAAATGCTACGGTATGAACAGAATGATGCTGGAATGAGGATTATTAGAAAGAAAATGGGAAATGGTGAAGAATTAGTACTTCGTGAGAATAATAATGTAGAAGGGTGAAGACACCAAAAGACCCAATGAGAAAGCTATGGCAGCAATGGAGGTGACTAATTGAGGTTCCAATATTTACTTGAACTCGATTAGTGGGTTTGGGAATAGTGTAGAAGGGTAAGCCATGTGAACACTAATTTGTCCCTTTCTCACAACAAAACGCTTACTCAACGATCATATCCAGCTCAAACGTAACTAGCATATGGATTTATATTAAATTTTAGGGCTTTGCTGTAATTTCAGTCAAGGTGAAGAGTAAAGTTGTAAGTTTAATACCTACTAAAAAATTGTTGAATTTGTTATTAAAAATATATATAAATAAAAAATAATAATAATATAGTAATTTATATGATAAGTTTGTTTTGGTGAGAATTGAGATCATAAATTTGACCAAACAAAAAAAGTTGCTTTACATTTCAAAAAGCTTAATTTCAATAAATATCCTTCGGAAAAGAAAATTAATGTTCAATAAATGTGAATGCAAAAACATTAAAAAAATTAAAGTACTAGATAAATAGAATAAAGCCTTATATATTAGTCCTTAAAATTGTTAGGATTGGATATTTTAGTCTCTAAAATTTTAAAAAATTTAAATGGACATTATAGATATCCTTATTTATTAATTTTATAATATTATTTTGTAACCAAAAGAACTAAAAGTCAGAAATTGATTTAATGTTTTAGAAATCTCAAACGCAAATGTGTTCGACCCTTAGTTACTCTTCCATTCATTTCATATTATTAGACTGTTTTCAGACACTACTATCATTGTTTCATATAATAAGACCCTCTCCAAAATTTTAAAAGCATTAATTAATACTTTCTTTCTATAACTCATTAAATATTTACCTTCATGTCAGGAATATTATTTATACATTATCATATATATAGTAGAAATACTCCTATTAAATAAAATAGAGCATCCAAAACATTGAAATATTTCTTATTATACTACATACTATTCTTTTATATTATGTGATTCATTATCATTTAATAGTTATAATTTTTTTTAAAAAATCCAAATTATAAAATTTCAAATATATATTCATTTTGTGTTCAAAAATCTTTTTCAAATTTAATCATTTTTTTATAAATTTGAACAACTTATTTGTCTCTACTTATGTATTTGAACTTTTTTATTCCAGTAAGATGAATTTTCCTTTGAAATTATTATGCACATTAAATTATTATTGTATAAAATATTTTATATACTACTTTGATTTACATTTTCTAAAACCTATTTTTGATTTACACATTAATAAATTTTACGTAAATTAAAAAGTAACCATATATTACATATAATTCAAACAATCATTATTAATAGATGAAAAAAATATTTAATATTATGTATAAACACATTTATAATGTTTTCTATTTTATTTTATTTTTTATTTTATTTTCTTTGTTACCAAAAAAGTTATATTTATAAAATCTCTGTTTTGAGGGATATAATTAATATTATTACTAAAAACATATTTATTGTTGTTATTACTTTTACTAGAAGTATATACCTACATAGAAAAGTTTTTAATGATAATAATTATTTTCATTTTTTTTTCCTTAGACAACAATTAAATGCATATAATCTTAGAAAATTGAGAACACACATGATGAAACCTCACCCTGTTGACTCATTGTCGACAGAGAGCAATTGTAATAGAATAATGTTATACCTTCCTAAAATTTTATAAACTAAATAAAAAATAAATATATTTCATGTATTAGAAATATAAATATTATTTAAAATATTATTCAGTAAATAAGAAGGAGCTAGGGACATGTGTGTAAGAGGTTTTTTTTTTTGTTTTTTTTTTTGCAATAGTAATTAAGTGGGTTTGATCCCTCTTTATATAATTCCGATCAACCAAAACTAGATAGAAAAAAGAAAAGAGAAAAATGCAAGATGAAAAAAGACATAAGTATCCTCAATTAAAAACTTCATGATTTTAAAAAAAATGAGTCCCAATTGAGTAGTTCAATTGTTTAGGAGCGAGAGACATGTGTATCTCCGAAATTACCCATTTTATAAATTGAATTCAAAATTTTCACTTTGGTTTTTAGGGAGCTTACTTTGTAAACTTGAGAAGTTAAGGGTTATGGTTACAATTTTTTATAAAATAGCGCCCACACCTTTGGGCTGCTACTTTGCCCACCACCTTGATTTCTTGGTTCACCACATGCTATTTTTTTTCTCTAATTTTGCCCTTCGCTCGGGGATTAATCTCTCTTTTTCAACTTAAAAAGAGGCATTTGTGCAAACAGGGATTAATCTTCGTTTTAAAATTCGCTCGGAGATTCATCTCTATATTGCAACTTGAAAACATTCGCTCGGAGATTAATCTCTGTTTTCCAACTTAATTCAAACACTGTATTTTCTTATCGGGATTAATATCTGTTTCCATATAAATATTAATATTTTTTTCCATACAGATATTAATATCTATTTTTCTGCAATTTATCATTTTCAAAACGCATGACTGACGAAGGAAAAAAAATCCCTTGATTCGAACACAATATTTTTATACGGGGATTAATATTCGAACGAGAATAAGAAAAATAGGGATTAATATTTGTGTGACTCGAATTTGGATTTAAAAACATAACTTTACCAATTTTCCCAACAAATAAACCCCAAACTCAAAATTTTGACACACACAATACTCCATATGTAACTAAACCCAAAATCACCAACATCGTTTTCTATCATTTATACAGTTAGAATCAAGGGTTTTTTTTTCCTTCGTCATTCATGCTATTTTAAAATGATGAATTGCAGAAAAATAGATATTAATATCGGTATGAAAACGGATATTAATATATGTATGGAAACATATATTAGTATGTGTATGGAAACAGATATTAATCACGGTATTAAAATACAGTGTCCGAATTAAGTTGGAAAACAGAGATTAATCTCTGAGCTAAGGTTTTTAAGTTGCAATACAGAGATTAATCCCCGTTTGCGCAGATGCCTCTTATTAAGTTGGAAAACAGGGATTAATCACCGAACGAGGGGCAAAATTGGAAAAAAATAACAGTGTGGTGAACCAAGAAATGAGGGTGGTGGGCAAAGTAGCAGCCACACCTTTGTTATCACACAAACACACATTCATTCACTTCAATTCTTCTTTACCTCTCCAACTCTCGTTCATCTTGCTCCCACCCCAAAAGACAATAAACACCCTTCTCTCTCCCTCTAGTCATGCACCACCATCAACCATCCCTCTCTCTAAGATTTTAACCTTCTCAAAGCCTCCATTCTCACATGCAACCATTTTTCCCTCTTCAAGCTTGTTAGAACATAAGATAAAATGAAAAATTCTTGTGTATTTTTTGAGTTGTGTTTAATCTGTACAATGAGCTACCTATTTATAGATGAGCTAATAAGCGAGCGCGCACTAATTGCTACAAAATAAATTCTTTTTTGGGACCAACAAAATCAGTCGCAAAATTCACTTTTTCAATCACATAATATTTTTGCTACTGAATTTGTGACCAAAATGACTTGCGATCCAATGTTTTGCGACCAACGGGATAAAACATTCGGTCGCTAAATCAATCTTTTTTTAGTGATAAGGAATATACAATTTAAATAATTTATAAAATAATCTCCACAAATCCTATCAAATCATATCATATCCTATCAATCTCATCCTAATCCTATTATATCAAATTCCTAATCAGTTACAATATTACAATCTATCTCAAATATCTCAACATCTCGCCTCAAACTCAAGTTGGTATGGAAGAGACCAACTTAAGTTGGGAGAATAGGGCCACAAAATGTTTAGGTGAATGAGACTTGGTGAACATGCCGGTAGGTTGATCAAGAGTTCCAATTGGGATGAGGCGAATAGTACCACAAACGAAGTGTTGGCGAGTAAAGTGATAGTCAACCTCTATGTGTTTTGTGCGCTCATGGAAAACATCATTGTGAGCTATTTGAATTGTGCTTTGATTATCACAATGAAGACCAATCGAAAAAGGTTGGAAAGCACCCATATCAGCTAGGAGCCAACGAAGCCTAAGAACCTCAACAGTGGTGTCAGCAAGAGCACGATATTTAGCTTTAGTTCTAGAGCGGGAAGGCAAAGTTTGTTTCTTACTTCACCAAGAGATGAGGGAGTTGCCAAGGATGATGCAATAACCAATAGTGGAACAGTGATGATTTGGATTTCCCCCTTCCCAATCAGCATTAGAATGGGCATGAAGAAACAAAGGTGAGTGTGAAGGAAAATGAAGTTCTCGAAATAAAGTGCCTTTGATGTAGCAGATGATACGAAGTACAACAACATAATGAGTGGAGTATGGAATGCACATGAATTGACTGACTGTGTGAACAACATATGAAATATCTAGGCGAGTAACAGTTAGGTAGATAAGACTTCCCACCAATTGCCAATAGCGAGTAGGGTTATCAAGCATAGTTCCATTAGTTGCAAAAAAGTGGATATTAGGCTCAAGAGGTGTAGCCTCAGTACAATTATTAGTATGACTAGCTTTAGTGAAAAGATCATAAGCATATTTGGCTTGGAATAGGAGTAGTCCATCTATACATGAGACAAATTTAAGATCCAGAAAGTAGTTGAGAGTGCCAAGATCCTTCATTTCAAATTTATAGCTCAAGAATTCTCTTAGGTTTGAAATCATTGTCGTATGATCACGTGTAATGATCATATCTTCAACATAAAGAAGTAAAAGTATGATACCTTGTTTTGTTCGATGAACAATGAGAGCAGAGACATGGGGACTTGAAGAGAAACCAAGTTTTCCAATAGTAGAGCTGAATTTGGAAAACCAAGCTCAAGGAGCGTGCTTGAGCCTATACAAAGCTTTACGAAGGTGACAGACTTTGTTTGCTAGACAATGGTATCCTGGGGGTGGTCAGATATATACTTCTTCTTCCAAGTCTGCATTTAAGAAAGAACCCTTGACATCCATTTGGTGGAGTTTGCATTGGTGTGAGGCAGAAATGGCAAGAAGAGTGCGAACAGAAGTGAGGTAGGCGACAGAAGAAAATGTTTCTTCATAATCAATGCCATACTCTTGAGTAACCCCTTTTTACACTAACCGATCCTTGTGGCAATCAATGGAACCATTATAACAGGTCTTGATTTTATAAACCCACTTACACCCTACCAGTGCTTAATTAGAGGGACGATCAACTAGTTCCCAGGTTCCAAAGGTTTCTAAGGCATTCAGTTCTTCTTGCATTGCTTGTTGCCAAAGGGGATGAATGCATGCCTGATAACTTGCATTGCCACATTGCCAAAGGTTTAGATAGAATAGGGAGAATAGGGGTTGTTGTATCCACATGGACTATGCGATAAACTATCGAATTCCCAAGACTTTCGCTATTCAGACAAACATATTGCATAGAGAATAGTGTATCCAAGCAGAATTTTAAACAAAACCAGAGAAATGATAAGAACTAGCTAGAAAATGGCGCAACCAATTGAGAAGAGAGCTAGGAGATTTGGTTCATTAATCCTTCCCTTATGCATCCTAATTCTAAGGTCAATTCAAATTCACAAATCCTAATTGAAGGTAGAATTTACCAAACCATAGATTAAGTCTATTCCTAGATCATTAATCCCTTTGCTTCTAATCAAATTCCCTAATCCCTTAGACCAATTCCAATAGAAACAAGAGAAAGAGTAAATTCATCAAGACCTCACAATCTACAAGTCTTATCCACAAAGATGAGGAGAAAAGGTGAGAAAAATGAGAGAAAATCACGCCCAAAAGTCCCCAAAACTGTTCTGTTTCGCACTACTTAAAACTACCCCTGCACAATCGAGGTGCGCACATGTCCTAGAGGTGTTCGCACAAGATGAGGCAGCACCTTCCAGGAACAATTAAGGTGCGCACGGGTTGAGAGGGTGTGCGCACACGATCGGCCTTGACAGCATTTGACAACTTCTTAGTGTTTTCTAACCCCCTTTCTTCAACTTTCTTCATTCTTTTCTTCATTCTTCAAGTCCAATCTTCTAAAAAAAACTTCTCCATGATTTATTCCTACATGAACATAATCAAACAAAAATCAAGATCAAAAATCATCAAAACTACATCAAAATTCATCAATTTCCAAGAAACTACAACTAACTATGCAAGAAAGCACTTTATTTGATTTTATTCATTTCTATGTGCTAAAAGGCCACAAACACACTACAATACTAATAAAAAGAGACTAAAATAGACCTTAGAACATAGATAAGTGGACACTTATCACAACCCCAAACTTAAAATCTTGCTTGTCCCCAAGCAAACACAAAATCCAAACCAAGGGGAACAAAACGACATGGCATGGCATCAATCCTAGAGTTCATTAAAAATTCTTCAAGCACTTAAACACCTTAGAATTATGCAAGTATTACCATTGGAAGTTACACACTCCTTCAAGTCATCAAAGCACAAATTTACACAATATGAGCAATGTAACCAACTAGGCAAGTGGCATAGATCATGTAACCAAGCAATGCACAACAATCCTCACAAGGATAAAGTGTATGTCACTCATCACTCAAGTGTTTGGGTTAGATTTAGTGTACTCAAATCAATCATGTGAGACGTGGAATCCATAAATTTGAGATTTCCTTCTAAGTCTCCACCACAAAAATCACAAGTCTAGGAAAGATCAAGAGATCTTTAAAGGTTGTAATGGGGCTTAGGTAGGGTGGATAAATGTGATGGAAAACTAGCTAAACCATGTATCACACAAGGACAATGGAATGCATGAAATCCTAGACACCTATATGCAAAAATTGATGAAAATGCAAAAGATGATGGAAAAAGAACAAAAATGAACACAAACAATGAATTATCACAAAACTTGAGAGTACCAACTCTTCTTTATTCTTTCTTCTCAATCTTTTTCAACTTGTTTTTCTTCTTTTTCATATTTTTCTTTCACAATCTTGTTTCTTTCTTTTCTATTTTTTTCAATTTTGTAGCTATTTTTTTGTATATGATATCTTTTCCAATTTTTGAATGTTTCTTGCTTTTTCATGAGTTGGTATCCCAAAATCTCCATCATAACATACAAATGGAACAATAAAATGTGGAAATATGCAAAAATGAATGAAATGCATACATGAGTGAATGGTCTCTACCCCAAGTACTACCCAAAACAAACCTCAACACAATGTTTTTCCTACCCCAAACTTAGAATTATGACTTGTCCTCAAGTCATGCTCACTATGCACCCCAAACCAAAACTTATAGAATCAACTTCTAAGCAAAAACAACCGTAACCCCAAACTTAGAGGAAGACTCTATACCCAAGTGCATAACCAAAGCTCTAGGTGTGTACATGGTAGGGACAATTGGTTTTACACTTGTTTTGCTTGTAATGAGCTATATTATCTAGAAATGAAGGGTAACTTAAGGCTCAAAGGGGCTAGCAATGGATAATTTAAGGGACAAGGCCTAATTTTGGCTCAAGGCTCACAACAACAAAAATGCCTCTATCATATCAATCCTAGCATGTGACTAGCAATTTCAACCAAGGGCAAAAACAAATTTAAAAGCACACCTCACACAATGAACACTCATGACAAGGAACATGTTGGAGGCTCAAATCCTCACCTAGGTTGTATGATTGCTACACAATGCTACATCACATCCGACATGCCACAAGCCTAATACTTTTTACTAATGCCCACATGTGTCAACAAGTACCTATCAAACAATCAAGAGCATGTAAACTTCACAATGGAACACAAGTATCAATCCTAATTGTCTAACAAACAAGAATCCTTTCTACTAGAACCAAAGATCAATGTCATGCCATTAACAAATCACAAAAGCAATCAACAAACCTAGGGAGCTAATCAAGTGACCAATCTAATCAAAACTAGAAAAGAAGGGTTAAGAAGGACTCCCCTTTGAAGACCACCAATGCTCTTGAGGTTCAACAAACACCACAAATCAATGCTCCAAAGCTTATTAAGCCTACAAAATAGCAAACATGTGCAAAACTACACAAGTATATTTTCTTTTTCTTTTTTTCTATACTTTTTCTTTCTATACTCTATTTTTTTATATGAATATATCCTATGAAAAAAAAAAACAAACCAATCAACCAAATGCGAGTTGCCTCCCGAAAGCGCTTTGTTTAACGTCACTTAGCTTGACGTGTGACCACATCATGGAGGCTTGAAGTTGGAAATAAGTGATTCCTCCTTTTTCAAAACATTTTGCACTTGTTTCCCCTTAAGCTCCAACTTTGGTTCAAAAACATTTTCACCCGGATTCCATGGTTCCCACATAGCTTGGGTTCCAAGAACCGGTTCATCCCCTTTTCCACACTTTTCGTCATTCAAATCCAAATCAAGTTTATGTTGATGTATTCCTTGTTGAATTAATTTTATGTGGTGGTTTGGATTGAGAAATTATAGGTAAAAGTATGATTGCAATTGAAAAAAATTGATCAATATTAATTCCCTGTTTTGGCTGAATTTTTGCACGGATTGAGCAGGATAATCGACCTAGTTCCAATTGGATTCTAATTTCGTGGTCTGTTATAAATGTATAGATAATTTTGTTAGCTTTCTAATGCCACAAATGTCACAAGAATCCAATATGTATAACTTGAGTTATAGGCGAAAGACTGAGAGCTGCCATATTGGGTTTTTATCATGGGCAGGTGAATTCATGTGAAATTATCTACTAGAAATAGATTTATTCAGATCTTGCATTCTGAATATAAGTTGTAGATACTTTCATTAGCTTTCATTTGCCTCTGATTTCACCCAGTTGTAGATACTTTCATTTGCTGTTTGTCACTGGCGCTCAAGCGTCAGAATGGGGGCTTGAGCGCCAGAGCAAAAAAACTTGGCAACATGTAAAAGGTGTCTGGCGCTCAACAGCCAGAGCCCTGGACCTGTTTTATCTGTTTAACTTGAAAAATGTAATTTAAGCCTAATTAACTTATTTCTAAGATTAGAATGAGTAGAAATAGGTCCATATGAGTTAGAAACATACAATAGGATCATTGAAATGTTGTGCTATGTGTTATGACTTAAATGGTGAATACTTTGAATGATGTTTTATATGATTGAGATGTGATAAATGATGAATGTTGGAACATGTTGAATGCAATTAATGTGAGATGTATGTTTGATGCATGATAACATGTAATGTGGAAACAAATGATAAGAGAAATGCTTGCCCCATCAACCTTGGTTGAGTAAGTGGGTTGAGTTCCGCCAGAAGTAGACCGCGTAAGAGGACAAGCATGGAAAAGAGAATAATTGGGGGTTATTATCTAGATGGGTAATAACTCTTGCAGACCTCTAAGGGGTGTTGACTCTGAATAATGGAAACAATTGGGGGCTATTGCCGGAAGGGGTAATAGTTCTTGCAGACCTCTATTGGAGGTGAGGCATGGACTCTAGTTAAGGACGCTTACCAAGGTTTGCAGAAAGCTCTAAAGTGCTATTGCCACGCACATGTTGGATTCCCGCGTGCACCGGGTTTCTCGTTAAAAGAAGTGAAATGAAAAGAAATAAAATGGGATCATGGCATCCATACATACATGATGTTGTCATTGCACGCATTGTTTATGAATGTGTTGTTTGTATGTGTATGTGTCATGTGTATGATATGTGATTGCTAGGGCGTATAATTGGGGAATTTTCTAGTTAGACTGACTGCAATACTGATTTAAAATGTTTTTAGTTAGAGCGGGGGTTACTCGGTTATATGTTTTACATATAACTGACGGTCTCATTATTGCAGGTATCAGGAGATTTTGTAGCTAAAGCAATGGATGAGAAAAAGCTAGAGGAATTCCTTAGAAATAGCCATACATGTTGAAACTAAGATTTTTATTCGGATGTTATATTGTTCAGCAGTATAGGAAATTGTAAAATAAATAAAGAAATGTTTCCGCTTGTATTTTAAATATGAAACAAAGTGGCAAGTTTTGGTAGTTTGAAGAAAAAATAACGTTTTGGTATTTTAAATTGAAGTATCATATTTTTTTTAAAGAAATATTTTGTAAGTGTTAGGTTTTCGGGTTAAAACTTTTAGTAAACACCATTTTCAAAAATAACGTGTTACATTTATGGTATCAGAGCAGTTTGATCCATCGGACTGTAATGATAATGAGTCGATAGTCAGCTGAACGGTTAATATTCTAAACATATCTATTAGGTGTGATAAGCTTCAAAGGAACGTGCAACTAATATTGAGTCTGATCAACTGAATATTAGTGCATGAGAGTAGAAGTTATGATTACTAATGGATAAGAATGGACTTTAAAGGGATTGTTCTTCTTTTAGTAACTTCCATGAAAAATAGGATGAGACATTGGGACATTGGTCTATCGGTGTTCTGATTGTAAGATATTGGGCCTGGCCAGTTCAGTACCTTAGTCACGACATTGATGCATTTGTAACCAATGGATTCAAGCCACTAGCTTAGAATGAGTACCAAGTAGAATATGAGTTAAGGATAAATGTGGTTAGCCTTCTAGAATAGATAGTGGTAATCTCACAACAACAAGTAAGGGGGGCTATGTGTACTCTTAGTTGGATTCATGTTAGGAAGATATACTCGATGGAAAATTGGTTAAGTATAGGAATAGATCATGTCATTAAAGCATGATGAACTCCATCTTAGTTTCTTTCATTTAAGTTTCCTATAGGACTTAAATTCCTTAAACTCTTGTTTCTTTTATGATTTCCGTTGACAAACTATCCATGTAAATTCTAAGAATCAAACTCTTTATCATCTTCAGGAAATTCACCAAACCTAACTTTGAATTAAAATTTTGACTTGATACATTTCAATTTTTATTCTAACCCCCATATGTCTTCTTTCTTGAAGAATTTAAGCATTGATTCTAACTTGACGGTCACGTATCCTTAGAGAGGTTCAAGGAGTTATTTGCCTATACAGATTCCATTGATGTTCCTACATGTAGATACCTCTTATAGTAACTCTACTCCCTTCACATAAACTTGGAATAATATTGTATCTTGAAATTTGTTCTAATTGCAAGCTTTCCTCTAGATATATCAAAAGCTGCGTTTAAGTACGAGTTTAGAAATCCTCTCTAATTGAGATGTTTTGGGTTATTTTTGTTAATTTGATCATTAAATGAAACAAGTCCTACACCTTACCTTATCATCAATCTTAGAATTAATTGTTTTGGAACACTTTAAACACTAAGTATATCCTTACTCAAAGCTGATGAGTTAGAGGGTAAATATATCAAGTTTGGACTTTAATTCATATGGTGGACACGAAGCAAAATTTGTTTAATATTTTGATACCACTTAGAGTTAATTTAGGACAACAACGAAAACTCTTATTTTCTTTCCATATATAAATCCAGACACATAAACTTTCTAGCAGGAACTCCTAATAAAGGACAATTGTCATCAATTTTTATCTAAATTCCATTCTCTGATTAAGACGCAGATCTGGTTATTCATTTAATCTTAGTCTAAATCTCATTATAGGATCTAGACGGTATTGTTTTACACCTGATGACTTAGGGATAAATCTTTCCTTTCTGATGCTAACTACCGAAGTTTTGGCGATCGATTTCCCTCATAATCTATCGGTATTTTAAATCACACTCTTAGACGCTCCTATACAATGGATTCCATGGGACATAGATCCCTTAAACATTTTTAGGTACTCTACAAAGACTAGAAACCACCATTGTAACTTAACTAAGTGTTACACTCGTTGGTCCTCTAAGAAAGTATGTTACTAACCCGACAATCGAAATGAAGTCGAATTTATTCCTACCTACCTTAAATTTCACGGTTCGGAACTGTACTCTTCACAATTTCAAATTTCATTTAATTATGAAAGATCTAGCTAGTATGTGAAATTATTCCAAACCTTAGTGCAATATAACAGTTAAAGATTTCTTTGGTGATCTAAGCTCATGAAACCATTTTGATGGTTATCACAATATCCTTATTTATGTTCAAGTTTCAAATCTTAGATCCGAGTTACCTTGGAAGACAAACCAACCAGAGGGGCACAATGAAACCATTAGGAAACTTCTTTATAATATTCCATTTAGATTCTTAAGATTTGGAGTTTCCCAAAAGTTTGAACCCATCTAAGTTTCTATCTATGCATTCGGTCCCTAACGGATTATTATTGATAATTAAGAAAATTCCTTTTAATTCTCAATTTCAAATTGAACATAGTTTTCCAAACTTTAATCCTGTATAGTTTAGACCAGTCCAACTACTCCTTGTAATTATCTGAATTTAAGCTTTTAGATAGTTTCCTTCACAGCTTCCTAGAGACTATCTGAGTTTAAGCTTTTGGATAGTTTCCTTCACAGCTTCCTAGAGACTTGAACAACTCCGGTTTTCATATAGTTTCGGATTCCGGCTAAGCACCTTGACTTCCTTGTAAATTCATTAGTTGTACTTATTAGGGGTATAACCTAAAGATAAGTTTAGGTTCACATTAAATCTCTAACTTAAATCCTAGTGAGGTTACAAGAATTTCCTTGACATGATACGTCGTTATTATAGTCATCAACTTTAACGCCTCCACTAAAACAAATATGTTATCCGTCCAATCAGTTCCCGAATTTCTCAATCTTGAGTTCTCACTTGAGTAAGGAGGCAACGAATCCTTATCACATTACCATCAATTCAGCCCTTCTCTTTATATCATGGCAACAAGTTCATAAACATCCGCTTTTAAAGACGCGTGCAAAAAACACATACTGGTCCAATCTAACTCACATTGACAACTTTGGAGTGAGTTAATTGTCCTAAAATTAAAATCTTACCCTAAGAAGGAATAAGAAGTTTCCTTGATCTAAGAAGTCTTGCACAACACGTTCAAGAAATCTATGCTTCTTGTAATCAATTTCCTTCCTCTCCGGAACCAAGACATAACGAGTTATACAAATTAGAACTTGAAACCAAATTGTACTAGTAAGATAAAGACTTGTAAAATTCTAAACCCTATTCTAAAACTAAAGTCTTAGTGACCATTGAACCTCCTTGGAAAAAATTCTAAATCTCGACGATGGATTAAGTTAACTCAAGATGTTCGTGTGTCTCTTATTCCGTTAAGTTTAATTTACAAACTAATGGCTACCTAGGGTTATTCCCTACCCAATTCAAGTTTTCACGAGTTTGAAAGTTAACGTTTATGTCAACTTCATAAGTTCTGTTTCTTCTGTTCACTAAGTCTATAGAATTCCATTAAATACTTGATTATCGTACTCATCAACTCTAGAGTTATCCAAATTTTTCATACGTTCTCACTGATTTATATCGAATACCTAAGTGAAATACAGGTCAAGTCTCAAGGGTAGACTGTGATTTCTAAAACATGCTCAAAATCCAAATGTCACTTTTGTCTAATTTCTTTCAAATCCATCATTGTGGAAATCATAATTCTAAAAACAAGGTCCTAAAGCCATTTTCCCCCAAATAGAGTATGTCTTCACTCTATCGGTTTACGTCTTCCTACATTTATAAAACATTCATGCTGAAATTTTAGTAAGTCACATTACACTTGTTAAAGCTTACCCCATCAAACTCCCGATTTTAGTCAAGAATCCTGTTAGTTTTAAATGTGTTAGGTTTTGAACCTATAAGTCTCTCAAGATTTCTCAGTTTTGAATGTTCCTTCAGCTAGGAATTAAAATGAATTGTGAGGACACAATTATTTTAAGGGAGGTAGAATTGTAACATCCAAAATTTTAAAGTTTCTAGAGTAAATTATTTAAATTCACAGTTGTGTCCTTAAGGGGCTATTTTATAAGAAATAAGGAATTTATGGAACTAAAATGAATTATGAAGAATATAGGATTAGGGGAAGAAGACTAGGCTATGAAATAAATACAACTAGAGATTAAAAATGTAGCAAGATGGGCTTAGGGGATGAAAATATAAAATTATAAAGTTGTAATTAAATCATTATGGTTTTATTTATTTAAATTATGTTAATTTGGACTTTTATTAAATCTTATAAAGACAAGGACTTAGGTGTAATTTTTAATAAATTAAAACTAAGGTCTACACTCTTATCATGCACCCTCCCTCACCTAACCACTACACCCTCACCTATTCACCTCTCACTGACGTACACACACACAAAACATAATTAAAGAAAAATTTATAAAGTGAAGAGAGAGGGTGGCGAGAGAGAGGGAGAACTTGATGATGGTCACCAGTTTGGGTGGTTGCATGGTGGCTTTCCAGCCATCGGTTGCTGTCGGAGCAGATGAATGAAATGATCTACGCGTCGGGAACTCCAATTCTACCAGTTTAGAATCTTCCACGGTGGAATTTAGAGATTGAGTTTAGAGCTCTAATTCTAAGATAACCCCAAACTTAAAACCCCAATTAGGGAAATTTAGAAATTAGAGGTTTTATGATGTTACGTTTTGTACTTGATTGTGTTAGATATTTTGAATTTAGGTTGCATGTGGCTTGGTTTGGAATCACTATAGAATATGTCTTGTGTTTGTAGAATGTGGAGTTAATTTTAATGAAATTGATCCTATGTGTGTGTGTGAAAATAGCCTTTTGGAATTGTGTCTTGTGTTCTAGTTTGATTGCTTGTATGCTCTTGTGTATGATGAAAGGTTATGAATGGACTATATGAGATTAGATAAGTGCTGAATTATTGTTAGAACTAGAGTCATGTTGATGCAATTACCTCTATGTGTGTGAACTTGGCAATTTGTGATGACTTGCTTGAGTACTTGCTTGGTGGGGCTTTTATGAAAATGCATAATGTTAGGAATAGATAGTATGTGAAATATAGAATTGATGTGGAAGTGTATTCCTTGTTGAATTAATGTTATGTGGTGGTTTGTATTGAGAAACAATAGGTAAAGGTATGATTTCAATTGAGAAAAAGTGATCAATATTAATTTCCCTGCTTTGGCTGAATTTTTGCACAGATTGAGCAGGATAATCGACCTAGTTCCAATTGGATTCTGATTTCGTGATCTTTTATAAAGTTATAGATAATTTGGTTAGCTTTCTAATGCCACAAATTTCACAGGAATCCAATATGTATAAGTTGAGTTATAGGCGAAAGACTGAGTGCTGCCATATTGGGTTTTTATCATAGGCAGGTGCATTCAAGTGAAATTATCTATTAGATATAGATTGATTCAGATCATGAGTTTTGAATATAAGTTGTAGATAATTTCATTAGATTTCAATTCGCACAGATTTCACCCAATTTGAAGGTTTAAAACTCAAGTTATGGCCAAAATACCAAGGGGATGCATTTTTGAGTTAAGCAGGAAATTTTGTTGTTTGTCACTGGCGCTCAAGCGTCAGAATGGGGGCTTGAGTGCCAGAGCAAAAATCTTGGCAGCGTGTAAAAGGTGTCTGGCGCCCAAGCGCCAAAATGGGCGCTTAAGCGCCAGAGCCCGGGACCTATTTGACCTCTTTAACTTGAAAAATGTAATTTAAGCCTAATTAACCTATTTCTAAGATTAGAATGAGTAGAAATAGGTCCATATGAGTTAGAAACATACAATAGTATCATTGAAATATTGTGCTATGTAAAATGACTTAAATGGTGAATACTTTGAATGATGTTTTATATGATTGAGATGTGATAAATGATGAATGTTGGAACATGTTGAATGCAATTAATGTGAGATGTATGTTTGATGCATGAGAACATGTAATGTGGAAACAAATGATAAGAGAAATGCTTCCCCCATCAACCTTGGTTGAGTAAGTGGGTTGAGTTCCGCCGGAAGTAGACCGGGTAAGTGGACAAGCATGGAAAAGAGAATAATTGGGGGTTATTATCTAGATGGGTAATAACTCTTGCAGACCTCTAAGGGGTGTTGACTCTTAATAAGGGAAACAATTGGGGTCTATTGTCGGAAGGGGTAATAGTCCTTCCAGACCTCTATTAGAGGTGACACATGGACTCTGGTTAAGGACGCTTACCAGGGTTTGCAGAGAGCTCTAGATTGCTATTGCCACGCACATGTTGGATTCCCGTGTGCACTGGGTTTTCCATTAAAATAAGTGAAATGAAAAGAAATAAAATGGGATCATGGCATGTATACATACATGATGTTGTCATTGCACGCATTGTTTATGAATGTGTTGTTTGTATGTGTATGTGTCATGCGTATGATATGTGATTGCTAAGGCGTATATTTGGGGAATTTTCCAGTTAGACTGACTGTAATAATGATTTAAAATGTTTTTAGTTAGACCGAGGGTTACTCAGTTATGTGTTGACGGTCTCAGTATTGTAGGTATCAGGAGATTTTGGATCTAAAGCAATGGATGAGAAAAAGCTATAGGAATTCCTTAGAAGTAGCCATACATGGTGAATCTAAGATTTTTTTCAGATGTTATATTGTACAGCTGTATAGGAAATTATAAAATAAATAAAGAAATGTTTCCGCTTGTATTTTAAATATGAAACAAAGTGGCAAGTTTTGGTAGTTTCAAGAAAAAATTGAATTATCAGATTTTTTTAAAGAAATATTTTCTAAGTATTAGGTTTTCAGGTTAAAACTTTTAGTAACCACCATTTTCAAAAATAAGGTGTTACAAAAAGTCCCTTATATGTGTCTAAATCATCTCAAATGAGATAAATTGTAATTAATAAAATAAAACTAACAATAATTATAGACCAAATCATTTAGGATCTCAAATAAAATAAACATGTAGTTAGAAAAAAATTGATATAAACTAAGTGTGAAACTTGGAATGACGGTGATCGTACATTGACACATGTTCTTATCGCCATTAGTTGACTTAAATTTCGATGTCAATTATATAAAATAGTCAACACTTGGAGTAGCATAAGAAAAAATTAACTTAAAGTTTAAAAAATACAAAAATTAATTTATACCTATATACAGTTTTCTTTAAGAAAACTTGAGAATCTTTAAGCTTGTTTACTTTTCATTTCCATTTTTTCTTTTGATTTTATGTTTCTTTAAATAATTTAGATAATTACAATACAAAACTATTTTGTTTTCTATTTTTTAGGTTTGTATTAAAAAACATTGAAAACAAGTGGAATTAAAACAACTGAATTTATTTTGTGTTTTGAAAAATCTCTTCCCCTCATGAAGACAACAACATTACTTTTCATTCCATCTCCTTCCCTTGTCTGAATTAAACATATATATAAAAAAAAAAACAAAAAACAAAAATACAAAATACAAAATAAATAGGCCATCTATTTCTCAATACCAAATCAATTCCATGATAACAAGAAAATAATTGAATATGTTAATTAATTTAGAAGTGTATTAATCTATCCATTATTTATCAAGGAGAGGATACAAGGCTTCAGAAAGAGATCAACATTGTTTGAATTTAAAAAAAAAAACCTAAAATTTCAAAAAAAATGATACAAAAAATCAACAAGTATCTTTCTGATCTATAAATTTTTAAGGATGGTGCATCTATTAATCTAGTCATAGATCACAAATATCCAAATAAGGATTTCACAGAATTATGAGAATAAAAAGTTAGATCTATAAGATTTTTGATCACAAAAGAAATCATAGATATGATACACAAATCGAGTAGCTTTTCATTAGTTTTGAAATGAATTCAATCTAATGAGTTATCGATCTAGGTGATCAATGTTTCACAAAACTATTAAATTTCTTTTTTTTAAAAAAAAACAGATAAAACTAGATATCATAAAATTTTCAAAGAAATCACACACCTTTTCTGTATTTGATAAGTTAGCTGGGTTGGGACCCAAAGCCTTTGAAAAGAAAGCTAGGTTGGAACCCTCATTTGGGTTGTTTGCTGAGTTGCGATCCAGGGTGATCTAATCAACTTCGACTGAAAGAAGGTAAGACTTACGGATAATCAGAGAGAGAACTTCTACTGAAAGAAGGTAAGACTTATATGTAATCAGAGAGAACAAAGCAGATTGTATTTTTCCTCTTAACTTTTTGTATCGGTGCATACAATGTATGTGGACCTCTTTTTATCCGAGAATGCCGGAATTTGGTGCCTTCTTTATGAAAAGTAAATTAGATAAAATTAAACGTCCGTTTTTTTTTATATTCTTTGAGTAAATAATGTAAATATATAAAATTAAATTAAATATTTTCACACAAAAACATTATTTATTGTGTGTTATACATGATATCAATAAAGTTTTGATTTTTCCCATACAAAGCTTCCACCTTTAGTTTCTTAACGTGTGCAACATTGCACACGTTAGAAAAATCCATATATATATATATATATATATATATATATATATATAGATACCAGAGATCCCGACAGAAGCTACTGGAAAATTAAAAGTCAGAGTAGCAGGAATGCAGACGGACTGCTAAATATATGCAACAATATAATATGCAAATATGTAAAATGCAGAAATTAAAACTAGAAGTGGACCAGTATTATGAAATTAAACTGGAATTGGACCAGTATTATAAAGCTTTAATTAAAAAGAAAAAGAAAAGAAAAAGAAAGCCGATTGCGAGTAGTCTCAACGATGTCGGCTGGAGGGAGAAGGGAAAAGAAAATTACAGAAAGAGAATTCTTATTAAAACAGAAGAAAAGCTTACAGAATATCTCTCAGAGCTTCTCTCACTTAAAACTCTCTCTCTAAGTTACTCGATCATAAAAGGGTACCTCACAACATGGTCGAGGCCTCCTTAAATAGAAATTAAAAAACACTATTTGCACAGTTCCGGTTTCATGTCAGGATTCTATGCTACAGTGCCGGTTTCTGACTTGAAGCTACAGTTCCGGTTTCGTGACTGGAAAATTAGCTACAGTTCTGGTTGAATGCTACAGTTCAGGTTGACAGGAAATGATGACTCTTGTTCAATCGTCTCCTAAGTTGATTCCAAAACAATCATCTTCATTTTGATAGTAGTCATCTGCTGAAGCAGAAGAGCTTGGAAGAGATGACTTATCCTTCTCTTGGAGCAAATTGAGAATGTTTTGCAAATTTTTTGCAAAACTTTCTTTTGTTTGGGAAGCCGCAAGTGCTGCTGTAATTTTTGCCTTTTGATTGAGAAACAAAGACGTTTCCGGATCAGCTGGCTTCAAGAAACTGGAGTTTGCAGAGAACCAACTTTTGACCTCATCTGGATTTGCCCTAGATGCATCAAATTCGGTCCACCATTTGACGAAAGAATCTCTTCTTAATAGAGGGAGCCTTTTAGGATGATCTCTGTTCCCATATCTGTATTGCCAGGAAAATATCCAGGCCAAATACTGAGAAAAACTTTAAATCCATCGGAATACATGACTCCTTTGAATTGTACATTTTTGAAAAAAGTTTGAAACCTTCCTCTGCTAGAGGAGGTAAAATTTGGGGAATGGGACCAAAGAAATCCCACCATTGAATAAACCAGTTTGGAAAAGTGTAATTAACACCTCTCTTAAAATATATAAGCCAAGAATGCCGATTCATCTTGTTTTGAAACAAGAAAACTCGGCTCCAAGCATCAATGTAATCCCAGTAGTTATAGCCAATGGGATCAAAATTTTGCGAAAACTTTTTTAAATTGTTGGGATTTTTCCCAAATTGATTTGGAGTAATCACCTTTAAAATCTGGATTGTTGAATGGGTGATTACTGAAGAATCATTTTTATCTTTATAATGTTTGATTGTGACAGAATCTGAATCAATTAATATGAATTCATAAAACTGTCGAGTTTTGTTTAAAGCAGTTGGTTTAAAATGAAATCCTTCTGGAAAAATTTTTATTGGAATTTTGTGGGGGGATTTATCCCAAAACTTAGGTTCCATTTGGATTACCGAAGAAAACTTGTTTTTTGGAATATAAGGGTTGGCTGGCTTTTTAGAGGATTGAGTTTGGGTTTGGATCTGTTTTTGGCTAGGGCCAGAAATTATTGTTTTTGACTTAGCCATTTCTTTAATGAGAGTAGCTAGGTCAAGGGTTTCATTTTCGTCTTCTGAGGCAATTTCTGCCCAGGTTTTGGTTGGAAGGTGGGTTAAGCCACAATCTTGGAGGGCTAGAAGGGTTTGGATTGGGAAGGCAAAATCTGCCTTGGTTTGTTTTGCAGTTTGTTACTGAGTTGATGACTCAGCCACTAAAGATTGAACCTGGGTAGATGACCCGGTTTGTTTCTGGGTAGATGACCCAGTTTGAGTCGGTGACTCAGATTGGTTTTGGGTAGGTGACCCAGTTGGGGTCGATGACCCTGACTTTTTGGTAAGCCCAGGTAGGGCTATTCTGACTCCTCCACCCGTTGAAGAGGCCATTGCTGCTTTTCTAGGCATAAGCCTATTTTCCCTGTAAATATTCACGAGTAAGATAATCAGGGAGAGAGTTTGAAGTGCCTTTGACATATTCTATTTCAAAATCAAAAACACTTAAAATAGCTTGCCATCTAGCAAAAATTTGTTTAGAAGCCAAATTTTTTACATCCTTTTGAAGAATATCTTTTGCTGATTTGCAATCAACTCTGATTAAAAATTTCTGATTAAGTAAATCAGATTGAAATTTTGAAACACAAAGTACAATTGCTAAAACTTCTTTTTTGACAGTTGAGTAATTTTGCTATGCAGAATTCCAATGTTTTGAAGTGTATGCAATGATATGCTCTTTGCCATGCAATTTTTGTTTGAGGATGCCACCATAACCAATATCTGACGCATCAGTCTCAACTATTTTATAGGCTTGGGGTACTGGGAGATACAAACAAGGGAGGTCTTTGACCTGGCTTTTGATTTGCTTAACCACACTAGTGTGTTGATCGGAGGGGGATTTTTCTTAAGACGATCATGCAAAGGTTTAATGATGTTATTGAGATGAGGGACAAAGTCTCCTACATAATTAAGGCATCCTAAGAATCTTTGGAGTTGGGTTTTGTCAATAATTTGATCTGGAAATTTATCAGCAAATTCTATCGATCTGCTAATAGGGACAATTGTTCCTTGGTGGATCATGTGACCAAGGAATCTGATTCTAGTTTGGAAAAGACAAAGTTTTGAGCTTGAGACTGCCAATCCATTTTGACGGACAACATTGATGAATATATTGATATGTTTAAAATGTTGGTCTATAGACTGAGAAAAAATTAAAACATCATCAATATAAACAATTGAAAATTTGGAATAAGGATTGAAAATATCATTCATGATCTTCTGAAATTCAGAGGGGGCGTTCTTTAACCCAAAAGTCATCACATTCCATTCATACTGGCCAAAAGGGACAGTAAATGCGGTTTTATACCTGTCAGTTTCTTTAATCTGAATCTGCCAATATCTAGATTTCATGTCAAATTTTGAAAAGATTCTGGCAGCATGTAGCCTATTTAGAAGATCTTTCTTATTAGGAATAGCATACCTAATCCATTGTAGAGCTTGGTTTAGAGGCTTATAATTTATCACTAATCTGGGAGTTCCTCTTTCAACCTCAGCTTGTTTGTTGACATAAAAGGCTGAACAAGACCAAGGACTTTTACTTTTCCTGATAAGCCCTTTATCTAAGAGATCCTTAATTTCTTTCTGACAATATTGGAGGAGTTCCTCATTCATCTGGATTGGTCTTGCCTTGGTAGGGATTTGACTTTCTTTGAAGTCCTTCTCATAAGGCAATTCAACAATATGCTTTTTTCTGTTCCAAAAAGCATTTGGGAGATCAGAACAAATTGTAGATTGAATATGTTGTTGCAAAGTTTCTATTCTTTGCCGGATATGGGATTGCTCTAGTTGAGCTTGAATTGTTTTGAACGAGATTTCCTCTTTGAGGAAATTGATCTGATTTGATTTATGATCAATGATATTGAGAGTCTTTACTTAGGTTTCTTGACAAATCTAAAGACTATTTGCCTTCCTAGATGTTTGGTACTAATTCCTTCATCAGAGATTTCTAAGGGAAATAATGCTCTAATAAAGGGGGTTCCCAAAATTACTTCATTTTTGAGGTCCTTTACTAACAAAAAGGAAGTTTTTACCTGATAATTACCATTTTTAATAAGGGCATTGGAGAGCTTATATTTGATTTTAAGCCTAGATCCACTAGCAGTGCTTAGTTTCTCTGTGGTTTTCTCAAAATATTTAGTTGGAATTAATCCTTCGAGAATACAATTTGAATCAGCACCAGTATCGAAGAGTGCCATAGTATCCAATACAAAATCCTCTATTTTGATTTTGACTTGAATATAAAACTTCTGGATGGTTAATCGATTAATTAGCCTAAGGAAATCTTGTTCTTCTCCATCCTTAGTACAGATAGGATCAGGTGTCCTGGTTTCTGGTTCCTCCGAGTCATTCTCTAAATCCTCTAATTGATTTAGAATAGTTTGGTGAATTTGTTGCTGCTCCTTGATCTCTTTTATTTCTTGTTTGAGATTATTAATCTCAATTTGGAGATCTTGGATGGTAACAGGTTTAACCGAACTTCTTTCCAATCTTTTAATGATTGGTTTAAGGTCATACTTATTGGTAATCACTAAAGTTTTGGCTTTTTTCTTTTCTAAGGATTCCTTTAACCTATTTAGGTACACCTTCTTTTCCTGAGGATCAGGGATTGAATTAATGGCTTCAAACAAAAGGTCTTGCTCTTTTGTAAGAACATTAATTTCTGGAAATTCTTCATTATCTGAGGAAGAAATCTCATCATCCTGTTGGATATTGTTTAAATCTTCCGACCCTTCCTTTTCTGATTCTTCATTGGAGGTATCCACAAGGAGACTACTAATTTGATCTTCTATAGTTTGTTCAAGATTAAGATTGCTAATCGTTTTTCGGAGTCTACAATATTTGCTTACATGTCCGGGTTTTTTACAACTATAGCATATGATTGGGGATTTGGACGAGGACTGCCTAGGAGTTTTTCTAGTAGTTGTTGTTGTTCTAGCAGCCTTTTTTGGATTTCTATACCTACTACTAGGAAATCTCTTTGGTTTATCCTCATGATCTTGCTTGTTAGGTCTTTTGGTTTTTCTCTTTGAGCATCCTGGAAGACCAAATTGCTCGCAAAAACATCCTAAATCCTTCTTGTTTTGGGCCTTTTCTCGGGCTAGCTGCCTTTGAATTTTGTCATCTTGGCAAATTTTTAAGGCTACTTTTTGGATAAAAGAAATCAATTGTCCATAGCTGAGCTTGTCATACGGGATGATCCCATCAGGTGTTAAGCTTCTAATTTTATCTCTGACTTTATCTCCTAGAGATTTTGGTAATCCTGCCAAGAATTTTTCTTTCCAGAAAGGTTGTTGACTATCTTCTCTTGTGTAAACCCTGGTAACGAACGTATCCTTATACCATCTAAAATCAGCTAAGGTTTTACACTTAAGGTTTGAGAGTAATTCTGCAGACCTATCTTTCCATAAAGATGGATCCCCTATGAAGTGTTGGGCTATGGTAAAAACTAAGGTGCTAACAGCATCTGGAATAGTTTCCCCGTTGCCGTCAAGGATAGGTTCTCCTTGTTCGTCTGTTTTAATAGCGGAAAAAATGCTAGCTTTATCTTCTTCAATGAGATAGTTATCCCACCATCCTTTAAGTTGTCCTGAGAACCCAGATACTATTATGTTTGCTATAACTTCTTCTGAGCTATCGTGAGCTGTTTGATATGCCGTGCACACCATGGTCATATGCTGGAGCATAGTTATGATGTTGTACTCAGTCTTTCCATCTATGTTCCACTCATAGACATTGTTGGCATTGAAGCTATTGAACCTAGAATCTTGGTCTAAGGCTAGATCTGGTGCTACCATTGGTTGTGAGTAAGTCTTGGTTAGTCCTTTCCATTTCGTATGAAATTTGTCAGGATGGGGCACGCCTTAGCGGACTCTTGGTCCGATTGGAGATCAGATTCTTGGGATTCTTCTTGATTGACCATATTAATGGATAATTTGGAGGTTTGCCTAGTTTTTGAAGTAACTTCCTGTTGTGGTGTATCAGGGACAATAGTTGTTTTGAGTAAATCATTAATCCTACTCAAGAGCTCATTGGATGAATCAGATTCAGTCCTAAGCTTGGCCTTTTGTAATGTTTGTTTAGCCTTGTGGGAAAGTTTGAAAGGCTTGAACAATGGTTTTTCAAGAGGTCTAGATGCGGAGGCATCTTCTGATGATGAAAGTCCTTAATGAATTCCTAGGGGAGGAGGTTGTTTAGGGGAAGAAATCTTTTCCCCTATAACCTGAAGATATTTGTTGGTATAGTTCGCCTGTTCCATTAGGCATTTGATATCTCTAGAAGTGACCTCTTCCTCTAGATTTTTGGTTTTGAAAGGTGATGCTATCACAGGGTGATGTTTATCATCCCTAATATTCGGTAACTGATACTGATTGGAAGGAGGTAGTTCTGACCTAACCATTTCACCATCCTTCAGGTGCCAAATAGTGATAACATTAGTAGTTCCTTGTCATACTAATTCTATTTGAAAAGGATAATTTATTTGGGTTTTGACTGTGTAAGCATGAAACCAATCAAAGAAGGGGATATTCATGTGAACTTTTTTGAGAAAACTGTAATATTTCTCTTGAATTTCTTTTCTTTTTAGGCCCTTAAAGTTATTGAAAAACCATGTCCTCTGAGGTTCCCAATCCTCAAAATAAAAGTTTTTACGGAGGGCTTCTTTATCTATGAGGAACTTATGAGATAACATCATAATGGTCATTCATAGAAGAGTAGGTTGGGGACTGTACAGATCTTTGATCTTCATCCTCGTTTGCTTGATAAGTGGTTCTGGGAATTGTAGAACTTGTCTCTATTCCATGTAAATTGACTTCAGGTATTACAGTCCTAGGATTAATGGTTCTAAATGTTGGTTGGGATGCTACAGAGAATGATCTCCTGGCTGACATGAATTCTACCTGGGAGGTATCTGACCTATAGGAAGCTTCTGACCTAGAAAAGAACGAGTTTCTTCTATCAAAGATAATTTCTACCCTTCCTGAGTCAGATTGTCTGATCTCTTGAAGCTTTGGCGCTTGTCTTGGAATGGTACGAGTGGCTCTTTCTATAGACCATGATTTTGGGAGTTGGACTTCATCCCATCTGATGAGCCTAGGAATGGTGACATTTGCTTTTGTCATATCTGTGACAAATAGAGTTGTTTCTCTATCATCAGATTTTAGAAGGACTCTAGAGTTACAAGTGTTCATGACCTTGTATTGAATCCTATATATGAGTGCTGCTGGAATGGATCCTTCCTTCATGTTTAGACCATGAAGTTGAATATTTAAGAATAACGAATCCAGAATGTTTCTGTCCAACAGGCTAACTGTTTTGTTAGGAAAACAATTGAAATAGACTGGTCCGTGACCTAGGCTAGTTTCGACAGTTCCTAAGAGGGAATCTTTGAAATCTTGGTGCCTAATGTCTCTAAGACACATGAGGATTGAAGCGTGAAGACCTTCTCTAATAAGAGGTTTCACTGCAACTTGGACACATCCGATGTGGAGATACCTGTATTTTCTAGCATGTTCTGCTATGGATTGTTTTGTCAGGAGATGAAATTCTTCTCCTGCCTCTAGTCCCAGAGGGATGTTGTTTTCAGCAGTTTTGATTATGAAGTCAGAACTACGAGCCAGTTTAGACTCTTCAAGGATGTATAATTCATCCTGAGGGATTTTGGTATTTCCCAGTTGTCTATGGCTTGGTTGATATCCTCGAAGCAGACTTCTTCTTCGAAGATGTTATGTTTAGGAGGAATTTCCTCCTGGCTAGTATTTTGCTCAGTGAGCACACTTTGATTAGATTTTGATGAAGATGGGGTAGCTGAAGTTTTAATAGAAAGGCGTCGAGAAAGAGATCGTAATAAACTAGCCATATATATATATATATATATATATATATGGAATGTATCAAGTGAGAGGTGAGAGTGTGTGTGATAGGAGTTAATACTAATCATCCAATTATAATTAATGGTTGACGTTTAATTTATGGAAAACAATCTCAACCATTCTTGTATGGTTATGTGGTCAACATTAACTCGTCTCGCCTCCTATGCTCTCACTAAATGTATCCCTTTGTATATATATATATTAGTGTGTTGTATAAAGTAATAATTTCAATTAAACAATCAATGTTTAATAACAATTACCAGCTCCTTTTTTTATTACTTATTTTGCAAAATAATCAAATTTTTTAATTAAAAATTCAATTCTAAATGTTTTTAAAATCTTTATCTGTGCTTTTAAAAGTAATTAATTATAGTTATCTCAACCATTCTTGTATGGTTATGTGGTCAACATTAACTCGTCTCGCCTCTTATGCTCTCACTAAATGTATCCCTTTATATATATATATGAGTGTGTTGTATAAAGTAATAATTTCAATTAAACAATCAATGTTTAATAACAATTACCAGCTCCTTTTTTTATTACTTATTTTGCAAAATAATCAAATTTTTTAACTAAAAATTCAATTCTAAATGTTTTTAAAATCTTTATCTGTGCTTTTAAAAGTAATTAATTATAGTTATCTCAACCATTCTTGTATGGTTATGTGGTCAACATTAACTCGTCTCGCCTCTTATGCTCTCACTAAATGTATCCCTTTATATATATATATGAGTGTGTTGTATAAAGTAATAATTTCAATCAAACAATCAATGTTTAATAACAATTACCAGCTCCTTTTTTTATTACTTATTTTGCAAAATAATCAAATTTTTTAATTAAAAATTCAATTCTAAATGTTTTTAAAATCTTTATCTGTGCTTTTAAAAGTAATTAATTATAGTTATCTCAACCATTCTTGTATGGTTATGTGGTCAACATTAACTCGTCTCGCCTCTTATGCTCTCACTAAATGTATCCCTTTATATATATATATGAGTGTGTTGTATAAAGTAATAATTTCAATTAAACAATCAATGTTTAATAACAATTACCAGCTCCTTTTTTTATTACTTATTTTGCAAAATAATCAAATTTTTTAATTAAAAATTCAATTCTAAATGTTTTTAAAATCTTTATCTATGCTTTTAAAAGTAATTAATTATAGTTATCTCAACCATTCTTGTATGGTTATGTGGTCAACATTAACTCGTCTCGCCTCTTATGCTCTCACTAAATGTATCCCTTTATATATATATATGAGTGTGTTGTATAAAGTAATAATTTCAATTAAACAATCAATGTTTAATAACAATTACCAGCTCCTTTTTTTATTACTTATTTTGCAAAATAATCAAATTTTTTAATTAAAAATTCAATTCTAAATGTTTTTGAAATCTTTATCTATGCTTTTAAAAGTAATTAATTATAGTTAAAAGAGAAGAGAGGATTAAAAAAGTGATTATTCTCATTTTAACCAAACATCAATAGCTTTTAATTTCCCTCATAATCAATTAAAAAATAATCAATTCTCGACTCATCTTCAAAATTATTTATTTTTAAGCAATAAAAAAGGGGCTCTAAATTATCATTATTATATCAATTTTATAAATGAAATTAAATATAAGTTTGAATATATTCTTCTTACCTTATATATTAGAAGCATGTTAGGAAAAAAATTATATAGTAAGTTTTCACTAATATTAGACATAAAAGCTTATAATATTGGTCTTTGACTTATTTAATCATCATAATCTATTTAGTAATTACCATTATACTTTAAGAAAGAAATATCAAGTATTGATATTTAATTTGTAAATACTAATTATTAATTGAGAGCAATAGTTAGAATGTATTAAATTAAATAATTAATAATAAAATAGTAAAAATAAGATAGTGACTAAACAAAAAATCAATCCGTGCAAGTCGGTAAACTAGTAACTAATATATTTATTATTTTGAAAAAAATAAAGTGAACATTTTCTACATTCGGTTAAGGAACATAAAAAAATGTTTTAATTATTTTCTAGCTATATATGCTCTATTTTATGACCAAAATAGATTATAGAAGACTAATCTAGGAAGCATGGAACATATGTTCCTCTCAATTAGTGACCTTTATAAGACTTGAACTATGATTTTTTTCGGAGAGTGTGATATATCTTTATCACTGTATTAACACTTTTATCAAATTTAGAATTACTATTCAAATGATTAAAAACAAGTCTTTCGAATGAAAAACAAATTATTAGCTTGTGATGCATAGATAAGAACATAAAACTAAAATACTTTTGTTGGAAAAAATATACACTCTCTAATCCATAAGTTTTGTTGTTTAAGATTTTAGCACACATTTTAAGAAAACATTCATAATATTATTTTATCATGCTATTGACTATATTACCCTTATTTGTATAATTAATCATCATTCATTACTCCTCTAATATCCCACCACCTACCTATATTAAATGAAGGGTATAGTTGACAAAAATGAATTAAATGAGCCTCGAAAATATAAAACAACAATACTTTTGAAACCAAAATTAAGTGTAACATCCCAAAAAAACCTTAATAGACTTAGGAGTTAAGGGATTTGGTTACACATTTCAAAGAAAAGGGTAAGATGGATCAATTGTAAGTAGAGAAGTTAAAGGAGGGACAAAAGGACTATATTCAAATATGAACAGCTATATTCGAATATGGATGAGTCATATTCAAATATGGACTGTACATATTCGAATATTAACAATTATATTCGAATATGGACTTTCCATATTCGAATATGTATGTATCATATTCGAATATGAGGTCTGATATTCGAATATAGAAAGCTGATATTTGAATATGGAAGTGTGAAAATAAATCCAGAAGCCTCATATTCGATATATTCGAATATGGACCCCAAAGTCTATAAATAGGGGACTTGGCCTTCACATTTCACCATTTTCCCTCTCACTCACTCTACACTCTCTCAATCCTTCACTAAACCTCTGCCACGAATCAACAACACTCCACAAGTCTCCATCTTAGCATCCTTTCTCACAAGCACACTTCTTGACTAAAGGTTTCAAGGAGTTAGATTCACTCTTAGAGACAGCGAGTGCAAGAAAAGGGAGTTGGAGAATGAGATTTGAATTGAAGGAGAAATAGATTGTTGAAGATATGAGGTAATCTTGAAAACCCAATCCAGAATACCGTGAACTATTAAGAACATGTGATTAGAGACTAAAGACAACATGTTATAAATTGGTTGATTTAAGATTATGTATATGTTTGATGTTGCATGATATGTCTCTACGATGCCATTTCGATCAAATGTGAAAATAGATATGCATGTTTAGAAATTGTAAATGATGTGAGAATGATAAAGTATATGTAACAGACAATGGATTCTAGACTATAATGCGATAAAATTGAGAATAAGACTCCGGATAGATTTTCAAACTGTTTTCGAAGGATAAGTCCAGAGTTAGTATGAACTTGAATATGTACTCGAATATGGCGGCCCATATTCGAATAGATATTCGAGTGTGGCACTTATGATACATAATATTCGAACCTAGGACGTTTGTGTTCCAATATTATGCTATTGGAACTCTTGTTTGATTTATTATGATATGAATATGAATGTATGACGCATGAGAACCTGAAATGTATCAATTAAAATGAAAAGTGGAAAAATACTTCCCCCATCAACATGGGTTGAGTAAGAGGGTTGAGTTCAACTCGAAGTAGACCGGGTGAGTGGACAAGCATGGAAAAGGAAATAATTGGGGGCTATTACCGAAAGGGGTAATAGTTCTTGCAGACCTCTAAGGGGTGTTGACTCTGAATTAGGGAAACAATTAGGGGCTATTGTTGGAAGGGGTGATAGTTCTTGTAGACCTCTATTAGAGGTGAGGCATGGACTCTGGTCAAGAACGCTTACCGAAGTTTGCAGAGAGCTCTAGAGTGCTATAGCCACGCACATGGTGGATTCCCGCATACACCGGGTTTCTCGATAAAAGAGGAAAGAAATGAAATTGAAAATCATCATTGCATGCATACATACTTGATTTTCACTTCATACATATTGTGTGTGTTTGTTAGGAATTGGATTTACGGCAGTTTTCCAGTTAGACTAGCCGTAATACTATATATATACTACTTTTAGCACCAACGGTTACTCAGTTATATGTCATACATATAACTGATGGTTACAGTATTGCAGGTGATACGAACTCGTAGGGTGTTAGCGCTTCAGAAGATGTTAGCAGCTATCTTTTGATACCTTGGTAGTCATTAGTTTTGTTGTATGGCTATCTTAGCTGGACTAGTACTCTCTCTGGATTGTTAATGAAACACTTTTATGTAAATATATATATATATATAATATTTTGACTTCTGTTGTTTTGTTAAAAAAAAAACTGATCCTAAAATCTAGGTGTTACAATTTGGTATCAGAGCAATTTGGTCCTATCTGGACTGTGGTATCTGATATGTAACTTAGATAAAAGTCCAGAGAGATAAGTCATGTCTTAACGAGAGATGTTGACTATATATGATTCATTATATTGAGCCTGATAGGCATGCACTAGGTCACGGAACATGTAATTTCCAAGCCATTCATCCACATTTGACCTATGTCATTGAGTTTACCAACTACTGTGATCATTGGAGTTTAGCCATGATAATACAGGTGGAGAAAGTTGTAATGGTTCCTAGTTAGTGCATAAGATGGACCAGGTTGTAAGAGTAATCTAAATTGAATAGCATACATTTTGTTGGAAATATCTTATTTCTAATAATTATTTAGTCTAGGCTAAATATTAATAAGATAAAGATTATATCGACTATTCAAATTAAGAGGATCAAATCGTTAGTGATCGACACAATCGATTAAGATGATTTGTTTAGATCCTTTTAGATTACACAATAAAATAATGATGTGGGTCTCATATGATTGGAAACCTGAGTCTAGCCTACAATGGGCATGATGGGAACCCTAGAAGACGGTTATTATAAATGGACCTGTCAACAGGTGAGGGTCCTCAACACATCAAACCGCCATCTAGCCACAATCTCTTCCCCAATTCAGAGTGAGACATCATGGATTCGGACTCACGAGGTTTGATTGAGGAAGACCACAACACCACTTTTTCTCTAACCCACATTGTTCTCTATATTACTGACGTAGACGGATTGTGTTGTTCGTGATAAATAAGGCTTCCGCTACATTTCGTGGTTACGAGCGCTTAAGATTCAGTTAATTCTTAAAACCCTAACTCTATAATTCTAATAAAACGGCCTTCTAACATTATTGGATATTTCTATTTGATATAAGAATATTCCAACATAGGAATATTTAAGAACTAATTTTATAAATTTATTGATATTTTAGGCACTAATATGATGTCAAAACTAACACAAGGACTAAATTGGTTAATTGTGAATTTACAAAATAATTTCTTGATGATACAATTATGGGGGAACTAATTTGAGGAGGAAAATATAGATAGGAGTAAATTAGTAATGAACGAGTAATTTGTAAAATGGAGAATTTTTTAGGGATTAATTTGATATTAGTTTAAATCTTTATAAACTAATTTTTAAAGTCTACGAAATTTTTCAGGGACTAATTTGATATCGAAACTATTACAAAGATATCAAAACTATCAGATAGACTAAGTTGATTATTAGTGAATTTTTATAACATAATGATTAAATAATTTAAGTGTTAGATGCGTACTTTCTATGTTGATTTATTTTTTAGGAATTAATTTGGTATTATTTTAAATATTTAAGAACAAACTTTAGGGGCTAATTAGATGTCAAAACTAACACAGTGATGACTAAATTGGTAATGAGTGACTTTACAAAGAAATTTCTTGATGTTATAATTTTTATATGGACTAAGTTGATGGCAAAAATCTATGAAAGACTAAATTAATATTGAATGAGACATTTTCAAATGATTATTTCTTAGGGACTAATTTTGTAACACCTAGATTTTAGGGTCAGTTTTTTTTTTTTTTAAAAAAAAACGGACCGCGAAAGTCAAAACATCGTGTGTATATATATATATAGACACAGACACACAAAGTACATTCATTTAGTTTACAATCCCAGAGAGATAACTAGTCGAGCTAAGTAGCCATACAACAAAACTAATGACTACCTAAGTATGACAAAGTATAGCTGCTAGGATCTTATGAAGCGCTGACACCCTCCGAGTCTATATAACCAGCAATACTATAAGCGTCGGTTATATGTACGACATATAACTGAGTAACGTCGGTATTTAAAAATAATATATATACAGTATTACAACCAGTCTAACTGGAAAACTGCCCCAAATCCAATTCCTAACAAACACACCCAATATGTATGAAGTGACAATTAAGTATGTATGCATGTCATGATCATTTTTCCATTTCATTTCTCTCTTCTTTTAATGGGAAACCACGTGCACAGGGAATCTACCATAGGTGCATGACAGTGAATGCACAGTTGAGCTCATCATCATCATGGTCCTGACAAGCGTCCTTCCACGATCCTACTGCCGAGCTACCAACCCTCTCTAGGGCTTTCATAGGGACTATCTACCCCTTTCGGGATAGCCCCTTTGCATTAGACTATCCACCTCGTTTTCGGGATAGCCTAACACTTCAGGTTATCTGCCCCTTTCGGGATAACCCTACATTCTCATCTTTTTATGCTTGTCCTCTTACCCGGTCTACTTCCGGCGGAACTCAACCCTCTTACTCAACCATTGTTGATGGGGAAAGCATTTTCCACATTTTCCTTTAACTTTGATTTCACATAACATGTTCTCATGCATCAAACATCATATTCATATCATATCATTCAAACGAGAATTGTAGTAATTACATATTCGAATACAAACATCTCGTATTCGAATATTATGTGACAAAAATGTTATATTCAAATATCTATTCGAACATGGCCTTCCACATTCAAACACATATTTGAATATACTAACTCTTGGACTTATTTTCCTAAAACAGTTTGAAGTCCATTCAAAGTCCAAGTCTCAACTTTTGTCTCATTAAAATCTGGAATCTCTTGTTTATACAATTTTATTAACTCGTCATCATTCACATTTCCAAGTAATTTCCTAATCATGCATCATTAACTAGCATGTTTAATCCACACAAACATTATTCACAAAAGGTAGAAATTAATTAAAAATAATAATAATAATAATACGTATGCCAGCGGTTATTAAAGGAAGCATTGGCATAGAAATTTTTATTTTTTTAAAAAATGTAAACTACCAATGCAAGTAGTTAGTAAAGGAAGCGCTAGCATAGGATAAACTTTTTTTTGGAAAAAAAAAAGAAAAATAGCAACGGCAGCGATTATTAAAGGAAGCGCTTGCGTAGAGTTTTTAATAAGCCTACAATAGCGCTTAGTTAAGGAACCGCTTGCATAGGCTTAAATCCCAAATTGCAAAATTCATCTACGCAAAATCCCTAAGTTACATTTTTACCAAACCCTTACTGTCCATTCACCTCCGTCGTGACTGAGCACCGTCTCTCTGCATCCTTGCCGTCGCGGAACCTCACCGTTGTCAGCTTACCACCTCCGTCTTCACTTCTTCTTCTTCGTCGTCTTCTCCTTTCACTATCGCTTCTCACCGGTTTGATCACGCACCCACGCCTCTGTCTTCTTCCCTTTTTGTATACTGTTTGTAGGTATCAATCCCATTTACCCTTACATGGTGCAAAGACTCACTTATCACAAGCGTCACAGCTACGCCACCAAATCCAACCAGCACAGGGTTGTCAAAACCCTTGGTTTTATATGCTTCTTCTTCTTTTCCAGATTTTGGGGTTTCTTATGATCTATTTTAGAAATTGATTTTGTTATTTTTGTTTTGTGTTTTGACTAACCTCTGCAAATGGGTTTCTCTTAGGTGGGAAGTTGGTATACCAATGCAGTAAGAAGAGGGCAAGCAACCCAAGTTTCTTGTTACTGGCAAGAGGATCAACGGGTATGTATGTATGGAATAAGAGTAAGCAATGATCAAGAGTAACTATGATTTTCTAGTGAGAAATGTCTTGTAGATAGTCCAAGCATTAAGAGTAAGCAATGATAGAGAAAAATGGAAAAATCAATTATGCTCGACTCAAGAAGGAGAATGACAATGATGGCCAAGCGCTTATGATACTATGGAAGAGAAACTAACAAGCTTGGACTACATCAAGAAACCTAAGGACTTAGTTCGGTATATTTCTTTTCTAGGCTATGTAAGTGTAAATTTGAGAAGTCATTACTGGATAGAGCTTGTCTTTCACCTTGCATTCATAGCATCATTTTAAACCATAGCCTTCAAAATGTGTTTTTCAAAGAAATTAGTTACAATGTGTTTTATCATGAGAAAATTGTTTTTCAATTAGATAAGGATTTGAAAAGTGAGTTTATGTTTAAAAGTACTCAAATATTTGGTTTGAATTTGTTAATAAGCATAAACAAATATATTTTCAACAATAGTCTTATATGGAAGCTGATATATGTTTACGGTTTTGATCATATCATTACGTGTATTTTGAGTATTGAGCTAAACCTTATTTCCTTTGAAAATAGACTCAATAAACTTTCTAACGACTGGTCTTTTGGTCAAAATGGATCACAAATGAAGAAGTTATGAACTTTTGAATTCAGCATTTGTTTTTAGGTGTTGGAAAATGACCGTTTTTCACTATTTTGATCATATCTTTAAAACTACTTTTAGTTTCGAACTAAAACTTGATTCATATGAAAGTAGACTCAAAGAGATTTCTAAAAACTGGTCATTCGCTTGTAACGGACAAGAAATGAAGGAGTTATGATTTTTTAAAGTTAGAGATTGTCGTCAGGAATTTCATATCCGAATACATATTCGAATATCTAAGCACCAGTAAGTGCATATTCGAATATGGCTATTGATATTCGAATATTGCTTTCTAAGCACCAGTAAGTGCATATTCGAATATGGGTTTTGATATTCGAATATATATTCGAATATAGCTTTTAAAATGTGAAAAATCTGCTTCCAAAAGTGCCATATTCGAATATGGGATTCTATATTCGAATATGGGCTGTGCAGAGCTATAAATGGCTAGTAACGACTAGATTTGAATGGAGGGCTATAAATATGAGTTCTTGGGCCATTCTAGTACAAGAAGTAAGGTTTTCATCTCTAGTATCACACTAGAATTATATTATCTCACTTCTAAGCTTCTTCTAACATGAATCAAATGCTTTAATCTTGGTTTTTAATCTTGAATCATTATCATCATTCAAAAAGCTTTGTTATTCAAAATTGTTCTATCTTGCTAAAGGCTTGCTCAAATCTTTGTGCTTCAAGTTGTAATATCTACTCTTTTGAGAGCTTCATTATTTGTAAAACCTTAAAGTGAGTAGTGGAGAGAAGGTGAGGTATCCTTCTTTTAATCCACAATAATAGCAAGTTATGAATGGACTGGAAGAAGTCCTTGAAGAGACAAAGAAATTCTTATAGAGCTTCTGTTGATTACTGGGATTATATCCTAAACCAGCCTTTTTGAAATGACATCCTTGCTTAGCAAGCAAGATGTTTAGGTTATCTCTACCCATTGTAAACTTTGAAAGCACATTGTTTAAATCCTCAATTTCTTTTAAGTGTAAATCACAAGAGGTGCAAGTGTGTGAGTTGCAGATATTTTCAATTTTTGTCAAAGGATCTTTACCTTTGGCAATCATATTTTTCAATTTGTCAATTTCTTTCAAATGAACATCACACGACGTACAGGTGGGTAATGTGTTCATTTGGAAAGACTCACATTCATATTAAATACTACCAAAAGGAATTTGGGCTTGTCTCATCTTAATAACATCACGACTAAGAATGTCTATTTTATCATTTAAGATACCTTTTTCTTTCTTGGTTTTAGCAAGTTCTTTAGCAATGATCATAGATTTTTCATGTAACTCATTATAAGCATCTTGGAATTCATCAAAACTATAGTTAGAGTGTTCAAAATCTTTTACCTCATCTTCATCCAGAAGATCATCTTCATCATGGTTGACAATGAGACATAGGTTGGCTATCTCGCTTTCCGATTCATCAAATGACTCTATGTCATTTCCATCCCAAGCTATGTAAGCTCTTCTACCTTTCTTTCCTTTGGCGAATCTTTTCTCCTGTGTTTCATTCTTACTTTTATTCATGGGATATTCCATCTTCATATGTCCGGTTTTTCTGCACTCATAACAAGCTGGGCCTTGATTTTATCCTTTTCCTTTGTTGAAATTTTTCCTTGATGTGAAGTTTGATGGTCTTCTTGATGATTCTCTTTTCTTGAAGAATTTGTTGAATCTTTTGGCAAAGAGAACCACAGTCTCATCATCCATGTTGGCTGGATCAAAATTGCTTTCTTCTTCTTCCATCTCTTGAGGTGGAGGTGTGGTTGCTTTGAGAGCAATACATTTCTTTTTCTTGTCAACTTCTTCAAGTTGATCCAAACGGCTCAACTCAAGCTCATGCTCTTCAAGCTTACTAAACAAGGTTGCTAATGGCATTGTGAGTGGATCTCTTGTTTCACCGATGGCAGTAACTTTCGGTTGCCAATCCCTGCTAAGACATCTTAAAACTTTGTTAATAAGATCTTCATTAGAATAATCTTTTCCCAGAGCATGTAGTTGATTTATAAGATACGTAAAACATTTCAGCATATCTTGAATGTTTTCTCCTGGATTCATTTGAAACATTTCAAATTCTCTAGTCAATGCATTTATTTTTTATCTTTTTACCTCATCAGTTCCTTCATGTGTCACCTTTAACACATCCCACATTTCTTTAGCAGTTTTGCAATTTGAAATTCTAGGGAATTCATCATTACCTAATACAGAGATAATTATGGTTTTGGCTCTTAGACCAAATTGAGCAAGTCTCTTTTCTTCAAAAAGACCACTCTTTTCTAGGCTTTTCTACTTCCATACCATCAACAATGTGCATGGGAATATATGGTCCTTCTTTTATAGCATCCCATACGGCAACATCAATACCCTCAACCCAAGCTTGCATTTTTATTTTCCAAAAGGAATAGTTGTCTCAATTAAAGAACGGAGGTCTGTTAGTGGAGGCACCTTCCTGGATACAAACATGTTGAAAAGAGGCCATTTCCTTGAAGCTGTGAAGCTCTTTAAACAAGGACCGAGCTCTGATGCCACTTGTTAGACAAGGGCCTCTATGCTCAAGAGGAAGGGTGAATTGAGCTTAAAAGATTTTCCCTAAATTCTTTTATAAATGATAGCAACACTTGAACAAAGTATACTTTAGTTGATATATGGAATTAAAAGACAATGAATATAGAAATAAAGATGCAACAAAATAAACAAGTAAGAGTTTTTAGGATAGAGAGAATAGCACCAAGTTTTATATTGGTTCAGTCACACACCACTTGTGACCTACGTCCAGTCTACGAATCTCTGCCGCGCGAGAATTCTTGTATTGCTTTTCAACATTTTACACACTAAGAGCATCCTTCTCAATTGGATACCCCACCAATTTCAAAAGCCTCAATCTAGGGATACCTCACCCTACAAATGGTTTTGAAGGATTCCTCACCTTCTTAACACTTTTAATTTAAACTCACCACAATGAAACTTTCAAAAGAGTAAATAATACATCTTGAAGCTCTAAGATATCTGATTTAAGGCTCTTTTTTTAATGAAAGAAACAGAGTAAGGGAAAAACAAAGAAAGCCTTAAGCAATAGCACAAGACCCTTGACTCAGAAAGATTGACGATAGAAATACTTTTTCAATACAGTGATTAGCTTGCAAGGGTGTATCATACTTTTTGTCAGAAGACCCTTTTATAGACAGCAGCAATAGCAGATGGAAAATCTGCACAGTTCATTAACATATTCAAATATGTATTCGAATATGACACTTTCATATTCGAATATGTATTCGAATACAGTGTTTCAACATTTAAAATTTGAATTTCGTGGGCTTCATATTCGAATATTTATTTGAATATGGAGGATCCATATTCAAATAGGTATTCGAATATAATAATTCTTGAAAGTGGAAATGCCAAGGCACCAAGTTATATTCGAATATTTATTCGAATATGGCAAGCCATATTCGAATATATATTCGAATATACTATTTCTGGAAAATAAGTAGGCCAAGGCAATATAACATATTCGAATATGTATTCGAATATGGCAAGCCATATTCGAATATATATTCGAATATACTGGTCAGACAATTCAAATTTTATTTCCAGAACCTTGATATTCGAATATGCAACCAATTTAGACTTTTCCAAGTAAAAATCAAGTTTAGATATTTTCTTTGTAATTCTCTAGGAGGGTCTTTTCTTTGAACATTTTCTAAAAGCTTGTTTCATTTGAAAAAAAATGTTTGTTTCACTTTCAAAGAGCCTTAATCCAAATTACATTTATGCATAAGTTAAATCCTATATACCCTTGTTGTTGCAGATCTATTTACTGCGCTTGTTCACTTGATTTACCATTTCAAGGTTTTGATTCTTGGTTTGTTGTGGAATTATCGAAACTCCAAAATTAGAGCATTTGCATTTACAGTGATGAAATGGGAAAGACCAACCAATGCCATAGAAATCCGAAGTTTTCTGGAACAAGCAGGATACTACCAGCGAATCATCAAGGGATTCTCTCAGATTTCCATTCCCTTGACCAAGCTAACACGGAAGGGTGTTCTGTTTGTGTGGGATGCCAAGTGTGAAGACAACTTTCAGTTGTTGAAGGAAAAGCTGACAACAACGCCGATGTTGGTAATGCCTGATCCGACCAACTGCTTACACTTCCCGACAGTTGCGACCGCATGAAGCAAATTACCCAATGCATGACTTGGAATTAGCTGCAGTAGTCTTTGCATTGAAAGGTTGGAGGCACTACTTGTATAGAGTAACGTTTGAAGTATTCAATGACCATAAAAGTCTGAGATATTTGTTCAATCAAAAGGAGCTTAAAAAGAGGTAGCGACGCTGGATGGAATTCTTGAAAGACTATGACTTTGAAATGAAGTATCATCCGGGGAAAGCTAATGTGGTGGCGGATGCCTTAAGCAGAAAATCCTTACACGTATTGACTATGATTGTTCATCAAATGGAGCTCTTGGAGAAATTCAGAGATCTGCACTTGGATGTGTCTTGCTACGATCATATCATCTCTGTGTATAAGCTTAACTTGAAGAATACACTTAGAGACAAAATCTGAGAAGCGCAGAAACAAGATTATGAGTTACAAAAGTTCAGGGGGCAAGATGATTTCACTTTAACTGGTGATGGAATGATCTTATTCAGAGACATAGTGTGTATTCCGAATAATGCAGAGGTCAAGAAGATAGTGCTTGAAGAGAGTCATACAGTAGCTAGTACTTGGTACATCCTGGAGCTACAAAAATGTATCAAGACATGAAGAAGCTATTCTGGCGGCCTGGAATGAAGAAGGACATTGTAGAATTCGTTTCCAAATGCCTTACCTGTCAAAAGATCAAAGTTGAACATCTAAGACCCTCTAGATCGCTTCAGCCATTGGACATTCCAGAGTGGAAATGGGAGTCTATAGCCATGGACTTTGTAGTTGGATTACCCAGAACGCCAGCAGGACATGACTCAATCTAGTTTATCATTGACAGATTGACTAAGACCGCTCACTTCTTGCCCATCAAGACCACTTATTCCATAGAGAAGTATGCCAAGCTGTATATTGCAGAGATAGTCTGACTACATGGGGCACCGACCAGTATTATCTCAGACAAAGACCCTAAGTTTACTTCTCGCTTATGGGGAGCATTGCAGAAAGATTTTGGGACTCGGTTACATCTGAGTACCTCTCATCATCCCCAAACCGACGAACAGTTCGAAAGAACAATACAGACTTTAGAAGATATGTTGCGGGCTTGTGTACTAGAAGAAAGCGGTGACTGGGGAAGATACTTGCCATTAGTAGTGTTTGCTTATAACAATAACTTTCATTCAAGCATAGGCATGGCGCCCTATGAAATGCTCTACAGGAGATAATGCCGGTCACCAGTATGTTCGTTTGAAACAGGAGAGAAGTTACTACGGGGGCCGGATTTGGTGCAAGAAACAACAGACAAAATTGGGCGTATCAAGGAAAAGTTAAAGAGAGCCCAAGACCGCCAAAAAAGTTATACAGATCAGCGGAGAAAGCCTCTGGAATTTGAAGAAGGAGATCATGTATTTTTGAAGGTTACACCCTACACTGCTGTTGGCAGAGCAATGAAAACAAAGAAGCTGCAACCTCAATTTATTGGTCCTTATCAGATTCTCCAGAAAGTAGGACCTGTTGCTTATCGACTTGCCTTGCCACCTAATCTTTCGAACCTTCATGACGTTTTTCACGTATCCCAACTCCGGAAGTACGTGTCTGATCCCTCACACATTTTGGAAGCTGATGACATTCTATTGAAGCCCAACATTTCATATCAGTTAAAGCCTATGATGATCTTAGACCGAGGAGAAAAGACACTAAGAAACAAAGTAATCCCATTAGTGAAGGTCCTATGGGAGAACGTTGATTCATCAGAAATCACTTGGGAGAAGGAACAAGATATGAGAAGCACATATCCAGAGTTATTTACATAGTCGAGGTAATTGCTAATTTTGAGGGCAAAATTATTTTAAGGGGGGTAGAATTATAACATCCCGAAAATCCATCAAAGAGGCTTAGGACTTAAGGGATTGATTATAATTTACAAAGAAAAGGAAGAAGGATTAGTTGCAAGTAAAAATAAACAAAGATAACATGAATATTTGAATATGAACTATCATATTCGAATAATATTCGAACATGAACCGTCAATATTCTAATAGTATTCGAATATGCCACGTCATATTCGAATAGTATTCGAATATGCAAGATAGTATTCGAATATATTAGTGAAGAACTGAATACAGGAGCCTTATATTCGAATATATATTCGAATATGGACCCCAAAGTCTATAAATAGGGGTGCCTTGTCTCCAAACTGGCTGTTCTTCAATTTCCTCACTTCCCACACTACTAAAACCTCTGTTCCCAAACCAACTACGTCACAACTCTTTCACCATAAGGCCTCCATCTCATAAAACTAAGGTTCCAACGTCTGATTCAGACTCAGAGGCAACTACGACAAAGGAACCGGAGTAGGAGATTGGATTTAGAAGCGAAGGATAAAAGGATTCAGGGAAGTTCCAGGTAACCCTGAAAACCCCAAATCCCTAATACTTGGAATTTAGGAACATGTGACTAGCGAATAATATGGAACATGCTATTAGGGGAATCAAACTAATATGTTTTGTTTAAAGTTTGCTGAATGATTAAATTATGCTTACTATGTTTGAAATATGCATGATATGATTGATATGGGTATGAATTTGATAAGTTTTATGTTGATGAATGATGCATGTGATATTGTGAAACATGTTAAAGGTATAAATAAGGTTTTCCAAAATTTGATGTGACTCTAACTGGGAATTTGATATTAAATTGGTTCAAAATAGACTGAGCCCCAGTATTAGAATATTCAAATATGTATTTGAATATGGAATGCTATGTTCAAATAGATATATGAATATAACACGTCTGTCACATAGAATCCGAGCAAATAAGTGTGGGTAATCGGATAAGAGTATACTGGAAACCCTTGTTTATAGGCTCTATGCTTAATGTGAATTTGTGATGCATTAGAACAGAAGAATGGAAATGTTAAAAGATGCTCTTTCCCACTCAATAGAGAATTGAGCAAGAGGGTTAAGTTCCACCAGAATTAGACCGGGTAAGAGGACAGAGCAGGAAAATGGAAAGATGAGAATGTAGGATTATCCCGAAAGGGCCAGATAACCTGAAGTGTTAGGCTATCCCGAGAATGGGGTAGATAGTCTAGTGCAAAGGGGATATTCCGAAAGGGGTAGATAGTTCCTGGGCTAGCCCGAGAGAGGGTTGGTTGCCCGGCAGTAGGATCCTGGGGGGACGCTTGTCAGGACCATGATGATGAGCTCAACCGTGCATTCACTGTCATGCACCTATGGTGGATTCCCTGTGCTAGGGGTTTCCCGTTAAAAGAGGAAAGAAATGGAAATGGAAAATGATCATGCATGCATATCTATGTGTTTGACATGTATACTTGATTTGTGTGTGATTGTTAGGGCTTGGATTTGGGACGGTTTTCCAATTAGACTGGCTGTAATACTGTATAAAACTATTTTCACTGCCGACGGGTTACTGATATAACTGACGGTTACAGTATTACAGGTGGCTCGAACTCGAAGGTGTTAGCGCGTGAGACATTTTGCAGCCTTTTCTACTACTTAGGTAAACATTAGTATCTTTGTATGGCTACCTTAGCTGGACATGTATATATTCTCTGGACTATAGACGAAACACTTATGTATATATTAGTATTTTGACATATGTATAAACTTTATTAAATTCCGTTGTGTTTTGTGAAAAAAAAACACTACCCTAAAAATCTAGGTGTTAAACCATACAAAATAAAATAGTTTAAAATTTATCTATATTTTTAGTAAATGGAAATTTATTGGATGTACCTAAAAATCATTCCTTTTAAGTTTTGTAAGTAGGAATCCTTTCCAGGTTGTGTATATAAGATACTTCAAAAAATTGCGGAGTACCATGCTATTTCTTACAATATAAAATATATTTGTAATATTTATAAAATAAAATTTAATTCTTTCTAATAATATTTTATGGGTTGTATGATGCTCCAAAATTTATGGAGTGTAAGCTAAAAGGCACTCATATTTTACTACATTAAAGTGAGTAAGTGTATATATAAAATAAGAAAGTAATTAAGGGGTCATATACTATTATTTGAATTAAAATGTTATTTATCTTAGACCAACGGCCACCTCAAATCATTAGTAGATGACCACTTATTTTTTCACTTTACCTATTCACTTACTTTATAGGAGTTAAATTCACCATACTCTAAAACTACAGATTCATTGTAAAACAAACCAAAAAGGTAAATATATAGTGCATTCAAAGAAAAGGAGTATATAGGCGGTACTCAACCCTTATACACAACATAAAAGCCAAAATATCAGCTACAACTTGCTGAAACAAATAAAAGGAAAACTTAAATAGGCCAACCATGAAAATAACAATCACCTAATAATTCAAGTAAGTTTCAAATTTGATAAGATACAAATGTCAAATACATCAAATTAAACACCTTATAAATAAAGTCATTTTAATCCAGCCAAATTGACACTTTGCCAGATTCAAAAGACAATCTTTTTTTGCTAAAGAAAAGGAAACTTAAAACTATGATTTTCTCACATGGATATGCATCTCTTTATCATCTTAATCATTTTCCAATAATCTGCATGTGGATGAGAAAACATACATATAGTCTCCTTTTCTAAATCAACCTCAGAACAAACTTCAAAATTTCATTACCAAATGCACTTGTTTCAGGGTTATAGTTACCCCTAACATTGATGATGAAGTCCAATTCAGCAATGTTGCAAAGCCTTGGATATGCCAACATTTGCCTTTTAACTTCCTCTAACCTGGACTTATTATTGTTGTCAAATTCACACATCCAATATGTTGAGATAATCATGCTCGCCAATCTTTCAGTGTTTCTTAGAAAAAACCTAGCAAAACTTAACTCAAACTCATGCTCATCACCTTTGAAATCCAAAAACATAATGAGTTTGAGGGTGTGTGGTATGCAAATAGCACGAGTTACAGAAGAGTATAGGAATTCATCATCAAATGGTTGTACCTGAAATATTATGTCAATAATTCATGAATCTTTTATAGTATACTTGAGAAAAAAATTCTTAACAAAAAATTATATTGGGTCTTTAAATTGATTTCACTTTTGTCATCTTTTGATTTCTTTAATAACTACAAAACTGACACTTAATTTTATTTTACTTTATGTGTTTTAGGAGGATTTATGTAAAAAAACACTGAAAACAAGAAGGAAGATGAAAACTTGTTTAATTCTAAAACAAGAACAGTAAAAACTAGTTTTGAAATAAAATTTCATATACAAATTTTAAAAGACTGGAAATAAGATAAAAATATATAATTTTGTAATTACTTAAAAAAATGAAATAAAAACAAGAAATAAAATTACAAACCATATACAATGCAAACACAAAAACCATTACTTTATACTTACATCCTTTAATATGAGAGCCTCAAGTTTTGGTGCCTGCCGAATTAGCTCGAACAACATTTCAATTGGAAAGTTCTCCAGTCTTAGACAACCTAATTCGCTAAACTCTGACACTATATCTGGAAACAAATCTTTAGCATGGGCAAGAATCTGAAAGACAAAAATTAACATAAAAGAGGAATTAGTGAAGTTATTTAGAATGTATATGGAACAAACTTATTACCCTCATAATGACTTCATTAAGGAGCATGAATGTCTATTGATTTATTTAATATTTATTTTAGAAGTAGTATTTATATTGGTAATCTAGTTGTCACAATTATTTATTATATTATTACTAAATTATTTTTAATTAAAAGTTAATTTTTGATATTTAATACCAAAAGAAAAAGTTCAATAATATAAATCATTATAACTAAATTTAAGAAATATATAATTATATAATATGCAGAAAAAATAAAATTATATGATACACAGAAAAATATATAATTATATATAAAAAAAAATTTAAAAAACAAAAAAAAACCAATCAACAAATACTAGAATTAGCTCTATACGCAAAAAATGAACAAGATGATTTGTCCCACTCTTTAAATGTGGTTTGATATATAACAGCATTTTGGGATTAGTTCTATGGCTTGTTTCTTGTTTTCTTCAATTTTCTATATTTCTCTAGGCACTTCTAGTGACTTTTTTAATAAAAAAATTTGCTTACAAAAAAAATCCTATTAATTAACCGTATACAAACAATTTAAATTCTACCTATCGAAATAAAAAATAATAATTGCAAATTAAAGAATGGCTAACTCTCATAATTGGCCAAATTAAAATACATTTTTTATTTTTAAAATAAGACGATTATTTTTCATTCAGTCCCTTTGTTCTTTGCAAAAGTTTAAATATTTTCAATTAGTCGCCCTAAACGATAGAAATGGGAAAATAAACGGAAATCTTTAAATTTATGCGGGAACCAAATTCCTTACCGAAGGAACTATATAAAAAATAATACTGATAGTTTGGAGGGTGGAAAAACTAATTTTTGCCTTACTACTAATTTATACATACTATGATTTCTCAATGCTAATAAGGACCTAGCTAGCTAGTTAGTAATTAGATGCCTAAAATTAAAGCCATGAAAAAAGTAAACAACATAGATATATACCTTGAGAGTGCTAGCGCCCAATTCCAACTCATAAGCTTCACGAAGTTGCCTCATAAACAAGCAAGCTTGAAAGCCCAATTCCAGCATTCGTGATTCAGAACAACTTTGGTCGTAGTTCATAAAGATTTTAGCAATACACTTCCTTATCGAGCTTGGGTCAACTATCACAACGTTCTGGTTCATGACATCACCAACAAAACAGAACTTGTCAATTTGGTTTGAGAGAATCTTGATAGTCCATCTACGGGCCACGTATTGATGATGATCAGGGTTCATGGTGATGGACACGGATTTAAGTAGAGATGCCCGTATACAAGCATTCTCAAACCATTCACAATTTTTGGCCTCAATAGATTTCACTATTGGGAAGTTGAAATACACATCTTCCAATTCAGGGAATTCTTTAACAAACACCACTCGATTCAATTTTATGGTTTGAAAGTGCTGGAAAAGAAGGGTGTTGGGTACTTTGATTTCGCAATTCATATCAAGCACGAGATGTACCAAATTGGAGAATGCTAAAAATGAAAATGTAACAGGAAATAGTTCTTTAGAAATGTACTCAATATGAAAGCTTTGATCAACCTTTCCTGAAATTCTATCTATCCATTCATTCACTTGTGTTGGTTCATGCTCGTCACCATTTGATAAGACAAGGGAGAAATTCTCCACCTTTGCATTCAAATTCATATTGATAAGTTTGTTCGCCACATTTGCAAATTGGTCATCATCCTTCAAATTGATCCTCCTGTTTTGTTTTTCAACAAAATGATTTTATTGAGAACACGAATTAGAGCACCAACAAAAAAATTAAAACAAAATGGAGCCAGGTTCTAATTTTTACAAAACCTAAGAAGCGAACTACATCGACTTGTTCAGAATTAAAACTAGTTTATGTAACAATTTTAAGGATTAAATAAATATTGATATTTTTAAAATTGTTATATAAATTAAACTAGTTTTTAAGAATCACTTTTAATATGAATTCACTTTTTTTTGTTTTAAATATGAATTCACTTTTACATCTACAAATTCTAAAAATTAAAAATAGAAACAAATTCTACATGTCAAATTCTGTCTATTAAAACTAGAAAAATAAAATCCCATTTTTAAAATGCATTTTTCTATAACAAGCTAGCCAGATTTTTTTTTCTTTTCTATTTCTATAAATAAAATAAAAATAATTTTTAATAAGGGATATCAAATCCTAGCCCTGAAGGTACAACAACATATATACACTTTCTTGTAGTAAAATGAGTTAAAAATTCTTACCCCAAAAACTTGGACTTCAATAATTTTCATTTTTTTTCTAATAGTTTTTAATTTATAGTAAACAAGTTATTACATTAATATAATTAATCACTTAATTACCTGTCATCCATGTGTATGTCGTAACTGTACCTCCAACTACTGACCCATCTGGTTGATAAGACACTTGTCCTAACGGCTTCTTTTGCAGTTAGTAAGGACAACATCCGACCCCTAATATCATTAGAAAGTGTGCTGATTTGGTCTTCAACATAAACAACTCTTTTTCCTTTCCTAATGATGTTTGTGAAATAATTATAATCCATATCTGCAAGAAATTAATTATACGATTATTGTAATATATAGTGAGACGCAAATGCTATTAAGATTTTTATATATTTTATGCTAGTATTATTTCAAATATGTAATGAAATAATGATTAGTATCCAAACAAATCTTTTAACAAGGATCGGCATCTAACAAAGAAATTAACACATGTATATCTCAACATCACTTGTGTGTTTCAATAAGTATTAATACAAAGAGAATAAATTTTTTTTGAACTATTATAAGGATGTACAAGTATACCAAACAAAGAAATCACATGTAATAAAGGCAAAAATAAATCAATAAAGAACTAGCACGAAATGAAGGCATTACAATACCAACAAAGAAGTTGCGCCCACACTAATGGCGGCAAGAAACCGACAAAAAGTTTCACACAATGAAAGGCAACTAAGAATTGGTACATAAAAAACTCAGCAAAGAAGTCGTATGCAATGAAGGGGGTAATAAATCCCTATATGAAGTTGTGGCGGTAGTGAAGAAGGAGGTAAGCGACAAACACAAAAGTTGTGGCCATAATAAAGGCTGCAAGAAACCCTATGAAGTTGTGGTTGCAATCAAAGCAGTAAAAGACATGTTGAAGCTATGATTGCAATGAAGATAGCGAGAGATCAAAATGGAAGCATTGGTGGCAATGAAGGTGGCAAAAGACCAAGTCAGAAGTTGTGACTGCAATGAAGATACCAAGAGATCTAGTACATAAGTAATGGCGATATAATGAATTGCAATAGAAGACCTGGTGAGAATAGCTATAGCAGCAATGGAGGTGAGAATAGCTAGGGTTTTGATAGAGAAATGGAAGAGAGATATGTGATGTTTCAAGGGAGACATACAGTTCCACAATTTTAAAGGATGTGACAGTGAAATTTTGATAGGACAAGTCGTGGTAGATGGTACGAGTTTGATAGATAGAAAAAAATTGGTTAAAGAGAATAAAATTTTGCATTGATACTAATAAAGATGTTTTGCTATAGACCAATGTTCTCAACTTATACTTTTTAATAGGAAAATGAATGCACTGAAGAAAAAACTCCAAAACTATTCAGTATAGTACTAGCGAGGAGAATCAACAACCCAACCACAAAATAGTTAGCTAAAACAACCACAACAAAAGATTCCAAGAATATTAGAAGTAATCGAACCTCCAACCACACATATTGTCAACAAAATAAAAATAAAGAGGTTGGTTTAGTGGTGGAGAATTTGTATAATTTATATAAGATTTTAAGTTCAAACCTCATTAGTTTTATTGCATATAAAAAATAGCAAATTGAATATAATAAAGAAATAAAAAAACAAGTAGTAAATTAAAACAGAAAAACAAATCCTAATAAAAAAAACATTGAGAAAACAAGAAAATTAAACGTATAAGATTATCTGACATACAATAATAAGATATGTTTAATATTTTGATATGTATATATATACATATTCTAATATCTTTTTTTCCTTTGACAGAGTATCCTTTATCTTGGGTTCCACTTCCACTATGATCAATAATTGTTGTGAAAAATCATTTTATCTTGAGAAAAAAAATAAAGTTCTCATCAATTTCTTTGGCTTTCGTTCTTAGAGGTGATTTTATTCGAACAAAAACAACAAAAAAAGAACTGATAATCAGCAAAATAACAGAAAAATTATTTATCTTTTTAAAAAATAATACTTCTCTAATACAAAAACAACAATAATAATAATAACAACAACAATGACGACGACGACAACAACAACAATAATAATAATAATAATTCTCAACCATTTCTATCCCTTTCATGATATATCAGAGGTGATTTAATTCCAACAAAAACATTAGAAAAGAGCTAATCACTGAAATTGGGTGGTCCACTCCACCAATATTAAAAAAAGGGACAGATCCAATTAAAATGACATAAAAAATTCTTAAAAGATATATTTGTTGGTGTTTCTTCATTATCATTTTTTTCCCAAAATCAAATTCTTACGCTTTGAGTAACATAGAAAAATAATCCAATTCATAGATCTTAGCCAAACACAATTAGCTAAGCATATGCGCAACATATAAAAAAATAAAAACAAAAAACCTTTCACATAATCAACTTCAACATCGATAAGGTCAAATCAAACATAGATAAAAAATTGATAATTCACAAACACACAATAGACAAACTAATCAATTGAAATCAACTGAGTAGAAAAGGTGAAAAGTAAATTTACTTAAAAGTCGTAGGTAAATGCTACGGTATGAACAGAATGATGCTGGAATGAGGATTATTAGAAAGAAAATGGGAAATGGTGAAGAATTAGTACTTCCTGAGAATAATAATGTAGAAGGGTGAAGACACCAGAAGACCCAATGAGAAAGCTATGGCAGCAATGGAGGTGACTATTTGAGGTTGCAATATTTACTTGAACTCGATTAGTGGGTTTGGGAATAGTGTAGATGGGTAAGCCATGTGAACACTAATTTGTCACTTTCTCACAACAAAACGCTTACTCAACGATCATATCCAGCTCAAACATAACTAGCATATGGATTTATGTTAAATTTTAGGGCTTTGCTGTAATTTCAGTCAAGGTGAAGAGTAAAGTTGTAAGTTTAATACCTACTAAAACATTGTTGAATTTGTTATTAAATATATATATAAATAAAAAATAATAATAATATAGTAATTTATATGATAAGTTTGTTTTGGTGAGAATTGAGATCATAAATTTGACAAAACAAAAAAAGTTGCTTTACATTTCAAAAAGCTTAATTTCAATAAATATCCTTGGGAAAAGAAAATTAATGTTCAATAACTGTGAATGCAAAAAAATTAAAAAAATTAAAGTAGTAGATAAATAGAATAAAGCCTTATATATTAGTCCTTAAAATTGTTAGGATCGGATATTTTAGTCTCTAAAATTTTAAAAAAATTAATTAGTCTCTAACATTGTAAAAACAATGGACATTATAGATATCCTTATTTATTAATTTTATAACATTATTTTGTAACCAAAAGAACTAAAAGTCAGAAATTGATTTAATGTTTTAGAAATCTCAAAAACAAATGTGTCCGACCCTTAGTTACTCTTCCATTCATTTCATATTATTAAACCGTTTTCAGACACTACTATCATTGTTTCATATAATAAGACCCTCTCCAAAATTTTAAAAGCATTAATTAATACTTTCTTTCTATAACTCATTAAATATTTACCTTCATGTCAGGAATATTATTTATACATTATCATATATATACAAGAAATACTCCTATTAAATAAAATAGAGCATCCAAAACATTGAAATATTTCTTACTATACTACATACTATTCTTTTATAGTATGTGATTCATTATCATTTAATAGTTATAATTTTTTTAAGAAAATCCAAATTATAAAATTTCAAATATATATTCATTTTGTGTTCAAAATCTTTATCAGCTTATATTGTCAAAAAAAAATCTTTTTCAAATTTAATCATTTTTTTATAAATTTGAAAAACTTATTTGTCTCTACTTATGTATTTGAACTTTTTTATTCCAGTAAGATGAATTTTCCTTTGAAATTATTATGCACATTTATATTATTATTGTATAAAATATTTTATATACTACTTTGATTTACATTTTCTAAAACCTATTTTTGATTTACACATTAATAAATTTTACGTAAATTAAAAAGTAACCATATATTACATATAATTAAAATAATCATTATTAATAGATGAAAAAAAAATTTAATATTATGTATAAACATATCTATAATGTTTTCTATTTTATTTTCTTTGTTACCAAAAAAGTTATATTTATAAAATCTCGGTTTTGAGGGATATAATTAATATTATTACTAAAAACATATTTATTGTTGTTATTACTTTTACTAGAAGTATATACATACATAGAAAAGTTTTTAACGAAAATAATTATTTTCAATTTTTTTTCCTTAGACAACAATTAAATGCATATAATCTTAGAAAATTGAGAACACACATGATGAAACCTCACCCTGTTGACTCATTGTCGACAGAGAGTAATTGTAATAGAATAATGTTATATCTTCCTAAAATTTTATAAACTAAATAAAAAATAAATATATTTCATATATTAGAAATATAAATATTATTTAAAATATTATTCAGTAAATAAGAAGGAGCTAGGAACATGTGTGTCTAAGTGGGTTTTTTTTTGGTAATATTAAGTGGGTTTGATCTCTCTTTATATAATTCTGATGAACCAAAACTAGATAGAAAAAAGAAAAGAGAAAAATGCAAGATGAAAAAAGACATAAGTATCCTCAATTAAAAACTTCATGATTTTAAAAAAAAATGAGTCCCAATTGAGTAGTTCAATTGGTTAGGAGCGAGAGACATGTGTATATCTCCGAAATTACCCATTTTTTAATTTGAATTAAAAAATTTCACTTTAGTTTTTAGGGAGCTTACTTTGTATACTTGAGAAGTTAAGGGTCATGGTTACAATTTTTTATAAAATAGCCCCCACACCTTTGGGCTGCTACTTTGCCCACCACCTTGATTTCTTGGTTCACCACATGCTATTTTTTTTTTCTAATTTTGCCCTTCGCTCGGGGATTAATCCCTCTTTTTAAAAGAGGCATTTGTGCAAACAAGGATTAATGTTAGTTTTAAAATTCGCTCGGAGATTCATCTCTATATTGCAACTTAAAAACATTCGCTCGGAGATTAATCTCTGTTTTCCAACTTAATTCCAACACTGTATTTTCTTACCGGGATCAATATCTGTTTCCATACAAATATTAATATCTTTTTCCATACAGATATTAATGTCTATTTTTCTGCAATTTATCATTTTCAAAACGCATGACTGACGAAGGAAAAAAAATCCCTTGATTCGAACACAGTATTTTTATACGGGGATTAATATTCGAACGAGAATAACAAAAATAGGGATTAATATTTGTTTGACTCGAATCTGGATTTAAAAAGATAACTTTACCAATTTTTCAAACAAATAAACCCCAAACTCAAAATTTTGACACACACAATACTCCATATGTAACTAAACCCAAAATCACCAACATCGTTTTCTATCATTTATACGGTTAGAATCAAGGGTTTTTTTTTCCTTCGTCATTCATGCTATTTGAAAATGATGAATTGCACAAAAATTGATATTAATATCAGTATGAAAACGAATATTAATATATGTATGGAAACATATATTAGTATGTGTATGGAAACAGATATTAATCACGGTATGAAAATACAGTGTCAGTATTAAGTTGGAAAACAGAGATTAATCTCCGAGCTAAGGTTTTTAAGTTGCAATACCGAGATTAATCCCTGTTTGCGCAGATGCCTCTTATTAAGTTGGAAAACAGGGATTAATCACTGATCGAGGGGAAAAATTGGAAAAAAATAACAATGTGTGGTGAACCAAGAAATGAGGGTGGTGGGCAAAGTAGCAGCCACAACTTTGTTATCACACAAACACAGATTCATTCACTTCAATTCTTCTTTACCACTCTAACTCTCATTCATCTTGCTCCCACCCCAAAAAACAAAAAACACCATTTTGTCTCTCCCTCTAGTCATGCGCCACCATCAACCTTCCCTCTCTCTAAGATTTTAACCTTCTCAAAGCCTCCATTCTCACATGCAACCATTTTTCCCTTTTCAAGCTTGTTAGAACATAAGATAAAATGAAAAATTCTTGTGTATTTTTTGAGTTGTGTTTAATCTGTACAATGAGCTACCTATTTATAGATGAGCTAATAAGCGAGCTTGCACTAATTGCTACAAAATAAATTCTTTTTTGGGACCAACAAAATCAGTCGCAAAATTCACTTTTTCGATCACATAATATTTTTGCTACTGAATTTGTGACCAAAATGACTTGCGATCCAATGTTTTGCGACCAACGGGATAAAAAATTCGGTCGCTAAATCAATCTTTTTTTAGTGATAAGGAATATACAATTTGAATAATTTATAAAATAATCTCCACAAATCCTATCAAATCATATCATATCCTATCAATCTGATCCTAATCCTATTATATCAAATTCCTAATCAGTTACAATATTACAATCTATCTCAAATATCTCAACATCTCGCCTCAAACTCAAGTTGGTATGGAAGAGACCAACTTAAGTTGGGAAACTAGGGCCACAAAACGTTTAGGTGAATGAGACTTGGTGAACATGCCGGTAGGTTGATCAAGAGTTCCAACTGGGATGAGGCGAATAGTACCACGAACGAAGTGTTGGTGAGTAAACTGATAGTCAACCTCTATGTGTTTTGTGCGCTCATGGAAAACATCATTGTGAGCTATTTGAATTGTGCTTTGATTATCACAATGAAGATCAATTGAAAAAGGTTGGAAAGCACCCATATAAGCTAGGAGCCAACGAAGCCTAGGAACCTCAACAGTGGTGTCAGCAAGAGCACGATATTTAGATTTAGTACTAGAGCGGTAAGGCAAAGTTTGTTTCTTACTTTGCCAAGAGATGAGGGAGTTGCTAAGGAAGATGCAATAACCAATAGTGGAATAGTGATGATTTGGATTTCCCCCCTCCCAATCAGCATCAGAATGGGCATGAAGAACCAAAGGTGAGTGTGAAGGAAAATGAAGTTCTCGAAATAAAGTGCCTTTGATGTAGCAGATGATACGAAGTACGACAACATAATGAGTGGAGTATGGAATGAACATGAATTGACTGACTGTGTGAACAACATATGAAATATTTAGGCGAGTTAAAGTTAGGTAGATAAGACTTCCCACCAATTGCCAATAGCGAGTAGGGTTATCAAGCATAGTTCCATTAGTTGCAAAAAAGTGGATATTAGGCTCAAGAGGTGTAGCCTCAGTATAATTAGTAGTATGACTAGCTTTAGTGAAAAAAGCATATTTGGCTTCGAATAGGAGTAGTCGATCTATACATGAGACAAATTTAAGATCCAGAAAGTAGTTGGGAGTGCCAAGATCCTTCATTTCAAATTTATGGCTCAAGAATTCTCTTAGGTTTGAAATCATTGTCGTATCATCACGTGTAATGATCATATCTTCAACATAAAGAAGTAAAAGTATGATACCTTGTTTTGTTCGATGAACAATGAGAGCAGAGTCATGGGGACTAGAAGAGAAACCAAGTTTGCCAATAGTAGAGCTGAATTTGGAAAGCCAAGCTCAAGGAGCGTGCTTGAGCCTATACAAATCTTTACGAAGGTGACAGACTTTGTTTGCTAGACAATTGTATCCTGGGGGTGGTCAGATATATACTTCTTCTTCCAAGTCTGTATTTAAGAAAGAATTCTTGACATCCATTTGGTGGAGTTTGAATTGGTGTGAGGCAGAAATGGCAAGAAGAGTGCGAACAGAAGTGAGGTAGGCGACAGAAGCAAATGTTTCTTCATAATCAATGCCATACTCTTGAGTAACCCCTTTTTATACTAACCGATCCTTGTGGCAATCAATGGAACCATTATAACAGGTCTTGATTTTATAAACCCACTTACACCCTACCAGTGCTTTATTAGAGGGACGAACAACTAGTTCCCAGGTTCCAAAGGTTTCTAAGGCATTCAGTTCTTCTTGCATTGCTTGTTGCCAAAGGGGATCAATGCATGCCTGATAACTTGATTGCAACATTAGCAAGTGCACTAGTCAAGTTTATATAGAATAAGGAGAATAGGGGTTGTTGTATCCACAGGAACTATGCGATAAACTATCGAATTCCCAAGACTTTCGCTATTCGGACAAACGTATTGCATAGAGAATAGTGTATCCTATCAGAATTTTAAACAAAAACAGAGAAATGATAAGAACTAGCTAGAAAATGGCGCAACCAATTGAGAAGAGAGCTAGGAGATTTGGTTCAGTTGATCCTTCCCTTATGTATCCTAATTCTAAGGTCAATTCAAATTCACAAATCCTAATTGAGCATAATCAACAGAGAAAGCAATTCAACAATTGACCATAATCATCGGAAGCAATTCAACAATTGATCAATTTCAAGTGAGCATTCAACATCGGAAGCAATTCAACAATTGAGCATAATCAACAGAGAAAGAACATTAAGCATAGAAGAAATTACTCAATTAGAATCATAAGAACAAGAATTAACCACAAGAATTCAGATTACATTAGGTTTGGGATCAAAATCCCCAATCTCCTAACATAGAAACTAGCCAAACATGGAGAGAGAAGAAGAAATGGAAGAGGAGATGAAGGAAATCATCATGAAGAAACTCAGAATCACCCAGAACTCCAAGGATCTTCAAAGTTCATCCACGAAGATGAGGAGAAAAGGTGAGAAAAATGAGAGAAAATCGCGCCCAAAAGTCCTCAAAACTGTTCTGTTTCGCACTACTTAAAACTGTCCCTGCATAATTAAGGTGTGCACATGTCCTGGAGGTGTGCGCACAAGATGAGGCAGCACCTTCCAATACCAATTATGGTGCACACGGGTTGAGAGGGTGTGCGCACACGATGGGCCTTGACAGCATTTGACAGCTTCTTAGTGTTTTCTAACCCCCTTTCTTCAACTTTCTTCATTCTTTTCTTCATTCTTCAAGTCCAATCTTCTAAAAAAAACGTCTCCATGATTTATTCCTACACGAACAAAATCAAACAAAAATCAAGATCAAAGATCATCAAAACTACATCAAAATTCATCAATTTCCAAGAAACTACAACTATGCAAGAAAGCACTTTATTTGATTTTATTCATTTCTATGTGCTAAAAGGCCACAAACACACTACAATACTAATAAAAAGAGACTAAAATAGACCTTAGAACATAGATAAGTGGACACTTATCACAACCCCAAACTGTAAATCTTGCTTGTCCCCAAGCAAACACAAAATCCAAACCAAGGGGAACAAAACGACATGGCATGGCATCAATCCTAGAGTTCATTCAAAATTCTTCAAGTACTCAAACACCTTAGAATTATGCAAGTATTACCATTGGAAGTTACACACGCCTTCAAGTCATCAAAGCACAAATTTACACAATATGAGCAATGTAATCAACTAGGCAAGTGGCATAGATCATGTAACCAAGCAATGCACAACAATCCTCACAAGGATAAAGTGTATGTCACTCATCACTCAAGTGTTTAGGTTAGATTTAGTGCACTCAAATCTATCATGTGAGATGTGGAATCCATAAATTTGAGATTGCCTTCTATGTCTCCACCACTAAAAATCACAAGTCTAGGAAAGATCAAGAGGTCTTTAAAGGTTGTAACGGGGCTTAGGTAGGGTGGATAAATGTGAAGGAAAACTAGCTAAACCATGTATCACACAAGGACAATGGAATGCATGAAATCCTAGACACCTATATGCAAAAATTGATGAAAATGCAAAAGATGATGGAAAAAGAACAAAATTGAACACAAACAATGAATTATCACAAAACTTGAGAGTACCAACTCTTCTTTATTCTTTCTTCTCAATCTTTTTCAACTTGTTTTGCTTCTTTTTCAAATTTTTCTTTCACAATGTTGTTTCTTTCTTTTCTATTTTTTTCAATTTTGTAGCTATTTTTTTGTATATGCTATCTTTTCCAATTTTTGAATTTTTCTTGCTTTTTCAATAGTTGGTATCCCAAAATCTCAATCATAACATATAAATGGAACAATAAAATGTGGAAATATGCAAAAATGAATGAAATGCATGCATGAGTGAATGGTCTCTACCCCAAGTACTACCCAAAACAAACCTCAACATAATGTTTTGCCTACCCCAAACATAGAATTATGACTTGTCCTCAAGTCATGCTCACTATGCACTCCAAACCAAAACTTATAGAATCAACTTCTAAGCAAAAACAATCGTAACCCCAAACTTAGGGAATTGCGCGGGTTCCCTAAGCAAAAACTACCCCAAACTTAGAGGAAGACTCTATACCCAAGTGCATAGCCAAAGCTCTAGGTGTGTACATGGTAGGGACAATTGGTTTTACACTTGTTTGGCTTGTAATGAGCTATATTATCAAGAAATGAAGGGTAAATTAAGGCTCAAAGGGGCTAGCAATAGATAATTTAAGGGACAAGACTTAATTTTGGCTCAAGGCTCACAACAACAAAAATGCCTCTATCATATCAATCCTAGCATGTGACTAGCAATTTCAACCAAGGGCAAAAACAAATTTAAAAGCACACCTCACACAATGAAAACTCATGACAAGAAACATGTTGGAGGCTCAAATCCTCACCTAGGTTGTATGATTGCTACACATTGCTACATCACATTAGACATGCCACAAGCCTAATACTTTTTTACTAATGCCCACATGTGTCAACAAGTACTTATCAAACAATCAAGAGCATGTAAACTTCACAATGGAACACAAGTATCAATCCTAATTGTCTAAGAAACAAGAATCCTTTCTACTAGAACCAAAGGTCAATGCCATGCCATTAACAAATCACAAAAGAAATCAAAAAACTTAGGGAGATAATCAAGTGACCAATCTAATCAAAACTAGAAAAGAAGGCTTAAGAAGGACTCCCCTTTGATGACCACCAATGCTCTTGAGGTTCAACAAACACCACAAATCAATGCTCCAAAGCTTATTAAGCCTACAAAATAGCAAACACGTGCAAAACTACACAAGTATATTTTTTTTTCTTTTTTTCTATAATTTTTCTTTCTATACTCTGTTTTTTTATACCAATATATCCTATGAAAAAAAAACAAACCAATCAATCAAATGCGGGTTGCCTCCCAAAAGCGCTTTGTTTAACGTCACTTAGCTTGACGTGTGACCACATCATGGAGGCTTGAAGTTGGAAACAAGTGATTCCTCCTTTTTCAAAACATTTTTTTGCACTTGTTTCCCCTTAAGCTCCAGCTTTGGTTCAAAAACATTTTCACCCGGATTCCATGGTTCCCACATAGCTTGGGTTCTAAGAACCGGTTCATCCCCTTTTCCACACTTTTCGTCATTCAAATCCAAACCAAGTTTATGTGGAAGTGTATTCCTTGTTGAATTAATGTTATGTGGTGGTTTGGATTGAGAAACAATAGGTAAAGGTATGGTTGAAATTGAGAAAAAAGTGATCAATATTAATTTCCCTGTTTTCGCTGAATTTTTGCACAAATTGAGCAGGATAATCGACTTAGTTCCAATTGGATTCTGATTTCATGGTCTGTTATAAATTTATAGATACTTTTGATAGCTTTCTAATGCCACAAATTTCACAAGAATCCAATATGTATAACTTGAGTTATAGGCGAAAGACTGAGAGCTGCCATATTGGGTTTTTAACATGGGAAGGTGCATTCAAGTGAAATTATCTACTAGAAATAGATTGATTCAGATCTTGCATTCTGAATATAAGTTGTAGATAATTTCATTAGCTTTCATTTGCCACTGATTTCACCCAATATGGAGGTCTAAAACGTTAGTTATGGCCAAAATACCAAGGGGATGCATTTTTGAGTTAAGCAGTAAATTCTGCTGTTTGTCACTGGCGCTCAAGCCTCAGAATAGGGGCTTGAGCGACAGAGCAAAAAACTTGGCAGCATGTAAAAGGTGTCTGGCGCTCAAGAGCCAGAGCCTTGGACCTGTTTTCCCTGTTTAACTTGAAAAATGTAATTTAAGCCTAATTAACTTATTTCTATAATTATAATGAGTAGAAATAGGTCCATATGAGTTAGAAACATACAATAGGATCATTGAAATGTTGTGCTATGTGTTATGAATGTGTTGTTTGTATGTGTATGTGTCATGTGTATGATATGTGATTTCTAGGGCGTATATTTGGGGAATTTGTCAGTTAGACTGACTGCAATACTGATTTAAAATGTTTTTAGTTAGACTGGGGGTTAATCGGTTATATGTTTTACATATAACTGACGGTCTCAGTATTGCAGGTATTAGGAGATTTTGGAGCTAAAGCAATGGATGAAAAAAAGCTATAGGAATTCCTTAGAAGTAGCCATACATGGTGAAAGTAAGATTTTTATTCGAATGTTATATTGTTCAGCTGTATAGGAAATTGTAAAATAAATAAAGAAATGTTTCCGCTTGTATTTTAAATATGAAACAAAGTGGCAAGTTTTGGTAGTTTCAAGAAAAAATTGAAGTATCATATTTTTGTTAAAGAAATATTTTGTAAGTATTAGGTTTTCAGGTTAAAACTTTTAGTAAACACCATTTTCAAAAATAAGGTGTTACATTTATGGTATCAGAGTAGTTTGATCCATCGGACTGTAATGATAATGAGTCGATAGTCAGCTGAACAATTAATATTCTGAACATATCTATTAGGTGTGATAACTTCAAAGGAACATGCAGCTAATATTGAGTCTGATAAATTGAATATTAGTGCATGAGAGTAGAAGTTATGATTACTAATGGATAAGAATGATTTTTAAAGGGATTGTTCTTCTTTTAGTAACTTCCATGAAAAATAGGATGAGACATTGGGACATAGGTGTATCTGTGTTGTGATTGTAAGATATTGGGCCTGGCCACTTCAGTACCTTAGTCACGGCATTGATGCATTTCTAACCAATGGATTCAAGCCACTAGCTTAGAATGAGTACCAAGTAGAATATGAGTTAAGGATAAATGTGGTTAGCCTTCTAGAATAGATAGTGGTAATCTCACAACAACAAGTAAGGGGGGCTATGTGTACTCTTAGTTGGATTCATGTTAGGAAGATATACTCGATGGAAAATTGGTTAAGTATAGGGATAGATCATGTCATTAAAGCATGAGGAACTCCATCTCAGTTTCTTTCATTTAAGTTTCCTCTAGGACTTAAATTCCTTAAACTCTAGTTTCTTTTATGATTTCCATTGACAAACTATCCATGTAAATTCTAGGAATCAAACTCTTTATCATCTTCGGGAAATTCACCAAACCTAACTTTGAATTAAAATTTTGACTTGATACATTTCAATTTTAATTCCAACCCCCATATGCCTTCTTTCTTGAAGAATTTAAGCATTGATTCTAACTTGACGGTCACGTATCCTTAGAGAGGTTCAGGACTTATTTGCCTATACCGATTCCATTGATGTTCCTACATGTAGATACCTCTTATAGTAACTCTACTCCCTTCACATAAACTTGGCATAACATTGTATCTTGAAATTTGTTCTAATTGCAAGCTTTCCTCTAGATATATCAAAAGTTGCATTTAAGTACGAGTTTTAGAAATCCTCTCTAATTGAGATGTTTTGGGTTATTTTTTTTAATTTAATCATTAAACGAAACAAGTCCTACACCTTACCTTATCATAAATCTTAGAATTAATTGTTTTGGAACACTTTAGATAATAAGTATATCCTTACTCAAAGTTGATAAGTTAGAGGGTAAATATATCCAATTTGGACTTTAATTTATATGGTGGACACGAAGCAAAATTTGTTTAATATTTTGATACCACTTAGAGTTAATTTAGGACAACAACGAAAACTCTTATTTTCTTTCCATATATAAATTCAGACACATAAACTTTCTAGCAGGAACTCCTAATAAATCCATATATAAAAATTGTCATCAATTTTTTTGTAAATTTCATTCTCTGATTAAGACGTAGATCTGATTATTCATTTAATCTTAGTCTAAATCTCATTATAGGATCTAGACAGTATTGTTTTACACTTGATGACTTAGGGATAAATCTTTCTTTTCTGATGCTAACTACCGAAGTATTGGCGATCGATTTCCCTCATAATCTACCGGTATTTTAAATCACACTCTTAGACGCTCCTATACAAAGGATTCCATGGGACATAGATCCCTTAAACATTTTTAGGTACCCTACAAAGACTAGAAACCACCATTGTAACTTAACTAAGTGTTACACTCGTTGGTCCTCTAAGAAAGTATGTTACTAACCCGACAATCGAAATGAAGTCGAATTTATTCCTACCTACCTTAAATTTCACAGTTCGGAACTATACTCTTCACAATTTCGAATTTCATTTAATTATGAAAGATCTAGCTAGTATGTAAAATTATTCCAAACCTTAGTGCAATATCACAGTTAAAGATTTCTTTGGTGATCTAAGCTCATGAAACCATTTTGATGATTATCACAATATCCTTATTTATGTTCAAGTTTCAAATCTTATACCTGAGTTACCTTGGAAGACAAACCAACCAGAGGGGCACAATGAAACCATTAGGAAACTTCTTTATAATATTCCATTTAGATTCTTAAGATTTGGAGTTTCCCAAAAGTTTGAACCCATCTAAGTTTCTATCTATGCATTCGGTCCCTAACGAATTATTACTGATCATTAAGAAAATCCCTTTTAATTCTCAATTTCAAATTGAACATAGTTTTCCAAACTTTAATCCTGTATAGTTTAGACCAGTCCAACTACTCCTTGTAATTATCTGAATTTAAGCTTTTAGATAGTTTCCTTTACAGCTTCCTAGAGACTATCTGAATTTAAGCTTTTGGATAGTTTCCTTCACAACTTCCTAGAGACTTGAACAACTCTGGTTTTCATATAGTTTCGAATTTCGGCTAAGCACCCCGACTTCCTTGTAAATTCATTAGTTGTACTTATTAGGGGTATAACCTAAAGATAAGTTTACGTTCACATTAAATCTCTAACTTAAATCCTAGTGAGGTTACAAGAATTTCCTTGACATGATACGTCGTTATTATAGTCATCAACTATAACGCCTCCACTAAAACAAATATGTTAACCGTCCAATCAGTTCCCGAATTTCTCAATCTTAAGTTCTCACTTGAGTAAGGAGGCAACGAATCCTTATCACGTTATGATCAATTCAGCCCTTCTCTTTTAATCATGGCAACAAGTTCATAAAAATCCGCTTTTAAAGACGCGTGCAAAAAACACATCCTGATCCAATCTAACTCACATCGACAACTTTGGAGTGAGTTAATCGTCCTAAAATTAAAATGTTACCCTAAGAAGGAATAGGAAGTTTCCTTGATCTAAGAAGTCTTGCACAACACGTTCAAGAACTCTATGCTTCTTGTAATCAATTTCCTTCCTCTCCGGAACCAAGACATAACGGGTTATACAAATTAGAACTCGAAACCAAATTGTACTAGAAAGATCAAGACTTGTAAAATTCTAAACCCTATTCTAAAACTAAAGTCTTAGTGACCATTGAACCTCCTTGGAAAAAATTCTAAATCTCGACGATGGATTAAGTTAATTGAAAATGTTCGTGTGTCTCTTATTCCGTTAAGTTTAATTTACAAACTAATGGCTACCTAGGGTTATTCCGTACCCAATTCAAGTTCTCACGAGTTTGAAAGTTAACATTTATGTCAACTTCATAAGTTCTGTTTCTTCTGTTCACTAAGTCTATATAATTCTATTAAATACTTGATGATCGTACTCATCAAGTCTAGAGTTATCCAAATTTTTCATATGTTCTCACTAATTTATATTGAATACCTAAGTGAAATACAGGTCAAGTCTCAAGGGTAGACCGTAATTTCTAAAACGTACTCAAAATCCAAATGTCACTTTTATCTAATCTCTTTCAAATCCATTATTGTGGAAATCATAATTCTAAACACAAGGTCCTAAAGCCATTTTCTCCCAAATAGAGTATGTCTTCACTCTATCGGTTTAGGTCTTCCTACATTTATAAAACATTCATGCTGAAATTTTAGTAAGTCACACTACACTTGTTAAAGTTTACCCCATCAAACTCCCAATTTTAGTCAAGAATCCTGTTAGTTTTAAATGCGTTAGGTTTTGAACCTATAAGTCTCTCAAGATTTCTCAGTTTTGAATGTTCCTTGAGCTAGGAATTAAAATGAATTGTGAGGACACAATTCTTTTAAGGGAGGTAGAATTGTAACATCCCAAATTTTAAAGTTTCTAGAGTAAATTATTTAAATTCACAGTTGTGTCCTTAAGGGGCTATTTTATAAGAAATAAGGAATTTAGGGAACTAAAATGAATTATAAAGCATATAGGATTAGGGGAAGAAGACTAGGTTATGAAATAAATACAACTAGAGATTAAAAATGTAGCAAGATGGGCTTAGGGGATTAAAATATAAAATTATAAAGTTGTAATTAAGTCCTTATGGTTGTATTTATTTAAATTATGTTAATTTGGACTTTTATTAAATCTTATAAAGACAAGGACTTAGGTGTAATTTTTAATAAATTAAAACTAAAGTCTACACTCTTACCATGCACCCTCCCTCACCTAACCACTACACCCTCACCTATTCACCTCTCACTCACGTACACACACAAAACATAATTAAAGAAAAATTTATAAAGTGAAGAGAGAGGGTGGCGAGAGAGAGGGCGAACATGATGATGGTCACCAGTTTGGGTGGTTGCATGGTGGCCTTCCGGCCGCCGGTTCCCGCCGGAGCAGTTGAAGGAAATGATCTACGCGTCGGGAACTCCAATTTTACCAGTTTAGAATTTTCCATGGTGGAATTTAGAGATTGAGTTTAGAGCTCCAATTCTAAGGTAACCCCAAACTTAAAACCCTAATTAGGGAAATTTAGAAATTAGAGGTTGTTTGAATTTAAAAAAAAACCTAAAATTTCAAAAAAAAAATGATACAACAAATCAACAAGTATCTTTCTCATCTATAGATTTTTAAGGATGGTGCATCTATTAATCTAGTCATAGATCACAAATATCCAAATAAGGATTTCACAGAATTATGAGAATAAAAAGTTAGATCTATAAGATTTTCGATCACAAAAGAAATCATCGAGTAGCTTTTCATCAGTTTTGAAATGAATTCCATCTAATGAGTTATCGATCTAGGTGAACAATGTTTCACAAAACTATTAAATTTCTTTTTTTTTTTAAAAAAATAGAGAAAACTAGATATCATAAAATTTTCAAAGAAATCACACACCTTTTTTGTATTTGATAAGTTAGCTGGGTTGGGAACCGAAGCGTTTGAAAAGAAAGCTAGGTTGGAACTCTCATTTGGGTTGTTTGCTAAGTTGCGATCCAGGGTGATCTACTCAACTTCGACAGAAAGAAGGTAAGACTTACGCATAATCAGAGAGAGAACTTCTACTGAAAGAAGGTAAGACTTATACATAATCAGAGAGAAGAAAGCATATTGTATTTTTCCTCTTAACTTTTTGTATCGGTGCATACAATGTATGTGGACCTCTTTTTATCCGAGAATACCGGAATTTCGTGCCTTCTTTAAGAAAAGTAAATTAAAGTAAATTAAACGTCCGTTTTTTTTTTATATTCTTTGAGTAAAAAATGTAAATATATAAAATTGAATTAAATATTTTGCCACAAAAACATTTTTGATATACATATATAGGGTTTTTCTAACCTGTGCAATATTGCACACGTTAAGAAATCATAAAAGGAAATAAAACACAGTATTTATTGTGTGTTATACATGATATCATTAAAGTTTTGATTTTTTCCATACAAAGCTTCCACCTTTAGTTTTTTAACCTATGCAACATTGCATAGATTAGAAAAATCCATATATATATATATATATATATATATATATATATATATATATATATGGAATGTATCAAGTGAGAGGTGAGAGTGTGTGTGAGAGGAGTTAATACTAATCATCCAATTATAATTAATGGTTGACGTTTAATTTAAGGAAAACAATCTCAACCATTCTTGTATGGTTATGTGGTCAACATTAACTCGTCTCGCCTCTTATGCTCTCACTAATTGTATCCCTTTATATATATATGAGTGTGTTGTATAAAGTAATAATTTCAATTAAACAATCAATGTTTAATAACAATTACCAGCTCCTTTTTTTATTACTTATTTTGCAAAATAATCAAATTTTTTAATTAAAAATTCAATTCTAAATGTTTTTAAAATCTTTATCTATGCTTTTAAAAGTAATTAATTATAGTAAAAAGAGAAGAGAGGATTAAAAAAGTGATTATTCTCATTTTAACCAAACATCAATAGCTTTTAATTTCCCTCATAATCAATTAAAAAATAATCAATTCTCTACTCATCTTCAAAATTAATTATTTTTAAGCAATAAAAAAGGGGCTCTAAATTATCATTATTATATCAATTTTATAAATGAAATTAAATATAAGTTTGAATATATTCTTCTTACCTTATATATTAGAAGCATGTTAGGAAAAAAATTATATAGTAAGTTTTCACTAATATTAGACATAAAAGCTTATAATATTGGTCTTTGACCTATTTAATCATCATAATCTATTTAGTAATTACCATTATACTTTAAGAAAGAAGTATCAAGTATTGATATTTAATTTGTAAATACTAATTATTAATTGAGAGCAATAGTTAGAATGTATTAAATTAAATAATTAATAATAAAATAGTAAGAATAAGATAGTGACTAAACAAAAAATCAATCCGTGCAAGTCGGTAAACTAGTAACTAATATATTTATTATTTTGAAAAAAATAAAGTGAACATTTTCTACATTCGGTTAAGGAACATAAAAAAATGTTTTAATTATTTTCTAGCTATATATGCTCTATTTTATGACCAAAATAGATTATAGAAGACTAATCTAGGAAGCATGGAACATAGGTTCCTCTCAATTAGTGACCTTTATAAGACTTGAACTATGATTTTTTTCGGAGAGTGTGATATATCTTTATCACTATATTAACACTTTTATCAAATTTAGAATTACTATTCAATTTTTTAAAAACAACTCTTTCGAATGAAAAAATAAAATTCTCTCGTTGTGATGCATAGATAAGAACATAAAACTAAAATACTTTTGTTGGAAAAAATATACTCTCTCTAGTCCATAAGTTTTGTTGTTTAACATTTTAGCACACATTTTAAGAAAACATTCATAATAGTGTTTTATCATGCTATTGACTATATTACCCTTATTTGTATAATTAATCATCATTCATTACTCCTCTAATATCCCACAACCTATCTATATTAAATGAAGGGTATAGTTGACGAAAATGAATTAAATGAGCCTCAAAAATATAAAACAACAATACTTTTGAAACCAAAATTAAGTCTAACATCCCAAAAAAACCCTAATAGACTTAGGACTTAAGGGATTTGGTTACACAGTTCAAAGAAAAGAGTAAGAGGGATCAATTGTAAGTAGAAAGGTTAAAGGAGGGACAAAAGGACTTGTATATTCAAATATGAACAGCTATATTCGAATATGCATGATTTATATTCGAATATGGATGAGTCATATTTAAATATGGACTGTATATATTCGAATATCAACAATTATATTCGAACATGAACTTTCCATATTCGAATATGTATGTATCATGTTCGAATATGAGGTATGATATTCGAATATAGAAAGCTGATATTTGAATATGGAAGTGTGAAAATAAATCCAGAAGCCTCATATTCGAATATGGACCCCAAAGTCTATAAATAGGGGACTTTGCCTTCACATTTCACCATTTTCCCTCTCACTCACTCTAAACTCTCTCAATCCTTCACTAAACCTCCGCCACGAATCAATAACACTACACAAGTCTCCATCTTAGCATCCTTTCTCACAAGCACACTTCTTGACTAAAGTTTTCAAGGAGTTAGATTCAGACTCAGAGACAGCGAGTGCAAGAAAAGGGAGTTGGTGACTGAGATTTGAGTTGAAGGAGAAATAGATTCTTGAAGATACGAGGTAACCTTGAAAACCCAATCCAGAATACTGTGAACTGTTAAGAACATATGATTAGGGACTAAAGACAACGTGTTATAAATTGGTTGATTTAAGATTATGTATATGTTTGATGTTGCATGATATGTATGTATGATGTCGTTTCAATCAAATCTGTAAATAGATATGCATGTTTAGAAATTGTAAATGATGTGAGAATGATAAAGTATATGTAACAGACAATGGATTCTAGATTATAATGCGATAAAATTGAGAATAGGACTCCGGATAGATTTTCAAACTGTTTTCAAAGGATAAGTCCAGAGTTAGTATGAACTTGAATATGTACTCGAATATGGCGGCCCATATTCAAATAGATATTCGAGTGTGGCACTTATGATACATAATATTCGAACCTAGGACGTTTGTGTTCGAATATTATGCTACTGGATCTCTTGTTTGATTTATTATGATATGAATATGAATGTATGACGCATGAGAACCTGAAATGTATCAATTAAAATGAAAAGTGAAAAAATACTTCCCCCATCAACATGGGTTGAGTAAGAGGGTTAAGTTCAACTGGAAGTAGACCGGGTGAGTGGACAAGCATGGAAAAGGAATTAATTGGGGGCTATTACCGAAAGGGGTAATAGTTCTTGCAGACCTCTAAGGGGTGTTGACTTTGAATTAGGGAATCAATTGGGGGCTATTGCTGGAATGGGTGATAGTCCTTGCAGACATCTATTAGAGGTCAGGCATGGACTCTGGTCAAGGTCGCTTACCAGGGTTTGTAGAGAGCTCTAGAGTGCTATAGCCACGCACATAGTGGATTCCCGCATACACCAGGTTTCTTGATAAATGAGAAAAGAAATAAAATGGAAAATCATCATTGCATGCATACATACTTGATTTTCACTTCATACATATTGTGTGTGTTTGTTAGGAATTGGATTTAGGGCAGTTTTCCAGTTAGACTGGTTGTAATACTATATATATATTATTTTTAAATACCGACGGTTACTCAGTTATATGTCATACATATAACTGCCCCAAATCCAATTCCTAACAAACACACCCAATATGTATGAAGTGACAATTAAGTATGTATGCATGCCATGATCATTTTTCCATTTCATTTTTATTTTTTTTTAAAAAGTAAACTACCAATGCAAGCCGTTAGTAAAGGAAGCGCTGGCATAGGATAAACTTTTTTTTGAAAAAAGAAAAAGAAAAATAGCAACGGCAGCGGTTATTAAAGGAAGCGCTTGCGTAGAGTTTTTAATAAGCCTACAACAGCGCTTAGTTAAGGAACCGCTTGCATAGGCTTAAATCCCAAATTGCAAAATTCATCTACATAAAATCCCTAAGTTACGTTTTTACCAAACCCTTACTATTCATTCACCTCCGTCGTGACTGAGCACCGTCTCTCTGCATCTTCGCCGTCGCGGAATCTCACCGCTGTCAGCTTACCACCTCCGTCTTCACTTCTTCTTCTTCGTCGTCTTCTCCTTTTACTATCACTTCTCACAGGTTTGATCACGCACCTATGCCTCTATCTTTTTCCCTTTTTTGTATATTGTTTGTAGGTATCAATCCCATTTACCCTTACATGGTGCAAAGACTCACTTATCACAAGCGTCACAACTACGCCACCAAATTCAACCAGCACAAGGTTGTCAAAACCCTTGGTTTTATATGCTTCTTCTTCTTCTTTTCCAGATTTTGGGGTTTCTTATGATCAATTTTAGAAATTGATTTTGTTATTTTTGTTTGGTGTTTTGTCTAACCTCTACAAATGGGTTTCTCTTAGGTGGGAAGTTGGTCTACCAAAGCACTAAGAAGAGGGCAAGCGACCCAAGAAGGAGAATGACAATGAATTATGCTCAAGAAAAATGATCAAGAATTATGATAGTCCAAGCATTAAGAGTAAGCAATGATCAAGAAAAATGGAAAAATAAAATATGCTCAACTCAAGAAGGAGAATGACAATGATGGCCAAGTGCTTATGATATTATGGAAGAGAAACTAACAAGCTTGGACTGCACCAAGAAGCCTAAGAACTTAGTTCGGTATATTTCTTTTCTAGGCTATGTAAGTGTAAATTTGAGAAGTCCTTACTTGATAGACCTTGTCTTTCACCTTGCATTCATAGCATCATTTTAAACCATAGCCTTCAAAATATGTTTTTCAAAGAAATTAGTTACAAAGTGTTTTATCATGAGAAAATTGTTTTTCAATTAGATAAGGATTTGAAAAGTGAGTTGATGTTTAAAATTAATCAAATATTTGGTTTGAATTTGTTAATAAGCATAAACAAATATATTTTCAACAATAGTCTTATATGGAAGCTGATATATGTTTACCGTTTTGATCATATCATTATGTGTATTTTGAGTATTGAGCTAAACCTTATTTCATTTGAAAATAGACTCAATAAGCTTTCTAATGACTGGTCTTTTTCTCTAAATGGATCACAAATGAAGAAGTTATGAACTTTTGAATACAGCATTTGTTTTTAGGTTTTGGAAAATGACCTTTTTCACTATTTTGATCATATCTTTAAAACTAATTTTAGGTTCGATATAAAACTTGTTTCGTATGAAAGTAGACTCAAAGATATTTCTAAAAAGTGGTCATTCGCTTGTAACGGACAAGAAATGAAGGAGTTATGATTTTTCAAAGTTAGAGATTGTCGTCAGGAATTTCATATCCAAAGACATATTCGAATATCTAAGCACCAGTAAGTGCATATTCGAATACATATTTGAATATGGCTTTTGATATTCGAATATTGCTTTCTAAGCACCAGTAAGTGCATATTCGAATACATATTCGAATATGGGTTTTGATATTCGAATATATATTTGAATATAGCTTTTAAAATGTGAAAAATCTGCTTCCAAAAGTGCCATATTGGAATATGGGATTCTATATTCGAATATGGGCTGTGCAGAGCTATAAACAGCTAGTAACGACTAGATTTGAATGGAAGGCTATAAATATGAATTCTTGGGCCATTCTAGTACAAGAAGCAAGGTTTTCATCTCTAGTATCACACTAGAATCATATTATCTCACTTCTAAGCTTCTTCTAACATGAATCAAATGCTTTAATCTTGGTCTTTAATCTTGAATCATTATCATCACTCAAAAAGCTTTGTTATTCAAAATTGTTCTATCTTGCTAAAGGCTTGCTCAAATCTTTGTGCTTCAAGTTGTAATATCTACTCTTTTGAGAGCTTCATTATTTGTAAAACCTTAAAGTGAATAGTGGAGAGAAGGAGAGGTATCCTTCTTTTAATCCACAATAATAGCAAGTTATGAATGGACTAGAAGAAGTCCTTGAAGAGACAAAGAAATTCTTATAGAGCTTCTGTTGATTACTGGGATTATATCCTAAACTAGCCTTCATCAAGAAGATCATCTTCATCATGGTTGACCATGAGAAATAGGTTGGCTATCTCGCTTTCCGATTCATCAGATGACTCTATGTCATTTCCATCTAAGCTATGTAAGCTCTTCTACCTTTCTTTCCTTTGGCGAATCTTTACTCCTGTGTTTCATTCTTACTTTTATTCATGGTATATTCCATCTTCATATGTCCGGTTTTTCTACACTCATAACAAGTTGGGCCTTGATTTTATCCTTTTCCCTTGTTGAAAATTTCCCTTGATGTGAAGTTTGATGGTCTTCTTGATGATTCTCTTTTCTTGAAGAATTTGTTGAATCTTTTGGGCAAGAGAACCACAGTCTCATCATCCATGTTGGTTGGATCAAAATTGCTTTCTTCTTCTTCCATCTCTTGAGGTGGAGGTGTGGTTGCTTTGAGAGAAATACATTTCTTTTTCTTGTCAACTCCTTCAAGTTGATCCAAACGGCTCAACTCAAGCTCATGCTCTTCTAGCTTACCAAACAGGGTTGCTAATGACATTGTGCGTGGATCTCTTGTTTCCCCAATGGTAGTAACTTTCGGTTGCCAATCCCTGCTAAGACATCTTAAAACTTTGTTAATAAGATCTTCATTAGAATAATCTTTTCCCAGAGCATGTAGTTGATTTATAAGATATGTAAAACATTTCTGCATATCTTGAATGTTTTCTCCTGGATTCATTTGAAACATTTCAAATTCTCTAGTCAATGCATTTATTTTTGATCTTTTTACCTCATCAGTTCCCTCATGTGTCACCTTTAACACATCCCACATTTCTTTAGCAGTTTTGCAATTTGAAATTCTAGGGAATTCATCATTACCTAATTCAGAGATAATTATGGTTTTGGCTCTTAGACCAAATTGAGCAAGTCTCTTTTCTTCAAAAGACCACTCTTTTCTAGGCTTTTCTATTTCCTTACCATCAACAATGTGCATGGGAATATATGGTCCTTCTTAGCATCCCATACGGCAACATCAATACCCTCTACCCAAGCTTGCATTTTTATTTTCCAAAAGGAATAGTTGTCTCCATTAAAGAACAGAGTCTATTAGTGGAGGCACCTTCCTAGATACAAACATTTTGAAAAGAGGTCATTTCCTTGAAGCTGTGAAGCTCTTTAAACAAGGACCGAGCTCTGATGCCACTTGTTAGACAAGGGCCTCTATGCTCAAGAGGGGGGGGGGGTGAATTGAGCTTAAAAGATTTTTCCTAAATTCTTTTATAAATGATAGAAAGACTTGAACAAAGTATACTTTAGTTGATATATGGAATTAAAAGACAATGAATATAGAAATAAAGATGCAACAAAATAAACAAGTAAGAGTTTTAAGGATAGAGAGAATAGCACCAAGTTTTATACTGGTTCAGTCACACACCACTTGGGACCTACATCCAGTCTACGAATCTCTGCCGCACGAGAATTCTTGTATTGCTTTTCAATAATTTACACACTAAGAGCACCCTTCTCAATTGGATACCCCACCAATTTCAAGGGCCTCAATCTAGGGATACCTCTCCTACAAATGGTTTTGAAGGATCCCTCACCTTTAACAAACAAGAAGGATTCCTCACCTTCTTAACACTTTTAATTTAAACTCACTACAATGAAACTTTCAAAAGAGTAAATATTACAACTTGAAGCTCTAAGATATTTGATTTAAGGCTCTTTGTTTAATGAAAGAAACAGAGTATGGGAAAAACAAAGAAAGCCTTAAGCAATAGCACAAGACCCTTGATTCAGAACGATTGACGATAGAAATACTTTTTCAATACAGTGATTAGCTTGCAAGGGTGTATCATACATTTTGTCAGAAGCCCCTTTTATAGACAGCAAAAATAGCAGATGGAAAATGCGCATAGTTCATTAACATATTCGAATATGTATTCGAATATGACACTTTCATATTCGAATATGTATTCGAATACATTGTTTTAGCATTTAAAATTTGAATTCTGTGGGCTTCATATTCGAATATTTATTCGAACATGGAGGATCCATATTCAAATAGGTATTCAAATATAATAATTTTGGAAAGTGGAAATGCCAAGGCACCATGTTATATTCGAATATATATTCGAATATACTATTTCTGGAAAATAAGTAGGCCAAGGCAATATAACATATTCGAATATGTATTAGTATGTGTATGGAAACAGATATTAATCACGGTATGAAAATATAGTGTCAGAATTAAGTTGGAAAATAGAGATTAATCTCCGAGCTAAGGTTTTTAAGTTGCAATACAGAGATAAATCCTTGTTTGCGCAGATGCCTCTTATTAAGTTGGAAAAAAGGGATTAATCACCGAACGAGGGGCAAAATTGGAAAAAAATAACAATGTGTGGTGAACCAAGAAATGAGGGTGGTGGGCAAAGTAGCAGCCACACCTTTGTTATCACTCAAACACACATTCATTCACTTCAATTCTTCTTTACCTCTCTAACTCTCGTTCATCTTGCTCCCACCCCAAAAAACAAAAAACACCCTTCTGTCTCTCCCTCTAGTCATGCGCCACCATCAACCTTCCCTCTCTCTAAGATTTTAACCTTCTCAAAGCCTCCATTCTCACATGCAACCATTTTTCCCTCTTCAAGCTTGTTAGAACATAAGATAAAATGAAAAATTCTTGTGTATTTTTTGAGTTGTGTTTAATCTATACAATGAGCTACCTATTTATAGATGAGCTAATAAGCGAGCCTGCACTAATTGCTACAAAATAAATACTTTTTTGGGACCAACAAAATCAGTCGCAAAATTCACTTTTTCGATCACATAATATTTTTGCTACTGAATTTGCGACCAAAATGACTTGCGATCCAATGTTTTGCGACCAACGGGATAAAAAATTCGGTCGCTAAATCAATCTTTTTTTAGTGATAAGGAATATACAATTTGAATAATTTATAAAATAATCTCCACAAATCCTATCAAATCATATCATATCCTATCAATCTGATCCTAATCCTATTATATCAAATTCCTAATCAGTTACAATATTACAATCTATCTCAAATATCTCAACATCTCGCCTCAAACTCAAGTTGGTATGGAAGAGACCAACTTAAGTTGGGAAACTAGGGCCACAAAATGTTTAGGTGAATGAGACTTGGTGAACATGCCGGTAGGTTGATCAAGAGTTCCAATTGGGATGAGGCGAATAGTACCACGAATGCAGTGTTGGCGATTAAAGTGATAGTCAACCTCTATGTGTTTTGTGCGCTCATGGAAAACATCATTGTGAGCTATTTGAATTGTGCTTTGATTATCACAATGAAGATCAATCGAAAAAGGTTGGAAAGCACCTATATCAGCTAGGAGCCAACGAAGCCTAAGAACCTCAACAGTGGTGTCAGCAAGAGCACGATATTTAGATTTAGTACTAGAGCGGGAAGGCAAAGTTTGTTTCTTACTTCGCCAAGAGATGAGGGAGTTGCCAAGGAAGATGCAATAACCAATAGTGGAACAGTGATGATTTGGATTTCCCCCCTCCCAATCAGCATCAGAATGGGCATGAAGAACCAAAGGTGAGTGTGAAAGAAAATGAAGTTCTCGAAATAAAGTGCCTTTGATGTAGCAGATGATACGAAGTACGACAACATAATGAGTGGAGTATGGAATGCACATGAATTGACTGACTGTGTGAACAACATATGAAATATCTAGGCGAGTTACAATTAGGTAGATAAGACTTCCCACCAATTGCCAATAGCGAGTAGGGTTATCAAGCATAGTTCCATTAGTTGCAGAAAAGTGGATATTAGGCTCAAGAGGTGTAGCCTCAGTACAATTGTTAGTATGACTAGCTTTAGTGAAAAGATCATAAGCATATTTGGCTTGGAATAGGAGTAGTCCATCTATACATGAGACGAATTTAAGATCCAGAAAGTAGTTGAGAGTGCCAACATCCTTCATTTCAAATTTATGGCTCAAGAATTCTCTTAGTTTTGAAATCATTGTCGTATCATCACGTGTAATGATCATATCTTCAACATAAAGAAGTAAAAGTATGATACCTTGTTTTGTTCGATGAACAATGAGAGCAGAGTCATGGGGACTTGAAGAGAAACAAAGTTTGCCAATAGTAGAGCTGAATTTGGAAAACCAAGCTCAAGGAGCATGCTTGAGCCTATACAAAGCTTTACAAAGGTGATAGACTTTGTTTGCTAGACAATGGTATCCTGGGGGTGGTCAGATATATACTTCTTCTTCCAAGTCTGCATTTAAGAAAGAATTCTTGACATACTCTTGAGTAACCCCTTTTTACACTAACCGATCCTTGTGGCAATCAATGGAACCATTGTAACAGGTCTTGATTTTATAAACCCACTTACACCCTACCAATGCTTTATTAGAGGGACGATCAACTAGTTCCCAGGTTCCATAGGTTTCTAAGGCATTCAGTTCTTCTTGCATTGCTTGTTGCCAAAGGGGATCAATGCAGCAAGTGCACTAGTCGAGTTTAGATAGAGCAGGGAGAATAGGGGTTGTTGTATCCACAGGGACTATGCGATAAACTATCGAATTCCAAAGACTTTCCATATTCGGACAAACATATTGCATAGAGAATAGTGTATCCTAGCAGAATTTAAAACAAAAACAGAGAAATGATAACAACTAGCTAGAAAATGGCGCAACCAATTGAGAAGAGAACTAGGAGATTTGGTTCATTTGATCCTTCCCTTATGCATCCTAATTCTAAGGTCAATTCAAATTCACAAATCCTAATTGAAGGTAGAATTTAACAAACCATAGAGTAAGTCTATTCCTAGATCATTAATCCCTTTGCTTCTAATCAAATTCCCTAATCCCTTAGACCAATTCCAATAGAAATAAGAGAAAGAGTAAATTCATCAAGACCTCACAATCTACAAGTCTTATCCCTAAGCACATGCAAGATTATGGTAATCTACTTCAATTCTACCACAACTATCAATTTTCTAATTCACGATTGAATAAAAATCAGATTCTCATTGATCAATTTCAAGTGAGCATTCAACATCGGAAGCAATTCAACAGTTGAGCATAATCAACAGAGAAAGAGCATTAAGCATAGAAGAAATTACTCAATTAGAATAATAAGAACAAAAATTAACAACAAAAATTCAGATTACATCAAGTTTGGGATCAAAATCCCCAATCTCCTAACCTAGAAACTAGCCAAACATGGAGAGAGAAGAAGAAATTAAAGAGGAGATGAAGGAAATCATCATGAAGAAACTAAGAATCACCAAGAACTCCAAGGATCTTCCAAGTGCATCCACAAATATGAGGATAAAAGGTGAGAAAAATGAAAGAAAATTGCGCCCAAAAGTCCCCAAAACTGTTCTGTTTCGCACTACTTAAAACTGCGCCTGCACAATTGAGGTGTGCACATGTCTTGGAGGTGTGCGCACAATATGAGGCAGCACCTTCCAGGACCAATTAAGGTGCGCACGGGTTGAGAGGGTGTGCGCACAGGATGGGCCTTGACAGCATTTGACAGCTTCTTAGTGTTTTCTAACCCCCTTTCTTCAACTTTCTTCATTCTTTTCTTCATTCTTCAAGTCCAATCTTCTAAAAAAAAAAATTCTCCAAGATTTATTCCTACATGAACATAATCAAATAAAAATCAAGATCAAATATCATCAAAACTACACCAAAATTCATCAATTTCCAAGAAACTACAACTAACTATGCAAGAAAGCACTTTATTTGATTTTATTCATTTCTAAGTGCTAAAAGGCCACAAACACACTACAATACTAATAAAAAGAGACTAAAATAGACCTTATAACATAGATAAGTGGACACTTATCACAACCCCAAACTTAAAATCTTGCTTGTCCCCAAGCAAACACAAAATCCAAACCAAGGGGAACAAAATAACAAGGCATGGCATCAATGCTAGAGTTCATTCAAAATTCATCAAGCACTTAACAACCTTAGAATTATGCAAGTATTACCATTGGAAGTTACACACTCCTTCAAGTCATCAAAGCACAAATTTACACAATATGAGCAATGTAATCAACTAGGAAAGTGGCATAGATCATGTAACCAAGCAATGCACAACAATCCTCAGAAGGATAAAGTGTATGTCACTCATCACTCAAGTGTTTGGGTTAGATTTAGTGCTCTCAAATCAATCATGTGAGATGTGGAATCTATAAATTTGAGATTGTCTTCTAAGTCTCCACCACTGAAAATCACAAGTCTAGGAAAGATCAAGAGGTCTTTAAAGGTTGTAATGGGGCTTAGGTAGGGTGGATAAATGTGAAGGAAAACTAACTAAACCATGTATCACATAAGGACAATGGAATGCATGAAATCCTAGACACCTATATGCAAAAATTGATGAAAATGCAAAAGATGATGGAAAAGGAACAAAAATGAACACAAACAATGAATTATCACAAAACTTGAGAGTACCAACTCTTCTTTATTCTTTCTTCTTAATCTTTTTCAACTTGTTTTTCTTCTTTTTCATATTTTTCTTTCACAATCTTGTTTCTTTCTTTTCTATTTTTTTCAATTTTTTAGCTATTTTTTTGTATATGCTATCTTTTCCAATTTTTGAATGTTTGTTGCTTTTTCATGAGTTGGTATCCCAAAATCTCAATCATAACATACAAATGGAACAATAAAATGTGGAAATATGCAAAAATGAATGAAATGCATGCTTGAGTGAATGGTCTCTACCCCAAGTACTACCCAAAACAAACCTCAACACAATGTTTTGCCTACCCCAAACTTAGAATTATGACTTGTCCTCTAGTCATGCTCACTATGCACCCCAAACCAAAACTTATAGAATCAACTTCTAAGCAAAAACAACCAGAACCCCAAACTTAGGGAATTGTGCGGGTTCCCTAAGCGAAAACTACCCCATACTTAGAGGAAGACTCTATACCCAAGTGTATAACCAAAGCTCTAGGTGTGTACATGGTAGGGACAATTGGTTTTACACTTGTTTGACTTGTAATGAGCTATATTATCAAGAAATGAAGGGTAAATTATAGCTCAAAGGGGCTAGCAATGGATAATTTAACGGACAAGGCTTAATTTTGGCTCAAGGCTCACAACAACAAAAATGCCTCTATCATATAATCCTAGCATGTGACTAGCAATTTCAACCAAGGGCAAAAACAAATTTAAAAGTACACCTCACACAATGAACACTAATGACAAGGAACATGTTGGAGGCTCAAATCCTCACCTAGGTTGTATGATTGCTACACATTGCTACATCACATTAGACATGCCACAAGCCTAATACTTTTTTACTAATGCCCACATGTGTCAAGAAGTACCTATCAAACAATCAAGAGCATGTAAACTTCACAATGGAATAAAAGTATCAATCCTAATTGTCTAAGAAAAAAGAATCCTTTCTACTAGAACCAAAGATCAATGCCATGCCATTAACAAATCACAAAAGCAATCAACAAACCTAGGGAGCTAATCGAGTGACCAATCTAATCAAAACTAGAAAAGAAGGGTTAAGAAGGACTCCCCTTTGAAGACCACCAATGCTCTTGAGGTTCAACAAACACCACAAATCAATGCTCCAAAGCTTATTAAGCCTATAAAATAGCAAACACGTTCAAAATTACACAAGTATATTTTCTTTTTCTTTTTTTCTATACTTTTTCTTTCTATACTCTATTTTTTTTATATGAATATATCCTATGAAAAAAAACAAACCAATCAATCAAATGCGGGTTGCCTCCCGAAAGCGCTTTGTTTAACGTCACTTAGCTTGACGTGTGACCACATCATGGAGGCTTAAAGTTGGAAACAAGTGATTCCTCCTTTTTCAAAACATTTTGCACTTGTTTCCCCTTAAGCTCCAACTTTGGTTCAAAAACATTTTCACCTGGATTCCATGGTTCCCACATAGCTTGGGTTCTCAGAACAGGTTCATCCCCTTTTCCACACTTTTAGTCATTCAAATCCAAATCAAGTTTATCCACCTTCAAAATCAGTGGTTCTCCTCCCTTAACCAACATATTATATTTCAAAACCTTGAGCAACTTCTCTTTTGCCTTGATATCAATGCCAAGCACCACGAAGGTGTGTTTCCCATCAAGAGAAATCTAGTGGCAATCAAAAGGAAGTTGTTCAAGCTCAAACATAGAATCTTCAACTATCTTCTCATCCACTTTTGAGAATTCTTTTTGTGGAATCATGGAAGCAATAGATGAGTTGGATATCTCATTGGCAACACAATTTTTTACAAAAGCATCTTGAATCGCAAGTATGTGCCAATGGAGTATCCACTACATCTATATTCATGCATGTTTTGCTATCACTAGGGTTCTTAAAAGATTCAAAGACATTGAAGATTACCTTGTCATCTTGCATCCTTAGCATTAGCTCACCTTTTTCAACATCAATTAGTGCACGCCCGGTGGCTAAGAAAGGTCTCCCAAGGATGATAGGCACCTTCTCACATGCCTTGTTATCAATGTCAAGCACCACGAAGTCGGCGGGAAATATGAATTTTACAACTTTGACCAACAAATCTTCAACTATCCCAAAGGGATGCTTGATAGAACAATCTGCCAATTGCAAGGACATCATGGTGGGCTTGACTTCGTCCACTCCTAGCTTCTTTAACAAGGATAAGGGCATCAAGTTGATGCTTGCCCCTAAGTCACATAGAGCTCTCCCAACATCCACACCTCCAATCTCGCAAGGAATGGTAAAGGATCCCAGATCCTTCAATTTTTGAGGAAGTTTCCTTTGGATGATGGCACTACATTCTTCAGTTAGTGCAATCGTTTCATCATAGTTGAGCTTCCTCTTTTTGGAAAGGAGCTCCTTCATGAATTTGGTGTAGAGAGGCATTTGTTCAAGGGCCTCCGCAAAAGTTATGTTGATCCTCAAGCTCCTAAACACATCTAGGAACTTAGAGAATTGCTTCTCCTTATCTTGCCTTTGCACCCTTTGTGGAAATGGAAGTCTTGAAATCTCATAGGGAGTGAGATTTTCATGCTTGACCCCTTCTTCTAGGATTTGTTTTCTTGTCTTTTTTGGGAGACTATTCTTGGGATCCCACTTCAAAATCTATGTCACTTGGTTTGCGTTTGGGTTCCCCTTCATCATTATGCACCCCACTAGAAGTATCTTCCTTGCCATCATGCGCACTAGACTCCATTTGTTGCTCACCCTCCTTTTCAAATTTAGAAATTTTTGGGGGAGAAAGAGGTGATACCACTTTTCCACTCCTTAGTGATATAGCATTGCATTGCTCCCTTGGATTCACTATAGTGTCACTTGGGAATGTCCCTTTTGGCCTCTCGGTCAATTGCTTAGAAATTTGGCCCATTTGAGTTTCCAAATTCCTAATGGAAGCATCATGATTCTTCAATGTGAAAGAAGTCTCTTGCATATAAGTATCTGTTCTTTGCATGAAAACCAACAAGACATTCTCAAGATTAGGAGAGACACTTTGGGAGGTTTGAGTGGTTCCTTGAGGATTGGGAGGTTGGGTAGAGGTGGTTTAGTTGTATGAGGAAGATGTGTTAAATGGTTGTTTTTGGGTGGAAGAGGATCGGGTGAATTGTTGGTTGTAGGTAGGTTGGTCGGGTTGGAGATAGTTATTTCTTTTGTATGACAAATTTGGATGATTTCTTAAGTTGGGATGGTATGTGTTTTGTTGAGGAAAGGGGAGGTTCCTTTGGCCATTACCCATGTAGTTCACTTGCTCTCCACTCCCACCTCCATTAGTAGCACAATGACCATTTTGGTTGTTGCCACCACAAAAGTCACATTGGAGTTGGGGGGCTTGAATAGCTCTAACTTGCACTTTTTGGAGTTGCTTTGTGAGAGCTTTAATTTGTTGAGTAAGTAACTTGTTTTGAGCTAAGGTTGCATCATGCACCCTGAGCTCCATGATTCCTCCTCTTCCAGCAAACACATTATCCGATGCCTCATCCTCATGTGCCATAATCTCTATCAATTCTCGTGCTTCTTCCGCTTCATTCTTTCTAATTAAGCCACCGGCGGATGCATTTAACAAACTTCTCATATTTCGGTTCAGCTCATTATAGAAGACGTGGATTTGTTGGAGATCAGTGAATCCATGGTGTAGGCACTTTCGGAAGAGTGCCTTGAATTTCTTCCAAGCGGTAGCAAAAGATTCACCATCTCTTTGCTTGAAGCAAGATATCTCCGCTCTATATTGGTCATACTTTGATGGGGGAAAGAATTGAACCAAAAACTTGGAGACTAGATTTTCCCATGTAGTAATGCTCCTGGTTGGTTGGCTTTGGAGCCAATCAAGAGCCTCATCCTTCAAAGAAAATGGAAAGAGTATCAAATGGATCGCCGCATCGGTCACTCCATTTATCTTGATGGTTCCACAAATTTTGAGGAATTTGTATAGGTGGAGGTTTGGATCCTCCTCTTTTCTCCCTCCAAATTGGTCTCTCCTTACTAGTTGTGTGAGTGCCAGTTTGATCTCAAAGCTATTTGCGGCTATAGTAGGAGTATTTATTCAAGAACCGCATCCATCAATGTGAGGAGCGGTGAGATCTTCCAAAGTCACCCCCCTTTGAGGTGGTCTATTCTCCATCTTTGATTCTTGAGTCAAAACCACTTGCTCTTGTTCTAGAGTCGGTTGCTCTTCCACAACCCTTGCTAGTTGAGAAGTAGTGGCTTGCTCTTGAGTTGCCTTCTTTCTATGTGCCTTGAACTTGTCTTTATTGGCCTTAGTTTTCTTCCGGTTCTTCCTTATCATTCTTTCCAATTCCAAGTCAAGCTCAAATTCTATCCTCTTGTTGCGCATGCAAGCTTCACAAAGAGGTTAGTGCACACAAAAACAGGGCAATATATGATAATAATGAAAGATGGAAAAGAAAAACACAAAAACAAAAAAAAAATGAGTATAGACAATGAAGTGAAGTGTCCAAATTAGCAATTGCCATGGGAACTATTGATATCTAATCAATAGTCCCCGGCAACGGCGACATAAACTTGATAACTTGATTGCAACATTAGGAAGTGCACTAGTCGAGTTTAGATAGAATAGGGAGAATAGGGGTTGTCGTATCCACAGGGACTATGCGATAGACTATCAAATTCCCAAGACTTTCGCTATTCGGACAAACATATTGCATAGAGAATAGTGTATCCTAGCAGAATTTTAAACAAAAACAGAGAAATGATAAGAACTAGCTAGAAAATGGCACAACCAATTTAGAAGAGAGCTAGGAGATTTGGTTCATTTGATCCTTCCCTTATGCATCCTAATTCTAAGGTCAATTCAAATTCACAAATCCTAATTGAAGGTAGAATTTACCAAACCATAGATTAAGTCTATTCCTAGATCATTAATCCCTTTGCTTCTAATCAAATTCCCTAATCCCTTAGACCAATTCCAATAGAAACAAGAGAAAGAGTAAATTCATCAAGACCTCACAATCTACAAGTCTTATCCCTAAGCACATGCAAGATTATGGTAATCTACTTCAATTCTAGCACAACTTTCAATTTTCCAATTCACAATTGCATCAAAATCAGATTCTCATTGATCAATTTCAAGTGAGCATTCAACATCGGAAGCAATTCAACAATTGGGCATAATCAACAGAGAAAGAGAATTAAGCATAGAAGAAATTACTCAATTAGAATCATAAGAACAAGAATTAACCACAAGAATTCATATTACATCAGGTTTGGGATCAAAATCCCTAATCTCCAAACCTAGAAACTAGCCAAACATGGAGAGAGAAGAAGAAATTGAAGAGGAGATGAAGAAAATCATCATGAAGAAACTAAGAATCACCAAGAACTCCAAGGATCTTCCAAGTTCATCCACAAAGATGAGGAGAAAAGGTGAGAAAAATGAGAGAAAATCGCGCCCAAAAGTCCCCAAAACTTTTCTGTTTCGCACTACTTAAAACTGCCCCTGCACAATTGAGGTGCGCACATGTCCTAGAGGTGTGCGCACAAGATGAGGCAGCACCTTCTAGGACCAATTAAGGTGCGCACGGGTTGAGAGGGTGTGCGCACAGGATGGACCTTGACAGCATTTGACAGCTTCTTAGTGTTTTCTAACCCCCTTTCTTCAACTTTCTTCATTCTTTTCTTCATTCTTCAAGTCCAATCTTCTAAAAACAAAACTTCTCCATTATTTATTCCTACATGAACATAATCAAACAAAAATCAAGATGAAAGATCATCAAAATTCCTCAATTTCCAAGAAACTACAACTAACTATGCAAGAAAGCACTTTATTTGATTTTATTCATTTCTAAGTGCTAAAAGGCCACAAACACACTACAATACTAATAAAAAGAGACTAAAATAGACCTTAGAACATAGATAAGTAGACACTTATCAATCCCTCTTGATAAGGTAGTGATTTATATAGGTTAAGCATAGATGAAAAACAATGATAATTAAGAAGATATGAAGGGGGATTTCTATCCCAAAATGGATGAGTGTAAGTGTTATGTGTAGAATTGATAGGTTGATCAGAGTTACTAGACAGAGTTAGTTCTTGAACGATGGTTGTGGGTTCACTAGATTCATCTAGAAGGTCAAAGTTTCTTGATATAGGCTTCAACGATTGTTGTGGGTGCACCAGAGGATTCTACATGGACATTGCTTATAGCAGGTGTCCCTGAAAAAATAGCATCACACTCACGTGGAAAAAGATCAATGGAAATGTTAGTAAATAAAGTGGGAGGAAGGATTTTGAATTTTGATATAGAATAAAATATATTATCCTCCCAAAATATGACATGTCGAGAGATTCGGATGCATTGAGAGATAGGATGTGAACATCGATAACCTTTGTGTTCAATTCTATATTGCAAATAGCAACAAAGACGAACATGAGGTTCATGTTTAGTGTACTAGTGGGGTACGGTTGAAGAAGAAGCACATCCAAAAACTTCGAGGGAAGTATAGTCTGGACATGCTTGATGAAGGCATTCAAACAGAGAAATGTTATCAAGTACTGGAGAGGGACGCCGATTAATAGTATAGATAGTAGTTAGACCAGCTTTTCCCCATGATCGTTCTGGGCAATAGGGGGAAAGAAACATGGCACAAACAATGTTTAAAATGTGACGATGCTTTCTTTCAACCCTACCGTTTTGTTGAATGGTTCCAAGATAGGAAAACTCAGAGACGATACCCTGTTCAATAAGAAACATAAGAAGTAGTGAATCAAAATATTCCATAGCATTATCACGACGAATGACCCCAATATGTTTTGAAAACTGTTTTTTTATTTGATCATTGTAGCAAAGTTAATGTAATTTTAACAAAGATCTGAGCATTGTATTATTAAAAAAATCCAAGTAAACCTGCAATAATCATCAATGAATATCACATAATATCGACACCCTCCCATGGTGGGTATAGGAGTAGGACTCCAAATATCAAAGTGCATAAGATCAAAAGGTGAAGCGGAAAAGAGGTATTATTAAAAGATAAAACAAGTTGGTTATCAGTTTGAAAAGAAACATAATGAATGGGTTCTTCTTTAACATAATCTAACATCCCACAAGATATAAGGTGTTTCAGATTATGGATAGAGCTATGACCAAGGCGTTGGTTCCACAAATGAAGGGAAGAAGTGGTTTAGCAAAGTTGGCTGAGGTGTGTGAAGATTAATGAGCTTAAAAAAATGTTAACTTTACAACCAGTCCCATGATCTACCCCATCTATGGGTCCTACACGGAACTCCTAGAGGAAGTAAACGTTAAGAGTGTAGCCTAATTTGCAAAGTTGTTCTACAGAAGTACGATTGAAGTTCAACTTGGGGACAAGATAAGTATCACATAAAGTGAGAGATGATAAAGAGACAAAACCCTTATGATTAATTCTATCAAAGAACTATCAACAGTATGTATAAAACGTATAATATTTTTAGATGAGAGATGGGAGAAAGTAGAAGACAATGATGTCATATAATTACCACAAGTAGAATCAAAGTACCATCGGAGATTACCTAATGTTGTTGCTAAAGTAGTAGAAACACTACTAGATTGAGAAAAAAATTTCTAGAAAAGAGATTTAATATCACAAGTGGTTAGCGGAATCTAAGAAGCAGACGGGGAAGCTTCATTGGCAACTACAATGATGAAGGCATGTCTAGCAGTTGAATCCGGACGAGATCGAGGTTGATGCCAAGTCTTAGTCTCATCAAACTTTGGTTGGCGAGTATGACACTTTTCAATGTGATGTCTTGATTTTTTGCAGTTTCAATAGACTAATGCAGGAGAACTAGATGTAGACGGGGAAGGGCATCTTTTAGAGTAGTATGTGGACTTTGATGTAGAATAGAAGCTCGAACGAGTCTGTAGTCATCACTCAGTGCCATTAAGAACAAGATGAGTATAGTGCAATTGCGGTAGTCATCATACATCTTACCATCACCAGAGTCCTTTAGAGTTGGCTCAAATGCAGTGAGTTGGTTCAAAATTCCTTCCATTTGAACATAGAAATCAAAAATTGCTTGACTCTGTTCTTGCCTCATACTACCCAGATCTTTCAACAATTGATACTGAAAAGATAAATCATAAATGGTATAATGGTTCTTAAGATGATCCCATACCTAATAAGTTGTATCATATCGTCCAAACTGTAGGTGAATGTATAGGATGGAGGTATTACAGAGCCACGTGATGATCTAGTGATTTTTTTTATCCCTATCCTCCAACTATTCGGTGAATTGTTCGTAACTTTATTAAATTTTCTTTCTAGAGCACTGGATGTCACTTGTCACATATAGGGGTGGCAAAATGGGCTTGGCCAGCCAAACTGGCCTGCTAGCCATCCTTAAATTGGCAGGCCAAGTTGAACATTAGAGCCCGCTACCCCCACCTAGCCCGCCTCGCTTAACCTGCCATCTCACATAGGCCGACGGTGAGCCGGGGCGGGCAAGCCCAGAATGCCTTTTGTTCTAGTTCCTCTTCTTCCTACAATTGTAACTTTCTCTTTTCACATACTGCATTAGGATTAAAGTTCAGAAATCTTTTAGATACTGTGAGATATCTTTTAGACATTCTAACTAATACTATAACATTATTTTCATTGACTTTATACTTTGTTGTGGAGCTCCATAACTAAATAAGTTTTTTTACTTTTAGGTATTAAGGCCATACAAAGTACCAGAATTTGAGGTTATATTTGGAGAGTCGATAGTATGATAGTTAGTCAAATAAAACGGGATCGAGGTAGACCTAAAAGGACTCTAGGTGAACTTATTAAGCAAGATCTTCAGATTAATAATATCACAATAAATATGGTTTTTGATAGAGCACAATGGCGTTGTGTGATCCATGTAGCTGACCCCACATAGTGGGATAAAAGCTTGTTGTTGTATTTGGAGAGTGAGTCAGTAAGGTGGTGAATCTTGCAGAATAAAACAATTTTTCATTGTTAGTGTATATCATCATTTTGACTATTTATTATTAACGCAGGGTTGCATTTTAGATTGTGCAGAAATTATGGATTTTCTTAAAGAAGGGCTCTTGGTACAGCTATATATGGAGACAATCGGTGATGTTGCGGAACTTCTTTCTGATGCTTCGTATTCATTTATTTGATGAACAAGGAAATCTTAATTGTTACATATGATGCCACTTATGCATTGGAGATCAGTAAGGAGTCTAATGAAGCCCAAGTTCTGAATGAAGAAGACCAAGACAAGAATGAGGAGCTGCTAGCTGTTATGCCCAAAACAAGACTTGAAGGCCCACTGATTGGGATGATTATTACCATTAGGCTATTTCCTTTAGTTTTTCTGTTATTTTTTGAAATAATTGTCGTTGGTCATGCATCCTGTTACACAGTTACCTCAATATTGTATCTTGTATGCATTTGCTTAAATAGTGTTGAATTGGTTCAATGAAGGATATGAAAAGTTAGTGAAATCTCTTTCCTCTTCTAATTCCTTGCATAGTAGGTCACTCTGCCTCTATTCAAAGTTCTTCCCCCTTCCCCCCATTGCTAACATTTTGGTTCTTTCATTGTCATCCATGGCAGAGGGCACTCCTTTTAAAACTTCCAACGGTCAATCCGATCGTTTTGATGAAGTCTTGCATAAGCTAGATGAAATGTGGCAATGGATTTCAATTTTGGAGAATCGTTCATCTACACCAGCACCAAATGCATCTCCAGGATCGCATAACACAGAGGCCGAGGGTTCTTCATTTCCTCACCGACATCGACTGAAATTGGATGTCCCCAGGTTTGATGGATCGGATGCGTTAGGGTGGATTTTCAAGATCTCACAATTCTTTGATTATCATCACACCCCACCGAAAGAACGCATTAGGATAGCTTCGTTTTATTGGGACGGCGCCACTTTGACGTGGTTCCAATGAATGCATAAGAACAACCAGCTTGTTTCTTGGGAACAATTTCTTTCAGCTTTGGAAGTAAGGTTCGCCCCGATGGCGTATGATGATCCGGGGGGAAACTTTTCAAATTGGTTCAGTTAGGTGATGTGACGTCATATTTGCACGAATTTGAATCCATTGCTAATTGAATCGAGGGTCTTCCGTCTCCGTTCCTCCTTAGTTGCTTTTTATCGGGACATCGGTCGGAGATCCGTCGTTAAGTGATGGCGTAGCAACCTACTTCATTGTCCCAGGCAGTTGGTCTTCCTTGTTTACAAGAGGAAAAATTACAAGATCTTAACCGCATTCTTCAACCGAAACTAGTCCCTCAATGGTCTTCTACCACCGTGGTTCCCCCTAAACCTGCAACGTTGAGTCTCCCAGCTCCTAAGCAGTTGCCGGTGCTATTACCAACTCCTGCTCCAAGGATGCATTTCAAGCCGTTGACAAAGTCCGAGATGGCAGAGCGGCGTGAGAAGGGGCTTTGTTTCAACTGTGATCAACGGTACTCGAGGAACCATCGTTGTCAAGCATGATTCCTTCACCTTATCGTAGAGGATGATAATCGAATCCCAGGTGAGCCTCCGGACCCATCTTCTCTTTCGGTTTCGAATACTAATCCAGGTTTGGGTAAGAATGAGTTGGGCCTAACAGACCCAGCCCAATCTACTCACATTAGCCTTAATGCACTTGCTGGTATTGGTGCTTCCGAAACAATGCGTGTTATGGGCCCTATTTAGAAACAGGACGTGAGCGTGCTAGTTTATGGAGGTAGCACACATAATTTTGTCGAACATAGAGTAGCTCAGAATTTGGGCCTGGCTTGGAGCCCAACCACGCACTTAAAGGTCATTGCTGGCAATGGGAAAACTTTAATGTGTACTCATGTTTGTAAAGATGTGACTCTAGACATACTGGGGCATATATTATCGTTGGATCTTTTTGTCCTAGAGATGAGTGGATCTGAAGTGGTGTTGGGAGCCAATGGCTCAAATTACTTGGCCCAGTGTTGATGGATTATGAGAACCTTACCGTGAAGTTTCTGCATAATAAAAAATTAATTGAGATTAAGGGGAGAAAAGGCCCACATCCGACTTTACTTTCTTTTCACCAGCTACAAAAACTGGTTGCGGGAGAGGATGCGACCCAATACTTTTCCCTTCGGGTCATTCTAGTTGGTGGCGGCCTAGCCCAAGTTCACTTGAGTCATGATGAACCCAAGATCCAAGACTTGCTTGTTGAATTCTCTTTCCTGTTTCATGAACCTTCAATGCTGCCGCCATGACGGCCCATGGATCACGCTATACCACTGCTCCCTACAACAGCCCCAGTCAACGTTTAGCCATATAGGTATCCACATGCTCAAAAACTTGAGATAGAGCGGCAGGTTGCTAAGATGATGGCATGTGGATGGATACATCTCAGCACAAGTCCTTTCTCTTTGCCGGTGTTGCTCTTAAAGAAAAAGGATGGGAGTTGGCGCATGCGTGTTGACTATAGGGCCCTAAATGCACTCACGGTGAAAGATAGGTTCCTGTTACCCACCATAGAGGAGCTTTTGGATGAGTTGGGTGATGCAAAGATCTTCTCCAAGCTTGACCTCACTTCTGGTTTCCTCCAAATACGCTTGCAGCCCAGGGATATTCCGAAGACGACTTTCAGGACCCACGAAGGCCATTATGAATACCGGGTAGTGCCTTTCGCTCTCTGTAATGCTCCCTCCACATTCCAGGCCACGATAAATGAAATGTTTTGACCGATGTTGCGTAAATCAGTGATTTTTTTTTATGATATACTAGTTTTCAGTTCTTCTGTAGAAGACCATTTTATGCATCTAAGACAGGTCTTCAAGACATTGCACCTTCAGCAATTTTTTCTGCGGCCAGAGAAGTGTTCTTTTGGGAAATCTCACATAGATTACTTGGGCCATATTGTAATAGGTGGTATGGTTTCTCTGAATCCCAACAAGATTAAAGCCATGGTAGATTGGCCAGCTCCCAAAAACATTAAGGGGTTACGAGGTTTTTTGGGGCTTACAGGCTTCTATAGGAAGTTTGTGTGGGGTTATGCTGCAATAGCTCACCCTCTGACTCTCTTTCTACGCAAGGATCAATTTTGCTGGTCTCCTGAAACCCAACTAGCATTTGAGGCTTTGAAAATAGCTATGTCCACCACTCCAATTCTTATGCTTCTAGATTACACAAAAACGTTTGTAGTCAAGACTGATGCACCTGGTTTTCCTATGGGTGTGGTGTTGCTTCAAGATAATCATCCTTTGGCCTTTTTTCAGCAAGGTCTTTAGTGTTAAAATGGCTCGTTCCTCGGCTTACCTACGTGAGTTGCATTCTGTCACATCTGCTGTTAAGCGTTGGAAACAATATTTGTTAGGTCACTTGTTTATTATACAGACAGATCAGAGGAGTCTCAAGTACCTACTAATCAGGTGATACAGACGCCTGAACAACAACACTACTTGGTGAAACTGTTCGGTTACAACTACGAGACTCAATACAAACCTGGCCGTTCTAATATCGTTGCAAATGCCCTTTCTAGATTTGTCATGATGGACACAACTACTTGCCTGATGCTTCCTGTGCCTCATTTTGCCCTTTTGGAGAAACTGAAGGTTTAGTTGTAGTTGGATCCCTTATTTGTTTTGCTAAGGGACAATTGTATCTCTGATTCTGCAAAGGGAAAATATGGGTGAGTCATGCTTCTCTATTCCACTTTATTCTCATAGAAGAGTTCCATTCTTCCCCTTTAGGAGATCACACAGGTGTTGTGAAGACTACCCATCGCATTGCTGCCAACTTTTATTGGGAACGGATGGGCACACATATTCGAGAATTTATTACTAGTTGTGTTGTCTGCCAACAGATTAAGACTAGTACCAAATGCCCAGGAGGCCTCTTGCATTCATTGCCTATTCCAAGAAATGTATGGGAGGATATATCCATGGATTTTGTAACAGGCCTTCCTCCTTCTCATGGATATACGGTGCTGTTAGTGGTGGTGGACACATTTTCCAAAGCAGTATACTTGGGGGTACTACCTGCTAGTTTCACTGCTTCTAAGGTTGTTGAGCTCTTTGTTTCGATTGTTTGTAAGCACCATGGACTTCCAAAGAGTATCGTGAAGATCCCATTTTCATTAGTCGTTTCTGGTCTGAATTGTTTAAGTTTAGTGGCACCTTATTGCGCATGAGCTCATCCTATCACCCTCAAACGGAAGGCCATGCTGAGGTGATGAACAGGATTATTGAGCAGTATCTTCACGCTTATGTCCATCACAAACAATCCTTATGGTTCAAATATCTACCATGGGCTGAGTACCACTACAACAAATCTGTTCGTTGCGGCACTAGGTTGTCTCCGTTTCAAGTCATGTATAGTAAGGAACCTCCTGCAATTCCCCAGTATCTCCCTGGTTCATTTTCTGTGGTTTCGTGTGATCTGGAGCTGACTACGCGCTCTGCATTGTTAGACCTGCTTCGACAAAATTTGTTAAAAGCTCAACAGCGTATCAAAAGCCTTGGCTGACAGCAAATGTAGTGATGTTCAGTTTGCTATGGGGTCCTAGGTTTACGTTAGATTGCGACCTCATCGTCAGGTGTCCCTCTCCGGTTAGAAATATCATAAGTTTGCCAAAAAAATTTATTGTCCGTATCAGATCGTGGAAACGATTGGCGAAGTTGCTTATCATTTAAATCTTCCTCTGCAACCTCGCTTTCACAATGTTTTTCATTGTTCCTTGTTGAAGAGGTGTTAAAATGGCAGAGAGTAAAACTCGTAAAAGGAATTGGGAGGAAATTTTCTGTTATATTGATTGAATAATTAAGCCTATTTATAATAGGCAATAGTACATCAGAAAAATAAAATTCAAAAACTCTAAAACTGAATAACAACCCACTACAAGCTAACTCCTAAAAACATGTTATTTGGCTGAGTGGAACAACCCATGACTAACAACCACTAACAATTAATTCAAATTTAAATAATTATTAATTTTTCAAACATGAGGGGCCTCCTCCTTCCTCTCCAAGTGATCTTCTACCACTGTCTTTCGACAATCATCCCGTAGTTACACCTTTAGTTATCTTGGATTCCAAGATCTCAGTGCTTGATGACTTGCCCACTCAAATGGTTTTGGTTCAATGGACTAGTCTTTCCTCATATGACACCACCTGGGAGAAGTGAGATGATTTGCGCCGTCTTTATAACCTTGAGGACAAGGTCCTTCTCAATGGGGCGAGTATTGTTACATCTCATGCCACTGATGCATTGGACACCAGTAAGGAGTCTAATGAAGCCCAAGTTTTGAAATACGCATATACTCACATATATGTGAACATACGAAGTGAAAATATCAAGTGAAAACTAAGTGAGAACAATAAATATTGCCTGGTATATGGTTAAGATTTGTTGTTCTCACAATTTTATGAGAAAATATCTCATTTGATATGTCCTCTAAATAAAAGTGAGAATTAATCTCAGTTATTTTTATGAGAACAACATATCATGAGCATAGAATGTTAATATAAAGTAGTAATTACTCAAATAAAGTTGTGTCACAACACATACAATGGTATGTGTCTATTCCAGTACACCCTAAAAGGTGAAAAAAAAAAGAAGATAAATACAATTGTGGCATGTGATAAAATCATACTATTATATGTATCACTTAGTACATCTTTTAATGCGGACATGACCGAGGACAAGAGCAAGGGAAGACAAAGGAGCCTCATCATCAAGTGGTGACTACGATACGTGAATAACAGCCCAAATTCCAAGCCCAAATGGAGGTCTAAAATGGCACCACGATTTGGAGGACTACATGACGCCATTCTTGAAGACCTTTTTGCATTTTCCTAAATTTTAAATAAAGTCGAAACTCTTGTAAAGTTGGTTGTCCAATTGTTGTTTTTTGTTGACCAACTAATGGACCTTTGGCATGACTTAGTGGTCTTAGTAATTAGGTGGAAGCGGAGAGCTTAGTGGAGACCTTTAGTTGCCACTTAGTGGTCCACTTTTAGCTGATCACAAGCCATGGCCTTAGGCTATATATAGCCATGAGCTTTGCCTTTGTAAACACACAAGTTTGAAGTTTAATATAAGTGTGAGAGATTCTCTCTTTTGTTCTTCAGTGATTCAAGAATTGAGGCTTATCAAAGGTATCCACCCTTTGTGTGTTTAGCCATTCCCTCAAGTGGTGTGATTCCACTTGATCCCATCCTTTTCCTTTGTCTTTCTTTTATCCAAAAACCACAAAAAGAAGCAAGAAAACCCACCCAATTCTTCCCAGATTTGTGCCACTATTAGCCAACCAAAATCATCCCATTTTCACCTTTAGTTCCACCTTTTCCCTTCCAAAAAAAACCCAGAATTTTTCCTACCTTCAACCCATCTTTAAAGCTTCCATTAAGCATCCCTAAATTCATTTCTCCTTGCCTAAAACTGCCCAGAAAAATTCCAGCATTTCCTACCTTTAATTTTCCCTAAATTCCCTTCTAAACTCATCCATTCCTTTCTTCCTTCCTTGCGCCAATTTTCCTCAATATTTCTCAAGGTTTTCCGGCAATTTGAGTCCTAGACGGTCCACTTCCATCCCTTGCCTTTAGGGATCATATCATTTGGTATTCAGAGCTACGGTTTCTAGGATTTCTTCATTTCCAGAAATTATATTTTGGTAACATCCTTCCTTTTAATCTTTTTACCATTCATATTACCTTATTTTCTTGTTCTTATATTTGGGCTGAACCATTGCAAAAGTTAGGCCTTGGTTTAAAAATAAAAAAAGAAAGGTTCATACGTAAAATATATATATATCTATTATATAAAAAAAAAAACAGCAGCAATTTTTTAAAAAAAGAAAGAAATTAGTAGTTTAAAAAAAAATTGGGCCGAATGGTTCATACTTTTTAGAACATTTCCATTCAATTTCTAAAGGTAATATTTTTAGTAGCGTGAAGGATTGTTTCTAGATTGCTATTTCTCGCCTTGATTTCTTTTAAGAAAAAATTGTGTTCTTGCTTAATTTATAGCCTACCCTAGCCTTGCGTTAACACAAATTGTGGTAATCTTTGTGTGACCACTTCTTGAATTAATTAAGAACTTTTGAGAAGTCTAGAGTGGAAAAAGACAAGAGTACACATTAGAGAAAAAGCCATAAATTGAGTGATACACGAGGGATTCGAGTGTAAACACGTGAGACGAGTGGTAAGGTCCTTTATTATCTTGTTATTTTTTTATTTGTTTGTTCAAGATGGCAGAAGAGGAGGATAGAGCTTCTCTTGGATTTCAAATTGCGGCCCTTTCACAAGATATACGAAGAATGATGAGGCTACAACAAGATGAACTCCATGAACGGTTGGACCGTATAGAAAATAGGACTCCTCCCAACGATGAAGAAAGGAGAAGAGGAGGAGATGGTGGTCCAAGGCCCAATAGAATTGAAGGAATCAAGCTCAACGTTCCTCCTTTTAAAGGTAAAAGCGATCCAGAGGCATATCTTGAGTGGGAAATAAAAATTGAACATGTTTTCTCTTGTAATACTTATAATGAGGAACCAAAAGTAAAGCTAGTGGCCTTGGAATTTTTGGACTATGCATTAATGTGGTGGAATAAGTTGAAAAGAGAAAGAATAAGAAATGAAGAGCCGTTGGTGGACTCTTGGGCCAAAATGAAAAGGCTCATGAGTAAACGATATGTACCGGCTAGTCATGCTAGAGAAGTAAAGTTTAGACTCCAAAGGTTGACCCAAGGTAGAAAGAGTGTTGAGGAGTACTACAAAGAATTGGAGATGTTAATGGTGAAAGCCCATATTGAAGAAGACGAAGATGTAACCATGGGCCGATTTCTTTCTGGTTTGTCTAACGATATTCGAGACATTGTTAAATTACAGGTCTTTGTGGAGATGGAGGACTTGTTACACAAGGCCGTCCAAGTCGAGCAACAACTCAAACGAAAAGGGGGGCAAGACGAAGTTCTTCTAATTTCAATGCCTCAAGTTAGAAGGACAAGAGCAAGAAAGATGGGGCTGCTACCTCTAGTAGTTCCACGTCTACCCCCTCAAAGACTCCACCAAAGGTCCTAGAGACACCCCCTAAGAAAAGTAGGGATGTGAAATGTTTCAAGTGCAAGGGTCTGGGACACTATGCCTATGAGTGCCCAAACAAAAGAGCAATGGTTCTTAGGAATGGAGAATATGTCAGTGAGTCATACAAGGAAGAAGAGAGTGAGAATGAAGAAGAAGAGGACGGAACGCCAGACAGAGCGTTATTGATGATTCAACGACTACTTGGCCATCAGTTGAAGACTGTGGAGGAGAACCAAAACGAAAGTATCTTCCACACCCGGTGCCTAGCCAGTGGCAACTTGTGCTTGGTGATCATCAACGGAGGAAGTTGTACCAATGTGGCAAGCACTAGATTGGTCACAAAATTGAATCTAGCTACGAAACCGCACCCTAGGCCATACAAACTCCAATGGCTTAGTGAAGATGGAGCAGGTCGAAGTAGAAATGTCCATTGGGAGATATAGTGACAAGGTGTTGTGCGATGTTGTGCCGATGGAAGCTAGTCACTTACTGTTGGGGAGACCGTGGCAGTTTGACAAGAAAATTAATCATGACGGCTACACTAACAAGATCTCCTTTTAGCACGATGACCAAAAGATTGTACTCAAACCCTTGTGCCTGCAAGAGGTTAGCGAGTGTCAAAAAAAATGAGAGAAAAACTCTTACAAGAGAAGCGAGAAAAAGAGAAAGAAATTGAAAAAGGAAAAGATGTACAAAAAGAAAGTGCTCCAGAAAAAGAGGGAAAAACATCTGAGCGGAAAAACAGTGATAATAAAAAAAGAAAAACACTGGAGAAAAATGAGCGCTGTTTGGAAAAAAAACAGGAGGTCAAGAATGTTTTGCTTGCAAAACAACCCCTTTACCTTCAAAATTGCAAAAATTCCTTTCCTTGTACTAACCTTTTTGTTGACCCCAAATTGTCTAGTATTACAATTTGTTTGCAGGTTTTCAAGGAAGACACTACAAAGAAAAAACCATATGGAGGCCATGAGTGCAAAGGAGTAAAGGAAGAAATTATTATGTCAGAGGTTATGGACGCAATGAATGATTGCATGGTAAGACCTTTCCACTTTTCCCATGGTCTTGGTAAGTATGAAAAGAATTCAAATCACCCTTGGACTACAATAATCATGCATGTTGATTTCCTGAAAAAGAATGCAACCCACTGGGCAATTTTTCAGAGAAACTTTGGGTTTGACCCCGGCGGAGAAAATATAATTCCTGAGAATTGACTTTTCACTTACTCTTGTCTCTTGATTTTTGTAGGAACCCTTTGATTTTAGGACAAATCCTCTTCAAGAGGGAGAGAATGATGCGGACATGACCGAGGACAAGAGCAAGGGAAGACAAAGGAGCCTCGTCATCAAGTGGTGACTACGATACGTGAATAAAAGCCCAAATGGAGGTCTAAAATGGCGCCACGATTTGGAGGACTACATGACGCCATTCTTGAAGACCTTTTAGCATTTTCCTAAATTTTTAAATAAAGTCCAAACTCTTGTAAAGTTGGTTGTCCAATTGTTGTTTTTTGGTTGACCAACTAATGGACCTAATTCCTAGTTTTTTTTGTTGAGTGTAATAAACCCAAAATGGAGCCAAAAATGTGATGTCATGAAGATGATGTCATTAGGATGACATCACCCAAGAATGTGCGCCACTTTGGTGGCCTTTGGCATGACTTAGTGATATTAGTAATTTAAGTGGAAGTGGAGACCTTTAGTTGCCACTTAGTGGTCCACTTTTAGCCAATCACAAGCCATGGCGTTAGGCTATATATAGCCATGAGCTTTGCCTTTGTAAACACACAAGTTTGAAGTTTAATATAAGTGTGAGAGATTCTCTCTTTTGTTCTTGAGTGATTCAAGAATTGAGGCTTATCAAAGGTATCCACCCTTTGTGTGTTTAGCCATTCCCTCAAGTGGTGTGATTCCACTTGATCCCATCCTTTTCCTTTGTCTTTATTTTATCCAAAAAACCACAAAAAGAAGCAAGAACACCCACCCAATTCTTCCCAGATTTGCGCCACTATTAGCCAACCAAAATCATCCCATTTTCACCTTTAGTTCCACCTTTTCCCTTTCAAAAAAAACCCAGAATTTTTCCTACCTTCAACCCATCTTTAAAGCTTCCATTAAGCATCCCTAAATTCATTTCTCCTTGCCTAAAACTGCCCAGAAAAATTCCAGCATTTCCTACCTTTAATTTTCCCTAAATTCCCTTCTAAACTCATCCATTCCTTTCTTCCTTCCTTGCGCCAATTTTCCTCAATATTTCTCAAGGTTTTCCGGCAATTTGAGTCCTAGACGGTCCACTTCCATCCCTTGCCTTTAGGGATCATATCATCTTTCCAGGTCCACAAACATCCTTCCATGACCTGAAATTTGACCATTTACGGAATCAAAATAGAACATGATGCTGAGGCCAGAAAATAGGCAAGGGCATGAGAGAAAAATATTTTAATTGTTTTTATAAAGAATAAACTGACAAATACAATGTCTTGAGACTTGTGTTCTAGAATTATTTTCTTGTTGTAAGTACTTTTTTAATGTGTGATTTTTAGCTTGAGGTGCTTATAAGTAGGACCAGAGTGAGTCCAACATCATATCTACTTTAACATTGTGTCAATATCATATTGCAGGTTCAAACCACCCAAACCTTTTCAACTTCGTCTAAAAGATGTGTGTTCTCTTTTGCTTGGTCCCTTCCCTGTCTGTTGTCCCAACCTATTTCAAGACAGAAACCAGATGAATAACATTAAATGAGGAGAAATCTAATATTATTGTAGTCTCTTTACTTGCTAAATTTAATTACGCACTAATATCTTTCTATGAATGATGGTTGTAATTGACCTTATTTATGTACAATTATTCTCCTACATACTGACACTAGAAAAGCATCATTCTAATTAACTTTCTTATCAACCTCCCATCTACGTGGAATAATGTTAGCAATGGGGGAAGGGGAAGAATTCTAAATAGAGGCAGAGTGACATCCAAAGCAACGAATTAGAAGAGGAGAGAGATTTCACTAACATTTTGTATCCTTCATTGAACCAATTCAAAAATATTTATGCAAATGCAAACAAGCAACACAATGGAAGTAACTGTGTAACAGAATGCATGACCAACAACAATTATTTCGACAAACAATAGAAAAGCTAAAGGAAATAGCCTAATGGAAATAATCATCCCAATCAGTGGTCCTTGAAGTCTTGCGTTTGGGCCTAGCAGCTAGCAGCTCCTAATTCTTAAGAAATTACAACCCATGGCTCCATTGGAAAATTGTGATGATTGGTGGATACGATCTCCTGGGTCCTGCAGGCTTCTTGGTTCGCACTGCTTATATTTTGGGAATCTCTACATGCTATCCTTTTTTCCTTCCCTCAACTGAGTACGCCCTTATTCGCATGTCCATCTTGCCATGATGACTTTATGCCTAAGCGGCTCACCTTTAGCAAGAAATGGTGTTTCATGGGCCATCGTCGTTTTATGGATCAAAGACATGAGTTCAGATTGAACAGAGTCTGATTTGATGGAGAACAAGATCTACGTGATCCACCAAAGGCACTAACTTGTACTGAAGTTCTTGAAAAAATTAGGAATATTAATGTCACGTTTGGCAGAAAAGAAAAAGTAACAAGAAAGAGAAAAAGAGGACAAGCTGATGAACAAGATATTGAACGTGCTACACAGGGTACTCAACCGTGGAAAAAGAAAAGCATCTTTTTGAGTTGCCATACTGGGAGTTGCGTCACAATCTCGATGTTATGCACATTGAGAAGAACGTGTGTGACAATATCATGTACACGTTAAACGATAGTGTAAAGTCTAAAGACCACCTTAATGCACATTTGATATTAGAAGCTAAACTGTTAGATGGGATTAAAAATACTTTGATACTTTTAAATTAGATGGGTTTGTAATAGATAATTAGGAACTTAAATACAAATTTATGTTTTGAAGATTATTTAAATATATATATATATATTGTTATTTTTAATTTGCTTTATTTATATGTTTTGATCGTATATATTATATTGTCTTTTATGATTACGATCTAATTATTATTTGTCATTTGATTTGAATATAAAAAATAAAAAAATGTAAAAGAATTTTTGAATCTATGAAAGAAAAAGAAAAGAATTTTTGAATCTATGAAAGAAAAAGAAAAGAATTTTTGAATTTAACGGCAGGTTTCACGGCGGTTTTACCCGCTATAATAAACTGGAAACACCATTTCTTAACCGCCACGAAATGCTAAGAAGCCGCTGCAAAATAAACATGGTGGTCATGCCGGCAGTTATTCATTACCACCACTAAATCCTGTTTGTCAGTGAAAGTAACCGCCACAACATACCCTTGAACCGCCGCTAAAAACGACACCGCAGTTATACCAGCGGTCACTCCAAACCGCCGCTAAATCGCATCCCATCGGTGGAATTAACGGCGGTTATGGAACCGCCGCGAGGAGAATTTTACGGCAGTTAAAACCGTCGCCGTTTACCTAACCCAACCGCCGTGAAATGCCTTGTTTGTTGTAGTGAGGCTATGATTCTTAATTTGATTAATTTAGATTTAATTAGCCTAATTAAGTTATTTATTATTTTTTAGGTATAATTTGACACCAGAAATAATTATTGAGCTTGAAGAATTTGAAGAGGAACATTGTCAACTAGACCAACTTTAGGATTTTTATTTTAATTTATAAATTGCAATAAACTAAATTATCATTTTAATTTATTAGGTGATTAGGATTCATATATTAGAATAGATATTATATATATATATATATATAAATCATGATGTTACGAGTAGGATTTTGTTTGTTTTCAAATAAAAAATGACTTACTTTTAATTGATTCTTGGGTTTTGTATGAGTTGTGGGCACTTTCTTCTTGTTTGTATAGAACTTTTTTGATATGTTGTGGATTGATTCCTTGCATTTTTGGTATGTCAAGTTGGTTTTGAGAATTGAGCGGTTAAATTGATTATGATAGAGTTGTCCTTGGTGATATTTTGAACCTTATTGTTAGATGGACCATTGTATGTCATTCTCTTTTCTTTCTTGTGTGTTATGCCTCTTGATTGCTTGCACTTTAGAACTTGGCTTCACTCTTGTTGATACTTCTTGATTCACATGCTTGTATTGAGATTATTTAGGAATTTCTTTGTTTTGATATGCTAGTAGCCAAATAGCCTACATTGAATTTAGTTGATTATTTAGGCATCGATAAATGAAAGAAGAATAAATGTGAATTAGAGTGCAAGTATAATAAGGAATTCACACTTATCATCTGATGAAATAACAAGTTTTTGTGTAAATTTTATCCTTAATCTGTACTTTGTAAGTTTAAGAGTAAAAAGGGACAAATAATTATTTTCTAACTCTAGGAATATATTTTCAGGTATTTTGGAGGCTGGACAAGAAGGAAAATGTGGTTCAGTATGCAAGTAGCCAGCGCTCAAGCGCTGTGAGGAGGCTTGAGCGCTGGAAATGGAAAAACATAGGATACTCACTGTCAGCATAAATGTCTTAGTGTTGAGCACTGAAACTAGCGCTTGAGCGCCAGAGTTCTGTCCAGAATACCTAAAAATACAGTTCTTATGAGTGAAGGAATGGAGCGAATTCTTGAAGAGAAAAACACTATAAGATATAACACTTTAGTCAGAGTTTGAGTACTCTGAGGTTTTATTCTTGGAGTTCATGGCCTTGTTTGGCTAAGCTTTCTACCGGGATTCAATGTAATTATTTTATCTCTTGCTTATTTCATTTGCTAGTTATTTTTCATATATAAATTGGAGTTCTGCATGTGTTCTTCTTTCCTTAGTTAAGTTTTATCACTTTTACCTCATTCTTAGTTTATTTCCAAAGTTGAGAAGCTTGTTCATAAATGGATTTGGAGACAACTCTCATAAAACATTCTATTCTAGAGATAGGTGGAAGTTCTTATGAATGTTCATAATACTCTTGATTAAAGCAATGCTTGGTTTCTTGAGTATCAATATGTTGAACTTTGAAAACTTAAGTTTTAGAATCAAATGGAAAAGATATTTGCATTCGTGAGATGTGAGTATTCATCTTTTTATATATAAAATTAAATCCTTTTATTGAAATAAACAAGATTAAAAGTAATGAGATTCAATCACAGGTAGTTTCTCATCTTATTTGTTTTATATTTTCTAAGCGTAACTTCTAATCAATCAACAAATACATTCTTTACTATGTTTTTCCCAACAACTTAGCTTAATTTCTAAATAAATAAATTTAGTGCTCCTTGGGGTGATACACGTTTTAACCACTATACTTGAAATGAGTTAATCATTTAAAATTTCACAAAATGGTTAACAAATATTTGGCGCCATTGCTGGGGAGTACAGTAGTTTTATTTTGGATTTTAAGTTGATTTGTGAAAATTGTGAATAGTAATTCTTTTGTCTAATTAATTGTATATTTGTACCTAACTCTCACTATTCTTCAAGTGTTTTTGTATGTTTACTAGCAGCAAGAGCCAAAGAGACAAATTACAGTTTATTGACGAAATCGAGGCATTTGCGAGGAGAAATTATGCTATTAGGCACAAAGAACAAAAGGAGGGAGAGAGTTCCTCAAAATTTTCTTACAATACTATACATTATGTTATTCCTGTCATGGCTGAGGAAGGTCCTAATCCTCCATCTCTGAGAATTTTCCTTGGGATTATGTAATCCCTCAACGTCCAATGAATCGGTCTGCTATTGTCTTGTCCCCCACAGCTCAATAGATGGAGATTAAGTCATATTGGTATAATCTCATTCTGACCAATCAATTCGCAGGGAAAGATCATGAGGATCAACATAATTTCTTGGAGACCTTTTATGACTTGGTAGCAACCGTGGGTTTGGATGAAACAAACATGGAAGATGCCTATATGAAATTATTTCATTTAGCACTTATTGAAAATGCAAAGGAATGGTTCAAAACTCTTCCTAGTCAGAGTTTAAACACATGGAGTGAGGTTGAAGCTGTTGGTCATGGCAACCATCACCCAAGAGGGCGGGTGAATTGGGTGATTTAAAACTTTAAAACACTTTCAAGAAATTTAAACAATTTTGTGCAAATAAAAATTATAAGCAGCGGAACAAGTTTATAAAGAATTCAATTTGCAAATCCAACTCAAATATAATGAGATTATGAGGAATTAGAGTACGAAGCAAGATGAGCAATAACAATATAGATCAACAAATATGAGAGTTGAAAGAGTAGGGAAGAGAGAGAATCAAACACAGAGATTTATACTGGTTCGGTCACTAAACCTCCTTGTGACCTACGTCCAGTCTTCAAAACGGCACCACAAAAATACTTGAATTCAATCCTCAACAAGATTACACACTAAGAGCACTCCCCACCATTGGATACCCCACCAATGTGCAAGAGCATCAACTAGGGATACCTCACCCTAAAACAACCTTGAAGGATACCCCACCTTCAATCAACTAAAAGGATAACTCACCTTCTCTCCACAATTCACTTTAAGGTTTTACAAATAGTGAAGCTCTCAAAAGAGTAGAAATTACAACCTGCACAAAGATTTGAGCAAGCCTTTAGCAAGATAGAGCAATTTTGAATAACAAAGCTTTTTGAATGATGAGAATGATTCAAGATGAAAGATCAAGATTAAAGCATTTGATTCATGTTAGAAGAAGCTTATAAATGTGATAATATGATTCTAGTGTTATACTAGAGTGGAAAACCTTGCTACTTGTGCTAGAATGGCCAAGAACTCATATTTATAGCCCTCCATTGAAATCTAGTTGTTACTAGCCATTTATAGCTCTGCATAGCCCATATTTGAACCCAAGAACTCATATTTATAGCCCTCCATTGAAATCTAGTCATTACTAGCCGTTTGTAGCCCTGCATAGCCCATATTCGAATATATATATTTGAATATAGAATCTCATATTCAAATATGTATTCGAACATGGCACTTCTGGAAGCAGATTTTTCAAATTTTGAAAGCTATATTCGAATATCAAAACATATATTCGAATATGTATTCGAATATGCAATTACTAGTGCTTAGAAATCTATATTCGAATATGGATTTACTGGTTCTTAGATATTTGAATATGTACTCGGATATGAAATTCCTGACGACAATCTCTAAATTTGAAAAACCATAACTCCTTCATTTCTTGTCCGTTTCAAGCGAATGACTGGTTGTTAAAAAGCTCTTTGAGTCTTCTTTCATATGAAACAATTTCAGATCGAAACTCAAAGTAGTTTTGAAGATATGATCAAAATATTGAACAAATGTCATTTTCTAAAACCTAAAAACAAAGGCTGAATTCAAAAGTTCAAAACTTCTTCATTTGTGATCCATTTAGAGCAAAAGACAATCATTAAAAAGCTTATTGAGTCGATTTTCAAATGAAATAAGGTTTAGCTAAATACTCAAAATATACATAATGATATGATCAAAACGGTAAACATATATCAACTTCCACATAAGACTACTGTTGAAAATATATTTGTTTATAATTATTAACAAAATCAAACCAAATATTTGAGTACTTTTAAACATAAACTCACTTTTGGAATCCTTATCTAATTGAAGAACAATTTTCTCATGATAAAACATTTGTAACCAATTTCTTTGAAAAACACATTTTGAAGGCTATGGTTTAAAATGAAGCTATGAATGCAAGGTGAAAGACAAGCTCTATCAAGTAATGACTTCTCAAATTTACACTTACATAGCCTAGAAAAGAAATATACCAAACTAAGTCCTTAGGCTTCTTGATGCAATCCAAGCGTGTTATTTTCTTTTCCATAGTATTATAAGCTCTTGGTTATCATCGGCTTTCTCCTTCTTTAGTCGAGCATAATTGATTTTTCCATATTTCTCGATCATTGCTCACTCTTAATACTTGGACTATCCTACAAGACATTTCTCACTTGAAAATCATAGTTAGTCCGAACATCCAAACTCAATATCAAATATGCTTGATTTATAAATATTAACTCTAGTTAGTCTATCAAGCATTGATGTACATATTGCCTGATTATCAACTTGTATATCACAATATAGAACACATAATCATGCATAGAATAATGCACTCTAACGTAGCATGTTCATTTCTAATTTCATCATACATTTGTTATCATCAAAACATACTACACATAACTTATTGCTATTGTATTTGTCATCATCAAAACATAATCTATTAAACATTTAAGCGCACATACTTCTACATTCTCCCCCTTTTTGATAATGATAAATCACCAAAGAAAAATATGTTAAGATCAAAGATATATATGATCATGTGAGCATATTAACACAATAAGCATAGGAACATATTTTTCCTTTCTTCTCCCCCTATTTGACATCAACAAAAAGGCTTAGGCAAGAAATATCAAAACAAAGAATTTTGTATCTCCTTTATTCTCATCTCCCCCTATTCGATATTACCAATAATTCATTTCCCCTTTTTGATACCGACATATAGCAAGCATGCTTTGAGCACATTAGGGATCATTCATTTTAAACATGTCAAGTCATAGTACATGATAGCTAAGATCATTAAGAGACTATTGTAAGAATATTCAATGCAACACATGTCACAATAGTTACCATTTGATGAATCAAGCAAATTTTCTCATAAAAGATCATCAACTTGGTGCAATGCATACACCTTGTGCATATATCAATAACTCATCATTGAAAGAAAGAAATGATATGGAAGTAAAGAATGGTTACCTTCTTTCTTTAAGAAGGATATTCATTGACAAATAAATATAGTATCAAGAATTACTCCATGTCAAAGAAGAGATATGATACAAGATATACAAAAATTAAGATCTAGCTCCCCCTAAAACTATGCACATCATCAAAATATAAAATGCACGATTAATCATGTAGTTAAGCACATTTATAAGGCACAAATATTTAAAGAATATTAAGCTACACCTTAGTGAAATGAACTTAAGTGAAGAATGTGTACTACTATCATGTAAGAAATTTTGCCAAAGGTAGACTAAGACCAATTATATGTTTCTAGCAATCCACCAAGCAAAAAGCCTTTTGAATTTTCTCCCCCTCTCAAATATAAATTTTCAAAAGATACACAATTTTGAACCAAAAGCCTCAAGGGAATAAGATGATGAAATTCAATTCGGAACTTTGTCATGTTAGGTATACATTCAAATAAGGAGATATAAAATAGCATCAACAAGCATATAACAATCCTAAGCATATGACATCAAAGAGGTTTTAGTGATTGAGATACTTATTGAATTCCATAGTGTCAGATGCTCCTTATTTGACATCATCCTTTGTGCTTAAGCTTTCTTCTTTGGAACTTCTCATTCATTTGTAGCACATGAAGAAAGTCTTATTTTCTCCTCATTTCTTCTTATGTCCTAGTTTTCTTGTACATGGGAATTGATGACTATTTTTGAGATGCACCTAAAAAGCAAAGCTAACTTTAAAGTTCTTCAAATCAAAGATTAGCATCAAGTATAAAGTAAAGCATATTTACAAGCATAACTTTTGTTGATATAAAGTATAAGACATATATAACAATATCAACCATAGGCTCTATCATTTGATTATGACCAAAGCAGTATATTATTAAGCATAGTATAGGCATGGTTAGAGCAATATTCAAGATTAGTGAAAAGGATTGTACAATCATCACCAAAACATGGATAACCATTTTTGAGCAAAAATAATCATGTTAGGTGTGTTATATCAAGTAAGCAATTTATGTCACATGCTAATTAAAAGATAGAGTTTCATTTTATTTCATAAACCAAGACTTGAAAGAATATGAAACTATCAATTTAAATAAAATATAATCATTTCAAGATATACACAAACATATTGAATATTGAAGCTCATGTTACAAAAGAATCATCTCCTCTTTTTTTTAACGTATGCACATACAAATATATTAAGGACCAAATAGCACATCAAGTCATGTTATTTGAAACAATATTCTTACATATCTAGCATGCTAAAAGGATAGGCATTTAAAGGCACATTGCTAATGAAGCACAAACCAAGGATAAAGGAAGAAGTCAAGCTAGTTTCAAAAGATTCCAAAATAATCAAGCAAGTCACAATTAAAGGATAGTAAGGGATATGAATTGATATCACCAAAATGTAATTCTTCAATGTATGAGTCACTACAACTTCCTTCTCCTTAACCTTTTTGAGAACATGAGAATTTGGAGTAAGTTTCAATGTCATACCCTCACTTCACTTTTATACTCAACTTGAATCTCATTGCTTCTCTTTTTGAGTTTTGAACTTTTGAAGTTCTCCATTGTGGATTTGAGAAGTTTTGGTTGAAGTATCTTCCTTTCTATGACTTAAACATTTTCCATTAATCCTTAGAAGCATTTCCCTTGATGATCTTCCCTTGGCTACACTAATTTGTCCTTTTTGAGAATTTCTCTGCATTAAAGAATTACTAGGAGGACATTTTGGTACCCACTTCATATTGGGTCCTTGAGGATTAGTCTTAAAGACTTTAATAGCTTTAAGAACCCATACCAATTTATTTCTCATACAAGGATTTCTTCTATATTACACAAATTAGAAATATGTCATAAACATCCACAATAATTGCAAACAATAGATTTAGAAGATGATATTGTCTTTTGTGAATTATTGCTCAAAATCTCGGCTTTATCACAAACCAAAACCTTTCTTTGCTTTCTATGCAAATACTCATTGGTTTCTTTTTCCTTTTCAACTATGTACTTTGCGCAAGAATTAACATTTTATTTAGAGAGTTGTAAATGAACTTCCTCAAAGAGAGATTCAAGATCAATGCACCTATCATAAGTAGATGAGGTTTCACATTTCAAGCATATTTCCTCTTCATGAAAATGACTTACATTCTTCAATGATTAAATATTTTGCAAACAAGTCAAACTTTTCTCTTTTGATTTGAACAAGTCATCATACAATTCATCATAAGCACATTGTAAATCATCAAAGGAATGACTATATGTAAGTTTAGCATTATTTACCTCAAAGTCCTTTTGAGCCGTTGTGGTGCTTGTTTGAACTTGTTGCAAGATTTTCTCTTCCTTGAAATTACTTTGCTCCTCAATCATTTCCATGAAAGCATCAAGACTATGCTCCTAATCATTTTGCCTTTTCTCATCCTCAAATTGAATGTCACCACCATCAAGAGGCATTGAACTCATTTCACAACCTTGAACATCTTTTTGGGGACTATAAGCTTCCTTCAATGAATTTTGCTCTTTATTTCCTACTTTATACACAAACTCATTATTAGGAAGATAAATGGCATTAAGAGAATCCCAAATGTCCTTAGCACAAGAGCAATTTTTAATTATCATCATTCAAGTTATTTGACAACATTTGCATTGCTCTAACATTCAAGGAAAAACAATTTTTTTCATAAGAACTCATAGATTGCTTTGGTTTACAAGAAAATCCATCAAGTATAATATCCCACAAATCAAAATCAATGTATTGAATATAACACTCAATTAAATTTTTCCAATAAAGACAATGTACACACACCATCAAAGAATGGTGGTTTATCAATTTCTAAATCTTCCATTTTAAAATATATCCTAATGGTTGCTCAAAACAAGGATCTTTCACTCTAAGCAATTAAGCTTCTACCAGAGCACGAAGCTCTTATACCACTTGTTGATCATGGCAACCATCACCCAAGAGGGATGGTGAATTGGATGATTTAAAACTTTAAAACACTTTCAAGAAATTTAAACAATTTTCTGCAAATAACAATTATAAGCAGCGGAACAAGTTTATAAAGAATTCAATTTCCAAATCCAACTCAAATATAATGAGATTATGAAGAATTAGAGTATAAATCAAGATGAGCAATAACAATATAGATCAACAAATATGAGAGTTGAAAGAGTAAGGAAGAGAGAGAATCAAACACAGATATTTATATTGGTTCGGTCACTAAACCTCCTTGTGACCTACGTCCAGTCTTCAAAATTGCACCACAGAAATACTTGTATTCAATCTTCAACAAGATTACACACTAAGAGCACTCCCCACCATGAGATAACCCACCAATGTGCAAGAGCCTCAACTAGGGATACCTCACCTTCAATCAACTAGAAGGATACCTCACCTTCTCTCCACAATTCACTTTAAGGTTTTACAAATAGTGAAGCTCTCAAAAGGGTAGATATTACAACTTGAACCACAAAGATTTGAGCAAGTCTTTAGCAAGATAGAGGAATTTTGAATAACAAAACATTTTGAATGATGAGAATGATTCAAGATGAAAGACCAAGATTAAAGCATTTGATTCATGTTAGAAGAATCTTAGAAATGAGATAATATGATTCTAGTGTGATACTAGAGTGGAAAACCTTCCTTCTTGTGCTAGAATGGCCCAAGAACTCAAATTTATAGCTCTCCATTGAAATCTAGTCATTACTAGCCTTTTATAGCACTGCATAACCCATATTCAAATATATATTCGAATATAGAATCTCATATTCAAATATGTATTCGAACATGGCACTTCTGGAAGTAAATTTTTCAAATTTTGAAAGCTATATTCGAATATATATTCAAATATCAAAACCCATATTCGAATATGTATTCGAATATGCACTTACTATTGCTTAGAAATCTATATTCGAATATCAAAACCCATATTCGAATATGTATTCCAATATGGACTTACTGGTGCTTAGATATTTGAATATGTATTCGGATATGAAATTCCTGACGACAATCTCTAAATTTGAAAAACCATAACTCCTTCATTTCTTGCCCGTTTCAAGTGAATAACCCGTTGTTAGAAAGCTCTTTGAGTTTACTTTCATATGAAAAAAATTTCAGATCAAAACACAAAGCAGTTTTAAAGATATGATCAAAATAGTGAACAAATGTCATTTTCCAAAACCTAAAAACAAAGGCTGAGTTCAAAAGTTCAAAACTTCTTCATTTGTGATCCATTCAGAGCAAAAGACTAGTCATTAAAAAGCCTGTTGAGTCTATTTTCAAATGAAATAAGGTTTAGCTCAATACTCAAAATATACATAATGATATGATCAAAACGGTAAACATATATCTGCTTCCATATAAGACTACTGTTGAAAATATATTTGTTCATAATTATTAACAAATTCAAACCAAATATTTGATTACTTTTAAACATAAAATCACTTTTGAAATCATTATCTAATTGAAAACAATTTTCTCATGATAAAACATTTGTAACCAATTTCTTTGAAAAACACATTTTGAAGGCTATGGTTTAAAATGATGCTATGAATGCAAGTTGAAAGACAAGCTCTATCAAGTAATGACTTCTCAAATTTACACTTACATAGCCTAGAAAAGAAATATACCAAATTAAGTCCTTAGGCTTCTTGATGCAATCCAAGCTTGTTAGTTTCTCCTCTATAGTATTATAAGCGCTTGGTTATCATCGGCTTTCTCCTTCTTTAGTCTAGCATAATTGATTTTTCCATATTTCTCGATCATTGCTCACTCTTAATACTTGGACTATCCTACAAGACATTTCTCACTTGAAAATCATAGTTAGTCCGAACATACAAACTCAATATCAAATATGCTTGATTTATAAATACTAGTAACTGCACCCGCGCGATGCGCGGACCTGAATTGCGGTTTAATATGAATAAACTAAATGGATATCAGATTCCAATGCTGGGGAGCAAGTTGGAGCAAATATCAAAACATGATTTCTGTGATATGATTATGAAAAATAAACCTAGACTTAGAAATTCGAAATGAAAAACATTTAAAAACTGAAATGCAAAATCAATGTCTGTTTTAGCTTCAATTCAAATCTAACATTAAAAAATGAAGCTAATGTACATTGCATCAAAATAATAACATAAAAAGAAATACAAAGAGCACAATCTGAACCATAATCTGACATTCATATCACAGATTTCTTCATAATCTCTTAACAACTCTAGTACTACTTCAATCTCTACCTGAAGAACATAACCTGCAAAAAAATTGATTATTTGGGTTGGCTGAAGAAATCATATTGACAAATAATGAAAAATCAATTACTTTAGAATGACAACATATCAAGTAGCAGCATCTTTATCACGCCCTCTATCAATGTATCTCTGGCATGCTATTGAAACCATACTCTGCATCAAGCTGAAATAAGAAAACTTATGTATGAAAGAATTTGCTAATAAATGAACTTGTTAAACAAAACGATTAAGACAGCAATTTCTATTGAAATCAGATAATCATCAAATCACCTGCAGCTTGCAAAAAATGTTTCATTTAAAATAAATGTTGATAGAAAGAATTACAGACAATTTCTTGTTTTTGGTTTCATAGATAGACATGTAATAAGGAAACCAATGTTAGAAGCTTTAAATAAACACCATAATGAAGTCGACCAGTATCATGTCTAGGCTGATGATCTCGTGCCGCTTTGCATACTCAGTAACATACCACTTCCTCATGCATCGGACCAAAATGGTCCAATCTAACCTACCAGGTTTAACGTCTATAAGATCAGAGATTGCGGTCGTCATCTTTTGCTACTTCTAAAAAAGTGCATAAAATGGGAGAAGATAGAGTAATAATTTTTTTGGAGAAATGATATGGAAATAGGAGGGAGCACTACAAAAATAGTTCTAATAAATTAATGTATGAAATGAATGAAATAAACTCCAAAAATAATGGCCACTAACTGCCCCTCCCAACTGCCCCACGTTTCCACCTTCTAATTTTTCTTTTAAATTGTTAATAAAAGTAAATTAATAAATTAATGTATGAAATGAATGAAATAAACTGCAAAAATAATGGCCACTAAATGCCCCTCCTAACTGCCCCACGTTTCAACCTTTTGATTTTTCTTTTAAATTGTTAATAAAAGTAAATTAATAAATTAATGTATAAACTGAATGAAATAAACTGCAAAAATAATAGCCACTAACTGCCTCTCCTAACTGTTACCGCCTAAACTTGTTAGGATTTATATTAGAAGATATAACTCTAGTTAGTCTATCAAGAATTGATGTATATATTGCATGATTATCAACTTGTATATCACAATATAGAACACATAATCATGCATAGAATAAGGCACTCTAATGTAGCATGTTCATTTCTAATTTCATCTTACATTTTTCATCATCAAAACATACTACACATAACTTATTGCTATTGTATTTGTCATCATCAAAACATAATCTATTAAACATTTAAGCACACATACTTCTACAGAAGCCGCCTTTTTAACAAGGTTCTTCCCTCCATCTAGAATGATCCAAGTGCAATCTGAAATATCTGCTTTTAAGCAAGGGCATGATGAGACGTTCCATGAGGCTTGGGAGCTTATAGGAAAATTCTATACTAGCAAGTGCACTAGTTCGTTTAAGAGAATCTAAGGGGAATAAGAGTATCGTCCCACAAGGACTATGTTAGAATATCGAATCCCCAAGGCCTTTCACTATTTGGAAAATCAAGTTTCATGTGAAAAAGGATTTTCATATGCAAAAGAATTCAAAAACAACAATTAACAAGATAGAATCAAGTGTGAGAAAGGTTAGGTACTAGGTTCATTTTATCCATCCCTTATGTAACATAATCTTGAGGTTAATTCAAGTTCTAATCAATCAATTGAAGGTAACAATCTACAATTATAGACTAAGTTTATTCCTAGAACATTAGCCCCTTTGCTTTATCCTCAATCCCCTAATTCCTTAGGCTAATTTTAGAGAAAAGAAGAGAAGAATGTGAATTTCACAAAACCTCATAACCTACAAGTCCTATTCCTAAGATCATGTGAGATTATGGTGAATTAAGACAGTTCCAATTCAATTATCAATTTTCCAGTTGCACAATTGCATGTAGATCAAAATCCCTATTAACTAATTCAAGTGTAGAATTCACGTCGGAAGCAATTCCACCGAAATTGAAGTTAATCAACAACGAAGAAGCATTAAGCATAGAAGTAACCACTCAATTGAATGAATTAAAATTGAATTATACCACAAGAATTACATTACATAAGGTCTGGGATCAAAATCCCCAAATTTCCTCTCGTAGAAAAACCTAAACTAACATAGAGAGAGGAGAAGAGAAGAAGAAAAGAAGAAAAAACATAGAAGGAATCTCCATGAATTCTCAAGCTCTTGCTCTCATAAGTCTTGAATCTTCAAGGATCTTCCCAAGAAAAGAGAGAAAATGAGAAAAAGTAGAGATAATCGCGCACAAATCAAGTTATGAGATGAATTCTAAGAAAAATAACTAATTTGGACTATTTATAGCAGCCCTAGTGCGTGCTCACACCATATGGGCGTAGCCTACGCCCAAATCATGAAGAACATGGCCATTCTTGCGCGTGCTCACGCACATTGGGCGTAGCCTACGCTCAAAACTGTATTTTACAGCTTTTCACAGCACTTGACAGCTTTAAACAGCAGCTAACAACTTTTAACAACACTTCACAGCATGTCTAAACCTTCATGTTATGGCTATTTTGGATCATTTTCTTGGCTGGATCTTGATCATTTACATCCATTCATCCTCCTTTTCATGCTCCTTGACTCTTTCCAATGCTTATTCTTCAATCTCTCAATGCTTTTGATCCTACAACACAACCAAAACACCAAAACTCAAATTAAAAACATCAAAACTAACACAAAAACAACACATTTCTAACAAATGTCTCAAACTACACAATGATGTGAATTTATTCCTAAATGGCTACTAAAATGGAACCAAACACTAGAAAACACTACAAAACATCCTAAAATAGATCTCTAGAACATAGATAAGTAGACACTTATCAGGAGCGGTACCAAAGGTTACTAAGAAAGTGCCCCAATCATGGGTTGACCGATGTTGCAAAATTGAACATTTTTTGTGCAGGATTGAACCATGAATGGACAATCCATCTAACTGCAACTGTTGGAAAGTCATTGAAAACTACTGATGTACCAACTGCAATGAAAATTTTCACTTCTATGGCAGTGATAGCTGGTCATTGGTCAAGAAGCCAAGCCTCAAAGCCCAAAGGTGTTCTTGAATTGAATTCTACTGATGCGATTCTGGCACAAATTAAACTCATGACTCAACAGATTGAGCTTTTGAGCAAAACTATTACTCAATTGGTGCCGAAACCGCAATAGGTTCAAGTGGTAAATCAGTAAGCTCAAGTAGGAGCATGTGAGTTGTGTGGGGATGCTCATCTTTACACTCACTATCCACATGCTTCTTGTCAAAAGAAAGAAGAGTTAAACTTTGTTAATAATCAATCGAGAGGAAACTTCTTTTCTTCACCCTTTAAATCCAATACTCCTAATAATGGGATGCAGGGTTAGAAAAATCCTCAAGGACAGAACCAAACCACTTGCAAAAATTCAACAAGTTCATCAAATAGGCCTCAATTTGTTCCATTGGTAGAGAGGACTTTAAAGTTGGAAGACACCTTGGATAACTTTATCCAAGCCTCGATGGCTAATCATCAAAGTAACGAGGCTTTTTAGAAAAATACTGAGGCGTCTATCCGGAATCTTGAGACCAAGGTGGGTCAAATCTCTAAACAGTTTGCAAAGCTCACTACTACACCTTTCTCCGCTATTACCACCATAAATCCTAAAGAACAATGCAACTCAATTGTAACAAGGAGTGGTAAGGAGATTGGTAAAGGAATAGGAGATTATTTGAATTGTCCAGATGTTATAGAGGCATGAAAGGAGGACGCAGTTGTGAAGGAAGGTGGAAGGAAGGTTGAAATTGAAAAAAGTTGTGGAGGATAATAATGTATATAAAGAAAAAAATGAAAAATCAAAAAGAAAAGTGAGGGTAAGCAAAATATGGATGGAGTGCCTCAAGGGAAGGAGGTTCCTTACCCTTTCTAACCCTCAAAGAAGGCAAAGGAAAAGCAATATGCTTGGTTTTTAGACATTTTCAAATGGCTTCAAATTAATGTACCATTTATGGAAGCTATGGAGGAAATGTCCACTTATGCCAAGTTCATGAAGGACTTGTTAACTAGAAAAAGGAAGTTCAAAGATGAAATAGTGGAACTAGAAGCCGGGTGTAGTGCTATTATCCAAAAATCTTTGCCTCAGAAGACTAAAGATCCGGGTAGTTTTAATATCCTAGTTACCATTGGTACCCTTCCTGTAGGGAAGGCGTTATTAGATCTTGAAGAAAGTATTAACCTCATGCCATTATCCATGCTAAAATGAATTGGTGATTTGGAAGTTAAGCCCACTAGAATGAACCTCCAATTGGCAGATAGGTCATTAAAATTTCCTTATGGGTAGTGGAGGATGTTATAGTGCGGGTGGATAAATTCGTCTTTCCAGTTGACTTTTTCATCATGGATAAAGAAGAAGACTTAGAGGTGCCTTTGATATTAGCGCGACCTTTCATGAAAATGGCAAGAGTCATTATTGATGTCGATAATGTTCAACTCAAGGTGAGAGTTGAGGATGACGAGGTTAATTTTGATGTGTTAGAAGCCATGAGACACTCGAAAGATAAGCAAATGCTTTTAGGGTAGATGTTGTGGGTGAGGAATATCTATTGGGGATGCAAGAAATGTGCAACGCTAGCCCTTCAGAGAAGGCCTTAATTAAAGCTCATTCAGAGCTATACGAATTTGAAGAAGACAAAATTGAAAAATGCCTGAGGGACCTTGATACTTTAAAGGTATAAGTTCTTCCTTCTGTATGCATAAAATTCATATGGAAGAAGATTTTAAACCTATTTCTCAGCCTCAACGACGATTAAATCTGACTATAAAAGAAGTAGTGAGAAAAGAGGTTCTCAAGTTACTTGAAGCCGACATGATTTACCTAATCTCTAACAGTGAATGGGTAAGTCCAGTTAAAGTGGTCCTAAAGAAAGGTTGAATGACTGTTGTGCAAAATGAGAAAAATGAACTCATTCCAACAAGAACGGTGACTGGGTGGCGTATGTGTATAGATTATTGCCAAATGAATGAAGCCACTCGAAAAGATCATTTCCTGTTACCTTACATGGACCAAATGCTTGAAAGATTAGTTGGACAAGCTTTTTATTGCTTCTTACATGGATATTCGGGTTACAATCAAATTCTTGTAAACCCGGAAGACCAAGAGAAAATAGCATTTACATGCTCGTTTAGTGTCTTTGCCTATAAGCAAATGCCATTTGGGTTGTGTAATGCGCCAGCCACTTTTCAAAGATGCATGCTTGCCATTTTTCCAGATTTGGTAGAGTAATGTATTGAGGTTTTTATGGATGACTTTTCGGTGTTTGGTAAGTCTTTTGATCAATGTTTGATGAATCTGAACACTGTTTTGGGGAGGTGCATTAAAATCAATTTGGTACTTAACTCGGAGAAGTGCCATTCCATGGTGGAAGATGTGGTGGTGTTGGGCCATAAAATCTCTTCTAAAGGAATTGAAGTAGATAACACCATAGTGGAAGTTATTGAAAAACTTCAACCACCCATTAAGGTGAAAGGCATTTGGAGTTTCTTAGGTCATGTTGGTTTTTACCGGCGATTAATAAAGGATTTTTCTAAAGTAGCCAAGCCACTTAGCAATCTCTTGGTGAGAGATGTGGTTTTTGATTTTGATGCTAAAGGCTTGGAGGTGTTTGAGTTGCTAAAGCAAAAATTGATTATGGCACCAATCATAGTTTCTCCTAATTGGTGTTTGGATTTTAAGCTAAATTTTGATGCAAGTGACTATGCTATTGGAGCTCTACTAGGCTAAAGAAAAGATAAAATTTTTCACCCTATACATTATGCTAGTAAGGTGCTTAATGATGCATAAGTTAATTATGCAACTATAGAAAAAGAGTTACTAGCTATTGTGTATGGGTTAGAAAATATTCGATCTTATCTTATAGGGTCAAGGGTGATTGTGTTTACTGACCATGCTACTATCAAATATCTGATGACTAAACAGGAGTCGAAGCCTAGATTGATTCGTTGGATTCTTTTGTTGCAGGAATTTGACCTAGTTATCAAGGATAAGAAAGGGTGTGAAAATTATGTGGCTAACCTAGTTATCAGGAATTTGACCTAGTTATCAAGGATAAGAAAGGTTGTGAACATTATGGGGTGACACAAAATTGCTAGTCTTTACCACCCATAAACTAACGGTCAAGCTGAAGTCTCAAATCGAGAAATAAAACGAATATTTTAAAAAAAAACCGTGAATGTTTCAAGAAAAGATTGGTCCTTAAAATTAGATGATGCTCTGTGGGCATACTGGACAGCTTATAAAGCTCCTATAGGATTAACTCCTTTTCAGTTAGTCTATGGGAAGTCCCGTCACTTACTGGTGGAATTGGAACATTAGGCATACTGGGCTTTAAAGTTCTTTAATTTTGATAAAAAAACTGCTGGGAAAGAAACGAAAAATGCAACTTCATGAATTAGAAGAACTAAGACTCCATGCTTAAGAGTCTTCTAGATTATACAAGGAAAGGATGAAGTTGCTCTTTAACTCTCGATTAAGATAATTCCCGAGAAAATTAAAGTCCAAATGGTCCGGACCCTTTCGGGTTAAGGATGTAAAACCTTATGGGGCAGTAGAGATTGAGGACCCAGTTAAAAATCAAAGATGGGTAGTTAATGGTAAGAGATTGAAGTTGTATCTAGGTGGTGACGTCGAGCAGCTAACCACCACGACAAACCTAAAAGAACCATAAACATGCTACAGGCGTCGAGCTAATGACGTTAAACAAGTGCTGATTTGGAGGCAGCCCAATTTCTGTAACATTTTATCTCTTTATTAAATAAGAAAATAAATTTGAGGATTTTTGAGGATTTTTTGTGATAAAAACATGAAGAAAGAGGTTAAAAATCAAACCTTAAGCGCCCATTTTGAAGCTTGAGCGCTAAAAGAAGGCTTTCTCATTGACTAAACTTTTAAAATGGTGCTCAAGCGCTAGGGGTATTCAAATGGCACAATTTTCAAAAATTTTGAGTCAGAGATTGGCGCTCAAGCGCTGCTAAGGGCGCTCAACCGCTGGCTGTGGCGCTCAAGCGCCAGAAAAGTGTAACGGCTGATATGGTAATTAGTGTGCCAGTAACGCTAGAGCTTTAAAAACAGCGAGGGTTGCGTTTTCTTTTCACAAACTCTTAATCTCTTCTCTCCATTGCGCAAATCCTCTCTAATTTCTTACAAAAGATTCTTCAAAAATCATCAAATACTTCAAATTGTTGTGATTTTCTCCATCATCATCATCATGTTCAAGTAATATGCATCTCCATTCCTCAATTCTTCATGTTGTTTTCTTTAACTCCATAAGTTTATTATTCTGAATGGTTGGCTTAAAACATGAAATTAGGATTTTGGATTGATAAGTATGAATTCTGGGATTGTGATTGTAGTAAAAATTCTGTAATTTGAACCCTAGGTGATGAAAATTTCCTGAGAATTTCATGTTTTCAATATTGATAAAATTTTGGTTGAAGTTTTTCAAAATGTCTCTGGAAACTGTCCATGATTAGAGCCCAACATAGTGTCATCGAAGAAGATGATGATGATGATTGTGTTACTTGCTTGCTAATTTTGGAACTTTCTCATAATTTAGGTAGAAATAGAGGAATAGCCCCTGCTACCAAGCCTGAACGTGCTTCAAAGAAGTAGAAGGAAGCACCCCAAAGGAGGCGTGGCTCCTCATCACAGGGTGGTGGTTCTGACCACCCACAAAGGTTCATAGACTGGGAGAGAGCCGAAAGGTTCCGAGTCATCGATGACTGGAATTTCATTGCGGAGCGAAGGGTCGAATTACGAGATGGAGACTATCAAGAATTCACCGGCATGATCACTCTTAGGAATTGGTGGCCCATAACCTCGCTCCCGGAAAAGTTTGACCCGGAGATTGTCAAGGAGTTTTATGCCTTTGGGGGAAAAGAAAGCAAGTCAAGGGAAAAAGTATCATTTGTTAGGGGAGTTCGAGTGCCCTACAACGCTGATTGGATCAATGAAAAAATCAGCGGGACAGTCATTTCACCTATCTCATCTTTTGAGAAGTGAAGGGGTGGTTGATGATTACACACACATGAGGAATCAGAGGTAGCTAGACCTTCAGACCACGTTAGAATGAATTTGCTATGAGGATTGCCGAATAGCGGAAACCACACACGGAATGGAGTTCCTCACAAGGTTCTCCGTGGCAACATGAATGTGGTTTCCAAGTTGTGGATGACCTTCATTCTTGCCAACTTGCACCCAAAATCGCATCCCTCTGACCTGCCATTAGAAGAGTGCCACCTCTTAGAATGCATCTAAACTCTCGGCATCACTATTGATCTCACTCGAATCATTTCTGACATGATCTGGGCAAATGCACACAAGGGAGGCACAAAACAAAGCTTGGCATTCCCGTCTCTTATCACTTGCCTATGTGAAGTGGCGGGAATTCCAGTTGTTCAGAGCCAAAAGATTCGGGAACCCATCGACAAGAAATATTTCCGCAACAATTGTGCGGACCGAGACCCGAATGCATCTAATGCACCACCACCGCAAGTACCACCAAGAACAATTGAAGATTTATGGGGCCGCATACATATGAGGCTCTATCATCATAACAAGCAATTCAGTGTCATGCATCGCGGTCTTACTCACCTTTCATCAGTCTCAGTATGCAATGGCCCAGCATTACATGCTGGCTTAAACATTTTTCCAAAACCCGGAAGCCTTCGCGGCTCATGTGGATTGGCCAAGGGACCCACCAAATTTACCGAGGGAGGTAGTTGGAGTAGGAGCTAGGGGTGAGGCAAATGGTGGTGGTGGAGGGGATGATGGAAGCAATGGTGATGGGGATATTGACATTAATGATTATTGGGTTGAGGATGATCCATTACTTGGATAGGTGAGTTTCTTTCTCTTGTTTGTTTGAGTTCTTTTTATTTCTTTTTTATTTTTCTTTGTTTTTTTTTTAAGTGAACAATCATAACGTAGGGTTTTTAAATTTTAATCTTGAATAAAATTGTAGTTTTTTTTATGGCATGTGTTGGTTTTTGGTTTTGTGCAAATTAAAAAGAAAGAAAAAAGTTTATGATATTGCATGGATTGGAAAAAGTGAAATTGTGAAAAATACTAATTTGAGAGTTAACTGAACATGATATGATTTTTGTGTATTGGGAATTTGTGAAAAATTATTATAAAAGTTAAAGCCTTTTTAGCTTTGTATGATGAGTGTATCCCACAAAATTGCATGAGAGTCCTCTTTGTTAACTTAGATAAATTTTGTTAAATTTTGTTTGAATTTGTAATGGCCATGATCAAATGAGACATAAAAATGATATAGGCATAGTATACCTGATTGAGTTTGGGCCAAAAAGCTTACCTGATCAATTACATCTTTTGTTGGAATCCAATTTGAGTCGTATTGCTAAATTCTATGTAAACCCTATGTGCTAATATGAATGTTTTATCCTTACCCTTAGTTGGAGAAATTTTTTTATAAATTTAGGGAAAGTAATGGGTATGCAAAATGGTGTATAATTATTTTGGCTTAAAGAAAAATCAAAGTGTTTCTTGTAAATATATTAGTCCTAGGGCAACCATGTGTACAAATATATGGTATGTATATAAAAAAATATATATACATATATAGAAAATTTTAATAATAAATAATTGAAAGGTTCCTTAGGAAATAAGAAAAGAAGCACTTGAAGGGAAAATTGGGGTGAACATGTTTTGTAGAATAGGTGAATTGTTTCTTTTGTAATTAGGTGATCATAATTCTTCCTTATCCTTTTCCATGCATATCAAGAGGGTTGTAGTTTGTCAATTGCATCTTAAACCACACTTGCCATAGTTCTTTTGTATACTTTAGGAGTACATTGCTTGAGGACAAGCAAACTCTTATGTTTGGGAGAGTTTGACAAATGTGAATTAGAGTGAAAATATAATAAGGAATTCACTCATCATCTCATGAAATAATAAGTTTTTGTGTAAATTTCATCTTTAATCTGTACTTATGTTTGAGAGTAAAAAATGAGATATAATCATTTTCTAACTCTAGAAATATATTTTCAGGTATTTTGGAGGCTGGACAACAAGGAAAATGGGTAGGAGTACACAAGAAGCCAGTGCTCAAGCGCTATGAGGAGGCTTCAATGCTGAAAGTGGAAAAACATAGGATACTCACTGTCAGCATAAATGTGTTGGCGCTTCAAGCGCTGCAGCGCATTAACCAGGCATTAAAGACAACACTCAAGTGCTGAAACAGGCGCTTGAACGCCAAAGTCTTGTCCAAAATACCTATAAATACAGCTCTTATGAGTGAAGGAAGGAATCGAATTCTAGAAGAGTTAAACACTAAGATATAACACTTTAGTGAGAGTTTGAGTACTCTTAGATTTTATTCTTGGAGTTCATGGCCTTGTTTGGCTAACCTTTCTACCGGGATTGAATATAATTATTTTATCTCTTTGCTTATTTCATTTTCTAGTTATTTTTCATATGTAAATTGGAGTTCTTCTTTCCTTGGTTAAGTTTGATCACCTTTACCTCGTCCTAAGTTTATTGGCAAAGTTGAGAAGCTTGTTCATAAATGGATTTAGAGAGAACTCTCATAAAACCTTCTATTCTAGAGATAGGTAGAAGTTCTTATGAATTTTCATAATACTCTTGCTTAAAGCAAAGCTTGTTTCTTGAGTATCAAGATGTTGAACTTTGGAAACCTAAGTTTTACAATCAAATAGCAAAGATATTTTCATTTGTGAGATGTGAGTATTCCTCTTTTTATATATAAAATTAACTCTTTTTTATTGAAATAAACAAGATTAAAAGTAATGAAATTCTATCCGTTTCTCATCTTATTTATTTTATATTTTCTAAGCGTCATTTTAGTCAATAAACAAATACATTCTTTACTATGTTTTTCCCTACAACTTAGCTTTATTCCTAATAAAGTGCTCGTTCTGGACGATACACATTTTAACCACTATATATACTTCAAACGAGTTAATCATTTAAAATTTTATAAAATAATTAACAAGGAATCACTATCAGAGCTGCATACTTGTGCATGCTAACTACACCTGTTATGCACCATAATAAATTTGTTGCTAAATATGAGAACTTAATTGATTTATTTTTAAAAAATTCTAAAACTAAATTGATTGAGTTTGGTTAATCTAAGCAACTAATTATTTTTCATAATTTAAAATAATGAATTGATCAAAGTTCAAAATTTAGGAATTAATTCATTAGCTAAAAATTATCCGACAAATTCAGTGAAAAAATAAACAAATATTAACTATGAGCGTACGTAAGTTAGGGGAAGAACGTCGGGATGAAGGTAGGGTGGTCTCGGTTACTCAATCAGTTATCGCGTTTCAAGAAGATGAACAAGGAGAAGGGACCACATCTCTTCTCCAATTTTGGAAAAAAGCCAGTCACTCACACTCTCACTTTTCTCACTCCTCTAATCTTCTTCTGAATTTCAATTCTCATGTAATATTTTTTTTATTTCTTCCTTTATTAATTAATTAACCCATTCCTCCTTTAATTTAGATATTTTGACTGAGGACTACACTTCCAATCACACACTCATCGTCTCTTCCCACAGTCATTCTTTCCGCTTCCAAGTATAACCTTCCCCCTCTTTAATTTACTGTCAATTTCGATTTTTAATTGGAGTTTTCTCTGCGGTTTTACTTCACTAGCAGAAAAATCTATCAGGATATAGTTAAACTGTTCAATATAAACTCAAAAATTACTCTATAACATTATATGTTTTGAGTAGAGACAAATCACAAATGTCTGACAATCGATGGTTGCTGGTAGTAGTATTCAAATAAAAATATTTCAGTACTGATACTACTACTAAAGTTACTTTTAAAATTGCTTAGAAATAAAATAACTAGGTATCGTTGATCTGTTAAGAATTTATAAAAGAATCAAATAATATGTGGATATTTACTTATTTACAAATGAACTGCATAAGATTTCTTTCTTGTTTAGAGCAAAAGGAGGAGGTTGACAGGGGAGAGGTTGGCAAGAACGGTTGGGAACATTGCCAGGAAAGGAAACGACATCTGAACAAGAGGAACAAAAGAAGAACAACCAGGAGCTCGAAATTGAGGAGGAGGAAAGAAAGGAGGGAAAAGGGGAGGGGAGGAAGATACTGAGGCTTCCCGGAAGAGGGAGGCACAGGAGAGGGGCGAGGGGGAAGAGGAGGAGGGCGATGCATCCTAGCCCTAGTTCACTTCGAATTTTGAAGAAAAGGTTTATCTACTTGCAATCTGTAATTTGCGTGAGGTACGTAAAGAGAATACATAAAGAACTTATGAAACCTAAAGCAACTATGTGTGTGTTACCCAACCAGGACGACACACTGATTTCATGAATGGAGGATGGGAATGAAGAAAAGCATGGGTGGAAGGGCAGAATAATGGAGAGTCACGAGATTGCCGTGATGAACAAACACGTGAGAACGCATTGTTGCAGAATACAGATTGAGGAAGACAATGGCGGTGGAGGTCACAGGTTACCACTACAAGAATGTGCCAATTTAGCGACAAATTATTTGCGACGGCCTGATACCGTCGCAAAATTAGCGACGGTTTTTTCCGTCGTAATTTTGCGACGGAAATTTCCGTCACTAAGTGGCGGCATTTGATTTTTTTTTAAAAACCAGGGGTAGCGACGGACTGGGCCGTCGCAAAAAAGGCTCGTTTTGATTTTTGTTTGTTTTTTTTGAATTGGGCGTAGCGACAGACCCAACAGTCGCAAAAAGGGATTTTGGAAAAAAAAATTTGGAATTGGGGGGTAGCGACGGACTGGGCCATCGCTAATTAGCGACGGACCCATCCGTTGCAAAAATGGGTTTTTTGGAAAAAAATTGTTTTTAATTTTTTTTAAAAAAAAACAAGAAAAATTTGGTTTTTGGAATTGGGGGGTAGCGACGGACCCAGCTGTCGCAAAAATGGTTTTTTTGGAAAATAAAATAACTTTTTTTTAAAAAAATATATTTTTAGAAGACGGGTAGCGTCGGACCCAGCCGTCGCAAAAAAGGCCCGTTTTGATTTTTTGTTTCTTTTGTAAAAGAGAGGTAGCGACGAATGGGCTGTCGCTAATTATCGACGGACCCAGTCGTCGCAAAAAAGACCCGTTTTAATTTTTTTTTATTTTTTCTAAAAAAATTGACGGGTAGCAACGGATATTTCCGTCGCTAATTTTTTGCGCCACGTGTCAAAATTTGATTCGAACATGGACAACTCTGATTGAGTCTCATATCCATCATACAACGCTGCTTGAGCAACTGACAACATGTCATAAAATCACTGAGTGTCCGGATTTCGATCCTCCTCGACATGTACATGTTCATCATCATCCACATAGTGATTATCTTCCAAATGAATACCAATTTTAGGCCCAGCCGCATCCATGACCATTTGTTCATACGAATCATATTCTTCCCTCAGTCCTTCTGGAGCATAGTATGAAGTTCCAGCAACCATAGGCGGAGGAGTTACCGGTTTCTCTCCATGGCACGTCCATCTATAATAATTAGGCATAAAACCTTTATTGAAGAGATGGACCAGGACATCATCCTCCAATTTGTACCACTTACACTTGCATTTCGCACAAGGGCACCTAAGTATACCATCGCTGTAAACCGTGTCTTGACTCTTCGCAAACTCAATGAATTGGTAAACACCAGTGTAGAACTCATTTGTAATGGCCGATCTCTTTTCGTTCAATCGATTATACATCCACCGTCGATTTTCCGAGATTTCCATGATCTATACCTCTTCAATAATATTCAATAAATTAATATCAAAATTAAAAGCAAATAAACACTTCAATTAAGCAAATGATAGCATTTTAGTTTGTATGTCCCAAATCATGTTAAGTTTCAAACTATCAATTCTCTTTTGGCAGAGGGATCCCAGATATGCAATATGTGAATTAACTGCTACATTAAATTTGTTTCTCAATCCTAACAAAACTTGAATGAAGATTTTATGACTAAGTGTATTTGGTGTACTTAATTTTCTACTGACATATTCATTCATTAGATTTCAAACCAAATTATAACTACTTTTTATTTGATCAGATTTTCTCCATCCCCTAAATTTGCCGAGTTTATGGATTTGCGAAGTCCTTTCTCCTTCGGATGGAGAATTTGAAATTTTCTAAAATATTCAATTTGAAATTTAAAAGAATTTTAAAAATACCCTCTATTTAGTAGGAATCATAATTTCTTATCTTTAAGTTGAATATAATACCATATCCAAACTTTATTTTAAATCCTTTCACAAAATGAATTTCCTTCACAAAATTCTTTATCCAAACACAAGGCCATTGTTCACAAAATGAATTTCGTTCACAAAATGAATTTCCTTTCACAAAACTTGAAAACGAAACGCAACTCTTACAAGGCCATTGTTCAAACAAAAAAGAGATGCCAACAGTAGAAAAAAACAAGACGTTGATAATGCACCAACGAACAATTTGGTACCAGTAATATGACAAATATCTAAATTACCAGCCGTTGTTGACTCAGATTATTTCACTTCTCAACAAAAACTAGAGATATGCCGTATTTGCGCCTGTGCAGGAAAAGGGCAGTAAGGGTGATGGAGAAGAATCAACACTAAACTATACATATTCATTCGTTACCAATGAGGCAAGCATATTCAAAATTCTGTACTAACATACATATCAAGCATTATAAAAAGATGTAACAAGTACTGTCTTGTGGCTGCTCAAGTACAAGTAGAACAACACCAACAACTGGGTGGCAATCTTATTTATTAGTATTATATTCCAAATCCAAAGCACGCACTTGAGACCCAATGATCACCCAAACTGAGAGGAACCACCTATTAATTATTGTTTTTATTTGATTTCTGTGTTTGTGTTATTTACAGAACAGGTTGAGGGAATCTGCTTTATTTTTTCTTTTGTTTGGTCTCTTGTTTTATAGTCTTTAATATTTACAATTGTATCACCAAAGACATGCATTTTAATACCTCACAACTTTAACTAATAAAACCAGAATCACACGACCAAAACAAATCATCAATGAATATGAAACAAAGAGAGAGGATTAAATTACCAGACCCGAAACAAAACCACGGGGCTACTTCACTAATTGTTATATATTATAATTATATATATATATATATATATATATATATATAAAAGAAAGTGTCAGTTTCAGCAACCAGAAAGAGAGATTAAGGCCCGCTTTTTATGCCTAGACAAGTTCCAAACAAGCCATTTAATAGTTACTCCATAAATGAGATTAATTATATGTAATAACAATATAACATACATACATGCATCAATGTAATGTATGATATATATAGATACACATGCCACCATTTTATACACGTATTAAGACTTAAGAGTCAAGAGCATATATATATATATACAACCATCAGCATTTTCTAATGAATGAGTCATGACCAGTTTATACAACCATCCCAGCTGGAAATTGGAAGCTGAAGATAGAGTTTGGAGCAGTAGGTAGAGGTATAAGTAGGAGAAAAGTGAATACCATACCCCCATCCTACCCAACTTTCTCTCTCGCCCTTTCCCTATATTTTTTTATTAATAATACACCCCCTAATCCACTAGTACTAATTCTATTTGTTTTTTTTATTTGTAAGTTTTTTATTTATTTATGGTATAACTGACAGGAAAGTAATAAAATAGTAAGTTCTTTATTTATTTATGGTATAATTGACGGTAAGAGTTCATTAAAAGGTGCACTTTTTTTAAAGTCTAAATAAGCTCTTCTTGTGCTAACCATCTTTACTATTATTAGTATCCATTATTTGGCTGGCTTTTGAACTAGCTATGCATAAGCTGATTAGCTAAAGTCAGAACTAAGTTTGTGTTACTTAAATATATTTTCACGAACTCTGTAACATATGAATTCAACTAGTCCCACTTGAAAATTTTCAGTTTTATGTCAAACTTGGATTATTCAACCACAGCATTTGTTTGTGCACTTAGTTTTGATATGATTATAGTGGAAGCATTTAGTTTTGAATTTAATAATGGGAACTTTTTCCCAGCCTAGTACAGCTCCATAGTAATCATTAACATTGCAATCAGAACATTATGCATGAATCACGTGATCTTTTAAACAAGATAATAACAACATTTGAATTAATGTGGAATTAAACATCTACGTTGAACACATTACAATCTCTATCAAGTTCTACCTAGAAATACAAAATATAACAAGAAATACAAATTCCTTAAGCTTTTAACCACTATTGAACCACAATAATCATAAATGTCATGAAAAAAATAAAGATAACCATTCTGGCATTACAGAACATAGCAACACCACATTTAGAAACTCATACACCAAAAACACAGCTGCAAAACAAATACATGTCTTGAAGCATATAATATTTCAAACTTAAAACCCAGTAGGCAAAGAGATAATTTAGATATTATGCATGTGTTCAAAATTTACTGCAGAACAGCACATTAATAAGTTTTATCATCTCACTAAGTGCGTATTTACAGTGAAAAATGGTCATGGTCAAATAGACATCTCTGGTGACCAACAACAAATGGCAAATGAAACCAAAAAACCTTCATCAAAAGTGATATAATATTAAAGTAAAACAGGGAAGAAATCTATTTACATTGTCGACATCCCAAACCCTAACATTTTTGTCAAATGAAGAAGTTGCCAGACAAGGCATGCTTGGACTGAAACGGACATCGGTAATCAAAGATGAATGCTCTTCTAGATTGGGATTCTCTACTAATTTGTTTAAATAGCAAGCATAATTATCTTAGAACAAGAACAAATTAAACAGAGATCAAATTTTATGGCGAGATCGAATTGCTTCGGGGCTCTCACCCAAAACCTCACAAAAAAAAGAGTAAAGTCAATAACAAAAAAAAGGAAAGGAGTAAACTTGCAAGCGTTTGGTTTCCGGTAGTAGGGAGCTTTGATGGTGTAGGGAGCTCGGCGTCCGGTTAGAGCGACGGCGAGCTATGAGGGAGATGGTGGTGTGCGAATGCGAGCTTGGAGAGAGAGAAAGTGAGTGAGGCACAAGTTAGGGTTCGTAGCGAATGAGGGAGGGAAAGTTGAGTATAAAACTTTGCGACCGAAAATGTTTAGAGCGGCGACTGAATTTCAGTTTCGCATTCAGTCGCAAATTTTATGTCAACATTGCGACCGAATAAAGACAGTCACAACCTTTGAGATTTTTTTTTTTGCAGAAAAATTCTATTTTGCGACTAAAATGGCGACCCCTTGCGACCGATATTTTGCAACTAGAGGTATTTCGTCACTGAATCAGTCACAAATTCACTGAAATTGTTCAAACTTAACCACGTATGGATTTCGGTCGCTATTCGGTCTCTATTTGGTCGCGGATTGTGACTGAAAATTTCGGTAGCTAAATTCGGTCGCCATTCTAGATTTTTCTTGTAGTGTTCCATATCCGGCGAAGCTCTAACACCACCCTTAATCTTCTTCTTCTCTTCTTTGTTTCTTTCTTCCTTTTTTTTTCTTTTTCTTCTTCTCAACCGTTCTTTCTTCCTCTCAACGTTCGGTTTGTATTTTCGACCACGGAGCTTGTGCTCCGGCATTTTTTTAAAAAGAATACAAAAACTTAGCCACGGAAATATCCGTGGCAAATTTGTGATGGAAATTTCCGTCGCAAACCTAAACTTGAGACGGATTATAATTGGTGCCAAAAATAAATATTTGCGCAAAAAAAAAATTAGCCACAGAATTCCGTCGCAAAAGTTAGCGACGCCACTTTTAACGACGACTAGATGGCCGTCGCTAGTCCGTCGAAAAATCTATATTAGCGACGGAAATGGCTTTTTTGCCACGAATATTTTCGTGGCTAATGAAAAACATTCTTGTAGTGTACGAAGGATGAAGAAGCATTCGGTGGAGAAATACTGTTGAAAGATTAATTAAAAATAGGGTAGTTCATTTCTTGACAATTGGTGGTGGCTGGTAGCCGTATTCAAATAAGAATAATTCAGTTTAGCAATGAAGAACATAAGGAAAAGTCATATGTAATAGTTTGCTAATGATCAATGACGATCACTTGTTAGGAGCAAAACATACCATTTTTGTTTTGAATCTGATTTCTTTCTTTTTTTTATTTTGTTTTTTGTTTTTGTTTTTCCTCTTCTACTCCCCAGGCCCTCTCCTTAAAATCTGTGAAGAAATCAAGACTCTCAAATGGGGATGTGGTAGCACAGTACAGGCATAATAAGAACATAATTCTCGATGTCAGAGTTGATACGGATTCAAATGTAAGAATGTGAACATTATTTATGGAGTACTATTATAATTGTGCATACATGCAACAGGTTGGTCGGATGATTAAGAACTACTGCTTTTAGTAGTAGGTCTTCCGTTCGAACCTCGTTCTGACCGTAAGTTATCTAAGTTGATTAATCTTTTGTTTGTTAGATCTCAACGGCCTTTAAATTCACTAAAATTTTATTGATCTGCTTCAATAATGCTGTAAGCAACATTCACTTTACACCTTATTCATTTGCTTCAATAATCCTGTAACCAACATTCACTTTCCAAAAACTCATTTATTTTAATTTGTAAGCATTTTTAAGTTTAGACCCTGATTTTTTAAAAGCTTGATTTTAGTTCCAATTCCCAAACTTTCATTTATATCATTCACTTTGGTCTTCCACTTAAAAGAGACCCATAATATGTTAATCAGATTATTATGCGGCATATTAAGAATCCATTTGTTTTAGCTTATTTGGTAAAGTAAATATATATTTTAATAAAACAATACTTAAAAAATTTTAGTCTGTTTGTTTGTGCTTGTCAAAATTATTAAAATTAGAAAATAATCAGATTTCCTGCTTATTTTGAAAGCAAGTAACAAGTTGTTTCTCAAAATAAACAAAAAATCTAATTATTCTTATTGTAGCCAAACATACCTAGCTTCTAATTCTTATGATAATCACTTAAAAAATAATTAATTATTTACTTATAAAATAATCAATTATTTTTAATGGGCTCTAAGTTCCACTTGAACTCTAACCTGGAAATTGGTTTCACCATAAAATGACTTCATTAAAAATGTCAAGGAATAATGTTACGTATATCAAATTGAATCAGTGAAATAGGAGTGAAAGATTTAAATGAAGTTCCATAAATGTCAGGGGACGAAACTGAAAAACTTATATAATCTCAAGATTAAAGTTTGTTTGTTTTAAAGTCCTGTAGTAAAATTGTTTTTGATTGAAACTAAAATTTTTAGCTTTTATTGGATTCACTTTGGGAAAGGTGTTACGAAGAAAAAATTTAGGATCTATTTGATTTAGATTTCTGTAGAATTATAAAGTGAAAAACATATAAATCGACGTAAATATTAATAATTGATATTATCAATCCACAAAAATCAAGACTATTCGATAGAAGTAAATCCAAAACAAATGGACCGTTAATACTATTGTTAGAAAATAAAAGTTGAGAAAAGTAGTGTCGTGATATTACAACTGAAAGCAAATTTTGGCGATGCAATCCGATGGAAACTGCTCCCCAAGGTTAACTCAACTAGTATTTGAACTCGTGCACTCATGAAACTTTACAAACAATTGCCTGGAAGATATAAGAAAATATTTTGTGTAAACCAGTGTAACATACAACTCATCTGCAACTAGTTTTGTGGTTAAATACAATGAAATATGTGGTTGAATTAATATATGAATTAGTTAATTATTACGTAATAATTTAACTCTATTTTATAGATGGTTAAAAGTGAAGCAAAAGTGTGGTTAAATTAGTATATAACAATTAACGTACTAATTTAATCACATATTTCTTCACATTTAACCATAAAATTGGGTATACATATAGATGGTTAAAAGTGAAGAAAAATGTGGCTAAAGTACTAAATAACAATTAACCAATTCATGTACTAATCTAGCTAACCACATATTTTTTTTTGTATTTAACCATAAAACTAGTTGTATATGAGTTACGTTGTACACACATAGAATGTATACCAATCACTAGCCGAAGATATAAGAGAGAGAAAGGATTTTTTTTTAGTCTTTTTCTTCCTATTTCAAAACTAACACTAAACCTACTTTATATAGATGCAATTTAGAATCCTCCTAACAATTTTTTTTTATATTAAAACAGAATTAAGAAGAGAATAATTTCTTATAAAAGATATTGAATAAGATTATTATTTTACTTTATGACGAGCAATCAAAGAACAAAATAAAATGTATAATTGACATGGTGTAGCCAAAAATAATAAAGGCCTAGTGAAAGAAAATAACGTAGTTTGAATGCTATTATTCTAACCACTATCACCAAAAGCAATTTTATCTCTCCCCATAACTTAACCAAACACACACTAAAATGATACATAGTAAACTCTCCAAAACTCCTGAAACTGCAGTCATGTGAAAGTTGACCATATTTGTTACCACATTTTTGCTCTTTCAATCCAGTGGTGACCAATTGAAGAAGAGTGCTGCTATTGCTGAGATCATAAGTAAGTTGTCAACAAAAAAGAACACGTTTACAGTTGGAGGATCTTTTACCGTTGACCGTCTGACTCAGGTCAAAGCAAGGGTCAACAGTCATGGAAAGCTTGGGGCCCTCTTGAAGCATGAGATTATCCCTAAATCATTACGGACTATTTCTTGTGAGGTTGACATCAAAGCCCTAGATAAAAATCCCAGGTTTGGTCTTGCAATTGCCCTCACACCTTAGAGGCTTTTTCTTTTGTCCAAATGCATGTTTTGGTCATCTATCTTTTATTTGCATTTCATTTCGGTCTTATATATTTTTTGGGTTACATTTTGGTATTGCATCTCTTATAAACGTTTCATTTTGGTCCAATCTGTTAACTCCGTCACTCTCATTAACAGAATTGACCTAATAAGAACAAAGTCAAATTACGTCGTTTATGTTCAAACCCATAAAATTCATATCATACACATGAACTATAATAAGAATAGAGTCAAATTACCTTGTAACGGGGTTACGGAGTTGACGGACTGGACCAAAATGAAACCTTTATAAGAAATACAGCACTAAAATGTAACAAAAAAAAATATAAAACTAAAATGAAATACACATAAGAAATACAAGACCAAAAGTTACATTTAACCTTTTTCTTTTTTTTCAATGAATTTATTAGAATTCCAAACCATTCAATTTATTTTTTTGGGTGGCCCTCTAAAGGCGGAGTTTTTACCAATGTGTGTTTCATCAAATCTCATTATGATTTGAAGGATTTTTTCTTTTGCGTGGTTTCACATGCTGCAACAAAGTAATTGTTAATTGAGTTGTCTTTCTTTTCATATTGTAGAAGAGTAAATATTAGGGATCTTTCTTTGCAAAATTCTGGGACTTATGAACGAATTTCCAGGGACTAAAAATATTTTTACTAAAGTGTTCATAACCGAACCAACCCATTCTAAATTGTGAAAATCGATTCAAAAATTCGATGATCGAATAAATCAAAATCCAAGCAAATCAAAAACCGAGAAAACCGCATAATTTTATTGGTTTAATTCGGATTTCGGTTCCTTCTATCAAAACCTAACCTACCCAAACCAAAACGCATATACTAATGTGGATTTATAATTTTTCTATATTATCCATCAATTTTCTTCTCTTTCATTCTACAATCCAAACAAACCATAGGGCCCAAAGGAATCCTAAACCATGTAAAATGTCTCTACATTATGTTCTCCTATTGCTGATTGCTGAAGAGAAATCTCTGTTGAATGGAAGTTAAGGGATTAACATATAAAAGACATGACCAATAGCTTGAACTCTTGCTTTAAACTTATTTTTGCTACTTAACAGACTTGAAGAAGCCACCATGAATAAGAATATTAGCACACTCTAAACGTGTAAGAGCAACCTTCTCTTACCTGCTAGTGTGATGCACTTCCATTCTTCTTTTTTTTTGGTCAAGGCACATCCATCTTTATGTGAATGAAATGAATATGAGTGTTATTATCCTTACTATTCACTGAATTTTTCATCCATTTTTAGAAGTATCTCATCACGTGCACCAGATTCATTTGTTGATATTTTGATATTTACCTATTCACTTTAACATAAAATATGTATATTAAAAAGGTATACTCATTATTCTTATTTTTATAAAAAAAATATATATATTTTGAACTCTCTGTAACATTCATTATTCACATTGACTTACTGGATGAAAAATAAAGTATTAATTAGTGCTCCAATCATATACTACCATCGTTCAATATATAAGAAACATAGGGAAGAAGATTTTTCATCCTAAATATTTTCAAGTGTATTAATTGCTAACTAAAATTAATTTTTCTTATATATCCTTAATTAATTACTCTCTTGGTTTTAGACTATATGTAACTTTTTTAGAATCTTATATTATTGATTATAAACAAATTTAACTACTTTTTTTTGTATTTAATGAAAAAATATCTAAAATACCCTTAATAATTACTCTTTCCAGTCCTAAATATAAGTCACATTTTAGAAGATTCAATTAATAATGGAAAGAAAAAGATAGTACAATAAGAGAGAGAAGGAGTTATTAATTAAATTGAAATATTTATTAATACATTTATTTAGCGTTATAGTTGAAAAAATCTTATATTTTTAGACAAATTTAATGAGTTACTCCTTCGGGTCCTAAATATAAGTGACTTCTAACCAAATTACTAAAACCAAAGAATTGAAGTTAACCCATTAAATTTGTCTAAAAATAATAAGTTTTTTCGAATATACCCCTAAATAAATGTGTTAATAAATGCTTCAATTCAATTAATAAATTTTCTCTCTATTAGTCCAATATTTTTCTCTCTTCATTATTAATTGAATCTTTGAAAATTGTAGAAGGGATAGAAGTTGAAATTATCCATTATAAGTGAATTGGTGACCTATATTTAGAAGGCAAAATGACACTTTTGGTCCCTTAACTCTTTGCGCAAATTCACTTTGGTTCCTTAACTTTTTTTTGACTCATTTTGGTCCCTTAACTTCTATGTTTGGTTCGTTTTGGTCCCCAACGTTAAGTCCGTCTACGACGTTAACAGGACTTTCTTACATGGCTACTACGTGACACTAACTCCGTTAACAGGACTTTCTTACATGGCTACTACGTGACACTAACTCCGTTAACAGATCTGTCAAGGCATTGGTTAGTCTGAACGACGTAGTTTGGGGAAGAAGCAGAGATGGGTTGAAGTTGAGTAATGTGTAAGAGAATCCAAAATGTTACCACCTGAGAAAGTGTGTGCATTTGCCTAGGTTTGTGCTTCAATCTGACTATGAAGCAAGAAATTTGGAACGATGTTGAGTAATCAAAGGAGTGCACCCAGAATCTCGCGAAATCGTAGCTGGAATCAAAAGCTAGGTATGATGTTTGGATTTTTTTTTGTTTGCATGTAAGTTGTTGTTTTTTTGTCAGATTGTGCTTGTTTTTTGGCTGATTCATCATGAATTTTGTCTGATTGTTCTTGATTTGTTTCTGGTTTTTCGTGTTTTAGAATGGGGAATTTGTTGTTGAAGTTGTTTTGGGGTTTTTTTTGACAGAGAAGAAAAGAAATGGGAGTATATAGATGGGTTATGCACTTAGTGGTTAATGGAAGAAGATAGATGGAGTTACATTGATTGTTTGCATGCAGTTTGGGATGAGTTTGGGTATGATACATCAGTTGTGACAGTGTGGTACATGGTTAAAGGTATGTGTGATGAGGGGTTTAAGGAGCTAAAGGATGACAATGGTGCAATGGAAATGGTCCAATTGGCCAAGTGTTTTGGTAAGGTGGAAATGTATGTAGAGGCTGGAATTTCAGAACCCGTGTTTGCTGATGATGTAGATGATGATGATTCAGATGACGATGTTGAAATTATTGAGCCAGAAGTGGTGATTGAAGAGGAAGAAGTGGTTGTGGAGGATGTTGCTAATGTAGATGTAGTGGTAGGGAATGACAATGTGGTTGAAGAGGAGGAGGTTGCTAATGAAGAAGTATTGGTAGAGAAAGGCAAAAGGAAAAGGAAAAAGGGACACATGAGTAAGAGTAAGAGGTAGAGTAAGCAAAAACAGAGAGTTGAAGTGCATCAAGAAGAGGAACAACATGGAGATATGCATGAGGAGGAGGTTCAGCAGGCAGAGGAGGAAAGGATTATAGATGAGGAACCTTATGACATTGTTGAGTCCGATTTGGATGAATCAGACTTGAATACTAGTATGCCTGACCCAAGTGTTGACACGTTGGATATTGATGAGGATTCATATGTAGATTCAGATGAAGAATTGGTTAGTGATGAAGATTCAGATGATGACAATATGAGAACACAAGGGAAGTATCATTTGTTTAAGAGACCAAAAAAGATGACTGACTATAGATGGAAGGTGGGGACTTACTTTGCTTCCAAAGAGGATTTTAAGGAGGAAATGAAATATTATGCAATCCACTCAGGCAGAGATTTGAGATTGAAGAAAAATGATAAGCAGAGGGTAAGAATCATATGCAAACCACAGTGTGATTGGAGTGCATATTGTGCTAAGCTCCCTAATGAGGATACATGACAATTAAGGAGCGTAATGGATGAACATAAATGCAATCGAGAGTATAGGGTTAAGATGTTAACATCAAAGTGGCTAAGTAAGAAGATTAAAGAAGGTGTGAGGGAAAATCCCAACATGAGGGTCGAGGATATTAGAAACAGAGCACATAAGAAGTTGAATTTGGGTGTTACCAAGTCCAAAGCTCAAAGGGCAAGAAGAAAGGCCCTTGACATGGTTGATGGTGACTTCAAGGATCAATTTAGAAGATTGAGGGACTATTTTGAGGAGCTTTTAAGGTCAAACCCAAACAACACAATTCAATTGATGGTTGGGCATGTTGCTATTGCAAACGAAGGAGGAACAGGGCCTGCCTATTTCTAAAGAAAATGGAACTTCTGTTGAAATTTCACCACACTTCCGATGAGTATACATTTGCTTTGGTGGATACAAGGAAAGCTTTCTGAAATGCAGACCCATCATTGGGTTAGATGGCTGTTTTTTAAAGGGAAGATATGGTGGGCAGATACTAGCTGCAGTTGGGAGGGACCCTAATGAACAGGTGCTTCCAATTGCAATAGGAGTGGTTGAAGGTGAAACAAGGGACTCATGGAGCTGGTTTCTTCAGTTTTTAATCAAAGATTTGGGGGGAACAACCGTATACAGTACTTACACATTCATGTCAAACCAACAAAAGGTACTTGATGAAGGTTAAGTATTTGTTATTTAAGTTCAACTATTAGTATATTGATATGACACATGTTGAAATTTATTGTTATTTATGTAGGGATTGTTACCTGCTATTGATGAGTTGCTACCGGGTGTTGATCAACGCTTTTGTGTTAGACACCTGTATAGTAACTTCAGGAAAAGATTTCTTGGAAAACAGCTGAAGGAGCTCATGTGGAAAGCAGCCAGAGCTAGTTATGTCCAATAGTGGGAGAAATATATGAAGGAGATATGTGTGGTAAACATGGAAGCTTATAGGTACTTGATCAAGATTGCACCCAGGCACTGGAGTAGGTCCAGGTTTACTCCTAGACCAAAGTGTGATATCTTGACAAAGAATATGTCAGAGACCTTCAACTCTGTCATTATGGGTCCTAGAGGAAAGCCTATTGTAACAATGATTGAAGAAATTTGTGTGTATCTCATGGAGAGATGGCAACAAAACAAGGAAAAAATTATGGAATTTGAAAGCTCTATTCTGCCTAGGATCAACAAGAAGTTGAAACAGGACAAAGATGGCACTAGATGGTGGATCCCAAGGTAATAAAATGGTCCCTTATCTTTTATAAGTTGATTCAAATTGGTCCCTTAACTGTTTTAACTAGGTTCAAATTGGTCCCTTAACTTTTTTAATGTGATTCAAATTGGTCCCTTAACTTTTGTAACTTGGTTCAAATTGGTCCCTGGACATAACTCGTAAATTGGATTAAATTTTGTCCCTTACAAGCAATCATCTAAGTTCCTGTTTGAAGTGAAGGATGTTAGCAACCTTGAGGAGAGATTTGTGGTCAATTTAGACATGAAGGAACGTACTTGTAGGCTTTGGAGTTTGACTGGGATACCCTGCTCCCATGCAATATCATGTATGAACAAAGTTAACATTAACCTTGATGATTACATCCCTGTCTACTTCAAGAAGGATTCTTACCAGGCAGTGTATGAGTCCATGGTTTATCCTGTGAATGGACCTAACATGTGGAGACAAAGTGATACACCTGATATCTTACCACCTCCACTAAGAAGACAACCAGGGAGACCCAAAAAATGTAGGGCAAAAGCTGCTGATCAAGAAACTAAGGGGTCAAGGGCCAAGATGTCAAAGAAAGGATTTGCTATCAAGTGTAAGAATTTTCGGGCTACAGGACACAACAGAAGCATCTGTCCATGCCACCTCGTGAACCACCACTAGAGGTAGCATCAGAAGCTGCAACATCTCAGCAAGGATCACAACTGCAAGAAGGTTCTCAGCCAGCAACATCACAGCCAGCACCTGAGCAAGCAACAACATCACAAAGGACACAAGCTTCTGCCATTACCAATGGACCAATAATGTTGTCAACACAAGTAGCAACCAACAGGAAGAAGATACCAATTAGGAGAGCCGAACCCAAAAATTAGAATCAATTTGAATGTGTTTGGGCATAATTGTAGACTTGTTTACACTATTGATGTATTCTGCCCAGTATTTTTTGGATGTGTTTGGGCATAAATGTAGACTTGTTTATACTTGTTATGTATTCTGCCCTATATGTTTTGGACCTATTTGGGCATGAATTCAGTATTTGAATGAATTTCCTACAGTCTTATGTTTGTTTTGAATTTGCTGTTTTAGACTTGTTATATTGCTATTTATATTGCTTGTTTATTTGCATATAGTATTTGGATTTGTTACAAGAAATGAAAAAGATGAATAGCTTATAGCACTTGGATTAGATCAGTTTCCTTAAATTTGATATTTGGATCAATTACAATAAATGAACAAATAGTTGCTACATGCTGCAGAAACATTCCATTTCAATTCAATGAATAACAAGTTCCAGTTCCATCATAATACCTGCTACATGCTACATACTACATTACAACCTTCCTAAATAAAAAACTAACTATCAAAAACGTATTACATAAGCTGCTACTACATTACATTACATAAGCAGTTTTGCAAACAAAAACACATTCATAAGCAAACTAACTATCAAAAAAAGCTAAGAACCCTAATCTTCTTCCTGGCTTGCTTAACCAATTTATTCAATGTCCAAATCTTCCTCCTTTGTTTTGCATGAGAAGCTCTTGAAGACCTTCCACTTGTACATCTTCACACCAAATAAAAAACCCACAATTGGCCTCCTGAAATGGACCACATAAAGAAATCAGGAACTGCAAATCAAAAGGAGATAATGCAAAATAGATTCATCTCTGTTCTTTGCAAAATAGAAACCAAAATAGAAGGAAAAAGAGATAAACCCATAAAGAGGGACACTCACCTTGTAATTTCTACAACCCAGAACTTCCTCCCCATGTTCCTGTCCGTCTTAGCAATGTGACACACAACCTTATCGCCACATTCGCAGAACAACACTGGTACTTGGCCTTGGCTTCCCATGGATGAAGACTGAGAATTCATCGCAGCTACACCAGGAGAAGAAGACGATCTTGGTGGATGGTAGCTTTTAAGGAGAATTTTTGTTGTTAGAGGGTAGATGGTGGAAGAAGATTTCAGAGGAATTGGGTTTTTATGAACCGTAGAGTTTACAATTTGGGAATTTCATAGAACCCAAATTTTTAGACATCCTAACGTTCAGATTTACCACGTAATATCCTTATCATTTTGTTTTTTTTTTTGAATTGGTTTTGTCCACATAGATAATTTTATTGACGGCGTTATAACAGTCCTGTTAACGTCCTTGACAGACTTAACGTCAGGCACCAAAATGAACCAAACATTGAAGTTAAGGGACCAAAATGAGCCAAAAAAAATGTTAAGGGACCAAAGTGAATTTGCGCAAAGTGTTAAGGGACCAAAAGTGTCATTTTGCCTATTTAGAACCAAAGAATTGTTCTAAAATGTGACTTCCATTCCTTATTTTTGGTGATTCAGTTAGAAGTGACTTATATTTTGGATTGGAGGGAGTAATTCACTTGTCACTTGTAATAAACATGTTTTTCTCTACAATAAATTTGTTAGGATATAATATAAGAAAACAATTTATTTTTTACTTGGAAGTAATAATATTAAATGAGGTTAACCAACATTCTTGGTAGATATAAAATTAGTTATTTTTGATTATAATCGAAAATAGAGGGAGTATAAGAGAGTATGACACTCATTAATTCTCATACAAGTTGATACATTAACTATATGAGCATAATAAAAATAAAATTTAAATTCATCACTTAATTAATTAAAAAATATTATTTAATATATTTTATTAGTGTGTATTACTTTAGTCTCATGTTTCATATATATATATATATAACGGAAGGTAGAAAAAAATTACTCTACTTACATCGATGACACTTCCTTAATTTCCTCTGTTAGAGACTAAATTTACTATAACCCACAATATTTCTTAGACCAAAAAAGTTATTTACACCAATTGATAAGGCAATGTGAGAACTCAATAAGGAGTGGCGACCCATTGTGAGCTTCTATTTAAAATTTACTCTTTTCAATGCCGCAAGTTTCACACTACAAGAATGCTATCCAATAGCCATGGAAATATCTATGGCAAAAAAGCTATTTCCATCGTTAATATAGATTTTTTGACGGACTAGCAACGGCCATTAAGCAATCACTAAAAATGGCGCCGCTAATATTTGGGACAAAAATATCCGTGGCAAATTTGCGACGGAAACTTTCTTCGCAAATTTGCCATAGTTATTTCCATGACAGTTTTTTTTTGTCGCAAAACTTTTTCTTGGCGTCACTTGTAGTCTGTCTCAAATTTTGTTTGTCACGAAAATATCTGTTGCAAATTTGCCACGGATATTTCCGCCGCAACTTTGCCACGGTAATTTCCGTGCCTAACTTTTTTTGGCTGCAACAATTGTTTTTTGCGCCATTTCGACCGTCTCTACTTTAGGTTTGCGACGGAAATTTCCTTCACAAGTTTGCCACGAATATTTCTGTGGCTAAGTTTTTTTTTTGCACGAATTCTTTTTTGGTGCCATTTTCACTACAAGAATGCTCTCTATTAGAGACCGAAATATTGGTGGCAAAAAAGCAAAATCCCTAAAAAAAGTTGCATTTGTGACGGATTAGCGACGGACACGAATCCGTTGCAAAAAGTGGCGTTGTTAATATTAGAGACCAGAAACTCCGTTTCTAATTTGCCACCCACTTATCCATCTCTAATTTTCCACCCACTTATCCATCTCTAATATGCTACCCACTTATCCATCTCTAATTTGCCACCCAGTTATCTATTTGTAATTTGTCATCCACTTATCCGTCTCTAATTTGACACACATTTATCCGTCTCTAATTTGCCACCCCACATTGCGTCTCTAATTTTCCACCCATTCCGCGGTGGCAAACCTGTTTGCACGTACCATATTTTGCCACAGCCCAAACGGTGGCAAACTTAGATTTTTTACAAATTTTTGTTTTTCCAGTACTGAAGTGGAAAACCTAGATATATGATAATTAAAAAATATACATATACTTAACACACAAACTACTAGCGTCCATAAATGAAATAAGCATTTGTAACCATAATCATAATAATACAAGTACATAAAGTAATATTTCAAACAAATGTCAACATAAAATGCATGGGTTCATGTTCTAAAATAATCTCAATAGTCATATATCATATATGAATACTAAAATAATGTCATATCATCTTCTAGTAAAATGCATGGGTTCATGTTCTTCATCCTCCTCAACATAATCAGGATGGACATGTTGCACTCTACTAGATGATTCGATCCCAGCCTGTTGAGGCTGACTAGGTTCCCATTGTCTAAGCAACTCCATAATCGTAGCCATATTGTTTTTCAAGTCATTAATCTCCCTGTCATAGATCACTTTCTCCTTCTGCTGCTCGTCTTTCTCCTTCTGCAACTCATCCAGGATCCTCAACAGTGCAGGATTTGAAGATGTCATTGATCCACTAGTACTCGATGATGAAGGAAGCTGAGAGGCGTAGAATCCTTCAAATATCCCATATGAAAAATGAGATGCCATATAACCTGTACCATAAATACGGCCATGGTTCTTCTTACTAACTATTTCTAACCAAGCAGTTGCTCTAGCCTCTCTTTCAGCCTGCTATGATTGTTCAGGAGGAAGCGTGTCAATCTGGTTGGCCGCCTTCTTCTCCTTCAAATTGATACCAAACTGAGTCAAAAAAACAAAATATAAGACTACAAATGTCTCCCTGGAGCGTGTATCAACCCATTCCCCAGTTGCTTTTTGATGAGTGGCATGAAAAAGTTCGTCAACTTCAACTGGCTTTCCTTTAGCTCGTGCCTATACAATTATCGAACGTAGTATTATGTATAAATTAAAGGCAATTGCATTATTCAATATACATGAACTAAAAATCAACTTTAAAATCATCATAATATAAACTTATAGGCTGTAAAGCTATCTCAGAATGAGAGACGCGCCCAAAGGTGTGTAATACTCCACCCTTCTTAGAAGCCCTGTTCTTCTTATTTTGTTCTAAAACATCCTTGAAATCCGATCTAGCCCAATATGCAAGCAACTGATTCCAAATAGTATTTGGACACCAAACTGGAATTTTACTACTCTTGGCATACTCTGCCCTCGCCTTGTTCATCATACCTTTAAACCGGTTCGAACCTTTGTCCTCAAATTGCTTCCACATTTGACTAGTGAAGCGAGGATCCCAAGTGCACTTATCCTACAATTAATTACATATTAATGAAATAGTTGTTCTTAACAACACCTAAAGACTTTAATTTAAAAACACGCACACATAATGTAATTAAATTCACAAGTAAGACCTTAAATTCATTCCACCATACGTCGCGGGTTTGTTTAGGCATTGACATCCAAGTAGGCCATGGTTCAGTGAACTGAGACTTGATAGAATTCACAATTGTCTCTACACTAGGCTGAGGAGGATACCACCTAGAATTATAACAAAAAAGATGTGTTCTAAGATAACATATAAGTGAACTCGACATTTAAAAAACATAATAGAATTCATTAAGTGTGTAACTTACATTCCATTCCAGAAAATACTTCACATTACTATCTTGTGGCCATTGGCTTCGAGGGACCACACGCACATAGTTTGCTAGCTCCCCATGTGGGTGAGAAGCTAGCGCCTCTTGCTCTGCCATCTCCTCACAAACGCCCCATCCCTCTCTACATCATCTAAATAAGTTTCATGGTCATCATTGGGAGCTAAGTCATCTAGATGTCCACTACTTCGCGATGACTGTCTGTCACGACGGGGATCAAAACTCCAGTGACAAGGATGCTCATCAGAATGCTGCGAAGGCTGAAATCCAGGTGTCGGAATCATCGTGAACCTAGTCGGGGATGCCGGGCGCAGAGTGGAATGTGGGCGTGCTCGCTGGGCAGGAGGACGTGAATCCGGGTCTTGTGACGATCGACATGGCCGTGAAACCCTCCCAGGCTGCTGTGATTCTATAGCTTAGCGGCACTGACGATCAACCTCAATCTGCTTGGAACCACCATGGACATACTTCCCCCTACCTTTGCCGCCTACAGGCACTGCCTTCCCAAGCCTATGTGAAGACATCTGTTCAACAAAATAAATATAACATGATAAGTAAATTATTAAAAGAAATTAAAGTAATATTGCATATACTAAATAAAAACAAGCGTACAATACTATATTGTCCTAACCTAATAATAAACCGAATTTAATCAATGTCTTCACCACCCCATTCGACATCATCATCTTCATCATTGTCGGTGTTCTCATTTTCCTCCCCAACAAGCATTTCACCCTCATCAACATCATTGGTATCTTGTTCAATTTCTTCAAACACGACACTAGGTGCGCCCATAGGTTCAGGTATCGGATCAACCTTGCAATCAAAACCTTCATCAGTTTCATCCTCATTGCCTACTACCTCCTCCTCACCTACTGCCTCCTCATCGTCTTCTGCATTCTGATCTGCTCCATGGTCTGCTACTTCTTGATACAACCCCGAAGTAGGAATGAAAACATAAGTCAGGCTAGTGTGAGGGGATACAGGGACAGGTCCATGTATAGAAGGGGTGGCAGTGGGCTGTACATGAGGTGTGCTAGTGTGTGAGGCTGGTCTCTTAATGCCGCGAGAGGCAGACAAAATACATCCTATGTCGTGTGCTTGTACGGTCCATGGTTTGCCTCTCATAACTCTGGCCTTTGCCCTAAAGGTTTGGCGTCCATCATTATCCATCTATTTGAATGTCAAAAAAACAATAGAAACTAAATACATGATCAAAATAGGCATATTAAAAGCAAACACTTGACATAAGGAAATTCACATGACATAAGGAAATTCAAATTATTCATTTGTTTGAATGACAAAAAAAAACAATAGATATTCCCATTATCCACCAGTTTGAATTTAAGAAAAAACAATAGAAATCAAATACATGATCAAAATAGGCATATTGAAAGCAAACACTTGGCATAAGGAAATCCACATGACATAAGGAAATTCACAATATCCATTTGTTTGAATGACAAAAAAAAACAATAAATATTCCCATTATACATCTGTTTGAATGTATAAAAAAAACAATAGAAACTAAATACATGATCAAAATAGGCATATTAAAAGCAAACACTTGACATAAGGAAATTCACATTATCTATTTGTTTGAGTGACAAAAAAAAATAGATATTCTCATTATCCATCTATTTGAATGTAAAAAAAAACAATAGAAACCAAAATATAAAATTGTACATCTCAAACTAAGTATCCATATTATCATTGTCATTGCCTTCATTGTTGTCATCTTCATCCTCCTCCTCTTCACAAAGTGTAGCTGGGTCAGCCATACCATGTATTTGCTCTATTTCTTCACATTTGGCATTTCTTCAGCTTGATAAGGCACTTCATTCTCAACTCCATCCACTTCAACATAACCTCTTGGTTTGGTTGTGATAGCAACACACCAATCTTGCAAATTTCTACAAGTTTCTTGATAATCAACATAGTAAACATGCCTAGTTTTTTGTGTGAGGATGAATGGATCATAAGCCTCGTACCTTCTACTCTTCTTCAGCTCCACAATATTGTACAGAGGGTAAACCCTTGTTCCTCTTGGTTGTCTTAGATCAAACCACTCAAATAAAAAATGGGGATCTTACTAGGTAAGTTACTGTGCAATTCATAGATATTTTGATGATGTCATAAAAGTCATCTTCTCCTCCTTCAGTAACACCCTTTACAAAAACACCATGATTGACCATTTTCTTACCCTCACTCCAAGATTTAGTATTAAATCGATAACCGTTAACAAGGTATATATTCCACGAAGTTACCAACGAATTGGGACCCAAGGCTAATGATCGTAAGGCGGGGTCAGTCACCCGATTTCTCTCATCAAGCACCAATAGAAAACATATCCACGAGTTTAGATATATGTTGGTATAAGAGCAATATTTATGGTATTGGCATAATTTGGGCATGTGACACTTACGTAAGTTCGAAACCAAATGGGAAATTCTTGTTGTATATGAGCACAACCATCTTCGCCATTGTTAGAGTAGGATTGTAAGAATAAGCGGAATACACGTAAATGATGTGTTAGAGTGGGAATTAAATTTATGAAATATAAATGACATTATGAAAGAAGGATCATCTTACTCTAAAAATGGTTTGACCTCTGTACAATTAATAAGGACATGTACATGAGCAGAAGTCCACTCAGCATCGTCAACCAATGGTCCTCACGCTTCCTACTAGGTCTTACAACCTTATTTAACACTGACAACCTATCATGGGTGACCTCATTTGTGGTTCGAGGATCGTTCCTCAAACTATTTTCGGACAACAAGCATTCATTCTTGAAATAATGAGAACAAAATTAGGTTGTTTCACGATGTAAGTGAAATGTACATATTTATCCTTCCACCCTTGAATTGGTACTAACTGCTCGCTTTGCATCTCCCATCATTTTGTGTAAACAAGAATCATTACTCAGGCTTCAATTGTGAAAAAAAAAAGATATTTAAGGGTATGCAACAGTAGTATTACCTTTCAAATGGATACATCCAATGATATTGAACCGAGCCACCAAGCATTGCTTCCTTAGGTTGGTGTATTGGTAGATGTTCCATTGAATAAAATAATCCCGGTGGAAATATTCTTTCTAACTTGCATATGATTATTGGGATATTCTGTTCCAATCGAACCAATTCTTCCATCTTGAGAGTATTAGAGCACAAATATTTGAAAAAACGGCTTAGCTCAGCAATTGTTTTCCATACACTCTTGGGCAATGATCAAAATGCGACCGAGAGTAAACATTCCTTGAATACATGGAAATCATGGCTTTTCATCCCATGCATCTGACCCTTGCTGAAATCAGCACACTTAGACAAATTAGAAGCATAACCATCTGACATTTTAATTTCAGAAATCCATTTGCATACTAACTTTGCCACGTCAGAAGACAATGTGTAGTTTGCTTTTGGTTTTAGGGTCTTCCCATTAGATAAGGTCACCAAATTCAAGTCGCCCCTACAATAATATTTAGCCACGTTCTTTCTTGCCTTTTCACTGTCCTTCGTCTTTTTAGCAATATTCATCATGGTGTTAAACACGTTACAAAGAAATTTTTTTCTATGTGCATCACATAGAGATTGTGTTGTAACAAGTTGTCTTTCAAATAAGGAAGATCCTAGAGTATACTACGCTTAGTCCAATTATGGTCCACTGCGTACCCCAGTAATCTATTAAACGGTCCATCAGTCACTTTTGGATAGTCACACACTCTTTTCCATACATAATCCCCGGACTCCATCTCTGGAGCATCATCATCGACAATCTTGTCCTTAATAAACCTCTTGTTTTGACTTCTAAAAGGATGACCTGCTGGTAAGAATCGACGGTGACAGTCGAACCATGAAGGTTTTCCACCATCTGTTAAGGTTAAGGCTTATGTTTCTTTCATATAGTATGGACACGCCAATTTACCCTTTGTCGCTCATCTAGATAACATACCATATGCTGGAAAGTCATTGATTGTCCACATCAGTGCAGCTCGCAGGTTAAAATTCTCCTTTGTTGAAATATCATATATCCAAACCCCAACACTCCACAACTTCTGTAGATCATCAATTAGAGGCTTTAAATACACATCTATATTTTATTTTGGGTTATCTGGTCCAGGTATAATACAGATTAGGAACACGTATGGTCTAGTCATGCACATTTCATGGGGGAGATTATAAGGTACCACTGTCACCAGCCAACACGAATACGGGGATGCATTTGCTTGGATGTATGGTGTAAAGCCATCGGAGCATAACCCCAATCTTACATTTTTGGACTCACTTGCAAATTCAGGATACACATTGTCAAAGTGTTTCCAAGCTTCTCCGTCATATGGATGATGAAGAACACCTAAATTGACTTTGTTTTCGTGATGCCATTGCATTTGTGCTGCACTTTCCATCGATGCATAAAGCCTCTGTAATCTTGGGATGATTGGCAAGTAGAACATTCTCTTCTCAGTGACATCCTTTTGCCTACCCGTCCCAGTTTTGGAAGGCTTAAACCTCTGAGTTTGGCAAAATTTGCATTGTCGTAAAATTTTTTCTTCTTTCCAAAATAACATGCATCTCTTGGGACAACAGTCTATCTTTATAGATCCTAACCCCAACTTGGATGTCAACTTTCTTGCTTAGTAGTAATTTTCATGTATGTCTTGATTTAGAGGAGTCACATCATGAATCACTTGAATAAAATGATCAACACACTTTTGAGGACAATGCCAATTAGTCTGGGCTGCCATAAGCTTAACGGCTAATGATAACTTTGATACTCTAGCTCCTTCGAAAAGAGGTTGGTTTGCAGATATCAACATATCATAAAATTGTTGAGCATTTGGGTTAGGTGACTCCTCCATTCCTTCTTCAACAACAGGACTTAATGCATCATCGCTATGCCAAAATGCATTTTAGATAGCTATTTTTTTTAGTGGTTTGTTTTTAAAATAGCTAATAATTTTTTTTTTTGTAGCGGTTAAAAATTTTAACCACTAAAAAAATAATACCATAAAAACACATAGCTTATTTTCTTTAGCGGTTAGCTTTATAATCAGCTAAGGAAGCTTTAAAAAAAATTTAAAAAAATTAAAAAAAATGATGAAAAGTATTATTAGCGGTCCATTTGCAAAGGAGCTAAGAAAAATCCCAATTTTTTCTTAGCACATTCAGATCTACCTGCTAACAAAAAAAGCAAAAGGAAAATTTCTTAGCGCATTATAATTTACCAGCTAAGAAAAATAACAAAAAAAAAAAAGGATCTTTATTGTTCCTTCCCTTGTACGCATGACCTCTTCATCGACTTGCTTCCCGCGTGTATTTGCTGCTCATTGCCACTAGCTTCCCACTTTGTCTCTGCTCTTCATCGCTGCTCTCTGCCTCTGCCATTGTCCTTGTTGAACCTCAACACCGTCTTCTCATCGAGCACACTCGCCGCCACTGCTTTTCTTCACCGTGCATGCACTCGCTCGCCGTCATTGCCGTAAGCGGAGTTTGCTCGTGGTTGTTTGCCGCCATTGGTGCTCATTTCATTTTCGTTGCCTCGTTCATTTCTAATCACAGGTAAGCTTTGATTTCATGCCCTAATTTCCACTTTTTTTCATTTTTGCTCAGCACATTGCAAACAAGGTTAACCTCATGAGGAGCAAATAGAGTTCTCTTATGTTAAAACTAGGCAATAAGCTAGCTTAATTTCAATTTCACTTAGATTTAAAATACTGAAATCATGCCCTGATTTATGATTATTGTTGTGGTGAGGTTTTGTGTTTGTTTGGGTTTATTTTTTTCCTTAGCTTTAGTTTTGAAGCAGCCTCTCTGTTCTGTTGTTGCTAGCTGCTCTGCTGTATCTGTACGTTTCATCATGTGTGCTGTAATGCTGCAAGCTGCATTCTGTTTTTGGTTCTTACTGAATTCCAGTAATTAGGTTGCACCTCTGGTGCTGTTTAATGCATTTCTTTCATTCTAGTTGCTCAAAAAAAAGGCTTTGGAGTGTTTTGGGATATATATATATATACATATAATTGTCAATAATATTTTAATTACTTATCTTTTTCTGCAATGGTAGCCATGTCATTAAGATTATCTAAAACCCTTTTGCAATTTAATGGAGGTCAATGTAATTCATAGTGGCCAATCTAGGATGGCAACATGAAGCAGCTTACCACTTCTCTTATTTTGGTAGTGAGGCTCATGGGAATTATCCTCTTAATCATAGAAGCTCATAAGGTTTCTAAGGTCTGGGAGTCTGCAATTGGGTTTTTTTAATCATATATATTAATATACATTCTTATGTCCACAAAATATGTAGGTGCCTATAAATTTTTCATTCACGTGTCCACAAAATTTACAGTTGTCTGTAATGTATTGAGACACCTAACCAGAATATGCAATTATTTTTTATGGTCGACATGTTAATGAGACATTAGTATTTAATTGGTTCTTTATGTGCATTTATAAGATTTATGCAATTTAATAAAAAACTTGTCTTATCCCGCAAATAAACTGGGATTTTTATTATTTAATCATATATTGTTGCAATTTTGTGAAGCATATTGTTTAAATTTTAATTTTTCATGGTGGTGATAAATTATATATAATTATTGGCTGACCTCAATCTAAAGAAAACTCCTCAGCTACTTAGCTTGAGTTTGCAAATCTACTTTTTCCTATTCACTCTTGAAAGAATTAGTCCCAATCAAATTCTTGAATTGGTTAAAAAAACAATTTTTAAGTAGGAATCACTTATTATATTGCCTCTGTGTTTGTGTTCTGGTTTTGTTAACTGGTCTTATGGCCTTTCGACGTAGCTTCTACCACTTTTAGTACTAACTACTTCATTCAAATAGAAAGATGAGCATTTCTGGGAAGAAGATTTCATTTAAGTGTCTAGATAATCCTCATTCCTTAGCTCACTCTTGCTTCTTTGTTCATTCTCATATCATATTTCATATGGATGAAGGAGGAAAACAGAACCCACAGAAAGGAAAAAAAATGTATTAGGCTCACCTGTTGTACAAAGTAGAAAAATCAAAATGCTGTGTATGTTAGGAAAAGCCAGTAGTATCAAAAGCTTGATCAAAATGGAACTGTTAGCTTTCATCTCTTTCCCTCTCTAATTTCTTTGCACAAATTTTTACTAAATTAATTTAGGCTGTTAGTGTTAATGTTATTAGTACTTTTATAGGCCATGGTGATGGTGGAAGAAGCTCTCACTTCCTAGTTTATTATTTCAATTTGTGTGGAGCATGTGTTTAATTAATAGTATAATAAAGATTATCAAATATCATTTGAATGAAAAAACTGGACATAATTTAAAGGAATGCACCTTGTTTGAATCGGTATAATAGTATAATTTCGCTTGCACGTAATAAACTGATTATTAATTAAGGTATAGTTAGTTAGATGAATGATAATTAATCTAAAAAGAACAGCTGGGTTGTTATTATTTTATTGTAATAAAATAAATCGAAAACACATTGTTCTTAGGTTGAACTTCTGTCTGGAACTTTGGACAGTAGTTCTTTCGTTAGAAATTTATATGTAATATAATGATATCAAATCTCATATGTTATGGCTTGTATGTCCAAGTTTGATTTTTGCGTTTCTTCATGTTGTTTTTATGTTTCCTCACTTACAAAAAAACAAGATATGAAAATTGAAGTATAGCGTATATAATGCATGTCTTTATTACTAGTAATTGATAGTACTAGTATATGATAGAAGCAGAGTTGCTACAATCACATACGCCCCTTCATCACTTTTAGTAAATTTTGGTTGCTAAGTTTTGGTCTATCTCTAGCTAGTAATTGAAGGATGACTATTTAATGAGATTTAATTAGTTCATTTAGATATTTTTATATTATTTTGTATTATGTTTTAGTGAAATGACTTAAATAAGTTTTTAGTCGTTATAAAATATGCGAGTTTTGATTTTGGTTCCTAATAAATATTGATTTTAATCCTTGTAAATATTGATTTCGGTCCATAACATATATTTTCATTGATTTTAGTCCCTGTATCAAAATTCTCATACTTTACCTATACTAAAAACATATATTAAGTCTAGTTAATTTATATAGTATCATGTACATCATTTAATACATTATGTTGATGGGAAAAATATCCATAATTTGTCCTTGTTGGTAGATTTGTAAAATGCTGTACCGTAAATGGATGTCTGCAAGTCGCTTGTCTAAAGAATATGAAGACGGAGTTAAAGAATTTGTTCAATTTGCAGTTCAACATGCAGAAGATAGTGATAACATAATTTGTCCTTGTCTAAAATGTTGTTACTCAAAAAGGATTGCTGAAGCTGAGTTGGTTGATCATTTGTTTTGTAATGGAATTGATCAAAGTTATACGTGTTGGGTAAGGCATGGGGAAACGAGAGGCTCTTCTTTTTCTTCAAGTAATTTTGATAGAAGCAGAAGGTATGAACCAAATAGTCCTATTGACACAAGTGCAAATGATGATGTTGACCAAATGGAAGAGATGGCTAATGTGCTTGAAGAGGATCTTTGAGATTGTCCAGAAATGTTTGACAGATTAAAAATTGATGCCAAGAGCCCTCTATATAACGGATGCACTAAATTCACAAAATTGTCTGCGGTGTTGAAGTTGTTTAACTTGAAGGCAGCCAATGGATGGACTGATAAAAGCTTCACAGACTTGCTTCAACTTTTAAATGAAATGTTACCAGAGAGTAATGTGCTCCCCAATCGGACATATGATGCTAAACAAATGTTGGGTTCTATTGGCATGGGATACGAGAGGATACATGTCCTAATGATTTCGTCTTATTTCGAAATGAATATGCCTCGTTAGACAATTGCCCAAAGTGTAGTGCTTCACGTTATACAAAGAATGCTTATGCTGCGAAGAAGGTCGTGTGGTACTTTCCTATAAAGTCAAGGTTCAGGAGAATGTACAGTAATGCGGAGGACGCTAAACACTTAACATGGCATGCTGATGAAAGGACTCAAGATGGAAAGCTTCGACATCCCATAGATTCTCCGCAATGGAGTAATTTGATTATAATTACTCAGACTTTGGCTATGAACCCAGAAACTTGCGTCTTGCACTGGCTATAGACGGAATGAATCCTCACAGTATTCAAAGCAGCTCTCATAGTACATGGCCAGTGATTTTGGTAATTTATAACTTACCCCCATGGCTATGCATGAAGCGCAAGTATATGATGTTGTCTATGTTGATTTCTGGGCCGAAGCAACCTGGAAATAATATTAATGTTTACTTGGCCCCTTTAATTGAAGATTTGAAGGATATGTGGAGTACAGGTATTGAAGTGTATGATGGGTATAGAAAAGAAACATTCCAACTGAGGTCATTGTTGTTTGGCACGATAAATGATTTTCCGGCTTATGGCAATTTGTGAGGATATAGCATCAAAGGACAATGTGCTTGTCCAATATGTGAAGGGAGCACAAATGTCATTCGCTTGAACAAATGTAAGAAGAATGTATTCCTTTGGCATCTTAGATTTTTGCCTTTGAATCATCATTACCGAGGTTGGAGGAAAGCCTTCAACGAGGAGATTGAAGAAGGTAGAGCTCCTATTCCATTGACAGGTGAACAATTGTTTGACAAGGTCAAAGATGTTAACATTACTTTTGGCAAGCCTTTTGCTAACGAACTTGTTACAAAAGGGTGGAAAAAAAGGTCTATTTTTTTCGATTTGCCTTATTTGAAAGATTTATATGTTAGACATTTCATTGATGTTATGCATGTAGAGAAAAATGTTTGTGAAAGTGTCATAGGTACATTATTGAATGTACCTGGTAAAAGTAAAGACAACGTTAATGCAAGGTTAGACTTGTTGGAAATGGGAATAAGACCTGAATTAGGTCCAATAAAAAGGGGAAATCGTACATATTTGCCTCCAGCTGCTTATACTCTATCAAAAAAGGAGAAGCATGCATTTTGCGAATTTATCCATGGAGTTAAAGTGCCAGAGGGATATTGTTCAAATATGAAAATTCTTGTTTCAATGGATGATTTGAAGTTAAAGGGTTTGAAGTCTCATGATTGCCATATTCTCATGGAGCATCTTTTACCTGTGGCCATACGATCAATACTACCAAAGAAAGTTCGAGTGACAATAAGTAAGCTGTGTTTCTTTTTCAAACAAATTTGTAGTAAGGTGATTGACCCTGTAAAGTTGCCTAGATTGAAAATGCAAATTATTCTAACTTTATGTGAACTTGAAATGTATTTTCCTCCGTCATTCTTTGATATAATGGTTCACCTAACAGTTCACCTAGTGAGGGAGACCAAGCTATGTGGACCAGCTTATATGAGGTGGATGTACCAAGTTGAGCGTTACATGAAGATATTAAAAGGGTATGTTAAAAGTCGCAGTCGACCAGAAGGATGCATAGTTGAATGATACATCATTGAAGAAGCAGTTCAATTTTGCACTGATTACTTATCCCATGTTGAAACCATAGGACGTCCAAATTCACGTCATTTTCAGAGAGAAGAAGGGCAAGGAGTTTCAGGAAACCGTGTTGTGAACTTACCAATGACAAAACGTGAAGAAGCACACTTGTATGTTTTACACACTAGTAATGAGGTTGATGAATATGTATCCTTACACAAGGATTTGCTAACTGTTTCAAACCCAAGCAAAAGCCAAAATTGGGTATTAAAGGAACATACTAAGACCTTTATTTGTTGGCTTAGGGAACACATTCTTTTAAAATTGTCTAACAATCCTTCTTCAGTTTCGGAAAGGTTAAAATGGTTGGCAAATGGTCCAAGTGTAAATGCTTTATCTTACACAAGTTATTTGATCAATGATCAAACCTTTTGTACCAAAGATCAAGATGAGAAGTATGTATCACAAAATAGTGGTGTGACTTTGATAGCAAAATCTATGCATATTTCAAGTGCCAAAGATAGAAATCCTATATATGCCAATATGTCATACTTTGGGGTCATTGAATGCATATGGGAATTGGATTATACAGTGTTTCGTGTGCCTGTGTTTGGTTGTAAATGGGTTGACAATAATTGTGGAGTGAAGATTGATGAGCTTGGGTTCATGTTGGTGGATCTTAATAGAGTAGGTTACAAAGATGACTCATTCATTTTAGCATCACAAGCACAACAAGTGTTTTATGTTAAGGATCCTGTTGATGTAAAATGGTCCATTGTTCTTTTGTCAAACAAGTTAAATGCCAATATTGATCTTTTGGATGATGAGTTAAATGAACAAGATGATTTGGAGGATTATCCTTTTTTTGGGACTACTCAATCAATTGACGTTGATCCATTGGATGATGATGAAGCTTTGTATATCAGACATGATCATCAAGATGGCCTTTGGGTTCACATACCAATGTCTACTAATAAGAAAAAGACAAGTCTTAACCCAAAAAAAAGAGAAAAAGAAAAATCAAACTAATCTAAAATGTATGTTTTTATTTTTATTTTTAGATAGATAACAATTTGTTCAATATATCTATATCTTACCTTAATTTTATTGTACTCTTTTCTTGTAGGAAAAATGGCTTCTGATGCTGGTGATGGTGGTAACAAGACAAATAATAGGGTTGGCAAGCGTGGGATAACAAAGATGACTTATATAGTCAATCTTAGAAGTCGAGGAATTAGATTGCCGGTAGTTAACTATCCTTTAAATAGTAAATTTAGTTTTATTTTTGTGCAAATAGACATACTTACTTGATTATGTGCACTAGGTTTCATGGAATGATAATGGTCTACCAGTGGGAGAAAATAGTGACAAATTTACTTCCTACATAGGAGTTTTAGTCCGTCAGTGGGTATCTATAGCTTATGAGAATTCGGCAACAGTACCTAAAGCTTTGAAGGACAACATTTAGAACGACATAACGGTAATAGTCAAGCATTTTACGTACATGTATAGAATAATTTGGAATGACATAACTAGTTATCATACGTGAAAATAATGCATTTTTAAGCTTATTTGTGTCTCAAATCATAATATGTCTCAAATCATGCATGTTGTCTCAAATTATTTTTAAGCTCTTCTTTCTCAAATCATAACATGATCTAGATTCTCTATATTATTTCCTTTTAGCCAAGTGATCTTTCATAATGTGAAATTTTGATTAAATAAATTTACTAGTTTGTTAGTTATTCTACAAAATCAAACTCAAACTCAAACTCAAATAATATATTGTCTAGTGCCTTTTGCATAATTTGGATATATTATCTTGCAGGCTACATTTGAAGTTGATGAGACTCACAAAGATTGGGTTCTCAAGGAAGCGGGATTACTACTTAGGCAATTTTGTACGAATTTGTCAAAACATGTGTGGGACAAAGAGGGAAACATCATTGAACATCCTCCACAAATTTATGCAAATGTCATAAAGGAGGATGCATGGAGAGCATTTGTAACTCGGTGCACAGGAGAATCCTTTAAGGTAATTTAATCACATACTAATTATGAATTGATACACTTTTATATAATTCTTTATAATATTTATTCAAATTTTTATATGACATTTACAAATAGGCTTTAAGTGAGGCAAATAGAAGAAAGGCATTGAAGCCCGCATATCCTTATAGGGCTTCTCGCCTTGGATATCGAGGAATCGAACAAAAGATGGTACGCATACTTGTTATCATTTTATATTCAATAGTATGAATCTTATACACACTCATATTTACCTTTTGATTATGTACCTATATATGCAGCTAAAGGAGCAACCATCAGATTCACAAGTAACATCTATTTCTCGACACTTATTATGGAAGAATGCCCGTGTGAACAAGGATGGAGTCATTGACAATGAAAATGTTCAAAATGTGTGGGAGAAAATGGTAAGTATATCATGAAATATTTTTAATGAAGTTAACGTTTATGTTGATTGTTTATTTAAATTTTTATTTTATGTTGTAGGAGAGCTTATCACAAGTTGTTTCACAAGGGGAGATGGAGGATTTGGATCCTGATGACATTCTCGGGAGGGCGTTGAATACCCTGGTCGTGTTCGGGATGTAGGATATGGAATCTCGCAAAAGAAATTCTTTCCACCTATAAAGAGGCCTAGGAGGTCATCTCAAGAGCAAAGTGCAAAATTTATTGCATTAGAAGAAAAAAACACGTCACTTCAAAGTCAAGTAGACGAGCTAAAAGGCCAACTTGGTCTTGTGATGCAAATGTTAGTGGGGAAATTAGAGAGACCACACCATGATAGCTTAGAGAATAGTTGCCCTGCTACGGTTATCATATTTCCAAAGGTAATTGATATATATATATATAGAGAGAGAGAGAGGGCTAGGATCAATTGACACCAATTGGTTTGACACCAATTCTTACACCAATCAATAACGATAGATCGAAGTTTTTTATCACGAAATCTACCGTTGGATTGAAACTACTTATTGTATAGATCATGCGTACAAAAATTCACATCAATCCAAGATCGTTTAATACTCCATGACCACACTTGTTACTTTCACGATTTTTTAAACTATATTTTACGTTAAATTTTTAGTACGTCGATGGAGTACTAAACGATCTCGGATTGACGTCAAATTTTGTACACATGATCTATACGATAATTAATTTCAATCCAACGGTAAGTTTCATGAAAAAGAAACTTCCATCTATCGTTATTGATTGGTGTCATTTCATCATAATCCATATATATATATATATATTGGAAATATTTACATTTAATCAATAATACTTATTTTGCATATTATTTAGGGTACATCTCGTTGTAATCTCTATTTGTTTGACCCATCCGTGCTTGTTGCGAGAGGAAAAGTTTATAATCTTGATGGGGATACATTGCACAATCGCCCATTACAATCCAATTATGCGAGTGTCAATTGATGTTGTGGAGGTTGATGCAAGTCTACCACTCCCTTTGGATGATGAAATTACTACACTATAACAAGCATTAGGATCTCATGTTGCATGGCCTACTCACCTAATTTCTTTACACTCTACAGTATATGTAACTTAATTTCTGTGTAATATTTTTAGATGTCATTTATTTATTCTAAGTGCATGAAGTTTCTTATGTATAGCAAATTCCTTGTGAGCAACCTAAGGGGAATATGGAAGAGGTAAGGCCATCAGTAAATGTGAAGGGATCTATCACAAAGATATTTAATTAACCATCATCCTGAAATCAAATCCCACATGCTATTGTTCAAAAATTGTTCTCTGGTTTTATGAGGTTACTTGATGTGTGTATACAACGCGGTATGATGGCAAATGGTTGAGTTGAGAAAATTACTTTTGATGATGATGTTTTCAATGAATCGGGAGTTGAGGAGTATCTTGGTGAAGAGCAAATCCAAGAAGTTCTTCGCCATGAGCAGATAGGAGTTACAATTGTTTCCTTGTATATTAGGTACTGTGTAAGTTACTTTTTATAAATAATTAATGTTGGTTTTGAGGTTTGAAATACGCAATTGATTATTTTCTCGGTTTAGGTACTTGTATGAAGCTTTCCTTGTCCCAAGACAAATGACGAAGAAATTCTACTTTGTAAACCCTGCAAATATTTCCACATTAACTTATCATATTGTGGAAATAAAGGCACAGTTGATAGCTTCAATGTTGAGTAAGAACCAACAAGAGAAGGAGAGGTTACTTTTGGTTCCTACAAATGTAAAGTAAGTGTCACAATTGAACAATTTTTAAATTACGATGTACAATTTGATTCGAACTATAAATTCTAAGTTTTAGATATATGATTTATTGCTAAAGCAATGCTAAAAGAGAAGTACTCTTTATAACTATTGGTTAGGAGTTTATTTGATGCATACTTTACACTTCTTGTGCTTTTATTACTATATCAATTTCTAACGATAAGTTGTTTATTAGGAGTCATTGGGTGTTGACTGCTATTTATATTACTCAGAGTAGTGTACCAGATGTATATTATTTGGATTCACTACATGATGATCCAAGTCGTTATCTCACATTGAAGAAAGTCATAAATCAGTGAGTGTTATATTCCGTATTTGACATTGAAGTAAGTCAATTAGTGACTCACTTTCATCATTCTTGTTGAATTAATAGAGGTTTGATGATATATTGCACCAATTTCGGACTTAAAATGACAAAGTCTAAATTTTCCAACTTCAAGTGGATTAACATACATGTAATCTAGATCAATTAATATAATAATTTGTGAGTATAATTTTACATAAGCATATTACTTATAATTGTCGTGTTAATTTTGCATGTTAATTTTGCAGTGCCCCCAACAATTTGGGAACATAGATTGTGGGTATTACTTAGATTTTTGAAGGAGATACTCATCAAAGGAGAAAGCATTATTCCATTTGCGGTATGCAATTTAATTTTATACCAAATTAAAATATATTTAACTAGTAGATACCATGTATATTATTTAATTACTACTCTATGTATATCATGTTATCATTACTTGGTTTGAAGTGTTAAAATCTTGGCTTTTGGTATAATATCTATCTTATAAATTTCTTTTGTTTTACATGTGTGCAGTACGTACCTGAATACAAGTGCGAATATTATACTCCAACAAAATTGATGGAAGTCAAGGAAGAATAGGCACAATATGTGTTTGAAAATTGTATTATTTGATAGATCATTTTGTAAATTAGCTTTTATTTAATTTCCACGTACTTTTTTTGGTACTACATGTAAAACATGTGAAGGTTACAAGTTGGATAGTGATTAGGAAGTACTCTTTCTTGGACATGTTAGCCATTTTTTTTGTGAGACTACTTTCCTAGAGTTTGATCTCACATGTAGTGTGAACTATTGTTTGATGAATTTATATATATTTGATCTTAATTGTGGTTGATTTAAATTATTGGATGAAATATTGAGAAGTCATAATACATAATATGCGCAGGTGGTCAATTATTTTTTAGTGCAGTATGTACTAATTACCCCGAAGTATACATTTTCTTAGCGGTTGTAGGGGAACCATTAAGAGAAATCGAAATTCCTTAGCTGTTACTTTTTAGAGCCGCTAAGAAAAATGTTATTTAATAGCGGTTATTCACACAAACCACTAACAAAGTTGTTTTACAATAGCGGTCACGTGTTTCAAACCACTAAGAAATGTTATTTACCATAGCGGTTAAAAACCGCTAAGAATTTCAACTAGCTTTTCTTAGCAATTTATTATTAGCTCACAAGGACCGCTAATAAAAACCTATTTTAACCGCTAACAAAGGCCAAATCTGGTATAGTGCATGCACCATTTGATCCAAAAACCAAAAGTGGTCTTCGTCATGCATACTCTCCGCATTGCTCCATTCATCCTCATAGTCTGGCTTAAGCGAGATAGCCAACTCTTCTCCGTGATCCGTCCAAATCCAATAATTTGGTTTGAACCCATGTCTTAGAAAATGTTCAGTCACTATATCTCCACCTAATATGTTTTCGGAGACACACCCAACGCAAAGACACCTAACCCCCCCATCAAACAAACACTGTGTCGATTGGACAACCCTATTGACAATGTCATATACACCATCTACATACTCAGGATTTAGTCTCCTTCGCTCATCTAACATTTGGTACATCCAGCTCCGGTCCTCCATCATTCACTTAATCTCCTAACAACTAAAAGTCGATTAAGAACATAACAAAAAATCAAGCACCAAGCATAATAGATCAGACAAAAAAATAGAACAAAAGATAAAAAAAACAGACTAAAAAAAAATTAGAACATAACAGGAAAATAAATAGAACAAAATTGAAAAAAAGATGAGAATATGCCAGAAAAAAAAAACAAAACAAAAGAAATAAATGAAAACACGCCAGAAAAAAAAAACAGAACATAAGAAAAAAAATAGAACAGAATTAAAAAAAAAATTAGAACACCAAAAAAATGAACATAACTGACAAAAAAAACAGAACACTACTGAAAAAAAATGAGAACAGACCAGAAAAAAAAAGAACATAATTGAAAAAAAAAACAGAACAAAACTTAAAAAAAACACGCCAGAAAAAAAAAACAGAATAATGCCACATAAAATGCACATTTTCATCTCCACTTGTTATGATCACCTTCACTTATGACTTACGAGGGTATCAATGCATGTTTTATGACTTTATTATTTTGCAATTCCTCAGCCTAAAAAACTTGACAACAAATTAAGATACTCAAATCAAACAAACAGTAAACATGCATGATATGAAATTAGAAGACATTTTGTAGTGCATGTTCACAACAATTATTGATTCATTAGGTGCATGTAATAGAATTCATGGATACTACCCAATTGTTTGGTGAACTAGTGTAGCTTACCATCAAGACAACTTTTCTATTTCATACCAAATATACCAATATGTGATTTGAGAGAGAGATATATGTACCTATAGTTCTAGATGACAAGCTTGAATAACACTTGCAGATTGCGTCTAGAGAATGTGTAACAGCTTCAAGCCTTCAACACCTATAAGATGTGGAAAAATTAAATTATAAGGTTACTGTTTTCACTTTGAACTGAAATTGTGTATATAATTGAAATGTTTGAATTAACATCCATAAGTTGTGATAGCATATCTTTCAGATTAAGTTTCATTAAATAGAGAAATGTCACTTGAGACTTTCAATGCCACATGCCACATGATTAGTCTATGATATATACCAAAAATCATGTAGAGAGTCTCTGCATAATCACAATTGGCAAGATACGCAAAAAAAAAAAACAAATAAATCAAATTATCAAGCTTTCACTAGTATGACCAAAGAATCACATAAATTGCACAATGCTACAAATTGTGAGCAGCCTATTTCGGTTAAGACTAAAGACCATTAAAAGTTAAAAATCAACAAATTAACTATAGCCCTGTAGTATAGAAACACATCCAACAATCTTCAAATCAACAACTAAAAATAGCCAGTCCAAATAAGTGTATCTGCTCTTCTTTTTTGGACCCCTAATGCACATAATTCTTTTGTCCACATTCTGTCTGTCTCTCTCTCTCACCCTTGTAATTTTAAACACATTCAATACTATACTATACTATCATTCATTCAGATCAATTCAATTCAATCTTGAAGAATGAAGATCAAGTGTGATGTGTGTAATAAAATGGAAGTCTGTGTGTTCTGTCCTGCAGATGAAATTGCTCTATCCCAAAATTGTGATGGTAGCATTCACCACGCAAACAAATTAGCATGCAAACACGCACGCTTCTCTCTTCACCATTCGAAACACTTCCCTCTCTGTGATATCTGCCAAGAAAGGCGTGCCTATCTGTTTTGTCAACAAGACAGAGCAATATTGTGCAGGGTATGCGACGTTCCAATACACAGCCAATGAACATACACAGAATCATATTGAAAAGCTTCTAGAAGGAAAAGTATGAGCTAGGGTTTCTACAAAATAAATCTAAGCTACTGAATATTTGAACGAAGGGGGTGTTACCGCTTGTGTGCCTGGACGAATTTGGAAACTACGTGCATCTTCCTATGCGTAGCTGTTAAGTATTTTAGAGAACTAAAATACTAACTTGTTTCAGTGTAGTGGAAAAAGATTATTGTCCTCAAAGAGTAACTAAATACCAATTTAAGACCATGGGTAGCGATTTCAGAAGGTTTTGAATGAAATTTAATTGTAAAATTAAGTGCTCGTAATGTAAAAATGAGTTTAAAACAATTTCAATAAATACTTGGATTTGGACTTGATTATGCACTGTAACGATCTCTTCCCCTTTGTTAATTTCTATGTTAATCGAAAGACTGTAAGGTAAACATTTCACTTACAGAAGATTTCTCATTCTGTAAGATTCTATGATAATGAAAATACATATTCCAATCTCTTGAAATATATGTGAATTCAGTCACGCAATAAGCAAAACCTCTAAATAAACGGTTCATAAATCAACTTCTATTTCTAGGTTATTGATTTATGAAAATCCTTTGTCAGAACCCTTTTTTAATCGAATTCCGATTCAATTAAAAAGGTTCGAAGAAAGAGAAGAAAGATGATCAGGCTCTAAACTCATCAATTAACACAGACAAATAAAAATAATTCAATTAATATAGAAAGGAACAAGAGAGTTTGAGGATTACAGTGCTAGCCACGTCCAAACCCAAGAATAGGAATCTAAGCTGCCATCTCGAATTGAGAAAAAATGAAATTCATAGATGAAAGTTACACAATATCTCTTTGTGCACTCTTTCTCTCTCTAGAATTCTCAATTTCTGCTCTCAGACTGCTTAACCTAACATAAGCTACTAACTGATATATAAATAATAAAAATCTGATACACATTAAATGCGCTGCATTTTGCGTAACTGGGTCTAGATCTGGCGCTTAAGCGCCACACTGGCAGAGAGTCTCAGTGGTTCTCACGCTTGAGTGCCATTCTAGCTTAAGCGCTAGCTCTAGCTTGAGCGCCATGCGTGATGCTGCCTTCAAGTACATTGCTTCTTTGCTTCTCTTCTTGGACTCCATTTCAGCACCTACAATCTCTTCAACTCCACAAAACCTTAATAAAAACTACTTTTGCTCAAAAACTCCAAAGATCAGATTAGGCAGGGTTTTATACTTAGAAAAACTCCTTTTAAAAAGAGATAAGTGCACCAATTAGCTTGTAAAACAAGCTTAAAAATGTACTTATCAGCAGCGCAATTTACTAGTGAGACCAAGGGAGAACTTGGTGATGACGGTTCTGGTGATGGCGAATCCAACGATGAAAGGGCAATTTTGCTTCTAGTGAGTCTAGAATCGGAGTTGTGGGCGGAGATCGATGGTTTAGGGCGGCGATTTGGGGCGGAGGTGCAGCAAACCGAGTTGGAAAAAGATCCTGACATTCTTAACATACCAACTGAATTGCATTTTCAAAATTATTTCTCAACCCATGGCTTCAATTTTAAGGAATACTTTAGTCAAACTCTTGTGTAATTCTTTTCATCCTGGAACTTATCCATTCCTCGATACTCTTTCACACAAAATGCTCAAGCTGCTAACTTGCTAGTCGAAATACCGAAGACATTTCCAATGGTCTTTCGCGCAAAGGGCTCAAGCTGCTAACTTCAACCCCCTGGCTACTCGAAATACCGAAGACATTTCCAATGGTCTTCCGCGCAAATGGCTCAAGCTGCTAACTTCAACCCCTGGCTACTAGATACACTAGAATTACTTAAGCACAATTCTTTATAATTCTTCTTTACAAGAGTATGACTAAAGGCCATAATTTATATTAGCAACAAAACAGTATGCAACATAACACACAATCCAGTAAATCTTAAGTCAAGCATGCACACATCAAATCCAACTCAAAGAAAGGTGGGAACATCACAAATTTAGTTTAAGGTGTATGGTGTCACAAAAGATATATCCATGAGGCTCAAGTTGGCTATCAATACAAGGAAATAATCAATCACATACAGGATAGCTATTTGGCTCTAGTTGTGCACAATCCATAATACTATACCTCCATCATGCTTGTACTATCTAGTGTGAAGTAACAATTGTAAAATCAAGCAAGACGAATTAATTGAACCAAAGAGGACTCTCAAAAAGTGTTTAAGGTTCACACAACTCACTTGGCTCAAGGCTGATCATCCTCTTTGATTAAAATATTTCGATCATCATATCAAAGCTCAACAAACTCATGCAAATGTACTCTAAGTTTAAAATTCATGTTTCATATAGAGAAAATCCTCAATTCAGGCACACTTCAAACATCACAATTTGAGTTACACAATCAATTCATACCGACATTTATTCACAAGACCAAAAGATACTAAGCCTGAACTACTAAATTCTAGCGATCCTAAAAATGCAAAAACTAAAAAATAAACGAAAAGAAAATAAAAGAAAAGAACGACCAAGACTACTCCCCTCAACCCATGGGTGCATGGGCTGCATCGTCCGACATGTCCGGCTCATCATCATCTCCTTCATCATCAGCTCCTTCTTCCTCATCCTGGTTCTCTTGATCGTAACCAGCTTCCTCCCCCAGGTAATTAGGCTCGCCCACAGGCCACCGCATCACATCGGCAAGTCTGTCACGATGCGGATAAGTGTTCAAATCACCCAGCTGTTGCTGTACCATATCATATTGGACCTAATAAAAGAAATGTAGCCGTAGGTACATAGACTCAAGCATGTTCCTAGTGTGGAGATTCTCAGCCTCTCTCCTAGCATCCTGGATGCTTATTCGATCCCAAAGTTCCTCAATAGTACGAGGCTTGTCGTTAGGAACAGGCTCTTGCACCTCCTCTGCTTCTTCTTATGCTTGAGCTTCATCTCCCAAGCACCATTGTTGGACATATTCTTATCAATTGGAGGCCTAATCTTCTTGGTGCGGTTGGCTTCAACTCCAAATTGTTCACAAAGCAGAGTGATGAGAGAAGGGAACCCCACCGTTTTTTCACGTCCTTCTTCCTCTTATCGGCATCAGACATTGTCTTCATGGCATCCTTCCAAATTTCATCTGAGATCTTGGTGGCCTGATCCACTCTATAGTCCCTTTGAACACAACAACATAAGAACTAAGCGACTTCTTTGGGCACGTCACTGTTATGCGTGTTTGGCGCCAAATTAGCCAACATGAATCGCATTATGGCTTTAGTCAACGGGTTCATGTTTTTCTTAAGATCCTTATGGGCTCCCCTTGATTGTATTCCGCTCTCATATTCGGCAAACAACGGTATTGCTCCAAGACGCTCCATGTAAAGAACCGCTTTCGAATATAGTTGTACGAGACCCAAGTTGGACTCCAGTTGGGGACTAGATTGCCAAGCAAATTCTCAAGGGTTTCCCGATCATAAGGGATGGTAATACTTCTCACATAACTTTCCTTTTTGAAGTTGGCATCACGATCACTCCCCGGGTAAGCATTGGCGTAGAATTCCTTAAGCACATCAAGATCAAACTTGGGAGGTAATGTGGCTAGAATCCACCACTTGCGGTGATCCAAGAGAGCAGTGAACTCATCAAAGTCTCCTTCAGCTAGTTCAACTCACCTCTCCGGTGTAAACTCCCAAGCTTTTATCAATTCATATCGATTTTTCTTTTCTTCATTCAAAAACCTTGGGGCTCCCGAACCACTTGAGCTTTCTCTAACCCTCTTTTTCTTCTTAGAGGGTTCATTTCTCTTACGGGACTCTTGCTCCATCGGTGCCTTACCTATGTTCTTAGTCTTGAAACAATCATAACCAAAAACACAACATAGGCAAAAATAGGGCATTTGATGATTAATCTCTACACATTCATAATTCATACAAATATGTTCAATCATCATATATCTCAAGGAACAAACACCCAATAGTGAGAAAATATATACTTTCAAGATCAAATGTGGGTTGAGTTATTTGCCAAAAACAGAGCAACAACGAGCAACATAATACACAATACAAACTCCATGAATAGGGCATGAACTAGCATTCTAACCAACTAAAACTACAATTTATACATGATTGCATTGTCTATTCTCAACAACTCGATTTATTCAGTCTCTATCTAAGTGAAGAGAATAAAAACCCCCAAACATCTCATCATCAATTTAAAGAGTGGAGAAGAAGAGAGGTGAGAGAATACATACCTTGCCATGGATGAAGAGGGGAATAAGACTTGAGAAGATAAATTGGGGTTTGATAGGAAGGAGATGAGTTTGCGCAAGAATGGGGAGGAGGGGTGCTAGGGCTCGCTCAAATAAAAGTGGGACGTGTTCAAATGGCCCTTGTTTGTGCATTTTTAAAACCCCAGTGGAAAACTCGCGCTTAAGCGCGATGTGGCGCTTGAGGGCCACCAATTGTAGTGCAATTCTCGCTTAAGCGAGACCTAGCGCTACAGAGTTCGAGAGTTTTCTTCCATTCAGGGTGCATATTTGCTGAAGCGAGACCTAGCGCTTGAGCACTACAGGGACAAAGAATTTTTTCCAAATAGGGGCTTTCTCGCTTGAGCGAGGGATGGCGCTTAAGCGCTACAATCCCCGAGAGTTTTCTTCCTTTTTGGTTCCCTGTCTCGCTTGAGCGAAAAGCGCCAGGTCGGCAGAGCCAAATCCCCTTAATTTGCTTCAAAAAGAACTCATGCCCTTCTCCTCAATTACTCTCAACCCAAATTCCTGCTTGACAAGTCTTAGAACCAAAATAACCTATCACAGAAAACAAAACAAAATTAAACTATAAGAGAAAGGGAAAAGAAAATTAGGTTGCCTCCCAATAAGCACTTCTTTAACGTCACTAGCTTGACGCTTGTTCAAACAATATCAAGGTTCCTTCAGTGGAACCACCACCATGAGTCTCTTCACCTCACCTCCAAGGTAGTGTTTCAACCTTTGGCCATTGACCACCCAACTATGTTTCTTGATTGGGTCTTCTATCTCAACGACGCCATATGGTTTGACAACTTTTACTCGAAAAGGACCGAACCACTTGGATTTAAGCTTCCCAGTGAACAACCGAATCCGAGAATTGAACAAAAGAACCAATTGTCCTGGAAGGAAGTCTCTTTTGAAAATACCCTTGTCATGGTATTTCTTTGTCCGTTCCTTGTAAATCCTTGAGGACTCATATGCTTGAAGGCGGAATTCTTCAAGTTCTAGCATTTGTTTCCTTTTCAGCTCAAGAGAAGCTTGAGGATTAAAGTTTAACCACTTCATCGCCCATAAAGCTCTATGACCCAACTCAACCGAAAGATGACATGACTTGCCGTACACCAATTGAAAAGGTGAGCATCCAATTGGTGTTTTAAAGGTAGTCATATACGCCCATAGAGCGTCATCAAGCTTCAAGGACCAATCCTTCCTTGTGGAGACCGTATTTTCAAGGATACGCTTAACTTCTTGGTTTGACACCTCAGCTTGCCCATTTGATTGTGGGTGATAAGGTGAAGCCACCCTATGTCGAACTCCATAGTGCTCAAGGGAATTCTTGAGATGCACATTGCAAAAGTGAGAGCTACCATCGCTTATTAAGACCCTTGGTGTTCCAAAGCGGGAGAAGACGTTCTTCTTCAAGAATTTGATAACCGTCTTCCCGTCAGCCTTGGTACAAGCTATTGCCTCAACCCACTTGGAGACATAATCGACGGCCACTAAAATAAATTCATTCCCACATGATGATGGAAACGGACCCATGAAATCAATGCCCCAACAATCGAAAACTTCTACTTCAAGGATGTTGGAGAGGGGCATTTCATGTCTTCTAGATATTCCTCTCGTCCTTTGACACTCATTGCACTGTTGAGAAAATTGATAAGCGTCTTTGAACAAAGACGGCCAATAGAATCTAGCTTGAAGTACCTTTGTGGCAGTTCTCTCCCCATTGAAATGTCCACCATAAGGAGAGTTGTGGCAATGCCACAATATACTCTTGGCTTCTTCACTAGAAACACATCTTCTTAGAACACCATCACCACAAATCTTGAACAAGTATGGGTCATCCCACATATAATGATTGGCGTCCTTCAAAAACTTCTTTCTTTGTTGATAAGTGAAGTCCTCCGGAATAGTTCTGCCCGCCTTGAAATTTGCTAAGTCCGCAAACCAAGGCCTCTCATTAATGGCTAAGAGTCGCTCGTCGGGGAATTCCTACACTACCTCAATTGCTTGTTCGGTCACCTCCTCATTCACTACCCTTGACAAGTGATTGGCCACGTAATTCTCACAACCCTTCTTGTCCTTGATGACCAAATCAAATTCCTGCAAAAGTAACACCCATTGAAGCAATCTTGGCTTCGAGTCAGTTTTAGTCAACAAGTACTTAATTGCGGCATGATCTATGAAAACTACAAATTTAGAACCAATCAAATAAGATCTAAATTTTTCCAATGCATACACAATTGCTAGCAACTCCTTTTCGGTAGTAGCATAGTTTATTTGTGCACCATTCAAAACCTTGCTAACGTAATGTATTGCATGGAAAACCTTAGACCTTCTTTGACCCAAAACAACCCCTAAAGCATCGTCGCTCGTGTCACACATTAGTTCAAACTCTAGAGACCAATCCGGAGCAACTATGATAAGAGCGGACACAAGCTTTTGTTTGAGGGTTTCAAAGGCTTTCAAGCACTTAGCATATTCAAAAGAACTATCTTTAACAAGTAAATTGCTAAGTGGCTTGGCAATTTTAGAAAAGTCTTTTATAAATCGCCTATAAAACCCCACATGTCCTAGAAGCTACGGACACCCTTAACATTGACGGGTGGGGGAAGTTTCTGAATGACCTCCACTTTGGCCTTGTCCACTTCAATTTCCTTGTAGGAAATCTTGTGGCCAAGGACAATACCCTCAGTGACCATAAAATGGCACTTCTCCCAATTCAAGACTAGATTGGTGTCCAGACATCTTTTCAAAACAACTTTTAAATTATTTAAACACACATCAAAGGATACACCAAAGACAGAAAAATCGTCTATGAAGACTTCAATACACTTCTCCACCATGTCGGAGAAGATGGAAACCATGCACCTTTGGAAGGTTGCCGGAGCATTGCATAACCCAAACGGTATCCTCTTGTAGGCAAAGACACCGAAGGGGCAAGTGAACGTCGTCTTCTCTTGGTCTTCCGAATAGACAATTATTTGGTTGTAGCCGGAGTAACCATCCAAGAAGCAATAGTAGGCTTGCCCAGATAGTCACTCCAACATTTGGTCCATGAACGGAAGTGGGAAATGGTCCTTCCTTGTTGCTTTGTTCAATTGCCGGTACTCAATACTCAACGTTTGAGTTCATTTTTGTCATTATAAATCACCGTCATCCCACCTTTCTTAGAAACCACTTGCACCGGACTAACCCATGAACTATTGAATATGGGGTAGATCATTCCCGCTTCAAGGAGCTTCATGACTTCCTTTTTCACAACCTCTTGCATGGTTGGATTAATCTCCTTTGTGGTTGTGCCATGGGTTTGAAGTCATCCTCCATGTAGATTCTATGAATGCAAAAGGTAGGACTTATGCCCTTAATGTCGGACAAGGACCACCCAATTGCTTTTTTGTACGCTTTCAAGACTTCAATAACCCTTTCTTCTTCCCTAGTAGTAAGTGAACTACTAATGATCACCGGTTTCCTCCCATCTTCTTCAAGAAAGTCTATTTTAAGTTGGGAGGCAATACCTTCAATTCGAGTTTTTGGTCTCCACCCTTCACCTCTTGTGGCAATTGTTCAATCTTAGCATTCTTGCTTGGGATCTCCATTGAAGAAACTAGCTCTTTCAAGCATGCTTCAATTTCCTTCTCTTCTTCTTCTAAGAAGTTTCCTTGAGCTTCCACTAAAGCTTGTTCAAGAGCATTGCCATTATCTATAGCCTTTACATCCATTGTGATAACTTCATCAAGGATATCCATCCGAAAGATTTGATCTTTGTCTTTAGGATGGTTCAACGCATCAAGAACATTGAAATCGGCCTCTTGATCTTAAACTCTTACCTTGAGCTTGCCCTTGTCAACATCTATGATGACTTTAGCGGTTTTTCATAAAGGGCCGCCCATGAATCAACGGGACTTCCGTATCTTCCTCGATGTCCATTATAACGAAGTCAATAGGAAATAAGAATTTATCAACCCTTACCAAGACATCCTCCGCTACTCCATATGGAAGCTTTAGAGATCTATCCACAAGTTGGAGGGTCATCTTTGTCGGCTTGACTTCTAAATCCCCAATCCTTTTTAACATGGATAGCGGCATGAGGTTGATACTAGCACCGAGGTCTAGGATAGCTTTCCCCACCGGTAGGTCTCCAATTGTCACCGGAATAGTAAAACTTCCCAGATCTTTTGATTTTAGAGGAATATTCTTCTGAATAATTGCACTGTACCCCGCCTCTAGAGACACTTCCTCCTCCTTGAACTTTCACTTTTTGGTGAGCAAATCCTTCATGAATTTTGCATAAACCGGCATTTTCTCCATTGCCTCCAAAAATGGAACATTTATTTGGAGATGTTTGAAAATGTCCAAGAAGCAAGCGTGCTGCCTCTCTTTGTCTTTCTTTGAGGGTTGCGGCAGATATGGAAGATTCTTTACTTGTTTCTCTTCACTCTTGCTCTTCTTCCTCTCGTCCCCCTTTAATTCCCCCTCACTTTTCCTCTTATCTTTTTCACTCTTATTTTCTCTCACCTCTTCAGTCAATTCTTTTGGACTCTCATTTTTTTCACTCACCACCTCTTTCCCCAACTCTCCATTTTTTTTCATTTTCTCTCAAATTGTCACCAATGCCCACCCCAATCTCCTTACCACTCCGAGTTGTTATTGACTTATAGTGCTCTTTCATATTAGTGTGAGTATTTGCCGAAAATGGAGTTTGATTCATATCCGCCAATTGCTTTGCAATCTGCCCCATTTGAGTTTTTAAGTTCTTGATGGAGGACTCAGTATTTTTCTGGAAGGCCTCATTATTTTGTTAGTTTTCCATGGACACTTGGATGAACTTATCCAAGGTATCTTCAAGTTTAGAGGTCCTTTCACTCAATGGAATGAATGGAGGCTTATTTGTGGTCTAACTTCTTGCTTCCATCCTCCTTGTGGCTGATTGCTCTTCCAACCTGTATTAAAATTAGCAAAATTATTAGTTTTAAAAGGTTGGTTTGAGAAATTACCTTGTCTCCCTTGGTTGGAGACATATTGAACTTGCTCCTCAGTTGTGGAAAATGGGTATTGAGCAAAGGCATGATTGGCTCCACATAGCTCACACATTAGGACTTGTTGTTGGGGCAGAGCTATCATTTGAACATGTTGGGAAGTTTTGGTGGGCTGCACCAACTTCTCAATGGTCTTTGTGAAAAGCTCCATTTGTTGAGTGATTAATTTATTTTGTGCCAAGATCACATCAGAAGTAGACAACTCTAGGACTCCTTTTGGTTTTGAAAATTGATTTCTTGGTTGGTGTCCAGCTCTATTAGTCACTGCCATGGACTAAATAATCTCCAATGCGTCTGGTACATCTATTTTCAGCATTGAACCACCTGCAGTAGCATTGAGATTTATTTGCCATTAGCGGTTTAGACCCACAAAGAAAGTATTAATCTGCACTGACTGATTAAGTCCATGATTTGGGCATCTCTTTAAAAGCTTTTGAAACCTTTCCCATGCCTCATAGATCTCTTCATCATCCTTTTGTTTAAAACCTGAAATTTCAGATTTTGCATTCATGATTTTGGATGTTGGGTGAAATCTAGTGAGGAATGCGGTTTCCACTACTTCCCATGTTGTCAGACTTCCAGTTGGAAGGACATTAAACCACTCCTTGGCATCACCTATGAGGACTAGGTGAAATAGCTTCATGTATGCATTATTCAATTGGTTTGGATTGAGTGGAATGGTTCTCACTAATCCGTAGAAAGTGTCGAGGAATTTGTGAGCATCTTCATGAGTTTTCCCCAAGAACTGATTAGACTGCACAAAAGTGAACTAGTAAGGCTTGATGTGTGCCTTTGGAGACAACACGATTGGTCCTGGGTTTCTTGGCCCTTGAGGTTGCACATAATCACCAAGGTGCTCTATTCGCGGAGGCGGATTATTGTTGTTCATTTCGACGTTATTTCCACAGTTATTGTCGTGGCTTTCAGCCGTTGAAATGTCCTCAAAATCGTTGAGTGATGTTGAAAACGATGAGTCAACTTCCTCTTTGGAAGTGTTTGAACGTCGTGTGCTTGAACTTAACTTCCAAGCAAAGGCTTCAATCTCTGGTATGAATTGCAGCTGTTCTTTGTTACCCTTACTCCTAGTTAGCATAAACACATTAAACACCAGAGTGAAATTTTAATCAAATGAAAACGGATAAAATGAAATTTATTTACAGAACCCAAAATTGTTAAATCAATACTAAATTGATCATCGTGCTCCCCGGCAACGGCGCCAGAAATTTGTTAAGTATTTTAGAGAACTAAAATACTAACTTGTTTCAGTATAGTGGAAAAAGGTTATCATTCTCAGAGAGCAACTATAGAATAACCTAATACCAATTTAAGACCTTGGGTAGCGATTCCATAAGGTTTTGAACGAAATTTAATTGTAAATATAAGTGCTCGCAATGTAAAAATGCGTTTAAAACAATTTCAATAACTACTTCGATTTGGACTTGTTTATGCACTGTAACGATCTCTTCCCCTTTGTTAATTTATATACTAATCGAAAGACCGTAAGGTAAAATTTCACTCCCAAAAGATTTCTCATTCTGTAAGATTTTGTGATAATGAAAATACATATTCCAATCTCTTAAAAATATGTGAATTCAATAACGCAATAAGAAAAATCTCTAAATAAACGGTTCATAAATCAATTCCTATCTCTAGGTTATTGATTGATGAAAATGCTTTGTCAAAACCCTATTTTTAATCAAATTCCCATTCAATTAAAAAGGTTAGAAGAAAAAGAAGAACGATAATCAGGCTCTAAACTCAGCAATTAACACAGACAAAGAAAAATAATTCAAGTAATATAGAAAGGAACAAGAGAGTTTGAGGATTACAATGCTAGCCACGTCCAAATCCAAGAATAGGAATCTAAGATGCCATCTCGAATTGAGAAATAATGGAATTCACAGATGAAAGTTACAGAAGATCTCTTGGTGCACTCTTTCTCTCTCTAGAGTTCTCAATTTCTGTTCTCAGACTGCTTACCCTAACCTAAACTACTAACTAATATATAAATAATAAAACTTTGATACACATTAAATGCGTTGTGTTTTGCGTAACTGGGTCCAAGATCTGGTGCTTAAGCGCCATGTGTGGCTCAAGCGCCACACTGGCAGAGAGCCTTAGTGGTTCTCGCGCTTGAGCGCTAGGTGGTGCTTGAGCGCCATTCTAGTTTAAGCGCTAGCTCCAGCTTGAGCGCCATACGTGATGCTTCCTTCAAGTCATTGCTTCTTTGCTTCTCTTCTTCGACTCCATTTCAGCACCTACAATCACTTCAACTCTGCAAAACCTTATTAAAAACTACTTTTGCTCAAAAACTCCAAAGATTAGATTAGGGAGGGTTTTTTACTTAGAAAAACTCCTTTTAAGAAGAGATAAGTGCATAAATTAGCTTGTAAAACAAGCTTCAAAATGCACTTATCAGCAATGCAATTTACTAGTGAGACCAAGGGAGAACTTGGTGATGACGGTTCCGGTGATGGTGAATCCAACGATGAAAGGGAAGTTTCGCTTCTAGTGAGTCTAGAATCGGAGTTGTGGGTGGAGATCGATGCTTTAGGGCGGCAATTTGGGGCGGAGGTGCAACAACGTTTGGGGCGGTGATTTGGGGTCGGAGGAGATGCGAAGGGTTTGATGAAAAAGTGCTCCAATAATGTGTGAATGAGAATGTGATGCGTAGGGCAAAGTTTGGAAAGTGTATGGGATTAACTGTAGCGTAGGCCATGGCAGACGCAAATTTCACTAAAAGAATTGCGTCCGTCAAAACCTACGAAAACTATGATGGCATCCGACACAAAAAATAAGAAAAAATAAAAAATTAATACATCTGATTGCGTCGCCTTATTTTCGGTTAAGGCCTACACAAACAACAAAGTTTTGCGTCAATTTCGAGGGCCTACGCAAAAAATTGACGCAAAAACACCATTTTCTAGTAGTGGGAGTTGGTTTCATTTGTGAACTTAAACTCATTTTCATAGTTTGATTTGTGAACTTAAACTCATTTTCATAGTTTGATTGCAATTACACTAAGAAGTTAATCTGTTACTCTGACCGTTTTCAACCTTTAATTTTGGTTCTGTTTTAAAGTTGTCTTTAATTTTTCTTTATTCTACCTTTCTCCTATTTGACTTTGTGCTAGATTTCTATTTGAATGTCTTTTTGATTTTTTTCTTTTCTATTCCGCTATAAAACTCTCTTTAGATTTTTAGATGTCCATATATGCCTTCTTCCTCTCTTTTAATTTCTCTTTCTTTCTCATATGCATGAGCCATTAATTTCCTGACTTGAACCCATTCCGTCTCAAACTATTATTATTGTTATTTGCAAAGTTTTTTTCTTTTGCTAATAAATAGTGTGGATTTTTATCTTAGTTTTTCCTTAGTGTTGATACATGAAAGTGGCTCTGCATTGCAAGAATTTATTGACCCTGAAGTATTAGAAATACAAATTCAAGTTACAAGAATCTAACCTTTTAGTTGATATAATTTATTAATATAATTTCCTAATTAATATAAATATTTATGGGTTTGAAGTTGAACAATGTAAATGAAACTTAAAACTTACACTAAAATGGAAGGCCTAATTTTATTAAAATCTCCAAACTTGAATTAGATACTTAAATTGAGAATTAGAAAGATTAACTTGGAATCTAACTCTCATGGTAGTTTGAATTTGAGAATAAGCATTGACAACGCTATCACCTCTAATGAATTCTTTGTATTTTGTTTTATATTATAATTTTTGTCCAATTTTTTCCAATTACTTTATTTATGATCAAGGTAGTCAGACTCTAGATTCTACGCATGTTCGTCAGATGGAAATGGAGACGTGATTCGTGGAGATGTAAGACAATTCATAAGACTCAACCAAAAAATACAAATTTAATTTTAAACGCACAGACGTGCATATAAAGAGATATGGAAACAAAAATCACAAACAAATGACATCTATAAAACTAACAATGAAAAGTACATAATTAGGCAAGTTTTGACAAGTGTCATTCAAAGAAAGAGCTACATCTCTAAGCTTCTCCATGACTCTTTCTAAATAAGGCAGCTCTGAGTTTTCTCTTTATATTAAAAAATTAAATAAATAAAAAATAACCAAGTGTGCTGATAATTAATTGCTTTTAGTCATTCTCAATGCTATTCTTCCTGATACCCATATTATAGTTGATATCCATGTAGTCTTTTAATTTTGATGGCGCACTCCAAGATTGGAAGTGTCAGTCATAAATGTTATGCTAAGACCGTTAGTTTGATTTCCTTTTTTGCATCGTACTTATAAATAGGTTACTACTCTGAAAGAAAGTCTTTACCATTCTTCATTGCTGCTTCTTTTTCTCCTTTTTACGCATTTTTGTTGCTGTACGTTCCCTACTTATCAGTTAACAGCATTTTATTTCCTCTTCTTTTCAACCATGGCTAATGGTGTTCATGCGATTTCTTTGATTAATACATCCACTTATCGTTGGAGTTTGAACGTTCGAGTGGTAAGGTTGTGGCTGGTTTACCCGAATGTGTCTACTAGGCAGCCTAACTCAATGGAGTTGGTTCTTCAAGATGAACATGTAAGATTAACATTTTATGCATTTCATGTATTTCACTAGGCCCTTGGTTGTTGTGTGTTTTAGTCATTTATGTTTATCCTAAAATTTGAATTGCAGGGAAGCAGGATTCACGCAACTGTGAATAAAACATTGATTTACAATTCCAATGGCAATTGGAAGAAAATGGCACTTATAACCTGTTCTATTTTCGTGTTGCTGAGAATACTGCCAAATTCAGGACTACGAAACATGATTATAGATTGAATTTCCATTTTGATACAGAAGTGAAAGAAATCGATAATGCTTCTATTCCTGGAGATAAGATGTTTTTCACACCTATTGAAGAAATTTTCTCTAAACACTTAATCCTGACTTGATGATTGGTATTTTATCATTTTTTCTTTATTTACATGTATGCAACTACTAATTTTGTTTTGTGTTTTATATGTCGCTAGTGTTATTAGTGGTGTTATTCCTGTAAGGGAAATCTCGAAAGACAAGGTTAAATCGTTCATTGACTCTATTGAACTTTCTGTGAAAAGGTTAGTTATTGCGTTCTTTTGTATTTCTTAAATCATTCTTAGTTAAACCTGGTCGTTTTTTAATTTTTGTAATTTTTGTTTTAGACCCAAGATTGAGTGTTCTTTGTTTGATTCGTATGTTGATCATGTATCACGTTTTCTGGCTGGAGATACCCAGAGTAATGTAGTCTTAGCTATCTAATATGCAAAGATTAATGTATTTTATAGTAAACAATTATTTGAATTGTTGTTTTATAGATATGGTTTCTCTTATGAAATTATTCTTGCTTAATTTTTTGTTTTGTTTTTTTAGGCAAAATTAGATTGTAGTCAATAAGAGGAGGAACAAAGTTTTTTTATTATTATGACATGCCTGAAGCTAATTTTGATTACCCAAAAGTATGTATTTTTAATAAGTACTTTATGTCAATAAAGTTTAAAATATAGTTGATTTTATATTGAAGTATCATCTTTTGTTCGGTAGTTTCTGGAGTTCTTTAGAGTCTCCTAGTCAACCTTTGAGTCAGCTATCAAATCTTCTCAAGTTTCTATGGATGATGATCAGCTTTTGAACAATCCTAGGAAGCTTATCAATGAACTCAGAAATGTTGCCAATGTAACGTGTTTTCAAATACTATATAATATTTTTTTTCCATTTTCCCCCAGTTCTGTTTTCTTTGTGTAAACTCCTAATTTCTCATTTTCAGGGTTCTCAATGTGTTGTTCTTGCAACCATTAAGCAAGTTACTGAAAGTAATGATTGGTGGTATTTGGCATGCAATAAGTGTGGGAGGAGAGTCTATCCTAATTCTCACATGTACTTTTGTGAGTACTGTTGGAAGCACGTTATAGCTGTTACTCCAAGGTTATTATTAACATTATATTTAATGTGTTATTTCTTTCCAAATTGTTTTCAGATTCTCTTTGGTAAATATCTTTTTATGTTGCTTGGCTAGGTATCGAGTTAGGGTCGGGGTTATTGATGAAAGTGGTTCAACAACTTTTGTTATATTTGATCGAGAGAGAACTTTGCTATTTAAGTAGTCATGTGCTGTGTTGATTGAGCTGGAACAACAGGTGTTGTTTTTTGTATGTAAACTCTAATTATAGTTTTCTCAGTTCAGAATACGACGTTATATAATTTTCTTTTTCTAGGTTGTTCCTAAGGCAATTCTAGATTTGATGGATAAGGTGTTTTTATTCAAAGTTCAAATCAAGCATTATTCTAATCTAAGTTATGAGCCTTCATATGCTGTTAAAAGGATGTATGATGACCCAGCACTTATCTAAAGGTTTAAGAAGCTCCATCCTCAAAAGGTATGCAAAATATTTCTCATGAATAATTTCTTCTTTTTCGCAAATGCACATTACTCAACTTTCTGTTATTCTTTTATGTCATTTGTCTCCAGAATCTTCTCGATGAATTCTCTCATGCAGTGGTGTCTTCTTCTCTTTTCCATGATGGTTTTTCTATGAGCATGTCAAAGAGTCGTTTGATGAAGCTATCAATCTGTCTTAAGATAGAAGTTTGTCCTTCATCAGTAAGAAGTCAAAGATGAAGGTTGTTTAACTTCAATTGAGAACAAAATGATTCTTAAATTAAAGAAGTTTTTTTATGTTTTGTCAATTATTTAAGCAAAATGTTTTGGGATATCTCTAACGAAAATCTTTCTTTGTATAGGAGAATGAGTTGGAATCAATCTGCATGCCTACTGAAGAAGGATCTTTTGTTGGTGGTTATGGTAAAGTTAATGTCAATCCAATTACTGTATCCTTTGCTGCAGAGAACGTTTTGGAAGATGCAGGTGTTGAACTGGATGGCCATTCTCTAATCATGGAAGTTGCTGAACAAGGAATTTCTCAGGATGATGTTAGTATTTCAGAAGGGAATTTGGGTTTTCTTGTGAATAAGATTATCAAGAAGGAGAAGAATTGAAGTGATAGTCATTGAATGTCAATCTATTTTCCATTTAGTCCTTTTACAGACTTTAGTATTCCGTTTCTAATCATTTAGTATTGCATAATTCCGTTTCTAAGAATTTAGTAAGGATTTGGGTGAAATGTGCTCCGCCTTGATCGTATATAAGGCCTTTTGTTGATGTTCTTGTAGTTTGTCATCACAATATTTGAGTTTGATAATATAATACTCCCTCCGTTCCTATTTAACTGTTCGGAGAAAGAAAAACACACATATTAAAAAATGTAATAATTGTTATAGTTTTCTCAAAATAAATTTTAAACTCTCCATAATATCTTTATCTCTCATTGTTTGATTGGTTGGATAGTGGGACATTGATTAGCCTCCAATCAAACATAAGGTTAAAATTGATAAAAGTACAATTAATGTTACATTGAAAATATATGAGTAGACAGATAAATAAAAACAAAATTTTTTTTTCTATCTGGACAGTTAAATAGAAACAGAGGGAGTATAATATAATTTTCTTTAGATTGCTTTTTTCTAGTATTAACCGCTTTTGTATATGTTTCATTGTTATTAAACTTCGGTGCAATTAGAATTTCTTTGAATTCTACACATTCAAAGAGGGTTAAAAACTTTAAATCTATAAATTGCATTTCTTTAAATTCCATCTCTTTCAAAGTTTTAAAAGTTCTCTGCAATGTAACATATTTTGAAGCTATTTCGTCAAATTCTTCGCACTAAAAGCTACTCTTGATGTTCCTATTTAACTGTTTGGCGAGAGAAAAAAATTGTGTTTCTATTTATCTGTCCACTCATATTTTCAATGTAACATTAATTGTACTTTTTCTAATTCTAACATTATGTTTAATTGGAGACTAATCAATGTCCCACTATCCAACCAATCAAACAATAAGAGATAAAGGGTATTATGGGAAGTTCAAAATTTATTTTGAGCAAAACTATAACAATTATTACATTTCTTAATATGTGTGATTTTTTCTCTCCGAACAATTAAATGGGAACGGATTTCTTCCAAAGTTATTTAACTTCTCTACAAATTAGAATAAAAAGTTTTTCTCCCAACTATAACTATTTATTACTTTTCATGGTATTTTCAAGAATAGTTATTCAAACTTTTCTATGAACTAATATTTAATGCAGAATCATGCGTGAATTCTTTGGGAATGAAAAAATCATTAATGCAATTAGTTGTAATAAAAAATTCAAATAACTAGAAGTTTAAATTTCAATAGTTGCTGATCTGATGTCTTCACACTTTAAATATGATTAAAATCTTTCTTCGAGATGCGTTTTGCATTTTTCTTTTATTTACTATATTTCTTCGAGATACGTTTTCTATTCCTCACGTTTTCGGCTTTTTGCATTCTGCATAATTTCTAGCCAATAAGCATAATAAAAGGTTTCAATAGTTATAAAAATCGAAAGTTGTGTACTTTGTTCGTTATAACCAATAACCACTATAATCATCATTTTTTCTATAAGAATCAAATTCAAAAGTTCATAGGAAATTTCAGCTTTTCATCCTTTTAACTCACAAAATGCAAATACATTAACCCCTTAACACATTAATAATGCGAAGAACCAAGAAATTTACTCACCTCAAATTCACTAGTCGCTTCATCATGTTTTGGTGTCCTTTTTTCATGTTTTCATTAGAAAAGAAATTGGAAAAACTTTCCTTATATATATAATATAACTAGAATTTCACCCGTGCGATGCACAAAATGAGTTATTAAAAAAAGTTATGCTAATGCTTTTTATGATAATAATAATAATAATAATAATAATAATAATAATAATTATTATTATTATTATTATTATTATTATAAATTTATAAGAACAATATCATTTGGAAGGAGAGCATCTACTACTACCTCAGAAAAAAATAAAAAATAGAGTGGATCTACAATCCTGCACAATTCACATTCAATGAAATAAATTTTTAACTAATTACATGATGAAAAATTAAATGATGAATGTATAATACCAGCTTAATTTAAGTTGCAGAAAATCTCTTTGAAAACAATGTTTTCAGCTTCTGAAAGATGATTAGTATCTTCATTTAATATTAACAACTTCAAACCCTTCGATTTGTTACTCTAGAGATTGCAACATATAATTGTCAACGACTGAATACAGGTCTTCGAAGGTATATTTCAACATGCTTAAGTGATTGTCCTTGACTTTTATTTATTGTCATCGCAAATGATATTATGATGGGAAATTGTCTTTTTTGAAACTTGAAATGAATTCTCTTATCAGAAGGAGTCAATGACAATCTAGGAATCAAAACTTTTTTGCAAGCGTTAGTTATCGGAAATCACTCTTCCTTCAATAACAAAATCTTCCTTCAGATTGATCAATGTTCCTTAAGAGTACTCCAAGTTTCAATTTTATCTCATGATTAGGAATGCCTACTGATTTGATAGTGTTGAAAAACTCCAGTGTATGAATACTATCTTGAGTTCCAAAATTGTTATCAGACTGACTTGCAGTTATCAAAACTCAAATATGTTCTCTCCTCATAATACATCAAATATAACATGTAATTGTTAACTTTTTCTATAATCTCATTTGTTAGAGCCAAAATAGCACGATCTTTAAAGAATGAATGGTCATGAATGTTTTGTAGAAAATATGGGTAAGTTGAGATAACAATATTAACAATTGGATCTCCAGTGTTTTCAATTAACAAATCTGGAGGAATATGAACTTTAATTTCATCATTTAACTCAACACCAATAGAGCCATCTCCAATTCCTAATATCCATTGAGAAAATTGCTTTAACTCTTCAACATCTTGATTTGAATTTCCACCTTGAAGTCTCATAACCTGGGAATATCGCAAAAGATAAGAAGAGTTTATGGAAGCATATATGATATCTTGGCGACTACCTTTAGGAACCACAAGAAGAATTTGCCTAAAATCGCCGCCAAGACCCACAACTTCACCTCCAAAAGGTTTGGAAAACTATCTTTATTATAAAATCTCAAACTATCCTTGAAAGACCTATTCAAAAGTATGTTTATGAAAAATGGGTGCCTCATCCCATATTGTTAATTTAGCTTTGATAATGAGCTCAGCCAATGGACTACCTTGTTTGATGTTGCAAGTAGAGTCTTCATCTACATTTATTGGAAATGCAAACCTGGAATGTGCAGTTCTAGCCCCAAGGATCAGTAGCGTAGCTATTCCACATGATGCAACTGTCAACACAATCTCTCCTTTAGCTCGAATTGTGACAGATATTGCACGCCGAAGAAATGTCTTTCCATTGCCACCATAGCCATAAATAAAGAATAAACCTCCTTTGTCTTTTTGAACTGCATCAATAATATTATCATAAATTAATCTTTGCTCATCGGCCATCTTCTCTAATAATTCTAATTTTTCTACATTTAATGCTTCTTTATCATACTTCAACTCATTCAAAATAAGCTGAATTTGAGACTCAGACGTCAATGTATCATCAGGTTGGGGCATGCTTGGGAAATAAGAAAGACTTCTATTATTGCATGCAAGATTTTTCTCAATCTCAGCAAGAGCCATATTTTTTATTTGGTCTTCTGAGAGAAATAAATCTGCATTAATACAAATACCAGTCATAATATTAACATTGATTAAAAAAATGATTAACATGTAATACAAATATTAAAAAAATTTATAATACCTGGATTATTCTATAATCGTCTTTGAGTTTGCAAAATATCATCACTTAAATAAATCCAGTTTTATCCCAAACTAATTCTGGAGACAAAAGTTGTAATGAAGATAACAATGTAGCAAAAAGTTTACGTAGGAAATGTGTCGATCCCCAAAAACTAGCCTCTATAATTGCATTTATATACTCTTTATCATCTTCAATCAAACCAAGCGCATAACATGCATCCTTGAAAGAAGAGTATATGACGTTATTTATAGTTCTTATGTTTAAATAAGATTCATAGCCTCTTTGGACAATTATAAGAATACGCATATAGTACAACTCTCCAGAACTAGGAGGTACGAAATGAACTCTACCAACGATAAAGCCTTTTTTCGTAGGACTCCATTGATGCTCTTGAGATTTCCAAACAAATGTTTTTGGAAACTCAGCATACAACAGATTTTTTGCTTCTGGGAACTTATTGTTAGCCTCCACCCAACCAAGGAATTTTGAAATATGAGAAAATGGTTTGTTAATTATCGTTTTTAATGTGTCATTATCATCAAACACAAGAACGTGTTCATTAGGTAAATGAATTGGCAACCTCTCTACTAAAGGGTCTCTTCCAAGAATATCAATAGCAAAAATTCTCCAAGTAGCTTCACATGCAGATAGATACTTATAATAAATGCAAAGGAAAATAATTTAATAACTAATCTGAATTAAACAGATACTAAAATTAAATTAAATTAAATTAAATATACATAATAGTTAAAATGGTAATTGACAAATAAAATATATATTAGCAATAATGAGTAAAAAATAACCTGCAATCATAATATAGCTTGATTTCATTAATTGTATCAGAAGAACATGTAGAAGCAGAATCGTAAAACATCGTTGTCACACGATCATGCCCTTTGTTAACATACCTGAACAAATACTTTATAGATCGAGATTGATTACACCATTCAATGTTAATGTGGGCATTGTAGCGCAGTAACAATACTTTGTTATATGGCACAACAAATCTATTATCAATGGTATGCTTGCCTTTAAACAAAGTTTTGCCATTGTCTCTTCTTCGGTAGATTGGATAACCCTCCTCATCAATGGATGTCTTGTCAACAAATTTCTTTGGAAAAAATTTAGTACACTTTTCCATTTTGCATGATTGGAGACTTTTTGTTTTGTAAACCACGGGAATCATAAGAGATTGCACAATTCAAAATAATTCAGGCTCAGCTTCTTTATCTAGAATCTCAGCATATATGATTTTATCAGTGTCATCAGCGGTTGGAAACTTTTTTGTATAGTGCAAGAACACTAATATATGTGCATGGGGAAGACCTCTTTTTTGAAACTCAATTGTATGAATAGCTGCTTAAAATCAAATTAATAGACAAAGTAGTTATAAAATACATTCAGAATACAAAATAAAAAATAACACTAAATGAAATAACAACATTTAATTTTTAACATACCTGCAATGACTTTGCCAAATATTCTTCCTTTCATAATATCTTTAATAAGATTGTCAAGTTTTATTTTGAAAACTCAACGTGCTACATCAGGCCTATCTTCTTGCTTCAAACCTTGACTACACAAAAGTCTTAGAATTTCTTGCCACTTATGATTGCAAGTAAATGTGATGAACAAATCCGGATAATTAACCAGCCCACTTGCATATACCCATTGCGTCTTGATAGTTTTGAAACATATATCTAACTCCACCTGTAAACGACGAAGGAAGGACAATGCGCTTCCCTACACTAACAAAATCAGTTTCTCCTCTTAAAATAGCTCCAGACACACCTTTGTACATATCAACTCTCAATTCTTTCTGATGAAACCTAATGTATTTTAGTCTGCTTGATTCTATCATGCTATAAGCATCAACCAAGAATTTTTGAAAAAGCCTTTTACAATATAACAAATGTGATTTCTCATTTCGTCTTTGTTGAATCCTAAAAGCAAAGGACTCACGCATTGAAACTTTTTTCCTTTTTCTTTCTTTATTGTTACAAATATATCTGAGAAGCACGTCTTCTCTATAAGCATCCTCACCCCAAGGGAACAAAATAGGATACTGAAGAGGAAGATAAGCAGAACTTAATAAGTTCACTCGTTGAATACCTCCATAGCATTCTTCCACAATAATGTCTCTATTTTCACTTTCATTGTCAAAATCTCCTACAATTAAAGCTGCAACTTCCGAAACAGTCAACAAATTATACATTCGACCATCTTTAGACCTCTTTTCAATTATTCAAAGCCTTATTTCATTCACTTGACTTGATGTTATCTTGTCTCTAACCATTCTATATATCTTTACGAATGGATTGATTTCATCAAGCATGTCCTTCAGCTCATCTACTATTGAAGCTTGCAAATTTGCAAAATCATTTTTCATGCTGAAAAACAAAATAAAATAAAAATATTAATAACTAACATACAATACATGTAGAGTTAATAATATCAAAAAGAAATTTTAAAAAAATATTCTTCACCTAACAAAAGAAAGTCTGTTATTTACTTCATTTTCAGTATCATAAATATACATTTGAGAGAATCTTGGTTCATGACCTTCCAAAGGTAGGAGACTTCCAATGCTGTGGTAATTTTCCCCATTCATAACAAAAATGGGAGGAGAATTTTCTCTATTCATTGATGTATTTATCTTACCTCTAATAGAAGTGAATGAAAACATCATGTTAAATGATTTTGCAACAAAAAAAAAAAGCTCTTCTTATCTCTATTGAGAAACAAATCATAAAGAAGTTTAGGATATTCGTTTAACAAAGGCAAACTAATCTTCCCTTGAAAGCAAAAAAGAGAAAATTTAGGATTCTAAGGATAGTATTGCTTTTGGGTCCTTTCTGCCTACCACACAAAAGCACCACAGTATTGACATTCATGGATTTGATCTCCAATATCCCAGTAATCTATAAAGATATTAAAAAATATATTATTAATTCATCTATATGAGTAATTAAATATGCATTAAATAAAAATTTCAAAGATACTAACCTAAATTTGAAGAGGCGATTGATTGTCTTCCGATATTATTACTATCTCCATGAACTACATAGTTTATAAAGAATATATGAGCGCATATGTGTCTGTATCTATATATGAATAAAAAATATTCTTATTAATGATTATATATATAGAATTATGAACATTTAATATAATAATATAATATAATAAAATAATATACTTAAATCTAAGATTATAACCAACAGCTAAATTTATCTATTCGAAATATTATTACAATATATACTTGTTAAAAATGGAGTGTATTAAATATTTATCTAATATATAATCTTTTATTTTTTAAATATATATGTTATTTTGTAAATAAAATATTAATTATTTTTATACGATCTAATATAATATATAAATGTAACATCCCCAATTAATTAATAGTGTAGGCTCCAGTGAAGTATCAAGTATTAGGGAATTGAGTTAAAGAGGGAACCAAAAAAAGAAGGAAGGACCTACTTGCAAATTGTTATAGAACTTGCTAAGTAGTCCCTCCTAAAACTTACCATTGGAGACAACATAGGAAAATAGAATCTACTTTCCTTTCACTTCCATTCTCACCATTCTCTTTCTCACTCTAGGTTCTCATTTTCTCCTTCTCTCTAGAAAACCTCCATCACCATCTTCATCCCCAAGCTTTGCCTGTGGCATTTTGGTGTTCCATTACCCTAATATTCCTTCAATCTCAAGTCTTGGGAACTCAAGGAGATAAAGCTCTAAACAAGGGAAAAGAGGTGGTGGATTTAGGGCTAAAACCCTAAGCTTGGAGACTTAAGGTGAAAGGCAAGGAAAGTGCATCAAAGGTAACCCCCATCAACTTAATCCCCACTTGGAGTGGCTAGGATAATATGTGATTATTGGGTCTTGATTGAATTTGAAGTGTTTTGTGTTGCATATTTATGTGAATTCAAATTTTATATGTTGATTGATGTTTTGTTGATGTATGATGGATTAAATTGGTATTTGGAACCTTGCTTGATGTCAAAATCATGTGCTTGGTCCTGAATATAAGCCATGTGAGTTTGTTGGGAAAGAGGGTGAAAATTTGATGAAAATGTGAGTCTTTCTATTGTAACTTGGGTGTGAATTTAGAAAAAAATATTCATAAGATTTTTCCATTTTGGTCTTTGTAATAGTTGTACGCAATCCTCTTATCTTTTAAATGCCTTTTGTTTCACTCAATTTGGATATCTACAACTCAGTTATGGCCAAATTACTAAGACAGGATTTGTATTGAAATACTTGTTCTGTTAAGCGTACATCCCTGTTAAAGATAGCTGTTTTTGACGTTCAATATTTAAAACTAGGCATTTCGATCTTCACAAGAGTTGTATACAATCTTCTTATCTTTCAAATGCCTTTGGTTTTACTCAATTTGGAGATCTACAACTCTAGTTATGGGCAAATTACTGAGACAGGGTTTGTATTTGATGGAGCCCAACAACTTATTGGGCCACAGGAACCTTTAGCCCATGCAACAGTAAAGGAGTGGCGGGTATACGTGTGTAAGAAGAAGAGGGGAAAAGGGAATGCTAAGCTGGCGTAGGTGGTTAGAGGAGAGAGAATATCGTTATTTAGCATCATGAGAGTGCGAGAAATGGATTCATTCTATTTTGTTTTCGGGTACCGTGTTACGAGCTACGCTCTCGGCAATTGGAGGGAGACCCTCTTCTTTTGTATGATACTTCTTTTCCAATTAACACAGATTCATCTTTTTCTTCCTTGCTCTGTTATTGCTTAATTACCATTTCTGTTTATGATTTGTATCAAATTGGTTCGACCTACTGGATATCCTTCTCATCACAACAGTGAATGCCCATGACGAGGAGTAAATGAGGTACAGCACAGCAACCCGAACAAGTTCTGAAGGATAGCGAGCTGGAAATCACACCGGATATGGAAGCACGAGTGGGACAGATGGAGAGTGAATTGTCCAATATCTGAGGGACACTGGACAAGTATGAAGCATCGCAAACCAAATTACGAGAAAAACAGGATAAGATGACAAAAATGATGTCGAAATGTTTGAGTATGGGTCCAACGTACGAAGGAAAACGGTCCGTGAGGAAGAAGGCAGAGGAACCACCAAAGAGTGCTAGAACGGGGTGAAAGTCCCTGCAAGGTGAAGCTCTTAACAAGTTTCGACAATCAGTTAAGAAGATAGAACATCCAATGTTTGACGGTGAAGATCCTGGGGGATGGATTACGCGGCAAAGATTTATTTCCATGTTCATAACTCCAGTGAACCGGTGAAGGTGAACTTGGCTCAATTGTGGCATGGAGGGAGGTACAATTCATTTCTTTAACTCTTTATTGAACAAAAATGCGATTTGACGTGGGAACAACTAAAACGAGAGTTGTTGGAGTGATACGGAGGAATAGGTGAGGGATGTGTTTTTGAACAATTGCAAATTGGTTCAAACTGGAAGTGTAGAGGATTATATACGCCGTTCGAGTGTTTGATTGCGCAGGTGCCAAAGCTGCACGATGAGTAGTATTTTTCCTATTTCATCCATGGACTAAAAGGGGAAATCAAGGCGCTGATCCGTTGTTTAAATGTCGTAGCTCCATTAACGCGAGGAAAAATGATGAACGCAGTGCGAGCATCTGAATTGGAGATAGTAGTAAGGAACATAGCAACACCCCATCAGGGTCATTACGAGACGCGTTCATGTTCAGGCCATTCAGGTGTGAAGCCCATAACTAACAATACGGGTCAGGCAGCCAAACAAGCAAATGGTCCTAGGAGTGGGATTAATGGGCCGGGTGGTGATCGAAACGGTTTTGATACAGAAAATTGTGGCAAGCGTCATTTACCATACCAAGGGCTGTTGGAAAGGAAACATAAGGGACTTTGTTTTAAATGTGGTGGAGCTTATAGCCCTTCTCACATCTGCCCAATGAAACAATTAAGGGTGGTGATGTTGGAAGATCAATTACAAGTGGAGTGTGATGAGGAGAAGTTGGAAAACGATGACCCAGGCAAGGAGGAAGCGGATGATGTTTGCAGTACTCTATGTTTACAGAAACTGAAGGCCAAAAGAGGAGATCCTGATACAGTGCGATTAAAAGGGCTAGTACAAGAAGTACCCTTGTTAATCCTGGGGGACAACAGAGCGTCCCATAACTTTATTTCTCGAAAATTGGAGGCAATGGGTTGGGAGCAAGAACAGACTCATAGTATGAAAATATTGATGGGGGATGGACACATGACTTCCACTCAAGGGGTCTGTAGAGGCTTGAGAACGGAGTTGGATGGCATGGAATTTATGTTGGATGATTATTTGTTTGACTTAGAAGATATTGATATGATTTTGGGAATGTCATGGTTAGCATCGTTGGGAGAGATGCAGGTGGATTGGAAGAAACAAACAATTAAAGTAGATACCCCAGAGGGACCCAAAGTGTTTCGGGGAATTTCACACACCGATCCAAAACCTGATGTTTGTTAGGCCATGATGGAGGAAGGCAAGCGGAGTAGGACCCGGAGGTGATCAATTCTGGGTTATTGGAGGAACAACAAGAGGCTATACGGGAGCTGTTATGAAATTTTGATACTGTTTTCCAAGATCCAAAAGGACTACCCCCAGTACCATCTAAGGACCATGCCATTTCTTTATTTCCCGGTCAAGGACCTGTCAATGTACGACCTTACTGGTACCCATACCACCACAAAAATGAAATTGAGAAACAAGTGTAGGAGCTGTTAAACATTGGGCACAGTCGGAGGAGTTAGAGTACATACTCAAGTCTAGTGATCTTAGTTTAAAAAAAAAAAGATAACAAGTGGAGCATGTGTGTGGATTATCGGGCATTGAACAAGGTAACCATTCTAGACAAATTTCCAATTCCGGTGATAGATGAGTTATTGGATAAACTCCATGGCATTGAATTCTTTTCAAAGTTGGACCTCAAGTCAGGGTACCATCAAGTGTGCATGCAAGAGGAAGATATTCTGAAAACGACATTTAGAACTCATGAGGATCACTAGGAGTATTTAGTCATGCCTTTTGGGCTGACAAATGCTCCCTCTAGTTTCCAATCATTGATGAACGAGGTGTTTCGGGGTATGCTGTGTATGGGAGTATTGGTTTTTCTTTATGATATTTTGGTTTTTAGTGCTGATTGGACTGAGCATATGGAGCATTTAGAGGCAGTTTTGATAGTTTTGCAAGACCACGTCTTGTTTTCTAACAAGAAGAAATGCAGTTTCGGGCATATGAGTGTCGAATAACTCGGCCATGTGATATCTGCAGAGGGAATGGCCGTGAACCCTGCAAAGGTGAAAAGTATGTTATAGTGGCCAGTGCCCCGAACAGTAAGGGGAGTATGTGGGTTTCTCAGGTTAATTGGTTATTACAAAAAGTTCATTTGTGGATATGGAAAGATAGCAAAACCTCTCAAAGAGTTGACTAATAAGGAGGATTTCCAATGGGGACATGCGGCTCTACAAGCTTTTCAAGAGTTAAAGAAGAGACTCAATACAACCCTGGTATTAACGTTACCAAATTTTGTGGAAGAATTCAAATTAGAGTGTGACGCTTCTGGAGCAAGAATTGGAGCAATCTTGAAACAGGGGAAGAAACCAATTGCATACTTCAGCAAAGCTTTGGGAGAGAGGAATTTGATGAAATCTACTTATGAAAAAGAATTAATGGCCATGGTTCTCGCTATCCAGCACTGGCAGCCTTATTTGCTCGACAAAAAATTTAAGGTTCACACGGATCACAAGAGCCTCAAACAGTTACTGCAACAACGAATATCCACTAGGAACCAACAGAATTGGTTGGCTAAATTGCTAGGATATATCTTTGAGATTGTATACAAATAAGGAAAAGAGAATCGACAGGCAGATGCTCTATCACGCCGTGATGAAGAGATTGTGGAGTTGTGGTCCATGGTTTATTTTCTTGTCTGGTTGGACAGTCAGACACTAATAGCAGAAGTACACACGAATCCCAAATGGAAAAGTGATTCAGGAATTGCAGCAAGGCTCTGGGAAACATGTGGGATTCACTTACAAACAAGGGGTGCTATTCTACATGGATAGGCTGGTAGTTGCTGAGAATTCAGTATGGGTTCAAACACTATTGCAAGAATTCCATGTGACACTGCAAGGGGGACACTCAGGCTTCTATAGAACCTATAGACGAATGGCTTGAAGTCTGTACTGGGTAGGAATGAAAACTGTAATTAAGAACTATCTTTAGAGTTGTGACACTTGTCAGCATCGGAAGTATGTTGCAGCTGCGCCTGGAGGCCTTCTCCAGCCTTTACCTATCCCAGAACAGGTGTGGGAGGACATCTCTTTAGAATTTATAACTGGATTGCCGCGATCCAAGGGTTATGAGGCAATTTTTGTGGTGGTGGATAGACTAACAAAATACAGCCATTTTATTCCCCTGAAACATCCCTATATTGCTCAGTCCATTGCAGAGATTTTTGTGAAAGAAATAGTGCGTGCCATGGTCCTCCTTCAACAATTGTTAGTGACTACAATCCCTTTTTTCATGAGTCTCTTTTGGAAGGAATTCTTCAAGTTATAGGTTCCACCTTGAAGATGAGCACCTCCTACCACCCGCAAACGGACGAGTAAATGGAGGTGGTTAATCGATGTTTTGAAATGTACCTCCGTTGTTTCATCACAGACCAGCCAAAAGGGTGGAGTCCGTGGCTGGCATGGGGAGATGCGTACAATACCACCTTCAATGAATCAACAGGAACTACACCGTTTGAAGCAGTGTATGGGCGCAAACCTCCTACATTGGTGAGATGTGTACAAGGGGAGGTTTGTATGGATAGTGTGCAGAGAGAGTTGCTGGACAAGGACGAAGCTCTTCGTCAGTTGAAGGCTCAACTGGTTCGCGCTCAGGACCGGATGAAAACACAAGCTGATAAGCATCGTAGGGAAATAAGCTTCAATGTAGGTGAATGGGTATTTTTGAATTTGAAACCTCATAGGCAACAATCAGTGGTAGCTCACATTACCCCGAAATTGTCAGCTCGCTATTATGTCCCTTTTGAGGTTATGGAAAGGATTTGAGTTGTGGCCTATCGCTTTAAGTTGCCAGCATATTCAAAGGTTCATCTTGTTTTTCATAATTCCTTGTTGAAGAAAGTGGCTGGGGACTACGCAGCACAAGCTAGTTTGCTTCCGAAGTTGGAGTTAGAGGGAGAAGAATCCATAGAGCCTACTGTAGTTTTGGCTTCGCGAAGTATTCTGAAACGATGGGAAAGGATTAATCAGTGGCTGGTTCAATGGGCAGGGAAAACAACTGAAGAGTCTACTTGGGAGGATGAGTTATTGCTGAAGAGCCAATTTCTAGAACTTAGTCTTAAGGACAAGACTGCTATTGAAAGAGGGAGTATTGAGCCCAACAACTTATTGGGCCATAGGAACCTTTAGCCCATGCAACAGCAAAGGAGTGGCAGGTATACGTGCGTAAGAAGAAGAAGGGAAAAGGGAATGCTGAGCTGGCGTAGGTGGTTAGAGGAGAGAATATCGTTTATTTAGCATCATGAGAGTGCGGGAAAGGGATTCATTTTGTTTTGTTATTGGGTATTGTGTTAGGAGCTGCGCTAGGGCAATTGGAGGGAGACCATCTCCTTTTGTATGATATTTCTTTTCCAATTAATACAGAATTCACCTTTTTCTTCCTTGCTCTGTTATTGCTTAATTACCATTTCTGTTTCTGATCTGTATCAATATTGAAATACCTGTTTTGTTAAGCGTACATGCCTGTTAAAGATGGCTATTTTTGACAATTAAAATTTTAGAACTGGGCTTTGTGGTCTTCACAAGAGTTGTAGACAATCCTCTTAGCTTTCAAGTTCATGTAGTTTCACTCAAATTGGAGGTCTACAACTCAAGTTACAGTCAAAATACAAATAGAATGCGTTGTTGAGAAAAAATGATTCTGTGCAAAGTTCGCGGCAACGAAAATGACCCAAGACAGGACCCTTTGTTTTCAGTTCCAAAATGCAATATACCCTTCAAGTAGCTTATTTTGAGGGTAATAATGATTGAAATGGGTTATAGTGTCTTGAAAAACCATAAAAAGGATCATGAAAATGTATTAATGAATAAATTACTCCTTTTTATGTGATGACTAAGGTAAAGAATTGATTTTTGGAAGTGTGTGATTGATTGGGGAACCAATGCAACATGGAAATATCTCTCCTCATCAAAAAAGGGTATGGGTTAAAGCCTTGGTATGAGGTTGAGAAAGAGGCCAATGTCGCATTGGTTTAGGCATTTTCATTTATGAACAAAGGAAATTGCATATACACCTTCAAGTGTTTGACCGGGCAGATTGAGGGTTCAAGGAGGGACGCTTTCTTGGACAATGAAGATCTCCATTGAGGGTGCGGGCTGCCGGCACAACACTAATGAAAAAGGAAATCATGCATAGCATATGTTTGCTTGAATTTAGAGATTGAATGTGTATTATGACATTGTGATGTGACATTAAATGATTGAATGATGATGTTTTGAGTTAGCTACTAGGACTGGGGATTGTTTTGCAACTTGTTTTCTGCAACAATGTGTAAATGTGTTTAACACAAAACCAGGGGTTACTAAGATATATGTGAATGCATGTATCTCACGATTACAGTATTGCAGGTAATCTGGAAGACACAAAAGTGGGAGCCAAAACTTTTTGCTTAGATCTTTACTGCTTGCCGATGAAAGGGTTAGATGTAATCTTGGGCACGGACTGGCTGAAAGCTCATAAAGTCAAGACCGATTACGCTGCCAAGACCGTGCACATTCCAGACCGAGGCTTGGAGATATACTGTACGCATCATCCTACTTTTGATCTCCATAATATGTCTATGTATGATGATGGTTCGAGGTATTTGGTTGTTTGTGTAAGTGATGTTAAGAAAACGGTGAATATTGATTCCCACCCCGTAGTCCGAGACTTTCCGGAAGTGTTTCCTGATGACATCGAATCTTTGACACCAGAAAGAGAAGTAGAGTTTTTGATTAAGTTAATTCCAGGAGCTGGACCTGTTTCTAAGGCACCGTACAGAATGGCATCGCTTGAGCCGGCGAAAGTTAAATGACAGATCGAAGAACTAATGCAGAAGCAGTTTATTAGACCAAGTGCTTCGCCATGGGGAGCCCCTGTGCTGCTCGTCAAGAAGGATGGGAAACTTCGCTTATGTGTGGACTATCGAGAGCTTAATAAATTGACAGTGAAGAACAAATATCCACTGCCATGAATTGATGATTTACTTGACCAGCTAGGAGAAGCCAAGGTGTTTTCCAAGATTGATCTTCGGTCGTGATATCACCAGATTAGGATTAAGCTTGAAGATATTCCTAAGACAACATTCCGGACGCGGTACGACCATTATGAGTACTTGGTGATGCCGTTCGGATTGAAAAATGCTCATGTTATTTTCATGGATTATATGAACCGCATTTTCTGACCTTACTTGGACAAGTTTGTTGTAGTTTTCATTAATGACATCCTCATTTACTCTACGACTGCCAAAGAACATGAAGAGCATTTGAGACTGGTGTTAGGAATACTTAGAGAAAAACAAATGTATGCCAAATTAGAAAAGTGTGAGTTCTGGTTGGAAGAAGTTCAATTTATGGGCCATGTAATCAATAAAGACGGTGTAGCTGTAGACCCAAGAAAAGTTGAAGTTGTGTTGAAGTGGGAACGACCAACCAATGTCACAGAAATCCGAAGTTTTCTGGGATTAGCAGGATACTACTGGCGATTCATCAAGGGATTTTCTCATATTGCGATTCCGTTAACTAAACTGGCACGGAAGGGTGTTCCGTTTGTATGGGGTGCCAAGTGTGAAGAAAGCTTTCAGTTGCTGAAGGAGAAATTGACAACAGCACCAGTGTTGGTAATTCCTAATCCAACCAAGAATTTCCAAGTGTATTGTGATGCATCTAAGCAAGGCTTGGGATGTGTACTTATGCAAGAAGAACATGCAATTGCTTACACTTCCCGATAATTACGGCCACATGAAGCAAATTACCCAACTCATGACTTGGAGTTAGCCACTGTAGTCTTTGCGTTGAAAGTTTGGAGGCACTACTTGTACGGAGTAACGTTTGAAGTATTTAGCGATCATAAAAGTCTGAGATACTTATTCAATCAAAAGGAGCTGAATATGAGGCAGCGACGGTGGATGGAATTCTTGACGGATTACGATTTCGAGTTGAAGTACCATCCGGGAAAAGCCAATGTAGTGGCTGATGCACTATGTAGAAAACCATTACATGTGTCAACTATGATGATTCATCAGATGATACTCTTAGAGAAATTCAGAGATTTGCATTTGGATGTATCTTGCTATGATGCTAGCATCGGTATGTAAAGCTGATTTGAAGAGTACACTTAGAGACCGAATCTGAGAAGCACAGAGATATGATCACGAACTCCAGAAACTCAAGGAACAAAATGATTTCTCCGTGGCGGGTGATGATATGATTTTGTTTAGAGATAGAGTGTGTGTTCCGAGTGATGCCAGAGTCAAGAAGACAACACTTGAGGAGAATTACAGTAGCCAGTACTCGGTACACCTTGGGGCTACCAAAATGTATAAAGATATGAAGAAATTGTTTTGGTGGCCTGGAATGAAGAAAGAAATTACTGAATTTGTGTCTAAATGTCTCACATGTCAAAAGATAAAAGTGGAACACCAAAGACCCTCTGGACCGCTTCAACCGTTAGACATTCCAGAGTGGAAATGAGAATCTATAGCCATGGACTTTGTGGTTGGATTACCCAAAACGCAAGCAGGACACGAGTCAATTTGGGTTGTAATAGACAGATTGACCAAGTCTGCTCACTTCTTGCCTTTCCTACTCAGTGGAAAAATATGCCAAAGTATATATTGCAGAAATAGTCCGACTACATGGGGCACTGATGAGTATAATATCAGATAGAGACCCCAAGTTCACTTCGCGTTTCAAGGGAGCATTGCAGAAGGCTTCTAGGACTCAGTTGCATTTAAGTACTTCACACCATCCCCAAATAGATGGGCAGTCCGAAAAAACAATTCAGACTCTACATGTTGCGAGGTTTTGTATTAGAAGAGGGTGGTGACTGGGGAAGATATATGCCACTGGTAGAATTTGCCTATAACAACAGTTTTATTCAAGTATAGGCATGGCACCCTATGAAGCACTCTACGGGAGAAAGTTCCGGTCACCAGTATGTTGGTTTGAAACTGGAGAAAAGTTACTATTAGGGCCGGACTTGGTGCAAGAGACCACATATAGCATTAGACGAGTCAAGGAAAGATTGAAAAGAGCACAAGACCATCAGAAGAGTTATGCGGACCAACGGAGGAAGCCCTTGGAATTCGAAGAAGGAGAGCATGTGTTTCTAAAAGTTACACCTTATACCGCTATTGGGAAAGCAATAAAGACAAAGAAGCTTCAGCCGCATTTCATTGGTCCTTATCAGATACTCCGAAGAATAGGACCTGTTGCTTACCAACTAGCTTTGCCTCCTCATCTTTCCAATCTCCATGATGTATTTCATGTATCGAAACTCCGAAAATACGTCGCTGATCCCTCTCACATTTTAGAAAAATACAACATTATATTAAAGTCCAATACCTCCTATCGGGTGGAACCTGTAAAGATCTCAGACAGAGGAGATAAGACCTTATGGACCAAAGTGATCCCTCTGGTAAAAGTTCTTTGGGAGAACATCGACTCCTCAGAGATCACTTGGGAAAAGGAGCAGGACATGAGGGACGGATATCCCGAATTATTTCATTAATGGAGGTAATACTCTAATTTTGAGGACAAAATTATTTTAAGTGGGGTAGAATTGTAACATCCCGAAAATCCATAAAGAAGACTTAGGACTTAAATGAATTGGTTACAATTTACAAAGAAATGAAAAATGAGGATTAGTTGCAAGTAGAGAGGTCAAAAGAGGGACAAAAGGGACATGTATATTCGAATATAAACAGCCATATTTGAATATGCAGGATCCATATTCGAAAATGGAAAATGATCATGGCATACATACATATGATATTGACAATTAATACATCTTTTGTGTTTGTTAGGAATTGGATTTGGGGCTGTTTTCCAGTTAGACTGGCTGTAATACTGTATATATAATATTTTTAAATATCGACAGTTACTCAGTTATATGTCGTACATATAACTGACAATTACTGTATTGCAGGTGATACGGACTCGGAGGGTGTTATTGCTTGAGGAGACGTTAGCAGCTATCTTTTGATACTTAGGTAGGCATTAGTTTTGTTGTATGACTATCTTAGTTGGACTAGTACTATCTCTGGATTGTAAATAAAACACCTTATGTAAATATATATATATATATATATATATATATATATATATATATAATGTTTTTTTTGTCTTTCATTGTCTATTTTAAAAAAAATGACCCTAAAACCTAGGTGTTACATCCATCTTCATCCCCAGGCTTTGCATGTGGCATTTTAGGTGTTCTGAAGCCTAATATCCCTTCAATCTCAAGTCTTAGGTAAGTGATTCCTCAATTTCTCCCTCCCATTTGTGGTTTCTTCTTCTCCTTCTTGAAGACTTCCATGGCACTCACTCGTGTGGGTTGTGATAATTGAAATTTGTGGTAGAAACTTAAGGAGATAAGGCTCTAGATAAGGGAAAAGGCAAAAAAGTGGTGGATTTAGGGCCAAAACCCTAGGGCTTGGAGATTGAAGGTTGAAGACAAGGAGATTTCTTCAAAGGTAACCCCAATAACTCAAATCCCCACCTAGAGTAGCTAGATGATCCTGTGGATATTAGGTTTTGAATCTTGTAAATGAAATTGGTTGTGTGATTTGATGAGAACCCCATTGTGTGTTTGATTGTGAATGTGATGTTTGAATGTATACTTGATGTTTGGTGAAATGATTTACATTGATGGGTTTATGGTTTTTGAAGTTGATTTGGGTTAAAGATTGAAGTTGATTGGAAAGAGGGCATAATTTTGATGAAATCTTGAGTTTTACTACAGTGACTTTCAAGTGAAATTCGAGCTACTTTTATTCAGAATTGGTCATCGTGGTCTTCACAATAGTTGTAGACAATCCTCATAGCTTTCGAATGCCTTTGGTTTCACTCAATTTGGAGGTTTACCACTCTAGTTATTACCAAAATACTGAGACAGGGTCTATGTTGAAGTATTGGTTTTGTTGAACGTACATCCCTGTCAAAGATGACTATTTTTGACAATTAAAATTTTCGACCTGGGTTTTATGATCTTCTAGAAAATCCTCTTAACTTTCCAATTCTTTTTTTTTTTCACACAATTTGGAGGTCTAGAACTCTAGTTATGGCAAAAATACCAACAAGCTGTAGTTTTGATGAAAACACAAAATTGGCCACCAGTGACTGGCGTCCGAGCGCCAGAGCCCTGTGATTATTGTACCCATTTTAGCTTCCAAAATGCAATGAAATCCCAAAGGTTCTCTTCCTAGGATTGGAATGGATAAATAGGTTCTAATGTTTTAGAAAACATGCAATAGGGCTTTGGAAAGGTTCATAAAAAGTGTTGGATGTCTTAGGAATTTTGGTTAAATAATTCTCAGTGTAAATGACTTATGATAATTATCAAGTGTTTGATGGATTGAATGTTTCAAGATTTATGTTCAAGAAAACAAATGGCTCTCCTCATCACAATGGTTTGTTTTAAGGCCTTGTATGAGGAAGAGAATGAGGTTTGATATGTAATTAACATTGCAAGGGAATTGGTAATGACCTTGCAATGTTGAGGGGCTTTAAGCCTTGTTTTCATGATTGAACTTGTGTGGTTGACTTGGAATGTCAATGCAATATGTGAATAACTCTCCTCATCAACAAGGGTATGGGTTAAAGCCTTGGTATGAGGAAGAGAAATTGGCCGATATTGCATTGGTTTATGCATTTTCATCAATGTCTAAAAGAAACTGCATTGATCACCTTCGGGTGTGAGACTGGGCAGATTGAGGGTTCAAGGGGGACGCTTCTTTGGACAATGGAGAACTCTAATGAGGGTGCGGGCGGCCGGCACAAAACTTATAAAAAGGAACATGCATAGCATACATCATTAGAGTTCAAAGATTATGAATGATTGATTGTGTGATGAAACTTAATGCTTATGTGACTGATTGACTGTTTGACTGTTTAAGGAACTTGAGGTTTATATGGATGATGTTAGTATTAAATCTAGGATGGGATAGTTTTGCAACTTATTGCCTGCAACACTGTGGAAACGTTTTTATATAACTGGGGGTTACTAAGATATATGTGAATTCGTATATCTCACGGTTACAATATTGTAGTTGCAGGTGATGTCATGGCTAGAGATGACGGAGCAAAGGAATGAAGACTTACATTAGATGTTTTATTGTACCTATAGTTGTAAACCTAAATTGTAATAAAGTTACTATCATAGATTTCCTCTTTTATTGTCACTTGAACTTGTATTTTGAGACTCTAGCCAAGTAGTTCATGACTAACTCTCACTAATATGGTTATGTAATTATGTATTCAGGATTTTTAAACCGGGTAATTTTCATAGAATCTTTGACAAGGTCACTTAATTATGTGAATAGCATGTATGTTTTACATGTTAGTTAAGGTCATTTTATTAGGATGTTAGATAACCCGAAAAAGATATAGGACCGAAATAGAATGCGCATAAAAGATACAGGACCAAAAGGTACATTTGGCCAATAGAATTAACATAAATAAAGTTTATCCTATTCCTGAGAATCTATGTGAAAATCATTGCTCAAGCAAATTTTATGTTAATTTATAATTATTATTATTATAATATTATTATTATTACAATTATAAATTATAAATTATAATTATATATTATATAATTATAAAATATATTATATTATTATATAAACCCTAACTGAAATAAAATATAAAATATATAAACTATAACAAATATAAAGTATATTTATATAAATTAAATTTATAACATATAACAAATCACGAAAATTGAAAATTATATTATTTAGATAATACTGAAATAACATCAAAAACAACCAATAATAAGGCAATGAGAAATTTAACTTCATGTAGTAAACAAAATGAGACACTTGTTATTATTTTATTCACTTAATAGTTAATTTAATTTTGAAAAAATAACAAGGCAATGAGAAATTTAACTTCATTATGCTGACTTTATAAGACCTTTCATACACTATATTACAATAAATTATCAGATTAAATAAGATTTCCTGACATTAAATACTTTAAACATAATGAGGCTGTTGTGTTTTTTGTAAAGGAATTTAATTCCATGAACCAACTTGCAATTAAAAATTTTACAACAGTAAGGTGAAAAGGTCTAGGGTAAACATCTTCATTTCCAATAACATAACTACTGAAAATGTAAACGTCTTCTGTTTCGGATAATAAAAATTTCATCAATAAAAATTTCGGATAACAATAACATAACTATTGAAAATGTGAACATCTTCATTTCCCACTTGAAGGCCTAATTCTGGAAAATTTCATTAGACGGAAGATAATAAAAATCCATTTATCATTGTCAAAATCGATAACTATAGAGTAACAACCATAAGCATTAGAATAATTAATTTCTTCGCCCTTCCAAAAATAAATCTTAAAGAAGTACTGAGCATTGTTATGGTATATAAATTCAGCAACGTAATAACGTTGAATGTTATAAAATTCTTTCAATTCATCTAACCTAGATTCAAAAAAAATTTCCCATCTCTTTCTACAACTCCAAGAAGATGAATATTCATCATCTTATCAGCCACAATGGAGTTTCGACCAAGTAGCTTATCTCGGCACCATAAATAAAAGTTATGATGAATACTAATACGATTTTGTTAACATATGAGAAAAGTTACAAATGGAAAAAGATATATAAAATCACTTATTAAAAAAATAACATAACAATAAAGTTATTATAAGGAACGAAAAAATTACCGAATCAGATCGCAAAGCACTCCGAAATGATTAATAAATAAAGCAATAAATAATTAATAACCTTAGCTGCATTGAGAAACTTAACTTTTACATTGGGAACAAATACTATTAGGGTTCATGGAGGTATAAAGCATAGTTCTTAAAGTGTAATGAAATATGTAACAAATTCCTGAGATTTATTTATAAAAAAGTAAAACCGCAGACTAATAAATTTCACCTGTATTAAATAATTAAAATTATAAATAAAAATTATAGTAACAATAGAATAAATAACTAAGCACATAATGTATCCTGAAAACTAATCCAATTCCTAGCACTACGTAATTCGAAAATTTTTCAGTTCTTAACGTTTAATTTTGGTACTGTATTTAATAAATAATTTTTTAAAAACTAATTTAGGGATCAAAATTCCAATTAATCCTAACTCTAACTTCAGAAAATGAAACGTAAAGGGGAAGAAAGAAAACCGAACTTTATGTAGTATATGTTTATGTGTCTCTATAGGGTTGCGTTTCGTGTTCTTGCACCTTGAAAATCCATTATTATTATCTTATGAAGTTTGATTCCCTTCGTTCAAAGAAGGGTATTGGATTTCAGAAGCACTAAGATCCATTATCACAACCCTAAATTGTGAGTTTCCTTCATATCTGAACATAAAAAAGTGACCCATTTTCAAAGAATAGAATTCTGCAAATCCATTCCATTTATTGGAGAACCAAACTTCATCATTGTGTTTAATCCAATTAACCTCCAAATTAGCACCGTTAGGAAGGCGAAGGAATATTACTGGGCTTGTTATTTATTAGCATAAAATAACTTTATGCACTATGCTTAAGGGAAGCTTTTCTGTTTGTACAAGTTAGTTATTTCTGTTATTCATGACAGCTGTAATGTAGTTCCTTCTGTTAGAGTTTGTTAGTTAGTTTCTCTGTTTCAACTCTGTATATATAGGACCTTGTATATCCTTTGTAAGGTGTGTTGATCATAATAATATGATGATGATTTCAACTCTGAGTTTCCTCTCCAATATTGCGATTACTAACATGGTATCAGATCTCTGAAAAGAGATTTGGTCCATTCACGTTCTTCCGCATTGAGAAATTCATCTTCATCATCGCTTCTTGATCGACCATAGCTGCTCCAAGCCAAAATTCTGATGCTTCTTCGGTTGTTTCCGATCATTTGTCAAACCCTGCAAATCCTTTGTTTCTGCATCTTGGAGAAAGTCCTGCTCAAGTTCTGGTTACTCCATTATTAACAGAAACAAACTTCAATCTATGGGAGCATGATATGATCGTAGCCCTTGAAACCAAGAACAAAGAACACTTCATCTATGGCACCTTTCCCTACCCTCCTTCTTCGGATCCTCTGCGTGAAGCCTGGAGAAGATGTAATCAAATGGTTATGTCTTGGCTCACAAGATCAATGTCACCATCCATCCGTCAATCGGTGATGTGGATGGACACCGCTTCAGAAATTTGGCAAGACGTTCGTGACCGCTTTTCTCAGAAAAATAAGTTTCGAATTGCTGATTTGCATGAACAGATTCATCAATGCAAGCAAGGAGATTCTTCTGTTTCTGCTTATTATACGCGGTTAAAGATCCTATGGAAAGAACTCCAACTCTATCGCTCTGTCTTAAACTGCACGTCTTTCTCCTTGTTCTTGTGGACTAGTGCAGAAGGTTCAAAAAGAACGTGAAGATGATGATGTTATCAAGTTCCTTCATGGACTAAATGATGATTTTACTCAGGTACGTTCCAATATTATGATGACGGAACCTTTACCTTCACTAATCAAAACTTTCTCTCTGGTTCTGCATCAAGAACGCGAACTTGGAACCAATTCTCCAGTGCAACCTGTTCAAGAATCCTTGGCTTTTGCTACCTGTTCTGATGATAGCACCAAACCACCTTTGTCTCGTGGTGGAACTTCTAACAGTAGAGGAGGCAGATCTGGCAGAGGCAATGGTCGTGGCAAACGTTTCTGCACTTTCTGCAGCAGAACCAATCATACGGTTGAGACATGTTTCTTGAAACATGGTTATCCTACTGGTTATAAGCAACAAGGCAGAGGTACTCCTTCTTCTCCAAATGCTTCTGTTAGCTTAACTGAAATAGATCAACCTGCTACTCCTCAGGCTTCAACCTCTAAAAGTAATGGTTCTCAAGACCGGTTCACTCTTTCTCGAGAGCAATATCAAAGCATCATGGCTCTCCTACAACAATCTCAGCCTCAACCTCATTCTGTCAATAATGCACAAAACTCTTCTGCTAACAACACAGGTAACATTTCCTGTTCCCATTGGATCTTAGATAGTGGTGCTACTGACGACATTTGTCCCACTAAACATTGCTTTCTTAATCTCCAACCTATTAAGCCAATTTCTGTGAAAATTCCTAACCAAACTTCTGTTGTTGCTAATTTTTCTGGCATAGTTTAGATAGGATCACTTCTTTTGCACCATACTCTTTACATTCATGTTTTATCTGTTCACCTTATTTCCATTCCTAAACTTGTTGGTGATCCTAACTACTTGATTCTTTTCTGTCATAATAATTGTTTGATTATGCAGAGATCTCCCTTCCAGAAGATTGGTCAAGCTGAGAAAACTAGAGGCCTCTTTTATCTCAAGGACTCCAACACGTTGGTTTCTTTTCCTGATATTTCTGCTTGCCGGAACACTAATAGTTTCATTAATAATACTTGTAACTCTTCTGATCATTGTAAGCCTGTCAGTAACACGGACAAGGCTCTATTATGGCATCTCAAGTTAGGTCATTTGTCTGACACTGTAATGCAGCAAGTTTGTAAGCAAAATACTGATATTCCCTTTCAATACTTCACTGGTTGTGATGTCTGTAGTTTCTCCAGACAAAAGAAATTGCCTTATAACATGAGTTCCAGTAGATCTAACTCCTTTTTTGAACTTATACATGTTGACATTTGGGGACCCTTAGGAGTTCATTCTATTGAAGGTCATAAATATTTCCTAACTATAGTTGATGACTATAGTAGATTTACTTAGACTCTTGTTTTTAAAACTAAAAAGGAAGTTGGTTCTAGACTTCAACAATTCATAATCCTCATTGAAAACCAGTTCTCTGTAAAACTCAAGAAAGTCAGATCCGATAATGGCAAAGAATTCATACTCACTGATTTTTACAATACTAAAGGCATCTTGCATGAACTTTCATGTGTAGAATGCCCTCAACAAAATGGCATTGTTGAACGTAAACATCAACATATTCTAAATGTCACCAGGGCTCTTCTTTACCAAGCTCAATTACCTAAAGTTTTTGGGTCTCATGCTGTTAGATATGTTGTCCATATCATAAATCGTTTGCCTACTCCCTTCTTGAAACAAAAGTCTCCTTTTGAGTTAGTCTATCATAGCAAACCAAATCTTCATGATATAAAAGTTTTTGGTTGTCTAGCTTATGTTAGCACTCTTACTAATGGCAGAAAGAAACTTGACAGTAGAGCTTGTAAGTGTATTTTTTTAGGATTCAAAACAGGTTTTAAAGGTTTTCTTTTGTTTAACCTTGATACTCGTGGTTTTCTGGTTTTAAGAAATGTTTCATTCACAGAAACTGTTTTTCCTTATATCAAAAGTTTTAAACATTCTGATAATGAGTTCCTGTTAAGTGATTGTGTAACCAGTTTTTCTGATCCTTTTCTTCTATCTACATACACTGCTAATGTGCCTAATTTCAATGCCAATTCTACAATTGATTAGGAAGTTTTTTCTCTTGACCCTCATCCGGATGAGGCTGATCTTGTTTCTCATGATCATGATATTCAGGAAAATGAACCAATCAATACTACTGATGATCCTCCCAGGAGGGTATCCTTGAGAACTAAAAGGGCCAACGTTAGATACAAAGATTATTTTTGTGGCCATGCTACTTTTGAGAATTTATGCAGCACCCCCTATCCCTTAAATTCTTACCTCTCTTATGATCATTGTTCTGACTCTCATACCTCTTTTTGTTTTTCTGTTTCTTCTCATTCTGAACCAAGGTCATATAAAGAAGCCATAACCCAAGATTGTTGGAAGGATGCCATGATGAAAGAACTCAATGCTCTTGCCATCAATGTAACTTGGTCTTTAGTTCCACTACCTGAAGGGAAGAAACCTGTAGGTTGCAAGTGGGTCTATAAAGTTAAGCACAAAGCAAATGGAGAGGTTGAGAGGTTCAAAGCAAGATTGGTTGCCCAGGGTTTTACCCAAACTGAGGGGGTAGACTTTTTTGAAGCATTTTCACCAATAGCAAAGCTCACTACTGTCCGTTTTTTGCTTGCTTTAGCAGCAACCAATAACTGGTTCCTTGACCAGTTAGATGTAGACAATGCATTTCTTCATGGTGACCTTGAGGAGGAAGTATACATGAAGCCTCCACCTGGCTTACAACTGTCTCAGCCGGGTTTGGTTTGCAAACTTCAAAAATCTCTCTATGGTTTGAAGCAGGCAAGTCGCCAATGGAACCATAAACTAACTGCTGAACTCACTTCTCTTGGTTACTTACAGTGTTTTTCATATCACTCTCTTTTCATCAAACAACTTGGTCCTTCTTTCACTGCATTACTGGTCTATGTAGACGATATTGTATTAACTGGCAACAATTATGCAGAAATACAATTTGTTAAACAGCATCTTGATTCTCAATTTCACATCAAAGACCTTGGACCACTTAAGTTCTTTCTTGGTCTTCAAGCTGCCAGATCTAAGAAAGGTATTGTTCTTAATCAAAGGAAATATTGTCTTGTGCTCTTAGCTGAATTTGGTCTCACTGGTTGTAAACCAACACCAACACCACCTGATCCCTCAGTTAAACTTCGCGAAAATGATGGTCCTTTGTTAGAAAATCCTACTAATTTCAGAAGACTAATTGGTAGACTCTTATATCTTACAAACACTTGACCAGATATTGCTTTTTCTGTACAGCAATTGAATCAGTTTGTATCAAAGCCCAGAGAACCTCATCTGCAAGCTGCTTTTCGTATTCTGAAATATCTGAAGAGTTCACCAGGCAAAGGTCTTTTCTATTCTTCAGATAATAAACTTCTGGTACAGGCCTTTGCAAATTCAGATTGGGCAACCTGTAAAACAACTAGGTGTTCCATCACTGGATTCTGTGTTCTCTTTGGTACTGCTCTTACTCTTGGAAATCCAAGAAGCAGGTTACAGTATCTCGATCTTCTAGTGAGGCTGAGTATAGAGCACTTGCATCCGTGGCTTGTGAACTTCAATGGATCAAATACTTGTGTAATGCTTTCTGTGTTGCTGTTTCAGCTCCTTTTTCTCTATTCTCAGACAGCTAATCTGCAATCGCTATTGCCAAGAATCCTAGCTTTCATGAAAGGACCAAACACATTGAAGTGGACTGCCATTTCATTTGCATCAAGCTTCAAGAGAAACTACTCAAACTGTTTTTTTGTTCCTTCAAATTGTCAGCTTGCTGACATGTTTACCAAAGCTTTATTTCCTAAGTACTTTGATGATGCTATCTCCAAGTTAGGTCTTTTAGATATACATGACCCAACTTGAGAGGGGGTATTAGCATAACATAACTTTATGCGCTATGCTTAAGGGAAGCTTTTCTGTTTGTACAAGTTAGTTATTTCTGTTATTCATGACAGCTGTAATGTAGTTCCTTCTGTTAGAGTTTGTTAGTTAGTTTCTCTGTTTCAACTCTGTATATATAGGACCTTGTATATCCTTTGTAAGGTGTGTTGATCATAATAATATGATGATGATTTCAACTCTGAGTTTCCTCTCCAATCTTGCGATTATTAACATTATTTGTTTCCAGTATATATTCACGAAACTTTGAGGAAACAACTGTCAAAAATTGATTAAATGTATTATGGAACTAGCCCGCGGAAAGGACACGTGCAGGTCTCACGTGAGTGGCCTAAGCCGTCGGTGCCATGTCGTGTTCCCACGACATGGACGTCCGACTTAAGGCTCAAGGGACATCACCCCCACGTGAAGACCGTTACAGATTCGTACCTACCGCCGCAATTCATGGAAGTATGACAGTGACAGATTTGACTTTGGTGGCCCTTTTTACACTATAAATACCTATGATTCATCTTCATTTGGTACGCTTTTCACTGCTCAATATCTGTGAATTATTCTCTGTGAAACATAGCTGACTTAACCGTCTGAGTGTTTGCAGGTACCCCTCACCGCCAGGTAAGTGGCCGGAGTTATCCAACCACCACACCGGAGACCAGATAAGAGGCCATATCCGCCATGCCAAATGCATGATGGAACAAAATGTTAATTCTACATTCCATATATATACCATTCAATCTTACTCCATTTAATTTTAACAAAATTCACTTCATAATATCAGTATAAAGAGAGAAAGAAGTTACCAGTTGACCATTACGAAATGAGTCTTTGTTAATGATCTGAATAATGTGGGGAGGAGGAGGAGGGTGAAATTGATGAGAAGCCATTGTTGGACGCAAGGTTGAAGCTCTGTTTGAGTTTCTAAGGGCTCACAGGTATATAGAATAGAAATAGAAGGAACGTTGAGCATCTTAAATAATAAAATAAAACGATGCTTGGGAAGTTAATCAAACTCATCGGATTTTGTCCTATCTAAATTAAATGACAAAAATATATAACTGAATGAAAATTGAAAACTCATCAAATTTCAATGTATTACTCTCTCCGGTCCTTTTTATAATGACCCAACATCACAATTGTGATTATTAAGAAAATATATAATGAAGTTGGTTAATATATTGAGATTTTAAGAAATTATATACTATTCCATATTTACCCCTATTTAATGTATTGGAAAGTAATAAAAGATATTAATTATCATTATAATTCAAATCTTGGAATTAAAAAAGTTGACTCATTATGAAGGACAAATATGGAATAGAATAATTAATTTTTGTAAATTTTGATAGATGGTCTTATAAAAAGGACCACTAACATTGTCTGAAAATGGTCTTATAAATAGGACCGGAGGGAGTAGTTTGATTAGTATCGAATAAATAATGGAAAGAAAATAATAAAAAAATAATAAATACTATCTCTGGTTCTTTTTATAGCATCCTTTGGAGAAATTTTTTTGGTTCTATATATAGGACCCTTTACAAATTTCAAGATGTAATTATTAGTATTTTGTTTGTCTATCCCTGTAATAAATGAAGGAATAGTGGGTACAATTAATCCATTTGTTGAAAATTTTGACTTTAAATAAAAGTAAACTTGGAACATTGTACTATTTTTTAAAAAATAAGACATTAAATATAATTTTTTTAATCCGTGCGATTTGGTTAAAGGATCTTATAAAAAGGACTAGAGGTAGTAATAAATAATATATAATATAAATAATAAAACGAATAAGATGCTTAAAATACTGATAATTGGAAAGTGATCAAATTCCAATTCTTTGTGAAAACTAATCGAATTCCAATTTATTATTTTCATTTTGAAATATTTGAAAGAAATTATTAAATAATAAATTAATAAAATATATACTGGATAAAGAAAACTCATCAAATTCCAAATAATTGGTATCAATTAAATCAATTATCAATTAAAACAATTAAAACTTAGGGTTAGGGATATTAAAGGGAATTTCGATTTGGGTTCAGCATTAAAACTTGATCCGTCATGCTTTTGGCATGGCGGACATGACCTCCAGTCAGGCCTCCGGTGCAGTGGTCTGATTCCTTCGGCCAATCAACTGGTGGTGAGGGGGTACCTGCAAGCACTCTGATGATCAAGTCAGCTAAGTGTCACAGATTGAGGGTCTCAGATATTAAGTAATGATACGTACCAAATGAAGATGAATCACAGGTATTTATAGAGCTAATAGGGCTACTAAAGTCAAACATGTCACTGTCATACTTCCGTGAATTGCGGCGGTAAGTACGGATCTGTAACTGACTTCACGTGCACTACAAAAAAAAGGGCATTTGCGTGGGCTTTTAGCCCTCGGAAAAACAGAAAAGCCCTCGCAAAAGACACATTTTCGATGGCTTTCTAACGACAACGGGGCCAACGGAAAAATGCTCGAAGTAAACCCATTTGCGACGGCCTTTGGCCCTGGCAAATTTTTCGGCGGCCAAGCCCTAGCAAATCCGACGGTAACACGCGCCAAAGAACAAACTTTGTGAGGGCCAAAGCCCTCGCAAATGTCAAACAAAACAGGAAAATTTTTGCGTGGGCAAGACCCTCGCAATTTTTTTTAAAATTTTTTATTTGATTTTCTTAAATATAAGCCTGCTTAATATTCAATCCAACATAGAAACTAATATATAAATTCATAATATTAAATAGATCTATAACATATATAAATTCATGAATAAATATTATAAAGTTTCATAAAAAATAATAAACATAACATAAATAGATTCATATATCTATAACACATATAAACCCATCCATAAAAATTGAAAAGTTTCATAAAAAATAATAAAAATGACATAAATAAATCCATAGAATATAAAATAAAACACTAGGTGCCACGACGTCGACGTGGTGGTGGATCACGATCAAGCAAGGGTTGATCGTCTAAGGCTGCATCATAATCTGGATCAAATGATGGAGACGCCGAAGGTCTAGGCTGTGGATGTGTCTGCTGGGATCCTGAAACTCCTGAGTCTAAAGCAGAAAGCTGCCTCATAAACATATCCATCCTACTCTCAAATTCCCTCTGGACCCGCTTTAACTCTTGCCTCTGGGCCTCTCGCATGCGCTCCTGCATGCGCTCCATCTCCTGTCGTTGGGTCTCTCGCATGTGCTCAATTTCTTGATTTTGGGTCTCTATCTGTTGTTTCTGTGTCTCTAACTGCTGCTTCTAAGCCTCCATCTCCTGCCGAAGGCGCAAAGACTCATCTGAATCATGGGTGGTGGACGATTCGCGAGGGCATGCACGAGACTCCATGGTGTAAAATGATGAAGCCCCTGGATAAAAGTTAGAAGACAAATCGCAGTACCATAAACTCGACCCCTTGTCTTACCTCCAATAGTCTCCTGCCAGGTGGACAACTCCAATGTCATGTCATCTAGATCCTTAGTATCGTGAGGAGTCTGAGATCGCCTCTCATCAATGTTCCGCGTATACGCAGCCTAACTCATACAAAACACATCATTGTCATTAACAAAACTAAAACACATAATTTAATGAACTTAGATGGCAAATCAATTTGAATTCAAACTTACATATGTTTCCTGAGAGCGCCGGTCCACCCATTCCCCATTTTCCCTCGTATGTGTCACAACAAATGACTCGTCTGGATGTACTGGACGCCCATATGTCTGAGTCTGTCAAACAATAAAACAAGTTTAATAACTAACTTAATATTTAATATATATAGAGAGATATTAATAGTCAATATCAAGTAACTTACCAGCGTGTCTATAACCTCATGATGTGGGACGCGATCGGTAGTGTGGAGTGCCCCACCTCTCTCGGATGCTCGATTTCTCCGGTTTTGGGCAGATATTGTCTGAAAAGCAGGTGAAGTCCAATAACTCTGTAAGGTTGCCCAGCCCTGCTCTCCAATCCAATCCTCTCACTCTCCCCTCAACCATGCATTGTTAAGCATATCAGACAAGCGTTTCGAACCAGCACGGTTGAATTTTTTCCTCATTTTCCCCTCATCTCTAGGATGAAAAGTCACTTTCTTCTTCCAAGCATTGAACCAACGATCACGATGGTCCTGAGGGATTTTCGTCCAAGAAGACCATGGACCCGTGAAATCCTTCTTTATAATCTCTACAAGTGCCTCTACCCCGGCCTGTTTAGGCGTCCAGCTACATAAGAATTGCAAAAATGATTTATGGATGAGATAATATAAAATCAATAATGAAGTACATATAAAACACGAAATTAAATATGTTACTCACCTATTTCCTTTGAGAGTAAGGATATACCGCCCGGTACTCTGCTCTGCAACCCATGTAGAACGTGGTGGAGCATGTACGTGTGGGCAACGCGGCCCACGACGGTCAGGCTGACCTATCTGATCAATCTCCTCCATCTCTTGCATGTACTCTCGCTCCTCCTCATCCCGAGCGTGCTCCTCCTCATCATCATCAGCATCATGGTGTTGCTCCTCATCCTCCTCATGTGGAGGGTCCTGTGTGGATGCCCATGTGGGGTGCGGGACCTCCGAGTGTGAAGATCGCACCAACCGTGGAGTCAGTATCATCCTGATCCCACCATCTGGCTGGGATGACTGAGTCTCCAATGCTATAGACTGTGATGATGCAGGTCGTGGTGATGGATGACGTGACATTGTAGGCTGGGAGGTTGGTGGCTGTGATGATGGTGGCTGTGACAACGGGGGCTGTGATGTAGATCTCCTAAGACTCTGACTCTACCTCTGACGATCTCGCTCTACAGACAACTCCCCTGATCACAAATAGAGGCCTCCCCTGCCTCTATCCTGGGAAGACATCTATAGATAAACAATATATATGAGTTATATATCAATCAAATACAGTAACAAAATAAGTAGTTATTAGATAATTAGTACAAATTTAACTTAACCTAATCATGTCATGATAAGTTGGTATCATTGTCATTGTCATCATCATACAAATTGTCATCATCATCATCATTCATATACTCCTGAACTGCATCATTATCATCATACACAACTTCTTCAAATTCTTCAAGAATATCATTAGCAACCATCGATTCAGGAATGGGATCAACAACTTGCTCAAACGTCTGAACACGACCATCAATTAACCTCTCCATTTCTTCAACTTCCATGGTAGGCAGAATAAGTTCATCAGATTGAAAAGGGGATTCTTCAAGTTGTGCATCATCAATGATGTCATCAACCTCTATGTGACCCCTTGGCTTTGTTGCAATAACAACACACCAACCACATAAGTCCCTACATGTGTTCGAATAATTCACATAGTATACTTGTCTAGCCTTTTGAGCAATAATAAATGGATCATACTGTTGATATCGTCTGGCCAAGTTAATTTCTACTATCTTATATTGAGTGTGTACTCTCATGCCTCTATGTGATGGATCGTACCATTGACAGTAAAAAAAGGCAATCTTATGAGATAAATCTTGATACTCCAACTCATAGATATGATCCACGATACCACAATAATCGTCCTCACCACTTTGTGTAACATCTTTTATGCATACACCGCAATTTGTGGTTTTTTTACCATGACTCCAGGCTCTTGTGTGAAATTTATACCCATTCACAAAATACATAGGCGATGATAAAACTTGTCTTCATGGACCCCAAGATAATGACTTTAAGTCATTGTTTGTGACTCTGTTGCTGGCGTCATGAACCTGTAAATTATAGATTTCCATATTACAAAACTTTAAGTCATTGAAACTAGAAATTTGGCGCATGACAGAACCAAGATAGTACTTACATACGCCTTAAACCATGCTGGAAAATCTGTGTGCATGCGACTATCCCCGTGTATCCTTAGGTACATACCGCATTAATGGTTTGAATTAATTGAATTAATAAACAAGTATATAAGAAACAAGTATCCTTAGGTACATACTGCATTAATGGTTTCCACTTACTCTAAGTATGGTTTGACTTCGATGTAGTTGATAAGCACATGTACATGAGCTGACAAAAATTCTTGATCACTTAGCCAATATTGTTGGCACTTCCCACTTGGACGTCCTACTTTGTTAAATATCGATAGTGAAGTACGTGGTACAATACCACCATCATCTGGATTATTCCTGAGACCAGAACTTGAGACCAAGTTAAAAGTCTTAAAGTAGTGGGAGCAAAAATAACTGATCTCACGACTAAGATAGTCGGAATAGATAGATCCCTCCACTTTAACCTTTTGGGTCACTGCCCTCTTGTATACACCCATCATCCTAAAGAAGACAACAATTATTAGAATACATGAATAAAACATATTAAACTTTAAATTGAAGAAAGACATTGAAATACCTTTCAAATGGATACATCCATCGATATTGAACTAGACCACCAAGTCTTGCTTCATTGGGTAGGTGGATTGGGAGATGCTCCATGGAGTCGAAGAAACTAGGTGGAAAAATTCTCTCTAGTTTACATAGAATCAACGAGATGTCTTGCTCCATTTTATCTAAGTCACTAACTTTTAGTGAACTGCAACATATATTCTTGAAAAAGTGGCTAATCTCAGTCAAAGGTTTCCACACAAGGTCAAGTAATGCACGAAACGCAATAGGAAGTAGATTTTGCATAAAAACGTGACAATCATGACTTTTCATTCCAGACAGGCCTTATTCACATCTGCGCATCGAGCTAAATTGGATGCATAACCATTTGGCATTCTTAACTCTTTCACCCATTCACAAACGGACATTGCTTCTGCTTTGGTTAATGTGTATTTTGCTTTAGGCATCCCCATTTTGCCATTGTGCAATGGAACCAATTCCAAGTCCCTCCGTGCACAGTGCTTTTCTAAATCCTTTCTTGCCTTCTCGTTGTCCTTTGTCTTATTTGCAACATTCATCACAGTATTAAACACATTGCCAAAGAAGTTCTTCTCAATATGCATCACATCAAGGTTGTGCCTTAGCAAATTATCTTTCCAGTATGGAAGGTCCCAAAAAATGCTTTTTTTAGTCCAGTTATGAATGGTCCCAAACCCTGGCAACTTGGCAGGAACTGAGTCAGTTACCATTGGGAAATCATGTACGAATTCCCACACTTGAGAACTACTCAACATACAAGGCGGATCATCTTGCACATCTTTGTTCCTAGTGAAAGATCTCTTACTCCTTCTAAAAGGATGATCCTTCGACAAAAACCTACGATGACAATCAAACCATGAATGTTTTTTGCCAAAATCCAACCAGAAAGAGTTTGTTTCCTCCACACAATAAGGACATGCTCACCTCCCATGTGTGCTCCAACCTGACAACGTCCCATAAGTAGGAAAATCATTAATTGTCCACATTAAACAAGCTCTCATTGTAAAGTTTTGCTTTGTGGATACGTCATATGTCAATGCACCACAACTGTTTAAGTTCATCAATTAACGGCTGCAAGAACACGTCTATTTTGATAGTAGGATTACGTGGACTAGGAAAGAGACAACTTAAAAACATATATGGTTTGGTCATGCACATCTGAGGAGGGAGGTTATATGGCACAAGAATAACAGGCCAACATGAATATGGGTGTGCAGAAGCTTGTATGTATGGTGTGAACCCATCGGCACATAGACAAGCCTAACATTTCTTGGCTCGTTGGCAAATTCTGGATAACACTCATTAAAATGCTTCCAAGCTTCGCCATCTGATGGATGGCGAAGAACACCATCAACGGTCCTGTTCTCATGATGCCATCTCATTTGACTTGCAGTTTTCGAAGATGCGTATAGTCTTTGCAACCTAGGGGTAATAGGGAAGTAGAACATTCTCTTCACAGGAACATCTTTATGTCTGTCTATCTCAGGATTACTAGGAACAAACCTAGGAGCATTGCAAAATTTGCAAGAACTTAAAGTGTTGTCTTCCTTATAAAACAACATGCAACTATTTGTACAACAATCTATCATCTGAACTTGCATCCCTAACTTGTCCTTATAAAATAGACCGGAGGGAGTATAATAATTCCTTCAATTTAATCAATGGAACATCAACTCCCAAGTGATCATTGTGAAAAACAATAGCTGCGATATAATACCCATAAGTTTATAGATTTGTATGAAGTTTTTGCATTTCTGCAGATGATTGAAGTTCTTGAATGATATTTCATATTTTTACACATGTATGAAATTCCTGCCCATGTATGAACTACTTGCAATGATTATTTTTACATTATGTTCTGTGTTACTCCCTCTGGTCCTTATTATAAAGCACATTTTAGAAGGATTTTGTGGTTCTTTTTATAAGGCATTGCACAAATCCCATAAAGTATTTATGGGTATTTTTCTTATTTGCTCCTATTAAATGCCTTAACTTTATTATACCAACCACTAAACACTATTTAAAGAAGGGTAAAATTGATATATCATCCCATTTTTTAAGAAAATTAATGCAACCAACTATTTTTATTGGTATGCGTAATTTAAGTATTTATGCTTTATAACAAGGACCAGAGGGAGTATTATTTCTAGATAATACATTTCTATAAATTATAGGCATTCGAAATTATTTAATTTCTCTGCAAACTAAAGTAAATAGTTGTTTTCCCAACTATAAGTATCTATTCATTTTCATGCGATTTCCAAGTACAGTTGAAGCATTGATGCATGCACTAATATTTATTGTTGTTTCATGTATGAACTTTTTGAGCAGTTGAATTTAAAGAGTTGTACTCTTATGATTTTCATCATTGGTAATCAATAATTGAATAAATTCAATAATTAAAAAATAGGTAATCGAAAAAATCTAATTAACCCATTTAGAATTAATAAAAAATACAAGAAATCCAATCAATGAATAATTACAGTAAAGAAACGCTAAAGGAGAGGTAGAATTTGAGAATAATTTTGTATTCGATGCAGTACAATTGATTCAGCCTGAAATCAGGCTTTATACACTATATTGTTATCCTAAGATATTTACAGCTGTCAATAAATAGAAAATAATAGAAAAGTAAAGGATAAATACAAGATAGTACAAGAAGAATATACTGAAATAATTCTCTAGTCTAGTCCTTATCCAATACTAGTACTGAGTTGTGTCTTCTTTCTAACTATTACAGTGGCTTCACTCATGTGTATCTCCTCAAATTCTTCATACTAAAAGCTACTCTGATAGTGGTAATCATAAAAACAAAATTATATTCAATGAATGATAATAGTGGCTTAAATAATGGCAAATGCATCGAATTATTCTCAATCCAAGCCATTTATTCTATTATTCTATTAATATGATAAAAATAATTAAATAAATAATGCTAAATTATGATTAATTTTCTACTAAGGGGCATCTAGGTAGTCCAAAAGAGGTAACCAAACAAGTATTCGGTATGCCTTTTAAATCTAAAAATCCAGACATAAATTGGTTCTCTTAGTTTTTCGTATTGTAAAGTTTTTCATGCACTTTCGTATGAATTTTCAGGATCTTCCAAGCAATCTCAAATGGAAAATCAATGCCTTAATCCCTCTATCCAAATCCCACTTCAAGGTATGATTCAATGTTATTGCTCTTCAATTTCTAATTCTGATAAATGTGCAGGGAATTGCTTTGTACATTTATAGTTGCTTTTCATTTCCAAAAATAGGTAACACATCAGCTAATAGGCAACCTCTTCAACAAGTATTTTCTGGTAAGAGCAGTGATTAGTGCACACCCATATTCCATACAATTCATTTACAATCGGTTTTATGGTTAAATTAGTATATAAATTGGTTAATTATTACTGGTTAATTTAACCATATTTTTCTTCAATTTTAACCATTTATATATTCACTCAATTTATGGTTAAATACGAAGAAATATATGGTTAAATTAGTACATGAATGGGTTAATTGTTACCTAGTAATTTAACCATATTTTTCTTCACTTTTAACTATCTATAAAATATGATTAAATTATTAATAATAATTAACTAATTCATGTACTAATTTAACCACATATTTTTTTATATTTAACCATAAAACCGGCTGTAAATGAGTTGCGTGGAATATGGTGTTCACAAAACATTTTCCTTTCTAGTAAGGCAACTATAAGTTTATGGTGTACTTATATCTGTGTTATATTTTTCCTAAACTGCATTCATTTGATTAAATTTTGGCCTATTTGTATGATTGAGACTCTAGATAGTAATTCTGTTATTAGTGATCATATAAACAACATAATACATGCTTTCGACAACAACTTTGTAACTCTTATCTCAAGTATTGTCCTTGTTTTTTCATTCTCTTTATCATATAAATTAAATCTCTTCTTTTATAATCTATAATAACACCTTTTTTAATTATATACTAAAATAGTCCCCGACTTTGTATTTTATCATTCAGTTTAGTCCCTCTCGAAATCAGTCATTTTAGTGCCTGACTTTCACTATTATTGATTATTTTAGTCCCTGACTTTCACTACATCATTCATTTTAGTCTCTGATTTTCAGGGACTAAAATGAATGATCATATAATTCAGGAACTAAAGTGACCTGTAAAGTATAAAGTCAGGGACTAAAGTGAATTATTCTCGCAAAGTTAGGGACTGAAACGGTACATCATTCCACCTTTTTTTTATAGGCTGTAATCAAAGGAGGAGACAACTATCTGACAAATATGAAAATGAGAATGGAAGTAGTAACTGTACTGAAGTAATAAATCCAACGACTTCAAGTGAGGGAAGGAAACGTAATCTGAAAAGAAAGTCAGCAATCGATTCAGTTACGTGAAGTAGTGTCCAGTTTCTAAGAGACTGTAACAAATTAGAGGAAGAATCGATATCCAATATTCAGTCAAATGGTAAGAAACATCTAACTTTTCATGTTATCAAATTCACATAGTAGTTTGTTATTAATTGTGTTGTGATTTTTATGTTATTCAGTGTCGTATGGTACAATAAGAGAAAATTGTATAGGAGCCGAAAAGGCTTTATGAAAGAAAAGAGACTGTATTATTTAAGTTATTGTTTACACAGTGAAGAGGGAATATATACACGAGAAGAGAGTTAATCTAAAAACAAAAGCTATGTAATGTCTATTTTACCCTCTAATACCCCTCCGCAAGCTGGAGAGTATATATTATATACTCCCAGCTTGGAGAGAAGGGCATCAAAGGCCAATGGTTCTAAGGGTTTTGTAAAAAGATCAGCTAATTAGTGCTCTGACTTAACAGGGAGCAGCTTAAGTAACCCGGATTGCAATTTTTCACGCACGACATGACAGTCGATTTCAATGTGTTTTGTGCATTCGTGAAAAACTGCATTTTGGGCAATATGCATTGCAGATTGGTTGTCGCAAAAAAGTAAAGCAGGGGTACAAAAATTAATCCCTAAGTCTTTAAACAGGTATGTCAACCATTGCAATTCACAAGTGGTGGATGCCATTGCTCTCTACTCAGATTCTGAAGAGGAGCGAGACACAGTCTTCTGCTTCTTTGCTTTCTAGGAAATCAGGGCATTTCCCATGAATACACACATGCCAGTGATTGATCTTCGTGTTTGAGGGCAAGTCCCCCAATCTGAATCGCAAAAGCCTTTAAGTTGTAGCTGGTTGTCTCGCGGGAAGAATAGGCCTTGTCCAGGATTGGCTTTAAGATAGTGGAGGACGCGGAGAGCAGCTCTGTAATGCAATGTGCGCGGTTTTGCCATATGCTGACTTAGTTGCTGGACAACGAAACTAATGTTAGGTCTTGTGGTTGTAAGATACAGGAGCTTGCCCACAAGTCTTCTGTATCCTGCTACATCTTCATACATACGATTTGTATCTTTGTGTTTCAGGGCTGCTTTTACCATAGGAGTTCTGGCAGGTTTACCTGCAAGAAGACCAGTAGAATCCAATAAATCCAATGTGTATTTTCTCTGTGAAACTGAAATACCCTTTTTAGAATGGGCTATTTCCAAACCCGAGAAATATTTCAAAATGCCCAGATCTTTTATTTTGAAAGTATTATGGAGAAGGGTTTTGACAAGGTGTATTTCAGTTTCATTATTGCCTCCAAGGATTAAATCATCAACATAAACTAAGATAAAGGTGAAACCAGAGGAATTGCGTTTAGTAAACAGAGAAACATCATGTTTAGATTGTATGTAATTCAAATTAAGCAGAAAACAGGACAACTTTGAAAACCACATTCTGCCAGATTGTTTCAAACCATACAACGATTTATTTAGTTTGCAAACTAGGTTTTTATTTTTGACATTCAAACCCTGAGGAACTTTCATGTACACATCTTCATGCAAGTCACCATGTAAAAAGGCGTTATTTATATCAAGGAAATAGATTCCAATTTAGAATAGCAGAAACAGAGAGCAGTAAACGCACAGTAGTTAACTTCGCAACAGGAGCAAAAGTATCAAAGTAGTTTAACCCTTCAATTTGATTATACCCTTTTGCAACAAGACGAGCCTTATAACGTTCAATACTACCATCAGAGTTATACTTAATCTTATAAACCCATTTGGATCCTATAGCTCTTTTATTTTTAGGGAGATTAGTAAGAGTCCAAGTTTTATTTAAGGCTAAAGCTTGAAGTTCAGTTTCCATGGCAGTAATCCATTTAGGGTCTTTAGAAGCAGCAAAATAACTAGTAGGTTCATCATTAAGAGTCAATTTACAAATGTAATTTGCAAAGGATTTAGACAGATTCGCATAAGAGAGGGTAGAGGAAAGATGATACCTGACTTCTTTAGGATCAAGAGTTTCATTATGTTGCAGAAAAAAACAGTGATAATCACGTAAATGCCCAAGGGCACTTTTCATCCTTACACCTTTTCTCAAAGTTATGCAGTCTGTATTATCAACTTCAATGTCAGTGGTCAAGGGGGTATCCTGCACAGAGATATTATGGGCAGGGGGGATGTCTCAGGCACTATATGAGTGGTCTGAGTTAATGTAGGAACATGGTGTTCCATAGGCCAAGGGTCACAAAAAGGGGTATTTTTAAAATCAAAAGCAGGTAACGTAGGATCAGTGACAACATTACTTGGCTGTACTGATTTGTAAGGAAAGCAGTCTTCATAAAACACAACATTTCGAGAAACAAATATGTTTTTGGAAACCAAGTCAAGACACTTGTAACCTTTAGTGCCAATTTTAAAACCAAGAAAAACAGCTTTTCTAGCCCTTGGGTCAAGCTTACCTCGGCTTTGGGTGTTTGTGGTAGCATAGCACAAACATCCAAAGACTTTGAGATCAATGATGGTGGGTGGAGAGCCAATGAGAAGCTGATATGGTGTGTCTCCCTACAAAGTTCTACTTGGCAACAAATTTATTAGATGCACAGAATGGAGAATAGCATAACACCAGTAACAACTAGGTAAGTTGGATTGAAACAGTAAGCTGCGAGCAACATTAAGAATATGGCGATGCTTCCTTTCAACCACAGAATTTTGTTCTGGGGTTTCTATGCATGAAGTTTGATGTAAAATGCCATTAGTAGCAAAAAAATCAGACATATTAAATTCCACACCATTGTCTGAACGTATGGCTTTTACAGAAACATTGTATTGGGTGTGCACATAAGCAATAAATTTCATAATAAGATCCCTAGTTTCAGACTTAGAACGCATTAAGTGAACCCATGTATGTTTAGAGAAGTCATCAACAATCGTAAGGAAGTATTTATGGTCATGAATGCACTGTGAATTTAGCGGACCCCAAATATCCATGTGAACTAGATTGAAAATACCATCAGTTCTATTATTTTCATTTGGAAAAGGCATACGAGTTTGTTTTGCAAAATGGCAGTTATCACAAGCAAATTTGTTTGCAAATTTAACAAAAGGAAACAGAATCTTAACACGATGCAAAACAGAATTGGAAGGATGTCCTAATCTATAATGCCATAAGTCAAAAATAGAGTCACAAACAGAAGCACAAGAAGAAATGTCAGATTGTGTGTTTTTCACAGAGCATGAATTGTTCAAGATATAAAGCCTATGTTGGACTTTAGCAAGTCCAATCGTCCTCTGTGTTGCTAGGTCCTGCACAAAGCAAGAAGAGCTGTCAAAAAATATTCTGAGATTCAAAGAGGAAACTATTTGATAGACAGATAAGATGTTGCATTTGAAACCAGGAATATACAGAACATTTTTCAAGACAAATTTGTTTAAGAACTGTATAGTTCAAGAGAACCTAGCAGTAGCAGATTCGCCATTAGGCAAAGAGACAGATATAGGATTTATTAAATGGTAATCAATAAAAAAATGCATGTTATTGCAAATATGATCGGTTGCACCACTGTCCACAATCCAAAAAGACTGTGTAGGTGATGTACCTGGCATGTCAACAGAAGAGTGAGTGTGTGCGGCTATGTGACTAACAGAAGGGTCCAGAGTCTGAGAACTATCCTTTTTCAGCAAGTTGATCAGCATGTCATATTCATACCTACTGAGACTAATAGAGGAAGAAGAACTACCTTCGGATTTTACCACAGAAGGTTCAATGGTGCCAACGGTGTTAACAGAGTTTGTATTCTGTTTGTTCTTAAACTTGAAATTGGATGGAAATCCGTTTTTGAAGTAACAAGTTTCGACGGTATGATTTTCTTTACCGCAGTACGTGCAGGTTTTAGGTGTATTAGAGGAGGAACCTCAGGAGAAATACATTTTACCTTTGCCTTTACCTTGATAGTTGGAGCTAGGGTTACCTTGTTTTCATGGAACTACAGCAGCGTTCGCCGCAGCGGAAAGGATCTTACCGGTAGGGTTAAGCTTCTGTTCTTGTTGTTGAGTAAGGGAAAAGACCTTGGAAATCGGTGGGAGAGGGTCCATACACATGATCTGACGTTTGACGGTGTCGTATGTGTCGTTGAGGCCTTTGAGGAAACAGACGACATATTCCATCTCTCGTTGGCGTTTGACATTCGTAACAAGGGAGCAAGAACACTTCACAGAACAGGTACAAGAAAAAAGAGGTCGCGAGACATCTAACTCTTGCCAAAGGATCTTTAATTGTGTAAAGTAAGAAGCAATATCAAGATCACCTTGGCGAACCGAATGGATCTCATGTAGGAGGTCAGAGAAACGGAAAAGATCACCGTCGGAGAAGCGTTCACGGAGATCTTGCCAAACCTCCGCCGCCATGTCGAAATAGGCGATACTTTGGCTAATCTGGACGGAGACAGACTTCGCGATCCATGAAATCACCATCGTGTTGCACTTCATCCACGCCGTATGTAAGAGATCATCTGAAGGAGGTTCTGGAATGGTGTTGTTGACGAAATCGAGTTTGCCTTTACAGATCAGAGCGCGAGACATGTTGCGCTGCCAGATCTGGAAATTTGATGCGCCTTCAAGAACCGGTGTCACTGTGACGGTGCTAGGGTTCTCACTTGGGTGAAGATAGAAGGGGCTTGTAGGATTCTGAGATTCATCCACCATAGGAGGTGGTTCATCGGCGGCGACAGCCATTGTTGAAACCCTAGAGGAGCGAAACCCTAAGGCGGTGTACCATATAGGAGCCGAAAAGGCTTTATGAAAGAAAAGTGATTGTATTATTCAAGTTACTGTTTACACAGTGAAGAGGGATATATACACGAGAAGAGAGTTAACCTAGGGACAGAAGAGGAATAAAAACAAAAGCTATGTAATGTCTATTTTACCCTTTAATAAATCGTGATCATGTTTCTTTTCCTATGGTTGAAATTGAAAGTTAGTGTTGAAGGATTTTTATAATGAATTTATTAACAAACAATAGCTTTTATGAAACCAGAGATATAGTGGATAGTATAATAACGATTTAGTCCTAAATTCTGAAATTATTGCAGAATGTTCTTACAATGGTGATGTTGAGTTCACGTGCCTAAATTACAATGCATGTTTATGGTATCATGAACAAAATAAGAAATCTAGATTCTCTTTGAATCCAACTTTCTCTTTGTGTTGTATGAAAGGAAAAATACAGCTTCTTTTAGAAAAACCTCTGCAACAGCTATTGAACTTGATATCAAATAAAGAATCTAGGAGCAAGCATTTTAGAGAAAAAATCAAGTATTATACTAACATGTTTGCTTTCGCTTCTATGGGAGGAAAGATTGTAAGTGACATCAACAATGGTTCTGGGCCACCTCAATTTATAATTAGTGATCAAAATTTCCACATAATCGGTAGTCTCATCCCTCCTACCGAGCAACTTCCAAAATATGCTCAGTTATACATCTATGATATAGAGAATGAAATTTCTAATAGAATGAACAATTTTAGGTAAGCATTTATCGAGTTTTCATCCATCTGACCAATTATTCTTTTCACGTCTTTTTATTTTACACTCTATCTTTTCATTCATGTGTTACTCCATGTCATTCTCTACAGTGATAATAATTCAGTCTCATTTGGACACTTCATTAGTAGAAGACATTAAGAAGATGGTTGATAGAGAAAATAATTATGTGAAGAAATTTCGATTGGTTCGAGAACAGTTTCATCATTTCCCTAACTCTACGAAAACTCTAAGATTATTTAGAAGTAAAAGAACAGATACTCGAGTCTACAACCTTCCTTCATCTGATGAAGTTACAACATTAATTATAGGGGATACAGATGCAACAGAGACTTGAAGGGATATAATGACAAAACAGTCTGGGTAATTAATGAGACTCCATGAAACTCATGTTGCTTTCCTCCCATTGCAGTCTCCCCTTATGTTTCCATTTGGAGAAGATAGGTATCGTGAAAATATTCCTCTTCGACAATCTGAAGTTGATGAAATAACTAGAAAAAGAGTTTGGTTGAGAGAATTTATAGCGTTTAGGATTCAACATGGAAAAGAGGAATTTGGAAATATTGTTCATGCCGGCAAATTATTCCACCAATTCCTAGTTGATACTTTTAGCATGATAGAATCACATGGATTATCGTACATAAGACATAATCAAAGTGCAATTTGCATGGATTTACTTAATGGAATTCAAGAAGTTGTTGTTCGAGGAGAGACAGGTCCTTCAACAGCCGGAAAACAAGTTGTCTTACCAGCTTCTTTTGTCGGAGGAATGAGATATATGTTTAACAACAACAAAAATGCAATGTCAATTTGCAAACGGTTTGGCTATCCTGATCTCTTCGTCACTCTCACTTGCAATGTAGGGTGGCGTGAAATTAAGAGATTTGTTAATGGAAGAGGTTTAAAGGCTGATGATAGTTCTGATATGTCATGTAGATTGTTTAAAATGAAACTTGATGACATGGTATCTGATATCAAAAAGGAAATCCATTTGGAAAGGTTGAAGTAGGTATTGTATACGTCCACTATTTAATAAATTTGTTTAATCTCTTTACTGAAGCTTATACTAAATATAATTCCGAAATTTTCTGTTAGGGATGTGTCCTATTGAATTCCAAAAGAGAGGCCTTCCATGTGTCCATATTCTTCTTTGGTTGGGCGGCGAAAGAAAATTTTCTACCACTACATAAATTGATAGCTTAATATCAGTTGAATTACCTGATCCAAAACAGTTTCCCAATCTTCATGAATCTGTTGCGAAATTCATGATTCATGGGCCATGTGGTAGATCAAATAAGAAAAGTCCGTGCATGAAAGAAGGGAAATGCTCAAAATATTTTATGAAAAAATTCCAATCACAAATCATTATAGATGAAGATGGTTACCCTTCTTATATAAGGAGAGATTCTGGTATAAAGACATTGAAAAAAGGAATTAAGATGGACAACAGGGCAGTCGTTCCTTACAATCCACTTGTATTAATGATATATCAAGCTCATATAAATGTGGAAACCTGTAATAAGTCAAATGCAATAAAATATTTGTTCAAGTATGTGAACAAAGGGCCTGATAGAGCTTCAATCGAAATTTCTCATGCTTCTTATCATGAAATTTCTATTTCAATTACATTCATTTCGTTTTCTACTATTTCATGAATGGCAGTCAATATTATTAGTTAGATTTCTTATTCGTCATGATCCTTTCAAAATTGGTTCGCGTCTTATATGTCTTTCATCATGTGAAGCTGCTTGGAGAATATTCGCTTTTGATATCCATCAAAGATGACCACCTGTTCAAAGGTTAAATTTTCACGAAGAAAACCAACTAAGTGTGTATTTTAAGGATGACAAAAATATTGATGATGTTCTGGAAAAGGCGAAACAAAAGGACACCATGTTCACAGCTTGGATTCTTGCCTACAAACAATATCCTGAAGCTACAAAGTTCACTTACGCTGAATTTCTAGAACATGTTATGTTTAATAGGGATACGTGTAGATGGCAGCCAAGAAAGCAAGGCTTTTTAATTGGGCGACTTTAATACATTCCTCCAGGTACAGGAGAACTTTTCTACATGCGCTTATTATTGACTGTACAATATGGTTGTTGTTCACTTCAAGACATCAAAACAGTAGAAGGCATAGTTTACAAATCTTTTCGAAAAGCATGTTTTGTCTTGGGTCTTTTATGTGACAATAAAGAATTTGTAGATGGAATTAAAGAAGGAGGAGACTTAGCTACATCGTCTTAGTTAATGAGGATTTTTGTTGCTTTGCTTGTGTCTTACATCATGAGTCACACGAGAATCGTTTCGGATCAAACTTTAGCTAATGACATTCTTTATCAAAGAAAAAGGACACTGATGATTCCAGGTATTAAAAATTTTCGGAAATTCCTTGCCTAAACAATAAATTATAAATATATTATAAATTATTTTTTCTTAATTTTTTTTATTATTCATTATTTATAATTTAAATTAAATATAATTTATTACAATTACTATTATTTAATTTTCATTTTTATTATTCTTAATAATTTATAGTTATTTATTTATTTAAATCATTTTATTATTATTCTTTATTACAATTATTAAGAACCTTCTAAATGGAATATTTTCTTAAAAATTCAGGTTTGTATATTTGTTCGGATTTTGCTTATTGTTATTAGCAATAATCATTTTTTTACTCTAGCTTATAATTAGAATTATATATTACATTCTTCCTTTTAAAAATAACTTAACTAATCGTATGTCTATATATCTTGGCAAAAGACTCTCTATTTCCTTTACACGTTCACTTCCTATACTTTAATTTGGTTTGTGGAGTGGTTCTTCTTTTTTTTCATTGTCTGTTGTATAATACTGGAGGTGTTGTTTTATGCATTATTTTTATTTTTAAATTGGAAGAAAAAGTCTTATTCATGAATGTTATTCATGGAAAATTATATCTAAGAATTAAAATGAGGACAGTGATAGGAAATGCCTCACATGAGAATATTTTGGATCCTCATTACAACACTTTTTTACTCTTTTATTTTTCTCTTTCGTTCGCCCGCTGCATGAATTGTGTTCCCAGTATTGAATGGCAAACTGAAGTTGCATGCTACTCACTTAATGTCTAAATCAATCCCCTGATACTTGAGTAGAGAGAATTGTATGATAATACTAACATTGCATGATACATTGAAATAAACATTAGAAGCGGTCATTCCATATACATATTGTTATTCCTATTACATTCTATATTATTTGAAAACTTGAATTCAAAAATTAGACCCTATTGATAGTTATCTCTGTAGGTTTTTTTAATCCTAATTCAGAAAACATGCACTTCCTATTTTGTATACTATTATGTATTAACGATATTCTTAATTTATGGTGTTCTTAATTTAATTGTTTTATTTGTTTATTAGTTAATTATTCTTATATTCTTCTTTTATAATATATATTGTATTTGTTGCATTTTTCAGATTTTTCTATGAGTGATGACGAGTTAAAAACCCTTTCTTTGATAAAGATTGAAAAATTGCTTCAATGCAATGGGAAATCGCTACGTGATTTTACAAGCATGCCATATCCTCAACAGTCAATTTCAAGTTTATTTGAGAACAAATTGATTATGGATGAGCTAAATTATGATAAGGCTGAAATGACATCACTGTATAATAAGTTATTGTCTTCTATGACAACCGAGCAATTGGCAATTTTCAATGAAATTGATTCTGTTACCAAAGAAGATTTGGGTGGTTTTTTCTTCTTATATGGCTACGGAGTGACTAGAAAAACATATATTTGGAATACTCTATCAGCTGCTCTACGGTCTGAAGGGAAAATTGTCCTCAATGTGGCGTCAAGTGGCATCGCTTCCCTCCTTCTTCCTGAGGAAGAACAACACACTCTAGGTTTTCAATTCCATTGCTTGTTGATGAATGTTCCACATGCAACATCAAACAATGAAGCGTGAAAGTAGAATTATTAATCAATTCAAGTTTAATCATTTGGGACGAAGTTTTAATGGTTAATAAATATTGTTTTGAATCTCTGGATTGAACATTGAAAGATTTAATGAGACTAAAAGGTGAAAATAGTAAACAATTTGGAGGCAAAGTTGTGGTCTGAGAGGAGATTTTCAGCAAATTTTTCCGGTCATTCCAAAAGGAAGCCGTGAGGACATATTGCAGGCTACGATAAATGCTTAATACTTGTGGCCAAAGTGCAAAGTTCTTAAGCTAACAAAAAATATGAGGCTTTATAGATCTTCAAACAACATAAAAAATTATGAAGTGTGCGAATTCGCTCACTTTCTTCTTGAAATAGGAGATGGCAACATTGGAGTTCAAGAAGATGATTCGTTCAAGATTAAAATTCCACAAGATATGTTGATATTAAAAAAGGGTAATCCTTTGCAAGAGTTATTTGATTTTGTCTATCCAAATCTCCTTCAGGATTTAACAAACTACAAATTTTTTGAGAGAGCTATATTGTCTCTTGCGTTAGAGAATGTGGAGAAAGTGAATGAAATGATCCTTTCTTTCATTCTAGGAAATGAGAATGTTTACCTAAGTTCAGATTCTGCATGTGATTCAAATGAAGGAGGTGAAGGAGGTGATTTACAAGCAGAATGGTTCACTAATGAATTTCTCAACGATGTTAAAGTTTCTGGAATTTCAAATCACAAAATCGTTTTGAAACTAGGAGTTCCTGTAATGTTGTTGAGGAACATTGATCAATGAAATGGGTTATGCAATGGAATAAGGCTAATTGTGAATGAATTGAGAAATAACATAATTCTTGCCACTGTAATAACTAGTTGTAATATTGGAGATGAAGTCTTGATTCCTAAAATGAATTTAAATCCTTCTGATACATGCTTTCCTTTTAAGTTCCAAAGAAGGCAATTTCCATTGGCTCTTTGTTTTGCCATGAATATTAACAAAAGTTAAGGTCAAACTCTTTCACATGTTGGTTTGTACTTACCAAGGCTAGTTTTCACCCATGGGCAACTTTATGTTGCTATCTCTAGAGTTAAATCGAAAAAAGGATTAAAGATGCTGATTTTAGAAGATGGCAATCCAACTTCTACTACCCAAAATATAGTTTTTAAACAGGTTTTCCAAAATATTTAAATAGGTAATTCATTATTCATTTTTGATTTATACTGATTTTATATTTATAATTATTTTTTATTAATTTTTTTAATTTAACTATTCATGATTTCTTCTTTGTTTCTCTGTTTCTCCATATAATAGTAACGAATTTGTTTTTTTTTAATTCTTGCAGCAAAATGACTTATTGAAAACAACTTGAGGTGTCAATATACCGGTAAATCCTCCATGATATGATATGACCTTAAGGAGCTTAAAGTTATGTTTCTTTTGTTTCTGTCAATTTTTTACTCATAAATTTTATGGCTCTAAGAAAAAAAATCTGCGAATTGCTGGAAATAGGTTTTTCCAAAGATTCATGAGTGTTTCTTCTTCCCACTGGTTTTTTTAATACTGATTATTGGGCTTGTGTGTATATACTACATTTTATTAGTTGGTTATTGTTGCTGTTGGTTTTAATCATGACTGCTAAAATTATTTTGAACATTGTCAGGCATACCATAAAAAAAAAGGAAGCATTCAATCTCCTTTCTTTAGCAAGTTTCTATATAATAAAAACTATTGTTAATTTATTAATAATGTTGATACGGTTAAAAAACTTCTATCTCAAATGTTATTCATATATTCATATATTGTTATTCATTTAAATTTCTATGATATTTATACCCTTGCGTTGCACGGGTCTTCAATTCTAGTAAATTTAAAAGTTAACAACAAAGTCATAAACTCATAATAGTCTATCACGTGAATGACATATAAAACAACAAACTACAACTCTAATGATCTAGTCATCTAGAATAGGTTAATGTTGGTATCATAGTAATCGTCTTCAACATTCTCTTCATCTTCATCAATTTCATTTTCTTCATCTTCATCAATTTCCTCAAGTTCTTCTTCATCAACACTAGCAATCACAAAATTGTCTTCAACTCTAATTCTAGCATCACCAACACTAGATTGCTCTACTTCCAATAAGTCATCTTCATTAGCCAAATCCACATTCATATTTGGTGCATTTCCTTCATTGTCCACAATCCACTCATTGTCTAAAGAGAGGTTGTTAAGTATTTTAGAGGACTAAAATACTAACGCGTTACAGTATAGTGGAAAAACAAGTTATCGTCCTCATAGAGCAATTCTAGAACAATTTAGTTCAATTAGAAAATGTTTGGGGTGAAGTTTTTATAAAAAATTAAGTTGATTTGAATTGTAAAATAAGTGCTCGTAATTGTCAAAAGGGTGCTCGTAATGTAAAAAGGGTTAAAAACAATTTATAAGAACACTTGGGTTTGGATTTCACTATACTAATGATTATTCCCAAATCTTAAGAACTTATTATGTTAATTAAATGGCCAAGGATAAAAACCACTGACAAATATCCCTCATTTGCCAAATTCTATGGCAAAACTATATCAATTAAATCCCTTGAAAAGGTAAAAGAGTTACCACACAATAAGAATTCCCTTTTAAAAGTGGTTCATAAATGAAAACCATCCCTAGTCTTTCATTGATGAAATTCCTTTTCTCAGAACCTTTTTTCAAATTAAATTTCCATTCAATAAGAAAAGTTAGAAGGAGAGAAGGAAGGTGATCAACCTTTCAACTCTAAATTCAAGTAGAAAAAGAAAACCAATCAATTTAACATAAACAAGAACGAGAATTTCACACAGCAAGTTACATCCAATCCTAAGTAGAAGGTTTAAGCAATCATCTCCAATTGAAAAGCAAACATCATATGAGAAAAGGTGACAATAGATCTCTCAATTGCTCTCTTTCTCTCTCTAGAACCCTAAAATTCGTGCAGAGACAGCTTCCTTATGCTGTGAATGGTCAACTCATCTATTTATAATGATTTGAAATCCTTAAATGCGTGTTCCATTTACGAAACTCTCGCTAAAGCGCCACACCTCGCTTAAGCGAGAAAGTGGCCAAGAGGGAATTTGACTTTATGATGACCTTGTGCTTAAGCGCCATTCTGGTTTGCGCTTGAGCGCCACCTCTGGCTTAAGCGCCAGTTGGCTACACTTCAGACTTCAATTTTCAACTTGGCGCTTGAGCACCATCCCTCGCTTGAGCGCCAAAGTGACAAAAATGTCATCCAACACTCCTTTGCTCCTCAACTTGGGCTATAACTTAGTACCTACAATTCTCAACTCAAACAAACTTTATTAAATGGAAATTTTGCTCAAGAACTCACAAGATTAGATTAGGGAAGCTTTTTTCTTTAGAAAACTCTTTTTAAGAAGAGATAAGTGCACAATTTTGCTTATAAAATAAGCATAAAAATGCACTTATCAAACTCCCCCCAACCTAGCTCTTTGCTAGTCCTCAAGCAAAGAAATACAAGACTTCAACATAACAGAAAAACAATGGATGCCGATTATGATTCAAAAGCGTGACACTCACCCAATCAATTTCAAATGTGCCCTAGGACGAGGAACAATTAAAGCACGCAAAGCACTTAGAGTTCAAATCAAAATTATTTATTAAACCTTGACAAGAAGATTACTCAATTAAAACCAAGAGGAAAACTCTCTTAAGAAAACTCACCCGGGTAAGTGTTTATCTCATCTTCCTCAATGGTCAATCAATTTAGCCTTGCTTTTCATTTACCGTCAAATTACATCCACACATTCAAGCACAATCAAGAAGGCTTCAATCAAAGGCTGTCTGGGGCTAGGCTACAAAAGAACTTTGTTTTTCTAGATAGCAAAACGAGGTGGAAAAAGATGAAGACATTCTTAACACACTAACTGAATTGCAATTTCCAATTAATTTTACAACCCTTGGCTTCAATTTTAAGGAGCACTTTAGTCAAACACTTATGTAATTCTTTTCACCCTTGAACTTATCCTTTCCTCGACATTCTTTCATGCAAAATGTTCAAGCTGCTAACTTCAACATCCTGGCTACTCGAAATACCGAGGACACTTCCAATGTTCTTTCGTGCAAAGCGCAAAGGACACATTAGAATTAGTTAAGCACGATTCTTTATTTTTCTTCTTTACAAGAGTATGACTAAAGGCATTAAATTTTCATTAATAAGAAGCCAATACACAACTTAACAAGCAATCCAATAAATTTTAAGTGATGCACACATCAAATCCAACTCAAAGAAAGGTAGGAATATCAATTTTAGTTCAAGATGTATGGTTCCAAAAAAAGATATATCAATTAGGCTCAACTTGGCTATCAATAAAAGGAAATAATCAATTACATACGGGATAACTATTTGGCTTGAGTTGTGCACAATTCATAATACTATGCCTCTATCATGCTTGTACTATCATGTGTGTAGTAACAATTTCAAAATCAACCAAGACTCATTAATCAAACCAAAGAAGACTCTCAAAAAGTGTTTAAGGTTCACACAACTCACTTGGCTAAAGGCTAATCATCCTCTTTGATTAAAATATTTCAATCATCAAGTCAAAGCTCAATAAAATCATGCAATACTATTTTAAGTTCAAAATTTTCACAAAAATAATCCTCAATTCAGTCACATTCAAACATCACACATAAGAATGACACACAATCAAGTCATACTGACAATTATTAACAATAGAAACTAAAACTACTAAACTCTAACAAAAATCGATGCAAAAAGAAATAAGAAAAAGAAAAAGACTAAGAATACTCCCATCAACCCATTAGTGCATGGGGTGCCTCATCTTACTCTTCATCGACTTGAGCATCATCTCTGACTCCATCCTGGCTAGCTACTTTCCCCGGATAATTTGGCCTGTCCCTAGGCCATCGAATATGCACAACTACAAGCCAGACTTTCTTCTTTTCAAGCTTAGAATAAAGATAAGTTTAGAGAAAATAAATCTTGGTTGATGCTTGGCTCTATCACTTGTCGCCATGGAGGTAATGATCTCCATTGCGGTTGGTACATCTACAACATCCATCAACTTTCCCGCGGTAGCCGTCAAATGAATAGTCCACTCATATTTTAGCACAGCACATAAGATATTCAGCATAGCCAAATTGGTAAGCCTGTGATTCGGGCATTTCCTAAGTAGCCTTTGGAACCTCTCCCAAGCCTCTTAAAATGTCTCATCTTGACCTTGCTTGAAGGTTGTAATTTCAGGCTGAACTTGTATCATTTTAGCAGGAGGAAAGAAACGCTTTAGTAATGCCGCTTCAACTTCAGCCCACGTTCATAGACTTTGGCTAGGAAGTGTTTTGAACCACTCCTTAGCATCTCCTATACGTGCCAAGTGGAATAACTTCATATAGGCATCTTGGACCCTATTTTCATCAAGTCCAATTGTAGCCACATAATCATAAAATGTCTCCAAGAATGAGTGCGGATCCTCGTGCTCTTTCCCCGTGAATTGATTTGAGAGCATAAGATTGTAATAATGTGGCTTGATCTCCATTTGTTGAGCCTCAATTGAAAGCACAATGGCCGAGCGATTTCTCGGGCCTTGGGGAACAACATAGTCACCTAGGACTACTCGTGGTGGTGGTGGTGGTGTGTTAATGAGGTTTGCACCTCCATTATTCCCATAATTTTTCCTATTATTTTTTGCCATCTCAACTTCCTCAAGGCTAATGAGTGAAGTTGAAAAAGACGAATTAAAGTTCTCTCCCGGTGTGTTAGACCGCCACAAATTTGAGCGCAACTTCCGAGCAAAGGGTTCAATCTCCAGGATGAAAAGGAATTGATCTTTGTTCCTCTTGCTCCTTGTTTGCATACACCGACTAAACGCACACAAAAGGTTAGTGAGATAAATAATAAAACAAAATAAAACAGCAAAATAAAATAAAAAATAGAATGAATAAAAAAAATAAAAAATTTACCTACGAAAATTTAAAGACAAGAAAAATTTATTCACAGAATTCAAAAGTTTTAAATTGATACTAAATTGATCACCGTGCTCCCCGGCAACGGCGCCAGAAATTTGTTAAGTATTTTAGAGGACTAAAATACTAACGCGTTACAGTATAGTGGAAAAACAAGTTATCGTCCTTAGGAAGCAACTCTAGAACAATTTAGTTCAAATAGAAAATGTTTGGGTGAAGTTTTTATAAAGAATTAAGTTGATTTGAATTGTAAAATAATTGCTTCTAATTGTAAAAAAGGTGCTCGTAATGTAAAAAGGGTTAAAAACAATTTATAAGAACACTTGGGTTTGGATTTCACTATACTAATGATTATTCCCAAATCTTAAGAACTTATTATGTTAATTGAATTGTCATGGATAAAAACCACTGACAAAGATCCCTCATTTTCCAGATTCTATGGCAAAACTATATCGATTAAATCCCTTTAAACGGTAAAAGAGTTATCACACAATAAGAATTCCCTTTTTAAAAGTGGTTCATAAATGAAAACTATCTCTAGTCTTTCATTGATAAAATTCCATTTCTCAAAACCTCTTTTCAAATTAAATTCTCATTCAATAACAAAAGTTAGAAGGAGAGAAGGAAGGTGATCAACCTTTCAACTCTAAATTCAAGTAGAGAAAAGAAAACCAATCAATTTAACATAAATAAGAACTTGAGTTAGAGAATTTCACACAACAAGTTACATCCAATCCCAAGTAGAGGGTTCAAGTAACCATCTCCAATTGAAAAACAAACATCATATGAGAAAAGGTGACAATAGATTTCTCAATTGCTCTCTTTCTCTCTCTAGAACCCTAAAATTCGTGCAGAGACGGCTTCCTTTTGCTCTGAATGGCCTCCTCATCTATTTATAATGATTTCAAATCCTAAAACGCGCGTTCCATTTACGGGACTCTCGCTTAAGCGCCACACCTCGCTCAAGCGAGAAGTGGCCGAGAGGAATTTGACTTTATGAGGACCTTGCGCTTAAGCGCCATATGGGGCTTAAGCGTCATTCTGTTTTGCGCTTGAGCGCCATCTCTGGCTTAAGCGCCAGTTGGCTGCACTTCAGACTTCAATCTTCAACTTGGCGCTTGAGCGCCATCCTTCACTTGAGCGCCATCCTTCGCTTGAGCGCCAAAGTGACAGAAATGTCATCCAACACTCCTTTGCTCCTCAACTTGGGCTATAACTTAGTACATGCAATTCTCAACTCAAACAAACTTTATTAAATGGAAATTTTGCTCAAGAACTCACAAGATTAGATTAGGGAAGCTTTTTGCTTAAGAAAACTCTTTTTAAGAAGAGATAAGTGCACAATTTTGCTTATAAAATAAGCATAAAAATGCACTTATCAGAGGTCATCAATGTTATATTCTTATGGTTTTTTAACTTGCATCTTCTTTGACAATTTTGAGTTAGCCATCACAAAAACAACGTCATTCATGATCTTTTGTTTCAATCGATTTCTTCTTTTTGTATGGACCTAAAAAAATACATAAATAATTTAAGCGAATTAACACTTGCCACGTAATATAAAATTAGTGATATATAAGAAATAGCATAGGAATTCAGGAATTACCCTCTCAAATGCACTCTAGTTCCTCTCACATTCAGATGAACTGCATGTTAAGCTTAACACTCGATTCACAAATCGAGTAAGTTCTAGATGCTCAAATCCATAAGAATCCCACCATTGTAATGTGGTCTTGGTATGGAGTGAAATCATTGCATTCTTAGAACCAAACTCGCCCTTTTGCATCTTAAAATCTTCAAGTTGAGCATCAATATTTCTGAGTTCATCATCATCTCCCCGCATCCTAGCCATAAAATCATTTAGTCTTCTTCTAAATTCATAACCAGCTTTGAATTCAGGGCTATAATGCAATCTTGGATTTAAAAAATAGCCCGCTGCATGAAGTGACCTACGGAGTTTATTGTCCCACCATTCATCAATTATGTTCCACAATGGCTTGCAACTAAAAATAAGAACTCGTTGTTTTAGTTTCTAAACGGAGAATACAAAATTAAATTGAATAGCTAGTTTTTAATTAAACCAAGTTACCTCTTTTGGACTCCTTTAAAAGCTTCTTGAATTTTCTCCTTCGCCCTATCCATCGCCTCATAAGTGAATCCCATAGCTGGTTTCTCATCAAAATCCACCAAACAAATAAATTTAATCAATGGATAAGCACCTTTTAAACAAATTACTATATTCTTGCAAAATTCCTTATCCATGACCATGCTCTCTAGATTCTTTCCATCCTTAGTCTTTGCAAATTGGCTAAACTTCCACTTTTCAGAAGTGAACATCCTCATTAGTGCTTCTTTTTTATCATTCAAGCAACCTAAAGTTAGATACGATGTGGCAAATCGAGTCATAGCCGATCTCACCAAGTATCTTCTTTTGGTGTGATGTTGCAATAAATATATCAATGAAGTCCTTGCATAGATGCAAGTTGTAAACTTCTTCCCAATACCAATTGTCTTCTTATGAATTGGTATTTTCTTCTCAAAATCCTCCAACATAAAGTCAATGCAATGTGCTGCACAATGTGTCCAATATAAATGCTTCCACTTTTTCATCTACAACTCTCATGCTACTTTGTAATTTGCTGCATTGTTAGTGACAACTTGGACAATGTTTTCTTCCCAAACCTCTTCAACAACTTCATCCATCATATTATATATCTTATTTGTTGTCTTAGTGACATGAGATGCATTAATAGACTTCAAAAAAACTGTACCTTTGGGGCTATTGACCAGAAAATTCAGAATGGTCCTCCTCCTTCTATCAGTCCAACCACCAGTCATTATTGTTCATCCAATCTTCTTCCAGTAAGCTCAAAGTGCATCCAATTCAAGATTTGTTGATTCAACCTTTCGTTTCAAGAACGTAACTCTCAGCTCATGATAAGATGGTGGCTTGAATCCTTTTCCATATCTAGCAAGTGAATCAAGCATCCTATGATATTCTTCACTCCTTGCCACATTAAATGGAATTGCATTATTGTAGAAAAAATCAGCTATATCAAGGCATGCTTTGTCCCTCTCACCCGGCTTAAAATGAGTTTTGATAATATGTTTTGGACTTTCTTTTGAAATTGATTGTGCTTTGAGTGCTTTCTTGCCCCTTTGTTTTTGGATCCCCTTCATCACCATTATCTTCCCTTTGATGAGCTTGTACTCTTGCTTTCTTCATAGAATTTTCTCTAAGCCCATAGGAAACTTCATACATTTGCTTCTTCACATCATCAGTGGCAACCTCGCATGCAGCTATATCCTTAGATGTTCCAACCAAATGGTGTTTCAGCCTATAAATTCCAGGGAGAATTTTTTTACAATGCTTGCATTGGGCTTTTTTAGAATTATCCTCCCCTTCTTCTAGATATGCATGGTTCCAGCCTATATCTATTCTTTGTCTTGGAGCATTCTTAGGAACCTTCTTCCTTTTGGACCCTCCTGTTATAGTAGCTACTTCTCCACCCCCTCAAGAGCTCGCACTTGACGCAATTTTTTATAGCATACCACAGATAAAAACAACAGCAAAAAAAAAAGAACACAGAACAGAAGAAGACATCGCCCAAACAATGAAACAGAGAGCTTCAAAAACGTCCTCCAATGGCAGAAGAAGAAGGAGAAGTCGCGAAAGAAGGTAGAAGAGGAAGTCGAGATTTCAGAAACAGAGGAAAAAAAGCCCAATCAGAAACAAGGATCAGAAAGAGAACGCAAATAACACGAAGGAAGAAGAAGAAGCTCAGCGAGAACTGGGTTTTGGTTTCGCGTGTTATGTCGAGCAACTTAGGGTTAAAATTAGCCAAAAAGGGTTAAAATTATGGGTTTTCAACTGGGTCAAACGACCCGCAACTTGCAGATCCAAAACGCAGATTCGACAATGCGCAACAACTCCACGAACCATCTCGACTCTACGGCGACTCCACGGATTTGCGACTCCAAGAGGAACGTGAGTCATTCCCACCGGCGGAGACGTAGAGTCGTACGACTCTATGCATAGAGTCACGCGACTCTGTCTACCTTGTTTATGATACTATTATAGGCATAGTTATTGGAAGAGATTTTAGATTGTCACCTAAAAGTGTGACTATCATCTTTCTTCTCTAAGCCATCCTCAGTGACCTTAAAATACTTACATTCATATTTTAGTATTATTTTTCATTTCTTTTGCTCCTTTATCAATAATGCTAATTAGGGATGTTTGCAGTGCAGTTTGGATCGGTTTTGAGGGGATAGATCATCCGATTCGATTAATTTATTTACTTGCAGTTTAGTTTGGTTTGGTTTGGCCTACAAAAGAAATCCGAACCAATCTGATCTAATATTTTTTTGTTTAGATTGGATCAATTTTCAGTTTTAAGATTGTGTCAATTATAAACTAAATTAAATATAAAATTAGACACTTGAATAAAATGTTAAAGATATAACGAAATATATATTATAAATTTCACCGATATAAAATTAAAAATGTTGAAATTCAATTTTAAATTGATTAAAAAATGATAAAATGATAAATATTGAAAACATAAGTTATGGTATTATTTTTAAAAAAATATTTAGTTGTATGAATATGAATAATGTTATAATTTTGTAAGAAAATTGTTTGTGTATATAAAAGTTGGTTTTAGTTTGGATTGGTTCGATTTGATTAAGAGGATTGAAATCCGAATTAATCCAATAAAAATTTTTGGTTTTTTTGATTTTTGGTTTGTTTGATTGTTAGTTTATTCGATTTGTTAGCTAAATTATGTCGGTTTATAACGGTTTGGATTAATTTTAAACACCCTTAATACTAATGATGCCTTCTAAATTCTTCTAAATTGAACTTTTCTTTCCTTTTTATTATCAAAATCTCTCTATCTTTGCAAATTCATGCTTATGGAGTCTTTAATTTTTGTTTAAGTATGGGTCTTCAATCTATGGGATTTTTTCGCTTGCCATTTTATTCTGAAAAGCTTAAATTTTCCCTTTGTTTACATTCTAAATTAGTGGTTGAGTTCTTATATACTCAATGAGTTAGTTGTATATCCACGAGTTAGAAAAGATCATTTACAGAGATTAAGAGATTTGAATAAGATTTTATTGCATATAAATAAATTACTTGTTTTCTATCTCTTTTCCTTAGAGTGTATTTGAATTGTCCAAATCATGTAGTTCAGTTAGTGAGCACATAGAGATATGTGTGTCTGAGTATCCGGGTTTAATTCCCTATTAATGTACTTTTTTTTGAAAAAAAAACAGAGCGTGCTTGAATTAGTTGTAAAAATTAGATTATTTCAAGAATTGATTATGTATATAATCGATTTTTGTTATAATAAATTATAACATAATCAATTTTTGTTTGGGTATATACTTGAAAAAAAATTTTAAAGATAACCTTTTATGTCTGAATAATAGAAAAAAAAATTTGAATTGAATAAAAAAGGAATTATTTACCGTTTTGGTCTCTCACTTTGTAGCTACAAGGTATTTTAGTCCCCAACTTTCTAAAATGTCTGGATTAGTCCCTGACTTTGCACTCCATAGGTCACTTTAGTTCCTGGTATTAAGTGACACTGACAAAATGTCAATGTGACAGGTTGAGTGCCAATATGGTATGTTAATTGACACTTAAGAGTCCACACAAGCAACAAAATGACGTCGTTCTATTTAATCTTGAAATAAGTAACTCAATTAGTTCCTTAAATCAGTTAAAACATAATCAAATTTTAGGCTCTAAACGTTGCATAACTTTGGAGATTAACCAAAATAACATCGTTTGATCTTTTACATAGACTCATATGTGGCAAATAACCTGTCATATAGGCACTTAGCTTGTCATATAGGCATTTCGCCAATGTCACTTAACGTCAGAACTAAAGTGAATTACAGAGTGCAAAATCAGGAACTAATTCCGACATTTTCAAAAGTCATGAACTAAAATGCCCTGTGACTACAAAGTGAGGGACCAAAATGGTCAATCACTCAATAAGAAAGTATCCAAATTCTAGCTTATTAAAAAAGTTGTTTGAAGTAAGAGAAGAAACAAAAAGCTTCAAAGAATTTATAGTTTCTACAAAATGGACATTTTTTTATTTTAATCTCTACAAAATATTATTTTTCACTTTAATGCAATTTAATTTTAAATTTTTGTTTTTCGACTAGAGAAAATTGGCAATAATTTTTTTTTATTCCCTATAAAATATTTTTTTTTATTTTAATTTAACTTAATTTAAAATTTTTGTTTTTAGTTCCTAATGTTAAGTTTTTCTATTTTTTATCACATTTTTTCAAGGGATCACAATAAAAAAATTAAAATTTCAGACAACAAAATAAGAAAAAATTAAATTACAAAACTAAAAACAAAATTTAGTAATTTAGCAACTAAAAACTTGTACTTATTATGAAATAAAGTTGTAAGGGTTAAAAACAAAAGTTTTGAATTAAGTTGGACAAAAATAAAAAAAAATTATAATAAAAAAATCAATTTTCTAGGAATTAAAATTTATTTTTTTAAAAAAAACAAAATCTAAAAAGTCTGAAATTAAAATCCTTCATCCTCTCAGTTCTAGTCCTATAATCAGTGTATTAATGTAACCCTAACACCCTTTCCTTCTGTCTCTGCGCTGTACTGTGCCATCCGTCGTTGCTCTGTGCGTCGCCACCGCTCTATTTGGTGCGTTCTATTCTCTATTAGGTACGTCATCGCCACTGCTTGGTTCTCTTCTCTCCCTCTTGCTCGCTCCTTTAAACGCTATCGACTGTCACTCTTTGACGCCATTGCACGTATTGTTAGCCCATTTGAACTTCATCTTTTCGTGGAGCATCATCCATAACGGAAAGTAAGTTCCATATCTTTATTTCAGTCCGTTTAGCTTTTTTATAACTAAATTTAATCAAGAAACATCATTAGTATTTAGTGTGGATTTTAAGGTGCACTAGTTTGTCACTGGTGCACCGTATGACATTTTAAAAATTTGGATCCAGTGAGCACTTCAACATGGGGTGGCTACTTTGCCCACTATACCGACTTCTTGATTCATCACACGTTGTTATTTTTTTTTCAATTTTGTCCTTTGCTCGGTGATTAATCCTCGTTTTTTAACTTAATTTCAATACTATATTTCATACCGGGATTAATATTCGTTTCCATACAGATATTAATATTCGTTTCCATACAGATATTAATATTCGTTTCCATACAGATATTAATATCCGTTTTGATACATATATTAATATCTGTTTCCATACAGATATTAATATCTGTTTTTCTGCAATTCATTATTTTCAAACTGCATAAATGACGAAGAAAAAAATCCCTTAATTCCAACTGTATTAATGTTAGAAAACAATGTTGGTGATTTTGGGTTTAGTTACATATAGAGTATTGAGTGTGTCAAAATTTTAAGTTTTCCAACTTAATTCTGTCATTGTATTTTCGTACAGGGATTAATATCCGAGCGAGAATAAAAAAAATATGGATTAATATCTGTTTGGCTCAAATCTGGATTTAAAAACATAACTTTACCAATTTTTCAAAATCACCAACATTGTGTTCTGTCATTAATAAAGTTGGAATCAAGGGTTTTTTCCCCTTCATCATTCATGCTATTTGAAAATGGTGAATCGCAGAAAAACAGAAACAGATATCTGTATGGAAACAGATATTAATATATGTATGGATACAGATATTAATCTATATGGAAACAGATATTAATCCCTGTATGAAAATACAGTGTTGGAATTAAGTTGAAAAACGGAGATTAATCTCCGAGTGAAAGTTTTTAAGTTACAATACATAGATTAATCTCCGAGCGAATTTTAAAACGGAGATTAATCTCTGTTTTAAATGTGGTGCGCAGATGTCTCTTTTTAAGTTGAAAAACAGAGATTAATCCCCGAGCAAAGGACAAAATTAAAAAAAAAATAACAGTGTGTAGTGAACGGAGAAAAATGGGTGGCGCGCAAAGTAGCACCCTCCACATGGTAAGAAAAGTTTGATGATTCGAATATATTTATAACTAAGTCCTTCTCATATTGACTTATACATATTTGATATTTATGATTTTGGTCTATCTCTTTACTGGCAACACGCCATTTTTTTCTAGCAATGCATTTCAGCAACACCATTTTTTCTAGCAACACACCATTTTTTCTGGCAATGCATTTCCAGCAACATTCCATTTTTTCTGGAAATTAAGAACAATAAGATGAAATTCAAGTCGAAACCAAGAAGAATAAAACTCAGATCTGGACAATATTACCCAAACTCGTGTAATATTTTTCTTTTGATCATAAGAAACAAGAACTTTATTGAAGAAATGCAAAGTGCAAACAGTACATATACAATAAACAAACAAACAAGGAAGATGATCATAAAACAACTATACAAATAAAAGATGTTGCATCAAAGAAAACAGAAGAAAAACAACCCTCCTACACAAGAAGCACGAAAACAGGGGCACACTGAAAGAAAGCAAAAACGAAGAAAACAACAACCGTAGTTAAACTCTTCTAAAATCAACCTTCCATTATCTGAGAAGAACAAAAATGTCTTTGAAATTTCCTCAAATCACCAAATCGATCAATTGTGGAAGTGAATCCGAACAAGGTTTTAATCAGAGAGGTCTGATTTCAAGAATGTTTGCTGCGCGCGGACCTCGTAGGAGCTACGACAAGACTTAATAGTGACGAAAGAGGAAGAATGTTTGCTGGAGCCACCTCACTGCCCAGGTCTTTCTTCACTTTCCTCCATCGCGATCTAGGTTTCTCCTCTCTAGATCTAGGTTTAATCTCTTCAGATCTAAGTTTAACTTCATCGAAAATGCAGTTTGGGATGAAGAAGAGGCTAAAGGTGTGGCCATTAAAGGGACCTTTCATGGAGGAGGAGTGGTCGGCCAATACAAAAGACGCACCAACAAAGAAGAATAACAAGAAGAAGATGAAGAGTTGGAAACAAATCTGAGTCGGTTGGTTTTGGATCTAACGGCGATGGAAGTCTGGAAGATGACGATGCCTCAGGGTTTTGGTTTTTGGAGGAAGTGGTGGTGGTGAAGGTCTGAAAGACGACGACGGAGGGTTCACAGAAGCATCTTCATATCGACGACATTAGCGTTATTAATCTTAAGATTTAGTGTTCATTTTTTCCTTGCATTTTTTTATGAAAAATCCTTCTTCTTAATAGAAAAAGGATATTTTCATTCTCTAATTTATAAAATAATATGTTAACATGTTAGGTGTAATCTCAAAAGACTATTTTGTTTATTTGTATCCAACAGACTATACTCAATAGGAACACTAGCATAGTTACATGAGATCTCATTTTTTAATGTGGAGCATGATACTCCATTGACAAAGTGGTGCACCTTAGATATAGCCTAGTATTTAGTGTGTTTAAGTTTATGATTGTTTAAGGGTATGTTTAAGGAAGAAAAGCTTTTAGATTTTAAAATTGGCTAAAAACCGTGAGATTATTTAGTGTGTAATTAGTTGATTAATTATAACTGTTTGACAAAATGAGCTATATAATTAGCTAAAAATATGTTAAATGACTAAAAAGGATAAATAATATTATGTTAATAAATTAGGTGAGTGGGATAAAAAATTTGTGATTTATAAAAATAAATAAGAATAATTTAGGAAGCAAATTATTGAAAGCTAGCTTTTGAAAGCTAAAAGCTATTTGAGATAACTTTTATAAAAGTTATAATCCCATAGCCAAAAACTTTAATTTTATAATTATCAAACAACTCTACAAATTTTATAAAAGCTATAATCTCCTAAGAAATTCAGATACTTGAATTGTCGTGCGAATCAGTGAATATAATTTTTCCTACCTGTCTGTATTTCATTCATTTATTCATAATTTCAGTTTGTATAATTTTTTTAGCTTAATTATGTTTTTTGTCCCTACAAAATAGGGATCATTTGGTTTTGATCCCTATAAAATTATTTTTAAGTTTTAGTCCAACACTTTGCTTAAATATTTGGTTTTAGTCTCTGAAGTCAAAAAAATGAATTTTATGCCAAACATGCTTTTATTTAATTGTTTATTTAATTATTAAATTTGATATTAAAATATATAAAAAAATTTAAAAAAAATAAAAAATCCTTCTTCTTCTTCCTAACTTCACCACCACTTCCATTTTTCTTCCCTCCACCCGCCGCTGCCACCACTTGCAGCAGCTGCTGCCGCCACCTCGTCCTTCTCCTCGTCCTCCTTCACCTCCTCCTCCTCTTCTTCTTCGCCACCACCTCCACCTCCACTGCCGCTGCCCCACCATCTCATCCTTCTCCTTCTCCTCCTCCTCCTCCTCCTTCCTTCCTCTTTCTTCTTCCCCCTCCTCCTTCTTCTTCACTGCCACCTAGACCTCCGCTGCTGCTGCTGCCCCACCACCAGTTCTTCCTCCTCCTCCTTCTTCAGATTTGATTTTGTTTTGTAGCCCTAAATCCTCTTTCCTCTTTCTCAATTTTTTCTGGTTTGTGGATTGCGACCCTAGGGATGAAGGGTGGTTTCTGATTTGTGGGGTTGAAGATGATAGTGGTTGGTGGGTGATTTCTGGTTTTGGGGTTGAAGATTGTGGTTGTTGATGGTGGTTTGCGGGTGGTTTCTGGTTTGTGGGGTTGAAGATAGTGGTGGTTGACAGGTGTTGGTGGTGGGGGTGAGAAAATGACTTTTTTTTAAAAAATATTTATTATTTAATTTTTCTTAATTTAATAATTAATTGATTAATTAATTATTAATAGAGACTTGTTTGGCATAGAATTCATTTTTTTTATTTTAGGAACTAAAAACAATAATTTTTCAAAGTGTTGGATTAAAATCAAAAAAATAATTTTATAGGGACCAAAACGAAAGAACCTCTATTTTTTTTAGGGACAAAAAACACAATTAAGCAATTTTTTTGTTAATTAATTTTAAATTATTTATCTTTTTTTGAATTTTTATATTTTTTTTTTATCTTAAATTTTTATGTTCTTTCTAGTGAATATAGCATTACTCTTTTACCTATTACCTGTTAACCTATTAATCCGAGTTGGTGGGTTGAGCCCGGTTATGTATTTTCTAGTGAGTCACTCGTTTTTTGACAGCTGTACTTTCTTTCCCGCCACTATAGTGTGAGCATTCGCCTTCTTCCACTTTACGCAGCACTAATCTAGTCAGTCGCACGCAGCATTGAAGGTTGAAGAAAAGAGGCAAAAGGGTTTTACGATGTTGTGGGTGGATAAGTATCGTCCCAAAACCCTAGACCAGGTTATGGTCCACAACGACATCGCTCAGAATCTCAAGAAATTGGTACTCTCTCACTCTCTCTTTCTCCTTCTCTATCCCAATCGATCGATTTCTTCATTCAAAAATTTAAGAGACAATGGTTAAATTGCAACGGTTCGGTGATTGTATTGTTGCAGGTTACGGAACAGGATTGTCCTCACTTGCTCTTCTATGGCCCTTCTGGTTCTGGCAAGAAAACCCTAATCATGGCTTTACTTCGCCAAATCTTCGGTCCTGGTGCCGAAAAGGTTCTGTTTTTTTTTCCACTTTTAGTTTCGTGTTTTTCTTCACTTTCCGGGTTTTTTTTTTTTTTTTTTTTTGTTTCCTAGGTCACGTTTGAGTGTTAGCTTGACTGGAAATTAAATTGCGTATTTAAGCAGTGTAGTTTGTTTTTTATTTGTTTTCTTCTCGTGTCCTCATTTTCAAGTTGTCTTGGTTGGTTTTGCAGGTGAAGATGGAAAATAGGACATGGAAAGTGGATGTAAGCTCCGTTCTTATTGTTGTTTTGACTTTGTATGAATCTTCTTATACCAGGACCGGAGGTAGTATGGTTTAGGAGTTTTTTATGATTTTAATGCTGCCCTTGTAGCCAGCAATAACTTTTTAAACTAAGCATAAGAGTAAGAGATACTGGTTCATTTCACCACACACGAACATTGCTTACATGTCTTTTGTTTAGAAATATCTTGCCTGTGACCCTCGAAAATGTCAGTGTCATAGGAACTCCATGTAGGAGGACAAGACATATTCAAGTTCTTAGTAGAGATCCTGTGCTGAATAAGTTTGAATTATATTTTGATGGATTTGTTGCGTATAGGAAACTGAATTGTGGGTGTTCTGTTTTAGTTATCTATTTTTGTTTTAAAGTTCTTGAGATTTGGTTTCAGGCTGGCAGTAGATCTGTTGATTTAGAGCTGACAACATTATCAAGTGCCAATCACATTGAAATGAGCCCCAGTGATGCGGGCTTTCAGGACAGATACATTGTTCAAGAAATAATCAAAGAAATGGCTAAGAATAGACCCATTGATACTAAGGGGAAGAAAGGATTTAAAGGTAATTGGCACTCTTTGTTTTTAATATTTTTTGGAGCACATCTAAGTCTTATCTTTCAATTCTTATCTGTGTTGCAAATTGCGGAACTTTTCGTCTTTGATTGTTTAGATTGCTGGTTGGTCTGGTAGTGTCTAATTTACTTATGCAATGCATTCTATTTTTTTTTTTACTTGTCCTTTTGCTTATATCAAATAAGAAGACTCTCTTTTGACCAAAAATTGAAAAACTGAAATGCAACCTTTCCACATTTAATTGTATAATAAATAATAAATATAACGACTGCAAACATACACCTTTACCATTTTCATTTTTTCTGGATTGCATGCTGATATTTTATTTATTCTGTATCAGTACTAGTGCTCAATGACGTTGACAAACTCTCCAGAGAAGCCCAACATTCTCTCCGCAGAACGATGGAGAAATACAGCGCTTATTGTAGATTAATTCTATGTTGCAATAGTTCTTCAAGAGTTACCGAAGCAATCCGCTCTCGTTGTCTAAATGTACGAATAAACGCACCAAGTGAAGAACAGGTAAGTAACATCTGCTATGGCAGCCTAGGAAAGTGAGGAATCTGTTTTCAGTAGTGAGACAATTGTTTTTCTCTGGCAGGGATTTTTTAGTTACTAGTAGGTCCATTGTTTTCCTTAGTTTATGTTCCTAGATAGTTTTCTAGTAGATGAATGATATTCTACCAGGTGGTTTTTGCAGTTGCAGGCATGATAGTTGGTCAGGTCCATAGATTTTGAATTTTTTTTGGGCGTTACTCCTTTTCAAGATATGATATGATATGGTGACATGCTAAGATGGAATTGAAGTTTGAGTTTTAGATTATAGAGCAGTTTTGTAAAAGTAATGAAGGGTAGCAATATTACTCCAGCTATTTTGGCAAGTTATTATGCTTAGTTATTAAACAAAATTTTCTTTGGTAGCCAATTTCTTGAAAACTGAAAAGATCCTTGATAAGCTATAGTTAAGTTGTTTGTCTTTGAAGCTGCTTTCTCGTCTCACATTAAAGGGTATGTCTAAGGCATTCAAAGACTACCAAACTTAATATGATTTGCAATAGAACAGCATATCCATCAAAAGACAACATTTTGACGGAATTTATTATATATATTGCTCTGAATTTGATATTCATCTGTATTAAATCTTTGGAAATCTTTGTGGCAGATTGTTGAAGTTTTAGAATTTATTGGTAAGAAAGAAGGGCTGCAACTTCCTCCTGGCTTTGCTGCTCGTGTAGCAGAGAAATCTAACCGGAATTTAAGGAGGGCCATATTGTCATTTGAGACTTGCCGTGTCCAACAGTAAGCTCCATGACCATAAGGCTTCCACTGATTAGTGAATGCTTAATCTCAGATCTTCTTTTCAAAGCTTTGCTTTAAAGGCTAAAAGTTACTTACAACTATCTTTTTTGGCTTATTGTCATGTGTTACTTGTAGGTATCCTTTCACTAGCAAGCAAGCAATTCCCCCAATGGACTGGGAGGAATATATTTCTGAGATCGCGTCTGACATAATGAAGGAGCAGAGCCCAAAAAGGTTTGCCTTTGATATGTTTTACCTTGTCAAATCTCTCACAATGAATATAATGTTTGATTGAAACTTTGAAATTGATCAAGTTTGTGGATTTGTTACCCAATTGTGTAGTCAACTGGATTCATGTTTAAGTTACTTATTTAGTCATCTGACTCTTATTGGCTTATGTGGTGTGCAATGCATCTTTCATCTATTACTCTGATGCGTGGCTTAGGTTGTTTCAAGTTCGAGGAAAGCTGTATGAGCTGCTAATCAATTGCATTCCCCCAGAGATTATTTTGAAGGTAAATGCATTCCTTTACGGTGTTCCTTGTTGAGTTATTTTTCATATTTCTACTTAGATTTGACGTTAAATTTGTTCGTTCAGAGGCTTCTTTATGAGCTATTGAGGAAACTGGATGCAGAACTAAAACATGAAGTATGCCGTTGGGCTGCATATTATGTAAGTCCTTTACTAATATTATATTTCATATCAGTAGCTGGCATTGATATGGTGAAGTCTCGTACATGAGTCTGGGGCTGCCGATGCATATGTTTTTCCCTACTTTGTTAATTTAAGCCACCATTGTTCTGCGATTTAGCTTTGCCTTTGGTGTATAAGCATTCATCTAATATCCACTTCAAATTCCTAATGAACTTGGATTCAGCTGAATTAATGGCTGATAATTTTGTCTAGCCATTTTCCCCTCTAATATTCCAAAGTGGTTCCTGATTCTTCTTTCCGTTCATTGAACCAGGAACACAGGATGCGTCTTGGACAGAAGGCAATCTTTCACATTGAAGGTAATTTGACTTGATTGGGCGGTAGTAAGATTGACAGTAATATCTTATACTGATATTGGCAAATTCTTATATAGTATGAATTGGATATGAGCTGGGTCTATACTCTATATGAATTCTTAATGCAATCCGTTTATACAAAGTGAATAAATTGGGGTATGAGCTGGGTCTATACAAAATTTTCTTGCTGACCCCCTTTTTTTGGGTTTATATTGGCAGCATTTGTGGCTAAGTTCATGAGCATTTATAAATCCTTCCTCATTGCAACATTCGGCTGAAGGTCCAGATGCTTTTACATGCTACATGTTGAATGTATTATTTGCTGGGCATAACTTCATATACAGTGGTGTTTTCTCATCTTGTCTACTTTACGGTTTTCTTATCATGTATGCATACTGCAATCATGCACAATTCTGATGTTTTGGTTTGTAGAGGTGTCTTGCTACATCGAATCGCGCCCCTCCTCTCCCTGTTTCCTGTTGGAAGTTAATTAACTTTAAATGATATTTTAAAGGAAAGTAGATGTAAAATCAACTTCTTTGGTACCAGAAGTTACTCATAATAATAATGTTAAACAAATCGGTCAACCATCTCTAATTAGCTGAAATTGCTTAGTCTGAAATAACTAGGGCGGGTTTGTTGTCACTCAACTCTTATTTACGTGGTGTCAATTTTTAAAAAATAATTTTAAGATTTTAAGATGTTTTTTTTTAATTAAATTAATTATATATAATATATAAATATGGTGGTCAATATTAACACCATGTATGTTTTTGGATTCATCATATTAAATTATTTTTTTCCGAAAAAAAACCCTTAATTAGAAACTAGTTTCTGTTTCTTATTAAACCAGAAACTAGTTTTTGTATCTCATTAAAGCAGAAACTAGTTTTGTTTTTTAAAATGCACCATACTGTCATAATACACTACACAACTCTAGTTTTTGTGGCACCTCATAATTTCGAAACCTTTCTCTCTCATCCTCTCGCTCCCTTGTCGAGTTCGCTTAGCTACGATGTTCTTTGTTGTACTTACAGCCATCATTGACAGTGGTTTTTTTGGAATAAAGGAGGCTACTATTATTTATATAAATGAGAGAGTACAATAATTTTGGTGCACAGCACCTCTACTAATTTTACCCTCACTCTTTTATTTTCACACTCACTTTCTCACACACTTAACTAATTAATTTTTATTTGTTGCCTAACAACCTCATGCTACTCTCTCACTTCCAAGCACACACTCAATCACTCTATTTGCTGCTTTCAATTCCTCACACTCACTAGCTACATACACAAATGAAACATATGAAGCATATTTATAGGTCCCCTAATGTCGGTTACAAGCTTACTAGAAGCTTCTCAATTTTCTATCATTAATTTGTTAGATTAGACTAGATGCTTCCATTATTTAATGAGTAAAAGGTAAGCTTTTTAGTTAATTCCTGGCTAGTGGTAGTGAGGAGGCTTCTAGAAAATAATAATTGATTTTCTAACACTCCCCCTCAATTATTATTTTCTCTTGCTGTAGTCCTTGTAGTCATGTCAAGTTGTATTTTAAAGTTTTCAAATTTCAGAGCACTAAATCCCTTTGTAAATATATCTGCAACTTGGCCTTCGGTATTGATATACTCCATCTCAATGTCTCCTCGCAATACCTTCTCTCTAATGAAATGATAGTGTACCTCCACATGCTTGGTCCTGGCATGAAACACTGGATTCTCTGCCAAACGTATTGTTGACTGATTGTCACAATATAACTTAACTCCATAATCAGTGAGTTGACGTAAGTCTCGTAATAGCTGCACAAGCCACGTGCATTCCTGGGCTGCTATAGCCGAGGCTCTATACTTGAAAGCGAGGCTCTATACTCTGCTTCTGGACTTGAAAGCGATACAGTTGGTTGTCTCTCGCTGCACCAAGATATCACACCAGACCCATACTAAACATGTATCCGGTCGTTGAGCGCCGAGTGTTGTGGTTACCAGCATAATCAGCATCACAATGTCCTATGATGTGGCTTCTAAATGTGACTTCTTCGGGTTCTGCATGAATCGACTCATCACTCCTGTCGAGTTAGTGTCAGGTATATTAGCCTTCTAACTAACTGCATGTACATTGTAGCATTCTCCAAATTTTGACCTTTAGCTGAACATAGCCTGGCGTTAACCTCTATTGGTGTCGAGATTGGCTTATAATCCAGCATACTATATTTTTCCAACAAGTCTTAGGCATACTTTTGTTGACAGAGGAATATGCCATCATTCGTCCTTTCAACTTCTAGTCCAAGAAAATGTTTTAACTCGCCAAGCTTTTTCATTTGGAAGCGTACAGACAGATTACTTCTTATTTGACAAACCTCTTCTTTATCATCTCCTGTGATTATGAGATCATCCATGTATACTAGCACAATGGATAGCTTGCCATTAGATTCTTTCACGAATAAACTTCTACTGGAGCCACTGCGTATCCACTATGCAATAAGAATTCTGCAATCTTCCCATACCATGCTCTTGGTGTCTGTTTTAGACCATATAGTGCTTTCTTAAGTTTGCAGACAAATCTCAAATGATCTTTGATCTCGAAACCCCTTGGCTGCTCATGTATATCTCTCGATCCAATTCACCATGCAAAAATGCATTCTTGACATCCATTTGCCAGAGCTTCCCTGATTTACTTGCCGCTAATGCTAACAAGGCACGTACAATAGTTATTTTAGCAACTGGACTAAATGTCTCATCATAGTCCAAACCATACTTATGTGAAAATCCTCGAGCCACTAGTCGAGCCTTGTATCTCTCTATCGTTCCGTCTGGGCGAGTCTTCACCTTGTATACCCATTTGCATGAAATGGGTTGCACACTACTCGGTCTTGGCACTAACTCCCATGTTTCATTTTGTTTTAGTGCCTTGATCTCTTCTTCCATCGCATCTCTCTACTCCTTATGTTGAGCAGCTTCCTCGTAGGTGTTTGGTTCTTTTAGGTCATTATCTTCTATTATTGCTGCATTGGCATACTTTGGATTTGGCTTCCGCGGCCTTGCTGATTTTCTTGGCTGTGGCTGAGGAACCTCCTCTTCAAATTCCTCTATCTGACTTGGTCTGTCATCCTATGTAAACTTGGTGTGAACTCCTGTTTGCCATGGGCTTCTCTCTTTTTCTGGAGACCTTTCTTTGACTTGATCACGTGAGGGTTCAACATCAACCACTCTTTCATCATCTTCTTGTTGTACCTCTATTTGCTTTTGAACTTGTTCCTCAATTTCTTTCGAGTCTGGCAATAGTACTGCTTGCGAAGACAACCACGACGATGCTTCATCAAACACCACATTTCTGGATACATAACACTGTTGTCGGATCACAACATTTCCACCCTTTTCGCTGGTTATCATAACCGATGAATATACACCGGATTGCCTTCCTGTCAAACTTGCTTCTCTCTTGACTTGGCACAAACACATAGCAAACACATCCGAATACACAGTAACTCACTGAGGGTTTTACGCCCCATACTTCTCATACGGTGAAACAAAGCCAAGTCTTGCCTGAGGTAACCTATTGATGATGAAAGCAGCGGCCTTCATGCACTCCACCCAGAATCTCAGTGGAACATTTTTATTGTGCAACATGCTTCTGCATGTCTCTGCTAGGTGCCGATTCTTTCTCTCTGCAACTCCATTCTTCTGTGAGGTATTCGGGCATGTCAACTGTCTTCTTATGCCATACTCCTGTAGGTACTGGTTGAACTCCTTCGAAGTGTATTCTCCCCCGTTGTCAGTTACGTAAGCATCTAATTTTGTATCCGACCTCCTTCTCGATCTTCTCTTTCAAGTGTATGAACTTCTTCAAAGCTTCAGACTTCTCCTTCATGAAGTCTACCCAGACATACTTGGAATATTTGCCGATGAATGTGATCATGTACCGATTTCCGCTGATTGATGACTGCTTCACCGGTCCAAATACATCCGAGTGTACCAACTCCAATGGTTTTGCTGCTCTGTAATTCGACTCCTCATATGGTAGCTCGTGTCCTTTCCCATATTGACATCCCGCACAGATAATGTTATCTCGTATCTCCAAGTTGGGCAAACCTTTTAACATGGACTTCTTCATCATTACCTTCAACCGATTATAGCCCACATGCCCTAGCCTTGCATGCCACAAGTCTGCCGTCTCATTCTTCCTTGTCTTGTCTATATATGCCGCTTGTGTTGACATTACGTAGACCGACTCTAGTCTCCTTCCTTCCATAATTGACGGACTTGTAGGCTTTAGACTCCGATACACCTTTACATCTTTGGGCCTAAACACTACGTAGTTACTTGCCGCCGTCAGTTGACTGACAATAGATTCTTTTTCATTCAAGGTACATGGTATACATTGTCCACCTGCACTCTATGTGGACTAAAGCGAGGGACTATGGTAGTCTTCCCAACGTGAGAGATCGGCATCCTTGAGTTGTTTGCCGTCACAACAACTCTCTCTCCTTTATACTCTGTCATATTTGAAAGTTTTCCTATGTCTCCGGTCATGTGATTCGAGCAGCCAGAATCAACGATCTAGTCATCCTCATAGTTGATAGCTTCACTCACCGTGACAAGTGCCGACTCTTCTACAGGCTCATCTGTGCATGACGCAGCAATTTCTTCGCCTTTACCCCACTGAAATTTCCTTCCACAATCTAGTTCATTAACAGAAGTAGACTCTTCTACCGCGAAGTATACTTGAAAGTCCCATTCTTCTTCACTTTCATTTTGATTGAGTGTGACAATATTACCTTCTTCTTTCTTGGCCCAACAATCTCGAGCGAAGTGGCCCTTCTTGCCACACTGACAGCATTGTCCATCCTGGCGACGATAGTTCTTTTCTTCTTCATTGTCTCTATATTGGGGTTGTGTAGCTCCCCCTCGCTGTGGACCTCTTCCACGCTGACCTCTCTAGCAGCCTTGCTTTCGAATTCGCAGTTGCCTTGTCTCCCTTTTTACTAAACAAAGCCTTGTCTTCCTCATTAATAGAAACCTTAGACATTTGATTGTCTAAAGCTTCTTGGTTGGCCAAGATACTTTCTAACTCGGTTAAAGTGGGTTCCTTGGCCGAACCACGAATGGCGGTAATAATCCCATTGTATTTTGGATTTAATCCATAAATGATTATTCTCCTCATTCTCGTCTCCAAAATTGCATTCTGAGGATCCAGCTTTGCTATCTCATTGCAAATAGATTTTACTTTAGTAAAGTATTGACTTACCGCCAGCTCACCCTATCTTAAGTGACATCAACTCATTCTTGCAGCTTCGCGTCATTCTTCCTTGTGAAGAGTGTCGCCAGGGTGTCCCAAGCCTCTTTTGGTGTTGTCAAGTCCTTGATCCTTTGCAAGAACTCATCCTCCACGGAGATAGACAACACGTACAGGGCTTTTCCGGCTCGAATCTTCCACTTCCTTAGCTCCTCTTCATCTGTTGGAGGGGTTGTCTCCGCACCACCAACAATGCTCCACAAATCTTGCACGAGCAAATAATATTTTATACGAATGCTCCACGTATCATAATTGCTGTTGTTAAGCCTTTCTATTGAGCTAGTTGAAGATGCGAGATCTGCCATAGCGCCCAGCACTCAACCAATTTAACTTGGTCTCAGACCAACAATTATCATAGTCCCAGACTGTGCTCCTGCAGAATCTCCAAGCACGATCCTTGATCTAAGCTTCCTCCGATGCACTAGCTCGAACACGCTGGTCCCAGACCGTACCAGTTCTGATGCCAAATGTTGAATAAAGGAGGCAACTATTATTTATACAAACGAAAGAGTACAATAATTTTGGTGCACAACACCTCTACTAATTTTACACTCACACTCTTCTATTTATTTTCACACTCACTTTCTCACACACTTAACTAATTAATTTTTATTTGCTGCCTCACAACCTCACGCTACTCTCTCACTTCCAAGCACACACTCAATCACTCTATTTGCTGCTTTCAGTTCCTCACACTCACTTGCTACATACACAAATAAAACATATGAAACATATTTATAGGTCCCCTAACGTTGGTTACAAGCTTACTAGAAGCTTCTCAATTTTCTATCATTAATTTGTTAGATTAGACTAGATGTTTCCATTATTTAATGAGTAAAAGGTAAGCTTTCTAGTTAATTCCTGGCTAGTGGCAGTGAGGAGGCTTCTAGAAAATAATAATTGATTTTCTAACAGGTTTTAGGTGTCATAGGTAGGGAACACTCATTAGGGTGGTTGCATCTCAACATCTTTTAAGTTTTTTTATTGTTCTTTCCTTTAAATTTTCATCCTCAGTATTTAAGGATTTGGGATTTTAACTGTTAAATTTCTTATTGCTATGTCAATTGTAGTGTGTCGAAAACTAGTTGTTCAAATAAAAATTGCTTTGTTTCTTCAAGTTTCTGTCTTCGTATTAAAAAATTGTCCTTTGATATTGAAACTAGATTGTTGTATCTTTTCAGATCTCAAATTCTAGTTTTCTGTTTCTTTCAAATTCTAACTTTGGTTCAAATTTTAGTTTTGGTTCTGGTCCAATTTTAAAATTTTAGAATTTCTTTTATTAATTGTAGTAATAATATAAATCCTTCATTATTATATATTGATATTAATTAATTTGTTGTTAGTATGTCAATTGACGTGTGTTTAAAATTATTTGTTGTTTGAATGGAAATTGCTTTGTTTTTTCAAAATATGTAAATTCAGAAACTAGATTTTACTCAGACAAATTCTTGTTTCTATTTTCGTAGTAAAAAAATACCATCAGATACCGAAACTAAAGTTGGTGTTTTCAAATTGTAATTTCTATTTTCAATCAAATTCTAGTTTATGTTTATCACGAAATATGTGGCAAGTATTGTGATTGATATTTATTAATCAAAAACCGAAACTAGTTTTGTTTTATACTCAAAAACTAGTTTCAGTAAATATGTAAATCATCAGTTTCTAAACGAGAAAAAATTAGTTTATGTTTTTTTTGTTTTACATAATATAAATATATATTTTGTCCAGAACTAGTTTCCGTTTCGAATGGGGTGTGGTTTTTACTTAAGAATCTCGCTCAGAAAACTAGATTTTGAGCGCGAGGTATTTTTGAAAAAAAAATAATTTAGTGTGATGAACTCAGAAACATGTATGGTGTCAATAATAACCACCTATATGGGTGATTTTAAGGTTGGGCAAAAAAAATTGAGGATCATGTAGTCACTTTAGAAGAAATGAAAAATATTGGGTATTTTTAAAAAGTATGAAATATTTCTAAAATAGTTTTGCTATCTATTGCCCTTAGGACAATGGTTAAGCAACCCATTAATAGAAACTTTGCATTTAAAATAAATTAAGAATAATTTCGTAGCATCAAATACTCCACGCTTTCCAACAGTAAGTTTCTATTAATGAGTTGCTTAACCATTGCCCTAAAGGCAATAGATAGCAAAACACAAAAAAAGATAACTCTTTCTAAAAATATCTCATACTTTTCATTTTTGATAAAGTGATCACATGATCTCAATTTTTTTTCCACCTTAAAGTCATCAATAAATATCGAAAGAAAAAAAAAACTAAGAGTGATTACCTACGTCGGAGTGACAAACTCTCCCAAAAGAGTAAAGATTGTATTGTGATCTAACCTGACGGGTATGTAGGACGAACAGGAGGATCTCCTTGATCAGCAGAGGGTAGTAGGATGGCTCCCTGGTCCTGAGCTCTGGCAGCGGTAGTGTGCACCTGCAAGTACTCCGACGCCCAAGTCAGTGAGTGTATTAGGGTTTATATTTCTGATGATATATCTTACGTACCTTGCATGGTGCATTATAATAGTATTTATAGAGTGAGGTAAATAACCTAAATGTGGTCCGTATTGGGCCAGGATTTGTGCCTGGGCCTAACCTTCATTAGCTGGGCCTTGATCATAGGCCGCGCCAAACTTACCGGGATGCCTACGGTAATCAATGGCTACTTGACCCGGCATGCATACGCACATCCGGGATACTGTTATTCTGGTCCACAACAGTTGCCCCGCAAGTCGTCAAGTTTTTCCTGGGATAAGTTGACGAGTTCATTTGTCATGCCGGGTGGATGTTGGATGATGATTCTGGAAATGTCACGGGATAACGATTGGTATGCTTTTTAGGCGCGTGTATTTTACGCGCTCCTTTCTGGGCACTGTGCGGGATGATTAGCATGGTTTTGGGCCCCACGTTCATTAAGGTGATGTGACGGTTTTTACTTTATTTCTTTTCACCCGTTACATTTTCACCTTTTCCTTTGTTTAAGTTTTTCACTCTCCATTTTCGCGCTCCCTGTCTTTTCATTTCCTGCGATGGAGAGTTCTGAAACCTTTCTTCTTCCTCTTCGTGCCTGTTTTCCAGATTCATTTTCTAGCAACATCTTTGCTTCCTCTTTCAGGTATTGCTTCTACTTTTCATCAATTTGTGCTTTTATACGAGTCTTTCCTGATTCTTGGATTGTTCTATTGCATTCTTCCCACTCCTTAGGGTTTAGTTGTAGTTTCTGGGTTTCTTTCCTTCGAAAATGGCCGATAATGTTATCGTGTTGACGAGTAGTTCTTCGTCGGAATCAAATGATACTGAGCTTCTTGAGAGTTTTGCGAGGGGGCTTCGAAAACACAAGTCTTCTAATGAACCAAACCCTTATTCAGGTACGTTCTCTAGAGCCAACCCTGATTATTGTGAATCTTCCCATTTTTGGTTTTACCCTCTGTATTCACGACGAGTGGAGAGTGGTGAGTCAGTTACTCAAAGCGTGAGTGGGTCGTTTAACACTTTAAACCCAGAACCTTATGCTCTTCTTCTTGTATCTGCCCATCTTCCTGATGAATATAGTTCCGAGAGTTCCATTTCTATCGAGCAAGGTTCAGATCGTCGTGCTCCTGTTAATTTTATTCCGGTGGGAGATGAAGTTAAGTCTTCCCATCCCGAGGATCCTTTAGAAGATAGAGAGTCTATACCGTCGTTTATGACACATTCCTTAGATTCTGAGTCCGACCCTGCTTATGTCCCTTCTTCTCATAGTCATTCATCCCTGGGTTCTGATTCTGCTTTCTCTTGTTATGTAGATATGGAACTCGCTCAAGGCGACATTCCTATTCCGGTAGCTTCTGATGCTCCGGGATCTTCTGCTGGTGTGCCGGCTTCATATGATGCCAAGGATTCAGAGGTTGTCGCGCGAGGGGTAGGCGAACCCAGTACTTCTAAGCCTAGAATTGAATGTCCCCCTGATTTCTTAGAACTGAAGAATATTTGGGGAATGTTGTGGGTTCCCTGGGATATCATCCGGGAGGAGTGTTCGGTGAAGGACAGTCGCCGGCTCAGGGAAGTGGAGAAACACTGGAGGGCATGTTTTCATTATGGGCCCAACACTCCTAGGACTGATGTTACAGCTGACCCTTCATCAAACCATAAGTTGGTCATCCCGAGTAAGAAGGAAAGGATTTGTACGCCGGCATCTGAGGGTGAAGGTTCTTATATCATGATGCTGGAGTCTTTGTGGCATCAACTTAAGATTAGGTTCCATTTCTCCGACCTTCAGATTGAATTTTTGCATCACCTTCATCTCGCTCCTACCCAGCTTCATCCTAATGGTTGGGGATTTCTTCAGAACTTTGAGATCTTTTGCTGGGCTCAAGGCTGACATTGTTCCTCGACCTTGTTCTTGTATATTTTTGGTCTTTATCGTGGTTCGAAAAAAGAAGAATTCGGTATCCCTTCGTCACCGCTCCGGGATCCCCAACTATTTGTCCCTTATGAAGAGTCCTTTAAGGCCCATAGGGATTTTTATGTTAAAGTTATCCCTCGGACCAAAGAATGTACTCCCTTCTGGATGGGACAAAACAAGCAACCCTTGTTCCCGCTCTATTAGACGGAGGATCATTACCAGAGGTCTCTGTCCCTGAAGGAATTGGAGATTGGCTTCTTAGAAGAAGAAGACCAACAGACCTTCAAGAATCTTTGCGCCTTCGTTGAGCGGGGGGGGGGGGGGGGGGGGAGTACCCATCCATTGTAAGGATGTGATAGGGGTATCTCATCATGATCAGACGACATGCTTATGTAGGGCATTGTCCTTTATTGTAGAATGTTGTTTACCTATGTTTCATGTCGGTAATTTTCGACTTTAATTAACAAGTGTGTTCTTGCTTTTGCAGCCGAGATCATGGCCAACTATGCCATTTAGAAGCAGAAACGAGACGCCAAGGGAAAAGGAAAAGTTGTTCCTTCAGGTCCACCTCCTTCTCTTGCTCCGGTTCCTGCACCTATCCTGGTGGTTCCTACCGGGATTAACATCTCGGATGTAGCTCCTGCTGGGGGAGCTTCTCCTGCTAAGAGGTCTGTACCTCCATCTTCCGGGACTGAGGTGGCTACCTCGAAGCCAAAGCGTCGTCGCACGACTAAGTCCGGTATGCTCTTATAACCAAGGTTTCTTGTTTGTATGGGAATCATGTATTATCTTCTTATCTTATTTAGTTCTATTTGTAGGTGACCAACCTAGCAGTGCCCAAGGGGCTTTTTCCGGGATGAACCCGATTTTGGTGGCACCCTTCTCTACCCCTTCCTCTGCTTAGGAAGGGTTCTAGTCGCCCTTGATCAAGTTCCAACATGGGGACTTTTTTACCAAGGGTGGTGCTGCTGTCGTGAAGGTATATGTTTTTGCCATTTGAAGTCCATCGACTTTATATTGATTAATCACGGTAGATATATGTTTAATGTCTTCTTGCTGTTTTTGCCTTTGTAGGAGCAAGCCAAATCCCTTATGGGCTGGACGGCTATGAGCATGGCTATGCTCCAACATGTTCATGACCAAGCAGAGGACATGGGCTAGGCTGCTTCCTTGAGGGCTCAGCTGCGGGAGCTCCGAGATGACATGGAGCTGAAGGATGCCTTGATCCAAAGTGTCAAGGAGTCAGAGTCCTGGGCTGAGAAGGAACTTGCTTCTTTGAAGGAGAAATTCTCTCTTATGGAGGAAGGCTTCGCCAAAGAGAAGGAGAAAGCAGCCGGCTTGGATTCCGAGAACTCCAAGTTGAGGGGGGAGGTTTCCCAACTGAAGTCTAAGGTAGAGGAGGATGGTTCTGCACTTAAGCTTCTTCAGTCCGAGCTCTTGGGGTCAGCCTCAAAGCTTCATGAGACTCAAGTGGAGCTATGGGAGACTCAAGAGAAATTGGAGGAGGCTTACCAGGACATGGACACCACGGTGGATGATTCCTACCGGGATTGTGTAAAGACCCTCCTTTTCTTGAATCCTGGGATTGAGTTGAACATTCGTGGGCTTTGCAAGTATCACGGCATGAAGGATGGGATGTTTATGGATTTCCATGATCCTCACAATCCCGTGCCTATTGATCCTGCTGATCCCCGGCTTGAGCCTTTTGACTGCAGAACTCCTCCTCCTCCCACTGATCCCGTTCTGGAGCCTGAAGGTGTAGATGCTGGAGGGGCTACATGATTTGTTTCTTTGTTTCTACATTTCTCTTGTTCTGTTCTCATTTTGTAACTTTTACAAACGAATTTATGTTGAATGTAGATTTTCTTCATCTCGTTGTTCCGGGATGACTTTTATATATGGTTTTTGTTTACTTTTCCTTTGTGCTCCGGGATTCATGCTTTATTTATTGCATTTCTGCGTGTCGCTGAGGCTTGACCATTTAAGGTGCTTCTTTACATCCTGTTTTGACATGGAACTTTTCATGCCGTTTTAATTGTTAGGGACACATTAATGATGTCGCCCTTTTAGCTCCTTAATAGGAGGGAAAGTAGTTTGTACTTTCTCTAAGTTTGCGTTGAAGTGTGACTTTGGCGGTACTTCATACTTCTCTGTGGCCAGGGTTAACCCGTTACGGGCCCCTATGGAGTCTGTAGAAGAGAATTACTTGATATGGTATCTCAACTCATTATTGGCCTTGTGTGTATGTCGGTTGTTGCGTGATGACGACATCTCATTCTTGGATTATTTGTGCTTCTCATACATTCTTCCGATCTGTTTGCTATTAAGAATGGAACTAACTTGTTTGTGTAAGAGTGAATAAAATGCTGCTTTATTGATAACAAGAAGCAAATAACAACAGGGGCCTCGTTAAAACCTCTAGCAGTAAAGCCCTCCTTAGGGATAAAACCTGCTACAGGAAAAAGAGTACTCCTTTATTACAAGTAATGCAAATCACATAACATAACTATAGTAACGCCTTAAGTCTGCGACATTAAGCGTTCTTGGAATCTCTTTGCCTTTGAGAGTCTCTAGATGATATGCTCCATTAGCTGCGACGGTCTTGACCCGGAATGGGCCTTCCCAATTTTCTCTGAGCTTCCCGTCTTTAGCATTTCGATTTCCAATGCTGGCGCTTCTTAAGACTAAATCGCTAGGTTGGAAACTTCTCGGGACAACCCTCAAGTTGTATCTCTGTGCCACTTGTTGCTTCCGGGATAACTCTTTGATTCTGGCGGCTTCTCGGATTTCTTCGATCATGTCGGAATCTTCTCTGAGCAGTTGCTCATTTTCTTGTGCGGGATACATGACCCTCCAAGATGGATGCCCAATTTCTACCGAGATTACGTCATCTGATCCGTAAACCATTCGAAATGGAGTTTCTCCAGTGGAGCTATGGGGAGTAGTTCTGTAGCTCCAAAGTACTTGATAGAGGTCTTCCACCCAGCTAGTTCCAGCTTTTTCACACCTCTTTATTAAGCCATTAAGTATGATTTTGTTGGCGGACTCTGCCTGTCCGTTTGATTGTGGGTGCTCTACACTGGCAAAGTATTGCTTGATCTAGAGTCCTGCTAGCATTTCTCGGAAGTCTTTGTCGGTAAATTGGGTCCCATTGTCGCAGATGACTTCTGCCGGGATACCGAACGGGCATATTATTTGCCGGAATACAAAATTCTGAACTTTAACTGATGCTATGCTGGCTAATGGTTCCAGTTTAATCCATTTAGTATAATAATCAACATCAACAATAAGATGTTTGAACTGACCTGTGGTTGGTGTGAAGGGTCCCAGGAGGTCCAAGCCCCAAGTGTGGAAAGGCCAAGGGGTGGAGATGCTGTGCAAATCTTCGGCCGGGATATGGGATAATGGACTATGCTCTTACCGGCAAGTCAGCTGCATCTTTGTTCATGGTTGGCCAGAAGTATCCTGCTCGCAAGGATTTTCTTGCCAGAGACTTGCCACCAATGCGGTGACCGCAACTTCCCTCGTGTACTTCAGTAAGAACATACCATGTTTCGGATGGTCCAATGCATTTAAGCAAAGGAGTAGACAGTCCTCTTCTGAACAATTGGCCTTCTATCACGGAGTACCGGGATGCCTTTTGTACCAATCGCTTTGCTTCCCGGACATCTGCCGGGATGGAGCCTTTGGTGATATACTCCATTATTGGGGTCCTCCAATCTTCATTTTCAATCTGCAAAATAGCACAAGGAGAGGGAAGAACTTCCTCTACTACTGACTTTAAGGTTGAGGATGTCTTGGTACTGGCCAATTTTGATAGCAGATCAGCGCGACTGTTTTCTTCTCTGGGAATGTGCTTGATCTCAAATTTGGAGAGACCGAGTAAACTTTCCTTGACCTTTGCCAGGTATCTTTGCAACAATGGTTCTCTTGCCTGGTACTCCCCTTTTATCTGGGATACCACCAGCTGGGAGTCTGAGCATAAAGTGATCGCGGTAGCTCCTAGTTCTTTTGCCGCGCGTATCCCAGTTAAACAGGCTTCATATTCTGCTTGATTATTGGAGGTTGGAAATTCAAATTTCAGAGAGTATTCTACCGTTATCCCTTCATCATTTTCGATCAGTATACCAGCGCCTGCTCCTTTTGGGTTTGAGGACCCATCAACATAAATGGTCCACGATCCTTTTGGTTCTTCTCCGGGGTGTCATCTCGACTACAATATCAGCCAAAGCCTATGCTTTGATTGCCTGACGTGGTTCATACGAGATATCGTATTGTGATAGTTCTACTGCCCAGGTCATCATTCTTCCTGCCAAGTCAGGTTTATGTAAGATTTGTCTAATGGGTTGATTAGTTCTTACCGTGATAGGATGACATTGGAAGTATGGCCTCAACCGCCGAGATGCCAATAGCAAGGTATAGGCGACCTTCTCAAGCCGCTGATAATTCAATTTTGATCCCTTTAATGCTTTAGAAACAAAGTATATCGGACTATGGTTCCGGGATTCCTCTTTCACTAAAGCTGCGCTGATTGCGTCATTAGTGACGGCTAAGTAAAGGTATAGAATCTACCCGGGATCTGGACGGGATAGGACTAGTGGAGCTGATAATATCTTCTTCAACTCTTGGAAAGCTTCTTCACATTCTATGTTCCATTGAAAATCCTCTTTGCGCCGTTAAGTCCTGAAGAAGGGTAGACACTTCCTAGCTGAATCTGGGAGGAATCTTGTTAATGCCGCGATCCTTCCAGTCAGTTGTTGGACTTCTTTAATGGTCCTGGGACTTTGCATATTCAACACGGCACACAAATCATAAAGCCTAAGAATTTTCCGGCTTCGACCCTAAAAGTACATTTATTGGGATTTAGCCTTAAATCATACCTGCGTAGCTGTTGAAAAGTTTCATGCAAATCAGCCACCGGGTCTTTATCTTCAGGAGTCTTTACTATCATATCGTCAATATAGACTTCAAGGATTTTGCCAATCTGATCTTTAAAAACCTGGCTCATCATCTGTTGGTAGGTTGCTCCAGCATTCTTTAAACCGAACGGCATCATATTGTAACAGTAAACACCCATGTCAGTGATGAAAGTCGTTTTCTCTTGATCTTCGGGGTGCATTGGGATCTGGTTGTAGCCAGAGTAAGCATCCATGAAGGATAGATACTTATAACCTGCAGAGTTATCAACAAGTTTATCGATACAAGGCAAGGGGAATGGGTCTTTAGGGCATGCTTTATTCAGATCTGTATAATCTGTGCACATTCTCCACTTCCCGTTAGCCTTTTTTACCATTACCACATTTGAGAGCCAATCTGCATATCGTATTTCTCTGATGAAGCCTGCATCTAACAACTCCTTTACCTGTTTTTCTATAGCTGCTTCTCTTTCTGGACCCATTTTTCTCTTCTTTTAGGCTACCGGGATACATCACGGTTTTAAAGACAATCGACGGCACACAAATTCTGGGTCCACTCCAGGCATGTCGGAGGAAACCCAGGCAAACAGGTCTTTGTTCATTTTCAACAATTCAATGAGTCGCTCTTTGATGATGGGGGTAGGTTAGTCCCTATCTTGACAGTCTGATCTTCTTTAAGTCCTATCTGGACTAAGATCTGGTCTCCTTCTGGTTGAGGTCGTTGGTGCTCAAAATCTGCTCTGGGATCTAGGTTAGTCATCATGACCCCTGCATCCCGTATCAAATCACGTCTTTCCATCTTTTGCTTTCCTTTTTCTTCTACTGTTACTGGCGAGATGGATGGGGATTTCGTGATTTTAAGGCTTTCTTGATAGCATTTTCGTGCATCACTACTTTTTCCACGGACAGTTACTACTGAGCCATCTTCTCCTGGAAACTTCATGGCTAAATGGATGGTAGAGACTATGGCGCCAAGGCTATTCAGAGTTGGCCGCCCAATGATTGCATTGTAGGCTGAGGGGCAATCCACCACTATAAACCTGGCTGGGATTGTTTTGGTATTCGACTTTTTGCCAAAATTCACCTTGAGGTCAACATATCCTTTGGGAATGATTGTATCTCCAGTAAAGCCAATTAGGCTACCCTTGTGAGGGATTAAATCCTTGGATCCCAATCCCATTTTATCAAAAAGGCTCCAAAACATAATGTCAGCTGAACTTCCTTGATGAATGAAGATTCGATGGACTTCGAAGCCGTTCATATTGGCTGCTATAACCAGTGGTTCGTTATCCCGGATTCGTTCTTTTGCAAAATCTGCATCTGAGAAAGATAGAACTGGGTTAATTACAGCAGTTACCTGGGAGTAAGAATCCCGTGCATCTCGGGTCCTCTTCTTATCTTCGAGACCCTTTAAGCTAGCTCCTCCAGCTATGACTTGGATTACCCCCCTGGGAGGAGATTGCTGAGGTCGCCTTGGGCTCCGGGACCTATGCCGGACTTCCTGGCGTTGATCTCGGTTCCTAGGGGGAGACCTTGGTGTCTGCATCCGAGGAGATGGACTTCACCGGCGATCCCGTTGTTCTGGGGATGTCCGGGCATAATTCCTCAACCTACCTTGCCGGATCAACTTTTCGATTGCATCCTGGAGTTGGATGTATTCGTTGGTAGAATGCCCACGATCCCGATGGTACTCACAGTACTTATTTTTGTGCTTCCCGACTGTTTTCAATGGTGGTGGTCGCTCTCTTAGTTTAGAGTGCATCATTTCCTTCAATACTGAAGCCGGTGGGATTGTCAGGTGGGTATAACTGTTAAAAAGACCCTTACGCTTCTTGGGGGACCTATCCCGGGGTTTTTCATCTTTACCCCGAGATTGGTTTGGAGGAATAATTTTTGCTTTGTCATCCTTCTTGGTGGCTTGGGCCTTCTCCCACTCTTCGATTCTAATCCACTTTTTAGCCCTTACCTTCAGGTCATCCATGGAGGTGGGCTTATCCCCTGCCAGTTGCTTGGCGAAAGCTCCTGGTTTTAATCCTCTTACAAAAGAAATATAACACCAGGTTAGGTTCAACATTCCCAACTTCTAGCACTTCGTTATTAAAACGTGTTATATAGTCTCGTAGAGATTCATCTTTTCCCTGTTTAACAGTTTCTAAGTGGAATTCAGATTTAAATTGTCGTTTACTACTGGTGAAATGAAGAATGAACTTATCTTTGAGAGTTTTCCAATTGCTGATGGATTGTGGTGGAAGGTCTGAGAACCAACGACTTGCAGCTTCTGACAGTTTGAGGGGGAAAGCACGGCATACAATGGCCTCATTCACCCCTTGAAAGTACATTGCTCTCTCAAAAGTGCTAACATGTAGAGTGGGATCCTTGGTCCCATCGTATTCCTTCAATTTCTTTGCAAACTGGAATCCATGAGGAAGAGCATGGGACATTATCCAGGGGGTGAAGGGATTGTCGATGTACCCGAAATCCGGGATATTTTCGGCCATGTGCTCCTGGTTGCCGACAGGTTGTCCGGATTGCTGGCCCCCAGGGGGAACGGGTGGTGGTTTGGCCCCCTCAACTCGGGATTGATGTGGGGGCCCTTCATGTCGGCGACTTACCCGTCCTTCTTGTTGCCTTTCCTGTGTTTTTGGATTTCCTTCTTTATCTCCTTCAATTATGGATTTTCATTGCTGCTTTTCTACATTGTCGTTATCTTTTTCCAGATTTTCAGGGTTTGCCTGAGTATGCTTCTCAACTCTATCCTCCTTTGAATCGTCTTCGATAACAACATGCTTCCCCTTTCGTTGTTGCTCTTTGAGATCTGCAATCTCTTTAGTCAGTCACTGCACCAACTGTTGCAGTTTGCGGAATTCTGCTTCAATATCAAAGTGTTGAGATGCCCTTGCTTGATTCGAAGCACCAGCCTGCTGTCCTGCTCCTTGGTTTTGAACACTGGGATCGTTGTAATCGCTATTCCTGGTAGAGCCAACCATTGTTGACGATGGATGGAAACGAGACTTTTTTGTTGCGTTCCCCACAGACGGCGCCAATGTTGTGATCTAACCTGACGGGTATGTAGGACGAACAGGAGGATCTCCTTCATCAGCAGAGGGTAGTAGGATGGCTCCCTAGTCCTGAGCTCCGGCGGCGGTGGTGTGCACCTGCAAGTACTCTAACGTCCAAGTCAGTGAGTGTATTAGGGTTTATATTTCTGATGATATATCTTACGTACCTTGCATGGTGCATTATAATAGTATTTATAGAGTGAGGTAAATGACCTAAATGTAGTCCGTATTGGGCCAGGATTTGTGCTTGGGCCCAACCTTCATTAGCTGGGCCTTGATCATAGGGTGCGCCAAACTTACGGGGATGCCTACGGTAATCAATGGCTATTTGACCCGGCATGCATACGCACATCCGGGATACCGTTATTCTGGTCCACAACAGATTGAAAAAGAGGACATAACACATTCTTTTCTTGAAAGTGGACGGGGACTCATTCAACATGAGGACATAACACCTTAACACGTCCTGAGTTCAAATTGATATAGTTATATTTTGTTTATTAAAAAAATAAGGGTAAATTACATTAATTTCCTCTTAACTTTTAAAGCATTACATTGTCTCCCTGCATATTTCTAAACATAACACAAACTCCCCTAAAGTTTGTTTACGTTACACTGACACCCCTTCACGTTAACAAAAAGTTAATTTTTTAACAAACAAGTGATTTGTACACGGCCTCATAGTTATGAAAAGACAATTTTACCTTTAATTAGGAAAGTTACACTAAATCAAACAAGTATTCAGACTTTCACTTCAGAAATATGCGATTGAGGCTTTAAAAAAAAAGTTTAATTAATAAAGTATACTTAAAATGTCAAAAGATCACTTAGAAAATGCCTTTTGGACAAGGTGAAGATGAAGTGGTCTCAAATTAGAAGTCTTAAGTGGTAAAGATGAAGAAAATCAAAGAAGGATTTGGGAAGGTCGCAGAGTTAAGGAAGTGTTTTGAAGGTCATAGAGTTGAAGAAGGGCCGCGAGGTCACAAACCTCAAAAACGGCGGCGAGGTCGCACCTTGAAGAATAGAGACAAGGTTGAAGAGGTCGTAGGTTGAAGAAGGGGTGCAATGTTGCAAGGGTTTCACTAGGCTGAGAAGGTTCGAGATGAGGTAGGGAGTTGCTCTTTTTTTTAATAAAGGATAAAATCGTCAATTCATAAATAAGACATACAAAGGTTAGCACCGTTATCATTTAAGGGAGGACGGTGTAGTTTTGGAAACATGTAGGGGAGTTCTGTGTTATGTTTGGAAACATGCAGGGGGACAATGTAATACTTCAAAAGTTAGGAAAGGTAGGTGTAATTTACCCAAAAAAATAATATTTATTCATATACATTTATTTAGGTGTACAATCTATTTATAATCTATTTAATATCAATCAAATTAAGTTTTTTATTTTATTTTTAAATTTTTTAATATTAAAAGATTAGTAAATTAAGGGAGTAAATGAGTTATGCACCCATTCACACAAACATTTTTCTTAAAAAAAATAGTTGGCGAGGATGGGGTTGATTTTGCTTATATGATTAATTTAACATTAATAAAATTAATTGAATTATTTAAACTCGTTTAGTGGTTCTCCATAAAATTATAACTAAAGTCCGCCACTCCTTGTGCAACCGTTCAAGTTAATAGTTGTCATTGATAGTTGTCATCTGTACGCGCATTATTGCCGATATGAAAAAAAATTCGTTTTTCTTGAAATTCTGAATAATAAATTGAGTGCTTTTTTATATTTAAAATGTTCGGTGTATCCAATAGATTGTATAGTGCTAATGGAACTCACTCCATGTCAAAACTCAACCCAAATTGTGTTGTAAATGCAATAGATGGGTATTATCGGTGTCACATTTTCGAACTAATCACATAACCCTATTTTTTTCAAAAACAAAAATACTCCTTGATCAAATTTTAAAATATGGTCACACTAAAACCCCACGCATGATGGCACACAGACGTGATGCACTCTAAATATATCTCACACAAAATATATATTCATAGAAACAGAGATAGAGGAAAGGAATAAAAATTTCACTCAACAATCACAACTTAATTTCATTCATTCACTTATACTTTTCATTCTCACTTCTGCAGTACCAACGTGAGCACATACATCCTTATATAGCCTACTTTAACAATTAAATATTAAAATTAGATACATGGTAGTTAATTACAAATGAGAAAAGCAACTTGTAAAAAGTCAAGGACGGTGCCAACTTTAATTTTGAAGCTGGATTTATTTTACCAACATTGCCTCCCTTAAATCAAGCTCGTAACGTTTCGAGCATTTTCTTCAATTTATAAAATAACTCTACTTTCAATGGTTATCTGCAATTTGATCCTCTGTGTGACAGTAATCGATCTCCACTTTTTCTTGATTACCAACTCTCTAATTTTATGAATTTGACCGACCATGAAAAATTGGATTCCTACCTAATGTAATGGCTGATTTATTATCACAAAAAATTGTTGTTGGACATTCCTGCTTCTGATTTATCTCTTCAAGTATTCTTAGCCACACTGCCTGGGTTGCACAACTTGCTGCTGCAATATATTTTGCTTCGGCGGTTGAAAGTGCTACGACCGATTGCTTCTTAGATGACCATGATATTGCACCGCTGCCTAGATGAAATGCATATTGGACTATCCAAGATCTCACCCCGGCCAAGCTGACTTGATCTCCGATCCGATCATCACTTCAAGTCTCCCTCAGCCAAGGCTTCAAGGCTTGCGGGGCTAGTGGACTATCCAAGATCTCACCCCGGCCAAGCCGACCTAATCTCCGATCCGATCATCACTTCAAGCCACCCTCAGCCAAGGCTTCAAGGCTTGCGGGACTGGTGGACTATCCAAGTTCTCACCCCGGCCAAGCTGATCTCAAGACTACTCGCCACAAATCAGTCCCAACGGCCGACTCAACATCCAGACAGACCCCGAAAATCAAGGGAGACAAGAATCAAGCAATCATGATGCAAACAAGGATGCCCTAATCAACACGCCAAGATATCAGGAGATACTTTCCTAACTTAGAATGAACCTAGACACTAGGAGGCTCAGGCCCATATTGTGTAAATGGCTATGGGGCACTCATCTGTAATCATGCTCACAGTAAACACCACAGTTCTTATTAGGGTTCAGGCACCGGTATATCATCGTCGTCGGAACCTGGGAGCTGTGAGTGAACATGCCCACCGTGGGGCCGGTAGACTAACTCCCAACCCCACAGGAGCAAACATTTCTAGAACAAGCATTTGGACATGGAAAACACACGAAGCGGGATGCACAGAAACACGAACACTCAAGCAGGACCAGGTGTGGAAGAAACGAACATGGAAGCTCGCAACAACGGCGGAGGACCCTCGTCCGACCCATTCAGAGTGCTATAAGAACGCTTTGACGCCTTGCAAACTCAAAACGAGTTGGCGGAACAGAGGAACTGGGAACTTGACAAAAGGAACCAGGATCAACAAAGGCAGATTGACGACCTTAGGTCTAGTGATAAAAGATCGGAGAGATCCGCTGAAAATGCCACCGCGGAAAACCGACATCACACAGCCGCACACAACCATCGTAGAATCAGTTTGAAGATTCTCCTTTTTCAGACGAACTAATGAATGAAGAGATCCCCCATAACGTCAAACCACCTGTAGCAGTGGTTTACAACGGAGAAGGATATCCCCAGGAGCATGAAGACTATTACAAATCCCTTATGCTAGGGTACAGGGCTACGAAGGCCATGATGTGCCGACTCTTTCCAGGGACTCTTGTCAAGAAGGCCAATAAATGGTTTAACAGGCTGCCACCCGGTTCAATCCACAAATTCAGGCAGCTAAGAGAACTCTTCTTCATACAGTTCTCTTTTCGAATTCCTAGGAGAAGATCGCAGGAAGACCTCGGTAACATCAAGCAGGGAATCAACGAATCTCTGAAAGACTACTTTAACTGCTACGACCAGGAGTCCATCATGGTAGACGATCTCAGCCCGAAGGTCATGAAGAACCAGCTCATCTCTAGGCTGCAGGTAAGTGAGTTTTATCAATATATTACTCGCAAAAGGATTATGGACTTGGCCCATTTCAGGAAAAAAGGCAGAGGAATGGATCGCGATGGAAGAGGCGTGCGCAGCAAAGAAGGACGATCTCAATGCAGCAACAAAACAACCCTAGGCGCAAAACTCAAGAAAACCGCCACGCCCCCCAAGGACGAACCAGAAACATGCCAAAGAAGGAAGGGAGCCAAGGTACCGAGAACAGTACAACACTTACACCGTTTTGAATGCAGAGCGAGACAGGATCTTCAAGGAGATCAATAACATCGGGATCATTGGTCCCCTACCTCGGCCCACTGATCCCTACCCCAGAGTAGACCGATCTAAGAGATGTGAATATCACCGATCATATGGGCACACCACAGCCGAGTGCTGACACCTAAAAGATCATATAGAGCAGCTCATCCGAGATGAATATCTTAAAGAATATATACGGAGAACGAATGGAGATAGGAGCAGGTCTCGAAGCCCGCCTGACCGAAGAGGCCAGATCCGGCAAGCCAGCCCGACCAATAGGGTCATTAACACCATAGCAGGAGGATTTGCCAGGGGTGGAAAATCCAATTCGGCTCGGAAACGACACCTACGAGAAATCATGACCGTAAAATCCGGCGTCGAAAAGGTAAAACGTCACCCAATAATTTCTTTTTCTGCTGATGATTTTCGTGGTTATGTTGGAAAGCAGCATGATCCCATGGTGATATCCGTGGAGACTACGAAATTCACCATAAAGCGAGTGTTAGTAGACTAGGGGAGTTCAGCCGATATCCTCTTCTGGACGACTTACAAAAAATTGGGACTGCCAGACACACTTTTATGAAGCTATGCAGGAACTTGGTGGGGTTTGCTGGAGACCAAGTAAACGTCCGAGGGTACGTCGATCTAATCACCGAGTTCGCCGAAGGGGAATCAACAAGAGAGATCACTATTAGATATCTCGTGGTCAGGGCGACCAACTCATATAATATCATTTTGAGGGGGCCATCACTCAATTTGTTTGGAGCTATGGCAACACCACACTTGACGATGAAGTATCCTGTGTCTGACACCAAGGTTGGCGCAATACGAGCAGACCAGAAGATGGCGAGACAATGCTATAATGAGAGCTTGAAGATCATCAAGTCCTCGTATGTACCAACCAGGGGGGTACACGCAATCTCGGCCCTTGCTGCCGTAGATATGGACCCGAGGATGGACTCGGTGCAAAGACGACCTCAGCCGATAAGAGAGCTAAAACAAGTAGTCCTAGACTCAGTCCCAGTGCACACAACAAAGATAAGTAACGATTTGTGTCAAGAATTTGAATATAAGTTACCTACTTTCCTATGATTAAATGCTGACCTTTTTGCCTGGACCCGGGCCGACATGCTAGGAATCGATCCGAACTTTATCTGTCATAATTTGGTGATTAATCCGAGGTCTAAGCCAGTTAGTCAAAAGAAACGCAAAATGGGAGAGGAAAGAAGGGAGGCCGTGGGCACTGAAACCAAATCTTTGCTTGAGTCCGGATTCATCAGAGAAATACAATATACCACATGGCTAGCCAATGTGGTCTTAGTAAAGAAAGCCAATGGGAAGTGGCGAATGTGCACAGATTACACCGACCTAAACAAGGCTTGCCTGAAGGATTCATACCCACTGCCCAATATCGATCAATTGGTAGATAACATGTCCGATTTTCAATACTTGTCCTTTATGGTCGTGTACTCGGGGTATAATCAAATTCGGATGAACCCAATGGACGAGGACAAAACAGCTTTCATCAGGGACACCTCGAACTTTTGCTATAGGGTGATGCTTTTCGGTCTAAAAAATGCAGGTGCTACTTACCAAAGGCTGATGGACAGAGTTTTCAAGGACCACATCGGGCACAACGTTGAGGTCTACGTTGACGATATGGTAGCCAAGACTAAAACAGGAAATGATCATGTGGAAGACATCAACCAAATTTTCCATCAGTTACGGAAGCATAACATGCGCCTCAATCCGGCCAAATGCACTTTTGGCGTTAGATCTGGGAAATTTCTGGGCTTCATGTTATCGGAACGAGGCATCGAAGCAAACTCGGACAAATGTAGGGCAATCACCGACATGCGTAGTCCAAAATCTGTCAAATAAGTGCAGCATCTCACGAGGAGGATTGTGGCACTATCCAGGTTCATGTCTAAGGTGGGGGAAAAAGTCCGCCCTTTTTTCCAATGTATCAAGAAGGCAAAAGCCTTCTAATGGACTGATGAGTGTGAGGAAGCATTCCAACGGATCAAGACCTTTTTATCATCTCCACCGGTGTTAGCGCAACCACGTCCGGGTGAACAATTGTTGCTACATTTATCAGCATCGGATTTTGCTGTGAGCACTGCATTAGTCCGTAAAGAACAAACGGATCAGCAGCCCATTTACTTCGTCAGCAAAGTGCTACAGGGCGCTGAGGTCTGATACCATCTAATTGAAAAGGTAGTCCTGGCGCTAATTGTCGCAGCAAGAAAGCTGCGTCAATACTTCCAGAGCCACACAATAGTAGTCCGCACAGATGTTCCCATCCGAGCCATTCTCCAAAAGCTTGACCTTGTAGGCCGGATGGTGGGATGGGCAGTAGAATTTTCAAAATTTGATATCCATTATGAAAACAAGAAGGCCATTAAAGCACAGGCGCTATCAGATTTCCTCCTGGAAAGAACGTCGGTTTCCAGTCCTGCCCCAGAGGCCGCTTGGATTCTTTGGGTAGATGGCGCCATAAACATCAATGGAGGAGGAGCATGGATCATCCTAGAAGGCTCGGAGGGTTTGAAAGTAGAAAAATCGCTCAAGTTTGAACTCAAAGCGTCAAACAACCAAGCCGAGTACGAAGCTCTGATCGCCGGCCTACGCCTTGCTATAGACTTAGGAGTCGACAAGGTAACCGCCAAAACTGATTCTCAATTATTGACTAATCACGTGTCTGGAACCTATCAATTAAAGGATGAGCTACTGGAAAAGTACGTGTAAGTAGTGCAGCAACTGCTCGCCTGATTCCAGGAATTCAAGATCGAACACGTCCCAAGAGGACAGAACGGGCGGGCAGATCTCTTGGCCAAATTAGCAAGTACTAAGAAAGACATAAACAACCAAAGCATAGTTGTGGAGGCTAGGTGTTAAAAAATCCAAGTATCAAGAAGATGGAGGTCAACGCCATTGAAGAGATAGCTCCGGGATGGGCAAAGCCCATAGTAGAATACATCCAAGGCATAATTCCGGAGAACAAAGAGGTCGTCAATTAATTGGCGAGACAAGCAGCAAATTATACAATAGAAGGCAACATTCTATACCGACGTGGTTTCTCGCAACCTCACATGCGTTGCATCACGCAAGACCAGGCAGAGTACGTGATGGAAGAAATACATAGTGCCATTTGCAGCAACCACATTGGTGGCAGGTTGCTAGCCACCAAAATCCTACGAGATGGATACTATTGGCCGACTCTTAGGGATGATTGCATTCATTTCGTCAAATTGTGTGAAAAATGCCAGAGGTTCGCAAACCATCATAAAGCTCTGGCAGAAGCACTAGCTGACATTACTTCCCCATGGCCTTTTCATATGTGGGGGATAGACATACTCGGCCATTTTCCCCCAACCACCGGGCGGCGGAAATGGCTGGTAGTGGCAATAGATTACTTCACCAAATGGATTGAAGCAATGCCAATAACAGCCATCACAACCGATAACATAGAAAAATTCATGTGGAAGGAAATTGTATGCCGACATGGCCTGCCATCAGCTCTAGTCTCAGATAACGACACCCAATTCGCAAGCGTTAAGATTGCTGACTTCTGTGAACATTATGGAATTAGGCAAATCTTCTCTTCAGTAGAACACTAGCAGACAAATGGCCAGGCCGAGGCCGCAAATAAAGTAATTCTCATTGGGCTCCAAAAAAGACTAGACAATGCTAAGACAAAATGGGCAGAGGAACTGCCTGTGGTGCTATGGTCATATCACACTACCGTTCAGACCTTAACTCTGGAAACACCCATTAGGCTCACCTATGGTTACGACACAGTTATTCCCATTGAGATTAATCTTCCGAGAACAAGAATGCAGAGCTTTGACCCTAGAAAAAATGAGGAGGAAATGCGCGCCGAGTTGGATACACTAGAAGAGGCCCGTGAGGTCTCTAAGGTACGATAAGCCTCAGCCAAGGCAAGGGCAGAAAGAAGGCAAAATACGAGGCTTATACTGCGATCCTTCAAGGTCGGTGATTTGGTGTTAAGGAGAGCCGACGGTCCTCGAAAGAACACCAAACATGGAAAGCTTGCAGAAAAATGGGAAGGCCCATATAGGATTTATGACAAAGTAGGCAAAGGAGTATACAAATTACAAGAGTTTGGAGGACGGAATATTCGAAACACCTGGAACGCCACGCATTTGAAGTTCTTTTATTATTAAACAATTGTATTGATGTATTAGTCCTTGTGTGTACTTTTTATCCTACCTTAAGCCTTTTTCCCAAGGGGGTTTTTGGCTTAAGGGGGTTTTAACGAGGCACACATACTTCATGAATAAAGGATAAATTCATAATATCAAGTTTGTCAAGATTATTAAAAGTTCTAACCAGCCCGGCTAATTTAATCCCCAGCTAGGACTTAGGCAAATTCAACAAATCAAGATTGTTAAAAGACCTAACCAGCCCGGCTAATTTAATCCTCGGTGGGGACTTAGAAAAATTCAACGAATCAAGATTATTAAAAGACCTAACCAGCCCGGCTAATTTAATCCCCGGTGGGGACTTAGAAAAATTCAACGAATCAAGATTATTAAAAAACCTAACCAGCCCGGCTAATTTAATCCCCGACTAGGACTTAGGAAAATTCAACGAATCAAGATTATTAAAATTCCTAACCAGCCCGGCTAATTTAATCCCCGGCTAGGACTTAGGCAAATTCAACGAATCAAGATTATTAAAAGACCTAACTAGCCCGGTTAATTTAATCCCCGATTGGGACTTAGGAAAATTCAACAAATCAAGATTATTAAAAGTCCTAACCAGCCCGGCTAATTTAATCCCCAGCTGGGACTTAGGCAAATCAATGAATTAAGATTATTAAAAGACCTAACCAATCCAACTAATTTAATCCCTGGCTAGGACATAGGCAATTTCAACGAATCAAGATTATTAAAAGTCCTAACAAGCCCGGCTACTTTAATCTCCGGCTGGGACTTAGGCAAATTCAACAAATCAAGATTATTGAAAGTCCTAACCAGCCCGGCTAATTTAATCCCTGGCTGGGACTTAGGCAAATTCAACGAATCAAGATTATTAAAACTCCTAACTAGCCCGACTAATTTAATCCCCGGTTGGGACTTAAGCAAATTCAACAAATGAAGATTATTAAAATATCTAACCAGCCCGACTAATTTAATTCCCGGCTGGGACTTAGGCAAATTCACCAATCAAGATTACTAAAAGACCTAACCAGTCCGACTAATTGAATCCCCGGTTGGAACTTAGGCAAATACAACAAGTTGAGGCAGAAAAACAACCGACATGCAATAAAAGAACTATCAAGAAAAAACGATCTCGTTAAGCAATATTAAATTTACATCAGGCAGGGGAATTCCCCTAATTTACAAATGGCTCACAGGGAACCAACTGGCCATCCCTCACCTCTAGTTGAGGAGACAATTTCGATACATCCAACCTCGGAGCTATGACCTTAACTTGCTCTAAAGCCAAGACAAATCCAGCGTCATAAGCATCCACGACCTTCATTTGGAGACTAACCACCTCGCTTCGAAGTTAGGCAGACTCAATGCCTTGCTTATCTTGGTCCTTTTTCTTCCCCTCCAGCTGAGATACCACTTCGTTGTACAGCGTCTTCACGGCCTCAAGATTCTAAAAATCGTCTTGCAGTTTCTTCTCCAAGTTAGCTCGCTCAGCAGCCTCGTTAGCACGAGTGTCGTCTACCTCCTCCAACTTCTTCTTCACAAAGTCACGTTCTTAGCGGATTCTTTCTAAAGCATTTTTCCTCTTACCGCTTTTCTTCTGTAAAGAATGATACTCACTCAAGAGCCGCTCATAACCCTGAGTGGCCTCCTTCTTCTCCCGAAGCAATCTCGCAGCATCACGATTATGAGTTGCCATTCGACGTTGGCATTGATGCGTAAAAAATGTCAGCTGCAGACAATGGCGCTCGGAGGCCTTCATCATAGCATCATCTTCGAGCTCGTTTGCTGTTTCCACATCACGAGCGTAAGAAAACGACTCTTGAATAAAGTCTCCGATGTCAAGATGAGCGTCCCATAAGGTCTTCGGCTCTTGAGTCTCCTCTTCAAACTCCTCCTCCACCCGAGCTTTCTTGATACAACTTGGGATTCCTGGCTCCATCGGCCTTTTCTCTTCCTTCCGAGCTTTGAGGGAGTCACCATGGAGCGCCCCACCAACAACGCCACCATCAGTCGGACCTGGCATTCCTTGCACGACGTCCTGACGGGGGGGGGGGGGGGGTGGGGGTTCGGACACGGGCTTAGTAGGAGGCGAGGTCAATCTGATAACCTCAATTTCCGCATGCACATTAGCAGCAACCTCCTCATTGTTATTCCCTCTAGCACCTTCAGCATCCCCGGAGTCACCCGCAGTTTGGGACGCCAACAGTTGGGATTGCTGAGCACGAAACCAGGCCACCTCGACAGTAGAAACCTTCATTGAACCTACATCAACAACAAAAGTTAATACGTCAGCCAAATTTGCATAAATAAAAATCACAAGACAAACACCCATCAAAATGGCTTTGCAGGAAGGCAGGATCATGTTCATTTTCAATCAATACACGGGCATCTACTTGGAATTCTCCAAAAACTCCACATCAAACCGATCTAAGGGCAATAGCTCGGACAGGGACAGAGGCGATATAGAGCGGGCATCCCGACACCAGTACAACGGGAACCTCTCTTCGCCATTCGCCAAACAAAGAAGTCCACAATTCATCAACCTTGTTTTATTTTTGTTTACAAACAACACAAAAACAAACAAACAAATTGGGTTGCCTCCCAACCAGCACTTGTTTACGTCATTAGCTCGACGCCTGATTTATGTTTATTCCTCAATTAAATTCACTATGGTGGCTAGCCGCTCGACTTCACCACCAAGATACAACTTTAATTGTTTTCCATTTACTACCCAGCTCTCATTTTTGACAGGGTCTTCAATTTCAATTGCTCCACAGGGTTTAATTTCTTTAACCCTAAAGGGTCTAGACCATTTGGACTTTAACTTACCCAAAAACAATCTTAATCTAGAACTGAAGAGTAAAACATAATTTTCGGGTTGAAAATTCTTTTTGACCAGCTTCCTATCATGGTACAACTTCATTCTCTCTTTATACAATCGAGAAGACTCATAAGCATGAAGTCTTAACTCGTCTAACTGATGAAGTTGTAACTTCCTTATCTCTCCAGAAGCTTTATGGTCAAAGTTAAAGAATTTTAAAGCCCAATACGCCTTATGTTCTAATTCTATCGGTAGATGACAAGACTTCCCATAGACTAACTAAAAAGGATTTAATCCGATAGGAGCTTTGTAAGCTGTTCGGTAAGCCCATAGAGCATCATCCAACTTGATGAACCAATCCTTTCTTGAAACATTCATGGTCCTTTTCAAAATTCTCTTAATTTCCCTGTTAGAAACTTCGGCTCAACTGTTCGTTTGTGGGTGATAAGGACTTGCAATCTTGTGCCTTACCCCATAATGTTCCAAGACCTTCTTAAGTTGAGAATTGCAAAAATGCGAGCCCCCATCACTGATGAGTACCCTCGGGGTTCCAAATCTTGAAAAGATATTCTTTTTCAAGAAAGTCACCACCGTTTTTGCATCTGCTCTTGCACAGGGAATTGCCTCAACCCACTTTGAAACATAGTCCATTCCCATCAATAAATATTCATTATTAAAGGAAAGTGGAAATGGACCAATAAAGTCAACTCCCCAGCAATTAAACACCTCAACCTCCTACATAACCGTTAGAGGCATCTCATTTCTCCTTGTCACTCCACCGGTCCTTTGGCACTTATCACACTGCTTCACATATATGTGAGCATCTTTGAAAATTGTAGGCCAATAGAACCCGGACTGTAATACTTTAGCTGCAGTGCGTTCACCGGTAAAATGTCCCCCATAGGGTGGATTATGACAATGCCACAATATACTTTTCGATTCTTCACGGGAAACACATCTCCTCAGAAGACCATCTCCACCAATTTTAAATAAGAACGGATCATCCCAAACAAAGTAAGAAGAGTCTTTCAAGAACTTTTTCTTTTGTTTCCAAGTACATTCACTCGGAATGATACCAGCTGCTTTAAAATTAGCTATATCTGCAAACCATGCCTTTCTTGTATCAACAAAAAACGTTCATCCAAGAATTCCTCGACAATTTCTTCTTCTTTGCTAGTCACCTCTGTATTATTGAGTCGTGAAATATGATCAGCCACTTAATTTTCACAGCCCTTCTTATCCTTGATGACTAGATTGAATTCCTGCAGCAAGAGAATCCAACGAAGCAATCTTGGCTTCGACTCTTTTTTAGACACCAGGTATTTAATGGCTACATGGTCAGTAAAGACAATCACTCTGGACCCTATAAGACAAGATCGAAACTTTTCCATCCCATATACAATAGCTAGTAATTCTTTTTCTGTAGTTGCATAGTTAACTTGTGCATCATTAAGTACTTTACTAGCATAATGTTTTGGGTGAAAAATTTTGTCCTTTCTTTGGCCTAATACGGCACCAATAGCATAGTCACTTGCATCACAGTTAAGCTCAAAATCCAAAGACCAATTTGGAGCGACTATGATTGGAGCCATAATCAAGTTTTGCTTTAGCCTCTCAAATGCTTCCAAGCACTTAGCATCAAAATTGAAAAGAACATCTTTAACCAAAAGATTACTAAGTGGTTTGACTATCTTGGAGAAGTCTTTTATGAATCTCCGATAGAAACCGACATGTCCTAAAAAACTCCTAACTCCTTTTACATTCACGGGTGGTGGAACTTTTTCAATGACTTCCACTTTTGCTTTGCTAACTTCAATCCCTTTAGAAGAGATCTTATGACCCGGCACCACCCCTTCTTCCACCATGAAATGGCACTTTTCCCAGTTGAGTACCAAATTCGTTTGAACACATCTACCCAGCACAACATTATGATTGTTCAAACATTGATAAAATTTTTTACCAAACACCAAAAAGTCATCCATGAACACCTCAATACATTTCTCAACCAAATCCAAAAAAAATGGCGAGCATGCAACTTTGAAAAGTTGCAGGCGCATTACACAGTCTTAATGGCATACGTTTATAAGCAAAAACTCCAAATGGACATGTGAAAGTTGTCGTTTCTTGATCTTATGGGTTTACCAAAATTTGATTGTACCCAAAGTATCCATCTAAGAAGCAATAATATGCCTAGCCAGCCAATCTCTCAAGCAGTTGGTCCATAAAAGGGCAAAGGAAAATGATCCTTCTTGGTGGCTTGATTTAATTTACGATAATCAATGCAGATACGCCACCCAGTCACTGTCCTTGTGGGGATTAATTCATTTTTTTTTCATTTTGAATAACTGCCAACCCACCTTTCTTCGGGACCACTTGAACTGGACTCACCCATTCACTATCAGAAATGGGATAAATCATACCAGCTTCAAGTAACTTGAGAACTTCTTTCCTCACTACTTCTTTCATAGTTGGGTTCAATTGCCTTTGGGGTTGGGCAACAGGTTTAAAATCCTCTTCTATATGTATCTTATGCATACAGAAAGAAGGACTTATACCTTTAAGATCAGCCAATGCCCATCCTAACGCACCTTCATTGGCTCTCAAAACCTCCAAGAGTTGTGCCTCTTGAGCAGAAGATAGTGAACTATTAATAATAACTGGCTTGCCTCCCCCTTCATCAAAAAATGCATATTTTAGATGAGACGACAACACTTTCAACTCCAACTTTTTATTTTCTGACTTTTCTTCACTTGGTAAATTTTTCGAAACAAATGTTTTCATGGGGATCTTTTTAAGAGTATCTAGATCCCTCAAACATTTTTCAATCTCAACTTCCTCCAAGTCATATAATTTTGCATGAGACTTCACTAAGGCTTTTTCTAAAGGGCTAGCATTACACAATTTTTGCTTCACTAATAGAAGAGCCGCTTCCATGACATCCACCCTAAAGGCTGACTGTTTCTCCTTTGGGTGCTTCATGGCCTCTAAAACATCAAACTTAACCTCATCATCTTCAACTCGTACCTTGAGTTGACCATTATCGACATCGATAATGACTCTTTCCGTTTTCATGAAAGGTCGCCCTAAAATCAAAGGCACCTCCAAATCCTCCTCAATATCCATGTTGACAAAATCAACTAGAAAAACGAATTTCTCTACCCGCACTAGAACATCCTCCGCTACACCATAAGGAAACTTTAATGACCTATCTGCCAGTTAGAGAGTCATTCTAGTGGATTTCATTTCCAAATCACTAATCCGTTTTAACATGGACAACGACGTGAGGTTAATGCTTGCACCAAGATCCAATAATGCCTTCCCCACGAGAAGGGCACCAATAGTAACAGGGATAGTAAAACTACCCGGATCTTTGGTCTTGTGAGGCAAAGATTTTTGAATTATAGCACTACACCCGACTTCTAGTTTCACAGTTTCATCCTTGAACTTCCTTTTTTTAGTTAACAAGTCCTTCATGAACTTGGCATAAGTGGGCATTTCCTCCATAGCTTCCATGAATGGTACATTAATTTGAAGTCGTTTGAAAATGTCCAAAAACCGAGCATATTGCTTTTCCTTCGTTTTCTTCGATGGATGCACAGGATAAGGAACCTCCTTCACCTGAGGTACTCCATCCATCCTCTCTTATTCCTCATTCTTCTTTTTGATTTTTTTAATTTTTTTCAATATTTACATTATTTTTCTCCTCATTTCTTTAAACTTCAACTTCCTTTCCTGCTTCCTCCATGACTACCTTTTCAATTCCTCCTTCCACCTCCTCAGGTTCATTCAAATGATCCCCAATACCTTTATCGATCTCCCTACAACTCCTTGTGACAATGGACTTGCATTGTTCTTTAGGATTTGTGGTGGTATTAGCGGAGAAATGAGTAGTGGTAAGCTCTGCCAATTTCTTAGAGATTTGACCAACTTGAGTCTCAAGATTCCGGATAGACGCCTCGGTGTTTTTTTAGAAAGCCTCATTATTTTGGTGACTAGCCAATGAGGCTTGGGTAAATTTATCCAAGGTGCCTTCCAATTTAATGGTCCTCTCTACCAATGGAACAAATGGCGTCCTGTTAGATGAATTCGTTGAATTTTTCCAATTCGTTTGATTTTTGTCCTTGAGGATTTTTCCACCCTTGTATTCCACCATTGGAAATATTAGATTTAAAAGGTGAAGAAAAGAAACTTCCACTTGACTGATTATTTACAAAATTCAACTCCTCATGTTTTCGGCAAGAGGCATGTGGACATTGAGTGTATGAATGAGCCTCACCACACAATTCACACGCTCCTACTTGAGCTTGTTGATTCACTACTTGAATTTGTTGCGGCTTAAGCACCAATTGAGTAATAGTTTGGCTCAAAAGCTCAATTTGCTGAGTCATAAGCTTATTCTGTGCCAGAATCGCATCAGAAGAATTTAATTCAAAAACACCCTTGGGCTTTGAGACTTGGCTTCTTGGCTGATGACCAACTCTATCACTGGATGCCATAGAAGTGATAATTTCCATTGCATTAGGTACATCAATGGTTTTCAATGACCGTCCAGCAGTTGTAGGGAGATGGATTGTCCATTAATGGTTCAATCTTGCACAGAATATATTCAGCTTTGCAACATCGGTCAACCCATGATTTGGGTATTTCCTTAACAACCTTTGGTAGCTCTCCCAAGCCTCATGAAATGCTTCATCTTGCCCCTGCTTAAAAGTAGATATTTCAGATTGCACTTGGATCATTTTAGAAGGAGGAAAGAACCTTGTTAAAAAGGCTTCTTCAACCTCACTCCATGTGTTCAAACTTTGACTCGGAAGAGTCTCGAACCATTCTTTCGCATCTCCAATAAGTGCTAAATGAAATAATTTCATATAGGCATCCTCAGCACTTGCTTCATCCAAGGCCATAGTTGCTACAAGATCATAAAATATTTCCAAGAAATTATGTGGATCCTCATAATCTTTCCCCGTGAATTGATTACTCAGAATGAGATTATACCAATATGGTTTAATCTCCATTTGCTGAGCTGTGTGAAACAAGACAACAGCGGACCGATTCCTTGGACCTTGAGGAATCACATAGTCACCAAGGACAACCCTCGAAGGTGAAGGATTATGAACTTCATCGGCCATGATAAAAGTAGCAGAATGTGTAGTATGAACAGAAAAATTTGAGGAACTCTCTCCCTCCTTTTGTTCTCGGTACATTATAGCAGACTTTCGCCTTGCAAATGCCTCGATTTCGTCAATATACAATACCTTATCTCTTTGGCTTTTGCTACGAGTAAGCATACAATAACACTGGAACAATAGTGAGAGTTAGGTACAAATACACAATTAATTACAAAAAGAATTACTATTCACATTTTTTATAACTCTACTCAAAACTTAAAATAAACTACCGTGCTCCCCGGCAACGGCGCCAGAAATTTGTTAACCTTTATACAACCCCAAATGGTTAACTCGTTTTAAGTATAGTGATAAAACGTGTATCGTCCTTAGGGAGCACTAAATTTATTTGATTAAGAATTGAGTCAAGAGAATGTCAAAAACATAGTAAAGTGTAAAGTAGTGTTAAGATAAGAGCTTGATAAAATGTTAAACAAATAAAATAAAGAATCACCTGGGATTGAATTTCATTACTTAACTTTGTTTATTTCAATAGAAGTTAAATATTATATATAAAAAGATGCATACTCAATGTGACAAGTGCAAATATATTTGTCACTTGATTCTAAAACATTAGTTTCTAGAGTTCAATCTCTTGAAGCTTTAGGAACTAAGTCTTGCATTAAGCAGAGTATTTTGACATTCATAAGAACTTCCATCTATCTCAGACTAGAAGGTTTTATGAGAGTTTTTCTCCAAATTCATTTATAAACAAGTTTCTCAACTTTGCAAATAAACTAAGACATGGTAAAGATGATCAAGTTGAACCAAGAAAAGAAGAACAGAAGAATCCAATTCATATATAATAGACAACTAGTAATTGAAAGAAACAAAAGATAAAGTAATTACATTCAATTCCGGTGGAAAGCTTAGCTAAACAAGGCCATGAACTTGAAGAACAAAACCTAAGAGTACTAGAACTCTGACTAAAGTAATGTAACTTAGTATCTTTTTTCTCTACAATCCAGTATATCCATTGTACAAAACAAGGCTGTATTTATAGCCATTCTGGGCAGGACTCTGGCGCTCAAGTGCCAGTTTCGGCGCTTGAGTGCTAGCCATTAATGCGCTGGTTAATGGATTTTAATGCCGGGTTAATATATCTGGCGTTTGAGCACTATTTGTGGTGCTCGAGTGCCAGACTCATAACTCTGGCAGTGAGAATCCAATGTTGAGTTTATCCCAGCGCTCGAGCCTTGATGTGGGAATCCAATGTTGAACTGATTCTAGCGCTCGAGCCTTGGAGTAGCGCTCGAGCGCTGACTTGATTTATGCTCCCACATGTTCTTCTTGTTGTCCAGCCTTCAAAGTAACTAAAAATACATTCTATGAGTTGAAAACAATTATTTGTACATTTCTACTTGAATATTCACAAAGTACACATTAGGGATGAAATTTATATACAAACTTAACATTTCTAGTCAATGACTAAAATTACAGATTGAAGTGAATGCTAGAGACTAAAATGAACATTCATATAATTATAATGCATGAACTAAACTGACTTCCAAAATGCAAAGTGAGGAACCAAAGTAACTTATTCGCACAATGTTGGGGACCTAAATGATATTTATTTAATTCCAGCTCAATGCTTGAATGCATCATTCCTGATACTAAATTCTTATACCTTTTTTTTATAATGTTACTTATATATAGAGACAAAGTTAGTATTAAATAAACCCATTTAAGCTCCCTAGTTCTAAATATAAACAAAAATAATTAAATCATATCTATTTAGAAAAGAATTATATATTCAAATAGTCTCTGAATTTGTATTTTATAAGTCATTTTAGTCCCCGTCGTAATAAGTCATTTTAGTCTCTGACTTTCTTTTTTATCGGTTATTTTAGTTCTAGAATTTAATCTCGTCGATCATTTTAGTCCCTAAACCCAATGATTAAAATGACTGATTGAAGTGATAGTTAAAGACTAAAATGAATGTTGATATAATATATGAATTAAAGTGACCTGCAAAATGCAAAGTGAGAAATTAAAGTGACTTATTCGCATAGAAAAAGATCGAAATTATACATCACTCGAAAAAAGTTATATACGTACCAAAATAGTCCTTGACTTAGCATCACTTAATTCACTTTATTAATAAGTTGACAACCATTTGCTTCATTTTTTCATCTATTGAAAATCAATATCATTATTTTTATTATTGAAAAGAGTAGTAAAATTTCTTGGCTTTTGATTATATTTAGAACTATATAGTTTTACTTATATTTGGAACCGAAAGGGTACCCACTTATTTGTAACCGAAAGGGTACCCACTTATTTGGAACTGAAATTATTGTTTTATTAATTGAAACAGTAAATTTAGAAAGTAATACAAATTATAAAACTAATTTAATAAGTCTAAGTATATTAACCAACTTTCTAAATTATTTTGCCTTTTTTATGAAGTAGTGTCTTGTATATAGGGATAAAGTTAGTACTAAAATAAATATGAAAAAATGCATTAGAGTATGCAACACCGAAATTTAGTTATCACAGAAAAACATCAGTTAAAATTAATAAATGATGATGACGAATAGATCTTCCATCTATCATACACCATTTTATAAGTGGTGTATAACACCATCAAATAAAAAATACACAAAAACAAATAAAAAATATTTAATATAATAATAAATTATGTTTATTGTATACATGTATATTTATTTTATTTTTTAAATTCTTTTAATCGGTTATAATATATTTTGGTTAGATAATTTTACGAAAAAGATTTTAATCTGTTATAATTGATTAAAAAAAATTAAAAAATAATGAATAGAAATAAACAAAGAATGTATAGAGTGATACAGCTAATACACAATCGTCTGTAACTTATTTTTATTTACTTGTGTATGGTACACAACTTTTGAAGTTGTGTATGCTAAAATCCACCTATCAATTTAAGCTAATGTAATAAAAAATAATATTTCTACACAGCAAAGAAATTGGTAGTCTAACGGAGAAAAGCATATTAAAAAACTAAACTATTTAAATTAAATTTTCTCTTCACCCCATATACTTTGTGTTCATATAAATCAAAGTGATATTGTGCTGGGTTAATTAAACATTAATCATACTAGAATTCCGCCTGTTCGATGCATGGAATCAGTTTATTTAAGAATTGATAAAAAATATAACAACTATTAAAAAATATATATAATAAAATAAAATTTCATGAATAGAATAATATGAAGAACACTATAACATACTAACATTACATTTTTAATATACATTTAATGTCAACTAATTGAAAAATGAAACAAATCATTAAATTAATACCTTATATATTAGAGAGTAAATCATAAACTGGCATATTGCATAATTCTACTGGATCCCTATAAAAATTAATTAATGTTTCCACATGTCATCTTGGAAACCAATGGATAAAATTAATTTTTATCAAATGAAAAACATTAGCACGGATTGGATTATATTATATTATATTATATATCATATATTATATATTATTTTATTAATAATATATAAATATATAATATATGATAACATTTATTATTAAATGAAGTAAAACTTACTATCTAATTTGAGTTGCGGAACACTTTTTTTATAGACAACATTAGTTAGTTCTTCAATATATGAACCTTCATCTTCTATCAAAATCTTCAATCCTAGTCGTATATAATTGACCATGGCTAAAAACATGTCTCGGCAGAAATATGCTAACATATTTCAAAGTTTGACCTTGACTTTTATTAATAGCCATTGCAAATTGCATTCTTTAAAACTTGAATAAAAATCTTTTGTCTGATGGAGTTAATGACAATTTTGGAATGTACACTTTTTTGGCCAATATTGCTTCCTGAAATAACACTGCTTTCAATAACATAATCAGCCAATTTAGTAACAATCAAGCGTGTATCATTGCGCATGCCCAGAGATTAATCAATGTTTCGAAGCAACATTATCAGAGCCCCAATTTTCAACTTGATCTCTTGATTTGGGATTCCTCATGATTTGATCATATTAAGAAATTCTAGAGAATGAATTATCAAAATCATTGTCAGAATGACAAGGAATATCACAAATCAAATAAATTCTTTCTTCAAATGGCATTAAAGAAAGCATGAATTCATTCACTTTATCAACAACATCATTTATAAAAGCTAAAATTGCACTATCTTTGATATATAATGAGACAGATGGTATACAGGAAATAAGTATGCAAGAAATAAGTTTGTTTCTTCGATAACACTAATTAAATGTACTAACAATTAAGAATATTATAAAATTATAATTCTATCACCTCTCAGTAATTGTGCCATAATTAAATATCATTACATAATATAAAATTGTCATTACTGTAACTTTGAAAATATACATTTATCCTTATATGTGTGATCATTTGATAATTAAATACCTATATAAACTAAAATATTCATCCTCTCGTGTTAGTATTATCTCCAAGAATAATTATCTGTTTAGCATACATGTAGGTGAATAACACCTTTAAAGCAAAATACATAAAATTTATAAAGTAAATAAATTTTAAGAGTTATATAAAATGAAATTAAAGATTATATAAATAATAATTTCTAAAATAGAAAAAAAGTTGACCTTAAAATACCTATTTCCTAAAAAATAAGTAACCATTTGCATCATTGAGTATTTATCTTTAATTAATAATTTTCAACTCTATGTGTTTTAAGTTTCATTAGAGCAAAAATATTCTATTTGATTATTACAAATTTCCTATTTTGAAAAATTTTAAAAGTTACAAAATTATAAATGATTTAGCTATGCGAGAAACTTTAGTTACCCCAAAGTCATATCACATATATTATGCAAAATATTTCTAAATACAACAATTATTTTAAAATTTTATCATCAATATTTTTTATAATTTTAAATTTAATTTGTACCGAAAAAATGCTTTTTCTTGTAAACCCAATTAATTTTTTTTTCAAAATTAAAATAGCAATTATTGAAATTTTAAAACTTAAAGTATTGTAACCCCATTTAACTTTGGTATCAAAATTAAAATACAATTTAATGAAATTTTAAAACTTGAGGTATTCTTAATTTTTTTGATGTAAACATCCTCCTATTAAGAGATTAATAGAAAACATAATAGAAGGGAATTCTTTCGACCTATTTGAGGTAACTAAAATATAAAACCTGTACATAGCCTTAATTTGCAATGTGACTACATGTGTGCTAGTCAAATATCAATTTACAACCAGACTGAAATTGTGCTAGTTAAATATCAAAAATCATATAAACTTAAAAGTGTGTAGCATTATCACCTCGTTCTTTCAATTAAGTAATAATAAAGAATCAATTAAATAAGAAAAATAGCCTAACCAACTTGTTTTCTATACATCCTTAGTACATACAAACTAAGATAAATTAAACAGGAAAATTTGCATCTTGCGAACCTATTGCACCTGATTAAACCAAGAATAAACAATTAAATAGTTTAGTTACAATAAAAAAATTTGGAAAAAATATAAAGCTACATTTTCATTTCTAACCAAAAACATTGAAAAACTTCTTTCTTTGAAGTCTATGACATAGAATACACAGCTCAGTTTAGTTTTTCTGAGAACAAAAGTAATGAAATATTTGACATGGTAGTCCTACTCAAGAATTTCACTTGCAAAGGGGTCTTCGACAAGGAGATCCTATGAACCCTTTTCTGTTTCTCATTGTAGTTGAGGGACTAGGAGGACTTGCGAAAAAGGCCTCTGAAGTGGGTATGCTTTATGGTTTAAAAGTAGGAAGAAATAGAGTTGAGGTATCCCATTTGTAATTTGCAGATGATACAATTCTCTTTGAGGAGGATAGTTGAGATAATTTGGTTGTATTTAAGTCTGTCCTTAGGTTAATTTCCATAAGAGCATGTTACTTTGTTTTAATATTCTGAATGAGTCTTTGCTTGATATGACTTTGTTTTTAAATTGCAAAATTGGCTCTACTCCTTTTACTTTCTTGGGTATCCTGGGAGGAGTATTGCGTGGGTGTGGGATAGAATAAACTGTGTTTACCTAAAAATAAGGGGGGGGGGCTGAGGTTAAGGGATCTTGAACTTTTTAATGCAGGTTTTCTAGCTAAGTGGAGGTGGCGAATGCTAATTAATCAGGACAGCTTGTGGTGCAGAGTTCTAGCCTCTAGATATGGGGATTTATCATTGTACAAGCCTTCGAATACACAATTTGGATTGAGGCAATGTTCTATATGGTGGAAAGATGTGTGGAGAGTCTGTGAAAGGTGAGCAAAGATGCTGGTTTGAGGAGGGGATAAGAAGAGTAGTAGGGAATGGGATTAATACCCAATTCTAGAATGACCCTTGGATTGGTGGGAGGGCTTTAAACATTGAATTTAACTGATTATTTTCTATCTCGTTAGATAAAAAAGCAAAGGTTTCAGATGTTGGGTCATTTGAGAATGGAAAGCAGGTTTGGAAGTTTGAATGGAGAAGGTCGTTATTTGAATGGGAGAAACAAGCCTTGGAAGAATTGCAGAATTTGATTTCTCTGATTAATTTATGCCCTTTGTTGAAAGATAAATGGCATTGTATTTGGGGAAAGTCAAGGGATTATTGTGTGAAAGATACTTACAAGTTCTTGCTTGGAATTAATGTTGACTCTGATTCTTCTCTGTATACTCATATTTGGTCTGCTTGTGTTCCATTAAAAGTTTCTGCATTCGCTTGGAAATTAGCACTTGGGGGGATCCCCTCAAAGGTTAATTTAAGAGGAAGAGGTATTACAATTTTTGATTTTGAGCTTTTATATCCTTTATGTCATGAAAAGGAGGAATCGGTATCACATCTATTTTTCAATTGTAAAGAATCATATTTGATATGGTCCAGTGTATACAATTGGTTTGGAATCAAGGTAGTTTTGTTCAATTCTTGTAAGGATCATTTTAGTCACCATGGTCACTTTTGGAACTTCTCGAGAAACAAGAAGAAGTGGTATGGTATCTGGTTTAGTGTGATTTGGAATGTTTGGTGGTGGAGGAACCAAATTGTTTTTAATAATAGTAACATTCACAGGGATAACATAGTGGATGCAATTGAGATTAGATCTTTCTAGTGGTTAAAAGCATTATGTGATGGTTTCTTTGCTTCAATTGGAGATTGGCTCAGCAACCATGCTCTGTGCTTCAAATGATGTTGTTTGCTGATAAAAAAAAAGTAATGAAATTTCTGTAAGGTTTCAATAGTTTTAAATACAGCTTCTCATACGGGTAGAAAAAAAAAACAATTCTTGGCATATGAGCTAACTATTATCATGTGTTAGTACTAAGATAGACGATACTTATTTGTGCAATAGTTGTAGTAATAACATGTGACACCACTGGTGTTTAACAACCAAAAATCTACGGTAAAAAATTATACCACAACAATTGACTCAAATTTCAAGTATATAATAACTAATGCTACTAATTAAGATATTATTCATGTTATACGAACATAAATAATTTTGTTAACACCAACTTTAGTTCTTACCGTTGAATTTCAACACATAAGCGCGGAAGCATGGAAGCGGGAAGATGATGAACTTGCAGAAAAATCAGAGAAACAGAAAAAGACGATATGGACATGAATGATTAACTGAATATGCGTCATCTCATTGAATTTGAAAGTGTGAGTTACAAGGGTTTTATAAGCAAGGGCAGGGTGAATAACAGAGGTAAAAGAAAGATAAAAAAAAAAAAGAGAAAAGGAAAAACAGAAGATCCAGTTACAAAATAATTGAAAGATTGAAAAACACACAAGGGGCTTCTCAGCAAAACTTGAAAACTTGATGGGACTTTAAGGGGAGCTACTTTGCCCACCACACACGATTCTGTGTTCACCACACGAAGCTATTTTTTTCATTTTTACCCTTCGCTCGGGGATTAATCCCCGTTTTTTGACTTGAAACAGACCCCATACGCACCACTGGAACGAACGGGGATTAATCCCCATTTCTTTTCGCTCGGGGATTAATCCCAGTATTTAAACTTGAAATTTTTTCGCTCGGGGATTAATCCCCGTTTTTCAACTTAAATTATGCTCGCTCGGGGATTAATCCCCATTTTTCAACTTAAATTAAACACTTATTTTGATACCGTGATTAATATCCGAGCGAATTTCTGAGAACAGAGATTAATATCCGTTTGGGTCGAATCTAGACATTTAAACAAAACTTTACCAAATTTCCAACACCATAAACCAAAATACAAAATTTTCACACACCAAACTCACCATATCTCACTAAACCAACATTTCCGTACAACATATTTTGTTTTCTAGTTGAAGTTTTCTATTGTTGGTAAGTTATGTTACTTTTGTTGGGTTATATTTTACATTCTCTCCTTCGCCATTTATGCTGTCTAGAAGTGATGATTTGCAGAAAAACAGATATTAATATCTATTTCTATACAGATATTAATATCTATTTCTATACATATATTAATATCTATTTCTATACAGACATTAATATATGTTTTTGTACAAGTATTAATTTCTATTTCCATACAGATAGTAGTTTATGTTGATTTACAGGTATTGATATCTGTTTTTCTTAATGTGTCAATTTTTTTAAATTGAAGGGTTGACAATGTATGTTATGGGAATGTTATTGTAGATTGTATTCATGGACATGGATAACATGATCCCGTCTGAATATTTGGCCGAGCAATTAATGCAAGTAGAAAACGATGATAATGCAATGGCCATTGACGATGATATTTTGATAGATGAGCTACCGACGTCAGACCAAATGGTAGATTGTAGTGAAATTTTTACTACTGATCTGGAAAAAAGCAAAATGATGTGAATAGGACTTATATAGATATAACCGCTCCTTGATTATTGTATTTGTAACGTACTTGTATTATTTAAATGATGTGAACAGATATGAACAGATGTTACTGTTGTTGAATTATTTAAATGTGTTTAACGTACTTGTAGCATCTAAAATTTGTGTATTGAATGCGATTCAGATATTTACCTGACACAATGCTTTAGTAATGTATATGTCACTACTAATACATAAACAAAAAGTGATAATATATATGTCAATAATAATATAACAACATATAGTCATAATATAGCTACTAATATATATCCCCAAAGTCATAATATCAAAACAAATAAATAAACACATATGTCAATAATATCATCGAGCATCATCGTGCGTCCTCCTCTGCCTCGTCCTCCTGTATTGCTCCTGGCCCGGTAACCATCTGCCATGGCCCGCAAGCACGTGGATCCGTCGTATGCGATCATAGAGTGGGTGTCCCACACCTGTCTTGGGCATCATCGATATGCTCAACTGAAGCACCTCTGTCCACATAGAGTGATGACTCTGATCCATCTGCGACATCTCTGGCTGAGGCTGAGACTCCTCTGGATGTGGCTCTAGCTGCTCCAAGTACCGTGAGGAATTCTTCGCGTATGCCTCTGGTGTCATCCATGGGTGTGAGACTTGAATATTCCAAGTCATATAATCCCGAACACAAGCCGCTGGAGAATCAACAACCTCCTGAAGCTCCTCATCTGGCAATACATGATCATAATATGCCTCCCACATCTCATCAGTAAGCTCAGGAGTCACTGTCAGGGGTGGAGGGATAGGGATATCCTACACATAGCCACACTATCGTAGAACTCGCTCTGGCCTGTATCGATAAACATCTGACCCATACGGATAAACCCAGAGTACATGGCTCGATCAGGAAGTGGATGATGTGCTCTGTCGTATGGCATCCACGTCACCTTCTCAGGCGTAAGGTCATCAACCTTCACCCGAAAAGCCTCTGTCCCAGATGTGGCACCACGTCCTCCTGGCCACCTAGCACCACGAGCCATAACCTCTGTATAGTCTGCTCTCTGCGTGTAACCGAATAAATTATAAGTTATGTCATTCGTGTGTAAATAAAAATAATAGCAGATATTCAAAGATAGAATAATATAACTTAATGATGCATACCTGTAGCAAAGAAGCAAAGGAACAGAACTGTCGACACCTCTGCCTGCTGGCAGCCCTCAGCTCATCATACATGAATGCCAACGCCATCTCCCCCATGCATACCCACCAACATCTGTCGAGTCATCCAGCAATGGCAAGTACTTGACCTTCATCGCCCACCATGTCTTGTCAGCAAATATCGTCATCCCCAATATCAGTAGAAGGTAGATTCTGGCAGCAATAATCTGGTCCTCGACTGCCTGGCTGACCGCACTCTCCTGGATGATAGTGACCAGGGTAGCAAATCGAATGTGAGGGCCCCTAGCTGCCTTCACCTCAAGCTCCGCGGCATAGTCTGTCATACCCAACTCAGACTGCAACATCTGTTAGGCATCCTCCTTCGTCGCCCGAACAAATGTGTAGAACCTACCGTCCACAGGAAGGTTGGTGATGGCGGACACATCATCCAAGGTCACCGTCATCTCGCCAACTGGCAGATGGAAGGTAGAGGTCTCGTAATGCCACCTCTCTATGAAGGCAGCTATCAAACCCCTCTCCACCTCCTTGCAGCAACATTGTAGGAGGTTGGCGAGGCCAGAGGTCTACAACACCTGCTACATGTAAGGGGTCACAGTAATAGTGGGGAGGGTCTTCAGTAGCTTCGACCCATGACTCACAACTCTCATGTGATCGGCAATCTTCCCCTAAAATACCAAACATTATTTCATAAGAACAATTTCACATACAAGTTACACATATGAATATCATGGTTAATTGCAAAATGTTCACTGTCCATGCCAAACCCAACGAGCCTCATGCTCACGGTAGTCCACCGCCCGCAACACTGTCGTCTCAACAGGGCCACCAGGGAATGGAGCATACTCATTAGGAATCTCATCCTGCTCGTCATCCTCTTGATGGTGCTCCTTAGCAACAACATCACCCTGATGCCGCTCCTCTTGATGGTGCTCCTCAGCAACAACATCACCCTGATGCTGCTCCTCTTAATGGTTCTCCTCAACAACAACATCACCCTGATGCTCCTCCTCCTGATGGTGCTCCTCCGGGTGCTGTGCCTCCTGATGCTGCTCGTCCTGGGCATGTCCCAGCTCCAAAACAGCCTGAGCATGAGCTGCCTCATCATCGTCTACAGGTTCCCGAGCAACCTATCTGCGCCTACGAGGCTGAGCCGCCTACTGCTCCTGATGTGAACGGCGTGCTGATGCATGGAAGGTTGAACCACGAGTCATATCTGCACAATAATCAATTATCATTCACAACTCAGACAACTGGTAGCAAACTTAACAAATACTAACAAGGAAACAGATATTAACTTCTGTAAGGAAACAAAAGTTAATATCTGTTTCATTATATTTTAAACAAAATAAGTTAAAAAATGGATATTAACTTCTGTATGGAAACAGAAGTTAATATCTATTTCACTCCCTCAAGAAAAGTCTAAGTTAAGTGGAAAAATGGATATTAACTTCTGTTTCCATAAAGAAGTTAATATCCGTTTAACTCCCTCGTCATTATTCTAACTTAAGTGAAAAAACGAATATTAATCTCTGTATGGAAACAGAATTTAATATCTGTTTCAAGCCTGATGCTAATTCCACGTTAAGTTTGAAAACGGATATTAACTTCTGTATAAAAACAGAAGTTAATATCCGTTTTACTTCATTTGGAAATTTCAAAAAGCAACAACATAGGGTTTCATACATCACAAAAAATACACGAAATTATACAAAAAAATACCTCGATGGGTGCGCAATTCAGAGACTAAGACAACTACAACTGGAATTTTCCTTCTCCGGTGGAATAGCGGTCGTGTGCGGTGGTTTTTCGTGATGGAGAAAGGGAAGAACAGGAAACAAATCGTAGAGGAGAAAGAAAAGTGTGTGGTGTGCGTGAAACAGAATTTAATCTCTGTTTAGAACTGAGATTAAGTTGAAAAACGGGGATTAATCCCCGAGCGAAAAAATTTCAAGTTTAAATATAGGGATTAATCCCCGAGCAAAAAAAAGGGGATTAATCCCCATTCGTTCAGGTGGTGCGTATGGGGTTTGTTTCAAGTCAAAAAACGGGGATTAATCCCTGAGCGAAGGGTAAAAATGGAAAAAAATAGCTTCGTGTGGTGAACACAGAAACCTGTGTGGTGGGCAAAGTAGCTCCCGACTTTAAGTGAACTTAAGTCTGCTTATGATATTGCTATTAGGTCCCTGTCTTCTTTAACACTTGTTCTTCATGAGGTGTTTAGGGTGTCTTCAGCGAATTCTCATGATCATGGAGATCATGATTATTTCCCTTCAACACGCCCCCACAAGCTGGAGTGTAGATATTCTTCATTCCAAGCTTGTCTTCTGCACTCTCAAAAGGTCCTCGAGCAAGTCCCTTGGTGAAGATATCCGCAACTTGAAGGTCACTTTTGATGGCCAAAAGCTGCACTATGCCTTTCTCAACAGCATCTCTTACAATATGGCAATCCAATTCTATGTGTTTAGTCCTTTCATGGAACACCGGATTGTTCCCTATATATACTACAGATTGGTTATCACAGTAAAGAGGAATAAGGAGATTAGGTGTTATGTGGAAATATTTAAAAATTTTCAAAAGCCACTTAACTTCACAAGTCCCATGAGCTAACGATCTATGCTCAGCTTCTGCAGAGGATTTGGAGGGAGTGTTTTGTTTTTTGCTCTTCCATGATACCAAAGATGTCCCAATGAAGAAACAGTAGCCGGTTGTTGATTTTCTGGTTTCAATACATCCCCCCCAATCAGCATCAGTAAATCCTCATAAGGACATGTCTGAGTCTGAGGGGAAGAAAATTACTTTGCCTGGTTCCTTCTTCGCGTATCTGAGAATTTTCATGGCTCCTTTGAGATGTATATCTGTTGGTTATTGCATGAATAGACTGAGGTGATTTACTGCATAGCATGTGTCTAGCCGGCTATGAGTAAGGTATAAGAGTCTTCCCAGTAACCTTCTATATCTTTTTGTGATACTTTATCTTGTTGTCTATGGGAGTGTTGCAGGGTTTGGCATCCATTAACTTCGCATCTTTTATAATGTACATCACATACTTTCTCTGATTTAGGAGAATTCTTTCGCTGGTTCTTGCCAATTCCATACCTAGAAAATATTTTTCATTTCCTAAGTCTTTGATGTTGAATTCCAGTTCCAGTTGCTGCTTTATGTCCTATATTTCTTCATTGTCATCACCAGCCAGTAGTAGATCATCTACATAAACAAGGATGAAAGTTAGTTAATTAGATGCTTATTTTGAAAAAAGGGAATAATCAGACTTGGATTGCTTGAATCCAAGCTGAATGAGAAAGGATGTGAGCCTGTGATTCCATTCTCTACTGGCTTGTTTCAAGTCATATAGAGATTTTTTCAATTTGCACACAAGAGAAGGATCTTCAATGATCAAGCCTTTGTGGTACTTTCATGTAGACTTCTTCCTTGAGAGTCCCATGCAGAAAAGCTGTGTTCACATCTAATTGTTGCGAATTCCATCCTTTCCAGGCAACAAGGGTCAAGAATATCCTCACAGTGGACATTCTTACAACGGAGCTAAAAGTTTCCATGTAATCAAGCCCTTGTGTTTGAGTAAATCCTCTTGCAACAAGGCGGGCTTTGTGCCTTTCAATAGTTCCATCAGCCCTTCTTTTTATCTTAAAGATCCATTTGCATGTAACAATCTTCTTTCCATGAGGGAGCTTTGCAATTTCCCAAGTTTGGTTCTTGTGATGAGCATCCAATTCAGATTGAATGACTTTCTCCCAGCATGGTTCTTTGATGGCAGCTTCATATGTTGAAGGTTTAGTATCTGAAGAAATAGCTAGACAAAGAATTTTATGATTAGAAGACACATTGTCATATGATACATAATTAGTTAAAGGATACTTGATTTTGTCCGTTCGAAACTGCTTTGAAGTGTCATCAGTTGTATTATCTGCATTACTGAAAGATGTTTCATCAAGTCCTTCTTGTTTGGAAATAGTGTTTGCCAAAGCCCTTTCATCATCAAATTCAACACTGCATTTATAATCTGCAAGATGTTCTGGTGGCCTTCTCTGTCTTGAGGATCTTCCCAGGCTTTGAGGTCTATCTTCTTCAATGACTTCTTTGCTCCCAAGAAGTTCTTCATCTTCAGTTCCAAGATATCTGCTGCTGAGGTCAATCAAGGGATCTGCATTGAATATTTGAGGCATGTCCAGATTCTAATTGTCTTGTTTACTTTCAAAAGGAAAAACATTTTCATAAAAATAGTCATTTCTATTGAGAAAAATCTCTCTATTATGCAGATCAAACGGTATAGAACCTTTGACACCATTTTTGCATCCGAGAAACATACATTTCCTAGCTCTACTGTCAAGTTTCTTTCTGTTATTACACAAAGTAGAAGCATACAATAAACAGCCAAAAACTATTAGATTTCTTATGTCAGCCATTTTGTTATTTAGTATGTGATAAAGAGATAAATTTCTTGTTCTTTTATAAGGTAACCTGTTTATGATGAAGATGGCATGAGCCACTGCATATGTCCAGAAAACTTTTGGAGCATTAGACTGATGCATGAGAGCCCTTGCAACTGAAATAATGTGTGGTGCTTTCTTTCTACCCCTCCATTATGTTCTGGTGATTCAACACATGAAACCTGATGTATTATGCCTTCTTCAGCAAAGAAATTCTTCATGCTGAATTTTGGACCATTGTCACTCCTAATGCATTTTATAGTAGTCTTGTATTGAGTTTGGATAATGGAAAAAAACACTTAACAAGGTTAGATGTTTCAGTTTTTGATTTAATAAAATACGACCATGTATGTCTACTATGATCATCTACTATAGTAAGAAAGAATTTGTGACCGTGTATGGAAGGAATTGAAAAGGGTCCCAATATATCAACATGAATCAAGTCAAAAACAGCAGAAGCAACATTCATACTATTGTTATATGGAAATTTTCTTTGTCTAGAATTGTGGCAAACATCACAAGGCATAGGATTTCTAGCAACATTAATGTAATTGTAATATTTCTTAGTGCTGTTCATCCTCTTAAAAGGAGGGTGAGCTAATCTAGCATGCCAAATATTTTTCTTATTAACAGAAATAGAATTTACAAAGGATGTTTTCACAGTGTTAATGGGTCCACTCAAAGCATATAAGCCACCCTTTATTTTAGCAGCACCAATTTTCTTCAATGTAACTTCGTCTTGCACAAGGCACAAAGTTTTGGTGAACAACAGCTGACACAATAAATCTGCAATTATTTTGGATACAACAATAAGATTAAATTGAAAAGATGGGATAAATAAGACATCTATCAAGTAAAAATCCTGTGAAAAAATCACAGTTCTAGCCATGGTAGCATCTATGTATTCTCTATTTGGTAGCTTGACAGACAAAGGTCTTATTTTATTGATGGATTGGAAGTCTTTCAAGGAGTGACACACATGGTCTGTTGCTCCTGTATCTATGGTCCATCTTGATTTCTTATAATTAGATGACAAAGTACCATGAGTACCTTGTTCTTTTTTGTTGGATTTGTTAGGTTTTGAGGCAGTCTGTTTGTTGTGGTTCACTTTAGTCCTTACATGATTAACATGATGAGAATCAGAATTGTTGGACTGTTGAAGGATGGCAAGAATAGCCTTCTTCTATTATGTTGTGAAGTCCAAACTTGGTTCATCCATATTCGTTCCTTTCCCACTTCCTTGAGAATCAGAATCCTCATCACTGTTTAAAGATTGTTCTTCATCAGCAACACAATTGTTTGCAGCATTTACCTTCTTGAAGTGAGCAGGGAAGCCATGAATTTTGAAGCAGGTGTCAACAGTGTGTCCACTTCGATGACAATGAGTGCAAATCTTGCTGTACTGTCCTCTATTTTTCTGAATTTTGGAACCACCTGAAGGTTGTCCCTCGTAATTGTTCTTGTATTTCTTCTTATCACTAACACTATTACTAACAAAAACTCTTGATTCTTCAAGATCTTGGCTCCTTTTCCTTTCTTGCTGAGTTAAAAGATTAAAGACCTTCTTAACATCAGGCATAGGTGTCATCATCATGATCTACAATCTAATATTGGCGAAAGAATCATTCAATCCTCTCAAAAACATGATAACATAGTCACTCTCTTTCTGAGCAACTCTGTTCATAGGAGTTTTCTTTAAAATAGGTCGAATGAGAACTCTGTTCATAACATGACATGCGGTACTAACTGCATCGGCCCAAAAGTATTTTGGAAGATCCATATCATTGAGCATTGTTCTTGCCAACTCAACGAGTGAGCGATTTTTCCTCTCCACAACACCATTTTGTTGTGGGGTCCTTGGAGACGAGAAATTATGCTCAATGCTATGTTTGTCACAATTTTTTTCAAAATCAAGATTTTCAAATTCCGTTCCGTGATCACTGCGTATGCATGCAATTTTCAAATCCTTTTGGTTTTGAATAATTTTTGCTAATCCTTTAAAAGCACTAAAGGCTTGGTTTTTGTGAGATAAAAAGAGAGTCCACGTATATCTGGAAAAATCATCAACAATTACCAGTCCATAGTAATTTCCCCCAAGACTCATAGTCCTTGAGGGACCAAATAAGTCCATGTGCAAAAGTTGCAAGGGTCTAGAGGTTGAGACAATGTTTTTAGGTTGAAAAGAGATTTTTGCTTGTTACGCTTTTGACAAGCACCACATAATTTATCTTTTTCAAAACGAATTTTGGGTAAACCAATAACTAATTCTTTTGAAATTAATTTATTTAAATGATCCATATGAATGTGTGCAATCCTTTTGTGCCATAGCCACGATTCTTCTTCTTTAGTTATGAAATATTGTGCATCATTTGAGGATATATCATCTAAACTAATCATATAAACATTGTTAATCCTATGACCCATAAATTTAATGGAGTTATTCTCTTTACTAATGATAGAGTATGAATAGGAATTAAAAATAACCTCATTTCCTTTATCACATAATTGACTAATACTTAACAGATTATGTTTTAATCCCTTAACATAGAGAACATTATCAATGGAAGTTGAAGGAGTCTTACCAACTTTACCTGTACCCAGGATTTTTCCTTTGTTGTTGTCACCATATGTAACATATCTTCCATCCTTAGGTGTGAGGGATGAGAATTTTGATTTGTCTCCTGTCATATGCTTGGAGCATCCACTATCAAGATACCATTTGGATTCTTTAACCACCAAGCATACCTACAAAGACGTTTTAATTTCTTCTTTTAGGTACCCATGGTTTCTTGGGTCCTTGAGGGTTAGTTTTTCCAAGGGTGCCTTTGAGAACACACACTTTCTTTTCCTGTGGCACACTAATTTTTCTTGCATTGCAAGTAGTAGAACAATGACCTTTTAATCCACAATAGTAGCAAGTTATGAATGGACTAGAAGAATTCCTTGAGGAGACAAAGAAATTCTTATAGAGCTTTTGATGATTATTGGGATTATATCCCAAACCAGCCTTTTTGAAATGACATCCTTGCTTACCAAGCAAGATGTTTAGGTTGTCTCTACCCATTGTAAATTTTGCAAGCACATTGTTTAAGTCCTCAATTTCTTTTAAGTGTAAATCACAAGAGGAGCATGTGTGTGATTTGTAGACATTTTGAATTTTTGTCAAAGGATCTTTTCCTTTGGCAATCATATTTTTCAACTTATCAATTTCTTTCAAATGAACATCACATGAAGTATAGGTGAGTTATTTGTTCATTTGGCAAGATTCACATTCATATTGAATACTATCGAAAGGAATTTGGACTTGTCTCATTTTAATAACATCACGACTAAGAATGTCTATTTTATCATTTAAGATAAATTTTTTCTTTCTTAGTTTTAGCAAGTTCTTTAGCAATGATCATAGATTTTTCATGTAACTCATTATACGCATCTTGTAATTCATCAAAGCTATAGTTAGATTGTTCAGAATCTTTTACCTCATCTTCATCAAGAAGATCATCTTCATCATGGTTGACCATGAGGCATAGGTTGGCTATCTCGCTTTCCGATTCATCAGATAACTCTATGTCATTTCAATCCCAGGCTATATAAGCTCTTCTACCTTTCTTTCCTTTGGCGAATCTTTTCTCCTGTATTTCATTCTTACTTTTATTCATGGGACATTCCATCTTCATATGTCTGGTTTTTCCACACTCATAGCAAGTTGGGCCTTGATTTGATCCTTCTTCTTTGTTGAATATTTTCCTTGATGTTAAATTTGATGGTCTTCTTGATAATTCTCTTTTCTTGAAGAATTTGTTGAATATTTTGGCAAAGAGAACCACAATCTCATCATCCATGTTGGTTGGGTCAAAATTGCTTTCTTCTTCTTCCATCTCTTGAGGTTGAGGTGTGGTTTCTTTGAGAGCGATGCCTTTCTTTTTCTTGTCAACTCCTTCAAGTTGATCCAAACGACTCAACTCAAGCTCATGTTCTTCTAGCTTACCAAATAGGGTTGCTAATGACATTGTGCGTGGATCTCTTGTTTCGCCAATGGCAGTAACTTTTGGTTGCCAATCCCTGCTAAGACATCTTAAAACTTTGTTAATAAGATCTTCATTTGAATAATCTTTTCCCAGAGCATGTAGCTGATTTATAAGATATGTAAAATGTTTTTGCATATCTTGAATGTTTTCTCCTGGATTCATTTGAAACATTTCAAATTCTCTAGTCAATGCATTTATTTTTGATCTTTTTACCTCATCAGTTCCTTCATGTGTTACCTTTAACACATCCCACATTTCTTTAGCAGTTTTGCAATTTGAAATTCTAGGAAATTCATCATTACCTAATGCAGAGATAATTATGGTTTTGGCTCTTAGACCAAATTGAGCAAGTCTCTTTTCTTCAAAAGACCATTCTTTTATAGGCTTCTTTATTTCCTTACCATCAACAATGTGCATAGGGATATATGGTCCTTCTATAGCATCCCATACGGCAACATCAATACCCTCTACCCAAGTCTACATTTTTATTTTACAAAAGGAGTAGTTGTCTCCATTAAAGAACGGAGGTCTGTTAGTGGAGGCACCTTCCTGGATACAAAAATTTTGAAAAGAGGTCATTTCCTTGAAGCTGTGAAGCTCTTTAAACAAGGACCAAGCTCTGATACCACTTATTAGACAAGGGCCTCTATGCTCAAGTGGGGGGTGAATTGAGTTTAAAAGATTTTTCGTAAATTCTTTTAAAAATGATAGCAAGACTTGAACAAAGTATATTTTAGTTGATATATGGAATTAAAAGACAATGAAAACAGAAATGAAGATGCAAGAAAATAAACAGGTATGAGTTTTAAGGATAAAGAGAATAGCACCAAGTTTTATACTGATTCAGTCACACACCACTTGTGACCTACGTCCAGTCTACGAATCTCCGCCACGCGAGAATTCTTGTATTGCTTTTCAACAATTTACACACTCAGAGCACCCTTTTCAATTGGATACCCCACCAATTTCAAGGGCCTCAATCTAGGGATACCTCACCCTAAAACAACCTTGAAGGATACTTCACCTTCAATCAACTAGAAGGATGCCTTTCCTTCTTAACACTCCTTAAATTAAACTCATCACAATGAAACTCTCAAAAGAGTAAATGATACAACTTGAAGCTCTAAGATATTTGATTTAAGGCTCTTTGTTTAATGAAAGAAACAGAGTAAGGAAAAACAAAGGAAGCCTTAGGCAATAGCACAAGACCCTTGATTCAGAAAGAATGAAGATAGAAAGTGATTAGCTTGCAAGGGTGTTTTAACTTTTTGTCAGAAGCCCCTTTTATAGACAATAGAAATAGCAGATGAAAGATGCACACAGTTCATTAACATATTCGAATATGTATTCAAATATGACAGTTTCATATTCGAATATGTAATCGAATACAGTGTTTCTGCATTTAAAATTTGATTTCTGTGGGCTTCATATACGAATATATATTCGAATATGGAGGTTCCATATTCGAATATGTATTCGAATATAATAGTTCTGGAGGGTGGAAATGCCTAGGCACCATGTTATATTCGAATATGTATTCAAATATGGTAAGCCATATTCGAATATATATTTGAATACACTATTTCTTGAAACTAATTAGGCCAAGGCAATATGACATATTCGAATATGGCAAGCCATATTCGAATATATATTCGAATATACTGGTCAAAAAGTTCAAATTTTATTTCCAGAACATTGATATTCGAATATACAACCAATTTAGACTTTTTCAAGCAAAAATCAATTTTAGATATTTTCTTCGAAATTTTCTAGGAGGGTCTTTTCTTTGAAAATGTTTTTCGCTTAACTTTTAATATATTTCTAAAACCTTTTAAAAAATGTTTGTTTCACTTTCAAAGAGCCTTAATCAAACTTACATTTATGCATAAGTTAAATCCTATATACCCTTGTTGTTGCGGATCTGTTTACTGCGCTTGTTCTCTTAATTTATCCTTTCAGGACTTTGATTCTTGGTTTGTTGTGGAATCATCGAAACTCCAAACTTAGAGCATTTGCATTTACATTTTAAAATTTCGAAACACTCTAGAAAAGGTGTTGGTATTTATAAACGTAGTACTGGAAATACAGGAAATAGCATCAATCATATTAACTTTTCTAATGAAGGATTCATGCATTGTAACACAGCATAGAGATTTTTGAAAGCTATTCTACATTTTGTCAGATATCTATCTTTTCATTTACACCAATTCAATATTCTTACAATATCACATAAAGCATGTTACATGCTCCCCAACCTCATTTTATTTTGTCACTTTCTATTCTTGTCCTATTGATACCCTTAGTTCATGATGCTAGTAGTTTTTACCACCCACCACTTTTTTTTTCTCTGTATTGTTGAAAATGAATGTATACTCATTAGCTTTTCCATTTTACTTCCACACTTCGTCAGAATCTACAAAGATTATCAGTTATGGAATTAAGTAGAGTGCTGAGTATATACTTTTAGGTACTATAATAAAACTCTATAAATGACACAAGATACATGCACATACTAAAAAAACTTAATGAAAGCACTACTTTTCATCTATTTCAAAACCATGATAACAAAGTTTCCTACTTTTTCTATTTTACTACATTTAAAAACCATGAAGTTTAAAATTTTGGCGCTATTGTATATTTTCCCAAATAATGCTGTGATTATCCTTCCACTTACATTGGCACTATAAATAATAGATGGATCAACAAGCTACTTCATAACTACCGCGCAAACCTTGAGTAGTTATAACTATACCCTCACTAGCTAGCTTACAACTATGTCAAAAGCCATTGATCCTATTGCCAGCATACACCCTGGCCGTAATAACTGGAGAGTGAAGGCCAGGGTTATTAGAGTCTGGGAAAGAACAAATGCCAAACATCCAAATAGGGTTAGCTCCATGGAAATGATTCTGATTGACGAAGCAATATGTTTATATTGGTTACTTTGTTGGTTACTCTATTCTTTCGTAATATAAAAATTCTAATTTAATTCGACTTCAGTAATAACACAATTAAATCCGTCTATGTTCTCATATATATTAATTTTTGTAGGGCCACAAGATCCAAACAATTGTTTGAATGGCTTTGGTAACACGTTTCAAGAGTTTGATCGAGGAAGGAAATGTCTATAGGTTTGTCTATCTATCAGTTGGTAAGAAATATGGGTCCTATCCAATGACTTCTCTTCCTTTTAGAACATATGTCCTATTCAAAACCACTATCGCAAATACGGACAACATTAGTATCTCTTTGCATGGTTTGAGTTTAAGCCCTTCTAAGAAATATTAGCATCGGAAGAAGAGGATGATGTATTGATAGGTAAACCTATAATATTTTTATTAGTACAGTTCCATCCATATATTGTATATAATATTGTTTATAAAATAAATCATGATGAGTATAACATCTGTATTTCTTTATCGTGACTTAGATGTGATTGAGCTTGCTGATAACCAGTGAGATATATTTCATGTTTCGTAATGTTAATATATAAGTTTTTATGTTTCTTCTTACCAATTAACTTTTTGTAAATCCTTGAAAGTGGCAAACTAGAGTGTGCTTTTTTGGGTGATTATGTCCAACAAGACACCAACTTTGTGTCTCTTCGGCAAATGGTTGGTGTAATTGCCGTCATTCAGTTTGCCAAATTGAAGTTCTTTAATGGCAAATCAGTAGTTCAAAATGTAATTCAAGCAACAAACACATTTTTCAATCCTACTATGCTTGAGGTTGTCTAGATCAAAGAAAGGTTAAATGTTGCAAACTGTTAAGGTTTAGTGTCATAACTTTCATTGTTATGGTATAGAGGATTCCATAGCTGATACTATCAATTTTCCTTCAAGTATTAATGATTGTACCAATACCCAATGACTATTATGATGGATGGAAAAAATGTGTCTTTGGAAGACGAGTTCATTAACCAATATCCCAAACAAAAAATAGGTCAGCTCCAAGAAGTTTTTGAGGTTTCATTTCTATATTGAACAAATTATATTTAGACATTGTTATTTCTCTTATTCATTAATTCAGTTACTGTTACATTTCTTTTTGTGTATACAAGGATGGGATTTTCATTGTCTATTGCAAAATTATCGATATACTCTCTAATGCTGGTTGATTCTATATGGCTTCCAAGTGCCTCAAAGCTATATCAAATGAATATGGGGTCTACTATTGCAATAGGTGTGAAAATCATGTGACCAATGTAACCCCAAGGTAAGTTTTTAGTATGATATACTAATTGTGTTATCCTATAGTAAATCTTTTACTAACTTTCAAACTTATTCTTAAATATATTAATACAATTTAATGTTACATTCAAGATTGAAATTGAGGTTGGGGAAGATAAGGACTCCACTATTTTCATTCGGTTTGACCGAGACGTGGAATATCTTATTAGGAAAAAATGATCAGAGGTCTTGAATGGATTTCATGGAGGGGTAATTATTTTGGTTTTTGTCATATCCATCATATATTATTATGTGTAAAAATAACACTAGAACAAATTATACAACTTGCTTCACTGTTAACTTATGTTAAAATGTTGACTTTTTCCTTATAGGACACCATCACATTTGGTGAGATTCCACCTATCTTTCAAACAATTTTTGGTAAGAGGGTGTTATTCAAGGTTGACATGAGGATTCAGAACATTGTTATCAATGATGGTACCCACCATTTGAAGAAAATCTGTTATTGACAAATTCATCATTTTGGATGATTTTATAACTCCTTCTAAGGTATGAATACTCTTGAATACCTTATTTGGTTTCTTATGCATATCTTTAAAAGTAAAACATGTCTATATTATTACAAAATGTATTCCCTCTGTCCTTAAATACACTGGAATCCACAGAGGAGAAAAGTGACACAACTAGACCATCATTTTCTAAGGTATAATTTCTGTTAATGGAAATATTGTTTGTAAACCTGTCAAGTATCCACTTAACCCATTTGATTGACCTAATAATATGTAATTATTTATCTGTCAAGCCTCAAGACTCTATGTTCGCTCCACTCTCAATTGAATCGGATGTCATCAATCTTGGAGATGTTCTTACTCCATCCAAAAGGAATCTTGATAATGATTTGGAGGAGGTCAAGGACAAGAAATTTGAGAAAGGGTTTAAGCTCAAAAAAAATTACGCTTATGGATTTTAAATAATATGAAATTATAGGCTAACATAAAATTAGTTTTGGATTAGATTGACCTACTTAATGGCAAAGGTTCATGTAAGCAACAGAAGCGAAGAAGACAACTATCTGAGTTTACAAATTGTGTAACAATTGATAACGAATGTAACACAAGTAGAAGCCAATTAACAAATGGTAGTTTTTCTGTTCTAAAATTAATTTTCTAATGTCATCTAAGAAAATAAAATTTACGAATGGTAACTAACTTGGATTTGGCAACTATTCGACTTTATCAAACAATTGGTTGTTTCGAAGGGATCGTTATAAAAGGTGTCAGGAATATCAATCAAATTGTATTATGAAATGTTTGTGGATCTTTATATATGCATTATCTCATATTCTAACTGAGTATTGTTTTTCATGAAAAGTTACCCAAACATATAACACAATATATTAAAATGCCATTTATATGTTATTAATTACTCACATTGTTATTATATTATATTTAGGTGTTGTCATTGTCCCGAACCACATCAACAAAGAATATATTTCTACACAACTCTCTACCAATATACAAATTGATAGTACATTTTATAATGAATCATATTTTGAAGAACTAGATGAATGCACTAACTAGGATGACAACTCATTGTTTGAAGAAAGTGAAGACCAAGGTATGTTATAATAACAAGATAGTATAAAACTTTAAAGTTAATTTTTAATTTGCTGGTTAACATTTGTAAAGTATATAGGTTATGAAGACATCGTTGACTGTGAACATTCATGTTCAAGATGTGGTGCTTTTTTTTGGTATGATGAACATGTGGAAAAATCGTTCCAAGTTGCTAATCCAGATTTCTCCATTTGTTACATGAAAGGAAAAGTTCAACTATCATATTTTTGTAGGCCACCAGAGCTGTTATTTAATTTGATTCATGGAATTGACCATAGAAGTATTAATTTCCTTGAGAACATTAGGGCATATAACAATATGTTTTCTTTTACTTCTATTGATGATCAAATTGAAAATGTTTCTAATGATGGTGGTGGACCTCCAAGCTTTATTTTAAGTGGTCAAAATTACCATAGAATAGAAACAATGTATCCTACTACAATATCCCTTATTATTTCCATACAAAGAGGATGGATACCAAAATGGTATTAGTGTGAGTAATTTATTTGCTTCTGACAGAAGGAGAAAGAGACTCAAGATCAGTCTTAGAGAATTTATTGCTTATAGACTATTTGAAAGATTGAACGACCATGGAGTTCTCCTCAAAAGCAAGAAACTATTTCAACAATTTATTGTTGAATATTACTCAATGATCGAGAATGAAAGGCTATCATTCATAAAAAATAATCAAGACTATTCGATCGGGCTTCTTCAAAGGTTTGGAACAAGCAGTTAATTGTGGTGATGTCAAACCTTCTCCAATTGGTACAAGAATTGTCTTGCTATCTACATTTATAAGAGGGATGCGTTACATGTTTAACAATTGTTAGGATGCTATGACTAGTTGCAAAGTATTTGGATATCTTGATCTTTTCATTACTGTTACGTGTAATCTGAAATGGCCTGAGATGAAATGATTTCTAGATGAAGCTAGATTGGTACCTAATGATCGACCTGACATAGCATCAAGAGTTTTTCGTTTAAAAATCGAATTGATGATCAATGATTTCAAAAAAGGGTTTTTCTTCAATCGTGTGGTTGTTGGTAAGACTTAGTCTACTATAACTACTTAATTGTTTTTGGTATGTTAAGTAATTATAGATGAGTGATTGTTACCTATATTCTACTTAAATTTATATTCTTTTACTCTCTTCATACTTAAAAAATTAGGTATGTATACGATTGAATTCCAAAAAAGAGGTTTACCACATGCTCACATCTTATTGTGGCTACATCAAGAAGACAAACTAAAGATGGTTGATCATATTGATGAAGTGGTTTTTGCTGAGCTACCTGATAAAAACAAATACCCAAACTTATATGAAGCGGTGTCTACATATATGATGCATCGTCCATTTGGTTCATTAAGACCAACCTCACCATGTATGGAGGGTAGTTATTGTTCAAAGTTTTTCCCCAAGAAATTTAACAATAAAACCACTTTTGATGAGAATGGGTACCCAATATACAAGAGAAGAGACACGGGGATCACAACATCCAAATGTGATGTTGAATTGAATAATAGACTTGTTGTGCCATACAATCCCAAATTATTGATAAAGTATTGTTCGCATATTAATTTAAAATTTTTCAAAAAATATGATTCAATCAACTATCTATTCAAATATTTTAATAAAGGTCCTAATCGTGTCACATCTCTATATCTTCTGCTGATGGAGATTCAAGTCATACTAACCATATTGATAAAATAAAACACTTCTATGATTGTCAAATGGCCATAGTGCAGAGATTGACATTCCATCTTCCTAATGAACAATCAGTTATATTTCGCGATCATGAATCAATTGATGATGTGGTTGATAGAAATAGAGAAAAAATATCAATGTTCATAGGATGGATGGAAGCTAATCAAAAATATCCAGAGGACAAATTTCTTACATATAATCAATTTCTGTCTCAGTTTGTATTTGAGAAAGACTCCAACATGTGGCATCCTCGAAAACATGGACAACCCATCAGTATTATCAATCCAGTGTGGTTGTATAAGTTTGAAAGTATTAAAACTGTTGATGGGATCATACACCCTACGTTTGAGGATGCATGTGGTGCACTTGGTTTATTACTTGATGATAAGGAATTTCTCAATGGTATAAAAGAAGTTAGTGAAGTTGCCTCTGGAACATACTTGAGAAGGCTATTTGTTAAGGTCGAACTCTATGAGTAGACCTTCTATTGTATGGAATGAGGTATGGAAGCTACTATCTAAGGACATCATCTATAATCAAAGGAGAACCTTACACAAACCAGGTAACTTTTTTCTGAGACACAATCACATGTTCAATTTTTAGTCTTATACTCTCTTTGGTCCTTTATTTAAGGCATAATTACCTAAAGCACAAATATCAAAAAAGGTAGTTGGTTGCCTTAATTTTCTTAAAAAAGTTGTGTGTTATATCAATTTTACCCTTCTCCAAATAGTATGTTTAGTAGTTGGTACAATTAAGTCAGTACATTTAATAAGAGCATATAAGAAAAATAACCAAAAATGCTTCATGAGATTTGTGTAATGTTTTGTTAAAAAAATCACAATATTTTTCTAAGATGTACCTTACAATAAGGACTAGATGGGGTATATCCAACAACCATATGAGAAACCATAAAATCTCTATTTATTGGGGCCATTTAATACTTCCAAACCATGATTGTTATTGCTGAAATATTTATGAGTTGATTAAGTTATTTTGTATTTCTTGTGATCTTATAGATCTGATTATTGGTGATGAAGAATTGAAGATCACGTGTTTAGTTGAAATTGAGAAAATGTTACTTTTCAATGAGAAGTCCTTAAGTGACTATGATCGTATGCCACATATTGATGAAGTTCATTCTTTGAGGAATGAAAACCCACTAATTATACAAGAGCTTGATTATGATAAAGATGTCATGATGTCTGAACACGTAAAGTTATTTTCAAATATGACACATGAACAAATGTATATATATAACAAAATCATCACAACAATTGAAGACAATAAAGGGGGTTTTTTCTTTGAATATGGTTGCGGAGGGACTGGCAAGACATTCATTTGGAAGGTACTGACATACAAGCTGTGTTCTGAGAAGAATATTGTTCTTAATATTGCTTCAAGTGGTATTGCATCACTTCTTTTACTTGGTGGAAGGACAGCTCATTCTTGAATTTCTATTCCATTAGTCTTACATGAAGATTCGACTTGCAATCTTGACTAGAGTAGTCTTAAGGATGATTTGATAAGACAGTTAAACCTCATTATTTGGGATAAGGCACCAATGGTGAATAAATGGGCATTTGAAGCTCTTGATCGGAGTCTAAGGGATATGATGCGTGTTGTTGATATTGAGAATAACTTTTAACCATTTGGTGGAAAAGTGGTTGTTCTTGGTGGTGATTTTCGTCAAATATAACCAGTTGTTCCTAAGTCTAATCGGGCAGGTATTGTCATGGAAATTGTCAATTCCTCAAGATTATGGAAACATTGTGAAGTGCTTGAACTTACAAAAAATATGAGATTATCAGGGAATACAGGAACTAATTCCAATATTGAAACGCAAAATTTTGTGTCTTGGATATTATCAATTGGCAATGGAGACATTGGCGAATATAATGGTGGAGAATCTGAGATCTGCATTCCTGATGAATTTCTTATACAATACTCTTAGGATTAATTTGGTGATATTGTTCGATTTGTTTATCCTGATCTGACTACTGATTCTTACCATGCTGAATTTTTCAAGGATCGTGCAATCTTGGCACCAACACTTAAGATCGTAGAACAACTGAATGAATATGTATTATCTCTTTTGAGTGGTAAAGAAATGGTTTATTTGATTTCAGATACTGTTTGCCAAACTAATACATCAAATGATAAAAATCTTAATTGGATCACGACATAATTTTTAAATGAAATATGCTACTTTGGTCTTGTGAATCACAGATTGATATTGATGAATGGAATTTCAGTTATGTTGTTAAGGAACATAGACTAGTTTGTTGGATTATGTAATGGAACACGCCTCATAATCATTTCATTAGGGAAAAACTATGTTGAAGGAAAAGTTATAACAAGAACCAATGTTGGAGATAGAGTGTTTATTCCTCGAATGAATATGATAACAACTAATTCTCTAGGTGGAATTAAATATTAACAAAATTCAAGGTCAAACATTGTCATGTGTAGGTTTGTTTTTGACTAGACCAGTCTTCTCACATAGACAATTGTATGTGGCACTATCACATGTGAAGTCAAGGGATGGGCTGAAAATACTTGTAGTTGATGAAAATGGTGAATCTTATCTTAATCTTAATACTATAAAAGGAGTCAAGTGTGAGTAAAATTTGGAGGGAAAATTGCCGCCAAATTTTGTAGTAAACCAATTGATTCATGCATTTTACGTAAGACTAATTCAGTTATAATCACATGCCATGTAAAATTAATTTTTAAATTATTCCCATAACATGTGCAACAAATGGCTGTACACTGAGACCATCATTATTATTGCATAGGGAATAGAAATATAGACAGGCGCATTAATCTTGCTCTGCTTCCAATATTCTGCCTTCCATGCCAACCAATATAGATAATGCGTTTTGAGAAGAGTAAAAGATTAATTCTCTGTGTTGAGGAAAGAGAATGCATGTTTTCAAGGCAAACATGCAACTACTCTCCCTAAATAGATTTTCACACATATTACGTTTCCTAAGCATCTCCATGTTCAACAAAAAAAGTAGTCTCTCTCCATTAATAAAGCATCTCGCAGATTTACTTTCTTCCCTCACCCTTCTCATAGATTCAATTTCTTCCCTCACCCTTCTCACTAACACTAGCAACTTCAAGGAGCACGAAAAGGGAGTCGTGGCAATCTCTAAGCGAAGAGAGAAAGAAACAAAGAAAGAAGAAAGGCAGGCGAGGGAAGAAGAACAGAGAGGAGAGGGTGGTTCAGGCAGAGAAACAAAATGATAAAGAGGGAAAAAGAAAAGAGAAGTCGCAGAGATGAAAAGCAAAACGAGGGAGAGAGAGATTCCAGTTATTTAACGATGGCGACGACGAATGGTTTGACAGATTGCGGCCGCCTATTGTTGTAGTCCAGGTTTGCCATGGGTCCAACGGTTTAACCACAAGCAACAGAATTTTGAGAAAGACAGAGACGAATGTCACGGAGGATGTCACGACGGTGTTTGGCGGCGATGGTCATGGCTCTCTCTGGGTAAGATTTCTCGATGAATAATCCCCTTTATTTTTTTCTTAAAGAAGGTGGAAAACAATGTTTGTCATTTTAGATTAATGATCTTAAACATGGATTCATGAGGGGGAAAGAATGTATTTTATTTGAAATAACTACAAACAAATCCTCAAGTTATTTTGTAGTTTTGAGTTTCTCAAATTTATAGTTTTAATTTTGGAGTTTTATTGAGCTTTTTCCTCAGAGTTTCAATGTTTTTTCTAGGTTCCACTGAGTTTGAGACACGGATAATTGAAGAATGGATTCCATAATATATTGTGCTTTTACCACTTTTCTTTTTGGATTTCTAGCCTAATGTTTTGTTGTTTATGGGAAGCCATTCTTTCTGATTCATAGCTAATAGATGAGATAAGATGTTACTGATTAGTAGGAATTGTAGTTATATTTCAAATTTATCAATATCATTATTTGTTTCAATATCATCAGTTTTCAATTTTGAACAAAAAAATCTTTGTAGTACTTTTCAACTATAACAGAATCAAGATTTCAATTTTAAACTACTACTAAATTAAATTAATCTAGATTTTAAAAGTTTTAAGTCTCACTTAATCATTATTTTGAAATGCATATAGCTGGTAAGACTTTTCATGTGAACCAATAAGTTACTAAAGATAAGAAAAGAATGAGAGATAAATAAACAAATAAGTTCATTAACAAGAATAAATTGAACCTTTTATTTTATTTTCTCCTTTGTTCCATAATCTCACACGCTTTTATTTTAAAAAAATGGCATGTTTTTGTCAATTATGTTAGATCACATGTCCTAATCATAGGTAGCAAGTACATTGTAAAAGTGTTTTCATAAATTTGAGTTCAGGAGGGGTAGAATTTTTTTCAACATCACCTTTACATGAATGGCTCAATTTTGATAATTTAGGTAATGAGCATTTTTTCCTATCACACTCTTTATAATTTGGTGATAATTGTAGCCTTTTGTGCTAATTCCTTTATCATACTTTCAAGTAGTAATACTTTGGAGATTGTTTTTGATGCGTACTTGGGTTCCAGATACAGGAGCTGTGGTCCAGGGATCGAAGGGCACTCCGAGATGCTCCACCGTGGAGCAGGTAGTACCTGCAAGGACTCCAACGCTCAAGTCAGTGATCGATCTCAGAGCCGAAAGTATTAGGGTTAGATTGCTATACCTAGGTTTACCGTATTATCTGGTATTTATACCTTTCGGGCTGGCGTTATTTTGTTGGTGTGGACTGGCGGTGTGGGCCTATTTGGCCATTGGGCCTTCTGGAAACCCGGGTGTGAGAACCGGGATACAAGTCCACAACAGTTGCCCCCAAGCCGGCAATTGACGAATGTCGGTTGCCTAGGCTTCAAGTCAGCTCCCACCGTATTATGCCGGGTTTTCCTGGCATTCGACTTAGATGTTGGAACTTATTGATACTCTTAAAGTTCAGCTTTTATTTTGAATTTGCCTGACACATGTCCCAATCCTAACGGATCCGAGCCCCTCATGTTTGGCGCGCTATCATTGTAGGGAGGGGAACGGTTGTTTCAAAGATCGCGTCCTTTCAATTTCCCTTTAATAGTGTGTTTCTTCTTCTCTTGTGCCATTATTCTGCTTTCTTTCCACTCATCTAGTTTCTCTGCTTTTTGGTTTGAGGTTTCCCTCTCTTTATAGTCTATAGCCGTCGGAATCTCCAGAATCTCCCGAAATTTGTTCTACTTCAAGCCAGGTAACTGTCGCCTCCTCTTTACTTTATGTGATTTAATCTATTTCTGCACTTTCCTCTTCTTTCTCGCTCCTAGGACACCCTCATTTCTTTTGGTTTAGGGGTTTATGCCCCTTCTCTGTAATGCTGCGGCCGTGGAGGGTCGTATCTTGCCTGATTTCAAGGGGACTACGCTACGATGTCCTTGTGCGATTCTCGTTAGTTTTGTTGGATCAAGTTAGGGTCTTGGAGCCGTGGGAGGCCAAAAGGGGATGCCTTTCTTCTCGAATGCTTTCGCTGTTCTTTCTGTTCTTCACTTCCTTCAATTTCTAGTGTGTATTCTCTTATTTCCTCTTTTCTTTTCTATAGCCTGGGAAATATGTCTCCTCCTCCCGCTTTAAGTTCAAAATTTTCCCAAAAGGACAAAGGAAAAACCGCTATTGGATCTTCTAGTGCCTCTCCACCTGCTATTCCTGAAAAATGGGTGGACATTAAATGCATCCAAAATTGCATCTGGGTTGATGAAGGAGTCCTGGATAATCCTTCTAGTGTAGAAGATAAGGAAGACCTTAAAATTATTGAAAATGATTGGCGCGCGTGCTTCAGTGTCTATCCTTCTCATAATCGTGCCGGGGGTAGGATCGTGACAAAAAAGGATGTGAGTCCTGCCGACACTTACCAGATGATCCCGGTAGATGAGAACGAACGCGTGTGCTGTCTCGCCACTGAGCACGAGAAGCCTTACATCATGGTGTACCACGGTCTTTTTAGCCGGATTCGCATTCGTTTTCCCTTTTTCACCTTCCAAATGGAAGTTCTAAATTATTTGCAAGTGGCCCCTACCCAACTTCATCTCAATGGATGGGGCTACATTCAAGCTTTCGAGACGTTTTGCTGAACTCAGGAGTGGCATTACTCCTCTTCCTTGTTCCATGTGTTGTTCCAACCATATCAGAAGGATAAGAAGAAAGAAGAGTGGATTTCGCTTCGTCAGAGTGATAACCCCTCCTTGTTTACCTGCTATGAGGAGTCTTTGAAAGATTGGAAACACAGCTACGCCAAGATAACTCCTCGTGGTCAGGTATCTTTCTGGCGGGATAACAAGGGGAGGGATTTGTTTCCGCTATATTGGAGTGAGTCTCATTATAACCTTCCACAACTTTCTGAGTCTAGTTTGTTGGGGTTCTTAGAGGAAGAAGATCACTCTACAGCCGAGAAACATTGTCTTGGTGACCAACGGAAACATTGTCTGGGTGAGTAACCGATTTTGATGTTTCATTTCTATATTTTGTTTACTGACATACATTACTTCTTGCAGCCGAGATCATGAATGCCTATTCCGCCCGTTACGAGCATTTTAAGGGCAAGTCTAAGAAAGGTGGTAGTTCTCGTCCTGGCCCAAAAGTACCAAAGAAGTCAGTGGAGAGGCCCGTGGAAGTACCACCGCCTTCTGAGCCGGCTACTGAAGATGTTCCGGATTCTAGACCTCTGACATCCCCTTCGCCTGCGCCCATCCCGGTTGTTGACAATTTTGTTGACTTAAGGGATGAGGATGACGAGGAGGAAGAGGGCTCTGTCGTCTTTAAGCGCAAACGAAAGGTGGGTGAAGAGGGTGGCGATGATGGTCCACCGGAGCAGGATAGTGCTGGGGCACAAGCAAAACGTGCCAAGACTGGGAAAGGTATTTTTTATTTTTTATTTTTGTTGCTTTAAGCATATTGTTGTCCCGATGTTCTCAATGTCGTATTTATGTGTTGCAGCCGTTGAGGATGCTGAAGTCCTGGAGGGGCGGCCTTTTGAGCCTAGGTGGCGTGGCATCTTCGAGGGGATGGTCACTCCACAAGTTAGCTTCATGCATCCTCCTGATTTCTTCTTCAACACATCCTCTGAGACCTTCGAGGTAAATATACAATATTTTAACTTGCGAAATTTTGTATAAGCCTCTGCGTTTGACCGAGATGCTTTTATTTGCAGAGCCGGTGTGAGCGGATGCAATGTTGGGCCGGTATAATACATTCATTCTTGAATGACATCAGGCTCGAAGCCGAGGGAGTGTTGAAGGCTCTTGTCTCTCAAAAGGATAATAATATTTTGAACCAGAGGGTATTGGAGTTGGAGGGGAAGGCTCGTGACCTGGAGGAACAAATGAACCAACAGTAGCTCAGGGCGGCCACCCGGGAAAGTGAGCTTTAAGCTCAGATTGATGGTCTATCTCGGGAGGTAGATGACGCCCGTGAGGAGTTCGTATGAAAAAATGATCTCTGGACTACTACTGAAAAGAAATTGAAGGCCTCCCTGGAAGCTTCAGAGAAAAAGCATGCCGTGCTAATTAACACCAGGACGGCTTTGACAACCGAAGTACATCAACTGCGCCGGGATAAAATTTTGTTGGTGGAGAACTTAAAGTCTCAATCCCAGATTGCTGAGGCGGCCCAGAAGGAGGCGGATTCTTTGAGGGAGGATTTCGATGGTGTTAATTATGACGCCTTCTGTAATTGCCTCCAACAAGTTTTGCTGTTGAACCCAAGGGTGCAACTGAATCTTCGGGGCCTAAGTGTGGACCATGTGGTTGTGGAAGGCGTCTTGACCGACATCTGCCAACCTAGTGATCCTCGCCTAGTTGATCTGTCCAGGCCGGATTTGAAGGTTTTCGACCCTTGGGCGCTGTTCGTCGCTGCTGATTCGGAAGAAACTGAAAGTGATGTTCGAGATGACGGTGTAGAGGCATCGGGAAGTGTAGCCGATATCGAGGTCACCATGCAGGCTTGCGATACCGCAGCTGGCGAGGTTGAGGCCGGGGTAGCGCAACCACCTCCCGGCTCGTGACTTTACTTTTTATTCTCTGTTTTGTTTGTGTGGTCATTACCATTTTATACTGTACTTCTCTTTAATTAAATGGAAATGTTTATTTATCCCGTATCGGCCTTTCTCTTCTAGATAACACGTGTTTCTTATGCGACATAGTTTGTAGGGGACGACTTGTCCTATCCCGGCGTTAGTTTTTTTTGTGGGGGACGGGTCCCTGCCAGGACTGAAGTCCTGGTGGGGCAAGTGCCCAAATCCGGTGTTAAGTTGCTTTTATGGGGGACGGATCCCTTCCAGGTTTTAAGTCCTGGTGGGGCAAGTGCCCTATTCCGGTGTTAAGTTGTTTTTATTGGGGACGGATCCCTTCCAAGTTTTAAGTCCTGGTGGGGCAAGTGCCCTATGCCGGGAGGAATTTTGAAACTGATATCAGTCGTGTGACATTTAGTATCTCGTCATTGAGTAGTTGATAATGTAACAGAATCGTTCATAAATAAGATGCATAAACAGGATTTCTTATTAAATCAGATAACTGGGGCCTCGTTAAAACCTGTAACAGTAAAACCCTCCTTAGGGATAAAACCTGCCACAGGAAAAAGAGTACCCCCTATTTACAATCATTTATTCGAATGTTACAAACTTAACTGTAATACCGCCAAAGGTCTGCGGCATTGAAGGTGCACGGGATTTCCTTCCCGACAAGAGATTCCAACGCATAGGCTCCGGCATCCATAGCTATACTGATTCGATAAGGTCCTTCCCAGTTTACAGCTAACTTCCCTTTGCTTGCATTCTTGTTCCCGATGCTTGCTCATCTGAGTACTAAGTCATCGACCTGAAAACTCCTTTTGTGGACCTTTACGTTGTAACGCTGGGCGACTTGTTGTTTCCTTGAGAGTTCTTTGAGTCTGGCAAGCTCTCTCACCTCATCAATAACATCTAGCTCTTCCAGAAGTCTTTGATTATTATCCGAGATGGGATAGGTGACTCTCCAAGCCGGGTTTCCAATTTCTACTAGTATTACGGCGTCGGTCCCGTAGACCATGTTGAAAGGAGTTTCTCCTGTAGAGCTGTGGGCGGTCGTTCGATGCGCCCATAGCACTTGGTACAGATTCTCGACCCAGTTACAGCCCGACATCTTGCACCGTTTGCGTAGTCCTTCTACTATGACTTTGTTGGCAGCCTCTGCCTGTCCGTTGCTCTACGGGTGGGCCACACTGGTGAAGTGATGTTTTATCTGAAGACCGGCTAGCATTTCGCGGAATCCCTTGTCTGTGAACTGGGTTCCATTGTCGGTCACAACAGCCATCGGGATACCAAAACGACAGATAATGGTTCTGAAGACAAAGTTCTGCGCCTTTGCCGAGGTTATTGTGGAAGACGGTTCAGCCTCAATCCACTTAGTGAAGTAGTCTACAGCTACCAATAGATGCTTCAACTGTCCCAACGCTACATCAAACGGTCCCAGCAAATCCAGACCCCATGTATGAAAAGGCCATGGAGATGACATAGAATGAAGGTCCGCTGCTGGCAGGTGTCCAAGAGGGGCGTGTAACTGGCAAACGTCGCAGGTTTTCACGTGTGTTGCAGCGTCGGCATTCATGGTCGGCCAATAATATCCCGCCCTCAAAGCCTTTCAGGCTAAAGATTTGCCGCCGCCATAAAGGCTGCATCTTCCTTCATGAATCTCGGCTAATATGTACCAAACCTCCGTTGGGTCAATACACTTCAACAACGGGACCGAGGTGCCTCTGCGATACAAATGTCCCTGTACCAAGCAAAATTGGGCTGCACTTTTGATTATCTTTCGCGACTCATCAGGGTCTATTGGTAGTAGACCTTGAGAAATGTACTGTTGAATACGAGTTCGTCAATCACTGGCCTCTGTCTGGAGCACGATACATGGATTTTGCAAAGTCTCCTCAATTACTGACCTTGCGTTGCCAACATTCTTGGTGCTTGCCAATTCGACAGTATGTCTGCTCGATGATTCTGTTCGCGGGGAATGTGTTCTATTTCAAAGCCGGATAGACCTTGCAGACTCTCTTTTACCTTGGCCAGGTACTTTTGCAGGATAGGTTCCTTGGCCATATAGTCCCCTTTTATCTGTGAGACCATTAACTGGGAATCCAAGCGGATTGTGATAGCGGTAGCTCCTAGTTCTTTTGCCATTCTGATTCCTGCTAAGCATGCTTCATATTATGCCTGGTTGTTGGACATTCGGATCGCAAATCTCAACGAATATTCTACCGCTATTCCATCATTGTTCTCGATGATCACCCCGGCTCCGCTCCCTTTTTCATTAGAAGATCCATCCACATGGACTACCCAAGCACCCGTGATTGAAGGGCCGCGGTGTGTCAATTCTGCGACAAAATCCGCCAAGGCTTGGGCTTTAATTGCTTGTCGAGGTTCATAGGATATATCATATTGAGTAAGTTCTATCGCCCAGCTCATCATTCGCCTAGCCAGGTCGGGCTTGTGCAATACTTGTCGGATTGGCTGGTCTATGCACAGTAATCGGGTTGCACTGGAAGTACGGCCTTAGCTGCCGGGATGTAATCAACAAGGCATAGGCGAGTTTTTCTAACTTTTGGTACTTCAGTTCGGGACCCTGTAAAGCCTTCGAGATAAAGTATAGTGACATTTGCACTTTGTCCACTTCTTTCACCAAAACTGCACTAACGGCCTCATCAGTGATAGACAAATACACGATTAGAGGTCTACCTGGATCCGGGCGAGTTAGAACTGGAGGTTGTGCCAGCGTTTGCTTCAGCTCCTGGAAAGTTGTTTCGCACATTTCATCCTATATGAATTCTTCCTTGTTGCGCAATGCCTTAAACAACGGTAGGCACTTCCTGGCAGATATCGGAAGGAACCAGGATAGCGTTGCCACTCTCCCGGTCAACTACTGGACTTCGCGTATGCTTCTTGGGCTCGCCATTTCTAGAACAGTTTTACACTTGTCTGGGTTGGCCTTTATGCCCCTGCTAGTTAATAAAAACCCAAGGAATTTACCTGCCTCAACACCGAAGGTGCATTTGTCTGGATTGAGTCGCAAGTTGAATTTTCTCAATTGCCAGAATACCTCTTCAAGATCAGCTACCGGGTCTCCTGCAGAATTATCCACCAGTTTGTCTATGCAGGGTAAGGGAAAAGGATCCTTTGGACAAGCCTTATTCAGGTCTGTATAATCTGTGCACATCTGCCATTTACCATTCGCCTTTTTAACCATGACCACGTTAGAGACCCATTATGAGTATCGAACTTCCCTGATGAAACCTGCCTCTAACAATTTTTTCACCTGTTTTTCTATTGCTTCCGCCCTTTAAGGGCCCATGCGCCTCTTCTTCTGAGCTACCGGGATGGCCCTCGGCTTTAACGCCAGCTTGTGACAACAGATGTCGGGGTGTATCCCCAGCATATCGGATGGGGACCAGGCAAACAGGTCGATATTCTTCTCTAGGAGTTTGACGAATCTATTTCGGAGCTCGTGGGGTAGGGTCGCCCCCAATTTCATCATTTTAGATGGTTCACCGCCGATCTGTACCGAGATCAAGTCTCCTTCCGGTTGGGGCCTTTGGTATTCAAAGTCGGATCTGGGAAGAGTAGTATCTCCGGTGAATAGTATCTCCGGTGAAGCCGATTAAACTCCTGGGATGGGGAATCAGATCTTTGGTTCCCAGTCCCATCTTTTCGAACAGGCTCCAAAAGATGATATCCGCCGAGCTACCCTGATCCACGAAAATCCGATGCACCTCAAACCCATCGATCATGGCAATAATCACCAGCGGCTCATTCTCACGTATTTTCCCTACAGGCAGATCAGCCTTAGTAAATGATAAAACCACATCGAGCATAGGAGTTACCTGGGCGCAGAATTCCCTCTCAGTCCTCGAGTGTTTGGATTTGGTCACGATGCCCCCGGCTATGACATTGATCACGCCTCGTGGTTGAGAGCCGGACTGGGGGGTGGAGACCGGGATCTGTTTTCTCTTTGGCCGACCTCGTTAGTCCTTTGCCGGGGTGATTGTCCTCGGCCCTCCCGACCGGGGTTTCGAGGCGAATTGCTTCTTTGTTGATTGCGGGATTCCCGTTGAGGTTGAACGAATTCCTTCAACTTACCCTGGCATACCAACCATTCGATTGCATCTTTCAGCTGGACGCACTCATTGGGTTAATGTCCATGGTTCCGGTGATACGTGCACCACTTTTTCCTATCCCGGACTGGCTTCTCATCACGGGAGGACGTTCAGTCAACTCAGTATTCATCACCTCTTTGTAGAGCCTGGCTTCTCATCACAGGTGTAGTTAACAAGGGAGTGTAACTATTGAAGGTTCCTCGGGGCCCCTTATCCTTCGATCTAGCGTCGAAAGAATTTCTTGGGTTTGAACCCTTAGTTGTCAACTTGTCCTCGACTTTGCCTTGCAAAGGAATTGGGTCTCCGCTGGCCTTAGACTACTCCTCAATCCAGATCCAGAATTAAGCGCGGTCTTTAAGTTCCTCCATATCCAGAATCCGGATCTAGAACCCTTGTTTAAAGAAACCGAGCTTTAAACCCTCCATCAAAAAGAACAAAATCATGTTAGGCGCTACATCTTTAACTTCTAAAGCTTCCTTATTGAAACGAATAATAAAGTCCCGCAAGGGCTCTTTGTCGCCCTGCGTTATGCTTTTCAGATGGTACTCAGACTTGAATTGCCTTTTACTAGTAGTGAAATGTCGGAGGAACTTATCTTTGAACATTTGCCAGCTTCCAATCGAGTTGGATGGTAGTTCGTTAAACCACCTGCCTGCTGCCTCGGTGAGCGTTAACGAGAAAGCCCGACATGCCAGTGGCTCGCGGATGCCTTGGAAAGTCACTATTCTTTCAAAATTCTGGACGTGTTGATGGGGATCCTTCGTTCCGTCATAGTCATCCAATTTCTTGGCAAATTGGAAACCGATGGGGAACTCTTGTGCCATGATATCCGGGGTGAAGGGGTTTCTGCAATACCCTGATATTAGGTCATTCTCTGCTACCACTTTGTTGAGGAGCTGGGGAATAACTGCGGCCTCGCGACGCCTCTCAGTCACCATCGCCGAGTTCCTATACACCTGTCCTCCTATTCGTAAGGCAGGTCGCGTCTCCGGCATAAGGTTCTGTGGCGGGATCGCTGGTGTTGGATGCGTATGCCGTTCTAAGACGTCGAAAGGCTTCCTGACCGGATTTCTGGGCGGGGGAGACTGTGGGTTCACGGGTTGCGGTTGGTTAACCCGTTCAACTTCTGCGCGCCTCTCAGCCTCTGCCCACCGTCTCTCTTCTCGCAATTCTTCTATAATTCTCTTTGGATCGCCAGTGGTTCTGGGATGTCTTCTACAAGTACTGATGCTCGTCTCCCTTGAGGGCGAGGTGGGTGCGAAGCTCCTGGATCCGCCGGACGAGGATCCTTGTGAACACTACGGTTGTTGTCGTCATACATCTTTTGACGTGTACTGACCATATCGAACTAAGGAGAGAACATTGTTTTTGCTTACGTTTCCCCACAGACGGCGCCACTGATGCGTACCTGGGTTCCAGATACAGGAGTTGTGGTCCAGGGATCGAAGGGCACTCCGAGATGCTCCGCCGTGGAGCAGGTGATACCTGCAAGGACTCCAACGCTCAAGTCAGTGATCGATCTCAGAGCCGAAAGTATTAGGGTTAGATTGTCATACCTAGATTTACCATATTATCTGGTATTTATACCTTTCGGGCAGGCGTTATTTTGTTGGTGTGGACTGGCGGTGTGGGCCTATTTGGCCATTGGGCCTTCTGGAAACCCGGGTGTGAGAACCGGGATACAGGTCCACAACAGTTTTGATAATCCAATAGAAAAACAAAATCTATCAGGGATATGATTTGTTGATAAATTATATTTTATCATTTGGGGAGGTCACTTTGAAGTTCATTTGTGTTGCTGGTCTTTTAAGCAATATGAAAATAAGCAGTATTTGTGAGTGTGCTTATTTCCAAAAGAGTTAAGGTTGTAATGCATTTTATGCTTAAAAGAAGACTTTGTAATAGTATTTCTTTCATTATACTATCCTGCTCTATTTCATCCTTCTTTTTCATTTTAAATAGTAAATGTATATTTTGTCTTAGTATAAATTTGTGATTTATGATGTTTCTAATTCATGTAGTTTGAACTTTGAAGTAGTAGCCCTAACAGATTTCTATGTTTTTCTTTTGCTTTCTGATTAAGCTTCAAGTAAGAAATGGAGGATTCACTAGATGAATCACTATGTTGTTTGTAAATGGATGAAAATTGTTATAGGTTGAAGAATCGATTGATACTCATAATATAATTTCACTTTGTCATGGATTGAGAATGAAACTACTGAATTGTATTTCTTGCGATGGAGTTATTTGTTTGTTTGAGCATGTGCTAGGATATGAATCTTCATGTAGTATTGATGCAATATTTGTAGATATATGATTGGTATGATGCTTTACTTACTATTTCAAAATTTTATTTCATTTTACTATTTGATTTTTGTTGTCGTTTTTGATTTGGAAGATATTTTGAGTTTCGTTTTGAAAATGATTTCACTTTTCCTTTGTTTATTGAAATTTTAAGAGAAGGCTGCCAACTTATTATTTGAATTTGTTTGAATAACTTAAGATGTCTGTCTGGACATGAGAGTTGTCATAGACCAAATTCCTCCTGTATTTGAATGAATTAAAATTTCCAATTAATCGAATACAAGACTATCCTTTTTGTTTGGTGCTTTTCTCATGCTCTCTCTCATTTTCTCTCTCATTCTCACTATTAATCTTCTCTGTTTCACATTGTCTCTATCTCTGGTGGCATCTTTCTTGAAATAACTTTTATGACTCTCATTGTGATTCACCTTCATATCTTTTGTAGTCTATATAATGCAAATTATAGCTATAGCAATCATATGAAATTTGTTTGGTGTCTCCGAATTGTAATCTTTCTAAGTCGCTTTATAACAAAAGGTTTGATTGTGCACCTTTATATGTGCCAAAGTATGTTAGTAACAAAGAATGCGTAGAGAAGAAGCATCAAAATATAGAATTGGAGAAAATATAAAATTGATTCTCATTCATCATTGTAGAATTACATGTATTTATACATCACAGAATGCAAAGTAAGAAAAATAAACTACTAAACAGTTGACGGGTAGTTATGAGAATAACAAACAAAAAAATAAACCGTTAGGCAGTTGCCAGGTAGTTATCAAAATAACAAACAGAAAAAAAACTACTAACTACTTCTTGATGGTTGGTGACACGTGTTGAGTGAATTGTTGAGTAAGTTTAATATCCCCCGCAAGCTCGAGGGTGCAAATACATCAAACATGCCGAGCTTGGACAGAAACAAATGGAAGGAAGTAGAAAGAGCCCTTTAGTAAAAAAAAAAATCAGCAAGTTGGTCATGAGAATAGGAAATACAAACCTACATAAAGAAAAATAGAAAAATACAATCCAAGAAGCCTACAAGGCCAAAAAGAAAAGGGGTATAACCCTATAAATCAGGAAAGTAAAGGCATGTAAGCCTATAAAAAGAACATCAACGGTTAACCACCTATAGAGGCAGAAGCAAAGAAGGACATAACAGACCAACGGCGTGAACCAGATCTTAAAAAAAACTACTCCAAGCATCGCCAGAACCGAAATGAAACGGCGATTGAGAAGGCGAGATCTAAACCGCAGTTGCTACAACTAAAGTAGAAATCAGAAGCAAGGATCAAAGCCGAACATACCAGATCGGACAAGAAGAACAAGATTTGGGAAAACAAAATGATGAAGAGGAAACAGGGTAGAAAATAAGTTTTTTTTTCTCGGGAAAATAAGGAATAGAAACTAGAAAAGAAAACCGAAAAAGAAAAAAAGGAATTTGCAGCGGAAAATACTTCAAGGTTGATGGAAAGGCTCTGATACCATGTTAGTAACAGAGAATGCACAGAGAAGAAGCATCAAAATATAGAATTGGAGAAAATGTAAAACAGATTCTCATTCATCATTGTAGAATTACATGTATTTATACATCATAGAATGGAAAGCAAGAAAAATAAACTACTAGGTAGTTGAAAGGTAGTTACCAGAATAACAAACAGAAAAAAACAAGCTACTAACTACTTCTTGATAGTTGATGGCACGTGTTGAGTGAATTGTTGAGTAAGTTTAATCAAAGTACATAGTAAGAAGCCATATTTCTATCTAAATTAACTAAGATGAACTTCTCTGATTCTTTTCATGTCTTAATTTTGAATTGATATCTTCTTTATGAATTGAGTTGCAAGTGATTAAATGATAAGAAAGATATGAATGATAGCTTGATTGCGACATTAGCAAGTGCACTAGTCGAGTTTAGATAGAATAGGGAGAATAGGGGTTGTCGTATCCACAAGGACTATGCGATAGACTATCGAATTCCCAAGACTTTCGCTATTTGGACAAACATATTGCATAGAGAATAGTGTATCCTAGCAGAATTTTACACAAAAACAGAGAAATTACAAGAACTAGCTAAGAAAGTGGTGCAACCAATTGAGAAGAGAGCTAGGAGATTTGGTTCATTTGATCCTTCCCTTATGCATCCTAATTCTAAGGTCAATTCAAGTTCACAAATTCTAATTGAAGGTGGAATTTACCAAACTATAGATTAAGACTATTCTAGATCATTAATCCCTTTGCTTCTAGTCAAATTCCCTAATCTCTTAGAACAATTCCAATAGAAACAAAAGAAAGAGTAAATTCATCAAAACCTCATAATCTACAAGTCTTATCCCTAAGCACATGCAAGATTATGGTAATATACTTCAATTCTAACACAACTATCAATTTTCCAATTCACAATTGCATCAAAATCAAATTCTCATTGATCAATTTCAAGTGAGCATTCGACATCGGAAGCAATTCAACAATTGAGCATAATCAACAGAGAAAGAGCATTAAGCATAGAAGAAATTACTCAATTAGAATCATAAGAACAAGAATTAACCACAAGAATTCAGATTACATCAGGTTTGGGATCAAAATCCCAAATCTCCTAACCTAGAAACTAGCCAAACATGGAGAGGGAAGAAGAATTGGAAGAGGAGATGAAGGAAATCATCATGAAGGAACTAAGAATCACCAAGAACTCCAAGGATCTTCCAAGTTCATCGACAAAGATGAGGAGAAAAGGTGAGAAAATCAGAGAACATCGCGCCCAAAAGTCCCTAAAACTGTTCTGTTTCGCACTACTTAAAACTGCCCCTGCACATTTGAGGTGCGCACATGTCCTAGAGGTGTGCGCACAAGATGAGGCAGCACCTTCCAGGACCAATTAAGGTGCGCATATGTTGAGGAGGGTGTGTGCACAAGTTGAGCTTTGACAGCATGTGACAACTTCTTAGTGTTTTCTAACCTCCTTTCTTCAACTTTCTTCATTTTATTTTTCATTCTTCAAGTCCAATCTTCTAAAAACAAAACTTCTCCATGATTTATTCCTACATGAACATAATCAAACAAAAATCAAGATCAAAGATCACCAAAACTACATCAAAATTCATCAATTTCCAAGAAAACTACAACTAACTATGCAAGAAAGCACTTTATTTGATTTTATTCATTTCTAAGAGCTAAAAGGCCACAAACACACTACAATACTAATAAAAAGAGACTAAAATAGACCTTAGAACATCGATAAGTGGACACTTATCAATGAATATTTGAGCTTTTGAGCAATCATATAGAATGTGATCTAAATCATATTCGAAAGGTCAATCCACTTCAAAATCCTCAGAGGTTGATAATTTTTCTTGGCGGTCACTCTCTTGATAGTTAATCTAGTGATGTGGTGGTTGAGTAATTTGAAGTAGTACCATCCATTTTAACTTTGCCTAGTTCCTTTTCTTCTCTTACTTATTTAACCTTTGCAATGAGCTTGGTGCATTGTTTCCCTCCCTTTGATATGAACTTCCCTCCTCAGAAAATCATAATCTTTTCTTCTACCGATTTATGATCATCTTGTACTAATTTATTCTTTGATGCAATAAGGGGAACCACAGTAGACAAAAGAACTATTAGCTTTGGTTTCATCTCTTGATTAGCCTTATTTTTGTTAGTTTTTGGTTGTGATGACCATGTAAAAAATTGTTTGTGCCTTAAAAGGTTCTAAATATTATGCATCTCTCTAACTTTTTTAGGCAAATGATAAAAACCTCTGCTATAAATGGAATTCATGTTTCTAACTTCATTGGCTCACGCAATTCTTGATTTATAATTTGGGTTAAATGTTTTTGGTCCCTAAACTATCCCGAAAGTATGTTTTTAGTCCCTAAACTAAAAAAAGTTTGTTTTTAGTCCCTAAACTATTCGATAGGACTGTTTTTAGTCCTTCTGTTAACTTTTATCTACTTCTGTTAAGTGTGGGGCCACATTTCCATTCTTCTCCTCAGTTTGACTCTCTCTTTGATTTTCCTATTGTTGTGATCGTACCTGAGGGATCTGGGATGATGCCTGATAGGGTGTAGTGACTCCTCGACGGCAGTGTAGCCACCTGCAAACACTCCAACGCCCAAGTCAATATGGGATCTAGGTTATATGTAGTGAATTGGATGAGAACGTACCTTGCATGGAGTGTGAATGTGGTTATTTATACTGTGTTATTAGAGTTAAACCTGTACCACTCTGGGCCTGGTCACCGTAATGGAGGCCCACTAAGAACTCCATATTATAACGTGTATCCCGCCTAGTGTCTTCTTGAGTGCCCGGCAGGTTACAATTAATAAAGCTCGGATGACATTTGCCTAGGTACCGGGTTAAGCTAATCTCGGGCCATAACAGTTGCGCCCCAAGTCGTCGACTTTTCTGATGGTAAAGTCAGCGAGTTATATTCAGCGTATGCCGTCCCGATTTCATGCTTCAAACTCACCATGGAGAAAGGCACGGTTGATCTTCCTCAGGGGACGTGTGTCCATGCGCCTTTATGGGGTGTCGTGCGTTATGATTAAGGGACTTCTCGAGCCATTTGCTTATTAGTGTGAAGGGACGATTACTATTCCTTCGTCACTTCTGCCATCTGTTGCGCTTCCCTCTCTCTGTCTTGATTCGAAAAAGAAGAAGATTTCATACAGTCTCCTGCTGCGGTTTTCTCCTCCTTCGAAGTCTCCTTCATGAGGAAGAAACTACTTTCCGACCTCCCTCGTTTGCCTCTTCTGCTACCTTCAGGTATTTTCCTTCCCCCCTGATCCTGTTTTGCTTCTTTTTGGTTTGCTTTTCTCTACGGTGGGGGTGTAGATTATCCCTAGGGTTTTTCTTAGATTTTTCTGTTATTTTTCCCTAGTGTGACCATTTCCTCCCATGGATGAGCAAATCATTGTCATTACCAGCAACTCTTCTTCTTCTGATTCCTGTGATACTGAAGTCCTTATGGCTTATGCAAAGGGAATCAAGAATCCTTCCACCTCCAAATTATGACCTCGTGAGAGGTATGTGCTCTGTCAATAATCCTCTTTTTTTGAGCCTCATTTCATCTGGGCTTATTCACCTCAAAGTTCTAAGAGTGGAGAGTCCATTACCCAGCCTGTGAATGATCCTTCTAGAGTCCTGAACCCTAAACCTCCGATGTATGTAGAAATGGCTAGGAAATCCCCTGAGAATCCCCTATGTTCAGCTAAAACAGAGTCCGGGGGACGACGAGCGGATCTGTTCCTATGCCGCTGACGGATCTAAAGCCTTTTTTATGGCATATACTGCCATGTTTGATCCATTCTGGATTCGCTTCCCCTTTTCTGATTTTCAAATTGAAGTTCTTCATAATCTTCATCTAGCACCTTCTCAACTCCACCCCAACGGTTGGGCCTTTTTACAGACTTTCAAGGTCTTCTGTTGGGCCAACGAATGGAAATATTCTTCCAGTTTGTTCCTGTATCTATTTGGCCCATACCGGTGGTCTTCTGTCTGGTCATGGGTATCCCTCCGACATAGAAAGAATGTTACACAGATGTTTATTCCGTGGGATGACTCCGTCAAAGTCCGCCGGGATCTCTTCGTGAAGGTTTCAGCTCAGAAGGAAGACTTTGTGGCTTTTTGGGAGAGAGCTGATCGTGAGCCGCTCTTTCCTTTGTATTGGACGGTTGAGCATTATTCCAAGTCACTCACTTGTGATGAACTGGAATACGGTTTTCTAGATGATGATGACGCCAATACTTTCAATCGCTTGCATGATTTTGTCACTAGCCAGGGAATGGCAATACATTGCCGAGATGTGCTTGGGTCTACCCGTGCGAGCCCGGCCTCCTGTTTATGTATTAACTCATGTCTATACTTCTATCTATCTCATATGTTTTGCTTAGTATCTTGACATTCCCTTATTTTGCAGCTGAAATCATGACCAATTTTTCTGCGCGTTTTGACGCTAAAGCTGCCAAAGATGCAAAGGGCAAGGGAAAGGTCAACCCGTCAGGTAATCTTTCTTAGGGTGTGGCTGCAGGAGCGGCGGCAAGTGAACCTTGTGTGGGGGTTAAGGCAGTGTCTTTTGCGTGAGGTTCTCCTTTGGCGGGAAAGACTACGGTTGTTCCAGGAACCAAGAAAGGGGGAGATCTTCGCCAAAGCAAGAGAGTGCGGATTACGCAAGGTAATAATGACTTCTTTCTCGCCTTCTAAACTTTCTTCATGTCTTCGTTTTACTCTATATTCCTTGAATGTCGTATGTAGCCGAGCCTGCGGTAGCTGAGGGTTCATCTATGGCTATTATCCCGGCTGTGCACTCTGGACCTCAGGTCTGGGAGGGTTTTCAAGCTCCGAGTATCCAATTCTGTCATGGTGATTTTTTTCAAAGAGGAAATGATGATACACGAAAGGTAATTTTCTTCTCGTCATACTTTTCCTGTTTGACTTTACTTTCTCTTTGTATGGTAGCTACTTGTAATCATCTCTTTTTATCTTATTCGCAGGGCCAGATCCAGTCCCTAATGGGTTGGATGTCGATGGGCTTGTCCATCCTGCAAGCCGTCGAAGAAGAGGCTGATCATTCTGAGGTGATATCTCGGTTGAAGGGCGAGCTCCGAGATGTCCGAGATGACCTTGAGCTAAGAGAAACGTTACTCAAAAGCTCTAAGGAGGAGAAAGAGGAGACCTCCAAGAAAGATAGAATCCTGGCTGAAAAAGATGAGATTTTGGCTGCTACAAAGAAGAAAGCAGAGTTTCATGCCGCCAAGCTCAAGGAGTCGGAATTGGAAATTGCTCGGCTTAAGGCTCAAACTGTCGAGCTAAATGATGCCCTGGAGGCCAAAGACGACGAGATATTGTCTGACCTCAAAGAAGACGGATATGATGCCTATCGTGAGGCGGTGAAGTCCATTGTGTTTTTAAATCCCGGCGTGGAACTCAACCTTTGCGGGTTGGACCCTTTTCATGGGGTGAAAGATGGGCAATTCTGGGATTGAAAGTTCATCAAAATCCTGTTCTTTTGGATCCCGCCTCGATGGAACCGTTCAACTATGATTCTCCTCCTCCTCCCGAAGATGGTGCTACCGCTCCGGCTTTGGACGCTAATGGCGCGGAAGTTTGATGTTTTGTTTAACTTTGTAATATTCTTGTGTCATCTTTCGCTTATGTCCATGACTTGTAATCTCGGCTATTATTTAATTTAATATTCTTGTTGGACCTTTACTTTGTGCTAGTCGCTTACTATTCATTTTCCTAGTAACTTTAGATTTTAATGCCGGTATTTCTTTTCTTGCCATTATGGCCTTTGTTGCCTTCTTTGCCTCTTAGCTTAATAAGCTGTTTCATGTCCTCACGGATTTTATCATCTTCTTTGAAAGGATCCTGATCTTCGGTTTCATAAATTGTTTTGATGTCGTTATGACCTTTATTGCCTTCTTTGAAGGGATCTTGGCCTTCGGTTTTATAAACTATTTTGATGTCGTTATGGCCTTTATCGCCTTCTTTGAAGGGACCTTGGCCTTCAGTTTTTTAAACCGTTTTGATGTTGTTATGACCTTTATCGCCTTCTTTGAAGGGATCTTGGCCTTCGGTTTTTTAAACCGTTGTGATGTCGTTATGGCCTTTATCGCCTTCTTTGAAGGGACCTTGGCCTTCGGTTTTTTAAACCGTTTTGATGTCATTATGACCTTTATAACCTTCTTTGAAGGGACCTTGGCCTTCGGTTTTTTAAACCGTTTTGATGTCGTTATGACCTTTATCGCCTTCTTTGAAGGGACCTTGGCCTTCGGCTTGATCAGCCGTTAAATGTCATGTATGTCTCCTGGGATGTTTACGGTGGGGTAATTAAGATTCCTGCATTTGGTAAAACATAGAGTAACAATATCAGAGATATCAAATCAATCACTTTATTGCCTGAAATTTATCAGATGGGGCCTCATTAAAACCTCTAGTAGAAAAACCCTCCTTAGGGATAAAACCTGCTGTAGGAAAAAGAGTACCCCTTATTACAGAGTCAAAGTTACGTGGTAATTTAACTAAAATACCGTCGTAAGTCAGCGACATTCAGAGTTCTTGATAATTATTTGCCTTTCAAGGTCTCTAGGTGGTAGGCTCCTTTCTCAGTTGCATGCTTAACCCAGTATGGGCCTTCCCAATTAGCCTTAAGCTTGCCATCTTTGGCATTTTGATTGCCAATGTTGGCCCTTCTCATGACTAAGTCGCCTACCTGAAAATTTCTTTTAACCACCTTGAGGTTGTATCTATGTGCTATCTGTTGTTTCCTTGACAATTCTCCAATCCTGGCAACTTCTCGCACTTCATCGATCATATCCGAATCTTCTCGGAGTAACTGTTCATTGTTCTCGGCGGGATACAGCACTCGCCAAGACGGTTGGCCGATCTCTACCGGGATAACTGCGTCTGATCCATACACCATTCTGAAAGGAGTTTCCCTGGTAGTACTGTGGATTGTAGTTCTATAACTCCAAAGTACTTGGTATAAGTTTTCTGTCCAACTTGCTCCTGCTTTTTCAAACCTCTTTCTTAAGCCATTCAAAATGACCTTGTTCGCTGATTCCGCCTGGCCATTAGATTGGGGATGCTCCACACTGGAAAAATACTGTTTGATATGGACTCTTGCTAACATTTCTCGAAATTCCTTATCTGTGAATTGAGTCCCATTATCGCAGATAACCTCTGCTGGGATACCGAAGCGACATATAATTTGTTTGAAAACAAAATTTTGTACTTTTATAGACGCTATGCTAGCCAGAGGTTCCAATTCAATCCATTTGGTATAATAATCAACAGCAAAAATTAAATGCTTTAACTGACCTGCTGCGGGTGTGAATGGTCCCAGGAGATCCAAGCCCCAAGTATGAAAGGGCCAAGGTGTTGAGATGCAGTGTAGATTTTCGGCGGGAATATGAGTGAGAGAACTATGTTCTTGACATTTCCGACACTTCTTAACGTATTCCGCCGCGTCCGAGTTCATTGTGGGCATAAAATATCCCGCCCGCAGAGACTTTCTTGCTAACGATTTTCCGCCAATATGGTGTCCGCAGCTCCCTTCATGTACTTCTGCTAATATGTACCAGACATCAGAAGGTCCGATGCATTTGAGTAATGGGGTGGACAACCCCTTCCTGAAGAGATGACCTTCAATTACGGCATATCTGGTTGACTTTTGGACGATCTGTTTGGCTTCCTTCTAATCTTGGGACAGTATTCCTTTGGCGATATAACTCTTCAACGGAGTTCTCTAATCTTTGCTTTCTACCTGGAGAATTGTCCCCGGGGTCGGGATAACCTCTTCTATTACTGAATGTAGGACTGAAGCCGACTTTGTACTTGCCAGTTTAGATAACAAATCTGCCCTACTGTTTTCTAAGCGTGGGACATGTTTGATTTCAAATCTTGAGAACCCCACTAAGTTCTCTCTGACCAAGGCAAGATACTTCTGCATCAATGGTTCTTTTGCCTGGTAATCTCCTCTGATCTGGGATACCACCAACTGAGAATCTGAACATAGGGTCACTGTTGTGGCTCCCAGTTCCTTAGCTGCCCTTATTCCCGCCAGACATGCTTCGTATTCTGCTTGATTGTTTGAAGTTGGGAATTCGAATTTAAGATGAATATTCAATCACTACTTCCTGGTCATTTTCAATTAGTATCCCGGCTCCGAATCCTTTAACATTTGAGGAACCATCTACATATATCGTCCAAGATCCTTGATTCTGGTCCCCAGGATGAGTCATTTCGGCTACGAATTCTGCTAAGACCTGAGCTTTTATTGCTTGCCTTGGCTCATAAGTGATGTCATATTGTGAAAGCTCGATTGCCCAAGCCATCATTCTCCTAGCGAGATCTGGTTTGTGCAGGACTTGCCTGATTGGTTGATTAGTGCGAACCGTGATAGGGTGGCACTAGAAATATGGACGCAAGCGTCTTGATGCTAATAATAAAGAGTACGCCACTTTTTCTAGCCTTTGATAATTTACTTCCAATCCTTGCAAGGCTTCGGAGACAAAGTATATCGGACTCTGAGACCGGGAATCCTCCTTGATCAAAACGGCACTCACTGCTTCATCAGATACCGCCAAGTATACATACAAGATTTGGCCGGGATCTGGTTTTGATAACACTAGAGGCGAGGATAAAACTCCCTTTAGCTCTTGAAAAGCTTGCTCACAATCTGCATTCCACTCAAAGTTCTTCTTGCTACGAAGCGTCTTGATAAAAGGCAAGCATCTTTTGGATGAGGCCGGCAAGAAACGGGTTAGCGCCGCTATCCTTCTTGTCAATTACTGAACTTCTTTTATACTTCTTGGACTCTGCATTTTTAGAACAGCACTACACTTGTCCGGGTTGACCTCAATCCCCCGGTTAGTTAACGTAAATCCCAAAAATTTACCGGCTTCTACGCCAAAAGTACATTTATTTGGATTCAATCTGAGATCATACCTGCGTATCTGGCCGAAGGTTTCCTCCAAATTCGCCACTGGGTCTCCGAGTTCTGAAGTTTTGACTATCATATCATCAATGTAGACTTCCAAGATCCGGCCAATTTGTTCTTTAAAGACTTTACTCCTCATTCTTTGGTAAGTCGCGCCAGCATTCTTCAGACCGAATGGCATCATGTTGTAACAGTATACTCCCATGTCTGTGATGAAGGCGGTTTTCTCCTGATCATCAGAATACATTGGTATCTAATTGTACCCCGAGTATGCGTCCATAAAGGAGAGATACCTATATCCTGCCGAATTTTCTACCAACTTGTCAATGCATGGTAATGGGAAGGGGTCTTTCGGGCAAGCTTTGTTCAAGTCCGTGTAATCTGTACACATTCGCCACTTCCCATTGGCCTTTTTCACCATTACGACATTTGAAAGCCATTCTACGTAGCGTATTTCCCGGATAAACCCGACTTCTAGGAGCTCCTTCACCTGTTTCTCGATGGCTTCTGTCCTCTCAGGCCCCATCCTTCGTTTTTTCTGAGCTACCGGTTTGCATCCCGGTTTGATAGACAAGCGATGGCATGCTAGTTCCGGTTTTACTCCCGGCATGTCAGATGAGACCCAAGCAAATGAATCGATATTTCTTTTGAGAAGCTCGATAAGTCGCCCCTTGATGGTTGGGGGAAAATTTGCTCCTACCTTCACTTTTTGATCCTTATTCTGGCCGATCTGGACCAAAATTTGTTCTCCCTCTGGTTGAGGCCTCTGTTCTTCGAAATCTGCACGGGGATCAAGATTGGTCATCATTACCCCCGCCTCTTGAGGTGTGTCCCGACGCTCCATCTTCTTCTTACCTTTTCCCTCAGGAATCTCAACAGGTTGTATGGGCGTCTTCATAATTTTCAGGCTCTCCTGGTAATATCGCCTGGCGTCACTGCCCTTTCCCCTTACCGTGATGACGGATCCCTTTTCTCCAGGGAACTTCATAGCCAAATGTACAGTTGAGACAATCGCGCCCAAGTGATTCAGAGTCGGGCGACCCAGTATGGCGTTATAGGCCGAGGGGCAATCTACAACGATGAATCTAATCATTACCGCCTTGATGTCTGGCTTTTGCCCAAACGAGACTTTCAGATCGACATATCCCTTCGGCATGATAGTGTCTCCAGTGAAATCAATCAAGCTACCTTTATGGGGGGTTAGGTCCTTCGTACCCAGGCCTAGCTTGTTGAACAAGCTCAAGAACATAATGTCCGCTGAACTTCCTTGGTCTACGAAGATACGATGAACTCCGAATCCTGCCATACTTGCGGCAATCACCAAAGGCTCATTATCTCTGACCTGCTCCTGTGGCAAATCAACGTCAGAAAAACATAAAACCAGGTTTTTTACCTGGGTTATCTGTGAGCATGAGTCCTTGGTATCACGAGTTCGTTTTTTGTCTTCTAATCCCTTCCAGCTGGTTCCCCCTACTATAACTTGTATCACTCCCCTTTGTGGGGATCCTTGGTTGCGCCTAGGGCTCCGGGATCTATTTCGGGTTTCGAGCACCGTATGTCGGTTGGCTTGCGATGATCTCAACCGACGCTCCCGGGGTTTGGGACTTTGCCTGCGACCTCTTCTATCGTTGGACTCTTGAGTATAATACCCCAGCCTTCCCTGGTGAATTAGCTTTTCAATGGCATCTCTTAGCTGAACGCACTCGTTCGTCGAATGTCCTTTTTCTCGGTGATAATGACAATATCGGTTCTGAAACTGCCCTGGATTCCTGAGAGTGGGAGGCCTATCTCTGATCTCCGAATTCATCACCTCCTTGTACACCGTGGCTGGAGATACGGTCAACAGAGTGTAAGTATTGAACATTCCTCGGGGACCCTTTGACGGCTTGTCTTAGGCCTTGTCCTCCTTTTCCCGTGCTTGAGGGTTTTGCTGGTTCTTCCCTTTGTCGTCTTTCTTGGGGGCTTAAGCTACCTGAGCCCTTTCCCATTCTTCAATTCTGGTCCATTTCTCGGCTCTGGCCTTCAAATCGTCCATGGACGTTGGCTTCTCGCCGGCTAAGGCCTTGGCAAAAGCGCCTGGTATCAAACCTTTGACAAAGAAATACAACACTAAGTTAGGTTCAACATTCCTAACTTCCAGTACCTCATTATTAAACCGGGTGATGTATTCTCTTAAAGACTCGTCTTTCATTTGTTTAATTGTTTCTAAATGAAATTCAGACTTAAACTGTCTTTTACTACTGGTAAAATGTAAAACAAACTTATGTTGATAGATTGTGGTGGCAGGTCAGAAAACTAACGGCTTGCTGCTTCTGACAAAGTCAAAGGGAAAGCTGCATACAATGGCCTCATTAACCCCTTGGAAATACATGGCTCTTTCGAAAGTGCTCACATGCAGGGTCGGGTCTTTAGTCCCGTCATACTCTTTCAGCTGTTTCGAGAACTGGAAACTATGGGATAATGCATGAGACATGATCCATGGGGTGAACGGGTTGTCAATGTAGCCAAACTCTGGGATGTTCTCCGCTATGTGTTCTTGCGGGCCGATCGGGTGTGCTGGTGGCGGGTTGGCACCCCCTATTCGTGATGTCGCCCGTAGATCTTGTTGAGCCGCATCTTCTTTTTGGTGCCTTACCCTGATCTCCACCTGTCGCTCCGTGTTACGCGGATCCGGATTGCCATCAATCTCCAGATTATCAGGGTTATTCTGTTGCCCCTCTCCGCCGTTTCTCCCGGCGCGTTGAGGTTGTTTCTCAATTTCCTGCGCAGGGCCTGCTTCCACCACCTTCTCCTTTCCCTGCCGAACCTGTTCTCGTTTCTTCAGAGTTTCAATCTCCTTTGCCTGCGCTTGCAACTTAAGGAATTCTACTTCTAAGTTAAAGGACGGTTGCTGCTCTGGTTGCTGATTAGATCCTTCGCCTTGCTGGCCATCTCCCAGATCATCAAGTTCTGGATCGTTATAGTCTTTGTTACGTGCTGAATATACCATCGCTGATAATGAAGAGAACACAACTTTTTGTCGCGTTCCCCATAGACGGCGCCAATGTTGTGATCGTACCTGAGAGATCTGCGATGATGCCTGATAGGGTGTAATGACTCCTCGACGGCGGTGTAGCCACCTGCAAACACTCCAACACCCAAGTCAATATGGGATCTAGGTTATATGTAGTGAATTGGATGAGAACGTACCTTGCATGGAGTGTGCATGTGGTTATTTATACTGAGTTATTAGGGTTAAACCTGTACCACTCTGGGCCTGGTCACCGTAATGGAGGCCCACTAAGAAGTCCATATTATAACGTGTATCACGCCTAGTGTCTTCTTGAGTGCCCGGCGGGTTACAATTAATAAAGCTCTGATGACATTTGCCTAGGTACCGGGTTAAGCTAATCCCGGGCCATAACACCTATGTTCTTTCTTTCTTCTTCTCTATTCTATGTTCTATTTTCATTCTTTCTTCTTATTATCTTTTCTTTCTCCCGTTCTTTCTTATTTCTCTTGTTTTTTTCTTTTCACATTTCATTCATTCATTCCTTTCCCTTTCTTTCTCTCTCTTTCTCGTCGTTGTTGTTCTATTCCTTTATTTCCTTTACCAATTCTTTTTCCGTCCTTCTCCACAAACGAGATTTTAGGGATTAGAGTTGATTCCTCTTCAACCTCCATCAAATACACACAAACTCTGTTGGGATTGAAATTATGGGTTTTGATTTGGGGGATTAGGGTTCCCACGCTAGTTGAGAGGGATCTACGACAGAACCCCCATTTCCCCCTTCTCTCCCACTTCTATGAAATCGTCCACCTCTTTTCTTTCTTCTTCCTACATGTTTCTGGAATGTGGTTTTTGGGTTTCTAGAATCGATGAAGGCACGAGGACAGAACGGAGGGAGACGAACGGTGGTTCACAAACGAAGGAAGATGAACAGAACCACGGTCTGGACGGCGGTGAGGATGGCGGTTTTTGGGTTTTTGTTTTTTACTTTAAATTTGGGGAGTTAAATTAATTAAAAAAATTAAAAATTTATTGGGTGCTGGAAATTGATGACATGCCCCCATAGGCCTTGAAGTACTTCATCAGGATCAAAGATCCCAATTGGGCGACATGCCCCAAACAGGCCACAGGCCTTGAAGTACTTCATCAGGATCAAAGATCCCAATAGGGCGACACGCCCCAAACAGGCCACAAGCCTTGAAGTACTTCATCAGGATCAAAGATCCCAATAGGGCGACACGCCCCAAACAGGCCACAGGCCTTTAAGTACTTCATCAGGATCAAAGATCCCAATAGGGCGACACGCCCCAAACAAGCAACAGGCCTTGAAGTACTTCATCAGGATCAAAGATCTCAATAGGGCGACACGCCCTAAACAGGCCACAGGCCTTGAAGTACTTTATTAGGATCAATGATCCCAGCAGGGTGACATGTCCCAACGGTATGGTTATGAACCTTAAATATTTCTAAGGGATCAAAAATCCCATCGACAAGACATGCAAAGCATAAGTCACACATTACAAGAATGACGAGCTATTAAAAAGTGATGTTGGAGAAATTCAAGTTAAAGTTAAAAGATAGGAATTGCTATAGGATGAAAAGACAAGGAAATGTCATTAAAATTCTAGCGTTACAAAAAGGAAAGCTGGCTAACATGCTAGTAAACTGTTCATCAAAATAAAAATAAGCCTAATTATTACAAAATGAGCTTCAAGGCCCAGCAGGGGCGACGTCTTCATCTTCAGCTGCAATGGGCGACATAGAATAGTTAGCTTGAGGATCAAACGCCTCCAACTCGGGATCGTTGAGATCAACCCGGGTAGGAGGATCGTTGTCATAATCCAGAAGTTGGCCCCCCTCTACCCCGTGAAGTGGGTGAACCCCCTTGAAATTGAGTTGGATCCCAGGGTTCACAAACTCCACCTGCTTAAGGCAGCTAGAAAAGGCCATATAGGCGCCATTGGAGATTAGGCGACTCTGCTCATCAATCTCAGTCTTCAACTTATCATTGTCAGCCTCCAACAAAGACTTGTCCGCAGATAGCTTATCTTTAACCCGGACAAGAAGTTTATTCTCCTCTTTAAGTTTAGTCGTTTCCTCTTGAGCTATGGAGAGGGCGACTTGAATCTGTTTCTTCTCCTCGGAGAGCTTAGCATTCTCTGACTTCAATTGGTCAAAGTTGGAGGCCACTGTAGAAATCTCAACCCTAAGCTCATCCTGTGAAGCTTTCAGTGTATCCCGCTCTTTGGTAAGAGCATGAATCTGCATCTCTGTTGCGGCTTTGGTGGCCTGCAGCTTTTGTTCTAAGTCGGCCACAGGGTTAGGTCTCTCAAGTTCTTCATGAAAGAACTTCAGCAGAGCGGATTGACGACACATCCAACCCAAAGCCTCCCTGACATTAGCCTGGGAAATAAAGGGCGACATCGGTATCATATGCCAAGGTAGAAAACAAAGTACATCCTAACGTAAGTATTATATAGGGCAAGAGAAAGATAATATACCCTCAATAAGGAGTGAGGGAGATCCTTAAAGAACTCCCCATGATGGAAAGAGACAATGGGGGCTTGGAAGCCTTCCCATTGGGAAGAAGAGGATGATCCCGTGGCAGGGGTGGCTCCTACATGAATTGAAACAAGCAAGGGATAACGACATCAAATGCCAGCAAAATTTTAATGGATTTTGCTGTACAGACAAGTGTAAAAGAATACTTGAAACAAAGACATTGATCAACTAACCTCTTTTCCGTCTAAGAGCAAGCCCAACGGTCTCCGCCTCCTCGTCATCCGAGATTGATATCTCGTTCTGAGGAGCGGACTGGACTGCCTCCAATTCTAGGAGGGCAACGACAGGAGACTTTTGGCGGTTGCGCAGAACGACCTTTCTCTTTTTAGCCACTTGGACTTTGGGGGAAGTCGCCGCGACATCAGCGGTCATTGCAGCCGGACCCTGGGATGCTCCAGGAGATTGAGCCCTGTGGTCGGTGAGGAGCTCACGTACCAGGTTTTGGACGGGGGTCTCCTTCTTCCCTTTCTTGGTCATGGCACCCGTCTTCTTCATCAACTGGGCGTATCCAGACATGATAGCAGCTGAAAGCAAAAATAGCAGAAGAATTAATATATTCGTAATGTTAGGAATAATATAAGCAAGAGCAAAAAAGAAAGCGACATGAATATTAGAAAGCATAATAAACTGACTAAAGCGACATTACCCATGGTATCAGCACGACTAACACAACGACCTTGGACTACGACTTTGCATTTGATGAGCCCGTGTTTTCCAGTGAATTCCCGGAGTCCGGCAATAACGGCATGGTCAGAGTCCAGTAACGAGGCCCCATTAGTAACAAAAGATTTTGTCTCTCGGAGATAGTGGTCGTATGAACAGTATAGCAGGAACAAGGGCGAGCCATTAGGACCAGTCCAGAATGGAAATTCTTCTCCCGTATAGAACACCTTAAAGTAGGAAGCTTTGGGGGGGGGAAGGAGTCTTCAAAGAGCTAGAAGAAAAAATGGTCTTTCCTTTGGCGGAAGGAGATAAACCCGAAGTCGGAAAGATGCTAGGGGGCAAAAAGGTACAAGAACAGATTGCTAGAGCATTCCCAGTTATTGGCCCAGCAAAAAATCTCGAAAGCGTTGATGAAACCCCAAGCGTTGGGGTGAACTTGTGAAGACGCGACTTCAAGTCGGTTGAGGATTTCGACTTAGAAGCTTGAGAAGGGGAAACGCAGACGAACCATCCAGAAGAAACAGTCGTAGACCATTAGGAAGTCGGGAGTGTGACACCCAACTACCAAAACCGTATTTATTATAAAAAGATATAATTTATTCACCATGAATATAATTATAAATAATTACCACCCAATACTTAATTAATACATACTGAGTTCAAAAATATCAAATAGTTATAACATACTCATTTGACCAGGATGTCAACGTCTCAACTTAGACTTATTTAAAACAAAATAAAATAGTATATTGAACATGTGAGTGTAATCAATTATTCTCTTCACACGGCAACTTCTAAATCCAATTGGTTGATAAGAATAACAACCAAGTAGGTATAACTGATCTACTGTTCTTGCTCGACTAGCTCCTCGTTGACCATGACGTGATCGTCTTGATCTAATAATATATTATAATTCATACAGTTACAAAAAAAACACATAGGGGTGAGTAGTGTACACACAATTTAAACGGAGATAATAACTATATTAAAAGTATGCACAATGATATTAGTTAATAAATATCTAATCATCCAAATAAATATTTATCAATCTTTCACGAATAATAATTTTTAATAAAATCAAATACATAATTATTATCAATCAACCACACACAAATACTATCAATTAATAAATCATTCATTTAGAATGAAAATTTATTAATCTTCCGTTCTCCAGAAATCAAATATATGAATAGTCTCAATAAATTACACACATATGATTAGGAGTATGTGCCCGCAATTCAAGGTACCATACAGTGTCATATCACATCTTCTTTGGCCATATGTATGCAACACCCATCCTAGGTACCATACAATGTCATATCACATCTCATATTGGCTAACTGTATGCAACACCCCAGCGGTATACTCTACCACCAATCATGGTGAATTTAGTGCCAATAAGGATAATCCGTAATTTCACCAATCACAGCGAAGTAACATACAAGGATTATTAGTACCCAATATAACAAATATCATCAATTAAATAATTTCTTGAATAAATCATAAACGTATAGAAAGAGTAATCGTAATAGTAATAATATCACATAAATATTATATAAATAATATTTATATAATATAATAATAACGAGAGATTAAGGCTTCTCTCAAATATAACACCTCTAATATAGCTACTAGTCCCCTTGTATGTATACTACATCCCCCCTTACCTCGGGTATTTGCTTGATTTCTTCTAGAAATAACATTGGAAAACCGGTGCCTCAAAAACTCCTTACTTAATATTAATAATAACACTCAAATAATTTTATTCATATGTTGTAACTTGTACGCATGCAGAATAACAAAATTGAGGGAGAGAATTTGAAACTGATGCAAATTGTGCATCGAAGGTTAGCCTTTTATAGGCTAAATGGTTCAATAAAATAATGCATATAATAGATGCAATTCAAGAGGATTGTGCTGGAGCATTATGGTATTCAATGAATGAGGGACATAATTGAAAGAAACATCATCATTTTATTCATATATATCATGTGATTGTATGTGTGTGATAGCATGGTCATCATTCACTTTTTATGGCAATTTGTTATGATTATATAAGATATATATATATATATATATATATATATATATATATATATATATATATATATATATATATATGGTATGACAGCCACTACTTCCACTTCTTTTATTATTTTTATTTTTTATTTTTTTTATTTTTCTAAAAAAATAGTGGCCATATGCCACCAGGATACTACAATTCCTTTTTTATAAATATATCTATATATATTTATAAATTAGGATGTTACAATTCTCCCCAACAAATAAGAATTTTTGTCCCCAAAAATGACTTACATTATGTAAACAGATACGGATAAGATTCTCTAATTTGATTTTCTAATTCCCATGTGGCATCGGTTGAATTTGAACTATTCCAGATGACTTTGACCAAAAGTATCCTTTCTCTTAGCTACTTATCCTTCCTGTCCTCAATTCTTACAGGCACTACATCATAAGTAAGATTTTCTCGAATATGTACTGTATCAGGTTTTATGACATGTGAGGGATCGGGAATATATTTCTTAAGCTGAGAAACGTGAAAAACATCATGGAGTTTGAAAAGGAAAGGTTGCAAAGCAATTTGATAAGCTATTGGCCCAATCTTTTTAAGGATTTGAAAAGGTCCAATGAATCTAGGAGTAAGCTTTTTAGACTTTATGGATCTACCAACCCCAGTCACTGGAGTGACTCTCAAAAACACATGTTCGCTTTCTTGAAATTCAAGGGGACTTCTCCTTTTATCAGCATAACTCTTCTGCCTGCTTTGAGAAGTCCTTATCTTTTCTTGAATCATCTTGATTTTCTCAGTGGTCTGTTGTACAATTTCTGGTCCTAACAGTAAATTCTCTCCAGACTCGAACCAACACAACGGGGTCCTACACTTCCTCCCGTATAATCCCTCATAAGATGTCATCCTTATGCTAAAGTGATAACAATTTTTGTAGGTAAATTCTATCAAAGGCAAAATTTTATCCCAACTCCCCCTATCTTCTATCACACAAGCTCGGAGTAAATCCTCTAACGATTGAATCGTGCGCTCCGTTTGTCCATCAGTTTGAGGATGATATGCTGAACTAAGTCGAAGTTTTGTTCCCAAAGCTTGTTGCAGACTAGTCCAAAATCTGGATATGAATCGAGGATCCCTATCTGAAACAATGCTTGATGGAATCCCATGAAGCCTAACAATCTCCTTGATGTACAACTGGGCTAACTTCTCAAAAGGGTATCTCATACTTAAGGGTAAAAAGTGTGCTGACTTTGTGAGTATAGACTATCCACTATAACCCAAATAGCACCATATCCCGTAGAAGTTCTTGGTAATCCTACAACGAAATCCATGGAAATACTATCCTATTTCCATTATGGAATATTCAAAGGTTGGAGAAGTCCTGGAGGCTTTTGATGCTCAATCTTAGCCTTTTGACAAGTCAGACATGTTGACACATACTGAGCAATTTCTTTCTTCATTCCTGGCCAAAAGAACATCTTCTTGAGATCTTGGTACATTTTTGTTGTTCCTGGGTGAATACTCAGATTACTTTTGTGAGACTCGTCCAATAACATCTTCTTTATTTCCAAGTCAGAAGGAATGCAGATTCTTCCTTTGTATCTTAGTATCCCATTTGTTCCCTCTAAAAAATCTAGCTCTTTATCCTCCTTCATCCTTTCCTTTATATCTTGAAGATATCCATTAGCTGCCTGAGCGATTTGGACTTGTTTGAAGAAATCGCTTGATATCTTCAAGGTACTCATAATGATCTTTCCAGGATGAAATTCAGATACTAGTCTTAGATCTCTAAATTCCTCAACTAATTCCAGCTCCTTAACCATCATGGCTGATATGTGTAATGTCTTCCTACTTAATGCATCTGCGACTACATTAGCTTTTCCTGGATGATATAACAACTCGAAGTCATAATCCTTGATGAACTCCATCCAACGTCTTTGCCTCATATTGAGTTCCTTTTGATCAAACAAATACTTTAGACTCTTGTGATCACTAAAAACTTCAAATTTGGCTCCGTAGAGATAGTGTCTCCATATCTTCAATGCAAACACTATTGCAGCCAACTCCAAGTCATGGGTAGGATAATTCTTTTCATGCGTCTAAAAGCATAGGCTATGACTTTTCTTTCTTGCATCAGCACGCATCCTAAGCCCATCTTTGATGCATCACAGAATACTTCAAAGGATCTTTGCGGGTCTGGTAAAGTCAACACTGGTGCTGTTGTCAACTTCTTCTTAAGCTCCTGAAATCTATCCTCACATTCCTGCGTCCATAGGAATTCTTGTATTTTCCGCGTAAGCCTAGTCGATGGGGAAGCTATCTTAGAAAATCCTTCTATGAATCTCCTATAACATCCTGCAAGACCTACAAAACTCCTAGTTTCAGTCACAGTCTTAGGTCGTTCCCACTTCAATACTGCCTCAACCTTTGATGGATCAACAAATATTCCTTCCTTAGAGATCACATGTCCTAGGAATCTTACTTCCTCTAACAAAAATTCACATTTGGACAATTTTGCATAAAGTTGTTTTTCTCTTAGCACTTGCAAAACTATCCTCATGTGTTTCTCATGTTTTTCTCTAGTTCTAGAATATATCAAAATATCATCAATGAAAACAACCACAAACTTATCAAGGTAAGGTCGAAAAATCTTGTTCATGTAATCCATAAAAATAGCTGGTGCATTTGTTACTCTAAATGGCATCACTAAGTATTCATAGTGTCCATACCTAGTCCTAAATGCAGTTTTTTTGTATATCTTCCTCCTTAACTCGAATTTGGTGATATCCTGACCTCAAATCTATTTTTGAAAATACCACAGCTCCTTTCAATTGATCAATCAGATCATCTATCCTAGGCAATGGATACTTATTCTTAATGGTCACCTAGTTCAATTTTCTATAATCTACACAAAGCCTAGAACCTCCATCTTTCTTCTTGACTAACAACACGGGTGCTCCCCAAGGTGATACACCTCGTCTAATGCCAATAGCTCCTCAATTTGCTTCTTTAATTCAGCTAGTTTAGCGGGAGACATCCTATAAGGTGTTGCTGATATGGGTGCTACTCCTGGAACTAAATCTATGGAAAAATCTATCTCTCTTCTAGGTGGCAAACCAGGGATGTCGTCTGGAAATACTTCAGAAAATTCCTTAACCACAGGCAAACTCATTAAATCATTTTCCCTATCAACTTCCAAAGAAGACAGTAACATGTGTAGTTGGACTTCTTCTTTTTTTTTTTTGAGAAGCTTCAACTTGGTCGGCAGATATAAAATCTTTTTCATTAGGTTCCAAGGCTTTAGACTCAAAGATTAGGGATTTACTGAAACAATCCAATATGATATGGTTAAAAGATGACCAATCCATGCCAAGAATAATATCTATCTATGATAATGCATTTACCTTGTATCAAATTTTCGATTTGAGCGTCTTCAATAGCATTATGAGTAAAGACCCTCCATGTGGTCTTCGGTCTTCTCGCTTGTTCGCTTCCCGACGTTGGCTCATCTTTTTGTTGACTGCATTGACCAAAGTAGTGGCCAATCTTTCTGCAATTAAAACATACTATTCCTTTCTCAGGACAGTCTCAATATTTCACTATTTAAACGGGAACAAATAGTATTTGGAACCAGATCTATCAAGCATCTAACATCATCTTCTTTTTGGAAGACAATCTTAGCAGACCCTTAACCAAGGCCTGTTTGGACACGACTTGCTCTGATACCACTTAATTGTGACACCCAACTACCAAAACCGTATTTATTATAAAAAGATATAATTTATTCACCATGAATATAATTATAAATAATTACCACCCAATACTTAATTAATACATACTGAGTTCAAAAATATCAAATAGTTATAACATACTCATTTGACCAGGATATCAACGTCTCAGCTTAGACTTATTTAATACAAAATAAAATAGTATATTGAACACGTGAGTGTATTTAATTATTCTCTTCACACGGCAACTTCTAAATCCAATTGGTTGATAAGAATAACAACCAAGTAGGTATAATTGATCTACTCGACTAGCTCCTCGTTGACCATGTCGTGATCGTCTTGATCTAATAATATATTATAATTCATACAGTCACAAAAAAACACAGAGGGGTGAGTAGTGTACACACAATTTAAACGGAGATAATAACTATATTAAAAGTATGCACAATGATATTAGTTAATAAATAACTAATCATCCAAATAAATATTTATCAATCTTTCACGAATAATAATTTTCAATAAAATCAAATACATAATTATTATCAATCAACCACACAAAAATACTATCAATTAATAAATCATTCATTTAGAATGAATATTTATTAATCTTCCGTTCTCCAGAAATCAAATATATGAATAGTCTCAATAAATTACACACATATGATTAGGAGTATGTGCCCGCAATTCAAGGTACCATACAGTATCATATCACATCTTCTTTGGCCATATGTATGCAACACCCATCCTAGGTACCATACAATGCCATATCACATCTCATATCGGCTAACTGTATACAACACCCCAGTAGTACACTCTACCACCAATCATGGTGAATTTAGTGCCAATAAGGATAATCCGTAATTTCACCAATCACAGCGAAGTAACATACAAGGATTATTAGGCTTCTCTCAAATTATAAACGTATAGAAAGAGTAATCGTAATAGTAATAATATCACATAAATATTATATAAATAATATTTATATAATATAATAATAACGAGAGATTAAAGCTTCTCTGAAATATAACATCTCTAATATAGCTACTAGTCCCCTTGCATGTATACTACGTCCCCCCTTACCTCGGGTATTGGCTTGATTTCTTCTAGAAATAACTTTGGAAAACCGGTGCCTCAAAAACTCCTTACTTAATATTAATAACAACACTTAAATAATTTTATTCACACGTTGTAACTTGTACGCAGAATAACAAAATTGAGGGAGAGAATTTGAAACTAATGCAAATTCTGCATCGAAGGTTAGCCTTTTATAGGCTAAATGGTTCAATAAAATAATGCATATAATAGATGCAATCAAGAAGATTGTGCTGGAGCATTATGGTATTCAATGAATGAGGGAAATAATTGAAAGAAACATCATCATTTTATTCACTTTTTATGGCAATTTTTTATTATTATATAAGACATATATATATATATATGGTATGGTAGCCACTACTTCCACTTCTTTTATTATTTATTTTTTTATTTTTTTTATTTTTCTAAAAAAATAGTGGCCATGCGCCACTTTCCTCATCTTTTTATTTATTTATTCAAAAGATAGTGGCTATGTGCCACTAGCATACTACAATTCCTTTTTTATAAATATATATCTATATATTTATAAATTAGGATGTTACAGGGAGCACCTTGGCGAGGGCAGGATCCAATTCTTTCGTTGGGATCCACACGCTCTGCCTTGTACAGGGTGACTGGAGTAGAAGGGACGTCTTCTTTTGGGATAACTCCAGTGAAGTGCATTGCACCCCTGAATTCCACATCGGCGACGTGGAATTTTAAAGTCGTGGTCAGCCCAGACTGAACTTGGAGAATGTCGTGACTTATCCAATACATCCTCCTCACATCTCGTATGCCCCTAAGCTTTTTGGGAACCTCAATTTAGCAACTTCCTTGAGGGGGCCATGCGACTGATGGATTTTTTGACGACGACGTTCTAGAGCCTTACTCTTGGAAGGCTTTTGAACGGCTTGGGCGGGGGCAGAAGTTGAGGGCGACTCTGAACTCGACATGGGAGATGAAGCCGACATGGGTTCTACAATAGAAACAGGAGGAACATACAAAGGGTCAGAAGATGTAGAATCAGAGGATTTAGCAGAATTATTAGAAGAAGTAAAACTAGAAGCTTTAGACGAAGTACAGATTAACAAGGGAGCAAGAGGATGTAATTTAGATGTTATGGCATTATCACTACCCTCAGATGACTCATCATACTCATATTTGCTAACCCCGTACCTTAAGGGTATGGGGGCAACAGATTGAGAAAAAGGGGTCCAGAGAAGGGGATGAGTTGGGGAATACCAAGAATGAACTCCCCAGAGGCTTCGAATAAAGGTTCATTGTCAGAACTAGAGGTTGAAGGGGGAGTGGGAATGTGATGAGGACTACCATCGCTGATTTTAGGCCCAGAAGGAGAACCAACGAAATCCCCAACCTCCCCAGAAAGACTCCCTTTTGGGGCAAAATTCGTGGGTCTATTAGGGGTTGACATTTTAAGGAAAACAAAGAAGAAAGAAAACACACAAAAAAAATGAACAAAGAATGTAGGGAGATACTTGGAAGTGTTGAAGGAGAAAAGACTGAAGATGGCTGGAAAGCAGTGAACGAAGGAAGGAGTTGACCGCGAAAGTGAGAGAAAATATGCAGAGAAAACTTGGAAGCAGAGAAGAGTTTCTAGGTTAAGAGAGAGGACATTTATAGATAAAGAATGGGAAGACGAAGCGTGAAGAAGAAGTAACGGCCTAGGGACAAGCAAGCCTGATGTGATTGAATAATGATGGGCGCGACCCACGAAGAGTCACGGCCAATACCATCGAGACACGGTCAAAGTAGAAACTGACGGGAGAATTCAAACAACAACGACTTGAAAGGACTGCACGTCGCCAGATCACGTCATTAGCAGAAGTCAACGGCATGCCTCACGACACACCATAGACTTGGGGGCAACTGTTATGGACCTAACCCGCAGGAGAGGCACGTGCAGGTCCCACGTGGGTGGCTGAAGCCGTCGGGATCATGTCGTGTTCACCACGACATGGACAGCCGACTTAGAGCTTGAGGAGCACCACCCCTACGTGGAGTCAGATCCGTACTTACCGCCACAATTCACGGAAGTACGACAGTGACATGTTTCACTTTAGTAGCCCTATTAGCTCTATAAATACATGTGATTCATCTTCATTTGGTACGTATTCATTACTTGATATCTAGGACTCTCATTTTCTTTAACACTTAGCTGACTTGACCGTCGGAGTGCTTGCAGGTACCCCCTCACCGCTAGGTGAGTGGCCGGAGAGCTCAATCCACTGCACCGGAGACCAGATTAGAGGTCATGGCCGCCATGCTCTAAGCCTGAAGAATCAAGTTATATGCTTGAAATTTGAGTCAATTGTTGTGGTATAATTTTTTACGGTAGATTTTGTCAAAAGCTTTGGTTTTTAAACACCAGTAGTGTCACACTGCTACTACTATAACTATTGCACAAATAAGTATCTTCTAACTTTGTACCCATGCCTGATAATAGTTAGTTCAAATGTCAAGAATTGTTTTGTTTTTCTACATGTATAAGAAGCTGAATTACTTTCTTATTTAAAACTACTGAACCTTACAACTATTTCATTACTTTTGTTTTTGGAAAAACTAAACTGAGGTGTTTATTCTATGTCATAGACTTCATAAAAAGAAGTTTTCCAATTTTTTTGGTTAGAAATGGAAATGAAGCTTTATACTTTTTCCTAATTTTTTTATTGTAACTAAACTAACTAATAGTTTACTTTTGGGTGAATCAGGTGCATGAAGAAGTTCGCAGGATGCATATTTTTCTGTTTAATTTATCTTATAGTTTGTATGTACTAAGAATGTATAGCAAACAAGTTGGTTAGGCTATTTTTCTTATTATTGATTATTGATTCTTTATTATTACTTAATTGAAAGAATGGGTTGATAATCCCACACATTTTAAAGTTTATATGATTTCTGATATTTGACTAGTACACATGTAGTTGCATTGTAAATTGGGGCTATATACAGCCTTTATATTGGTTACCTCAAATAGGTCGAAAGTCTTTTCTATTAATCTCCTAATAGGAGGATCTTTACATCAACAAAATTAAGAATACCTTAAGTTTTATAATTTCATTAATTGGTGTTTTAATTTTGAAATTGGCTTATTTAGGAAACTATGTTGTGGTTGAGTAAATACTAGCGCTTTGGAAATGTAATTGGTTTAATTAGACATACTAAATTCATAACACATTTGATTAAGGTTCTATTCGGTAAAACTAGCTTATAGTTTATAGTTTATGACTTATAAGTTATGACTTATGATTTATAATTAAGTAGAGGTGTTTGGTAAAATTAACTTATCAGGTAGCTTATATTTGTTAAATGACTTAAAAGGACAAGTAATAATTACATGTAATAAATTATTTGATGAGTAAAATGTAATAAATGACTAGAAGGTAAAATAGGAAAGAATTATTGAAAACTACTTTTCATAAGCTATAAGCTACTTGAAGTAGCTTTTCATAAGCTAGCTTATGAAAGCTAGTTTATAGCTTATATAAGCTATAAGCTAGTTGTTACCAAACACTTCCACTTGACAATAAGCTCCTAAATAAGCTATAAGTCAGTGTTACTAAACACACACTAAATCTTGATTTTAAAATTTAGATGGATTCAAATTCAAATGCTTTGATTGCTACTTATATAGCCACTGAATTTGTTGATATCAGAAAGGTAATATACCTTAACAAATCTTCATTTGCGCACAATTTTGTCATAAGTTAGTTTTTAATTTTACACATAATAAAATCAAGATTGAGAAGAATCCATGATAAGGAAAGTGATTTTGTTAAGTGTGGAAGAATCAATGGTTGATGCACTGTCATTGTCATGTTCATTGACCGATTGCAACTATAGGGACATTACAATGGCTTGCTCTCAAGGCAGTATTGATGCTATTGCCACCGAAGAAATTCACAGTGGAAATCACAAGCCTGCAAGTATTAGAAATTTTCAATTTGGCTCTAACTCACTCCTAAAAGTTAGCTCGTAGGAGGAGGACTGTTATACCATTTATATACTCTGTGGTGACCCTCTTTTTAGTCGATATGGGACTTGATCTTAACACACCCCCAAGTTTGCACGACTTGACATCTGCAGGTGGCACCCACGACTAACTAATCTGGCTTTTGATACCATATTAGAATTTGGGTTTGGACCTAACTCACTCCCAAAATCTAGCTCGTAGGAGGAGGACTACCACATCATTTATATACTCTATGATGGTCCCTTTTTCGGTCAATGTGAGACTTAATCTTAACAAGTTTTTGTATTTTCTATTTACCATACGAAAAGTAAACTTTAAATAAAAATAAATCACAACAATCCTGAATATCAATCGATTAAAAAAACTTATTGCGTGCATTGTTAACAGCGGTAAAAAAGAATGAGCAATGCTATATCTTCTTAAAATATCCTCATAATTATTAAGTGGAAAATATATTTTATAGTTTTAAGATAAATATATTTAATTTTCTCTTTCAATACATATTTTAAAAAGAATTAAAAAGATATTTAAAAAGATAAATCATTAGAATTGATAGGCCTTTACAAATAATAAAAATCAGTGAAAAGATAGCTACAATAAATGCATTGAGTTTGACTTTTATAGCAGCTCAGGAGACTACAATTATACTATAATAATTTTAAATCCTCCTAATTCATGTTTTTAAAAATTCTTCTAATTACTTATTAAAAAATGTTTTTAATGTTTTTTATATTTTCAAGATTAAAAATGCATTTAATTCCATATTTTATATAGTATTAAGAAGATAATTAGGAAGATATATAACTCTATCTGTTGGTTATTTCTTGTTATTGGAATATGGTTAAAATCACTTTCTTTTTTCACTTACATAATAACCATAGTTGTTTCTTTTTGTTATTCTCTTCCTTTATTGTTTTTGTTTCATTTCTTATCTGATAATTGTGTTTGCATATGTGATTTGATAGGGGGTAACGAATGTTACTCACAATCCATAAGGAAGTCTAATTTTATAATTTTTAAAATATTTTCAATATATACAATATGTAATTATTATACAACATTTATATGCTTTTGATAATATTACAGACACATATGAATTGTGATTTTAAATTAATGAAATATATGAATTACTTATTTATTTTAGAATATTTATTTTAGAATAAGGGCTGATATTTAAAGTATACTTAATTGTAAAATTGTAAACCAAAAGAGTATACTTAAATTATTCATACAGGGTTATTAATAAACTCTAAGAAAAACATTATTCTATTTAAAAATAATTATTTATCTTTCTTAAAACATATATGCTATAACTTTAAAATGTATGTGTTGTAACTTTAAAATATATGTTCTTCGGATTGTAGTAACATTTCATTGATTGGAGATGCGAACTTTGTTATCGTTTAATTCTTTCAATTTGCAAATGCATGTACACATATAAAAGTTATACTGCTTATGGAAAATTTACTTTTAATTTGAATAATTCATATGGAATGTAAACTTCAAAAATAAATAAATCATAACAATCTTGAATACCAATTTTAAAATAACTTATTTTGTGCATCGCACGAGTACAAATCTAAAATTGTTATTATTTTTATGTGTGTACATGCATTTGCAATGGTTTACATTATCAAAAATTGTTATTAAAGATGTGTTATTAGTATATTATTGTTTCCTTCATTTTATTCTATTCATGAAATCTTATAAACATTGGAATTTCAGAAAATAATTAATTTTGTAGTAAGTAGTTTCAAAACAAAAATTGTCCTATCAAGTACAAATACTTGTATCATCCTTTAAGATCTATTTTTATTACTAATTCATTATCAGTCATATAATTATATTTATTACATATTTATATTTATTTTTATATTTATATTTTCATTTTTTATATTTGTTATATACTTATTATATTTATATATATTTAATATATTTATTATTTATTATATTTCTTTTAAGAAATTTTAAATATACTTATTCTGTGCATCGCACGGGTGGAAATCTAATTATCTACAACAACAATGTTGTGTATGAGGGGGTATTGCAAAAAATTTATGTGTAATCATGTGTTTCAATTTTAGAACATTATTCCACGATATATTTAAGTATCCAAAAATTGTGATATACTAGGTATGAGGTCCGTGCGTTGCACAGTTATATAATAAATTATTTATTTCAAATATTATGTGATGATAGATAAATCAAATCATTGTTATTCTACATAAATAGAGAAAATATATAAAATAGTAAATTTAAAATTTAAATGTATTATATTTTTTAATTGATCTTTAGGAATATAGAATAATTTATATATTTTAAATTAGTCTTTTCAAATTGTGATTATAAACTTAGTTTGAAAAGAACAAATGGTGAATAAATAATTATGTAATATTTTATTTCACTTAGCATAATATATAGATAGATCAAATCAATTTTACTCTATAGATTGAAAAAATATATAATAGAGTAAATTATAAATTTTAATATATATATATATATATATATATATATATATATAAAGTTTTAATATACATACACATATAGATAGATAGTACAATTTTAATAATTTTAAATTATTTTTGTAAAGTATAATTATATATTTTACATTAGTATGAAAGGTTATATATTTACTTTATATTTTATATTTTAAAATTTGTAGCACAAATTTTAAAGTGGTCAATATTTTACATATAATATAATAAATAGATTAAATCAATTTTACTCTATATAGAAAGGGAAAAAAATAATAAAATATATTAAAAGTTTTGATATATATATATAGCATAATTTTAATAATTTAAAATTATTTTTTTTAAGTAAAATTATATATTTACATTAGTATGAAAGATTCAATTTAAAATACATTAAAAGTTGTGATATACATACATTTATAGATAGTATAATTTTAAATTATTTTTTTAAAGTTCAATTATAAACTTTACATTAGTATGAATGATTAAATATTCAATTTATATTTTATATTTTGAAATATGTAGAACAAATTTTAAAGTAATTTGTAAATTCTTAATGTAAGAAATGATATTTTAAGATGATTTTACTTTAGATAGATGGAGAAAAGAATAATAATATATATTAAAGTTTTTAATATAAAAACACATATAGATAATATAATTTTAATAATTTTAAATTTTATTTTTGTAAAGTGAAGTTCTATAATTTACATCAGTATAAAACATTATATGTTCAGTTTAAAATATATTAAAAGTTTTAACATATTCAATTAAAAATATATTAAAAGTTTTGATATACATACACTTATAGATAATATAATTTTAATTTTTTTTAAAGTGCAAATATATAATTTACATTAGTATAAAAGATTAAATATTCAATTTATATTTTTTATTTTATATTTTATAATATGTAGTACAAATTTTAAAGTAATCTTTAAATTTTTAATATAAAAAATGACATTTAAGTCGATTTTACTCGATATAATGGAGAAAAAAATAATAATACATATTAAAGTTTTTAATATACATACACATATAGATAATATAATTTTAATAATTTTAAATTTTTTGAAAAGTGAAATTATATATGACATATTAGTATGAAATATTATATGTTCAATTTGAAATATATTAAAAGTTTTAATATACATACACTACTTATAAATAGTATAATTTCAATAATTTGAAAAAAAAAATTGATAAAGTAAAATTATATATTTTACATTATTATGAAATATTATATATTTAATTTATATTTTATATTTTAAAATGTGTAGTGTATAGATAGTATAATTTTATTAATTTTAATTTTTTTTGGTAAAGTGAAACTATATATTTTATTTATACATATTAAATTTATATTTTATATTTTATATTTTAGAATGTGTAGTAAAAATATTAAAAGAATATTTAAATTTTTAATGTAATAAATGACATTTACTCACACCATCATTATTTTGAATTTATATTATACTTTTTGGGCAATTCTTTAATTTCTTGGAAGTGTAAAAAGCAGAACACCGTTTTCCACTCTTCCTCGGAAGCCGGGTACATGGCTTTGGCCTCTACAACATGTGAGCTACAATGGCTCACATATTTCCTAATAGATTTAAGACTTAATTTCATTAAACTAGCTCTTCTTTTTTGTGATAATGACTCTGCTATTCATATTACAAAAAAATTCAGTTTTTCACGAACATAAAAGCATATCAAAATCGATTGCCTTGTCTTTCGCGAAAAAACTCAGAAAAGGAGTCATAAATTTGTTACCTATAAGCACCCTTCATCAAATTGCTAAGATGTTTACTAAGCCATCAGAGCTTTCTCTGTTTTGTGAACTCCTCTCCAAATTGGGAGTTATTGACATTTACTCGCCAACTTGAGAGGGGTATTACGGGCTTAGATTCTCAGTTGTATTTTTATGTTTTTCAATCGGCCTAATCTGTTATTTTGCTTCAGTTTAGTTTTGGGTCACTTAGTCTCTATGGCCTATTAGGGTTTTCCTTTGCTTAGTATATATTCTTCTCTTATTCAGAAATAAAGCTAAGCCATTCATTTTTCTACTTTTTCCAATAATTCACGGTATTGATTTAGTCAATAATTTCATTTGGTTATGATATGGTTAATTACATTTTTCGATATTACACATTTTATTTTTGTGTTTATTTCTCCATTTTATTATGCTAGATATGGATTTAAAAAAAAATCGTTTTGATTCTAATGAATTTATTGATCAAACTGAAATTTTTTGGCAATCAATTAGATTAAACGTAACCGAATAATATAAGAATAAAAAAAATAAATATTAAAACGAGAAAGCTAGTTAACAACCTAAAGGAATTAGAAGTGGACTAAAACAATACTTCGTATTCGACGGGTTGCAAGTTTAAGTTCTCATTTATCTGTATATGTGAGATAAATAACAGTGTTCTTTGTGTCTGGAAGGGGTTTTCCTACCTTAGACTTGGTCACCATTGATTCACTTTTTTTTTCTTTAAATTAATCAGATAAAAAAAACAAAAGTTAGAATTCAACAAAGAAATAAATAAGAGAAAGCGATAATATAATACTGAGTTTATTAGTCTAAAGGGTTTAGCCTTTGATTATAACATCATTTAAATAGGCTTAGGTGCCTTGAAATGTATGATATAATAAAGGCAATCACATATATCTCATATAGTATATAATTATTATGACAAAATTAAACTTGGTTCATTCAGTAATTTCACAACATTTGGCACAGAAAGGTTTTCCCTCACGAGAGAGACAACGGCAACAACGACGGCAGGTTCCATCGCATGGCCATTGTATCGCTGCGAATTCAAGAAACAAAATAAATAAAAAAATAAAAATATTACACCCAAAATAATGATAAAAAGGATTGTTAATTTAATTTACAACGAAATATAATGAGCGAATTAATATATGTATGCATACGTACCACTAGAAGCATTATAATTATTAGCAATTGAAGGATTGTTAATGTTGTTAGCATCAAATGATGATGATGAAAGACGACTTGTGGCTTCTCCAACATAGTATGTCACAACCATAATCAACAGCAGACAGAATACAATTCTTTTCATGGAGGTCACTGCCATTTTTTTTATATATAATTGAGAGGCAAATTAAATTAACTTCTAATGAATTTTTGTAGCTTTTATGATTATGAGTTTTGTACAAAGCCTATCTTGCTCACTATATATATATATATCCTTCCGGTGTCTAGGTATATGATTTTTTTGTAAGGATATGTGCATGATGCATGATTTTTTCTATGTATATACATTAATATATTGTTGCTTCTTTATGGCTATAAAAAAAAAGATAATTGTTAATTATGTAGACAAAAAAAAATTATTAATACTTTTATTATTGTGTACTATATCAGTCATACATTTAATGTGTTTGGTATACTCTACCGTATACAATTTAAAGTTGCTCCTGTAATTGTAATAAAAATAGTATTGAATTTGAATAACACAATTAAGTGTTTAGTGTTAATGGTTTGACTTTTTGATTTTTATTATTAAAAGAATAAAATAATAATTCTAAATCCTCCTATCAAATATTCTTACATATATAAATTCCTCTACTATTCTCACCGGTCTTTATTATATGACTCTTTTTAGACATTATTAGTGGTTTTTAATATAAGACAATCTACAAATTTCTAACAACAATCATTACTATTTTTCATGTCTACTCATTATAATTAATGAGTGTTTCAAAGTGATGGTGAAGTACAATTAATACAATGAAAAAAGAGAATAGAGAGTTTTGGAAAATAGTTATGTAAAAAAAATCAATAAGCATTAACTACTCTTTTTACATGTTTTCATAATAAATGCAATTGTCTTTCTCGGTCCTTATAAAAAGAACCAGGGGGGAGTATTTAGTAATTGAGGAATGAATTGAATGCTTTTTCATTTTTTAAAACATGAAAGGTGTTTAGTTTTTTATTTATTACTTACTTTATGGAGGTAGTAGGAATATACGCAAGAGGATTTTAATATTAGAGTGACATTATTTTTAGGATGATGCAACATTATTTTTAATAAAATTTAAATTAGGGTGATATTATTTCTACTTTAATTTTCTATGTCTATTGTTACTTTTATTCAAGTATTTTAATATTATTTTCAATCCTATTTATAAAAAATATAAGTCTATTTTTTATCGACTAATAATATACATTTAATAATGTTCTTTTAGTTAATACTACTCCCTCAATTCTTATTTATCTGTTCACTTGAGGGTAAAACGGACTTATTAAGAAAGACATATAATAATAGTTAAAAGTATAATTAATACTACTTTGAAAACATAATAAGCGAAGAGATAAATTGAAACATTTTTTTTCTATCTAGATAGATAAAAAGAAATGTAGAGAGTATTTAAATTTTATTTCTACAATTTTCAGGTAATTAATATATCTACTTAATATAAGATAAATTGATAAATGTATTAATTATCTCCTAATTAATTGAAGGTAATTAAATATGTAAAACATAATTAAGCTTTTAGTATAATTAAATATGTTGAATTTTTAGTTTTTTATTAATAAATTTAAATTAGGGTGACATACTTTAATTGTTTTAATCTCTATTGTTGTTATTTTTATTTAAGTACTTTAATACTACCTCCGGTTCTACTCATATGAAACATATAAAATATAAAAAGGGAAAAGATTAATAAAATATATTAAAAGTTTTGATATACATACACATTTATATAGCATAATTTTAATAATTTAAAATTATTTTTTAAATAAAATTATATATTTTACATTAGTATGAAAGATTATATATACAATTTAAAATACATTAAAAGTTGTAATATACATACACTTATAGATAGTATAATTTTAAATTATTTTTTGTAAAGTGCAATTATAAACCTTACATTAGTATGAATGATTAAATATTTAATTTATATTTTATATTTTGAAATATAAAGTACAAATTTTAAAGTAATCTTTAAATTTTTAATGTAAGAAATGATATTTTAAATTAATTTTACTCTATATAGATGGAGAAAAGAATAATAATATATATTAAATTTTTTAATATACATACACATATAGATAATATAATTTTAATAATTTTAATTTTTTTTGTAAAATGAAGTTATATATTTTAAATTAGTATAAAAGATTATATGTTCACTTTGAAATATATTAAAAGTTTTGATATACACACACTTATAAATAGTATAATTTTAATTTTTTTTAAAGTGCAAATATATACTTTACATTAGTATAAAAAGACTAAATATTCAATTTATATTTTTTATTTTATAATATGTAATTCAAATTTTAAAGTAATCTTTAAATTTTCAATGTAAAAAATGACATTTAAATCAATTGTAATCTATATAAATGGAGAAAAGAATAATAATATATATTAAAGCTTTTAATATACATATACATATAGATAATATAATTTTAATAGTTTTAAATTTTTTGTAAAGTGAAATTATATATGACACATTAGAATGAAATATTATATGTTCAATTTGAAATATATTAAAAGTTTTAATATACATACACTACTTATAAATAGTATAATTTTATTAATTTGAAAAAAGTTTATAAAGTAAAATTATATATTTTACATTATTATGAATTATTATATATTTAATTTATATTTTATATTTTAAAATGTGCAGTAAAAATATTAAAATAATATTTAAATTTTTAATGTAATAAATGACATTTACTCACACTATAATTAATGTTATTTTTCAAGTGAAGAATACAATATATATATCCTTCTATCAAATATTCTTACATATATAAATCTCCCTACTATTCTTACCGGTCTTTATTATAAAATCATTTTTAGACATTATTAGTGGTCTTTAATAGAAGACAATCTACAAATTTCTAACAGCAATCATTACTATTTTTCATGTCTACTCATTATAATTAATGAGTGTTTCAAAGTGATGGTGAAGTACAATTAATGCAATGAAAAAAGAGAATAGAGATAGTTTTGGGAAATAATTATGTAAAAAAAATCAACATTCGCTAACTACTCTTTTTCATTTTTTCATAATAAACGCAATTGTCTTTCTCGGTCCTTATAAAAAGAACCGGGGGGAGTATTTAGTAATTGAGGAATGAATTGAATGCTTTTTCATTTTTTAAAACATGAAAGGTATTTAGTTTTTTATTTATTACTTACTTTATGGAAGTAGTAGGAATATATGTAAGAGAATTTTAATATTAGAGTCACATTATTTTTAGGATGATGGAACATTATTTTTAATAAAATTTAAATTAGGGTGATATTATTTCTACTTTAATTTTTTATTTTTTATGTCTATTGTTACTTTTATTCAAGTATTTTAATATTATCTCCAATCCTATTTATAAAAAATATAATTCTATTTTTTAGAGACCAATAATATACACTTAATAATGTTCTTTTAGTTAAGAGCAATGTTATATCCTCTAAATAATCCTCCTAATTATCTTCCTAATATCATGTAAAGTATGAAATTAAATGCACTTTCAATCTTGAAAATATAAAAAGCATTGAAAACATTCTATAATATGTAATTAGGAGGATTTTTAGGAACATAAATTAAGAGGATTTAGAATTATTCTTTAGTTAATACTACTCTCTCAATTCTTATTTATCTGTTCACTTGAGGGTAAAGCCGACTTATTAAGAAAGACATATAATAATAGTTAAAAGTATAATTAATACTACTTTGAAAACATAATAAGCGAAGAGATAAATTGAAACATTTTTTTTTTCTATCTAGATAGATAAAAAGAAATGGAGAGAGTATTTAAATTTTATTTCTATAATTTTCATGTAATTAATATATCTACTTAATATAAGATAAATTGATAAATGTATTAATTATCTCCTAATTAATTGAAAGTAATTAAATATGTAAAACATAATTAAGCTTTTTAGTATAATTAAATATGTTGAATTTTTAGTTTTTATTAATAAATTTAAATTAGGGTGACATACTTTAATTGTTTTAATCTCTATTGTTGTTATTTTTATTTAAGTATTTTAATACTACCTCCGGTTCTACACATATGAAACATATAAATATAAAAAGGGAAAAGAATAATAAAATATATTAAAAGTTTTGATATATATACATATTTATATAGCATAATTTTAATAATTTAAAATTATTTTTTAAGTAAAATTATATATTTTACATTAGTATGAAAGATTATATATACAATTTAAAATACATTAAAAGTTGTGATATACTTACACTTATAAATAGTATAATTTTAATTTATTTTTTGTAAAGTGCAATTATAAACTTTACATTAGTATGAATGATTAAATATTCAATTTATATTTTATATTTAGAAATATAAAGTACAAATTTTTAAGTAATCATTAAATTTTTAATGTAAGAAATAATATTTTAAATTGATTTTACTCTATATAGATGGAGAAAAGAATAATAATATATATTAAAGTTTTTAATATACATACACATATAGATTATATATTTTTAATAATTTTAATTTTGTTTTTTGTAAAATGAAGTTATATATTTTAAATTAGTATAAAAGATTATATGTTCAGTTTAAAATATATAAAAAGTTTTGATATACACACGGTTGGCAATGAGGGCCAGCCCGCCCCGCAGCGGCCCGAACCGCGGTTGGCCTTCAAAATGCGGGGCGGGACGGGCCAGCCCGTGGAGGAAAACGGACCCATTTCTTCAGCCCAGCCCGCTTTATGAAGGGTTATGCGGGTTGCGGGCTAGCCCGCCAATTAAATTTTAAAAAAAATATAAAAATATTAAAAATTCATCAATCTCATTATCTCTTTAAAAAAACATAAAAAATCATATTAATTCCAACACTATAAAAATAATAATATTAATTATTCAAAAGATCTAAAAAATTTTTAATGTATTGTTTTCACAATAATATAAGAAATTTATGTTAGCTTCATAGTAAACAAATGTAGAACTGGTTGCCTCACTCTGCCTCTTTGTGTGTTTATTTTTTTTAATGGGACAAAATAGGCCTGACACCAAAAAGCAAAAAAGGCTTGATTCAATTTTTTTTTGTCTACAAGTTATTCAAAATTTTAGTTTTTTTTTTTAAAAAATGAGCCCGCGGGCCAGCCCGCCCTGCACAACTATTGACCTGTCAAAAGTGCGGATTATGCGGGCCGGGTTATGCAGGCCAGTAGGCTGCTTTTATATAGCCCGCCCCGCGTATAAATGGCGGATTATGCGGGTCGACCCGCCAGGCCAGTTTTGCCACCCCTAAATAGTATAATTTTAATTTTTTTTTAAAAGTTCAAATATATACTTTACATTAGTATACAAGACTAAATATTCAATTTATATTTTTTATTTTATAATATGTAATACAAATTTTAAAGTAATCTTTAAATTTTTAATGTAAAAAATGACATTTAAAATATACATATACATATAGATAATATAATTTTAATAGTTTTAATTATTTTGTAAAGTAAAATTATATATGACACGTTAATATGAAATATTATATGTTCAATTTGAAACATATTAAAAATTTTAATATACATATGCTACTTATAAATAGTATAATTTCATTAATTTGAAAAAAAATTATAAAGTAAAATTATATATTTTACATTATTATGAAATATTATATATTTAATTTATTTTTTATATTTTAAAATGTGCAGTAAAAATATTAAAAGAATATTTAAATTTTTAATGTAATAAATGACATTTACTCACTATAATTAATGTTATTTTTCAAGTGAAAAATACAATATACATATAGAATAGATAGATAGATTGTGGTCATAAACATGATACATATTTAATATCATTTACTAAAAAGCAACAAATACTAATTATTTAGAAAAATAACACTGAACAATATATAGCTAATAAGCTAAAAAAATTTCATCAATAATAGAGCGATAATAATCTTACTTAACAATGAATTACAAATTATTGATTGGCTAGCCCATGTGTTACGCTAAAAGATGTACTAGAATAACTAGATTATCGACTTAACAAACAATATCAATGCAGGAAGATTATCAAGAAACAAGGTAAAAATTGCACCAAGTACAAATATCAAAATAAAAGCAAACAATATTTTGAAAATATACAGAAGGCTGATTGGCTTGGAAACCCTCCTTTCACGACCTGGGACACCCGAAACCTGGAGAATGAAAGTCAGAAAATTGAAACTAACCTCGCTCCTTGAATTGGTAAAAAAAAAAATTATAAAAGCGATAAAGTGTATATAGGAAATGTATCAAGCCAGAGGGAGTCATTTTATGTGAAAGTGAGAGGAACTATTGTGAGCGTTCAGATTTAAATGTATGGCTGAGATTCAATTGGTTGCAAAAAAAAACTTCACGTGACCTTTCTTCTGCTTATTCCCATCAACCCCCCCCCCCCCCCCCAAATTCCATTTTCCATTTTCATTTGTGAACGCCATTAACACCACCTCTTCATGGATGAGACCTCTTCTCGACCTACAACCAAAATTGTTGTAACCATAGCAGCAACCTCTGACTAGTTAACAATTTGCAGATGAAACCAAATATCATATTGATGTTAATTCTCAAAGAAATTATTTATAAATGAATGAGGTAAAATCTGAAAATTTTGGTAATGGTCTAGATTCTGACCTTGAACATATAATTTGTTTATTAATTTATTCACCAACATACAACTTTCTCTTTTTTAATCGATTGGAATGTGCCCCTTTCTCTAGAAATCTCACACTAGCGAACGCACTCGGACGCTGTCTGACAGCATCACTGCCATAGAAATCATCCCTGGCAACCATGAATTGCCACAAAAACGCTACCGTCACACAAAGACCACCACGCTTGGGTCGCTTGCGCAATCATCAATCTCTCGCTGCCACTGAACCTATTGCGCTATAGACACCTCAAAACCGACTGTCACGGCATGAACAACATCGATTTTGGGTCGCTTGAGCGGCCTTCATGACTGCACCATCGTTGTGCATACCTTGAGGCAGCCAGCATCTTCCCTGTAGCGTTAATGCTATAAAAGACAGAGATGACCTAGGATCTCTAGGTTAGGAAAATAGAGGGATGATTCCCTTAATGAGGTCACGTGAGGTTTTTAGCAAGTAATTAAATCTCAACCTTCCATTTTAATCAAAAGGCTCACAATAGTCCCTCTTACTCTCACATAAAATGACTCCTTCTCACTAGATACATCCCCTAGACTTGCAATATTCAAATAATGTGATTAAAGTAAATGTTATATTGGACTTAATTAAATAAAGGTTTATTTAGTTGTTAGCTCCAATGTTGAATTGATATAAACTAAAATTAGAAATTTAGAAGTTTTTAGTAAAAGGATTTGTAGTTTAAGTAAATGGAATTTATGCAAAGTTTATCCTTTCATTTGAACATAAACTTACTAGTCCCTGTGTCTGCGTTGCCATCTGTCGAACACGTTCGTTTCTCGCTTCTTCTGCAAACAATAATAGAGAAACTTTTCAAATAATAATTTAGGTTTTTACAGACTTCCACAGAAATGATATGCTGAAATCAGAAATCGCTTTATAGTTCTGGTTGCATGCAAAATATTTGAACTCTTTTTCTGTGAAATTTTTCTACGACTATTTAGTCATTTCTGTTTTCAATATTTTCAGTTTTTCCTTTCAGAAAACAGAAAACAGGAAATGAAAATGCAAACCAAACAGTAATCTCTCAAATTTTTCTTTCCTCTCTAAACTTTTCAACCAAATGTTGTGTTTGGATGAGGAATTCCCAACTGGGAATTAAAATTGTAAGTGAATTAAGTTGTACAAACGGAAGTCCATTAATTTCTTGAATCGTTTGTTTCAGGAATTGAAATATTGCTGTCTACCAATCTTATGATACCCAATACTTATGAATCAATCGTTTTGCGAATTATGAAATTGTTGAAGGGCTATCTTTCCCATAAAAATTACTAGAGTACTACATTTCTCTCAGACATTTTGTCAAACATATTTTGAGCCATAAGAAGATTGCTACAATCATCAATCATGGAACTGAATTCCAGTTGGTCAACTCAAGTTCTATGAGAATAATGCCAATAACAAGCAATGAAGTTCATTAAAGACAGGTTTGGTAACTTTTCTTGCTGAACTAAATAGCAAAATCACCCACCTAACTGTTTTGAACAAGAACACTACAGATTAAGTTTCCCCTATAAACATTACAGAGACTAATTTCGAAACCCTAATTTTTTAAGAATTAGTGTGATTAGCATTGTGATGCTAGAAAACCAAATCGAGAATTTTCTTTAAAAGTAAATAATTTGAAAGATTCCTTACCTGAAGAAAGGAGATCCGTGAGTGTAACAGTTTGGAGCTTCCAACCTTCACCGAAATTCGAAAGAATCGAATTCGGGCCAAAAGCGATTGGTTCTTCGCCTTCCTTCACTGCTTCTATGTGCGAAGCAACTGGCGACGCTCCATTCAGCTTCCGATTTATGAGCGCCACAACGAAACCTGCATCTGTCCCCGCCGCGAACCGTCGTATCTTGCCGGAACTTCTGCAGTTCACCTCCAGGTACTTCTGTGCATTTCCACCGTTCCAAATCAAATTGAATCAACCATTTAAATCGTTAGATAAAAACAGAATCAGAGTGGTAGAGAGAGTACAGGCAGGGGAGAAGGAGGAGAAGTTTGCCGCGATGGCGGTGGTGACGGAGCCATCGAAATTGAACGCTCAGCGAGACATTTGTCAGATTGTGTGAGGATGGAGAGTGAGACAGGAAAATGTTTTTTTCTTTTTTGTTTCTAGGCTTCCCGTTTACAAGACCAGAGATAATTTTTTATCTAAAAGAAAATAGCTAATACTCCATTCCATCAAGTTATTTCATTAAATTTATCTTAAAATAAAGTTTTTTTTAATTATACACCTAAAATAAATATTCATCCAACAAACTTCACTAATAAATGCTTATTTCTCTTCTCTTTTCAATTTTTCTTTATTTTTTATCAAATTTTCTCTCTCATATTATTTAATTTTCTTGGGAATACTTGCTACATGGGAAACATACGATCATTAATTACATTTTCAATTATTACTAATTAAACCTTGAATAATACTAAAGGGTAAAACTGTATCTTTCTAATAATTGCAATAGGTAATAACTTACATTTTGGATCAAAAAAATTTTTAGTTGATGACCTACATTTAGGACCGGAGGAAGTAGCTCAAATAGCCCTTGACTTACTATTTATAGGTGTTTAGTCCCTCATTTTGACTTTTGCATAATGTCTTAGTTCCTAATATCATCTTGCCGTTATGATATGAATTGTGAGTGTGGTACATCAAGTGTTATGTGACACCTCATTAATCAATTAATTATAACTATAAAGTCGATTAAAACTTTGAGATCCGTAAGTGTTTTAGTCTCGATATGTTATTATAAAGACAACATATACATTATTTGATTAATGTCATTATGGGAATGAAACTCTTGAATTTTAAAGTCTTAATCGTTTAATTGATATTAATTTTTTTAATAAGCCAAAAATTATATTCATCAAATGAGTACTAGAAGTACTCAAGAATTACAAGAGAATGTTCAAAAAGTAAGCATAAAGGATCTCTATACACCAAGATGACAATCGTAAACAAAAATCTCATTTTCCACAAATTAACTTCCAAGATCTCAACTGAATTAAATCAAAAACCTCCCCCAATGACTTGGTTTCATTGTTAAAACTACATGAATTCCGATGAAGCCAAATCGACCAAATCACTCATACCCAAATTACCAATCCAAATTTCTGCTGCTTCTTCCTTTTTTTAAAAAAAAAACTGAACAAGAGAAAGCATTTATTGATATCATTAGGGAGAGCAAGCTCCACTCCTAGCCAACAAAAAACGGAACCCCAAAGGAGATAAGCTTTCTAGCAATGCAAGAATAGATGAGAATGATCTTCCTCCACCAAAATATAAAGGGCACATAACACTAATTGCTCATTATCAATCACCCCTCTACGTCTCAAATTCAACCATGTGGAAACTTTATTTAATAATAATTTCCACACAAATACTAGAACCTTAGGAGGAGCTAGTAATTTCCACATAAACTTAAACGCTTTTAACGTATCATTATCCAAAGTTAGAGCAACAACATTATTAAAATAAATATGCTCATATATACCTTTGGATGAAAAACCGGAATCACCATCAATAATCCACTTCCAATGATCACTACCATTAAGTTTGAACGACTTGTTCCGTAGAAATTCCAACAACTCATGTTTAAGTTCTTTTTCCTAAACAAATAAATTCCGACGCCAAGGAATAGACCACACCCACCCATTTGACGACCAAACGCCCATCTCCGCCACCAATACAGACTTCGAAGCAGACACTTGGAAAAGGCGAGGGAATTTAGAAGACAAATTATGCCCATCGACCCACATATTTGTCCAGAAACTTGTAGATTGACTATTGGATACTCAAATAGAAAATCCATTTCTAAACCAATCTTCAATTTCAGATCTAAAACCAATATCAACAACATCCCTCCACCATCTCGAAGCATCATTACAATTCTGTAATTGCGACAGATTCCAAGAGGTAAAAGAATCACCAAAATGCGCACGAATAACCTTAGCCCATAAAGAACCCGGTTGAGACAAAAACAGCCACCACCATTTTCGAAAGTAATGCTAAGTTGAACCATTCCAGCCAATTAACACCCTAACCGCCATCAATCTTCTTTTTACAAATTGTATCCCAACTAACCCGAGGAATTTTCTTAAAATGATTGGAGGAACCCCATAAAAATTGTCTCTGTATACTCTCCAACTCCTCAATCACACATCTCGGTGCTCGTAAGAATGACAAAAACTACACAGGTAAATTTGGCAGAACATAATTAATCAAAGTTATCCGGCCTCCAATGGACAAATGCTTCGATCTCCAAGAATTTAATTTTGATTTGCACAGCCGAACAACAAATCCCAAGTACTACGCAATCTAGGACTCGCCCCAATAGGAAGACAAAGATACTTAAATGGGAGGCTACCTACTTTGTAGTGAAGAAAGTTCGATGCAGCCAAAAGAAAAGAAGAGTCGGTGTTTATACCTATTATGCTACTTTTACCAAAATTGATCCGTAGACCCAAGCTCAACTCAAAACAGCGTAGTATAGACTTAATAGTCCACAAGTTCTCCTAAGAAGCATCACCCAAAAGCATTGAATCGTCCACATATTGAAGAATAGACAACTCTGATGGTACATAACTGATTTTAACACCTTTGAATAAGCCTTCACGAATTGCATTCTGAAACAACCTCGAAAGGCCCTCAGCAACCAACAGAAAAAGGAACGCAGCTAAAAGATTCCCCCTACTTCAACCCCCTTTTGATATGTACATCGTTCGTTGGACATCCATTAACAAGAACAAATAGAGAGCCCAAAATAATTCAAACTCGAACCCACTATACAAACTTTTCATGAAATCCACATCTCGTAAGGCAATAATCCAAGAAACCACAATGAACTGAGTCATAAGCCTTCTCAAAATCAAGTTTCAATATAAAATGAGGTCTCCCAGAACACTTCATGACATCAATGGCTTCATTCAGAATAACATCACTATCCAAAATAAGTCAACCTCGAAGGAAAGCAGACTGACAAAGAGAAATAATTGGATCCAAGGCAGCTCTGAAACGCACGGTTAGTAGTTTAGAAATTATTGTATATAAACTATCCAATAGTGAAATTGGTCTAAAATCAGTAATCAGCCATGGAAAATCAATCTTCTGAATCAAAGTTAAAAAATATGATAATAGACTTCTCGGGAAACTACTAAACTGATGAAAATCCTGAATCATACCAAAAAGATCATCCTTAATCAACTGTAAAAAAGTGCGGAAGAAAATAAGATTATACCCATAAGGACCTAAGCACTTGTCACCATCAAAACCAAAGACGGTCTCTTTCAATTCCTTCATAGTAAACAAAGTAATAAGTTTATTGTTTGTCTCCTCAAAAACCAACCCAAAGGGCACTCCAAAGAGGGTTGGTCTATTAATTACCTCTTCAGCATAAAAGGTAGAAAAATGGTTAGTAATAAAATGCTTCATCTCCCCCACATCCTCTATCCACTGATCCTCCCGTTAATAATGCTCCAATATGGTTTTGCCTTATCATATTAGCAATGGAAGCAAGGAAAAAGGAAGAGTTAGTATCTCCTTCCCAAAGCCATAATTGGCAAGACTTCTGACGTAGGAGGCTCTCCTTTTGAGCAATTTTCCACGCAACAAAAAAGTGAAACCTTCCTATGTTCCACCTCCTCTGGGAGTAAATCACGCGATTCTACAATTAAATCCAACGAATTAACCTACTGAACTAATTCATTTATCCTCTCATCCACATGCCCAATAACCTCTTTATTCCATATTTTAATATCCCCTTTCAGACGTTTAAGCTTCTCTTTCAAATATAAGGCATGCCAACCCTTCACGTCATAAAAAAGCCAAGAGTTTTCCACAAAGCATGGAAAGACTTATCAAGCAACCGACAATTATTAAATCGGAAAGGTTTTGGACCCCAATTTCCAACACACTTACGTAAAATCATCGAACAATGATCAGATATATGACTATCAAGAATCCACTGTGTGAGAGGACCCCAGACATCATTCCAATCTTGCAAAATCAATATCTTGTCCATCCTACTCATAGCTGAACTGTCTGCTCTACTCCATGTGAATTTGCAGCCATAATAACTAAGATCAGTCAAAATCATAGATGAAAGATTGAAAATGGGCTGATTCTCGGGTTACATAGTCAGAACAAACCTCTTTACATTTCCAACTTCCAATTGTCGCATTAAAGTCACCCAAAAAAACCACTTATCCACCGCAACCGTCCTTCTAAGAGCCAATATTTTAGGCCATAAAGCACGATTTTGTGGCAAAAAGCAAGAAGAGTATACACTAACAATGAAACAAGGTATCATGTCCCTTCTCCACTCCAACCCAATAGCGCCATAACCATCCTCAGACTGAGAACTCAATAACGTACCTTTGCTCAAGTCCCACAGATTCAAAAATCCTCCAGAAGAGCCAATAGAAGGCAAAAAGGCCCACCCAACATTACAGCCTCCCCAAAGATTTTCACAAAGCATGTTATCCAATACTTCCAGCTTAGTCTCCTGAATTGACAAGAACTCAACATTCTCCTTCTTAATGAGACTGCTAATAGCTTTCTTCTTAGAAGCCCCACCAAGACCCCTAATGTTGCATGTTGCAATATTCATAAAATATGATCTGATACACCCTTAGATTCAATCGCCATTGAATCCCTCTCTTCCAATTCCATTAACTTTTTAATGAACACACCTTCATTACCCCCAAAATCAACACCCAACATCTTACCAACTTCTATAATCTTAAGAGAATTTTGCTATGCTAAACACAAAGAACCAAAATTTCCAAAACACACATTAACAGAAGCACGAGCCATCTTCTTTAACGGCGTCCTTCTCTGTTTGCGAAGAACAGATGAAGAATTCACATCAATAGGAATCGCATCATGAGAATGAATAAAATCACTAGATAGAGTTGCAGTTGCGCATTGATTAGAGAGTGATCCTTGTTGTGGACCAAGATTCCGGTCCAAGTTCCAGGCCCAAGTCCTATTGGGAACAATGCGCTGACCTAATATATGCTATAAATAAGCATCATTACTGATCATCAAGGTATGCATTTAACATTGTTTATTTCTTATATTGACCTCATACTAACTTAAGCATCGGAGTCTATCCAGGTCACCCACCTCCGCCGTCATTGGAGCACTTAGAGACCAGATTCTTCCTTGTGGATTATGCCTACGCCATCTCCAAACCAAGTATCATTTATTATGTGCCCTTTCCATTATTCCGGACACAACAATGGCGCCGTCTGTGGTGACTCGGTAAAACGTCTCCCCATTCTCTTCATAGCTGGGCATCACAGGAAGAATTTCGACGGGACCTAAACAAGCATAAATCACCAAGAGAAAATGCAAATATCGTCACCACTGCAGCTGAATGACTTCCTAATGGCATCGTACTAAGAGAGCGACGCATTCCTGCGACACTGGCCCATGTTCCGGCGAACATCGATGGAAGCACAACTTTTGGCAATGGCTTCCCACACTTGGAAAGAGGATAAGGATGAGGATCAGGAGCCACCTAAAAGCGCGTGGGAGGAACAACATTGCCAAAAACGAAATCGTTGTTATCCTCCATCTCCAAGAAAAAAGAAGAGAGCATTTATAGATTTGAAATAGAAGCATTAGAGATGAAGGTTATCGTTCACGCCTTCCTCGATGTTGCTAACTTCTTGTTCAACATCGCCGCTGCCACCGCGAATAGAACCGATATTGCCACCGTGAAGCAACGGAGCACAAAATCGATGTCGACAACACGAACAGAACCACCATCGTGACGGGCTGATGGCAACCACCACTACCAAGGCTTGGCAGCGACCTAGGTCAGAAATCATGGCAGTGGCGGATTCAATAAGCGCAGGATTCTTCGGTTGAAGAAAGCTGCTTGTGGCATTGCGATTCTGTGTCACGCTGATGTACATAGGTTGAAGACGGGGGTGGTGCAGTTAGCAAATAGGGACAAGCCTATGCGCCAAAAAAAGCAAGTAAAAAAGAAGAAGGACCTGATCAGCAAGCAGTAAAAAAAAGAGGAACAAAAGAACATGAGTGGTGCGTCTAGCAAAAAGGCAAGGAATAGTGTAGTCAGCAAAAATAGGCAATGGGCATAGCAAAAAATCCATCTCCTTCAGAAAAAAGAAAGAAAAGGTGTACTTAGGAAAAATGCAGTTACCAAAAAGAAAGTAAAAACAAAAAAAGAAAAGGGAAGAGGTGTTGCAATCAAAATAGAGAAAAAGACCATATATGTCCAAGAAAAAAGAGAAGTCAGGACAAAAGGTGGTGGGCATAGCAAAAAACTGATCTGGTTGAGAAAAAACAATGTTGCAATTAGCAAACAATGACAAGGCCCGTGTGCAAAAAAACAGAAGTTGGGCAAAGGGTGGTTTGTGTAGGAAAAAAGAATCTCGGTAAAAAAGAGCATATTGAGAAAAATAAAAAGGGGGTGGTGCGCTCAGCAAAAATGCCATCTTAATTTGTGCAATCAATGACGACTAGAAGGACCATGTTTAACATGACACGGTAAAATTAACTTAATATATTAGCATAAATTATTTCGTCTATGCAATATTTGCTTCCCAAAAGTATGTACTAGCATTCGCATTATTGCCTACTCAATCTATGCCTCTTAAGTATATGCATTTGTGATGCTGTTTTCTCAATACCTACTTCAGATGGTCATATGCTAGTGTCCACAATATTGTCTTTTAGTATCTGCTACTAAGTTTATTTGTTAGCAATCATGACCTCCTTAGTGCAATATCTCTTGCTCAAAACTTGCTACATGATTTACATGCTAGTAACCGTGATGTTATCGGTACAATGTCACATGTACAACTATTGGCCTCATAATATTCTCTAAATTATCATTGTTATCTTTATATTATATGGTCAATGTCAAACGTGCGGATATTGTTGCTATTTTTTTGAAAACTATGGATGTTACTATTATTTGCTTAAAAATTGCACTTGAATGTCACGAGCGACGTAGATGATAAATGGAAAGACCAGCATGAACACCATGTCGGTCGAATACATATTGGTAGTGGAATTTCCTTTTTTTTTTTATGAACAGGTGGTAGCCGAGATTGTGGTTGAAATCCCAAGGTGACCAAATCCCTGAAAATAGAGAAGATTGTAGAGATAATGGTTGAAATGCAAAAAGGACTAAGTCCTTGAAAATAAATAATACCTGAAATGGAGGTTGAAATTTCAAGAGGCTAAAGTACTCGAAAATAACAGACAACATCATGGAAGGTAGTGCAATCCCAGTCAACAAATTCATGATATCTTGGAGAAAGTTTACAAATAACCGAGCTAGGACTATACGTCCCACAGTCATCTCGCGGTGAAAAAAGTCAGGGAAGGGTTCTATACCCCAACATATTGCAATCCAGGAAAGGGCTGCTTGCCCTACCAGTGAATTTGGTCCTGGAAGAGTTTTATCCCTCAATGTATCTTCATCCTAGAAAAGGGCAACTTGCCCCACCAGTGACCTTGGCCCTAGAAGGATTTTATCCCTCAATGTATCTTCATCTCGAAAAAGGGCAACTTGCCCCACCAGTGACCTTGGCCCTAGAAGGGTTTTATCCCTCAATGTATTTTCATCCTAAGAAAGGGCAACTTGCCCCACTAGTGACTTTGGTCCTGGAAGGGTTTTATCCCTCAATGTATCTTCATCCCAGGAAAGGGAAACTTGCCCCACTAGTGACTTTGGTCCTGGAAGGGTTTTATCCCTCAATGTATCTTCTTCCTAGAAAAGGGCAACTTGCCCCACTAGTGACTTTGTTCCTGGAAGGGTTACTTGCCCCACCAGTGACTTTGGTCTTGGAAGGGTTTTATCCCTCAATGTATCTTCATCCCTAGAAAAGGAAACTTGCCCCACCAATGACCTTGGTCTTGGAAGGGTTTTATCCCTCAATTTATCTTCATCCCGGAAAAGGGCAACTTGCCCCACCAATGACTTTGGTCTTAGAGGGGTTTTATCCCTCAATATATCTTCATCTGGGAAAAGGCCACTAGCCTCGCAAAGCAATAGAAACTAGAAAATATCAAGCTAAAGTAATAGAAGGGAGAAAACATCAAGCTAAAAAGATCGCATAAACATAACATTATCTTTACATGAAAGCAGTGACTTCGGTCCTACAAGGGTTCAATATCCCAAATACATTAATCCAAAAAAAGGGTCAATGCCCCATAAATTAATCTCGATTTATCTGGGAAGAGCTTGACGCCCCACAACTTCACCCTAGCAAAGGGCTCAATGCCCCTTAACTCAATGCCCCAGATTAATCTTGAGATCAATCACAAACCAAGATAGGATCTATAGTCCCAAGTTTGCAAACGTGCAAACCCATCTCGGATAAAAGGTAAGAACGACATATAAATAATCTCCTAAGGATATTATGATCCCGATCAAAATACTGGAATGCATTCCAACTAAGAAGAATATTGACCAAAATTAGGGCCTTGTACCCCAACTTACTTTCGAAACTAAAAGCATATGGGATTCCCGCCATGGATTTACGTTGTTACCAAACCTTCGGACATTGTTTTCAAAGTAATCGGGGTTTTCTTACCCCAAGATTAGATCATAAGTAAAATTCAAAGTAAAGGTCTCACCGGCATGTCAACCTCACCAGTACTAGCCTTAAAATATTCATCAAAAGCCAAAATTGTAGGGGGCAAAAGGATTAAAGGTGACCATTTGGACCAACTAAGTCAACCGGCACCACATTGTCAGGATCACTAATTTTTTTCAAGGTATCCCCGAAGGGTGCGTGATGGGCTGTTTTACTAAACCTCAAATATGGCAAGTGCACCGCATCGTTCAAGTAACAAATCCGGTGAGTACCGGGATATCGTCCATAGGGAGTAGATTGAATTGTATATAATATTGAAGATATAAATAGCTAGATTATTTCTATACAAAAAGAAATGATGTGATTTGTACATACAAAAATAAATAAAATAAAAGCTATAAAAGTGATCTGTGATTCAGATATGAGAGCAGCTGGGATTGAATTTCATTAATCAACACCTCCGTACTTGATTTATTTGCATATATATAGATGTTTTGAGATATGATTGTTGATGCATACCATAAAACATTTATAACGATTCCTCAGTTATAAAATATAAGATAAGCCTCTTAAACACCGATAAACTTTCAAAATGCTCAACAGACTTATCCAGCATTAGGACCATTTTGTACAAGTGTTATTGCAATCGTTACCCTATCATCCATTCTTGGAGTAACAGCACAGCGAGTAACACTAATTAGATCAGAATCTAAGTGCACCTTTCCAGTATACACTTAGTTTCTTGGATCATGATTCCAATGGCCAGTTGGTTTTAAGCATTAACCCCAGATTAATATTACCAAGATCATAAAACAAACTGGTGCATTTATATATATGAAATAAACAAGTATGAGAGTTGAGAAATTGCATTCAATCCCTAGCTTGGAGAGATTAGTTGCTCATGGAAACCTTAAAACATTGCAAACCTCAGAAAATAAGTTTCGAAGAGGATTCCCCACTCTTCTTCACTCTCTTCTCCTTCTCACTCTTATGTACTCTCAAACTAAACTATGATATCTAAACTACACTCCCTAAGTCTCCTTTTATAGAGTTCTGAGGTTGGCTATTTTCGCTATAGCGAAAATAGTTTCGCTGTAGCGAATCCTTGCTCCACCATGAAGAAAACTCATTTGATTCCAGTGAAGTTTGGCGGCAAAGCTTGAAATCCACTCAGGAGAAGTTTCACTACAGCGAAAATCCTTCGCTGTAGCGAACTGAAGACAATTTCATTTTTTCCTTTAGGTGTCTCGCTACAGAGAAAATTCTTCGCTGTAGCGAAAATTACGTTACTTCACCCTTTAGTAAGGGTCATTTTTGTTGTAGCAAAGATATTTTGACTGCAGCGAAAATGTCCTATTCCAGATTTCTTCTTGGACTCGTGGACTTTGTTTTGGACTCCTTCTTTGGTTGCTTTCTTCTTTCTTTCAACCTTCAAAAACACCATAAAAAGAATCAAAGTACCTATAATTTATAACTGAAACATATATTATTACAAAATAAGCCAAGATTCATGTTTTGGAGGAATTTATAGGGTTTTTCAATACAAATCACACAAAAAGTGCCTTAATTTAGACTATGAAAATTACTGAACTTTAGCATTTATCAACTTCCCCAAACCTAGAATCTTGCTTGTCCTCAAGCAAAGCACTTGAGTTCTCAAAAAAATATTTGTATAGTTAAAATCATAAAAAGAGTTTTAGTACTTAGAATCATTTGAATCAAAATTTTGTTCATGATCCAAGTATAAGTTGTATGCTTAAGTAAAAACCAAAGGAGCATGCATATTAAAACATCTAAGTAATCATGAATAGTATCACTTTAGTCAAGGAAAACTCTCATGTAAGTGTTTCACTCAATTCCCACACTAGATTCAAACAATATCATTTTGCAAGTCATTTAAAATTCAAACCAAATTGCATAAGTCAAAAATGAATCACAAGGACTTCAAAATAGGGTTGTAATGTGGCTTAAGCATTAGAAAGGAATTGGTTTTTGTATGATAACAAAATAAGAGGAAGTATTTATGAAGACACTTATCTTTGACTTCTTCCTTTGTTCTTTTTCTCATACCATCCTTTCTTTTCTATTTATTTTCTTTTCTTCCAACCACATATTTAAGAAACTCAGACATATCGAATTTTTCTTCAAAGATAACTTGTCTAAGTTTTTCTTTTTCTTTTGAGATTTTTGTAAAGAAAGTTCTTTATATCATGATTCAACCCAAAAACTTCCATGCATTTTTTCTTTTAAAACCCATGAATGCATAAATATCTCTTCCTCAAAAGGTTTGATAATCTTATTTCTAGGTTAAGGTACTAATGAACTTTCAGGTTCAAATGGGTTACAAAGAAATGGAGTTTCAAAGATTGCTAAAAAGGTTTGGCTTTTTGGCTCAAGCTCTTGTTTCTTCAAAACTATGCCTTGATCATTTTCAAAATTTTCAAATGCAATGGTAATATTAGAAACTGAAGCAAAATCACTTGGTTGAAATCCAGCAGGACTCTCAGAATTTATTTGCGGGAACACTAACTCACTCGGCTAGGTTAACTTCCTTGACGAAAAGATACGTATTCACTTTTATCTTAAAAAATGTTCAATGCACAAAACTTTGAAATTTACTTAAGTGTTAAACAAATACTTTTCACAATCACAAATAACTTGAAGTTTGAAGATTTTAAGCACTAAAACTTTTCTATGATTTACTATTGAAAACTATTTTTCAAAAAATAATATATTATTAAAACTTTAAGATATTAGGGGTTGTTTGGTTTGCACTTTCATTTCTGTTTTCAACATTTTCAGTTTTTCCTTTGTAAATTTTCAGAAAATAAGAAACAGGCTTAAAACAGAAAATGAAAACAGAAAATGAAAATTCAAACCAAACAACCCCTTACTTATTTACTACACTACTCAATTATAAAACAAACTACTCATCACACATACTGAGTTAGAATATAAACAAGTACTAAGAACAAAAAAATAATATAAATACCTCCAATTTATAGATCATCTAGCCGGGATTTTTGTCCTTATGTATAAAATATATAAAAAAGAAAAAAAAGAATCGGAGAGTTTTTTTAAAAATAATATATAATAATAATAATAATAATAATAATAATAATAATAATAATAATAATAATAATAATAATAATAATAATAAAGTAGTGAAAAGGATGCAATAGCAGCCTAAAAAAAGAGAGAGAAGGAATAGTGCCCAAAACAAAAGAGGAAAGAGAGAAAGAGAAAGAGTGAAAAAGAGACCACCGAAAGGTGGTGGAAAAAAAGAGGGAAATAGCCACCAAAAGATGGTGGAGAGAAAACAAAGAAAGGAAAAGAGACCACCGAAAGTGGTGGAAAAACAAAAGGAAAATACCATTGAAAAATGGTGGAGAGGAAAAAAAGAGAGGAAAAAAGACACAGAAAGATGGAAGTATAATTATGATGGTAGAGTAGATTTTTTTAGAAGTTAATAATTTAAGGATAGTGGGGATATATTTGGTATTATAAATAAGTGATTTGAGAGAATGAAAAAAGAGGAGAAAGAGAAAACATGATAGAGGAATGAAGAAGAGAGTTACTTGAAAAAAAATTTAAGTTGAGAGAGATATATAAGACATAAGGTAATATGATTTATAATTAGAATGAGATTATTTCTAAAAAATTAGGTTTTATTTTCTACATGCATCTGAATACAACAAATTAATAAAAAAAAGTTCATTCTCTCACGTACTAAACATCATTCATTATTTTGCATTTAGCTTTTATCAAATTCTGTCCTTGTGTATATAAGTGTAAAAAAAAGAGTTGATTTTCACTTAATCAAATCTATCAAAACTCTAATAAAAATTATAGATCAATATTAGTATTTCTACATCTTTTATTCTTACCTATAAATACCTCCAATTTGTAGATCACCCAGCCGGGATTTTTTGTTATGTATAAAATATAATAACAAGAAAAAAAGAATCGAAAAGTTTTTTTTTAAAAATATAATAATAATAATAAAATAGTGAAAGGCGGCTAAAAATGAGAGAGAAGGAATAGTTTCAAAAAAAGAGGAAAGAGAGAAAGAGAAAGAATGAAAAAAACACAACTGAAAGGTGGTGAAAAAAAAGGGAAAAAGCCACCGAAATATGGTAGAGAGAAAAAAAAGAAATAGCCACCGAAAGATGGTGGAGAGAAAAAAAAAGAAGAAAAATGCCACCGAAAGATGGAAGCATAATTATGATAGTGGAGTAGATTTTTTTAAAAGTTAATAATTAAGGGTGTGTGGTGATATATTTAGTATTATAAATAGGTGATTTGAGAGTATGAAAAAAGAGGAGAAACAGAAAACAAGATAGAGGAACGAAGTAGAGAGTTACTTTAAAAAAAATTTAAATGAAAGAGATATATAAGACATAAGGTAATATGGTTTATAATTAGAATGAGAGTATTTATTAAAAACCAAAGGTTTATTTTCTACATGCATCTGCATACAATAATTTAATAAAGAAAACAGAGTTCATTCTCTCGCGTACTAAACATCTTTTATTATTTTGCATTTAGCTTTTATCAAATACTTTCCTCATGTATATAAACATAAAAAAAAGAGTTGATTTTCACTTTAACTCAACTCTAACAAAACTCTAATAAATATTATAGATCATTATTAATATTTCTACATCTTTTATTCTTACCTATAAATACCTCCAATTTGTAGATCACCCCGCCAAGATTTTTGTCCTTATGTATAAAATATAATAAAAAGAAAAAAAGAATCGGGGAGTTTTTTTAAAAATATATATAATAATAATAAAGTAGTAAAGCTGCAATAGCAGCCTAAATTAAAGAGAAAGAAGGAATAGTGCGAAAAAAAAAGAAGAAAGAGAGAAAGAGAAAGAGAAAGAATGAAAAAGAGACCACCGAAAGGTGGTGAAAAAAAATGAAAAAGCCATCGAAAGATGGTGGAAAGGAAAAAAAAAGAGGAAACATTCCACTAAAAGATGGAAGCATAATTATGATGGTGGAGTAGATTGCTTTAGAAGTTAATAAATAAAGGATGGTCGGGATATATTTCGTATTATAAATAGGTGATTTGAGAGAATAGAAAAAGAGGATAAAGAGAAAACAAGATAGAGGAACGAAGAAGAGAGTTACTGCACAAAATGTTTTCAAGTGAGAGAGATATATAAGATATCAGGTAATATAATTTATAATTTTTGTGGATCGGAATTAAGAGATATCCCGGTCGTAAATACCATGTCGGGCACGATATCATAGCTATTATTGGAATTGGGCTAGACCTAAAAACAAGGCCCACGAGGCTCAAAATATAACCTGCAGACCCTAATAACTGTTAATAAATATAACACATTACACTATACTAGGTATGCTATTAATCTAATATAATTACTCTTACCCATAACAGTCACTGAGCGTTGGAGTCCTTACAGGTCCTCCACCCGCCATCGTGAAGTGCCGCCGGAGCACCTAGAGATCGGACTTCTTCTCGTGGATCACGCTATCATTACCTTCAAGCCAGGTACCTCTATTTTATGTCGTTCCTATATTTTTAGAACGCAACATTGGTGCTGTCTGTGGGGAACGGTAAAGAGTTTTCCCATTCTCTCCTTGGCTAGCACCACGGGAAGAAATCCGAACGGATGACAATAAAACGTAGAGGAATTGCGTTTTGGAATCGAATAGAAGAGTGAATAAAGAAAAAAACAAAATGTCCAAATACCGAGAACGATTGCTTTTGATCCTGGAAGATGCATATACATTAATTGAAGATCTTCCCCTTTTTAAACGAGTCGTATGCATGGTTCGTAGATTTGGGATTTATAGTAGATAACAGAATCAATTGAGCGTTTATATTAGGACGCTAAACAAAAAAACGAATTGGTTTTCAATGGACATTTATTATTGCTACCGGAACCGCCGTCACCTCCAACGGCGGAATTAACGAATGAGTTTGAAGCACCCATCGGAGCAACCGCAACCACCAAGCACTGTGGTTTTCAAGGTCATGTAAGCTATTGCGCATCTCTGCGTTTTTGTCCATGGCTGTTGCGGCGCACATTTCAGCGTCAACGTGAAGTTAGTTTGAAGAAGATGGGGATGGTGTGAATAGCAACCACAAAAGGTTCACTTGCAAAAAAAAACTTATTTAATGCTGGCAGATTTCTTCTAAGTGGTGCATCTGTCAAACAAAAAAAAGGGGTGGTGTGCAGTTAGCAAAACTGGGCAAGGCCCAGGTGCAGAAAAAAGGAAATCGGCAAAGAGCAAAACAAAAAAAAAAGAGTACAGCCCTTTAGACAAAAACGGGTAGTGTGTCTAGCAAAAAGTTATCTGATTTAGAAAAAATGGTGCACCCAACAGAAAAAGAGGGTGTGGCAGCAGAAGATGTGGTGTGCTTAGTAAAAATATCTACTCGGTAGAAAAAAAGATTATGCAGTAAAAAAAGGAAAGAATAAGTAGATTTGTTATGCTTCATGCTCAATATTTATATATCATAGTCATGTCTGAAGCTATACGTTAGAATTATCTTAATATGATATGCTAGCAGCCATTACATAGTTTGCGCCAGATCTCCGGCTCAATTGTTGCTTCATAATTTACGTGCTAGCATTACAATATTGTCTACATTTGCTCTACATATGCTAGTAACAAAAGACTGTTATTGGCATAATATTTTTTGATTAATATTTGTATTATGATATTATATAATATTACTCAATGACTAACATGCATAGATGATAAGTGGGAGGACCAGCATGAATATCATGTTGGTCAACTATATACTACTAGTGGAACCTTGTTTTTATTGGTGAACAGGTGAAAGTCAAATCATGATTTCAAATGGGAAATCCCTCCAAAAAGAGGAAAGCAATATTGCCATCAGTTCTTTTCTTTAATAAAAGTCCCCTTTTTCCATTACTCTTGGCTACTTACCATTATGCATGTTGTCTATAAATTTCTTGAGATGCAGGAAAATTAAATGACGGCTGCATAGATATCTCGGAACAAACACAAGAGAAACTACATCAAACAAAAGCAACCATCAAAATAAACTCAGCAAAAATAACCGGGATACATATCGTCATTAAACAAGGCCTCTCCGAGACAGCTATCAACAAAGAAGATGACAAAGGTCACTACGATGATCAAGGTCTCTTTCACACGACCATTTACAAGAAAGTGACAAAGATCACTACGATGACCAAGGTCTCTTCATAAGAAGATGACAAAGGTCACATCTATAAATGTGGGTGACAAAGGTCTCTTCATAAGAAAATGATAAAGGTCACATCTACAAATGTCGGCAACCAAGGTCTCTTCATAAGAAGATGACAAAGGTCACATCTACAAATGTGGGCGACAAAGGTCTCTTCATAATAAAATGACAAAGGTCACGTCTACAAATGCCGATGATCAAGGTCTCTTCATAAGAAGATGACAAAGGTCACATCTATAAATGCCGGTGATCAAGGTCTCTTCATATGAAGATGACAAAGGTCACATCTACAAATGTCGGCGACCAAGGTCTCTTCATAAGAAGGTGATCAAGATTACCTCTATAGATGTTAGTGACCAAGGTTCCCTCATGATGGATCAATCATAAGCCTTTTATGGCTATTTCAAAGCAACACAGCAACAAATATGCTTCTTAAGGCTATTTCAAAGTGACACAACAACCAATATGACTCTTAAGTCTATTTAAAAAACGACAAGTGAAAAGCTAAAAAAGATACGACTACAAGTAAACTCTACCAAAAGAGATCATCATAGTTTTAGAAAGACATGCCAAAGTCGGCCAAAAAATGCAATGTAGAGATATAAGCTCTATAGAAAGCACGGAGATGTAAATCTACAGCTATCAAGCACCAAATTAAAGTTAAAGTCCGAGATGATAAAATACGGAGAGATTTACGCAACAAATACTCAAAAGTACAAACAAAATATTGTTTCAAAGAGCTATCAATAAGGGATGCCTTTAAGGTTAACCCTTGTCAACGAGATCAGAAGAGGATGCCGCCAAGGCTAACCCATAGCAAGATTAAAAAGCTAGAAAGGCTATGGCTAAAACCAACCTTTTTCTATAAATCTGAGATGAGGAAAAATCAAAGGGCAATGCTTATGGTCAACCCGGTTCTATAGTACAAAAAATCACAAGGACAACGATCCCGGCTAAATACGCCAATTAAACACAAACACGAAGATGGTTGTAACCATCCCAGCCAATATGATCCTAAAGGGAAAAACAACAAGGAAGCCCAATTTTGTTAAAGGGTAAAGTGCAAACGGAATAAATTGTCAAGTTCAACATAAATTATGAATTAGAACATCTTGGATGAAAGTTCAAGAGGCTACGGTCATTTCAAGAAGACAATTCTATGGGAAACTAAAATGGCCTACGGGCTAACCTAAGTGAGACACTTGGGTCAAATTCGGGAGGTTACGTCCATCTCGGGACGACAAACCCCTGAGATACTAAAAAAAGGCCTACGGGTCATTCCAAGACAGAGTAGCTTGGACCTAAATCGATGAGGCTACAGTCACCTCAGGACGACAATCTCTCGGGATATCCCATAAGAAGGCCACGGGCCATTTCGATAAAATTACTTGGATCAAAAGGATACGTGCTATCTTGAGATGTTCTCTCCTTGAAATACCAAAAAGGGCCAAAGGCCATTCCAAAATAAAAAGTTCTATGAAATAAATTTGAAGAGGCTACTTGCCATTTTAGAATGTTCTTCCCCCCGGATGATAATAAGGCCGATGGCCATTTTGGGATGAAAGTACCCTAGAACAATATCATTGAGGCTAATAGCTGCTTTGGGATAAAAATTCCCCGAGATAGTACAGAGGAGGCCATAGGCCATACCGAGAAAAGAGTTTCCTGGAAAATAAGTAAAAAAATTGGTCAGCAATCAAAGCGTGAAAGAAGCACAAAAATTCATCATACAAGAAATGTTAAAGTAATTAGAAAAGTAAAATTAAACGACAAAGTCGTTAGAAGGTAACTAAAGAGGCTTTGGCTTCACCGGCATCAGGGCCATGATCTTCTGGAGGGCGCAAAGATCAAAAGAAGCAAACACTTGCCAAGTTGAGTTGAATACTGAGATTCAAAAATCGAAGTATCTTAACACATTCCCTAAAAGCATCAGGACCTCTTCCCTCGAGGAGACCTTGAAGCTCATTCACAAGGCAAGTCCCAAATTTTGGTTCAAGACGTTATATAAAAATACAAAGCAGCAAGCACATAAAGACCGAGATTCAATAGATCCGGTATGAATAACCCAAAGATGATAGCTTGCTCAAAGCAGCTTGTCAACTTGGGAGACTACAGTGTTACAGATCCAACTTTGGATATACACCAGTCTATTTCGGCAAAAAAACATTTGATTAGTGTACTCAGCCAAGTACATCTCAACAATTGACCCAACTCTACTCCAAGGCCACGTTGATTCCAATAGGGACCAAGTCCCTAATTTGAAGAAGATAACCCCAGAAAGACCGTTGATCCCAACAGGACTTTCATCAGATTCTTCGACAATGAAGTTCTTGTCGACCCAAAACAAAGGGTTTAAGGTTAACGACCATCATGAATTGAAAGCCTTAACAAAAAGGTTATTCAACTCCTATGTTGAAGGATTAGAAGAAATTGATGACCGGGGGGAATCCTGAACCATTAGCAAATGATCACAAAGTCTTAATATTTAAAGAACCAGACTCGACATGCAAGCAATTAAATAAAGAACAAATGTCTACGTCTCCCTAAAAGAAAGGGGATAACTAGGCCAAAGAGCCCATTTTCATAATGGAGATACATATCTTCGAAAAGAATATTGCTAGAGAAGTCTAGAAAGAAACCGAGATAGGCTTGAAAAAAGTCAACAAAGTTTACTCATTATTAGTTGAGAGTCAAAAAAAATATATGTACATCACATCCAGGCAAAAATTTCGGGATGATGCTGATCTTTGGAAATTTTCGAGATGAATCAATATTCAAGACGACACTGAGCGAAAAATGATCACAAAGCATGAGATGCCATTGGTATCTGAGATAGCTTCAGCAATAGGAGTCATCATAAATTTAGATCACCAAGATGGTAAAATATCTCCTGGAATTATCAGAACACACCGAACAATACCAGTGTCGATAGAGTCAGCGAACCAAATTATCTAAAGGATCCCACTAAAAATGGATGACAACAACCTTAACTTGGGGATCATAATCTCGTATCTATATTAGTGATACAGAGGGTCATAGGCCCCATGCGAAGGTGAAAAAGGAGTGAAAATTTAAGGAAAATCATGTGCTTATAAAGGGCGAACAACAAACTCAAGAGAAAATTATGTGAAGTCCCGGCATAACGGTCAAAGAAAAAATGTTTTGATCCGACATGAATGTCATGTCAGCCAAATATAATAAAGTCAAATTTTTACCTTCAATGGATCACCGACTCAAGGGCAATTGTAATATGGTAAAGAGTTTCACTTTCAATAGAGTATCAACTTGGAGCTTACCACTACAGCTGATATGGAGCAAGTCAGCTAGAAAGGACATGATTGTCTAGTGGCGGGAATTTTACGAGACTCTGAGATCCACGGTGAGAGAACGTATAAAAGATCATAAAATGATCATCCGACTTTGAGGAACTAGAAGAACTAAGAGAAGAAACAATTCATCTTACAAGATGAAATTAGAACAACATGTAATGTACTTGAGTCAGAATTCTACTCCCAGTAGAACACCATCGTGGGTAGGGGAAAACAGGCCAGGCCAGACTTTGACTAAACAGGCCAAACTTATTTTATAATTGATGGAATTAAGCCTAGCCTATTGGCCTATCATAGGCTCATTTTTCAGGCTAAGCCTAGCCTATTTGAAAGCCTATTTATAGGCCTACTTTGTCCTAACATCTCTAAAAAGGCTAGCAATTCTATCTTAAATATGCCAACAAGCCACCAAATAGGCTAATAGGCCTTTTTAGCAAGTCCTCTAAATAAGCCTAATTTATAAACATATTAGAAAATTTATTGTATTAACATTTATAAAATTTATTATATATACATACACACACACACATAATTTTTGAAAAAAATAATATTTTATTTATATTTATAATATATATATATATATATTAAAATTTAATAGGCCGACATATTAGGCTTAATAGGTTTTTTCAAAGGCATGTACCTAGCCTTTTTACTTAAATATGCTTTTTAAAAAGCCTGAACCTAGGTTTTTTGTTAAATAGTCTAGGCCATGCTAGGCTTTATATAGACCAGGCCATAGGCTCCTGATAGACCGGCTGGCCTCTTTCCACCCCTAATTGTGGGGGCAATAAAGAAATCATCAGAATGATAAACCATGAAAATAATTCTCCTACTCACAAATGGAGGGCAATTCATCGAGTCTGAACAAGTGAAGTTTGAGATTAACATCCAACCCGGCATACGAACAAAGAATGTGAAGTTTCAAATATTGAAGTCAAGAAACAAAATTAAGTGAACAAAACAAAGGAGAATGCTTGAAGTGCAAGAAATAAACTCCTAATAAAATAGCATCAGAGCTAGAAAACTTGAAACATCCCAAATTGCGGGATCGACAATAACCCGACATGGAAACAAAAAGACGCAGATTTGCTTGTAGTAACTCGTCGACTTGGGAGGCTTCTGTTGTGAACTGAAATTAAGAGATATCTTGGTCGTGAATACCATGTTGGGTACGATATCATAGCTATAATTAGAATTGGGCTAGACCCAAAGACAAGGCCCACGAGGTGCAAAATATAACCTGCAAACCCTAATAACTCTTAATAAATATAACCCACTTCATTATACCAGGTATGCTATTAATCTAATAAAATTACTCTTACCCATAACGGTCACTGAGCATCGGAGTCCTTGCAGGTCCCCCACGGGACGTTGTGGAGCACCGCCGGAGCACCTAGAGATCGGACTTCTTCCCGTGGATCCCGCCATCATTACCTTCAAGCCAGGTACGTCTATTTTGTGTCGTTTCTATATTTTTAGGACGCAACATAATTAGAATGAGAGCATTTATTAAAATTAAGGGTTTATTTTTTACATGCATCTGAATACAATAAATTAATAAAAAAACAAAGTTCATTCTCTCACGTACTAAACATCATTCATTATTTTGTATTTAGCTTTTATCAAATATTGTTCATGTGTATAAAAACAAAAAAAAAAAGAGTTGATTTTCACTTTGATTCAACTCGATCAAAATTTATAGATCAATATTAATATTTCTACATCTTTTATTCTTACCTATAAATACCTCCAATTTGTAGATCACCCCACCCAGGATTTTTATCTCGATGTATAAAATACAATAAAAAGAACATAAGAATCATAGAGTATTATTTTAAAAAATATATAACAATAATAACAAAGTAGTGAAAAGGCTGCAATAGCAGCCTAAAAACAAGAGAGAAGGAATAGTGCCAAAAAAAAGAGGAAAGAGAGATAGGAAGAGAGTGAAAAAAAGACCACCGAAAGGTTATGAAAAAAAAGGAAAAACCAACGAAAGATGGTGGAGAGTAAAAAAAGGAAAGGTGGGAGGGATTGAGACCACATAAATTTAGAAATTCCACTATCTCTTTATATATAAGAATCATAAATCTATACATTAAAAATGATGGTGCTAATCCCTTCCACCAAAGGAAAAGGGAGCCCACCGAAAGGTGGTGAAAAAAAAAAGGAAAAATCCACTAAAAGATGGTGGAGAAGAAAAAAAAAGAAAAAAAACCACCGAAAGAAGGAAGCATAATTATGATGTTGGAGTAGATTTTTTTTAAAACCTAATACTTAAATGATGGGGGGATATATTTAGTATTATAAATAGGTGATTTGAGAGAATAAAAAAAAAAGAGGAGAAAGAGAAAATAAGGTAGAGGAACGAAGAAGAGAGTTACTTCAAAAAAAAAATTAAGTGAAGAGATGTATAAGACATCAGGTAATACGATTTATAATTAGAACGTGTTTATTTTCTACATGCATCTGCACACAATAAATTAATGAAGAAAACATAGTTCATTCTCTCACGTACTAAACGTCAGTCATTATTTTTCATTTAGCTTTTATCAAAAATTGTCTTCGTGTATATAAGCGTAAAAAAAGGGTTGATTTTCACTTTGACTCAACTCTATGAAAACTCTATTAAAATTTATAGATCAGTATTATTATTTCTATATCTTTTATTCTTACCTATAAATACCTCCAATTTATAGATCACCCAGCCAGGATTTTTATCTCGGTGTATAAAATATAATAAAAAGAAAAAAAAGAATCGTAGAGTTTTTCTTTGAAAAAAATATTATAATAATAATAAAGTGGTGAAAAGGCTGCAATAGCAGCCTAAAAAAAAGAGAGAAGGAATAGTGCCAAAAATAAGAGGAAAGAGAGATAGGGAAAGAATGAAAAAGAGGCCACCGAAAGGTTGTAAAAAAAAAGGGAAAAACCACCGAAAGATGGTAAAAAAAAGGAAAAGAGAGACCATCGAAAGATGGTGAAAAAAAAGGAAAAAGCCACCGAAAGATGGTGGAGAGGAAAAAAAAGGAAAAAAACCACCGAAAGATGGAAACATAAATACGATGGTGGAGTAGATTTTTTTAAAACCTAATAATTAAGGGATAGTGGAGATATATTTGGTATTATAAATAGGTGATCTGAGAGAATGAAAAAAAGAGGAGAAAGAGAAAATAAGATAGAGGAACAAAGAAGAGAGTTACTTCAAAAAAAAATTTAAGTTAGAGAGATATATAAGACATAAGGTAATACGATTTATATTTAGAATGAGAAAATTTCATAAAAACTTAGGGTTTATTTTCTACATGCATCTGCACACAAGAAATTAATAAAGAAAACAGAGTTCATTCTCTTGCGTACTAAACATCATTCATTATTTTTCATTTAGCTTTTATCAAATACTATCGTCGTGTATATAAGCGTAAAAAAAAGGGTTGATTTTCACTTTGACTCAACTCTATCACAACTCTATTAAAATTTATAGATCAGTATTAATATATCTACATGCTTTATTCTTATGATTGTTATAATACACATAATTTATTTTTCAAATAGTATTTTTTTTATGAGTAAGCATTTTTCTGTTCTTGACGCAGGAGAGTACACTTGCCACCATCGGGCCAACAAGCGGAGGAAACAATGTCACCGTCGAATCATCGCTGCATGTTCTTGCTACCAACGAATCGCCACAAGCACCATTAGCGGTTCGTTTGACGGAAAAAATTGAGTTATATTTTTTATAGGTGTTGTAATAGTACATTTTATACAGCCATAGTTACATAATTCGCATTGTACGTGATTTCTGTACATTAGTATGTTAGTTCCATATGTCACTATCTTATATCGGTACGAAGAATTATGTGACTATGGTCATGCCATTGTAACATTAAGCTGTATTTTTATTTTATACCTTAATTGTGTGACTATTTTTCATCATATTGGAGTTGATATCTTGTAAAAGGTTGATTGTTTACATTTATTTCATTTGATGAACAATGTCAGTCGACTTCCCTTGATGCCGACAAAGACATTGATATTTATCAAGACGACACTTGGGTGACCCACCTGTCTGACATACAACGGCAAGGCAACGGATTCACCGCACTGCTTACCGCATTTGACAAGGGAAACAAATTCACAGAGGCATGACATTTGATGAAAACTTTAAATTGCCACCTTTTTTTTGTAGCACGGCTGTTTACTTATGATTTGAATCACATTTATGTTGTTATAAGAACCAAATCCACAGAGCACATCTAGTTCTATTTACAGAGGAGCAAGTTACTACCAATTTGATTACAGACCACTTGGTCCTAATTGAAGATGAGATCAAACATGAAGGCACGAAGATCGCTGCAACTATATCATTTATGATGGCATGGAGTTTTTTTTTCTTTTTTTTTTCTTGGACATCGTCATTACTGATTGCAACCAAAACACTCTTAAAATGCTTGGTCTGGTGATTCTTCTCCATATTTGTTAACTGGTTAACAAAGATGGACACAAATCATTGGATTTTTTTGTTAATATATAGCAAAGGAAGATGTATACCATGCATGACTGGTTTTTTGCTGTTGGGTCATGCATATTAGGCCTCTTATGTATTTACGCATGAATGGACCATATTTTTGGGTTGCATTCATTGATTGTTTTGTAATCATGGACAAAGAAGAAATATTAAGTACAATAGTTTTTCTTACATGAAGGCGAAGGGATGTATGGACCATATTTATTCCATTATGTAGTTTTTATGTTAATTTAGTTTTAATTTTTATTCCCATTCTGTGCACTTCAAAATATAGACTTGTTTAATATGGTATAACAGTGGTTAATGACTACATGATAGAATACATATAATGATTAAATGATAGAATACATATAAGGGGTTATCTTAACTAGGTATTCCACATTTCATTATGTTAAGCCTTAACTACAATATAAAGACAATACCTACACAGCAGACAACATGACGATGAAATTAAACTATTAGTTTTTAAAACACAAATACTAAAATGGAGAGTTTCAATCCAAACACACACTCAGTACATGTCGTTACCACTTACGGTTACATGTCGTCATCCGTAAGGTCTCCGTCAATACAATTTTGCGGCAAGCTTGTCAACTCATCTATTTCCGATGCAGTCGGGAAACATGGGGGCAGATCACGGGCTCTAAAGCATTCTAGGTCGATTGCGTCATACTTGTTGATGCATATCTGCATTTGGTTGTTCTCATGCCAAATCATATTAACTGCTCTCTGTAATGATTCGTCGGTGTCAACAACCATTCGTAAAGAGTGTCTCTTTGGTCGCATTAACCCACGGCTCCTAAGGCCTTGAACCAACCTAATAGACTCTTGCACACGATATTCCCACTCCCTTCTATATTCCACAATAAATCGAGAACCTATCTTGAGGTATGACTGTGTAACGAAACATGTCTCTCTTTAGTGATCAATGTCAACCCATGCTCTCGATGATTTTTTTTGGACTATACCATGTGTTCTTGCACCTACCATAGAATAGAAACTCTCAAGGATCTTTCGTATCTTTCTCCATGGAATACTTTTTGTGAATGACAAGGTTGGAAAAAATTTGGTTCTTTTGTTAGTGTTAATAAATATTCCTATTTATAGTTCAGAATGTCATCAGTTTCCATGTGGTTAAATCCTTACCCTGGTTGTTGAATGAATTTGTATGCATGTGACTTAACTCAATACATTAGCCGAACCTGTGGTTACAGTATATAGGATATGAAACGATATTAAAGCAAGTTAAGGAATCAGAATCAATTTCATCATATAATGTGCACCGTAACCACGTTTGGAAGCTCACGTGACCCATATATTTTACTTTAGTTTAGTTACATATTTTATTTGTTTAAATAGCTCAGGAAAACATGATTTTCCATTAACTAGGGTTCAATATGTAGCATATGAAATGATTACTAGGTAATTACAGTAAATTAAGTAATCATAATCAATTTCGTCATATACGGTGCCCCGTAACCAGTTTTGGAAGCACTCGTAACCACAATCTTCATTTCTCAGTTAATTTGTTACATTTTGAAACATGTCTACTTACTTTGGTTTTACGTGGTTAAATTAGTACCATACTTGTTGAATTAATTTGAATGCGTCTAAACCATTAGCATGGGTCAATCAACTGTGTGTAGCTTTAACAAGTGTGAAGCATGCATTAAAGGCTGTTAAAGCTGCTTACTGATGAGTCACATTGATGTGTTAACACTTATATCATGTGTGGTTACATCCTTTTGTGAATTGTTGAATCCAGCAAGGTAATGTCTCTAAAATTATTATGTTGTTTGACATGACTGGTGCATGTCGCAAAAAAGCAGTTGATGCTGCTATGATATATCACTGTTGTGACAACACAGAAAACATATGTGGTTACATCCTTACATTATGTGTGGAATAGTAGGTTTTTTTGTTTAACTTAAATTTTATTCCACAATCACGGTTCAGTCACATGCATATACCATGACTTAAAGCCTGTTGCCGCCTCTGATTGGATTAAACTCCAAACATGGACAGTGTGACTGTGACTTGAGACCCTACTATTAAGTAGCATGTGTGTAAATAGTGTAAGGTTGTTAATCTGAACTATCACATGCTGTAGTGAGTGAGCATACCCAGAACATGGATAAGTGTTCATGCTACATGTTGTTTAACCCGGGTTACATGCCTTGTAATACTTGGTTAAATTAACTAATTAAATGTTGAATTAAAATTACTAAACAATTAATTCTTTAATTTGTCGTTGCATCTATAAATATATGTAAGTTGTTTTCAAACATGAAGTGGGAAGCAGATATAAGTGAACAATGAGAGAATACAATTTTTTTCTCGTCGAGCTGATATGGCGTTATGAGAATCAGAGTATGGTGAGAGGTTGAAGGTGTGGTAGTGGTGCAAGAAAGCTTGAGGGAAGGGTGGGAATATAGTACGGGGTTCATAACGGAGAGTATACTGAAGGCGCATATTCCAGAGGCTTCCGATGACACGTTGGCATTGACGTGTGGGCCACCACCCATGATTCAGTTTGCTGTGCAGCCGAATTTGGAGAAGTTGGGCTACAACGTCAAAAACAACTTGCTCGTGTTTTAGGCTGCTGCCCCTGATTTCTAGGTTGTTACTTTGTATATTTGTTTCAAAAATAAAACATAATTCATAATTCTATGAGCTTCCTCGATCGAGTCAGAATTTTTGAATTTTCAATTTTTTTAAATGAAAAATATTAGTATAGTGTGTAGGTTTACATTTCCTCGTATTCGAGTTTTGATGTAGAATAGTCAATGTTTTGACTAGCTACTTTAATATGTGTACATGAAGCAAAATAGTGTGTTGTATTATATTCCCAAATTGGTTTTGGTTTAGATAGAAAATTTGTTCCCAGTGTATTATCCACTATTAGGCGTTATTTTTATGATTTTATTATATTTTGTTTCCAATAAATAATAAAGTTATATAAAGTGTATTTATATATATATATATATATATATATATCATTAAATATTATTTTCTTTACGAATGTCTAATAATAATAATTTCTGTATAAAAATAATAGTAATTTAAAAATTGTTTAACAATAGAATATGTTTCACTAAAATTACTCTTTATAAATAAAACACTTAATTATTAGCAAATACAAAGAATAGTGTATATACACTTAATGTTAATAAAAACACTCATTGTATTTGCATCTGCTAATCATTTATTAACTAGGTTAGGTTTTATCATTAATTTTTTTTTTTTACAATTTCATTTCATTTTCAATATTTTTTATTAACATTTTTCATAAATACCGTGTAAAGAAACGAAAAAAAAGTGTAACATCGTTCTCAAATCATTTGTTAAAATCTAATTGTTCTCTAATTTATTTAAATTAAAATCAAGTGAACCAACTATTTATTTAATGTTTATAAGTGTTCTTTAAATTTAGAGATTTTTTTTTCAAAAAAAAAATCAATCTGTTGCTAGACTAACCAAGTAACCAGTGACTAGGGGGATGTCCTCACGGTTGGGTTGATTCAGATTTTCGAATAAAAAATCCATACCAATAAAAATAACTTGAGTTGGTTTAGTATGGATTTATGCAAAAAAAAAAACACTTAAAATTCAAACCAAACAAAAATGGGTTAGTTTGAATTAGATCAAAAGGTTGTTGTTTGATTTCATAAAAATTATTTATTAACTAAATTAAACATTTAATATATATTAATAGTGTTAATTAAGCATTCAATATATCTATTAATAAAGCATAACTCCAAACACAATATAAATTTTAAAACACAATAATTATTAATGTGAATTTTTAATTGTTACTACTTTCGTTTATTTTTATCTGTCCACTTTGAACTAAGATACACATATTAAAAAATGTAATTATTATTCTTGTTTTCATTAAAATAATGTTTAAACTCCTTATAATAGCATTTATCTCTTCTTCTTTATTGGTTCAAAGTAGAACATTAATTGATACTCCAATTAAATAAAAGAATATCATTGATAAAAGTGTATTTAATATCACCTTAAAATTCTAATGGATAGATAAAAAAACAAATTTTTTTGTCAAAATTGGACAAATGAAAAGGAAGAGAGATAATATTTTACTTATTTGGTTAAATAAAAATGGATGAATATTAAAAAAAATAAAAAGATTAATGTCTCTTTCCAAGTATAATTATTTTTCTACTTCTAAGAACTTTAATTAGTATTCTAAAGACATTGTATAGCTGAACTACCTCCATATATTTCTCTAATAATTAGTTGTAAAAATTAGATTATTTTAAGAATCAATTATGTGTATATGTTATAATTGATTATAACAATCAATTTTTGTTTGGATATATTATTGAAAAATGATTTTGAAGAAAATCTTTTATGTTTAGATAGTATAAAAATTACTTTTTCTAGTAGAAATTTGAATTATAAAAGAAGAAAGTGGATTAAAGTTAAAAATCTTTTTTAATAAACTTAAAATTTTATTTTATTAAAAAAAGTTATTCGTTAAAGTAAAAAGAAAATTAAAATTTAATTGATATTAGAAAAGTTACCCAAACACATAAAAAGGAATTGAGATGCTTTTTTCTTAAAAAATGTTGGACAATGTATCCAAATGGGTAGTGATTTTTGGCCAACCCATGTTGACCAACTTTTGGCCAACTTGGGTAAAATAATAATATTTTAGATTTTTAAACTAAAAAAGAAAAAATTAAAATGAAAAAAAATAATACTTTAATTGGTTGGCCAATAATTGGTCAAAAAATAGTTGAAAAAATGTTTTTCGGACTCAAATGTCCCTTACTCAGTCTCACTCATTCTATTTAATAATATTATTTGCATTTAATGAATAAAAAAATGGAAATGGAGATGTGGATGGACGGCGTGCTCCGTTAATGAGGAAAGAGAAAAATTTTTAAAGAAACAAATCGAAAACAAAATAAAACAAATCCCTAGTCTCTTCGCGCACTTCATCTTCCTTCTTTCGTACTTTTCAGTCTGAAAGGAAAAGAACCAAGGAAAAAATCTTCCTTTCCCATTTCCTATTCTTTGTCATCCCTTCGTAATCGTTGTTGGCGTTCTTCTCCTCCCTTATGTAAGCCCTGTTTCTTAGTCGCGACGTGAAAAGGCATTGCCGCGTTCGTGAACCCTCTGTGACCTATTGGTATTGGTGTTCGTCATCACCTACCTAAGCAACTTCGTTTTCAACGTTCCCCATATTCACTATTGGTAAGTTTCTCTAAAAGAAACCCTTAAATATTGAATGGTTAGCGATTAAAGAACGAAATCTTGGTGATTGGAAAGTAAATAGTCAATACTTTTGACTAAATCGTATGCACATTGATGAAATCGTAATATTGAAGTAGTTTATAATTTTACTAAACCCTGATTCTCCAAAGGAAATAGTGTCTAGTTTACTAAACACATTGACGAAATCGTAATACTGAAGTGATTTATAATGTTATTGAAGTAATTTTGGTTTGAGACTTTTTAGTGTTCAATGTAGAAAGTTATGTGTGCAGTGTAGTTTTGGCTAATGCCTATACAGGTTGTGGTGAAAAGGAATTGCATATGTGTACAATTTTTATGTGTTAGAATTTTGTAGGTATTATGTAGAATTATTTGGTAGAAATTGATTGATTCAAATTATATTGTCAAGTAATGTGTACAATGTGGGTAATGACTAACCAAAATGTGGTTACAGCGGCTGCATGTGTTATTAGGATGAAAATGTAGAGTTGCCAACCAAGTTAAATATACAAAATGCGTGTGAAGCATATGTGCAAGACCCACTGGTTGGGACAAGAAAATGCAAACCTAAGCGATGCACAACGACAGCGCATTGTATCAACTTCATTTAAATATCAAGTAGATTTTCCAGATAATTTGGTGGTGTCACGTCCCTTATTGGCTAAGATGATTAGTAGGTGTGACAATCGTAGCAATGGATTTAGAGTTGGCAACAGGGTTGTGCCTTTTATTCATCTGGACGTTTGTTTTGCTCTAGGCCTACGTGTTGTTGGTAAAGTGGTCAACCTGAATGATCATCCTTTTCCAAAACAATCCCACACACAAGGATTGTTTATTCAAAGGGAAACAAAGGTTGAGTCTCTTGCAGATCTTTTGCTGCTGTATAGTTCCCGGAGTTAGGCCGTTTATGATTTTTGCAGACTCTACTTGTTGCTTGCCTTTGTTGCATTTTTGCTGCCAAAAACAACTGAGTCAATAAACCCAGGATTGTTTACATTTGTTGACAATTTGGAATCGCTTAATGAATATGCATGGGGTAATGTTGTATATGACTATATTGTCATGGGGTTAAATCGTGCATCAAGTCGTCTTTGCGACGAAATGAATAGAAGGAAAATCAACATCACAGGATGTGTGGCCGTGTTGTAGGTAAAACAAACCCAGTGTAATTTGCCAAGTAGATTACTACATTAAAAGGTTTATGTTTCTCCATAATTTGGATTGATTTTCCTATGTGTGTTTTTAGGTATGGGCTTGTCAGTGGCTCGCATTATATTGTCGACAAGAACGTGTAGTGAAGAATAAATTTTCCAGAGTTTTAAATTACGTGTGTCTGGTGTCACGAGGGAAAAAAATTGCCCAAGCATTCAAAAACAATGTGGTTAGTTTTGAATAAGAACAACCTAGTTAATTATAGGGATTGTATTTATATGAGTTATTATCCAATAAGTATACATAAAGCTTGTTTTTTCTTGTTTTGTAGATAATTCAGGAACTTGCTGCAAATTCGTCTGAATTTCACATAGATGTAGTGATAGAAGTCTTGCAAGAGGCAAGTTTTGGATTCCCGCATTGGTCCCGTCGCAATAGTCAGATAGATGAAATAATTGCTGACCAAAAACTGCTGAGGAATGACCATGTTGTTATGCGAGCAAAGGTAGTCAGACTTGCAGCAAAAGGTATTGTTCCTCGAGGATGATGTGTCTTACATTAAGCAGCAAATTGGGCTTACAACTTGTGGAGCGCTAACATCACGCTCACAATCTGATGCGGACATGCACCATCATCCAGAATTAGGTAGTTTCATATTGTTCTAGTAAATGCATATTCCTTTTTGTGTTTGGAAAAATTAGAAGTAAAAATTTGTTGTTTGTTAAACGCAGAGGATGAATTAGTGGAGCTGGATGAGGGTGACCATGAGGAAAGCCCATTGGCAATGGTTCCATGTATTAATTATGTTGAGCCTCTAAGTACAGTTTCCCCAATGACAAAAGTTCCGGATGAACCAGGTAATATGGAGTGCACTGGTAATTCAATTGGAGGTGGTATATTATCAGATTTTATAGGTACTTGTCATTTCAATGTGATGAATTATTTTCCTAGGTATTTTTATAGGAATTGATAGAAACTTATTATTTCACGAACCGTATATGCTTTTGTTTTCATTGTGTATTTTCATAAGCATTTTTATTGGGTGTTCCATCTCAAAGTTATTGAATGTTGAATATCAAACAACAGTTCCCAGATTTAGTGTAGGTTATTAATACATGGCCAGATTTCATTTCGTTAGAATTTCATGCCCAAATTTAGTATAGGTTATAAATACATGCCTTCATTAGTGTAGGTTATCAATACATGCCCAAATTTAGTTAAGGTTATTAATACATGGCCAAATTTCATGCACTAATTTTAATTTAGGCAAGAAATCATTTTCGTTAAATTTTGACTCTCATATTTAGTTCCCAGATATGTGTCTACAGTTTTAACTGTTTATAATTACAATTACCCTTGTAAACGTGTTTCTAAAACGGTTGTTGTCATTTAAAATAGATTTTTCAAAGTCATATAAGCCTGTTTATGATTTTGTCTTCCTACAAACCAAACCAGAGTTTCCCACCATACATAAAAAATGCGGGGGAATTGATAATTATGATGAGAGTTATTGAATATTTTCTTTAAAAATTCATTTAATATTTGCGTCTGTAGATTCATTTGGAAGTGGTTACATGTGTGTTAGCAAGTGGTTAACATAGTCAAAAATTTGGTGAAATGCATTTTTATAGTTTGATATACAACGTTACAGTCCGTATATCCAAAAGTAGTTGACAATGATTGTTTATAAGGTTGTAACCAAAAGGGGTCGCTGGTCAAATATTAGAAAAGACGAGTAAGTGAAAAAGTATCTATGGTTGACATAACAGGTTTCAAATATATGTGTAGCATTCATGGATTGTTTTGTTTTGTAGAACTATTGTATGTATGTTCGGCCAACTGCTCAACTTTCATGACATGCAAACAATGAAACCGAGGGCCTGGGTATGCAATATGGTGAGTGATGTAGTAGTATTACCTTACTGAATGCATTTTATCTGTTAGAATTGTAATTAATCGAGCCATTTTTTGTGGTAGATATTCATGCTTGCAGTAAAGGTTTTCATATTCATGCTTGCAATAAAGGTTTTCATGGATGACAAGAGACGTTTGAAGGGTGCTATTACTCGCTATATGTTTACTCCCATGTTTGTCGTAAGTATAAATTAGTTTAGTACATTATAAGTTTGTACACATATATGTTGTTGTCTGACCCTTGGTTCTATCTGTGTGATGTAGGACAAGATTTTAGGCGAAATGCAAAGTGCAAACGCTCGTATTAATTGGTCGGATAAGACCCTTCGTGGTATTGTGGATGGTGGGCAGAAACTACAAATCCTAAGACACGCCGATTTTGTAAGTTTTCCCAAAAAAAAAATCAAGATGAAACTAACTAGCCTAGGTTTTGATTTTAATGCTAAGTATTTATTATGGCCCGTAAAACGTTTCATATGATGAACATATATTCACTCCTGCTTTATTTAAATCACAATGGTACTATTACGTGATAGACGTAAAGTAGCGAAAGTTTTGTGTCTTAGATTCAATGGCGGAGGCCATAGATGATGAACGTCAAGTGGTTGACCTAACAGTGGTGAGTTTTAGAAATTGCAATTCAGTTTGAGACAAAGTTTTAGCTGTAGTGCATAAATTGCAATTCAATTTTATGAAATTAAATTTGTGTAGAAAAATCGGATACAATAACTCATGTCTGTGTTGAGGCTCGGTATACTCGGACAACATTTTGATTTGGAGTATACTTGTCCGACGATCCCCCATCAAACTAATGGGTGAGCAAAAAACGTAATATAAAAATTTGGTTTACTCTGTTATTAATTTGCAAATGCAAGATAAGTATGCGTATTCACTATTAATCATTATGCAATATCTGTATTTTGTTATAGCCATGATTATGGAATATTTTTTTTGAAGTACATGGAAATTTGGGATGGACATCCTAAGAGAGGAGAGTGGACCATGCCAACCTATTCAACAGTCTGGTTAACATTTAATTAACTGTTATAATGGTTTTTTTTAAAGGGACTTAACATTTGTATGTTTTTTTGTTTGCAGGGGTAAATTAATGTCTTTAGGCGCCAATATGTTTGTGATTAGGTACTTCATCTATCAGCCTCATTTGCGACATCCTCCACATCATTTGTTGCACAATTTGGTTGAAGACATGTTCAAAGATTGTCAATCTATGACTCATGGACTTGAAGGAGAGAGACAACCTGAATCTGTTCAAGGATGAGTGTCTTGTGCTCGCCAACCCAGTCATCAAAGCCAAACCAGTCATAAAAGTTTTGCTATTTAAGGAGACGTAGTAACTTAATAAATTCGTGGAAACCATATTTCCTTATTTGACGAGGGTCATTCGAAGAAAATGACATGCTAGGATAATGACTAATAAATGAAGTCAACAGGTTTAAATCTCTTCCTTCAATTCTAGGATCAGTTAAGGTAGCGCAATGATTAGTGTTTGGGAAGGATACATAAGTTGATACAGTTGGCCGAAGAAGTATGCAACGAAGCGATGTACGTATACAGTATGTTACAAATGAACGACATAGAATCAAGTAAAAGTGGAAACGGTTTGAATATGTATTTAAAGTTAAAAGCGAATAATTGCCATAGGGAATGTCGTGTAAGAGCATGATATTTCACAAGAAGAACATGGCAAGTTTATGATGTTCACCCAAATTGCATTCCTTCATTTTGCGGGGACTTCGATTGTCAAGTGGAGTCAAGCCGCATCATTAATCAATAGCGAAACGCTGATGTCGATGAAGATATTGATGAAGTAGTGTACAGGGTGGTCCAATGCGAAGGCTGTTTGACAGACTATGAACTTAACTATTTTTTGAATATTTTTGTTGGTTGGTATTTTCCTAGTCAAATAGCACTATAAAATATTGATGTCCACTTTGTATTGGTGGGGGTATATAGAATAGCTACGTGAATATTTATGCACCTTTTTTTTTTCCAAAATATTTATGCACCTTTATTATTTCAAAATATTTATGCACCTTTTATTTATAAATAAATAATGTTAATTGTAAATTTCCAAACCTTCCTGAACAAAAAGTTGATATGATGATGATGTTACTTTAAAAGGAATTTTATATATGGCAAAATTAGGTATAAAATAATAAGTATAAAAAGAAGATATCTTATTATATCAAATTTATATTTTGAATTGTATTTAGTATGATGCCAGATCTTAAATATTTACTATAATAAAGTATTTCGTAGAAATATTTGTTAAGTAGTTAACATTAAAAAATAAACCATGCATCGCACAAGTATGATTGCAAGTTTATTTGTAAATTTAAATTTCAATTAAATAAAATATACTATAATTATGTGTAATTTAGTAACATTTGTTAAATGCTTGTACGTAATTATATTTTATTAAAAAAACCCGTTCATATGATTATAGGGGAGAAAATATTGTCATTTAATTTTGTAAAATTTGTTAAAAATTGTAATAATTATGAACTATGACATATTGAATTATGTTCAAATGCATTATAATTTATCTAATTTGGGAACAGAGTTTACACATAGCTAATATAAATAATTCATTACATTGAAATGCAATAATAGTTGCCACATATCAGAAACTTTGTCAGCAAAATGTGAAGTATACATTAGCCTGCCGAAATACAAATAAAAAACTATTTGGTACTAGAATTAAGGACACAAATATAATTTAAGATTGATATTAAACAGAAATGGTTACACGTGCATCCCAAGTTGGTTACCGTGACACCATATATGACGAATTACATTTATATTTATTAATTTTATATGATTATATTCATTAATCGATGAATGAGAAGAACAATTATCCCAAGACCACAACAACAATACCCAAGCCAACAGCAAGGACATGGAGAGGGAACCCTATGAAGCACTGGGTGAGGACGAATCAAACCTATCCGCCTTCGTTCGTCCATGCCACCATCGCAATGGTGGTCTACATCCATCTCAAAACCTTAAAACCTAATTCCTAGTCTTGCTGGTATCCTCCAGGCCGCGCTGATAAATCGGGACCGTGATGATGATATTTCAACTCAAGAATTCGTAAGGAATGCGTTTGACAAGGACAGAAAAATGGATCTAGATTTTAGCGTGAACCCGGGGCTATGTGTAATGCAATTCGTTGCTAGAACATGTTGGTTTAACACCAAAAATCTCCACTTCCCTCTAAAATGCATAGTGTGATGTTTTCTGTCTGCCTTGTTTCAGGTAAAGTAATGGGCAATGAAGAGGCATTGCCATACATTGATGCTTCAGGTACTACATATTCGTGGCCACTGTTGAGCTCAATCAATTATCACTTGGAAATTGGTCGAATGCCTCAGGTACTACCTATTTGGTACTTTGTAAGTTGTTTTGCACCTTTGGACTACACAGTTAAATGAAAACCGTTCCTGACCTAGTACTTTGTAATTTGTTTCGCACCTTTGGACCCCACATAGGTAGTTGCAATTATCAAATCTGCAAACCCAATGGCCTTGGAGACATGATGGTTACCCTAAAGATATTGTATGAGATGGATAAAAGTATATATTGAATTTGTGTATGAATTGTAACCTTGTGACTTCAATGTTGAGATTCAGGATCCCACAACATCTGTGGATGCTAGTATCCATCATAAGGTGTTCAGAGAGGCAGAATTTGTGAACAAAATAACCGTTGGTTTCGTGCTTCTTCTCCAAAAGGCGTTTTTGTGTGCGTGACTTCCTATTTTTCCATCTGAACATTTCGTGGTGATCGAACTAATATGACCTTGCAGGTTGCTATTTTTTATCCGTTCGGGTCAACTTGTTATCTGAACATCACACTGCCAAAAATTCTCAAGGTTGATATATAATTTGTGTTCCATGACTACAAATGTTATTCAACTAACCCAATTGTTATGCATGAGGCATTTAATCCATTTATTAGTCTGCTAATAATTTGATATTGTAATTAACATATATTTCCCAGGGAGCGTGGACCTCTAGACCAAGACATCACGCGTGCACGCTGAAAACCAAATGAAGACGACTATTACTTAGTGTTTGTGTGGTTCCCCCATGTATTGGATATCAATTGTGTCGGTTTAAATCTATATTTATGTGTTCTTGGGTTGTTTATTATATTTATGTTTCCCCCATGTATTGGATATCATTTGTATCGGTTTAAATCCATATTATGTATTCGATTATATCATCATGTTTCCCATGTTTATGTGTTCTGTTAAACAAAGTCCAATTCAGTTGCTTTTGACATTGATAAAAATCAACACATCCGTGACATTAACGATAACATCATATACGTGCAACAACACAAATAAAACATGAAAAACAGTAGACGCATTGCTAGCATATAGAGGATTATTACTTATGTCACTACGTTGGTTTATTTTTCATCGGAGTTTGATAAGTACTCCTCCTGGCCTAGAATGGAATTCTATTCCTCTGTGTCAAGAATCTGCCTATTTGTGTTTGCAAATTGTTGACAAACTCTCAGCATGCCATATCATGCACGCCGTATTGCCATAATGTTGTTCTCAACTCGGATGCGCTCCAAAGCGGTAACCATTATCTCATATGTGGATCCTGAATCCCATACGCTTCGTGAAGTTAAAGCTTGAATCAGTGTTTCTAATGCATGGAGGTCTTGTTGGAAGTCATCTGACTCGACAACTCTGAGACGCCATTCTCGTCTAATGGCTATATCATATTACGTATCGGTCTGATGGATGTGTTGAACGTTATAAAGCACGATTTGTAGCTAAGGGTTACACTCAAATAGAGGGCATTGATTATTTTGATACTTTTGCACCTGTTGCTAAGCTTACCTCTGTTTGTCTTTTGTTATCTTTAGCTTCCGCTCACAATTGGTCTCTGAAACAATGTGGCGTTAATAATGCTTTCTTACATGGTGATTTGTATAAAATTGTTTACATGCTTCCTTCCCCTGGTTTAAAAGTTGAACATCCCAACATGGTTTGCAAATTAAAAAAGTCCTTATATGGTCTTAAACAAGCTAGTAGGATGTGGTTTTTAAAATTGTCTAATTTTCTTTCTAATCTTGGTTATCAACCATCCTCACATGACAATTCCTTGTTTGTTCGCAATAGAGATATATCTTTTACTACTATCTTGGTCTAGGTTGATGATGTTATAATTTGCGGTAACGATGATTCTGAAATCAATGCTATTAAACGCTTGTTGCATGACGCCTTTAAAATAAAAGACATAGAAGATTTCAGTATTTTTTAGGATTAGAAATTGTGCGAAATAAATCTGGTATCTCTATTTATCAATGCAAATACGCTCTAGACTTATTGGCTTTTGCTGGTTTACTCATAGGGAAACCTGTTAAGACACCAATGGTTAAAGGGGAATTACAGCAAAAGGAAATGATTCAGACTTTGATGATATTTCTGCTTATCGGCGTTTAATAGGATAGTTGCTCTATCTGACTACGACCAGGCCCGATATTACCTACACAGTTCAACAATTGAGCCAATTTATTTCAAAACATAAATGCATTCACCACGCTGCTGCCATCTGAATTCTCAGATACTTAAAAGGGAACCTTGGCCAGGGTCTTTTATTTCCTTCCAAGAATACTATTCAACTCAAGGCTTTTAGTGATAGCGACTGGGGGACTTGTTCAAAAACCCATAGTTCTGTCACATGATACCTGTTTTTCTTAGGCGATGTTGAAATGCAAAAAGCAGACAACTGTGTCCAGATCCTCCTCAGAAGCGGAATATCGCGCCTTAGCCACAACGACTTGCGAAATACAATGGCTTTCTTATATTCTAAAAGATCTCTGTATAAAACCTTGTAATACTGCCTTACTTTTTTGTGATAATAACTCGTCACGTTACATTGCCCAAAACAATGTTTTTCACGAACACACTAAACATTTCAAAATTTATTGTTACGTCGGGTGTGAAAAACTTGTTAAGGGCTTATTCAAGTTGTTACCCATAGAAACTGAGCACCAATTAGCAGATATTTTTTACAAAACCCTTAGAACCATTTGCCTTTGAGCACCTTCTCTCCAAGCTGGGAGTATCTACCATATACTCTCCAACTTGCGAAGGGGTATTAGAAAAATAACTCTTTGGGCTTTTTTATGCGTTTTCTCTAGTGGACTTTTCTATTGTTTGGCCGATTTTGCTTGACCATGTAACTGGCCTATACAAAGACTCAATTCTTTGTAAATAAAAAAACCCTAATTTCATTTCTTCATTTACGTCGATTTCGGTCTTTCTTTTCCTTTATGGTATCACGCCTTAGGGTTCATCTTCTTTGCTAGGGTTTCATCCCTTCTCTCACCAATGGCTACCGTCGACGCCGATCCTGTTTTTAGCTACAGAAACACCTAGAAATCCCTATTACCTTCACCCTGGTGATGGCCCTTCCTCCGTCATTGCTAGCCCTATTCTTGAAGGAACAAACAATTACCAAATCTGGTGCAAAAACATGTCAATTGCCCTAATTTGTAAAGACAAGTTAGGTTTCATTGACGCTACCCTCCCCGAACCAAAACTTGTCGATCCTCTTCGCCTTGCTTAAATTTGATGCAACGAGATGGTGATCTGTTGGATCGCCAAATCTGTCTCGTCTCAAGTCGCACAAAGCATTGCCTGCTTCGATACAGCTTTTGAAGTATGGCAAGATCTGCGTACTCGGTTCTCCGATGGTGATTACTTCCGTATGGGTGATCTTCTACAAGAAATTCACTCTATCAAACAGGGAGACTTAGATCTTGCTTTTTACTTCACTAGTCTTAAGATTTTTTGGCAAGAATTTGATGCTTTGTGTCCTGCTCTAACATATGTGTGCTCTGTGCAGTGTACTTGTCCTTTATCTACAGGTTTTAAATGCTATCGTGACAGCGAGTACGTTGTTTGCTATCTGAAGGGCCTAAATGGTGCATACGATCCTGTCCAAAGGGCGATCTTGTACAAGGAACCTCTTCCCCCTATTACAAAGGTTTTTTCCCTAACTCAACAGCAAGAATGGAAAATGAACAATCCTTCTGGTAAGATCCTTCCAAACTCTTCTGCTAATGTAGCTGCCGTATCTTTCAACAATCAAAACGGTAACCCTAACAATTAAGGAAAAGGTAAAGGGAAGCAGTCCTATAATCACACCGCTTCCTCAAGCAACACTAGAATCTGTGCGTTTTGTGGCAAAGAAAATCATACTGTTGAAACATGTTACTTCAAAAACGGATTTCCATGCAACTTCAAGTTCAATAATCGTCAAAATAATTCTTCAGTTAAAACTGTTGGTGCCTCTACTTCTACACACACTGCACGCACACACACAAACTGCTGATTTTTTTAATGTTAGCAATGAGGATTACAACATGTTCCTGGATATGATTCAACGAATTAGGGTCTCTCAACCTGAATCCTCTGTTAATCACACACAGGCTTCCACTTTAAACACAGAGAATGCCCCTGGTAATTCTCTAATCAATAGCTACATGATTATAAACAGTGGCGCCACTGATCACATATGTAACCACAGGAAATTCTTTATTTCTTTTAAATTTATTCATCCTATTACTGTTAATCTTCCCGATGGTGATATCTCTATTGCTCAAATTTCTGGAACTATAAAGTTTCTTTATGAATTTTGTTTGCATGATGTTTTATACATACTAGATTTTAAATTGAATATTCTTTCTATTCACAGTATTGCTTCATCGTTGAATCTTATCGTTAGCTTTACTAAGGATTCTTGTTTTAAAAAGGAGGAGGAATCCAGGAAGATGATTGGACTAGCTAGAGTCCATTCACGTCTATACGTTGTTCAAAATCGTGCCTCCCCTATTCCCATTCCCTTATTTCATAATTCTTTGAATAATATTGCATCTTCTGATACTTTTGATATATGGAACTATAGAGTAGGACATGCATCTGATCTCGTTATGTCTGTTGTTCAAAAACCTTCCGTATGTGCGTTCAAAACATAATATTGCTTGTGATAATTATCACTTTGGTAAACAAACACACCTACCTTTTCCTAATCACATTCATAGATATGCGAAACCCTTTATGTTGATACATTCTGATATTTGAGGTCTTGTAAAAAAAAATTGCATTCATGATTACAAGTATTTCGTAACCATTGTTAAAAATCATTCACGTTTCACGTGGGTGTTTTTCATGAAATCAAAATCAGAAACTCGTAAGATTTAACAAAATTTCATCACCTTTGTGGAAAATCAGTTAGATTGCTACATCAAAACTGTTCGGAATGATAATGGCTTAGAATTTAATATGACTGATTTTTATAATTCTAAAGGAATAGTCCATCAAACATCTTGTGTTGAAATCGCTGAATAGTACTCTGTCGTTAAGAGAAAACATAGACATATCCTAAATGTTGCTAGAAGCTTGTTTTATCATTCTGGTGTTTCTTCCCGTTATTGGTCTTACATTGTTAATCATACTATTTGTATTATTAATGAGCTGCCAAGTCGCATTCTAAAGAATGAATCTCCTTAAATAAGGTTCTGTATGGTAAGCCTCCTATTCTTGATGACTTGAATGTCTTTGCGTGTTTGTGTTATGCCACCACAAACTCCAAAAATCGTCAAAAATTTGATCCTCGTGCACAAAAATGTGTTTTCTTGGGATTTCAAACTGGAAGAAAAGGATATATCGTTTTAAACATCAATAATTGCATGATTTATGTTTCCAGAAACGTTATTTTCTATGAAAATGATTTTCCTTACAAATCAGAACAACTAAGACTTGTTGATTTTGGTGATTCTATTTTTGGCCATGATTTTTCTAACACTTTCTTTTATCATCCCACCCTTATGGAATCTTCGGTTCCTACATTGATTTAGCTAGCCAATGTTGTGCCTGAAACATCTCCTTCCCCCAACCCGATTGCTCCTACCAATTAGACTGTTTTACCTGATACTATTGTTGTTGATAATTCTGATACTATGCATGTTGATAATTCTTCCTCTAATCATCGTAAGTCTTCTCGGGTACCTTAGGCCCCTAAACGTTTATCTGACTACCATGTATATTAGCTCAAAGGTAATAGTGATCCTATTTCTGATATTAATTACCCTATTCGGTCTTATGTGAACTATGATAAATTGTCTTCTACTTATGCCAATTTTTGTATGCAAATTTCTGCTGAGACTGAACCAAAATCATACAAATCTGCCATTAAAGATTCTAAATGGGTTTCTTCCATGAATGATGAATTTCATGCTCTCTCTATTTTCTTGGGATCTTGTTCCTTTACCATCAGAAAAAAACCTATAGGATGTAATTGGGTATATCATATTACGTATAGTTCTGATGGATATGTTGAACGTTATAAAGCTCGATTTGTAGCTAAGGGTTACACTCAAATAGAGGGCATTGATTATTTTGATACTTTTGCACCTGTTGCTAAGCTTAACTCTATTCGTCTTTTGTTATCTTTAGCTTCCGCTCACAATTGGTCTCTGAAACAATGTGAGGTTAATAATTCTTTCTTACATGGTGATTTGTATGAAACTGTTTACATGCTTCCTCCCCCTGGTTTAAAAATTGAACATCCCAACGTGGTTTGCAAATTAAAAAAGTCCTTATATGGTCTTAAACAAGTTAGTAGGATGTGGTTTTTAATTTGATCTATCTTGATGATGTTATAATTTGCGGCAACGATGATTCTGAAATCAATGCTATTAAACGCTTGTTGCATGACGCCTTTAAAATAAAAGACCTAGAAGATTTGCGTGAAATAAATCTGGTATCTCTGTTTACGAACGCAAATACGCTCTAGACTTTTTGGCTTCTGTAGGTTTACTCACAGGGAAACCTGTTAAGACACCAATGGTTAAAGGGGCTTTACACACAAAAGGCAATGATCTAGACTTTGATGATATTTCTGCTTATCGATGTTTAATAGGATAGTTGCTCTATTTGACTACGACTAGGCCCGATATTACGTATGCAGTTCAACAATTGAGACAATTTATTTCATAACCTAAATGCATTCATCACGCTGCTGCCATCCGTATTCTCAAATACTTAAAAGGGAACCTTGGCCAGGGTCTTTTATTTCCTTCCAAGAATACTATTCAACTCAAGGCTTTCAGTGATAGCGACTAGGGGACTTGTTCAAAAATATCACAAGATACTTGTTTCTCTTAGGCGATGCTCTTCTATCTTGGAATTGCAAAAAGCAGACAAGTGTGTCTAGATCCTCCTCAGAAGCGGAAGATCGCGCCTTAGCCACAATGACTTGCAAAATACAATGGCTTTCTTATATTCTAAAAGATCTTTGTATAAAACCTTGTTATATTGCCTTACTTTTCTGTGATAACAACTCGGCTCAAGACATTACCCAAAACAACGTTTTTCACGAACCCACTAAACATATGGAAATTTATTGTCACGTCATCCGTAAAAAACTTATGGGTTGATTCAAGTTGTTACCCATAGCAAGTAATGGGCTGATTCAAGTTGTCACTAAACATTACCAATTAGCAGACGTTTTTACAAAACCCTTAGAACCATTTTCCTTTGAGCACCTTCTCTCCATGCTGGGAGTATCTACCATATACTCTCCAGCTTGCAGAGGGGTATTAGACAAATAACTCTTTGGGCCTTTTTATGCGTTTTCTCTAGTGGGCTTTTCTATTGTTTGCTCGATTTTGCTTGACCTTGTAACCGGCTTATATAAAGGCTCTATTCTTTGTAAATAAAAAAACCCTACTTTCATTTTTTCATTTACGCCATTTTCGGTCTTTCTTTTCCTTTACGCCATTCTAACAAGTCCGTTCTATGCTCACTTTAGAAGAATCTATGTTTGCCAAGAAAGTTGCCACTAGTGTCCATGTCGCCATGATGGTTTGTGACAACGTCACGTCTCCCTCTTTTCCTACCCATCTGAATCGCAATAATCCTGGTGGTCACAAGGCGTCCAATCGCAATTCTTGTGGCAAATAGAGGGGTGGCCGTAATGGTAGCAAGGGCAGCCATGGTAGTGGTCGTGGTGGGCAGCCGCAACATGATCGTACTGGTAACACATAGCAGCAATCTGCACTGCAATGGCCAACTGGACAGTGGCCGTGGCCTTGGAAGCCATGGGCTTCTCCTCCTTGCCCGTACCCCACTGCTCTGTGGGTCTGACCCTCTTTCTCAGTGGTCCGTAGCGCCAACCGGGCATGCTTGGGCCGAAACCCCGGTGGCCTACACGACGGAGGTCACCAGACCTACCCCGACTGATATTGAAGCCGCCATGCACACTCTTGGGATTACTCCTCTGGATGCTAATTGGTACATGGACACTGGGGCTACCTCTCACATGACATCCGAGAAAGTTACTCTCTCGTCTTATTTTAATTTGAGCAATCCTCGTGGCATTCTTGTTGGTAATGGTTATTCTATTCCAATTCATGGATATGGTCACACACAATTGCCTCACCCAAATCCCCCCTTCACATTGAAAAATGTTTTCCATGCCCCTCAACTTATTAAAAACTTAGTCTCGGTTCCCAAGTTTACGACTAATAACTCTGTTTCTGTTGAATTTGACCTTTTTGGTTTTTCTGTGAAGGATTTAAAGACGGGGATACGCCTCATGAGATGTGACAGTCGCGGTGACCTTTATTCTATCTCCATCGCCTCCTATGCCACTATTCCAGCCACTTCATCATCTACTTTTTCCATTCTTATGCCATCTTTATGGCATGCTCGCCTAGGTCATCCCGGTGCTCCAATGTTTAATTCTCTTAGGCTAAACCATTTTGTTGCATATACTCAAGGTCATAGTTCGCTTGTTTGGAATGCTTGTTCTCTTGGAAAACATGTTAAGTTACCATTTGTGCCTTCTAATTCAAGTAGTGTTATGCCTTTTGATATTTTGCATAGTGATATTTTGACATCTCATGTTTCAAGCTCTTCAAGTCACCGATATTATGTTTTGTTTTTTGATGATTACTCAAACTCTTTGTGGACATTTCTTTTATCTAACAAATCTCAAGTGTTTTCCACATTCCTATCTTTCCAAGCTTTCATTCGAACTCAATTTGAGCGTGATATCGAAAGTTTTTAGTGTGACAATTGTAAGGAATTTGATAATAATCAATTTTGGGAATTTAGTAAATCTCATGGGTTGGTTTTTCTTCTTTCTTGTCCTCATGCATCTTCCCAAAATGGCAAAGCTGAGCGCAAAATCCGTACCATTAATAACCTGATTCGTACTCTTCTTGTCCATGCTTCCTTACCTACTTCTTTCTGGAATCATTCTTTACAAATGGCAACACATCTCCTAAACATTCTTCCAAGTAAACAATTAGCATATCAATCCCCTCTCTAGGTTCTTTACCATAAGGATCCTTTATACTCTCACTTACGGGTATTTGGGTGTTGGTGCTATCTGCTTTTTCTCTCCACTACAATACACAAACTTCAACCTCGGTCATCACGGTTACAAGTGCTATGATATGCCGTCTCAAAAAATCATCATCAGTCGCCATGTACTTTTTGATGAAACTCAATTCCCTTTTCCCAAAATAAATAATCCTCAACCTCACTCTTATGATTTCTTGGATGACGACCCCTCTCCTTATGTGATTCATCATTTAATCGCTCAGCCCGTTCCTTCACCAAGATCACCTACTCCCTCACCGCCTACTTCACCCACCATATCACCTGTACCTTCCCCTTCTACACCTTTCCCTTCATCCCCGACTGCTCCTCTTTTGGTTCACAAACCCGTAACACGTAGCCAGCATGGGATTTTCAAACCCAAACAACGATTAAATCTCCATACTAGTGTCACCAAATCACCTCTCCCGCATGACCCAGTTTCTGCCCTTCGTGAACCAAATTGGAAGTTGGCCATGGATGATGAGTTTGATGCTCTTATTAAAAATAAGACATTGGAGTTGGTGCCCCGTCCACTTAATGTTAATGTCATTCGTTCTATGTGGATTTTTACTCAAAAGAAAATTCTGACGGTGTTTTTGAGCGGCATAAGGACCATCTTGTAGGTAATGGCAAAACTCAACAGGTTGGCATTGATTATGATGACACATTTAGTCCAGTTGTAAAACCAGCCACGATTCGCACCGTGCTCAGCTTGGCTCTCTCTAAAGCCTGGCCCATTCATCAACTTGACATGAAGAATGATTTCTTGCATGGTGACCTCCATGAGATGGTGTACATGACTTAACTGTTGGGTTTTCGTGATTCGGATCATCCGAATCATGTATGTTTGTTGAAGAAATCACTATATGGGCTCAAACAGGCTCCTCGAACTTGGTACAAGTGGTTTGAAGATTATGTTTCTCATCTTGGTTTCATCCAAAATTCCTCCGATCACTCTCTCTTTATTTATCATCATGGTAACAATATTTCTTATCTTTTGTTGTATATGGATGATATTATCTTGACAGCTTCCTCTGATGCATTTTGCAAACCTATCATCTCGAGTCTTTGCTTGGAATTTGCTATGAAAGATTTAGGCCCATAGAGTTATTTTTTTTGTATTGTAGTCACTCGCCATGCAGGAGGTCTCTTCTTATCTCAGCTAATGTATGTCGTCAAGATCATTGACCGGGCTGGCATGTCTTTGTGTAAGCCATCCTTGACTCTAGTGGACTCTAAATCAAAGCTCAGTGCTATGTCTAGTGCACCCTGTGCAGATCCATCTCAATATCGTCGCCTTGCAAGTGCTCTTCAATATCTCACTCTCACACGTCCTGATATTGCTTATTCTGTGCAATAGGTATATTTGTTCATGGATGATCCGTGGGAAGTCCACATGCATGCCCCCAACCGCATTATCCGCTATATTCAGGGTACTCTGACTCATGGCCTGCATCTTTATCCATCTTCTATTTCTACTCTTACTTCTTATACGGATGCGGAATGGGGTGGTTGTGCAGATACTCGTCGTTCTACATCCGGTTATTGTATGTTCCTTGGTGATAATTGAATCTCATGGTCTACCAAATGCCAACCTACTCTATCCAGCTCTAGTGCAGAGGCGGAATATCGCGGTGTTGCCAATGTGGTTTCTGAATCTTGTTGGTTACATAATCTTCTTCTCGAACTTAAATGTCCTATTCGCAAGGCCACCTTGGTATATTGTGATAATGTTAGTGCGATATATCTCTCTGGAAATCCAGCCCATCATTAATGTACTAAACATATCGAGATGGATATTCATTTTGTTTGCGAAAAAGTTGCTCGTGGAGAAGTTCACGTCTTACATGTCCCATTCCGTTATCAGATTGCTGACATATTTACAAAAGGTCTTCCATTGGTTTTGTTTGAAGAGTTTTGGGACAATCTCATCGTTCGCCAACCTCCCGCTTAGACTGTGGGGGTGTGTTAGAGAATATGTAAATATGGTTAGAATATGTAAATATCTTTTGCATATCCCTTGTATTATAGCCTAGGATCTCTGTTGATCTCTCACTTATTTTTTATTAATTATGGTGTATATTTAGTTTCCTTTATTATAGGCTAGGATACTTGTAATGATTGTGTATAATCTCATATTTGCTAATGAAATGATGAGAAACTATACTCTTTGGCTATTTTAAATATACCATTATTTTTTTCAAATGCAAAACTGTACCTTATTTGAATACAAATATATGCACTTAGACCACATTTCATTTAATTTTTTAGGTTATTCAATAACTTGCATGATTTCGTCACCAGCCAAGGAATGACCATCCACTGCCGAGATGTGCTTTGATCATCCCGCGCAAGTCCCGCCGCGTGTTTATGTATCAATCCTCTCTAGAATTCATTGATTTCAAGCATTTTATCGTATACTGACATTTTTTTTTGTAGCTGAAATTATGACCAAGTTCTCCGCGCGTTTTGATGCCAAGGCCACCAAAGATGCCAAAGGCAAGGGAAAGGTCAACCCGCCGAGTACTCATTCTCAGGGTGTGGTTGAACCGGCGACGGGAAGTAATGTCGGAGGTGGAGCTAAAGCGACATCTACTGCCCGGGATTCGCCTTTGGCGGGAAAGGATCCTGTGGCTTCGGGGGCTAAGAAAGGAGGGGAGATCCGCCAAAACAAGAGGGCACGGGTTACCCAAGGTAAGAATTGTTTCTTCTTACTTTTCCCATCATTCATGTGCTGTACTTGTGTGGGTTTTCATTTCATATTTGTGGGATGTCGTATGTAGCTGAACCAGTGCCGGTTGGAGGTGGATCTCCCATGGCTTTGATCCCCTTGGTTTCCCACCAGCCTCAAGTCTGGGAAGGCTTTCAGCCTCCCAGCATCCAATTTAAGCATGGCGACTTCTTTCAACAAGGAAGTGCCGAAACCCGAAAGGTGATATTCTACCTTATATTTTTATCTCGTCGAGATTTCTTCGTGTGCTAATTGGTTCCTTCTTTTTTTATTGTAGGGCCAGGTTCAATCCCTCATGGGTTGGATGTCTATGGGTTTATCCCTACTCCAAACCGTCCAAGAGGAGGCGGACCACTCCGAGACGGTATCTCGGCTGAAAGGTGAGCTCCGGGATGCCCAAGACAACATCGAGCTGAAGGAGACTCTTCTGAGTAAATCCAAAGAAAATACCCACCTTCTGGAGGGTCAGCTTGCATCCCTTCGGGCAAAACTGGAGAAGAAGGACCGAGTTTTGGCGGAGAAAGATGAACTGCTCAAAGCCGAGATGAGCAAGGCGGATTTTAATGTCGCCAAACTAACAGAATCGGCTGGGGAAGTGGTTCAACTCAAAGCCCAAGTTGTTGAGCTACAAAACGCCCTGGAAGCGAAGGATGACGAGATGATAAGAGAGCTCAAGGAAGCGGGATTTGACGCTTATCGTGAGGCTGTCCGATCTATCGTCTTCCTGAATCCCAGGGTGGAGCTCAATCTTCGCGGCTTGGATCCATTCCATGGGGGTGAAAGATGGCCAGTTCTGGGATTTCCATGATCATCAAAATCCCGTTCTGCTGGATCCCGGGATGTTGGAGCCTTTTAACTGTGACTCTCCTCCTTCGGCCGAAGAAGGTGAAGCCGCTCCAATCGTAGAGGATGTCGGGACAGGAGCTTGATGCTTTGTATTTCCTTTTTGTATTTCGAACTTTTTCAATTTTTTTTGTGGCCTCTGGCTTGTAATTTCGACATACTTTTAAGTATCCATTTGTTGATTTCCGATTTGTGTTAATTGCTTATTGTTTATTTTCTGAGTAGCTTTTGAGTTTTGATGTCGGCATGGCTCCATGTCGGTACGGCCTTGACCTTTGTCGCCTTCTTTGAAGGGACCTTGGTCTCTAGCTTGATAAGCCGTTTAATGTCGTCATGACCTTTATCGCCTTCTTTGAAGGGACCTAGTCTTCGGCTTTGTAAGCCGTTTAATGTCGTCGTGACCTTTATCGCCTTCTTTGAAGGGACCTTGGTCTTCGGCTCTGTAAGCCGTTTAATGTCGTCGTGACCTTTATCGCCTTCTTTGAAGGGACCTTGGTCTTCGGCTCTGTAAGCCGTTTAATGTCGTTGTGTTTGTCTTCTGGGATGTTCCCGGGTGGGATCGTTATGATTCCTGCACTCAATAGAACACAAAGTAGCAATAACGGGAATATCAAATCAATCATTTTATTGCATGAGAATTGTTAGTTGGGCCCTCGTTAAAACCTCCAGCAGAAAAACCCTCCTTAGGGATAAAACCTGCTGCAGGAAAAAGAGTACCCCTTATTACAGAATTAAAGTTACATGATTATTTAACTATAATACCGCCGCAGATCAACTACATTCAATGTTCTTGGTAACTCGTTGTCTTTCAAAGTTTCTAGGTGGTAGGCTCCTTTCTCAGTTGCACGCTTAACCTGGTATGGGCCTTCCCAATTTTCCTTGAGCTTGCCATCTTTAGCATTTCAATTGCCAATGCTGGCTCTTCTCATGACTAAGTCCCCTACCTGGAAATTTCTTTTAACTCCCTTGAGGTTGTACCACTGTGCTATCTGTTGTTTTCTTGATAACTCTTTAATCCTGGCGACCTTTCGCACTTCATCTATCATGTCAGAATCTTCGCGAAGTAACTGCTCATTATTTTCAGCGGGATACATTACTCGCCAGGAAGGTTGACCAATCTCCACCGGGATAACTGCGTCTAACCCATATACCATTCTAAAAGGAGTTTCCCCAGTGGTACTGTGGGGTGTAGTTCTATAGCTCCAAAGCAATTGATACAAGTTTTCTGTCCAACTTGCTCCTGCTTTCTCAAACCGCTTTCTTAGGCCGTTCAAAATGACCATGTTTGCAGATTCCGTCTGGCCATTAGATTGGGAATGCTCCACACTGGCGAAATACTGCTTGATATGGAGTCCTGCTAACATTTCTCGAAATTCCTTATCTATGAATTGAGTCCAATTATCGCAGATAACTTCTTCCGGGATACCAAAGCGACATATAATTTGGCGAAAAACAAAGTTTTGTACTTTTATAGACGCTATGCTAGGTAGAGGCTCCAATTCAGTCGATTTGGTATAATAATCAACGGCAACAATTAAATGCTTTAACTGACCTGCCGCGAGGGTGAATGGTCCCAAGAGATCCAGACCCCAAGTATGAAAGGGCCAAGGCGTTGAGATGCTGTGCAAATTTTCGGCGGGAACGTGAGTGAGGGGGCTGTGTTCCTGGCATTTCTGACACTTCCTAACGTATTCCGCCGCGTCAGTGTTCATTGTGGGCCAAAAATATCCAGCCCGCAAAGACTTTCTCGCTAAAGATTTTCCGCCAATATGATGTCCACAACTCCCTTCATGTACTTCTGCTAATATGTACCAGACTTCAGAAGGTCCGATGCACTTGAGTAATGGGATGGACAACCCCTTTCTGAAAAGATGCCCTTCAATTACAGCGTATCTGGTCGACTTCTGGACGATCTGTCTAGCTTCCTTCTGATCATTAGGCAGTATCCCTTTGGCGATATATCTCTTCAACGGAGTTCTCCAATCTTCATTCTCTATCTGGAGAATCGCCCCTGGGGCCGGGATGACTTCTTCTATTACTGAACGTAGGATGGAGGTCGACTTCGTACTCACCAGCTTGGATAACAAATTCGCCCTACTGTTTTCCGAACGTGGGACATGCTTGATTTCAAACTTAGAAAATCCCACCAAGTTTTCTCTGACCAAGGCGAGATATTTCTGCATCAAAGGTTCTTTTGCCTGGTAATCTCCTTTGATTTTAGACACTACCAGTTGAGAATCTGAACATAGGGTCACTGTTGTGGCTCCTAGTTCCTTGGCTGCCCTTATTCCCGCCAGACATGCCTCGTACTTCGCTTGATTATTGGAAGTTGGGAATTCAAATTTAAGGGAATATTCAATCGCCACTCCTTGGTCATTCTCAATCAAGATCCCGACTCCGGATCCTTTAACATTTGAGGAACCATCTACATATATCGTCCATGATCCCTGATTTTGGTCCCCGGGATGTGTCATTTCTGCTACAAATTCTGCTAAGACCTGAGCTTTTATTGCTTGTCTTGGCTCATAAGATATATCATATTGTGAAAGCTCAATTGCCAAAGACATCATTCTTCCAGCGAGATCTGGTTTGTGCAAGACTTGCCTAATTGGTTGATTAGTGCGAACCGTGATGGGATGACACTGGAAATATGGATGCAAGCGTCTTGATGCTAGTAATAGAGAACATGCAACCTTGTCTAACCTTTGATAATTTACTTTCGATCCCTGCAGGGCTTTGGAAACAAAGTATATCGGACTCTAGTCTTGATAAAACTGGAGGCGAGGCTAAAGCCCCCTTTAGCTCTTGAAAAGCTTGTTCACATTCTGCATTCCACTCAAAGTTCTTCTTGCTACGAAACATCTTGAAGAAAGGCAGGCATCTCTTGGCCGAGGCCGGCAAGAAACGGGTTAGAGCCGCTATTCTTCCCGTCAATTACTGGACTTCTTTTATAGTTCTGGGACTTTGCATTTTTAGAACAGCACTACACTTGTCCGGGTTGACCTCAATCCCCCGGTTGGTTAACATTAATCCCAAAATTTTACCGGCTTCTACGCCAAAAGTACATTTATTCGGATTCAATTTGAGATCATACCTGCGTATTTGACCAAAGGTTTGCTCCAAATCTGCCACCGGATCTTCGTGTTCTGGAGTTTTGACTATCATATCATCAATGTAGACTTCTAGGATTCGACCAATTTGTTCTGCAAAGACTTTACTCATCATTCTCTGGTAAGTCGTGCCGGCATTTTCAGACCAAATGGCATCATGTTATAATAGTATACTCCCATGTCGATAATGAAGGCGATTTTCTCCTGATCATCGGGATACATCGATATCTGGTTGTATCTCGAGTATGCATCCATAAACGAAAGATACTTATAACCCACCGAGTTGTCTACTAACTTGTCAATGCATGAGAGGGGGAAAAGATCTTTCGAACAAGCTTTGTTCAAATCAGTGTAATCTGTACACATTCGCCACTTCCCATTGGCCTTTTTTACCATTACTACATTTGAGAGCCACTCCGCATAGCGGATTTCGCGGATAAACCCAACATCTAGGAGCTCCTTCACTTGTTTCTTAATGGCTTCTGTTCTCTCAGGCCCCATTCTTCATTTTTTCTGACTACTGGTGTGCATCTCGGTTTGATGGATAAACGATGGCATGCCAAGTCTGGCTTGACTCTCGGCATATCAGACGAGACCCAGACAAATAAATCTCTATTTATTTTGAGAAGCTTAATAAGTTGTCCCTTGATGACTGGGGGCAAATTCACCCCTACCTTCACTGTTTGGTCCTCTTTCAGGCCGATCTGGACCAGAATCTGATCTCCCTCTGGTTGAGGCCTCTGCTCTTCAAAGTCTGCGCGAGGATCGAGATTGGTCATCATTACCCCCGCCTCACATGGCAAGTCCCGGCGCTCCATTTTCTTCTTGCCCTTCCCCTCATGAATTTCAACGGGTGGCATGGGCGTTTTTGTGATTTTCAAACTCTCCTAGTAACATCGCTTGGCGTCACTGCCTTTTCCCCTTACTGTGATAACGGAGCTGTCTTCCCCAGGAAACTTCATAGCCAAATGTATCGTTGAGACAATGGTGCCCAAGTGGTTCAAAGTCGGGCGTCCCAGTATGGCGTTATAAGCCGATGAGCAATCTACAACGATGAATCTGGTCATTACCGCCTTGGTACTCGGCTTTTGCCTAAAAAAGACTTTCAAATCGACATATCCCTTTGGCAGTATAGTGTTTCCTGTGAAGCCGATCAGACTACCTTTGTGAGGGATTAAATCTTTGGAGCCCAAGCCTAGCTTATCAAACAAGCTCCAGAACATAATGTCCGCCGAGCTTCCTTGATCTACAAAAATCCGATGGACTTCAAATCCCGCCATGCTTGCGGCAATTACCAAGGGTTCGTTATCTCTTACTTGTTCCTGTGGCAAATCAGCATCAGAAAAGGGTAGTACCGGGTTATTTACCTAGGCTACCTGTGAGCACGAGTCCCTGGCATCACGGGTTCTTTTTCTATCATCCAAACTCTTCTAGCTTGTTCCCCCTGCAATGACTTGTATTACTCCTCTTTGCGGAGATCTTTGATTACGTCTAGGGCTCCGAGATCTATTTCGGACTTCAGGTCCTGGGTGCCTGTTAGCTTGTGGCGATCTCGGCCTTCGCTCCCGGGGATGGGGACTTTTCCTACGATCTCTCCTGTCGTTAGAATCCTGGGTATAATTCCTAAGCCTCCCTTGCCGAATCAACTTTTCCATGGCATCCCGTAACTGGACGCACTCGTTCGTTGAGTGCCCTTTTTCCTGGTTATAGTGACAATAGCGGTTCTGAAACCGCCCCGAATTCCTGAGAGGTGGAGGCCTATCTCTTATCTCCGAATTCATTACCTCTTTATAAACTGTCGCTGGTGACACGGTCAACGGGATGTAAGTATTGAACATTCCTCGGGGACCTTTTGACGGTTTGTCTTGGGCCTTATCCTCCTTTCCCCGAGATTGGGGGTTTTGCTGGTTCTTCCCTTTATCATCTTTTTTGGCGTCTTGAGCTGCCTGAGGCCTCTCCCATTCTTCAATTCTAATCCATTTTTTAGCTCTGGCTTTCAAATCGTCCATGGACGTTGGCTTCTCACCGGCTAAGGCTTTGGCCAAAGCACCTAGCTTCAACCCTTTGACAAAGAAATATAACACTAATTTAGGTTCAACGTTCCTAACTTCCAATACTTCATTATTAAAACGGGTTATGTATTCTCTTAGAGATTCGTCTTTCATTTGTTTAATTGTCTCTAAATGAAATTCAGATTTGAACTGTCTCTTACTACGTACTGGTAAACTGTAAAACAAACTTATCTTTAAGGGTCTTCCAGTTGTTGATGGACTGTGGCAGGAGGTCAGAGAACCACCGGCTTGCTGCTTCTGATAGAGTCAAAGGGAAAGCCCGGCATACAATGGCTTCATTGACCCCTTGGAAATACATGGCTCTTTCAAAAGTGCTCACGTGCAAAGTCGGGTCTTTCGTCCTGTCATATTCTTTTAGCTGCTTCGCGAATTGGAAACCGTGGGGCAACGCATGGGACATGATCCAAGGGGTGAACGGGTTGTCAATGTAGCCAAACTCTGGAATATTCTCTGCTATGTGCTCTTGTGGGCCGGCCTAGTGTGCTGGTGGCGGATTGGCACCCCCTATTCGAGATGCCGCCCGTAGATCTTGCTGAGCAACATCTTCTTTCTGGTGGCTTATCCTAATCTCCAATTGTCGCTCCGCGTTACGCGCATCTGGATTGGCACCAATCTCCGGATTGTCAGGGTTATTTTGTTGCCCCTCTCTACCGTTCCTTCTGGCGCGTTGAGGCTGTTTCTCAACTTCTTGGACAGGACCTGCGTCTACCACCTTCTCCTTACCCTGCCGAACCTGTTCTCGTTTCTTCAGGGTTTCAATCTCCTTTGCCTGCGCTTGCACCAGTTTCTGCAACTTTAGCAATTCTGCTTCTAGGTTGAAAGGCGGTTGCGGCTCTGCCTGCTGGTTGGATTCCTCGTCTTGCTGACCATCTCCCAGATCTTGAAGTTCAGGATCGTTATAATCCATGTTGCGTGTTGAATATACCATTGCTAAAAATAGAGAGAACACAACTTCTTTTCACGTTCCCCACAGACGGCACTAATGTTGTGATCGTACCTGAGGGATCATCGGAGAGATAACTTGGGACGATGCCTTTGAGTGTATCTTCGATGATGATGGATATCTGAGATAGCGTCGTGACTCCTTGACGGCGGTGTTGCCACCTACAGAGACTCCAACGCTCAAGTCAGTATATGATTGAGGTTATATGTGATGAATTGGATAGAACGTACCTTGCATGGAGTGTTCATGTGAATATTTATAGAGAGCGTATTAGGGTTAAACCTATGTCATTATGGGTCTGACCGTCGCCATCTAGGCCCAATCCGGATTCCGTATTATAACGCATATCCCGCCGGGCCTCTTCTTGGTCACGGGCAGGCTACGACTTACAACCTTCGGATGACATATGACTGAGTGCCGGGTTACCAATATCCCGGCCATAACATATGGTATCAAGAGCTTAGGTTCCGATTGCTTTCTAGAGCTTCGGTTCCTTTTAGAATATTAGTTCCTTCCAATAATCCTCCGTTGGCTTTGTTTTAGAATATTTAACTTGGATGCTAATTGGGTTGTCCGTGTGGCGTTGACTCGGTTGTTTTTTGGTGAGATCTTTTCATTTTTCAACTTCGTTTTTGCTAATTCTTTCTCTATTTTTATTTATTTATTTATTTACCTTTTTTTTCTCAGTTACTCTTATTATTATTATTCCCATTATTATTATTATTATTATATATTTAGGAAATTTCTTATAATAATAATTATAATAATACTAATAATAATTATATATTATGAATCTCGAATATTTTCTCCATCAAATTAAATCTGCTAATGCTCCACATGCATTAGCAACCACTCCAGGTCATACCCATTGGTATTTTGATTCTACATGTTGTAATCACATGACATCTTCTTTCCCTACATTTTCTTCTATCTCATCCAAAAAAATTGTTTCTTTTATACACGCGGCTAATGGTTCTCTTATGAAAATAAGTCATAAAGGCTCAGTTTCTTTGCCCAATCTTCAATTATCTCACACGTACGATGTCCCAAAATTGAACTTTAATCTTATTTATGTGGGACAACTTTGTGATCTTGGCTACACAGTCACTTTCTCTTCTACGGGATGTTTTGTACAAGACCCACAGACGGGGCAGGCTATTGGGACTGGTCGTAAAATTGACAGACTATTTGAGCTTAACCTAGTGCGCTTGAGCAAAAAACACTAGAGCCTCACAATTTATCCCATATAAGAATGAGTAGGAAAGAAAGGAAAATGAAGAGAGTTCTCTTATCCCGTTCTTTACTCTACCACTTAAAAATATATATGTGTCGATTTAAAGAGTTTTCGGTTTAAAACTATATAACTGAACCCAATTTAATGTGCATAAATTTCTCAACCTGAAGAAAGAATAATAGCGTGTATCTAGTTTGGTTGAGATAATGCCTATGTTTTAGGTAGAAGGTACAGAAGATAATAACAGATATAATTATCTCAAGCAATAAAACAAATTAAATAAATAATACTTGTTGACATTATCCCTACAATTCCCCACTAATGACATACAAGTAATTAAATAGAGATTTATCTGGGTATAGAAAACAATAATTGTGATTAAGTGTTAATATTTTAGGGATTGAATTAACATAAAGTGATGTGAGGCAACGATCCAAATTTCAGTAAGTGAATTTCTCTTGAACTAAATAGAGTTGTGTTGAGACCCCACAACACACTATTCTTTAAAAATTACGGTAGCTTTGCGATAATATATTTGCATAAGATAAGTGGACCACTCAAGTACCTTAGGTTTTCATGAGTGCTCTAGAAAGCTTGTCAAAGACTTTCATAGAATGTGGTGGTCTAATCCTTCACACTAACTTAGGTAGATATATCAAGTGTATATCTATAACACCACCCAATAGGGCTATGTATCTATTAAGAACTACCGTTAGATACATAAAGTGCGTCTTTATAGCACGACCCAAATGAATCACACAAGGCTTTAAGCCCATCCCGTCAACGTATGTAGACAACTTTCTTGGTCAATCCCCTCCTCAATAAGATCAATTTTTTCTCACTTTTCACTTAAGTGAGACAACTCAATTTTATTTTCTCTTTATTATTTAGGTTTTTTTTTCAATAACATGAATATGTACCTTCTCTCTAGGCACCATTATTAACTATACAAAACTTGTGAGCACTCAATCGGAGGTATATGTCTCCCCCACAATAGCATATTTGTCACTAAATTTCTTAGCCATTTATTTTTAACTTGCAAGTTCTAAATTCAAATTTCGTAATAGACATTGACGCATTGCTATAAAGCTTTACCTTGAATAGTCATGTACCAAGATATAAGGTTTGAGATATGTAGTGAATGAGTCAATATTTGCCTATAAAAAAAATAAACTTTGTTTAGCAAATCTGTAAGATATTGCTCAAGCACAAAATATAAATGTATACTCACAAGTGGAACTTACTTAATCATGGTATGAACCCAATTTGTAGCGGATTCAAATTATGTGTCCTCTAAATTATGTCCCATCAATAGAATATTGCCACGTTATTAAAAAATTTATTAGGAAATTAAAGATTAAAATTAAAGGAAATATTTTCAATGACGTGACAATATTCTATTGGTGGGACATGATTGGGGACATAATTTAAGAACACATAATTTAAATCCATTTGTAGCATCCATTTCCAACTCATTTTACCTTTTTGGCGGCACTTCAATAATTCCATAACATCATAAACGAATGTTCATTACTAAGATTATGACTATAGCTACTCAATATTAAATTGGGTCTAATATAGTAACACCATAAAATATTTTAATATATTCATATTAAAATATATTTGTCTCACTATTATCATACAATTTTATGGAATGCATCAAGTCAAACTATTCACTTTTATAGTTTTTCTACATAGAGCTAGACTTACTCTACAAGAATTTTGTATATTAGCTAGACAAAAATTTATAGTTAATTTATAATAATTTAGTAGCAAAAATAGAATAGCTGTAAATTTGCTATCAATTAGCTATTGAATTTTTTAGAGCTAATATTAGGTCACTAATTGATAGCGGGAAATTTCCGCAGCCAATTTATAGTTAAAACGTTGTGACAATTCGTAGTTAATTACTATCTAAACCATAGTTAATATATATATATAGCTAAATTAAATATTTTTAATTGTTAAAGCCGGTCACCGTACCGGATCAACTGGGCTCGGATACCACTATTCGGGTTGAGAGAGTAGAGTCAAAGACACAAGCCAAGAGAATGGACCACAAGTGTAGGACACGACAATACAACCAATACCTTAACACAACCCAATTTCTTAAGACAATATGTGTATGAATCTATCCACTTATAAACCCTCTGAGTTGCTGCTAACTATCAAACGTGAGACTTTGATTCATTATTGACTTCATATTTAATTAGTAGCTAATTTAGTAGTTAATCAATAGCTAAGAAAATTAGTTAGAAATTTTTGTTGGTAGCTAATTAGTAGCTATTTAGATACAAATTAGCTATGAAAATAATTTGGTAGTTATATTTCGTAGTTAATTAGTAGCAAATCATTGACAAATAAAATTAGCTATGAAATTTTATTTTGCAACTAATTGGTAGCTATTTAGATAAAAGTTAGCTATGATATTCTTTGGTAGTTATATTTCGTAGTTAATTAGAAACTAATTTGGTAGCTAATTAATATTGGGTAGAATTTTGTTTGATAGCTAATATGTAGCTATTTAAATATAAATTAGCCATGAATATAAATCTATAATTATATTTTCTAGCTAATATTAGATTTTCCTGTAGTGTTAGAGAAGAATCATTTCTAGTTTTCTTATTTTTAATATCCAAAAACACATTAATTTCTCTTAAGTCTTTCATCTCAAATTAGAATATGAGAATTCATTCATTTCATACACAACTTCCAATTCCAAAAATTCACGTATATATCATCTACCTATATGCATATAACATACAATCAGAATTAAGCATATAAGCCCACATACATGAATCTCATATGGTTACCACAAAACCAAAATTTACCTTGTTCTTGTCTAGAAAAAAAAAAATGAAACTTTTGTGGTTAATAAATGAGTGCTTAACTCAAGGTTATCAACATGTGATTAAGATCCTATAGTGACAATGCCAGTATGCCACACGACACTGGTCACTATCCGGGTTAGTATATATATATATATATATATTGTATGCATGTATATAGAGAACATAATTTTTCTCTTAACCAACTTCTTAATCAAGTTTTGGCAACACGTCAGAGATAAACAGGCATAGAACACTAATTCACAACTATGGAAGTTTCTCAAAATATGCACCTTATAAAAATCAAAACCATCTTTTTACCATGCTTTTGATTTAATGTTGATAACAATATCAACCTAATGTCCATGATATCAATCACATTTTTGATTCAATTAAGACTTAAATAAACTTCATACATACACATATCAAGGCTCATAAAAATTTTCCTTTTCTTTTTAGTATATAAAATGAAAAATTATTAGAAACAAATACCAGAGGTGCCAAAAGATACATCATAGAGACACTAAGAACCCACCTGACAATAAGAAAAAAATTGCACAGTGTACCCATACCAGCAGCAAAATGTTAGGCAACACCCAAATAGTCTCCCATGATATACATTATAACTACCATACCCATTGAATATTTATTCATCCGTATCTATTTCACTATTTGCGGCGATATTAGGAAAAAATTATTAGGAAATTGAAAATTAAAATTAAAGTAAATATTTTTAATGACGTGGCGATATTCTATTGGTGGGACATGATTAGGGACACGATTTAGGGACACATGATTTAAATCCGATGTTCCATATATCTAGTGAGGGCATTTACAATCACTACGACGATTCCTCTGTTATCATTCCTTCCATATTTGGGTTAATTTTCCCCTTTTCTCGTAGATCATCGTAGAAATCCGTTGCTGCTAGTTTAACCAGCCTCTTAAATACCAAGTCTCACCGATATTAACACATGCGTAATGATCATACTCCTTCAAAGATCACATATTGTAGAGCAGTGCCACCACGTGTAACAACAATAGATTTTGCTTTCGGATTGTTGGACATTCGGAGTTGATTATATTGTGTCGTGGTATTGCCACTACCTTGAAAGCAAATTCTAGCAAACCTCGGTGCAATTTGATTTCCTGAATTGCTTGCCAAGGTTAACACAACAGTGTCTTTAACTCGTGCACTCAAGCCAAAAACACTACAGCCTCGCAATTTATCCCACATAAAAATTGTTGTAGACCAACATACCGGGATAGGGCCATGACCCAACAACGTCGATACCTCCCTGTGCCTATATCCGGGATTGTATACCAGGGGTCCTTACATCGAAGAATTGGGCCTTATCCCAAGCCCACCAAGGGCACGAAACCCTACCCGAAAATGAATAAATACAAAGACATAAACACAGAAAAAGGTATGATATCTCATCCTACTACTTAAAAACCCTAGCCCATACTGACTTGATCGTCGGAGTCCTTGCAGGTACCGCCTGCCCCGCCGAGAAGCACACTGAAAACAACTCGTCGTCTGCATCACGTCGACATACCTAAATCCTAGGTAATTAACAGTGGCGCCGTCTGTTGGAAACGAACAAAAAGCGTAGACCCACCAGTTAAATATGGTTAACACTCAACAAAAAGTGTACGACGACAATAATCACAACATTCACAACAATCCTCAGCCAATGGATCCAGGATCGTCTCATCCTCCCCGTCCACCCATTTAGCGGGTGTCGGTGCTTGTAGAGAACGTTCACGAGCAACCTAGGTCCAACCAGTTTTGCAACCGATGTTAGAACCCGACAAAATTTGGCGGATCCTTCATGTCATAGAAGAGCAGGGAAAGGTCATTGAAGAATTGTGGGCCAAAAAAAGGCGCTCAGAGGCAACTAGGGCTAATCTGCCTAACCTCGTTTTCCAACCTCTGGACCAAGGGCCCCAAAGAAATCCACCGAGGCAAGTACCCGATGTCCTAGAGAGAAACAATCAATTGGTGCGAGAACTGCCGGAGCCAAACCCTGTCATCAATATCAGGGAAGGGTTGCAGATCGGAGGACAGATGCTTCGGAATCCTGCTACCATCGCGGAGCCTCGATGGGGTGCCCCCGTCCAACCCCAGAAATTGAACGAAGTGGTAGCGGAGAATGAGCTGGGTTTCTGGTACTGTAGGTGGGACATCCCGGGCGCTGATGAGGGCCGGGAGTGATCTCCAATGCATGAAGCACGGAGAAGGAGCGACTCCTGACAAGGCTTCTAGGTGAGAGGGGCACATGAACGAATCGAACATACATTGGAATGAGACGGATTTGAAGATTGTATAGGTATGAAACTATACAGTTGAGGATAACTTAAAGGAATTTATTTGGACTATCCATACCAACAAAATGCATTTACTTTTTGGTAGCCTATCCCTTAAGAACTCCATAGTTAAGTGTGCTTGACTTGGAGCAATTATGGGATGGGTAACCATTTGGGAAATTTCTTAGAAAGTATGTGAGTGAGGACAAATCACACTGGAAAGTCTCGTGTTGGTGTAGTCAATCTCCGAAAAGTTGCCAGGGAATTATAGTAGGAACCCATTCACATACAGAACTTTGAGAGGATCGTGACCTTTCAAGGCATCGGGGAACAATTGGCATGTCTAGCTTTCTCCTTGACATTGACCAAGGCCGCGGACCGACTTACAACCCAACTCAATAGGAAGTTGGCAAGATTTTAAAGATAAGTTCCTTAGACATTTTACTAGTAGTAAGAAATAATTTAAATCTGAATATCACCTCAAAATTGTGACTCATGGAGATAAGAAATCTTTGAGAGATAATATAGTTACATTTAATAAGGAAGCTTTAGAAGTCAAAGATGTTGCTCCTAACATGATTATGTTCTTTTTGATGGAAGGCTTAAAGCTTGATTTCTTTAAAAAGAAATTGAAAGGTAATAAGCAGCAAAGCATGCAGGAACTTAAAGATTGAGCTAAATTTTGTTTTTGGATTAAAGAGCAATCGAAGGCAAGTGACGAGCCCATGCCCATACAAGCAAAGGCCGATGATAAAGGGAAGGCACTTCCCAACTCCAAGAAACAGTTTGAGTCCAAACCTCAGGACAGAGAAAATTGTGGAATGTTCTTGAATTACGCACCCCTGCTGATGACTCTAGCAAAGGTAAATAAGGAAGTGATGCACACAGAATTAACTGGCCGACCTCCAACTATGAGAACCCAAAACCGGGATAAGAAAAGATGATGCAAGTATCACCGGGATCATGGGCACTATACTAATGAGTGCATCCAGCTGAAAGACGCTATAAAACTCCTTGTTCGTCGGGGTAAGTTGTGGGAATTTGTTCAAAATACTCGTGATAACCATGCCAGACAAAGAAGTGAGTCCCCCCGGGATTGTAATAGACGAGGTTGCTCTCCTCGCCAGCAGAACCTAGAACCCCGACGTGATAGGAGGCGCTCCCCTTCACTCCTGAGAAGAGAGGGGTCTTAACCTCGGGGGGGGGGGGGTAATATAATCAACGTGATTGCTAGTGGAATCACGGGGAGTGCAAAACAACCCCAGGAAGGTCAGGAATATTGTGTTTAGGTAACTCCTAAAACTGATATAGCTTTATCCTTTACTCAAGCTGACATGCCTGCAAGAAATCCCTGGGATAACAAACCCTTGGTCATAACCGAGATCATCGACAGTTATGAGGTGCACCGTACATTCGTCTACCAAGGTAGCTCAGCGGATATCATGTTTTGGAGTCTCTTCGAGAAATTGGGATTAGGAACCCAAGACCTCGTCCCTCACCCAAAGAGTTTAATCGGTTTCACCAGGGATACCATCATTCCAAAAAGCTATGTAGAGTTGACCTGTGCATTCAGAGATAAGCCAGGTCGTCAGACTTTCCCGGTCAAATTCCTAGTCGTGGATATTCTGTTGGCATACAACGCAATCCTTGGGTGGCAAACTCTAAATATTCTCGGGGCCGTGGTGTCTACGATGCATTTGGCCATGAACTTCCCGGGAACACACGGAGAAGTTGTGACAATCCGTGGGAATAAGGCTGAGGCCAGGAGTGCTACCGAGAAAGTTTAAAGATATTGAGAACAGCAGCCCGACAAGAGCACTCCCCTAGGGCCAGAGAATTTCAATGTAGGGACCCACCAAGGGATTCCTCAATTCTCATGCTCAACATCAACCCCAAGGCTGATTTCGAGTTCCAAAGGCCACAGCTGCGTTTTAGGGACTAAATAATATATATTAGTGAGCATAGATAACTAAGAGGCGTGTTGTATGTTGTGTAACTTGTTCTCTCTATGGTTGTGTTCTTCTTCTTCCTTATAACTTCTATTCGCTTTCCCTTTTCTGTAGTCTCAGACTTTGTTTGCTATCTTGCAATTCCAATAATAAAAAAAAATCATTGTTTCCCAAAATCTCTATTGCTTATTGTGCTTAAATTCTGTCAATTGAAAAATATAAGTGACAGCCGTCATAGGATCTGATGCCAGTCCAGATTGGGGATGAGCCGTCTAAAGTAGTCAAGATTGGAGCTTCTTTACCTGCTGATTTAAGGAATAGGTTTATTTGCATGGTCGCCTTCTGAAATGCTAGGAATAGACCCCGAGATTTGCTGTCACAAGATAGCATTAAGGCTAGAAGAAATCCTGGTAGCCCAGAAGAAAAGGCGCATGGGCCCAAAGAGAGTTGAAGTGATTGAAAAGTAGGTCAAAGAATTACTCGAAGCAAGCTTCATCAGAGAGGTTTGCTATTCAGATTGGGTATCCAATGTAGTGATGGTAAAGAAGGCTAACGGGAAGTGGCGCATGTGCAATGACTACAGTGACCTGAATAAAGCCTGTCTGAAAGATCCATTCCCATTGCCATGCATAGATAAGTTGGTGGATAACTCAGCAGGCTATAAATATCTCTCTTTTATGGATGCCTACTCGGGGTATAACCAGTCCCAATGCATCCCGATGACCAAGAGAAGACCGCTTTCATCACTAACTTCAGGGTATATTGCTATAACGTCATGTTGTTCAGATTGAAGAACGCCGAGGCTACTTACAACCGCATGATGAACCTGGTTTTCGGTGCATAGATAGGGCGGATTCTGGAAGTATACATAGACGATATCATCGTCAAAACCAAAGAAGGGGAAGATCCCATAGTTGACCTAGATGAAGTTTTTCAGTAGCTTAGGAAGTTTGACCTGGGATTGAACCCAGAAAAGTGAACATTTGGAGTTGAAGATTTGGGATTCTTGTTAACAAGCCGGGATATAGAAGCTAATCCAAATAAGTGAAAAGTCGTACTGCATATGTCCAGCCCCAAGAGCATAAAAGAAGTCCAACAGTTAACCAAGAGAATTTTCGCTTTATCTCAGTTTTTATCTGCCTCGGCAAAAAAGTTCCTTCCGTTATTCAAACTGTTACGTCACAGGGAAGATTTCTTGTCGGGCGAAGCATGTGAGAAAGCATTTCAAGAGCTTAAAAACACTCTGGACTATCCACCAGTGTTAACCAGACTGGATCTAGGTAAACCTTTAATTGTTTATTTATCTGTTACTGGTGAATCTTTGAGTGCAGTGCTTGTAAAAGAAAATAAAAAGCTGCAGATGATGGTATACTTCATATTAAAAGCTTTCCAGGGGCCTGAATTGAATTACCAGAAGCTAGAAAAGCTCGCATATGCTCTGTTGGTAACATCCTGGCGGCTCAAGCCATAAGTCGTACTTCTAGTGCCATCCAATTTACGCGCACACAAACCAGCCAGTTAGGCAGGTATTTCATAAATCTGATTTGGCTGGGAGAACGATGAATTGGGCAATCGAGTTATCCCAATATGATATTTCCTAAGAGTCATGACAAGCAATAAAGACCCAAGCTCTGGAAGATTTCCTCGCCGAGATGACGCACCCTGAACTTCATCACCAGAATCATGGATCATTCATGTCGATGGGTCATCTAATGATAAAGGAAGTGAGCTGGGGTGATTATTGAAAATACTGAAGGCATCATGCTGGAGTATTCATTAAAGTTTGCTTTCCAAACATCCAACAACCAAGCCGAATATGAAGCATGCTTAGCCGACATCAGAATGGCAAAAGAGTTGGGAGCCATAACCGTGGTCATTCATTCAAATTCACAGTTGGTGGTGTCCCAGTCTCGAGGTGATTATCTGGCAAAAGAACCCATCCTGCAGAAGTACTTGGCCAAGGTCAAAGAAATTCTCCATGGACTTTCATATTTTGATATCCAGCATATCCCAAGAGAGAAAAACCATCGGGTTGATCTATTGTCTAAATTGGCAAGCACAAAACGCACAGGGAATACGAGATGAATGATTGACGAAACTCTGCCAAACCCTTGTGTAGTTCTTCAGGTGGAAGTTGATGAATGGAGGACCCTACTTAAAGAATACATTTTAAAGGGATCCTTACCTGCGGACCTTGAAGAATCCTAGAGAATTGCCAAAAAGGAGGCACAATTTTGTGTGGTAGAAGGACATTTGTACCGTAGAGGGGTCTCGTTGTCGCTTCTGAAATGTGTTAGTCCATTCGAAGTGTGGTACATACTAGCCGAGATACATTAAGGAAGCTGTCCCTCCATTGTGGAGGAAAGACGTTGGCTCGAAAAGCACTCCGGGCTGGTTATTATTGGCCGACAATGATTGAAGATGCTGCCACTCATGTTAAGAAGTGTGACATAGGCCAGTTTCACGCCCTACTCGTGCATTCTCCAGCTAAAGAGTTACATTCCATGTCAGCCCCTTGGCCATGCCATACATGGGGTTTGGACCTTTTAAGTCCTTTTGATTCAGTGCCGGGACAGCTAAAACACTTGCTTGTGGCATTGAATTATTTCACAAAGTGGATAGAAGCAGAACCGTCATATGCCGTTTTGGGATCTTGGCAGAGATGGTCACACATAACGAAATCCAGTTCACTGATAAAACATCATTTTGCCAACGTAGCTCATCCCTAGAGTAATGGTCAAGCAGAGTGTAACACCCGAACTTTTAGAAATTAATTCATATTAGAAATTTTATACTTTTGAATTTTAATCTACAAGTTTTTCCAAGTTTTACTTATTTTAATTGAATTCCACATGACAAGATCCACGTAATATAATTTTTTATTTATTTTTAAATTACATAGTTGTAAAATGACCAAAATACACCTATATTGGCCTAAATAAAGATATTTTTTTTGGTAAATAGCCAAAGAATATAGAAATTATAGAAATTTTTTTATACTTATAATAATATTTTCAGATTTTTAGATTTTTTCTGAAAATTTTCAAGAAACTCATTTTTTGTCAAAATACCAAAATGCCCCTAAGATTCCAAAAATAATTAAAATATTTATTTTATTTAATTTAAATTTTAGGAAAATTATATTGACTCTATTTATGTGTAATATATGTTGATATAAAATTATTTTGAATTTGTTAGTAACATGTTACAAATTATAATTTTACTTATAAATTCGTCCTTCTTATACTAAATATTTCACTATAAATAGTAAATAAATTCTGAAAAATTTAATAAAATTATTATACCTTTTATATTATATTTGAAGGGTTTATAAATACATAAATTTATATTTTTTATGTGAATTGGTAATTTTCTCAAATTTTGGACAAAAATGATTCCAAAATATGTTACAATTATCAAAATACCTTCAATAATTATTTCTAAAACAAGATTTAACATTATTTGACCACTTGATGCGTCAAAAGTCATTAATCTCTTCAGATTCTTTCTTTGACCTAATTTTGTTGAATTTTTGAGATTTCATCTCAAAAGATGATTGCAAAATGACAAATAATTTTTCTACAACGTATAAAAAAATAATTTTTCTATGTAAAGGTAATATTTTAAGACAAAATATAGTGAAGAACTCGTGATCTTGGTGATAGGTCCACATAGTGAATTTTTATTCTCTGAAAATCAATTAAATAAATTATTTACTATTCAAATTTTCCCCTATAAATAGCAAGCTCTCTTTGAGAAAAACACACATCATTCTCTACTCTCCTTGAAGCTTTACTTCTGCCATAATCTCTCTCAAATTCTCTTTTCCAAAATATTTTACAAAAAAAGTCTACTTATATTTAACAAACGGGAAGTCGAATTTGTGATTGATCTAGTCCCTAGAGCCGGACCAATATCAATAGCTCCTTACAGAATGTCACCCAGAGAGTTGGCTGAAGTGAAAAAGCAGCTTGAGGAACTTCTTGAGGAGCTATTTGTACGACCAAGTGTTTCTCTGTGGGGTGCTCCAGTTTTATTGGTAAAGAAGAAAGATGGAGGAATGCATCGACTATCAACAGCTGAACAAGGTCACAATCAAGAACAAGTATCTGCTACCTAGGATTGACGAAGACTGCTTTTAGAACTCGATATGGTCATTATGATTATTTAGTGATACCTTTTGGTGTAACTAATGCTCCTGCGATGTTCATGGATTACATGAATAGGGTATTTTACCCATACTTAGATAAGTCTGTCGTTGTCTTCATTGACGACATACTTATATATTCTAGAAGTCAAGAAGAACACGTTGAACATCTAAGAATCGTTCTGCAGACGCTAAAGGAGAAGCAATTGTATGCTAAATTGTCCAAGTGCGAATTTTGGCTAGGAGAAGTGCGGTTCTTAGGTCATGTTATATCAGCGGAAAGAATATCAGTTGACCCAACAAAAGTTGAAGCAGTTCTACTTTGGGAACAACCGAAAATAGTAACTTAAATAAGAAGTTTCTCGGGAGTAGCTGGTTATTACAGAAGGTTCATCAATGAATTTTCGAAGTTGGCCTTACCAATAACAAAGTTGACTCGCAAGTCTTTTTTTTGTGGATGAGAAATGTGAAAATAGTTTCCAACAATTAAAGCAGCGATTGACATCTGCACCATTTGTCACTTTACCAGATCCACAAGGAAGCTTTGAGGTTTACTGTGATGCATCAGAACAAGGATTAGGATGTATTCTAATGCAGAAAAGAAAAGTTGTGGCATATGCTTCAAGACAGTTGAGATCACACGAAGAAAACTACCCAACTCACGATCTCGAATTAGCAACAATAGTGTTCGCACTAAAGATATGGAGACACTACCTCTATGGTGTGAGATTTAAAGTGTTTAGCGATCATAAAAGCTTGAATTACACATGTTCGACCAAAAAGAGCTAAATATCCGACAAAGAAGATGGATGGAATTCCTCAAAGACTAATTTTGAACTACACTATCACCCAGGAATAGCTAATGTAGTCGCTAATGCATTAAGTAGAAAATCTTTGCACGCGTCAGATATGATGATCAAAGAGCTTGAACTACTAAAGAAGTTCAGGGATTTGAATTTGGCAGTGGAAATGAAATCCACAGGTTTTTGAGTTGGAACGCTGAAAGTCACAAATTAGTTTTTAACCTAAATAAAGGAAACACAAGAGAAAGATGAATACTTGCAAGAAAGATTAAAAGTAAGAGATGATGGGAAAGAAATGGACTTCCAGAAACATACAGATGAAATAATCCGGTTCAAAGACAAAATATGTGTACCAGATGATGAAGAATTGAGGAAGCTTGTTCTCGAAGAAGCTCACAAAAGCCAGTTGAGCATACATAGTGGAGCTACCAAGATGTACGAAGATTTGAAGAAAATATTGTGGTGGCAAGGAATCAAAAAGGCAATAGCGATGTACGTAGCAGCTTGTTTGATATGTCAAAAGGTCAAAATTGAACATCAGAAACCTTTTGGAGATCTACAACCTCTACATATACCTGCATGGAAATGGGATAGCATAGCAATGGATTTAGTCACTGGACTACCAACAATTACTTTAAAGGTCGATGTTGTCTGGGTGATTGTTGACAAATTAACAAAGTCTGCTCATTTCTTAGCTGTCCACATGAAGTATTCATTGGAAAAGTTCACTCAACTTTATCTCAAGGAAATTGTCACATTGCACGGTGTTCCTTCAAGCATCATCTCACATAGGGATCCCATATTTACTTCACGTTTCTAGAAGAGTCTTCATGAAGCCTTAGGAACGAAGCTGAGACTTAGCTCAGCTTATCATCAACAAAGTGATGGATAGTCTGAAAGGACTATTCAATCATTAGAAGATCTTCTTAGGGCTTGTGTGTTAGAAGAAACTGGAAGTTGGGACAAAATTTTCCCATTCATTGAGTTCACTTACAACAATAGTTTCCACTCTAGCATTGGTATGGCATCATATGAAGCTCTGTATGGGAGAAAATGCAGAACTCCTTTATGTTGGTTTGAGGTTGGAGAAGAGTTTATTGTGGGACCCAAAATGTTGTGGCAGACTACTGAGAAGGTGAAGATAGTTTAGGAAAAGAAACGAACAACACAAAGCAGACATAAAAGCTATTATTATAAAAGGAGAAAACCTCTCGAATTTGAAGCAGGCGACCATTTATTCGTTAAAGTTACACCTACAACAGGGGTAGGCAGGATTATTAAGTCTTGAAAACTTACTCCTAAATTCATTGGACTCTATCAGATCTGTAGGAGGATCGGTAATGTTGCCTACCAAATTGCTTTACCATCTCATCTTTTCAATCTTCATGATGTCTTTCATGTCTGACAACTCAGGAAATACATTCTTGATCCATCTCACATGATAACGCCTAATCATATAAAATTTAAAGAGAACTTCACGTATGAAGCCTCGCTTGTGGCCATTGAGGATCACAAGATTAAACATCTCATAGGCAAAGAAATAGTCTTAATAAAGGTACTGTGGAGTCACAACAACCTAGGAGATGCAACGTGGGAATTAAAAGACAAGATGTGAGAACGATACCCTCATCTTTTAGAAACATGTTAGTCAACTTTCGAGGACGAAATTTCTAGAAAGAGGAAATAATTGTAACACCCGAACTTTTAGAAATTAATCCATATTAGGAATTTTATATTTTTAATATTTAATCTACAAGGATTTTAAATTTTTCTTATTCTAATTGTATTCCACGTGACAAGATCCATGTAATAAAAATTTTTATTTACTTTTGAATTAGATAGCTGTAAAATGACCAAAATGCCCTTAAGATTCCTAAAATAATTAAAATATTTATTTTATTGACTTTAAATCTTAAGAAAATTATATTGACTCTATTTATGTGTAATATACGTGCATATAAAATTATTTTGAATTTTTTAGTAATATCTTACAAATTATAATTTTATTTGTAAATCAGTCCTCGTTATACTAAATATTTCATTATAAATAGTAAAAAAATTCTGAAAAGTTTACCAAAATTATTATAGCTTTTATATTATATTTGAAGGGTTTATAAATACATAAATTTATTTATTTTTATGTGAATTGGTAATTTTCTCAAATTGTGGACAAAAATGATTCCAAAATATTTTATAATTACCAAAATACCTTCACTAATTATTTCAACATCAAGTTTTAGCATTATTTGACCACTTGATGCGTCAAAAGTCATTAATTTTATCAGATTCCTTCTTTCACCGAATTTTGTTGAATTGTTGAGATTTTATCTCACAAGATTATTGCAAAATGACAAATAATTTTTCTAAAAGGTCAAAAAAATATTTTTTTTTATGAAAAAGTAATATTTGAAGACAAAATATAGTGAAGAACTTGTGATCTTGGTTATAGGTCTACATAGTGAATTTTTATTAATTTTTATTCTCTTAAAATCAATTAAATAAATTATTTACTATTCAATTTTTCCCTTATAAATAACAGGCCCTCTTTGAGAAAAACTCACATCATTCTCTACTCTCCTTGAAGCTTTACTTCTGCCATAATCTCTCAAATTCTCCTTCCCAAAATATTTTACAAGAAATTCTACTTATATTTAACAAAACTCAAAAATAAATCACCTATTTCAATGACTTCTTTTAACAAATTGTTAACACTTTAAGTTTGAGGATCTTTTCATCTTCTTCAAGTCCTACTCATATACAATGTAAGGGGGAAGGGAGAATCATTGGGTTTTAAGGATAGTAATGGATTGAGATTTATGGGTTTATCCTAGACCCGTAAAATTTATTATATTTGCTTTTAATTATTTTATAAATTTCATGTTATATTTTGATTATATTATTATTATCTTACTTGAACTAATTGTTATTATGGATTCTTTAAATATGATTGTTGAATTTTTTTGTAGTTTTATTATTAATTTAAATTACATTGTAATATAAACTAAATTTTCACAGCGTACTTGTAAAAGTTATAAGTTGAGATGTGGATATTGAAATATTATAAAATAAATTTTAGGCTAAAGTTAAGATATAATATTATTGATTTAAAAGATTATAATTTTATGACTTTCAATAAATATTTGATGAAATGTTGGATACGGGACTATTACCGTTATGGTCTTATGGACAACATATATACCTTTGCAGCATGAAGACAAGAAATTATCACTGGAGACATAAGAACTTAATTTCTATGAGACTGGATTCATTTGGACCTTAAGACCCAACAACAACAACAACAACAACAACAACAACAACAACAACAACAACAACAACAACAACAACAACAACAACAACAACAACAACAACAACAACAACAACAACAACAACAACAACAACAACAACAACAACAACAACAACAACAACAACAACAACAACAACAACAACAACAACAACAACAACAACAACAACAACAACAACAACAACAACAACAACAACAACAACAACAACAACAACAACAACAACAACAACAACAACAACAACAACAACAACAACAACAACAACAACAACAACAACAACAACAACAACAACAACAACAACAACAACAACAACAACAACAACAACAACAACAACAACAACAACAACAACAACAACAACAACAACAACAACAACAACAACAACAACAACAACAACAACAACAACAACAACAACAACAACAACAACAACAACAACAACAACAACAACAACAACAACAACAACAACAACAACAACAACAACAACAACAACAACAACAACAACAACAACAACAACAACAACAACAACAACAACAACAACAACAACAACAACAACAACAACAACAACAACAACAACAACAACAACAACAACAACAACAACAACAACAACAACAACAACAACAACAACAACAACAACAACAACAACAACAACAACAACAACAACAACAACAACAACAACAACAACAACAACAACAACAACAACAACAACAACAACAACAACAACAACAACAACAACAACAACAACAACAACAACAACAACAACAACAACAACAACAACAACAACAACAACAACAACAACAACAACAACAACAACAACAACAACAACAACAACAACAACAACAACAACAACAACAACAACAACAACAACAACAACAACAACAACAACAACAACAACAACAACAACAACAACAACAACAACAACAACAACAACAACAACAACAACAACAACAACAACAACAACAACAACAACAACAACAACAACAACAACAACAACAACAACAACAACAACAACAACAACAACAACAACAACAACAACAACAACAACAACAACAACAACAACAACAACAACAACAACAACAACAACAACAACAACAACAACAACAACAACAACAACAACAACAACAACAACAACAACAACAACAACAACAACAACAATAATAATAATAATAATAATTATTTCTAATTTATGAGTAATTTATACTGTGTTTTCTATTTCTTTATTGATATTTATAATTCTGTTTAGTTATAATTATACTTGTTATGATTATTTGTAGAATTATTATGTATTTATGATTTATGTGATATTATGGATGATTATAGTGCTACATCATTTCATTGAAACTATGTTTTTCAAAAACGAAAACAAGCAGAAATATCTGGGGGGCCAATAGTAGGGATCTTGTTCATAACAAGACTTGGGAGAGATGCGGTTAAGTTGGAGATCCCCAATGGAGTGAGAGCACCTAGGTAACCGGGGCATCTCCGTGCGGACTTAACTAACTCCGACAACCACTTAAGGCATCCATATCGGTTGAGAGTGTATTCTTAACATTATGAGATCCGGATATTGTTATGAGAATTGTAAAAAGAGCACATGTACTGAAGATTTTTTCGAAGTTGATTTTTAAAATTTCGGTGGTGCACCAGTTAAAATATTAAAAGATAATGAGTCAGTATGCATACATTTCATTATCATAAGAATTCATTAATGTGCATATTGTGATATGATCAATTGATAATTTCTTTTAAGTTTATATTATTATTATATGTTTAATTTATTTTTAGATGTTCTTAATTCTATTATTATCTCTTATTATTATTCGATGAATATCTACTTACCCCTCTTTTATATGTCTTTTGTTTATAAAAATCATGATGGGGATATAGATGATGATGGATAGCAGGCTGATTTGGTCGGAGATGATGTCAACTTTCAGTGACACAGGTCATTGAAATAATATTAAGATTTACAATTAGTGTTTTTGTAACGATTTTCTAATAAACTCTTATGAGTCGTTACTCTTATTGTAATATATTTGTGGATAGATCCAAGAATTTAACTTAGGTTTGTATTTTACTAAACCATTTTGATTTGGTTGAGATATGTATTTTTAATGTATTATATAATATTTTTAAGTTAGAAATATTTTTAACGTGATTACTTAAAAAAAAATCCCCCATGGTTTGGTCACTTAGTTAAGTAGGTAATTTAGTGAAATGTGACAAGGTTGATACACAAAGATTGCAAATAAAGTCATTATTCAAGCGCTGTGAAAGCGCTGCCAAGATTCGGGTTGCAATTGGGTCGAAAATCTATACCAAGTTTTGGGGGCCATTGTATGATTGTACAAATATCTACCAGGGAAACACCCTTCAAACAAGCTTACGAAACAGACGTTGTAATCCTAGTTGAGATCAGAGACCCAACATGGAGAATGATTCATCTAGCCTTGGACAATAGTCAAAACCTCTGCGAGGTGCTCGATTTGGTTGATGAAGTCAGGGAACTGGCTAGAATAAGGAAAATATCTCGGAAGCCGCGAGTAGCTCCGTAATATAATTTGAAAGTCTAGAAAAGGAAGTTTGAAGTCGGCGATTTAGTACTTAGACATGCTAGTATTGGAAATAAGAACGCCAAAGACGGAAAATTAGCAGCCAACTGGGAAGGCCCGTAACGGGTTAAAACAACAATGAATGCTGGAGCATATGCATTGGAGACTTTAACTGGGAAGGAAATCCCGATAACATTTAATGCACTAGATCTCAAGCGTTATTACACCTAAGTGTGTAAATGATGAATAATTGCATGTAGTTGGGGGCACTCTTTTTCCTATAGCGGGTTTTATCCCTAAGAAGGGTTTTACCGTTATAGGTTTTAACAAGGTCCCATCTATCAGATTTAATAAGAAATCAATTTCAATCCTATTTCTATTATAACTCGTCATATATTATTTTATGTTGGTTCCATTTAAAATGCTTGATACCTTTAAAGGAAATTTGCAACATTCATGGAAGGGTTTGATAGCCCAAAAACATTAGTCCAGCTCGTCATCAACTTCATTCCTTGATGGGTTTAACACCCCAAAAGTTAATGCAGGAAAGGGCTATTGCCCCACCATTAACTTCGTTCACGGAAGGGTTAACACCCCAAATTTTAATCCAAGAAAGGGCTATTGCCCCACAATTAACTTCGTTCCTGGAAGAGTTCAACACCCAAAATTTTAATTCAGGAAAAAGTTATTGCCCCGCAATTAACCTCGTTCCTGGAAGGGTTGAACACCCCAAATTTTAATCCAGTAAAGGGTTGTTGCCCCACAATTAACCTCGTTCTTGGAAGGGTTCAACACCCAAGATTTTAATCCAGGAAAGGGCTGTGGCCCCACAATACTTAAGAAAAGATAGAAGAACACATTAAAAGCAGAAAAGGAATATAATGGAAATTAGACATGATTCATTAAAGGACGGAGTATGTTCACTTTTAAATTACAATAAATTTTACAAAAGCTAAAGACAAGCTACGACACAATGGAAGGCTCCACATTCTCGACATGCACCTTCAGAGCATGCCGAAGGTTCTATAGTCCCGACCTGGTGATAGGTGCAAATTAGTGTATATAATAAAGGATTTGCACTTATCTTCTCAAGAAATAACATGTTTTATGTAAAATTTTACCTCTAATCCATACTTTGTAAGTTCAAGAGTAAAAAGGGAGAAATAATAAATTTTCTAACTTTAAGAAATGTATTTTCAGGTGTTTTGGAAGCAAAATGAGAAAGTCAAGATGCTGGAACAAATAAGAAGCCAGCGCTGAGCGCCACACCAAGGCTCGAGCGCTGGGAGCTGAGTAACATAGGATCCTCACTGCCAGTATAAATACTCTGGCGCTCGAGCGCCACATCAAGGCTCGAGCGCCAGTATCCGTTGAGTATGGGATCCTTTCTGCCAAAGTTATGAGCCTGGTGCTCGAGCGCCACACCAGGGCTCGAGCGCCAGTATCCGTTGAGTATGGGATCCTTTCTGCTAGAGTTATGAGCCTGGTGCTCGAGCGCCACACCAGGGCTCGAGCGCTAGACACATTAACCAAGCATTAAAGCTCATTTACCGGCGCAATAAAGGCCGGCGCTCAAGCTCATTTACCAGAAGGGCGCTTGAGCGCCAGAAACCTGCTCAGAACACTTATAAATACAGCTCTACAGAGTTAGCAAGAGATATATTGAATTGTAGAGAAATAAACAACTTAGTACATTACTTTAGTCAGAGTTCTAGTACTCTTAGGTTTTGTTCTTGAAGTTCATGACCTTTTTGGACTAAGCTTTCCACCGGGATTGAATGTAATTACTTCATCTCTTGTTTCTTTCAATTACTAGTTGTATATTATATATGAATTGAAGTTCTTCTCTTGTTCTTCTTTTCTTTGTTTAGCTTGATCACCTTTTCCATGTCTTAGTTTATTTGCATAGTTGAGAAACTTGTTTATAAATGGATTTGGAGAAAAACTCTCATAAAATCTTCTAGTCTAGAGATAGATGGAAGTGCTTATGATTGCCAAAATACTCAGCTTAATGCAAGACTTGGTTCCTAGAATGTCAAGAGATTGAGCTCTAGAGACTAGTGTTTTAGAATCAAGTGACAAAGATATTTGCACTTGTGACATTGAGTATGCATATTTTCTTATAATGTTTAACTTCTATTGAAAGAAACAAGGTTAAAAGTCAATACCAGGTGAATCTTTATCTTATTTGTTTAACATTTTATCAAGTTTTTATTTTATTACCCATTGATATCTCAATATGTTTTTAACACTCTTTCAACTTAATTCTTAATTAAATAAATTCAGTGCTCCCTGAGGACGATACACGTTTTATCACTATCTGGGACGAAAGGTGCCCAAGGATAAAAAATCTTCAAATTGGGATCTTCCACCAGCTTAGGACCTCCAAGAAGCTGGATGTCGTTAAGCACCCTTTTAACCACTATATGGTCAACACTTAAGCCTTTCACGTTCAGAGATATCCCAGGGTTTAACGTGAGGATCTGTTGGAGACAATTGCAGAGCATCATAGTTGATCCCGTCGAAGTCATTCTTCAAGACCTCAACCTTGTTCTTAGCCTCCTAGGATTGAACCAGAAGCTTTTCATTCAGAAGAATCTCGTCTTCCTGGAGTTGACGAACTTCTGTGTTGAGGGCGCTCCGAGCCTTAATGAGCTCACCTTGTTCTTTCTCCAGGTTGATAATCGATCTTTTCAGGTCATTTTCTGAACTCAGGCGCATGTTATGTTGTCTAAGAGCTTCTTCCTGAGCTTCATTAACTTCTTGGATCACTTGAGCCCGGGCTTGCAGTTCACTAGCCCTAGTTGCGACAGCCGTTTGTTGTTCCTCTATCTGAGCCTCCAGCTCGCACACCTTCCTCTCCAGCTCATCCACCCAGTTATTCAGAATGTTGTTGTCCTTTTGGGACACCCAGGAATTCCATGATGATTCCCGACCAAACCATCATACGTTCGTAGTGATCCTGAAATGAGAAAAAGAGGAATAAGAGATGACCTTGAAACAGATGAAGTTATTTGAAAAAGTTGATTCTACCTCAAAGGTTTCCGTCGTCGTGTAGAAGAAATAGTCATAAGGGTGCTGAAACTTGACATGGGGAGTCACCATCCCCTTGAAGACCCCATCCAACTTACTCCGACCAATGGGCCGCAGACTGCCATCATCTGCGGCCTCATTATTAACATCATCAAAAACCGCAATATATATGCCGACATGGAAAACGTGTGGAAGAAATCAAAGGACTAGTCAACTGGTTAATAACAAGTGTATGGCACAGGAATGTTACCTTTTCCTTTTTTTAGCCTGTCTTTCACGAGTCTCTTCGTCTTCTTTATGATTGTTGTCACCGACATCATCATCTGTGGTATTTCTCTTCCTTTTAAATACCAATGGACTATCTTTAGATTTGGCGTCGCCTCCTCCGACTACCTCGACCACGTTGGGATCAGGGACCGTGGCTAAAAGATTTGAATCCGGGATGTCAGAAGAGGATGGAGGAAGTCTGGTACTCAACTTAGCGGCATCCACATCGGCAAGAGGGGCTTTAGGGTTTGCCCGAGACCCTCCTGCCACATTTTTTTTGGCCTTCCCCTTAAAGCGTTCGTAACGTGTCGTGTAGGCATTCATGACGCTAGCTGCAAATCAAACAGTTAGGTGAGTCAACAATATGTCAGAAATCAAATAAAATGATAAGTTCATGTCATACCCCGACGAAGTGTGGGATGACTGCGCGGTTTAGCATGAACGACATCCTTACAGTGGATAGGAAAATTCCACCTCCCCACAAACTCGCAAAGTTTCCGGAACATGGAATGATCAGATTCTTCCAGAAACCCGAATAATTCAACTTCAGGAAGTTGAGGGAGGTCATAATGAGTCTTGCTCCAATAAATTGGAAACAATTCCCGACCATCCTCCTCTCTTCACCAGAAGCAACATTTTTCTACTGGGGAACAACTTTGACATACCCCAATTTCTAATCCTTAAAGGACTCTTCATAACATGGATTCTCATTCTGTGAAGGGATACCCATTCCCTCTTTTTCTTGTCTTTTTGGTATGGATAGAAGAGACAACGGAAGAGAGAGGATGAAAAAGGACAACCTTGTGCCCAACAGAAAGTCTCAAAAGCTTGGACAAAGACCCATCCATTTTGATGAAGCTAGGAAGGAGCCATTTGCAAGTAATGCAAAACTTCCATTTGAAAAGAGGAAAAAGAAAATCAGGCTCTGATACAGTTGAATAGGCCGTGATAAAACATAATGTAAGGTGTTTCATCCTCGTCAGCTGGACAGCTGACCCGTTCGTTTTCATCCACGGGAACAAGCTCGTAGTTCGCCCCGAGGTTAGAGAGATCCGAGATGGCATCTTTCCCTTTCCCGGATTGAAGTGGGTAAAGATCGAAACACCTTCCCCGATCTGTCTCGACGATCTTAACATCATCCTTGTCCTGGATGATAGAGGGGATATCCAAAACACTGCCATCCACCCACATACATTCCTTTATGTGTTTGATGTCAGACCATTTTTCTTGTACCTCAACGTCTGGAGATCCCAAGACACCCACAACAGCCTTTCCCTTATCTTTGTTAGAAACCTTGGGGTCAGATGCATGAGGGGGAGACATTTCTACAAAGACAATAAGGGAAAGTGAGAATGAACATACCAAAAACCAAGAAATTAGGAAGATAACAAAAAAGATAGCAAAAATCAGGAAATGGGAAAAATGAGAAAATGAACCATCGAAGAAATGAATAAAACAATCCCCAGAGATAAATCGTCAGAGCACAAGAAGACTGGGTGGGGAAGAATCTAAAATCCTCATCTCCAAGATTTCCCAAAAAATGAACTACAGTCAGAAAGATTGTAAAAATAGAGTAATGGGAGAAGAAAGTCCTAGAGACCAAGGTTATCGCCCTTAAAAGGAGGTGTCTCTTCAAGCAAGGTTAGAGGAAAAGGAAACAATAAACCCTAATGTGCGATGAATTGCAAAAAAACCTGTGACTATGAACGCGAAAAAGAAAGGGCAAGGAAGGAAAGTACCTGATAAAGATGTAACCTTGAGGACTCTGTGAGAATGGCATCAAAATACACTTCAGGGGACAGAGAATGCTAAGATCGACGAACTTCGTAAACACAGCGCGAGCGAGAAGGAGGGTTTCAAGAGCAGAGAAAAAAATGGAAGAACAGAAGTTGAAAAGTTCCCCAGTGTAAATAAGCAGAAATGAAACGTTGCAATGATTCATAAGCACCATTTTTCGTAATGATAGCCCACGAATGCCAAAGAGCGCGTCCATCAAAGAAGAGACACATGGCTAACAAAATCAAAATTCAAAAACCCTCATTCGTCTCACGCGTAAGTCGGCGAGACCTCACCCCGCGAAAGATGAGTTTTCAAAAAGCCTAAGGCAACCTGTCTTAACAGCATGCCTATTTGGGGGCAACTATTGTAGGCCGATAGATCGGAATAGGGCCACGACCCGACAATGTCAGTACCTCCCTGGGCCTATATCCAGGATCGTATACCAGGGGTCCATACATCATAGAATTGGGCCTTATCCCAGGCCCACCAGGGGCACAAAACCTACCCCAAAATGTATAAATACAAGGGCATAAACACGGACAAAGATATGATATCTCACCCTACTACTTGAAAACCTAGCCCATACTGGCTTGATCGTCAGAATCCTTGCAGGTACCGCCTGCCCCGCCGAGCACACCGAAACAACTCGTCGTCTGCATCACATCGACATACCTAAATCCCAGGTACGCAACAAAATTGAATAGGAAAGAAAGGAAAATGAGGAGAGTTTTGTTATCCCGTCCACTTACAAATATGTGTCAATTAAAAGAGTTGTCAGTTTAAAACTATATAACTGGACCCAATTTAATGTGCATAAATTCTCAACCAGAAAAAAGAAACAACAGAATAATAGCGTGTATCTAAATTGGTTGAGATAATGCCTATGTTTCAGGTAGAAGGTACCGGAGATAATAACAAATATAATTATCTTTAGGGATAAAACAAATTAAATAAATAATACTTGTTGACATTTTCCTACATTTCATTCATATTCTAAGAACAAAACTGTCTTAAAATAATCATTATTCTTTCAATAAAAATATCAGCAATCGCCTTGGTGCTTCCAGTATCTCATTTGTAATCAGACGCTGAGACCCAACCGTGTGGAACTCTGTCACTTGCAAAAAAATTATAGGCAAAGGGACACCTATCTTTACATTTATAAATAAATTGTAACAAACAACTCATCTGATGGTTAAAACACCCTTTTGTAGACTTCCTGTCCAACCCTGTATGATCAAATCCCTGGTGTTTAACACGAGATAGAAGGTAACGGTATCAGATAGAACGATCCACAGCGACCGTGATTTTGAAAAATCTGTTCTCTTGTGATGATGCAAATAGAGGAGCTGCTAGTCATGCTGCTGTTTTACATAGGGCATTTACTGCAATTGTAAACAGATGCCAAGATGTTAATCACCATAACAGAGTAACAGATCACGAAATCAGATGCGATAGAATGAGAAATGAAGTAGCAACCACAGTCTATTTTGAAACTAGAATATTAGAATTTAAGAATTCAAGGCGGTTCTTCGTTAAAGTGATCTTTTCTTCTGCTTCTGCTGCTTTTTCTCGCACCCGACGGACCACATCTTCCGGGGCCTTCTCTACGAACTGCAGAAAGTTAAGCAAGTGGTAACTGGAACAGATTAAATTAGTACAAACATTCCAGAAGAATTCTACATAATGTGTTTAGCAAATGTAGATAATAGCATATTTCGGAGTTTATAACTTATAGCTTATTTTCCATTAGAGGTGTTTGATGCTTACAAGTTTACACCTTTTAAAAGTTAAACTTTCAATAAATTCACTTTATATTTTACCCTTACGTCATTTATTACACAAAATGTATGAATATTCCAATTTAAGTCATTTAAAACATTTTAACTTATAAGCTTGTTTTACCAAATAACTTTACATATCTATAAACTATACGCCATAAGTCAAAAGCTTAATTTATAAGCTACAAGCTAAATTAAACAAACATACTCAAACTATTCGACATAAAGATAAATACAGATTACTTTCGTACTGGAAGAATTCTACATAGACTATTCTAGTATAGTGTTGACATAAAGATAGACATTAGACACCTCACTATAATTGACATCTTGCTAACTACGAGGATAATAATAGTGGCAAGATCTAAAACCAACAAAAACTTAAAAAAGTTAAAATGAAAAAAAGAGTGGAAAGCTTTTACAGTTTCGACTGTCTAAAATAAATACGAAGTTCTTAAAGAAGCAATAGTTTTTGGAACAGCAACAGCCCAAAATCCCAAATATTTTGGCCAGCTTTCTAAATTTTGTTGTTAGCATTTGATTTGGCATCTAACAAATGAATTTATCTTTCACCAATTGACCCCATCTATAGATATATCATGTACAGTAATTCGTGCAACAACATTAATCATTACCACTTCTTCCTGGCATTCTGAACCGCGGCCAAATAAAATATTTAGGGTAAGTTTGTTGAGTTTAAAAGCTGTTACTACAAGAACATCATGAGATAACACTCCAGGATCGGACTTGAATAGGAGGAGTTAATTTTAATTTAGATGAGAATGTTTAATAATGGATTTTGTATTTCCTTCCTAAATATAACGATAACAAATTTGGAAAATTCATTTCCTTTTACCTAAATTCCTTTTTAATGTGATATAAAAATGCCATAATTATAAAACCCCATATTAAACCCAAAGATAGTTTGCAAGGCAAACGCAGGTGGCTTGCATATTGGACACAATCAGCTGCGTATGTCTTTGTATTGACTTTAAATGTCTTCAGAAGGTGATTTTGGTACTTAATTTATAAACAGCACAAAAGGACAATGAAGCTAGGAAGATTTGTGCACTTTTGCTTAGTTCAGAAGGTAAGAAATACATGATTTCATACCTGAGGAGAATTGAGTTTAGCTATCAATCCATCACACTCCTTCTGCATCTTGGAAAGGCACTTCGATAAACGTTCAACTTCAGCAGAAATATCAACCATATCAGCCAGAGGGAGATATGCCATGAGTCCTTCTCTAAGCACAAGATGAACTGATTGATCAGCATTTCCTGAAGCATATTACACAACGTCCACCAGAGAATTCATTCAGCGCCAGTACTATAAAGCAAATGTGATTTCAATCTTTAACCAAGAAGTACAATATGTAGTAGAAACATGCCTGGGGTTGAATCTGTAAAATGCAGATTTTGTAAATCCAGCCGAGAAAGAAGTGCTAAAACCTCTCTTTCTTCCTGATGAAGCAAAAGATACAGCACAACAATACTAAGACATCCCAAAGAAAAGGAGCATAACAGAAAACCTAAGAATTCCATCAAGGGCAGATCACCTAAATATCAAATTATTCCTCCAACAACAGGGCAACTTAATTAAGCACTTAAATAGGATCCATAGATTTCAATAAAGACAAATAAGAGCTTCTAGGAGTTATAAACCACTTTCATAAAGATAAATAACATAAATAGAGACTCTTTCAAACACCCCCTAAATAGGATCCATAGATTTCAAAAAAAATTAGAAAATGGAAAATAAAGTTGTAATTCAAAGTAAGGAAAGATTATTTTCGTTTTTCCCAACTACTATGGGGTTCACAGAGGATTAGATCACACTTACAGCAATATATTCAATAACTTCATTGCTTGCAACTATAGATGCCGATATGCGCTTTGCAGGCTCAACAGAATATTCTGCCCGAACATTCCGGATAGCTCTAACCTAAGTAATAAGAAGAAGAAAATGATAAGCTGCCATGGCTCTGTAACAGAAGTATGACTGTAAACGAACCATATTCCAAAGTAGTGTTAAATACGATGAGAGATGAAATAACAACATGAACGCACCAAATCTTGCAAATTTTCAAACTTTTTTATAGAGCTGGTGTTCCTGGGAAGTTGAGTCTCCGGCCAAGGTGTTACAATAAGAGCATGCTTCCGGTTAGGAAATGCCTGTAGATAAAATAGAAACTAAAACTTCCAAAAACTTGCATTATACATAGAATATGTTTTCTGGCATAAGAAGATAGTCAGTTTCATGGCAATATGCAATATTTGCTACGCTTTTGTCCATCAAAGCAGAGCATAACTCCAAATTTTGAGGAGATATATCCAGATTCTTAAATTTAGGTTTTGGGCCTAACTAACTCCTAAAAGTTAGCTCAAAGGAGGAGGATTGTCACACTACTTACATACTCTATAGTGGCCTTTATATCTATTCAATATGGGACTTTTAACACACCTCCTCATGCCCAAGACTGGGCATCTAAGCGTGGACAAATACAGGTGGCCTAATATATGGGACTTTCAACACACCCCTCATGGATGACCCACTAACAAATCTGACATAGGCTCTAATACCATATTAAAATTGGATTTTGGGCTATACCAATTTAAATTCAAGCTTTGGGCTTAACTCACTCCCAAATGCTAGTTCATAGGAGGAGGATTGTCATGCCTCTTATATACTCTTTCATGGCCATAGCTCTAGAAGATGTGGAACTTACAACAAACCTCCTCATGCCCACGACCGGATACATGGAGCGTGGACAAATACAAGTGACCAAATAACGTGGGACTTTTAACACACCCCTCATGGAGTCATGGGTGTCTAGATACATTGAATAGAATCATGTAATTATGTTGGAATTGTAGGATATTATATCACAAATCTCTGTAATTATTGTAAAGATATTTTATTACTATAAATATACGTCCGCAGTGTAGTCTAAAACACACGGAATGCATCTAATGTCTTTTGTTTTCTCTCTTATTCAACAATAAACATTAATAACTAATGCTAATATCTTCTTTTCGTGGCCCAAAAATCACACGCATGCTTCAGTTTAGTTTTCAATATTTTCTCGATCAAAACAATTCAAGCAATTCTCTATTTGTATCTAAAAGTTAAATATTTGGTTGAGTAAATGAACCTGTTACCTTTTTTTGGACATTTCCTTGTTCTTATTTTAGTTATTTAGGCTTTTATATATGGTTATTAGTGGCTTATTAATGAACTTGAGCCTTTAGCTTTGAATGCTAGTCCTGTTGAAGTGATATTTCCAAGAACCAGTGAAATGTATTTTAAAAAGAAACCCCATATAAAGATGTATAACGTTTACGTTCCTCTCAGTTAGCCAAGGTCATACTTTTTATCTTCATCTCATGTTTATTCCGATCCAACTCCATTTGTAATTTGTTTATTTGGCAGATACCGTAGGTTAACTCATCTCTCTCCCCCCCCCCCCCACACACACAAAAGCCCCATCAAACCCACATTGACAAACTGCAAGAACATAGAAAAGCATCCCTATACTTCTGTTTGTTTTTCAATACATAGATTCCGCTTGAAATTTACCTGCCACAGTTCCTCAGTTACAAATGGCATGAAAGGATGTAGCAATTCGAGTACGTTCTCAAAAGTATACAACAGAACAGCCTGTGCCACTGAAGTGACTGAGTTGTCTCCAGTTCCCGAGTGGTACAGCCGCTCTTTGCTAGCTTCAATGTACCTTAAGATAGCAAGAAGGGGAAAAGATCAAAGGGTATTACTCAAAATTAAGGAAAAGAAGACACAAAAAGATCACCAAGTAGATGCATATATCATGTCAAAATAATTAGTAGATATTTAGGGACATGCATATAAAATACTAATAGTGTAAAAAGCAACATACCAATCAGCAAAATCAGCCCAAAAGAAATCATATATTTCTCTTCCCACTTCTCCAAAGTAAAATTTGTCATAGCTTGCAGTGACAGAATCAATGAGCAAGTGAAGTTTTGACACCTAAAAAATCAACATAAATTATCACGCAGATATGCAAAATTAGCAGCCTAAAAAATGTAAACAAAATTGCCTTACCACCCAACACTCTGGTAAAGGGAGATTAAGTACAGAGCCTTCACTGTCAAACTGAACATAAAACAAACAGTCTTAGAGAATATGTTGGATCAGTACCAACTAAACAATTGTTGAACTAGAATGAATCAAAGTACCAGTAAAAAAGAATGACGCCATACTAAATTACTGACACTAAATAGCTGCCCTTTTTCCCAGAACAAAAAAAAAAATCCACTGACTTTTTTGTGGGTTCTCATTCCCAATGGCCAATATGTTGAGAGTAAGGTGATTTTTGTACCATTAATTTTCTCTTAATCTTAATTTTCTGCTTTGTACTTTTGTTAAGGAAGTTTCCTTATCCTTTCTTCTCTTGTTAATATTTTATCTTCATCTTAGTGATTTTTTTTGTTTATGAAATGGGAAAAAAAAAAATCAAAATTAAAAGAGATTCACAAAAAGTTAACCCTGTGGTCATCTTTTGAATATATATTAATCGCAACAGAGGAAAAAAAAAAAAAAAAAAAAAAAAAAACCTGTTGCATGCTAAGATTGATTCTCACCTTATGTGACAATATTTTCTCCCACGCAGATGTATCATTCTCATTAGGCAAGTTCTGTAATATAAATTTGCCAGCGTTCCACAATTTGTTTGTGAAGGCCTTGTTGGAGGCCAACCTCTCCGAAGACAAATTAAGATCCTGAAAGAACAGAATGCATCCACCATTGTCTTTAACAAGCAAATCAACTTACACAGAATAAACAATGATTGATAGCGAGCCTACAGTAGAAACACAGCGAGACAAACCTGGCCAGCTGTTCCTAAAGCTAGTGTGAATCGTAAAGCGTCTGTGCCAAATTCGTTGATAGTGTCAAGGGGGTCTACTACATTTCCCAATGTTTTAGACATTTTTCTTCCCTGAAAATAATAGAGTTGTTATATTGTTTATAAACATGGTATAAGAAGGGGTAAACTATCAATAAAAGTTGAAACCCCTAGATCAAAATTGTAAGAGGTAAGTACGATACATCAACAATGTACAGAACATTAACCTATCATCTAAGTTTACAGTTATTTTGTTAAAATACTTTACAATGTCTAATCATTCATAAATATGACTATGTAACTCATTACGGGTTTTGGCAAAAAAAAAAATATATATATATATATCAAATTCAAAGCCCATTTTTATAGAATTAATGTCTAACATTTTTATGAATTAGAACTAAAATTCAACAAAATGGTGTTGAGTCTATACATTAAAGTAGGACATAAAATTAATGATATACAATTTAAGAAAGGTTTTCAAGCCCGTGTTTCTTCATTTTACTTCCATACATTCTAAGTTTAGAGTTAACTATCAATTTGGTCCTCTAAAGATTATCTTGTCACCACTTTAGTCCCCCAAAGAATTTTGTCACCAAATTAGTCCTCTAAAGATCATCTTTGTCACCAATTTGGTCCACCAAAGAACTTTGTCACCAAATTAGTCCTTTAAAGATGTGTAAGTATACCAAATTAGTCATTGAAAGATTTAAATATATCAAATTGGTCCATAATGGAGGACTAATTTGAGGACTGATTGGTAGACTTTTAAATCTTTGGAGGACTAATTTGGTGACAAAGTTCTTTGGAGAATCAAATTGGTGACAAGATAATCTTTGGAGGACTATTTTGGTGGCAAAATTCTTTGGAGAACCAAATTGGTGACACGATAATCTTTGGAGGACCAAATTGATAGTTACTATATATTTCGTTAAGGAACAACAGCATCAAGTCACCGTGATTAAACAGAGGAAAGCAGTTTGATTAAGACCATGACAGCTTCAAAACACACATTAAAAGTAAAGTCACCTCTGAATCCCTGATGAGTCCATGCAAATAAACATAAGAAAATGGAACAGTCCCTGTGAACTCAATCCCCATCATAACCATTCTTGCCACCCAAAAGAACAATATGTCATGCCTGTACAATGTCAAAAGTAAATAGTAACATAACTTTTTAGAAATTCTGCTAGGCAGATAATTTACAAAGGAAAACGGATCACAATATGAGATTAAAGAATAAACCAATACATACACAGAGATGAAATAGACATGTCATACAAGCATAAGCAACAATACTATTGACAAGAAAACCAATAGTGGAATAGCTGCCTTCTCATATAAAATATTTGAATTTTGACGAATTATTTTTCTTATTTAACATATGAATATGAACAATACTTAATACAAATAGTGGCTCTCATTTGCTAATTCACTTTCCATGGAAAGTTACTAAAAAATATCAACGCATATTCTTCATTAGTCACTAACTCTATAAAAGCACAAGCGAACACACAACATGGGGTCTTCATACACGTGAACAACAAAATGCTCGTTTATGTCACAGTAGCATGATATATCTCTAGGTAATGTAGAAATTGATATATGAGGCAACAGCATCAACAAAAGACAGAAAAGTCTCACAAAATCACAATCTAAGCTTGATGTTGGGTGATCTGATACTCTTCCATAACAAACTGGTTAGTCCTGACTCCTGAGAGAATATTGGTATGATAGTCTAAGAAAGAAACAAAGATACCAGATACCTACATATTTAGTGATAGGACCCTGGAAGAATTAGGGCAGGAAGAAGAGAAAAGAATTGAAATTTTTTATTGAACTATCAACAAGAATTAAGATACAAAGCTATCTCCAAGAGGAAAGCCCTCCACAGAGAAGAATAGTCTCTGCCTACAAAGAATTAACCAATTCTCCACTTACTAACAATCAGTTTGATGGAGCCCAAGCTGCCAATGGGCCTTTAACACCTTTAGCCCAAGAAGGAGATAACCCCAAGCCCTGGAAGGTGTATGTGCACAAGGAAAAAAAGAACATTCTGCCTGCTGAGTTGGCATGAGAGGGAGAGGACTGTCAGAGGGGTTTTCTATTTTCGGTTATTTAGAAATGAGTGCATGCGGGGGAGGGTACCATTCTGTTTTTTGGCTGTTTAGCTTTTCATTGGATAGGTGGCCTTTTAGTTTTCCTATAGGAGCCTTGCCCTGGGCAGAGGAGTCCATCTCCTTCTGTAATTTGTCCCTCTATCTGTTTTTAAATAAAAAATTCCCTGCATTTTTCTCTTTATTTGCTATCTATTGATTTTCCTATCTTACTGTTACGCATCAAATTGGTCCGACCTTCCGGATATTGCTCCGACGGTGAATGCCCACCACACGAAAGAAGGGGAAAAAGAAGAAGAGCGTAGAACCGGTGAACACAACAGGAGAACCAGCAAGCACAGAAAACATGGAAGCTCGGATGGAACATGTTGAAGGAGAAATGGCTAGAATGAGAACCACCATGGATGCTATGAGGCGAGAAGCAGCCGAGAGTCAATCAAAGTTGCTGGAGACTCTTCGGAGGGAAGCGGCCGAGAGTCAATCTAAATTGGTGGAAATGCTGTCTAGGAGTTTCGGGAAGAGCCCGACACAGGAGTAGATTTAGGAGTAGTGTAGTGTGGGGTAGATTTAGGAGTAGTGTAGTGTGGGGATGTGTGTATTTGGCCGATCAAAAAAAATAAAAGGACCATAAAATTTTGGAGCAAGCTTTTGATGAACTCTAGTAGTGACGGATTGCTGCTTATGGGGTCGTAACTTCAGGAAAACCCAATCACTAACAGCCAATTCTAAGTGCTTCCTATGCCAGTCTGCACAACGCTTCACGTGTTCTTGAGCGCGAAGCAAATGATTCTTGAGTTGACGCAAAGCTTCATCACGGTCACGGAGATCCCAAGCCACGGCCTCCACACTAACATTCTCTTTGCCCTTAGTGATTGATCTTCATCTCTTGGAATAGACACGCCATATTTTAGGCTTATACTGCGCTCTAATACCTGCTCTACAGGTTCTGGTCTAACATTTAGGGAGTTATTTAGTAATCCATTCCGCTGATTAAAAAAGTTGTAATCCGCTACCTAACCAACATTTTTATTTTTTAGTATTAAACTAATCCCTATGTCATTTTAGCAGGACAATACAAGGTTAATTATTTACTTCCATCACAAAATTTCACTTGTGAGATCTTAAATCAGTTCACCAATAATATGAGGGTTTATTTATTTTTTAATTTACATGCATCAAAAGTATTACTAGATCTGGTCAATCTCCTATAGATTTGGTGTCCATCCATTAAATCCCTTCTAGGAAATAGGAATTAATTTACTGCTGTCCAGAAATTAATTCTAGAACAAAAAATAAATAAGTAATGTGATAAAATATTAAAATTAAAAGGGTGTTGATTTGCTTTTATGTTTTTCATTTTATGCTGTAATATTTATTATAATGACTAAAATGTTACCTAATTATCATTTTTATCTGTTCTGATATTGTAAAGGAAATGGCTTATAATGGTGTAAAACACGGGCATGTTGCTTTCACGATTCCCTCAGAAAATTTTGAACATAAACACACTAAAAAAAGGTAACATCTTTTTGATTATGATGATTGATGAAGACTTATTAACTATTGTGAAAACATAAAACAAAACAAATACCCCTAAACTAGGTTGCATAATTACAAATGAGAAGGCTTACTGATGTCACCCAAAATTAACATTGCATACTCAGTTTCTGCTCTGATAATAGATATAAAAGGAACATCAAAGTAGCAATCTGCTCTGAATCTAATGGGATCTCCACAAACTCATAAAGGAGATCAAAACTCATACCCAATTACAGCGGCATATATTTTCATATATAAACAGGCTAAAAACACTATGGAAAATCTTAATTGTCAAAAGTATCAGAAACACACAAGTAAGCACCTACCCGGTTTCAAGCATTGTAGTTGGATAGAACTGCTTAAAATCCTCTGCATTCAAATCTGGCCATCCAAGGGTACTAAAAGGCCACAGGGCACTGATAAAACATATAAGAATCTGCAGTTAGTCCATATGATTGGCAGATTTTATTTTATTTTTCTAAATCCAACATGCAATGTGGATCAGTTTTCAGCATCACTTCATGCTTACATGTAAATGTTTGAAAACAAATGGAAACAATATTAAGATTTGCCAGAAAAAATTAAACCATATAATTTCAAACAAAGGATTCGGGCTGCAGAACACAATTAATATAGTTAAACAAGAGAAAACCGAGAGGAATTTGGTGGAAACCGTGTGTTTTACATCAACACACCGGGAGTCTATTCATAATAGGTTTAGTATCTTTACAATAATTACAAGAATAAAATAAAATATTTGTTATGATACTAACTACCTAAAATAACAATCAATCAGATACCAATTACAATTACAATAATAGAGATATTCTAATTATAATTTCACAGATTCTAACACTCACCCCTCAAGCTTGAGCATATAAGTCATATGCACCAAGCTCGTCACATATGTAGCTAATTAGAGGACCTCTCAGAGCTTTAGTAAAGACATCGGCTACTTGGTCATTGGAATTGACAAAACGCGTAACAATGTCTCCATATAATATCTTCTCTCTAATGAAGTGACAGTCTATTTCAATATGTTTGGTCCTCTCATGAAAGAGAGGACTTGAAGCAATATACAAGGCTGCTTGATTATCACAAATGAGTGTCATCTGTGTAAATTTCCTAAATTTCAACTCCTTGAGTGGACATTTGAGCCATATTAGTTCACACATAGCAACCGCCATGGCTCGGTATTCTGCTTCTGCACTAGACCGAGCAACAAAACCTTGTTTCTTGCTTTTCCAGGAAACTAAGTTGCCACCAACAAAGACACAATACCAAAAAGTAGACCTCCGATCATCAGGAGAGCTAGCCCAATCAGCATCTGAGTACCCAACAACTTGAGTATGACCCTTGTCTTCATACAAAAGTCCATGTCCTGGAGCCCCTTTGATATATTTTAGGATGCGGATAACTGCTTCCCAATGTCCTTCACAAGGAGAGTTAAGAAACTGACTAACCACACTGACTGCAAAGGAAATGTATGGTTGAGTGAATGTGAGGTAGTTCAATTTTTCAACCAGTCTTCTATACCTTTCTGGATGGGAAAAAGGCTCCCCCTGTAGAAGCTTTGTATTGGGATCCATAGCAGTATCCACTAGTTCGGCCCCCATTAAACCAGTTTCTTCTAAGATATCCATGGCATACTTCCTTTGAGAGATCACAATGTCATTCTTAGACTGAGCAACTTTTATCCCCAAGAAATATCGCAGCAGGCCAAGATCCTTTGTCTGAAAATCACAATGCTGCTTCAACAAGGTAATGTCACGGTGATCACTGCCATAATAACTAAGTCGTCATAGACAACAAGGTAAATGCACCCTGTGATAGAATGTCGATAGACAACAGAGTAATTTGCTTTACTCCGAGTCATACAAAATTGTTGTATCACAGTGTTAAACCGCCCAAACCAAGCCCTAGGAGACTATTTTAGGCCATACCGGGATTTCTGAAGACGACATACATACAAATCCTGAAGACTCCCCTTGAGCAACAAATCCAAGAGGATGCTCCATATACTTCTTCAGCGAGATCACCGTGAAAGTAGGCATTTTTTTATATCTAGCTGATACTGAGGCCAATGGCGAATGGCAGCCATAGATAAGAACAAGCGTATGGAGGTCATTTTGGCTACTGGAGAGAAAGTGTCACCAAAGTCCAAGCCAAAAATTTGGGTATATCCTTTGGTCACTAATCGAGCATTAAGGCGGTCGACAGTGCCACCAGGACCGACCCTAATTGTGAATATCCACCGACAGCCAAGAATGCTCTTGCCATGGGAGGCTGGAACAAGATCCCAAGTACCACTTTTCTGTAATTGTATTTTTCAATCATAGCTTGCCGCCAACCAGGATGAGATAAATCTTCTCCTGCAGTCTTAGGAATAGAAACAGAGGACAGGGAAGACAAGTGTAATGGGAAGGAGATAAGCGATAGTAAGTCAAACTAACATAATGGGGAGAGGGATTCCGAGTGGAACGTATACCTTTCCGAAGGGCAATGGGAAGATCTGGCTCAACTGGAGTAGGGGGCGGAGTGGGGGCAGAGCAGATTGCCCCGGAGGTAAGTCACGAGGTTGCTTGTCGTGTCGGTGATACACCTGAAAAGGAGGTGGCGGAGGTGGAGGCGTATTTGGAATACCAGGCACCGTAGGTGGATGAAATAAAACTTGCGAAGGAATAGCGGAAGGAAAACTAGACTCTAGCTTAGAAGATGAGAAAGACCCAAAGAAAGGATTAGTCTTAAAAAATGTTAACATTAGTAGAGATAACATATCAACGCATAGTTGGCGTTGTTTCCCGTTTCATCTCTGTCAAACTGGAAAATATGGACGTTCATTCCTATCTCGGTAAGCTTGATCATTTGATTGCTGATTTTGATTCTCTCATGCCTTTCACTGATGGTGGACTCGGTGCGCAATCAAATCTTGTCTAGCTCTACTATTCCTGCATATGACATTGTTAGTGAGCAATTGTTGTGTCTCTCCCCTCCTCATGTGTTTGCACCTCCTATCGATCCTTCACTTGACAATTATGTTCTTCTCTCCCACTCCTCCTCTCAGGGTGGCAAAGTGGGGGACGTGGTGGGTAAAATGGGGGACGTGGTCATAGAAAACAATGGCCTCATTGCTATTATTGTGACTGCTTTGGACATGTTGAGGCATAATGTCATACCAAGGCGCAAGAACAGTCCAAAGGGCAACCAAAGCATGCCCATATTGCTTCCAAAAGCACACTTACTGAAGTCTCTATCTCCGTTAAAGATTATGATGAGAACGTTTAGCTTAAAGCAGCTATGCAGCCCAACTCATCTGCCACTAACATGACACATTCGGGTAATCCTACTGCCTTTGTTGCCCCGTCCTCCACCTTCGGACCTGTTGGACCTTGGATCTTTGACTCCAATGCCTCTGATCATATATCTGGTAACAAATTTTTATTTGCTCGATTACTTTACACCGACTCTTTGCCTCCTATTACACTCGCAGAAGATTCCCAAATTAAGGTCCAAGAATTGGTCATACCCAACCCCATCCTAATCTCACCTTAAAATATGTACTCTATGTTCCTAGTTATCCCTTTAATTTGATTTCAATTAGAAAATTCACTCATACATTGCCTTATTGTCTCCTTTTTTAAAATAACAAAACTCTTGTACAAGATCGGCATACTAGACAGATGATTGGAGCACGACTATACCTTATTTGCACTCCAGTTGCTTGTGTTGCTTGGGACACCCAAGTCCTACCAAAATGCGTCTTATGAATTCTGGTTTCTCAAAAGGTTCTACTTTAAATTGTGAGTCATGTCAGTTAGGTAAACACTAGGATTTCCTTTTCTGAAAGTGTCAACAAACGAGCTGCGACTCCTTTTGCTTTAGTCTACTCTGATATTTGGGGTCTGAGTCGTGCAAGTTCTACTTTAGGATTCCATTACTTTGTTACCTTTATTGATGATTAGTCACGATGTACCTGGATATTTTTAATGAAAAATCGTTATCTTCTTCAACAATTTTGACTAGGAGATATAAGAGGAACAAAGCTTATCTGTGATAATCAAGCTGCTATGCACATCGCTTCAAATCTGGTCTTTCATGAAAGAACCAAACACATAGAGATTGATTGAAACTTTGTTAGAGAAAAGGTGCTTTTGGGAGAGATCACAACTTTGTTATTAAATTAGATGATCAGTTAGCCAACATGCTCACCAAATCCCTCAGAGGCATCCAATTGATTACATTTGTAACAAGCTTGGAACATATGACATATATGCTCCAGCTTGAGGGGGAGTGTTAGAATAAACGGTAGAATATTCCATTTGTATTTGTTACAAAAGATGTCCAGATAGGTAGTGTTTAGATGCATTGTATATATTAGTATTATTTAGGATAGATATTATTCTTTAACTGGGTATCATTGTATTTATGTATAGCGATTCTATTCACAATATAAATAGAGACTTATGTGATCAACTGACACACAACACATTCTTACAATACATTTCTATACTCTCTAAATTATCCACTTTGCCTTGTGAGTCATGTCAATTGGGGAAAGAGTCGTGTTATGAGTTGTGTTGCTTCAACGTTTGCCTTAGTTCATTATGATATTTGGGGCCCTAATTGTACTATGTCTACTTTGGGTTATTAATATTTTGTTATGTTTATTGGCGATTCTTCTCAGTTTACTTGGTTATTTTTAATTAAGAAACGTCCTGAGTTTAATATTTTTCAATGATTTTACAATGAAATAATGAATTAGTTTAATGTTTCTATTAAAACATTGTGAAGTGATAATGCTCGTGAGTACTTATCACAACCATTTCAAAACTTTATGGCTTCTCAAGGTATATTGCACCAAACATCTTGTCCCTATACTCCTCAACAAAATGGAGTTGCTGAGAGGAAGAATAGACATCTCGTTGAAACAACTCAGACGCTTTTGCTTGCTGGTAATGTCCCTCATCAATTTTGGGGTGACGCTGTCCTTATGACATGTTATCTCATCAATCACATGCCGTCATCTATTCTTGACAACCAGGTACCTCACTCTATCTTATTTCGTCACGACTCCTTCTTTTGTTTACCACCTTGTGTCTTTGGGTCTACATGATTTGTTCATAACCTTAGTACGGGAGTTCATAAGTTCTTTGCACACTCTCACAAATGTGTCTTTTTGGGTATACCCGGTCTCAAAAAGGGTACAAATGTTACTTTCCATCTATGTGTGGTTATATTGTTTCGACTCATGTAACATTTTTTGAGTCTACTCATTTCTTTGGGTCTCCCAAATCCTATGAGACTATTTTTGGTTCCACTCCTACTCCTCCTGTGTAGGTTTTGTTTGAACCATTTGCAGTGTTAGATACTCCAGACGATCCCTCTCCTCCACCACGTCCTTTACAGGTGTGGACCCGCTTCCTCCATTGCTTTTCCAGCCCAATGACTTACCTTCGGCGCCCACTTATCGGATCCTACTCTGGTCTCACCTGTTAACACTGATCTACCCATTGCTGTCCGAAAATATATACGTTCCACTCGTAATCCTTCTCCTAATTATGTCACTTTAACTTATCATCGTTTGTCTCCTTCCCATTACGCTTGTCTTTCCTCTTTGTCTACTGTTTTTATTGCAAAGATGGTAGGGGAAGCTTTATCTCATTCTGGTTGGCGACAAGCGATGTTTGAGGAAATGAGAGCATTACAACACAATTGCACTTGGGATCTAGTTCCTCTAAAGACTATTGTTAGGTGTCGGTGGACATTCACTATTAAAGTTGGACCTGATGGCACTGTTGAGCGCCTTAAGTCTTGTTTGGTAGCTAAAGGCTACACCCAGATCTTTGGCTTGGATTATGGCGATACCTTTTCCCCAGTGGCCAAAATGGCTTCAGTTCGAGCCCTTTGTCTATGGCTGCCATTCAGCACTAGCCTCTTTATCAGCTGGACATCAAGAATGGTTTTCTTCATGATGATCTCAATGAAGAGGTATATATGAAGCAATCTCATTGTTTCTCATTGTTTTATTGCTCAGGGAAGTCTTCAAGACTTGTATTACGTCTTCGAAAATCTCTCTATGGCCTGAAGCAATCTCCTAGAGCATGGTTTGGCCGTTTTAGCATTGTTGTACAACGGTTTGGCATGACTCGGAGTCACAGAGATCACTCTGTCTTCTATTGTCACTCAGCTAGAGGGTGCATTTATCTTATTGTCTATATTGACGACATTGTTATTACGGGCAGTGATCACCATGACATCACACAGCTGAAATAACATTTGCATCACCATTTCCAAACAAAAGATCTGGACAGACTTCAATACTTCTTGGGCATAGAAGTTGCACAATCTAAGAATGGTATTGTGATTTCTCAAAGGAAATATGCCATGGACATCTTAGAAGAGACAGGATTAACTGGGGCCAAACTTGTAGACACTCCTATGGATCCCAATGCTAAGCTTACGCTAAATCAGGGGAGTCACTTTATGATCCAGAGGGGTACAAAAGACTAGTTGAAAAACTGAACTACCTTACTATCACTTGCCCAGATATCTCGTTTGTCATGAGTGTTGTAAGTCAATTTCTCAATTCTCCTTGCAAAGAGCATTGGGATACTGTTATTCGCATCCTTAAATACATTAAAGGATCTCCAAGAAACGGACTCTTGTATGAAGACAAGGGTCATACACAGGTTGTTTGATGCAGAATGGGCCGGTTCTCCTATCAATCGAAGATCCACTTCTAGATATTGTGTTTTGCTGAGTGGCAATTTGATATTATAAAAAAGTAAGAGGCAAAGTGTGGTTGCTCAATAAGTGCAAAACCAGAATATCGAGCTATGGCAACCGCTACATGCAAAACTGATATGACTTAAACAGTTACTTAAGGAACTAAGGTTTGGGGAAGTCACGCAGATGCCTCTTATTTGTGATAATTAGGCAGCCTTGCATATTGCCTCAGCCTGTGTTTCACAAGAGGACCTGACATATTGAGATAGACGGTCATTTCATCATGGAAAATATCGTATCTCGAGATATCCCTACCCGCTTTGTTAATTCCAATGACCAGCTAGCAAATGTTTTAACTAAATCTCTAAGAGGTCCTCAAATAAGTTACATATGTAATAGTGCATATGACTTATATGCTCCAGCTTGAGGGGGAGTGTTAGAAGCGTGCACATACATTGTTGTATATATCTAGATACGTAGAATATAATCATGTAATTATGTTAAGATTGTAGTATATTATTACCACATCTTTGTAATTATTGTGAATATTATACTTTACTAATATTTACTAATATAAATATAAATATATGTCCGTAGTGTAGTCTACAAGACATGGAATTCCTCCAATGTCTCATTCAACCGTGGGTACCCATAAAATAATGAAGTTATATTTTTATTATAATTTGTAGAAAGTTTACCTTTAGTTTTATTTAATAATAATGTATTTCATAGTGATTTTTATATAAAAATTACAACTAAAAATCTAATTTCTATCTATGAAATTAATGTATTTTATGTCTTTTTTATTAATGTAATTACCAATTATAAAAACTGTATTTCCTTAAAAGAAACTGCATTAAAGAAAATTCAGTAAACAAATATACAAAACGAAGCTATGCAGACTACCGTCAGACTTGCGGGGTGCATGCAGACTCAGATTTTACTGGTCTATTGAAAACGCGGGGTCTAGCAGACCGGTCCATTTAAAAACGAGCTTTGAGGGGCGGTGTGGGCCGCAAGCTCTGGCGGACCGGTCTGTTTTCACCTGCTGAGTAGCCTTCAATTTGTATGCAAATAGTAAATGACCAGTCTTGGCTAGAATTTAGAAAAATATATTTACAAAGACTACCCATTTGTACTACATACGGAAAAAATGCTCAAATAGATGCATATTAAGTCGAAAGGGATATAAAACACGAAATACCTTGAAAACCAAGTGTCAAGAACATCAGGATCTTGATATATTTCTACATCGTTTCCATATTTCTTATGAGCTTTCTCAAGTGCTTCATCAGCATTCCTAGCAACTATGTAATCCTCTTCATTGTCTTTTCCAACAATGTACCAAACAGGTATCCGGTGTCCCCACCATAACTGTCTACTTATACACCAATCTTTAATGTTTGAAAGCCAATGGTTGTAAATCTGCCATGCACAAAAAGTTCTTTTTACTATTTTTTCTACATATAAAAAAAAAAAAAAAAAAAAAAAAAAAATCAGATAAAGAGAAACGAAGTACACAAGGGTGTGGGTAAGGTGTCCTCTAATACCCAAGACACAAAATAAAAACAGATAAACAAGAGAAACAGAAAGTGTGGAGAGCTGCAAAATGGAAATAGAAACTCCATTAAAGCTCCCTTGGTAAGATTTTTAGCCTCCACCTTTTAAGCGGACAAAAAACAATGATGCTTTGAGGTAGGATGACAGACCTAATGCTGTATGAAAACCGGGATCAATTGTCCACGAGCAACGAAGTGCAAAAATTTGGATGGCATTGTTTCCAAACTTCATCTACTGATGACTCTTACCGCAGTTGCGGAGAAGAGTTAGTGTCAGGCATACTTGTCTAGTGAGTCAAAAAATGTCTAACACGGCTCACTTGTCTGGTGAGTCGAAAAATGTCTAACCCGGCTCAACCCACACAAATTGGTGGGTTAAACGGATTGGATCACCTATTCCATATAAAAATTAAAAAAAAAAAGTTCCCAAAAAAAAAAAAGTTGAAGTAATCACAACCAAATAACAAAGACTTATATTCACAATCAAAGAACACAGATCTCTAATCACAACCAAAGATAAACAATTATAATCAAAACTGAAGAAGAAAATCAACTACAATAAACAGATTCAAGAGCAAGCTGAAGTTGGATCTGGAACAGTGCAGAGCGAGAGAGAGAGAGAGAAAATCAAGTCAAACACACGAAGCTAGACAGTGAACATGAACACTGAGCAGGATGGATAGGTGATGACGGAGGAGTTCGTGACGTTGATAAACAGAAACGACTAGCAGGTGCAGGATCGGAGGCAAATGGCAGCGTCGTGCAAGAAGTCAAGGAAGAGGGTGGTGGCTCAGCTTGTCATTGTGGTGTACAGAATAGAAATGGACCTCAGATTAGAGAAAGGATGACTTAGATTAGGGCAAAATCCATTTTCTTTCTTATTTTTGTTCCATACTTCAAAAATACAGAGAGAGAGAGAAACAACTACTGAGGGAAAAGATTAAAAAAATGAATGACCAATTAGCATGTGACGCAACTTCCAACCATTGCAAATGGAATTTAAAAGTTAACGGGATTAGTGGGTTCAACCCGGGATAGCTCACGGGGTTAAACGAGCCAAGTTAAATTGACCCTCATTTTTTCGAGTTGTTATTTCTCCAACCCAACGCGCCTATGAGTCGGGTTAGTGCGGGTTGACTCGCAGACCATAACCCATTTTGATAGCTCTAACTCAAAGTGAAGAAGATCACCCTGCCTTGTCATCACTCAGCCACATGGTGCATTCACCTAATTGTCTACATTTGACAACATTGTTATTACTGAACACCATGGCAATACACAATTGAAACAACATTTGCATTACCATTTTTGGACAAAAGATCTAGCTAGACTTCTTCAGGAAAAAAGTAGCACACTCTAAGAGTGGCATTGTGATCTCTCAAAGGAGGTATGTAATGGATGTCTCATAAGAAACAAGGTTGATGGGCCCAAACCTATAGATACCCCTATGGATCCAAATGCTAAGCTTCTGCCGAATCAGAGGGAGTGTTGGAATTATGTATTTATCTGATAGATCCATGGAGGAGGAACATATGATTGATGTCAACAAGAGACCTAAAATGTGGAAGGTTTACTTTAGAAAGAAGGGTAGAAAAGAGTCAACCGCAGGAAATATGGATAAGGCTTAGTTAATGGTAGTTAGCTAGTATTGATATGTTTTAGATAAGACTTAGTATAGTTAGTTTTTTATTAGAAAAGATAGATTGATATGATTCAGATAAGACTTAGTATTGTTAGTTTTTTGTAGATAAAATAGATTTTAGATGTGTTATCAAATAGCAGCTATAGCGGCCACGAAGCGCTATAGCGTAGCTGATTTGGGAGATTCCAATAGCGGCCGCAAAGTGCTATATTACCCTTTTTTAATTATTACATAATTTAATATTTGCATATTTATATTAGCATATAGGTTATACAGGTTCTTTTATTCGCGATATTAACTTTCACTATTTGCCTGCAATGCTATCCGCTATTTTTTTTTAGCGGATTTTTGACCTTCCGTGATCATCTGCTGTCGCGATTTAACAACACTAAGTTAGTTTCTACAAATAGGAAGTTAGTTTCTACAAATAGGAAGTTAGTTTCTTTATAGGGATGCACTATTGATTTTGGAGTTGATTTGGGGGAGAATATCATTCTCTGTCATGAGCTGTTACCTCTGGGGATTCTTTGTAATCCTAATTCTCTTTATAGTGATAAAAAAAATCAGTCTTTTCTTTAACTATTACCTTTAATTTCATCTTTGAACCCTAACATAATGTAAATATGGTAGGTTATGATTACAATGTAATTAGATTAGCATAATCTTAGGGACTCGATTGATTCATTGTATCCTGGTAATTAATAAACTTTGAATATAAATATACCTATCTGTGGTCTACTCAAATGTCTCTGAATAAATAAATAATTAAGTAAAACAAATAAAAAAACATTGGAAATACATTATCTAAACTTTCACGCTCCATAGGCTTATAAATTCCACAGCAAGGATTATAAGCAGCGCATAAAAGATCAAAGCTCATCACAGCTGGAACCTTACTAATCAAACAAAGCAGGCAATGCAAGCATGTCCGAAGCAATTATAACATCTCAATAGCAGGACAACACATCCAGATAACTCCAAATGATCAGATAATACCATAATCAATGTAAAGAAGCAAGATAGAAGAAAGTTCAAGCAGTGAATTGTAGATATCAAAAGCTGAGAAAGAGCAAATGACTTAGGTGACTAAAGTTCTCCTACACTGAAAAAGCTAATCAACTGAACGCATGCAAGTACAGAGGTGTGTGTTCACTTTCTCTGGAAGAAATAATAAGATACGAATCCACTGTATGCATGTCAAAATTGATGTGTATAACTAACAATATGAATAAGACAAACCTTCTCAAATCTTTCTGGAACTATGGTCAGTTCTCCTTTTTCAACTGCTTGAAGAGCTTTCTCAGCAAGAGGCTCCATACTTACAAACCACTGCTTACTGACAAGTGGCTCTATCACCTGATTGAAAAAAGAAGAAAACCTCACAATGGGAGAAACAAAAAGCAGAACAAATCAGTGATAGAATACAATACCAAATCATAACTGTCGAAATTAACTAAGAAAAAGCTCTCACTTCTCCACCGCGCTGAGATCTGGGAACTCGTAAAGTGTGTGGCTCCTTTTTCACAGCTAGTCCTGTCTCCTCGAGCTCTGCCCATAGTTTCTTTCGAGCTTCAAATCGATCGAGACCACTAGTATGACAGATTTGGCTTCCATATATTAATCAAACAATATAGGGCAAATCTTCAACATCTTAATAAGATAGTCCTACAAATACCTGTACAAGCCAGCAACATTATTTAGCGTCCCATCCTTGTTCATAACATTAAGTATTGGAAGACCAAGCTTTCGAGCAAGTAGGTAGTCATTATGATCATGTCCCGGACTAATTTTCAGTACTCCAGTTCCAAACTCTCTATCAACATGCTGTGACAATAAATACGAATCAATATCAGCTAATGACATGTTATCTATGAAGCACCGACACCTCTCTTAACTACCGTGTCGGCATGTCCGACACACATCCGATACCGACACTTTTGTCCGACACACGTCCGATACCGACACTCTCACTACACGTCTCCAACACCTCTTGAGCGATGTCCAATAAAAAAATAATTTTTTTATCCACTCGACACTTCAAGCCGCACTTCTGAGCCGACGGCTAGACACTTCCAAGACACTTTTCGTAACTTTTTTGCTTAAAAAATTACTTTAAAATATCATATGTCAAATAAAATAAAATAAAAATAATGAACTAATTATAAATTTATAATTTCAAAAAGTCAAAAATAAAAATCTGATTAAAACACTTAATATTACAAAAAAAAGGTTTAAATTTAAAATGAAAAAATTGTGAGATCAAAGGTGACGTGCCTTAAATTAGGAATTCGCTTCAAATTTTTTTTTGGTGATAGAAGTTACATTGTAATCATATCTTTTAGAATTTGTTCTTTCTTGAAGCATGTTATGATAGGGGTTAGGAAAAATATGAAGTTTAGGTGGTAAGAATGACAGTGTTAACATTAAGATGACACCTCTGTATTTTTTGCGGGGCTCATTATCAAATAAAATTGTGAAGTTTAACAAGTTATTTTGGAAAGATGAACAGTTTATTTACTTATATTATAATTTTTACATTTTATAATTATATATATATATAGTTAGGATCCGTTGACACCAATTAGTTTTACACCCACTCTTACACTAATTAGAAACGATATGTCGAAGTCTTTTTTCACGAAACTCGCTGTTGGACTACTTATCATATCGATCATGTCTACAAAATTTCACATCGAGATCGTTTAGTACTTCATCGACACACTTGTTATTTTGATTATTTTAAAACTATATTTTACGTTATTTTTTTTGTACGTTGATAGAATGCTAAACGATCTCGGATTGATGTGAAATTTTGTAGACATATATAATAAGTTGATTCAATCTAAAGGTGAGTTTCGTGGAAAAAAAAAAAAAAAAAAAAAAAAACTTCGACATATAGTTTAATTGGTTTAAGAGTTGGTGTAAAACTCATTGGTGTCAACGGATCCTAACTCATATATATATATATAAAAGCAGTGTCCCCATGTCCTATATTTTGGACATTTGCCGTGTCACGGTGTCTATGTCGTGGTGTTCGGGTCGGAGTCGGTGCTTCATAGCATGTTATTCACATTAGAATGGTCGCTGAAAAAAAAAGCTAGCAAAATCATTTGAGGAAAAGAAAACAGAACTTCAAAAATGTACCAAAACTTGAAACAAAGTATTATTGACACAAGCAGAAGTTTTACTCAGTGTAAAAGTGATTTTTTAAGAATGTGTTGTGTGTCAATGTGATCACACAAGTCTCTATTTATAATGAGAATACAATCATTAAACATAAATACAATGATACAAAATAAAAAATAATATCAATCCTAATAAATACTAAAGGCATATTCTACGATATATTCTACTTACACAGCCTATTCCACTCGAATATTCTAACACAAAGTAATAAAGTTGGAACATGCAGTGTCAGATGGGATTGTACTAGTTGCATTACACTTGCGCTTGACTTAATTCATTAGTCTAGGTTCTAGAAATGTTGGAGAATTTTATTTTTTCCCCAAAACACCTATTCATTCATATTTATACAGTATTTATAATAACGAAAAGAAATATTCACAGGCTAATCACATCCTGATAATCAGAAGATAAGAAATGAATATAGTTAATCTACAAAATACATATTTTTTCATGCCTAAGGCTAAATGCAACAATTACTTAAAGTAAATATACAGGAACTCTGACAAAATATGTTAGAGAATCCCATTCACATATTTCCCTCTCTTCTTTTCTCTTGATATTCTTTTATGAGAAGGAAAACCAATGGACAGTATACAGAAATGTGAAAATCTGAATGCTACAGTGCTGCCAGCGTAGATTCAGATTGGCAAAAAGAATTAAAGCCTTCAAAAACCTAATCCTATGTTTGGATGAAGAATTTTAACAAGGGAATTCATTTTATAAGATGATTTGAATCTTTTTGGAGTGAAATCTACTGGATGGATAAAAGAATTTAGAATTCTTAGAATATAAGGTATTTCAAAAATTCTTAGTTCAATTGCTCAATCCAAACACTGGATAAGACTCCTTGAAATGTCCCACTAGCTGAACACCAAAGCCAGACAAAGAAAACAACCCTAATGAGTGAATTTGTTTTTCTCTTCTGATTTTCAAGTAAACAATTTCATTCAGAAACTAATAAGAGATGAAATACATGCACAATAGCATATTGCATACTCTTAATACAAATTGAAGCTTTTACAACAAATCAGAGCAAATAACATTATCAGAATTCAAGCACTTCTATAGTAATCTACAGTAATTCTATTAAATAACTGGTTCAACAAATTGGAACTTTATACCTTATCAGAAAGGATAGGAACATGACGGCCGAATGTCATAGGCACAATTGCCAACTTACCAATATACTTGGAATAGCGATCATCCTGCAATTGAGTGAACAACACAAGATATCAGGCATCATTTCCCCTAATTTTCCAGGCTCTCTCGTAAGTCAATAACATCATCTTGGCCACATTCAGTAGTTTCTATGCGTGCAATTATGTCCAATCTTAATTCAATTTAACCAGCCTTTCCTAAATCCCATCTCTAGTTAATTGTAATAAAACAAGCAGTTAAGCACAGTCATCTTAGCCTTAATCCTAAAAGGTTGTATTTAACATAGTAGTCAGTCCCGGATAGCGGAGCGTAGCGGCCGACCCTCAAAACGCTATAGCGGTATCGTGCATAGCGGGATGGCCGCTATTGCGAAATTTAAGTATACAAATTGTATAAAATTAAAATTATACTTATACTTAAATAATTCCATAAAAATATTAAGGTGCCAAAAATTAAACACATATTCATTGTTCATATTCATAATTAGCATTTAGCAATCATAATTCTAGCTTCTAAGTGATAAACACTTCAAAACGTAACAAAACACAATTCTCATAATTCAAACTTTTAAATACTAATACACTCCTAAAAGACTATAACTGTATTCTAAATGCCATGTCCTAAGTCCTAACTCCTAATTTGATTCAAAATATTTTTCATCTCCATTGCACTCTCATCACTAGTAGAATGATAAGCCTCCTCTTGCTCTTCCTCTTCCTCTTCCTCTTCAAGTGCAGCCTCTTCCTCTTCTTCCTCTTCTTCCTCTTCTTCCTCTTCTTTCTCTTGAGCAAGTTTTTTAGTTTTTGGCCTCCTAGAGGAAGTGTTGTAGCTTGAAGGAAGAAGAAAAACAGAGCAGCGTGCAGAAGGAAGGAAAACCAGAGAGAGGCACGCAGAAGGAAGAAGCAAAAAGGAGCAGAAACAATGAAAACCAGAGCAAATGCAGCAAGAAGGAAGAAACCAAGCCTCAGCCTCGCAAAACACAATTGGCGCTGAAGAAGGAAGCCTTTTTTTAAAAAATTAGGGTTTTTTAATTTAGGGTTTTTTAATGTTTTTTAAAAAGGATTGGTAAAAGTCTAAAATACCCTTAATGAAGCCCTTTTTAGTAATTTTGCTGGACCTTTCTTCTCCAAAAAAAACCCTAAATTCTCACGCTCCTTCCTCGCGGCCGCGATTGCTCTGATTTCAGCCGCGACTGCCGCCACCTTAAACCGCTCCGCGACAGAGCCGCCGTCGCGGCCAAGGGGCTCGACGCTCCGCGACGCCGCTATAGCGCGCTATTGACTACTATGGTATTTAAAACATATGTTTCCATCTAAGTCAGACTTGTCAATGAATGTCTATATAGAATTGTATTGTATAATGTGTTGTGTGTTGTGAATCACACAAATTCTGTATTTATAGTGGTATTACAAGATCATTACAATGATGACTAAATGATTTACAATAATTACTAGAATATACATTGTATCTGTATAGAACGTATTTGGACAGCTTATGTGACAAATACATAAGGAATATTCTAAGCATATTCTAACAGTCTAAACCTTTAAGCGCATTGGAGTTGACAGTTTCAAAGGATAAGGTTCTTCTAAGTTCTAAGGCCAAGGCTTTTTCTAAAAAACAGAATTTAACAATGATGGTCTCCTGCAAGTATAGAAAAGAACAGGTGGAGATGGTAATGCTCTTCAAAAATTTTGGGCTGATATTGTTCTCATGATAGTTTGGAATAATCACATTCCTCATTTTCTTGCATACCCTAATGATCCTTTTGTCTTGTTCCCCCTAATGTTTTTTGATTCCACTTGTTTAGTGCATGCCAAAAGTGTGTTTTCCTAGGATATTCCCATGTCTAAATGGTCTAAATGGGATATTCGTGTTACTCTCCTTCTACACATTGCTTTAATTTGTATGTAGATGTCACCCTCTTATAGGACAAAACATATTTCTCCCAAGTTGAAGCAGAGTACTGTTTCTCAGGTTCTACCTACTCCTTATCGTGAAAGTTTAAAATATGTTAGTACACTAACATGCATTTTTTGTTGGGGGGGGGGGGGGGGTGGAAGAGGTTCAATTCAATAACAATTTGATATTCACAATTTCTCAATGTCAATCTAGCTTTGAAGAAAGTTATTCATAAATAATAAAAATGAATTAATTGGTTTAGGGAATTCTTAGATTAATGCAATCAATTACTATACTATTGCTAAATGTGATAACAAGATAAAAGTTAACTATAAATCAACCCAGTAAGTGGAGGAGGAATTTATTTTCAAGGGAGTCATTGTTATTGCAGGAATTAGTCACCTTAATTTCTCGAGTAAATATAAATCAATCCTCTACCGATGTGTGGAAGTGGAATTTTGGTGGTGGGGACTGATTTCGGTACAAAAAATATTTATGAATGGGGTGCGTGTCAATTTTTATGTAGAACTGTTTGGTCTCCTCCTCTTCCTGTGATTTTTAAGAGACTGTGGGAAGTTAAATGTCCCTCTAAGGTGATTTTATTCTCCTGGCTCATGCTATTGGATCGTTTTCCGTCAAGAGTTAATCTCCACCGCCGTGGAATTATTCCTGCAACGTCTCCAATTCTGTGTGCCTTATGTTCAAATAATAATGAAGATGCCAACCATTTGTTCTTACTGTGTCCAGTTGCTGTCAAAGTTTGGCAATTCATTGCTAATTGGCTAGGAGTTGATGTGGTAATTTCAAACTCAATTCATGAATGGTTTTTGGAATTTCAGGGGATTTCTAAAGGAAAAAAGGCAATGAGTTAAGGAATGGCTATTTTGCTTGGGGTGATTTGGTCGTTATGGCTAGTAAGGAATGATTGTATTTTCAATAATTTAAACTTTGATTTTACAGGTGTTTGTGATAGTATCAAGGTTAGGACTTGGTGTTGGTTCACTGTAGAGAATAGGCCTTCAATGCCTATCTCAACTTGGTGCAATGCACCCATAGGATGCATTTTGTCACTTGTCTAATTGTTAATCTTTTTTCAGGTTTGTAATTGACCATTCCTAGTGCTCCTTTTCTTAATAAAATATCTTTTGTCTGCTGATCAAAAAAAGAAAGATAAAACTAACTGGAAATATTATGTTAGTCAATACTCAGGATGCAAAACATAAGAGTTAAGTAGACAAGTCAAAAAGATGGTTGAGATTAATTACTTTCAAAAGTCCTATTTCTCATAGAGGGCAGTGCAATACAAATGTTAAATTATGTTCCACCTGCTGCGGAAGTAAACCTAATGAATAGTTTTCCGTAAACATGGCAACACAAAATAATTCCCAACTTATACTGGGCCCAAGTATCTATATGCACAATCCTATAAATGGAAGAAATCTTTCCTACCTTTGGATTAACCGCTAGTGCCACATCACCAAATAAAGTCTCTGGTCGCGTTGTAGCTACTGTCAAGTAGTCACTCCTACAAAATGAGTGATAGTTAAAATTTAAATGTTAAAATAATTGGAAACCAACAAGCTGCGACAACACACAGAAAGTAAAGCTTATTCCAAAGCATGAAACAACCACAAATCTATACAAATAATCAAATTCATATGGACAGATTATAATACAAATTTTTAGTCATCACTATAATATCAAGATTCAAGAAATTGAAGATTTCCAATTCATGCATGTTGGTGTGACGATCAACAAATATTTCTACAGCCAAATGCGAACAAAAGAGAGAGCATAAAACAGATTTCTGAGTTGAACAATCTGAAGTATTCAAGCAAACTAAAAGTTATGACCATAACTACTAAGGCCTCTTAAGATAGAACTATTGTTAGGGTTACAGCTATGCTGCCCCACAAACTCATTGAACAGCACATACAGGTCAGCTGAGCCTTATAGGACAAACACCAAGTGTATAAAACACGTAAGATGTGGTAGGAGTGTAGGAAGCCATTCATTTTACTTTTAAGAAAACCTCATGGAATGGACCTTCTCATGTTTAAATTTGACATGACCAAGTCATGTTTATTTTGTGTCTATCTTTCTCACCATTAATATTTATAGGGTCCCACAACTTAATTAAATCTAATACCTATAAGGAGAGCGATAGACACCGAGATTAAAATGACATGATCATCTTAAATTTAAACATGAGAGGATCGATTCCCAAAACATCATTGTTAGAATATATATGAAGATATTAAAATGTCTTCATATATTCTAACAATAACATTGATAGACAAACAAATTTTTTAATGTCCTTTTAGATTTCAGTGTTGATCAAAAGATTAGCTTAAAACAGCAATTCAACCACTTTGTATATAGACAACTTTGAAAAACAATAAATAAATAATACTCCCTTTGTTCTTTTTTACAAGCCCCCAAAACAAAAAAAAAAAAAACGGTGTTCCTTTCTATAAGCCCCTACCATAAAAATTAGAAGCACCTATTATATCATTTTCAATTTTACCCTTGATTGATGAGCATAGTGGAATTTGATCTTAAATAATATAGATATTGGGGTTCAGATATAAATAAGAGTAAAACATCAAAGACACTGTAATATTCTTAAAAAAAATAATTAAAGCATTTTCTTTATTGTAAGAACTTTTCTTAATCTATGTATTTTTCTTTTTTTGTGCTTGTAAAAAGGAATGGAAGGAGGGAATTAAGATAAATCAACAGAAATATTAGCTTCCGAACTTCAGACAATAAAGCATCACAAAAACTGTCATGCAATATGGATCTCAATTTTCAAGTCTGCCCAACCAAATGAAGAAAACTGATTATGCATGCTGGTCTTGTTACACACATTGAACAAAAATTCTACCCTGAATAAAAATCTTATCATAACATGAGGAAACATGCTGCCTCAGACACCGAGCTTTTACAAAAAAATAATTAAAAACACTGAATACTCACTATGTACCTTGATCCTCCGGCAACACGATACTTGATATAATACAGATATCCAGATTCTTCTGAATATTCAACTTCCTGAGCATTAAAGGAAAGGTGTAATCTAAATGTTCATGAACCAATTAAGTAGTAACAAGAGATCAATCAAAATGAAAGTTTCTTACCAAGTCAGAGACAGCAGTCTGTAGAGTTGGAGACCAGTTTACCATATATGAACCTGAAGCATGCAGAAATCAAAGTGTATTTAGTTACATAATACAAATACAAATCTAGATCATGTATAGTGTGAGTGAAATATGTATGTGTACAAAATTTAGCATGTAACAGGTTCTGAATTAAAAGACCATTGGCAGGCTGATAAAAAATTAAAAGAAAGAAAGAAAGGAAGACCATTGACAGAGTTAAAAGATTTACAATCACAAAACCCTATTTTACCATATCCAACAGAGTACGGTGATTGTTAATGCAAACAAAACCCCATTTTGATAATTTGATTCAATGAAGAATTCAGCCAGATAAAGAATGAAAATACAAAATAGAAGATACAAAGTGAAATGAAAGCAGCCCGGAAGACTAAAACAGAGTGATATGAAGTATACCATAATGTAACTTCATCTTATACCTTGATAAATTAAGCCTTTCTCGTGCAGCCTAACAAATGCCTCAACTACAGCTTCTGCAGAGAAATTATAACACAAGTTATCAGTATATATTACAGCACAGGTAAACAAATACTAGTACACAGGAGTGTTCAATTACAATGACAAGACAAATTCAGATAAATTTAATAAAGCCTGTTTTGATATGGGTTGTAAAACCCAAAAGGCCTTCTATCTGTAGTGATTTTGAATCCTAACGCAAATCTGACGAAAGTAAAAAATTCTTACTTCCTTCAAAAGGCCTTCCTTTTGTAGTAAAAAAGTGTAAACATACAGGCCTGATAGATATTGAAAAGTAATAAAATAGCACATATAAAAAAGAATTGTCAAACCCGCACGGCCGCACCAGTAACATATACTATCTTATTTTTTGTATAATAGCTATTTCAATGTGTCCATACACTTCCTAGGTTAGCTAGAGTTCCAATTATCAGAAAAAGGTCTTACGACTTAGCTGTTCATCCAGGGTGAAGTGCTCTCTAGACCAATCACAAGAAGCACCAAGTCTCTTGATCTGATTTGTGATAGTTCCACCATACCTGAATAAACAAATATAATGAGAAGTAAGGAGGGGTCAAGTTAACAACATATCAATTAAGAAATAGCACAATGAAACTGTAATTACTTTCATGTCTACACACAATAATTTAATCATAGGCAACATCTAATTCTGGAAAATGCAGGACATTGATGGCCTAAACAAGACCATTCATTGACATACAGTTGATTTGTCTTAAGTTGCTTTGCTTGAGAGAATACCTATTAGCCTCGTGCTTTCATATTAATATATTAATAAAATATCATACAATGTTATAGACAAAGTGTGAGCATATTTGTTTCCCATTTAACGATATTAATCAAATCAACAATGACAACAAATATCAACAGAATGTAAACCAAACTACAATATATTCAAATAAAATTTGGCAGATAAATGGTGAAGATACATTCCTCTAAGAATATGTTAAGGAATGAGGTTATATTGAGAAAGCATGGTTTAAATTTAGACTGAAACAGGAAACCCAAGTATCACTTTTTTAGACCCTTTTTCTTAGCCTCGATCATTTATCTTCTTATTGTTAGTGAATAGAGATAGGATATAGTTAGATTCTGTTATGAGTTAGTTATAATGTGACAGCTGTAAAGCTAAGCTATATAAACTCTTGTACTATTCAGTTATAGGGTGAATAACAATTCTACTTTTCAGATTCCTATCTTCTCTATCTCTCTCTCTGTTCTCTCTCTGTTCTGTTTATCTAATACTTATAATCGCTGCATCTAAGTTTTCATACTCCATTGGGATTCTAATATCTTGAAAGTTTTACATAAATAATAGGAATAATTATTGAATCCCTTCCAACTTTAATTTTGGGAGATGGGTGATCCTGTGCAACAACAAAAATATAGATGAAAGAAAGATAATAAAAGGACGTAAAGACATACTTCTCTTTCCATTTCCAAACCCTTTTTGTGAATTCATCTCTACTCATTTCAATCCTTTTTATTCCTTCAGAAGCTAGCATTCTTTCAACAACCAACTGTAAAGGAGAGCAAAATTGAGAGTGGAAACCTAAACTTAAACAAAAAATAGAGAAAAAAATTGAGAGTGGAAAACTAAACTTCAACAAAAAAATGGAGAAAAAGCAAGAAGCATACAATTCTAACTCGCAAAATAAAACTCTGTAGAAAGGCACTAGAGGACAATTGAAATGTGAATGCATAGTCATTAAGGCAAATCCTTCAAACAAAAGGATAAATGGTGAAGAGGAAGACAATGCTATCCTACAATAAGTCTTTGGGCATAAAATTATCCTTAAAGATTTTGTTGCTTTGGACTTCTACGGTGACATTGAACCAGTGTTAACATTAAGGTAGCGTTTGGCAGACGTGTTTGAACAGACGAGAAACATCACACAGTGTCCACACACAGAAGAATTATCATTATTTTCCCAAAGTCACTTTTTATTAACAAAATAATATAATATATATTTAAATTCCTTAAACCTTATATATATAAGTATTAAATGTCTCAGCATTGGGTTCGCACCCAATGTTGATAGATTATTATTATTATTTATTAATATTAATTAAATGATTTTGCTAACCATTGCTGTAGGGCAATGAATAAACAACCCATAAATAGAAATTAATAATAAAAATTATAATTAATGAAGAAGTACTTGTAGCATTAAATGCTACACATTTTAATAACTAATTTCTATTTATGGGTTGCTTATCCATTATCCACTGCCCTAAGGGCAATGGTTAGCAAAACCCTTAATTAATAATACAATATATTAATAATTTATAACTAACTATTAATAATAAAAATACTGTAGGATTAAATCATTAAAACATTTTATATTGATATAATATTAAATAATAGTATTTTATCATCAAAATAAAAATAAAAATATTATAAACATAATAATAATAATTATTATTATTATTATAATAATAATAATTCATGTTTGTTTATCATTGAAAACTTTTCTTTTTTCTTTATTTTCTTTATAACTAATATAATTAAAGAAAAAATTGTGTAATCGAGTTTGATCTGTCATACAACTTGAATTGTTTATTATTTTTTTAATTATAAAATGTATTCTTTATTATTTTTAAAAATTTATATGAAGTACGTTCATACAATTGAAGTCATTCTTTATTTTCAAATAACTGTGGAAAGCATGAGAATTATTACTAGTTCTCCTTAATGATTATAGCAAAATGCAGCACCCTAGTACTGCCAAAATTGCATATCCCCTATTCCCTGTAAGAGCTTCTCATCCATTTTCATTCCAAAACCCGTAGAAATTTAAGGAAAACCCCAGTATTTGCAATTATGAACACCTGGCATTAACAAAGCATTCATAACTGAAACAAGCCATCACTCATCACTAAAAACACCATCCTCCTCCCTCTCAAAGCTCTAAAGCAAATTCACAAGAACCCTCCAGAGTCTACTGCAAACCCACCATTTGTAGAAAATGTCCAAAGTATACACCATAAACTTAAAATTTTAATAATAAATAAAATAAGTATAACTATGGGATCAGAGCTATCAAAAACTGAAAATACACAATGCATCAATCAGTATTGATTGACTAGTGATTCATTAGGTCGTCAACCTACAAGAAAAAATCAGTGCAATAAAAGCCTAGCTAGGTGCAATACCATAATAACCAACGGAGTATACTACACATCAATAACAGATTTCCTAGGTGCAATGCAAAACACATGCACATATATGTGATGTGTATTATGAATAACTAAAATTGATATAGTACTTGGTTTAGTAACAACTAACAGACCTGAGTTGCAATACCAGCATGATCAGTCCCGGGAAGCCAAAGTGTTGGTCTTCCCTTCATGCGGTTGTACCGAACCATAATATCCTGCATGAAAAAAGCATGATGAGAAACAAAAGTATATATCTTACTGATACTACTTTAAAAGCTCAACAAAAATTCCAAAACTCAATAATACAAAATAAAAGACGATGTTGATAAATGATAAATAGTATCACTCTGTGGTCAAACAGAGAGAAGCTTAAAAAAATGGATTAAAGAACATCTTATCTTATTTTTAAAGGTGATTCTGAACATCCATGCACATAAATAATAAGCAACCAACTGTCAAAATCTTATGATTTCAAAGTGTAGAAACAAACAACGTTGAACAAGCAGCATCAGAAATCGATTGCTATTGTTATAACTTATAAATTACCTAGGGAAATCCCATAAAAAATAGAATTTTATCACTTTGGACATACAGAAAGTATTACAAATTCAAAACATGCAAGATGCATCTAACAGTACATCTCTGCTCATAACAGCATACATATGTTGCTTTTTTTCATTCAAAAACGTTTACACATATGAAGATACATCTAGATGCATAGATATTCAAGTAATAATGACATGGATAAATAGTATTAAAATACATTAAATAGGAAATACATATTAAAACCTCAAGGGTCACGAACATCGCATGCCCCATGTGCAGAGAACCAGTAACATTAGGAGGTGGCATTGATATCACAAAAGGATCACTTCCTCGATCAAAGTTCGGCCTGAAATATCCTTGAGACTCCCACCTAGCATTCAATAATTACAATTAAAGCATTACTTACAAAATAAAATATGCAAACATAAAACATGTTCTAAAGCACTTCAAGAGCAAGTACAAACCAATAGACCAGTAGAAAAGTAGGCACAGCAAAATTTTAAAATACTATACTATGTATGCACCAATGTTTAAAACCCTAGTGGGATATGGCTTTTGTTGTGGTTGTTGTTTCAATGTTTGAAACACTAAACGTAAAAGAAAAAGGGAAACCAAAAATGACATAATCATGATTTCAAAATACCAATTCATGGTGCAAAACAGCTCTTCTATATAGCCAGAAACAAGCAGTATATCAGTGGAAAACAGCTAGGCAACTCAATATAGTCAAGACATAAAGCTTTTTTTTTTCAGCTAGGTGGCATCGGCTGCATAAATGTCACTCTGCTGTGTCAATATATTTTGAGATAAACTGCAACATGTTTGTTTTAGCTTAGTTTTGGAGAAACAATCATTTTCCTGTTTTTTGGCCAAAAGCTGTCTTAAGAAACTGCCAAACACACACAACTTCGACAAGCCACTTCAGATCACTATGCAAATCTAATATGTTTCCTCTGGTGAAAACTAAGAAAGAAGTCACTTTGCAGAAAGCACATATGACACGGAAATAAAAATAAACAAAGAGCTAGTTCGGATGAGCTTCTCAAAACGTGCATATAGGAGATAATTTCGTAGTGTAAAAATTACTATGTCATCAGTTGTTTCTACATAAATTTCAAATGTCAACTTCTGCATTAAGCTTCCTTATCTCAATTTTTCCAAAATCTACTTGATATAACTATCAGGTAGGAAAATTCAAGTAAAAACAATTCCAACATACTCATAACAAAGAAATGCCAAAAGTAAGCATACCAATTATATATGCGTTCTTCCGTGGCAAAGTCGAAAGACTTGGCTATCTCAGGAGAAGTAAATACCCCATTCTCTCCCTCTGACGCAGCAACTGAAACATTAATTGCATTATTTCTACACTACCGGAATGATTATTCAAAAACACAATAAAATTAAAATAATACACTTCTGATGCCAGAAAAAATGAAAAAGAAAAATAAACACTTAAGAAGTGGCGAAAACAATAGCAACAATTGAAGAGCGAAAGAGAATTAGGTGGAAGACAAGTGAAGTGAACCTGCAAGAAAACGAGTGGTGATGAGGCGGCGAGGGCGAGAAAGAGGAATGCGACGACGGCGCGTGTAGAAGAAAAGAGGGTTGAGTCTATTGCAAACGGAGAAGGGAGAGAAGTGCGAACACGAAGAAGATAGAGAGAGTATCGTTGACATGCTTTGTGCTTTTGCTTCAGTACAGAAGCAGCATTCGGCTAAGGGAGAGGAAGGAACGGGATGAAGAGGGAAAAAATGCTCCCCCACAATAAATATTTTCGAGAATGTTTTTTTAGCTGGAATGTAATGTAATTTTACGGGAAAAATATAATTTTGTCCCTTAACTTTTAGTCAAGATTTATTTTAATTTTATAATTTTTTAAGATTCATTTTAGTACGTTAACTTTTATTTTTGGTTCAAAATAGTTTTATCGTTGCTCTCATTAGCAATGTAATAGATTTTTTATGACTCAAATTATTCTAAATAAATTATCTAAATTATAATAGCATTAGTCAAAAATCTGTTAAATTGATAATGAAAGTGACGATAGGGACCATTTTAGACCAAAAACATCAGTTAAGGGACCTAAATGAACCTTAAAAAAGTTATGGGACCAAAATGAGCATTGAATAAAAGTTAAGGAACCAAAATTATATTTTTGCCTAATTTTAGTCTCGGGTAAAATAATAGAATAGAATGAAATCGAAAAGAATATAGAATAATAGAATAATACACAATAAAATTGTGTATTATGTTTGGTGATAATGGAATAGATTAGGATTATATATATTATTTTGTATTTAGTGGGAATTAAAATATAAAAATATTTTTTTAATACATATAAAATTTTACTTTATTTAATAGAAGATATAAAACTAAAGGAAAAATAAAATATTATATATTTTAATTTATTTTTTAAAAAATTATGAATATAACTAAATAATAATTTTAAAATATATTAATTTTTATATTAATATTTTATAAAAAATAAATTATTAAATACAAACTTTACTCAAAAAATATAATTATTGAATATATTTTTTAAAAATAATTATTAAATATAAATTATGCTGAATATATTTTTATTGTGTAACTTTTTAAAAAACATATTTTTAAAAAATATTTTTTTGTCGAAAAAGAATAATATAAGGTTTAAGGAATTTAAATATATATTATTTTGTTAATAAAAAATGACTTTATGAAAATAATGATAATTTTTTTATGTATGTTCTGTTATATTCTCTTTCATGCTACCATTTTTAATAGGATCAATTTGTCATGTTCATTTGTCACAGTGTCATGTTCCATTCGTCTTTATTAATGTACCAAATGGGGAACACTACAAAGTGTCCCCTCCTGTTCAAACACGCCTGTCAAATGTTACCTATCAGTTTCTTTTTATCTGGAAAAAATCTTATTTCTATTTATCTATCGATTTATATTTAAAATTAATTATATTTTTATCAATTTTAATCGTATATTTAATTAGATATTCATCAATATTTCACTATCCAACCAATTAAAAAATTAGAGATAAAGAGTATTAGACCCTGTACAATGGGGTTGCTTAGAGTCATTGTTTGGGCTAAGCAACTCAACTTAGCAAGCAACTCCTCATTGCACCTTGCTGACGTGGCTTGAGTTGCTTATGTGAGTTGCTTAAATAAGCAACCAAAACCAAGGGTTCCTTGAAGGAGAAGTGAGGCCGAACAAACAGAATTTTAGTGTAAGAACATTGCATTGTGTGGTATGCGTGGGACCCATTTGAGTTGCTTAATAAGAACCTTGCATTGTAATGTAAGAGTTTCTCAAATTGATAGAGTAAAGTGTACCTGCGGGGCTTACCAAAATATTAATAAAATATGAGCTAAGCACACATGTTGAGTTGCTTGCATTGTACATAGTCTTATAAAGAGTTCAAAATGTATTTTTAAGAAAATGACAATAATTATTAAGCTCTTTAATACGTGTGATTTTCTCTTTCTGAACCGTTAAATAGAAATGGATACAAACGCAGGGAGTATCATTTATATTAACTTTGATTTTTATTGGTAATTATTTCGTTGTAACTTTGGTCAAAGAAAAATAGAACAAATAAGATGAGTAGAAAGTAGTTTAAAACATTACATATTATAAAATTATAGTATTATAGTATAATAAAACAATAATAATAATTGTTTTTTATTAAAGATGGTGAGGCAATAAAATACGAAGAAAAACAAAAAGTTATATGTACCAGATCGTCTCGTTAATGACACCCTTCGTGGGTGTCGTATCAGATTGTCTCGGGCTTTTCGAGCGAGATCTCCTCCTTCTATCTCGTCCTTGGTCTCTATCTCTAGCCTGATCTTCAAAACTTCGTCTTCTTGTAGGAGATAGGCTGCGTGCTCGAGATGGATTTGTGACATCTGAACATATTGCTTCAACCTGCTTGACGTATAAGCTTTTGAATTGCGTCGTGCAAATTTACGCACTCATTGGTGCAATGGTCGTGATCCTTGTGATATATACAGAATTTATCTTCGTTTTTTGATTAAGTTCGCAATGGTGGTGGTTTTTCTTGTAGTTCCAAGTACATAATCTCCTTGTAAACCTTAGCCAGCGGCATTGTAAGTCGTATGTAGTTTGAGTAACTTGCACGGGGCGGCTTGCCTACTCTGTCGTACGATTTATCATCCCTGGATCTGCTGTCGAATCCTGCTTTTCCCTTGTCTTTCTTATCACGGGCATCCTTGGAAACCTGAGCCTCCGCATGATTGTTTCTCATCCACTCTTCAATCTGTATCCATTTTTCAGCTTGTTGTTTAAGATTCTCAATTGTCTTCGGCTTCTCTCCAGCTAGATCCTCCGCAAAGCCCCTGTTTCAAACCCTATAGCAAAAAATAGAGAATCATATTAGGCGCGACTTCACGAACTTCTAAGGCCTTGATATTGAACCGAGTTATGTAATCTCTTAAGGGCTCATTAGGTTTCTGCTTCAGATGGTGTTCAATTTTAAATTGCTGCTTGTAACTTGTAAAATTCAGAATGAATTTGTCCTTCAGCATATTCCAACTCGAGATTGACCCCACTAGTAAAGAGGAAAACCAACGTCTTGTCGTAGCTTTTAGTGTCAAAGGGAAGGCGCGACATATGACTGCCTCCTTGGCCCCCTGGAAGACCATCGTATGTTGAAAGAATTCGACATGGTCCTGTGGATCCGCAGAACCGTCATAAGGGTCTTTGGGCATCGCAAACTTGAAGTTCGTTGGAATCTCGAAATACATTATCCACCCCTCAAATGGATTATTACAACCCTCGATCGGGATGTCATCTTCGAAAATTCACTCCCCACGATCATCCCGTTGACTGGAGGCGGGATGTTAACGGGATTGGGAGGTGAGTTTAGGGGTCATACCCTCAAAGCTTGTCTCTCAGGTTGCTATTCCTGATGATCCCTCTATTGCTTAGGGGTGTGTGGGATTTGCTATCCAAATCCCAAGTTTAAGATCAACCTTTGGAACTCCTATTGTTGCTCCTGCCATACTTGCCTTTCTCTGATCATTCTCTCTGTTTCCTCGGCCTTCCTTTTCACCATTTCCTTTATTTCATTCATACCTTCTTCGATTGTAACCATCCTTTGTTCAAAAATTGCTAGATCAGCTCTCCCCCATTCCGGAAAGTGGAATTATTGGTGACGGTTTGTTGGCTGAAGGTTGTTCCCCTGGGACTCCTTTAGTGTTCCCTGCAACTCGATCAACATTTGCGGTTCGATCAACATTTGCAGCGTAGTTCTTTCTTCTAGTATTGGCCATGTTGCCACATTTTTCAATAATGTTCCAATTATGTCACTGACCTGCTCTATGAACAAGGTATCTCCAAATTTTATTCAAGTAAGATATCATGAATTTAACACTCTAATTGATACATATATCGCACTGATAAAATTTTTTATCTTAACAAACTTTGTTTCCATAGCAAAGGAAGAGAAACATTCCAAACATTCAAAGTTCATGTACGTAACTGATATCAATTCATTGACTAAGAAAACAAGAATAATTTCTAGGAGCTTCCACAATTTCAATCGGTGAAAAATATGCATAAACTTAAATCCGTTCGATTGATCAGCGGGGAATTCAATTCTAACCGATCAATTGATCAGAATTCAAATTTGTTTGATGAATTTCTCATATCTTAAATTGATCTTGGATGAAAGTCTACAACCGCTTTCTCCTTCATGCAAAACCGAACCGAAGAACAAAGAAGGAATTCAAAAAAAAAGAGTAGCAGAAGAAACTTGTCCTTCCCCACAGATGACGCCAATGATAAGGTAAGCCCAAAGGGTAACCGATCATAACCTCCCTCGGTTCTCCGGCGTGGTAGTGCTGGATCTCTGGTGTCTTAGTGGCGGTGGTGGTGGGGTACCTGCAAGCACTCCTATGCCAAAGTTAGTGATAGCTCCAAATGTTTAAGTGTGTTAATAGAGAATGATAACGTACCAATTGTCCTCTGTGTAGGCTATTTATAGCAATCATAATGGCACTAAAGTCAAACATTTCACCATCATACTTCCGTAAAAGTGTGACGTGACACCTAGCTTCCTATCCGTCAACCCCAAGCATGTGTGTACATTCGTTGTCATGTTGGAAGATCCCAACATGGCTCTAACATACACTACAAAAAAAAAGGGCTTTAGCTACTGTTATTTTTTGGTTTTAACCACGGTTCAAACTGTGGATAAACCACTTTCCCACAATTAATGAAACCGTAGCTAAATCATGCGATGAGAATGCTGTTAACCACCGTTTTAGGCAACCGTTGTAGTTTCAATAGAAAACCGTAGGTAAATATGCATTAACCACAGTTTCTAGCTGTGGAAAATTTTGACGCATTAACCATTGTTCAAACCGACGTTAAGTCCAATTTTACATTTTACTTGACATTTTCCACAGTTTTGAACTGTGGTTAAATCCATCATTTTACTCCGTTGAAATATTATAAAAGCAAGAGGGAACGCTTTACAAAGATCAAGATGAACCAACAACCTGACAAATCTAGTAAACCTAAAAATGTTGAACCATAATAGTAATACAAGATAGAATGAACAATTCCAAGTGATTTCCACTAGATAAATGCAGATTGTTATGAACAAGTTGCACACAACAAGTTGAAATTTTAATATGTTGAGCTAAATATTCAGAGAGAGAGAAAGGTACCAAAATGTGCCATTTACTCAAATGGTTATGGAAGAAGAAAAACGATTAAAGTTTTGAACACACAGAATAGTAATGACAAACAAAATTAGCAAAGACAGTGAATAAAATAGAAAAGAGAAAGTTCTAACTTCTGAACAGTGAACACATAGACAGAATATTAATTTTTTGTTTGAAGAACTAATTTTGGGAAGCATCCACAAAATTATTGTGTTAAGCACAGTATTTAGAGGAACAACAATTCAATTCAAAATATGACCAAAAGTACAGTTAACAATGAAAGTTATTCGATGGCATTCTATTAGTTCCACTTCCTCATGCAATCTGGTGTTCTCAAACTAGAATCGTGACATAGAAATAATGTGATAACAACTAAGTTAAAAAAGAGACAAGGTAGCTTGATCCTAGCTAGGGATTACATATTGATTCCCTAAAATTAAATCAATGTTTTGGAAAACAGCAATTGAATTCAAACAATGTTAGGATATAAAACTCTAATAGTTCAGAATTACTACTCTTCTGGTTCAGAATCAGTTGGAGAATGATCAGCTACACTAATTGGATCTCCACTTTCCTCATTGGTCACCTAAAATATAAAACAAAGCTATAAAAAAAGAAAAAAAATTGCATGATAAAATCTTAACTTATAATTAAAATTATAAATATTACCGGTGTGGTTTGAAACATAGCTAGATCCGAGGAAAGCTGACCGCTACTCATAAAATAATTCATCACGATCTCAAATCTCTTATTATATTCACCCACTACAGATTCCAAGTAATCCACTTTATTTTGCAACACTCTAACTGAAGAGGTCGATGAAGTCCCACCATAAGAATGGTTGCCACGTCCAAAAACTTGGGATGGAAAGGGGCCCAATCCCAATCCCCGAACACGACCACAATGCTCTGACCTCCCTAAAGCACGTGCCAAAGAATCGTCGGTGGATATATTTTGGGAAACTGATGAACTAGATTCAAAAGATTCAATTTTATCCTGCAAATTGATATAGTTATGATATCAGTTTCCAAAACTATAACATTTTAAACCAATTACATCTATTTCATTAAAAACAGAAAGTAACAGAGACTCAATTGCATGTATTCCATCATAAAATCATAAATGCCCAGAATCATCACTATCATGAATAAGTGTGTATGCTATACATACATGTTGGGGTTAGCGAAAGCCAAAGGAGTGCCACCATGAGACATCCTTCTTCCATTTTCGGGTGGGGGAGATGACCATCACTTTGAACGATGTTACAGCTCTGACAATATGAAGATTGATGGGGTGTTCAAGACGCCGCCACAGCTTACGAGTGTCATGGCACCTTCGTTGTTGGTTCAGTACTTAGGATGTCTCAAGCGGAGGCTCATGACAAGGTGGTGCTGTAGAAGGGTCCGAACATATCATTTGACAAGCTAAAGAAGATATGTGATGCTCGGCGAGTCAGGGATGATGCGGAGACAGAGTCATTGATGGGAGGGCATATCTGTTGCTGGTGATAGGGTGAATGGTTCTTCCGGACAAGAGCTGGACAGTTGTACCCATCGCATACTTACTTATCTTGTTGATCTCCGAAGGGTCTCGAGGTTTGCTTGGGTAGCGATTCTATTGGCTCATTTGTATGACCAGCTATCAAAGGCTAGGTTACAGGTCAAATAAGTTTTCTTTGTTATTATTTACCTTATATTTTTACTAAATTATGTAATTAGCATAATTTCATTTTATAGTCATGAGCATATGATTATTTTCCGGAAATGCAGGGTCGGGAGGCTGTTAACCTTTTAATGGTGCTGGAAATGGTTAACTCGTTTCAATATAGTGACTATACGTGTATCGTCCACAGGGAGCACTTGGATTAATTCGATTACTAATTAAGTTGACGAATTGTTCAAAAACATATCAAGATTGTGAATGGAAAATAAAATAAACAATAGATAAAGAGATAAACAAATAAGATAATAAATCACCTGGGATTGAGTTTCATTACTTCACCTTGTTTCTTTCTATTTTAGTTAAATATTATAAGAAAAGATGCGTACTCAATGTCACAAGTGCAAATCTCTTTGATCACTTGATTCTAAGACACTAGCCTCTAGAGCCCAATCTCTTGGCACTCTAGCTACCAACTCTTGCATTAAGCAGAGCACAAAAGCAATCTAAGCACTTCCATCTATCTCTAGATTCGAAGGTTTTATGAGAGTTTTTCTCCATATCCATTTATAAACCAGTTTCTCAACTGCACAGATAAACTAACACATGGAAAAGGTGATCAAGCTTAAACCAAGAAAAGAAGCACAGAAGAAGAACTCCAATTCATATATAATATAAACTAACAATTGAAAGAAACAAGAGACGAAGTAATTACATTCAATCCCGGCGGAAAGCTTAGCCTAGCAAGGCCATGAACTTCAAGAACTAAACCTAAGAGTATTAGAACTCTGACTAAAAGCCTAAACTTTGTGGTTTATTTCTATACAATTCAATATTGATATCTCCTAACTTCTGAAAGGCTGTATTTATAGGTGTTTTGGGCAGGGGTCTGGCGCTCGAGCGCCCTCCTGGCGCTTGAGTGCTGGCCTGACACGTGTTAGTTAATGAGCTTAATTGCCTGGTTAATGCGTCTGGCGCTCGAGCCCTGGTGTGGCGCTCGAGCGCCAGGCTTATAACTCAGGCAGAGAGGATCCAATGTTCTGGCGCTCGAGCCTTGGTGTGGCACTCGAGCGCCAGGCTCATAACTATTGGCAGAGAGGATCTAATGCTCAACGTATTCTGGCGCTCGAGCCCTGATGTGGCGCTCGAGCGCCAGAGCATTTACACTGGCAGAAAGGATCCTATGTTCCTCAGCTTCCAGCGCTCGAGCCTTGGTATGGCGCTCGAGCGCTGGCCTCTTATATGCTCCAGCAACTTGATTTTCTTATTTTGCTTCCAAAAACACCTGAAAATATATTTCTAAAGTTAGAAAACTTATTATTACCACTTATTTACTCTTAAACTCACAAAGTAAAGATAAAGGGTGAAATTATGTATAAAACATGTAATTTCTAGAGAAGATAAGTGCAAATCCTTTATTGGATAAACACACTAATTTGCACTTATCAAACTCCCGCCTACCTAAGACTTTGCTTGTCCTCAAGCAATGTATCCTAAAACAAAGAAAAACAACAAAAGAAAACATGGTAAGTATGGGTTAGAGCAAGTGTATCAAACTTCAATCTTCATGATATGCATGGAAAGAGTTAAGAGAGAGGCTTGTGATAACCCAATTTTCATAAGCAACGGACCAATTTATGACTTAAGTGCAAAGGAAATTGTAATCAACCATTAACAAAGGTTTACTCTCAAACCTTACATGGTGTCAATTTCGCTCATTCCTCAATGTCACTTATCTTGAATTTTGTTTTTCATTTGCCATCAAACCATTTCACAAATCGAATAATAAATCAAGAGGTCTTTTCAAAAGGTTGTAATGAGGCTGGGCTACAAAGAATCTTTGTTTTTCTGGTTATGCAAAATGAGTTGGAGAGAATATTTACAAATATTTACAAATTTCCCCCCAACCTATTCTACAAAGCATGCTCACCTCATACTTCCTTTTCAAGTGTTTCTCTTCCTTCTTTTTCCAAGGCACCTTTTCTTTTCTTTATTTATTTACTTTTTCTTTTCTTTTCTTTTTCTTTTTCACATATATACACAAGGCTGCCCAATGATTTTCACTCATACCAGAAACACTTGATTCATTTTTCTAAGCCAACAGAATCTTACATCATTTGTATACCCATTATTTCCCCCTTGAACATATAAATATTTTTCGCCAACTCAAAGGTAAGGATAAAACATTCACATAGGTATCTTAGGGTTTAGAAAAAAGAATTCATGGCTCAAAGTGGGTACCAACAAAAAGATGTAATTTCATATGTAAGCTTTTTGGCTCAAACTCAATCAAGACAACTATGCCTCTATCATTTTCAAGTCTCAATTGATCATGGCAATTACAAAATCAAACAAAATCCATTCAAGTTAACAAAGAAGACTCTCATACATTTTTGTGGGATTCACTCAACATACAAGGCTAAAAAGGCTTTAACCTTGAAAATAATTTTTCACAACTCCCAATGCACAAAAATCATCTCATGATCGGTTAACTTTCAAATCAGTATTTTTCACAATTACTCTTTTTTTCAAACCAAGCAATATCATGAGAATTTCCATTTTTCACACCACTAAAAACCAACACGTGCCACTAAAACGAAACAAACTTTTTATTTAATATATATTTTTTCATTTTTTTTCTAAAAAGAAACAAAAACTACAATCTTATTATCAAAACAAAAACAAAAACTAAAAAAACAAGAAAAAATAAAACAAGTAAAACAGAAAAATCAACAGAAACCAACAGAAACTTCCCTATCAAATTAATGGGTCATCCTCCTCCAAGAAATCATTGATGTCGATGTCCCCATCGCCACTATTCGGATCCCTATTCGCACAATGATTCCGGAAATACTTCTTGTCAATGGGCTCTCTAATCTTCTGGCTACGAACGACTGGAACCCCCGCGTCTTCACACAAGCTAGTGATCAGAGACGGGAACGCCAAGCTCTGTTTCGAGCCACCCTTGTGCACATTGGCCCATATCATGTTAGAAATAATCCTAGCCGGGTCGACCGTGATGCTGGGAGTCTTGATACACCCAAGGAGATGGCATTTTCAAGTGGAAGATCAGAGGGATGGGACTTTGGCCGGAGGTTGGCGAGAATAAAGGTCATCCGCAATTTGGAGACCACAGTCATGTTGCCCCGGAGAACCTTGTGAGGGACTCCATTCCGAGTCATCTCCACAATCCTCCGGTCTTCATAGCAAATCCTCTCCAAAGTCATTTGGAGGTCCAAATCCCCTTGATTCCTCATTCTTGTAAAATCATCAACCACCCCTTCACTTCTCTCATAGGCTGAGATAGGTGAAATGACTCCTCCGCCGATCTTCTCATTAATCTAGTCGGCATCATATGGAACATGTATCCCGCGGACAGTGGACGCCTTCTCACGGGACTTCGTGTCTTTACCCCCAAAGGCGTTTGCATAAAACTCCTTCACAATCTCCAGGTCAAACTTCTCCAGGGGCGATTCAATAGACCACCAGTTGCGGAGAGTGAGCATGCCGGTGAACTCTTGGCATTCTCCATCCCGCAACTCCACTCGACGCTCCGCAACGAAGTTCCAGTCATCGATGACCCAGAACCGTTCAGCCCTCTCCCGGTCAATGAACCGTTGGGGGTGGTCAGAACCACCACCTTGGGATGAGGAACCTCCTCTTCTCTTTTGCGGGCCTTCCTTCCTTTTCTTGGAAGCACGTTTTGGCTCATGAGCGGGTGCTTTTCCGCGGTTCCGGTACATTATTCAAAGAAAACTCCAAAATTAGTAACAAACACACAAAATCATCATCATCATCACATTCACTAATACAATGTATATTTGGGTTTCAAAAATGGAATATTCATCACAGATAACTTAATTTCCAAACGAAGAACATAACTCAGAATTTCGTTACATTCAAAAATATCATCCAGCATTTTAACATAGTTCCTCCATTCCTTCACAATTTCATAATTTTGAAAACACAGAAAATAGCCCAAAATCATAGCATTTTGAACAGAAAACACAAATCATAATGTATTAAGAATGCCTAACTGTTCATATTCATGTTCATGTTCATCAGCCTCCAATAAATCAGAATCATAGCATATATGGAAATGAAAACATGAATAATGACTGAAATGATGAACAATACCTGAACATGATGATGATTGATGAAAAACTTGAGAAACTTGATGAATTTGGACAGTTTTAGTGTGAGAAATGATTTGAATCGCAAAACAGAGAAGAGAGAAAATGATTTTGTGCAGAGAAAAAACTGATTATGCGCTGTTTTTAAAGCCAACGCGTGACTGACGCTCGAGCGCTGCTTCTGGCGCTCGAGCGCTAGTGCATTAATGAGCAGATCAATCGTTTCGCTTTTTTGGCGCTCGAGCGCCAACCCAAAATGCATGGCAGTGAAGAAAGACCTTTCAGCTGTCTCTAGCGCTTGAGCGCTGATATTGGCACTCGAGCGCCAACATCTGACCTAGAATTTTTGAAACTAGCGCCAATTAAATGCCACTGGCGCTTAACCGCCTTCCTGGCACTTGAGCGCCAGGTCCAAAAACTGGACAGTGAAGAAGCCTTCTTCAAATGCTCAAATTTTCAACTTTCTCAAAAAAATTCTATCAACACTCATCAAATTTATTTATTCTATTTACACGAAACACAAAAATAAACACACAAAATTGGGTTGCCTCCCAATCAACGCTTGTTTAACGTCATTAGCTCGCGCCTATAGCATGGTTATGCTTCCTTCAAATCCATTATGGTGGTGAGCCGCTCGACGTCACCACCAAGGTATAGCTTCAACCTATGACCATTGACCACCCAACTTTCATTTTTCACTGGGTCTTCAATCTCCATAGCTCCATAAGGCCTTACATCCTTAACCCGAAAGGGTCCGGACCACTTGGACTTTAATTTTCCCGGGAATAATTTTACTGTTGAATTAAATAGTAAAACATATTGCCCAGGATTGAAAACCTTTTTGACCAACTTTTTATCATGATACAACTTCATTTTTTCCTTGTATATCCTTGAAGACTCATAAGCTTGGAGTCTCAATTCTTCCAATTCATGAAGTTGTATTTTCCTTTTTTCTCCAGCAGTTGTCTGATCAAAATTAAATTACTTTAAAGCCCAATATGCCTTATGTTCTAGCTCGACCGATAAGTGACAGGACTTCCCATAGACTAACTAAAAAGGAGTCAATCTTATGGGAGCTTTAAAAGTTGTCCGATATGCCAACAGAGCATCATCCAATTTAACGGCCCAATCTTTCCTTGAAACACTAATGGTCTTTTCCAAAATTCGCTTAATTTCTCTATTCGAGACTTCAGTTTGACCATTAGTTTGGGGGTGGTATGGACTAGCAATTTTATGTCTCACCCCATAATGTTCCAAGACCTTCTTTAGTTGGGAGTTGCAAAAGTGCGATCCTCCATCACTGATGAGTACTCTCGGGGAACCAAACCTTGAGAATATATTCTTTCTCAAGAATGTCACTACCATCCTCGCATCAGCTCTTGCACAGGGAATTGCTTCTACCCATTTTGAAACATAGTCCACTCCCACCAATATATATTCATTGGGGAAGGAGGGTGGAAATGGACCAACAAAATCAATTCCCCAACAGTCGAATACGTCTACCTCCTACATAACTGTCAGAGGCATCTCATTTCTCCTTGTCACTCCTCCGGTTCTTTGGCACTTATCACATTGCTTCACATAGATGTGAGCATCTTTGAATATGGTCGGCCAATAGAAACCGGACTGCAATACTTTGGCTGCAGTGCGTTCCCCATTAAAATGTCCCCCATACGGTGAATTGTGACAATGCCACAATATGCTTTTGGATTCTCCACGGGAAACACACCGTCTCAGAAGACCATCTCCTCCAATTTTAAATAGGTAAGGATCATCCTAAACGAAATAAGAAGTCTTTTAAGAACTTCTTCTTTTGTTGCCAAGAAAATTCATTCGGAATGACTCCTGCTGCTTTAAAATTTGCCATATCAGCAAACCATGGCCTTTCTTGTATGAGCAACAAATGTTCATCCGGGAATTCCTCGACAATCTCTTCTGTTTCGTTGGTCCCCTCTGTGTTATGAAGTCGGGAAAGATGATCAACCACAAAATTTTCACATCTCTTTTTATCCTTGATGACTAAATTGAATCCAACGAAGCAATCGCTAGTATTTTATGGCTGCATTGTCAGTATAGACAATTACTCTCGACCCTATAAGATAAGACCTAAACTTTTCCAACCCATATACAATCGCTAGTAATTCTTTTTCTGTAGTTGCATAGTTCACCTGTGTATCATTAAGTACTCTATTAGCGTAATGTATTGGATGAAAAATTTTGTCTTTTCTTTGGCCTAGTACGGCACCCACCGCATAGTCACTCGCATCATAATTAAGCTCAAAGTCCAAAGACCAATTTGGAGCAACTATGATTGGGGCCATAATCAGTTTTTCCTTCAGTCTCTCAAATGCCTCCAAGCACTTAGCATCAAAATTGAAGTCCACATCTTTTACCAAAAGATTACTAAGTGGTTTGGCAATCTTGGAGAAGTCTTTAATAAATCTCCGGTAAAAACTGGCATGTCCTAAGAAACTCCTGATTCCTTTAACATTCACGGGTGGTGGAAGTTTTTCAATGACTTCCACTTTTGCTTTGTCAACCTCGATCCCCCTAGACGAGATCTTATGACCAAGCACCACCCCTTCCTCTACCATGAATAGGCACTTCTCTCAGTTAAGTACTAGATTTGTTTGAACACATCTTCCTAGCACAATATTCAGATTGTTCAAACATTCTTCAAAACTTTTCCCAAAGACAGAAAAGTCATCCATGAAAACCTCGATACATTTCTCAACCAAATCCGAAAAAATGGCGAGCATGCATCTTTGAAAGGTTACAGGCGCGTTACACAGTCCAAACGGCATACGCTTATAAGCAAATACTCCAAATGGACATGTGAAGGCTGTCTTTTCTTGATCTTCTGGGTTTACCAAAATTTGGTTATACCCAGAATATCCATCCAAGAAACAGTAATATGCTTGGCCAGCTAGTCTCTCAAGCATTTGGTCCATAAAAGGTAAGGGAAAATGATCTTTCCTGGTGGCTTGATTTAACCTTCTATAATCAATGCACATGCGCCACCCGGTCACTGTCCTTATAGGAATTAATTCATTTTTCTCGTTCTCAATGACCGTCATCCCCCTTTTCTTTGGAACCACTTGAACTGGACTTACCCATTCGCTATCGGAGATGGGATAAATCATACCAGCTTCCAGTAACTTAAGGACTTCTTTTCTCACTACTTCTTTCATTGTCAGATTTAATCGCCTTTGAGGATGGGTAACATGTTTAAAATCCTCTTCCCTATGTATCTTGTACATACAGAAAGAAGGACTTATTCCTTTAAGATCTGTCAATGCCCATCCAATCACCCCTTCATTGGCTCTTAAAACTTACAAGAGTTGTGCCTCTTGGTCAGAAGATAGTGAACTGTTGATTATCATTGGCTTGCCTCCCCCTTCATCTAAAAATGCATATTTCAGATGGGATGGCAACACTTTCAATTCCAGCTTTTTTTTTTTGACTTTTCATCCTTGGATAAGTCTTCCGGGATAAATGTTATCATGGGGTCCTCTTTCAGAGTATCTAGGTCCCTCAAACATTTTTCAATTTCGACTTCCTCCAAGTCATATAAGTTTGCACGAGACTTCACTAGAGCTTTTTCTAAAGGGCTAGCATTGTACATTTCTTGCTTCCCTAATAGAAATACCTTTTCCATGACATCCACCCTAAAGGATGCTTGTTTTTCCTTTGGGTGTTTCATGGCTTCCAACACATCAAATTTTACCTCATCATCCTCAACTCGTACCTTGAGTTGCCCATTATCCACGTCAATGATGACTCTTGCCGTTTTTATGAAAGGTTGCCCCAAAATTAAAGGCACTTCCAAATCTTCTTCTATATCCATAATGAGAAAGTCAACCAGAAAGACAAATTTATCAACCTTCACTAGAACATCCTCCGCTACTCCATACGGAAATTTTAATGACCTATCCGCCAATTGGAGGGTCATTCTAGTGGGTTTTACTTCCAGATCACCGATCCGTTTTAACATGGACAATGGCATGAGATTTATGCTTGCACCAAGAGCCAGTAATGCCTTCCCCACGGGAAGAGCACCAATAGTAACAGGGATAGTAAAACTACCCGGATCTTTGGTCTTATGAGGCAAGGACTTTTGAATTATGGCACTACACCCGGCTTCTAGTTCCACATTTTCATCTTTGAACTTTCTCTTTTTCGTCAACAAGTCCTTCATGAACTTGGCATATGTGGGCATTTCCTCCATAGCTTCCATAAATGGTACATTTATTCGAAGCCGTTTGAAAATGTCTAGAAACCTAGCATATTGCCTTTCCTTTGTTTTCTTTGATGGATGAACAGGATAAGGAACCTCCTTTACCTGAGGTAATCCATCAATCTTTTCCTTGACCTTAACCTTCTTTTTGATTTTTTTATTTTTTTCTTTTTCAATATTTACATTATTTTCCTCCTTACTTCTTTCACCTTCACTTTCCTTCTCTACCTCCTCTATGGCTAACTTTTCAATTTCTCCTTCCACCTCCTTGGGTTCATGCAAATGATCCCCTATTCCTTTACCAATCTCCGTACCACTCCTTGTGACAATGGACTTACATTGCTCTTTAGGATTCGTGGTGGTATTAGCAGAGGATGGAGTAATGGTAAGCTCTACCAATTGTTTAGAGATTTGACCCACTTGCGTTTCAAGATTCCGGATAGACGCCTCGATGTTTTTCTGGAAAGCTTCATTACTTTGGTGGTTAGCCAATGAAGCTTGGATAAATTTATCCAAGGTGTCTTCCAATTTGATGGTCCTCTCTACCAATGGAACAAATGGTGGCCTATTAGATGAATTCGTTGAATTTTTCCAGTTCATTTGACCTTGTCCTTGAGGATTCTTCCACCCTTGCATTCCAGAATTGGAAACATTAGATTTAAAGGGTGAAGAAAAGAAATTTTCTCTTGACTGATTATTCACAAAATTCAACTCCTCATCTTTTTAGCTAGAAGCATGCGGGCATTGAGTGTATAAATGAGATTCACCACACAATTCACATGATCCTATTTGAGCTTGTTGGTTCACTACTTGAACTTGCTGCGGATTTGGCACCAATTGTGTAATAGCTTGAATCAAGAGCTCAATTTGCTGAGTCATAAGCTTATTCTGTGCCAAAATAGCATCAGAAGAATTTAATTCCAAGACACCCTTGGGCTTTGAGGCTTGGCTTCTGGGTTGATGCCTAGCCTTATCACTTGCTGCCATAGAAGTGATAATTTCCATTGCAGTAGGTAATCAATGGTTTTTAATGACCGTCCAACAGTTGCAGTAAGATGGATTGTCCATTGATGGTTCAATCTTGCACAAAATATGTTTAGCTTCGCAACATCGGTCAACCCATGATTTGGGCATTTTCTCAATAACCGTTGATACCTTTCCCAAGCTTCATGAAATGCTTCATCTTGCCCCTGCTTAAAAGCAGATATTTCAGATTGCACTTGGATCATTTTAGAAGGAGGAAAGAACCTTGTTAAGAAGGCTTCTTCAACCTCACTCCATGTGTTCAAACTTTGACTCGGAAGAGTCTTGAACCATTCCTTTGCATCTCTAATAACTGCTAGATGAAATAATTTCATATAGGCATCTTCAGCACTTGCTTCATCTAAGCCCATAGTCGCTACAAGATCATAAAAGGTCTCTAAGAAATTATGTGGATCCTCATGATCTTTCCCCGTGAACTGATTAGTAAAAATGAGATTATACGAATATGGCTTAATCTCCATTTGCTGAGCAGTAGGGGACAAGACAATTGTGGACCGATTCCTTGGACCTTGCGGAATCACATAGTCACCAAGGACTACAACCCTCGTCGGATTAGGACCTTTCGCAGCCATATCAAAAGTAACAGAATGTGTAGAGTTACTAGAGAAATCTGAGGAACTCTCTCCCTCTTTTTTTTTTTCACGGTATTTAATTGCAGACTGTCGTCTAGCAAATGCCTCGATTTCGTCAATATATATTAACTTTTCTCTTTGGCTTTTGATGCGAGTAAGCATACAACAATACTGGAAGAATAGTGAGAGTTAGGTACAAATATACAAATACTTACAAAAAGAAAACTATTCACAGTTTTTACCAATCAACTCAAAACTTAAAAGAAATAAACAACCATGCTCCCTAGCAATGGTGCCAGAAATTTTGTTAGCCTTTTAATGGTGTTGGAAATGGTTAACTCGTTTCAGTATAGTGACTATACGTGTATCGTCCACAGGGAGCACTTGGATTAATTCGATAAGAATTAAATTGACGAATTGTTCAAAAACATATAAAGATTGTGAATGGAAATTAAAATAAACAATAGATAAAGAGATAAACAAATAAGATAATAAATCACCTAGGATTGAGTTTCATTACTTCACCTTGTTTCTTTCTATTTTAGTTAAATATTATAAGAAAAGATGTGTACTCAATGTCTCTTTTATCACTTGATTCTAAGACACTAGCCTCTAGAGCCCAATCTCTTGGCACTCTAGCTACCAAGTCTTGCTTTAAGCAGAGCACAAAAGCAATCATAAGCACTTCCATCTATCTCTAGATCCGAAGATTTTATGAGAGTTTTTCTCCATATCCATTTATAAACTAGTTTCTCAACTGCACAAATAAACTAACACATGGAAAAGGTGATCAAGCTTAAACCAAGAAAAGAAGCACAGAAGAAGAACTCCAATTCATATATAATATAAACTAACAATTGAAAGAAACAAGAGACGAAGTAATTACATTCAATCCCGGCGGAAAGCTTAGCCTAGCAAGGCCATGAACTTCAAGAACTAAACCTAAGAGTATTAGAACTCAGACTAAAAGCATAAACTTTGTGGTTTATTTCTATAGAATATTGATATCTCCTAACTTCTGAAAGGCTATATTTATAGGTGTTTTGGGCAGGGGTCTGGCGCTCGAGCGTTGGTCTGACACGTGCTGGTTAATGAGCTTAATTGCCTGGTTAATGCGTCTAGCGCTTGAGCCCTGGTGTGGCGCTCGAGCGCCAGGCTTATAACTCAGGCAGAGAGGATCCAATGTTCTGGCGCTCGAGCCTTGGTGTGGCGCTCGAGTGCCAGGCTCATAACTGTTTGCAGAGAGGATACAATGCTCAACGTATTCTGGCGCTCGAGCCCTAGTGTGGCGCTCGAGCGCCAGAGCATTTACACTGGCAGAAAGGATCCTATGTTCCTCAGCTTCCAACGCTCGAGCCTTGGTATGGCGCTCGAGCGCTGGCCTCTTATATGCTCCAGCAACTTGATTTTCTTATTTTGCTTCCAAAAACACCTGAAAATATATTTCTAAAGTTAGAAAACTTATTATTACCACTTATTTACTCTTAAACTCACAAAGTAAAGATAAAGGGTGAAATTATGTATAAAACATGTAATTTCTAGAAAAGATAAGTGCAAATCCTTTATTGAATAAACACACTAATTTGCACTTATCAGAGGCTGGCGACTATGACCCTACAACGCCACGCATGGCTAGATGGGATCCGCGATCATCTGGTATTTTAGGCCCTTACCGCACTAGCCTAGATGGACTAACGGTTGGCCATGTTTATTGGACTCCCTTCGATGACCACCGAGAGCGTCATCCATATGAGGAGCGTGCATTATACCACGGTTTAATTCGTTGTTTCTCGACACCAACGCAGCATCTTCCTGAGAGGGTCCTGCGACAGTTTGGGTATATGTGGTAGTATATTGCCCCCTCCATCTATATTTGTGACTGTAGAGGATGTTGACGATATGTGGGAGCAGTGGGAAGAACATGTATTGGATGCGGTAGATCTGACTCTGGTGGGTGACGATCCCGGTGAGTGTGTAGATGGCTACAGAGCTTGGTTTATAAAGGTTTTGCATCCGTATATGATGTCTTATGCATACGAGGAGCATGTACTACGGGGCCAGCATGAACATGTGGAGCCTGTGGATTCTGAGCCCGATGAGCATGGTCAGACCAATGTGGTTGAGGAGACATATATTGAGATCCTAGATGAGGTCAATGATATTGCCAATGAGCTACTCATGCTCAACTTGGGTGATGTCGTTGACGAGCGCCTCTGGAGGATGCAAACATTGGCTGTGACTTGTTTAGGCGTTGGATTTAGGAGGAGGCAGTGGAGGAGGATGGATAGGGGTGATGGTCCATCTTGTTAGACATGTACTAGTTTGTCTATTTAGACTTGTATTAGTTACTACTTATGTTGTCGTATTTAATTTTATGGAGATGTTTTAGTTACTTTTGTTTGATTATTTATATTTATATGTGTTTATGTTATAATTTGGATCAAACTAGCATTGTTTGAAAATCGTAAATTAGAACACATTGACAAGTCTCAAATAACAACCATTTTCTTTTTAAACAAGTATACTTGATACAACAATCAATCATCCTCAAGTGACACAAATGAAGTGTGAACATTACGATTGTCCAAATTCTTTTGATATGCTTCAAGCCGACGCTTGTAGTGTTCCATCAATCCATGTGCAGTTGGATCACAATACCTTTGCCATTGAGGTGCAAAAGGTGGCAACGGACAATCTGCCTTTAGGTTGACCTACAAATATGAGAAACAAAATCAGAATATGATACCTGTTATTTTAATTTGACAATTGTAGTACTTACTTTGACGAAGTGACACTTTTGGACGAAAGCTATGCCCATCAAGTCTTGTGATGCTGGAGTCCCAAGCAGTGGAAAAAATGTTGCACTTCCTAATTTTGACAGTAATACAAGTGGTCTCGGATATAATGTGGCAATGAGTAACCCATCACATCAACAGTCATCCACTTGGACATTGGTTGTGTCCCAGTGATTGTATCAATCAAAATGAAGTTAATAATTAAACTAAAATTTGCACTCCCAAACATATCTATATACAACCATTGGCGTGAGAGCATTTCTTTATAACATTGAATACGAACCAAAGACCAATCTTGCTCACCTTGACCAACATAAGAAGCAATAACGCGATAGCCAAAATTTTCATATGCTACCACGTTTATGATATCATCGATATACTAGAGAGACTCACTTGGTATCTCATCGGAATATATCAATTGCTTCTTCGGTTTACCCTTAGAAAACCAAATTGGTGCATCAGCTGACAGATTGCTTTCCACTTGAGAGTTAATGATCTCAAAGTACAATGGATCACGCTTGTTTGACATTTGTTTCTTCAGAGTCTTGCCTTTCAATCCCTCTCTTTTTATGACTCTATGCATAGGGGGCACAATGAAGTTGTGTCCGAATTAGCAAGCTCATTCACCTTGAGTACTAGTGCATTCTGATCTGTAATATCAAGTTGAAAAAACCGACACCACAAAGCTTTGATTGCATTACACGTTGAAGATGAACAGTCTGACGGTTCCACCTATGTGGTAGCCTTTGAAACAACATCTAACTTTTTCCAATGGTCATGTATCTCGTCTATGGGAATCCTTGAGAAATGTGTTTCCTAATAAGCAACTCTACATGTGCAAGGTATCCCATGTGTAGTGCGGATAACACATCGACAAGCACCCTTGTCAGTGCTAATTTTCTTGCTTCTTTCCCATTGTTCGTGAATTAGGTCCAAACAAGTCATAGATACAACTCCACGAATCTTACTAAATAACTTCATATTGTGTCTATGACCTTTGGTAATTACACTTTGTTCAAATGATCTTTGAATATTATTTTGTTTCAACTCAATGAGGTCATTTATGCTATCCCAACACTGGTTGAAGTCACCTTGACTATGTTTTAACAACTTCTTCAACTTTGCACGAGCACCTTCCACCCTTTAAGGAGAAACATGCATTAACAAATGAAGCCATAAAAAATTGCTTCAAATAAAAACATGAACTGTACATTAGACTAACCTGTTAGTTGTTGTGTTTCCAAGGTGCATGTATCGACCCATGCATCGACAAAACTTTCCTTATGCGAAATTAACTAAGTCTTTATACAATACTCAAAGAATGGTTTAAACTCTTTACAAACGAGCTCAAAATATGACACACGTTTGTTATAATCTTCTTCTATTGGGGACTCCACAACAAATTTCCATACATTAGAAATCATATCCCAACAATCTTTCTTGTGGACTAGCACCTTACACTTTGCCTGCACATTTTTGTCTGTGTGGAATTAACATAACAAGTGCTTTGATTGAGGAAAAACTTCATTTAATGCATTCATAAATGCAAGATCTCTATCACTAAAAAAACTTTCGGTTGGCCATTTTCACTCACAATCAAGTGTTTTAGGCAACTTAAAGCCCAAACATAATTATCACTATGCTCAGACTGCATGTAAACAAATACAATTGACTATGTTATATCTGTTGACGTAACCCCAACCATTTCAAGTAAAGACAACTTATACCTATTGGTTTTGTATGTTGCATCAAGGATCACAACAGTAGAAAATGTATGAAATAACTTTACCTAACCTTCATGAGTCCAAAAGATGTCTTGGACAATGTTATTAGACACATCCTTTCTATGAAAATGGACATACTTGTGAGACTCTAGCATTAGCATCATGTAACACCTTAATTTTGAAAATAGTAGTTACAAAAGATGTTAACTTTGAAAATCTGACACTTAAAAATTTTTCTTTGAAAATACAAAGCTTGCTACTTGGTTTCATATTTAAAACACAAGCGGAAACATTCCTTTATTTAAATTATAATTTCCTATACAGTTGAACCATATAATCCCGGAACAAAAGGCTTAGGTTCACCAATGATGGTTGTACCTAAGCAAAGCTTAAAGCTTTATCTCATCCATTCCTTTAGCTCCACAGTCTTCCAATACCTGCAATACTGCGACAGTCAGTTATATGTAAAACATATAACCGAGTAACCCCTGGTCTAACTAAAAACATTTTACAGTATTGCAGCCAGTCTAACTAGAAAACTGCCCCAAATCCAACTCCTAACAAACACACACAGTATGTATGCTATGACAATTTAAGTATGTATGCATGCCATGATCATTTTCCATTTTCTTTCTTTCTTCTTTTAACAGGAAACCCCGTGCACAGGGAATCCACCATATGTGCATGACAGTGAATGCACAGTTGAGCTCATCATCATCATGGTCCTGGCAAGCATCCTTCCAAGATCCTACTGCCGGGCTACTAACCCTCTCTAGGGCTAGCCCACGGGCTATCTATCCCTTTCGGGATAGCCCCTTTGCACTAGGCTATCTACCCCATTTTCGGGATAGCCTAGCACTTCAAGTTATCTGCCCCTTTCAGGATAACTCTACATTTCATCTTTTCATGCTTGTCCTCTTACCCGGTCTACTTCCGGTGGAACTTAACCCTCTTACTCAACCACTGTTGATGGGGAAAGCATTTCCACATTTTTCTTTTTGTTTGATTTCACATAATATGTTCTCATGCACTAAACATCATAGTCATTTCATATCATTCAAACAAGGATTCCAGAAATCCTATATTCGAATACCAACATCTCGTATTCGAATATTATGTGACAGAAATGTTATATTCAAATATCTACTCGAACATGACCATCCACATTCGAACACATATTTGAATATACTAACTCTTGGACTTGTTTTTCTAAAACATATTGAATTCAATCAAAGGTTAAGTCTACATTTCGTCACATTACAATCCGGAATATCATACTCATACATTTCTATGATTTTCATTATCATTCATATTTTCAATTCCATTCCTAGTCATGTATTATAAACTAGCATGTTTAATCCACACAAACATTGTTCACATATAGCATACAATTCCCAAACATACATGGATTCTAAAGGAAACAACCTCTAACACATTATTCTAAGTCCCTAACACATGTTCCTAGCATTTCCTTGGTTTGGAGTTTTTAGGGTTACCTCAAATCTCCCAAAATATTTCCCTTTCAAGCTCCAATCCCGATCTCCACTTCCTTCTTCAGTACTCACTGACTCTGAGTATGAATCTCACTCTTGGAGCTTTATTCAAGAAGAGGCTAGTGAGAAAAAACTCTAAGACGGAAGAGTTGTGGAGTGTTTTTGATTTGTGGCAGATGTTTAGTGAATGATCTTTGGGATTGAAAGAGTGTAGAGTGAGGGAGAGGGAAATGGTGAGTTTTAAAGGTAAAGCACCTCTATTTATAGATTTTGGGGTCCATATTCGAATATATATTCGAATATGAAGCTTCTGTACTCAATTCCACACTTCCATATTCGAATATCAACTTACCATATTCGAATATTAGACCTCATATTCGAATTTCAGCTTACCATATTCGAATATTAGACCTCATATTCGAATATGACACATCCATATTCGAATATGACACATCCATATTCGAATATGAAAAGTCCATATTCGAATATTACTGCTCATATTCGAATATGCATAGTCCATATTCGAATATGACTACCCCATATTTGAATATGGATCATGCATATTCAAATATGAACAACTTCGAATATAGCTGTTCATATTCGAATATACAAGTCCTTTTAGTCCTTCTTTTGACCTCTCTACTTGTAACTGATTATTCTTCCTCTTTTCTTTGTAATTTTTGCAACTATAGCCCTTAAGTCCTAAGTTTCTTAGGGATTTTCGGGATGTTACACATCAATTGTTGCATCTTTGTCCAAGGCCTCCTAATCGACTTGCGATATGAATATCGTTCATTATATATAGTCTGAATGGTACTCACATTCTCAGGATCATGCTCCTTTAGTGCAAGCAATATGTTGCCAGGCTTCACGTTGTTCTTTGTCATGTCTGCCACTATGGTCTTCTCATCAGGTTTAAGGCGCCCACGATATGGATGACCTATGAGGGTGAATGCTCTTTCATGGTTGTGCTTGCCATATATACAATAAGTATCCATCCTTCATTAGCGTGAGGTCTTCCTCTAAGTCTGAAAGGACATTCACATATCTTAGTTCTTGTGACTTCTCGTTTAAGTTGCTTCTTATACTCTTTATACTTTCCACTTCTTTCTAACCCAAGAGTCAAAAATTCTCTCCTATTCTCACCTGCACCACCCTTTTCCGATCTATAAGTAACAATAACAAATCCAATATTCTTGCCAACTTCTTGAGCTCAATGTATCAAATGCTCCCTAGTAGGAAAAACCTAAAATATGACGCAAACAATATTATTATCAAAACACATTAACCAAACAACAACACATTCAGCTCGATTTGTAATTCACCTGCTTAGTTTCAAAATATTTTCTATAATCAAAATAATCCTCTTCTTTGATTTCAGGTACTGATTCCATCAATTCATCCATATGGTCCCAACTCTGAAGAAACAAAATTTTATCAACAATCATTTCAAGTAGGCCTCTAATCATATTACTAAAGTTTGGGGTAAATTAAAATATATAAATAATAAAATTTGCTCGAAAACGGAAAATAAAAGTTGGCTAGAAACGGAAAATAAAATTTGTTTGGATCCGGAAAAAAAATATTTGGACTGAACCGGAAAATAAAATATGGTTCCAACCGGATTTTCAAATCCGATTGGAACAAAAGCAGTATAGACATCCCTTTTCCAGAAGTCCAATGCTTTAAAAAGCATAAATAACATGAAAATAACATAAAATACTTACATATTGTATAATTAATGTAGATAGATACCACAACACTAATTTCAAGTTGTTTGATCTTGGGAGATAGTTAGTGAGTATGTGATTATGGTGTAAATTTGAATGAAAAACCCTAATATTTTGAAGCTGCTATGAGTTTATATCTTTACCTTCCAACCGAATTCTCCAATCCGTTGTTGCCCAGATTATAATTTCCGGTTCCAAACAAATATTCTTTTCCGGTTGGTTCCACATGTTGCGTTTCCACACTAACTAGATATTATTTTCCGGATTTTCCTGGATATCCGGTTTCACCTGGATAATATTTTCCAGTTAGAGGGCAAATTTGGAAAAAAAAAATGAGCGTGTGGTGTGTTTTAAGAACGGTGTGGTGGCAATAGCGCTACCCTTCTGGTGGCCTGCCCATCACGTGATGAACTGCGTGATGAGTCCATAACAATTTTCCCCAAATACAAAAATATTTTTAATATACTATTTTTTAAATCAATTTTGATAGGTGCACAACACATATGGTATACAATTTGTACAACCAAATAAAATAATAATTTCTGTCATTTATGTTAAAAAAATAAATTAAAAAACGTTAACAGAAGTAACTTAGCAGATGTTAATGAAGGAGATTGAAAGAAAGCAGTGAAAAAACATGAAAACACTATCAAAATTCTTTTCCTTTGTGTTTCGTCTTCTCCTTCTTCAAATCCCATCGCACTTTGTCTTCTCCTTCTTCATATTCCTTCGCCTCTTCTCTTGTTTATAGTTGTTCTTCCTCTAGGAGAGAAACCCTAGAACTCCATCTTCGTAGAAGTGAAGAGTGTCACACTTCGCTGCATTTCTTCTATGAGTTTCTTGGTTTGCATTTTTGCATGTAATCAATGTTTGCTAGTAATTTTTTGCTTTGTATGTATTAGTAGACAATCAGATGTTTCAGAAGAGAGTGGTTTCTGTAGGAAAATGAGAATAGTTACCATGTAAAATTCATTGCTACCTATAATTAGACACGTGTTATTTGTTTGTTTGCAATGCTTACCAACTTTTTGTTGTTGGTATATGATTTATATAACGACGTATTAAAATGTAAGATTGCCAACAGTCATCCAATAACCATTAGTAGAAGTCCACAATATACCTGTATGTGTCAGTAGAAATCGAATGTGTTAGAAGAGGGTGGTTGATGCAGGAAAATGAGAATAGTTACCAAGAAAAAATCATTGCTACCTATAATTAGGCACGTGTTATTTGTTTGTTTGCAGTGCTTACAAACTGTTTGTACCTAATTTGTAGGTCAAACGTATTGCTGGTAATGTACATGGAGCACAATATGCTAGAGGATATTATTGATAGCTTGTCTACACCAACAGATACCATACAATGTTCAAAACATCCACCAGCTATGACTCCAGTTGTAGAAGAGGTCAATGTGTGTAGTGATGTGCCTCAAGTGGGGATGTCTTTTAATTCGGTCTAGGAGGCAACAAAACTCTACCATGATTATGCCCGTCGGGCAGGTTTTGGTATATGCACGAGAACTTCAAAGAAAGGTGAGGATGGAAATAAAAGGTACTTTAATCTAGCGTGCTCACGTCAAGGAAAGTATGTAGAAAAAAAAGAATGTTGACGAGTTGAAATCCAGAGCAACCACATGCGTGAACTGTCTAGCGAAGATTACCTTCTTACTTCGTGACAATGGGTTGTGGTACATAACAAAGGTAAAATTTGATCATAACCATGATATAAGCCCTCGAAAAGGCAGGCTCTTTGTAGGAAATCAGAGTATTAGCATGCATGTTAAGAGGACAATTAACATGAACGATCAGGCAGGTGTCAGGTTAAACAAGACATTTAGATCGCTGGTCTAAGACACAGGTGGTTTTGAGAATCTCTCGTTTGTTGAACGAGATGTGAGGAATTGTGTACAAAATGAGAGACGATCGCTTGGGAAGGATGGTGACGGGAAGGCATTGTGGTCATACTTTTCAAGAATGCAAGAACAGAACAACAATTTCTTTTATGAGATAGACTTAGATGATGAGTTTCATCTGAGAAGTGTCTTCTGGGCTGATGCAAGGACTAGAGCTGCATACGAGGAATTCAGTGATGTTATCTCCTTTGGCACCACGTATTTGACTAGCAAGTACGATATGCCGTTCGCTTCGTTTGTTTGAGTCAATCATCATGGGCAATCAATTTTTCTTGGGTGTGGTCTTTTATCAACTGAAGACACAAGTTATTTTGTGTGGCTGCTTTAATCTTGGCTCCGTTGCATGTCGGGGAAGGCTCCAAGCGGTATTGTCACTGACCTGTGCAAGGCCATGCAAAATGCCATTACCATCGTTGATAAGTGCATTTGAGGCTTGTTTTATAAGCCAATTTATGCACTTATCCCTTCTAAAAAGGAGTTTTTCTAAGTAAAAATTCTCCCTAATCTAATCTTTGGGAGTTATTGAGCAAAGATAGTTTTTAACAAGGTTTTGTGAGTTGAAGTGATTGTAGGTGTTAAAAGGGAGTCTAAGAAGAGAAGCAAAAAGAAAAGCACTTGAAGCAGTAGGGCACGTGGCACTCAAGCTAGAGCTGGCGCTCAAGCTAGAATGGCACTTAAGCGCCACCTAGCGCTCAAGCGAGAGAGCCACCGAGAAGAGAAGAACTCTCTGCCATTGTGGTGCTTAAGCCACACATGGTGCTTAAGCGCCAATCCCTGGGCACAGTCACATAAAACGCACGCATTAATGTTCAGAGTTTTATTATTTATATATTAGTCATAACTTAGGTTAGGTTAGGGAGTCTGAGAGCAGAAATTGAGAATTCTAGAGAGAGAAAGAGTGCAAAGAGAGATCTTTTGTAACTTTCATCTATGAATTCAATTGTTTCTCAATTCAAGATGGTAGCTTAGATTCCTATTATTGGATTTGGACGTGGCTAGCACTTTTATCACTCAAACTCTCTTTTTCCTTTCTATATTAATTAAATATTTCTCTTTGTCTGTGTTAATTGCTGAGTTTAAAGCCTGATCATTTTTCTTCTCTTTCTTCTAACCTTTTTAATTGAATGGGAATTTGATTTAAAAGAAGGTTCTGATATAGGATTTTCATAAATCAATAACCTAGAGATAGGTATTGATTTATGAACCGTTTATTGAGAGGTTTTGCTTACTGCGTGATTGAATTCACATATTTTTAAGAGATTGGAATATGTATTTTCATTATCACAGAATCTTACAGAATGAGGAATCTTCTGTAAGTGAAATTTTTACCTTACGGTCTTTCGAATAATATAGAAATTAACGGAGGGGAAGAGATTGTTACAGTGCACAACAAGTTCAAATCCAAGTATTTATTAAAATTGTTTTAAACTTATTTTACATTACGAGCACTTAATTATACAATTATATTTCGCTCAAAACCTTTTGAAATCACTACCCAAAGTTTTAAATTGGTAGTAAATCGTTCTATAGTTGCTCTCTAAGGACGATAACCTTTTTCCACTATACTGAAACCAGTTAGTAATTTAGTTCTCTAAAATACTTAACAAATTTCTGGCGCCGTTGCCGGGGAGCACTGTGATCAATTTAGTATCAATTTCAAATTTTGGGTTTTGTAAATAAATTTCATTTTATCTGTTTTTATTTGATTAAACTTTCACTCTGGTGTTTAGTGTGTTTATGCTAACCAGGAGTAAAGGTAACAAAGAATAGCTGCAGTTTATACCAGAGATTGAAGGCTTTGCTTGGAAGTTAAGTTCAAGCACGCGACGTTCAAAAACATACAGAGAGGAAGTTGACTCATCTTTTTCAATTTCACTCAGCGATCTTGAGGATATTGCAATGGCTGAGAGCCACGGCAATAGTTGTGGGAATAACGGCGGAATGAACAACAATCCGCCACCGCGAAGACAGCGCCTTGGTGATTATGTGCAACCTCAAGGCCCAAGAAACCCAGGACCAATTGTGTTGTCTCCAGAGGCGCAAGCTCTAGACATCAAGCCTTACTGGTTCACTTTTGTCCAGTCTAATATGTTTTCGGGGAAAACTCATGAAGATGCTCACAAATTCCTCGATACTTTCTACGGATTAGTGAGGACCATTCCACTCAATCCGACCCAATTGAATAATGCATGCATGAAGTTGTTTCACCTAGTCCTTATAGGTGATGCCAAGGAGTGGTTTGATCTCCTTCCAGCGAGAAGTATGACAACATGGGAAGAAGTGGAAATCGCATTCCTCACTAGATTCCATCCAACATCCAAAATCATGAATGAAAAAGTTGAAATTTTAGTTTTTAAACAAAAGGATGATGAAGAATTCTATGAGACATGTGAAAGGTTTCAGAAGCTTTTAAAGAGATGCCCAAATCATGGACATAATCAGTCGGCGTAGATCAATAGCTTTTAAAGAGATTATTGAGTCCATGGCAGCGACTGATAGAGCAAGACGCCAACCAAGAAGTCAACTTTCAAAGCCAAAAGGAGTCCTAGAGTTGTCTACCTCTGATGCGATCTTGGCGCAAAATAAATTAATCACTCAACAAATGGAGCTTTTCACAAAGACCATTGAGAAGTTGGTGCAGCCCACACAAACTTCCAAGCAAGTACAAATGATAGCTCCGCCCCAACAACAAGTCCTAATGTGTGAGCTACGTGGAGCCAACCATGCCTTTGCTCAATGCCCATTTGCCACAACTACGGAGCAAATTCAATATGTCTCCAACCAAGAGAGACAAGGTAATTTCTCAAACCAACCTTTTAGAACTAATAATTTTGCTAATTTTAATACAGGTTGGAATAGCAATCAGCCACAAGGAGGATAGAAGCAAGAAGCTGGACCATCGAACAAGCCTCCATTCACTCCATTGAGTGAAAGGACCTCTAAACTTGAAGATACCTTGGACAAGTTCATCCTAGTATCCGTTGCGAACCAACAAAAGAATGAGGCATTCCAGAAAAATACTGAATCCTTCATCAAGAACTTAGAGACTCAAATGGGGAAAATTGCAAAGCAACTGGCGGATATGAATCAAACTCCATTTTCGGCAAATACTCACACCCATCCGAAAGAGCATTGTAAGTTAATAACGACTAGGAGTGGTAAGGAGATTGGGGCAGGCATTGGTGACAATTTGAGAGAAAATGAAAAAATGGAGAGTTGGGGAAAGAAGAGTTAAAAAAATGAAAGTCCAAATGAATTGAGTGAAGAGGTGAGAGAAAATAAGAGTGAAAAAGATGAGAGGAAAAGTGAGGGGGAATTAAAGGAGGATGAGAGGAAGAAGAACAAGAGTGATGAGAAACAAGTAAAGAATCTTTCATATCCGCCGCAACCCTCAAAGAAAGAGAAAGAAATACAATACGCTCGCTTCTTGGACATTTTCAAGCATCTCCAAATAAATTTTCCATTTTTGGAGGCAATGGAGAAAATGCCGGTTTATGCAAAATTCATGAAGGATTTTCTCACCGAAAAGCGAAAGTTCAAGGAGGAGGTAGTGTCTTTAGAGGCAGGGTACAGTGCAATTATTCAGAAGAATATGCCTCTAAAATCAAAAGATCCGAGAAGTTTTACTATCCCGGTGACAATTGGAGACTTACTAGTGGGAAAAGCACTCCTAGACCTCGGTGCTAGTATCAACCTCATGCCCCTATCCATGTTAAAGAGGATTGGGGACTTGGAAGTCAAGCCGACGAAGATGACCCTTCAACTTGCGGATAGATCTCTAAAGCTTCCATATGGAGTAGCGGAGGATGTCTTGGTAAGGGTTGATAAATTCTTATTTCCCGTTGACTTCGTTATAATGGACATCGAGGAACATACAGAAGTCCCGTTGATTCTTGGGCGGCCCTTTATGAAAACTGCTAAAGTCATCATTGATGTTGACAAGGGTAAGCTCAAGGTAAGAGTTTAAGACCAAGAGGCCGATTTCAATCTTCTTGATGCCTTGAACCATCCTAAAGACAAAGACCAAATCTTTACGATGGATATCCTTGATGAAGTTATTACAATGGATATAAAGGCTATAGATAAGGGCAATGCTCTTGAACAAGCTTTGGTGGAAGCTCAAGGGAACTTCTTAGAAGAAGAAGAGAAGAAAATTGAAGCATGCTTGAAAGAGCTAGATTCTTCAAAGGAGCTCCCAACCAAAAATGCTAAGATTGAACAATTGCCACAAGAGGTGAAGGATGGAGACCAAAAACTTGAATTGAAGGTATTACCTCCCCACTTAAAATATGCATTTCTTGAAGAAGATGGGAGGAAACCGGTGATCATTTGTAGTTCACTTACTACTAGTGAAGAGGAAATGGTTATTGAAGTCTTGAAAGCGTACAAAGAAGCAATTGGGTGGTCCTTTTCCGACATTAAGGGGATAAGTCCTACCTTTTGCATGCATAGAATCCACATGGAGGATGACTTCAAACCCGTGGCACAACCGCAAAGGAGATTAAATCCAACCATGAAAGAGGTTGTTAAAACGGAAGTCATGAAGCTCCTTGAAGTGGAAATGATCTACACCATATCCGATAGTTCATGGGTTAGCCCGGTGCAAGTGGTTCCCAAGAAAGGTGGGATGACAGTGATCTATAATGAGAAAAACAAACTCTTTCCCTCTAGAATCGTCACCGGGTGGCGGATGTGCATCGACTACCGGCAATTGAACATGGCAACAAGGAAGGACCACTTCCCACTCCCATTCATGGACCAAATGTTGGAGCGACTATCCAGGCAAGCCTACTATTGCTTCTTGGATGGTTACTCCGGCTACAACTAAATAATTGTCTATCCGGAAGACCAAGAGAAGACGACGTTCACTTGCCCTTTCGGTGTCTTTGCCTGCAAGAGGATGTCGTTTGGGTTATGCAATGCTCCGGCGACCTTCCAAAGGTGCATGCTTTCCATCTTCTTCGACATGGTGGAGAAGTAAGTGCATTGAAGTCTTCATGGACGATTTCTCCATTTTTGGTGTATCCTTTGTTATGTGTTTAAATAATTTAAAAGCTGTTTTGAAAAGATGTGTTGACACCAATTTAGTTTTGAATTGGGAAAAGTGTCATTTTATGGTCACCGAGGGTGTTGTCCTTGGCCACAAGATTTCTTACAAGGGAATTGAAGTGGACAAGGCCAAAGTGGAGGTTATCAAGAAACTTCCCCCACCCGTCAATGTTAAAGGTGTTCGTAGCTTTTTAGGACATGCGGGGTTTTATAGGTGATTTATAAAAGAATTTTCTAAAATCGCCAAGCCACTTAGCAATTTACTTGTTAAATATAATCCTTTTGAATTCAATGCTAAGTGCTTGGAAGCCTTTGAAACCCTCAAACAAAAGCTTGTGTCCGCCCCTATCATAGTTGCTCCGGATTGGTTTCTAGAGTTTGAATTAATGTGTGACGCGAGCGACTATGCATTAGGGGCTGTTTTGGGTCAAAGAAGGTATAAGGTTTTCCATGCAATACATTATGCTAGCAAGGTTTTAAATGATGCACAAATAAACTATGCTACTACCAAAAAGGAGTTGCTAGCGATTGTGTATGCATTGGAAAATTTTGGACCTTTTTTGATTGGTTCTAAAGTTGTAGTTTTCATAGATCATGCAGCGATTAAGTACTTGTTGACTAAAACTGACTCGAACCAAAGATTGCTTTGATGGGTGTTACTTTTGCAGGAATTTGACTTCGTCATCAAGGACAAGAAGGGCTGTGAGAACTACGTTGCCGATCACTTATCAAGGCTAGTGAATAAGGAGGTGACTGAACAAGCAATTGAGGTAGTGGAGGAATTCCCTGATGAGAGACTCTTAGCCATTAATCAGAGGCCTTGGTTTGCAGACTTAGAAAATTTCAAGGCAGGGGGAACAATTCCGGAGGACTTCACTTACCAACAAAGGAAGAAGTTCTTGAAGGACACCAATCATTATGTATGGGATGACCCATACTTGTTCAAGATTTGTGGTGATGGTGTCCTAAGAAGATGTGTCTCTAGTTAAGAAGCCAAAAGCATATTGTGGCATTGCCACAACTCTCCTTATGGCGGACATTTCAATGAGGAGAGAACGGCTACAAAGGCACTTCAAGCTGGGTTTTACTGGCCGTCTTTGTTCAAAGACGCTTATCAATTTTCTCAACAGTGCAATGAGTGTCAAAGGACCGGAGGAATGTCCAGAAGACATGAATGCCCTTTTCCAACATCCTCGAAGTAGAAGTTTTCGATTGTTGGGGCATTGATTTCATGGGTCCGTTTCCATCATCATGTGGGAATGAATTCATCTTAGTGGCCGTCGACTATGTGTCAAAGTGGGTTGAGGCAATAGCTTGGCCAAGGCCGATAGGAAGACGGTTATCAAATTTTTGAAGAAGAACATCTTCTCCCACTTTGGAACACCAACGGTCTTGATAAGCGATGGTGGCTCCTACTTTTGCAATGTGCAGCTTAAGAAAACCCTTGAGCACTATGGAGTTCAGCATAGGGTGGCTTCACCTTATCATCCTCAATCAAATGGGCAAGCTGAGATGTCAAACCGGGAAATCTAACAGATCCTTGAAAAGACGGTCTCCACAAGGAAAGATTGGTCCTTGAAGCTTGATGACGCTCTATGGGCGTATAGGACTGCCTTTAAAACACCAATTGGGTCCTCGCCTTTTCAATTGGTGTACGGAAAGTCATGTCATCTCCCGGTTGAGTTGGAGCATAAAGCTTTATGGGAAATGAAGTGGTTAAACTTTGATCCTCAAGCCTCTCTAGAGCAAAGAAGGAAAAAAATGCTAGAACTTGAGGAATTCCGCCTTCAAGCATACGAGTCCTCAAGAAATTACAAGGAAAGGACAAAAAAGTACCATGACAAGGGTATTCTCAAAAGAGACTTCCTTCCGGGACAAATGGTTCTTTTGTTCAACTCCCGGATTCGGTTGTTCCATGGGAAGCTTAAGTCCAAGAGGTCCGGTCCTTTTCGAGTAAAAGCTGTCAAACCATATGGCGCCGTTGAGATTGAAGATCCGATCAAGCAACATAGTTGGGTGGTCACGTCTTCCCTAATGCTCGCCATTGGTGGTGCCTTTGGTACATAATGAAGAAAGTACCTGAAAAGTTTGCTCGCTATCAACAATATGAGCATATTAAGCATCAAATGAAAGTTGTTGTGTACGACTCTCTGAGTGAGGGTGAATTTGAATCCAACTGGGAAACCTTTGGGGACAATTACGGGTTGCATGACAACAAATGGTTAAACTGGCTTTTTAAAGAAAGATGCAGGTGGGTGCCAATACTTAAAGAAATCATTTTGGGCTGGAATGTCAACCACTCAAAGGAGCGAAAGCATCAACGCTTTCTTTGATGACTATATCAATTTAAAAACCTCCCTAGCATAGTTTGTAACCCAATACGACAATGCCCTTCACGACAAGGCGGAAAAAGAATACCAGGCTGACTTCAGGTGATTCAATAGTGTCATCCCGTGCAGCTCAACCTCCTTAATTGAGAGGCAGTTTCAAAATCAGTACACATGCAAAGTTTAACGAAGTTCAACGGGAGTTCCGGGTAAAATTAATTGTTGTGTAGTGGGATCTTCTGTGGATGATTCCACATGTACGTATGTCATAAGGGAGGACATGATGGTATATGATCAGCCAAGAGAAATTATGTACAAAGTGACATTCAACCGGGACAATGTGGAGGTGGATTGTAGTTGCCTACTATTTCAGTTTAAGGTCATCATGTGTCGCCATACACTCCTTGTGCTCCAGTTGGAACGGACTAATGAGGCTCCTCAAAAGTATGTGCTATGTAGATGGAGCAAATTGGTCCGACGCAAACACATGTACATTAAAAGCAACTATGACGTGAAGGAGTTAAGACCCAATATGCAACGATTCGACAAACTATGCAAGGCATTTTATGAGGTCGCAGAGAAGGCAGCTGAAACTGATGAGGCAACCAACCTTTTGGCACTTGCAGTACAATCCCAAAAGGATATGATTGTGGCCAATAAATTGTCAAAGTACTGTCAATGGCCAACAAGTGGACAACCACAAGTCCAACCAAATCGATATCAGTAGGAAGACAATGACGCTTCACAAGCAATGAATGTTATTCAAAGCCCGAAGCATGTTCAACGTCGGGGACGTCCTCGAAAAAAGAGAATGATGTCTAGGGTTGAACAAACTATGCAGAACAAAAGGAAGAATGGGAAAAAATCCAAACACATCACCATTGATGTATGTATCTGCAAATCACCGATACTATATTATAAAAAATTAGGACTGTGTTGCTATTTAATGTGTGCAATTGTTAGCAAGTTACTTGTGATTGTATATTATCTTATATGTGTTTCCTTTCTGACATAGGAGATCACAAACACAACCATTAGTATGCCAGACGAGGACAGAAACCCCATCCATTTTGAATTGTCAATTAGGATACTAGACACCAACGATACTCAACATCTTGAACTCACGGTGTGTATATGCACAACTATTGAATTGAAATTTTAAATTTTGAACTGTCACTATAATGAGTGAACATTCGATTTGTAAGACTTATTGATTACAATTTCCCCCTATAATATATGTGTTTGTTTAACTTTTTCTACTTTCATCATCAATCTGTTATGTATGCACCAGTCAAAAACAGTCAATGACCACACAGCTGGTAATGACCCTGAAGATTTAGCGTGGCTAGATCAAATTTCTAACAGCCATGGTCATGGTTTTGTGTCTATGCTTGAGTCGGTTAACAATGATTGTCTGTTGACTCCAAAGGCATGCTTCATTTACCGTGTTTATATTTTCCCCCTAAGTTCTCATTAGGTTGGATTATTAATTGTATATGCTTTTGTTTATACTAGGATCCTACGAGTCAGATATTGTATGATAAGATCAATGTTTGCAACCATAACAAACCGTTTCAGAATATGGACTTTATACCAAAGTGAAGTTAAAGAGGTTTAGTGCATTCTAACAGGTAGATAAATGTGCATAATGACAACACACCACTCATAATGCATGATGCGTAAGCCATGTTTTGTCATACAACTTAGATTATATTGGAACATAACACATATTAAATATACAGGTTGAGTTAGCTGGTTCAACGGATTAGGTTTTTACATAACAATTTGTTAGATAATTATTTGACCAACTTATGTAATGATTTAACGATTTAATCACACACTCCTTGACATTTAACCAGTTTGACAAGTACACAAAAAACATCTGTACAAAAATAATCAATGATTGTACCATCATTGATTTTTTAACTTTACAATTTGTAGGTTTTTTGTATATCATGATAATTCGCAATACATATCCCAACACTCTGGATATGGTGTAATTATTGTATAACTGCAAGAAGGTTTTCGAGGACACTATGCTGCATTTTTTTTTGACACAATGTGTAGCATAATGCTTAGCAATACATATCTATACACCAAGGATATGTTGTAATTACTGTACATCTACTTGAAGGTTTTTGGGGACACTATGCTATATTTTTTGTTGGGTACAGTGAGACACATCAAATCCTTTATATGTCATACAAGGAGATTTAGTGTGTTCATACAACAGGGAGACCTCACTGTAGTTTTTAATTTTTTGGTATACTAGGGGAAATATAAGGCTGTAAAGATGCCCCAATAGATTTGTAAGCTTAACCTCGATCTGTTACTTAAATGACCAATAATTATTATTACATTGGTTATAATGTTATGAAAGTCATTCACTTCTTATCACACAACGGAGATATGCTAAAATAACCGAAGTCAATTATCTAAAAATTAACAAAATAGGTATTTAGATATAGTATAAACAGAGTAAAGTCACACCACACGTCATGACGTTAAAAAATGTAATCCCATGTTTTTCTTCCAATTTAACCAAAAGAATTTAACGAAAAAAATAAACCCACTTAAAATAATTTCATTGCCACAAATTAACCAATCAATGATAGCATTTAACCATGTTTTCCTTCTCATTTAACGAAAAAATAAATTCTACTTTAAATAATTTCATTGCCACCAGTTAACCAATCAATGACAGTATTTAACCATGTTTTTCTTCCCATTTAACAAAAAAATTTTAACGAAAAAAATAAATTCACTTAAAATAATTTCATTGTCACCAGTTAACCCATCAATGACAGCATTAATGACAATAACGGATTGAATCTTAGAAGAAGCTTCCCACATGCAAGTATGTCAAAGCAGTTTGATGAACTTAAAATTCCTAGTATAAAATTATATTTTTTTTATTGACACTTGGAGCGATCAAGTTAAGTAACATAAAAATATTGGTAACTCTTAGTAAGGAACAGATAACATTGTATGAAAAATATATAACTACTTACTTCAGTTGATAACAATAATGAATTGTATCTTAGAAGAAGCTTCCCGTGACACATGCAAGTATTACACTAATTTTTATTTGATATAAGATTAGATTGATGGACTTTAAATCTTGGTTAAATATACATAAATATGCGGTTAAATTAGTACTTTAGTCAGTTAATTTTTCTAGAAAGAATAATAATAAAAATTATCATTATGGCTTAGTTGACTTACGACAATATCATCCTAATTAATAAAAATTATCATTAACTATTCATAAAGATTACTACATTCCATTTTAACTGTCCACTAGAGAACTATATAAATCCATTCATGAATTTGGTATATGCATCGCCTTGGTAAATAAAAAGATTATTATTCATATTTGAAATGATATAGGGTATTGCAAGAATTGAACTCGCACCTCTCACACAATAAGCGAGAATCATGCCACTAGACCAAACACCCAGTAAAAGTAAAATCAACATGGTTTAAATACTTGAATGTTGTTACATTGTCTCAAATCTCATTAAATATTTTCCGTTTGATATGGAGTTGAGAACATTGCAAAAATTATGAATTAACTTGTACAATAGAAAAATTTGAAAGGAGAAAAGGGGACAAAGCTTTGCTAGAGGTGTAGTTTAAGGTGTAGTTTAATCAAGTAATTCTAAATGCAAAATTATCTTTTCATAACTTCATATACTTACTTGTAACTTGATCTATTATTAGACAAAATAACTTTTAAACTTTTAACTGATAATAAAATTGATAAACAAGTTTTCACAATTTCACCTGACACTCTTAACTGCCCCAACCCTACAAGTCACAAAGTTAGGATTATTTATTGTTTAGGGATTTGGAGGAAATTGTTTTCAGGAACCCAACGAAAAATAAAACATCACAATAGAGATAATGCTACAATATAAGGGCACCTTTGATTTTTCCTAATATTGAAATTGTTCTCTCACATGTTCCTAATTTGCAGGGATATTATGGATTTCTACTTATGTTATATTGGGAAGTAATTGCCAATCTTAAATGTTCATGTGGTTACTGAAATATGATACAGACAGTTGGTCACGATTTCAAACAAACAAATAACACTTGTTTAACTATAGGTAACTACAGATTTTAATTCATAACTATTGTTATTTGTGTGAAACAATCATCATCTAATAACACATCCAACTTTGTACTAACACATGCAAGTCTCTATGGGCTTGCTACCAAGTAACAAAATTATCACAAACTTAAAATCTTATTATATGTGAGAATGCTAAGCAACAAATTCGTAGAAGAAATACATAAAACTATGTTATTCTTCACTTACATAGAGAGAATGAGGATTTTTATTTCAGTAGCCAAGAAGGAGGTTTCTTCATGGGGCAAAGAAAAGGGGTTTTGGCCTCAACATGTCTTTGGTGTCTTGGGTGGTAGCAATTGATTTCCACATCAGCTTCAAGGTCGCTGGTGGGAGTCATGTTTGCTAAGGTTTGGGTCTTGGGAATGCAGGTTCGAGCTTCATGAGGAGAAAGAGGATTCTTATTTCAGCCAAGAAGGAGGTTTCTTCATGGGGTAGAGAGAAGGGGGTTTTGGCCTCGACATGTCTTCGGTGTCTTGGGTGGTAGTAATCGATTTCCACATCGGCTTCAAGGTTGTTGGCAGCGGCGGGAGTCACGTGTGCTAAGGTTTGGATCTTGGGGAGTGCAGGATGGAGCTTCATGAGGAGAAAGAGGATTCTTATTTTAGCCAAGAAGGAGGTTTCTTCATGGGGTAGAGAGAAGGGGGTTTTTGCCTCGACATGTCTTCGTTGTCTTGTAGAAATCGATTTCTACATCGGCTTCAAGGTCGTTGGCAGCGGGGGAAGTCACGTGTGCTAAGGTTTGGATCTTGGGGAGTGCAAGATGGAGCTTTGTGAGGAGAAAGAGGATTCTTATTTCAGCTGTCTGTGTTACAAAGTTAAAGTGTCTTTTTTTTCCTTTCCGTTAACTCCTCGTTTGTCTTTTTTTTTTTTTATAAAAAATAATAAAATAAGAAGCTGTACAAAGTTGTAACAATTTGGGTTGTATGCCAAACTTTGGTAATATGATTAGAGGCCTACTTGAGCTGTTTGTTGATAAAATTTTGTTTCTTCAGAGTTGGGACCATATGGATGAATTAATGGGATCAGTACCTGAAACCAAACAAGAGGATTATTTTGATTATAGAGAATATTTTGAAACTAAGCAGGTGAATTACAAATCGAGCTGAATGAGTTATTGTTTGGTTAATGTGTTTTGATGTTTATAACATTGTTTGTGTCATATTTTAGGTTTTTCCTACAAGGGAGAATTTGATACATTGAGCTCAAGAAGTTGACAAGACTATTAGATTTGTTATTGTTATTTACAGATCATATAAGGGTGGTGCAGGTGAGAACATGAGAGAATTTGTGACTCTTGGGAGTGATAGAAGTGGAAAGTATAAAGAGTACAAGAAGCAACTTAAACAAGAAGTCACAGGAACTAAGAAATGTGAATGTCCTTTCAGACTTAGAGGAAGACCTCACGCTAATGAAGGATGGATACTTATTGTGATATGTGGCAAGAACAACCATGAAAGAGCAGTTACCCTCATAGGTCATCCATATCGTGGGCGCTTTAAACCTGATGAGAAGACCGTAGTGGCAGACATGACAAAGAACAACGTGAAGCCTGACAACATATTGCTTGCACTGAAGGAGCATGATCCTGAGAATGTGAGTATCATTCAAATATATATAATGAACGGTATTCATATTGCAAGTCGATAAGGGGGCCATGGATAGAGATGCAACAATTGATGATGATGCTAGAGTCTCACGAGTATGTCCATTTTCATAGAAAGGATGTGTTTGATAACATTGTCCAAGACATCTTTTGGCCTCATGAAGGTTCGATAAATTTATTTCATACATTTTCTACTGTTGTGATCCTTGATGCAACATGCAAAACCAATAGGTATAAGTTGCCTTTACTTGAAATGGTTGGGGTTACGTCAACAGATATAACATACTCAATTGCATTTTCTTACATGGAGTCTGAGCATAGTGATAATTATGTTTGAGCTTTAAGTTGCCTAAAACACTTGATTGTGAGTGAAAATGGCCAATCGAAAGTTTTTTAGTGATAGAGATCTTGCACTTATGAATGCATTAAATGAAGTTTTTCCTCAATTAAAGCACTTGTTATGTCAATTCCACATAGACAAAAATGTGCAAGCAAAGTATAAGGTGCTAGTCCACAAGAAAGATTGTTGGGATATGATTTTTATTGTATGGAAATTTGTTGTGGGGTCCCAACAGAAGCAGATTATAACAAATGTGTGTCATATTTCGAGCTCGTTTGTAAAGAATTGAAACCATTCTTTGAGTACTGTATGAAGACTTGGTTAATTTCGCATAAGGAAAGTTTTGTCGATGCATGGGTCGATAAAGTCATACACCTTGGAAACACAACAACTAACCGTTAGTCTAATGCACAGTTCATGTTTTTATTTGAAGCAACTTTTTATGGCTTCATTTGTTAATGCATGTTTTTCCTTACAGGTTTGAAGGTGCTCATGCAAAGTTGAAGAAGTTGTTGAAACATAGTTAAGGTGACTTTAACCAGTGTTGGGATAGCACGAATGACCTTATTGAGTTGCAACAAAATAATATTCAAAGATTATATGAACAAAGTGTAATTATCAAAGGTCATAGACACAATATGAAGTTATTTAGTAAGATTCGTGGAGTTGTATCTACGACTTGTTTGGACCTGATTCACGAACAATGGGAAAGAAGCAAGAAAATTGGCACTGACAAGGGTGCTTGTTGATGTGTTATCTGCACTACACATGGGATACCTTGCACATGCAGAGTTGCTTTGTGGGGTTGGTTTTTTCAACTTGATATTACAGATTAGAAAGCACTAGTACTCAAGGTGAATGAGCTTGCTCATCCGGACACAACTTCATTGTGCCCCCTATGCACAGAGTCATAAAAAAGAGGGATTGAAAGGCAAGACTCTGAAGAAATAAATGTCAAACAATCGTGATCCATTGCACTTTGAGATCATTAACTCTCAGGTGGAAAGCAATTCGTCAGTTGATGCACCAATTCGGTTTCCTAAGGGTAAACGGAAGAAGAAATTGATATATTTTGATGAGATACCTAGTGAGTTTCTCCAGTATTTCGATGACATCATAAACGTGGTAGCATATGAAAATTTTGGCTATCGCGTTACTGCTTCTTATGTTCATAAAGGTGAGCAAGATTGGTCTTTGGTTCGCATTCATTGTCATCAAGAAATACTCTCACGCCAATGGTTTATATAGATATGTTTGAGAGTGCAAATTTCAGTTTAATTATTAACTCCATTTTGGTTGATACAATCACTGGGACACAACCAATGTCCAAGTGGATGACTATTGATGTGATGGGTTACGTCATTGTCACATTATATTAGAGACCACTTGTATTACTGTCAAAAGTAGGAAGTGCAAATTTTTTTCATTGCTTGGGAATCCAGCATCACAAGACTTGATGAGCATAGCTTTCGTCCAAAAGTGTCACTTCGTCAAAGTAAGTGCTACAATTGTCAAATTAAAATAACATGTATCATATTCTGATTTTGTTTCTTATATTTGTAGGTCAACCTAAAGGCTGATTGTCCGTTACCACCTATTGCATCTCAATGGAAAGGTATTGTGATCCAACTGCACATGGATGGATGGAACACTACGAGCGTCGGTTTGAAGCATATCAAAAGAATTTGGACAATCGTAATGTTCACACTTCATTTGTGTCACTTGAGGATGATTGATTGTTATATCAAGTATACTTGTTTAAAAACAAAATGATTTTTATTTGTGACTTGTCAATGTGTTCTAATTTATGATTTTCAAACCCTGCTAGTTGGATCCAAATTATAACATAAACACATATAAATATAACTAATCAAACAAAAGTAACTAAAACATCTCAATAAAATTAAATACGACAACATAACTAGTAACTAATACAAGTCTAAATAGCAAACTAGTACATGTCTAACTTGATGGACCCTCATCCCCATCAATCCTCCTCCGTTGCCTCCTCCTATATCTTTCGCCTGGACGAGTCGTAGCCAATGTCTGTATCCTCCATAGGCGCTCGTCAACGACATCACCCAAGTTGAGCATGAGTAGCTCATGGCAATATCATTGACCTCATCTAGGATCTCAATATGTCTCCTCAACTATATTGGTCTAACCATGCTCATCGGGCTCAGAATCCACTGGCTCCACATGTTCATGCTGGCGCCGTAGTACATGCTCCTCGTATGCAAAAGACATCATATACGGATGCGAAACCCGTATAAACGAAGCTTTGTAGCCATCTACACACTCACCGAGATCGTCACCCACGGAGTCAGATTTACCGCATCCAATACATGTTCTTCCCATGGCTCCCACATGTCGTCAACATCCTCTACAGTCACAAATATAGGTGGAGGGGGAGGAATATACTGCACATACCCAATCTGTCGCAGGACCCTCTCAGGAAGATACTGCACTGGTGTCGAGAAACAACATATGAAACCGTTGTATAAAGCATGCTCCTCATATGGATGATGTTGTCGGTGGTAATCGAAGGGAGTCCAACGAACATGGCCAACCGTCAGTCCATCTAAGCTAGTGTGGTAAGGGCCTAAAATACCAGATGACCGCAGATCACATCTAGCCATGCGTGGCGTCGTAGGGTCATAGTCGCCAGCCACCCAACCCTCCATTTACGGAAAATACTCATATGCCCATGCCTATAAAATGAAATTATGTTAATTACATAATTTAACGAAAAATATAAGGTAAATAATAACAAACAAAACTTATTTTACCTGCAACACCCCTAAACTCCCACATATTTGTCGATATTTGTGCAACCTAGCCTTTGACAGCTGGTCATTAGGGGTGGAAATAGGCTAGCCGGCCTAACAGGGACCTATGGCCTGGCTTGTTTAATAAAAATGTTAGGTTCAGGCTTTTTGAAAAGTCTATTTAATTAAAAAGGCTAGGTACAGGCTTTTAAAAAAGCCTATTAAGGTTGATAGACCGGCCTGTTTAATTTATATATATAAAAATATAAATTTTTATAAGTATAAATACAATAATATTTTTTAAAGTATAAACAATAGTCATAATTTTTTTCTAAAAAATAATAAACATTGATAATTTGATTTGGAATTACCTTGAGATTTGAGAAGAAGAAATTTAAAATAAAATAACCATGGTACATATCTTCCTTGATATTTTTTTTTTTGACAACAATCTTCCCTGATATCGTATAATAACAGTCTTCCCTAATAACAATCTTCCCTGATACTAACTGAAAAAAAAAGGATTCTAATTGAAAATGTTTAGGCTGCTCTGCGGCTATATGCTTTCAATATTCCTTAGTAAAATATTCCTTCCTAAAAATTCAAATACTCAATCAATGCTTTTCTCTGAGTCAGCCTTCAGTCTTTGACAAACCCTAGAAGATAAACCATAGTGCATAGATTAAGTAATATTGCTCTATTTTCTCACGCCGTTGCAATTGTCATTGTCTTTTGTGAGTTGTGACAGACGCTGCACGTCACCGTCAACGCCCACCAGCACACGCCCTTTTCTCACGGTGACAATTGATGAATCTTTTTGTTATTTTTTCTAGTTATACGCCTAAATTCTAAACTTATAATACTTACTTTGCTCTCTCCTATTTCAGTTAACACTTAAACAAAACTACGATTCATTCTTGGTTCTACTTCAAGTCTTCAACGTATGAAAAGAGAAAAGGTTAATAAACTATTTTATTTTGATTTGTGACCTTGTTTGTCTCTTCAAATTTTTGAGAGTAATTTATTATGTATTTTATGATCAACATACTTGTTCTCTTTAATTTATAAAACTGTTATTTTTTATTTTTGAGTTTCTTTGTTGTTTTGGTGTTTATTCTCATTTATTTTTATTTTTGTCATTATACCTACTGCTAGTCATGTGAGTCGATGTGTTTTATTAATTAATCATGTGATTTGTGGATGCTGGGTAATATGCATATCGATGAAAGTTTGGTAGTTCCTTTTATATTTAAAGTATTTTTTATATATAGTGATTAATTTAGGCACATGGTGGATTCATTGTTCTAAACTATGATATTACTATTTTTTTTAATTCATTGTTTGCTTGCTTTTTGGATTAACTTTGTGAATTAAATTGGTAACATATGGATTTGTTAATACTAGTCAAATGAATGTTTATAATATATTTGAACTTGGAGATAATTTGTAATTGTGCTTTGCTATCTTTAATATTTTTATTTGTCTTGTGGTTAGAATCATGTCTTCTCTTATTGAGGGTGTTGAAACTATTACAACTATTCCTGGACCTACACTTACTAATGTGGGCAATGAACAAGTAGCAAGTCAACCTGAGGATGTTGACAAAGATCAAACTGAAGATTGTGTCATTAAGAGGAAAAGACAAAAGACCTCAGTTGTTTGGAATGACTTCGATGAGGTTACAATTAATGGTGTTAAAAAAGCTGTTTGCAAGTATTGTAAAAGCAAGCTTGCTTTTGATGGAAAAGGGGGCTAGCACTGGTCATCTAAAAAGGCATATGAAATTGTGCTTGCAAAGAAGTGCTAGGTTAAGTGTAGAAAAAAAACAATCCACCAATCCATTTAAGCCTCCTAATCCAAGCAATCCTTTTTTGAATCCTGGGATAATATACACTAACGAGAAGTTGAGGGAGATTATTGCTACCGCTATTATGGTACATTAGCAACCATTTAGTATAGTTGAAGATGAAGTTGGATGTGGGCTTTCCAATATGCAAACTCCGAATTTCAAAAAATTAGCCTTAAAACAGTGAGAACTGATTGCTTAGCAATATATGAGATGAAGAAGAAAAAATTAAAGGCATTGCTGAATACAATGGGAAAAATTAGCTTAACAATAGATATGTGGAAATCAACTCACCAAGTGGTTGAATACATGGTTATCACGGGCCACTTCATCGATTCAGCCTGGAAACTTCAAAAGAGAGTTCTAAGTTTTGTGAAAATACTTGCACCATGGCAAGGAATTGATGTAGCAAATGCTATTTTCAAGTGCCTAAAGAAATGGGGAATTGAAGACAAGGTGTTTTCCATATGTGTTGATAATGCTTCCTACAACGACTCTTGCTTGAGGAATTTGAAAGATAACTTACCGCTGAGCACAAAGCTAGTTCTTAATGGTGCTTTGTTTCATGTAAGGTGTTGTTCACACATTTTAAATCTCCTTGTGCAAGATGACTTGTATAAGATTAAGAATGTAATCTGTAATGTTCGTGAAAGTGTTAAGTACATCAACCATAATGATTCAAGGTAGAAGGCATTTTGTGAAGTTGTTGAACAAAAGCACTTGAAAGAAAGAAAGCTTGTTCTTGATTGTCCGACAAGGTGGAATTCTACTTTTGAAATGCTATCCACGACCTTAAAATTCAAGATTGCTTTTTCAGCCTATAAAGAAAGAGAGCCTCATTATGAATTTTCACCTTCACATGAAGATTGGGAGAAAGTAGCAAAGGTTTGTAAGCCCTTAGAAGTGTTTAATCTGGCTACAAAATTAATCTCCAGTAGTGAGTATCCTACTGCTAATTTATACCTTGCAGAATTTTGGAGGGTAAAACAGGTTATTGATAGTGCAGCGGAGGAAGATGATCTATTTATGAGGGAAATGGTCGCACCAATGAAAGTAAAATTTGACAAATACTGGGGGGATGCAAGCGTTTTGGATCCTAGGTGTAAATTTCATATAATTGACATATGCTTCCCATTGATATACAAGCCTGAAGAAGTTGCTAAGGTGAATGTGGAGAAGGTTCAAAATGCTTTACCAGAATTATATAATGAATATGTGGCCTTGAATGTTGAAGAGTCATCCTCAAATGAAGGGAATAATGGCGGCAACAACCCGTCAACTAATTTGTCATCTACATCTACAGTTTTAACTGGCTTTGATCAAATAATGAATCTAGTGCGTGCAAAGGAAGCAATTCCTCCAACGAAGTCGGAGTTAGATGCTTATCTTGAGGAAAGCGTTTATATTTCTAATGCTGATAATATCTCATTTAGTGCTTTAGATTGGTGGAAGAATAACAATCTTAAGTATAAAATTTTATCAAAGATGGCATGTAATATACTTGCTGTTCCGATATCAACTGTTGCATCAGAATCGACATTTAGTGTAGGAGGTAGAAATATTCATGAATATCGCTCTAAATTGAATGAGGAATCTATTGAAGCTCTCATTTGTGGTGGTGATTGGCTACGTCATAAATATAATATCAAGAAAAAGTCAAAGATTTTTTTTTCTCTATACATGTGTTAAAATGTTCTTCTTACCAATGCTCTATTTTAATTTTTAACTTTTTTCTTTGTTTTGAAGGTCGATGAACCACTTGATCAGGTCACATTGAAGATTTGAAGTCTTTGGATTATTGGTTCCTTGTTGATGCTGATTTACTTCACCCCTTTTTAGTTTAATTCATTCATATTAGAACTTGTTAAACTTATGTGTATGAGTTGGTTAATGTGATAGTTCTATAACTATTATCTTTATTTTATATGATTTTTGTTCTAGAGACTTGATTATGATTTATGTTTTTTTTAATTGCTTTATATGATTATATCCCAAAGATTATAAGTTGTTTTATGGGGTAGTATCTCATTTAGTATTTTTTGATTAGACTAGATGTGAAAATAACTAAAATGTATCTATTATTTAGTCTATTTAAAAAAGGCCTATTAGCCTATTTAGTGGCCTGTTGGCCTATTTAAATTATAGATATATCGGCCTTTTTAGAGGCCTTAGTATTAAGTAGGCTAATAAATAAGCTTATAGGCTTTACAGGCCTTTTAATAGGCTAGGCTTAGCCTGAAAAATGAGTCTATGATAGGCCAATAGGCCAAGCTTAGCTCCATGAATTATAAAATTGGTCTGGCCTGTTTAACCAAAGCCTAGCCTGGCCTGTTTCCACCTATACTAGTCATACAAATGAGCCAATAGAATCGCTACCCAAGCAAACCTCGAGACCCACCGGAGATCAACAAGATATGTAAGTATGCGATGGGTACAAACGTCCAACTTTTGTCCGGAAGAACCATCTACCCTATCACCAACAACAGATATGCCCTCCCAGCAATGACTCTGCTCTCCGCATCATCCCTGACTCGTCGAGCATCGCATATCTTCTTCATCTTGTCAATTGATATGTTCGGACCCTTCTGCAGCACCACCTCATCATGAGTCTCTGCTGGAGACATACCTAAGTACTGAACCAACAACGAAGGTGCCATGACACTCGTAAGCCGTGGCGGCGTCTTGAACACCCCATCAATCTTCAGATGTGTTAGAGCTGTAACATTGTTCAAAGTGTTGGTCATCTCCCGCACCGGAAAATTGAAGGACGATGTCTCATGGTGCCACCTCTCCGAAAACGTAGCAATAAGTCCCTTGTTAATGATGGAATATGTGCAAAACATCAACGGGAATAAACCTGAGTCCTGTAAAATTGAACGGATATAGTCGTCAGGAGGCAAATACGCTATCCACTTGCTACCATGACTAATAGGATTCACCTCCGGCCTCTTCCCTTGAAAAAAACAATTAATTTTAAAACTCAATCATAATAAATTGTTCTTATTCTATTTAATACTTATTATAATAAAAAGTACCTTGTTGTTCCAAACAAATCCAGCCTCATGCTAGTCATACGATATCAATAGTGACAACTCATCTGGACCCCCGGGATATGCAGTCGGATGTCGAGCTCCACCCTAAGTCTGCTGTTCAACATTAACTGGTACACCGTCATGCATAAAATCAGGGTTGACCTCATCTACAATGTCTATATCATGAATGGGCTCAACAACTGGCTCACCAACAACACTGCAGCCACGAGCACGACCTCGTCTACAATGTGCTGCGGCATCCTGACCACGTCTAGCACGTGCAGAAGCAGTGGTGTGATCTGGGTTCACCATCTCTAATCTGCAAAAGTTGCAACATTATTTATTCAAAACGTCAACAATTCATTATAACATAATTATATTTCTTACATATTTATATTTCTTACTAACTACACAAGAATAAGACATTCATTATTAAAAAAGCAAAACAAATTAATATAATACAAACCTTATATCCTAATAATATAGAGAAATAATATTACAATAAATTATAAAATTACTTTTTTCAAATCATAAATTAATATTACAATTTTTCAAATACTTTTTATACAATTACTTTTTTCAACAAAAATAAAATATATTACAAATTTATCAAATATTTTTCTTAAAAAAAAACACCATCCGGATAATCATATCCGGTCGCGCCCAAACATATATATCCAATTCCAATCGGAAAATCCTATCCGGGCCAGCCCAAACATGCATATCCGTTCCTACTCGGATAATCCTATCCGATCCTATCCGAAAAATCCTTTCCGGTTGCGATTCAAAAAGGAGATTCGAAGTAAACAGCAAGCACAAACAAAAACTTAATCAAAACACCCAAATCATATCAAAATCACAATAAATCTAACATTTTCCAGCGACAAACAGTTGAAAATCGTCAACAATCACTCCTTTGGATGGATTTTTCTAGAGAGAGAAATTCAGATGAGAGGGAATGAGAAATGAGGGATGAGTAGTTGAAAAACGGAAATGATTTTCTAAATTTAAGTGTGTGGTGCGTGTACCACTGAATCGAATTTTTTTTTCCGATTTCGCCCGAATAATATTTTCCGGTTAGAGGGAAAATTTGGAAAAAAAACCAGCGTGTGGTGTGGTTTTAGAATGATGTGGTGGCAATAGTTCCACTCGCCACTAGCTCATGTCGGAATACCCTATGTCAGAGCCATGTCAGGATCTTCCAATATGACAACGGATGTACACACGTGCTTGGGGTTGATGGATAGGAAGCTAGGTGTCACGTCACACTTTACAGAAGTATGATGGTGACAGGTTTGACTTTAGTGCCATTATGATTGCTATAAATAGCCTTCACACAGGAAAATTAGTACATTATCATTCTCTATTAACACACTTAAGCATTTGGAGCTATCACTGACTTTGGCATAGGAGTGCTTGCAGGTACCCCACCACCACTGCCAGATAAGACACTAGAGATCCAGCACCACCATGCCAGAGAATTGAGGGAGGTTATGATCGGTTAGCCTTCGGGCTTACCTTATCATTGGTGCCGTCTATGGGGAAGGACAAGTTTCTTCTGGTACTCTTTTTTTTTTTTAATTCCTTCTTTGTTCTTTGGTTCAGTTTTGCATGAAGGAGAAAGCGGTTGTAGATTTTCATCCAAGATCGATTTCAGATCTGAGAAATTTATCGAACAAATTTGGATTCCGATGGATTGATCGATTAGAATCGAATTCCCCACTGATCAATCGAATGGATTTAAGTTTATGCATATTTTTCACCGATATAAATTGTGGAAGCTTCTAGAATGTTTGGAATGTTTCTCTTCATTTGCTATGGAAATGTAGTTTGTTAAGATAAAATTTTTCATCGGTGCAATATACGTATCAATTAGTGTTAAATTCATGATATCTTACTTGAATAAAATTTGGAGATACCTTGTTTATATAGCAGGTCAGTGACATAATTGGAACATTATTGAAAAATGTGGCAGCATGGCCAATACCAGAAGAAAGAATTACGTCGCAAATGTTGATCGACCCGCAGGCAACGCTGAAGGAGTCCCAGGGGAACAACCTTCAGCCAACAAACCGTCTCCAATTCCACTTTCCGTAATGGGGGAGAGCTGATCCAGCAGTTTCTAAACAAAGGATGGTTACAATCGAAGGAGGTATGAATGAACTAAAGGAAATGGTAAAAATGAAGGCTGAGGAAATAGAGAGAATGATCAGATAAAGGCAAGTATGGTAGGAGCAACAACAGGAGTTCCAAAGATTGATCTTAAACTTGGGATTTGGATAGAAAATCCCACACGCCCCTAAGCAACAGGTGGATCATGAGGAATAGCAACCTGAGAGACAAGCTTTGAGGGTATGACCCTTGAACTCACCTTCCAATCCTTTTAAGATCCCGCCTCCAGTCTACGGGATGACCGTGGGGAGTGAATTTTTGAAAATGACATCTCGTTCGAGGGTTGTAATAATCCATTTGCGCGGTGGATAATGTATTTCGAGATTCCAACGAACTTCAAGTTTGCGATGCCCATAGACCCCTATGACGGTTCTACATATCCACAGGACCATGTCGAATTCTTTCAACAGACAATGGTCTTCCAAGGGGCCAAGGAGGCAGTCATATGTCGCGCCTTCCCTTTGACACTAAAAGCTATGACAAGACGTTGGTTTTACTCTTTACCAGTGGGGTCAATCTCGAGTTGGAATATGCTGAAGGACAAATTTATTCTGAATTTTACAAGTTGCAAGCAGCAATTTAAAACTGAGCAGCATCTGAAGCGTCTGAAGCAGAAACCTAATGAGCCCTTAATAGATTACATAACTCGGTTCAATATTGAGGCCTTATAAGTCCGTGATGTTGCGCCTAATATGATTATCTATTTTTTGCTATAGGGCTTGAAATAGGGGGCTTTGCGAAGGATCTAGCTGGAGAGAAGCCATAGACAATTTAGAATCTTAAACAGCGAGCTGAAAAATGGATACAGATTGAAGAGTGGATGAGAAACAATCATGCGAAGGCTCAGGATTCCAAGGATGCTCGAGATAAGAAAGGCAAGGGAAAAGCGGGATTCGACAACATATCCAGGGATGATAAATCGTACAATAGAGTAGGAAATCCACCCTGTGGAAGTTACTCAAACTACATACAACTTACAATGCCGCTGGCTAAGGTTTACAAGGAGATTATGTACTTGGAACTACAAGAAAAACTACCACCATTGCGAACTCATTAAAAAAATGAAGATAAATTCTGCATATATCACAAGGATAATGACCATTGCACCAATGAGTGCATAAATTTGCACGACGCAATTGAAAAGCCTGTACGCCAAGCAGGTTGAAGCAATATGTTCAGATGTCACAAATCCATCTCGAGCACGCAACCCATCCCCTACAAGAAGACGAAGTTTTGAAGATCAGGCTAGAGATAGAGACCAAGGATGAGATAGAGGAGGAGATCTCGCTCGAAAAGCTCGAGACGAACTGATATGACACCCACGAAGGGCGTCATTAACGTCATAGCGGGTAGGATTGAAGAGGAAGGACATTCGAGTAGCTCAAGGAAATGGACCTGAGATGAGTGGGACTATTGTCTGGTGATAGATGCGATGAAAAGGATGACACTGACCTTCTCGTAGGAGGACTTACCCATCGACGACAATTTACGACTTTCCCCATTGAAATGCACTTTTTACTGGAGCCCTGAGTGTGAAGAAGCTTTCCAGGAGCTTAAAGCATCACTTTCTTCTCCCCCGGTATTGACAAGATAGATTTTGGGGGAGACTTTGATAATCTATCTCGCAGTCGCAAATGAGATAGTAAGCCCAGTCCAAATTCGTGAGGTGGGTAAGTCCTAATTTCCTATCTATTTCGTCTCACATGCTTTGCAGGGTGCAGAAGTGAACTATCAACGGCTTAAAAAAGTCGTGTATGGTTTATTGATAGCCTCGAGGAAGTTGCGACCTTACTTTCAATGTCACCCCATAATGGTTAGAACAAATCAGCCGATACATCAAGTTTTACACAAACCAAATCTCTCTAGAAGGATGATGTCTTGGGTGATAGAGCTCACCCAATATGATATTTCTTATGAACCATGAATGGTAATAAAGGCACAAGTGTTGGATGAATTTGTAGCAGAGATGACTCATCTCAAGGATTCTAATCCCGGGGTGCTGACTATCTACATGGACGGTTCCTCAAACACCAAAGGCTGCGGGGCGAGCATTATTATCGAGAACAATGAAGGAGTGGCAATTGAATAATCATTGAAGTTTACATTCCCGACATCAAATAAACAAGCGAGTATGAAGCATGTTTGGCAAGTACTAGTGTGGCAAAGGAATTAGGGTCTTCAGCCATTACCATTTGCTCAGATTCTCAGCTAATAGTCTCCTAAATTAAAGGGGACTATCAAGCTAAGGAACCAAGGTCTGAGATTCTCTTATGGGGCTATCATGGTTCGAGATCAAACATATTCCCAAAGAAGAAAACATGAGGGCTGACCTCTTGTCAAAATTAGCTAGTACCAAAAAGCATCGAACTATCATTCGGTGGTTGAGGTGCTACCGACCCCCAGTTTGAATTTACAAGTTGAAGGGGCAGATTGGAGAACCCCTTTGGTTGATTATATCACTAGGTTGATCAAGGATCCCAATTCAGGGCGACATGCCCCAATTCTTGGCACAGGCCTTTCAAAAGTTAAAAGGATCGAGAATCCAAATTTGGATAGACGTGCATCAAAAGTGAAAGTATGACAAGAAAAATCCATTCGTATTCAACAAAAGATAAGAGTTCAGTGTACAAGAGATAATATCAAAAGTACATAAGGTAAAGTTAAAAGTGCTAACTTGTAAAAATGTTTGATCCCTTTAGCACATGGCATTACATCAAGAATGACATGAATTCATGGGTTTTGAACCCTGACATTTGCGTTTGCTTCTTGGGCAGTTGAAGTTTCGACCTGAGTCTTTTCAGCGCCCTCGGGCTCCAGTAGCTCAGGTGGGATAGACACTACAGCTTGTGGGTTGTATGACTCCAAATCAGGATCATTTAGATCCTCCAAAGAGGGAGGGTCAGTATCATAGTTCAACAACCTTCCCTCAACAACATTGTGAAGGGGATAAACCCCCTTATAGTTTAGAAGTATGCCGGGATTGATATACTCCACTTGTCGGAGATAGCTTGTATAAGTCGTCCTGGCCCCATGAGAGATCAACAATTTGCTCTTCCTGACCATTCTATTCAACCTTTCAACTTTAGGTTCCAAGTTCTTCTTGTGAGCTTAAATCCCATTTCGAGTCAGCTTTAGAGCATTTTTCTCTTCCCGGAGCTTGGCCGCCTCTTCCTTCGAATTCTTCAAAAAGGTGTCTAAATCTTTCTTCTCTTCTTCAAGTTAAACATATTCCGCTCGAAGAGTTTAATGCTTACTAGTGGAGGCATTCAAGTCATCTTTGAGTTCTAACATTTAGCTCGGAGTTCATCTTATTCTTTGGTTAGAGCCTTAATCTTCTGACCTTGCGTTTCAATTCTCTTCACGAGATCAGCCACATGTTGAGGGTTTTCTACCTCGTCAAGGATATGCTTCAGCAAAGCAGCTTGGCGGCCCATCCAACCAAGAGTTTCCACCATATTGGCTTGAACTTGGAGTTAAATATATTAAGTCATTAGGTAAACATTAAAAGCAGGATTAAATCTCGAACGAAAGGATGATAGAGTTCTTACTTTTAGAGTGGTGGGAGGAAGGTTCTTGAAATAGTCCCTATGATTGAAGGAGATGATCGGATCTTGAAAGTTCTCCTAGGAGGAATGTCCAGCGAGGAAAAGGTCACTCTCATCTCTCCTGCGTCACAAAAACTGAGGTTATTAAAAGCGAAATGACGAAAACAGTACAGTGTGGCTAATGTCGTAGATATGTACCGTGCACTCTCTTCAAAGTTTTGGAGATTGGTTGTTCATCTTCCTCCTCAGAGTCGTCGATAGTGACTTGCTCAACTTGAGTCTCTACACCTTGAATTAGAAGGTTTAGGCTTGGCAACTTCTGACGATTGGCCCTGGTTTTGATATAAAGAGGGGGGACCTCATGGTCGGCGGACAGTTCACGTTATAGACTTTCGGCAAGACCTTCTTGGTCATCCCACCACCTTTACTATCTATGAAGTTCAGGAAATGTGATGGATCGAGAAGGTACACTGGAGTTGGAGCACTTGAAATACATTATGTGAATTAGAGAGGTTTGTGGGAAGAGAGAGTTGATACACAATAGGTCTGACATGTTTAAATAATTGGAAAGATCCTATGAAGTGGAAATATAACTTTTTGGCTTAAATGGCTCGTCCATCCCCTGTGGTGGAGGTAGCCTTCAAGAATACATGCTCTCTCCCATTTAATTACAGGAGGCTTTTTCCTTTTATTCGCATAGCCCCCTTGTCTACTTCGCGCAATTCAAAACCTTTCCCTAATGATCCTATTCCTCTCAGATGTTTCCTTAGTCATCTCCAGTCCCAAAAGGGCATTCTCACTCAATTCATACCCACACAAAGAGAATCTATTTTTCTTGTCATACAACACCTCATACAGTGTCATCCCTATGCTAGAATGGTCTTCCACGTATCCTCTAAGATTTGAATTGTTCTCTCGGGTTGTAATTCACCATAGGGTTTTTGATGCCCGATCCTAGTTTGTTGACTCTTAAGGCATTTGGCTACGAAGAGAGCAATATCACTTTAAATCTAAAGTTCGGCTGAACAAAAATCTCTCTAACTTTAAAGCATCAATCAGGGAAATGATAATTGATAAAACTAGAGGTTCATAGTCTATGGTTTATCGATAATGATTAACTTGTGTAAGAGTTCAGGCAATCCAAGTCCTAGGGATATTAAAGTTTTGGGATTCAAAGAGGAAATTGGAAAAGGCCCCTTTTATCCTCCCCCTCTTCTTAACCTGAGGGGTCAATGATTAAAATTTCTGTGAGTTCCAGTCTTCCCTAAAGCTGGGATCTTCTTCTATTGTTCTGGGCTCGAGTGCCACATGGGACCCAAGTACTAGATATGTAAAGGGGAATCCTGTGAATTTTGCTCCTCTCACAACTCCCAAACTTGATCCGAGTCTTTCCCCACTTCATAACTCCTTAAATACATCACAACTCATTGTCTCACATTCATCATTCATCAATTATAAGTCCCTCTTGTGATACTTCAAACAACCAAGCAAAACTTGTTGAATCCAATGAGTTCTTGACTCTGATCATCAACAATCAACAAGGTACTTAGTGTATTCATACCACCTTAAGTCTTACATTACCTCTAGCTCTTGAATCTACATAATCATCAAAATTAAACTTTCAAAGGATGGGGAACCCAAAGCATCAATTTCACTAAGTTGGAGTTCTAAGGTGGATTGTTCATCAAGCACTCGCACTGTGTGAGACCATTGTATTCACTATTCTAGGTCTGGGTTCAACATTCATTAAACTTAATCACCCATTTTGCTATGGTGATGTCACTAGTTGGATTTTAAGGGATTTAATCCCCTCCTTAAGTTTACCATGTCCCATTCCTATGTCTTTATCGTCTTCACCAAAGCTTGAGACATCGGTTACCCAATTGGGGCAATAATCAATGCTAACGGAATAGGTGATTCTAAGTTATTCTTTTCCCTAGCACTCATTCTCAATCTTCCCCACCTCCAGGAATCCATAATTGCTTCATACAAATACACAATATTGAGTTGATCAGGCTCAATATTAGTGGCTTTGTAATCCAAAGTATATAACTTAAAAAAGGCAACCCAAGACTTAGGAAACTCAGCTAATTAACCTAATTTAACTCTCACGGTCCGAATAGATCGAATCGCTTTGATACCAAATGTAACACCCTAATAAAATGGCCTTAAACTAACATTTAAAACATACATGCTATTCACATAATTAAGTGGCCTTGTCAATGATTCTATGAAAATTACTATTTTAAAAATCCTGAATACATAATTACATAACCATACTAGTGAGAGTTAGACATGAATTACTTGGCTAGAGTCTCAAAATACAAGTCCAAGTGACATCCAAAGAAGAACTCAATCATAATAACTTAATTACAATTTGGATTTACAACTATATGTATAACAAAGTATCTAATGTAACTCTTCATTCCTTTGCTCCATCATCTCTGGCCACAACGTTACTTGCAATACTGTAACTGTGAGATATACGGATTCACATATATCTCAGTAATCCCCGGTTATAGAAAAACGTTTTCACAGTGTTGTGGGCAACAAGTTGCAAAACTATCCCCTCTTAGATTTAAGACTAACATCGTCCATAAAAACCTCAAGTTCCATCAATAGTCAAACAGAAAATAAATCACATAAAGATTTAGTTTCATCACAAAATCAATCATTCACAATCTATGAACTCTAATGATGTATGCTATGCATGTTTCTCTTTATCAGTTTCGTGCTGGCAGCCCGCATCCTCATTGGAGATCTCTATTTGTCCAAGGAAGCATCCCCTTGAACCCTCAATCTGCCCGGTCTCACACCCGAAGGTGATCAATACAGTTTCTTTTATTCATGTATGAAAATGCATAAACCAATGCATTATCAGCCTCATTCGCTTCCTCATACCAAGGCCTTAACCCACACCCTTGTTGATGAGGAGAGTTATTCATATATTGCATTGGTATTTCAAGTCAATCACACAAAGTAATCATTAATTAATCATGAAAACATGGTTTAAAGCCCCTCAACATTGTAAGGCCATTACCCATTTCCTTGCAATGTTAATTACATGTTAAAATAACATTCTCTTCCTTATACCAAGGCCTTAAAACATACCCTAGTTGACGAGGAGAGCCATTTGATTTCTTAAACATAAATCTTGAAACATTCAATCCATACATAATACAATCACATGGCCTTATGCACGATTTCTAAAACATGAGGACCTAGTTTCATTCATCCCAACCCTAGGGAGAGTCCATGGAGGTTTATAATACATTTTGGAAGCTAAAACAGGCTAAGGCTAGGGAGGTATAGGGCTCTGGCGTTTGAGCACCAGATCGTGTTTTGCTACTACCAGGAATTTTGCTTTGGCGCTCGAGCGTCAGACATTGACAACCAACTTCGCGTTTTCATCAAAACTGCATCCTGTTGGTATTTTGGCCTTAACTAGAGTTGTAGACTTCCAAATTGAGTGAAACCAAAAACATTTGAAAGCTACAAGAAATATTCTAAAACTCTTGTGAAGACCATAAAACGTAGTTCTAAAAATTTAATTGTCAAAAACAGTCATCTTTGACAGGGACGTACATTCAACAAAACAAATACTTCAATATAGACTCTATCTCAGAAATTTGGTTATAACTAGAGTTTTATACCTTGAAATTGAGTGAAAAAGGCATTTGAAAGATGCAACGATTGTCTGAAACTCTTGTGAAGACTACAATGACCAATTCTTAATAAAAATGGTTTGAAATTCACATCAAAGTCACAACAATAAAACTCAAGATTTCATCAAAATTATGCCCTTTTTCAAAACAACCTCATTCTTTGACCCAAATCAACTTCCAAAACCATAAACCCATCAATGTAAATCATTTCATCAAACATCAAATATACATTCAAACAATTCAAACATCACAATCACAATCACAATCAAACACACAATGGGGTTCTTATCAAGTCACACAACCAATTTCATTCACAAGACTCAAAACCTAATATCCACATGATTATCTAAATATTCTAAGTGGGGATTTGAGTTATTGGGGTTACCTTTAAAGCTTTCTTTTGCCTTTGAGCTTGATATCTCCAATTTCTAGGGTTTAGTACCCAAAATCACAACCCCTTGCCCTTTGCTTTTAGCTTGACCTTGTAATTGTAGTGTGCCTAGATACCTTCCAACCACATAAACCCTAATGAGAAATTGGAAGGAAAATCATGAATAGAGAAGAGAATGAGAAGTTTACTTACCCAAAGCTTGATTTAGAGAAGGGTTAGGCTTAGAAACACTAGAAAAACCCACATGCAAGCCATGGGTGTGGAGATTGGAGAAGCTTGTCTTAGAGAGAAGGAGGAGAAAATGAAGTTTTAGAGGGAGAGAGAGATTGGGTGCATATGAGAAGGATAAGGGAAAATGAGAGACTTAGTGTGCTTGTCTCCTTCTATACCTTGAGGAGAGACTACTTAGCAATTTTCCAAAATTGCAAGTCCTTCTTTTTTCTTCTTAGCCCCTTTAACTACTAATTGTTGGTATTTAGATTTTAAACTATGCATCTACCAGAATTAATTAGTCTTAACATTATCACTAGAAAATTGGGGATGTTACACGGATAAAGCAAGAGCTTTAATCGAAATCATGGCTAATGAAGACGAAGCTTCAGATGATCTCTATAGTGGAAGGAGAGGAGTTATGGAACTAGGAGAGCAAGATGCGGTCCTTACTCAAAATAAGTTACTTTCCCAACAAATTGAAGCCCTCGCAAAACAATTTCAACTGATTCAACTTGAAGCCACTTAAGCACCTCAATTGCAATGTGACTTTTGTGGTGGTAACCACAAAAATGGTTTATGTGCTACTTCCGGAAGTGAGCATGATGAGCAAGTCAACTATATGGGAAATGTGCAAAAGAACTCCTACTTTCCCCAACCCAACACTTCCCATCAACGTCTCTCCTATAAGAACAATCCACTATATAACCAACCCAATTATCCACCCTTCAACCTAGTTGCACCACCATATAGCCAAACTCAAAATTCTTACTACCAAAACCCACTATTTGTTCCTTCATCCTCGTACCATCCAAATACACCTTTCTTGCCTAATCATCCACCATTAGCCCCAACTAGTATTTTGACCCTGCGATGCACTGGTGCTAGTTTTTTTTTAAATTATATTTTTGAAATACATTGATTGGAATAAATTTTAAGTAGATTAGTGTTAAAATTTGATTAAAAATCAACAAATAAATCAAAATTTTATTAGTTGTACCGAGAAATTATGTGCTTTTAGTTTCAATTGAAGTTTCATATGGATCAATGTACTGCAACGCAAAAGGGGAGAGACCGGCATGAGTGAATAGACATTCACCAAATTAAATAATGAATCTAACTGGGAACTACTACCCTTCGATTAATGGAGATATGGTATTATTGTTTCATAATTATAAACCTAATTTTATTAGCAATTTTTAAACTTTAAATAATTATCAATGCAATCAACAACACTTTTCATTGCGACGTTTAGGTTCAACCCTTTATCGAATTTGTGCCACCGTTTCCCAAGTAGACGCTTACTTGAATGTCTTGTATTTTTTGTGTAAAATATGACTTGAGACAATGGTAAAGGACCGTAGGTGAATCTGGTCAATGACCGCCTAGTTTTTTAGCAAAACATGTTCACCAAAACGAGCTAGGATAAGCTGTAAAAGACAAACAAAGCTTTTTTTTTTCTTTTACATTATCAAGTATTAGAGATTCAAGAGGAAAATTAATCAAAATAAAAAACCACACACCAATGCATTCCTTCCCAAAAATAATAAGTTTATGGATATAAGATAAAGTAGGAAGAATAAATACTCACTAACCGAGGCACCAAAAAGTGTTGAAAATGTTTTAAATCTAGAAAGTTGGTTGGCTCTTTCTATGCCAAGTCATTTCTTAGTTATTCTCTAGCTAAATAAAAAGATAATAAATTAGTTATGGTGAGATGACAAATCATTGTAGGTGAAGGAGTATTATATAGAGGTAGTTAATTATCATATCAATAATACCTTATAAATATTCAATAATTTTCATATGAATTTGTAACTTTTTTTAATTCATGCAATAAAGATCAATATATATGGTTGTCAATTAAAAAACATAAACTATAAATATTATTATTAATTACCATTATCTTTATTAAATTTGGAATTCAAAAGTTATATTTTAAACTTAAACGATTAACAAACCTTTTTTTAATTATATTTATTTGATGATAAAAGTCTAACCAATTACATTAAAATCAACTTAGAAATCTGATATGACTAATATGAATGAATTTCTATTAGCATGAGTATCAAACGAATTAATTATTATAAATATTCATGGTTTTTAACGAATGAATGTTTAATGAAAATTAGTATTCTAGGTCTGAATTCGAATTTGAATAATAGAAAGCATAGAAGGCATGTGATCCATTAGAACGAAGGCGAAATGATAATTATTAGAACGAATGTAATTATTTGTGATAACCCCTAGTCCTTTCTCATATTTTAAAAATTAAAAAAAGAACCCTCATTTTAGTCCCTCGATAATTTAGGATCTAAAAACATTAAACTGATGCACGTAAAACAACCATGCAATAGCTCATGGACCAAATGTTATCATTTTGTAGTCCATGGACCAAATATTTCTCGATTAGTTTTTTTTTGACCCCAGACCTTTCCCAAATTTTAATTTTTTTTAAAAAAATCCAACTTACTATTAGTAATGGATGTCTTGCGAGTATTCTGGCAACATAAGCCACGACATCAATGAACAATCGATAAAGAGAAAAACGACATGAAAATGAACAATCCATTTTCAAAAGAGAAATCTTCATCAGTATAAGGAAAAAAAGAGAGGTAAAGAGAAAGACAGATATTTCCCCAATGAAAATAGTGAAATTGCAAAGTTCTAAATGCAACCAAAGAGAGCATCAGAAGCACACCGTTTTCCTCATCTAACGTACGTATTGAATTAATTTTTTGTTAAATATTTGTAATTTAAAGCACGATAAATAATGGTTACTGTTTCAAAATATATACTTTATTTTTATGATTGAAACTCTATTAGCATGAGTGTTAAGCATGCCAAACGTTAAATATTCCTTAGCACAATGTCTGTGATTTATATGTTTTTTAACGAAAGAATCCTTAATTCTGAATGGAAATCAATATTCAAGGCCTAAATTTGAATATGAACAATACAAAGAATAGAAGGCATGTAATTTATTGAAATAACAAATGTAATTTATTATTTGCGATAAATTGTTTGTGAAACGTACACAATTAAAACATTCGTTATATATTAAAACATGGTAGGTAATGTTTAAAAAATATGCCTTTAAATATATCTACACAATAATTCCCATTTATTTTAAAATGTAATCACTGGTATTTATTGCAAACTTAAAAATATAATAGGTAATGGATTTACAAATACTAAAATATTAATAATGATATTAAATAACATAGTAGAAAAGGAAACGCCAACAAAGCAAGGGAACATTATTGTTGGAATTTATTGCGAACGTTAGAAATTAAATATGTAATAAATTTATCATTATTAAAAATGATACTAAATAGTATAGTATTCGGAATATTTTGTTTTCATCATAAGTTCAGAGGTCTAGCTTTTATATTTGCATTTATTGTCCTTTTTTTAAAAATTAATTTCATAGATACTTAATATAAAAATTTGATACAATTCACAATTCAAAATTTTACGTGAATATTCCAATTTATTTTAAAACGTAACCGTGGGTATTTAATGCGAAAATTACATATAGAATTTGTAACGAATTTATCAATATTAAAAATATTAATAATGGTATTAAATAGTATGTTAATTGGAAGGCTTAAATTCTAGTCATACTTTTTTCAATACATGAGGGACTAAAACACCAAAATTAAAGGACAAAAAAAGATCATTTCAACAAAAAAATGGACGATACACACAAAACAAAACTATATAAAAATGATAAAAAAAAAAGAAATGCAGAAAGAGAAAGAAGATAATTGCACACAATTTAATATTCACATTTAACGTCATAAATTATCAAAAAAAAAAATTACAACTACAAAATGGATAAAGAGAAACAAGAGAGAAAATTGAAAACTTGGGCTTGTTTGATTTCTCTTTTTGAAAAAAGTTTTATGTTTTTAAAAACAGAAAACTAAAAAACCCGTTTCACAGTTGAGTTTTCAAAATCAGTTTTCATGAACGGTTTTCGTTTTTCAGTATTTAAAAACCGTTCATGAAAACATCTAATACATGTTTTGGTTTTCAGTTTTCTCAATTTACACAAAAATTTGTATTGAAAACTCCTCTCACTTTTTTAAAAAACTATTTCTGAAAACTATTTTATAATACAATTTTTAAAAACTAAAAACCAAAACTATTTCAATCAAGCCCTTAAGATTGAGAACCATGCCCATATAAAAAGTGCAAAATACTAATAAATTTTCTTCTAATGTTTTTGTTTCTAAAATGATCTCTTCATATATTTGGAATTTGTAGAACCATGCCCAAATCTTCCTACTATATCCTGCACAATTTTCTTTTTTTGAAAAGCCAAAAATTAATATATTAAGATTGAGTACTAGAAGTACTCGAAAAAATACAAAAGAGAGAGACGAAGGAGGAGGTCAAACTTACCATTAATGATGACCACAAAAAAGAATATAACCCCCTCACAAAACATAGGAAATAAAAACTCGCAGCAAACTACCCCATAACAATGCCCAAACAAACCCACAACCACCAATCGCACCTCATCAAAAACGGACAAGGTAGAATGGGAAGTTAAGAGACCAAGCTGCAGACGATAAACCAGATAAGCCTCCGTCAAAAGTGATCCATAACCAAGACCAGATGGATACTAAGTCAATCACTTCACCAACCTCAATCGCCGAATTGTTGAAGATACAATTGTTGCATGCTAGCCAAATCGACCATAGTGTGCAGCACCAAATTGCTTGTCATTTGCTCAAATCCACACTTGATATAGAAATCAACTCCATAAACTGAAAAAAGTGGTCCTCACAAGAATGATGCAAAGCTGTTTCAATACCACATCTAGCAAGTAACTCGCCCCAAATGCTGGCAAAAATCGGGCACTCAAAAAGTAAGTGTGATGTTGATTCCAGAGACTCCCTGCACGCAGCGCACAATGAGTCCTCGACACTAATAATTCCACGCCTTAGCAGATTAAGCCTTGTCAGAATCCTATTTTTAGAGAGTTGCCAAACAAAGGCTCTAACCTTTTGTGAGACTGGGAGACTCCACAAAGATTTGTAGAATGACGAAATCTGACCCTCCTGAGCAGATGCCACCAACGCATATGCGGAACGGACTGAGTACACACCAGAATTATCACCCAACCAACACCAAGAATCAGCAACACCCTCCTACATAGAAAAAATACCAACTGGGGAAAGAAGATTGGTTAATAGATTCGTTTCCCACCCAAACAGCCGCCTACGCCAAGTCCCTTTCCACACCAAACCCCCTTCCTGAACATCCAACACCTCCGAAAATGATGCTTCTTTGTTACAAGCTATTGCAAACAACCGTTCGTAGCATGTACAAAGCAAAACGTCACCAAACCATGTATCTAACCAAAAGCGAATACTCCGTCCATCCCCCACTGAACTCCTAAGATTATTACCCAACCACCCTCCCCGCGACTCATCAAATACACCTCCTTCCACCAAGTGGTGGTTGCCCTATCAAAACCCTATGCCCGTACCTCCAAAAATCTATATTTAGAAGAAATCACCTTATTCCAAAAAGCGCCCACTTCCGTCCTAACCCTCCAAACCCACTTACCAAGAAGGGCCTCATTAAACCGCAGTAACCTCAAGATCCCTAGCCCACCCACCTCCTTACTACAACACACATCATCCCACGCAACCCAACACACCCTTTTTTTCTCCCCCTCCCAAAGAAACTGTTTAAACAAAGATTTTGGGGAAGAGATGATATTTGATGGAGCCTTGAAAAAGGAAAGATAGAAGATCGACATAGCGGAAAGAACAAACTTAACAAGGACAATACGACCACCAAGAGAGAGGTGTTTAGAAGACCACAATGCTAACCTGTTACAGACCTTCTCTACCACCGGATTCCAAGTCGTCAGTCTTTTATGATTAGCCCCAATTAGAAGACCAATGTACACAAAAGGCAACCCTCCAAGCACACAACCCAAGAAATATGCTATCTCCTCTTGCCGAGAGACATCCATGTTAAAAACCATCACTTGGCTCTTATAGAAGTTTACCTTCAATCTTGATGCCAACTCAAAAAGCCTAAACAAGGACTTAATTGCCCACAGGTTGTTGTTGTTGTCTGACAAACCAACAGAGTGTCATCAGCAAACTGAAGATGAGACACCACAACTCCTTTGGATCCCACCGGAATGCCAAAATACAAATGCATCCCCTTAGCCCTCTCAATTAGAGCACTTAAACTCTCAACCACAATTAGAAAGAGGAATGGGGATAGAGGGTCTCCCTGTCGCAAACCCCTAGAAGGATTAAACTCCTCTGTCGGACTACCATTAATCAAAATAGTAATCTGGGAGGAAACAAGGCATTCACGAATCCAACCCCTCCACTTCTCATTAAACCCCATCCTCCCCATCATATATGAGAGGAAATCCCAACAGACAAAATCATATGCCTTTTCAAAATCTACCTTGAAGAGAACACCTTCCAACTTCTTCCTTTTCAATTCATGCCCCACTTCATTGGCCACCACCACACTATCCAAAATCTGTCTTCCTTTAACAGAGGCGGATTGCTGTTCCAAGATTAACACATGAATAACCTCCTAAAGTCTGTTTGCCAAGAGCTTAGATAATACCTTATACATACACCCAATAAGAGAGATTGAGTTATATTATTGAATCCTTTGGGGGCTCTCCATCTTACGGATAAGGACCACAAATGAACTGTTGCACCCTTTGACCAACTTGCCACGTTGATGAAACTCTGAAAGAAAACACATAAAATCTGGCTTCACCACATCCCAAAATTCTTTGATGAACTTGAAATTGAAGCCATCCGGACTTGGGCTTTTTTGACTTCCACAATCCCAAACTGCCACTCGAACCTCCTCTTCCAAAAAAGGAGCCACTAACATAGCATTCTTGGAATCCCCCAACCCACAGACCTGAATATTGTCCAAAAGCACTCGTGGGCTAGAACGAGACGAAAACAAATCCGCAAAAAATGACTTTACTGCAGACTTTACTTCAAGAACCTCCTCCTCCCCAACCCCATTAAACACCACACTTTGAATTTCATTTTGCTTCTGCCTACTACGAACACACCAATGAAAGAAGCTAGTATTAGCGTCCCCTTGGATTAACCGCTTCAATCTTGATTTTTGGAACACCTGCGATTCTTTCAATTTGGAAAAGCGGAACAAAGAAGACATTGCATTTTCCTTAGCTTGCACCTCCTCCAAAGATAGACCAACTTGTTCACATCTTAAATCTAGATCCTCCATCAACTTCCTAGCCCCATCAATCTTAGCATCAAGGTTCCCCACATGTCTACCATGCCAATCCCGGAGCATAGACCGATTGCATTTTAGCTTTTTCTTTTAGAACAAAACTACCCCACCCATCAACCTGCATATTTTGCCATGACTCTTTAACGAATTGATCAAAGCCCTCCAAGGACTCCAACAGTCCAAGATGCGGAAAGGTTTCGGACCCCAATCCTTGTGAGACTCACAAAGCACAATAGCACAATGATCCAACAATCCTCTTTATAATCTCCATTGAGATAAATTAGGCCACTCCATCACTCAAGCTTCAAACAAAAAAAACCTATCCAATCTACTCATGGCGGAGGAATTACTCTTGTACCACATATATCGCCGGCCAATCAACGAAAGATCCACAACCCCAACATCAGAGATAAAAAAAAATAAAAGAAGGCCATATCCAACCTTTGTTGAGAAGAGTTTGGGTGTAAACTACGTCGTTCTGATGCTCGCCTAACACAATTGGAATCTCCAAATATACAAAAGTGAGCAAACCCAGAATTGTGGAAAACGACAAATAATTCCTCCAAAACGAACGTCTTGGTTGCATACCACACGGTGCATAAACATTTATGAAACAAACCTCCACCCCATTAGACTTCTAGGTTCCACATACTCCCACAAAGTGACTACCTAGAAAAGAATCTTTGAACTCAAAGCTATCATTCAACCAAAGTGTCAACAGCCCACCAGAGTTACCAACGGACCCTTTGTAGGCCCATCCGAAGTCTCCGATACCTTAGAGATCTACACAACAAATCATCAACGACTTCTCGTTTAGTGTCTTGAATACAAATGAGCTCCAATCTTTCTTTCGAATCAACGATCGAATCTCCTAACGAAAGAAAAATAAAGAATAAAAAGAAAATTGTTAAAAAAATCTAAAAGATGTAAAATCGTGTAAAATTACAGTACCATAGCTATTCCTCTTTGTTAAATATGTCTCTTCATATATGGAACTCTTTGAGTCATGCACACCGATCTTCCTACCATATCATGCACGAATTATTAAGAAAAGAGGAATAAAGGACAAAATAAAGTTATCGTTTAAAAACAAAATCTAAAAGGTGAAAAAATAAAACTGTACAATTCCAGTACCATACGATACATCCACCAACACTGATTCATACACCAACAATAGTGTTACTGTAAATAACAAATGGCTTTAATATCAAAATAAGAAGGTTACAAAATTCAAAACAAAAGAGATTAGATGGAGTAAAAAAACGGGAGATAGAGATCGAATACCATACCTTTACTTACCGAATCTAAAGATGAAGATGTTGAGAAGAATCATCTTTATTATATAAACAGAAATCCATTTTGGGGGCAAATGGAGATTCCTTGATGGTAGAGTAATAATTTTATAAGCATGACTTCAATATTCAATATCAAAACAAAAAGGTTACAAAATTCAAAACAAAAGAGATGAGATGGAGTAAAAAAAGAGAGATAGAGATCAAATACCATATCTTTACTTATCGAATCTAAAGATGAAGATGTTGAGATAAACTAAAGATGGAGATGTTGAAAAGAATAATAAAATGGAGATGGAAAACAATGGAAAAGAAGATGAATGAAAGGAGGAAATATTGAGAGAGAGAATGGTGAGTGAAGATTGGAGAAACAGGGATGGCAAGAGGCCACCAATCAGTATTGCAGCCAGTCTAACTAGAAAGTCCCCTAATGACACACATCATACACATAATACATATATTCACAAACAACACATTCATATACAATGTATGCAATGACAATATCATGTATGTATGCATGCCATGAGCCACTTTTATTACTTTTCATTTGATTTATTTTCTTTTCCTCTTTTAACGGGAGACCCCATGCACAAGAAATCCACCATAGGTGCACGACAGTGAATGCAGAATTGAGCTCATCATCATGGCCATTGGCAAGCATCCTTCCAGGGTCCTAATGTCGGGCTACCAACCCCTCTAGGGCTAGCCCAAGGACTATCTACCCCTTTCAGGATAGCCCCTTTGTACTAGGTTATCTACCCCATTTCGGGATAACCTAGCACTTCAGGTTATCAGCCCCTTTCAGGATAACCCTACATTTTCTCATCATTTTCATGCTTGTCCGCTTACCCAGTCTACTTCCGGTAGAACTCAACCCACTTACTCAACCACTGTTGGTGGGGGAAAGCATTTTCTTTTCAACTTACATCACATGTTATCATGCATTTGACATTCATCTCATATCATTTACATTCAACATGTTTCATCATTCATCATTCATCACATTACAATTTCACTACATCCATGCATACCATTGTTCTTTGTGTTTATGTGGTTTAGCCTAATTTACATTCCTAATTCACCTACCCTCTACCTTAGCCCCATTACAACCATTAGAAGTCCTCTTATTCTTCTATAGCATGTGATTTTTAGTGGAGGAGACTTACATGACATTTTCAAGTTTAAAGATTCCATACTTCACATAATTGGTTTGAGTGCATCATTATTAGCCTAAACACTTGAGTGATGAGTGATATACATTTTGTCTTTGTGAGGATTGTTGTGCATTGCTATTCTACATGACTTGTGTCACATTCTTAGCATCATGTTTTGTCATTCTTGTACTTTGCTGACATGAGAGAGTGTACCAATTTTCATTAAAGATGCATGAATGATCTTGAGGTGTTTAGGTAAATGATGAATGTTGAAAGAAATTTTGAATGTAAGCCATGCCAATTTGTCTTGTCCTTTGTGGTTTATTTTGTGTTTGCTTGGGGACAAGCAAAATGTTAAGTTTGGGGTTGTGATAAGTGTCCACTTTTTTATGTTTTAGAGGTCTAGTTTAGATTGTTTTGTAGTGTATTTAGTGTTTTTGTTCCATTTTGATAGCTAATTATTAAGAAATTCACGCCTTTGGTTAGTTTGGTTCATTTGTTAGAAATTTGTAGTTTTTTTGTTAGTTTTGTTGTTTTTGATCTTAGTTTTTGGTGTTTTGATGTGTTTGTAGGATGATGGGTTGCAAAAGATCAAGTTAAGACCAAGAAAAGGACTTAAAGAGGATTAAAAGTTTAGAATTTCACGTCCCAACGTTGGAACCGGGCATCCCAACACACAAAATGAGGCATCTCCCTACTGTATTTTGATGTTTGAGCATGTTTTGGTGGGTTTAACTCATGGGATTTGACTATTGGAACCTAAAAACCTATAAATAGGTGTTCTTAATTCAGATGTGGGGGGTCTTAGTCTCATTTTTTAGAATTTCACTTTTTCTCTCTTTCTCTCTCTATTGGGGATTTCTTGGAGCATCAACATTGTTCATCAATTTGGTAATCCTTAATTTCTCTTCTATGTCTCCTTCTTGTAATTTCTCTTTTTCTCCCTTTCTTTCTTCCCCAATCATGCTAGACTAAATCTTAGGTTAGAGATTTGGGGGGAATTGCAATTCAAACTCATGTAATTAGGATTTCTTGTTAGTTTTATTTGTTCAATTGAGTAGTTTTTACTATTCTTAATGCTTTTGTTTAATTGATTAGATTTCAATTGACTTTGTTGTTTTCGATGTGAATGTCGGTCTTCCGTTTACTCAATGGGGAATTGATTTAGGTATAGTGGTGCCATTGAAAGATGGATGATTATGTTGGAATTATAGAAATTCACCACAATAGTGCATGATCCTAGGCATATGACTTGGTTATTGTGAGATGTTGATAAATTCACTTTCCGTCTTGTTTTATACTTGAATTGGTCTAAGACATTATAGGATTTAGGTTGAAACAAAGGGGTTAATGATCTAGACATAGGCTTAATCTACAATTTGGTGGATTTTACCTTCAATTATATTTTCACCTAAATTGATCAAGTGTTCATTACATGAGTGAGAAGAGCAATTGAACCCAAGGCCCTATCTCTCTTTAGAAATTATTTGTGGACATTATTAGCACGATGTTCTAACAATCCGAGTGTTTGATTGACTCTCCAAAGGCGCCACACTCAAATCTATTTGAGTGTTTGATTGAATCTTGAAAGGGTAACAAATTACTCAATTTTTTATATTTGATTTCCTTCTCAATATCTTAGTTTATGTATCTTATATTTTATCTTCATGAAAAATTCTTGTTATACTATATTTTAGTTTTATTGATGAGTTCTCTAAGAACATATATTTTGAGCTCCATGTTGGACTCATGAAATCATTCATGTCGAACTCAAGAATGCATTCCCATTGGACTTATATGAAATTATGTTACATTTCTTGAACAATTAAATCTTGAGAATTTCTATAGAATTCTTGGAATTGAAGCATCCCTAAAGGATAGCGAAAAGGAAAATAATTTTCCTAATCACCATGTTTATACGAAGATTTGTGATGTAGTTCCTAAAGAACTTCATCTTCATATGGTGGATTTGTGGTGGAATCTAAAAAACCTCTTTGGTAATTGTATATTAGCAAAGTGCGAAGAAAAACCAAATGCTCTCCTAGTGTAGCGACAATGAGAAAATTGATTAAGAGATGTTTGGAGTAATGTCTATGTATTATAATAATGATTACTAGTTAAATAAAAAAAAAACACACAAAGGTTATCCAACGGATAGTTGGATAACTACATTTCCCGAAGCGAATGTGATATAATTTTGTGGATAACAATTGTCACAAATGGTCATGAATATTGTTGTATACCACCTTTATTACAAATGAAGAATATATACTTGATAGGGGTTTATGGTTTGAACCATGTGTGTTTATGCTTATTCTTTTCTCATTCATGAACGTAAAATTCCATATATACTTAATTCATTTTTCAGGTTTATATATATATATATATATATATATATATATATATATATATATATATATATACTTCATGCTTTATTCCTTTTCTTGATTATGAATGTTTCTTAGAGGACAAATGATAAAAATGGTTATAATGTAACTTAATGTCATTAGTTTTTTGTCCATTGGCTATTCCTTTCTTTTTAATTACGTATAATCAGCTTTGATTGTATGCATTCGTTAGTTTTATTTGATTCATTATAGTTAATTATCTATAATGAAATTGTACAATTTTTGTTTTTGCTTTAAAATTTGATAATTGTCATTAAAATTCAGACATTCACTAGCAAGAACAATGGCAATAAAAAGAGTTCTCTTTCTCTCTTCTCTTATCTCCACATTCTCTCCAATTCTTTCATCTCTTCATCTTCAAATCCACTAGTTGAAATACACATAAAATATATGTTTATTTGCATTTTGAGTAAGTAATCTTGTTGCCAAACGGAATTGAAGCTTGAAGTTGAATTTTAGTGATGAGGGGTACATGTGGTTCCACACATTCCATCTAGCTACTGATAAATTAATATTGCATTAGATGAAGACAAAATACATGTACTTTCCCTCTTTTATTGTTTCAAGAAAGAAAATGAATTAGAATGAAAAATGATTTGATTATGGTTCAACAAGAACTTAACTTTAAAGAATTCTTGATTCGTAATTTGATGGTTTCTAAGCATACTGAATTGTACAAAAGTTAATTTTGGTCATGGTGTTTCCGAAGAACAAATTTTAAGCATGCTTGATGCATTCATGAAATCAATGAAACAAAATTATGTTAAGTTCTTCAGGAATTAAACCTTATAGAGTTCTTGTAGAATTCTTTAATTTAAATGTATATGCAATGGATGCATAGTGTGATATGTTTAGTCGAAGAACTCCTGAAGAATTTTTCGAATGTATATATATCAAAAGCATATGAGAAAAAATTTTCTGCAAATATTTTTAGTTAAGATTATGTGTTTTCTTATTAGATGCAAGAAATTTCTATTAAAGAATATTCCCTAAAGATAATATTCCAGCAAAGAATTCCTAAAAAATTCTTGGAATACATTGTAATAAGATTATTTTTAAGCATTCTTATACGATTAATAATCATTGATTTTGTTATCTTGAAGAAATAAACCTTCAAATTTTTTTGAAGAATTCTTAGAAATTGTAATGTGATGTGAATCCTTCTTAGATTAATCATTGAGGAATTCTTGAAGAATTCTTATAATATATATGCGAAGCTCTAGAAGAGTCAATATATTGTAGTACAAAGATAATTGAAAGCTCTAACAAAGCTAATATATTATTAACCGAAAGAACAAATATACACATTGAAGGTGTATTATATTTGATTGAGTACCAAAGAAACTTCACACTTGTGAAGTTTTAAGTATGTCCGTTGAAATGGATACAATATCAAGAAAATGTGTATTGAGAAAGTTACTATTATTCTCTTTCGGCTTGTACTGCACATAGATTAATGCATTTTTTAAAAATGCAAGATACCATAAACTAGAAGTTTACAAATCAGAAATTTGTTCTTTGGCATGACCGGTTAGCCATCCCAGATCAATTATGGTGCGAAGAATAATTTAAAATTCATGTGAAGCCCATTTGAAAAGCCAACAGATTCTTCAATCAAATAATTTTGTTATGCTAAAAGGAAGTGTATCTATTATATTTTGGGAATATATATATAGGGGAGAGATCAAATGACATCAGTATAATTTACACCGACTCTTACACCGGTTAATAACTATTTGTCGAACTTTTTTTTTTCACAAAACCTACTGTTGGATTGAAACTACTTATTGTATAGATCACGTCTACAAAATTTTACATTATTCCGAAACCGTTTAGTACTCTATAAGGTACTAAAAAAGTAACTTAAAATATAGTTTTAAAATATATGAAAATAACAAGCGTTTTGATGGAGGACTAAGCGATTTCGGAATGATGTAAAATTTTGTAGACATAATCTAAGTAATTTCAATCCAACGGTGAGTTTCGTGAAATAGATCTTCGACAAATAGTTATTAAACGGTGTAAGAGTTAGTGTAAGTTACACCAGTGTCATTTGATTCCTCCCCATATATATATATGAGATAATGTTTGTGGACTATTTAGATATTTTATATATTTAATTGACACGTCAAACTAATTAGTCACATCTCAAAACTAGAAGTTTGCGAGATTACTTGCTCAAAGACATGTTCAAGAGCTAATTTTCTAGAACTCCCAATTAAAGACGTGCTAAATTAATTATGAAAAATGATGAGATTAAAGCATATAATTTCTAGTTGAGGACTTGAAATGTTGCATGCTGTAACACCTATTCACATCAGGCAAATTTTTTATTATGAGCCTTTTACAGTTAGTGTTTGAAAAAGAACAATGTTTATATATCTCTCATAGAAGCACTAAGACGAATACGAAAGAAAGTTGGGAATATAAATTTTATAAAAATATCTATATATAAATAAATATTTTCAAGCATCAAAAAGAGATTCATTAATGGCTCAAATAAATATAAGCTGTTATGATGAATACATTTTTCCTAACATCAGGGGAAGAAAATAAGCAGTTGGAAAAAAATATCGTTTTGTTGTTAAGAATATGAACTAGAAGTTCAAAAGATATTTTATCATATATACTGACTGCAAATGCTCCAATGAAAATCGATGTTCATGTTGGACTACTCAACATTAAGAATGAGTCTGAAGATTGCATGAATTGTGACAGACTAGTTGGTTCTAAAGATTAAAAAAACACAACAAGAAAATTCCGATTTTGTGACTGCAAAATTCAGTTGCTAAATTACTTTTTTTGGTAACTAAAATAATTGGCGACCGAAAAAAGGAGTCAACAAAACCCTAGTTGCTAAACGCGTTAGTGATCGATTCAAGAGTTTTTTGCTAAATTGCGACAAGTTAGCGACCGATGTATACGGTCACAAATTTGGTGGTTGGTTGTCTAATTTGGTGACCACAAACAGCGACCCGTTGACTTTGGTCGCACATATGGTCGCAAAACCTAGGAAATTTGGGTCGTCAATCTGGTGGGAAATTTCGTCACAAAACTATCTACATTTAGCTATGCCCAATTTCGGTCGCTAACATGGTTGCAAAAAAGATATTTTTCTCCTTTTCTTTACCAGCATAGCGACAGAACTTGTTGGTCGCTAAATTAGTTTTTAAATAGAACCGGTTGGTCGCTAAATTTGTTTTCTATTTTTTTCCTTTTTTCTTCATTTTCAACATTCAAAAAATAGAATAACCTGGATATTTGTGCATAAATGACAATCACAATGCTTAATTTGACTTAAATGCATAATAACATAGATAATTTTTAAAACAAATAGTATGTTAAAGTGATTACATATCCACCAAAGTCACTAATGTTGTCAAAATACTCATCGATAGTCAAAATATCACCAAAGTCACTAATGTTATCAAAACACTCAAAATACCCTAAGATCATTCTATGTAGACATAGTCAAAATATCACCAAAGTCATAGTAAATATAACTAAATTCATAGTGAAATATCACTAAATTCATAGTAAATAATCCTAAAGTCATGAAGTATGGTTTGGATCATCAACGACTAGTTGCCATCATCACTAGGGGACGGATCAAGAGATGGTTGGGCAGAGGTAGAGGAGGATCTAGAAATGCCAACACACTCGATAAGCTGTTGTATAAGGCCTTTGGTCTCTTTGAGCTCGGTGCCAAATTGCTCGATCTTTCGATCCTTCTCCGCAAGTTCATTGTTGATGCGATTGACCTTGAGGTCCTTTTCAGCTAGTTTTGCATTAAGGGCAGCCATCATTGCTTCATAGTCAAGGGCTAATGCACTGTTACTTTGAGAATTCGACTGACTATAACAAGCTACAAACTCATCACCTAGCTTCCCTAACCCGTAGACATGTCTCTTCTTGTTTGGACCACCACCAACCTCCATAAAGAGGGTGTTCTCTTTGGCAATAGAAAAGTCGACATCCAACTCACCCTCTAAAGGTTGAGATTCAAGGGCCTCATGTCGACGGTGTATAAAATCATCCTGAAAAACATAAGGAGAGATAAGTGTTATCAAATGACTAAACATGCTAATTTAAGGAAATACAGTCAAAATCAAGTGACTTGGGGAAATACTAAACATGCTGATTTGTGAGTCTTAATTTGTTATCCAATCCTAGATTAAATAAAAGTTCAATCCTAGATCAGATGTCCCTTCTTGTCAATAAAAAATGCTAAGCCTTTCTTTTCCAATTGCAGACAGCACAAAGATAAAGCATATTTGTATTATTATCAACATTTCAGCATCTATGAGATTAGTATTTTACGTTTCATGTTCTACTAGTATTTTTAATAATTATCTAATAAGGTGTGAGAAGTGACCATATAGTCATAAACATACTGCAGAAGTGCTAGTAAGCAATATACTGTGAAGTATTCTTTGATATGTTGATGATGGTAATGGTCACATGAAAAGAGAGGAACAAGAAAGAATGGGGAAAATTGATATCTTCCACAGGTTTCAGTGACTTCAAGATAAATCCAATTCACAAGTATATGAATATATACTTACCGCAATATGTTCTGCCTTCTCATTCACCCACTTTCCTTCCTTATTTTTCTTTGTCTTGCCCATGATTTCCAAGGCAGTGGGCTCTCGACAAAGGTCTAAAATCTTCAAACAAAATAAAGAAATTGATAGTATATTTTAATAATTCTTTCCATTATTTATTATACATTGAAAAATAAGTTTTAATAATTCAAGTAACAAAAATCATTACTAAGGTTCAGCACTGTTTACTTAGGTAAATTTTAATTGGAGAACAACACTGAAAGCACCTATGCAACTATACCTGAATTTTGTACTAATTTCTGAACTCAACCAGCAACCACAACAATTAGGTGACAAGCAGCAGCGGAATGAAAAACTATCTTATTGCCATGCACCTTGATCCTGATTGATTCCAATTGCTGCTAGTTAGCATCATTTTGTTCTTACCTATTTGTAGTATGTACATATATAGTAGTAATATATAATTAGAAGCTGAAATCAGATTTTAATTTTGTGATTTGATATGAGGCTTTTCCAAAGATGGTTTCTGAAATTTCAACTACTTTAAAAGGACCCCATAAATACTTTACACTAAAACACATACACCTACTACAGCAAAACAATCTTCTCTCTTCCCTTTCTCTGTTTTCTCTATTTTTTATTTTTAAAAAAAACAATTTCATGAAGTTAAACTACAGTGAAGGTAACACAAGGTACTAGCAAGAATCTTGTAAAAAAGATGAGAAACGAATCTTTTTTTTATCTTTTTTATAAACAAAATCTATTGACAAAGTACAATTATATTTAAAAACACGTGATCCTAAATTTATTGCATGATAATACCAAAAAAAGGGGAACATATTATATTGCATGATGCCATTGGCTGCAATTTTTTTTCCCTATTGCACCATAGCTTAAATGCAAGTTGCACACTAGATAGATCAGGCACATGTTTTTTTTCATTCTTTGTGAAGTATCCAATACTTTATGCCTAGTTAAGATCTAATTCTTGGGCTCCCTGGCCATAAAAGGGAACAAAAATTCATAGCTAGCACTCACCCAAAACTCCCTCTAATCTATATTTCAGCTTCTTCAAAAGCCATTCTCTGAATATCAATTTTCATCCAAATGGGTGGTATCCCACATTTTCTAGCCATACCATATCCAATTCTAGGAAATGTGAACCCCCTTATGCAATTGTGTCAGGTTCTAGCTAAACATGGTTGCAAGATCAATACACTAGGAATGCTCAATACAAAGTATAATGATATTTAAAAACCAGAAAAAGAAGGCAAAACAAGCCAAGAGCAGTAGCAGCTATCAAAGCTTAAAACACCCCAAAAAAACCAAGCCTAGTAGCACAACCCATAATGCTGCTACGTTAGGATCCAACAGCTGCGCCAAAGACAACCAAGCAGCCACTAAGACATATACTGTCATGCTAAGCGATAACAATATCTAAGGTGTCACCCGAGACGAACCACAAGCACCTGATAGTCTCTTCACTCGGAAAACAAACATAAGACCTATTGGTACTCTCCATACTTACAATACATCATCATCAGTTCCACAACAATATAGTTACTATTAAACTATTATTACATTTTCCACTTTCACTTGTGGCTCCATACCATACCTCACGAACATGATATTAGCAAACATAATACCTCCTTTTATTAAACTTGAAATTTAGAAGCCAGAGGAAATGTCTGCCGAGTGAATGATGTACGTAAGCACCAGAGCCAACAACATCAATACATAAGGTATTCCTTGGTCAACAGACTACCCTGAATTAGTAATAACATCTATTACATAATTAATTTGTAGCTATTGACACATACTACCGAGAACGAACTACAGCCGCAAATTAGCCCCAAATTCATGTAACTTGAGCATTTAAATATCAACAGAACAGAGTCAAATTTTTAAATATCAACAATAGTTAGTTAGTTTATTTATATGCATTTTTAAAATGTATCCTTAATAAAGCAGAAGATACGCTCAACTGGAATATGGGGAGAGAGAAAACCTGGAATAAATCTGAGAGATGGAAGAAAGAGATGAGGGGACTATGCGGAATGGTATGACTAGAGGTGACGTCGATGGTGTGACCGGAGGCGACGTCGATGGCAATCGGAAGCGAGGTCGACGGTGGGAGTGAAGGCTACGACATTGAGAGCAGCTAGGGTTTCAAATTTTTAGAAAATGGTTAAGACAAGAGTGAGAGAAGAGGGGTTTAGTTTAAGTAAGATTAGCTACCAAAATAAGGTGGTAGCAAAAAAATTTTAAAAAGTAACAATTAATTAGTCACTGAAATTAGATGGTCGCTATTTAGACCTGAAAAAAAACTTTTGACTGCAATTTTGTGACGAGCAAAAGTAGTCACAGCAAAATAAAACCTTTTTGAGACCATTTTAGCTACCCAAATTTTTAGAGACAGACTATAATAGTCGCTAAATTGGTTGCTAAATAAAAATTTTCCAAGAAATTTATTTTTCTTATCTTTGGTCGCGAAATTGGTCATTTTCAGTCACTAACAGTGACCCCATTCAGTTGGTTGCTAACTTCGGTCACTAAATCTATTTTTTCTAGTAGTGAAAGAAATATCCTTGAAAGAGAAAAGGAGCTATAAATGAAGATGGCTAAATTGAGGATATAGAGACTCTAAAGTATATGTGTAGTCTATGTCAATAGCATGTTTGTGTATGTGTATTGTTATAAGTATTTTTGATGTACTAGCAATACTTACTTGACTATATTTGTATATGTGTATTTTTGTTACTTGACTTTTTGGTGTATTGGCAATTACTACTAAAATTTTTATTTATTTTTATAAATGTTATTAAGACTTATATGTATAGGTCACTTGATAACAACATTTTCCCTGGTGGATTAAATATGCTGGAACATATAATTTAGTGAATAAATCTTCTTTGTAGGTTAAAGCACTATGTACGCATGTGATATGATCGAGTAAATGTATATTTGTTGAAAGAAGGAAATAAAAGATTCCTTTTTGTCTATGCTATTTTATAAATGCAAATAGGGAATTCGTGATGATAGTGACATGTTTGATGACTTAAATATTATTGGAACTGTCGAAGAGCTCCTAAAGCTACAAGTTTTATCCTGATTTACAGCTAGAATTTTTTGAATGAAATTTTATGCACGAAGAGGTTTATATAACAAAAGAATCTATATAATAAATCACACCATTGTGCACTTCAATGCTAGAAAGATATTTTCATATCGCAAAGGAAAGCTAAAGAAGTATTTGGTGTTGAAGTAATATATCATGCTTGTCATACATGACCTGATTTATTGAATGCAAGATGTAGTTCTTCACATACAAAAGATATCATCATAAATTATCAAATAGATACTTTGTTAGCCTAAAGGCACAATATACATGAATTTATTTTACTCAAATGTTTCTAAGGCGCACCTGGTTGGCCATGTAAAACATTTTATGTGCCTAGCCCCTATGATAATTGATTACAAAGACATTAGTTTAATGTGTAGGATACGGACAAGTTATTTAAGCAGCAATTACAAGGTCCAAACAACTACTACAAATGATTGGTCTTCATTGTCTTTGAGATGATTGTTAGCATGATGGGGAGAAGTTAAATATGCTCTTCACTCTTTTGCCCTTTGCCATGGTTTTTATCCCATTGGTTTTTCCTGACAAAGTTTTTAATGAGTTAGACTCTTAAAGCATATTAAATGAATGATATACTCTTTTTCTTTCACGAGGACTTTTTTTCTCTTAGGGTTTTTCCTAATAAGGTTTTAACGAGACTCATTTTGAAATCATGGACATCCCAGTGGGAGTGTCATGAATAATTATAATGTGGATGTCCACACTCAAGGTATCCTATGTCCTAATGTATTCTAAGTACATTTTGTAACTCTCTTTGGTATCCTATGTACATTTTTACTCCTACCATTAGTATATTATTGTATGAATTACGCCTATAAATAGGCCACATTTGTAATAGAGAAATACGAGTAAACTCTTAAATTGGTCCCTGAGATTGTAGGTGTCCCTAAGATTTTAAAAACCTCAAAATAGTCCTTGACTTTGCAAAACAACATACAATTTAGTCCTTTTACCTATTAAATGACATTAAAAAACTAAATAGAAAAGGACGAAAATGAATGACTTTTTGCAAAGTCAAGGACTAATTTGAGGGTTTCATAATCTCAGGGACTAATATGCATGACACCTACAATTTCAGGGACCAATTTGGAGGTTTACTCAGAGAAATACACAATGAAATAAGACTCTCTTATTCTCTCTACTTTTATATACTCTCTACTCCCTATTTTGTTCTTACGTTTTTACTCATTTCATAACACATTTGTATTTTTATCTTTAAACCCACCTCCCCAAGCCAACTTAAAAATCACTCCAAGTGGTTTTTCTTTGTTCCAATTCATGCTCTCCTATTTCATTTCGTGAAGTCCTCGTCATATTGATGAGTTTGCATTGTAATCTTCTTCATTTTTTATATCATGAAAATTACACAAGGGCTGTGTATATTGGTACAACTATTATAACCAAGTCGAGACAATGATAAGTAGAAACGTAATATACCCGAATTCATGTCGTTAGCAAAAATGTGAGATTGTCACTACAATCGAGAGAACTTGAATTTATGATCTCACAAAGTTGATGTCTTTGTATTCTAACAGTATAACTCTAGATTGATAGGTAGTGAACGCTCTCACTGCTCACTTTTTCACTTTATTATTCACTAAACTGAAAACTTCAAAATATCACCAAGCTATTCACTTTATTGATAAAAGGAAATTAGAATTAATCAATAAAATCAAATACTTACAACATTCAGTTGTATTCCATCATAATGCATTCACAAATAAGGCACAAAAGTCAAATTCAATTGCATAAACACAAACGAAATTAATTTATATAGCCATCAACCTTGTTATGGACAAATCCTGTGGGGTCACGTGATGATTACACCTCGCGATCAAAGCAAAGGTGGTCATGATGAGATTGGTCATGTTGGGATAACGTCGGATGATCACGACATGATCCCATTCAGGCCGAGATACATAACATGCAGTTACAGATTTGGAGGATGCGCCGCTATTTTCGGAAATGTGATGTTGACAGCTTTGAGTTTATTACACCCCCATGATCCCTACAAATAGGGGCCATGGGGGATAATAAAGGTTATGCTATCATTTCTACCACTTCACACTTACAACACTTTGAGCTATTACTTAATCGTTGAATGCTTGCAAGTACACCACCACCATCGCTACCAACTGAGCAACCGGAGAGTTGTACCATCGCAAAAGAGACTCATGGAAGGTCACTATCGGGGGCACCCATGGCCTATAGATCATTGGCGCCATCTGTGGGGAAGAATTTTTCTTCTCCTACACTTTCTCTTTACTCCTTCTTTTGTTCTTCGGTTCGGTTTTGCTGGAAAGAAAAAAATACTTGCAATTTTCATTCGGATCTGAGCTACAATCTGACATTTTCCTTGAGAAAAAATGGCAAACATAAGGAGAAAGAATTATGCTACAGAAGCTAAGCAAGCTGCGGGACGCACTGAGGGTTGCCTGGGATAACAGGCTTCTGCCAACAAACCTTCTTTAATCCCGCAGATGGAAGGAGGAATGGTGGATCCAACTTTGTTTAAGCAGAGGATGATAACTATCGAAGGAGGAATGAACGAGCTCAAGGACATGGCCAAAAGACAAGCGGATGAAATTGAAAGGATGAATAGAGAGAGACAACAATGGAAGAAACAATAGCATGAGTTCCACCTCGACTTGGGACTTGGAAAACAGGTCCCGAACGTGCCGGAGCAGCGCATAGAACATCAAGGGCCACAACAAGAAAGGCAAGCCTCAAGATTGGGCCCTGTATACCCGCCCCCAATCTTGCACATATCCCGCCACCAACCAACGAGATAGATTGAGTTGAACAAGTTTGCGAAAATGACATCCCAATTGAGGGTTATAACAATTCATTTGCCGCCTGGATAATGGAGTACGACATGCCCGTTAACTTCAAATTTGCAATGCCGATAGACTCATACGGCGGGTCTACTGACCTGCAAGATTGTGTAGAGTTCTTCCAATAGAATATAGTTTTTCAAGGATCACGGGTAGCGGTCATATGTCGTGATTTTCCTCTGACTTTGAAGGCAACCGCAAGGCGCTGGTTTTCTTCTTTACCAGCGACATCCATCACAAGATGGAAGATGCTAAAGGAAAAATTTGTCCTAAACTTCAAAAGCAGCAAGCAACAGTTCAAGAACGAGCATCATCTCGAGCATCTAAAACAAAAGCAGGATGAACCCCTCATAGATTACATCACTCGGTTTAACACTAAGGTTTTAGAAGTTCGAAATGTTGAACCTAACATGGTTTTATATTTCCTGCGATAGGGTTTGAAACAAGGTGGCTTTGTGAATGACCTGGTCGGCGAAAAGCCCAAAACGATGGGGAAACTTAAGCAGCGAGCTAAAAAATGGATTCAAATAGAGGAATGGATGAGAAATAACAAGAGGCCCAAGCTTCCAAAGACGTTAGAGACAAGAAGGACAAGGGAAAAGTGGGATATGACAACAGATCCTGTGATGACATGCCTTATGAGCGAATAGGCAAGCCGCCCTGAGGTAACTATTCAAATTATACACGACTTACCATGCTTCCAGCTAGTGTGTACAAGGAGATCATGTACTCAGAGCTAACGGATAGGCCGCCTCCAATGCTAACCCTATCCAAAAATAAAGATAATTTTTGCATTTACCACAAGGATCACGGGCATTATACCAAAGAATGCGTACATCTGTGCGATGCGATTGAAAAGTTGATTCACTAGGGATGATTGAAACAGTACGTACAAAAGGCACAAGACGGACCATCTCGTGGGTGAAGCCCATCCCTTGCAAGGAGATGAAACTTTGATGATAAATCAAGAGATAGAGACAAGAGCGAGATAGAAGGAGGTGATCCCACTCGAGAAGTCTGAGAAGATCAAACACAACGGCCACAAGGGGCGTCATAAACGTCATTGCGGCCGAGATAGTAGAAGAAGAACAATTGAGTAGCTCAAAGAAGTGTACCCGGGATGAATGAGATTGCTGCTTGATGGTGAAGGCAATCAAAAGAATGACGCTAGTTTTTTCTGAGAAAGACCTACCTCTTGATGGCACCGACTCCAACGGTCCTTTAGTGATCTCTGCTATCATGGATGGGTATGAAGCTAAGCGTTTTTTGTTGATCGAGGTAGCTCTGCAAACATAATGTTATGGGATTTGTTCAAAAAGCTTGGCCTAAAAGAGAAGGCTTTGATCACTCATAGAGGAAATTTGATAGAATTCACAGGGTATACTATAACCCAAAAAGGATATGTAAAGCTGGATATGACCTTTGCGGGAAAAGGAGGATCTCGGACCATCCCAGTTAAGTTTCTGGTAGTGGATTGCCCTTCTGCGTACAACGCCATCCTCGAAAGATCGACCCTGAACAACATGGAAGTAGTCGTTTCCACCTTGCATATGCCTATGATGTTTCCGGGAGATAAAGGCGTCATAGTCACAATGCGTACGCTATGAATTGTTACCTGGAGAGCCTAAAAATTGGAAAGATGGCTTCTTGCGATGAACGAGACGATGAGATGAAACCAAAGGGGAAGTAGAAATTCATACACCGAGACTCTTCAGTCATGATGGCAGACCTAGATCCTCGGGGTGAATTCCAGCATCAGAGACTAGAACCAAAAAATGATTTGATCGAAATACAAGTTGGTAAAGACCAGGCACAAGTCGTGAAGATAGGGCATACGTTACCCCTAGAGCTACAAAAGGGTATGGCTAAACTCTTACAGGATAACAGGGATATCTTTGCCTGGGTGGCATCGGTCATGCCGGGAGTGGATCCAGATTTTTGTTGCGATCAACTAGCCATTCAAAAAGGAATGAGACATGTGGCCCAGAAGAAGAGGAGAATGGGACTAGAAAGAGTCCTCGCTATTGAAGCCGAGGTGAAGGAACTGTTAGACTTAGGCTTTATCAGAGAAGTACAATATTCTGACTGGCTATCCAATGTCGTTATGGTCAAAAAAGCGAACAGCAAATGGAGAATGTGTACTAACTACACAGATTAGAATAAGGCTTGCCCCAAGGATCCATTCCCACTTCTGTGCATTGAAAAATTGATGGACAATTTAGCAGGTTTTAGATAATTATCATTTTTGGATGCATACCCATGGTATATTCAAATACTCATGCACCCTGAGGATTAGGATAAGACCAACTTTATCACTGATCTCGGGGTCTTCTGTTATAATGTCATGCCCTTTGGTTTGAAAATGCAGGTGCAACGTACCAAAGGATGATGAACAAAGTCTTTGATGGAATGAGAGGAAAGTCTGTGGAAGTATACATCGACGACATGATTGTTTGGACTAGAGAGGGCGGAAACCCGAACAAAGATCTAGAAGAGCTTTTCTAGCGATTACGATGTTTTGACCTACGAATTAACCCGTTGAAGTGCACTTTTGGCATGGAGGCGAGAAAGTTTCTTCGATTTATGTTGACAAGCAGAGGAATAGAGGTCAATCTAGACAAGTGTCGTGCAGTACCCAACATGAGTAGCCTGAAGTCCGTCAAAGAGGTAATACCACCTTTAAAAAAGATCAACCAAATTGTTGTTTAGTTATTAGTCAAATCCCTATTTTTATATAATCAAACTATCATTGTTTCTATATTTTAGTTTATTAGTATTAGTAGTATGTTAATTACACTAAATGGTAGGTTGCATATTTCTTGATGTTACGTTATGTTATAGCCTCAACTCTACATATACTCATATATATCATCATATCATATACTATATACTACATTCAAAATAATTTTACTCTATTGCTCTTTTCAAAAAAAAAAATCTCTTACGTGTTGTTTGTAATTATCATTGCAATATACTAATTATCACTCATATATATCATCATACCAAATGCTATATGCTATTTTGGCATTCTAATGAAATATTTTACCATATTATGTAGATGTGATTTCTTATTGCTATCCAATTCCTAATTTGCAAATTAGGATCTACTATGCTGCAATTCCTTTGATAAGGAATATACAATTTTTTTTAATATGCAATTTGGAATGATTCCACAATTCCTAGCAAATTCGACATGGACTCATTAATGAATCGAAGGAATGGTACTTTAGCAAATTCTTTAAAAATTAAGGTTAAAGTATTTAGCTTTTGCTTATATTTAAAATAAAAAAAAATTGGTTAGATTTACTTATATTTGAGACGGGATATAGTAAATGTCTAACAAAATTAATATTTTAGAGTAAACCATGAATTTGGTTCTTCAAAGATTCGTTTGTCACCAATTTAGTCCCTCAAATATTTTTTGTTCATTTTGAGGGACTAATTTGATGGTATTTAAATATTTTGAGGAATATATTTAGTAGTATTTTAAATCTTTGAGAACTAATTTAGTAATATTAAAAATCTTTCAGGAACTAATTTGGTGACAAAAATTTTTGAGGGATAAAACTGATGAAATGAATCTTTAAAAGATCAAATCGATATTTTAATCTAATATTTTATATTTTATGTATCACAATATTACTTTTAATTATTTTTTAACTGTCTGACCGAATAAACCTGTGCGTTGCATGGGTCATGAGCACTAGTTAGTTATATATAAAAAGATGTGTACTAAATTTTACAAATGCAAATATCTTTGTCATTTGATTATAAAACAGCTCAATATCTTACAACTTAAGGAACTAAGTTTTGCCTTAAAGCAAGAGTACTAAGAACATTCATAATAACTCCTATCTATCTATAGAATAGAAGTGCTATGAGAATTTTACTTGAAACCATTTATAAACAAGTTTCTCAACTTTGAAAATAAATAAAGGACAAGGAGAAGATGATCAAACTAAATCAAACATGAAGAACAGAAATAGAATTCCAAATTATATATACAAGATAAGTACTATACAAATGAAATTAACAATGAAGAAAAAGTAATTACATTCAATCCCGGCAATGAGCTTAGCGAAGCATGGCCATGAACTTCAAGAAAGAACACTTAAGAACACTAAAGCTATGACTTAAATGTTATTTCTCAGTATTTTCTCTCCAAATTTGTTGTCCTTCCATCTCTCAACAGAGCTGTATTTATAGTCATTCTTGGCAAAACTCTAGCGCTCCAGCACTAGTTTCAGCGCTTGAATACTGTCTTTATTGCACTGGTTAATGCGCTGGTTAATGCTTCTAGCGCTCAAGCGCCAATTTCAGTGCTCAAGCGCCAGAACATTGGTTCTGGCAGTGAGTATCCTATGTTTCTCAGCTTCCAGGGTTGAAGCCTCAGTATAGCCCTTGAGTGCTGACCTCTTGTATGCTCCAACATTTTCTTCTTGTCCTGCTCCATAATTCCTACTAAAACATTCCAAGGACTAAAATATAATTGTTTCTTGCTTTTTTTACTTTAAAATTCACAAAGTATAGATTACGGATGAAATTTACACAAAAACTTAATATTTTTAGTATGATAAGTTTGAATTTCTTATTATATAAACACTCTAATTCACACTTTATCAAACTCCCCCAAACCTTAGACTTTGCTTGTCCTCAAGCAATGTACTCCTAACAAGAAAAAGAAAACAAAAAGAACTATGGCAAGTGTGATTCAATATTTAGCAATCAAAAATCATCATGATATGCATGAAAAGGATAAGAAAGACTTATAATCACCTAATTAAAAAAAAAAGGAACTAGTCAATTCATGACTTAAGTGCAAAAGAAATAGAAATCAACCATTATCAAAGGATCAATCTCAAAACCTTACATGGTACCATATTCGCTCAATTCCGCAATGCCACTTTCATTGATTTTTCCTTTTATTTGCCATCAAACCAATCACAAAATCAACAATAAATCAAAAGGTCTTTTTCAAAGGTTGTATTGGAGCTAGGCTACAAAAATCTTTTTTTCAAGTTAAACAAAACAAGTTGGAGAATAAATGATTATATATTCAAAAACTTTCCCCAACCTATTCTACAAAAGATGCTTTATGTATACCCCAAATTCCCTTAAGTGTTCCTTTTTCTTACTTCCTAAGGCACTTCTTTTTTTACACAGCTCATATATATACACAAGGTTACCAAAGGATTTATTTATTTACAAGAAATACTTAATTTGTCTTCTAAGCCAAAATAATTTTACATCAATTGCATACCCAACAAATTACCCAAAAATATACAAACATTTTTCTCCAATTTGAAGGTAAGGATAAAACATTCATAATCAATGCATAGGGTCAAGAAATGAATTTTCAATAAGGCTCAAATTGGGTGCCAAACAAAAGATGTAATATATATCAGGTAGGCTTTTTGGCTCAAACTCAACAATGAAGTTAATCAAAGAGGACTCTCATGCAATTTTGTGGGACACACACATCATACAAGGTTAAAAAGGCTTTAACCTTGACAATGATTTTTTACAAATTCCAAATGCACAAAAGTCATATCATAAGCAGTTAACTTTCAAATTAGTATTTTTCACAATTCAAATTTTCCCAAGTCATGCAATATCACAATTCATTCCATTTACAACTTCATCATAAACCAACACATGCCATTTATTTCAAATTAAAACAAACTACAAAATTATTAAAATTAAAATCTAAAAAAACTAAATTAAAATTGTGCAAAGAACAGAAACTCTCCTATCCAAAAAACGGATCATCCTCATCTAGATAGTCATTGATATCAATATCCCCATCACCACTGCCCCCATCATCATCACCACCACCACCATTTCCTTCTCCACCGACTCCGGCTCCAGATGCCTCCCCTAGTAAAATTGTCCAGTCCCCAGGCCAATAAACATAAGCCGCAAAAGCTTCCGGGCTCTGGAAGAATGTTTGGCCAGACATAGAATGCTGGGCCATGTCATATAAAGACTGGTGTTGGTGTGTAAGACTACAGTGCATGGCACTAAACTGCTTGGCATGATAATAAAGCCGCACATTAAGCCCTTAGAACTCATGGACCATTCGTCCCCACAAGTCCTCAACTGTCCTTGGTGGTGCTCTTGGTGGCGATTGAATTGGTGCATTTAGGTCTGGATCCGCACAATTGTTGTGAAAATATTTGTTGTCAAGGGGCTCCCGAGTCTTCTGGCTACGAATAACGGGCACTCCCGCCTCTTCACATAAGCAAGTTATGAGAGATGAAAATCCTAACCTCAGTTTCATTCCTCCTTTATGTGCATTTGCCCAAATCATATCAGGAATGATTTGCGTAGGATCAATGGTGATGCCAGGGGTCTTGATGCAGCCTAAGAGGTGACACTCTTCCAATGGCAAATCAGAGGGGTGAGACTTTGGGCGTAGATTGGCGAGAATAAATATCATCCATAGTTTGGAAACCATAGTCATGTTGGAAAGGAGGACCTTATGAGGAATTCCATTCCTTGTGGTTTTTGCAATCCAGAGGTCCTCATAGCAAATTCTTTCTAATATAGTCTGAAGATCCAATTGTCCTAGATTTTTCATGCGAGCATAGTCGTCCGATACCCCTTCATCTCTCTAAAGAAATGAGATGGGTGAAATTACCGAGCTGCCCATTTTTTCATTGACCTAATCAGCACTGTATGGGACTCGTACACCTCTAACAACCGACAACTTCTCCCTGGTCTTACCATCTTTGCAACCAAAAGCATTGGCAAACAATTCCTTCACAATTTTCGAGTCAAATTTCTTAGGAAGTGTGGCAATAGTCCACAAGTTTTGGAGAGTAAGCATGCCAGTGAACTCCTGACATTTTCCGTCCCTTAGTTCCACCCTTCTCTTGGCAATAAAATTCCAATCATTAATGAACCGGAATCCCTCAGCCCGCTCTCAATTAATGAATCAGTCTCTATCAGACCCACCGCCTTAGGAGGAAGAACCACGCCCTTTGCGGTGCTTCCTTCCTTTTCTTTGAGGCATGGTCAGTAGAAGGGGCTTTGCCTCTTTGACTGTTCAATCATGGAAAATGATCCAAAATTTAGAGAAAAACAACAAATTCATCATCATGAGTTCCAATCATATAATATTAATTTGGGTTCTAAATATGGACAAGGGTTCAAAATTTCAAAAGTTTTACTTCAAACACATTTCCAACCCAGAATTCCACAATTTCCTTAAGTATATTCATAAACAACAACGCTATCGGTCCAAATTATCTCAATAAATCCAAATAGAAACCCAAACTAATATGTACGAATACTCTAAAATCCTAATTTCATACTTAACTCATCAATTCAAAATAATAAACCTATAGTGTTGATGAATATGAAAAATGAGAAAATAGAGAAGTGCATTACCGAAACATGATGATTTGAGGAAGAATATCTCACAAAGTTGAAGTGTTTTACGATTTTGAAGAGAATTTTGGTGAAAAGTTAGAGAGAAAACACGTAACAATAAAGAGAAGAAGAAGAATTTTTTGAAAAACCCTCAACCCTTGTTGTTTTTAAAACATCAGTGTTACTGGCGCTTGAGCGCCATATCCAGTGCTCAAGTGCTGGTGCATTGATTACTATATCAACCGTTACGTTTTTTTGGCGCTTGAGCGCTAGGCCAAAAATCTTGACAGTGAACAAGGGATTTCCCGGCTTTTATGGCGCTCGAGCTTGAGCATCAGCTTTTGACTCAATTTTTTTTAAAATTTTGCCAATTAATTACCCTTGCGCTAGAGCGCCATTCTTGGCGCTTGAGCACCAGTTTAAAATTTTTGACAGTAAAAAAGTCTTCTTCCAGCGCTAAAGCTTCAAAATGGGCATTCAAGGCCTGGACCCAAATCCATTTTCTTATGTTTTTTCCACAAAAATTCTTTCAAAAACCATCAAACTTATTTTCTTATTAACAAATGCTTGAAAAATAACAGAAATTGGGTTGCCTCCCAATCAGCGTTTGTTTAACGTCATTAGCTCAACGCCTGTAGCATTTTCATTCGTCATTTAAATTCACCGAGGTGGTTAGCTGCTCGACGTCACCATCTAGATACAGTTCCAATCTCTGACAATTTACTACCCAACTTTCATTTTTAACTAGGTCTTCAATCTCAACCGCTCCATAGGGATTTACTTCCTTGACCCTAAAGGGTCTTAACCACTTGGACTTTAATTTACCCGGGAATAATCTCAATCGTGGATTGAAGAGCAAAACTTATTGCCCGGGTTGGAATTCCTTTTTGACCAGCTTTCTATCATGGTACAATATCTTTCTTTCTTTGTACAGTCTGGAAGACTCATAAGCATGGAGTCTCAGCTCTTCTAGTTCATGAAGTTGTATCTTCCTTTTTTCACCAGAAGCCTTATTATCAAAATTTAAGAACTTTAAAGCCTAATATGCCTTATGTTCTAACTCTACTAGAAAATGACAAGATTTCCCATAAACTAACTAAAAGGGGGTCAAGCCTATATGAGCCTTATAAGCTGTCCGGTAAGTCCACAGAGAATCGTCCAATTTTATGGACCAATCTTTCCTTGAAACATTCATGGTCTTTTCCAAAATTCCCTTAATCTCCCGGTTCGACCGTTTGTTTGCAGGTGATAAGCACTAGCAACCTTGTGCCTACCCCATAATGTTCCAAGACCTTCTTTAGTTGGGAGTTGCAAAAATGTGAACCCTTCTCGGGTTCCAAATCTTGGAAAGATATTCTTTTTCAAGAAAGTCACCACCGTTATCGCATCTTCCTATGCACAGGGAATTGCTTCGACCCATTTAGAAACATAGTCCACTCCCACCAAGATATATTCATTGGTATAGGAGGATGGAAATGGACCAATAAAGTCAACTCCCCAACAGTCAAACACTTGAACCTCTTGCATGGTTGTCAACAGCATTTCATGCCTTTTTTTCACTCCCCCAGATCTTTGGCATTTATCACATTGCTTCACAAAGATGTGACCATCTTTAAAGATTGTAGGCCAACAGAACTCGGACTGCAACACTTTAGCTGCTATTCTTTCACTGTTGAAGTGCCCCCAAAGGCTGAACTGTGACAATGCCACAATAAATTTTCAGACACTTCATGGGAAACGCACCCCCATAACAGGCCATCTCCACTAATCTTAAACAAAAAGGGATCATCCCAAATAAAGTAGGAGGTATCTTTTAAGAATTTTTTCTTTTGTTGCCAAGTAAATTCCTCCGTAATGATACCAATCTCTTTAAAATTTGCCATATTTGCAAACCATGGCCTTTCTTGAAGTAACAAAAGGCGTTCATCTGAGAATTCCTCAACAATTTCCTCCTCTTTATTGGTCACCTCCATATTTCTACGTCTTGAAAGATGGTCGGCCACATGATTTTCAAAACCCTTCTTGTCTTTGATGACTAGATTAAATTCCTGCAACTAAAGAATCTATGGAAGCAATCTAGGCTTTGACTCCTATTTAGTCATCAAATGTTTGATAGCAGCATGATCAGTAAACACAATCACTTTAGACCCTATAAGAAAATATCTAAAATTTTCGAACCCATACACAACAGCTAGCAATTCGTTTTCTATAGTTGCATAATTGACTTATGAATCATTAAGCACTTTACTAGCATAATGTATGGGACGAAAAATCTTATCTTTTCTTTGGTCCAATACAGCTCCAAGCACTTAGCATCAAAATTGAAAACCACATCTTTTGCTAAAATATTGCTAAGTGGCTTGGCTATCTTGGAAAAATCTTTTATAAACCTTCGGTAAAAACCGGCATGCCCCAAAAAACCCTGAGTTCCTTTTACATTGACGGGTGGCGAGAGTTTTTCAATAACATCCACTTTGGCCTTGTCTACCTCAACCTCTCTAGAGGAGATTTTATGACCAAGCACAACACCCTCTTTCACCATGAAATGACACTTCTCCCAGTTAAGTACCAAATTTGTTTTAACACACCCCCCTAGAACAATATTCAAATTATTTAAGCATTGGTCAAAAGACTTACCAAACACTAAAAATTCATCCATAAATACCTCGATACATTGCTCTACCAAATATGAAAAAATGGCAAGCATGCATCTTTGAAAAGTGGATTGTGCGTTATATAATCCAAATGAGGTTCGCTTATAAGCAAAAACACCAAACGGACATGTAAATGTCGTCTTCTTTTGGTCGTCAGGATTTACCAAAATTTGGTTATAGCCCAAATATCCATCCAGAAAGCCGTAATAAGCTTGACTAGCTAGCCTCTCAAGCATTTCGTCCATGAACCGTAACAGAAAATGATCTTTCTGAGTGGCCTGGTTCAACTTGCGATAATCTATACCCACACGCCACCCAGTCACCGTTCTTGTGGGGATGAGTTCATTTTTGTCATTCTGAACTACTGTCATTCCACCTTTTTTTGGAATCACTTGAACTGGACTTACCCATTCACTAACAAAAATTGGGTAAATCATGTCAGCTTCAGGTAACTTGAGCACTTCTTTTCTCACTACCTCTTTCATAGTCGGGTTTAATCACCGTTGGGGTCGAGCAACGGGCTGAAAGTCTTATTCCATATGTATCTTATGCATACATAATGATGGACTTATTCCTTTAAGATCAAATAATGCCTACCAAATTGCTTCTTCATTGGCTCTCAAAACCGCCAATAAATGTTTCTCTTGAGTTGAGGATAGTGAGTTGCTCATGATCACTGGTTTGCCTCCCCCTTCATCTAAAAATGCATATTTCAGATGAGAAGGCAACACTTTAAGCTCCAACTTCTTGCCTTCTAACTTTTATTCCTTTGGCAAGTTCTCATGAACAATTGTCTTCATAGGGAGCTCTTTAAAAGTATTGAGGTGCCTAAGGCATTTTTCAATTTCTTCTTCTTCCAAGTCATACAACTCCGAATGAGCTTTCATCAAGGCCTTCTTTAGAGGGCTAGCATTGCAAATTTCTTTCTTGACCAATAGATATGTCTCGTCCACAACATCTACCCAAAAAGATGATTGCTTATTCTTCGGGTGCCTCATAGCTTCCAACACATCAAAATTAACCTCATCATCGTTAACCCTCACCTTGAGTTGACCATTATCTACATCGATAATGACCCTCGCCATTTTCATGAAAGGCCACCCTAATATCAAAGACGCCTCTACATCCTCCTCAATATCCATGTTGACAAAGTGATGGAAAGATGAATTTATCCACCCGCACTAGAACATCCTCCGCCACTCAATACGGAAATTTTAATGACCTATCCACCAATTGGAGGGTCATTCTAGTGGGTTTAACTTCAAGTCCCCTATCCATCTTAGCATGGATAATGACACGAGGTTAATACTTACACCTATATCCAACAATGCCTTACCCACGGGGAAGGGTATCAATGGTAAATGGAATGGTGAAAATACCCGGATCTTTGGTCTTGTGAGGCAAAGAATTTTGAATAATAGTGTTGCACACGGCTTCTAACTCTACTGTTTCATCCTTAAACTTCTTTTTTTCATCAACAAGTCCTTCATGAACTTGGCATAAGTGGGCATATCCTCCATGACTTCCATGAATAGAACATTAATTTGAAGACTTTTGAAGATGTCTAGAAACTGAGCAGATTTCTTTTCCTTAGCCTTCTTTGAAGGGTGCAAAAGATAAGGAACTTCCTTTACTTGAGGCACTACATTCATTTTTTCTTTGCCCTCACTCTTCTTTTAATTTTTTACAATTTTTCCTTTATTTACATTATTTTCCTCAAAATTTTCAACTTCAACCTTCTTTCCTCCTTCCTTCACGAATTCTTCCTCTCCTTCCTCTACAACTTCCTGACCATTCAAATAGTCTCAATTTCCCTTCCCGGTCTCCTTACCACTCCTTGTTACAATGGACTTGCATTGTTCTTTCGGATTTGTGGTGGTGTTAGCAGAGAAAGGAATATTGGTAAGTTCTGCCAATTGTTTAGAAATTTGACCGACTTAGGTTTCAAGATTTCGGATAGCGCCTCAGTTTGTTTCTGGAAAGCCTCATTGCTTTGTTGATTACCCATTGAGGTTTGGATTAATTTATCCAAGGTGTCTTCCAACTTTGAGGTCCGTTCTACCAAAGGAACAAATGGAGGCCTATTTGATTAACTTGCCGTATTCTTCCAAGTGGTTTGATTTTTCCCTTAGGACCTTTCCAACCCTGCATCCCATTATTAAGAATATTGGATTTAAAGGGTAAAGAAAAGAAATTCCCTCTCTATTGGTTGTTGACCAAATTCAGCACTTCTTCCTTTTGGTAAAAAGCATGTGGAAAGTGAGTGTAAATATGAGAATCTCCACACAACTCAAATACTCCTACATGAAATTGGTGAGCTACCACTTGAGCCTGTTGTGGTTTTGGCACTAACTAAGTAATTATTTTGTTCAAAAGCTCAATCTGTTGAGTCATGAGCTTATTTTGGGCCAAAATTGCAATAGTTGAATTCAATTCAATAACACCTTTGGGCTTAGAGGATGGGCTCCTCGGTTGATGACTAGCTCTATCACTTGCCGCCATGGAAGTAATAATTTCCACTGTAGTCGGAACATCAATCGTCTTTAATGACCTTCCAGCAGTTGCAGTCAAATGGATTGTCCATTTATGGTTCAATCCTTCACAGAAAATGTTCAGCTTTGCCGCATTGGTCAACCCATTATTTGGGCATTTTCTAAGTAATCTTTGGTACCGCTCCCAAGCCTCATGGAAAGTCTCATCATGCCCTAGCTTAAAAGCAGATATTTCTGATTACACTTGTATCATTTTCAACCTAGGAAAAAACCTTGTTAAAAAGTCTGCTTCAACCTCACTCCATGTGTTCAAACTCTGACTATGTAGAGTTTTGAACCATTCCTTTGCGTCTTCAATAAGTTCCAAATGAAACAACTTCATTTAATCATCTTCCACACTAGCTTCATCAAGGCCTATGGTTGCAACTAAATTATTAAAAGTCTCCAAAAAATTGTGTGGGTCCTCATAATCCTTCCCTGCAAACTAATTTGTGAGAATGAGGTTATACCAATATTGTTTGATCTACATTTGTTGAGCCGTACGGGATAGGACAATAGCAAAACAATTCCATGGATCTTGAGGAATCACATAATGTCCAAGTATAACTCTTGGAGGTGGAGGTGGAGGAACATCTTCAGCCATGACAGGAATGTCCAAATGTATAGTAGTACCGGAAAAGTTTGAGGAACCGACTCCCTCTTTTCGTTCTTTGTTCTTGATAGCATAATTTCTCCTCGCAAGTGCATCGATTTTGTCCACAAACTACAACTTTTCTTTTTGGCTTTTGGTACGAGTAATCATACAAAAACACTAGAACAACGATAAGAGAGTTTGGTACCAAAAATGATTAATTACACAAAAGAATAACTATCCACAATTTTTACAAATTAACATAAAATCCAAAATAAACTATTGTGCTCCCCAGCAACGGCGCCGGAAATTTGTTAACCATTTTCATAAAAGTTAAATGATTAAATCGTTTCGAGTAGAGGTGTTAAAATGTGTATCATACACAAGGAGCACTTAAATCGTTTACTTAGATAATAAGTTGAACTTTTTAGAAAAGCATAGTAGAGATTGTGTGTGTAGATTGACTAGCATAAACACTTAAGAAATGAAGTGAAAATAAATTAGAAAATTACCTAGGATTGAATTTCATTACTTTTACTTTTATTAATTTCAATAGAAGAAGCTAAATTTTATATATAAAAAGATGTGTAGTCAATTTCACAAATGCAAATATTTTTGTCATTTGATTTAAAACATAAGTTCCCAGAGCTCAATATTTTGCAACCTAAGGAACTAAGTTTTGTCTTAAGCAAAAGTACTAAGAACATTCATAGTAACTCTTATCTATCTCTGGATTAGAAGTGTTATGAGAATTCTACTCGAATCCATTTATAAACAAGTTTCTCAGCTTTGTAAATAAATAAAGAACAAAGAGAAGATGATCAAACTAAACCAAGCATGTAGAACAAAAATAGAATTCCAATTTATATATACAAGATAACTATACAAATGAAATTAAAAATGAAGAAAAAGTAATTACATTTAATCCCGGCAATGAGCTTAGCCAAACATGGCCATGAACTTAACGAAAGAACACTTAAGAACACTAAAGCTACGTCTAAACTGTTATTTTTCAGTATTTTCTCTCCAAATTCGTTGTGTCCTTCCTTCTCTCAACAAAGTTGTATTTATAGTCATTCTAAGCAGGACTCTGGTGCTCTAGCGCCAGTTTCATCGCTTGAGCGCTGTCTTTAATGCACTGGTTAATGCTTCTAGTGCTCAAGCGCCAATTTCGGCGCTCGAGAGCCAGAACATTGGTTCTGGCAGTGAGTATCCTAAGTTTCTCAGCTTCTGGCGCTCAAGCCTCAGTACACCTCATGTATGCTCCAACATTTTCTTCTTGTCCAGCTCCAAAATTCCTACAAATACATTCCAAGGACTAAAATATAATTGTATCTTAACTTTTTTTCTTAAAAATTTACAAAGTTTATATTAGGGATGAAATTTACACAAAAGCTAAATATTTTTAGTATGATAAGTGTGAATTTCTTAATATATAAACAGTCCAATTCACACTTTATCAAAAGGAGCAAATTTGAATTTGTACGTATTTGACCCTAGAGGAAAGTTAACATAAGATTTGAGGACAAATTCTCTCAAAGAAGGAGGGAATGACATGATCCTGGAAGGGAAATTTAGTTTTTATTTTATTTTTTAAAATATAAAATAAAAACTTAGCATTTGTCTAAGTTGTAATAAAGGCCTAAGTTTGTGTGAAAGTGGCTGCGAACCAACATTGGGATTACACCACTTGTGGGCTTGTTTTTAATTTGTAGTTTTAGTGAATTAAAACCCAAAACTACTAGGGTTTTGCATCAACTTTGGAGGATGACCTAGGTGCATTTTACATGGTTTTTTAGCTTCAAATTTCTAATTATAAAGTAGTCATAATTAGCACCACGATTAGGCATTACTTGCTTATTATCATTTTTGTAACAAAAACTTGTTCTCCATCCATCCTATAAGGATTTTATGAAATTCAAAATAAAAATGAGAGTCTAATGTGACTTTTATGTGATATTCCTTTGTTAGAGACTAATTCTCTTACTTCTTGAGTGATTCAAGGTTTGTGACTTATCAAATGATCACCACCTTCTTTGTGTGACGTAATCGGAAGCGTGATAGTTTCTCTATCCTTCCACCGTGTTCATCTTCTCCTTGTTTTAACTTAGTTTTGCAAAAAAAAAAAAAAACTTCCAAACCCTTTAATTCTGTCTAGCCATTGTGCGCTATAATTCCCATCTTCGTTGCACTTTCCATTTCTTCATTTTCATCATATACTTAATTAAAATTCCCATTCTAAACTAGTCCAATTTTCCTTGTTGATTCTCGACCAAGAATTAAGTGCCTATCCTACCAAAAAATAAATATGGCGCCAAATCACCATAATATTCTTTCAATTCATTAGTTAATTTCGTTCCAAAAATAATTTCCAAGACTCCATGCGCTATCTGTTGTAACACTTTTATTTTGAGAAAAATGGTAGCTACTAAAAAATTTTATTTGAAAACCTAATACTTAAAAAAATTTCTTAAAAATTACAAAACTTACTCCTTGGATCAGTGTATAATATACAAGCGGAAGCAATCCTTTATTTACATTACAACACGTATATTTCTTTATACAATTTCCTATACAGCTGAACCATATAATCTCTGATCGAAAGGCTTAGGTTCACCGCGTGTGGTTACTACAAAGGAAATTCTAATCTCGTCTCGTTTGTTGCTTTTTCTCCACAATGTCTTGATATCTGTAATATTGTAACCGTCAGTTATATGCAAAACATATAACTGAGTAACCCCCGGCTAATAAAAAAGTTTAACAATATTGCAGTCAATCTAACTGGAAAACTCCCCAAATATAACCCTAGCAATTACACATCATACACATAACACATACACATACAAACAACACATTCATATACAATACATGCGATCACAATATCATGTATGTTTGCATGCCATGATCATTCTTTATTTCTTTTCTTTTCCTCATTAAACGAGAAACCCGGTGCACGTGGGAGTCCTCCATGTGCGTGGCAATAGCACTCTAGAGCTCTCTACAAACCCTGGTAAGTGTCCTTAACTAAATTCCATGCCTCACCTCCTGTAGAGGTCTGCAAGGACTATTACCCCTTCCGATAATAGGCCCAAAATTTCTCTTTATTCATCCCCTTTTTGAGGTCCGCAAGAGTCAATACCCCTTACAGGTCTGCAAGAGTCATTACCCCTTTCGGTAATGACCCTAATTATTCTCTTTTCCATGCTTGTCCACTTACCTGGTCTGCTTCCGGGGGAACTCAACTCACTTACTCAACTAATGTTGAAGGGGGAAACATTTCTCTCATCATTTTATCCCACTATCATGCATGAAACATTCATCTCATATCAGTTGTATTCAACATATTCCAACAATCATCATTCATCACATCTTAGTTACATTAAACATTAACCAAGGTATTCACCATTCATGTCTTAATACACATCACCATATCTTCATGGCCCTATTGCATATTTCTATCTAATATGGGCCTATTTCTACTCATTCCAATCCTAGGAATAGGTTAATTAGGGTCACATTGCATTTTGGAAGCTTAAATAGGTGAAGAAGTCACAGACCTTTGGCGCTTGGTGTAAGACACATGGAGAATTTTTCCAAATTACAGGGTCGTGGCGCCTGGGCGCCAACCACTGGTGCAAAACAGCTAAGTTGGAGGGTTCTGGCACAGTTTAGTATTTTTCCCATAACTTGAGTTGTAGACCTCCAAATCGGGTGAAATCAGTGGCAAATGAAATATAATAAAATTATCTACAACTTTATTTCAAAACCAAATATATTAATCAATCTATATCTAGTAAATAATTTCATTTGAATGCACATGCCCTTGATAAGAATCCAAATCTGATAACTTTCGGTATTTCGCCTATAACTCAAGTTATACAAATTAGATTCTCATGAAACTTGTGGCATTACAAAGCTAATAAAATTTTGTATAACTTTCTAGGAGGCCACGAAGTTAGATTCTAAATGAAAACCAATCAATATCCAATCCAAACTATGTCAAAATTCATGAGATAGAGAATTAGGCTTTTGTTCAAATCTTAATTTCACATTTCAAAGCAATTCCTACAATCCTCATCTCAAACCCTCATATCAATATGACCTTAATGCCCAACCATAATGAAGCAAGTTCATATCATTCCAAAATCCAAGATCAATCCATTTTACCAAATTCACAAGGATTCAACTAAGTTTCAAACGTCAAGCAACACAATAGCTCAATCATCTTCAAATTCATGCATCCACATTCAATCTATCAATAAAATCATATTCAACCTAATTTCATCACAACTAACATACAATTGTCCAAAACCTAACATCATAAAGTCTCTAATTTGTAAATTTCCCTAATTGGGGTTTTAAGTTTGGGGTTACCTTGACAAAGACACACACCTTGCTAATTTGAGTCTCCCAATCCAATATTCCTAGATCTTTCCCACTCCTTCTTCCTTTGCTTCTACTTCTTCATCATTAGCGTCGATTGCAACCCACACTAACACTAAGAATTGAGGATGAGGTTGAGTAACTTGGATTGCATGTACTCCTTCTAGGGTTGAGATTTAGGAAATTTGATGAGGGATGGTGATGATGATGAAGCCATAAATGAGGAGGAGAGCTTCTAGGGCTAGCCCATGGACTATGTACCCCTTTCGGGATAGCCTCATTGCACTAGGTTATCTACTCCGTTCTCGGGATAACCTAGAACTTCAGGTTATTTGCCCCTTTCAGGATAACCCTAAACCTTTCATCATATCATGCTTTTTCCACTTATCCGGTATACTTCTGGCGGAACTCAACTCTCTTACTCAACCAATATTGACGGGGGGAAAGCATTTTCCATTTTTCCTTTTTGTTTGATTCCATATTACATGTTCTCATTCATCAAACATTCATATTTATGTCAAAGACATTCATACAAGAGTTCTAGTAATCTCATATTCGAATATAATTATCCTATATTCGAATATACAGAGCCCATATTCGAATACAAATACTCTGTATTCGAATACCAAAAGTCCATATTCGAATATCATGGGACAAAAATGTTATATTCGAATATGGCCCTCCATGTTCGAGTACATATTCGAATATACTAACTCTGAGCTTGCTTTTCAAAAACAGTTTGGAATCCACCCAGAGTCCAAGTTCCCAAATTCATCATATTACATATGGAATCTCTTGTCCTTTCAACACATATAAATCTATTCACATTTTCAAATCTTCCTAGTCATGCATCATATATTTACACATTCAATGAGAAGAAACATCATTCTTAGTTCAAGGCACAACATGCAGATTCAAAACATACACATGGCCCTAAATTAAACAATTTACAACATATTGTTCTTAGTTGCTAGACACATGTTCCTAACATTCCAAAGTATCCTTGATTTGTAGTTTTCAGGGTTACCTCTAAGTTTCCAGAATCACTTTCTTTTTCAAGCTCCCAATCTCGGTCTCTAAATTCTCTTCTTTAGCACTTGTTGCCCTTGAGTGTGAGTCTCACCCCTTGGAGCTTTGGTCAAGAAGAAACTATAAGAAGACAATCTAAGATGGGAGAGTTGTGGAGTATTTTTGGTTCGTGACAGAGGTTTGATTAAAGATCCTTGAAGAGAAGATGATGAGAGGGTGGAGAGTGAGAGAGGAAAATGGTGAAGATTGGAGGTGGGGTCCCTATTTTTATAGTTCAGGAGATTCATATTCAAATAAGAGCCACCGATATTTGAATATGAAACATTCATATGCAAATATCACACCTCTATATTCGAATATCAGACATTCATATTCGAATATCACACATCCATATTCGACTATCACTCATCCATATTCAAATATATAAGTCCTTTTTGTCCCTCCTCTAACCTCTCTAATTGTAACTGATTTTTCTTTCTCTTTTCTTTGAAATTTGCAACTAAATCCCTCAAATCCTAAGTTTCTTTAATTTGAACACTACTTAGGGATATTTGGGATGTTACATTCATGGTGGATTTTGGCTAGAATCTAGATAGAAGGAGGAGGATTCCGTTTGCCCTTTCTAGAGAGAGAAGAGATTGTGAATGAAAATAAAGATAGTGGTGGTGGTTTCTCAATCTCACCCCTTAAGTAGAAAGAGAATGAAGCTTGTTAAAAATATCTATTTGGTCCCTCTCCTTTTATAAAACAAATCTTTAACATAAAAAGAAGGGTCCTATGGATAAAATTCAAGTTCTAGCATTAGGGACTAAAATGAAATTATGGAAATAAGGATTATTTGCATTTATGACTCTAAGGTCAAAAAATGAAATATTTAAACACTTAGAGGAACTAACTTGAAATTTCCACAATTTGGATAATAGTTCTTAAATTCTCAATCTTTTAAAATAGTCCCTTAAGGACCAAGAGTGTGAATTTAAATAATTACCCCTAGGGGATTACAAATTTGGGATGTTAAGTGTCTAAATTCAGTGCCTCAATTCTCATTAATTCTCTTGCCAATTTTTTAATTAATTCCATTATTCCCTTGTCCTTTTCATTCCTGGAATAATTCACTCCCATTTCTAGCGCATAAACCTGTCTCGGTTAAATCACAATTGAGCAGAATATTCTCTCATTATTTTAGTCCCATAGCTGTCCACGTTCATCCAATTATTACCAGCCCTATCATCATTTCATTCCCAAATCAATTATCCATGTCCATTAAACACAAGAAAGGGAATTAAAATTAATTTTTGGCATAGTCCTGAAAGCTGCCGAAATCCCAACCTATCTCTGTCCAAAATTCTCTAATTTTTCTTCAAGGTTTGCACTATTAGCTTAGTCCATAAGTGAGTTAAAATATTCTTTTTTGTTCAACGAAAAATCAAGACGGTTCGTGTTCGAAATTGCATCAGTTGGTATCAGAGCTTTGGATCTTGATTCTCCAAAGGAAGGAATATATGATTTTGGTGTTTTTTTAATCCTATGAAGAATATGAATCATATTGGCAAAAGAAAATAGAGAGAATCAAAAAAAAGAAAAGAAGAAAAAAAGAGGATGGCCAACGAGAAAAAGAGAAAAGAGAAAAATAAGAACATGGGTTGAGAAAAAAAAGATAGCGTTGGTTTTTCTATCTCTAACAAGATAGCGTTGGTTTTTCTATCTCTAACAACTGTGATTCTTCTTTTATTTGTTTTTGTTAGACAAGGGCATCTATGCTTAAGAGTGGGGATGAATTGAGCTTAAAAACTTTTTGTTAAATTCTTTTAAAAATAATAGCAAAGCTTGAATGAATTATATTTTAGTTGATATATGAGATTAAATCAAGATAAATAAGAATACCGAGATACTATGTAATGCACAAAAACAAGAGTTTAGGGATAGAGAGAAAAGCATCAAGCTTTATACTGGTTCAACCACAAACCACTTTGTGACCTACGTCCAGTCTTCGAATCTCCGTCACGCGAGAACACTTGTATTAACTCCAACAAGTTACAAGCTAAGAGCACCCTTCTCAATTGGATACCTCACCAATTGCAAGGACCTCACACTAGGGATACCTCACCCTAATACTAGCTTTGAAGGATACCACACCTTCAACAAACAAGAATGATTCCTCAACTTCACTCAACACTTTAATTTCGACTTACAAATATGAAGCTCTCAAAAGAGTAAATGATACAACTTGAAGCACTAATTGTATTTGATTGAAGGCTCTTTATATAATGAAACAAACAAAATAATGGAAAGACGAAGAAACCCTCAAGCAATAGCACAAGACCCTTTATTTAAGAGGATAGATGATAAAAGCACTTTTCTATTCAGTAATTAGCTTGCAAGGGTGTATTATGATTTTCGTTAAAAGCCCCTTTTATAGACAGCAGAAATAGCAGATGAAAATACGCAACAGCTCATTGACATATTCAAATATATATTTGAATCTGACACTTTTATATTCGATTATGTATTCGAATATAGAGTTTTTGTCATAAAAATTTAATCCCAAGGGCTTCATATTCGAATATATATTTGAATATGGAAGATCCATATTCAAATATAATGATTCTGGAAAGTGGAGATGCCCAGGCAACATGTCATATTCAAATATACTGTTTTTGGAAAATGGAGAAGCCAAGGAAACATGACATATTCGAATATGGCAAGCCATATTTGAATATATATTCGAATATATTGGTCAAAATATTCAAATTTTAATTTCAGAACCTTGATATTGGAATATACATTAAAAGAGACTTTTCCTAATAAAAACCAAGTTTAAGTTTTGACTTTACAAACATCTAGAAAAGTCTTTTCTATAAAGAAAATATTTTTAACAGAATTTTTAATATTTTCTGAAAAGTTGTTTCATTTGAAAAACATGTTTGGTTCATTTTAAAGAGCCTTAATCAAACTTACATTTATGCATAAATAAAATCCTATATACCCTTGTTGTTGCCAACTTGTTCATAGCGCTTGATCGCTTGATTTACCATTCACGGCTTGATTCTTGGTTTGTTGTGGAATCATCGAAACTCCAGTCTTAGAGCATTTGCATTTATAGTTTTAAATTGCAGGAACCAAATGATGCATCTTCTGAGGAAACATCTTCCAAATTACAATGTTTGAGGAGGAAGAATATTTGACTAATTCCCACGGCTCCATTATACACCCAGCCCACGTTTGGAAGCAAATCTCATGTGAGCAATAAAGAGAAGCACTAGGAATGTTACGATTTGACATATGCTAACAATATTCCATGTTATGATTTTAGTTTGGTTACAAATACAAATGAAAATATAAGCAAATTGGGGCTGGTTTGTGCATATTTCAGGAAGAGAATTTTTCAGCTATTTTATTGAATTTAAAATACTAACTTCGTATCAATATAGTGAAAAAATATCGTCCTCAGGGAGCAACTCTATAAAAATTTAGTTTCAATTAGAAAACGTTTGGGTAAGGTTTTTATAAAGAATTAAGTTGATTTGAGTTGTAATAACAATTACTCGTAATGTCAAAAGTGTTAAAAACAATTTATAAGAATACTATGGCTTGGATTTCACTATACTAATGATTATTCCCAAATCTTAAGAACTTATTATGTTAATTGAAGGGCCAAGGATAAAAATCACTAACAAAGATCCCTAGCTTGTCAGATTTTATGGAAAAACTATATCGATCAAATCCCTTTAAACGGTAAAAGAGTTACCATGCATTCTCTTTTAAAAGTGGTTCATAAATGAAAACTATCGATAGTCTTTCATTGATGAAATTCCTTTTCTCAGAACCTCTTTTCAAATTAAATTCTCATTCAATAAGAAAAGTTCGAAGGAGAGAAGGAATGTGATCAAACTTTCAACTCTAAATTCAAGCAGAGAAAAGAAAACCAATCAATTTAACATAAATAAGAACCTGAGTTTGAGAATTATACAAAGCAAGTTACATCCAATCCCAAGTAGAGGGTTTAAGATACCAATCTCCAATTGAAAAGCAAACATCATATGAGAAAAGATTAATACAGATCTCTCAACTGCTCTCTTTTTCTTTATAGAAACCTAAATTTCGTGCAGAGACGACTTCCTCCTCACTCTGAATGGCCACCTCATGTATTTATAATGGTTTGAAATCATAAAACACACGTTTCAATTTTGAGACTCTCGCTTAAGCGCCACACCTCGCTTAAGCAAGAAAATTGCCGAGAGGAATTTGACTCCAGGTGGACCTCGCACTTAAGCACCATATGGGGCTTAAGCGCCAATCTAACTCGTACTTGAGCGCCACATCTGGCTTAAGCGCCAGTTTGGCAGCAACTTCAGACTTCAATCTTCAACTTGGCGCTTGAGCGCCATCCCTAGCTTGAACGCCAAAGTGACAAAAATGTAATCCAACACGCCTTTGCTCCTCAACTTGGGCTATAACTTAGTACCTATAGTCCTAAACTCTAACAAACTTTATTAAGTAGAAATTTTGCTAAAGAACTCAAAAGATTAGATTAGGGAAGCTTTCTACTTAAGAAAACTCTTTTTAAGAAAAGATAAGTGCACAATTTAGCTTGTAAAATAAGCATAAAAATGCACTTATCACTTGTTTCAAAATAAAAAATTTAGGTATAGATAAAATTCTAGTCATAAAGAGAGAATTCAAGATGTCATAGAAGAATACAAGGCAACCTTAAAAAATAAAGAAGAAAGGAGAATGTTTGAATTTGTACAAGTTCTATTTGATCCAGAAGGAAAGTGAACATTAGATTTGAGGACAAATCCTCTCTAGGAGGGGGGGGAATGACATGATTCTAGAAAGGCAACTTAGTTTTTATTTTATATTTTTTAAATATAAAAAAAAAACTTAGCACTTTTCTATGTTGTAATAAAGGCTCAAGTTTGTGTGAAAGTGGATGCCAACCAACATTGAGATTACACCACTTGTGGGCTTGTTTTTTATTTGTAGTTTTAGTGAATTAAAGCCCAAAACCACTAGGTTTTTGCATCAGCTTTGGAGGCTGACTTAGGCGCATTTTACATGGTCTTTTAGCTTCAAATTTTAAGTTATAAAGTAGTCATAATTAACACCACTAAATTTTAATTTGTCATTTTGTAACAAAAACTTGTTCTCCATCCAGCCTATAAGGGCTGCACGAAATTCAATAAAACAATTAGAGTTGAATTTGAGTTTTATGTGATATTCCATTGTTAGAGAGTGATTCTCTTACTTCTTGAGTGATTCCAGGTTTGTGACTTATCAAAGGATCACCACCTCATTTGTGTGACATCACTGGAAGTGTGATACTTCCTCTATCCTTCCATCGTTTTCATCTTCTCCTTGTTCTAACTTAGTCTTGCAAAAATACAAAACTTCTAAATCCTTTAATTCTGTCCAGCCATTGTGCGCTATAATTCTCATCTTCATTCTACTTCCATCATATACTTAATTGAAATTCCCATTCTAATCTAGTCCAATTTTCCTTGCTGATTCTCGACCAAGAATTGAGTGCATATCCTATCCAAAAATAAATCTTGCACCAAATCACCATAATATTCTATCAAATCATTAGTTAATTTTGTTCCAAAACTTGCTAAAAATAATTTCCAAGACTCCATGCGCCACTTGCTGTCTAAATTCAGCGCCTCAATCCTCATAATTTTGTTTCCAATTTTTTAATTAATTCCATTATTCCCTTTCGTTTCATTCCTAGAATAATTCACTCCCATTCCTAGTGCATAAATCTGTCAAGGTTAAATCACAATTGAGCAGAATATTCTCTCATTATTGTTGACCCAAAGAGGGAGCATTCAAGTGTTCGATTGAAAACAAAGAAATCAATCTTGTGAAGGAGGAAAAAGACTTAATAAGATAAAGACATGAATACTTTATGTGCCTATGTGATAGATTACATTAGGCTTATATGCTTATGTGTGTTAGATGTTTTGGTAAGAGGTTAATGTCACTATTTTGCTTATATAAGTTCACTTGATCATGATACCTAGGTCAAGGTAGGATGAGCCCCACATATATTTATCTTCACACATGCATCTCATGAAAAATTTTGTGGAAACTTCATGTGCATCATATATTTGAACCAATGGAATTCAACGATGTTTTGAAAGGCTTTTCAAATGTGCATAAACTTTGGTTTTATCCTTGAACATGGTTGAAATGAGGTTCAAAGTGTTTTTGATAGTTTAAAGTGTTTTTTAGAAGTGCAAATCGATGTACAACTTCACCACATGCATGTACATAGTCCAAAATTCCTTGTTTTGTGAAAAGTGTGTGCATTGAGACATTTTTTGGTGTGCACATCGATGCACGGGAGATGCACATCGATGTGCACAGGCCAAAATTAGCTGGAGTTTACAGTTTTGCACCCAAGGGAAGGTCTTCACCTATGCACATTGATTTGGGGCAAGGGCACATCGATTTGGATGTTCTGTTAAGTCTAATTAAAGAGGTTTTGTGTTTGGAAACTGATATGAACGAAGCTTTTTCGAAATTCTACAATTCAAAGTGATCCAAAACCTCTCTTAGGGATTTTTCATGTGTTAGAAACTCATGGATTCAAATGGGATTTTCATCTTGAGGATTCAAAGTGATTTTGCATTCAAGATTTCATCATTCTTGCATTCAATCTTCAAGATATGTGTTGGGTTTCATCAAGCTTTGATCTAGAGGAAGTGCTCTTCAATTTTCATCATTGATCAAGCCTCTTATATGAAAATTGATGGCATTATAGGTCAACTCCTTCCAATTGCTCTGTTTTCTTTTTTTTTTTTATTTGTAGTATTGTAACGTTGAATTTGGATTTTGATTGTTGTGTTTTGGTGAGTGCACAAGAGGGTCAAGTTCTTTGCACCTCTAACCCATAAATCTTGTAAACCTTAGGGGTTCTAAGGTGTTTGGGGGGTAATAGGCTTGCCCAAAGGGATTTTCTTGTATTGTGCATACAAGGTATTTGTTGAAATTCCTAAGAGGTTCTTAGGTGCTTTATTTGTGTGAATCTCAAGGAGGTTCCTTGAGTGGCTAATGTGAAAGTCCTAAGTGTGGGCTTAGACATTTTTGTGTGTGATACTAAGAGTACAAATTTTACTGGATTGTGAGATTCAACAAAGTGTGAGCTTTAGGTGAAAACCCAAGGAAGGGAGTTTCTTGATGAAAATAGAAAGAAGGATTTCTTTGGTGTAGCGTAATTCCTAAGGGGAGCTTAGGTTGCTTGTGAAAATCCAAAAGGACTTTCTGTGAAGGGCTCAAATCCATTGAGAAGAGTGTTCTCTTGGTAGGATAGTTGTTTGGGTAGGGGATTCCTAAGTGTGGGTGATTCTTGTAACTCAAAAACTATTGTATATTATATTGTGAATAGTGAAAAAATCTAAACTAGTGATTGGCTAGGTTTGGGACTGGATGTAGGTGTTATTAGAACGCCGAACCAGTATAAATTGCTTGTGTCTTGTCTCCTTTATTTCTCTCTTACTTTATTACTTGGCACGTGCATTTTGACTATTCATAACACGCGTAAATCTTGCAAAATTGAATCTAAGAACTACTTGGTTAAATATCCCAAAACAAGTGTGCTTGTAAAATCTTGTTTGAACTTACATGGTCTTGCACTAAACATATCTTTGCATGATATTTGAGGATTTTTTAATTTGAATTAGCTTTCGCGCGCCTAATTGTTAAGTGTTTGAAAAATTGACCATAACCTAATTCACCCTCCACCTTCTAAGGTTGTCCATACACCCTATCCATTCCTACAATTGGCCTCAGAGCGGGTTAGGTAAGATAGTCCAAAAAGATCCGAAAGATATGGATAGTGGTAAGATGAGTGAGGTATCCTCCATAAATAGACCTCCTAGCTTTAGTGGTGTGAACTATGGATATTAGAAAGAAAGGATGAGAATTTTTATAGAATCCATAGGGATAGAGATTTGGGATGCTATAGAGAATGGACCTTATGTAACTATGATAGTTGATGGTGAGAAGCAAGTTGAGAAACCAAGGAATGAGTGGAGTGAAGATATTAAAAAGAGAGCTCAACCAAACTTTAGAGCCAAGAACCTTATCACCTCTGCTTTATCTTATAATGAGTTCTTTAGGATTTCAAATTGCAAATCCCCAAAAGAAATGTCGGATACACTTAGAGTAACCCATAAAGGTACAAATGAGGTTAAAAGATCAAGAGTAAATACATTGATGCATGAGTATGAACTTTTTTCTATGAATTCTAATGAATCTATTGAAAGTTTGCAATTACGTTTTACTCACATTGTAAATCATTTGTTGTCTCTTGAAAATTCTTTTTATAATGAGGACCTTGTGGACAAATACTCCGATGTCTCACAAGAGATTGGCAACCAAAGGTGACCACTATTTCCAAATCAAGAAATCTAGAGAAGCTAGATCATGCTACACTATTTGGCAAGTTAAAGGAACATGAATTAGAACTTTACCTTCAAGTCAATGAGGAAATGGACAAAAAGAAGAGAGGACTAGCTTTAAAATCTATCTTGAAAGATGATAGTGATGAAGAAGGCTCAAAAGATGAAAGTGAAGAGGTCCTAAATCTCTTGGTGAAAAAGTTTTGACAAGTGATGAAGAAGCCAGTCTTTGTCTCATGGCAACAAATGACCAAGATGACACACAAAGTGAGGTAAGTATCTCAAGTAGTGATGATGATACCTCCTTAGATGATCTTAAAAATGCTTTTTTTGAAATGCATGAGGAAGCAAATAAATATGCTAGAAAATGCAACATGCAAGAAAAGAAAATTACTATGCTTGAATCAAAAGTATATACCTTGCTTAAAGAGTTAAATGATCTCAAGATAGAACTAGAATCTTAGACTATGCTTGTATCTATACCTTCTATGAATTGTGCATGTGATGAATGTCATAAGAAAGATGAAGAAATACTAGAACTGAAATCAATTGTGAATAAATTCAAATACTCTTCTGGTAATCTTGATGCTTGTCTAAATGCACAAAAACATGCTAGTGATAGAAGTGGAATTGGATATCATGGTAGTTGCTCATATGCTATAAATGAAAATCCACATGCTTGTATTCCTAATGCAAAACAAGGGTATAAGAAAGTTTCACATGCTAAGAAGAACAATTGTACTAGTAAGTATAACCTGTATGCATCTAAAACTAGTGCTTATTCTTCTAAGAACATGTATATTTCAAATGGTACTTATGCTCACAATGGACATGCTAAAAACAACTATGTGCCTAGAAGACCTAGGATGTATGTGAAAAAGTATGTTTGTCATTATTATGGGTTAAATGGTCATCTTAGCACCTATTGCTATGCTAAATTGTTTTACGTACCAAAAGGAGAGTTGGTATGGGTTCCTAAGGGAATCAAAGCTAACCATTGAGGACCCATGACAAAGGGTACCTAAATTATGTTGTTGGTTTTGTAGGAGATTTCAAGAAAGAGTAAACCAAAATATTGGTACCTTGATAGTGGATGCTCCAGACACATGACTGGAGATCCTAAGAAATTCCAACATATCACACCTATTGATGGAGGAAATGTGACCTTTGGAGATGACAACAAAGGAAAAATCATAGGTATTGGTATGGTTGGTAAGGAAGAAACTTTAATTATCAATTGTGGTTTCTTGGTTGAAAATCTTAAGCATAATGTCCTTAGTATTATCCATCTATGTGACAATGGTTTAGACGTCTCTTTCAATAAGAAATGTTGCATGATTAGAAAAGAAGATAAGCCTAATGCTTGTTTGATTGGTAATAAAACTAACAATGTGTACATCATAGACTTGGATTGTTAAAAGCTTGATTCTATGTGCTTGGTTGTGAAAGATGATAAGATGTGGTTATGGCATAAGAGACTAGCTCACATACATCTTGATCATTTGTCTAAGTTGAACTCAAAAGATCTTGTTTTGGGTTTGCCCAAGTTAAAGTTTGTTAAGGAACCGTTATGTGAGGCTTGTCAAACATGTAAGCAAACAAGAGCCTCTTGTAAACCTTAAGGTATGTTTCTACCTCTAGGGCTCTTGATTTGCTTCGCATGGATCTATTTGGCCCTTCTAGGATCATGATAGGTGGTAACTACTATGCCATTGTGACAGTAGATGACTACTCTAGGTTTACTTGGACTCTTTTTTTTTTTTAAAGAAAAGTGATGCTTTTCATGTTTTCAAAAAGTTTTCAAAGAGGATTGAAAATGAGAAAAATTGCAAGATTATTTCTATAAGAAGTGATCATAGTGGTGAGTTTACTAGCCATGCTTTTGAAACATTTTGTGAAGAAAAAGGGAACTCACATAACTTCTCTACTCCGAGAACTCCTCAACAAAACGGGGTTGTTGAGAGGAAAAATAGATCTCTTGAGCAGTTGGCAAGAACTTTACTCAACGATTCTAAGCTACCTAAGTACTTTTGGGCGGATGCGGTTAACACCGCTTGCTATGTATTGAATAGAGTCTTGATAAGACCCATCTTTAAGAAAAATCCTTATGAAATCTTCAAAGGGAGAAAACCTAACATTAGCCATTTGCATATCTTAGGGTGTAAGTGTTTCGTATTGAAAAATGGAAAAGAAATGCTTGATAAGTTTGATGCTAAGTCCAAAGAGGGAATTTTTCTTGGTTACTCCTCTAATTATAAAGCTTATAGAGTGTTTAATAAATCCACTCTATGTGTTGAAGAATCTATACACGTTGTATTTGATGAGTTTGTGACTAACCCCTCAAAAGAGGAAGATGTTATTGATGATGTGCAAGAGCCTTTAGCTAGGTTTTTACTTGAAAGCAAGGAAGGAGATCAAAAGAGCACAACAAACTTGGAACAACATGAGACAACCCAAAAAAGGACCCAAATCTAGAGGGCACACATGTTGTTGGTGACTAACCCAAGGAATGGAAGACATTGAGAGATCACCCACTTGATCAAATTATTGGTGACATCTCCAAGGGGGTAAGCACAAGAGGTAAATTAGTCAATTTTTGTAACATGCCATTTGTTTCTCAAATTGAACCTAAAGATGTTGATATAGCATTAAATGATGAATTTTGGCTTATGGCAATGCAAGATGAATTGAATCAATTTGTAAGAAATGATGTGTGGGAACTAGTACCTAGGCCTTTTAGATAAGACCATAATTGGAACAAAAAGGGTTTTTAGAAATAAACAAGATGAGTATGGTGTTATCGTTAGAAATAAGGCTAAACTAGTAGCTAAAGGATACAATCAACAAGAGGGAATAGACTATGATGAGACATTTTCCCCTGTTGCTAGATTAGAGGCCATAAAAATACTACTAGCATATGCATTCATTATGAATTTTAAGCTCTACCAAACGGCTGTAAAAAGTACATTCTTGAACGGTTACATAAAAGAAGAAATGTTTGTCGAACAACCATTAGGGTTTGAAAGCTTTGAACACCCTAACCATGTTTTTAAGCTTAAGAAGACTCTTCATGGTTTAAAACAAGCCCTAGGAGTTGGTACGAAAAACTAAGTGAATTCCTTATTAAAAATGGCTTTAAAGGGGGACAAGTCACAAGGTATAGGGCCACCAATTGGTACCTTGACAACAATGAAAGAGGTTAAAAGGTAGAGGTAACAAGGTATAGGGTCATTATTGGTTCACTTTTTTACTTGACAGCCTCTAGGCCCAATAGTATGTTCTCTTGTGGCCACAATCCTCAAAAGGTATGGTGTTCTATAGAATTATAGATCGATGGAGTTAAATGAACGCTTTTTCATTTTTATTTTTCTGTGAGACTACATCCTATATTTTCTTTTAAAAATATTGATTACCTTCACTTGGGACGTGTCTTATGCCTTGGTTGTATTTCTCGATTCTTTTTCTTTAAATAAAAATTGAGGATTGTGCTTTCTTTTTTTTTTTGTTCCTTTTAAATATTTTTGCTTTAGGTAGACATTAGACACAATTCTTGCTTCCGTAGTCATCTTACCTTTTTTGGTTGATCTAGTGATGCTTGCAGATTAATTAGAAACTTATTATCAAAAGACCCAAGTTTAAATATTTCCTGATTTGGGATGAAAGCCAAGCTTCTACCATTGATGGGGAGACCTAATTAATTATGTGTGTAAAATGCAACTGAAACAATCAGCTTACAGATGTTTAAGCTCCCTCATTTATAGAAGCATTAGAAAATAAAGGTAACAATGGATCTAATATATATATATATATATTAAAAAATGTAAACCTGACCAAAATTGAAATGTAGGGTGACAGCAAGAAAGTCATTGACAATAAAATTTCATCTTGAAAAGATAATCAATTACTTTTCATGGCAAGTGCATTTAGGATTTCGTTAGATGATGTTAGCATTGTTAATTATCATATTCGAATTACTAGCATATATCCAAATAATTATTATCTTCATATTGATATGAAGCTTAATATTGTAGTTATTTGTGGGTTATATTGTCCAGCTATCTTAGAGTTTTATTTGATTTTTAGAAACTTTATGTGATTAGGTCATGGCATGAAAGATAACAACAACCTTCTTTTCTAACAGAGAAAATGGAGCATTATGTGCAATGAAGGAAGTACAAATATTTCCTGATTATTAGGAAATTTTACTTTGAGTTGTTTATGAAACATATATGCATTAGCCATAACTCAAAGGCAATATGATAGAATCTCAAATTGATCTCATTTTAAAATGAGAAAGTAACAATAGATTAAAAGTTTACTTGACTCACTTATAATCAATAATATTTATATTGTTATTTTTACATTTTATACATTATCTCATATTAGGGATACCTGTTTGAGTTATGCATTATCCATAGCTCAAAATTAATATGATAGACATTTGAAATTGACCTAATTGCTAATTAAACATAGGTGGTGATGCCATAAAAAGTAAAGATATATTTATTTCTTATTTTATTTAAACTTTATTATGAATTTAACTCACTCAGAATCAAGAGCGTATACATTTTATTCTTTTTCTTATAAATTTTGGACCTAACTATGTTCAGACTTCAAGGATACTTATTTGAGTTCATACTTGGTGTGCCATCTATATTATCTAAGCGAAAATTGGAGAGCATGATGGCTACAGCCTCCATTTTGAAGAAACAAATTGTAAGAAACATGTCAGGTTCATTGCCACCATACCATAAATAACACATCTTTTGTGCTCACTACAAGTGCATAACTACTTAGATATGCATTAAGAAGGTCTTTAGCAAGATCAATGGGTATGATTTCAACAGCACAGCACATGTCACTAAGGTTAAAGCTATAGATGTCATGCCTAAGCTTGAAATAGTTTATTTTCATTCATGAGATTGATGGTGTGGTGTTTAGTATTCCACAGATCTTTAGCTTTACTTTTGTGGCAGAAAGAAGGTCCTTCATTTTTTTACTCACGTTATGGTTCATTTTGTGGGAGTGGCCTTTGAATTGTTTTTGTTATATTTTTTCTATTTTGTAAACTTAATAATGGTTTTAAATGCACTAACTTATTTTTGATTTTTTCTCCTGTAGTATACATTTCGTATTTGGCTGCTTTAAGTCATTGCTCAATTTTTTGTAGTCGCTACATTTGTTGTATTAAAGAGTTGTACTAAATATTGTGTTACTAATTGTGATACCTTGAATTTATACATTTGTTGGTAGGAACATTTCACAACCATATAGTCATTACCTTGAAGTTACACCGTCAAATTGAAAAAAACCCATTCCCAGTTGCAGGCTCAGGCGATTTCAAGACCATAATTGATATATGCTTTACTGCTACAAGGTCTTGATCAGAATTTCTTTAGGTGTAGAGGGTCAACTATCAAGTAAGTTTTGATATGTGCTATATCCCAGTATGATCAGATTTTTCATATTGTGATCAAATATAATGATGCTTGGTATAACTGCTTACTAATAAAGGTGTTCAGTTTACATATTTTTCAGAAGAGTTATCCTTGAAATTATACATTTGGTGTTAAAATTGATTATTAAAAAAGTTAACAATGTACATATAAAGTTAGATGACCATTTCTGATTGAGCCATGAGGGTTGATTTTTTACTGATGTAAAATTGCAGTTTAATTTTATCATAATTCTATTATACATGAAGTATTTTTTGTTTATAATGTTTTGCAATGGTAACTTTGTAGTAACTATAAAGTAAAAGCAACAACCAATTTCTTATTTGTTCTAGCTTTTCAGGAAATATCATCTGTGCCACTTCCAACAAAACTATAAGCTTTTGTGCTATAAAATTATTTGCAAAAGGATTTATTTTCCATACTAGAGTTATGTTATGAGATTTTAAAGTAGTTTGTATTAGTGTTGTACAATTATCAACCATGTTTACCAATTCACGTAGTTGTATCTTAGCACACTGAGATTTTTAGTAATGGTTTGCAAATCCTTTTATGCATAGAAATGAAAAAATTAGTGAAACATGTAGTTACTAATATATTATTATAACATTGGTTTCCAAATTACTTTAATCATGTTAACTGGTAGATGTCCCAAACTCATTGGAGATTATAGTGCTTATGGTACAATAATTGGAATATGCTATTTTACAAGTTAATTTATACATGTTAGAATTTTACCACATTATTTTAAGCAATCAAATATCATTCAATTAAGACTTAAATTTTGTAAAAAATATCATGAAAACATAATAATAAGAAAATAGACTATTCACGAAACTATGTTATTATATTGCAAAACAAGAGTCTTAAAAAAATATAATTATATTTCATTATTATTTTATTTTCTTATAACTATGTTAAAATCTTTGCATAAAGGATGATATCAATAAATCTCTTTTTGTGAACACTTATAACGTTCTATAAACAAACAGCAAGTCCCTTCTTATGTCTATGTTGTTCATGAAAATTCAAATATGATAATCTTAACTTACAAGATCATTCATATACACTAGTGGAAAAAAGCCATTTTATAGGGGATAAAAGACATTTTATATCGGTTCTAAAATTGGTATATATGTAGCCGGTATAGTAAATCGTGACTTTTTGTACCAGATCTGTATACTATATTAAAGGTCACCCTTTCGCAGGGGTTAATTTGATCCCGTATAAAAAGTTACACATTATATACCATGAAACATTCCATACCGTAGCATTTTATCCGGTAGAAAAGGTTGCACATTCCATACCATTATATTTTTAGCTGGTATAAAACATTACAAAGTGTTACATTCTATACCAAAGAATTTTAGCTGGTATAAAATATTACTCTTTCATTGTACCACATTTCACATATTTCATATACACGGTTTCATCTGGTCTTGGAACCCTGTATTCACATTTATATATATTTTTAAAATATTTGATGATATTTACCCAATTGAAAAATAAAATGGCTATATTATATTACTTGTTCAAATCCACAAAATACATATTGACTAATCCAACAACAATATACTAGTTAGCAATTGTGATAATCAATTATAAATTCTACCACCAAAATAAACAATTTCTTGTCTACTAGTCCTATGGATAACAACAAAATTTCTGTTTCATAATTTCATTACTAGAATTGTTTTGTATGGATGACATCAACTAGCCTCAACAAAAAACTAAAGTTTCTTCAAACTTTTAACAGCTACAATTCATCATGTCCTTTAATTTCATCTGTCAAAACAAATGGAGAGGCAAAAGTAAGTAAAGAGCTTCCTGCAATGAATATACACTTTGATTTTGAGAGAATAAAAAACAAGTAATAATAAATTGGAACAGAACCTTTCTTGCTCAAGTTTAAAACAGAATGCTTATATAGAAAATACATTTAATTCATAAAGCTTGTGCCTAAAGTGTAATACTTAAACCATATTTTCTAAAGAACAAAATAAATATCATTAACCTGTAGAGAGTCTAAACCATGAACATGATTCCTTTGAATATCCAATCCACATTTTTCTTGATGCTATACAAAATATATAAACAAGTTCAATATGGAGCAAAAATTGAAGAAAAGAAACAAAAAGAAGAAATCTATTGTAATGCTTTTATGCACTACTTCTGGTGCACTGAATTTATAAATTCATTTTACTCATATTTTAAAAATCTAAGGATTGTATTACATTGTATTGAGTGCTAAGGATTTACCCTGCCCAATTAATATTAGTATTTATTTCTCTTAATTCTCAAACACTCTGCCCATTGTGCAAAAAAGAAAAATAACAAAAAGAGTTATTTTTTAACTTTTAGGGTCTTAGGCATACGAATATACTGTTAGAGTTTTTTTTTTGGAATGCAACCAATTGTGGTTTTTGTTTCGACACAAAGTGGTTAATATTGTGATCCATTTAATGACACTCAAGCCCACTATTAATGATTTGTGGGGGAAACAGTGTGAGCCGAACCACTAGGCCCGTGATGGGAGGTGCCTAAGAGTTTTATAAATAAGTGAGGCTAAGTCTCCTTTGTCATCACCAGAGAAAAGCTCTTTTGGTTTGTCCCATTGAGAACCTAGAATTGTAGAGACGGTGATTAGGCAAAGGAAGACTTTTCTCTTCAACTCTACGTGTAAGACGATGTGTACAAGTAAGTGTTTTTCTATAGCTTTCTAATTGGTGTTCTAATTTCATATAATAGATCATGGGTGTATTAATTTATTGCTTATACGTTGTATCAGAGCCGTGATTATATGAATTAGGACACAATTGACAAATTTTTTCGTTCTTCCATTTCCATATATGACTTATTTACATGTATATATGTTCAACGTCGCTAATTTTCACATTTGAAAATGAAGTGAAATTGAACACAAGATTGCATTCGTATATTTTATTTGCTCTCTGAAAAGTTCTTTTTGGAAATTTGTGAACAATTGCATTCAAATGAAGTGCAAACCATTATGCTAAACTTGTCAATACATCCATGGTCTTGCGATATATATTGATCAAAATTCAACTTTTTTTTTGCTTGGATAAAATCTGGAGCGTGAGCCTCAACACATTCGTGCAATTGAATAAAAAAAATACTTAATTTGTTTCACATGGTGATAATCACTTTGATTTTCCAAAATTATTATTGGTTTCATTACGCTTATTTGATATACTATTGAATTGCTACATTTGTTATATGATAATCGAATGGCTATTCTGTATTGTAGATAATATATATGTGTGGTTATAAAGGTTGCTTAAGTTTTTTTTAATTTTTAAGAATTTAAATCGAAGGTTCCAACAAGTAGCAACAATGTGAGTGTGAGTTGGGTTCACTTAATTGAATAAGTGAATGCAAGTGACTTTGAATAAATTTCGTTAGCTCCATCCAGTACTTGATAATATCTTTTCATAACCAAATATGTTTACCAAGGAATGTGGTTTTGTTTATATTTTTATTTAAATCAATTTCTATGTGATAGTTAGCGTAAATTAAGGAATGTGAGTGTAAATTAGTTGCTTGAATTATCCGCTGCCCCTTTTAACAAGTTATTTATCAGTTATGGTGCGCTGCCTTTTATTTAATTAACTGATAAATAAAAGCACAATTTTTTAATTCAGTTTTAAATCTTATTTGGATAAATAATAATAGCAATTTGAGCGCAGGTTGTTGTAACTGTTTTATGAAGTTTTTATGTTTGTTAAATGTGATTTTTATATTTAATTCATAAAATAAAATAAATCATGTGAAAATCAGTTGTACCTGCGTAATTGTTTATTAATATATATATATATATATATATATATATTAATTATTGCTCACTCATTTATGAGGATTTAGTTTTGACTAGGATATGCTGTTATTTATGTTTTGATAAGGATTAATAAATTAATTGTCATATGTGATTTAATTACCTTTTGTGTGAACTGGTTTTTAGTAAAGTGATTTTTATAATCTTAATCAATTATTTAAAATTGATTATTTGGTTAAGATTTGATTTGATCAAATGTTTGATTTAATTTTGATATGATCAAGAGAATTTAAAATTATTTGCCAAGTGGAATCTCAATCGGATTAAGTTATTTGAGAAATCGGTTGAAATTTGTTTGGTAACTAATTTTAAGATTGAGTTATTGTAAAATTCATGATCTCATGATTATATATTTCATCTCTTTTGAGTGATTTTATTTTATAGAGATAATATTAGAATTTAAAATAGCACGATTATATGCTTATTAGCATTTTGCCACTGCTAGATTTAATTATTAAGAACTGAAATTTGACGTGCCATATATATCCAGATAGATTAATTTTCAGACTCGAGTAGTTGGCATCTTAAATTGTTAATTGAATTAACAATATGGTGGAAAATTATCTACATGTCACGTTTTTTCGGTTAATTATACATAATTCTATCAAATAAAAACCATGCTTATGCCGAGAATGTATCCTTATTTTGAATTCATAATTAAAAAAAAATGTTTCAGGGTTTAACTTTCAATCAAACGGTTCAAATTTTGACTTTCGGTCAAATTGTTTAGAGTTTGACTTTTGGTTACATGGTTCAGAGTTTGACTTTTGATCAAATGGTTCAGAGTTTGACTTTTTTTTTTGTCAAACCATTTGGGGTTTGACTTGTGATAAAAAAAATTGGAGTTTCTCCCTTTTGTTGCAATTCACGTTAAGTAGTGTGTGATCTGTATGAGTGTTGTACATGAAAGGTTCTGGCTTAGAAAGACTTTGTTAAGTGTGTCCGTTGTGATGCCACCATCTCTTTCCTTCGAACTAATCTCGGGATGCTCTTTCCGTTGACTAGTTCATCTTTTATAGACAAGTAAAAACCGATTCCTGTGTAAGAATTTTCATGAATTGCGACAAGCCGTTACCACCAAAGTGGGACCGCTTGTAATGATTCTTGAAAATTGTCTTGTATGTTGAGGAATGTTTTTAATCTTTGTAAGTAACCACCTGCCCAAAGGGGCTGGTTATATGTAGAGTTGTCAAAAGGGTCAGCTCTATTTAGGCCTAGCCCAGGCCTACAAGGGCCGAGGCCCATAGGGCCCTTAGAGCCCATAGGGCCCAAAGTCCATAGGGCCCAAAGCCCATAGGACAAGCCCATAAGGCTAAAATTAGACTTTTTTGTAGTAAAAAGAAATAGACCCTTGTTAGGCCCTTTTCTACTTTTTTTAGTAAAAAACAAGGCCTTTGTTAGGACCTTTTTTATTTTTTTTTTTGTGGTAAAAGAAACAGGCCCTTGTTAAGCACTTTTCTATTAATAATTCATCTTTATCTTTAGTCCAAAAAAAATTCATTTTTATCTTATAACAATCTATGTAAACATTCAAATTTCTAGTGTCTTTACATAGTATTAAAGTACTTTTCATGTTTTCAAAATTTACTAGAAGTTCAATCTGCAAGTAACATTAACATATAAATTTTTAGCAAATGTTCTATAAGTCACAAAATGGCTAGGGAAAAGGTACCAAAAGTAGTATCCAAACTTGTACAGTAGAAAGGAAATAGTGTCCATAAAAAGTGAACAAACATAGTGTAATTGAAAAGTGACAAGTAGTCAAAAGTGTCAAGTATTTCTAGGCCTAAGTATAATATCTCGAAAATCCATAAAAGAGACTTAGGACTTAAGGGATTTATTACAATTTATAAAGAAAAACAAAGATAAAGTAAATATGTAAATATGAACTGTCATATTCGAATAATATTCGAATATGCCTTGTCATATTCGAATAGTATTCGAATATCCATGTCCATATTCGAATATGCAGGTGAGGAATTGAATACTGCATTGACTCCAAAGGGGCTGTTCTTCAGATTTCCTCGCTTCTCACACACTAAAAACCTCTATTCCCAAACCAACTACGTCACAACTCTTCGACCCTAAGGCTTCCATCTCAAAAGACTAAGGTTCCAAACGGTTGATTCAGATTCAGAGGCAACTACGGCAAAGGAACCGGAGTAAGAGATTGGATCTGAAAGCTAAAGGATAAAGGATTCAGGGAGTTCCAGGTAACCCTGAAAACCCCAAATCCTTAAATACTTGGAATTTAGGAACATGTGACTAGGGAAAGATAGGAACATGTTATTAGGGAAATCAAACTGTTATGTTTTGTTTAAGTTTGATAAATGATGCATACTATGTTTGAAATACGCATGATATGGTTGATATTGTATGATTTTGATAGGCTTTGTGTTGATGAGTGATGTATGTGATGTTGTGAAACATGTTAAAGGTATAAATAAGGTTTTCCAGAATTGAATGTGACACTAACTGGGAATCTGATATTGAAATGATTTCAAATTGGTTTGAAAAGGATCGAGTACCAGTAGTAGCATATTCAAATATGTGTTTGAATACGGAATGCCATTTTCAAATAGATATATGAATATAACACATCTGTCACATAGAATCCAAGTAAATAAGTGTTGATAATCGGATAAGAGGATACTGGAAACCCTTGTTTGTATGCTATGTTCTTAATATGACTGTGTGATGCATTAGAACTGAAAGTGGAAATGTTAAAAGAGGCTCTTTCCACTCAATAGATATTGAGCAAGACGGTTAAGTTCCACCAGAAGTAGACCGGGTAAGAGGACAGAGCAGAAAATAGAAAAGATGAGAATGTAGGGTTATCCCAAAAAGGGAAAAATAACCTGAGGTACTGGCTATCTTCACAAGGTAGGTAGTCTAAGTACAAAGGGTACTATCTTCACGAGGTAGATGGTTCCCTGGGCTAGCTCGAGAGAGAGTTAGTAGCCCGGCAGGAGGATCCTTGGGGGACGCTCGCCAGGACCGTGATGATAATGATGAGCTCAATATGCGTTACTGCCACGTGTTTTGGTGGATTCTCAGTGCACAGGGTTTCCCGTTAAAAGAGGAAAGAAATGACAATGAAAATGATCATGCATAGATATCTATGTGATTGAAACTGTATTTGTTGTGTGTATGTTTGCTAGGATTGGATTTGGGACGGTTTTCCAGTTAGACTGGCTATAATACTCTATAAAACTATTTTTATGGCTGACGGGTTACTCAGTTATATGTCGAGCATATAACTGACGGTTACAGTATTGCAGGTGACTCGGATTCAGAGGGTGTCAGCGTGTGAGACGTTTTGCAGCCTTTTTCTAATACTTAGGTAGTCATTTGAGTCTTTGTATGGCTACCTTAGCTGGACACATGTAGATTCTCTGGACTGTAGACAAACACTTGTATTTTGATATATGTATATATTTTATTAAATTCTGCTATGTTCTGTTTTGTTAAAAAAAAAAAAACTACCCTAAAAATTCTAGGTGTTACAATAAGCTTCAATGCAATTCCATATCTTCAATTTGATAAGCTGCACATGAAAAGGAAAAAAGAGAAAGTGTTAAAAACAAGTACTATAAAACATATGATTCAATGACAACGGATGAAACAATTTCTTACTCTTCAATATCCTCCTTGTTCTCCTTATCCGCCTCATCAATGTCAAAAAGAGTTGACATATCTATGTCATTACCAGAAATTTGGTTTTTGAAATTATCATCTTCATCTACAACTCCCAAGAAAATAAAATAATTAATTAGATGAAATAACAAGTCAAGAATAAAAAGATTGCACATAATTATAAAATACTATGAAAATATTACCACTAGGATTTTCAAGAAATTCATGTTACCAATTTCTGGAGCACATCAATGTTTGAATATTCTGAGGAAGGGTAGAACTTCAGAATCTTGTTAGAGCGCATCCCCCAATGCTAAAAGCTCCTTCTGATGCCACAGTGGTAATGGGAATGCTTAATATATCCCTTGCTAATAGAAAGAGATAGAGATATTTACTCTCATTTGTCTTCCAATAATAAAGGACAACATATTGTGTGATATCATCACCATCAATCTATGGCTCATCCAAATACAAATCTAACTCAATTTTAGGAGTAACTTTCTTTTTAGAACTCCTAAATGCTTTGAAATTCTGCATTGTTTAGTTAAAAACAAAAGTAAAATTAAACAAAATATGCAGAGAGCATACATATAAGTAGATACGAAAGACATAAAGAACAAATTAAATATGATTAGGAGAGAAACATACACTGAACACTTCACATTTCCTTCGCTTACTCCCATCTTCACTTACTTTCGAGGACATATGGAATTTCCCATCTTCACTTACTTTCGAGGACATATGGAATTCATTAGGAGATTGAGATTGAGAATAAGATTGAGAAGCACTTGGTGAAATTAAGTTGTTGGCATATTCTCTATACAATTTCTTAAATTTCTCCATTATACGTTTCACCTTCTCTTTGGAGGTTGATAGATCAAGCGTTTCAAAACAAAAATTCAAGAACTCAAGCTTTAAACGTGGGTCAAGAATTGCTCCAAAAGCTAGCACCACACTATATTCTCTCCAATACTTGTCAAACTTTTCCTTCATTCTTGTAGCCATTTCACTAATCACAAGATCCTCATTCTCCACACTCTCCTTTAATAGGCACTCAATCTTCCAAACTTGCATAAAATACAAGTTTGAGGTAGGGTAAGATGAGCCTGATATCAAGTTTGTGGCATCATAGAACATACAAATTTTCTCTCCTTAACTCCAATCTTCACTTGATGGACAACATTTAAAGCTCCTATCAACCACTTTCAGGATATCAAACACCTTCTCATATTTGATTATGCTTTCGAGCATTAAAAATGTTGAATTCCACCTAGTTGACACATCCAACTTCAAGCCAATTGTTGTGTCAATCCTAGCATCTTTGACACATTGTTGAAATTTTATGGTTCGCCCATCGGATCCTCTCACATATCTCACACTATCTCTTATCTTAGCAAGCGCTTCTTGAGCCACCTTCAAACCATGTTGAACTATCAAGTTAAGGATATGAGCCGAACACCTCACATGAAAGAACTCACCATCACACAACAAACTATTTTGTATAGAAAGATGATCTTTTAATGTCTTGCATGTTATCATTGGAAGACGCATTACCTAAGGTAATTAAAAATATTTTCTCATCAATCCCCCACTCTTTCAAGCATTCAGAAATAGTAGCTTCCAATTCAATTCCACTTTGTGGAGGTTTCATTCGGCAAAAGCTAAGAATCTTGCACTTTAATTTTCAATCTTCATCAACAAAATGAGCCGTCAAACAAAGATAACCCTCAGATGTAGTAGTTGTCCACATATCAGAATTTAGACATACCTTTTAGGAATCCTACCTAGGGCTTCTTTTAGCTTAACTTTTCTCTTGCACATAAATTTTTTGGATATCAGAGACTAGTGTGTTCCTAGAGGGCATCTTAGCAACAAGATTCAAATAATCTATTCATTCTCGTATCCCCTTATACTCAACAAAACTGAAAGGGAGATCATGTCTAATGACAACATGTGCAAGCATGATACGATGTTTCTTTTGATTAATCTTCCGTACAGCACACTAACTTAGGTTAGACACACACCTGCCTTTGCAGCATCCTTGCAGATCTTAATATGCCGACTTAGGTGTCAAGTCCCATAAGTATAAGCAGAGTTGAGGTTTTTACCAACTAAAAACTAACCGCTACAATTATTGCACGAAGCCTTCTCAACACCATTAATGTCTTTACCAACTCTAGTAAAAAAAGCTCCAAATTTTAACAGGTTTTCTTTCTCTTTCACATAACTGAACACTTCGAGGAACAAATGAAGGACTTCTAGCAATATTTTCAACCATGTTAAGGCTGCCATGTAAAGCAAGAAAAATGCGATTTATCACCCATCATCATAGCATATAAAATCAAACAAATATACTAAAACACGGAAATAAGGACAACAATCAATTGCATTTTACCTTCCTAAGCACAAGAACAGCAAAAAAATATTAGGCTACAGTTCAAATTTCGAGCATCAACATAAAATGTTTGAAACAGAATAGTTAATAAGTAGTTGCTTTTGTCTCTATTCATTTTAGTTATTGAGACTTTAGATTGCTTGTGAAAGAGTATCATAAAGATAAATGAACGATTAGCTGAATAATTGAATAAGTTCCCATCGTCAAGAATACTACCATATTGATGCAGAATACAAAGTTTTATTTTTTTTTTCTCTTTTTTAGCAAAATGTAAAGTGAAAAAATTTGCTGCAGCCATGACCAAAGTGTATTCTGACTCACAGCAATTTAAACGGAGATGGAATCAATCAAGCAAAGGTAGTCTCAGGGCACTCCAACTATTAAATAATAATATTAATAATAATATAGCTTTTTGTAAGAGATTAAATTGACCAAATAAAGTAGAGCTTTAAAACAGGGGTCTGAGATACTTATGCTCAACTGCAATTCATCTTAATCATTAATATTATTCATCACTCATCACTCATCAATCTCATTCACCAATCACCACTCAAATGTCAAATAACATGTCTAGCCAGTAGAGACAAAAACAATTCTCAAAACATAAATCATGGAAAAATCATGCCTACTAGTTTAGCAATCATAAGAGACATGCCAATAGAGAAGTATTTAAACTGGACCAGAGTTATAATTTAGGAAGGATTACCGAAAGAGACAATTTTATTGCAAGAACCAGATGATTTCCGGTTGCTGCATCAGTGCAGTGGCAGGAACAGATGTAAAGATGATAATGCCTAGATATTTTGAGATCAGTCTCCATGAGTCTAATGATCTTTTTTTATACCCTCTTCCTAGTTCCTACTAACTATTCCCTTTTCTAGGCTATACGAATAACTAGCCTAATATTCATGCGCCCTATTCACTAATTACAGCCCACATGTCACTATAGTTTTCAGATGACAACAAAAGGAATTTGCTTATGCAAAAAAAAAAAAAAATTTGAGGGCACTCCAAGATGCTTTGCCATGGAACAGGTGGTACTTGCAAGGACTCCGACGCTCAAGTCAGTGATAGATGTAGGAGCGAAGAGTGTTATGATTAGATGATCATACCTGAATTTGCCCTTATGTTTTCTACTTATACCTTTCATGTAGGTGTTATTTTGTCGGTGTGGGCTGGCGATATGGGCCTTGCTGGCCATTGGACCTTCTGAAAACCCGGACAAGGAGACCGGAATATAAGTCCACAACATAAGGGAACAGAACGAGAGATAAATCCAAAGAGAAAACTAACTTCAAAACAATATAGCGTAAGAACAGAACAACTATTAAATTGAAGCTCGAAACAGAGGATGACCAAACATTAAGTTTACATATATGAAACAGATGGATTGAATGGAATCGGAGGATCAAGGACTAGAGCTAAAAATTGATGCCTCAGAAATTGGAAGTTTTGCAAAGTTGAATTGTAATTGGGGCCTGAGACCTTCCTAAAACCCATAAACAAAAAGTATTTTGGTACTACATATTAGATCATTAGATAAGATAATTAACATGTACAAATTAAATTAATAGATCAGATAATCAACATGTAAAAAGAAATAGACAACCACAAAATATTAGACCAAATAAATATTACTACGGTATAGACACTAAATATATAAATTTAAATTTTTAAATTTCTAGATAAAATACAGAATAGTAGCTAATCGAAAATGCTAGGATTGGTGTATTCCCAGGCTCGTTAAATTTTCAGACTAAGTCACGTAAATCATTAATTTACTTGAAAAATTACAACTAACAACTTATTAGACAAGTATAAATAATTTTGATGTCTATTTAAAAAATTATAACTATCAAAGCCAGAAGAACGCGGTAGTTAACAAATTAAGTAACAGAATATAACTAGAAAGCTATAAACTCAATAAATATTATAGTAATATTGTTTATCACAAAAATTAAAACACTAACACTATTTCCAACCAGAGTAATGTTTAATTTTTTTATTAATTCTCCTACCCACTTAATTTTGACAAGACATGACAAGCATCATCTAGAATAATGCTTAATCTTCCTACTAATAAATTACACAATTCTCCTGCCCACTTAATTTAACTTAATTTAACTTAATTTTAAAAAGTATCATCTATCTACTAAAAAAAATTAAATAAAAATAAATTACACTTGTTAAATTTAAATGAGTAAAATAATTAGGGTAAAATGCACAAAGTACCCTCGAGGTTTCATAATATTACGCAAAACATCAAACTTGAACAAAATAAGCACTCCCCATCAAACTTTAACAAATCTAAACCCCATTAAACATAAAACTAACTATAATTACTCAAGGTAACTATAATCACAAATTATATTTGATTAGTTAATGAAAAAACAAAATCTTTCTCTTTGGTTTCTCATTTTTAAAATCATTTCTTCTTGATTCATTGTTCGTTAAAATCCTTGCCCCTTGGTTCCTCATTCTTTGGCTTAGGGCTAGGTCTTCTCTTGATGCCATATTTCTTTATTCCTCGTTTAGGGCTCGCTATCTTTTTCCCTTCCTATAAACTCACGGCAGTTTTCCGAGTGTTCTATTTGTTTTTCATTGTGGATGTGACGCCAGAGAGAAACATTAGTTTTTACTGGTTTTTATGCTAATTGTTGAAATTCAATGTGTTTTACTGATTTGATACAATGTAATTGAATGCTAAAATACATTGTGTTTTTTTATTTTAACAAATAAAAAATTGTTTTCATGTTTCAGTAATTGAATGCTAAAAATCAATTTAACTTATGGTCTAAAATAATGCAAGGAGATCCTGAAAATAAAACTAAAAACCCTTTAAGAAGAGATCATGATTTAAGAGAAAAAAATTACTGGAAAAAATAAAAAGGATAATTAAAAAAAATTCTCGCAAGAAAAATAAAAAGAGTTAAAAAAAACTAGAGTTAATCATAGTTAAAAATTTTAACATAATATTCTCAATTTGTTATTAGATTATTCGATAAAAAATGCTCAATTTGTTAACCTCAAAAATACTTTGTATATTTTACCTAAATAATTAATAAAAAATTAAACATTAAACACTTGTTTATTTTTTACACTTTTTTCCAATAAACAAGTGTAAGAATTTACAAGAGATAAGAATATAACAATTAACAAAATAATAAATTTAGAACTTGATTTGGAGGGGTGCGCCAGGCCCATGAGATAGTAGTGTAAGGCTTGGGCAACACACGAAGATCCCAGTAGCAAGCTACTGCAATGAATCTTCCCCCTTAAAAAGTTAATTTAATATTGCGTAAGTCAATGACTCACATATCAGATATTAAATTGATAAGAACAGATACTACACTTAATTTTAGCCAAAAGGCCGAGAAAGGTATGCTTATTCACGTGTTAGTCTTCTCTTTTTATACCTATCTCGTGGGGTCTGTTTTGCTGCACAACCGAGGTGGGACTTCAAATATAACAAGACTACATTCATAGTGAGTTATAGCGTTGGGAACACAGACATCAGTAAGTATCTCATGTAGACATTAATCTGTCTTCCTTCATACAATCACAATTGTGTCCTTTTCCTAGAAGGATAGAAATCGTTAAAGTATAATGAAGTATGAAAACTACCCCTAAGAAATCTATGATTTTCCTAAAACATTGCAAGCTACAATGATGATAATCATGATATCAAGAGAAATTCTGTGGACATTCCAAGTTTCGAATAACATGACTGAAGAATGTCAATTGTTCTCCTCTGTTGCAACTTGGACTCAAATTTGTGGTTGAATCAATCAACTAGCAAAGCCCGCAGAGGAAACAAAAATATGGCATTAATATCAATGATGGCATAATGATGATATAAGGGAACTGAGTGGTAAATGCAAAGAGAAAGTTAATATCATAATGATTTAGAGAAGATCATAATGTTACAAAGATTATATTAGTTGAAGATTCAAGATAATTTACCAATGAGATTTTAAAATGGTTTGTTATCTGAATCATGACCACAGTATAGATTCCCACATTGATTTTATATTTCTGTTATGGAATTATGTGGAACAGAGAATTACTATATCAGAAGTTTAGTTAGACAATGATGCCAATGAAAGAAAGTTCAGCAAACTCTTTCTAGATGATAAATAACCTGTTATGCATACAAGTTGTTAATTGTTTTACAAAGCTTTGTACTCACTTTGCTAACTTTTCTCATTCAGCACCTTTGGGAACTCATTTTGGAGAAGCCTCCACATGGGTGTGGTAGCCTAATGTTTCAGCCTTACAGGATCTTTTTTTTAAGTAACTTTTTCCCTAGCAATGTTGAATGTTATTGAGACTTTAACCCCTCCAAACACATACACACACACTCACAAAAACAACTTGTTATAATCGCATTTAAACCAAGTAAATATAGTTTCATCTCAACATAATTAAAAGTAGCTTTATTCTTTTACGTTGAGTTTAACTTGGACTAATTTGATTTTAAACCCAACATACACTTGGTATTTACTTTTTATCTTATTTACAAATACATGCATTTAACTTCCATTTTATCTCAGATCAATTACGGAAAACAAGTAAATATTTTCATAGATGCTTTTCTTTAATTAGAGTTATCATATTGGTGAATAGATAATTTCCAGTGTATTAAATTTAAGTCATTCATTTCACTTATCATAAATCAGTTTACTAAAGAAATATATATTCTTCTTTACAAATGTTGCATCTGATGATGTTGCAAAAAGATTTCAATTACATTTAAAAAATGTTGCCACATTGTTAAAAATATTGTCTTTTAGTATTTACAACATTTTTTACAAATGTTATATTTGACAATGTTGCTAAAAATCAATTTTATAATGAATGGTCCACTCCTCCAGCCATTCTGCATTATCTCTTGTTGAAGGAATATGTTGGGAATTTTGTCCCTTTAATGTATAGCTTGTTTTAATGTTTTCTCTTCTTGCTTTTTATTTTCTTTCGATTCACAAAAATGAGTCAGGTGATCCCATAACTTCAACACAACTCAAATACAAGTCATGATGACACCACTCTTAAATCTTAATGCATCTTTGATGATAGATTGATTACTAAGAACCACAAATCAATGGTGTGACCTTCCAATTAACTTTTTTTGGTCAAACAAACCAAGATTTGAAAAGTATAGGGCATCAAGTTGACCAAAAAAATATGGGTATGAGAATTGCATACCAACATAAAATACACAATAAGATTTCTTTCTTAAAATTTCATTTGTTACATTTTACAACAAGTGGCCAATCGAATATTATACAGTTTATTTTTGAACATTAGTTTGATTAACCGTGTTTCACCTATTCACTAGAAACTGTCCGAAAGAATGGGTAAATACATCTTTATACTATAAAGATACAATACAATACAACGCGTTCAATGATCTTTTGACAACAATGGCTCCAAGTGCGAATCTCTGTCCCTGGGGAGTGGAGGGCTGCCATTACCACCAGACTCTAAGTCGGAAATTGAAAGGTTCTCCCGTCTCTCTTTCAATAGCCACGCAAAGTAACTCGGTTTGTCTTCTGATGAAGAGAGTGATGTTTCGTGTACTAATGAAAGATCCCGCTTTCAAGCTTGTAGGACCACCCAATAACACACCCAACAACATGGGAGCCCAACAAACAGATCTAGGATAGGCTCTGATACCATCTTACAATTTGAGTTTGGGCCTAACTAAATTTCAAAAGCTAGCTTGTAGGATGAGGTTTAGATGAGGTTTGCCACATCCTTATAAACTCAACAATGGCCATATCACTAGCCGATGTGGGACTTCTAACAAGCTTTGAACATGCTGCAAGCAAACCTGAAAAGCATTATGCACATAAACACTTTTAGCTTTTAAGGTAGGAGATAAAAATTTAAGCAACAACAATTTAATTTTCATGATTTGTAACAGATTTAATAACATATTGAACAATTTTCATCATAAATCATAATTCATCATGGAATAAGATATCATCATTAATCAAGAACATGTTCAATATTGATTCTTCCCCTCACTACAAGAAAACAGTCTATTAGCGTCGGCCAAAAGCCGACGTAAACACAAAAAAGCGGACGTAACACAAGTAGTTAGCGTCGGCTTTGTGTCGGTGTCGAGGCTGGCGCTAAATGCCTCGACACAAAAGTTTGTGTCGGAATTAAGGCCGACGCAACTTTGTGGCCGTCAAAGCCGACACAAATGGCGACACAAAAAGGGATGACCGACGCAAACAGTTGACCGACACAAATTTAAAAAGGCCGACGCTACTAATTATAAAGCCTACACTAATATTTTTACTGTTAAGCCGACACAAGTTTTTAAAAAACCGACGCTACTTATTAAAAAGCCTACGCTACTTTTTTTCCGGTTAGGCCGACGCAAATCTTTTAAAAACCGACAAAAATAATTAAAAGGCTGACACTAAGTTTTTCTTGTAAGGCCGACACAAATTAAAAAACACAGACGCTACTGTTTTTTTTTTTGTCGTGGAAAGCGTTCGTCTTGGCCGACGCTAGCTTATTTTTTAACAAAAAAAATACGTTTTTATAAATTCTTTTCCACTGTTATTCGTTGTGACATACCTGCCATACCTGCCTATTTAAATCAAACAATTCCAGTAATTTGCAATCTCAGTTGAAACTAATTATAAAATAGAACTCCGATCCATTAATACTTGAACTAGTTCATATTTCATATATAGGTTCACTAAACAGGTTCATAAACACAACTTAACACATGTAAACAAGTCTACAAGAGGCTAACATTTCAAAAAATTATCTACATTAAACAAGTAAACAACTTAGTCAAATATGAAAAAGTTCATAGTGTTAATATAAATAATCAAAGTGAGCGACGACGGGCACGCTTTTGCATTGGGACATTAGCATCATGTCCCAAGGGCTCCTCATCCAAACTCTCATCGTAATCAGGGTGTGCCTGGCTAACACTAATAGAACCTGCTCCTGACCTCTGATGATCTAACACAGCCCGGCACATCTCTCACATCTCCTGCATCTCTGCCTCAACACAGGCAGCCCTCTCCTCTGCCGCAGCTGCCCTCTACACTACTTCCTCGGCAAGCGAACTACTGTTAGGTGGAGGTGCATGGGAGTCACTAAGTAATGTAGAAACTCCAGGTCGAGCATTCGGAGCCAAGTCAGCGATGCCATAACACCTGCCTTTTCTCCTACCCGCTACTTTGACCCACACTCCTGTTAAGTCTACCGAAGGCCCACCAATCTCTTGAGTGACTGCAACTTGTGACTCTACCAGATTCTTATACTCTGACTGCCCAAAACAAAAATAAAAATAGAATCAGATGACAAATTAAAGACACAAATTAAATTCAAGTATTGATGGTGAAGTTGCAAGTTGAAACTATTCTTTACTGCATCACGAAAGAGCAAAATAAATTACAAGCTACCCTCTATTTTCATGAGATTGGCCTTTTAGTGAACTGCAACGATAATTTCATCAAACACTTCAACAAATCTATTAAAGGCTCTGTTTTTTTTTACTTATTCCAAGGGTGTGTTTGATAAAACTAATTAATCCATAAACTAGCAAGTTAAAGTTGAAAATTAAAGCTAACGATAGCTAAAATATTTGCTGATAGTTAAGTGTGTTTGGAAAAGTATTCGATTCCCAAATGAATGAAGGTCGAGAGTTGATTTAACTGTGTATTTGGTTGATTTTAAATTTATATTGGAAAGTCAAAACAAAAAATATAATAGGTACAACTAGTAGAGTGATTTTCTGACACTTAAAATAGGTACATTCAGATATGTGATGAATCAGAAACAAAACAACTGGACATACATACATACATGTGCTTAATAAAGTTGTGAGCAGGGCACCCTTGGCTTCATATTTCGTCACCATTCAAAACTAGATACTAATTAATACACACTCACAATATTGGGAATAAGGGAAGAACAGATTGAGGAGTAATAAGCAATTTGATTTCCTATAAAATTAGAAAAACAGGTTTGGGAGTAGTATTTGTTGTGAGACCAATATCTTCCAAAGTCTTATTTTACCAAACAAAATTATTTTATTTGGGAGTAGTATTTCTTAATAGATTCACCTTGCTACATAATAATACTAATTTCGTGATTAATAATGCATAGGACCTTCTCATCAACGAGTTCAAGATATTTTTTATACCTCTCAATTATATTGCAAAATCAGCACAACATCAAACAAGAAAGTGCTAACAACTTACATATGTGTCGCGAGACCGAGTATCAACCCATCCGCCGGACTTCTTCATGCGAGTGGCCGCAAATAGCTCCGCAACAGTAGGAGGCCTACCATATTTGTTAGCCTAAGAAAAAAATAAAAATCCAGTCACAATCGTTCCACAAACAACAAAAAACATAAAGTTGACCAGCACATAAAATTAACAAACAAAATTGACAATCACTTACCAATATACGTGCAACCTTGATGTAAGATCGACGCCCTGTAGTATCTAAAGCTCCGCCATGAGTAGAGGCCTGATTTTTCTTATTTCGGGTTGAGATCCTCCTAAAATCATCAATACCCCAATATTCCAAAAGGCCAGCCCAAGCCTCCTCACCAATCCAATGTGGTTTAATCCCCGACCTCCTATGCTTTCCAAGCAAATCATTAAGACATTTTTTAACTTTCTTGGCATACACCTCCTCGATTTTAGCTTGATCAGCAGGATCCCAAGAGACTTTAGACTGTAAAGTATATATATATATACATAATAAGGCAAAATCAAATTCATGTAAAAAATAAAGTATATATACAGAATAATGTTAAAACAGTGTTGTTATATCACATATATCACACCAAAAAATAAATAAATGATTCTAGCAACATCATCATGCAAGTTATGCAGTTACCAGCACATTGCCGCAAGTTCTTTTTCATATTTTTAGTTGACTAACAATCAAATACTCATTCAAATTGAATAATTAACACAAAATTTTAGAGACCACAAATTCAGATCCATCCAAAAGTCAAGTTGAAGGTGGTTTGTATAATAGCATACCTAAATATTTTATGCTTTTTTGGTTTGAAGTGATAGTTTCACAAAAGCAAGAGAAAAATTGGTTTTAAGTCAAATTGTTTGTTCAATATTTTCTGTCTTAAGGTCTCCGGGTTCTAACAATAACACTACACACATTGAATTATTAGTAGCAATCCATTTAGGTCCCACTAAATGAGGTGGATCTCACTCCATATTAGTCTGTGTAATATTTAATATCTGAATTGAAATAATGCTCTATTAGCCTGTGTAGCAGCAGTGTAATCAGAAAAGATAAACGTAAAAACGAGACACGGCATAAATTATAATTTTAGTTGGTTAGGGAAGCTATACTAGGTTCTGATGGAAAAAACTATATTATATGATTAAATTATCCACAATATTATATGATTAAATTATCCACAATATCATTACTTTGATATCTAGTTATCGTTTTCACGTCATATTGTACCATTTTCTATACACATATAGTTTCTAGAACAGACTTTTCAAAAACTTGCTTGAGATAACATCTTAATAACGTATAAAACATTACTAGTTTGAAAAGAAAGTGTATAGATCATAACTCAATATCACTTTTACACAATATAAGTGCTTATTGCAAATAGGTGTACCCAAACAGAGTGTTAGATATACATGATGCTTTAGAATTATGTCAGACATTCTAAATATAATAGAAGGTCAAGATAAGGGATGATAGAATGAAATTTTATATTATATAATAATGTTATGCCCAATATTGAAAAGATGGCAGCTGCTAGCCTACTTAATGAATTTTTAGAATGATACAACATATATAAGATCAACAATAGTAAGCAAAGAAGAGGAAAGCCTACCTGCTTACTTATTATATAAATTTCCTTCCTTCTCCAAATTATTTACTTTTCATATTTCCATCTGTACGTATAAGTTATCATCTATACATGCCCAATTCCAAAAAACATGTGTTTAATTGCATTTTATATAATAAGTTAAGTCATCCAATATTTAACAAAATAGTCTGATACATAGTCAGTTTAATTCTACTCTTATGCAACACTAAAATATTTGCACATAATATAGTTAAACAACTTCATTACTTTCTATAAGACATAGTTAGTTATAGGCTACTTCCTATTTGCAAAACATACATTCTCTCTAAACTTGCAGTAAAACAACAATGAAACCATACTTGTTTTATGCAACTAATTCGAACATTTGAACAAAGTTAACTCATGTGAATTAGAGACCAATTTATGATACACTACCACTAACTTGTTTATGATTTATGCTTTTTAAATGTCTTACCTGAAACTCCTCCCACCATTTAGTCTTGTCTTCATCGGGGACCACATCGTAGTGATGCCAAGGACCCCGAAACTGAGACTCGATTGCATGACCCACAGCTGCAATAGCAATCTCAGGGGGCTCCCACCTACGAACAAATTGATTAAATTTTTTTTAAGTAAATAAATAAATATAATAATTCAGTCAAGTAACAATATTAACTCACCCATTGCCTTGAGGCCAAATGATGACCCTCCCCTGGTCGTCACGTCGGTGTTCCCCTGGTACATCTACTAATTCTGGACGCAGGGGATGTTCATTTTCATCCTCTTCCTAATCATCAAAATCTTGAGAAAACTCATCATCCGCCTCCAACAAAGCCTCCTGGTTGCCGATGGCCTCCGGTGTCAAACCCCGAGTAGGGATGAATACCATAGGATCATCCGGAGAGGGAAGAGTAGGCTGGGAAGATGGAGTGGGGGAAACCTGTGTAGGTGGGGCGCGAGTATAGGGAGGATGAGTGGTGGGGCGAGTATAGGAAGGATGAATGGGGGGGCGAGTATGGGAAGCTAGGGTGGTGCTGAACATATGGGAAGTAGAGGTGGAGATGCGGGTATGGGATGCTGGGGTGGGATTGACAAAATGCGAACTAGAGCTAGAAACTTAAGAAAGGGGAGCTGCCTGGGGAGTGGTAATATGGGAAGCTGGCTTTGGGGTAGGAGTACAAGAGGTTGGCTTTGGTGTATGGGTAGCTGGCTTTGGTGTTTGGGTAGCTGGCTTTGGGGTATGACTATGGGAAGCTGGCTTAGGGGTGGCAGAATCAGTAGCTAACTTGGGGGTAAAAGAATGGGGAGCTCGCTGGGGAGTGGGAGAATGGGGAGCTGACTGGGGAGTTGGAGAATGGGGAGCTGGCTGGGGAGTGGGAGAATACGAAGCTACGCTAGGACGGATTTTCCTAGAATGTGAAGCAAGATGCCCAGGACGTATACACTTCCCTCGCCCTCTAATCACTTTGGCCTTCGGCCGAAAAACGTGGGCTGATGCATCCATCTATTTGTTGATAACAATGGTTAATAGAATAGGTAATTTATCATTGAAAATTGGAAACAAAGCACATGTGGTAGAATCATAAGTCATTCATTGGTAACAACATAAGACAGTAAATTATATATATATATATCGGAATGGGCAAAGGCTTCAACTAATTCTTGTAAATTTGGTTCATCATTATTAATTTAATTTGTTATTATATGTATCGGAAAGTGAGAGATGGATCTGGAGTGTTATGTATGTATGTGGTGCACATGAAAATAAAGGAAAAATTAAATGAATTAGGGTACATGGCAAAAACAAAATTCAGGTATATATATATATATTCATTCATGATGATGAGTACAGCTGTTTTCATTTCTATGGAGCAAATTGGAACAAACTTTGCAAACACAGTCAACAATACACTATAAAGGCAGGGTCGTTGTCCCTCCTTAGGTTTTTTTCTATCGAAATGAAAGGGCAGGGTCGTTATCCCTCCTTCGATGCCACTTGTTTTGAACAACACTGGCCGTTGGTTCATCAATCTGCTTCTTCATATTCCTTTACTATTCTCAATAGCTTAATAAGTACTATTATTTTATTCTAATTAATTAATTAATGTCAGTAATCAAATACTACTACTAGTAATCAAATACTGCCACTTGTTTCAACGCCTTCTTCTACCTAGTGCATTTTAATTTGTGAATCTTATATATAATATTTGTTGAACTAATTAATTTGCATTCTATTTTTCCTTGAGTGGAAATTATGGCTCAACTAACATCACTATCACCTTGCATTCCGTCATCAACGAATACTACATACGATAGGAATTAATCTAATTTAATTACACATTGCTAATTCCTAATTTCTTTACACATTACTTACTAATACTATAATTTGTTGCGTGTGTAACGCGCATGCTTTGGTTTGTATTTTTTTTATTTCCTTTGTTTGTATTTTGGGTGGTTTTAGTCTAATAAAAAAATAGCATTACTCTCCATTAAGAAGCAAGAAAATGACATGTGAGCAGTGAATTAGTTGCTTGTATATATACCTTGTTAGACTGCTCAAGCACCTTCACATCTAACTGCTCCAACTCTTCCCCAAGCAGGTTTCTACAATATAATATATCAGATATATAATTTACTCATCACATAATCATATATATAAATAAAACTTGTATTTTGCAATAAGAATTGCTATGATTTTCGTTGTATTTTTCTCTTGGTTTGTGCAAATCTATATGCATGCATTTTATATATAATTTCCCAAAATGTATATCTAAGTTTAACTCGACCATAACAGACACCGATACATGTTTACTTTTGGTCAAACTTTCATTTTTCTAATTTAATTATTAATCATCTTAAACCAGATTTTCATGATATATACTCCAATTAATAGGTACCTACTACTGTACTGTAATATATACTAATATGCAAGGGTCAGTCAAACTTGGTTACTTACTAGTTAACAAAAAAATGAACTACATATATATACAAAGTTGAAATTGAATTGGATAAACAAAAATAAAAATCAGGATTAGAAGACTAGTTTTGTAGCAAGTAATTATAATTAGAAGAATAGTTATCCCAAATAAACAAGTTGTTAAACACTTTTTATATATGATCTGGACATACATGATGGTTTAATGCACACAAACTTCAAAACCAAAAGTCCAAAATAATTATTATAATAATTTCCTATTTCATATATAGTCTTAACTAGTTTCTATTAATTACTTTCAAAGTGGCTATAAAACACATCAATTCCCTTCCCTGTGACTTCGCACAAGTTATGTTCATGTGACAACAAGGACATGTTAAAACAAAATCATGCATATAATCAACCTAATAGAATTTGATTTGGTTTGTGATTGGAAAATGATATACGCAGCACAAAAACAGTAAATAGCAGAAGGAAAATTTCAAAAGTTTCTTTCCTAACTCAACTCAGAAGTTTTGCTACAAATTAACTGCAAAAAGAATTGGTGCAGATAGATAGATATTCAGAAACAAAAAGAAAAGAATCACAAAAAAAAAAGAAAAAAAGACAAAGGAACGTCTACTCCTAATGAGTACTACAGTTTAAATGTCCTAAAACTCTTAACACTCTACCCTTCTTTGACTTGCAAATCTCTACCTATTTTCCTTCAGTTCTCATTTCAACCCTCTTTCTAAATAGCTAAATTATGATCATAAACTATTGTTCCTATCCCCCCATTCCAACCCTGTACAAAAATCAAATGAAAATGCAGGAAATAAATAGCAGCACAAGACATCTGAAATCTAAAATCTTCAAAAGGATCATTTCCTCTTCACATATATTCCAGAGCAAGGCTACTATCAGATAAAGTTATTAGGCACTTTGATCCAAATCAAGGGTGAATTCATCGTTCTTTCTCACTTTACACATCCAATCAACAATTTTATTGCTTTGACGTTTAGCATATAGAAACATTGAATTGAGAATTTCGATACATTGAAATGCATGTTTAACATCAAAACAAACATAGCATTAATCTTTTAGCTCTTAGCTACTTTTATTGCACACAAAAAATAATCATGTCTCGAGTGTTAGAGTGATTACAAATAAGGTCGCTCATATTAATTGCAACAAAACAATGAAAGATGCAATAAAAACAAAGAATAATACTGAAACAGAAATAATGAAATGAGAACTATTGAATGATCTTACATCAAAGGAAAATTTGAGGTTTCATCTTATTTACTAAGAAATATAATGCCATATGCAACAGTTTGATTTACTCTTTTACAAAGCCCAAAGGAACATTTAAGTGTTTGCTAGCTCAAAAGAGTACAAGTGATTTTTACATATCTTTCGCATCTTTTTTGCAAACATCAACAAGAGATACTTAGAATTCAAATTTTGATTGTCGTGGAACAAATATGGAATGCAAATGATAGAAGATGCATATCTGATTATTTACAAACAAACATACAAGAGCAGCCTATGGATGGAGAAACACAGCTATTTTTGGTGGCATAACAAAACCTTGCTACTTACTTCAAAGGGGATAATAGTTTCTAGAGCTTACAACTTCCTCAAAAATCATAAACTAACAACCATCAAGAGTCCAAGACAGCAGAAAACCATGTATTTGCATATCACTAAAATGGAGTGTATGTTAAAGGTTCAAAATCCACCAAAAACGAAGGTTCATCTTTGTTAACTACAGGCATTTGCTATGTCAAAACACTCAAAATTGTTGGCAAATTCCATATGGAACCAATATTTGACTTGAGATATAATGCTCTTGTAGTAGCTATGGGATATAAAATATGTACTTTTGATTGTATCAATTGTAAAACAAAGATTCATAACCTCAAAACACAATCTATTATTATTTACTATTTCCCACTGAATGAACATAATTTAGCTGAGTATGTGACTAAGTGCCTTCCATGTAGTGTGGCAATCCCATTTGATTCTAAAGAAAGTGGATTATAAACAGTCCTCCAAAATAAAATCTTCACAACCAAATACACACACATAGTCCTCAGAATATGAATTATTAACCACTAGACCCAAAAAAACATGAGTCAAATGACAACGTAGTGCATGTATGGTTATTCAAAAATGAAGAGTAGTTACATGTAATGAAAACTTCTTTTTGTTTTTTGTTTCAATTTCCTGATTTTACTGATAATTATAAGACTGAGAAATTGATAAATTGATAAAGCACGAGAAAGAGAGACAAGAGAGGGGAAACAAACCTGATAAAGCACGCAAGGAGAGGGGGACATGCGTATATCCACTGCAATGCCTTATAATCGGTTCCCCTTTGTGAACCCTAATTTCCAAAGCAAATTGAGACAGGCCTTTAGGGCATGTTAAAAGCAGCAAATTGAGAAATAGGGAGAGCGCAAGAATGGAGAAAACGAACCTTAGAGAGATGGACCAAGAAGAAGTGCACTGCGTAAAGTCATTGCGCGCGTCGACGAAGAATAGGGTATAGGGTTTTGATGAATGGGGTTTTGAGGCAAGATGAAGAGGGAAGAGGGTTATGACGGTAGTGATGAAGCTCGCTGTCAGGGACGGTTTCAGTGGCGGTAACGGTTTTGGTGGCGGTGACTGTGACGGTGGCGGTTCTGGTGGAATTGGAGGATTTGGATGGTGAAATCGTGAAAGGGGCAGAGAGGTTAGTGACAGGCTTAGTGAAAGGCGTGGGTGGGTGAAAGGGGGATTTTGAGTAAATTTTAATCCCCTAAGTTGTGTCGGCCATGGGGGACGCTTTTTTGAAAAAATAGTAGTGTAGGTTATGGCCAACACAATTTGATAATAAGACTGACACTAAATTCCCCACAAAAAAGAAAAAAAAAACCTCGGTAGTGTCAGCCTAATGTCGGTTTTGGCCGACGCTACTAACTAAATTAGCGTTCGCCTCAAGGCCAACGCTTTTTTTGGCAGCTAAACTGTTGCATTCTTGTAGTGCCTTTTGTCATCATTAAAAATGGGATGAAACTAGACAAGTATCAATTCTGAAAATATTCATAGGTAAAATTGTGAGTATGAAAACTCCAAAATGATCTAGTTTAAAACAGTCAATATGAAATATCCCCAAAATAAGAAAACTAAGCTAAGTTAGTCATTTGAAAGTGTAGTGTAAAAAGAGTTAGGGAGAGAGATCAAAAAGTTTAGAGGGGGTCGGAAGCAGGCGGAGTGTTAAAGAAGTCAAAGTCCAAGCCGAGACTTTGTTGAGCCCTGAAGCCGTGGAGACCGTCACCTCCAAAAGGTTGCTGGGAGCTGCCAGTGCCGCCTTGACCGTCGTGGAAGGAAGGATGGGAATACTGGGGCATGTGACTTCGAGCAATTTCTTCTCGAAGGGAGGCAATCTTCCCTCGCAGTGAGGAATCCATCTGTTCACAGCGCTGCTCGAAATAGGATCGTTGCAGTTCAAAACGAGCGTCCATCATTTGGGATATTTGGAGGCTCAGTTGCTGAAAGTTGGCGGAAAAGGGGTCGGTAGCATGGGTGGGCTCAAGTGGTGCTTCAGGGTCTTGTTGTTCTGCTAGTTTAGAAAAATCTTCTTTTGGGCGGTTACCTTCAATGCCCAACTCCTGAATATACCAGCGATCACCAGCAAAAACAATACCAGCACAGTGCAGAACTGACTATCCAATCTCGAAGTTCTGTCCGTCAATGGGTGTGGAATATTCGTCGGCGAGGTTGACGCGAAAGTGGCGAAGGATGGCAGTGATGAGTGTCGGACAAGCCGTGCCCAGTCAACGGACTTTTGTTTGATTAGGGCCCACAAAAGAAGTCGGTCGTCGTGAAGGACCTTGGCAAAGTTGCCCACTCACCCGAGGAGGACTCGTGCAATGATGAGATGCACTAGCCTTGAATCCATAGTCAAAGTGCTAGTTGGTAAGTAGTCGCCCTGCTTGGATGCGTGGAAGGAAGCACGAACGTGGCACATAGTCTCAAGGGTCTGTATTGGGTTGTATTCACTGGCCCATTGACCCATAGCTGTGGAGCCAGATATTTGGGTGCCATCAAAGTACAGCCTAGTGAGAGTGGTCTAGAGAGAAGGAGGAATAACCATCTTCGTGCGCTTTACCTCAGAGGTGAGGATGCAAGATTCAGCATCATATACCATGTTGGAGTAGAAAATGCAAACGTGATGAGGATAGACTCATTCTTTGATGCTCAAGAAAGGAATGAGGTGAGCATTCTCTAACCAGGGAACAAAGGAAAAACCTTGTTGATGGAACCAAGGAAAATTTACCCATCTGGCGTCTACCAGTTTTCAGTCAGCGAAGTTTTTCTGGAATTTGGATATTTGGGCAGCGGAGGAGAACAACCATTGGAATTCAGGAGAGGCACCAACAGTGGCCAAAGGAACGGAGGAGGAGGAGCCTATGTGTGGCCCACGAGGAATGGAGGTGGGTTTGTTGACGGCGGTGCGCTTGAATCTGGTACGTTTGGGGGCAGGTGATGGAGGAGAGGTTGAAGGTGGAGGAGATGGTGGTGGTGAGGAAAAAGGAGAAGAGGAAAACTCCATTGTTGATGCTTGAGTGTTTGAGAGAGAGAAGGTTTGTGAGTGAGGGAGAAAAGAGAGCTTCGTGAGAGGATGGGAGAGATGGGAGAGAAAGGCAAGAAAAAAGAAAGTGCTTAAGTTGTGAGATTCACTTCAATATTCGAATATATATTCGAATATGGAGTGGCATATTCGAATATACATTCAAGGAATCAATCAAGGCAGTCAAATATTCGAATATAGGGATTTGATATTCGAATATGAGGACTGGATATTCGAATATGGACATACTGGAAAGTGAGGGAGAAATTGAGGAGATTTATGTTGACTCCCATATTTGAATATATATTCGAATATGCATGCAATAGAGTGCATATATTCGAATATGTATTCGAATATTAACTCAAAGATGTTAGTTTTTTTAAAAAAAGAGCCTAAATTTGAAGAGTCTCATGAATCTTATTCATATACTTGTGTCTTCTTTCAATTAAGATGACCTGCAAAACACAAAGAAGAGCCTCTGACGCTCAAGTCAGTATTTGATGAATAAAATTGTAGGAATTTAAACACAGTTTATGATTCAAACAACACATTATTGATCAATTAAGTCAAATTCTCTTCTTATAAAATAGAAACTTTCTTTTGAAAGAGGCTTGGTGAAAATATCAACAAGTTTTTTGGATGTTTCAATGAATTCAAGCATACAATCACCCTTTTGAACATGATCCCTAATGAAGTGGTGTCTAATTTCTATATGCTTAGTTCTAGAATGCATGATGGAATCTTTAGTGATATTAATTGCACTTGTATTATCAAATTTTAAAGGAATATGATGCATGTGAATATCATAATCTTCAAGCTGTTGTTTTAGCCAAAGGATTTGAGCACAACAACTTCCAGCTGCAACATATTATGCTTCGGCAGTGGAAAGGGCTACGCTTACTTGTTTCTTACTATCTCATGACACCAATGAATGACCAAGAAAATGGCATGTTCCACTAGTGCTTTTTCTATCTAATTTACATCCAGCAAAATTAGAATCAGAGTATCCAATTAGAAAACATGATGCACCCTTAGGATACCATAACCCCATGTTACATGTGCCAAGTAAATGTCGCATAATTCGTTTAACGGAACTAAGATGTGATTCTTTTGGACATGATTGATATCTAGCACACATGCATACACTAAACATAATATCAGGTCTACTAGCAGTTAAATATAATAAAGACCCAATCATGCCACGATATTTGGACACAACAACGGGTTTACCATTTTCATCCTTATCAAGGTAACAAGAGGTGCTCATTGGATAGCCATCTCCTTGAATTTTTCCATGCCAAATTTCTTAAGTAGCTCCTTGCAATATTTGGTTTGCGATACAACAGGTTCCTTGCTCAGTTTGTTTGATTTGAAACCCAAGGAAGAAAGTAAGTTCTCCCATCATGGACATTTCAAATTCACCTTGCATACTTGTGGCAAAGTCCTTGCACAAATTCTCATTAGTTGCATCAAATATAATATCATCAACATAAATTTGGACAAGAAGTATGTCATGATTTTTATGCTTTATAAACAAGGTATTATCTACTTTTCCTCTTTGAAAACCATTTTCCAAAAGAAATTTGGTTAACCTTTCATACCAAGATCTAGGAGCTTGCTTTAAACCATACAAAGCCTTTTTGAGTTGGAAAACATGGTTTGGAAATTCAAAATTTTCAAAACTGGGAGGTTGTTCAACATATACTTCTTCTTGAATGAAACCATTTAGAAATGCACTTTTCACATCCATTTGATAGAGTTTGAAATCCATGATGCATGCAAAGGCGAGAAGGAGTCTAATGGCTTCTAGTCTAGCTACGGGAGCATATGTCTCTTCATAATCTATACACTCTTCTTGGTTATAACCCTTAGCAACTAGTCTAGCCTTGTTTCTAGTAATTACTTTGTTTTCATCTAGTTTGTTTCTAAAAACCCATTTGGTACCTATGATTGGATGATCACTAGGCCTAGGGACCAAGTCCCAAACTTGATTTCTTTCAAATTGATTTAACTCTTCTTGCATAGCTATGGCCCAATGTTCATCGTCTATTGCTTCATCTATGGTACTAGGTTCAATTTGAGATACAAAAGTCATAAAATTACATGCATTTTTAAGAGAGTGTCTAGTGGTTACCCCCTTTGATATATCACCGATAAAGTTGTCAATGGGGTGGTACTTTGAGATTCTCCATTCTTTAGGAAGCTCATCATGAGGTTCATCTTGACTATGCGTTGAGCTTTCCGATTTATCTTTTTCCACTTCTTCACTTACTTTATCATCAATGCTATTCATGTCTTCAAGGCTACCTACAAGGTCATCAACTCTTCTTTCCAAGTTTTTGGAGTTAGTTTCATCAAAAGTCATGTGAATTGATTCTTCAACAGTCACGGTTCTTTTATTGTAGATTCTATATGCCTTGCTAGTTAAAGAATATCCTAAGAATATACCCTCATCAGCATTGGCATCTGTAAATGCAAATGCTCTAAGTTTGGAGTTTCGATGATTCCACAACAAACCAAGAATCAAAAGGATAAATCATGCGAACAAGCACAGTAAACAGATCCGCAACAACAAAGGGTATATAGGTTTTAAATTATAAATATATGTAAGTTTGATTAAGGCTCTTTGGAATTGGAACAAACATTTTTCTAAAAGGGATTTTTAGAAAAATATTAAGAGTTAAGATAAAATCATTTTCAAAGAAAAGACCCTCCTAGAAAATTTCAAAAAAAATATCTAAAAATTGATTTTTACTTGAAAAAGTCAAAATTGGGTGTATATTCGAATATCAAGGTTCTGGAAATAAAATTTAAATTTTCTGGCCAGTATATTCGAATATGGCTTGCCATATTCGAATACATATTCGAATATAACAAGGAACCTAGGCCTTGTCACCTTCCAGAACTATTATATTTGAATACATATTCGAATATGGAACCTCCATATTCGAATATATATTCGAATATGAAGCCTACAGAAATCAAATTTTAAACGCAGAAACACTATATTCGAATACATATTTGAATATGATAGTGCTATATTCGAATATGAACGTGTCATATTCGAATAGGTAAGTGCTATATTCGAATAGCATATTCGAATATGAAAATGAAATATGCGCAGCTTCTGACTGCTGTTTCTGCCATCTATAAAAAGGGCTTCTGACTTAGAATATAACATACCCTTGTGAGCTTAACATTGAATTGAAAAATTACTTCCTATCATCAATCTCTCTAAATCAAGGGTCTTGTGCTTTTGCCTAAGGCTTACTTTGTTTTTCCCTATTCTATTTCTTTCATCAAAACAAAGAGCCTTAAATCAAATATATTAGAGCCTCAAGTTGTATCATTTACTCTTTTGAGAGTTTCAATTGTGGTGAGCAAATTTTGTGTGAAGGTGTGGTATCCTTCTAAATTGTTTGAAGGTGGGGTATCCTTCAAGGTGTTCTTAGGGTGAGGTATCCCTAGATTGACACCTTTAAAATTGGTGGGGTATCCAATTGAGAAAGGTGCTCTTATTGTGTAATTGTTGAAAAGTAATATAAGAAATCTCGCGTGGCGGAGATTCGTAGACTGGACGTAGGTCACAAGCGGTGTGTGATTGAACCAGTATAAAACTCGGTGCTATTCTCTCTATCCCTAAAACTCATATCTTTTTAAGTTTATTTAATCTTCATTTCTGTTTTTCATTATATTTCAATTCCATACGTCAACTAATATATATCTTGTTCAAGTTGTGTTATAATTTTAAACAAATTTTTGGAAAATTTTTAAGCTCAATTCACCCCCCCCCCTTCTTGAGCATAGAGGCCACTTGGTTAACAGCATCAAATTTGCCTAAGTTTTCTTTTCCATTGTTAAGCACAAAGCATTTGCATCCAAATATATGAAAATAAAAAATGTTGGGTTTTCTTCCCTTGAAGAGCTCATAGGGGGTTTTCTTCAAAATGTGTCGAATGAGAACCCAGTTCATAACATGACATGCGGTACTAACGGCATCGGCCCAAAAGTACTTTGGGAGATCCATGTCATTGAGCATTGCTCTAGCCAACTCAACTAATGAGCGATTTTTCCTCTCCACAACACCATTTTGTTGTGGGGTCCTTGGAGACGAGAAGTTGTGCTCAATACCGTTTTTGTCACAGAATTTTTCAAAATCATAATTTTCAAATTCCCCCCATGATCACTACGAATGCATGCAATTTTCAAATCTTTTTGATTTTGAATGATTTTAGCTAATCTTTTGAAGGGCTTAAAGGCTTGATTTTTGTGAGCCAAAAAGAGAGTCCATGTGTACCTAGAGTAATCATCAACTATAACCAATCCATAGTAGTTACCCGCAAAACTCATAGTCCTAGAGGGACCAAACAAATCTATATGTAGGAGTTGCAAAGGTCTCGAAGATGAAACAACATTTTAGGATTGAAAAGAAGCTTTAACTTGTTTTCCCTTTTGACAAGCATCACATAATCCATCTTTTTCAAAATGAATTTTTGGTAGACCAATTACTAATTCTTTTGAAATAAGTTTGTTCAAATGATCCATATGAATGTGTGCAATTCGTTTGTGCCATAGCCACGATTCCTCCTCTTTTGTCATGAAGCATTTAGCATCATTTGAAGATATATCATCTAGACTAATCATGTAAACATTATTTACTCTATGACCCATAAATTTAATAGAGTTATCTTCCTTGCTAATGATAGAGCATGAATAAGAATTGAATACAACTTCATTACCTTTATCACATAATTGGCTAATGCTCAATCGATTGTGTTTCAGACCTTCAACATATAGTACATTATCAATGGAGGTTGAAGGTGTCTTACCAACTTTACCTATACCAAGGATTTTCCCTTTGTTGTTGTCCCCATAGGTGACGTATCCTCCATCCTTTGGAGTCAGAGATGAGAATTTAGATTTGTCACCCGTCATATGCTTGGAGCATCCACTGTCCAAATACCATTTGGATTGTCTTGCCACCAAGCATACCTACAAAACATTCAAGTTCTTCTTTTAGGTACCCATGGTTTCTTGGGTCCTTGAGAGTTAGCTTTGATCAAGGTGTTTTTAGGCACCCACATTTTCCTTCCTTGATCATTTAGCACGCAATTTTCTTTCTTTGTTTTAGCAAGTTCTTTAGCAATGATCATGGATTTTTCATGCAATTCATTATAGGCATCTTGTAATTCATCAAAGCTATAGTTTGGAGGTTCAGAATCATTTACCATATCTTCACTAGGAAGATCATCTTCATTGAGGTTTGCCATGAGACAAAGGTTAGCCTCTTCACTTTCTCATTCCTCCGTTGATTCCATGTCGTTACCATCCTAGGCTATGTAAGCCCTTCTTCCCTTCTTTCCTTTAGTGAATCTTTTCTCTTGATTTTCAACTTTACCTTTGTTCATAGGGCATTCCATCTTCATGTGTCCGGGCTTCCCACACTCGTAACATGTTGGAATTTGATTTGACCCTTCACCTTTGTTGAACACCTTTCTTGAAGTGTAGTGAGGTGGTCTTCGTGAGGTTTCTCTTTTCTTAAAGAATTTGTTGAATCTTTTTGCAAAGAGAACTGTTGTTTCGTCATCCATATTCGTTGGATCAAAATCATCTTCTGCTTCTCTAGTCTCTTGTAGAGGGATGGTGGCTTTAAAGGCGATACTTTTCTTTTTCTTATCAATCCCTTTAAGCTAATCCAAGCGGCTTAGCTCAAGCTCGTGTTCTTCAAACTTTCCAAACAGAGTGGCCAGAGACATTGTACGAGGATCTCTCGTTTCACCGATAAAGGTAACCTTTGGCTGCCAGTCTCTACTAAGACATCTCAAGACTTTGTTAACAAGATCTTCATTAGAATAATCCTTTCCAAGAGCATGCAATGAATTTATGAGATATGTTAAGCATTTTTACAAGTCCTGAATGTTTTCTCTAGCATTCATTTGAAACATTTCAAATTCTTTAGTTAATGCATTTATTTTCGATCTCTTAACCTCATTTGTTCCCTCATGAGTTACTTTCAAAACATCCCACATTTCTTTAGCAGTTTTACAGTTAGAAATTCTAGGAAACTCATCATTGCCTAGTGCGGAAATAATTATGGTTTTAGCTTTTAGGCCAAATTGAGTTAGTCTCTTTTCCTCAGCAGACCATTGTTTCCTAGGTTTCTCTACTTCTTTACCATCAACAATATGCATGGGAATGTATGGTCCTTCTTCTATAGCATCTCATACTGCAACATCTATACCTTCTACCCAAGCTTGCATTTTAATTTTCCAAAAGGAATAGTTCTCTCCATTAACGATCGAAGGTCTGTTAGTGGAGGCACCTTCTTGGATACAAACGTTTTGAAAAGAGGCCATATCCTTAAAGCTGTGAAGCTCTTTAAACAAGGACCGAGCTCTGATACCACTTGTTAGACAAGGGCCTCTATGCTCAAGAGGGGGGTGAATTGAGCTTTAAAACTTTTTCAAAAACTTTTCACAAAACTTAGCAAAGCTTGACTAAGTGGTAGTTTAGTTGAAGTATGTATGTATGTAGAGATGAATATGAATATTAAAAATGCAATGCAATGCACATCAGTAAAAGTAGAGAGTTAGAGAGAATGACACCAAGATGTATACAGCCACTAAACCTCCTTGTGGCCTACATCCAGTTTTCTAATCACCACACGCGAGAACACTTGCATTCAAACTTGAACAAGATACAAACTAACAGCACTCTTCTCAATTAGATACCCCACCAATTGCAAGAGCCTCACTCTAGGGATACCTCACCCTAATCACTAACTTGAAGGATACCTCACCTTCACTCAAGAATTTGGATTAAGTGTTTACAACAGAGAAACTCTCAATAGACCAATAAGATACATCTTGAAGCACAAGGAATATTTAATTAAGGCTCTTTTGTGATGAATCATATTAAGATTAGAGAAGATGAAGAAATCCTTAAGTCACAAGACCCTTGATAGAGGATAGTAATAGGGATGATATTATCAAAGACTTTTTTTTTCAGCTCAATAAATGCTTGCAAGGGTGTGTGTCATAAATGAGCAAAGATCCCCTTTTAAAGAGAGTGAAAAAGCAGCTTAGAAGCATTAAGAAAGAATGCAATATTCGAATATATCACTTATATATTCGAATATATATCATAATACGAAGCCTCTGGAAAAATGAATTTGAAAAGCATCATTGAGATATTCAAATATGGAACTTCCATATTCAAATATATATTCAAATTTTTAGGTTCTAGAAAAGACAGAGGTCAAGCCACAACTTCATATTCGAATATATATTCGAATATTGAGGTCAAAAATTCAGTTTTTGAATCCAAAATCTTATATTCGAATATACCTTTAAAAAGAGACTTTTCCAAAGAGGCATAGGATTGTTCTAAGCTTTCAAACTTAATTTTAAAGATCTTTTTCAAGCATAAACCATTTTCAAGGGATTATTTCACAGAATATTTGATTAAAAGCATATTGATTCATTTTAAAGAGCCTTAATCAAATTTACATTTATGAAAATTAATTCCTATATACCCTTGTTGCGTTCTTGATTTATAGCACTCGATCGCTTGATTTGCCAAAAAGGGCTCGGTTCTCATGTTGTGTTGGAATCATCAAAACTCCGGTGTTCAGGCGTTTTAGAGCATTTGCTTCCACAAATTTGAGAGACAAATGCCATGAAGTTACAAGCATTTCTAAGAGAGTGTCTAGTGGTTACCCCCTTTGAGATGTCACCAATAATATTATCAATGGGATGGTGCTTTGAAGTTCTCCATTCGTTGGGGAGTTCACCATGTGGCTCATTTGGTGCATGAGTGGAGCTTTCCAGCTTGTCCTCCTCAACTTCTTCTACTCTTCTTTCATCATGAATGCTCATATCCTCAAAAGCACCTACAAGATCATCAACCTTTCTTTCAAAGCCTTGGGGGGTTAGATTCATCAAAAGTCAGATGAATTGATTCCTCAATAGTCATAGTTCTCTTGTTATAAATTCTATATTCTTTGCTAGTTGAAGAATACCCTAAGAATATACCCTCATAAGCTTTTCCATCAAATTTGCCCAAATTTTCTTTCCCATTGTTAAGCACGAAGCATTTGCATCCAAAGATATGAAAATAAGATATGTTGGATTTTCTTCCCTTGAAGAGTTCATGGGGGTTTTCTTCAAGATGGGTCGAATGAGAACTCGGTTCATGACATGACATGCGGTACTAACGGCATCAGCCCAAAAGTACTTTGAGAGATCCATGTCATTGAGCATTGTTGTAGCCAATTCAACAAGTGAGCGATTTTTCCTCTCCACAACACCATTTTGTTGTGGGGTCTTTGGAGACGAGAATTTATGCTCAATGCTGTGTTTGTCACAAAATTTTTCAAAATCGTGATTTTCAAATTCCCCCCATGATCACTACGGATGCATGCAATTTTCAAATCCTTTTGATTTTGAATGACTTTTGCTAATCTTTTGAAAGCACTAAATGCTTGACTTTTGTGAGACAAAAAGAGTATCCATGTGTATCTAGTGTAATCATCAACAATTAATAGCCCATAGTAGTTTCCTCCAAAATTCATAGTCCTAGAGGGACCAAACAAGTCTATGTGTAGAAGTTGCAAATGTCTTGAGGTTGAAACAACGTTTTTGAATTGAAAAGAGACCTTTTCTTGTTTTCCTTTCCTTTTTGACAAGCATCCCACAATTTATCCTTTTCAAAAAGAATTTTTGGTTAACCAATGACCAACTATTTTGAAATAAACTTGTTTAAATGATCCATATGAATGTGTGCATTTCTTTTGTGCCATAGCCATGATTCTTCCTCTTTAGTCATAAAACATTGAGATCATTTGAGGATTTATCATCTAAACTAATCATATAAACATTATTCACTCTATGACCCATAAATTTGATGAAGTTATCCTCCTTACTAATGATAGAGCATGAATAGGAATTAAACACAACTTCATTTCCTTTATCACATAGTTGGCTAATGCTTAACAAGTTATGTTTTAATCCCTCAACATAGAGTACGTTGTCAATAGAGGTTGAAGGAGTCTTACCAACCTTACCTATATCAATGATTTTTCCTTTGTTGTTGTCCCCATATGTTAAATATCCTCCATCCTTTGGTGTGAGAGATGAGAATTTGGATTTGTCACCTATCATATGCTTGGAGCATCCACTATCTAGGTACCATTTGGATTGCCTTGCTACCAAGCATACCTACAAAAACATTTAAGTTCTTCTTTTAGGTACCTATGGTTTCTTGGGTCCTCGAGAGTTAGTTTTTGTTAACGCACCTTTGGGCACCCATACTTTCTTTCCTTGAGGTACACCCTTATTTCTTGCATTGCAAGTGATAGCACTATGTCCTTTCAATCCACAATAATGACATGTAATGAATGGACTAGAAGAGGTGCTAGAAGAGACAAAGAAGTTCTTATAGAGCGTTTGTTGGTTACTAGGGTTGTACCCCAAACCAGCCTTCTTGAAATGACATCCTTGCTTACTAAGCAAGATGTTCAAGTTGTCTCTACCCATTGTAAACTTGGCAAGCACATTGTTCAAATCATCAATCTTTTTCAAATGTGAATCACAAGAGGTACAAGTGTGTGATTTGTTCAACTTACACTTTATGCATACTTATTCATATCTTGTCAAAGGAGTTTTACCTTTGGCAGTCACACTTTTCAACTTATCAATCTCTTTCAAGTAATCGTCACATTAAGTGCAAGTGGGTGGTGTGTTCATCAAACAAGATTTACATTCATATTGAACACTACCAAAGGGAATTCGAACTTGCCTCATCTTAATGATGTCACGGCTAAGAATGTCTATTTTATCATTCAATACACCTTTTTTCTTTCTTGGTTTTAGCAAGTTCTTTAGCAATAATCATGGATTTTTCATGCAACTCATTATAAGCATCTTGCAATTCATCAAAGCTATAGTTAGAGGGTTCGGAATCATTTACCATATCTTCATCAAGAAGATCATCTTCATTATGGTTGACCATGAGATATAGATTGGCTTCTTCGCTTTCTGATTCCTCTGATGATTCCATGTCATTTCCATCCTAAGCAATGTAGGATCTCCTACCTTTCTTCCCTTTGGTGAACCTCTTCTCTTGTGTTTCAATCTTACCCTTGTTCATGGGACATTCCATATTCATGTGTTCGGGTTTTTCACATTCATAACAAGTTGGACCTTGATTTGATCATTCTCCTTTGTTGAATACTTTCCTTGGTGTGAAATTGGGTGGTCTCCTTGACGTTTCACTCTTCTTGAAGAACTTGTTGAACCTCTTGGCAAAGAGAACCACGGTTTCATCATCCATGTTAGTTGGATCAAATTTGTCTTCTTCCTCTTCCATCTCTTGAGGTGGAGGAGTGGTTGCTTTGAGAGCAATGTTTTTCTTTTTCTTGTCAACTCCTTCAAGTTGATCCAAACGGCTTAACTCAAGCTCATGTTCTTCTAACTTGCCAAAGATAGTTGCTAAGGACATTGCGTGGAGATCTCTTGTTTCAGCAATGGCAGTGACTTTTGGTTGCCAATCCCTGCTAAGACATCTCAACACTTTGTTAATAAGATCCTCATTAGAGTAATCATTTCCAAGAGCATGTAATTGATTTATGAGATATGTAAAAAAAATTTTCATGTCTTGAATGTTCTCTCTTGGATTCATTTGAAACATCTCAAACTCTCTAGTTAATGCATTGACTTTAGACCTTTTTACTTCATTGGTTACTTTGTTACCTTTAAAACATCCCAAAATTCTTTAGCAGTTTTGCAGTTTGAAATTCTAGAAAACTCATCATTACCTAATGCAGAGATAATTATGGTTTTGGCTCTTAATCAAAATTTAGCTAATCTCTTTTCTTCTACAGACCATTCTTTTCTAGGTTTTTCTACTTCCTTACCATCAACAATATGCATGGGAATGTATGGTCCTTTCTCTATGGCATCCCATATAGCAACATCAATACCTTCTACCCAAGCTTCCATTTTGATTTTCCAAAAGGAATAGTTTGCTCCATTAAAGAACAGGGGTCTGTTAGTGGAGGCACCTTCCTAGATACAAACATTTTGAAAAGAGGTCATATCCTTGAAGCTGTGAAGCTCTTTAAATAAGGACCGAGCTCTAATGTCACTTGTTAGACAAGGGTCTCTATGCTCAAGAGGGGGTGAATTGAGCTTAAAAACTTTTTCCCGAACTTTTCACAAACAATAGGAAAGCTTGAATGGATTGTATTTTAGTTATGATATGAGATTGAATGGAGATGAATATGAATGCCAAAACACAATGTAAAGCACAAAGTAAGAGTAAAAGGTTAGAGAGATTGACACCAAGATTTATACCGGTTCAGCCACTAAACCTCATTGTGGCCTACATCCAGTCTTCAAATCACCTCCGTGCGAAAAATCTTGTATTAACTTCAACAAGTTACAAGCTAGGAGCACCCTTCACAATTGGATACCTCACCAATTGCAAGGGCCTCAAACTAGGGATACCTCACCCTAACTCTAACCTTGAAGGATACCACACCTTCAATGAACAAGAAGGATACCTCACCTTCACTCAAGGATATAAGTTTAGATTTAAAAATAAGAAGCTCTCAATAGAGTATAAGATACAACTTGAAGCCCTAAGTATATTTGATTATCATGAAGGAAGAAATGGGTGCTTGGAAGATAAATGATGTATTAAAATGGGAAATGGACTTAGTTCCTCCTTTTGGTTCAGCAAATGGTGTGGGGTTCTAAGACTTAAGAATGCTTTCCCAAGATTGTTCTCAATAGTAAGAAATAAGCGATGCTTGGTGGGTGAACAAGGGTTCTGGCAAAATAACAATTGGCAGTGGAACCTGGGATGGAGACGAATTTTATAGGTGTGGGAGGAAGAGCAAGAGAGGAATCTATTATCTTTGCTGTCAAATATCCAATTAACTCTTCACCAATCAGACTCATGGGTTTGTTCTATTGATAACACAAGTATGTACTCTTCAAAAGCTGGTTATCAATCCATTCATAGATTAAAATCTCTCCCTGGGAGTGTCTCAAATGAATGTCTCACTAGTCTGAAAGGGGTATGGAATTGTTGGGCCCCTTCAAAATGCAAAATTCTGGTTTGGCAAGTATTGCTTAAAAGGTTTCCTTCTAGAGAAAATCTGGTAAAAAGAGGGGTAATTCATAGTTTGGAAGAAGCTGCCTGTGTGTTCTGTAACGAGGAAATGGAAACAGCCTCTCATTTATTTGGTTCATGTCCTTTTGTAATTCGGATTTGGGGAGCAGTATTCTGTTGGTGGGGTTTATCGAGTGCAATTCCGGAAGGAATTTTATTGATCAAGAAGGAACTTGAATCAATGGTTCATGGAAGGAAGGCATCAAAAGTCGTAAATCTGGTTTGGGTATCTATTCTATGGTTGATCTGGAAACATAGAAATGAGGTGATCTTTAAACAAGAAGTCCCTAATGTAACATTCATGATAGATGTGATAAAAGAGACTGCATGGAGATGTTTTTCGGTGAAAATCAAAGCGATTGGTCCGCAGTTCTCGGACTGGTGCGTTTGTCCAACAGGGTGTGTTGATTCAATTATGTGAGTCTTGAAACACAGGTGTAGTTTGGGTGTATGCAATTATGTATTGTTAAATAGCTGTGTATTGTAAGCCTTTGTTATGGTTAAGCTGTGTTAATTTCTACAGTGAACCTTTTGGTCTTGTAAAGTTAAAAACAGTACTCCTTGTATTGTTAATTGCAATAAAATTTTATTTTACCGACCAAAAAAAAGGCTCTTTGTATGATAAATCAAATAAGGATAAGAAGTGACAAAGATGGCCTTTAGGAAAGCACAAGACCCTTGATAAAGAGAGTTGATGATAAAAGCTCTTTACTACTCAATAAATGCTTGCAAGAGTGTGTTTAATAAATGCCCTTAAAATTCCCTTTTATACACAGCAAAAACAGCTCAAAAACATTTCATATTATCATTACATTCGAATATTATTCGACTATACAGTTTCTGCCATTAAAATTTGAATTCCAAGGACTTCATATTCGAATATATATTCGAATATTTTGATTCTGGAAAGTGGAGAGACTAAGGGAAAACTTCATATTCGAATATATATTAGAATATACTGGCCAGAATTTCAAATTTTAATTCCAGAACCCAAATATTCGAATATACCTTTGAAAAAGACTTTTTCTAATGGAAACCAAGGTTAAATACAACTTTACAAACATCAAGAGAAACTTTTTTCCATAAAAAAAACATTTTTAACAAGGGAAGAATGGTCTTTAACATTTTCTGAAAAACGATTTGATTAAAAGCGTGTTTGATTCATTTTAAAGAGCCTTAATCAAATTTACATTTAAGCATAAATTAAATCTTATATACCATTGTTGTTGCATTCTTGTTTATAGCGCTTGATCGCTTGATTTGCCAATTAGGACTTGATTCTTGGATTCATGTGGAATCATCAAAACTCCAGTTTTAGGGTGTTTAGAGCATTTGCATCTACATAATATCTATTTCAGACATCCAACATGCATGCTCGAAATATAAGTTCTTCAGAAACTGGTCATGAATTTTTTTTTAAAAAAATGATACACAATATAAGAACAATAAAATACTTATAGAGATGAGATATAATACATAAACTAAAGATACCATACATGAAATTAAAAGAAAGAATTGAGTAATATTTTTACCCTTATGAGACTTCATAAAACACTCGAACGACAAATTGGAGTTATCGTGTTGTAACGTGTTATAAAAACCAGCAAATCTAAGCATTTTAGAACACACTGAAGAAAACAAAAGTAGCGAGAATATTATAGAGAGAATAGAAAGTAAGGAGAATAAGAAAATCTTATTTCATTGTATTTCAACATTATAAGTATGTCCTATTTATAGAACTAGAATTATAAACAACATTTTCATTGCATAATAATAAGTTACAAGAATCCTAAGGTTGACATTTTTAAACATTGACAAATACTGATGAATAAAAATTACAAAGAAATCTAAGGACACTCACATAAGAAATATTTATAACATTTTCATTATTTATTGCATATATGTACATACATTTAACTACAATCAATCATTACAACTACATTTTTTTTTCTAAAGATTTTTCTTTGCTGCAAAGGAGTAGAATTTTTCTCCAAAATAAAAATAACCTATGACCAAAACAAATCTTAATGTAACAATAAAAAATAGAAAAAAAAACAAAGGAGAAATCCCTAGATGCATCTCCTACACAGCTAACAACTCGATATAAAATTAGAGAAGTGATGACATTGTCTTTGGCCGTAGGAAAGGAATGGCATGTGGGTGTAGATCAAGCAAGAATAATTACTAGTTGCACCCCACTTAAGGATAATTGCTATTTGCACCCCAGTTGCTTTTTTCGTCTAGACCCCACTTTCTTTTATGTACACCATTTATCATCTCCGGATACTAATTTTGATGTGATAAAAAATCACTTCTAAAAATTAATATTCCGATAGACAAATGGTGTACAAAGAAAAATTGGTGGTGTGAAAAGCAAACTCCTAAGCAATATAGGTTGTGGTGTGATAAGTGTCATCCACTTGAGTTGTTGGCACATAAACTGCATCTTTTAGAGAGCTATGCTTTCGGCCATAAAATACATAAACAATTACCCCTATTGCTAGCCATATAGAGACACGTGTCCAAGTTGCAACCCTAGAAGAATAACAAACATAAAAGAGTTAGATATGGTTATGCAAATATCAAAATTCAAGAAATTATAATTCTTCATAAAACAATGAGGAAATTTGAAATAGACTTAAATATATTTTTCATACTTGCAAAATTAGAGTAATTCACTTTTCGTCCTTCCAAAAAATTTTGTCCGTAAAAAGTCTAAACTTTTCTCAAGAAATTTATTTTTAGTCCCTGCAGTTAGTTTAGTCAATTAATTGATGACATAGCTACTGTTTTTATCTTATCAAGCTATCACATTAGCATTATAAATGGTTTTTATTGTTAATATAGGGTCTTGAACTTGTAAATATGACAGATCGCATGGCAAAAACGTCAATAGTTAACTAACGTTTTTGTTTCGTCAAACTGCTATATCAACATTAAGTATAGTTTTTAAAGTTAATAGAGGGAGAAATTTGCATATATAGCAGACTAATATGTCAGAAACATTTATTATATTAGCAATTAACTGACAAAACTAAAAGTAAGGACTAAAAATGAAATTTTTGAGAAAAGTTTAGACTTTTTATTAACAAAATTTTTTACAGAGACAAAAAGTGAATTGCCCTAATTTTGCAGGGATAAAAAATATATTTAAACCTTTAAAATATGGGTGATTCTATGATGGTCCCTTTCAGTTAGGACTGCCGGTGATCATCCTATTATATCACCTCTAGATTTATTTTTTTTCTTCCCTCTCTTACCTTTTCTCTCCTAATCCAACGGTTCAAATTCGAAGATCATGATAATCCGAGACCACCTTAATAACAATCTTAAAATATAGAAATATAAAAATTCTATGTGCTTTTAGAATAGGGTATGAATAGTTACCCAAGATTAATAAGTAAATAGGAATTGATGAGAATGCAAGCTATGGGCAGCAGAGGCACAAATGGACAGTTAAAACCTGTAACAGATCAAGAGAGTTATTTTCTTTTTACACCAAAATACATCTTACAATAAGAGTTATTTTCTTGTATACTCCATAGGAACATGAAGCTCACTCTCATTGCCCATATAATAAATTTAAGGGTTAAATGTTTTAGCACTAAACTTTCACAAAAATTTGTTTTTAGTTTTTCATGTTCAAAGCGAATGCATTTAGATTTAGATATTCGAAAATGTTCGTTTTTAATCCTTCATAACACATACTTGAAGAATAAAAAAAATTGAAATTTTACAAAAGATGAAGGACTAAAATAACTGTAATTAGGAACTATAATGATATTTTCAAAGATAAGGAAGTAAATAGATATGTTTCGAAACATAAGGGACTAAGAAAGAATTTTTGCGAAGGTTCAAGTACTAAAAATATTTAACCCTAAATTTAATTTATTATTAATATAGTGAATTGGGAGGCATACCTCCAGAGTGCCCAAAGTTGTGTCTTGCATCATCTTGATCTATACAGGTTAAGAAGACAAACCCAGAGAGAAGAAGAGTGCCACCAACTCCACATAATGCAAACCTAACAGAACTGCTAATAGCAAACAAAAAATTAACAAAAACATCAAGAAATATCAAAATGATGACATGAATTATCAATGTATTTGTAATTTGAAAAAATAAAAATAAAAAATGAAAGAGATATATCTTGCCACTAAATTACCAACCTTAGAAGCATTGTAATTGAAGCTGCAAATGTGAGAATAAACACTCCTAAGCATGTTAATGCTATTACCCACCCAGTAATTTTTCTCTTATTGCCCTCATTTACATCTGCAGACAAAAAAAAAACATATAAGGAGAAAAACAACACACATCAAATGGAAAAAGGCAAAATAAAAAATAAAAAAATTAGTGTGAAAATTATTCTTATTAGATTTCGCGAAAGCAATGTCTTGATCATACGACCACACATGACTGTTTAAGATTTAATTTCACTTAATTTAAATCTTGACCCTCCAAATGTTGAATTGTATGTTCAAATTTTTTTATTCTCAACAAAATATCCTAATAATTGTTCTCAAAATTCTGGGAGAATAACAAATCTTGACCATACATCTTTAAATAAAAAGTGGAATTCAACGGAGTGGAATTTTGAATCCCAAACATATCAAACAAGAGTCCGAGCGCTAACCACTCAAGCTAACCCTGGTCGGTAAATTTATGTTAGATTGGTAAACAGGGAAGAAAAAGCAAAACTCACATTTGCCTATGGGAAGATCACTTGCAAGAAGTGGATAATCACTAGAAACATCCTCTTTAACAAGTAAAGGTTTCTTGTATTCAGAGATATTATCAATATTTGCCTCTTTATCTTTTTCATTCGTCTCAAAATTGCTCCAATCTTTAGAAGAAGAGGGAATTGGAATATCATCTGGTGGGATATATCTCAGTATCAACACAGATATTGCAACCATTGTGAATGCAAGAAGTGTTCCAACACTAACCTGCAAAAGACACAACATTGGTATGTTAGGAATATATATTATATACAAGTTTATTACACCCTTTTGCATTTTACAAATGAAGATGCTACTAGGCAAGTCAATGTAAGAAAATAAAGCTAATAGAGAAATTTAAAAAAAAAAATAAAATTAAACTCCTTAATTTACATTAAAACTTGCTAATAGGTTGTATGTGTTTGAATTTCCGATGAACAAATCAAACTGACTTTGTACTCCATATAACGATGTCCATAAGAAAGTCACTAACTTCAAAGAAAGTCACTACATTGAATGAAAGCACCAATTTTGAAGAGTATGTATGAATTTCTGAATTAACCAAATTGACTTTTATTGAAATATAACTATGTGTCATGATGCTTGGGTTACTAGACGAAACTTAGCTGTCTCAAAGAAAAAGGGCGTCAAATTAACGTTGCACCAACGCGCCATGTTTATTTTGGTGGGCAAACGCCAGCTTAATTCAAATTTCAAACTTTAGTTTAGCCAACCACAAAAGATACACATCATCAGATCCCGATTGACAAAAGCGGGTATATCATTAACTCAATTTTGTCAACAGATATCCAAAAACACGCGACGCCTCATTAGATGGATTTCATTGTTCTAGTCAAGTTTTATTTGACATCAAGATTAGTAATCTACCTATTACAATCCTGAGTTTTGGATTGTGTTGTTTCTTAACATTTTTCAAGCTCACAAGTCACAATCCCTAAACTTATGCAAAAAAAAAAAAAAAAAGAAAACAAAAAGAACTTACCATCCCAGCAAGTTCAGAGACTTCCATAGAAAATGCCAAGAGTGCAGCAACAAGGCCAGTGACTATAGTGCTCTTAACAGGAACTTGACTTTTCTTATTTATGTCAGAAAAAAATGGTGGCAGCAACCCATCTCTTGCCATAGCCATCAAAATTCTTGGCTGAGAAAATTTAAGAAATTAAAACAAATTCATAATGTTACCTTCAAGTTTAAGACTTCAAAGAAAACAGGGGGAAAATGTGATAACTGCATATAGCAATTATAGCATAAACATAGAAAAATGAAATGCTGCACATACTTGAAAAATTATTAATATGACTCTAATTCAATTAAATTCAGTAGATAATTACATCTACCTTTGCTATTCTTGTATATAAAATTTTAAGCTTAGCCATATTTTAATTATTATCAGGCCAACAGAAATACTCGAGTTACTTGCATCAAATTCAATTTTAATTCGAATTGAATTATTTGTATCTAAAATAATAACACTACTTGATCTGATATATTTTATTTTAGGCTTAAATAAGTTTTTAGTCTCTACAAATTGATATTTTTTTCGTTTTAGTCCTACATTTTTTTTTATTTTGGTCTAACTTTATTCAAAACTTTTTATTTTATTTCCAATAAATTTATTTCACAATAAGTACAAGTTTTTAGTTCCTATAATTACTAAATTTTGTTTTAAGTTCCTTTAACTTAATTTTTACTTATTTTGTTCTATGAAGTTTTAATTTTTTATTTTGGTACCTTCAAAAATTGTGATTAAAGAAAAACTTAACATTAGGGACTAAAAATAATTTTAAATTAAGTTGGATAAAAATGCAAGAAAAAAATATTTTATAGAGACTAAAACAAAAAAAAATGTCAATTTTGTAGGGACTAAAAAGAAAAAATTTAAATTAAGTTGAATAAAAAAAAAGGCTTAAAGGGGCTAAAATGAAAAAGTGTTAATTTTGTAAGGAATAAAAATTTATTTAATTCTTTATTTTATTATATAAAAGGTATACATGTTTTTTTTTGGTTCATAGGAAAGTAGTACAATCCCATACTCACTAACGCTTGTCCCCATGCGCTCACCAACTAAGCTACATGAGTGAGACAAAAGTATACATGTTTAACAAAATAAAAAGATATAAAATTTAATTTTAAAAGCTTTTATAGTCCTTGAATCATAACATTTTTTTTTGTATTCTTATTACGTTAGAGTAAAAGATTAATGTTTTGAGTGTAAATAAATTTGCCATGTTAACTAAACTAATGTCTTTTTTCAGATTTGAATTGAATCATAATTTTTTATTAAGATTGCAGTGTGTCTCTATTAATGCACTACTAGCTATAAACGGTAATTTGCGATGCGCGAACATCAAAAAGAACATATTACATATAAATTTATATTGAAAAATAAAATTTATGTAAACAATTGATTTACATAATCGTGCAATTTATTTGATAAAGTTTTTTACATAACAATTTAAAATATAAATTGTAGTAAAAACTTTGTGAGCGAGAAAATACTTCATATATTATTATTTAAATAATAACTTTTTTAAAAAGTTAAAGATAGTTATAAGTATTTTTCGTTGATTAAGTGGAAGAGGAATATAGGTATACATGTAATTAAAGTGTTTTTTAAATATTATTTATAAAATTACATTTTATTGAAATCAAATGGTTGGGAAAGTCTAAAAATTGATAATGAATTAGTGTTTATCACATTAAAATTTCAAAACAAAAATTACATTTTCTTCTAATTGATTCATTTATAAAGAGATATATAGGTTATTGATTATTTTCAGAATAAAGATATTTATAGCGAAAAAATTGTAATCGAATTTATTAAAATATTAAATGTTACATGACTTAAAGAGTGGTATATAAAGTATTCACTATTTTAACTTACGGCCATTGATAATTCGTCATAAAATTAATATTTAAGATTGATTATAATAGCGTAGATTCTTAATTTAAAAAAATAAATAAATAAAATATATACGAGAATATAATTTATTGTCGTAGATTTTTTTAAAAAAAAAAAGTAGTTATTAGGAAAACTTTATTTGATTTCTTGATATTTGATAATTATGAACTACATTATTGTAACAAATATTTTGAAAAAAGTGTAGTAAATAATGATAGAAAACAATAAAATATAAGATGAAAAATATAAAATGCATAATGGTATATAGCATAAGGACCGGTTAGGGTAACCAGAAGGTGGGAGGATGGGATTAACATCATATCTATTGGGAGTGACACCATCATTTTTATATGTAAGAATCATCAATTTATATACTAAAAATGATGGTGTCACTCTCAAATAGGAAGAGTGCTAATCCCATCCACCCATAAAGTGAATCCAAACCCAACCCTAACCCGAGCATAGAGCCTGCTAATAGGACCCAAACCCGGCCCTAAAGTTTAAAATGGACAACGTTAAACTCAGCCTGAATCTCTTAGAATCGAGTTAACCCAAAAGATAAGCCGGGTTATGAACACCCTTAACGTGTAGGGTTTTATTTTGAGTTTTGATAAAATAATAAAATATATTTACACTAGCGGTTAACAAAAAATTACCAAGACAATTTTTTGAATATTATTCTTTAATTATATAACTATAAATTAAATTTTTAAAAATTTATTTTTTGTAGTGTATAAATAAAATTATTAAAATAGTTTAAATATACATATAAGTAGTCTATTAAAAAATACATATAAGTTGTTTGATTAATTAAAATTTATTTTATAGTTTTAAATAAATTTTATAGTTGTGAAAAATAAATAAATTTTAAAATAGTTTGTTGTTTGTTATAACTTAACGTCATCGAGGGAATTCCGAGAAACATTCCCTCTCTAAATTCCCTTGCAAATCTCTCTCTATTCTCTCACAAACTTTAATTAAATTATTACGGTACAGATTGCGACGAAATTGTAAGGGATCAATCTCTCACTAAACGGAATGATGATTTTTTGTTAACTTAGCAAGGAATTTATGAAGGATTAAATGCTCTCGCTAAATTCCCTCGTTAATCCATCATTGTTTCTTTGCTAATTTCCTTTGAAATCTCGTGTCTAATTTTCCAGAAACAACGACAGATTGTAAATGCCTCGCAAATCTCTCGTCAATTTCACGCTAAGTAGCAAGGGATTAGCAAGGACAAATTCCTCTCAATCCCTCTCCATTCTTCCGCAAACTTTAATTAAATTATTGCTGTGCAGATTGCAACGAAGTTGCCAGGGATCAATCCCTCGCTAAACAGAATGATGATTTTTTTCCAACTCAGCGAGAGATTTGCGAAGAATTAAATACTCTCACTAAATTCCCTCCGAAATCCCTCATTATTCCTTCGTTAATTTCCTTTAAAATCTTGTGTCTACTTTTTCCATAAAACAACGACGGATTGTAAATATCTCGTAAATCTCTCACCACTTCCACGCTGAATACCGAGCGTTCAATATATATAATATATAATAGATATAAGAAATAATTGATAATAGACAATAGACGCAGCCAACAACACTTATTGCAGAGGATTTAATGGTATGAAGTTTTCTATTTCTAAAATATTGTAATTATTTAAAATTGAGATCCTATACGGTTCAAAAAAAAGAAAAAAAAACGGTGGAGTTTGTCTCATTCGGTGGTCTGGTCTGCTTTGTTCTTATAATTACTAATTACTAATTTGTCTCTGTTCATAGAGGGAATATTGCAGTGATGAAAGAATAAAAATTGGGACATTAATACAAAGAGAAAATGCCAATTTGAGGGATTTGGAATCTCCTATTTTGTCGTAACCTAATATCATTTTGTTCGAGAGAAAAAGAGATTACTATTAACTCTTAAAAAAAAAACGAATAAAGGAAATAATTTTACCTATAGGGACCAAATCTCTCTCTCAATTAATCCCAAAAATTGGCTGAGCGGTATAAAGTCTTACTAAGTTTATAGGAGGAATGATCCACAGTGGAAAGTCTTGTGTTTGAATTCCACATATTCTAAATTCCCGGGAGCCACGTCAGTCACGCCACACGAATGAGATTAGTTTCATCTTAAAGGTGGAGAAACTCGTAGTTATACCAAAAAATCCCTCTCTCAATTCTTTATGTCATTTTTTTAGGAAAAAAAATATTTTTGTAGCTAGATAATCTTTTATACATATAATACTTAAAAAGTTTTATATATGTTTTAGAAATAAAAAAAAAGACTTTTAAAAAAAATGCTTTAATTGCACTTTTGGTACTATGACTTTTAAACGGGTGATTTTGGTCCTCAAGTTTTCAAAAAAAATGATTTTAGTCTCTCTGTCGCTAATTTAGATGAAAATTGTCGCTAATTTAAATTAAAATAGTTGCTAAATTAAAAAAAAAGTATCATTAATTTAGATAAAAATTATCATTAACACGAAAAAAAAACTTACGGAGGGATTAAAACTAGTCCTTTTACGTACTTAAAAAACTAAAATTACATATTTAAAATTCAAGAAATCAAATTCGTAAAAAAAAAAAAAAACCTACAATTAAACCTATAAAACTACATTTATTACACCTAATTTGACCTAATTTAGGTATTCAATATTTTTGAGTGCTTTACTACGTGTTAGGCAATTTTTTTAGGTTTTTGTCTTCATCTTTTTTCAGTTTGTGGGAGTATTAATTATTGTTAGGTTTGGACTTAGGAGAGAGTTATTTAAGGTTTAATTTGATTTTAGTGTTTCTTTTTAAATAGCACTAAGTTAGTGCTATTAAACAGAGCATAACAACCATAAAGGATTAATAAATAAACAGAGCAAATTTGAGGTTCCAATTAATTTACCTGTGGCAACTTTACCAAAATAAATAAATAATATAAATAAATAAGAAAATAAATTACCTGTGGCAATATCCCACCCATCAATGATGAGAATAGTGCTGTAAAAGCCCCAGCATTTATAATATATCTGCAATCACAAGTCACAACCAAGAATTATTAACCAAGAAAATCAGTTTGAACAATCAGCCAACCAGTTTGTCTAGTTTGTTTCTATTTTACGTTTTTATTCTATAATTTAGTAAAAAACAAAAAAAAATTATTATTTCACTTTTATTTCATATTTTGTAAAATTAGTATGGAAACATACAAAAACCAAGATTTTCTTATTTATCTTATTTCCTATATTAATTCCGAAAAATAAGACCCATTTACAAAAATAGTAGGAAACAAAAACAGATAAAATATGTCATTAACCTAGCCGCTGAAAATGAAAACATGTCATTAACCTCATTCAATAAAATTAATTATAAATATAAAATTCAAATATTGATTACTAGTGTCATTAGTGTCTACACAAATTGATTTTTAAACTACATTTAACATATTAGTCTAGTATTGAAGAGAGAATAATTTTAAGTAATGTTTCTTCGGTTAGAACTTAAGTGAATGTTATTTGATAATGGGTGGTAAAACGAGTTTGATCCGCTGGGCTGGTCCACTAGTCCTTCTTAAATAGGCGGGCCGAGTTGTATATTAGAGCTCGATATTCCCACTTAGCCTGCCCCACATAACTTGTGCGAGCCAACGGCGGGCTTGAACAGGCTAGCTCGCCAGCCTGTTTGTCTTGTTTATCTTATAAAAATACATCTTTTTATTTACACAAAAAGAGGTTAAAAATTCTAAAACAAAATAAATACAATCAAAATTTTATTTTTTTATGAAAATACATTCTTTAGCAAAAAGATATAGTTTTTTTAATAAAATATTTTTTTCAAAAAACTCTTTTTTATTATATAAAAATATAGTTTTTCATTTTTTGCTGGCTAAATAGGCCAGCCTACGACTCGTCAAACAAATCACAAAATGAGCTGGACTAGAAAAATAAGCCCTATAATTATGACGGATAGACCCGCTCTGACCCACTTTTTGGCATACCAAATGAATAATGGGCTAAACAGGCCGAACTGACCTATTTTGGGTGGATGGGATTAGCACAATCTCTATTGGGAGTGGCACCATCATTTTTAGTATATAAATTTATGATTCTTACATATAAAAAGAATGGTGTCACTTCCAATAGAGATAATGCTAATCTCATCCTCCCTATTTTGTCATCTCTAAATTTGACTTATAAAAAATATTGATTTTTGAACTTGCTTTTAAACTATAATTCTTAAAGGTTAAAACAAAGATACCCTATCCAATTTCGTGGCCTAAACATTAAATTTTGAAGAAGCATTTGGATTCTCTCCCAAGCTGACCGGTCCAACAGCTAAATAGACGAATTTAAACTCTTCATATTTGTTTTCCTTTTTTACTTAGTTGATATGCAAAAAAAAAAAAATTAATAATTTTAATATTGCTAAATCGTTTACGCCAAAGAGGATCCAAATCCATAAAAAATATATATAAAAAAAATAGAGTTGTAGAATTATAAACTTACGCTGCCCAATGCATTCCATTGTCAGAAAATGCAGAAGAAATAGGAGTTTCAGCATTGATTGCATAATAAGGTACTAATCCAACAATAACAATGGACACCAACATGTATAATCCACAACACATAAACAATGATGCACCAATTCCAAGAGGCAAATCCCTTTGAGGATTTTTCACCTGTTTATCAAATTCAAAATATTATTAATTAATTACAAAAATTTTAACATTATTTAGCACACATTGATGGGGAAAAAATATTCTTACTAATTATTTGCATTTTTATTTCTCATTTTTACGGAAAATAAAAAATTGACACATTTTTTTTTATGTTTTATACAGAAATAATTATACCAACGTACTCTAAGGTTTGTGTTTATTACATTTATCTCTATTTAGCTTTTAAAATTATACTTACTCATGTAAATAGGGGAGTAAATGTAATGAAATTTCAAATTTTAGGAAATTTGTGTAATTTCTAAAATTAAGAAGGAATAAATATAATAAATATAAATTTTAGAGAAGATTGTTATAATTAGTTTTTTTATATATAAAATTTCTTATTTAAGTTTACATAAGTAATTATAAAAAATAATAAAAATATGATGGCATTTTGTAACTATTTATGAAAACTGAAAATAAAAATACAAAACTAGACATACACCACCATCTTTCAAATTTATTTAAGATGCTTTACAAAAATAAACAATTATTCTTTTAAACAAGCTAAAAGGAACACATAAGTGCATATTTGGAATAATCCATAATTGTAAGAAATATTCACTTATTTTTAAGAAGTTAACAAAAGAAAATTATTTCATCAAAATAAGCCAAATCAAATTAAAAAAGTTAGAAAATCAAAGCTACATAACATCATGAATTATACCTCTTCAGCAGTGCTAGCAACTGCATCAAAACCTATATATGCAAAAAATACAGTAGCAGAACCAGCAAGCATTCCATCTACCCCAAAGGCAAAGTACCTATAAAAGCCAGAAACAAATATTTTTATAAAGTAAAAAAAAATAAAAAAAAAATAAACAAGAAAGGAAAAATGCAAAAATAAAAATATACCCTGTGGGAAGTTCATATCCAGCCCATCCAGATTTGAATCCCAAGTAACCACCAGCTACTATGACAAATATCAAAGCACATATGTTCACTGATGTCACTATGCTTTGAACCATTGTACTCTGCATAAATAAAAAAAAATTAATAATCATATATATATTTGACTAGATTTTAACAAAACAAATAAATTGAAGAGTAAAAAGATATATCTTGTTCCTTCAAATGTGTTTTTAATCGCTAATTTAGCCTTTAAAAGATTTTGCGATCATTTTAATACTCGATACATTAGAAACATCAATAACTTGGTCTTACCCCAATAGAAAGAGCTTCAAACGATCAATTTAGTGTCTTTTTCAATCTTTCAAGAACTAAAATGATAACACAATCATTTTTAGATAATTAAAATGAGTTTTTTATGACTATTTAAGTAGTTAATTCGATGGCTAAAATAGTGACAAAAATTGCTGTAAAACTTAGTTGAAAGACTAAAATTGCGTTTCACTGTAAGTTGCACAACAGAAAAATAAAGGGAAAACTCTTAATTCATTCAATATAGGTCAAATACACCTTTTGATTCTCTAACTCTTATGTCATTTCATTTTGGTCATATATCTTTTTTAGGTTTCATATTAGTCCTTTAAATCTACAAAAATCGTTTCATTTTGGTCCCAATCGTCAGTTATGTTAATAAATTTAACGGAACAGTGATGACGGCATTAACTTTTTCAAATGAATGGCTCTTCAGTGAGCTTGGTGATGGAGCCGTAAATTTAACGTTGTTATCACTGTTCCATTAACTTTACTAGACTATCCAGGTCTCACCCCGACCAAGCCGACCTCAGAGTTTCGATCTTAACATCACTTCAAGCCACCCTCAGCCAAGGCTTCAAGGCTTGCGGGGGCTGGTGGACTATCCAGGCCTCACCCGGACCAAGCCGACTGATCTTATCATCACTTCAAGCCTCCCTCAGCCAAGGCTTCAAGGCTTGCGGGGCAAGTGGACTATCTAGGTCTCACCCCGACCAAGCCGACCTCGAGACTATCCGCCACGAATCAGTCCTAACGGTCGACTCAGCATCACCCGGCAAATCAGGGAAGACATAGGCAAAAATCAAGCAGTCATGATCCAATCAAATGTGCCTCAATCAATTGACGCAATCAATGTACCGACGATATCACAAGATACTTTCCTAACTTAGAATGAACATAGACATTAGGGCCTCAAAGGCTTAGCATGTATAAATAGCCTAAGGGTCTCCATTTGTAAGTATGCTCACAGTAGACACCACAGTTTTTATTAGGGTTCAGGCAATGGAATATCACCGCCGTCAGGACCCAGGAGCTGTGAGTGAACATTTACTAAACATTTACTAACAGAGCGGACAATTAGGATCCAAATGAAATGTTTTTTAGAATTAAGGAACTAATATGAAACCTCAAAAAGTTGAAGGAACAAAATGAAACGAATATAAGAGTTAGAAAATCAAAATGTGCATTTGGCCTTCTATGAAGATAAACTAACTATGAAAATAAACTAATTTTGAAAATTTTTAATGGAAATGTACCTCTTTGATCCCAACACATAGGAGTCCAGTAATAATAAATATCATAATTGCTGCACAAGGGTCAACAACAATATCAAGCCCAGGAATTTGATGACATGATAAGAAGCTTGGCAAATTTTCCACTCCTCCAATAAGTGCAGCCTAATAAGTGAAGAAATAATTAATTGATATTAATAATTGCATTAGATTTGAGTCTCAGTGTCCCGTTGATAATAAAATAAAATAATTACAATATTTTTATTTTTTTTCATGTGATCTAGACAACTAATTACAGTATATCAGTAGAAAGAAAACATTCAACAGAATTCTGAGCTTTAGAAGAGAAATTTGAGAACAGAACACAAAAGTTTGAGTAATGTTAAATTCTTTTATTAAATTCTCATATTCAGTTAATTTTGACAAGTGTCATCTTTCAAAAAATAAATGCTTAGTAAAAGATATGACACATATCAAAATTAAGTAGGTAAAAAGATTTGTTGAAAGATTTAATTAAAAAATTTAGCATTTTTCCAAAAGTTTTAAACTTATCTCTCACTTTAAATTCAATACTCAACACCACCAAAGTCAAACAAATAATAAATAAGAGTTTAAAACTTAAAATAACAGCATACCAAATTGGGAGTTATGCCACGAGCAACAGCAGCTCCACCAATTGTATATTCCAGAATTAATGCCCAGCCAATCAGCCAAGCAACTCTGCAAACAAATTAATCAATTAATTATTTTATATATATATATTGATTAAAAATAAAATATGTCCACTCTCAATTTTTTTTTTTTCAAAAAAAAAATAATTCAATTGGGGATCGAACCTTGTATTCACACACTCATGTTCCAGTGGGCTCACCAATTAAGACAGATTGTCTACTCTCAATTGACAATATTATACTTTTTACTTTCAATAAAAAATCATTTTATTTTAATATTAACATTTTAAATTTGCATTGCACACAATAACGTCATGTTTTTTTACCGTTTCTAAAACTGCATTAAACTGCTGTAAATGTAAATGTTTTGAATTAAATTCTAATCCGAGACATCATGGATTAATATTATGATTTCGGCAATCACTAAGCCACATCTGACTGTTATTACGGTATGTAATTGTTGCATGTCCGCATTCAAACTGCATTTAATTTCTACAATTGGAATTCAATACAAATGATCGTAATTGAAGTTCACAATTACTCAATAAAAAACTATTTTGACCGAAACGCAACCTCAAGCACAATTTAAATATTTTATATCGCCCCATCCTTATCATGACCATGAAACAAAAAAGGAATCCAAGAAAAGCAACCACCAAACAAAACACCATGGTGAAGAAAAACCATATGAGAATATTCTAAGAGGGTGAATAGTGTTGTTTTCGCATGTGAAAGGAAAATGTCTATTTTTGGTATTTTCAGTTTTTTCTTTTTAAAATTTTAAAAAACGAAAAATTAAAATGCAAACCAAACAGCTTCTTAATTTGTTCATTCGGTGAATCATAGAATCATAAAGAGTGTGAATAGTAATTAAGTACCCTTCTCCAACACAAATGTAAGAGTAGTGATAAGCACTTCCAGCTGAAGGACACCGACTTGCCAGCTCAGCATAGCAAAGTGCAGAAAGAGTTGCAGCAAATCCAGCCACCAGAAATGAGAGTGGCAAAGCTGCTCCTGAATGCTCCCTAGCCACTGTTCCAACCAGAACGTACACTCCCGCACCGATGGTTGCTCCAACACCTGATTCATTAAAAATAGTTATAACCAAATGTAATTCAGTCCTTCTCACTTCGATTCGAGACTGCGTAGAGATATCATCTCGAAAGACTCACTGTGACCAGAAGATAGGAAAAAAAATAACAATACAAAATCTTGAAATCAATTGAGAATTGTTTATAACACAACAGAAAACTACACAAAATCTGAAATAAATTGAAGAAACTGTTATAAGAAAACTGAACACTACCCAAAATCATGAATTGAAAAACAGTTGTAACTGAATCTAAACTAAAAGGCGAGGGAATTACCTAGATTATATTTAAAAAAAAAGTGCAAAATCCGGAAATAGAAAAAAAGAAAGAAAAATTATAGAAATTTCTGGTATTGACTGAACCGTGAAAGGTGTGTTAGACAAAACAAAAAAAAACAAAAAAAAAACAAAAAAAAACGAAGATTTGTAGAAAAAGTGCTACGCACATCAAGATACAATCTCTTTTTCCCAACAAAAGGATATAAGATTTTAAATCGCGATTATTATTACGATCACCTTACATTAAATACAGTTTTAGTCATTACAGATAGTAATTACAGTTGGTTACGATTTTTGTGACCTCCAAAACCTTTACCTTTCAATCTAATATCACATTTTAGACCTAGATTTACAATCAGACCGGTATCAAGACCAAAAGTGAACCAAACGTTATGAAGAAAAAAAAAATAAAAAAGAAGAAAAAGATGAGAAAAAGAAGGAATTAAAGAAGTACCAATTGCCATGAGATGAGGAACAGTTAACTCCTTAGCAAGTTGGGTTTCAGAGTTTATATTTCTAGATTCAGAATCCACCTTCTTCCTCCTCGTTAAAAACCTCCATGACGAACCTTTTCCTCCAATATTTCTAACAACACCTTCTTCTGAAGAAGAAGAAGATGAAGAATCAACCAAAACCCCCATCTCACAATTTTTTAATTTTTTTTTTTTTTGGAAATTACAGTTAGTGGCAAGTAGCAAAGAAAGCTTAGATTTGGGAATTTTGGTGAGAGATTGAGAATCAGCTTGAGAAGTGAAAAGAGGAAGAAGAGAAGAGTGAATTATTGGTTTTAGATATCTGAAATGAATGTATGGGGCATGGGTATGGGTATGGTAATGGGTGGTCGGTTGTAAAGTTGTGAGGGAAATGAGAGAGTGGCCCTCTGTTTTTGTGTCCTGGCGCGCAGGATTTTACTTTTTATCGCTGAAAATTTCGTATTTTAAAAATATAATTAAAAAAATTGAGTAAAAGATTATATAAGCAAAGATAGTTCACGTGAGTTGTAAAGAGGTTTACGTAGTAGATTTAAATAACGTGTTTTTAAAATTACGTAAAAAAATCATGTTCTACTAATAGAATATCGCTACGTCATTAAAATATTTTCTTTAATTTTAATCTTTAATTTCTTAATAAATTTTTTTAATAATGTGGCGATATTCTATTGGTGGGATATGATTTTGGGGACACATAATTTGAATCCTTATGTAGTTCAAAAAATTAATTTTTAATCCTTCTACTCCATGTTCCTATAAACATTAAAGAATATTTTTTAGTGTTTTTTATAGTTTCAAAATTGAAAGTACATTTAATTTCATGCTTTATAGAGTAATAGGAGAATAAGTAAGGAAATTTTTAGGAAGATCTTGCATTACTCTTATAAGAATAATTCACTTAGGTCCTTGAGGTTATCAAACTTTAAGCATCTAAATAAATGTACATGTAACTTAAAGACTCATCTGAATTACTTTTGCAAACTTATTTTTTTTTGTACATCAACTTGTTTGAAACAATTTTAATTTTTAGTTTTTTAAAATTGTTTTTATAAAATAGTGTTTAGATATATTTTTCAAAAAAAGTTAGAGGAGTTTTTAATACAATTTTTTATGTAAATTTAAAAAATCGAAAACTGAAATAAATTTTAGATATTTTTAAATTTCAGTTTTTAAATATCAAAAAACAAAAACAATTCTAAAATATTATTTTTAAAAACTTATCTACTAACCAAATTTTTTATTTTTAAAAATAAAAAAGGAAAATCAAACGAGTTTTACTATTGCAAACTTAAGAACTAAATAGTAATTATTTCAAAGTGATAATATTTATAAGTAAGGCTGCTTTTGGTATTTGTTTTTACATTATTGTACACTTGTGTTATGTTCTTTTATTATTATTATTTTTTGTCTCTTTGTCTTTACGAATAATAATTCAATACTCGCGTCATATGTGTCCTAACTTTGCTAACAAGTGTACTATGTACTAAGTTTATTTATTTTTTATAACCATAGGATTAATTAATTACATTAATATATATCTTCTGTGGTTAACGTTAAATATATTATCATCATTTTAAAATATAAACACTTACATATTTCGTATACAATTTAAGAAACGTAGTTATTATATTAATTTTAAGAAAATTAATATTATTAAAATAAAAAAAATTATAAATATATATTATTTTGTCTCTTAGAAATATAAAAATTTATATTTTATATTTTTTTATTATATTTAACTCTTAAATAGTACTGTTAGAACACATGATATCATTTTCGTTACATTTTTACTTCCAAATAAATATAAATCATTATCTTGTAAACTAATAATACTAGTCATGAATTATTTTAATAAATAAAGATAAAGTTAAAAAAAGTTAATAAATACATATTATATTTTATATGTTGATACTTATAATATAAAACATACATATTTAAAATCGAAGTATTTATATTTTGAAGCGAAAGCAATATTTAGGGTGCGTTTGATGAATGAATAAGACAATATAAGTAATACATCACAGTACAACTTTTGAGGCACAACACAATATTTTGTGTTGTGTATTGTTTGATACTCAATGCATATAACAAGAAGCACAACATAAATTTTACAATAATATCATTCATGTTATATATTATTAATTTCACTTTAATTTTTCTAAAAAAATAATATTTTAATATTTTAGAAAAATTTTATTATTTTATTATTTATTATAAAATTAAAACTTCATATTTTAATAAATTACTACATAATATATTCTATGTGATATAATAATTATATTAAATAAAAACAAAAATTATTATTAAAAAATGTTTTTGACTCTATTTTTTAATATTTATATTTATTATTAAAGTTTATTTTATTATTAATACGTTATTTTAATTATATATATATATATATATATATATATATATATATCATGTTAACCAGTAAATATGCAAAAGTGAAAAAAAAATAACGTAAACATTGATTTAAAAAAAATAATGCAACATAAACTAGCTTAGGCAAGTGAAGAAAGTGGGGGAGGTAATTATACTACTAAGTAAAGATGCAAGGTTAGTTTTGACTTTTCCTAACTTGTGCATGGAACAAGAAACTTGTCCCTTGGTTTAGTGGAGTGCAAAAAATTGGCTATTTGTGCTGTCTAGTTACTCAAATATTGTGTTGTCTCATGACATGTTTTTGAATCAAACACAGAACAAAGAGTTTTGTCCTATACCGTAAAAATTAACAAATCAAACGGACCCTTAATTTTTTATTTTAAAAATTACACATACTTTTCTTTAATTATTTACTATTGCTATATGCTAAACCCTACTATTTTAAAAGCATTACATAAAACTACCTTATTTTCTTCTATAAACTTTGCACACAATATCCTTTAAAATAAGAGTAATGATATATCCTCTTAATAATCTTCCTAACTATCTTTTTAATACCATATAAAGTATGAAATTAAATGCACTTTCAATCTTTAAAATATAAAAAACATTGAAAATATTCTTTAATAAATAATTAAGAGGATCTTTAAGAACATGAATTAGGAGGATTTAGAATTATCTTTAAAATAATATAGAAGATTGAAGTCCAAAGATGTGTGTAATTTTTGAGAAAAAAATTCCAAAATATTTAATGCTAACATCACTGAGGTGGGTGTAATATTCTCTTAACCACATGTATTCACCATGAAATATAGTTTTTTTTTCCTCTCTTTTTTTTGGATACAGAGGTAGTAGTAGTTTGTTATGGTTGTGGTGGGACTGAGTCCTTCATACGGAGGTTTATTTAATTTATCTTAATCATATCCCACTTAAACTATTCACTACTAGTTGATTTGTAGCTTTTATTAATATTTTATTGAATACTTTTCTATAAATACTAAACTTCATTAAATTACATAGAACTTTACGGTAGTTAACACCTACGTCATCTATATTCTTTTAGCTAATAGAATGGGTGTAGGTTTTAATTGTCCTTAATTTATCTTTATTTTTAGTTGTATAAAAAAATAGAATTTTGATAACCATTACCTTTAAAATGTATTTATCATTTAAACATTTAATGTTGTAAATGCATGTTTGTTTTGACTTCCAATAAAATGTATTTGATGCGTTTGAGCCTCAGAGCATGAACTACACCATGATCTTCTTTCCAAGCTTCGAAAATGGAGGTCCACCTGCAAGGATTCAAATGCTTAAGTTAGAGAGAGGGTCTTCTTAGTTATGAGGTACTTATCTAATTATTGCGGATTCTGTTTATTTATATCCAACTCTCTTAGTGAAAACTCAACATCCAATTGCCCAAATCCCTAAATAGTTTCCCTTCAGTCACGGAATAACGAGAAGCTTTCTAAACCAATTTCTTTGCTTCCTTCTCGTCCTATGGTAACTTCCCTTTGTTTATGTACTCTACTATCAAGCTCCTTTAATCATCTGGTTCTACTTCAAGATCAAACTAGGCGCATGAATGCTTTATTCTACAATAGAAAGGTAATTTAGGCAGTAGATCAACCCTTTTGTTCTCCTCCCTTAGGATGTATCGAATCTAGAACTTAGACAAGTTGAAAAGACTATCTTTTACCTTAGATAAGACTATTTTTTGTAGAATAGGTTATTTTTCCTGTTGAGAATCCGAACAAAGGGTTATCGTCGTTGCCCCCATCTCCTTAGCCATGCTAATACCGGTGTGAATATTCTACAAAATACGCTCTGATCATTCTCCAATATGACACCATCATCACACCCTTCGTGTTGGACGACCCGTCCACGAAGATTGTCCATTCACCCTAATTGACGTTCTTCGGGTAGATCATCTCGACAACAAAGTTGGCCAACACTTGCACCTTGATGGCAAGTCTTGGTTCGTAAGTGGTCTCTTGCTGCGAGAGTTCAATAGCCCACGACATCATTATTGTGGCCAAATCGGGTTTGTGGAGAACTTGTCGCATCATTAGAAGCAAGGTCATAACCTTTGGGATGCCATTAATAGCACATACACAACTTTCTTCAACTTTTGGTAGTTCGGCTCTGATCCCTATAACGCTCGAGATATAAAGTAGATAGATTTTTGAATGTTTTCCTCTTGTTTGATCAGTACAACACTTACTGCTTTGTTAGCGACTACGAGATAGAGATACAAAATTTCTCTTGAAATGGGCCTTGTTAAGAATAGTGGGGTTGATAACGCGTCCTTCAATTTGCCAAATGCCTGCTCACATCTCGTTGTCCAGCAAAACTTGTTTTTTTTCTTCAAAATTTTGAATAAAGGTAGGCATTTTGTAGCTGAGGAGGGCATAAACTGAGTCACATTCACTATCCTTCGGGTGAGGTGCTAGATTTCCTTGACATTCCTAGGGCTTGTCATATTCAAAACAACTTTGAATTTGTCAGGGTTAGCTTCAATTCCTCTATTTGTGAACATGAAACCTAAAACCTTATCGGCTTTTACCTTGAAGTTACACTTCAAAGTAGGCGATTGGGTCCTTGCCATTAGGGGCTTCTGACGATCATGTCGTCTATGTACACTTTGGAATTCCTCCTAATTTACTTGCTGAACACCCTGTGCAATGAATCCTTCCTCATGCATGAAGGAGAGATTCATCAAAATGTAGGATTTAGCTTCAAAGAGGCATGAAGAACACAAATCAAGCAGGAAATTAAAAGCAAGGGGAAGAGGAAGAATCTCCATTTCTCTTGTGAGTGAGAAATGCGCAGTTGAGTGAGAAAGAGAGACTGAAAAATCTGTATTCATCTTGGTGAGTGAGAAATGCTCAGAACAGTGAAGAAGAGAGAGGGAGGAAACCCAAAATATCAAATGGACTAGTTAAAAGAATGAGGAAACAAGTAACCTACCCTGAACAATGATTCCTTACCCATTGTTTGGCAAATAAAGAGAAAGAGTGAAGAAAGAAAGTGTGAAGAAAGAAAGTGAAGAAACGAGAAAAGAAAGAGAAATATGAGTGTGTTTGATTTGAGAGAAAGATAAAAGATAGAAAGATGTAAGAAAAGTGATCTTTTAATTTTTTATTATTTGTTGGATTTAAAGATGAGAAAAAATAAAATAATAAAAGATGAAATGACAAAAATATCCATTATGTATTATAAAAAATAAGGGAAAGAAGTGGAGGAGTGAGAAAGTGAAGGGTCAATAATGGGTAAAGAGGTTACATTACGCCTCCTTTCCAATGCAACTTTCTTTGCAGGTGAGGAGAGAAAGTTTTTCTCATGGCCCCCGACATATTTAGTTCTTTCTCTTCACCTTTCTTTGCATAACTAAAATTGAGAAAAACTTACTTTCACTCTATTTCTCTTCCTCATCTTTTTTTCTTCACGTAATCTACCCAATCAAACACAGTGTGTTACAGTAAATATAGGCTCAAGGTGGAGGTCATCAACAATCATTTTACTTTTTCATTACTCTTTCATGACAATACAATTCATGACTAAACAACAATTATTAAAATTTTGTAGAAAAAGTTATTTAACTTTAGATATTTTGATACGCATGGATATACCTTTGTTGTCTTTTTAGAGTGTATTTGGATTAGCTGTGATTAATTGAAAAAAAAAAACTGTGAAAGAGACTCGACTCTCTAAGACATAATCGTTTTTTGTTTGGATATATTTGCTGTCGGAAGTGATTTTTAAGATAATTTTAAGTTGTGCAAAGCGATTTTGAAGATTTTTAGAACAATGTCCAAGTTTTAGCTGGAGGACAAAAAACTTTTTCCTTTGTTAAAAGAATAATCAAAAACTTTTTTAAGTGAAAAATACAACTATCCAACATACGTTAGACAAAAATCTAATCCAAACACACCGTTATTTTTATTTAGGCAGTGTGACTAGCCAACAAAATCTAAACCTTTTTTCATATTAACAAAATTTGCACTTTAAACCTCCAGTAACTTACTTTTCATATAATATAAATTTTTTTTGATGAGATGTGAATATTGAAGAAAAATTTGTTCTTAGACCATCCATTATTATTTTTTCCATCATGAGTTGTAAAGAAATAATTTTCTCTATGTTTAATTACACTTGAATCGAATTGAAGTGTAACCTACTACATACCTACTACATTCATCATTGCAATAAATTGAATTGAATTGTCTAATTACACTTTATTCTCATATCATATCTCTAGCTATATATGGCTAAACATAAACCTATGTACCTACATTAGCTAACTACAAGAATATGTTTAATTATATTTTTATGAACTGAAATAATCTTTAATATTTGGATATATAGGGGTTGTTTGGTTTAACGGTGATATAATTGATTTTAGATTAATGTGAGTGAAAAGAATTAATTTTGTGTAAAACTAATGTTAAAGTAACGTGATTTATATTTGTGAAACTTTTACTTAAAAACACATTTAGAGTAAAAATATAGTGTTAAATTTTCAACCCAACTGAAAGCAAGATTCACCTTGCTTTTCAAAAATCAATTTAAAGGTGAAAGATTAATTTTTTTTATTTATTAAATTTTTTACTTCAATTCTTTTAATTTAAAGGTTAAAGATTAATTCAAAAGAATTCCAAAATCAATATTAACTAATGTGGATGAAACACATTAAATATAAACTTAAGAAAATGACACCTTCTTTTGTAGACTATTTTTTTTTCTTCAAATACAAGTGGAAGCTAAAATTTACTACACAATAAATAATAATAATTATAGTCATTTTTAACTTAAACGAATTCCTATCCAGCTGAACAAATAAATACTTGAACATAAAACTTAGGTTCGTCATGTATGGTTATACCTAAGAAAACCTTGAGACTTTTCTCGTCCATAGCTATAGCTCCTTAATCTTCTCATACCTGCAATACTGAGACCGTCAATTATATGTAAAACATATAACTGAGTAACCCTGGGTCTAACTAAAAACATTATAGATCAGTATTGCAGCCAGTCTAACTGGAAAATCTCCCCAATACAAGCTTAACATACCATAACACATTCAAACAAAGGAGTACACACAAATACAATTTAATTTATATGCATGAATGTCATGAATTATATTACATTTCATTTCAATTCATTTTGAATCACATTACTTTTCATTTCAATTTATTTTGAATCACATTACATTTATTTTCAATTCATTTTGAATCACATTACATTTCTTTTCATCTTTTAACAGGAGTCTAGTGCGCTACATCTCCACCATAGGTACCTTGGCAGAAAGGCATAATTTGAGCTCACTGATACCCCCGGTAAGCGTCCCTACATGAATCTCTGGGGCGTGCCAGGCTATCTTAACCCCTTTCGGGATAGCCTATGACTATCTTGACCTCTTTCGGAATAGTTATTAAATTTTCTTAGGCAATCTTAACCCCTTTCGGGATAGCCTATGACTACCTTGACCCCTTTCGGGATAGTCATTACATTTTCAGGCCATCTTAACCCCATTTTTTGGGAGACCCTACTTCTTCAGGCCATCTTAACCCCATCTCTAGGAGACCCTACATTTCATTTTCATGTTTGTCCACTTACCCGGTATACTACCAGTGGGATTCATTCATTATCATTTCATATTACATGTTATCATACATTCAATAATCATCTTCATCTCAATTGTATTTAACATGTTTCCACATTCATCATGCATCACATCTCAATTACTTTCAACATCAACCAATAGCATAGCCATTCATATTATGCATTAAACATTCATCTTTCATGTCATAACACATACCATAACATCTCCATGATCCTATTGCATGCTTATAAGTCACATGAACCTAATTTCATTCATTCCTATCCTAGAAATGGATTCATGATGTTTATATTGCAGTTTGTTTGATTATGTTCATGTAGGAATAAGCATGGAGAAGTGTTGATCTTTGAAGATTAGACTTAAAGAATGAAGCTAGAGATGAAAGGAGTTGAAGAATGAAGGCTGGAAAGGTGTGGGATTGAGTTTCTCCCCCAGCTGTGCGCACACTTTGCTCAGCTGTGCGCACCTTAATTCCCCCTGGAGCTGCTGCCCAATCTTGTGCGCACAGCCTAGGGACGTGTGCGCACCCCTGTTCGTATTTTGGTCATAATTTGAGTTGTAAACCTCCAAATAGAGTGAAACAAAAAGCATTTGAAAGCTAAGAAGATTCTCTACAACTCCTATGAAGACCACAAAACCAAGTTCTAAAAATATAATTGTCAAAAACAGTAATCTTTGACAGGTATGTGCAATCAACAAAATAGATACTTTCACATAGACCCTGTCTCAGTAAGTTGCTCATAACTAGAGTTGTAGACCTCCAAATTGAATGAAACCAAAAGAATTTGAAAGCTAAGAGGATTATCTACAACTCTTATTAAGACCAGAAAGTCAAATTCCAATTAAAACCAATTCAAAAATCCTGTTAAAATTGTGCCAAAACATGGGAAATGGTATTGATCAACTTATCACAAGTTTCAATCCTCCCTTCCATCTCAATTCCTCAAAATCATATTAACTTCATATAGTTCATTATGAGTCACTCAAAATCAATTCACAATGATGACCAAGGTCCAATTCCATCAATTTCACATCATCATCAATGTCATTTCAAAGCATACAATATCATAAGCATTCAATATTCACTTCACTTTTCAAAACACAAGATATAATTCAAGCTAATTCAAACAAAACACATGCAACCAAATTTCTACAATCTAACACAACCAACTCCAACACCTAACCTCATACCATCATCTAATCCATAATTTCACTAATTTGAGGGGTTTTGTGGGTTACCTTGATTTTTAGTTCCAAGCAAAATTCCCATCTTCAAGGGTTCACCACCCTACTTTCAAATGCCCAAGTGATTTAAGATCCTCCTACACCCAATTCAAGAGTTGCATGTGAGGATTGTGGTGGTTTTTGGAACTCTTCTTCAATTTCCAATTTGAACACAAGAGAGAAAATGGAGCTTGCATGTACCTACCTATGGAAGCTTTGGAGCCCTTGAAGCTTGAAGATGATCCCTTAAGCCTTGATGTTGAAGTTTTGAGAGTGATTTGCTAGTGGGTGATGAGGAAATGGAAGAAAGCCCTATGAGAAGTTGGAGAAATGAGAGAGAGAGGAGTGCGGCGCATATGGGGAGGAAGAAGAGGTGATGGACTTATTTTCAAACTTTGCAATTTTCTAAATCTTTGCAATTTGGTCCTTATCACTAAAACTCTTAGTAATTGTAACCAAATCCCTAAATTTCCAAATTCTTTTCTAAAGTGTCCGTCAAGAATCAATGTGCTATTTTGAAAGACCTACTCCTTCATGTAGGAAAAATTAGAGATGTTACAGAAAATAGTATATTACAAAATATGGAAAAAAATTAATATTGATTAAATATTAAATAATAGACAATTTTTATACGCATGATGCATCTAATATATCTAATATATATATATATATATATATATATATATTATTTAGTAAAAAATTGTTGTTCCTAAATAACTCAATTCTAAATTTTTTTTTTTTACTCTTAGACATTTATTAACATTTATTAAAACTCAATTAATAAAGCAGTCTTGTATTTTCATATCATTGATTATTTATTAAAATATAAAAATATTAAGAGTGTGTCTCATTTTGCTATGATTATATATTTGAAAATAATTTGCGAAAAAAAAACAATTGCCTAAGACATAATTAATTTTTATCTGAATATATTTGTTGTTAGAAGAGATTTTTTTTCTTTCAATTAAGAATTAGGTATTATTTTAAAAAGCTTCAAAATCTATTTTCACACCAAAATGAGACACACTCTTAATGTTTTAATATTTCAATATATGATCAATGACATAAAAAGACAAGACTGCTATATTAGTTGAGTTTCAGTAAATGCTAAAAAAAAACTTCAGAATTGAGTTATTTAAGAACAACAATTTTTTATTAAATAATATATATATATTAGATGCATCATGCGTAACATGTATGTCTTATGCCTATACATATATGTGTGATATGTGATATATATTATATTATATATTATTATATTATTATATATTAAGAAAAGAAAAGGAGAAAGAGAATGAGGAAGGAGTGTGTAGAATGGTGTCATTCATTTACGGTATACAAACATAATTTGCTTTTACCGGTCATCAGCTGAAATTTCAATTAGCGTTTTTGCCGCTCTTCGACGATAATATTTTGTCAAACACCATCAACTGCTTTGCGAGCTCTTGCTCCGATTTAACAGCACCACTCACAGGTTTGGGTTCCTAAGCTCCCATGTGGTTCGAGACAATGACAGACTCAGTTCCAGCAAAAGTTTTTGCTCTTCGCCATCGCAGATCGAAGCAATGTCGAACTTTGAGACAAGATCTGTGGCTCGCTTAAAGCATTTAGAGTCTAGATTGAACGTTGGACAGTATATAGTTAACACACTTTTTTCACTTGGTTAGCTGCACCGCTTCCTTCTTTAACATTTTCAAATTGAGGGAGACGGAGAAGAAACGAAAAATAATTGATGAAGGAAAATTTAACAAATGTATTGATTATTTATTTATGTAATATCGTTAAAATATTTTAAATTTATCCATTTGTGTATAATAAACGAAACCGTGTAGAATAAACTAACTTGACAATGAAAAGTATTTTTAGGAAAAGAGATTTAGGCCCGATGGGATGTCAGAAAGTCAATGTATTGGGATTGTGTTGAGCGAATGTGGATCTATTGGATCTATAAGGTAAAAAAATTTGTTTTCATGTTTAGATCCATTTAAACATGTATATTCTTTTCAAACGTGATTTAAATTTCTAGCTTAACATAACAGCAACATTACATTTTTTTTTGAGTGATTGCGTTTGATATTGCCTTCTTCGTTCCTTCATATTCTCATGGAGAGGGTTGTATCTTTTTTAATTATTATTTGTTGTATTTATTGAAATAGAAACATAATAAATAAAGTCTTTTTTAGGATACCTATATCTCTCTATTTTACTAGATTACTTGACATTTTTGACATCCCATCGTGTCCAAGTTTCTTCTCCCAAAAATACTTTTCTTTGTCAAGATACCTTATTCTACACACTTATTCCTCATTCTCTATCATTTTCGTTTGTTGTTATATATTTCCTTACCATTGAATGCAACTCAATCATACCTTCCTTCCTTCCTGCATTTATATCAAATGATGACGGAAAATTAATGAAAAACATATATAAAGTCAAATTCTCTCTCATCACCATTTAATGTAAGTCATACAAATCTTTATCCCTTACCATACTATAGACATGACACAATTAAATTTAATGATGAAAAAAAAAAACTAGGCATAGATGATTTTTAACCAACTCCATCTTGATGTTGGATATGTTTCCCTTACAATCTAACAACTCCTCTCAAGACTCGTGCTCAAGAGATGATTTCATCTTGGAAATTATCTTAAACTGCTAGAAAAAAACTAAGGGGTAAACCATTCCTACTTGCTAGCTTTTATCCATTGGTACATCTATGATGGATCTATGGGATTTTTCCTCTCAATTCATGAAGATTTTCATTTTCCCTCCCAAACCAATGGTTCAAATTTAGAATTTAGCTTATAAATATAGTATGAAATTATTGCATTTTGTGCAACTTCAAACTCTTCTCTTTTCCCACTCATCCTTTTGGTGCTCATGGCTTCCTCAACTAATTCGGTGAAAATTAGCGTTTAAAGGTTAGGGTTATTCAGATGTGGGGCATTCCTTTTGATGTATAACCTCAAAGGGTTTAAACTACTGAGATGATTGTTGTTGATGAATTTGTGAGTGTCATTGGTGGAAAAAAATTCTGACTGAAAAGAAACATTCAACCTTTTATTGTAGGCAAAATTTCATTTTTGGTACTCAAATTGTTGAGTTTTGCGCAATTTGATACCCAAACCTTTTTTTGGTTCAAATCGATACCTCAACTCTCTCAAACAGTCCACATTTACCCTCGGCGTTAATAAACTGTTATATTTTAATGGTTTAAGCTTAACGGCGTTAAACTTGCATACATGTCACATTCCGAGTTGTCCATTAATTATTATTATTATTATTATTATTATTATTATTTTAAATTAAAATAGGTTTTTATATTAAAAAATAGAAGAAAAAAATCATCTTCTTTCTTCTTCTCTGCGTTCTTGTTCTTCCTTTTTATTCTTCTTCCATTTTCCTTCTTCTTCTTGATTCTTCTCCCATCTTCCTTCTCCCACTTTCTTTCTTCTTGTGGGTTTGCAACATCAAATTAAAGGATGGGTGTTTTTCTTCATCTTTTTTTTTCCTATTTCCCTTCTCCTTAAACCCATAACTACAACACAGAACCTATAACTATTTTCATTTACATTTTCTTTCATTTTCCTTCCATTATGGTTTTAAAACTTGGGGATTCGGGTTCCAAAATTGAAGATAAACAATTAATTTGGAATTAGGGGGAGGAGGAGGCAGAAAAAGACACAAGGAAGAAGAAAAACGTAGAAGAAGACAGAAAGAAGATGAGTTTTTTTTGTTTTTTTTTTTGCATTTTTAATATAAAACTATTTTAATTACAAAAAATATTATTATTATTAATATTATTAATGGACCACTCAGAATGTGACACGTATGCAAGTTTAACGCCGTTTAGCTTAAACCGTTAAAATATCACGGTTTATTAACACTGAGGGTAAACGTGGACCGTTTGAGAGAGTTAGGGCATCGATTTGAACCAAAAAAAAGTTTGGGTATCAAATTGCGCAAACCTCAAGAGTTCGGGTACCAAAAGTGTAATTTTGCCTTTATTTTAATATCTATAATAACTACTTATCATTATTTTAACTTTTGCATACTTTTTCATGAAGGGTGAAAGAATTCATATAACAATATCCATTGGCCAAATAAGATGTTGAAAATACCTAGACATACGTGAGGGATGTATCTATCACATTTGTTGGCTGTGTGTGAAAGGGAATGCTGGTGCTCTCAAATTTACTTCACATGATTATAGGGCATATGTGCTGATTAGGACAACGTTTTTTCTTGTGGAATCAAGCTTTATTTCCCGTTATGGAATAACATTAACCTCTTTTACAAGAATTAATGCTATAAAGGAGGATAACACAACTTTGATTGGTTACTTACCTTATTGTTTTTTATTTTATTTGTTTTGTAAGTACTTATTATTTATGTTTTTACATACATCACAAATCACAAAGTAACTTATTTATATAATATATTGTTGATATTTCTGATCTCACAAATGAATTTTGTTTTTTTGATAGATGTCATTGGCCTTTTGACCAAGGTATCTTCTGATCGTCAAATTGTAAAAGATGGAAAGTTCATTCAGATGGTCATTGTCAAGCTGACTGATGAAGATTGGGAAAATAATTAAATATTAATATTGTTTTACTACTATTATTTAGTTGGAATACAATACTTTTTAATCTTTTTTTAAAAACTATTTTAATTTATTCATACTCGCATAGTGTTTTATTTCGAATATGTTGATTTTAATTATGTTGAATTATTAATGCCAATTTTTTTTATATCTTTCAAGGACCGAAATTCAATGTGCTTTATTTGGCCATTATGCTCAAGAAGTTCGAGGAGCTGTGCGTTCTAACCATGTAAATAGATTGTTCTGGTTGTACAATTTGCCAAGGTTAAGGTTGTCATAGGGAAACCCATGCTCCAAAACTATTATTATGGGACTAGACTCCTTTTCAACCTAGATATTTTAGAAGTCCATTCATTTAACAAGACGTATGAATTTGTAGTACATGATGATCTTGTGATTTTGGCTCCAGGAAATTGTCTGAAATTGTCTTCGTCAAAATGAGAATTATAATACACTTAAAAAAAGAAATTGAGCACAAGCATCTAAGTAGTGAAGTTTAATAATAATTTTTTATTTTACTTAGTGTTCAATATTTCCTGGTCTTATGAAGGGTTGCTACTGTTAGGTTGTTTGAGGCGTTTCCAAGTATTATAAGAGAGGAACCTAATTGGACCATTGAAGAAGAGTTTCTTGAGAAACACCGTAGGTTAAAAATTGAAGAGTTGCTTGGGTTGGTTGAGGTATATTCGCTTTGATTGTATTAAGAATAGTTATTGTTTAACGATTTTTTTTTGTCTTGACCATTATCTGTTACGCTTTTATATTGTATATTTGAGCATTTGTTTAGGAGGGCAAATTTATTATTAAGGCAACTGCGATGAGCATTGTTCATGAGTGTGGGTGGTTCTATGAGGCTTGTGAATGTGGTCGTGTAAACTCAAAATTAGGAAGTTTTTATCATTGGACTGTGTGTCATGTTGACTTTGTTATATTCTTTATTCTTTATTTAACGAAATCGGTTGAACTCTTTGATGAGTAACGATGTCTTTGTTTTAGGTACAAGCTTGAAGTTGAAGTTGGTGATGGAAGTGATGCTATTTTGTGTGTTATTCAATGACGATGTTGTGCGCTTGGTTGGCAAGACTTGCTTTGAAATGATACATGGAATATGTGGGGGTGTATTGAATTTATTTTTAACTTATTGTGGAAAACAAACATAATAATTTTGTCTCTTTAAACAAATATTAAATCACTAATTATTTGTTATTGTCATTTTATTAGTTGGTTCTTGGTATTAAGAATATTCCATCTAGCATTGAGAGCATAGTTGGGATGACTCTATTGTATAAAGTTGAAAATACATTGGACAAGCTCCTTCTTAATGATAGAACTTTCGAAGTGTATAAGGTTTGTGCAGATCAGAAAATAATTTCCAAGTTTGAGGTATAGATTTTATCTTTATTGTTTATTTTTTATGTTATTGTGATCTATATATACTCTTGTATTATGTATGATAATGTCTACATATTGGAAATACTTATTTCTTTAACATAATTGAACCCCAATATGCAATTGTGGTCTTGCCCACTCATCAAGCTCAATATCTGGTTCTGCTACCTTCATGGTATATTTAGAATTGAAAATTAGATCACAAACTGTGCATTTTATTATATGCAATTGATGTTTATTTTCTTATTAACATACATCTTGTCATTGTTTTTGAATAGTCTAAGATATCTTTCTTAGCCCAATTCCTCTTTCTAATGAGTTCCTTAATGAAGAACATCGAATGCATTATGCAAAGAGAAACTTATACTTCGAGTTCGATGAAATCTTTAAAGGAGAATGTGAGAAAGGTATTATCTTGGATCCACCTCATGACAAGCATTGAAAGGTGGAGAAATAGAATGATCATTTGAAGAAATCTCCATATGCGAAAAAGGATGGTGTTTAGATCCTAATTAAAATGTGTTTTGTGGATGACAAGCTTTAAGTTTTTGGACATGGTTACTTTTTGAACAGTCAAACAACTCGTCAACAATGCAATCATTGATTGTGCCTTAGTTCCTTTACATATAAAGTTCATCATTATGGTCTATTTGTACTCTAGGTAATTAGATGACTTCTATGCTAAGTCATTTATTTTGCATATGTGGGCTCAAATTTCATATATATGTATTTTGGATATTGCATTTGACATTATGATGGGCTATTATATGTGAAAAACTTATGTGTGTATGTAATGAAATGAAAGTTATTTCAATCTAGCATCCAAAATCAAATTTTCTTTATTATTATTGATTGAAATTACTTGAATATAAAATAAAATTTCCAATGTCGCATTATATACTGTCAAACAAAAATAAAATTAAAATATTTTAAAATAAATGTAATATTGAAATGTAACATCATATTTCCTCTTTTTACGCTTTTGTAGTACTTGATGGCTGTTTCATACATTCTTATGAAACTAAAATACTTAATGGTTATTTTATGGCACATTTTTATTCACTCATAAGTATTTTAGTTTTGCAAAATTAAAATACAAAAAACATATATCAGTTTGTCACGTCACCAAAAATTATACGGAGGGACAAAAGTGAACTTTTATAAAGTTCAGGGACTAAAAACCCACATTTTAAAGTTCAGGAACTAAAAACAGATTCTTGCTAAAATTTAGAAATTAAAAACATATTTAACCTTTTTTTTTATAATTTGTATCATATGTATAAGATTACATATATGATCCATAGTTATCGATTGCGGATAGCGGTGCGTTGCGGCCGACCCCCAAAACGCTATAGCGGGATAGCGGATAGCGGGATGACCGCTACAGCGAAATTTAGGTTCACTAAAAGGACTAAAAATGTTGAGTCATATTTTACTCAAATAATTGCATAAAATTTTAAAATACCTAAAGTTAAACGCACTTTCATTGTTCACAATGAGTAATCATAATTTCATAGTGTATTAACATATCAAAGCATGCAAAAACAATAATCCAAATGTTCAATTAGTCCAAGAAGAAAACAAAAACACTAGGAGAGTGGAAGACAGAACAAAACATATGGCTGACTTTGAAGATTCCATTGCAGTAGAATAGAACAGAGGGAGAGTGAGAGACAGAACAAAACAGATAGAAAAAGAGCATAGAGAAAATGAAAACAGAGCAATGTGTTCGCTACAAAACGTCCTGAAAAATGTCGATTGAAAACGAAGAAACGGTTGGAGAAGACAGAGGTAGGAGCGTGCTGCTCTTTGGCTTGTGTTGGTCTTTTGATCGAAGAAATGTCGTGGGTCTTCTTTTTGTTTTGTTACATGGTGTCATGGGTCTTTTGATTGTGCATTATTAGGGTTTTTCTTTTTTTTAAAAAAAAAATTTAGTGTCCTTGGGAAAAGACTAAAATACCCCTTTTAGTAATAAAAAACATAAAAGTTTTAGGAAAACAAAACCCTAGATAGGCATCGTCTTCATCGCGCCGCTATAGGCCGCGATTTGGCTGCTATTCTCTCTGCTATTGCGCTGCTACAGCCGCGACATCAAAACTGCAATTGCGGCGCCCCACTGTGGCGGAAGGGGGCCGCACCGCAACGCAACGCCGCTATTGCGGCCGCGACGGTCGCTATTGATAACAGAGATATGATCTTGATAACAAAATCATAGTTAAGATACAATAATTACATTCTTTTATATGCTTTGAATTACCTAAAATAGTATGCACCATCAAATTATTTAGCAAGAAACATTTTTGTGCATGCTTTCCTTTGATTGATTTTGAGTTTCATGAATTCGAAACTGCATGCGACTAGACAAATATATTTGATAAATCTCTTTTCCATAAATTCGCTAACATTGGTTTTGAAATAGTCACCGAAGATATGCTAATTTGTTGGCCTTTTGCCAACTTATAAGTTCCAAAGCAAATTTTATTCTTAAATAAAGAACATGTATTTTTTTTAATAACAAATAATGTAAAACTGATTTTTCTCTCATTCCACTCAAACCCACTTTCTCTATATGTGAATGGTGCATTTTAAGGTCCACCATCTAAGTTTTGGCGTACCACACGCCACCCGCTTTTAACCCATAGCAACCCGTAACTAAATGGGAACTGATTTTTAAAATTTATGAATGTGTCCCAATGATTTAAGTGGCTTTTATATATTTATGGTGTACCCCATGCTCCACCTCACATTGATATAACTTTCCAGCGTTTAGAAAAAAAATACTTCTATGTTTTATAATATGAGCATTTATTTATATTTCAAACAATCTAAAAATAATAATTAATAATGAATTAATTTTTTTAAAAATTATTATGTTATTTTAAGTTTATCCTCATTAAATATAAATATAAAGTTCACAATTTTTTTATTGGTAATGTAACTTTAAAATCATTAAATAAATGAGAATATAGTTAAAACAAATATTAAATACTCCTCCGTTTCATAATATAAACACCTAGAGAAAAATGTTTATATTTCATATTATGAGCACAAGATGCATTTATTAATTTTTTTATTTTTATCCTAAGTTATTAAAAATATCTTATTATTAGTATGGTTAGTTTTCAAGATAGAGAGTTACATTTAATAATAATACGTTATCCTGTAACAAAAAAAAAAAGGTTATTTACTGGTTTTTTACAACAGAATTAATACTAGACTCTTTATTCCTAACATCCTCCTGCAAACTCAATGTGGTTAAGGGAAGAACATTGAGTTTGGGTCTCATATAAAGGAAATTGGCTGAAGAAGGAGACTTCGTGAGTAAATCTGCTATTTAAAAGCGAGTTGGAATATGTCTAACCAGGAGTTGCCCACGTGCTACACGTTCTCTGATAAACCAAAGATCAATTTCAAAATGTTTGGTCTTTGAGTGAAGAACAGGGTTTGCTGTAAGCATAACAGCACTATTGTTATCACACCAAATGACAGGAGTAGCTGATGAAGATTGTTGAAGTTCTGTCAGCAGAGTTTGTAAATATGTGATTTCTGCGCCAAGAGCAGCAATGCTTCTGAACTCTGCTTCTGTACTACTGCGTGATACTACTCTTTGTTTCTTTGCAAGCCACGAGACAAGGTTCTTACCTAAGAATAAGCAAAAACCACTGGTTGATCGTATGTCTGTGGGATCTGATGCCCAATCTGAATCGCTAAAACAAGTTATTTCTGTTGTTTTATAGGGCTGAAAATGAAGACCATAGTTGAGAGTACCACTTAAGTATCGAAGAGTTCTTTTCACTACTTTTCAGTGACTAAGCAAAGGTTTATGCATGTATTGACACAATTTGTTGACAGTAAAAGCTATGTCAGGCCTGGTAATCGTAGCATACTGAAGAGCTCCAACAACAGATCTATAGAGGGTTGGGTTAGGTACCTCATCAGTTCCATCAGGAAGGAGCTTTAGTGAAGGCGCCATAGGAGTTTTAACTGACTTGGCATTAAGCATGTTGAGACTGGTTAATAAATCTGTTAGATACTTAGTTTGACTCATGTGAAGACCCCCACTGGAATCATGTTGGATCTGTATGCCAAGGAAATAATGCAAGGGACCAAGATCTTTAAGAGAGAAGGTCTAATTAAGTTTGGATATCAAGTGAGTAATGGCTTTTGGAGAGTTACTTGTGATAAGGATATCATCAACATAGATGAGAAGGTATATGAGGATATTGGCTCGGTTGAAGATGAACAGAGAGGTATCACACTTTGCTTGTTGGAAGCCAAAACAAAGAAGAGTACCTGATAGTTTTTCAAACCAGGCTCTTGAAGCTTGCTTGAGACCATAGAGTGCCTTCCTTAATTTGAAAACCAGTTGCTGATTCTGATGTTCAAAGCCAGGAGGCTATTTCATGTAGATGTCTTTAGTGATGCTTCCATTGAGAAACGCATTGTCAATGTCAATCTGATAAGTTGGCCAACGGTTGGAAACATCAAGACTAATGACAGTTCTGATGGTGACTGGCCTGATGACAGGGCTAAATGTCTCTGAGTAATCTAAGCCTTCCTTTTGGCTGAATCCCTAGGCTACTACTCGAGCTTTGTTCTTTTGGATGGACCCATCTGGATTATACTTCACCCGAAAGATCCATTTACATCCAATGGACTTCCTACCTATTGGAAGAGGTACAAGATCCCAAGTGGAATTTTTCATCAAGGCTTAGTATTCAGTTTCCATGGCATGTTTCCTGTCAGGAGATGCAAGAGCTTCAGATAAAGAACCTAGGGCATCTGCTAGTAAAGCTTTTGGTTTGAAGATGGCAGCCTTTGCTCTAGTTGTCATGTGATGCTGGTTTGTGATTGCAAGTTGGCATGTGGAAGCAGGAACTGGTATGCTTTGAGCTGGAATGAGCTGCTGTGTGATGTTGAGTGTTGGAGAAGAAGAGCTTGGTGTATTGTCATTTTGTTGATAGTCAGTGACATCTTGAGAAAGCTGACCTGCCAAGGAACTAGAGTCAGTGCTAGAAAGTTGGCTAGGAGGAGAGTTTACCTGCTGGATATTAGTGGTAGCTGGAACAGTTGGAATTGCTGGAACCGAGGAGGAGGAAGGCTGCTGTGAATCTTTTTCATGTAACAAGATATCTAGGCAATCTTTGAAAGGAAAGCAGTTTTCATCAAAAAAATAACATGTCTAGAGATATAGAACTTCCCATTAGATGAAAGACATTTATAACCTTTATGTAAAGGAGAGTAACCTATAAAAGTGCAAACCTCTGACCTGAAGTCCATTTTATGACTATTATAAGCTCTAAGGTAAGGATAACAAGCACATCCAAAGGTTCTAAAGAGAGAATAATTCAGATCTTTGTTAAAAAGCATATTAAAAGGAGATTTCATTTTTAAATTCTGGGTTGGAAGTCTATTGATAACAAAGATAGCACAGGCAAAAGCATCCACCCAGTAAGACTTAGGAAGAGAAGAAGCAACTAGAAGAGTTAAACCTGTTTCACATATATGTCTATGCTTCCTTTCTGCACAACCATTTTGTTGGTGTGTATGGGGACAGCTAAATCTGTGCACAATCCCTTGATCATTTAAAAACCTTGTGATAGGACTGTATTCTTTTCCTCCATCCGTTTGCAAGCATTTTAGAGAAGTATTGAATTGCAGCTCATCCATAGATTTGAACTTTAAGAAGTTTGAGTGAACCTCAGATTTGTTTGTCATGAAAAAGAGCCAAGTGAACCGTGAGTAAGCATCAATGAAACTAACATAGTATCTATAACCCTCTCTAGAAGGAAAGGGAGAAGGTCCCCAAACATCAGAGTAAACTATTTGCAATGGAGCATTATAGACAATATTGGAATCAAAGAAAGGTAAGGATTTGGATTTCCCAATACAACACGATGAGCATACAAAAGAATCAGCAACTTTATTACCAACAGAAGGAAATTTACACAAATGCATTACATGCTTAACAGTTTTAGAAGAAGCATGAGCTAACCTAGAATGCCATTTTCTAAAGCAAGTATTATCAGTATGCATGACAAAATTATTCACTTCAGGAGATACAACATCATAGCAGGTAGGTGACAGAAAGTTTATGTTTCTAAAAACATAAAGCCCATTCCTAGCATATCCATCAAGAAGCAGTTGCTTGGTCACCTGAGATTTAACACGACAAGTATCAAGATGGAATTCAAAATATACATTGTTATCCTTGGCAAATTTATTCACACTCATTAAGTTTTTGGAAATGTGAGGAGCATGCAATAATTTCGACGATGTAAGCACAGTAGAGGCATCATTAGCTAAAAAAGCTGAACTGCCTATATGATGAATATCAATAGCAGAACCATTGCCCATGTGAATTTTAGTAATACCGTTGTATTCAGTCTTTGTCATTAGATTTGAGGGATCTGGAGTCAGATGATTGGTAGCTCCAGAATCAGGGTACCAGGTGTCTTCATAGTTGAAGGTTTGGCTAGGAGAAGCAACCATGGCTTGTACGTTGCCCTGGCTTTGAGTAGTTGTGTGAGTTTGTTGATTGTTAGTCTGAGGAGCTTGTTCAGGAAACTGTTGATCAAACCTGTGCCAACAATGGAACGCAGAATGACCAGTTTTGCCACAAAGTTGACATTGAATCTTGCTTCCCCTTCCACCATTCGAGGAGTTCTTGGACATATTTCTACCACGACCGCGATTACCACCGCGACCATAGGATCCTCTTCCTTGGAAGTTTGAAAAATTCTTCTGGGAGTTATTCCCTTGAGCAAGATTGGCTTGAAGAGAGGAACATTCATGCCTCTTGTGCTTTTCAAGACGCTCTTCTTGAGCCATAAGCAGAGCTTCGATCTGAAGAACAGAGTATGGTTCTGTTCTCGAAAGAACAGACGTCACAAAACCATCATATTCCTCTGGAAGGCCAACAAAGATGGCGTCAACGTGTTCTTCAGCAGATAAAGCGAACCAATAGCAGCCAATGTGTCGACGATCTTCTTGATTTCTAACAGATAAAGGCTAATGCTGCTAGTTTTTCGAATTCCACGCAATTGAATCTTCAATTGCTTGATTCTGGCTTTAGTTTGCAATGCAAAGTAGTTGTGAAGGGTTTCCTATACCTGATATGACCACTCACAACCCACAACGTGGACCTTGAACTGATTTTCCATGGATTCCAGCAACCACGATTTCAGCAAGCAATCTTGTTGCTCATAGTTCTCAAAATCAGGCGCGATTTGAGTAGTGATTTTCTCACCTTCTTTCTCGAATTTTTCTGGGATAGAATCGGGACCAAGAATGTGCTTCTTCAACCTGTAGCCCTTGATTGTGGACTCTGCATGTTGGCGCCAGGTAAGGAAATTGTCGTCAATGAGCTTCGCGGAGATGGGGGTGGCGAAGGTCTGCGCAACGAAAGCTTGAGGAGCGGAAGCCATGGCTGGATCGTTGGCGGTTGATACCATGTAAGGGTAAAGGTGAGAAGAAAGAGTGAATGCTGGAAGATAGGAAACATAAAAGTAGTTGTTATTTAATCAGTTCATTAATTGAATACAAAAGGGGATAAGACTTGTATAGGCTTGTACAAGATAAAGGGGAAAATAACAAAATATTGACTAACAGTAAATAAAAATAAAGGTTATTTACAGATTTTTTACAACAGAATTAATACTAGACTCTTTATTCCTAACACTTATCAAATTATTTTTCGCATAATCATATATAAACTTATAAACAAATCAAATGAAAAATAGAGCCAAACGTCGTGACTGTTTCAGACTAATTAGCAAACTTCCTATAGTTTTCGCAGCTCTCACCTACACCGGTAACTAGTAAAAGATCTGCATCGTTCATTTAAATAATAGAGCAACACAATTTACCCTCTCTCAAAAGTACGTGACCTATTAAATCTGGTAAAATTAATAGTTTAGTTCTGTAACTTTTTTTTTTGTTTCGATTTAGTTCTGTAACTATTAAATGTTTCAACTTGGTCCTATAACTTATTTTTTTTGTTTCAATTTGGTCCTATAACTAATAAACATTCTAACTTGGTCCTATAACATAATTTCCTATTTCGATTTGATCCGGTAACTTATTTTTCATCCAACAAATTCGTCTTTACTATCAAGGCCTAATTCAAATAAAAACAAAAAATTACAGGACCAAATTAAAACAGAAAAATAAGTTACAGGACCAAATCGAAACGTTTAATAGTTACAGGAATAAATTGAAATAGAAAAATAAGTTACAGGACTACATTAGAACATTTAATAATTACAGGACAAAATTAAAACAGAAAAATAAGTTAGAGGATCAAGTTATTAATTTGGCCTATAAAATCTGCACTAAGTTACCGAAACCTATCTCTGTCCAATATGAATGGGCTAATCCCTCCCACGCTGTAACTTCGAATATGGTTTTTCCTCCCTTTTCATGATGCGATCAATGACTTTAAAATTTGAAATGGTGCTTGGTGTACCCACTAGATAGATTCAAGCACCAAATCAGCTCAATTTCAAAATGAACATCTATTATGCTCATGGACATTTATATTTTTTTATTGAGTACTAAAATTATCTTTAATCGATAGTTAAAAATTACTATTTTTAAGACGTAGAAATTATTAAAGTGAATATTGTTATACATATGATCATAATTTAAATTTTTATTAGCATACTTAAATTAATGATTGAGATTATTAATGTATAAAAATTATGATAATTCAATTGAAGTAAATATTTTTAGCTTTAGTCTAAAGTGATTTTTACTAAACAATGTTTGGATTCTCATTCGGTAAACATGAATCCATTAGATTCATAGACTAGAAAACAATTGTGTTCACGTTTAACTTCCTTTCATTGTGAAAAATTACCTACAAACACCTCTAATACTTTTTTCACGTTTGTACACACATACCTCTAATAATTTTAATTCATTGTCTCTGAAATAGTTCTCTTTATTGCCAAGTGTTATTTTATTGCCTTTTCAAAAAAAAAAAAATCATGGATATGATCTCAAATGTTGTTTTAGATTCCATATCCACTCAAGTATATATCTTATATTTCCAACACATTTTGCAAATAAAGTTTTCCGATCAAAGAAACTGACAATGACAAGATGAAACCCCATGGAGTTATTTTTATATTAAGACCAAGATATTAAGACAGAGAGAATTCAATTTTTAAACATTTTTGTTCCTTTATTTCTTTGTTAGCTTAGCTTTTACATTATAAAATTCATTTTTTTTTCAATCCTACAATATTCTATACTAGACTAGAATTTAGTATAGCTCTTATTTATACAATCAAATTCTTATATTCACTCCAAACTTCAACTATCTCTTTCATCTTAAACACTTTCACAATATTTCAATTGATGGATGCTTATGATATTCCATTTTAAGAAATTTATCCAATTAGACACTTTGAAGGTACATGATTTTGAGGTAATATAGCTCTTACTTATACAACTAAATTATCATATTCACTCCAAATACTCTAAATTATTTTTTATTAGTAACTTATCATAAATATTCAGATTCTCTAATTAATTTCTTATAACATTTTTTTCAAATGCATATGATGTGATAAGGACACCCAAATTTTTTTATAAGCAATGGATAATTCTGCGCCCTTGGGAAGTTACCTTTCATGATAATACCAGAAAGAAGTTTAAAATTGGTTTTAAATTTACTCGTGATGAAATATTTTTCTCAAGTGGGATTAATCTGTTCAAGCAAGCTTATGATATCAAAGACAGTATAACCATCCATTTTCAATATATTGATTTTTCATAATTCATTGTCACTTTTGCCTCTAAGCTAGAACGTCAAGCACTTGCATATAATCGCATTTTCTTATGGAAATATGAGTTAACTGACTCACAATTTTCAGGTGGACAAACTTTGATGAGAATAAATATTCTTATAACTTTTTTTTTTGTATGTATTTGTGTATCTATTTATCAAGCACTTCCTTTGCCTCCAAGTTATTAAAAATATGTAACCATATTTATCTTTATTTTCATTATATATCATGCTTGATAGTCTTTGCACTACAAGAAAAATAGCTTTTGGCGGCGGCCAAAGCCTTCGCTATCGAGGCAAAAGCCCTCGTAAACTGACATTTAGCGGCGGTCAAGCGACGACTATCGGGTTGTCGCAAAAACCTACGATGCTAAAAATTAGCGACGCCCAAATGGCCCCCGCTAAAATGCCAAGCCTTTGCTAATTACGCAACAAAAGCAACCAGCCACATGATGGAATAGCCCCCGCTAATTTAGCGAGGGCCAGAGCCCCCGCAAATTGCTTGGCGCCAAATAATGCCCACCCATATTAGCAAGGGCCAAGACCCCCGCTTTTTAGCGAAGGCCTGAGCCCCTGCAAACTGCTTTCACAAAAAACCTGGATATTTAACAAATTAATCCCAATCTATAAAATCCATAATAAAAAACATCAAATTAATATAAATTCACATTTAAATAAATCCAACAACAAATAAAATGTTTCAACAAAACAAAGTATTCATACATAACAACGTTAACAACATCAAACTAAATAAAATAAAAAACATGCAGCAGAAGTACAAAATAAAGTATTCATACATAACAAAGTTAATAACATCAAACTAAGATTCGACAGCGGCGGGAGGGCTGGACTACAGGACGATCGATGACATCCTGGTCATCATACTCGACATCATAATTTGGATGAGATGACGCAGTTTGGACTTTTCCTTGTTATGTAACATAGTACGAGACTCCATGGCTTGCATACACTGCATCATCATCTCCATGTTTCGCTGCATCTCTAGCGTGAAATCCTCGCGGACTTTACATAACTCATCTTCATGGACACGTTGTAACTCATCTATCTTCTCCTGAAGCCGCAAATACTTTGTGGTGTTTTGTGAGCTCGATCCGCCGCTAGTCGCCTTAGAAGTTTGGGACAAGTAGAAGTTGGATCCTCCCCTACATAAAAAATGAGATGCCATATCTCCAGCATCATAAAGATGACCACGATTCTTCCTTCCAATAGTTTCAGCCCAAGCCGAGAGCATAAAGCCCCTATCCACCTGTTGTGAGCCATCAAGAGTCAAATCATCAGCTTGTGATGCCGCCTTCTTCATCACTGTCAAACGCATTCTAAAAAATAAAAAAATTAAGCAAATGAGATAATAACAAAATTTTTGCAAACATAAATTAATGACTTATATTGACGCCGTTACATAGCTCTCCTCAGAGCATTTGTCAACCCATCCTCCATCCTTCTTACGATGAGTGGCAACAAATAACTCGTCAGGCATGACTAAGCGGTCCTTCTTTTTAGCCTATAAATAATAATTAAGAAAATTATAAATAAATACATAATTGTCTAAAGAAATAATTAGGCCGAATATCATTTTAAAGATAAATAGTTAAATACATACCATATTCCTAATGATCTCAGAGTGAGGAACTTGACCAGAGGTGTGTAATACACCACCTTTTTCAAACGCCCGATGCTTCTTTGCTTGAGCCTGTATCTTCTTATATTCATCTGAATCCCAATATTTTAGTAGGAGATACCATGCTGAATCCCCACACCAATGTGGCGTCGTACCATCCTTTTCATATCTCTTCCTTGCTTTGTTCATCAGATCTCCAAGGTGTCTCGAACCTTTATGCTCAAAATTCTCTCGCATAGTGACAATATCATGCGGATCCCAAGTGAAATAATCCTATAACAAATTGACATATTATTAGTGTCAAAAAAGAAATGTCCTAAACAAACATAAAAATGTATATCAATAAGCAATTAATTGGGCTTGGATAGACCCCATGAGTGAATCAAGTCCGACCTGCGTTGGATACCACCTATATAGAAGCTCAACAAAATAAAATTATAAGATATTAAATAATTTCATCAACAGGTACATATGAAAGTAAGAGTTTGTCTTACATACCCTTTACCGCTGACCTCGATGATGTACTTTCTTGTTTCATCCCTTTGCAACCCAGAACGAGGGACAACATGCACATGTTTCCGTAGGGATAGGAGAGAGTCCTCCTGCTTCCTTGGTCCTCCAGCTGCTCTAGGTCCTCCTGATCGACATCATCAGCAACTATGTCATCTTCATAATGTGCACTGTGGATAGACTCATCACCGCTGTGACTGAGCATATGACTTGGGGTGAATCTCATGCCCCTGCAGTGGGCGAAACTATGGCATCGAAATCATGGTGATCACTGGTTGTGTGAGTGTTGGGGATGGTGGACGCTCTGGTCGTGGTATACCCCTCTAGAACTGCTCAATAGTCGTAGTGGAGTGTCTCTAGCGATCAACATCTAGAAAGACGTCTAGGACATATGACTCTCGATCTCCCTCTGCCACTACTAACACCATCATCCACAAACTTAGCCTTGCCCTTCCCTCGGTCTTGTGAAGACATCTGTCCAAAAACCTTTTGCATGAAAAACATGCATTATGAAAACTAAGAAAAACAAGTAAAAATTTATACATAAAATTATAAACTATTCATTAATGTCACCCTACTTGTCATCATCGTCATCATCATTTTTGATAGGAAAAATTGCTATTTTTGTCCTCTAACTCTTGGGTTTGGTTCAGTTTCGTCCTCTAACTTTTTTTGATTCATTTTCGTCCTTCAACTTTTGTTTCTGATTCATGTTAGTCCTTTCCGTCAGTCATCCGTTTAAAACTAACAGAAAAAAGTCAACACTGTTAAGACTGACCACGTGTCACTCTTTGAGTGGTTAGTGAATAAAATGATTATAATAATGTATTTTTAAAAATAAAAAATATTTTTTTATCTTTTTTCTTTTTTTTAAAAAAAAAACCTTAACCATGTCTTCCCCAACCCTCACTCACCCTCTTCCACCACCGACAAGCACCTATATCCATCGCTGCCGGACCAACTTCCAGCTCAGTCCACCACACCATTCCCACACGGCAACAATCTCAACCCAGAAAATCAAAATCAAGCATTACTGAGCCAAAAATCCAAAATCACAACACTTAATTTCTTTGTCAAGAACAGAGTAGTGAAAACAGAATAGAGAAGTAAAGAGGTTCCAAAATTGGGGTTTCTTCCTCAAGCATCTTTGGGGTTGTTTCTTTCTCGTCTTTTTCTTTGCTTCATGGGTTTTGGTTTTCGTCCTCAGCCCTCTCACTTCTTCAGCCCTCAAAGGTTGAAACTTTTTCCCCTTCCTAAGTGACCCAGATGAACATAATCGATGGGGTTGGGGTGGGTTGGATTTTTCTGGGTTTGTTGAGCCATTTTGGGGATGTTTTGGATGTCTTGATTGACTTAGATGAACAGAATCGATGGGTTTGTTGAGCAATTTTCAGGATCTGTGTTTTTGCAATTGAAGATTTTGGATCTTTTATGAATGCGGGAAGTCGATGAGCAAGAAAATGATGAGGAGTGGTGCTGGTGGTGATGGGTGGTTCTTTTGAAAACCAAGGTAATAGTGGTGGAGGAGGGAGGCGATGCAGTAGTGGTGGTGAAGGGTGGTGCAGGGAGGCGAGACCTTCTCTGCTTCTTCGAGAACCACTTCTTCTCTCTCCAATGGTTGAGTGGTGGTGGTGTGATGGACTGAGCTGTCGGTGGTGGAAGAGGGTGGGGGTTGGGGAAGAAAGGGATAATGCTTAAGGTTTTTTTTTATAAAAAAAAAGATAGATTTTTTTAAAAAAAATACATATTATAATCATTTTATTCATTAACCACTCAGAGAGTGACACGTGGTCAGTCTTAACAGTGTTGACTTTTTTCTGTTAGTTTTAAACGGATGACTAACGGAAAGGACTAACATGAATCAAAAACAAAAGTTGGAGGACAAAAATGAATCAAAAAAAAGTTAGAGGACGAAACTGAACCAAACCCAAGAGTTAGAAGACGAAAATAGCAATTTTGCCTTTTTGATATCATCATTATCGACCAGATTGTCATCCTCAACATTTTTTTGAATTTCAATATCAACCTCGTCTTCAAATGAGAGGTGATTATCACCGATAGGTTTCTGTATAGGATCGATCACTCGGTCAAATTCTCTAGCATTTTCATCAACCAAACCACATAATGGTTCAATCTCTAGACTAGGAAGAATCGGCTCATCGGCTTGATAGGGGGATTCATCTGCTTGGGTTTCTTCTATAATGTTATGCGTCATTAAAAACATGCTGTAAGTATTCGAATATGGTTACAAATTTAACTAGTCAATTGATGTGTACACCAACATTTTAATTAAAGATACTTACTCCAAATAAGGTTTGACTTCATTGCAATTGATAAGGACATGTATACGAGTATACTTCCATTCTTCATCAGTTAACCAAATAGGTTTTCGAGGTTTACCACCTGGACGACCACCATTGTTGCATATTGACAACGAAGAACTCGGCACAACATAATTTTTGGGGTCATTTCTAAGGCTAGAACTTGATACCAAGTTAAATGTCTTGAAGTAGTGAGAGCAGAAATAGCTAATCTGACAATCAAGATAGTCGGCGGATATAGATCCCTCCACCTTAGCTTTATGAGTTACAGCTCTCTTGTATGCACCCATCATCCTTTACATTTCCACTTAGTTTTAAAAAAATAACTAATAAATACATTTTTAAAAATAAATAGGGGTGAGGATATATACCTAGCAAATGGATACATCCATCGATATTGAGCTGGACCACCCAATCTTACTTCCTTAGGTAAGTGTATCGAAAGATATTCCATTGAATCAAAGAATCCAGGAAAAAAATCCACTAACTTACATATAATAATTGGAATGTTCTGCCCCATTCTATCCAAGTCACTGACCTTTATTGAATTACAAAAAAGATCTTTGAAAAATTGACTTATCTCAGTTAACGGTTTCCACACAACTTCAGGTATAGAACGAAATGCAATGGGGAGCAAACTTGGCATAAAAACATGGCAATCTTGGCTCTTCATTCCATGCCTGACTCCTTTATTTATATCAGCAAACCGAGCTAAGTTAGATGCATAACCATCAGGCACTTTGAATTCTTTCAACCAACGACAAACTGATTTTTCCTCAACTAACGTGAATGTTTAATTTGCCTTTGGAAACCCCATTTTTCCACTTGCAATGGAACCAATTACAAGTCCCCACGTGCACAATCTTTTTGTATATCAATCCTTGCCTTATTATTATCCTTTGTTTTATCTTTCACATTCATAACAGTGTTGAACACATTATCAAATAAATTCTTCTCAATATGCATGACATCAAATTCTGTCTCAACATATTATTTTTCCAATATGAAAGATCTCAAAAAATGCTCCTCTTAGTCCAATTATGCAAGTCCCCAAACCCTGGTATCTTAGTGGGCACTTCCTCGGTTACCTTTGGAAAATCTTTCACAAATTGCCACATAGATTCTCCATCCAAAATAGTCGGCGAACTTCCTTTCTCTACTTTTTTCCTTCTAAAATAACTTTTACTCCTTCAAAAAGAATGATTAGGAGGCAAGAACCAACAATGACAATCAAACCATGTATGTTTTTTGTATCAAACTTCAACCAGAAAGCATTTGTTTGTTCCATGCAATAAGGACATGCTAACCTACCATGTGTACTTTAACCAGATAACATCCCAAAAATAGGAAAATCATTAATAGTCCACATTAGACAAGCCCTCATTATAAAATTTTGTTTTATGGATATATCATGTGTCGATGCACCCTGATACCACAATTGTTGAAGCTCATCAATTAATGGTTGCAAGTACACATCAATCCTTACAGTAGGATTCCTTGGACCAGGAATGAGACAAGTTAAAAACATGTAAGGTTTTGTCATGCACAATTCAGGAGGAAGATTGTAAGGTACAACAATTACAGGCCAACAAGAATACGGATGTGCAGAAGCTTGAGTGTAAGGTGTAAACCCATCTGCACATAAACCGAGTCGAACATTCCTCTGCTAATCGATGAAAGCAGGATAACATTGATTGAAGTGCTTCCATGCTTCCCCATCTGATGGATGGTGGAGAACACCGTCAACACTTCTATTCTCATGATGTCATCTCATATGACTCAGAGTCTTTGCTGAAGCCTATAGTCTTTGTAACCTAGAAGTGATTTGGAAGTAAAATATTCTCTTCACTGGTACATTTTTATACTTACCCACCCCGTCCCTTTTAGGTGCAAACCTCAACTTGTTACAAAATTTGCAAGCATCTAAATTATTATCTTCCTTGTAGAATAACATGCAACCATCCGCACAACAATCGATCATCACAACCTTCAATCCTACTTTACCAGCCAACCTTGATGCTTCATAATAATTCGTTGGTATATTATTTGTTAGAGGTGAAACAACTAAATGCAATTGTGAAAAATAATCTACACACTTTTAAGGAATGTGCCAATTAGACCTAGCTGCCAATAGTTTGACTGAAACAGATAACATAGATTTAGAACACCCTTCTTAACAAACTCTTTTACACCATGATAAATTCAGCTATTAATTCTCTCCTTGCAATGTTAACCCTATCATACATCCACCTACCATCCATGTTCTGCATTAAGTATAATGACAATGCACAATTTTAACAAAAGTAACCAAAATTTTGGCAGCATAGTGTTTAAAATATGGACATTTCCCAGATTTCATCCCTCAAATATCAACATTTGCATAAAACTCATTTAGAAAAATTTCGGCAGCACAACCTCTATAATACAAGCATTTCCCATTTTCAAAAAGATAGAAAATTCAAAACAACATAAACCAACACCCGGGTACTCTAGTATTTTCACCAGGGTCTCACCTATCCACTAACAAACAACAAACACATGCACCAACGTTAAAAAAAAATGCAAACCAACACCCTGGTACTCGAGTTTTCATCAGGGTCTCCCTTATCCACTAAAAAACAACATACACCTAACAACATGTGAACAATTATATTTTAGCTAGTTCCTACATAAAATGTACACTAAAATTACCTCAAACTCCAAAACCGTAAGCTCTTAGCTAGATCTAAGCTTCAAAGTCAAGCCCGAAAATCAAAATCTGTAGCCAAACCAAATTTGTCTCAGTCCAAATTAATTATCATCGATCAATATAACATACTCAATAAGTAGAGTCTATTTACACATAATCAATAATAATTCAAATGAAACATATTTTATCCTAATACACTTCAAAAGTATGCAATTTTAATTCAAACATACCTTTCGGTAATAGCCCCCAAATCATTTCTCTTATTCAGAGTCAACACTCATTACAGGTCTGCAAGAACTATTACCCTCTTTCGGTAATAGTTCCCAATCATTTTCTTATCCATGCTTGTCCACTCACCCGGTCTACTTCCGGCGGAACTCAACCCTCTTACTCAACCAATGTTGATGGGGGAAGCATTTACCATTTTTCCTTTTATTTGATACATTTCAAGTTCTCATGCATCACAATCAATCAAAGAGTTCTAGTAGTATAATATTCGAACACAATCATCTTATGTTTGAGAATTATGTATCATAAGTTCCACACTCAACTATCTATTCCATATGGCTTGCCATATTTGAGTACATATTCGAGTTCATACTTAGGCTTATCCATTCTAAAACAGTTTGAAAATCTATCCAGAGTCCTATTCTCAATTTCATCGCATTATAATTTGGAATCTCCTGTCTGTTAAATACGCTTTATCATTTTCATATATCATTACCAATTTCTAATCATACAACATCTCTTTGCACATTTGATCACACAGCATCATACGGACATATCAAACATCATATTCATTCATATTCTCAATTCCATTCATACAACATCTATTAGCATGTTAACACAACATCATACAAGCATAGCATGCAATCTCAAACATACTCACAATCATAAATCTTAAATCAGCCAATTCATAACATGTTGTCTTTAGTCCCTAATCACACGTCTGTAGTTTTTCTAAGTCACATGTTCCTAATATCCCATAGTGCCTTAGATTTGAGGTTTTTATGGTTACCTTCCAGAATTTATCTAGTGAGAAAAACTCTAAGACAGAAGATTTGTATAGTGTTGTTGATTCGTGGCATAGGTTTAGTGAAGTATCCTTGGGGTTGAAATAGTGTAGAGTGAGGGAGAGGGAAATGGTGAAGTATCGAGGTCTAGTCCCCTATTTATAGGTCATAGGGTCCATATTCGATTATATATTCGAAATCATGCTTCTGTTTTCAGTTCCACCCTTCCATATTCGAATATTACTGTTCATTTTCGAATATGATTCGAATATGATTCGGATATGGTTCGAATATGATTCAGATATGATTCGAATATGATTCAGATATGATTTGAATATGATTCAAATATGATTCGAATATGATTCAAATATGCATGTTTATATTTGAATATACATGTCATTTTTGCACCTCTGACATTTCTACTTACAACAAATCCTCCTCTTTCTTTTCTTTGTAAATTGTAACCAAATCCCTTAAATCCTAAGTCTCCTTTATGGATTTTCGGGATGTTACAATTCAATCACTCTTAAAAGAATTGTGTCCTCACAATTCATCTTAATTCCTGGCTCAAAGAAGTATTCCTAACTGAATTCGAGTGTTTAATGGGTAAACTTTATCAAATGTAGTGAGACTTTCTTAAAGCTTCAGCATGTTATATAATTGTAGAAAGACCTAAACCGATAGAGTGAATACATACACCATTTGGAAAAAAAATTGCTTTAGGATTTTAGAATTATGATTTCCACAATGATGGAATTGAAAAGGATTAGATAAAAGTGACATGTGGATTTTTGGGTACATTTGAGAAATCAGGGTCTACTCTTGAAACTTGATCTGTATTTCACTTAGGTATTCGATATAAATTAGTGAAAAATGTTTAAAATTTGGATAACTCTAGACTTGATGAGTATGATCACCAAGTATTTAATAGAATTCTATAGACTTAGTTGAATAAGAGGCACACAAGCGTCTTGAATTAACTTAATCCATTGCCGAGATTTAGAACTTTTCCAAGGAGGTTCAATGGTCACTAAGACTTTAGTTTTTGAATAGGGTTTAGAATTTTACAAGTCTTCATCTTTCTAGTACAAGTTGGCTTTGAGTTCTAATTGGTATAACTCACTATGTCTTGGTTTTGGAGAGGAAGGAAATTAATTACAAGAAGCATGTCATGCAAAGAAATCTTCCTGTTCCTTCTTAGGATAGCATTTTAATTTTAGGACGATTAACTCACTCTTTGTTCAAGTCTTTAGGAAGCTGTGAAGGAAGCTATCTAAAAGTTTAAATTCGGATAATTACAAGGAGTAGTTGGACTAGTCTAAAATTTATATCATTAAAGTTTGGAAACTAAGTTCAATTTGATTTTTGAGAATTAAAAGCGGATTCTCCTAACGATCAGTAGTAATCCGTTTAGGGACTGAATGCATAGATAGAAACTTAGATGGGTTCAAACTTTTGGCGAAATTCGAATGAAAGATTTATAGAATTCCTCTAACCCTATCGTTGGGATGCTCTAGTTGAATCGTCTTTCAAGGTAACTCATATCTAAGATTTCAAACTTGAATATCAAGAAGGATAATTTGATAACTGTCAAGACGGTTTTATGAGCTTAGTTTACCAAAGAAATCTTTAATTGTGATATTGCACTTAGGTTTTGAAATAATTTCCTATGTTAATTAGAACTTCAGAATTAAAAAGAATTTGGAATCACATGGAGTAAAATTCCAAACCGTGGAATTTGGGATAGATGAAATAATCTTAATATTGTCTTAACCTTGGCGTATGTTCTTAAAGAAGCAAATAGGGTAACATGCTTAAGTAGGTTTACCAGCGTGATTTAACCTCGAAAAATTTGGGCTCTTTGGAATTGGACAGGGATGAGGTTGAATATGCTTATACTCCTGTAGCGCAACTCCTATGGTACTTGGTCTAAATCTTGGTACTTGGTTTCATTTAAAATACAAGTTGAAAAACATTCTTTATTTAAATTATAATTTTCTATACAACTGAACCATATAATCTCTGAACAGAAGAGTTAGGTTCACCAAGTGTGGTTGTACCTAAGCAAAGCCTAAAGCTTTGTCTCCTCCATTGCCTTAGCTCCAAAATCTTCTAATACCTGCAATACTGCGACCGTCAGTTATATGTAAAACATATAACCGAGTAACCCCCTGTCTAACTAAAAACATTTTACTGTATTGCAGCCACTCTAACTGGAAAACTGCCCAAATCCAATTCCTAACAAACACACACAATATGTATGCAATGAGAATTTAAGTATGTATGCATGCCATGATCATAAATCTCAAACATACTCACAATCATAAATCTTAAATCAGCCAATTCATAACATGTTGTCTTTTAGTCCCTAATCACATGTCTCTAGTATTTCCTAGTCACATGTTCCTAATATCCCATAGTGCCCTAGATTTGGGGTTTTTAGGGTTACCTTCAAGATCTCATTTCTCCTTCAAGCTCAACTCCCCGTTTCTAACTTCCTTCTTCCGTCACTGCTATCTCTGAGTATGAATCTCACTCCTTGAAGCTTTAGTCAAGAAGAGGATAGTGAGAGAAAACTCTAAGACGGAAGATTTGTGGAGTGTTGTTGATTCGTGGGATAGGTTTAGTGAAGTATCTTTGGGGTTGAAAGAGTGTAGAGTGAGGGAGAGGGAAATGGTGAAGTGTGGAGGTCTAGTCCCCTATTTATAGGCCCCAGGGTCCATATTCGAATATATATTCGAATATCATGTTTCTATTTTCAGTTCCACCCTTCCATATTCGAATATAAAAAGTCCATATTCGAATATAACTGTTCATATTCGAATATGATTTAGATATGATTCGAAATGATTCAAATATGATTCAGATATGATTCGAATATGATTCAGATATGATTCAAATATTCATATTCGAATATGATTCAAATATGCATGTTTATATTTGAATATACATGTCATTTTTGTCCCTCCTTTGACCATTCTACTTACAACAAATCCTCCTCTTTCTTTTCTTTATAAATTGTAACCAAATCCCTTAAATCCTAAGTCTCCTTTATGGATTTTCGGGATGTTACAATGGTGGCCGAAATAGTGGTCTCCAATGGCGGGAGTGCCGCGAACTTGAGAGGGAAAGAGGAGAGATGAGGTTTTGATTTTTTAGAATGAAGGGATAAGTGAAAGAGAGATATAAGTGGCTCATATTCAACTTATTTGGGGCGGCCAAGCCCCTTCAAAAGTCCGCTGCTAATTTTTTTGTTTTTCAAAAAAATAGGTTGTCAGATTTTCGTAGGTTAGCTGTGGGAAGTTTTTCCATAGCGGCGGTATTGATCGCCGCAAACTATCCGTTCTAACTTTTTTTTTCAAATCTGCCAACTAGCGGCGGCCCCCTGTCCAAGTTTTTTAAAAAATTGTGATCATTTAGCGGTGGCTCGGCCACCGTAACTCTATTTTTTTTAAATGGTTAATTTTAGCAGCGGTTCAACTGCAACTACTGACTGAATATCCTTTTTTTAATTTTCTAGGTAGCTCGCGACGGCTCTAGCCGCCGCAAAATGGCCTTGGTTACCATTTTGGAACAGATGCTGCTTTTGCATCACGTTAGCGAACACCTTACCGTCACAAATAGCAATGGTGTCATGTCCCCCGCTAATTTTGCGCAGCTATTTTACAACTTTCTAGTAGTATTGTTCCTATATTATAGTACTTCGTTGTGCATATTATAGAAACAACACTACTCGGTTACCATTTTGGAACAGAGATGCTGCTTTTGCATCACGTTAGCGAACACCTTATCGTCACAAATTGTAACAGTGTCGTGTCTCCCGCTAATTTTGCGCAACTATTTTACAACTTTCTAGTAGTGTTGTTCCTATATTGTAGTATTTCATTGTGCATATTAACTTTCAAGGAAAACTAACAATTTTTTATTTGTCTTTGACTAGGTTATTCCCACTATTGTTTCTAAGGAGTATATAAGGAAAGATAGGAAAAGTATACCATGGGGTGAAATTCAGAGATGGAAATTAGTTCGGGATAGTGACAGAAAATATGCCTGTCAAATTGGAAAATGATGGTACCAATTATGCAAATCAATGAGTCTATCTGTTGGGGACATTGCTATATTTACTTATGATTATTCTAAAGATCAGTTTGAGGATAAAGTTGATAAGAATTGAATTTTATTGTATTTTTCTCAAGTGTTATAAGTACTTTGTCTATTTGTTTTCTTTGTAACATCTAGAAGTTTCCTACTCCTTAAAAAGTTAAACTGCTATTATATATTATGTACCTGTATAATATATAAAGATTGTGAATTTCGTATCCTATTATGATGTATAATCATTAGTTATTATATGCAATATTGAGTATCATAATATAACTTTATTCTTAATTCAAAATATAAAATTTTAGGTATTTTTTAAGAATTAAGAAGGTATGTAATTAATATAAAGGTCCTTTAAATATATCTATAATTAAAATATATAAGAACTATCTTAATATGTGTTTAGACGAACTAATTTGATATCTTTAAATATTAAACAACTTATTTAATTGTGTTTCAACTTGTGTGGGACATCATATAAAGATAAAAATATTTGATGCTAAATTACACTTGGACCTTACAAATGAGAATGAGACATTATTTTTGTTTTAACAAATAAATTAAATTATGTGACAACAATGTTCATGAATGAAGATACGCTTGAAAGTATAAAAGCAACATAATTTGGATAAACTTAGTGTCGATAATCATCAAGGTTACTTGCAAATTGATACTCACCTATTAGTAGTATTAAGGATATGTTTAGAAATCACATTGATGTCCCATGCATTTATAGGATTTCAAACTTTGTTTTTGGTTCTTAGGAAAGTAGTACAACCGGGATTCGAACCCCATACCCACACACGCATGTCCCCATGCGCTCACCAACTGATGACTGGGACATAGGGTTTCAAACTTTTAATTCTTTGTAATTAAGTTAACAATATTTCAAATATATGATATGTAACTTATATCCGAAAAAAAACAATCAAGTAACCAACATCATCAATATAGCCAATCATAACTTTATACCATAAAAGGAAATTGATTAGCATAGATATTACTATTATCATGGAATAAAATGAAGTGAAACTAAAGATTCTAAATGGAACCTAAGGTCCGAACACAATAAAGACATAATATGCTAAAAAGACATAATCTAAATTTTGAGATTTCAAAACATTCAAAACATTGTCAATCATTTACCACACACTTCAATGTCTTCTTAAAGAAAGCTTATACTTAATAACTTCTACAACTAATTTTGTCTAAGCTTTGTCCACGAATATTTTAATTGATGTTAAACATCATTGAAGTAGAACATTAGACTGTCTCCTCTTCAGATTTTCCTTTCTACAGAATTTGTACCATCCTTTGCCAAAGCTAACTTCCCCTAGTTTGTTCCACATGAGCTTTCATGCTTCCATATTTGCACCAGGAATGCACACACCTATGAAATGTGTGCCAGATATCAGTTTATTGTTTACAACATTTTGTGGAATTATCTATCACATGTACCAACAAATTAAAATTTTACTATTCAAATGCAAACACGAAGTAGATATAGTAAAATCTCTAAAAAGTGCACATACCAAAGCTCGGTTTCCTTTGACGAGAGAATTAGTTAGTGTTATATCCTAGAGAAATTTCAAGTTTTTTTCTTCAAGCCATTTGTCTTCAGATTCTTCGCTATCTTCCAAGTAGTTAAAATAATTTATAACTCCATCTATAGATAGGCAGGAAAACTCAAAATTAGTCTCAATAAAACTTTATTTTAGTTTTACATGATATTGGATACAATTCGGTAATTGCACGAATTCCATCAGTGAAGTAACAATCTTCATCGCGGATGGTAAACTCTACATTAAAAATGTTGTTATATCTGTCCATCATAACAAATATTTTTGGGTAATTAGGTTGTCCACTACTAGAATGTGCTCTATTAGCTGCGAAAATTTTGCGTCAGCCTCAATTCCGAGGCTAATTGCGTCGGATATTTCTACGCAAAGCCAACCTTAAATAGGCGGCAATTTTTTTGCGTTGGCTTTTTGAGGCCAACGCTAAATTAGCGTCCGCCATAGCCGCTGAAAATTGATGAAGAAAATAAAAAAAAAAACTTTTGCGTTCGCTTTTTAAGGTTTAGCGTCAGCAGGTGATCGATGGTAAATAAAAAAAATGATCCTGCCACGTTAGCGTCGTTTGGACCGACACATGTTAGCCGCCGACGCAAAAAAAAAAATTAAAAAGGAGGCGCCAGATTAAGAGAAGAGAGAGACATTATTCATCACCTTCTCTCCACACAATCAAATCTTATCCTCTCCACACATTTTATTCATCATCTTCTTCCTCTCTCTAATTTCATCACCACCCACCTCCACCATCACCATCCATGCCACCACCACCACAACCGCGCCACCACCACTCCCACCGACCACAACCACCACCAATCGCGTCACCATCATCAACCACGCCACCTCCACCCATCCTACAACATCACTCCCATCTCCACCTACCCTCCACAATCACTCCCACCTCTACCCACCTTTCCACACCACCATCACCACCATTCTTCTTCCCTCTCACCTAAAGCTTCTTTATTTGATGAACATTTTTTCTTCAAAATTGTTCATTTCATCTCCATCAAAATTGTTAAGCTTTAATTCTAATTCTAATTTAATTTTAAGTTAATTTTATGATTATTTTCCTTTAAATAGATTGTATGTTTACACTTTAATTTTTTGTGTTAATACTCTGTTTAGATTAATTAAAGTGTTAATACATTGTTCATGTAAATTTAGTGTTAATGATAACTAAAGTAATTCATGATTCATGATTAAAGTCTAGGGTAAATTTAGTGTGATTTTATTATTAATGTGTTTTAATATTAATATGTTTTGATTATTAAGCTTAGTTTGATTTGATTTTGTTGATATAGATTGCATTGTTCATGTAGATTGCTTTGATTTGATATAGTTATAATTAACGTTATGTTATTTGATAGCGTAAAATTAGTGCTAGTGTGAATTTAGCGTCAAAAATAGTTTAAATAAAGTTATGTTTATGCTAATTTAGAATTAAATAGAATTTTATTTTTATACTTACAATGTGATAGTCTAGTTAGAATTTCAATTTGAATTAAAAGTAATTTCATTTTTTCATGTAGATTGCATTGCTGTTTACTTTCAGTTTGGAGCTTTGAGCTATTGGAGCATACGATTGGAGTTTGAGGTATATTAACAATTATTTATAAGTTATACAAAGCATAAAAAAATTACACCCTAGGAAATTGATCGTTGTTTGTTAGTGGATAGGTGAGACATTGATGAAATTCTGAGTACTAGGGTGCTGGTTGTATGCTGATGATTATTATATAAATATATGCATGTGTTTTTTTATTTATTAGTGGATAGGTGAGACCTTTGTTGGACAAGGACCTCTATGCTCAAGGGAGGGGGGGGGGAGAATTGAGCATTTAAAACTATTTCGCAAAACTTTACAAAAATCGTTTTTATTGAGATTTATGAATTCGGATATATGAAGTGAGATGAAGAGAAGATGAACAACAATGCAATACTGAATATAAAATATGCAGAAAATAAAGAGTTATAGATATAGAGAATCAAACAAACACAATTTATACTAGTTCAGCCACTAAACCTCTTTGTGGCCTACGTCTAGTTCTTCAAGTTTCGTCTGAATCTTTTATTAACTTTCCAAGCTTTTACAAGCGCTTGTAACCTTTACAAGATTGAGCGCTTATTACACCTTGGGATACCCCACCCAAGTGCTTAAGCCTCACACACCTCTAGGGATGCCTCACCCCAGTGCTTCGAATGAGGGATGCCTCACCCTCATCAACTTAAATATTAAAGAAGAAGAGAGGATGAAACTCTCACAAGAGTAGGTTATACAAATTGAAGTCCTATGATTACTATGTTATCATAAAGATAGAGCAGCAATCAAGCAAAAGCAAGAAAACAAGAAACTAATATGATCAATGTGAGAAAACAAGAGATTTGTGGCTTTGCTTGATGTAATATGAATGCTTAGACACACATATTTATAGCCTTGATGAATATATAGCCTTTGGAAGGTGAAATGACGTGTTTTCTAAGTTCTTTCATCGAGTTTTGGAAGTTATTTGCGGTTATAGACGTTTTCGCGTTTTTTGCTGTTATATTTGAAATGTTTCCAGCGATAGGTTTTCAGACACAAACTTTAAATGGTTATAACTCCTTCATTTCTTATCCAATTAATGCAAATGACCACTCATTTTAAATCTCTTTAACTCTACTTTTAAATTAAAGTCATGTTTCAAAACAATTAGTAGTTTTTTAGTTAAGATCAAAATAGTAGTCAAAGGTCATTTTTCAAAATATTCAAACATTTCTAACTTCAAAAAATCACAACGTTCTCATTTCTTATCCGTTTTCAACACCCGACCACTCATTGGAAAGATAATTCGTTCTACTTTCATATGAAATTAGTTTGAACTCAAAACGAGAAGTAATGTAGAATATATGATTGAAACAGTGAACCAGGGTCATTATTCAAAACATAAAAACGCTTCTTTTTCAATGGATGACTTCAAAATATCATAACTACTTCATTTCTTATTCATTTAAACTAAGTAAATACTTTTTGAAAAGATTATTGAGTCTTGGTTCACATAAAAAATGTTTCATCGCAAAATACAAAGTATTTCGTAAGTTATGATTTAAATAGTGAACTCATGCTAGCTTATAAATTATAAGAAAATTACTATTTTGATATTTTTTATTCACTTTATATGATATAAAAACAAATTAAATGATAAATATTAATCAATTTTTAGGTAGTATGGTGAAGACCTATTTTTCTCATTTTTAAGGAACTTTTTAGGAGGTGGCTATAGTTTCAATTTTGGCTATAAACAATGTGTAAAAGCAAGAATAAAAAATTGCTCTACCAAATGATAACTTACTGACCTTACACTTGCTTAGTCTAAGTCTTATATCCATAATTAGTGAAGACTTCTTGGAGTTGGCACAACATGCTGTTTATCTTGAATCGCTTGATTGGAATTGTTTGGTTGGAATCATCAAAACACTTTAAATCTTTTGCATCCACATACTCCCCCTTTTTGATGATGACAAACCATACAAGAAATTAGTATCAGAGTATAAGTGCATAAGCGAATTCAAAAAAAAATAAACAACTCCCCCTTACTTAGGGAATTCAACTCCCCCGGTCTATATGACACAACTTTTTAAGTATAATTGGGGCAAGTACAAAAAGGATTTAGAAAAGATAAGCGCATTTGCAAAAAGCCAAGCCTTTGAAACTTTGATATTTCTCCCTCTTTTGGCATTATAAAAAAGAAATGGGGAATTTTTCATAATTAGCATAGAGTGTTTCATCAACCAAGACCCTGCAAAACAAACAAAAAGAGCCTCCGACTCTCAAGTCAGTAATGATTCTGAATTGAATAACAAAATATAAGGAAACAAGTTTAACTAATACATGATTGATCAATAAAATCAAGTTCTCTTCTAATAAAATAGAAATTTTCTTTTGCAAGAGGCTTAGTGAAAATTTCTTCAAGTTGTTGAGATGATTCAATAAATTCAAGAACACAATGACCTTTTAGCACATGATCACGAATAAAATGATGTCTAATATCAATGTGTTTTGTCCTAGAGTGCAGAACAAGATTTTTGCTTAGGTTGATTGCACTGGTATTATCACATTTTATAGGGATGTGGTCTAATTGAATACCATAATCCTTAAGTTGTTGTTTCATCCACAAAATTTGCACAACTCCCTGCTGTCACATATTCCGCTTCAGCGGTAGAGAGTGCCACACTTACTGTTTCTTACTATGCCATGATATTAATGAATTACCAATTAGGTGACAAGTATCACTAGTGCTTTTTCTATCCATTTTACAACCTTCATAATTAGAATCCGAATAACCAAGTAAGTAACAAGAAGATCCCTTCGGATACAATAATCCCATATTAGGAGTACCAATCAAATATCTCATTATTATTTTTATTGCACTTAGGTGTGATTCCTTAGGATTGGCTTGATATCTAGCACACATACATACACTAAACATTATATCTGGTCTACTTGCAGTTAAATAGAGTAGAGATCCGATAATACCTCGATATTTAGTAATATCTATAGGTTTACCTTCTTCATCTTTGTCCAAGTAGCATGATGTGCTCATGGGAGTCGCCATTTCCTTTGAATTATCCATTCCAAACCTTTTGAGCAACTTTTTTCTAAATTTGCTTTGACTCATGAAAGTCCCATGTTTGGTTTGTTTGATTTAAAAGCCAAGGAAGGTGAGTTCTCCCATCATGAACATTTCAAATTCTTCCTGCATATTACTAGCAAACTCTTTGCACAAGAATTCATCATCAATTGCACCAAATATGATATCATCTGCATATATTTGAACAATTGAAATGCTATTGTTTTTATGTTTTATAAAAAGGGTAGTGTCAGCTTTTCCTCTTTGAAACCCTTTATTCAGTAAAAGCTTGCTTTACCTTTCATACCAAGCTCTTGGGGCTTGTTTCAAACCATATAAGGTTTTCTTAAGTTTAAAAATATGATTAGGGTATTAAAAGTTTTCAAAACTAGGAGGCTGATTAACATATACTTCTTCTTGAATGTAACCATTTAGAAAAGCACTTTTTACATCCATTTGATATAATTTAAAATTCATGATGCATGCAAATGCTAGTAATAATCTAATGGCTTCAAGTCTAGCAACATGAGCATATGTTTCTTAACAATCTATCCCTTCTTCTTGATTATACCCTTTTGTAACTAGTCTAGCCTTATTTCTAGTGATTATGCCATATTCATCTAGTTTATTTCTAAAGACCCATTTAGTCCCTATTACTCGATAATTATTAGGCCTAGGTACAAGTTCTCATAGTTGATTTCTTTCAAATTGATTCAACTCTTCTTGCATAGCAATAACCCAATGTTCATCATTAATAGCTTCATCTATGCAGTCAGGTTCTATTTGAGAAACAAATTCCATATGATTACATGCCTCCCTAAGTGCATTTCTAGTTATTACCCCTTTTGAGATATCATCAATGATGTTGTCAATGAGGTGATGCTTATAGATTCTCCACTCCTTTGGTAAATCTTCATGAGGCTCATTTGAAACTTGAGGTTGAAGAGATTCTTCTAGGTTTGCCTTTTCATCCTGCTTCTTTTCTTCAAGAGTCGTTCTTTCCAAAATATCCGCAAGATCATCAACTACATTTCCCAAACTTTTGGGATTAGATTCATCATAGGAAACATGAACAGATTCTTCAATAGTCATTGTTCTTTTGTTATAAATTCTATAAGTCTTGCTAGTTAAAGAGTAGCCTAAGAATATTCCCTAGTCAGCCTTTACATCAAATTTTCCTAAGTTATCCTTTCCATTGTTTAGTACAAAGCATTTGCATTCAAAAATATGTAAATGAGAAATTTTTGGTTTTCTACCTTTGTAAACCTCATAGGGGGTTTTCTTCAAAATAGGTCTAATGAGAACTTTATTCATGACATAACATGTAGTACTAACTGCATCTGCCCAAAAATATTTTGGAAGGTTTGTATCATTAAGCCTTGTTCTTCCAACCTCTTCTAAAGAGTAATTTTTTCTTTCCATAACACCATTTTGTTGTGGTGTCCTTGGGGCTAAGAAATTATGTTCAATTCCATGTTTGTTACAAAACTTTTCAAAGAAATGATTTTCAAACTCCCCACCATGATCACTTCTAATGCATGCAATTTTTAAATCTTTTTCATTTTGAACAACTCTTGCTAATCTTTTAAATCCATAAAAAGCTTCATTTTTATGAGATAGAAAGATGGTCCATGTGAATATAGAGAAATCATCTACTATAACAAGAGTATAATAATTACCACCAAAACTCATAGTCCTAGAGGGTCCAAACAAGTCCATGTGTAAAAGTTGTAAAGGTCTAGAAGTAGAAATACCATTTTTAGACTTAAAGGAAACCTTTACTTGTTTTCCCTTTTGACATGCATCACATAACTTGTCTTTTTCAAACTTAACCTTAGGCAAACCAATAATTAAATCTTTTGAAATTAGTTTGTTTAAATGATCCATAGCCATGAGTCTTCCTCTTTACTAATAAGACATTGCGCATCATTTGAGGAAATATCATCTAAGTTAATCATATAAATATTATTAACCCTATGACCAATGAATTTAATCAAATTATCTTCTTTTCCTTCTATGATACAAGCATTTGAGTCAAAAATAATTTTATTTCCTTTATCACAAAGTTGACTAATGCTAAGTAAACTATGTTTTAATCCTTGTACATATAAAACATTATCAATAGAGGTTGAAGGAGTCTTACCAACTTTACCAACACCAATGATTTTCCCTTTGTTGTTATCTCCATATGTGACATATCCATTCTCATTGAGAGTTAGAGAGGAAAATTTAGATTTGTCTTTAGTCATATGCTTGGAGCAACCACTATCAAGATACCATCTGGAGTGCTTTTCTGTCAAGCAAACCTACAACATAATTTAAGACTTAACTTTAGGTACCCATATCATCTTGGGCCCTTGAATGTTAATTTTTGGGAGGGAGCCCTTTGGAACCCAAATCCTGCATCCATTTTTAGGGAGCTACTTTGCCCACCACACAGGTTTCTATGTTCACCACACGCTGGTATTTTTTTTCCATTTTTGCCCTTCGCTCGGGGATTAATCTCCGTTTTTTGACTTGAAACAGACCCCATAAGCACCACCTGAACGAACGGGGATTAATACCCATTTTTTTCGCTCGGGGATTAATCCCCATATTTAAACTTGAAATATGTTCGCTCAGAGATTAATCCCCGTTTTTCAACTTAAATTATGCTCGCTCGGGGATTAATCCCCGTTTTTCAACTTAATCCCAGTTCTAAACAGAGATTAACTTCTGTTTCACGCACACCACACACTTTTCTCTCTCCTCTACGATTTGTTTCCTGTTCTTCCCTTTCTCCACCACGAAAAATCACTGCACATGGCCGCTATTCCACCGGAGAAGGAAAATCCCAGTTGCAGTTGTCTTAGTCTCTGAATTGCACACCCATCCAAGTATTTTTTGTATAATTTGGTGTATTTTTGTGATCTATGAAACCCTATGTTGTTGCTGTTTGAAATGTCCAGTATTGAAGTAAAACGGATATTAACTTCTGTTTCCATACAAAGATTAATATCCGTTTTTTCACTTAAGTTAGAATAATCACGAGGGAGTTAAACGGATATTAACTTCTGTATGGAAACAGAAGTTAATATCCATTTTTCCACTTAACTTAGACTTATCTTGAGGGAGTGAAACGGATATTAACTTCTGTTTCCATACAGAAATTAATATCCGTTTTTTAACTAGTTTTGTTTAAGATATAATGAAACAGATATTAACTTCTGTTTCCTTATAGAAGTTAATATCTTTTTCCTTGTCAGTATTTGTTAAGTTTGGTACCAGTTGTCTGAGTTGTGAATGATAATTGATTATTATGAAGATATGACTCGTGGTTCAACCTCCCATGCATCCACATGCCGTGCACGTCAGAAGCAGCAGGAGGCTCAGCCTTGTAGGCGCAGACAGGTTGCTCGGGAACCTGTAGATGATGATGAGACAGCTCATGCTCAGGCTGTTTTGGAGCTGGGACATGCTCAGGCCATTCAGGACGAGCAGCACTCGGAGGAGCACCATCAGGAGGAGCAGCATCAGGGTGATGTTGTTGCTGAGGAGCACCATCAAGACGGGACTCATAATCTTCCAACGTTGGTGAATCTACAAGGAATTTCCACCCACTCATTATTGCTTCCCAAATGTCTTTCTTGTTTACTAACACATTGCATTTGGTCTTGACATTCTTATTTATATGAAATTGACATAACAACTGTGTTGAGGTGGGAAAAATATCCTTCACCACGTTTAGCAATGCCAAGTCTCTATCAGTCACCATCATTTGAGGGACTCCATCATCAGTAGCAATCAAGCTTCTCAAACACCCTAGAGCCCACACAAAGTTACACCAAATAGGCAAATGCAATAGAGTACGTCAGATTTGTAGAAGTTACACCAACCCTTTCAAGCAAAGGCATACGGTACCTGTTGGCTTTGTAGGTCGAGTCAATGACAACCACAATTGGAAAGGTATGGAACAACTTCACAGAAACAGGATGTGCCCAGAAGATGTCTCTCACAATATTGGTCATCTCATCTGCTCTATGGAAGTATGTATAGTTCTGATCTTCCAACATCTTCATCAGGTGTTGCATTTTTGTCCGCGGATACCTTATAGATTTTCTATACGTATAGCGCTCATTGTATATTGTCTTTATGGTACTCACATTTTCCGGATCATGCTCCTTTATTGCAAGCAATATAGGTCTTAGCTTGACTTGATTCTTGGTCATGTCTGCAACTACTAACTTCTGATGGGGTTTTAGATGTCCCGGATATGGATGTCCAACCATTACCACAGCTCTTCCATGGTTGTGATACCCATTGACAATAGTAAGCCTCCAGCGTCCATCATTTGGAATAGGTCTTTCTCTAAGTCTGAAAGGACATTCACACTTTTTTGTTCCGGTCCAATCTGTTTTCCTCCCTTTTTTGTTAGGTTTGTTCGCTCCTTTCACACCCCAATGTGACAAATGTCTTTCGGTTTGCTCCAGCGGCACCCATGTCTGACCTATAAATGACAACCACGAAATTGCTCTTACCCACTCAATCAAGTTGTCTCTAGTAAAAAACATCTACAAAATATAATACACATGACGTCAAACACATGACCACCAAATTATAATACTTAATATGAAAATCTTCAATAACAATCACATGTTTAGTAGTAAAAATTTCACGACAATCTACCATTTGGTCTGACATCGGTAGCTCATCCATCAAAATATCATCGTCAATGGCCATTGCATTATCATCGTTTTCTACTTGCATTAATTGCTCGGCCAAATATTCAGATGGGATCATGTTATCCATGTCCATGAATACAACCTATAATAACATTCCCATAACATACATTGTCAACCCTTCAATTTAAAAAATTAGACACATTAAGAAAAACATATATTAATACCTGTAAAGCAACATAAACTAATATCTGTATGGAAACAAAAATTAATACTTGTACAAAAACAGATATTAATGTCTGTATAGAAACAGATATTAATATCTGTACAGAAACATATATTAATATCTGTATAAAAACAGATATTCATATCTGTTTTTCTGCAAATCATCACTTCTAGACAGCATAAATGGCGAAGGAGAGAATGAAAAATATAACCCAACAAGAGTAACATAACTTACCAACAATAGAAAACTTCAACTAGAAAACAAAATATGTTGTATGGAAATGCTGGGTTTAGTGACATATGGTGAGTTTGGTGTGTGAAAATTTTGTATTATGGTTTATAGTGTTGGAAATTTGGTAAAGTTTTGTTTAAATGTCTAGATTCGATCCAAACGGATATTAATCTCTATTTCTCAGAAATTCGCTCGGATATTAATCACTGTATCAAAATAAGTGTATGAGATTAAGTTGAAAAATGGGGATTAATCCCCGAGCGAGCATAATTTAAGTTGAAAAACGGGGATTAATTCCCGAGCGAACAAATTTCAAGTTTAAATACGGGGATTAATCCCCGAGCGAAAAAAAAGGGTATTAATCCCCGTTCGTTCATGTGGTGCGTATGGGGTCTGTTCCAAGTCAAAAAACGGGGATTAATCCCCGAGCGAAGGGCAAAAATGGAAAAAAAAATACCAGCGTGTGGTGAACACAGAAACCTGTATGGTGGGCAAAGTAGCTCCCCCATTTTTAACACCATTCTTTCGTATATTACAAGTAGATCCACTATGTCCCTTTCTACCACAATAGTTACATTTAATAAATGGGCTAGTAGACATGTTATAAGAAATAAAGAAATTTTTGTAATGCTTTTGTTGTTTTGAAGGATCATATCCTAATCCTGAAATGGCATCCTTGTTTTCCTAGCAATATATTCAAGTTATCCCTTTGATAAGTGCATTTTTATGCTTATTTTATAAGCAGAATTGTGCACTTATCTCTTCTTAAAAAGAGTTTTCTTAAGCAAAAAGCTTCCCTAATCTAATCTTGTGAGTTGTTGAGCAAAATTTCCATTTAATAAAGTTTGTTTGAGTTGAGGATTACAGGTACTAAGTTATATCCAGAGTTGAGGAGCAAAGGAGTGTTGGAGTACATTTCTGTTACTTTGGCACTCAAGCAAGGGATAGCGCTCAAGCGCGAAGTTGAAGATTGAAGTTTAAAGTTGCTGCTAACTGGCGCTTAAGCCAGAGGTGGCGCTCAAGCGTGAGCCAGAATGGCGCTTGAGCCCCACACCTCGCTTAAGCGAGAGTCCCATAAATGGAACACACATTTTAGGATTTCAAATCATTATAAATAGATGAGGAGGCCATTCAGAGAAGGATAAGTCGTTTCTGCACGAAATGTAGGGTTTTAAGAAAAGAAAGTGAGAAATTGAGAGATCTATTGTCACCTTTTTTCATATGGTTTCTGCTTTTCACATGGAGATGGTAGCTTAAAACCCTCTACTTGGGATTAGATGTAACTTGCTGTGTAAATCCTCAAACTCAAGTTCTTATTTATGTTAAATTGATTGGTTTTGTTTTCTATGTTTGATTTAGAGTTGAAAGCTTGATCACCTTCCTTCTCTCCTTCAAACTTTTCTTATTGAATGAGAATTTAATTTGAAAAGAGGTTTTGAGAAAAGGAACTTCATCAATGAAAGACTAGGGATAGTCTTCATTTATGAACCACTTTTAAAAAGAGAATTCTTATTGCGTGGTAACTCTTTTACTACCGTTTAAAGGGATTTAATCGATAGTTTTGCAATAGAATCTGGCAAATGAGGGATCTTTATCAGTGGTTTTTATCCTTGGCCCTTCAATTAACATAATAAGTTCTTAAGATTTGGGAATAATCATTAGTATAGTGAAATCCAAGTCCAAGTGTTCTTATAAATTGTTTTTAACCCTTTTTACATTATGAGCACCCGTTTTACAATTATGAGTACTTATTTTACAATTCAAATCAATTTAATTCTTTATAAAAACTTCACCAAACGTTTTCTAGTTGAACTAAACTGTTCTACAATTGCTCCCTGAGAACGATAACTTGTTTTCCCACTTTACTGAAACGAGTTAGTATTTTAGACTCCTAAAATACCTAACAAATTTCTGGCACCGTTGCCAGGGAGCATGGTGATTAATTTAGTATCAATTTAAAACTTTTGAATTCTGTGACTAAAATTTTCTTGTCCTTTAAATTTTTGTAGGTAATTATTTTTTATTCATTCTGTTTTTTATTTTATTTTATTATCTTATTTTGTTTTATTATTTATCTCACTAACCTGTTGCATGCGTTTAGCCAGTGTATGCAAACAAGGAGCAAGAGGAACAAAGATCAATTCCTTTTCATCCTAGAGATTGAAGCCTTTGCTCAGAAGTTGCGCTCAAATTCGCAACGGTCTAACACACCGGGAGAGAACTCTAATTCGTCTTTTCCAACTTCACTCATTAACATTGAGGAAGTTGAGATGGCGGAAAATAATAGGAATAATTGTGGGAATAATGGAGGTGCCAACCTCAATAACCCACCACCACCACGAGTAGTCCTAGGTGACTATGTCGTTCCCCAAGACCCAAGAAATCGCTCGGCCATTGTGCTTTTAAATGAGGCTCAACAAATGGAGATCAAGCCACATTATTACAATCTTATTCTCTCAAATCAATTCACGGGGAAAGAGCACGAGGCTCCACACTCATTCTTGGAGACATTTTATGATTATGTGGCTACAATGGGACTTGATGAAAATAGGGTCCAAGATGCCTATATGAAGTTATTCCACTTGGCACTCATAGGAGATGCTAAGGAGTGCCTCAAAACACTTCCTAGCCAAAGTGTACGAACATGGGCTGAAGTTGAAGCGGCATTCCTAAAGCGTTTCTTTCCTCCCGCTAAAATGATACAAGTTCAGTCTGAAATTACAGCCTTCAAGCAAGGTAAAGATGAGACATTTTATGAGGCTTGGGAGAGGTTCCAAAGGCTGCTTAGGAAATGCCCGAATCAAAGGCTTACCGATTTGGCTATGCTGAATATCTTCTGTACTGGGCTAAATCATGAGTGGACTATTCATTTGACAGCTATCGCAAGAAAGTTGATAGATGATGTGGATGTACCAACCGCAATGGAGATCATTACCTCCATGGTGGCAAGTGATAGAGCCAAGCATCAACCAAGGAGCCAACTTCTTAAACCGAAGAGAGTGTTAGAATTTAGCACATCGGATGCCATCCTTGCTCAAAATAAACTTATGACCCAACAAATCGAACTTTTGAGCAAGGCGGTAAGCCAACATGTGCCCAAACCTCAACTAGCACAAGTAATAGCTTCAACTTCTCAATCATCTCAAGTGGTGTGTGATCTATGTGGTGACAACCATCCATACAATCAATGTCCACATGCGGGTTATTAAAAGGAGGAGAAGCTCAACTTCGTTAATAACCAACAAAGAGCTAATTTCTTTTCCTAACCTTTTAAGGCTAATGCTTCCAATAATTTTATGCAAGGTTGGAAAAGCCCCCAAGGTCAAAGTCAAGGCAGTTGGAACCAAGAGGCGGATTCTTCTAATAGACCTCCTTTTGTCTCCTTGACGGATAAGACATCAAGGTTGGAGGACACATTGGAAAAATTCATGCAAGCTTCAATGACCCATCAAAAGGAGAATCAAGTCTTCCAAAAGAATACCGAGACTTCTATGAAGAACCTTGAGACTCAAATGGGGCAAATTTCACAACAATTGGCCGACTTGAATAAAGCCCCGTTCTCGGCTAACACCCCCACTAACCCCAACGAACAATGCAATGTTATTAATACCATAAATGGGATGCTGGATGAAGAAGACTTGGGTGAATTCTCGGCGGAGGAGGAAGAGATCATTAATGATTTCTTAAATCAAAATAGTGAAGAAGAGAAAGTGAAGAGACTAATGAAGAGAGTGAAGTTGAGACAATGAAGAAGACGCAACCAAGGAAATTCCAACTAGATGGATGGAATTTACACCTAAACGGTCCTTCTAGCATGCAAATGCTTGAAGTTATTAAGCACATGCCTTCATATACTAAATATTTGGGAGAATTTTTCACTAAAATGAAGGAATACTCCGAAAACAATAGTGGAACTTCCAAAAGAAAGTAGTGCTTTAATAAAAAAAGAAGAACTTCCAACAAAGTTTAAAGATCCGGGAAGTTTCATTATTCAAGTTGAAGTAGGAATAGATATTAAGGGAAATTCTTTACTCGATTTGGGATCTAGTGTCAATGTTATGTCCCGCTCAAGGTTAGAAAGAATTGGTGGTTTAAAAGTCATACCTGCAAAAGTCGTTTTGGAATTGGCGGATAAGTACGTCATACATCCTTATGGCTTGGCTGAAGATATATTTGTGAGCGTGGGCAATTTCATAATCCTGATTGATTTTGTGATTCTTGATGTGGAAAAAGATCCTAAAATGCCTCTAATTCTAGGAAGGCCGTTTCTAGTCACTTCCGGTGCGGTGATTGACATTCAAAATAGAGAATTGACATTATTAATTAATAGAAGAAAGGAAACGTTCAAAGTATGCGCGAAGAGAACTTCATCTTCATCTTCTCATGGTGAAGTAAGAAATTGTGCATCTATGACACTTGGCAACGAAAAGAAGAGAAAGGGTGAAATGACAAACACGTATGATGAACACCCTAAACAAGAATTGTTAAGTGAAAGAGGCACCGAAGAAGAATATGAGGACTGGACATAAGATGGAAGGAATGAAGACATCTTCATCTTCTTGCTTCAGACCCCCATGATTCTAAAAAAAAAAATATACAAGCGTCAAGCTAATGACGTTAAAGAAGCGCTTATTGGGAGGAAACAATTGTATTCATGCAAGAATTATAAAGCAAACAATCAAAATAAGATGAAGTATTAAGAAAAGAGGAGGTTGGGGTCATGGTTCATTTGATCCTTCCCATATGTAATTATCCCCTGAGTTTCATTTAAGTTCAATTTCATTAATTGAAGGTACTAATCAACAATTTTAGACTAAGTCTATTCCTAGATTATTAACCTCTTTGTTCTAACTAAAACCCCCTAATTCCTTAGGCCAATTTTAAAGAAAACAAGAAAGAAGTAGATTTTCACAAAACCTCAACCTACAAGTTCTATTCCTAGAATCATGCAAAATTATGGTGAATTATAACAGTTCCAATACAATTACCAATTTTTCAATTGTCTAATTGCATCTAGATCAAAATCCCAATTCATTAATTCAAGTGTAGCACCCACATCGGAGGCAATCCCACCAAAATTGAATACAATCAGCCAAGAAAAAGCATTAAGAGAAGAAGTAATCACTCAATTGATAAGAAAGACATTGAATTACAACTCAGGTTGAATTACATAGTTGGGGATCAAAATCCTCAATTCCCTAACCAAGAAAATCTAAACTAACATAGTGAGAGGAGAAGAGAACAAGAGATAAAGAAGAAACCTAGAAGAAATCACCATGAATCCTAAAGCTCTTGCTCCCACAAGTCTTAAATCTGCAAGGATCTTCCCAAGAAAAGAGAGAAAAGATGAGAAGAAGGAGACAAAATTGTGCCTAAATCGAGTTATGAGTCAAAGATTCGTAAAAATAAGTAATTTGGACTATATATAGTAGGTGGGCGCGTGCTCACGCTGTATTGGGCGTGCTCACGCACTCCCTAATGTTGTTTGCTGCTGCTGGGTGCGTGCTCACATTCGATTGGGCGTGCTCACGCTGCCCTGCACCTGACAGCTTTTCACAGCACTTTGACAGCTTTTAACGGCGGTTGACAACTTTTCACAGCACTTGACAGCATGTCCAAATCTTCATGTTTTGGCTATTTTGGATGCTTTGCTTGGCTGGATCTTCATTATTTACATCCATTCTTTCTCCTTTTCATGTTCCTTGACTCTTTCCAATACTTGATTCATCAATCTCTCCAACTCTTGATCCTACAACACAACAGAAACACCAAAACTAAGATCAAAAACATCAAAACTAACGCAAAAACTACAAGTTTCTAATAAAAGACTCAAACTACACGAAGATGTGAATTTATTACCAATTAAAAACTAAAATGGAACCAAACACTTTGAAAACACTATAAAACACCGTAAAATAGACCTCTAAAACATAGATAAGTAGACACTTATCACAATCCCAAACTTATCATTTGCTTGTCCCCAAGCAAACATCAAAATCAAACAGAAGGGACAAAACAAATTGGCATGGCATCCATCCTTTGATTCATTCAAAATTCATCAAGTACCTAAACTCCTTAGAATTATGCATGCATCTCCATTGAAAATTACACACTCCTTCATGTCATCAAAGCACAAGTTGACAAGATATGATACAAAGCAATCAACTAGGAATGTGGCACAAGTCATGGAGAAAAGCAGTGAACAACAATCCTCACAAGATAAAGTGTATGTCACTCACCAATAAAGTGTCTAGGCTTAGAATCAATGCACTCAAATCAATTATGTGAGGTGTGGGATCTTTAAATTTGAGATTGCCCTCTAAGTCTCCACCACTATAAATCACGTGCAAAGGAAAAATCAAAAGGCCTTCATATGGTTGTAATGGGGCTTAGGTAGGGTAGGTAGAAAAAGAAGGGAAACTAGCTAAACCACATATACACATGAACAATGGAATGCATAATCCTAGACACTATATGCAAAATTTCTATGAAATGGATACATGTGATGGAAAAAGGAAAAAACAACAACACACACATGAACACAACTAGAGTACCAACTCTTGTTCATTTATTTTCCAATCTTTTTCCATATTTTCCTTTTCTTTGTTTTTCTTTGTTTTCTCAATTTTTTTCTTTTTCACCATTTTTGAAATTGCGTCTTTTTTGAGTCTTTTTCTTTTTTCTTTCTTTTTTTTTTTTGAACTCTCTTTTTCTTTTGGTTTCATTTATTCTTTGTAACTTTGCTTTCGTTGGTACCTAAAGTTACAAAATGGAACACAAGTGGAACATTGAAGTGGAAAGTGCAAGATGAATGAATGAATGAATGCATGCATGTTGTTTGTATTGATTGAACATGTTAGTAAATGATGAATGATTAAAAATTGAATTATAAACATGAATGATGTTGAAGATCATAGAAATGTATGAATAAGATATTCCATATTGTAATGTGACTAAATGGGGACTTAGACTTTGATTCAATTCATTATGTTTTAAGAAAACAAATCCGAGAGTTAGTATATTCAAATATATATTCGAATTTGGGAGGCCATGTTCGAATAGATATTTGAATATAACATTTCTGTCACATAATATTCAAATGCGAGATGTTCGTATTCGAATATGGGACTACTGGAATTCCTGCTTGAATGATATGAAATGAACATGATGTTTGATGTATGAGAACATGTTATTAAATAAAAAGGAAATGTGGAAATGCTTTCCCCACCAACAGTGGTTGAGTAAGAGGGTTAAGTTCCACCGAAAGTAGACCGGGTAAGAGGACAAGCATAAAAAAAGATAAAATTGTAGGGTTATCCCGAAAGGGGCAAATAACCTGAAGTGCTAGGCTATCCTAAAAACGGGGTAGATAGTCTAGTACAAAAGGGCTATCCCGAAAGGGGTGGATAGTCCTTGGGCTAGCCCTAGAGAGGGTTGGTAGCCCAGCAGTAGGATCCTGGAAGGACACTTGCTAGGACCATGATGATGAGTTCAACTGTGCATTCACTGTCATGCACCTATGGTGGATTCCCTGTGCACGTAGTTTCCCTTGAAAATAGGAAATAAAGAAAATGAAAAATGATCATGGCATGCATACATATTATATTGACATTTCATACATCTCTTATGTGTGTTTGTTAGGGATTGGATTTGGGGTTGTTTTCCAGTTAGACTGGATGTAATACTGTATATATACTATTTTTAAAAACCGATGGTTACTCAGTTATATGTCGTACATATAACTGACGGTTACAATATTGCAGGTGATACGGACTCGGAGGGTGTCAGCGCTTGAGAAGACTTAGCAGCTATTTGTTGATATTTTGGTAGTCATTAGTTTTTTTGTATGATTACCTAGCTGGAATGTAAATAAAACACTTTTATGTAAATATATATATATATGATGTTTTGTTTTTCCGCTGTCTGTTTTTTAAAAAAAATTGACCCTAAAATCTAGGTGTTACAATTTGCAATTTGGTATCAAAGTTGTTTGGTCCTATCCGGACTGTGGTATCTGATATGTAACTTAGATAAAAGTCCAGAGAGATAAAGTCTTGTCTTAACATGAGATGTTGATTGTATACGATTCATTATATTGAGCCTGATCAGCTCAGTGTGATGTGTTGTATGCAGGAAGGCATGGCAGGAAGACACCCTGGTAGACCTCGTTCTAACACCAATGCGACACCCACTCCGACCAATTCTCCGTCGATACAACAGATGGCACAAGCCATGACTCAGATGATAGAGACAGAAGATCGTTATCAGAGTTTTCGGAGACATGATCGACCCACTTTCTCTGGGGGGAAGAGATCCTATGGTAGCAAAGAAATGGCTAGATCAGTTAGAGGAAATTTTTCGAGTGACCAAATTTGGCGATCAAGATAAGGTAGAATTGGCCACCTATAGACTTAGAGGAGAAGCATCACAGTGGTGGAAAAGACATCGAGAACACATGGAGGCAACATGAGGCCATATGACTTAGGAGGAATTTAAGACTTTGTTTCTGAACAAGTATTTTCCCTCTAATGTGAAAGACCAGAAGGAGATAGAATTTCTTACTCTACAGCAGGGCAACATGACTGTGGATGAGTATGTTGTCAGATTTGAAAGCTTAGCTCGATTCTTGAACAATCTTCAGAACCAACCCGATGAGGCGTGGAAGTCCAAGAGGTTTGAACAAGGCCTTAGACCGGAGGTCAGGAACTTGGTGATTACTCAGCAACTCCGAGAGTCAGACTTTGATTCAAGCATGTCAGTTTGCTGAGCAATCCTTGGCCGCGGTGGCGGCTAACAAACAACTGTTGTGGAAGCGTAACAGAGAGGAAGGAAGTTCAAAAGGAGGAAAGGGTAAGGAAGTGGATAACAAAGGCAAGGGAACCATCCTGAAATGCAAGACCTGCGAGAAACTTCACATAGGAGAGTGCTACAAAAACAAGAGGGTCTGTTTCATATGCCAGAAGTCGGGACATCTCAGCTGGCAATGCCAGGACAAGGATCAGAAGACAACAGAGGAGGACAAGAAGAAGAGTCAGGTGAGTGGCCAGGTATATACGCTGAATGTTGAGGAGGTTGATCGTTCCAAGGATTTTATCCAAGGTACGGGATTAATAAAATCAAAGCCAGTTAATATCTTGTTTGATTCAGGTGCAACTCACTCATTCATTTCAGTAGAATGTGTAAAACGAGTGTATTTTCCTATGTCCATGTAATCCTATGAAGTGCTAGTGTCTACTCCCTCTGAAGAGAAAATCTATACAACTACTATGTGTTCTCCCATGTTCCAAGACTTTCAAGACAAGACTTTCTGTTTAGACTTGTATTTTTTGTTGATGAAGGGGCTAGATGTGATCTTAGGCATGGATTGGTTTAAAACTCACAAAGTCAAGATCGATTGCGCTACCAAGACCGTGCATATTCCAGACCGAGGCTTGGAGATATATTGTACGCATCATCCTACTTTTGATCTCCATAATCTATCTATGTATGATGATGGTCCGAGGTATTTGGTTGTTTGTGTAAGTGATGTTAAGAAATCAGTGAATATTGATTCCCTCCCCGTAGTCCGGGACTTTTCAGAAGTGTTTCTTGATGACATTGAATCTTTGCCACCAGAAAGGGAAGTAGAGTTTTTGATTGAGTTAATTCCGGGGGCTGGACCTGTTTCTAAGGCACCATACAGAAAGGCACCGCTTGAGTTGGCGGAAGTTAAACGACAAATCGAAGAACTAATGCAGAAGCAGTTTATTAGACCAAGCGCTTCGCCATGGGGAGCCCAGTGCTGCTCGTCAAGAAGAAGGATGGGAAACTGCGCTTGTCTGTGGACTATCGAGAGCTGAATAAGTTGACAGTGAGGAACAAATATCCACTACCGCGAATTGACGATTTGCTCGACCAACTTGGAGAAGCCAAGGTGTTTTCCAAGATTGATCTTCGGTCGGGATACCACCGGATTAGGATTAAGCCTGAAGATATTCCTAAGACTGCATTCCGGACGCAGTACAACCATTATGAGTACTTGGTGATGCCGTTCGGATTGACAAATTCCCCTGCTATTTTCATGGACTATATGAACCGCATCTTCCGACCCTACTTGGACAAGTTTGTGGTAGTCTTCATTGATGATATCCTCTTTTACTCAAAGACAGCCGAAGAACATAAAGAGCATTTGAGACTGGTGTTAGGAATACTCAAGGAGAAACAACTATATGCCAACTTAGATAAGTGTGAGTTCTGGTTGAAAGAAGTTCAATTTCTGGGCCATGTAATCAATAAAGACGGTGTAGCTGTAGACCCAAGCAAAGTTGAAGCTGTGATAAAGTGGGAACGACCAACCAATGTCACTGAAATCCGAAGTTTTCTGGGATTAGCAAGATACTATCGGCGATTCATCAAGGGATTTTCTCAGATTGCGATTCCATTAACTAAACTGACATGGAAGGGTGTTCTGTTTGTATGGGATGCCAAGTGTGAAGAAAGTTGCTGAAGGAAAAGCTAACAACGGCGCCAGTGTTGGTAATTCCTAAGCCAACAAAGAATTTCCAAGTGTATTGTGATGCATCTAAGCAAGGATTGGGATGTGTACTTATGCAAGAAGGACAGGCAATTACTTACACTTCTCGACAATTATGGCCACATGAAGCAAATTACCCAACGCATGACTTGGAGTTAGCCGTTGTAGTTTTTGCGTTGAAATTTTGGAGGCACTACTTGTACGGAGTAACATTTGAAGTATTCAGTGATCATAAAAGTTTGAGATACTTGTTCAATCAAAAGGAGCTGAATATGAGGCAGCGACGGTGGATGGAACTCTTGAAGGATTATGATTTTGAGTTGAAGTATTATCCAGGAAAAGCTAATATAGTGGCTGATGCACTAAGCAGGAAATCTCTACATGTGTCGACTATGATGATTCATCAACTGATACTCTTGGAGAGATTCAGAGATTTGCATTTGGATGTATCTTTCCATAATGCTAGCATTTCAATATGTAAAGCTGATTTGAAGAGTACACTTAGAGACTGAATCCGAGAAGCACAGATGTACGATCACGAACTCCAGAAGTTCAAGGAACAAAATGATTTTTCCGTGGCAGGTGATGGTATGATTTTTTTTAGAGGCAGAGTGTGTATTCCAAATGATGCCAAAGTCAAGAACACAGTACTTGAGGAGAATCACAGTAGTCAGTAGTCAATACACCTTGGGGCAACCAAGATGTATCAAGACATGAAGAAGTTATTTTGGTGGCCTGGAATGAAGAGAGAAATTGCGGAATTTGTGTCTAAGTGCCTTGCCTGTCAAAAGATCAAAGTAGAACACCAAAGACCCTCTGAACCGCTTCAACCATTAGACATTCCAGAGTGGAAATGTGAGTCTATAGCCATGGACTTTGTTGTTGGACTACCCAGAACCCCAGCAAGACATGACTCAATCTGAGTTATCATAGACAGCTTGACCAAGTCTGCTCACTTCTTGCCTGTCAAGACTACTTACTCAGTGAAGAGATATGCCAAAGTGTACATTGCAGAAATAGTTCAACTGCATGGGGCACCAATGAGTATAATATTAGACAGAGATCCCAAGTTCACTTCGCGTTTCTGGGGAGCATTACAGAAGGCTTTTGGGACTCGGCTACATTTGAGTACCTCACACCATCCCCAAACTGATGGGCAGTCCAAAAGGACTATTCAAACTCTGGAAGACATGATACGAGCTTGTGTGCTAGAAGAATGTGGGGACTGGGGAAGATATCTGCCATTGGTAGAATTTGCCTATAACAACAGTTTTCATTCAAACATAGGCATGGCACCCTACGAAGCACTCTACGGGAGAAAGTGCCAGTCCCTAATATGTTGGTTTGAAACAGGAGATAAGTTACTTTTGGGACCGAATTTGGTGCTGGAAACAACCAATGTGATAAGACGTATCAGAGAAAGCTTGAAGAGGGCTCAAGACCATCATAAAAGTTATGCAAATCAACGAAGAAAGCCTTTAGAATTCGAAGAAGGAGAGCATGTGTTCCTGAAAGTTACACCATATATCGCTGTTGGAAAAACAATGAAGGTAAAGAAACTTCAACCTCGTTTCATTGGTCCTTATCAGATTCTCCGAAAAATGGGACATGTTGCTTACCAACTAGCTTTGCCTCCTCATCTTTCCAATCTCCATGATGTATTTCATGTGTCGCAACTCCGAAAGTACGTCGCTGATCCCTCTCACATTTTAGAAAATACAACATTCCATTAAAGTCCAATACCTCTTACCGGGTGGAACCTGTGAAGATCCTAGACCGAGGAGAAAAGACATTATGAAACAAAGTGATCCCTCTGGTAAAAGTTCTTTGGAAGAACATCGACTCCTCAGAGATAACTTGGAAAAAAGAGCAGGACATGAGGGACGCATATCCCGAATTATTATAGTAATGGAGGTAATACTCTAATTTTGAGGACAAAATTATTTTAAGTGGGGTAGAATTGTAACATCCCGAAAATCCATAAAGAAGACTTGGGACTTAAGGGATTTGATTGCAATTTACAAAGAAAAGAAAAGGAGGATTAGATGTAAGTAGAGAAGTCAAAAGAAGGACAAAAATGACATGTATATTCAAATATAAACAGTCATATTTGAATATGAAGGATCCATATTCGAATATGGATGTGTCATATTCGAATATGGACTGTGCATATTCGAATATGAACATTCATATTCGAATATGGATTGTGCATATTCGAATATGAACAGTGCATATTCGACTATAAACAATTATATTCGAATATAGACTTTTCATATTCGAATATGGAAGGGTGGAATTGAAAACAGAAGCATGATATTCGAATATATATTCGAATATGGACCCCTAGGCCTATAAATAGGGGACTTGACCTCCACATTTCAGCATTTCCCTCTCCCCCACTCTACACTCTCTCAATTCTTCGCTAAACCTCTGCTACTAATCAACCGCACTCTACAACTCCTCTATCATAAGGATTCCTTCTCACGAACTTCTTGATTAAAGGTTCTGAGAGTTGAGATTCAGACACGGAGATAGGAGTGCGGAAGAAGGGAGTTGGAGGCTGGATTGGAGTTGAAGAGATTCTGGGAGACTCAAGGTAACCCTAAAAACCCCAATCCAGGATACTACGGACTATTAGGAACATGTGTTAGGAATTTAAAAATAATATATTTTAAGTTGTTTAAGTTATGTGTATGGTTGAGCTTTGCATGCTACATTGAATGTTGTTTGTATTGATTGAACATACTAGTATATGATGCATGATTAGGAATTGAATTATAAACATGAATGATGTTGAAGATCATAGAAATGTATGAATAAGATATTCCATATTGTAATGTGACTAAATGGGGACTTAGACTTTGATTCAATTCATTATGTTTTAAGAAAACAAATCCATAGAAAAGGTTGGTAGCCCGGCAGTAGGATCTTGGAAGGACGCTTGCCAGGACCATGACGATGATGAGCTCAACTATGCATTCATTGTCATGCACCTATGGTGGATGCCCTGTGCATGTGGTTTCCCGTTAAAATAGGAAATAAAGAAAATGGAAAATGATCATGGCATGCATACATATTATATTGACATTTCATACATCTCTTGTGTGTGTTTGTTAGGGATTGAATTTGGGGCTGTTTTCTAATTAGACTGGCTGTAATACTGTATATATACTATTTTAAATACCGACAGTTACTCAGTTATATGTCGTGACGGTTACAGTATTGCAGGTGATACAGACTCGAAGGGTGTCAACGCTTGAGAATACTTAGCAGCTATTTGTTGATATTTAGGTAGTCATTAGTTTTGTTGTATGATTACCTAACTGGACTAATACTCTCTCTGGAATGTAAATAAAATACTTTTATGTAAATATTTATATATCTATATATATATATATATAGATATATATATATATATATGATGTTTTGTTTTTCGGTTGTCTGTTTTAAAAAAAATGACCCTAAAATCTAAGTGTTACATCTTCCCATAACAAACTTGTGATTTTAACAAAAGGTCCAAATGGTTTTCAGGCTCCAGTTTGTTATGGGAAAGTGATGACACACTATCTTCTCCCTTCTGTTGTTCATTCTAGAAAATAAATGTGGATTTTTAAATTTCAACATGCAACAAAATTTTAACAAAAGGGTATGATCAACACCAATAATAAGATACAAGTTGTCAGCTCTAGCCTTGGATCTTATCTGTTCTAAAAATGAATTTATTTCATCTTCATTTGGTGCCATTTGAGGCCTAACACGTTCAGTGACCTTCCTCAGCTGCAGTGGTTCAAATGGTGTGTTATGCAAAAATAAGACAACATAAAAAAAGAACATTCTTTGAGAACAAGAAAACTGTCATTACCCTGCTTCTGTCAAGAGCAGCAACAACATCAATTGAAGGATTGTAGTGCTGAGGAGGTTTAATTTTTGGTTTTCCATTTGGCTTTTCAATATCAAACTCTGATGTTCGAGTAGATTTATCCATTTGGCTTTCCAATATCAAACTGTAAACCTTTGAATAATTAGATTAGATGCAATAATTTTATCTCTTATTTTTAATTCTTATTAGTTTTAAGGTGCCACTAAAGGACTTCTAAGAAGCCATATACTCACAGCTGTGCACCTTAGGTTAGGAGTGTATTGAAGTAGTCCTGATACCAAATCAACAGCTTCTGGAGGAATGCACTTATGGAAGATCTGATAGACCAAAAGAAACAAAATGTATTAGTATGGCATTTTCAACAAGGAGTTCTAACTACATATGTATGAAAAGCTAAAGAATAAAGCACGAAATGCTATTAGTTTATTTCCGATACCTTGTACCATGTATGTGCTTTAATCTGATGAAATTTAAATTCTGTATAGTTAGGGTTCATGCATTAAACCTCTTCCCTTGTTGGATTGCCCAGAACCTATAAGAAAAACAACAACAACAAATGGATCATTTACACGTTAAAGATACGATTAACAGGCACTTCTTAAAAAAGTAAAGCCTGCCTATACGATGTATCAAGTCAACAAATAAGCCAATTCAGTCTTGAAAAGCCAAAGCAAAAGACAATATCGCCAGTTCAACGTGTATTACATAATGATGTTAGTCATGTTACAAATGAGTTAATCAAATATCCAAGTATATGATTATCAAGCCTAATCAAAGACATGCAGCGCAAATAAGGGAAATATTAAAAGCAACGATGAAATAAGTAAAATATCACAAAGATTACCTTGATGATCTCAACTAAATGATCAATTCCCCACAAAACAACATTGTATCCTGTCTTTTACATGTACAAACCTGAACTTGGAGCTTTAGAGCGCTCATGGCTCACACAAATTAAGCATATACATCTCTTGGTAGTCAATAAGAATGGGTTCACTTAATTACAGATATTATTTAACCTCTTAAGAATCCAAGACAGATTTCATCATGTCACAAAATCACAAAAGAAGCTCAAGAAAATTATGTTAAAATAAATGTCTATCTCAATCTTTTAGTCATGGGTAAGAGCACATCCGGCAAAAACGAAGAAACACTAAAGCATACTACTGAAGCTCATATGATCTCATATACAGGGACGGACCAGGGGGCCTTGCCCCCCCCCCCCCTCTCGGGTCGTATCCGTTATATAAAACATAGTTCGCAATATGGCTATATAGGTTGTGCAGCCTAGTGGCCGTTTTTTGCCTCCCGTCCTTGGCTTAATGGTCATGCCTTTGATCCGTCTGGAAACTTTGTTGTTCTTTCTTTTCTACTTTTTTTCCTTTCTTCCTCTTTTTCTATTCTTTTCCCTTTTTTTTCTTCCTTTTCTATTATTTTTTTTCATATATTTATCTGATTTATTCTTTTATTATTTTTTCTCATTTTTAAATTCTTTTAACATTGTTTCTATTTTTCATTCTACTAAATATATTTTTTTCTTTAGCTATTTAACAAAGTTATATACACATATAAAGAATATTATATTATTTAATATATTAAAAAATAGTAACATTTAAATATTTTGTTTTAAATAAATCATATTTATATTCCACAATAAGTTGTTATTTTTGTGTTTTAATAATTTTAATAACAATTAATATTATTATTTTAATGTTGTCAAAAGTTTCTTATTTAGTTATATTTAAGAAAAAAATATTAAAATTTATGCTCTTAATTATAAATTTGAAAACAAAAAAACGTGATGCAAATGACAACATATATTCTTTTTATACTTAATAATTTCCATTTTTTTTCTTTCAAAGTTTAAAATTTTTACTCTTTATTTATAAATTTTCTATACACTTAATAATTCTCATTATTATTATTTTAAATTTCATTCTCTAATGACAAACAAAAAATTCGGCCCCCCACCAAGTTTTTTTGGATCCGTCCTGCTCATATACCCTAGAGGAGGGAAAGGGAAGCAACAAGACATCTTCTATTATCTGAGAAAAAAGAAAAGGGGTATGAAATTCCTCAAAAATCACCAAATCGATCAGCTAGGGAAGCGAATCTGAACAAGGTTTCAAGCACCGAGAGATACGAATCCAAGAAACAAGAAACACTAGATCAAAGAAATCTCTGGAGGCTCCACGGAAAGCCTAAGATCTGAGATGCAGAAGCCAAAATGGACTACGAAAAAAAATAGAAAAACAGAGAGAAATAGGGGAGAGAGAGGTACCTTCAACTTCATCACCAGCTTCAGGTGCGTCCTATCCTTCACCTTTCTTGATGAGCTTCTTTTTTCTGCTTCCCGATCTCTTTCTTTTTCATGGGAAGAGCAGTGTTGAGGTTCCAGAGTGGGAAGAGCCATGGAAGTAGCGATGGTAGAGAGAAGAGAAGAATTTGAGTGAAGCAGCGATGGTAGACAAAAGAGAAGAACTTGGTTATGTGACTTTGCCTTTTGGAATGAAAAATTGAAAACCCTTAATTCTCGCTCCGTTTCCGTTATCTCTCCGTTTTACCATTTTTTTATTCATTAAAATCAAGAAACAATGTTTTAATCAATGAGTGAGCTATGAGTCCAGTTTTGTGAGTTCGATAAACATCTTTATACTTCCTTCAAGGGAATAACTTGAATACCACTGTTCACCTAATTGAAATACTATTTTAACTTTTTGTTCTTCATGTGTTTGTTTGGGGAATCCATGCTAATATAGATTTTTACCAACATTATTTTTTTTATTAATTTATGTGAATGTGAATAGTATATTGGTTGACTTTAAATGCTATTGATGCATGTCATATCAATTGTCAATAAGTCATGTGAATAGGAGTAGCTTTTAATGCAATATTAATTTTTAGTATAATGTGAAGAAGGTGTTATGTGAGGAAGGGCAAGAGATAGGTATTATGTGAGGAATGTCACTCTGAACAGTACATGTGTTATGTGAGGAAGGTTTTTTTGTGGTTGATTTCTATAAAATGGGTAGGTGTTGTTTAGTAAAGGAATGGTTGTTGTGTTTGATTTCTCCTCCTCATTTTCTTTTTCTGTTTATCTTCTTGTCTGCTCACTCCCTCTGTCCAGTGTCCATGGAGACTACCATGAGTACAACAATGAAACTTAAACGACAATGACATGAAGTAAGGAGTCACAGATCTGATAACAGCACCGCAACAGAGTCTTTCTTTAAATACTAACACTATTCCATAATAAATAAAAAATGAAGAAGAGGAGGAGGTGAGTTTTAAATTTGGATTCCCTGTACACACCGTAACAATACCATTCCAAAGAATAAAAAAGAAATCAAGTCATAGATGTAGAAAGCTTTCAAGCTAACCTAAGAGGTCAAACTGTCAAACCACAACTTGACAAGCATGCACGGCTTTTTGAGTCTTCTAAGTCGCCATTTTCGGTCTAGATCTTGCTCCGTTGCTCTATTTTGGACTTTTTTTCCAAACTTTAACTTCATCTTTCTTGATCTCCATCAAGTGTAGTTCAAAAACTCTGATGATGAATAAGATTCAAGGGAAGGAGAAGAAGCAAGATTGCTTTTTTTTGTTACAAAGAAGAAGGTGAGATCTAGAAGAGAGATATATGTGTTTTTTAGTGCAGAGAAGAGGCTTAGATGGAGAAGAGAGGACTGAGGAGATTGTTGGTTAAAGAGGCTAAGATAGAGAAGAAAGGACTAAGGAGGTTGCTAGTTGAAGAGGGTGAGATGGAGAAGAGAGTTATTTTTTTTAAAGAGACTCTTTGTTAGTTTTGGTAGGAGAGAACTAGAAGTGAGAAGAGATAGGTAGGAGGCAACTATTTGGAGTGAAAAAGAGTGATTGACCCATTGTTTGGAGGAATGGAAAAGTATGAAGAAAGAAAATAAGAGAGGAAAAAAGTAAAGGAAGAGAATATTTTCTCTGATGGGAATAAAAAAGGGGAAGAAGGAAAGAAAAAAAATCTGGGTCCAGCATGTAAATTTTTCTTCACTTGATTGATTTAGTTGAAATGAAATGAAAACCGTGCAAATGGGAAGTAAATACTAAGACTTGCCTTGAGACTCGATAAATAATGATGTCACTTTAACTTTTTTCAAAGGTAAGTCACATGCAACATTATTTTACTTATTTTAAATTGAATTGATTTAATTTAATTTAACTTAATTTAATTTAGAACTATTTGAAGTAATATTTTTTATACGAGAATAAGAAAATTTTAAATTTGTCAAGTTTTGTATATACATATCTAATTTAATACACATTTATAAATTATAAATATTAATATTAGTACTAATCACATACTTTATCTAGACTCCTCGTGTGTTCATAGAAAAAATTATTCCATCTAATAGTAAGAAATCTTAGATAGCATTTAATAGCCTTGAATTTGAATTTAACTTCTAACTATTCCATAATTTTTTTGAAATTTTCTATTATGTGCAATATTAGGTTAAGAAAATAAAGATAGAAAATAAAACATTAATTGTATCTCAAACACGATTATATTATTTTTTTGTTTTTTTCCAATAATAACTTTTTACTTTTGATTTTTTAACCTGTACAATATTGCACACATTAAAAAACTTTTTTTAATTATTATATTAAAAGTATTGAAACTACTATTATCATGAAACTCTGTATTGAAAGAGGTTTTTCTTCCCAATGAAAAATCTTCATTTCTCTTGGTGAGTTAAAAACGTGAGAAAGAGATAAAGCAAATGATATTTAGTGTTCTAAGAGTACTATTTAAGAACCCAAATGTAGTAAAAAGATATTGAAATGTGTAGTTTTTTGTATTCCCGAGAGACGGAATAATGTGCTCTTATGATTATTTTTCTATTTCTAGTAACTTTAACCAATGCCCTTAGGACATTGTATATCAAGACCCAAGAGATAATGAAAAATCTTTATTGGTCTTGGTGAGTAAGAAATGCAAAGTAGAGTGAAATAGAGAGAGGGAGGAACTATCAAATGGAATAGATAAAAAAAATGAAAAAACAAGTAACCTATCACTGGACAATGATTCCTTAGAGTAGATATAGCCATCATCAATCTTTTTATTTTTTCATTATTTTTTCATAACAATACAATTGATAACTAATCAATAACAATTAAAATTTTTTTACTTTTACAATTATTGAGTATTTTTTAAAATCTCTCTTTTAACATGAGTGCTACTTTTGGCACCATGGGGCATGCTGGGTGCACTATGGTTGTCTTATTTTTTTTCCAATTTTGTCCTCGAAACGGGTTTCAGAAACCGTTTCCAAACGGTTTTCAGAAACCGTTTGTATTTAAAAAAAAAATCTTATTTTGTATAGCATTTATTTTGCATTATTTAAAATTTAGAATTATAATTTTATAAATGTATCAATTATTCATAAATAGACAATTTTAAAGAAGAATTGAAAAATGTAAATGAAGAATTAAAAACTGTATGGTATTTTTTAGTTTTTTTATTATAATTTTTGAATATTAGTATTTATCTGATTTTTTTTAAAAAAAAATTTACTATAGATTTTTAATATTTTTTACAGATTTTAAAAAATTTGTGATTTTTTATTTTTTTTTATTTGTTAAGAATTATTTATTATTAATGTATTATTGTTTTATTTTTTATTTTTATTGTTTGATTTGTAATTATTGTATTATTAATATTATTTGTTAATAATTAGATTGTTTTTCCATTTCTTCAATTATTTGTTAATAATTATTTGTTCATAATTAGATCGTTTTTCCAATTTTTTTTTAAAATTGTCCATTTCTACATAATTAATATATTTATAAAACTATAATTCTAAATTTTAAACAATACAAAATAAGTGCTATACAAAATATGTTTTTTTTTTAAAAAAAAAATAGTTTCTGGAAACCGTATAATTTTAAAATTCAAAAAAAAAAATAAAAGTAGTGATACGATCAACTTAGCGAAACGGTTTCTACAACCTGTTTCAGGGACAAAATTGAAAAAAAAATAAGACAACCATAATGCACCCAGCATGTCCCATTGTGCCAAAAGTTACACTCATTTAACATTTATTCTCAATGACAATTAATAGTCTTATAAAAAGATAATCATTTTAATAAATGTATTTACTCCTATTCTTTAAATTAGATTAATAAAGTTAAATGCTTTTAACAAATAAGTGTATTTTTTTATTGTTGTTACCTATATTCTGAATAAAATGTAGTATCTTATCTCTCTATATAAATAATGTTTTTTTTTTTGTTTCCTTGAAGATGCACACTTAGCTTTGCGTGCCAAGATAATAAAAAAATCAAGATGCAGATATGATGAGGGAAAGTAGTATCTGATAATCTACAATTGCCAACTCTATCAACAGCAGCAGTCATAAAAAAAAAATAATAAAATAAAATAAAATAAAATAACACTTTTGGTTCTTTAATAATTTGCGCCAATTCGCTTTAGTCCCTTAACTTTTTTTGATTCATTTTGGTCCCTTGACTTTTATTTTGGATTCAATCTGGTCCCTGCTATTACTTCTGTCAAGTCATAATACAAGTGTCCAAATTAAAAGGTAGAGACCAAATTGAATCCAAAATAAAAGTTAAGAGACGAAAATGAATAAAAAAAAAGTTAAGGGACCAAAGTGAATTGACGTAAAGAGTTAAGGGATTAAAAATGCTATTTTGCCAAAAGAAAAAAATAAGAAAGATGAAAATATATTGACAGATAGATGTACGAATGCAAAAAAACAGTTGTGTAACTCTTTACTCTCCTTCGAAAAAAAATATAAATCTGTGTCTTGCTAACTAATGTATTTAGGCATTAATTGTTAAGGTTATTAGATATAAAAAAATAATTATTAGTGTATATTATTATATTTTTCAAAAATATAAATTAATACATTTTTTAATAATTTTTATTATAATTAGTTTCTTAGAAAGTGTCTTGAAGTATTGAAGTATTAGATAGAAGTTGTAAAAAAATTAAATACCCTTTCTATTTTTAAGTATAAGTCCCTCAAAAGAACATCCTATATATTAAGAAAAGTGTTAACATCTAGAAAATACGTTAGTATTTTAAAAAGTTATCATAAATATTTAATTTTATCCCTATTTAAAATTCACTTCTATTTGAAAATCAATCTCTTCTATCTTTATTAATTATGGATAAAAAGGAAAAATCATAATAAATGTCCTAATTTTCTATGTTGGAGATTTATAAAAATGAACACTAACTTTTTCTAGACAATTATATTTAAGAGTATAGGGAGTAATAACATTAAAATATTTTTTTATACAATACTTATATGGAAAACAATAATTTCAAATAGTAGTTTTGGCCTCTTGCAAATAGTTTTTTTTGGTAAAAGCATATAAGGAAAAAAATTGCAAATAGTGGTTTTGGTTTCAAGGTTATTTTTACTGTATTACTATGTAAACATTAATCTCTCGTTTATAAATAATTTGTTATCCTAGCCAATTTTCTTTTCAGGATTACCATTATGTCAAAAAAAAAAATTTTAAACAATAGTACAAGATACTATGGGTTAAAATAATTGATTTTGAACATAAGATGAGAAGTAATTATTTTTTAATTGATTATGTTGAAAATTAAAAGTTGTTTATGTTTGATTCAAATAAGAATAATTATTTTTCATTTTCTCTCTTTTACTACAATTGATTATTTTGAGAAGTAGCTCAAAATTACATATCAAAATAAGCAAAAATCATATTATTTTTTGTTTCCGGTTATTTTGAGAATTATAAATAAACATATTAAAACTTAAAAAAATGTTTTTTATTAAAATAATTGGTGTCGCATTAGAACGAGGTCTACCAGGTTGTTTTCCTGTCATGCCTTCCTGCATACAACGCACCACCCTGAGTTGATCAAGCTCAATATAATGAATCGTATACGGTCAACATCTCAGACATGACTTATCTCTCTGGACTCTTATTTAAGTTACATATTAGATATCATAGTTCGAATAGGACCAAACTGTTCTAATACCAAACTTTTACACCTAGATTTTAGGAACAGATTTTTTTTTTTAGAAAAAAACACACAGCGGAAGTCAAACTATATATATATATATATATATATATATATAAAGAGTTTACATATATTTTACAATCCAAAGAGATAACTAGTCCAACTAAGTAGCCATACAACAAAATTAATGACTACCTAATTGTAACGAAATATAGCTGCTAGCATCTTCTCAAGCACTGACACCCTCCGAGTCTGTATCACCTGCAATACTGTAACCATCAGTTACATGTACTACATATAACTAAGTAACCGTTGGTATTGAAAATAATATATATACAATATTACAGCCAGTATAACTTGAAAACATTCCCAAATCAAATTCCTAACAAACACACACAATATGTATGCAATGACAAGTTAAGTATGTATGCAAGCCATGAATTATTCCATTTTCCATTTCTTTCCTCTTTTAACGGGAAATCTTGTGCACAGGGAATCCACCATGGGTGCACGACAGTGAATGCACAATTGAGCTCATCATCATCATGGTCCTTCCAAGATCCTATTGTCGGGCTACCAACACTCTCTCGGGCTAGCCCAAGGACTATCTACCCCTTTCGGGATAGCCCCTTTGCACTAGACTATCTACCCCGTTTTCGGGATAGCCTAGCACTTCAGGTTATCTGCCCCTTTCGGGATAACCCTACATTCTCATCTTTTTATGCTTTGTCCACTTACCCGGTCTACTTCCGGCGAAACTCAACCCTCTTACTCAACTAATGTTGATGGGGGAAAGCATTTTCCACTTTTCCTTTTGTTTGATTTCATATTTCATATTCTCATGCATCAACCATTCATATTCATATCATAAATATTCATACAAGAGTTTCAGTAATCTCATATTCGAATACAGACATCCTATATTCGAATATCATGTGACAGAAGTGTTATATTTGAAGGAGTTTTCTAAAATGAGAAGTTTTTTATGGGAAAACACAAAAATTAATTGAGATATATTTGAACATACATTTATTATTTACTATTATTTCTACTTTGGGATTCTTATCCTGTGTAATATTGCACAGGTTAGAAAAACCTATATTTGAATATCTATTCGAATATGGCCCTCCATATTCAAATACATATTCGAATATACTAACCCTGGACTTGTTCTTCAAAACCAGTTTTGAAACCCAACCATAGTTCAAATCCCAATTTCATCACATTAAAATTCGGAATCTCTTGTTTACACAATTCTATGATTCCAACATCATTTACATTTCTAATTCAATTCCTAATCATGCATCATCTACTTGCATATTCAATCAACACACATGTCATTCAAACATAGCATGCAAATCTCAAACATACGCAGGATCCTAAATCAAACAACCTATGACATGTTTTTAGATCCCTAATCACATGTTACTAATGTTCCTAGCATTTCCCAGAATCCTAGATTTGGGGTTTTTAGGGTTACCTCAAATATTCCAGAATCTCTTTCTCCTTCAAGCTCCAATCCCCAGTTCCCAACTTCCTTCTTCTACACTTGCGGTCTCCGAGTCTGAATCTCACCCCTTGGAACCTTAGTCAAGAAGTTTGTGAGAAGGAAATCTTAAGATGAAGGAGTTGTAGAGTGTGGTTGGTTTGTGACAAAGGTTTAGCGAGGTATTTTGAAGAGAAGATTGAGAGAGTATAGAGTGAGGGAGAGAAAATAGTGTAGTGTGGAGGTCAAGTCCCCTATTTATAGATTTAGGGCTCTATATCGAATATGAAGCTTCTGTAATCAATCTCACACTTTCATATTCGAATATCAGCTTTCCATATTCGAATATCAGACCTTCATATTCGAATATGACACATCCATATTCGAATATGAAAAGTCCATATTCGAATATGAAAAGTCCATATTCGAATATCACTGTTCATATTTGAATATGAAAGTCCATATTCGAATATCACTCACTCATATTCGAATATAGATCATTCATATTCGAATATGGCTATACATATTCAAATATACAAGTCATTTTTGTCCCTCCTTTAACCTCTCTACTTACAACTGATCCTCTTTTCTTTGCAACTAAGTCCCTTAAGTCCTAAATCTCTTAGGGATTTTTGGGATGTTACAATTTATGTACACATTCTCAAACTATTCGGATCTAGCGTGCTTTCACTAAGCCGAAATTTCTCGGTTATTTTTTAACGTATTATCATAGTAAAAGATTAATATCTCATATGAATTACCATTATACCATTATTACTTTCTTTGATATGTGACCAAAGAGAAACTCTTAAGAAATACTTTCATTCATAGCTAATGATGACTATCATAGTTAATGATAGCTAATAATGGCATTGTACAAAAATTATGTTTTGTATTTTATTGAGTTGTCTTATCAAGTACTACCTCCATTTCAAAATAGTATTAGTCACCTTTGAAAAAAAATATAAAGATTAAGGAGAGCAATTAATTTATCTTGAATTTAACACATAAAGGGTGAATAGACTAAATTAACATTTGACTTAAATGATTACTTAATGTTTATTGGATAGAAAGATGACAAAAGTAGAAAATGATAATAAATGCACTTTTGGTATTGTAAAAGTGACAAATGTTTTAGAATAATTTTTCTTTTTTGAAAGTGACTAATATTTTATAATGAAGTGAGTAATATTGGTGGATTTTAGGATACACCACTTTTAAATTGGTGTACCATACACCAATTAGAAAATATGAACTAAATATGATTTTAAATTAAATGTACCATTCCGTACACCTTTTGTTTATTTATATTTGTTATTTTTTAAGTTTTTTCACCCGTTATAGGAAGATTTTAACATTCACCAATTTTAAAGTGGTGTATCATACACAAGTCATGAAATTATTTAATTGATTATAATCCGTTTAAAATAAAATAAAAATCAAATAAGTATGCATACATACAAAATATATAATTTATTATTATATAAAACGTTTCGGTTGAATTCTGTATACATTTTTTATGCGGTGTACCATATACCACTTAAGATGTGGTGTAGGTAGAAGGAATCGAGTAATATTATACTAGCTATTTCTTTATGATAATGTACTTAGTAGAAGAAACTCCTTGTGATGTATATATTGTATAGTCTATTCTAACAAAAGAGAGAGAGAAAATTATACTAACAAAATTATACTAGCTAATATTATACTAACAAAAGAGAGAGAGAAAATTATTGCAGTATAGTTTATTCTTCCCTATAAATATTCTAACTCTCTTTACTTTTTTTTATCAACAACAAATATATTGTATTGAAACGAGATATCAGAAATACCAAAATACATGAGTTTTACTCATTAAAAAATAAATTGGGAACATCTAACTCTCTTTACTGCCAATCCACTTTTGACTGCTATCCAAAAGGAGTGCTTTACTTTATAGGCTCATGGTGCAGTAGAGAGAAAAAGGAACAATCAAATCAATAGAAAAAAGATGAAAGTAAGTAACCTACTACTACATACTACACTATACCACTGAACATGGATGTCTTGGAGTAGATATAGGCTTGTAGTGCAATCTTATTACTCTTTCATTACTCTATTGACATTTGATACTTTCATCAAAATAATATTAATACTTAAATAAATTAGACCTTATTTTTATAAATCAGTTAGGCATTACACTACAAGAAATTTAGTTATGAGTGGAAGCTAATTAGCGGCGGCCTCGATCTGCCGCTATATTTTTAAATTAGCGGCAGCCGCAAAAAAATTTATTTATTTTCATTAGCGGTAGGCAGGCCGCCGCAATTATTTTAATTAGCAGCAGCCTAGCCGCCGCAAAAAAAATTTATTTATTTTTCACTAGCCCTGGTCAGGCTGCTGCAAATTTTTTTTTTAATTAGTGGCAGCCTGTAACATTCCGAAAATCCATAAAGAAGACTTAGGACTTAAGGGATTTGATTACAATTTACAAAGAAAAGAAATGAGAGGATTTGTTATAAGTAGAGATGTAAAAGGGACACAAAAATAACATGTATATTCGAATATGAACATGCATATTCGAATATAGTTGACTCATATTCGAATATGGACTGTGCATATTCGAATATGAACATGCATATTTGAATATGGAAGTGTGGAATTGAAAACAGCAACCTTATATTCGAATATATATTCGAATATGGACCCTTGGGCCTATAAATAGGGGATTTGACTTCCACATTTCAACATTTCCCTCTCCCTCGCTCTACGCTCTCTCAATCCTTTGATAAACCTCTGCCACTAATCAACCATGCTCCGTAACTTCTCCATCCAAGAAGTTCCATCTCACCAAGTTTACTCCCTAACTAAAGGTTTCAAGAGTTGAGATCCAGCTTCAGAGACAACAAGTGCAGAAGGAAGGGAGTTGGATACTGAGATTGGATTTGGAGGAAAAAAGGATTCTGGAAGATTCAAGGTAACCCTAAAACCCCAAATCTAGGGCACTATGAAATGTTAGGAACATGTGCTTAAGAACTATAGACAATATGTTAGAAATTGGTTGAGTTAGGATTATGTTTGATATAATTTGATATGTCTGCATGATGTGGTATAATATGTTTGCATGATACTGTATTGTTTAAATGTGCAAACAGATGATGCATGATTAGGAATTTTAAATGATAAAGTGTATGTAACAGACAAGGGATTCCAGATTATAACGTGGTAAAATTGAGAATATGACTCTAGATAGATTGTCAAACTGTTTTAAAAAGTATAAGTCCAGAGTTAGTATGAAATCAAATATGTATTCGAATATGGAAGGCCATATTCAAATAGATATTCGAGCATGACACTTATGACACATAATATTCAAACATAAGAGGCTTATGTTTGAATATTATGCTACTGGAACTCTTGTTTGATTGATTATGATATGAATATGAATGTGTGATGCATAAGAACCTCAAATGTATCAAATAAAAAAAAAGTGGTAAATGCTTCCCTCATTAACATTGATTGAGTAAGAGGGTTGAGTTCTGCCGGAAGTAGACTGGGTAAGTGGACAAGCATAGAAAAGAAAATGATTTGGGGATTATTACCGGAAGGGGTAATAGTTCTTGTAGACCTGTAATGGGTATTGATTCTGAATAAGAGAAATGATTGGGACCTATTACCAGAAGGGGTAATAGTTCTTGCAGACCTCTATTGGAGGTGAGGCATGGACTTTGGTTAGGGATGCTTACTAGGGTTTGCAGAGAGCTCTATAGTGCTATTGCCACACACATGGTTGACTCCCGCGTGCATCGGGTTTCCCGATAAAAGAAGAAAGAAATGAAATGGAAAATGATATGCATGCATACCTATGTGATTGACATTTTATACTTATTATGTGTGTGTTTGTTAGGAATGATTTGGGAGATTTTCCAGTTAGACTGGCTGCGATAATATATATATATACTATTTTCAATACCGATGGTTACTCAGTTATATGTCGTTCATATAACTGACGGTTAAAGTATTGCAGGTGATACAAACTCGGAGGGTGTCAGCGCTTGAGATGACTTTAGTAGCTGCATCTTTGTTATACTTAGGTAGCCATTAGTTTTGTTGTATGGTTATCTAGATAGACTGATGATCTCTCTCTGGCTTGTAAAATAAATAAAACACTTTATGTAAATAATTTGTATATATATATATTATATATGATGTTTTGTCATCCGCGGGTTGTTGTTTTAAAAAAATATATCATAAAAATCTAAGTGTTACACAGCCAAGCCGCCATTAATTCTCATATAATTCCACCAAATTTTTCCTCCCAATTTAGCGGCGGCCTAATTTTATTTTTACCAAAAAAATCCCTCTTTATAAAAATCCTCTCTTCTCTTCTTTCTCTTATTATTTTTCTTCTTCCCCTCTTCATTCTTTTTCGTCGTCTTCTTCTTATTTCTCCTCTCTTCATCCTCAATTCTTCATTCTTTTTCTTCTTCTTCTCTTTCTCTTCTATTCTCTTCATCCTCAATTCTTCATTCTTTTTCTTCTTATTCTTCTCTTTCTCCTCTATTTTCTCCATCCTCTATTCTTCTTCATTCATACTCTTCCATCTTCTCCCTCTTCTTCATTCTCTTCTTCATCTTCTCTCTCTTCTTCATTCTCTTCATCATCTTCTCCCTCTTCTCTATTCTCTTCATCTTCTCCCTCTTTTTCTTCATTTTCTTTCATGTCTCCGTTTTCTTATTTCTTCTTTTTCTCCAACCGGACCATGCCACCACCACCCCATTGAAAACCCATTTTTTTTAAAAAAAAAATTGCGACGACCTAGCCCCCACTAATTAAAATTTTTTTGCTGTGGCTTAGCCGCCGCTAATCCCCGTTGGCCGCCGTTATTCACCGAATTTCTTGTAGTGTTTTAAACAAATTATTATTTATATTGTGTTCCTTTTTTAAGACTTCTTACTGTTAGAATAAGTTTTTTCTAATAAATTATCTATTATTATAGCTATTAAAGACTTTTATTAATATTCTATAAATGGATAAAATTTATTATTTAATTACTTATAATAACATCTTTATGTGTTAATAATTATATATTTATATGTTAGTATAAATATTATTATATATCTATACTAAGAGGTTTATTCTGTTAAACAAATATTACTATATTATTAATATTAATACACTCTGTAATACATGTTCAATTTTAAATTTAAAAGATATACACACCACAATTTATAATTTTAACAAAGTTTTTTAACTTAGAAAATTAGCAAAAATTAGGATCTAACTTTTTTAAAGAAGTTATCTTGGTCAAAATGGATTTTGATATGATCTAAAAATGTTTACTTATATTATTTGATTCCAGTTTTTATATAACATTATATTTATATTATATTTATATTTTATAATGACGTGATGAAAGTAATAAAGAAGGGGCATGCATGTTACGTGGTATTTCATTATTTATTATTTTTTATTTTTTTATGAATTATATTTAAATATTTTTATTAAAGGTTTTTTTTAAGTGCAACTCATTAAAAAAAAATACTCTTTCTCTTCTTAGTATTTATTGCAAGTCAATCAAAGTTTCTTTCCTTCCTTCTTCAATTGATGCACATGGCTAAATTTTTAGCAAATAATATATTGTTTAATGGTTTTATCCTATATTATGTTATTTTTTAAAATTTTAGTTGAATACCAACTCAATTCACAAGATTTCTTGAGCACAATAATGTAATTTTTTATTTTATTTACCAAAATAATGTAAAAAATAAACAATTTACCAATATGAGTATTTTGACCAAAAAAATAGTCAAGCTTTGTCTTTTTGCCTTTTGTCCTTTTTTGTTTTTCGTCCTTTTGCTTTTCGTCTTTTTTTGTTTTTCGTCTTTTTACTTTTCGTCCTTTTGCTTCTTGAATTCTGCAATTCTCTGTTTTGGGTTTTTCCACACTGCAATAACTCTTTCCTGTGCAGGAATAACTTGATTTTTAGTCGCTGTGTCAATCTTTAGATTTTTCAGTTTAGCGTTTATCTCTTCAAACGCAACTGCAAGATCTGAAGACTGTTGCTTTGCAACTATTAAATTAAGTTTTTCATGCAACCCAATTAATAACTCAATAATAATGTTATTCTGTTTTGCTATAGAACTTATAGTAATACTTGTAAAACTTTTAATAAATCCTTCTGCCGGTGACAAAACCTGAGTGGTACTATCAAGTGCTCTTTGATAGTCTTGATTTTGTTCGGTCGGTCATGCCAAGAATGTAGATATTTTAATATCTACGCGTTGTATTAGAGATTCAAGAGTCTGCACTCTTTCCTTTAATTCTTTTGCTAGTTGAACAGTTTCTTGTTCAATCTTTCTGGGTTCTTGATCTATTCTTATTAATAGATCCTCTATATCTTTCTTTGTTGGCAACTTAGAAAGATATGACTTATCATATTTAAATATTAAATAATCAACTTTGTCAGTTAACTCTTTAATTGCTGTTTTACAAAAAGTGTTTTTCTGCTTAGAGGTTCTAAGCCTTGTAAAGATGATTCAATTGAGAGATTTTCTCTTTATGTTTTTGGTACAGGTTAAGCAAAGACTTAAAGACTGAAGAATATTATCTTTTTCAGATTGCAGATTATATAAAATAGTGTAAGAAATATCCGAAATACTATTAAGTTGAGAAAACACAGATGACAGAGAGTTATGTTGATTTCCTGCAGTATGATACGTATGTTTGAAATCTTTTTTATTATCATGAAAACATACTAGATTAACATGATCAGTAGTTCCTCCTCTTATATTTCTTGGGAATTCTAAATCTAAATAATCAAGTCTACCTCTTTCAGTCATTATTTATCCTGTAGTTACCTATCCATCAGGTGCAAACATCGTTTCCAGCATGGTCTTACCTTCTTGCCATGGTACTAAGATTGCTTTCCCTAGCCTTCGGCTATACAGAACTCATAATGCTTGAAATTGGTTTTAATGATTCAAAAGAAATGAGTATGGAACTGCTTATCATATTAATAATATCATGATTTTATGATAATAAAAAATAAAATCAAATATAGCTCATACTAACAGTACTTTCAACATAATGAGTTTAGTTCGTCATACCAAGTTTGCTCTGATACCAAAAATAGGTAAGTGCAGAGGAAAATGAATTCATACCTTTCTTTTCTCTGAACTTCCTGTACTCAGAATAGCGCAAGATAAAGATAGTAACGGAAAATAGAAGGCGCAAGGATCAAATAGAAAGGATTTATTTTGAGAAGTAAGTGGTTATACTGAACAAGGTGTGTTTTCAGACTAACCATTGCACTCCTTTTATAGGCAAAAATAGACACACGGACTTGAAATCCGGATTTGAAACTAAAAATAAAAATACAATAATTGAGGTAAGTGGAGCACAACTTTTCTGAAAGTAGATGCTTTCAGTAGTGATTGAAGGCCACACTTGTACAAACTTTAAACAAAAACCATACACGTAGAAAGAAAACAGTAAAAAGATAAGGAGATGAGGATTCCTTCCTTATCTGAAAGCTTTGCTGTTTGTCGTCTTCTGCCGACAGTGCTGTTTGACATCATTGCTTACATCATTGATGACTCAGCTTTCCATGAGGTCTTCCAGCTCAGCCATCAGGTCTTCTTCTTCATTCAGATTAGGTGCTTCAGATGTTGAAAGTAGATCCCAAACGCTGTTAAGATCTGGATGTGGTCACTTGAGAGGTGCCCAAATCTTCATTGTTGATGTTTCTCCAAGTAGTTGGAATTTATTTCCGAGATCATGAGGAAAGTTGTTATAGACTCTTTCTTCTCGAGCATCTTGATTATCTGGCTGATAATACAAAATTGAATCCGTAAAGAACATACTGGAGAATTCTGTGAACATTCCAATAACCAAATGATGCTGTGCAGGAATAAATTTTCCTTGTATCATCTTTGGAGATGATGAGTAAACTCCAAGTCTATATGGGGGCCTTGGCCTTAGGTCTGTTTGATTACAATAGGAATTAATAATCTTTTGTGCCTTTGGACCAAGAAAATCTGGTGCTGAGCGAAATGTTAGATAATAAACAAAACCATAATGAAAGCATTCTGAAATTATGGCTTCATCAATTCTATCCACACTAGTAACCTTGAGTAGCACTGGTGAGGGTTGTAGAGGGTATTCGTTGTCGAAATATTCTGAGTATTGAACAAAGGTAAAATGAGGATAGGGTAGACGAGCTTCTTTCCTACTTTGCTGAAGAAACATTTGCATCCCAATGAGGTCTGCATCTAAGCTAGATTAAGCCTTTTGAAGGATGTCCTATTGGACTTCTAGAGGAAGATCTTGTAGAAAACTTCTTCTAAATCTTGAATCTAGGTTCATCATCCAACTCCACTTGTCAAAGGAAATGGTCTCAACTTCTTGCATGGCATCAATCATATATTCTGCTCTGTTGAGTTCTTCTTCCAATTCTCTAATTTTTTGTGAGAATTGTCTAACTTCTCTTTCTCTGCCTGCTCTCATTCTGGAACGCATTCTCCTTTCATGGTCTAGATTCTTTCTCAAGACTAGATTTGAAATTTGTTAAAACTCTTGTTCTGGTCCTCGTTTCAATGAAAAAATATCGTTCTGGTTTAGAAAGCGTTTCTGTTGAAGATTTTAGGAAATAATCTTCTGCTTCTTTAATGGCATCTTCTAAAGAAAAGAAACCTTTAAAGACTGGTTTTGAAGATTTTCCTATAGCCTTCATGAGAGAATCATAGCTTCTGTAGAGTCCCGGTTTTTCTCCTTGAAAAAGAATATAAGTCTTTTTCTGTGGTTTTTCCAAATCATTGGGGCTCATTTTTGAGAAATAATAATTAAGTGCATTCAAAGCATTTAATTTTGCTGTTGGTGTACTTGCTCGACGAAGAGCAGTTAACAACACCTACTGCTCCTTTAGAATAGGGCATTCATGTAATGGTTTAAATTGTTGAGGATGGTCCTCAGGTAAAACAGGGAGTTGCTGTGAACCAAACTGAAGCGTTGGATATCCTTCAGTTGCTGATGCTGGTTTTTTGCCTTTGTCTTGTCCTGCCATCTTTAAAAAATTGGATTGGTTAGGATTAATCTAGACAACAAATCCGCTGCATGATTATCTTTACCAGAAATATGTTCAATTTTCACATCAACACCTGTTCTGCAAACATTATCAATAAAATTTACCCATCTATTTTTAGAAAGCATGTTGGTGTTCATGTTATGATAAAATTTTACTATGGCTTGACAATCAGTTCTTAATGTAAATTCTTTTTTATCTAAGAGAAAGATTCTGAATTTTTCGAAAGCAAATATACAGGCCATTATCTCGGCATCAATGGTGGATATATTGGTTTTATAAGTTCCTGATGCATACCTAGCTATCTTCTCTTCAGATATTCTTGAATCCTTATTAGGTTTCCATTTAAGAATGGCACCCCATCCTTGTAAGGATCCATCTGTTTGGATAATAATGTAACTATCCTTAGGAGGGAAATCAAGAGGAGGAAGACTCTTAATAGAATCTTTAATTTTCCTGATGATTTTCCAATCCTGACTGTTAAATCTTCTCTCACCATGTAGAGAATATTTATTGTACAAACTACCAGTGAGTTTGCTTGAGTTAGGGATATAATTTCTTGCATAATTTAAGATCCCTAAGAATTGTTGTAAACCTTTAAGTGTTTTAAGGTTTTGTTCTTCAAACTCTAGGATTTTCTTGACAATATGGGGTTGAAGTTCAACATTTCCATTTCCAATCTGTAGTCCTAAGAATTCAATTCTTGTAACACCGATTTTTAACTTATTTTTTGATAGAACAAGTCCTTCCTTTTCACATATTTCAAAAAATATTGAAAGGTGTTTAAGGTGTTGTGAGATGTCTTCAGAAAATACAAGGATATCATCCATGTATGCTATTATGAAATCATCATGCCTGTGAAAAATATTGTCCATTTTTCTTTGAAATACTGCTGGTGCATTCTTTAAGCCAAATGGCATAACAAGCCATTCAAAGTGTCCTTCTGGGCAAAAGAATGCGGTCCAAGGAATGGACTCTTCTTCCATTGCTACTTGGTGAAATCCATATTTTAAATCGAATTTGGAATATACCCTTTTATCTCGGATTTTTAATAGCAAGTAATAAATACCTGGAAGAGAATATTGATCCTTATGAGTGTTGTCATTGAGTCGTAATTATAAACCATTCTTGATTTACCCCTTCTTTCCTTTTCGTCAATGACTTCTGTTCCTGATAGAACAATAAAAGCTGTTGTTCGATGCCTAGAATTTGATTTTCTAATAACACCTAAGTTAAGGAGGTTTTGGATGTGAGTCCTATAGTCCTTTTGCTGTTCTGGTGATGGGATGATGGGCTTGTCTTGTATTATCAAGTCTGGGTTGATAATTTCTAATTTACAAAGGATCTTATTTTTCTGCTAGTGTTTTACTGGGTTTTCACCTATATACTGTAATTGTTCTAACCTATTCAGGACCGGCATAATTTGTTGTTCAAAATGTGTCATTGATCCTAGGTCATACAAGCACAATTCTCTGTTTAGTACCTCAATTTCCTCACTTGTGGGTACTAGTTCTAATTCTTCTGTTATTGCTTCTGAGACATTACAAGAAGCATAGGGGGATGCTTGAATTGTATCATCCTTTTTGTAAAGCTTTACAATTCCTGCTTCTATCTGTATACCTCCTTTGAAGTTATAGATGAAAGACATTTCAATGATTAATTGGATTTTTCTTTCTGCAAATTCTCCTATCCTTAAGGGGATAATGTAAGTCTAGGGCATGAGATATTCTTCTTTGTTAAAGATTATCTTAGCATTGCTTAATCTATGATTAGTTATTTCTGATCCTCCTAGACCATTTACTATCATAGGTTTGTCTGTTTGTTTCCAACACTTTTAGGAAACGCTTCAGTGTCTATGAAACAACGACTTGCTCCCGTGTCAATTATTGCTTGTAACACTTTCTTTTCTCCTTCTGTTGTTACTATAACACTGCAATTCAAGAGATTATTCTGTAGAGCTACATGTCTTTGTATTGAAGCACAAATTTCGTCATCACAATCTTCTAAAACGGGTTCTGTGTTTTCGGGATACATCTTCTCCTTCCCGGGGGTTTTTTGCGAAATTTGGGCTCTGTTGTTCTTGTAAGGTTGCTTCAAGGGCAAACACTCTATCTTGTAAAATATGTATTTGTTGTTGTAAGTCAAGTATATACTTGGCTTGTTCCTGAACTAAAACAGAAAGGTTTGTTTTGTTCTTTGGAATTTCCATCTTAGGTTTAATCGGGATGGATAAGTTTAGAATTCGCTGAGCGTCTGGGGTACATACTGTTAGACTGCATGTATCACAATGCGCATTGTTACTGCCTGGAGTCAAGAGACGACAGATGTAGCATTTTATATGCATTTCATCTAGTTTTAGATAAAATTGCCATTGATGTGAACAATCTTGTTGTTCTTTAGAGAGCACAGATGGTGTTCTCCAGGCTGGCTGTGTTACCATTATCATAAAGGATAACTGGTCTTCGAAAAGGTTTATGAAATCTTTTCGAGCTTGTTCTTCTTCAGGATCTTCATATGAACAGATGTCTGAGTCTGCTGGATCCTCGTCTTCATCAACACTCACTATGTCCCAATCCTTAGGTAACTCAAGTTCTTGGTAAACTGCAAGATGTTCTCTGTTGACTCTTCCTGATCTACATTAATTTACAAAATGTCCTGCTTCTCCACAAATGTAACACTTGCATTTAGTGTTTCCTGGCTTTTTAGTTTTGAATTTACGGACATTATTCTTGTGAGGAGTTCCTTTATAGTTAGTCGCTCTCCTGAGTGGTCTTTTGGGGTGATAATGACTTCTATAAACTTCTGGGACATCTATGTTTTTACAAAATGAAAAATTATTTGCTTGTCTATTGATTTCATTTTGTTGACAAAGCTGTTGAAGTACGTCGAATAAGAACTTTTTTCTGGGTGCTATCCCAACTGTTTGGTTAGGATATGCTTGATTCCATAATTCTATCATTTTGGAACCAAAAGGCGGGGGAAGTTTTCTAAAAAACTTCTCAGAAATTTCTGGTTGTAGGTATATCCTACCCATCTTAGCTGCCAATTCCTCATACTGTGCTGCGTATTCAGCAAAGTCCTTCATATCATTAATCGTCAGTTGTTCCAGCTGTAGTAATGCTTGATCTTGCATTTGGGTGTGTCCTCTGTATTCATCATATCCAAGGATCATTTGCCTTACTTGTGTAGTCAGGTTGACAGTATCATTGGCTAGATTTACTAACTGTTGATACTCATCAGGGTAAGCAGCTCTCCATGATTGGAAAGTTAATTTTTCTGTTGGTCCTAAAAGGTTTTCAAAGTATAGAACCTTGTCAGAATTTTCTGCAAACTGTAGGGATGCTAAATGGGTTATAGTGGCAGATTCCCATGTCCTAATGGTGTCTTCCCATTTTGCAATATTTACTGGTAAAACCAGTACAGCTCCTTCTCTAGATTTTGCAGATGGTAATTCTATAGGATTAAGATCTAAGGGTCTTCCTATAGGTGTTGCTGTGTTAGTGGTCCACTAGTTTATTAGAGGGATTGCTATTGTTTTTCCTGCTCCTGGCCCAAAAGTGGATTGTCCTGTGGTTCTTATTTGGGGGACTGAGTTACTACTTTCTCCTTCCATAAACAAGTATTCATGCTTAGTAGGTTTCCTCTTGGGATATGGTAGATAATCATCCTTTACTTCTAAAATACGACCTACTTCTTGCTGTTCAGAGAATGGATTACAAAATTCATCCTCTTCATCAAATCTAGGGGGTTTACTATAGTCTACTGGCTCACTTATTGATTCGCATCTATATTCTTTGAAATACCATGGTTGAGTTTCCATAAACTCTTCATAGGATATTCCTTCATCCTGATTTGTAGTAATTACCAGTGTTGTCGAGATTCTTTCAATCTCTTCATCATCTTCATCTGATTCTATCTGAGGTCGAGACTCGTAGTCGCTGAAGCTGTTTCGCCTCATACAAGATACTACCTTGGTTGGAGCCTTCATAATTTCCTTCTTTGGCATAGTTATTGTCCATTCCTCTTCATTAAGAAGATTTGGATCAAAATCCTTTCCTGGGATAGCTCTTATCCCTTTAGATCCTAGAAATTCAGCTATGTGGTCTGTTTGGACCTTGAAATTTGGGGCAGCATAATTGCTTAGTCCTGCCGTTACAGCTTTAATGAGAATTAAGTTCGCTTCTCCAGCTATCATGCTTTCATAACCTTTGGTTTTTACTGTGATCATTACATGATTACAAAAATCAGATAATGAAACCCTATAATTCTAAGGAATAATGTAAACTAATTCATGATTTTCATGCATGTCGACTTCCATTGTCCCTATGACTGCTTTTGTTAGATCGTCACCAAACCTTGTATCTATTAGGGTGACTAAGACCTTAGCTCCTATATGTTGTCTGTGTAATCCGTAGATTCCTAAAAGAACGGCTCCTAGATGGATAGTTTTGTAACCTGTTGCCATCAGCTTTCTTTTTTATTCTAAGTTTATTAGACTTAGATTCTTCTGTTCATTACCAATACACAATATAGCTTCTTCACTATAATGTTGATAATATTCCTGTTTATTCTCAAAAAATTTGTGAGAATATAATACTTCAGCGGGAAGTATTTCTGCTTTTCCATGTCTTGCACGTTCTAGCTGTTGTTCCAGGTTAACAAGTTGTACCATTTCCATGGGCTTGCATTTTCGGAATATATTTTCTACTTTCTTGTATATACTATAAGGTCTAATAACATCCCTGTTATTCATAGTTGGGCTTCTGAGGGAACTACTCCTTCCTAGAGAACTAGAACTCATTTTGAACAAACTAAATAAAAAATTAATTTTATTTAGAAAAAGACAAATGAGAAAAGACGAAATTATGAAAATGCGTCAGAAAAACTCAAAGTGAGTTTGAGGCTTTCCTACTTTAGTAAATAGTTATTTTTCTATATTTTCTAAGTAAATAAAAATAAAACTTATATTATTATGGTCAAAGTCCCCAATTCACAAACTACCTATTGATATGTGACCAAAATTTAACTCTTTAAAATCACTTCATTACAACGAAATTCAACAAAGCGGCTATATTGTTCACATTCTTTTCATTCATATGGGGTATATCGTTCACTCTTCTACTTTCAAAGTTCTAACACTATGTAGTGATAGCTAATGATGACATTGTAAAAAAAATTATCCATTTATCTTATTGAGTTGTCTTATCAAGTAATATTGTACTTAGCCATTTTTTTCTGTGTACTTGATAGGAGTAACTCCTTCTGATATAGTAATATACTACTATTCATTTTATTTTAATTTTTGGGTAAATTGTATAAAGTACCCTTGAGGTTTTAGAAAATAACACAAACCATCAAATTATAAAAAAAATTAGCAGTTTACACCATTTTCTCAAATAAAAATTAATCATAGTTAAACCTCTCTATTTTTTTTCTATAAATAAAAAAAAATCAACTTTCTTGTATGCTTTCTTTTTGTACAAAATTCATCTACTGAATTTTCTCAAAAACTATTTTTTCATTAAATAAAAAATTATTTGTGAATAAAAAATATTTTTAAATTAAAAAATAAATTAAAAAAATACTATCATCATTTGTAAATTATTTATTTTTTAATTTATAAAAAATAATTTTATATCCTCAAATAATTTTTTTTTATGAAAAAAATAATTTTTTATTTTATCAAAATGTAATTTTTGAGAAAACTCAGTAGATGAATTTTGTAAAAAAAAAAGCATACAGGAAAATTGATTTTTTTATTTATAGAAAAAATATAGAGAGATTTAACTATGGTTAGTGTCTGGTGTGGACTGCTAATTTTTTAAAAATTTGGTGGTTTGTGCTATTTTTTAAAACCTCAGGAGTACTTTGTGCAATTTACCCTTAATTTTTTTTACTCTTGATTTTTTTTAATGGAATAGATAGAAATAGGCAAAGAATCGATATCTGTTAGATTTATATTTTAGTGAAATGAGAGTAAAAAACACTTAAAACTAGAAGAATATTAATGATTTAGGCCGTTTAGGGGATATTTTAAGGTTTGAAGGGTGTTCTAGAGTTTATAGGGGTTTTTAGGTGTTTAAAAAAAAATTTAATTTTAAGGTTTTAGAGTGTTCTAGAGTTTTTAGGTGTTTAAAAAAAGATTATTAATGCATAAATATCAATGTCATCAAATAGAAGTAAATATTTTAATTTTATTTAAAAATAATTTTTGACTAAAATAAAATTTAAAACAAGCCTACATTTGAATGTGCTTTTGGTTTGGATTAAGAACAAAATATTAAAGCTTGGCATTGGTTAAAAGAGCTTTATTCTGGCTTTTCAGCTGCGTTAAGTAATTGGTATCAAGTTCCCTAGTTATGCTTATAATAAGATTTTTATAGTCCTGTTCTAATATAACAGGTCACTTGAAGAATTATTTCATGAGGTTTGCAGTGTGGTGTGGCGATGGGTTCAAAGGATCGAGTAGATTGCTTAAATTATGTTATTTTCCTATTTTTGTGTTAAGCTATCTTTTCTGTTGTTTTGTTATTATATGTTAGTGTTTGTTTTTCCTGTGTGTTGTATGTGCATTCTTTCTGTTAGAAGGATAGGAGCATATATAGGTAAAAGTAATCGGGTGGAAGATAATATTTTAATTTCTGTTTTTTTATTTACTTTGTAATAAAGGTTATCCATTGTACTCTGCACTTCTGGTGCAATCATTTTTAATATATTATCTTTTTTGCCAATAAAAAAAGAATAAAATATTAAAATTAAATTAGACAAAAGTAAATAGAAGCATGCATGAAGCAGTAGAGGCAGAGAGAGAATAGAGATACTGATTAGTATTATGTATTTTTGATTGAGAATGAATCTGAGATGATAGAATACAATGAGAAATATTTATATAACAAAGGAAGTACAAGAATAATAACTAGCCGTTAACTAAGGCACCTAAACTAACAAACATAAGTGATAAAGCTTGATAAGTCTTAACCTTTTTCCTTATTCTTTTTTAAGTAACAAAAAAAAAACACTTATGAAGAAAAAATACAAAAGTTTCAATTTTTGTAAAGTGAGTAAGCCTTTTAAGTCTATGGGTTAAAAAATTATTGCATTTAATTTAACAATCAAATAGTATTTAATTAAATTATCAATCTTTGAGACATAAAAAAATATTATTGATGAAAGCAACTATTTTTGTTAATATGTTTAATTTAGGTAAATATGATTTATAATTATGATCAAAAGAGTATCCACTGAAAGTAAAAAAGACATTACTCTATAATAGAGAGTGTCACTTTCATAAATCTAGCTTATCTTTATATTAAATGGTGATGGGATACATTTAGTACTTTTGGAATAAAATAGCAGAAATACACACTGCAAGCCACACTCTAAAGAAGTATAGAGATAAGCTATTGGCAAAATGATATATTACCAAATATTATAAAAAAAAATACTAGATATAAAATAGGTTTAAACATTCTGTGTAGTAGAACTAGAAGGAGTAATTTTTTTTTTAAATAAAATTTTGAAATAAAAAGCTAAAAAGCTTCTATTGTGACCTACCTTGGTGGAGATAGATTCCTAGGTTTGAGCTCCGGCGGCGGTGATGTGCACCTGCAAGGACTCCGACGTTCAAGTCAGTGAGTGAATTAGGGTTATGTGTGCTGATCAAGTAGTTATGTACCTTACATGGTGCATTTATATTAGTATTTATAGAGGAGCATATGACCTGAGTGTGAATCGTATTGGGCCTGGATTTGATGCCTAAGCCCAATCTGTATTTCTTTGGCCTTGATCGTAAATAGCGCTATGTGCCTTAAACCTTCCGGGATGTATCCAAAACTCCTATAAAGTATTTACCCCAACATGACCTAATATTACCGAGATACATTATTCTGGTCCACAACAACTTCATTAAACTAAATTAAGGAAAGTGTCATTCTTTCTTTTTGTTAAATACTCTAATATTTTGTCTCAATTTTCTATATCCATAAAAGTATATGAATAGTGTATGAGGTCTCAATAGTGTAATATAGTACATGTAGGGTGTTAATAGTTGCTTGTCTCTTTTTTCATTCACACAATTTTTTAATTATCCACAAACTTTTACTTTTTATTATGATTATGATTTGATTGATTAGATTTTAATTGACTAAACTTTTATTTTTTAATTTCATAAGTTATAATAACACATTCTAATTAATCAATTAATTTTCGTATTAATAAATATTAATTTTTAAAATAAAAATGCACCAGGCATATCATAGTATTGGATTATCATACTTGAGTAAGTACATTAATAATTTTTTTGTCAAGCCGCATAAATGAAATTTGATTTAAGCTTCAATGTGAACAAATATCTATATATTTGTTTAAATGAAAAACTTATGAGACAACTATTCATCAAATAATTTACTAGAAAACACTTTCATGCTTATTCAAACTTTCAATTTATTAATGAGATTAATGTCATTTCAATCCAACAATAATAGTTATTAACTATGAGAAATTTGACTTTTTTTATGTTTTTTATGATAAACTTTTTATGACTTTCAATCTTTCAATCAAATCAAATTAATATTAAATATCATTTTATTTATTATTAATATTTTCTCTTTTTCTCTCCCTTTTTATCCATTTATTTATTATTTTTATTTTAGATGTTAATCACATTGTCACTTTAAATCAAATTAAAATTCAATGCAGTCTTAGTCTATATATTATTATTAGCTAGATGCATTCTTTTATTCTTTTTTTTTTTAAAAAAAATACTATCTTAAAAATATGACATTTTTTTTTAAAAAAAATTAAGCTCACAGTCAACATATCTAAATAATAAAAACTTTCTTTTTCCCTAAATTTTTCTTTGTGAAGTTACTATTTATTCAAATGAAATACTATAATATTATTTCATTCATTTTTGTATAAATTATATGTTAATGGTATTTTATTCCATACAAAAACTTTAGTAGGATTATACTGTTATAATATGCTATTATAATTTATGACCTCATGCTCTCAAACCTTATGATTTATATATGACTATTTGAGTTAAACATATGTTACTATTCATCAAAAATTACTTAAATGTCTTTTTTCATATTTAGCTTTTAACTTTGTAGGCTAATACTATAAGGAAAAATTGTTGAAATTCTTTTTGTTTTACTATTACTTAAATTGATGATGATTGTTAATTTTATGATCTAGAATGATTAGTAGTAATTTTTAAATTTTAATTTTGTAATAAATTACAATTACAATTTAAATTAAATTTAACTAAATAAACACAATTAATCAAGTCTATAATAATAACAAAAGCTTTAAAAAATGACTTGTATTACTATTTACTTGAATTGAACAGTTTTCTTGTCCTTTTATTTATTAGTTAGATATTTAGATTAATTCAACTCATGAAAAATGACTTGTATTACTATTCACTTGAATTGAACAGTTTTCTTGTCCTTTTATCTATTATTTAGATATTTAGATTAATTCAACTCATGAAAAATGTTAATGTTATTATATGTCTTTTCTAAAATTGGTGTCATATCAGAGATTAATTTCCCAATACTTTTTTCTTTTTAATTATTTATTTAATTTTTAACAATATTTGTTTAATCTCATGTCAGAAATTTCTTTTTTCTTTTTAATTCCATTAATTTGGACTATTTTATTATTTTTATGATCTCTTAATCAAGTTATTATTTAATATTTTTTATGTAAAAAATTAATTTAGTTTTGGCTTAATTGCACTTTTGGTCTCCTATGTTTTTAATTTTCACAAATTTATTTTCCCAAGTTTCAATTTCCCGAATTTGATCCCAATGTTACCAAAAGTTGCAAATATTACCCTTCTATCCATCTCTGTTAAAGTGGTCAACTCATTTAAAAAAATCATTTAAGTTATTTTAAAAAAAATGAAAATGCATTTTTTAAATTACTTAAATTATTTAATTTTTTTTAAAATAATACATTATTCACTTTTAAGTTTTTATCTTAACCTGATATGAAAATGATTTTTTTTTTATTTTTTTTGTTTTTTATCAAAAATAACTTAAATGATTTTCTTTAAATAAGTTAGCCGCTTTGATTGTTAAATAATTAACAGAGATGGATAGAAGGATAACATTTACAAATTTTGATAATATTGGAGATCAAATCCACGAAAATTGAAAATATGAGGGACCAAAAATACAATTAAGCTTTTAATTTTTCATTAAAGTCTATTAATCAAACTTATAATAGATGATAGATGTAATTGCCTGATAGGTATTGGTTGGCATGAAAAACGTCACTCGAATAAATAGCAATACGAGTCAATAATGGGATGCAAATATAACAAAACACAATAAGAAAAAGAAAATAGTTAGAACAGCTTAAATTGTGCTTAAATAAATGCATGTTCGGATTGGTTTTTGTGAACACCAAACCATGGTTGATTCAGTCATAATGGATTCTAACGAAAAAAATATGAACCGGTGAGAAGCAACCATTAATTATGTAATATAAAGTTATTTAAAGAATAATAGTTATAAAAGTGATGTTTTAAAGATAAAGATAAATATTTGAACATATCTTTAGAAAAAATTTTTTTGTACTTGTACTCACTTTATACTCATGGTTACATACGTTAAAATATCGGGTTATAGAAGTTCTGTTAATTTTTGTTTACGTTGTAACCACATATTTATACACGTGTAACCACCAAATCCGAAAAGACACTGTAACAAAAAAAACTAATGTAACCACTTTTTTCCATATACGTAACCAATGAGTAGATTGAGTACAGAAAATTTTGGTTACAAAAATCAGCACTCATATCTTTAATCTATTACTAAATTCTAAGATTAACTAAATCTAAGTGATATTGGACAAATCACTACGTACCCATTTAAACACTCAAATATTCTAAGCAAATTGTGTAACAAACTTAACTAATAAATTGTGCCCAGTGCAACGCACGGGTACCAAACACTAGTTTTTTTTTTAAAAAATGGTAAATTGCACCCAAACCCCCTAAGATTTCAACTTATTGCACTCAACCCAAAAGTTTGTAAATATTAGCAACTCTCCCCATTAATTAACTCTAGCTTGACAGAATGTTACCAAAGCTTAACCATGGTTTGGGGTCTTCTTTAGACAAGACAAGGATTGAATTGAAGAGAAAAAAGAAGAAGAAGAAAATCCTGTCATCTGAAAGCAATACTGTTTTCAGAAGAAATCAAGTTTCAAGTTTCTTAACTCCACTAAGTGTTCATCGTTTGATATGTGGAGCGAAAGGCAAAGGTTTGTCATTAATGTTTCTTGTTCCTAACTTAAGGGTCCTGATGCATGCAATGCCTCAATTGTACAACGATAGACATGCAACTCTAACCTATGAGTTTCTTCTACCAATTCAACTGACAGATAGACTCAGCATCGCTAAATGGACTGTCTACATCTTCAAAAGGACTGGACTTGCAGATATAGGAAATCACAATTTAAAGGAATTCCCGCTCGTGATACTACTACCACCAACAGAGCATGTAACACTATCAGCATGATTTGATTCTAAGTAACCAACAACGCCAGTTTCCTTCCTCCTCTCTATGTGCATATTAGATATCCCAAAATTTCATCGAAGAAGGTAAACATTCTTCAGTGTGCACATCTTGGAAAACAGACACCTTGTACCTGTTTGAATGATGTGGGTGGATTTCAAACTCTTGTTCTGTGACATTTGCCTTCATTCTCAGTTACTCTGAACTTAGGGAGAGATTCAGCATATGCCTCAAATTATGAATCACTTCCTCGTTTCAATGTTTAAAAAAAATGTCGTAATCTCTGTTGCCACGTTCCTCTATTTCTGCCCTCGACCTCGAGAATCCTTCTCCACGATTCGCCTTGGTGGGTGATGCCGAAGATGATGATTTGTGTAAACGTGAAAAATTTGAGAAGAGAGAGTTCATAGAATCGAGCAATAGAGGAATGGAAGAATTGGGTTTATGAACCCTAATTTTCGTTTACCCCTTTTCTTTTTTTCCAGGAATCAACCACTATTTTTTCATTTATTTTAACTATAGTTAAAGTAACAGAATATTCTCATTCGGTTTGTCTTGTTAACTTCAATTGGGGCAAATTGCTAATTTTTTGAAATTATTTGACAGAGTATAATAAGTTAAAACCTCAGGGGCTTGAATGCAATTTACTCAAAAAAACACACAGAGACACACCTGCAACCTTTCACTGAAACCGCCAGCTAACGAGGTTATGAAATCCCCTTCACTCAGATAACCTAACTATTGAGAGAGAAGAAACTGCACCCTCCCGTTACGCCAATACGGGAGGGATCTGTGTCCCTGAGTCGTAGCGACCCCGCCGCCGATTGCCGAAGTGCGCCATTCGTCCGTTTGCAAATGCCACCATGGCTTCATTTGTCCGTATATTTCGCAACCTTTTGTCGTCTTCCCTTTCTTCTCACCTGCTGAAAGGCCGCTGCCGTTTGGCTCTATCAGCGACCAAAACCATGCAAAATGCAGACTCACATTCATTGTCAATTCTTGATGTTAATTTCACCCAACAAACAAACGAAGAAATTAGAAGTGAAACCAAATTGGTTTTGCCAACGTCGACGTCTGCCGCGCCGGTCGTCAGAAGTTACAAGTTCAGGTACGGGAGGACGCCGGCGAGGAAAATGGCTCAGTCTCCTAATAGTAAGGCCAACGCGAAAGCAGCGGTCGAGCTTGCATTGAACTCTGTAGTCAAAGTTTTCACGGTTTCGTGCAGTCCCAACTACTTACTTCCTTGGCAGAACAAGTCCCAGCGGGAAACAATGGGTTCTGGTAAGTTTATTTCACTTAATTACATTTTTCCGGTGGGTACTTTGATTGTCTGCTTTTCTGCCTTTAATAAAAAACCCTGTCAATTTTCATCTACGAAGCTTATTATCATGTTCTTTTGTAAGATTTCATGCGTTGATGTTCATTTGTAGAGATCATTGTAACTTGGAATCCTTAGGACTCCTAATTCTTGATTCCTTTAAAAAACCTCAGGATTCCTAGCTCCTGCTGCTGGTTCCTTGTTCTACATTACTATAGATCCATGATAATCCCATCCCAAGGTCCAGGAATGGAACGGTTAGTTAGTACTTAGTATACAAAGGGGGAAAGGGATAGGCTCATAGTCCAGAAGGTATACTATGGGAGAAAGATTAGGAAGTTAATTTGGTGGTGAGTCAGCAAGGGAGTTTGTTATGGTGAGCTGGTAGTCATTTGTTATACATTGCTGAGTGCTGGTCACGGGTTAGTTAGTTGAAAGGGAAGCTGTGTGCATGGGGATGGGTATGTACTATGTAGTGATTTGTAATTGATGTGAGGCAAATGGTGTTATTTAACACAAAGGAAGCATTGTAATTCCAGCTTATTCATCTTATTTCCATTACTTTTGATTCGAACAAGTTTATTAGATTCTCAATTTGTGGGTGACTATAATGATAGGAAAAATAGGTAACAACAGAAAAAGATAGATAGAGAAATGAGAAAAAAAGGATTCTTGTTATTGAGAACAGAAATTCAAGAGGTAGAACCTTTTTACAAGGGGCATCACTTTTCACTAAGTATGACTCGGCATTTTTTTTTTTTGTTAACGTCTCGGTATTATTTTACTTATGTGCATTCTTCTACAATTTTCTCTTATTCAACTCCAAATGGATCCTCTTCTACCTGGCTCATTAACCACCTATTAACCCCAAATAAAGCCAATTTTAATTGACTCATTAACCACGTATCAATTCCAAGTTAAGCCAATTGTAGCTGACTTATGGCGCATTAACCACATATTATCACCTTTTATTCTTAGAATAAACCCTCCAAATCTTATTCTCCTCATTAATTATTGGCATGAACCCATAAGCTCATGCTTAACAGAGTTCCACTCATTCCTAATGGGGGGACACTTGGGTTTCCTAAGAACTTATCAAAGATTGACTGTCAATGTATACTGGTTTGGCATTAAGAGAAGTCTCCAGGACCTTGCAAAGTCCTATGATGGCTGTCAGGAGAACAAATGTGAGTCTATATCACATGCTGGGCTCTTTCCACCAGTACAAATTCCTCAACAGGTTTGGAAAGATGTTTCCTTAGACTTCAGTGTTGGTCTTCCTAAATCGTGGGCATTTGAAGCGATTCTGGTGGTTATCGTGATAGGACCTAGGACCAGTTGGGCCTTGGCCCAAATACAAGTTAGTTAGTTGGTAATTGGTTTAATAAGTGAGTTAGTCTCTCATTTGTATAAATATTAGGAGTTAGAGATAGGAAAAGGGAATCAGTTTGTGACCTAAGGGTTAGTAGGAGCATTTTGCTTTGGTTTAGGAGCCTAGGGCTCTGGGAAGGGATTATTCCATTTGGTTCTTCCTTGTTCTTCCTTTGTTCTACACTTTTCAACATCAATAATAATATCTTTTCTTCTCTATTTCTAAATCTTTCCCTATTTTCTGCAATATTTGGATCTAGGATCCTATATATCGATAGGCTATCAAAATATAGCCAATTTTGGTTGCTTAGAATCCTTCTACGACAATGGCAGCGACTGAGTTATTTGCAAGGGATGTGGTAAGGCTGCATTGCAATACTAAATTAGTGGCTAGTAAATAGTGGTAGAGATCCTCATTTGATTACCCACTTTTTGTGATAATTGTTTAGGTTGTGGGGGATATCACTATGGATGAGTTCTTCTTATCATGCTTCAACATATAGAAATTTTAAATAGGTGTTTGGAGACCTACTTGCATTATAAGATGAAGATAAAGAGCCTTCAAGGTTCAAGCTTTTAGTCCGTAAATTTGGTTATGATTGTTAACAAACTTATCATCTTGGTTATTGCTTAAGATTCTTTTGTATCCTTCTGAATTTCAGTTTGAAAAATCTTATGTGCTGCTTTTATAACAAATTTGGTCATAGATGTTCTATATTCTGTTTTCGCATGGAACACCCACTGCTGTTGCAACTTATATGATAGGGAGTTTCTTAATTAGAATCTATTTAGGTCTTTTTGGCTCTTTTCTTTTTCTTCTAACTTTGATAGAAGGATTTTTTCCTTTGATCTTTGAGGGTGTTTCCAGGAGAACATTTCACCAATTCCTCATTCATTCTTTGAATAGGGCTACTTTTCTTCTTCACAAACTAATTTTAAATCCAAAACGCCCTCTGAGGTTTGTTCTTTTATTTGGTCTGTGGTGTGTGATAAAAATAATTCAAATGACATGTTGCAAGTTTATAGGCCTCACTAACCTTTTTCCCTTGATATGCGTGTAATGAGTGGTGCTTGCTCAGAATCAGCTCCAATTTCTGTTGTTATCTCTTATTAGATTTCTTTATTTAGCATTTTTGTGAATGCTTGGTGCATACTAGTCCCTAAATAAATTTCTGATTATCAGTATTCATGGATTTGGTGGAAGTAAAGAAGCATAGTCACATGTGCCTAACTGCCTATATTTGCTTTCATGTTCTTGGTAGTGAATTCACACCCATTGATGGAAAATTCCTTACTCATTTTTGTTGTTGCCCCTCGATCCCTTGGCCCTCAAGTGGGGATCCCTTATGCACCACCCTAGTGGTGGTGATGATTGCCTCCCCTAAGGCTAGCAAGGTTTAATCCTGAAAAGGGAAAGAGGCAACAAAAACCAGTGGCACTGAGCAAACTATGCTACACTTACGTGCATTTGAGGTTGTTGCAAGTTTGTAGGCATCATTTTGGATTTTCTCTTGATATGACCATATGTATGCTATTGTGTAGTTCTGGTTCAGAAATCATTGGACACCTGTTTATGCAGCGTAAAGCTTTCACTTACTTTCGTAACAAGTAATAACTTGTCTGGGATTTTTGGCAAACATTGGGTTTGTCCTACTCTGCTAAGGTTTTTAATAGTTAGATAAGGCTTTTAAATAAAGCAGGATATAATTTTCTATCAATGAAACAATTTGTATTTCATATAGTCCTTTGGTGCATTTGGTTGAAAGACAATGCTCATATTTAAGGGTAACTCTTTGGTGCATTTTTGGTTGAATGGCTAAATTTAGAAAAATATTATAATTTGAGGACTAAAATTGTGGTTTTCTGCATGTTTATTGAAGCATTTATGGTCTTGATCCAGTTGTCCTAGTCATCTCCTTTGGTGCTCTTTCTTTTCTCTCAAAAATCTTTGTTGGTGATGCAGGGTTTGTTATTCTTGGCAGAAAGATTCTTACAAATGCTCATGTAATAGCTGATCATGCATTTGTACTTGTAAGAAAGCATGGGTCTCCTACCAAGTATAGAGCAGAAGTCAAAGCTGTTGGTCATGAATGTGACTTAGCTATATTAGTTGTTGAGAGCGAAGAGTTTTGGGATGGTATGAATCCCTTGGAGCTTGGAGACATCCCATTTCTACAAGAAGCTGTTGCTGTTGTGGGATATCCTCAAGGTAGCAATATAGCATATAGCCATAGACTGATTTGTGTTGCATTTTTTCTTTTTTTAGTTTGAAGTAAAATAAATATTGTTACTAGGAGTAGGAATAAAAGAAAGAATGTGCAACAAAATAAGGATAAGACGTCCTCTTGACTAATAATAATAATAGTTATTATTATTATCATCATCATCATAATTATTATTGGATTTGAAATTGTGTCTATCTAACTGCACAGATTTGTAAAGCAGTTCTGCTATTGACTATGAATCTGTAACCTCTATCTCGTATTTTACATTGTTTATGTTGAAAGTCACACATCGACTAGAGATATGACTCTTAAATTCGAGTTTTGGGCCTAACTCCATCTTAAAAGCTAGCTCATAGGAGAAGGATTGCCACACCACTTATATACTATTAGATGGCCATATTTCTCTAACCGATGTGAGACTTTCAACAATGACCACTTAAGAGTATATAAATGGGTTCCGGTAGTTAGTGATAAGAATAATCAGGAGATGGCGTTCTTAGAATAGTCTGTTTCCATACATAGTGAGTGTTAGATGTTCTCTCAGACTTTTAAATTTTGACTCTTTACAGAGAACCTGAAGGGTTCTTTCAAATTAATATTTTCCTCTTGTTTCTCCCTTCTTGGGGGGCGGGGATCATTTCTTGAAGAACTCTTATCGTAGTGACATGCTCCTTTGAACTTCTCTTTCTTTTTTATCCAAAAAAAAACTAAAAAGCTTTCAGATAAATGGCATTATTGTGAAGTCATGTGAGGTATGCATTCCATATGAATCTGTTAAGAGGAACCCCCACACCAAACAAAATAAAAAAAGAAGTATCTGGAGGGTATACCGTATGGCGTATACTCAAGATTAAATAGGCAGTTAGTAAGTTGAAGTGGTGGCAACGGTGAGGTCTCCTATTTTAGTTATGGACACAGAAATCAAGGTCAAAACGTGTGGTGGATGTGTAACCCATCAACCCACTAACTAGCAATGGACTATAAACAAGACAGCTGTACATTATAATAGACAGGTAACGGATTGTAATGCGATTTATCTCCTTGTTCCTATCGCAGTAATACGAGTTCTGATTATTCTTTTTCATCTCTTGTACCTCTATTTTCTGCTATAAACCCATTGCTCTTGAGGGATCCTAACAGAATCTGTGAACACTAATGTGGCACTGGTGACTGCAAATTTGAGTTATATAATTAGCATAGGATTTGGTTTGCAGGTGGTGACAACATTTCAGTCACTAAAGGGGTTGTTTCCAGGGTTGAACCTACACAGTATGTCCATGGTGCATCACAGCTGATGGCAATACAGATCGATGCAGCTATAAATCCAGGGAATAGTGGTGGGCCTGCTATTATGGGCAGCAAGGTTGCTGGAGTAGCATTCCAAAATCTTTCAGGTGCCGAGAATATAGGGTAAGTCTTTGATTTTGTTGCCTTTATTCTTGAGTTCAAAACTTAGGATTCATTAATCCCCTAATATGCTAGTATTATTATTATTTTTAATTTTCATTTATGTTAGTCTTCACTTTAAAATTCAATTCTTCAACCTTGAAATGCAGTGCTCCAATAGAGTACCTTGGCTTCTGTTTGTTTGTTTTCATTGGGGCTTAATTATTATTAGTGTTGTCAAGGGCATACGGCAGCAGATAAAAAATCTCCTATGGTTTTGTAGCGAAGGAAGCCACGAAAGAAACGGAAAGTAAATACAGAGATAAATAAATTATATCCAGAACAGAGAACATGATACAGGGTGTTGTAGGAAAGTTAACTCATCATAAGGGACAGAGTGGAATGTAAAATAGGCCAATTCTGGTAAGAAGTGTGGAATGTAGCAGTGAAAGATCTAGAATTAGAAAAGAATAATTGAGCTGAGAAGTTGAAAAATAGCACATATTGAGTAACGGAACGGAAAATGAAAAAAAAAATGAGCAGAGAAGTTAGAGAAAACAAATTTAAAGGGGACGGGAAAGGGAAAGCATACAGAGCTAGCTACTGTACAACAGAAAGAAGAGAGATACTTTGAATGAAATTGAAACATAATTGATGAGATTAAGTGAAAACTGAAAAGTAATTTTGAGACTGAGGATGAGATAATGTGCAAGATGAAAACCAAATAATAATAATAATAATAATAAAAGAGGCAGTAGAAAGTAAAAACTTACTATAACAGCAGACAAGGTGAAAGATTGAAAAATAGTGTATAATAACCTGTTAAGTGAAGTCTGTAACGGACGGAATATGATGAGAAAAAGAGATACAAGATTACTGGAGGAGAGTTTCATACAAATCTGTGAAGAGGTTAATTCAGTTTGGAGCTGAAACGGTAAAACTTGTGTCTGTTAGTGTGAAAAATAAATTATTTCAATAATTGATTATATGCAAGGTAGTTATCTCGTAGATTCATGGCCGACACGGAGAGGGGAGGTCGACTCGTTAAAACGTGAAACGTAACACGAATCGTACGAGTCAACAAAATCCAAAATTATATTTATATATGCATAATTACATATAAAAAAAACATAATTAACAGTAACACAAAATCAAACATAAATTCATAATGTCTTACACAATTAGGTAGTTAAAACACAACTTAAAATAACATAAGTAGTCCAACATAACAGCCACTGAGAACAGAGGAACAGAGTACAGCAACCAGCAGCAGGTGACAGAACAGAGAACAGAGAGGAATCGCGACAGAGTGAGGAATCGCGACGCAAAACAGCCACAACAGGTCACGATTCTGGATGTTGAGAGGGAAGCGAGAGAGGAAGCAGTGATTTGAGTGAGAGAGAAACTGATTTCAGTGAGAGAAGAAGTGATTTGAGTCGCGAGAGAGAAAGCTCAGGGTTTTCCACGAAGAACTGCGTGAGGAGGGGGTTTCTGAACCCTATAATGTTCTCGGGTCATACAACACGACCCGTTTCACTCTCAGGCCCGACACGTTGTTTCACTCCGCGATTCAACCGAGTCAACGACTCACGACGGCGATTCTACCGAGTCAGCTCCGTCAGCAATTCAGGCCACCTCGTGACTCGGTGGGGTCACGTTGAAACGTTGAATCATACGATTCAACTCGTTGAATCGCGATTTTAACTACACTGATTATATGTATAATCAATTGTAACAATCATCTTTTGTTTTGGTATATTTGTTGATAAATGATTTTTAAAATAATATTTCATTTTTAAATTGTATAAAAATATTATTTTTTATGGTAAATTACCAAAAAAAAATGTATGGAGTTATTTGTTTATATTAATTAATAATAATTAAAATAATTATTTAAGGTTATTTTAGGAAGATATTTTTAGAATTGATTGTGTATCATAATGCTCAAACAATACCTTAATTCCCAAAAGCTTTTTTTTATTGTTAACAAAATAATCAAAATTTATTATTAGTTTTGCAGTTTTACCGAACATCCATGTGATGTCTCAAACTTCTTTATATATTAAAAGCTTTTTTCCAATGTAAAAAAAGCAATGCCAAATATGCATTGAAGGACTCGACGGTCCTTGTGCGAGAGAACATAAGCAAGAAAGGTGAGAGAAAATAGCTTTCGGAGCAAGGCTAAAAGACCTAAGACCCTCTCCATCTCCAATGGAGAGGTGCTTAACTAAGTTCTTATGAATTAATTTATTATATTTTGTTGGGTCTCACGTGTATATATCACTTTATAAATTTAAGCACCCGAAGTACTCCAATGTAAGTTCTTAAATAAGCACTTCGGATGGGACCCACATGTACCCACAAATTAACTATTTCATATTTATTTTTTTATTTTTAATACAAATTAGGTCCACTCTTTCTATAAGAACCAGGTGCTAATTTAAGCAACTTTGCTAAGCACTCCATTCCACGTTAGATGGTATCAAAGCCATGTTAGTCGTGGGCCATCCGTAGATGTCCAACCCTGCAAACCTCATGCACCAGATATTTAGCCCTGGGTGTGAGGGGGGTGTATTAAGATCAAGTCCCACGTCGACTAGAAAGAGGGCCATCATAGAGTATATAAGTGGTGTGACAATTCTCCTCCTATGAGTTAGCTGTTTGGGAGTGAGTTAAGCCCAAAAGCAAATTTTACTATACCTCTGTTTCTTATTCTTTAGAACTGATGTCCACAAGTTAAATGAACATGTGCACACAGCCATGCGAACTATCATGAAGCATTATTTATCATGTTTGTCTATCAAACATAAATGTTGCATACTAGATCACTTTCTTTCATATTGGATGTTGCAGTTACATCATACCTGTACCTGTAATAAAGCATTTTATATCTGGCATAGAAGAAAGTGGAAAATATATTGGATTTTGCTCTCTGGGTTTGTCATGCCAGACTACTGAAAATGTGCACCTCAGAAACCATTTTTGCATGCGACCTGACATGACTGGGGTGCTTGTAAGCAGAATTAATCCACTTTCAGATGCATACAAGGTTTTGAAGAAAGATGATGTTATACTTTCATTTGATGGCGTGCCTATCGCAAATGATGGGACAGGTGTGTTCTTTCTTTTCTTTTACCTGGATTTTCATTTATAGCTTATTTACTGAGAAGATACCCTTAAGAAGTTCCAACCTCGTACATGGCAAAGTGATGTCTTTTCGTGTTGTTTTCCACATAGTTTTAAGAACCGTACAGGACCAGTTGAATCATGTAATTATTGTAAAATATTTTCTTTCTCTACTATAAATATATTATCCGTAGTGTAGTCTAGACACACGAAATTCATTTAGTCTCTCGTTTTCTCTATTATTCAATATAGTATCTAGAGCCTAGCGAGAGACGACACTAATCCGTGCATACTCGACGGACCCACTGTCCTTCGGGGAAAATTTTCTACCAAAAACCCATTTTTTTATTTCCGGTTTTCCATCTCTAGTGCTGTCTTTCATTTCTAGTGCTTCTGTTCCTCTGTTTTTGGCCATCTCCGGCTGTTTTCTATTCCTATGGCGCACTGCCACGTTTTTCCAGCCACCAACACCGGCTGTTTTTTCCTCCACCACCCATTGGATTGGGCTCACTGCCACCTAAATGGTTAAAATATGAGAAAATCTTAATATCTTTTCATATCGTCAAGCAATCTTTTAGGATTAATTTCTTTATTATATCAATATCTCTTGGGATCTCCTAAGATTAGTTTCCATATTTCCTTATTTACTTAGAATTATTCCTATAATTAAAGATAGTGCATTGTCATGAGATAATAATCACATTGTAACATCTTTATCATTATCATTATAATATTTTATTTTCTCTTATCTTTCTCCCTCTCAATATTATAATGCTATATTTTCAACATGTTATGTCACTTAACAGCCACATAAGCACTTAACTGGTCACGTCATTACACCATTAGTGTGAGTTAACTGTAGGGACTAAAGTGAATGACGGCCTACCAAGTGAGGGACTAAACTGCATGGTGGTTACAAAGTGAGGAACTGAAATGGTAAATTACACGGATTCGAAAAATTCACATAGGTTCTACACCGTTCGATATGTTTTTCTCTTCTCCAAACGTTCACAATGTTTCTAATGTTCTAAGTGCACAAAACATCATTCAAGTCTGCCCCATTTTCACTTTTGTATCCCAACCATTAGGGAAAATTACTATTACGGTTCTACAAATCCAACGGCCTACAAGCTCTCTCAATCGCACACGGATGGGTTCTCTCTCTGTTCCCTGAGGTCACCAGATTTTCTATCGGGCACACGATTAGACTATGCTTTTTCTCTTTTATACTGAATGAATACCTCTCTTCAGTTGGCCCCACACTGCCAAGTCCTTTGCTGTCATTTGGTTCGTTACTGTAACTGCCAGCAGATCGCAAGTTTTAGCAGCCCAAATTTTGAAGCGACCAGATGAGCAGGAGTTTGGATCCTTTATCCACGGGAAGAAGGACAAGTTGCAAGGACGCATATGAAGCTTCTGATACCGGGGTCCTCTATTTCGAGCAAGGTTGTTCAAGCGCTGTGTGGAGAAAGAATTAGCAAGCAAGGAGGATTGTTTCAGTGCACATGGGAAAGAAGATTTTTGGGGAAGATTTGGGTCTCAACTTAGTTTCCAATCCACTGCATATTATTCAACCCGAAACCGATTAGGATCTGGTGGGGTGTTTGCAGATGGGATTGGAGGAAGCACTCATGGATTGTGGGCCACTCTACCAGAGTCAAAGTGGCCACTTAAATTTCAAGCATGGAAGCACACCTTTAATTTGGCTAAGCCACATGGATCGAACCAAAATCAGTCAAAGTTTCTCTGCTTGCTGTTATGGTTTGTTAGAGATCATTCGATGGGATGGGACAATGATTAATCGCTCTGAAGTTCCCGACACAGTTCAGATACAAACTGTTTTTTTTTGTATCCCTTCTTAAGAAAGCTATAACGGGTCATCAAGTACAAGAAGTATTCTCTGCTGGAGGGAATAGTGATGGCTTTGAGATGCTGAAGTTCTTAGTTGTGTTGTTTTACGGTATCTTTCTTAAATAGTGGTTAATCCATTGGGACGGTAAATTGGCGGTTAAAGCAATATGGAAGAGCATACTTGTTATCCAGCGTCAGTCTTGAGGGCAAGTCTGATTTTGAGAAGGTGGCATTGTTAGGGGACCGATGTCCTTAATGGGCCATGGGAGAGCCCATGAATCCGCTAAAGTTTGAGAAGGGTATTTTGGGGAGAGGAAAAGAATTAGGATTCTTAGTGCGTGAGTTTGTTAGGGAGAGAGAATTGTTTTTCTTTTATATAGAAGTGAGAGAGAAAGGGGAAAGGATCATGATCATTTTGTTAGTTTCTTGGGATAGAGATGCCTTTGTGCTCTTTGTAAGGAGCTTAGCTCTGGGACATTAGAAGTTTATCTTGTTCTACATATTGTCCTTTTTCTATCGTTTAATAATACAGTATCTTTATTCTTTATTTCTCTGTTCATTATTCAGTATTTTCTCAATTGTGTTTTCTGGTGTGTATCATGATCACACTAAGCTATTGTTAGAGGTCTACCTCTTAAGTTTGAAGCACTCATCACCAACATCACCACTAAGATGACACATTCTGATACCCCCAACAATTTTTCAGAGTTTGAAACTATGGTTCTTGTCCAAGAATCACACATTGAATAAAGAAAACAGGCCAATCTTCAAAATCCACTCTTTATCAAACTTTCCCACACTCCTCAAAATCTTGAGACTCATCCTCCAATGATTCAAGGTCCTAGAAATTGGACTAGAAATTATATTTCCAATTTTCCTTATCATTTTGATGTGCCTACAGGTCGTGGTAGTGGATGCAACGACGGAAGGGGGCACGTAACCATGGAAGGGGAGGCAATAGTAGTTCTGTTCAGTGCCAAATTTGTGACAAATTTGGCCATGATGCGTCCATTTCATGCCAACAATCTGGGTTTGCGCTAGGTTACCTCCCAACCTTTCCTTCTGGAATGCTTACCTGCAATTTTGGTATTTACCTTTAGTGGCTATGAAACGCTGCAAATGGAGAAATGCAATGCGCTTCGAAATGGTGCTATTGATAACTACGGCAGGCTCTAAATATATTTAGTGGAGACTATTTCCTAGGATAATGATAAGTGATGGAACTAAATATAATAACAAGTAGGTTCAGTCTAAGGTGGTCCCTTTCTAAGGGACCATCAGTGGTCTCTTAAATCATAGCCATTCAATTGTGTTAAAAATAATTCAATGGTTCATATGACTACAGGTTAATGGCAGAGCTGGTATTCTCCTTCTCTCTCACCCCACCATCCCATCGATGCCGGTGACCCTTCGAAGCCGATCAAGGTTCCTGAAGGCTTCAGCTACGAGCTCTTCCACAGCAATGACATTAATAGGACCCTTGGTCGGTGGGTCCCAATGCTTCTTCTGTCTCCTTCGATGATTTTGCTTGCTGTTGCTTCATATTCTTGTCTCAAGAAGAAGTACATCTTCACTATTGAAGATTATTGCTTTGTACGCATAGTACCCCATTTTCCCCTTTTCTTCTTTTTAGACTTTGTTGATGGTGAAGTTTGTGGGTTTGAAGTTAAGTTGTTGGTTTTTTTTTGCTTTGTTGATGGGTTTGAATAACTGGATTTCAGCTTGTTGGGTTGTGAAGGGTTTAATTTTTTCAGAAAAATTGGGGTTAATTGATTAACTTTTTTGAAGCTTTGATTTTGCTTGATTATGCTCCTCAGGGGATTGGATAGAGGTGGTTTTGCTGGGGATTTCTAAATGGGGCTAGATCTAGCTTGATTTGTTGACTTAATGGCTGTTCCTATTGGTTTCTCTCGGTTGGAAAATGTTTGGCAGTGGTTGTGCCATAGTAAACAGCATGGGATGGTGGTCGGTGGTGCTAACAATGTTGGCAATGATCGGTAGTGGCTGGTGGAGGAGTCAGCTTTGATGGCGGGGTGGCCGGAGCTGGTGCGGCGAGCAGAGAAAGAAGAGTGATGAACATTACGTTTTTTTTTTAAGTGAGGATGATTACCTACAAAAAAAATATTCGTGACCTGCTATTCTAGGTTAAAGTAAAAGGGATCATGGTGGTCCCAAACTTAAGATGACCACCTTAAATTCACCCTAACAAAGTAATGCAACCTTTTAGACACTAGTAAACATTAAATGAATTTTAACATGTGATACATGGACATACATTTTCCTTTTGCCTTAACGGTCATTATTTCTATCATCTCCATCTCATGTTTTGTGTTTATCCTTTGTATTTGTGGTTTCTGAAGAAATTTTTAAAAAAATAAACAATGGTTGTCTTGTTAAGAATAGTCGAGCATCATTGTCAAGTGGGGACTTTTTTCCTCCTTCCCTACACTTCCCTACAAATCTTTCATGAATTATTTTTATTGTCTATGATTTTCCATTAAGTTCATGGACATAACATGACATATATGTTGCAGTTCCATTTCGAAATAGAGAACGGATAACATTTGATCACTTGGTGTCTATGAAGCAGCCTAATGAAAAAGCTATAGTTAGAGTTCTACGGGATGGCCAAGAGCATGAACTTGGTATCATTCTCCAACCTGTAAGTTACTATGTATATTTTCTATTCGAGTCAACGATTGTCCTTGTTGAGCACACTTGATCTAAATATAGTTTTAGTTTGGAAATTTAAGAAATATTTTGTACCATTCCCCAAATTCGAGGTTGGAAAAGGCAACAGCTGCCATCATAGTACTAGTGGCTTCTTCAATATCTGGGAAAGTCTATACGTAGTAAAATAATTCATTAAATGACTTTCTTCCAGTGCACATGAAGTTGGTTAATTATTGGGTGTGCTTTTGGTTAGACCATTAATTCTCCAAGGTAGCTCTTAATAGTTTATGTCAGTTTTCAATCCCAGATGACAGTGTAGAGTAGCTGACCCTAAAAATTGTACAGTAGAATAGCATATACTTGCAGGATGTTCGCTAAACCAAAGATTAGAAATGCAAGATAAATAATTTATACTTTGCGTATTTAAATGATATAATTCAAAAAATATATATATTTCCACAATTAAAGACATTCATTTATAACAATCAAAAGACACAGTAAGCACACAATCGCTGTCAATCTAAGGACTAATCAACAACTAGAACATAGGAATGAAGTCTCTTGAATAAGAGAGAAAGCGAGAGACATAGGATGAATTCGGTGTGTATTTAGAGACACTACGGATGTTTATTTATAACAGAAATAGAATCATTACAATAACTACAATGAATAAAATGTAATAATAATTGTGATCCTATAATTATGTCTATGATTCTAATTGCCTAATGTATATAATTACACAATCAACACATGATTCTATTTACATAAATGGAGGGATTCTGACACTCCCCCTCAAGTTGGAGCATATAAGTCATATGCACCAAGCTTGTTACATATATAACTAATACAAAGACCTCTCAATGTCTTAGTGAAAACATCCGTTAGCTGATCATTAGAATTGACGAAATGGGTAGCGATGTCCCCAGATAAGATTTTTTCTCTAACAAAGTGGCAATCAATCTCAATATGTTTGGTCCTCTCATGAAACACAGGATTTGAAGCAATATACAGGGCTGCCTGATTATCACGGATGAGTGTTGACTTTGTGAACTTCCGAAACCTCAGCTCCTTGAGAAGATATTTAAGCCACATTAATTCACATGTAGTGACTGCTATGGCCCGGAATTCTGCCTTTGCACTTGAACGAGCAGCAACACTTTGTTTCTTACTTCTCCAGGAAATCTAGTTGCCACCAACAAAGACGCAATACCCAGAAGTTGATCGTCGATCATCAGGCGAGCCAGCCCAATCAGCATCTAAGTACCCAAAAACATGATTATGACCCTTGTCTTCATACAAGAGTCCATTTCCTAGAGCTCCTTTGATATACTTCATGATGTGAATTGTTAGGCAACTAGCATTAAAAGAAGAAGTGAAAGAGAGAAAAACACAACTATTTAACGTGGTTCGGCACACAGTGGATGTACCTACGTCCACGGCTACACTAGAAAGAAGTTTTATTTGATGCACTTGTAAGCTTACAAGGTGTGTCCTTATATAGCAAAAATAAGGTGCCAATTTTGTGAGTTAAACAATGTGGGGCTTACAACTTAGGCTACAAACATAACAATTCTCCCACTTGGAGTCTAAGTTCTAAATTACATCACTGAGCTAATCGGCTCATTCCCTAGTGTAGCGCCTTCATCTTCAATTAACCTCGAAGGCCAGCTGAGGTAATGCAAAGGCTCAGCTTGTCAGTTGTGACAGTCTTAGTCAACATATCTGCTGGGTTCTTTGAACCTGAGATCTTCAGCAAGGACAGCTCTCCCTCATTTATCAATTCTCTGATAAAATGGTATCTCAACTGAATATGCTTACATCTAGAATGGAAGACATGATTCTTAGCAAGATATAAATTGTCACTGAACAATGGAGCATCATCTTGTCCTTTTCCCAATTCACTGAGAAAATTTTGTAGCCAAATCATCTTCTTAGCTGCTTCTGAAATAGCTACGTACTCAGCTTCGGTGGTTGAGAGAGCAACTCTTTTTTGAAGTTTAGACTTCCAACTTACTGCAGTTCCTCCCAACGTAAAAATGTAACCAGTGGTGCTTTTTCTGGTATCCAAATCTCCTCCCAAATCTGCATCAGAAAATCCCTGCAAAGTGAGATCGCTTCTTTTGAAGCATAAACACATCCCTGAAGTACCCTTCAGATATCTGAGTATCCACTTTACACCTTCCCAGTGCTCTTTTCCGGGATTTGATAGAAACCTACTGACGACTCCCACTGCATGTGCTATGTCTGGTCTGGTGCACACCATAGCATACATGAAGCTTTCGACTGCTGACGCATATGGTACTCTTGACATGTGACATTTTTCCTCATCTGACTGCTTCTTTGAAAATTTCATATGAGTTCCTAAAGGCGTGTTCCTAATCTTGGCATCTCCAACATTAAATCTGTCAAGTAGCTTCTCTATATATTTCTTTTGAGATAGCTTCAAGACTCCTTTTGATCTGCTTCTAGAGATTCTCATACCAAGGATTTGTTTGGCTGGACCAAGATCCTTCATCTCAAAGTGTTCTGCTAGTTGCTGCTTTAACTTGTTGATTTCTGACATATTAGACCTTGCAATCAACATGTCATCAACATATAAAGCAAGGATAATATAACTTCTAGCATATTTCTTAACATAGCAGCAATGATCCATGTCACATCTTTGAAATCCTGAGCTGCGCATAAACTCGTTAAACTTCTTGTACCATTGCCGCGGTGCTTGTTTCAAGCCATATAAGCTTTTGTGAAGCTTACATACAAGATTCTCTTTGCCTGGAATCTCAAAACCTTCTGGTTGAGTCATGTATATGTCTTCCTCTAAATCTCCATGCAAGAATGCAGTTTTGACATCTAACTGCTTAAGTGAAGATTCTCTGCTGCTACAATGCTTAGGATAACTCTGATGGTAGTCATCTTGACAATAGGTGAGAATATTTCTGTGAAGTCAACTCCCTGTTTCTGCTGAAACCCTTTCACCACAAGTCTCGCTTTGTATCTTATGCTGTCGTCAGATTCTTCCTTCAGCCTATAGACCCATCTATTCTGGAGAGCTCTCTTTCCTTCAGGTAATTTTGTTAAAGACCATGTCCTATTCTTCTGAAGGGAACTCATCTCGTCTTTCATTGCTAGCTCCCACTTGATAGAGTCATTCCCCTGCATGGCCTCACTAAAGTATTCTGGTTCATCAGCATCAGTTAGTAGCAAATAATTCTCACAAGGATTATACCTATCTGGTAGTATTGACAATCTACCATATTTTGTTATAGTTGCCCTTGGTACTGCTATCAGTTCTGGTTCTAGCTCAATCTTTGCATCTCTATTCTGGCTTTTGTTGGCTACATCACTCTCTGAAATTTCTTCTAGTGCGGCCTTTTCAGAAAGTTCTGGTAGTTTACCAGCATCAGCAGACTTTGCAGAAAATCTGTCCTTATAAAACAAATTCTCATTAAAAGTGACATTCCTACTTCTGATGATTTTCTTATTTTGGTCATCCCAAAACCTGTAGCCATACATGTTAGATCCATAACTGATAAAATAACACTTTCTGACCTTAGGGTCCAATTTATCTCTACTGTCAGAGTTTATCAAAACATGAGACACAACCAAATACTCTCAAATGTGAAAGGTTTACCTCGTTCCCAGACCATACTTCTTCAGGCAATTGATAGCCCAAAGGAACTGATGGTCCTCGATTTATGAGATAAGCGGCTGTATCAATTGCATCTGCCCAAAACACCTTAGGCAAGCCTGATTGGATCCGCATACACCTAGCCCTCTCGTTCAAAGTTCTGTTCATTCTCTTTGCAACATCATTTTGCTCTGGTGTTCCCAGGATTGTCTTGATCATTCTGATCCCGTGTTCTGAACAAAAGCTCTTGAACTCCTGGCTATCATACTCTCCGCCATTGTCAGATTTCAGACTTTTAACTTTCAAACTTGTCTGATTCTCAACTTTTGTTTTCCACCTTTTGAACACAATTAACACATCAGATTTATTTTTAAGAAAATAAACCCATACCTTTCTCGTAGCATCATCAATAAAGGTGACATAATAGCGTGAGCCTCCAAGAGATTTCACTGGTGCTAGCCCCCATACATCTGTATGCACCAATTCTAGCTTTTCAGTCTTGGATGTCTTCCCTGATTTTAAGAAGCTAACCTTTTTTTGCTTTCCCAAGATATAGTGTTCACAGACACCGACATCAACATGCTTCACATTAGATAGCTTACCCTTTGCCGCCATTAACTTCATTCCTTTTTCACTCATGTGCCCAAGTCTTTGGTGCCACAAGGATGAATTATTGGTGTATGTGATTAGCACCATTTCTATTGGGAGTGACACCATCCTTTTTAGTATATAAATTTATGACTCTTACATATAAAAAGGATGGTGTCACTCCCAATAGAGATGGTGCTAATCCCATCTTCCGAATTATTGATAGCCTCAGTAACTGCTATCATATCCTCATCTGCAACCATGTAAAGGGATCCTCTCTTCTTTCCACGAGCCACAACGAGATTGCCTTTTGTTACCTTCCAAGCTCCATCTCCAAAAGTGGTGTGATGTCTCTCATCATTCAACTGCCCTATAGATATTAAATTTCTCTTTAAGGTAGGGATATGTTTGACATTGTGTAATGTCCATAGGCTCCCACTAGAGGTCCTGATGTCAATATCACCTCTTCCGACAATGTCAAGAGGTTTGCCATCAGCAAGGTAAACATTCCCAAATCTTCTAGAGACATAGTTGGATAATAGTTCTCTAGAAGGTATGGTGTGGAATGACGCACCTGAGTCCATGACCCATGATTCAACGGGACTATCAAGGCTGCAGATTAATGCATCATCGATTTCATCGGTTGCTACATTTGCGTGTTCATCATCATCACGCTTCTTGTGATTTTTATTCTTCTTTGGAGCCTTGCACTGATTGGTAAAGTGATCTCTTTTGTCACAATTCCAACAAACAATATCATTCCGAAATTTTGGCTGGCCTTTTCCTCTGGATTTTGATCTGCCTCGTCCATTGCGACCTTTCTGGGTAGTCCTTCATCTGCTTTCAGTATTTAAAGCTGAACTAGGAGTAGAACTGGAAGACTCCCCTGAATCTCTCCTACGAACATCTTCGCTCAAGATCAGGTCACGGATGTCACTGAGCTTTAACTTGCTGTCCCTCGCAGAACTGACAGCTGTAACAGTTGCACCCTAACTATCCGGTAGTGATGACAATAGAATCAATGCCTTCACCTCATCCTCAAATTTAATTGCCACTGACTCCAACTGGGAGAGAATAGTATTAAAATCATTAATATGATCAGTTACAGAGGTACCTTCTCCCATCTTGAGGTTGAACAACTGACGCATCAGATATACTTTGTTGGCTGCGGACGGCTTCTCGTACATATCTGATAACGTCTTTATCAGACCCGCAGTTGTCTTCTCATTTACAATGTTAAACGCGACATTCTTGGCCAATGTTAGTCTGATCACGCCAAGAGCCTGTCGATCCAACAAGTCCCAGTCTGCCTTCTCCATGTCGTCCGGCTTCTTCCTTGATAAGGGCTGGTATAGCTTCTTCTGATATAGATAGTCCTCTATTTGCATCTTCCAGAAGCCGAAGTCTCTACCATCAAACTTCTCGATCTTCACCTTTCCTTCTTCTAACGCCATGCTCTGTTGCTTACTCTAAACTAAGAAAGCTCCTACTACGGTCTCTGAACTGATACTCTCTCTTGTCTGTGAACTGACTCTCTTCTCTAACCTGACGAATATCCTTTTCTGTTGTGGAAGATCAGACTATGCTGCAACCACAGAGCATACTAAGAATTCCCTACGAAACCAAAAGCTCTGATACCAGTTGTTAGGCAACTAGCATTAAAAGAAGAAGTAAAAGAGAGAAAAACACAACTATTTAACGTGGTTCGGTACAAAGTGTATGTACCTACGTCCACGGCTACACTAGGAAGAAGTTTTATTTGATGCACTTGTAAGCTTACAAGGTGTGTCCTTATATAGAAAAAATAAGGTGCCAATTTTGTGAGTTAAACAATGTGGGGCTTAGAACTTAGGCTACAAACATAACAGTGAATGACTGCATCGCAATGTCCTTCACAGGGAGAGTTGAGAAACTGACTAACAACACTGACTGCAAAGGAGATGTCTGGACGAGTGATCCTGAGGTAGTTCAATTTTCCAACAAATCTTTTGTACCTTTTTCACTAGAAGAGTTGAGAAACTGACTAACAACACTGACTGCAAAGGAGATGTCTGGACGAGTGACCCTGATTGGGTAGAAGTTTAGCATTGGGACCCATAGGAGTCTCCACCGGTTTGGCCCCCCATTAAACTGGTTTCTTCTAAGATATCCATAGCATACTTCCAAGAAATTACAATGTCATTCTTAGACTGAGTGACGCCCCAAGAAATATTGAAGTCTGCCAAGATCTTTTGTCTAGAAATGGCGATGCAAGTGTTGCTTCAATCATGTGATGCCATGGTGATCAATACTAGTAATACGTCAACATAGACAACTAAGTAAATGCACCTTGAGGGTGAGTGACGATAAAATACGTAGTGGCCTTGCTTGACTTCTAGTCATGCCAAACCATTGTACCACAGTGCTAAATCGACTAAACCATGCCCTAGGAGATTGTTTAAGGCCATACAAAGATTTTCGAAGGCAACATACAAGACCTGGAGACTCCCCCTTGATATCTAGCTGGTAAAGGGGCCAGTGTCAAATAGCAACCATAGACAAGAATAAACAAACCAAAGTCATTTTTGCTACTGGAGAGAAAGTATCACCATAGTCCAAGGCAAATATTTGAGTGTAGCCTTTGGCTACCAACCGTGCCTTAAGGTGATCAATTGTGCAATCAGAACCAACCTTAACGTAGAATATCCAGCAACACCTAACAACACACTTTCCCCGAAGGTAGAGGAACAAGATCCAAAGTACCATTGTTATGTAGTGCACTTATTTCATCAATCATTGCTAGTCGCCAACCAAGATGAGATAAGGCCTAACCTGCAGTCTTGGGAATGGAAACAGGGGACAAAGAAGACGGGCAAGTGTAATGGGAGGGAGACAAGCGGTGATAAGTCAAATTAACATAATGAGGAGATGGATTCAGAGTGGAACGTCTACCTCTTCGGAGGACAATTGTAAGATCTAGCTCATTAGGTTGATTGTGTTAGAATCCCTCCATTTATGTAAATAGAATCATGTGTTCATTGTGTGATTATATACATTAGACAGTTAGAATCATAGACATAATTATAGGATCTCAATTATTATTACATTTTATTCATTGTAATTATTGTAATGATTCTTTTTCTATTATAAATAAACATCCATACTATCTTTAAATACACACAAAATTCATCCTAAGTCTCGCTTTCTCTCTTATTCAACATAGTATTTAGAGCCTAACGAGAAGCAACACTAATCTCTGTTTTTCCCACTGGACCCATTGTCTATTGGTGTATTTTTTTTTTCAAAAATTGAGACTGTTTTTCTCAATTTTTGTCTGTTACTCGGTATTGTTTTTGGGTGGTTTTTTTTGTGATGTGTGGCTTTTGGGCATTGCGACTTCGCTGTTTGCTACCACGCGTTTGCAATTTTTTTCTGCTGCTGTCACTGTTACGCATCACTGTTCACGGTACTGTTATGCGCACTGTTCACAGCAATGTTACACGTCACTGCTCACGACACTGTTACATGTCACTGTACTGTTCACAAAGTGCAGTTTTGCCGCTGTTTGGCTATTTAAGCACGGTGTGACCTTATTTTGCACTGTTCCTGAGTTGACCATGGCATGTTCGAATTCTAGAAAGGTTGGTCCTTCCATTTTTCAACATTCTTCCGCTTTCACTCTGGCACCTAGCTATGCTGACTATATTCGATGGTACAAGGAATGTCAAGCCTCTAATCCCACTACCTTTGTTGTACATGCGGGTAATTCATTTGCTGGGATAACTGACTCTGCATACTCTAGTTCATGGGTCTTTGATTCTGGGTCACCGACCGCATTACAGGTAAGTCTCTTTTCTCTACTCTCTCAACCTCTGGTCATTTGCCTTCCGTTACTTTGGCCAATGGATCTCGGATACACTCTCGTGGAGTTGGTGTTGTTCATCCCCTTCCTTCCATTTCGGTTGATAATGCCTTTTATATTCCGGGGTCATTTTGCCTCCTATGAGTGGCCTTACCCGTCCTCATCGTTTTTTGGGTGGTGCAGTTCTTACGGCTTGCTATCTCATCAATCGCATGCCCTCTTGCACTTTTGCCATTAAGGTACCTCATTCAATTTTGTTTCCTCATGAGCCCTTATATTCTTTACCTCAGCGTGTCTTTGGGTCAACTTGCTTTGTTCATAACCTCAGTCCAGGTATCGATAAACTTTGTGCGCGCTTTCACAAATTTGTTTTTCTAGGCTACATTCGCTCTCAGAAGGGTTATAAATGTAACTCACCGACTATGCATGATTATGTTATCTCTAGTGATGTAACATTTTTTGAGTCCACTCCTTTCTTTGGGTCTTCCCCTTCTTTTGACTCCGAGTCTAGTTCTTAGTTTGTTACTCCTATGCAGGTTTTACCTAATCTCTTCCTCTTGTTCCTAACGTGCCTCCTCCTCTGCCACCTCCTATACAGGTGTATAATCGATGTGACCAACAACCTCGTGACTTACCTCCGGAACCCAATCCTCTGCCTCCTACTTCGGCCCAACCTGACGAGCTAGCTTTTGGGAGTGAGTTAGGCTCGAACCCAAAATTGTAAGATGGTATCAGAGCCTGACTTAGATCCGTTATTGGGCTCCCATGTTAGGTGTGTTGTTAGTCCCATGTTGTTTGGGCTACCCGTGTTTGTCCACGCTCTAGCTGTGTGTTGGAAGTCCCACATTGGCTAGTGATATGGCCATCATTGAGAGTTTATAAAGGTGGGGCAATCCTCATCCTACGAGCTAATTGTAAGAAAGTCAAACAAAAAACGAGAGAAAATTTGAGGATTATGACACATGTAGTGTTGAGGGTGTACACAACAAGGGAAAGGAAAAAGGTGAGGAACAGTGAGCTGGCTTCCCACAGGCATGACCCTATAGGAAAATGCCAGGGAGTGGCTAGAAATGATGCAGGCCAACAATGAGTCAATTGGTGGAAAGGGAAGTGTTTCCTTTTGTGGAAATGCAGGTCACATGAAGTGTTGTTGTATTGAAACACATTCTATTTTGTTTCTAAAAAAAAGCAGGCAACCCCCCCCCCCCCCCCCAACACAGACACACACAAAAAAAAAAAGAAAAGAAGGGTTGGAAAAATCAACATCTGTGATAAAATTTCACAAACAAACTACCTTGATTCAATTTTTTTTCACCAAAAAGTTAAAATAGAATCAAATGAATGAAAAAGAAGCTTAAAAAAAGTATGGTCGGGTTGGATAGTGTATGATTTGATATTATATCGGATTAAGTCAGGTTTGATATTTAAAAATCTGATCCAACCCATTAAACTTTCCCAGCCCAATTTTCTTGGATTGGGTTGGTTCGGATTAGTTGGGTTGATCGGATTGACTTGACCGGATAACCCATGCACACCCCGATTTAATATACTTTTTCTATCAAGTGAAAACAATTACATATTAGTTCCTTTCTTGGAGATTCACTTTATTCTTTTGAAAAAAATAGTTTATTGGAGAAAATGCTAAAGAGATGGCACTGTATGTTTGATATCAACAGTTTGAAATACTACTCATTTGTATTTGGTTTTTTTTACCTCAAAACTTGTAGAACTTTGAATTTCAATTCCAAACTCTAGTTCTCCATTCACTATAATTTCACTGTTTTGTTATAATTATTCTGCATTAAGATCCTCTACAGTTTTTGGAAAACTTCGGGGGATTTTAACTAATTTATTTTCGATATTTGATAATTTTGAAGTGTGAAGGAGTGACAGATTTTCTTGAATGATGAGATCACTAACTGTACACCCTACAGTTGTTTTTCAAACTAGTTTGCTTCTAATTACAATTGTTTGTGATATTCATTTGTTTTGGACAATAGTTTTGTTAATTAAATTACTGCCAATATTTCAGATCCAGCCCTTAGTTCCAGTTCATCAGTTTGATAAACTTCCAAGCTATTACATTTTTGCTGGTCTGGTATTTGTCCCACTAACGCAGCCATACCTTCACGAGTATGGGGAAGACTGGTATAATACTTCACCTCGTCGTTTGTGTGAACGGGCATTGAGGGAATTGCCAAAGAAAGCAAATCAACAACTTATTATCCTGTCTCAGGTTAGCATCTATTTAGCAACGAACTGGTCTCACATATCTCATGTTTGCTGTTCCTACTTCTGCTGTGTGCTATAGCCTGATTTCCGATATGCTAGTTGGAAGATTCAGCCATTGTATTTGTGCTCTATGGTTAATCTGCAAGTATAAGGGGCTGATTTTGACAACTAGGATGGTTAATTGATTGTCTAGCAAATGGTGGGTTGTGTATATTTTGTTTTTGGTTTCATTGTTGGGTGAGCTTTTGGGGTTGCAGTTGTATTTTTTGGGGGTGTCACGCATCCTGATGTAGTTTTTCGTTTGCTTTTTCTGTGGATCAATGCTGATCTGCATTTGTCTGTACAGTTTTTCTGATAAGAAAAAAAACTGCCAAGGCATGGCATAGGTCTACCATCCATTGTGTGATTGTGTCCTTGATTGCACAGTCTCTGTATTTCTTAGTTTTTCTAAGAGGATTATCATCTGCTCTTTTGCTGCACTCTGATTTTCCATAGAAATAGCTAGGACTATTGGATAACAGAATGAAGAAATAAGCAGAGACAATACCCTACATAATTGTGGGGAGATTTAGGAGTTAGATTTAGGAGTAGTGTAGTGTGGGGTTGTGTGTTTGGCTGATAAAAAAAAAACCTACATAATTCCGAGAGGAACATAAAGTGAACTTCCATATACTGTATAATAGAGATTCCTTATTAGTTTGTTTCGCCACATGAATGCAGATATATTTGGTTTAGGAGTTTCTTCGATTAACAATATCTTATGTTTTAGGTCCTGATGGATGATATCAATGCAGGATATGAGCGTCTTGCAGAATTACAGGTGCCAATTTGTTTATGGTTTAGCTATTTATTTTATGTAAATCATGTCGCGGTCGTACTCGTATAGTAGTTTCTATCCACCGGTTAAGATGCTATTGCCTCCCCTTGGTCCACCCTTACAAAAGTTTGCTTTCAAAATTCTTGAACACAAGATCTATGCTTCGGAGACTAAACCTCTTAGTTGGCAATAGCAGTTCTTGAGTTGCATATTTGGTTTACTATTTTAATTCTTATACACAGGTTTTGAAGGTTAATGGAACAGAGATTGACAATCTAGAACACTTATGCCAACTTGTTGAAAACTGTAGCACAGACAGCCTGCGGTTTGATTTGGACGACGACAGGGTCATTGTTTTGAACTACGGAATGGCGAAAATTGCCACCTCTAGAATCTTAAAGCGTCATCGAATACCTTCATCAATGTCCGTTGATCTTATTGATAGAGTAATTCTCAAATCGGACTAAACTTATCATGTGCAGTCGTAACAACTTTTACATGTGTATCACTGCATTTCATTTTGACTGTAAGATTGATTTTCTGTCAAAGTTTTGAACATTAAGATTTGTGGCATTATATAGATATTTATCAGTTTTTAATTTAAATTTACTTTAGTTCACTTTTAGTACCATTGGTTGACTATATTATTCAGGGTTTGGCTATCTTATGCATAGATGCATAGGTTAAGAAACTAGATTTAAATTTTCCCTATTATTTATTAGTCTATCTAAAGATATGAGTTTGATGTTATTTAACATTAAACTTGAAGCAAAATTGTAACGTGTTATCACATTAGTATTTTTATATACTTGGCACATGCCCTATAATCGATGTACTCTTCTTTGCTTCACACTAATTTCTATGTAATTGTCACAACTTAACATAATGTCATTATTATAGGTTGTGTCTAAGGCGGTTCACCTTGTTTGTGGACTACCATACTCCATAAAAAAAAAAAGATTCCATGTAACTGAGATTAGTATTTATATTTATGTTAAGTATGGTCTGTTTGATATAAAACTAAAATATAAACGACTTAGATTAGATGTGATATATTAACATTTATATTTGCAAATAAGGTTTAATATGTTAACATTTGATATCTTCAATCTCACATCACCTCTCCCAAACATGAAGGAGATATGAGAACTCTAGAACAGTGGAACGAAGGAAATGATGAGATTTAAAAATCAAAATAAAAAAGATGAAGAACAAAGATGAAGCAAGAAAAATAGAATATTAGATCTAGAACAAAAATGAAGATGAAGCATTAAAAACAACAGAATCTTAGATAAATTACACGTTTCCATATCTAGCAATATCATGCTACTTATTGAAATCAAAAGACAAACTAAGATTCTTTCACTACTAATTACACATTACTGACTTTCAACACAGTCTAGGTGAATTTTTACCTCTTTGGATCAAAAGTACTATTTACCTTGAGATTAAAAGCACAGTGAAAAACACCCATATCCTTGACTTGATTTTTACTCGTGTTGTTGCTAATAAAAATTGAGGGAGTGTAACATTGCAGAATGTCAAAGAGAAATATTAGAGGAAAGAATCAGTGAAAGCAATTCAGTTTCTGCAATTGTTGGTGCCTTTTCAAGGCTCCCCATATGCTTCACTCAGGTATACTGTAAGAAGAAACTTGGAGGATGATTTTCAGCTTAAGACAGGTGTAGCTGCAGGTTTTGGTGTTGTCAAAGGTAAAATCACCATTCTCACTTGTTAAATAATTTGAAAAGTTGCAACTTCATCAAATTATATAAACTGTATCTTGTCATTTTCTTCTCTGTAAAGGCAGAGTTCAATACTTTGTTGAAACAGTCGAATCTAAATAGTTAATGATAATACTGAAATTTTGGAACAAATTTGTGATGGAACCCTAGCTGGTGGACCTGATGTAGGTCTTGGAACCCTAGCTGGTGGATTATACGTTTTTTTTATAGGCTAGAGTGTGTTCATAGGAAATCGAACCGAGGACTTACTACTCAAAGTAGTACTCCTTAACCATCCGACTAACCTGTTGAATGCTGGTGGACCACACACATGCCCAGGATGGAGCATTTTGTGTGTCTGAGAATCTTTTCATTTTTGATTTTGCTGTTGTTGGTCTAGATTACTGTTTAAAAACGAGGCTTTTGAGTCCTTTTCCCATTAATAGATCAGCTTAAATGGACATTGATAAATTTGTTGCTACTGTTTCGACTTACTAATAGTCCATTCTATCGAAATGCTTAGTAATGGACCATGCATAAAATTAAAACCTTTCATTTAGGTTCTATGCTGTGACATTTCATCTATCCAAATTAACTATACAGAACTTTTCATTTTTTATTAAAAATGGTTCTGTTCAGAAGTGATTTTTCAATTTCTAGGCTGTGATATTTGATCAAGCCTTTCTCTTTTAATGTATTTTTTAAAATTTAAAAAAAATCATAAAATAGAAAATTTTTAAAAACAATCCCTTTTGCAAATAAATATTACTATTTAATCTAAAATTTTTGTTTCTCTAGTGTCATTGCCACCAAAGTATATAACATAAATCTATGAATTCATTTTTAGGTGGTTTGAAGGTTTTTAGAGGTTTACTCTGGTCTTTAGGGGATCATAAGGGATTTTAGAGTTTTTCTAAGATTTTTGGCGTTTTTAGGTATATTTTGGGTTTCTAGGATTTTTAAGGGTTTTTAGGGATTTTCTAGGGCTTTTAGAGGGTTTGGAGGTTTTCTATAATTTTAGGGGGTTTCTTTTGGGTTTTTTAGGGGATTTTTAAGGAAGTTTATAGTGTTTCTTAGATTTTTCTGGAATTGTGGTGGATTTGTAGACGTTTTTGGGGTTTAAGGGTTTAGGGGGCTTTCCTAGGGATTTAAGGGTTTTTTAGGTATTTAGGGAATTTGGAAGTTTTTAGTGGTTTTGTAGGGTCTTTAGGGGAATTTCGGAGATATATAAGGGATTTTAGTATGTTTTTGGGATTTTTAGGAGATTTTGATTATTTTCTTTGGTATTTAAGGGTTTAGGGATGGGGGGGGAGGTTGCGAGGTTTTTAGGGGTTCAAAATGATTTTAGGGCTTTTCAAGGGGTTTAATGGAGTTTTTAGGAATTTTTAAGGTTTTAGATGGTTTGGAGATTTTTCGGGATTAATTAGGATTTTCTAGGGTCTTTAAGATATTTTTCGGATTTTAATGTGCTTCTAGGATCTTTGGGGATTTGTAAGGTATTTTAGTGTGTTTTTAGGATTTTTAGCTGACTTTGGGGATTTTTTTAAATGGTTTTCAAGGGTTGGGGGAGGGGGGGGGGTTAGAGATGTTCTTAGGGTTTTTTCTTGATTTGAGAGTTTTAGGGTTTCATGGGGTTTTAGGGTTTTTTGGGGGTTTCTAGGAATTTAGGAGGTTTTTAGGAATTTTTGGGGATTTTAGTGGGTTCCTAGATGTTTTTCAAAATTTTAAGGGTTTAGAAGGGTTTTAGGATCTTGAGAGTATGAAGGGTTTTTTAGGATTTTTAGGGGAGTTGGAGGGTTTTAGGGGTTGTCTAGTGTTTTATGGTTTTATTGAATTTGTGGTGATTTTTGAATGTTTCTAGGATTATTAGGGGATTTTGATGGGTTCTTAGAGGTTTTCTAGGTTATGAAGGGGTTTGAAGGGTTTTCTAGAGTTTATATTGGTGTTTCTCTAGTGCCATTGCCAATTTGCCATCAAAGTATGTAACATAAATCTATGAAGTCGTTGATAGGTAGTTTGGAGGTTCTTAGGGGTTTATTATGGTCTTTAGGGGATCTTAAGGTAATTTATAGGTTTTTTAGGTTTTTTTTTTTTTGCATTTTTAGGTTTTTTTTTTTTTTGGGTTTCTAGGATTTTCAATGGCTTTTAGGGATTTTCTAGGGGTTTTAGGGGGATTGGAGTTTTTCTAGGATTTTAGGGGCTTGGGTTTTTAGGGTATTTTTAAGGGATTTTTAGGGGATTAGAAGTTTTTAGCAGCTTTGTACGGTCTTTAGGGAATTTTTGGAGAGACGTAAGGGACTTTAGTTTGTTTTGGGGATTTCTTTTTGGAGATTTTGGTCATTTTCTTTGGGTTTTAAGGGTTTAGGGATTTTGGGGTTTTTTGAGAGGTTTTTTGGGGGATTTAGGGTGTTTTAGAGTTTAAAGGGTTTTTTAGGGTTTAAAAAGTGTTTTAGGAGTTTTCTAGGGAGATGTATTTTTTAGGCTTTGATGGAGTATTTAAGAATTTGTGAGGATTTTGGAATGTTTTTATCGTTTCAAGATGATTTTAGTGGGTTGTGTAACACCTTAATTTTTAAAATAGTAGTTATTTAAAATGATAACTTTGAAAATTTGACACTTAAAAGTTTTTTCTTGAAAATACAAAACTTGCTACTTTATGTCACATTCAAAATATAGCAAAAACATTCTTTTATTTAAATTATAATTTCCTATATAGTTGAACCATATAATCTCTGAACAAAAAGGCTTAGAGTCACCAATGATGGTTATACCTAAACAAAGCCTAACACTTTATCTCATCTATTGCTAGCTCCCTCGGTCTAACCAAAAACATTTTACAGTATTGCTGCCAGTCTAATTATGGAATATGTATGCAATGACAACTTAAATATGTATGCATGCCATGATCATTTTCCATTTTTCATTCTTTCCTCATTTTCCATCATCTATTCTTGAAATTCTATTGTGAGAAGGAAACTTTAAGATGAAGGAGTTGTGGCGTGTGATTGATTGGTGACAGAGGTTTATCAAAGAATTGAAAGAGCATAGAGCGAGGTAGAGGGAAATGGTGAGTTTTGAATGTGAAACACCCCTATTTATAGACTTTGGGGTCCATTTTTGAATATATATTTGAATATATGGTTGCTTTTTTCAATTCCGAACTTCTATATTCGAATATGATTGTGCATATTTGAACATGTACTGTTAATATTCGAATGCTATTCGAATATGCCAAGATACTATTCGAATATGCATGTTCATATTCGAATATGTACAGTCCATATTCGAATATAACACCTCCATATTCGAATATGCATGTCATTTTTGTCCCTCTTTTGACCTCTCTACTTACAACAAATCCTCCTCTTTTTTTTCTTTGTAAATTATAATCAAATCTCTTAAACTCTAAGTCTTCTTTATGGATTTTCGGGATGTTACATGTTCTTAGAGGTTTTTATGGATTTTAGGTTGTTTGGTGGGGGGGGGGGGGTTCTTTAGGGATTTATTAGGGTTTTAAGGGTTTTCTATGGTCTTTGAGATATTTTTTTGTTGGTCTTGACAACCATCACCCAAGAGGGGGGGAAGGGGGTGAATTGGGTGATTTAAAACTTTAAAACACTTTCAAGAAATTTAAACAATTTTTTGCAAATAAAAATTATAAGCAGCGGAACAAGTTTGTGAAGAATTCAATTTGCACAACCAACTCAAATATAATGAGATTATGAGGAATTAGAGTTTGAAGCAAGATGAGAAATAAAAATATAAAGCAACAAATATGAAAGTTGAAAGAGTAGGGAAGAGAGAATCAAACATAGAGATTTATATTGGTTTGGTCACTAAACCTCCTTGTGACCTACGTCCAGTCTTCAAAACGGCACCGCGAAAATACTTGCATTCAATCTTCAACAAGATTAAACACTAAGAGCACTCTCAACCATTGGATATCCCACTAATGTGCAAGAGCCTCAACTAGGGATGCCTCACCCTAAAACAACCTTGAAGGATACCCTACCTTGAATCAACTAGAAGGATACCCCACCTTCAATCAACTAGAAGGGTTTTGTAGGATTTTTATGCAAAAAGGAAGCTTTTAGGAGTTGTCTAGTTTTTTTATGATTTTATGGATTTTTTTTGGAATTTTTAAGGGATTTTTTAATGTTTCTAGGATTTTGAGGTGATTTTGGTGGGTCCTTAGAGGTTTTCTAGAGTTTGAAGGGGTTTAGGGGGGGGGGGGGTTCAGGCAAGGGGGTTGAGGGTTTGAATGGGTTTCTTGAGTTTATAGGGGTTTTCTCGTGTCACAACTGGGTTCTATGGCTTTTGTAGGGTTGGGGGGGGGTTAGAGGTTTTCTAGGGTCTTTAGGGGATGTTTGGCGATTTTAGAGTGTTTTTAGGGTTTTTTGGGGTGTTTCTTAGGTTTAGAGGTTTTTGGGGATTTATCAAGGTTTTAGGGGTTTTATAGGGTTTTTAGGATATTTTTGGAGATTTTAATGGATTTGAATGTGTTTCTAAGGTTTTTTGAGTTTCATAAGCTTACACTGTTTTGGAACTTTTTGGTGATTTTTGGGATTTTCTATTGTTTTTAAGGGTGTTTTGGGGTTTGGAGAGATTCTCAGGGTTTTTTAGTGATAAGGGGTTTTAGGATTTGGGTTTTGGTGTTTTCAAGGGTTTAGGGTGATGCGACTACAATGATGATTGAAGATGTTCAGAGTCGAGGAGGAGAATTATGAAAGCATGTGACTCAGAAATCAAGCTGAATGCTTCTAGCTAAGCAAAGCGGCTATGTTTGTTAGGAACTAACAGATCTGGTGCCAAAATTTGTTAGTTTTTGTTGTGGGTTTTCCTTTGCCTTCTAAGTGTGTAAATGACTTGTTCTCTTAGCCTTGTGTGGTATGAGATTATTTTCAATGGAATTTAGAAATGGGAGCACATAATTTGTATCTTGAGTGATCAAAGACTTGAATCAAGCTTCTTGTATTTGAATAGAATCAATATAAGGAGTCCTAGTTGTATTGCCCTGTGGATGAGGCCTATATTGGGCTGGACCATGTAAATTTCCTTATGTTCTTACTTTCTTCTCTTATCTATTTTTGTTGTTATGTTCATATTGCTTATGGTTTTAGAGTTTTTTGCATTATAGTTGTATATCTATGATTTCTATTAATACAATTACTTTTATATATTGTATGTGTGTGTTCTTGTGTTTCCAATTGTTTTGCAAGGTGTTCAGGCCATTAGAACCAACACGCTCCTCATTTGTGCGACCAAGAACCACCCGATGCTCGCAATTCACAACCCTAGTCAAAACAATTCATTAAGAACCATTGCTACTCCTTCTTTATGCAGCCAAGAACCATCGCTCACTCTTCCTTGCTGCAGCGCTTCGTCTGGGCTGCATTTGAACAAAAAGCAAAAGATTAAAAAGAAAAAGGATTGAGCACATTAGCATGGTAGAAGACAGAATGGAGAAAGAAGAAGCAACTTAGAGGAGGGAAATTAAGGGAAGAGTCCCAAAATATGCAAAAAGAATGATGTGCAAAACGAAAAAATTAAATGAAGAAGGATTTTTTTTATTTTTTATTTTTTATTGTAAAAAAAAAGAATTTAAAACAGAGTAGAAATCCCATAGGAGAATTTAAAATAGCTTTAGTGAGCCAGCCACTTGCATTGGTCCAATAGTGTTACAATTAAAATGTTCAAAATACCCTCAAAATGGACGGAAAAATAGAGGGTTTGAATTCATTGCATGAATTTTTTAGGTGATTACTACAACTTGGGCTCCAACTTTTCCTCCAAATATGTTTAGCTTTTATATTTTTAAATTAGAAGTGTGAAGTTATCACAACACAAAAAGTAATAAGAAAGATTAAGGTAGTGTTTGACCTAATTTTTTTTTTTTTTACTTCTCTTCCTCTAATAAGTAAAAGCTAGGCTAATTAATATTTGTGATAAATCTCTTGAACTATAAACTTGCTTTTTTTTGCGTGTACAAAATGCAAAAATCTTACTTTTAAGACAGAAGCTAGAAATATGAGTTTTTTTTATTTTTTTAAAAAAACTGGCTTATTTTGTGGGCCTATCACAATTAACACCTACATATCCTTATTAACACATGAAATCTTGAATATGTTTTTCTTCTCTCTTTTAAAATAGATATTTACTAATGCCTTCAAAATCTTCTTTTCGTTTATAAATTATCCATTTCACTTTAATATTTATGAATTTTATGGTTATTTAAAATTTTACATATTCAAAAAAATTTAATGTTAAATTATTACCTTGATAAATTTATATTGTGTTTAGGTTTTTTTCTTAAAAAAAATAAAATAAAATATTGAGTTTTGTCTTTCATTTAAAAAATTTATATTGTTAAATTATTTTTTTTTGTCAAACAAACAACTTTCTACTCATAAGTAGTTTATAAATTAAAAAATAAAAATAAATTTGCCAAACAACTTTCAACTTTTATTTAAAATCTCTTATGTCCAACTTTTGCTTAAAAGCTGTTTCTATGCAAAAACAAAAAAGTCAGGTCAAACGAAGCCCAAGTCTAATTCATGAATAAAAATTATTTAATGCCTTTTTTTGATAAGATTTAAGGCATAATTTTTTGGGAACACTACAAGGAAAATGGTTTTTCGCGGTTGGATCATTGCGGCGGTTTCCTGCTAACCGCCAGCGCTTCTAACTCCACGGTGGTTGACGCGGCGGTTTTTAAAACTGCCGCCACTGTCCATCATTTTGGGGCAGAGTTGTCTGTAGAACCGCCACGGAGCACTTACTGTGTATATTTCGAGATTGTTTGTTTCGATTATGTTTCTTTTCCGCTCTTTGCTAAAACCTAAATTACTGCTCTTTCCTTTCTTTCCTGTTTTTTTGTCGATTTCCATTTTTGTTTTCCCCTTAATTGCTACTCTCCCTCCGTTTTCATTTTCCCCCAATTGTTGCTCTCCCTCCGTTCGTGCTCTCTGCGGCTCCCTCTGTTCTTGCAAATGCTTGTGATTCTGCTCTCCCTCCCTGTCAATCTCCCTCACTGTAGAGGTAAGTCCTTCTGGGTTTGGGTTTTTACAGACTCATGTGTTAGGTTTCTTTTGTAAACGCTTGTGATTATGCTGCTTGAATTTTCCATTGAGAATCTTGAATTTTATTTTTTGTACAGGGATTTATAATTTATTACTTGCAGAATATCTTTTTATTACAATTCTTCAAGTGAGTGAGGAAAATCACGATATTCTTGCTGAATCAGTTAAATTGTCGTTGCTGATACTTCTGATTTCTGAATGTTTTTCATTTTAACTGCAAATTGTCTGCGATTACAAGTAGACAGCCACATGTTTTTCATTTTTTTCACAATCAGTCATATCCATTTGTTATGTTTTTCTCACAATCCTGTCTAACTGATCAGTGCAATGCTACAACATTTCATTTGAGATTACTTGCAATTTCCCCTTTAGTTGATTCAGTGATTTGCTTAAATGCTGATTGTTAACTCCCTATGTATGAGAATAACTTGTAAGTATTTTATAAAATGGAGAAATTAATATAAAGCCGCCTTTCACACAATTAAGAGTTGCATTGATAGTTTTTATAGTGTATGATATTAAATGTAATTTGGCATTAAAAATAGAAATATGCAGTGTAAGGCTGCTGTAATGCTATGGGTTCAATATCTCAAAGCCTTTGAATATGTTGACTGTTCCCAATATGATTACTGTGTAGCCAACATTGTGGTGATAGATGTTCCATACATAGCGACAACAAAGTTTGAATGCTATGAAATGGGTAACAAAAATATGATCAGCAAAAACACTAGACTTCACACTAGCATTACTCTTATTTACTGAATTAGGATTTCATGAACATCTATTGGAATGTAAGTGAAGAACATTAATAGAGAATGTGTTTACCTGAAGAGTGGCAAGAGCAACGAGGGCAATTTTAATCTTGTCTTTTCCATTGATTACTAAATATGAATGATGATTATGTTAAAAAGTCAAAAAATATAAATTTAATTACATTGATTACTAAAGAAACCCACTTTAGATATGGTAGAGTCGTGATCTTCAAAAGAGAAGGATTTTTTGTCACATATTCTCTCCGTTTAATCGCATAAGTTTAAATAATTTTCTGTCACATTATTTTAGTGAATGTTAATTATACCATGATTGTGACCAATTGTCTATAAACGATATTAATTTCATTTATTTTTCCTTTCTAATTTCATGCGGTTTTTGTTTACATTAACTATGTATAGACTATAAGAAACATAAGAAAGCTTATTACGTTATTGTTCTGTATGCTCAGCAATTATTATTATTGTTAAATTAATTGAGATTGAGCTTGTTTTTTTAGTTTTTATATCTATTTGAAAATTAATTGTGCTTATGTATAGGTCACCTTTTTTTTTTAATTTCTTTGTTTATAAAGGAAACAATAAGCAAATGGATAAATCATAGATCAAGATGCCATAGACTTCACCTGCTTATTAGCAGGGAGTTAGAGGATTTATAGATTTTGCTTTTATGCATAAATCTGTTGATGGAAAGGTAATATACCCATTGTAACACCTTAATTTTTAAAATAGTATTTATTGAAAATGTTAACTTTGAAAATCTGACACTTAAAAGTTTTTTCTTGAAAATACAAAACTTGCTACTTTATGTCACATTTAAAATACAGCAGAAAAATTCTTTTATTTAAATTATAATTTCCTATACAGCTCAACCATATAATCTCTGAACAAAAATGCTTAGGGTCACCAAGGATGGTTATACCTAAGCAAAGCCTAACGCTTTATCTCATCCATTGCTTTAGCTCCACAGTCTTCCAACACCTGCAATACTGTGACTGTCAGTTATATGTAAAACATATAACCGAGTAACCCTCGGTCTAACTAAAAACATTTTACAGTATTGCAGCTAGTCTAATTGGAAAACTGCACCAAATCCAATTCCTAACAAACACACACAATATGTATGCAATGACAACTTAAACATGTATGCATGCCATGATCATTTTCCATTTTCCATTCTTTCCTCTTTTTATCGGGAAACCCTGTGCACAGGGAATCCACCAAAACACGTGGCAGTAACGCGTGGTTGAGCTCATCATCATGGTTCTGGCGAGTGTCCCCCCCAGGATCCTCCTGCCGGGCTACCAACCCTCTCGGGCTAGCCCAGAGAACTACCTACCTCGTGAAGATAGTCCCCTTTGTACTAGGCTATCTACCCCATTTTCGGGATAGCCTAACACTTCAGGTTATGCCTCTTTCGGGATAACCCTACATTTTCATCATATTTTTATGCTTGTCCTCTTACCCGGTCTACTTTCGGCAGAACTTAACCCTCTTACTTAACCTTTGTTGATGGGGAAAACATTTCCACATTTCCTTTCTGTTTGATTTCAAATTATAGGTTCTAATACATCAAACATCACATTCATATTATGTCATTCAATCAATCAAACAAGAGTTCTAGTAGCATAATATTCAAACACAAGCATCTTATGTTTGAATATTATGTATCATAAGTTCCACTCAAATATCTACTCAAATATGGCCTACCATATTTGAGTACATATTCAAATTCATACTGACTCTGGACTTATCCATTCTAAAACAGTTTAAAAATCTATCCAGAGTCATATTTTCATTTTCATCACTTTATAATCTAGAATCTCTTGTCTGCTAAGTACACTTTATCATTTTCTTATCATTACTAATTTCCAATCATGCAACATCTCTTTGCACATTTGATCACACAATATCATACAGCCATATCAAACATCATAATCATTCACATTCCCAATTCAATTCACACAACATCTATTAGCATGTTAACACAACATCATACAGGCAGGGCATGCAATCTCAAACCTACTTACTATCATAAAGCTTACATCAACCAGTTCATAACATGTTGTCTTTCGTTCTCTAATCACATGTCTCTAATAATTCCTTGTCCCATGTTCCTAATATCTCATAGTGTCCTAGATTTGGGGTTTTTAGGGTTACCTTAGTTCTGCCAGGATCCTTTTCTCCTCTTAATCCAATCTCAACATCCAACTCCCTTCCTTTTGTACTTACTGTCTCCGGGTTTGGACCTCAATTCTTGAAATTCTACTGTGAGAAGGAAACCTTAAGATGAAGGAGTTGTGGCGTGTGATTGATTGGTGAGTTTTGAATGTGAAACACCCCTATTTATAGACTTTGGGGTCCATATTCGAATATATATTCGAATATAAGGTTGCTGTTTTCAATTCCAAACTTCCACATTCGAATATTACTGTGCATATTCGAATATGTACTGTTAATATTCGAATACTATTCGAATATGCCAAGATAGTATTCGATATGCATGTTCATATTTGAATATGTACCGTCCATATTCGAATATAACACCTCTATATTCGAATATGCATGTCATTTTTGTCCCTCTTTTGACCTCTCTACTTACCACAAATCCTCCTCTTTCTTTTATTTGTAAATTATAATAAAATCCCTTAAACCCTAAGTCTTCTTTATGGAGTTTCTGGATGTTACACCCATGCTCTCTGTGTGGTTTTAGAAGGTGGAGGACTAGAGATGAGGTTTATGACCACTTAATGTGTAAGACATTCTTGAAACGATATACTTTTTGGTACTACCATGGTGAGTCTGAAATAGGGGAACCTAGTAATCTTGAGGTTGGGAACGCTTCAAATCCAAATGTAGAACAAGACACTGTAGATGAAGGAGATTAGATTCGGAACATGATCAATGAAGCTTTCGGAGTTGACAGGCACATATAAATGATGAAGTAACCACCGAACCAAATGAGGACAATGACTAAGGCAGATGAGTGATGCCCAATGTAGCTCTAAATGAGTGTGAAGCGAGAGTGTTTGAACAGTTAGTCAAAGATGGAGAACAACCATTGTATAGGGTTGCACGAGATTTTCAAAACTCTCTTTCTCGGTAAAGTTGTATCATATCAAATGCTTATGTGGGATGAGCGACAAAGCTATGACAATGATATTGTGAGATGCATTTGAACATGTCAACATTTCAACTTCTTTCTACGAGATGAAGAAGACTATAACCAAGCTTGGGTTGGAATACAAAAGGATAGATACATGTCATAATAATTGTATGTTGTATTGGGGTGCGGAAGATGAAAATAGACAAACATATAAAGTATGCAACCGCACTAGATGGAAACAAAGTGCTAGAGATGGTGAGGCAAGGACATCTACGGATGACAACACTAAGAAGGTGCCTACAAAAGTTCTTCATTATTTTCCATTGAAAGCACGTTTACAAAGATTGTTTATGTCTTCGAAGATTGCTGAGGATATGAAATGGCACAGTATGAACCAAAGCAATGACGACATGATTAGACATCCTAGAGATTCTGAAGTATGGAAAAAGTTAGGAAATGATATATATGTTTACTTGCAGTCTTTAATCAAAGAGTTGATGTAGTTGTGGCATGAAGGTGTAGACGCATATGATGCTTCCACGAAAGAAGTGTTCAAATTACATGCAGCTTTGATGTGGACGATCAGTGACTTTCTTGGGTTGGGAAATGTTTTTGGGTGGAACACCTGCACTGGAACAGCTTGTCCGTATTGTAATGATGACTTTAAGGTTGAGCGTCTCAAAAACAGCAAAAAATATTGTTTTATGGGTCATCGTTGTTTTCTTGATCGAAGACATAGATTCAAATTAAATAAAGTTCGGTTCAGTAGAAAGCAAGACTCGCGTGATCCACCAACGAAACTAAATGTGGTAGAAATTTTTGAACAAGTGAGGAACATTAATGTGACATTAGGAAAAAGAAAAGGAGGACATGTTATTGGAAATCCTACACAAAAAAAAGGCTCAACAATGGAAAAAAAAACATTTTTTTGAGTTGCCATATTGGAAGTATAATTTAATATGTCACAACCTTGATGTGATGCATATAGAGAAAAATGTATGTGACAATATCATCTACACCTTGTTAAATGATGGTGCAAAGTCGAAAGATCATCTTAATGCTCGAAAAGACCTTCAAGTATTGGGTAATAAGCCCGAGTTATGGCCTGATCAATCAAGGGAAGATGGCTTTTCTAACAACTTTAATGAACATCAAAGTGCTTGATGGGTATTCAAGCAACATTTCTTGGTGCATTGATGTGGATAATAATCAATTTAATGGGATGTTAAAGAGTCATGATAATCATCTATTAATGGAACAATTCCTACCAATTGTCATGCGAACAGTATTGCCCACTGAGGTTTCAGCAACATTGATTGAGTTGTGCTCAATTTTCATACGGTTTTGCGGTAAAGTGTTATCTCCAATGGATATAGACAAACTTCAAAGACAAATTGTTCTCACGTTGTGCCATATCAAGATGATTTTCCCCCCGTCATTCTCTCGCCAAAACATCCCTCTCATTCCAGCCTCTAGCCAAAACCACCCTGACATACCCACCTCTAGCCAAAACAACCCTCCTGTTCCACCCTCTAGCCAAAACCACCCTCGCATGCCATCCTCTAGCCAAAACATCCATCCCATTCCACCCTCTAGCCCAAATTCAACAACCACTTCCTATAAAAAGTCTCTAAAATTTTGGATAGTAAATGTGATTGGTAAGTGTTTTATGTTTAGTGATAAATTTTGTTTCTTTTTAATTGTCTTAATTAATTCATTAGTTTTGCTTTACTTGTAGATGAAGAAGGAGTGGTAAAAGAAGATCGTTTGCGAGTAGGAGATGCATTCAAACTCGGTCCTCGGAAGAAGGTGGTTCTAGAATTTAATGAGCTTGGCTGACTCGTACGAGAGTCCGGTGGCCTTTTGGGAGGATTTTTGGGAAGCATTGCCGCTAATTGCATTGCTTTCCTCATCTCTTATGATAATTGGCGTGAGGTATCGAAGATTGATAAGGACCTTGCTTTTAGGACCACTATAGTGGTATGGTTAATTTCATGTTTAACAATTGTGTATCTTTAATTGGTTTATTTTTACAACTAATTTGTTTAATTTTCATATTGAAGGGAAAATTTACTGTGAATGAGGGATACAAAGAAAACATTATGAAAAAAATAGGAAAGCTGTGGAAGGACAATCTCTTAGACATGTATAATCAATGCTTTGATAGCACGTGCAACAAGGAAGAGAATCTTGAGTCGCGTCCCAATGGGGTCGTTATAGAACAATGGACGTCTTATTTGGCATAAAGGGACAGACCAAAGACTAAGGTAATAAATAAATGCTTAATTATAGTATGTACTTCAGATATGTTTCCATCTTTCTGAGTAGGGCCTCCCCCAGCTTTATCATTAAGTTCATCAATAATAATGTTATCTTGATCGCTAAATACATTAGATAAACATATATTAGAAACTTTCTAATTCATGAGAAAAAGATGAATAACATAACATAATCACACACAACCTATGTCTGAAACTTTCTAATACAAGAACATAAGGGGAATAAACATGTATTAGAAAACAATAATCGAGAATGACATTTCATTTTCTAAAATCAACGATATGTTTTCTTTAAACAAAAGCTATGCAAATCATGAACACAAGAACCCTAAGCAAAAATGAGAAACAGAAACACTAATTTACAAAAACAGAATCAAGAACCCAAATTCAAAGAAATAGAAACATGAACACGACAACCCTTAGTATAATCAAGAAGATTAGGAACAAAAGCATCATTTACAAAAAATTAAATATGAACCCTAATTTTTACCACTATGAAATCTCTATCAGCTCTGTTCATTGTCCACACCTTTTTGCAGGTGTTGTGCTCAATTGAAACGGAGTTATCCTTGCCCTTCATCCACTCATTGTGAGGCTCTAAAAATTGGTGATTAACATCATTTTGTGGAATATAGATTAGGAAGGTTTTCCATAAAAATTACCATGATCATTTATACCCACTCCCATGGAGGACACAAATAGGTGGCAATTAAACACGACGATTCGACTTGATTGGCTTCCACCATTTGCACGCATGATTTTGCTTGCTCTCAAGGCCATTGATACAGCGCCACCAAAAATCAACCATAGGCTTTCATAACCATCGCCCAGCCATTTCACTTGCCTAGATGAATCGCAAAAATGGAAGCGTTTTATATTTCAACACTCCAAGGAACATAAAAAGTGTGAAAACGACAACTTTTTGTAAATTAACTTAGCAAAAGAAAATTTTGTTAGCATAAATGAACTTATGAAAATAATTAAAAAAAAAGCTAATCAATAATAAAAAAAAGTTTTACAATAATAACATACCTCTTTTTCTTTTTTTCAATTTTTTTGTTTTTTAGAAAAGTTCATTAGTAATGATTTAAACAACCAATGGTTGAAAAACTCAAATCACCATTACTTAGGATGAATCATTGATGTTGTCCCGAGATTCGATTATAGCTAATGCATTTCTTTCATTTTTTTCTTTTCTTTTTTTTATTTGGAACCCTGCACTATTTTTTTTTTTCTTTATTGAAGCCTAACTTGTTTTCCAATAAAATAAAAGAATAAATGCCGTCAAATTTTTAATTACATTGGTAACAAAATAAATAAATAAATGTTTGGAAACTAAAAGATTAATACTGGCCAAAACTAAAAGTTTGGGTGTCTATATTTATTTAGTTTATTTATTTAAGAGTGAAATGAATATTTTACTTAAATTTATTCTTCATTTATAAGAAATGCTTATTTTTTTTTCAATTTCATTTAAGCAAGTTATAGAACATCATATATATATATAGAGAGAGAGTTGGGTTCAAATGACACAAATGTGTCAAAGTTATTAAATGACACTGCGCATAACTTTTTATAATAAACGAATTTCGCCGATCCAACCAATCAATTGAAAGTTTATATAATGTAAATCAACTATGCAAAAGTTCATAAATTTTGAAAACTATTTGATATATTATTGGAATGTTTTGCTTGAACGTCTAATATATTATTTAAAATAGAAGTAAATTTCATTTGTTAGATTACATACCTATAAATTTTCAAATGGTATGAATTTTTGCATAGTTCATCTACGTCATACAAACTTTTAATTGATTGGTTGGATCGGTGAAATTCATTTTTTATAAAAAGTTATACGCGGTATCCTTTAAGAACTTTGACACCTTGGTGTCATTTGAACCCAACTCATATATATATATATATATATATATATATATATAGGAATCTTAAAATTGAGAATCAATAATCATTATACTAGACCACTCACTAATTGTAAATGATTAATAAAGGATGAAATTGAATCTTGTTTACAAACTATTGATAGGGATAATGTATAATGAACGTCTAAGCTCACAAGTCATAATGAACCCTGGACATTAACTTGGTCCACACATATTCATTAACCTTAGCTAGTTACGCACCCTAAGGGTCTTCATTTTTCGACCTTAACTATAACGGATGTCTAAGGTCACAAGTCTTGGGGAACCTTAGACATTACCTTGATAACGTATTCACTAACCCTAGTTGGTCATGCACCCTAAGAGACTTCATTGTTCGAAATTAACTATAACAAACGTCTAAGCTCACAAGTCTTGGTGAACCCTAGATATTACCTTGATCCATATGTATTCACTAATCCTAGCCAGTCACGCACCCTAAGGGATTTCATTGTTCGACCTTAACTATAATGAACGTCTAAGCTCACAAGTCTTGGTGAACCCTAGATATTACCTTGATCAATATGTATTCACTAACCCTAGCCGGTCACGCACCCTAAGGGATTTCATTGTTCGACCTTAACTATAATGAATGTCTAAGCTCACAAGTCTTGGTGAACACTGGACATTACCTTGATAAACCCGTATTCACTAATGCTAGCTGATCACGTACCCTAAGATACTTCATTGTTCAACATTAGCTATACCGAATATCTAAGCTCACAAGTCTTGGTGAACCCTACACATTACCTTGATCCACATGTATTCACTAACCCTAGCTGGTCACGCCCCCTAAGGGACTTCCTTATTCATCCTTAACTATAATGAACATCTAAGCTCACAAGTTTTGGAGAAACTTATACATTACCTTGATCCACATGTATTCATTAATTCTAGCTGGTCACAGACCCTAAGGGACTTCATTGTTCAACCTTAACTATAGCGAACGTGTAAGCTCACAATGCATTACCTTGATCCACACTTATTCACTAACCCTAGCAGGTCACGCACCTTAAGGGACTTCATTGTTCGACCTTAACAATAATGAATGTCTAAGCTCACAAGTCTTAATGAACCCTAAACATTACCTTAATCCACATGTATTTACTAACCCTAGATGGACACATGTGTGAAAAATCATATTTCAATTTTTTATATAAAGATCTCTTTAGTTTATGATAAAAATGTGTATATTGATGAAAATGTTATTAATGTATGGACAATTATGATTATCTTCCAAAATTATTTTTAAAATTTATTAACCTTACACAATGTGTTAGATTACAAAAAGTATAATTTTTTGAACAAAATGCATTATTAATGTAAGTTAAAATGATAGAAAAAAAGTATTGCAATAATAAGGGCTACTATTAAATAAAATTGATTTATATTATATAAAAATAGTGAATAGTCCAAGAATAAGGACTTCAAAAAGATCCCTTATTTTTCTTAATAAAAACAATGGTTGATTATTAATGGCCGACTTAAAGAACCAATGCATCACAAGGTCATATAATCATTGATGACATACATTATGACAGGGAAAAAACGTGTTGTCTGAGCAAAATGCGTTAATCTAAGCGACTGTAGTGAGAAAACCCAGTGTTATCCCAACTCATGACTTTTTGTTTAATGTTTATTACGTTGTTAAGTATTATTTTTTTGATCTGCAGCTTCTACCAAAATCTAACTCTTGGAATGGTGGTTAGGATTCCCTTTAAACAATTGCTATCATGATCGGGTCAGTCGTAGACTCGGTCAAGGTACTGGGTAATTAGGTTACTGGGTTGAATCAGACTGTTGACTCGGATTTCTATTCAAATATATTAACATATATATAAAGAAACTCCATAGTTTGGTATGTCTAAATTAAACATTGAATTTTTATAATATAAATATGACAAACTAGCACATTGGTTCCATCATTTCTGTTTTCATACTTGATAAATCTAATCAAAACTCTAAAAAGTCATCAAGAAAGCATCAAATTAAGTTTTACAAGTTCAAACCATAATACAAACCAAATTTTATAGGCAAAATATCAAGAGTTCGAAACCAAACAATTTAAAATGCATATCAAGTGAAAGATACATAATTTTTTCCTAGTTAAAGTTGTTCCAAAGTCAGGCACTATCTCTTCATCAAAGAACTCTGGAATTTGATTGCTTTCATTTGGGTTCACATTCTCCCCCATTGTGTTGTTGTCTCAAGTATTTTCGTCTTCGTCTTACATCAACATGAAATGATAGAACTCAACCAAGCAAAGGATAGAAATATTTGTAATAAAGTAATTAACAACACACTGATATCATTTGCAATATAATTACTTATAAAAATTATGAATTGGCATTGTCAGATTCAAATGGGTGTTATAATAATAATAGGTTGTTATTTTTTCTTTGGTGGGCTGCTGAAGATGATGAAATCAAGTTCACAAGCTACAAAGCAACCAATTTTCAAGGTGAGATTTTGAATAAGAGAACAACAAAGTTGCTTATGAACTTCAAGCATTTCTAAACTTTATGCAAGTATAGATTTAGCATTTAAGGAATACAAGAAGCATTTCAGAACAAAGAACGAAAGCAAAAACTCACCTATATTTTTCATCGGAGATGAGGGACGGCGGCAACGTGGACTAGAGCGAGACACTGGTGTGACATGATGGCAATGGGAAGGGGCGGCGATGAAGGAGAGTGCTAGGGATTGAGAGTTTTGATTTTGGGGATTTTTGTTTTTCCCTAATTCCTTCCCTCTATTTATGTTCTGATTCGTTAAAGGCATGGAATGATGGTCATGGAGTACCTTTTTTCCTCAGAGTAAAAATACAACATCTTGTTTTTTGAACATTTGATTTTTGTTTTCTTAAAAAATGCATGACCCGATTCGGTTCTTATTGAACCGTCGGGTCATTGATTTTTAATGAAAAACTAGTCGAGTTGACACAGGTCACTTCGGGTCTATTGCATATCCGATCCGATGCTTTACCCAACCAATTAAATAACTGGTTTACGGTTTAACTAGTTCAACCGTCCACAAGGAAGTCGTTGGCTTTTGCAAAGAGGTTGAAAAGAGGCTTGTAATTTAAGTTTGAAGAACAACAATAGTTGATTATGTTGTGAGTTGAAGATGATGGTTGAGTTTAGGGAAGGAAAATATTCATGTGAGTTGATTAATAGGTAGGGGTTAAAGATTAAATTGGGGAAATGTTTTGGGGTAAAACTGTGAAATAGAGATGTTAATGGTTAAAATGTCTTGGGGGTGAAAGTGTGAAATAGATATTCCATTGGACTTTAATTTTGTTTAAGAGAAAGAGTTAATGGAAAGTGATGTGTGGCTTCTTATGGCTGAAAAGTGGATGTAGGTTTTAACCATTTTATAAAACTTCAAATGATTAACTTGTTTCAAGTATAGTGATAAAACGTGTATCGTCCACAAGGAGCACTGAATTTATTTACTAAAGAATTGAGTCAAAAGGTTTAAAAAACATAGTGATGTATGAACTTATGAAAAGAAAAAGAACTTTGAGAAAATGTTAAACAAATAAAATGAAGAATCACCTGGGATTGAATTTCATTACTTAACTTTGTTAATCTCAACAGTAGTTAAATATTATATATAAAGAGATGTATACTCAATGTCACAAGTGCAAATGTCTTTACATTTGATTCTAAAATACTAGTTTCTAGAGGTCAATCTCTTGAAGCTTTAGGAACTAAGTCTTGCTTTAAGTAGAGTATCATGAACATTCATAAGAACTTCTATCTATCTCTAGATTAGAAGGTTTTATGAGAGTTTTCTCCAAATCCATTTATAAACAAGTTCTCAACTTTGCAAATAAACTAAGAACATGGTAAAGGTGATCAAGTTGAACCAAGAAAAGAAGAACAGAAGAAGAACTCCAATTCATATATAACAAAAAAACTAACAATTGAAAGTAACAAAAGATAAAATAATTACATTCAATCCTGGTGGAAAGAGATTAGCCAAGAATGGCCATGAACCTCCAAGAAAACTACCTAGAATCTAAGAATTATCCAAAGGAGTCTCGCGTGCAAGCACCAGTAAGACTTTTTGTTTGTATTTCGCTCCATCCTTTTTTTCCTCACTCAGTAGAGCTGTATTTATAGGTGTTCTGGACAGGAGTCTGGTGTTCAAGCGTCAGTTTCAGCGCTTGAGCACTGTCTTTAATGCCTGGTTAATGCCACTAGCGCTTGAACTCTAGTGTGGCGCCCAAGCGCCAGAGCATTTATGCTGGCAATGAGTATCCTATGCTAGCCCAGTTCCCAGCGCTCAAGCCTCCTCATAGCACTCGAGCGCTGGCTTCTTACATGTTCCACCACATTGTCCTTTTTATTTTGCTTCCAAAACACCTGAAAATACATTTCTAGAGTTAGAACATGATTATTTCTCCTTTTTTACTTTTGACCTATGGATTGGAGGTGAAATTTACACAAAACTTGTTATTTCATGAGAAGATAAGTGCAAATTCCTTACTATATAAACACACTAATTTGCACTTATCAGTAGGCTGCCCACCAAAATAGTGGTGGGCATGGGTGTAATGGCCATGTGATCAATAAGTGAAAAATCAGGGGAGAGAGAAGAGAGAGTTGTGATACTATTTATCAGCAAATGTTATTACCAATCGAACAAGTGGAAGAGAGAAATAAAACATGTGCAAGTCTTTAATTTCTCATCTGTAATTTTTTGACCATTAGATCAAAAAAATTGAACAACCCAGATTTGGTGTAAGTCATTTTAGACTTACACCTGGTGTTAATCGATCCTATATTCATTGAAACTAATAGATCTTACACCAAATCTTATACTGGTTAATAACTATATGTTAAAGTCTTATTTCCATAAAATCTATCATTGGATTGAAACTACTTCATGTACAGATCATGCCTACAAAATTTCACATCAATCTGTAATTGTTTAGTATAGTAACGTGAAATATAGTTTTATAAAATATGAAAATAACAAGTGTGTTGATGGAGTACTAAACTATAATTCCCTACTTAAAATGGTGTCGGCTTATCACACACACAACACACATGCCAGAATGTAAGTGAAAGCATTATCGGTGAGTACATGAAACTGTCCTGTTCAACAAACTGTTATACATAAGTATTATACTATTCTAGAGAGTTTTATACAATAACTAGGCAAGTGTCCTGAATACAAGTCCGGTAAAAGAACCAAAAAAAAAGAAGCATTATCATAGAGACATATATACAATGATATTATCGTGGAAGCGACATCATTAAAATATATACTAAGCGTAAAGTCTTCACTTCCTTGAGTCACTCATGCTTCTCCCCTATAATACCTGCAATATAGTAACCACGAGATATATGAAATCGCATATACCTCAGTCACCTTTAGTTATGAAAAGTTGAAAACAAGTAATAGTATTGCAGGCAACTAAGTTGCAAAACTTCCCTTAGAGACTTAAAACAAACACATCCAGGAATGACTTAGTCAACAATGGTCATTCAATAGCAATGCCAAACATAATTTATCATGTTAGTTCTTATTTCGGTTTAGTCTTTTGTGCCGGTAGTTCACATCCTCTTTGGAGATATCCGTTTGTCCAAGGAAGCGTCCTACCATTGAACCCTCAATCTACCCAATCTTTCGCCCAAAATTGCATCATTTAATCTTTTCACACATATTTTAAAGTGCACAATTAGCACCTCAAATCAATCACAAGATAGAACCTCACATAAAAAGTCAATGGAGGAATAGAATTAGCCTTCCTAGGTGTAGAACCATGCCTAAGCCCAAAAAAAAAAGGCATGCCTACACTACTACAAAAACCCCTTTTAATGGCTATTATATAGTGTCAATAGCTTTATTGCCGGTAATGAGGGCTTAATTTCATATTATTAGCGGCTAATATTTTAATAGTCATTAGTGAAATTAACTAATTAGCACATACACTCTTTAAAAAAAAAAGAATAAACACGTGTCCATGGGTTCTTTTCTTTTTTGTTTGTTTTTTCCTCTCTTCACTAAAATTAATTAGGGTTCTTCACGTTTGCTGCTTCCTTCACAAAACCAGCTTTCTTCACCTTTAATGGCACTTAACCAAATCACGATTCGCGTTTCCACCTTCAATCGCACTTCACCAACCTCAAATCGTTCTTCAATGATGATTAATTGCTTAAATCACAACTCTGATCGGTTCATTTAGTTACAATTGCAGTTCACTATACCTTCAATCGCAACCTCACTTGAGTTCAATTGCAACCTCGATTTAGTTTAACCTTCAATCATGCTTCACCAATCTTCTTCTTCATTATGTAATTTTCTATTTATTTCTTTCTTTCATTATCTATTCTAATCGAGCTAATCTAGACTAAAAAAATATTTAGACTTTAATTATGTAGTTATGTGGTTGGCTTTGTAATGGATCGTAGTTAATTTGCCAAATTTGGAAACTCCATCACTTGTTTGATGTTATGCCTCCATGAATTTTAGATTTGATTTCTCCATCACCTGTTTGATGTTATACCTCAATGAATTTTTGGTCTGATTAATAAGTTTTTGGCTTATTTATACTCCAAGTTCTTCATCATTTGTTTGAAAATAATATATTAAGAAATTATGTGACTTAGTTATGGTCAGTATTTTCCTTCCTAGTTCACAATGTTCCTCGTACTAAAGGCAGTAGCTTCTGGATATGTGTGATTCAAGTTGTTGCTAGCTTCAACCTTTTTCTATCACTTGTGGTTGAAATGAATTTCATGTCTTTTTTTTCTTGTTAGTTGGTAATATTAATCAAAAACTATATATATATATATATATATATATATATATATATATATATATCGCTCTATGCAGGTGAATAGACATGCATACTCTGTTGGGCAAGATTCTATTGAGAAACATAGGCAATTTGGGGCAAATTTTGAGGTAACAAATTTCTTTATTTTGATGAATGATATGTAGTGCACATATAACAAATGTGTGAAGATGCAAAATTTAGTTGATGTGTTCATTCCTCACCCAAACCCCAAAAGCAGGAATGAAGGATTAAACCCTTCCTTGCTTCATTTCCTTGTTAGTCTTACCTCTACCTCTAGTTATAGCTCAAGAGTGCTTACAGTTCATAACAATATTCAAGTTGATATACCAGTCAAATACTTTTTTTTTTTCCCTAGAAGATGATGTTGAACTTGAACACATTAAGAAGGTCATTTTTCTTTCTTTTTCCCTAAATTGTTTCTTCAAATAGCATAATAAAGCTTATTTGTTTTCTTCTCTGACTAGTGGTATAATTCTATCATAGGAGTATGGAGCAGGACGCATGTTAATTGGTAAGGTAAAACAACTGTTGATTAAGCTTGATTCCAATTTTTTATTCTAGTTTGTGTGCTACTTCTTTTCTAATAATTTGATTCCAATTTTTTATTCTAGTTTTTGTGATGCTAAAATCGGAGCTGGTTACAAAACATGTGGATACATTCATTGGTTGCAATTTTTGTGGCCTCTTTTGTTAAGTCTTTTATTATATCTCTACTATACTATTTAGCAGGACAACAAGTCAAACATTTTACTGTGTATGTTGTTGGTTTTTAAAATCTTCGGATTCACTATCACTCTTCTCTGCTTTCCTTTCAACTTCATATTTTTATATCCATATGATAGTAGTTGAATTTATTAATTTTGATACTTAAAAATTCAATACTAATGATAACGATGCCCTGCCCTATACTTTATGACATTTAGATTTGGTTTACTTAGCCAAATATATAAACGCATGCACTTAGAACTTCCTCTAAATGGACCACCAATTATAATTTAGGAGTGATGAGTAGAAGCCTAGCTAGAAGGGTGTGTACGTAGTTTGTTTCCTAGCAACCACCGTCTCCTAATAAAGATCATATGTTGGGGTAATTATAATATGGTCTAAGAATATTTGATCTTAAATCGTTGTGTTCCAATTTGGGATTGATCCCAATTATAAAATATAGCACTGATATAGTGATATAAACATAATTTACTGTAAATTTGATTATAACTAACCTAGCCTTATTTTATTGATTTATCCCTGATTGTAACTTAAGTCTTGGAAGGAAGGAGTTGCGTATCGTAAAATCTAAGGGTCTCTTGAAGACTAAGGAAAAAACTGTTGGAGGGACTCATATTGATCTTGATCATAATGCTTTTACATGTTCTAATCCTTCTCATGATATCTACCACACTTGCCCATACTTTAGATTTGTGTTTGTTGGTGTTGATTGTTAATGGTTATCTCCTACTCCTAGCTTGTAACACTAGAGTTTGTGACTGTATTTTTCTTCTTTTTGTTTCTTTGATATCTCTTTTGACATGATAAATAATGTACAAAATATACCTTTGATTTAGTCACTTTAGTGTCTCATTAAGATGATTTACATCATATACATATTTGATATAGTTTGCTTGTTCTTTACATATTTTTGTTAATCAGAACAAGGAAGATTCATTGAATTGTTATGGATAATTCTAGAAGAAGAGGATGGATGGGTTGTGATAGAGTTAGTGAAGAATATTTGAATGGAGTAGAACAATTTTTAGACTATGCCTTTCATGAAAAAATCTAAAGAAATCATTCCTTGTCCTTGTAAAGAATGTGTGTTGCATTACTTGGTCAATCGGGTTGTGGCTTACGATCATCTTATGGTTAATGGTATTATGCCATCATATGATACTTGGTTCTGTCATGGGGAGTCCATGAGTGTGCCACACCATGTTAAAGAAAGTGATCGTCGAGAAGTTGTTAGGGATGATGATATGGCTAGAATGATACATGATGCTTTTGGGGGGTTTATGCAAGCCATGGATAATAACTTTAGTGAGGGTGATGAGGATATGGAGTCAAACTTGGAAGAAACTACTTCTCGTTCAACAAGAAATCAACCCAATCTAGAGGTAGAGAAGATTGAACAATTGATGAAAGATGTATATGAAGAACTTTATCCTGGATGCAAGAAATTTAGCAAACTTTCATTTTTACTACATCTTTACCATATCAAGTTGTTGTTCAAATGGACAAATGAGTCTTTTAATGCTTTGCTTAGACTATAGAAGGATGCATTTCCTGAGGGAGAAAACTTACCACCTTCATATTATGAGACAAAAAAGGTAGTTAAGGGTTTAGGTTTGGAGTATGAAAAGATCCATGCATGCCCCCATTATTGCATGCTTTTTTGATATGATTTGGCTGACAAGAATGTTAACGAATGTACAAAATGTGGGGCTTCAAGATGGAAAAACAATGAGAGAAAAATTCCTGCAAAGATTGTGACATATTTCCCTCTAAAACCAAGGTTACAAAGATTATTTATGTCTTAAAAAACGTCTAAATTGATGAGATGGCATGATGAAGAGCGTAATAAGGACGGGGTTTTACGGCATCCTGCAGATTCAGAAGCTTGGAGAAGTTTTGATAATTATCACTCAGAATTTGCAAAATATTCCCGTAATGTACGCCTAGGATTAGCCACCGATGGATTTAATCCATATGGAACTATGCGAAGTGTTTACAGTACATGGCCGGTGATTTTAATACCATATAATCTTCCACGTTGGTTGTGCATAAAGCAGGAGTTTTTTATCTATCCTTACTCATACCTGGACCAAAAGGGCCTGGAAATAACACATGTCTTTTTGGAACCTTTGATAGAAGAGTTAAATCAATTATGGGACATAGGGGTGGAAACCTATGATGCGTTTATTAAGGAGACATTTCAAATGCGAGCAGCTCTCATGTGGACTATAAATGATTTCCTAGGATATAGTGCTTTAACTGGATGGTGCACTCATAGTAAATTTGCTTGTCCTTCATGCAATATAAACACTAAATCTAAATGGCTTCATCATGGCAAAAAATTTTGTTATATGGGTCATCGACGTTTCTTGAAGCCAAGACATAGATATCGAAATGAAGCAAAGTCCTTTGATGGGACTAAAGAATCAAGACCTGCTCCTTTTCCACCATCAGGGTCAATGGTTTTAGAACAGGTTAGAAACATAAAGTTCACTCTTGGTAAAATGAGTGAAGTAAGTGGGGTGGAGAAAAACACATGGAAGAAAAGGAGCATTTTTTTCAATTTGCCTTATTGGGAGCATAATTTGATGTGTCATAACCTTGATATGATGCACATAGAAAAAATGTGTGTGATAATGTGATTTATACATTATTGGGTCTGGGCAAAAAGTCCAAAGATAATTTAGAAGCTCATTTGGACTTAATGAAGATGAACATAAGACCTAGTTTGTGGCCCTAACAACGAGCTAATGGAAGGACATATTTACCTCCTACTTATTTTACAATGTCCTCGGAGGAAAAAAAGTTATTTTATGAAGTACTGGAAAATGCTAAATTTCCGTATGGTTATGCATCTAATATCTCACGCTGCATTCGTAAAAAAACAAATATCAAGGCTTAAAACTCATGATTGTCATGTTTTAATGCAAGAAGTTATTCCTCTTGCATTGCGCGGAGTAGTAGATCGGAAAGTGAGTTCTGTCTTGATTGAACTTTGTACCATCTTTCAAGTGCTTTGCAGTAATGTGTTAAAATTGGAAGAGTTGAATTTACTCGAAGAAAAGATTGCAATAACATTGTGTAATATGGAGAAACTCTTCCTACCATCATTTTTTACGATTATGGTACACTTGTTTATTCACGTAGTTGTTGAAGCTAAAATTGCAGGGCCAGTGCATTATCGTTGGATGTACCCAATAGAAAGGTACAAAAGTTCTCTCCTAATTTTTATTTATAATAATGTGCATTTTTTTATTAAATTAATATAATTATTTATGTCATATGTACTTTAAAATCACTTGTCCGTCATCCTGCATGCCTTGAAGGTTCAATAGCAGAAGCATATCTTGCAAATGAGTGCTTGACATTTTGCTCAAGATATTTAGAGGGTGGAGATTCAAGGACTTATTGGTCAAGGAAAATTCAAATTGAGGTTAGACATGAGAATAATGTTGAAGGAAGTCTTTTCCCTACGGTTGGCCAACCATATGGCAAATCAGAAGCATTTCTAATGAATAATAAAACATGGGTTCAAGCACATAGATATGTCCTATTCAATTGTGGATCGGACATGGTGGAAAATTACAAAAAGTGAGTGATATATCTCTATTTTTTTGACATTATTTAAATTTATAATTATTAGTGATGCATGAGTTACATGTGTAGTGAACATATTGGCGAGATTAAGAGATTACATCGTAAACGTCGCCTTACACAACATCAACTTAACTGTCAGCATTTTGATTGATTTCACAAATGGTTTAAAGAACAAGTAAGCATTAGGATTTAAGAGCTACTGTGAATTTTTCATTGACATTTATAGTTAACTTATAGTTAATATAATTTTTTTTTGCTTAGGTTCAAGAGTTGGACAATACTTCTAATGTCCCAAATGATCTAAAAGTCCTTTCACAAGGTCCAAGTTACATAGCAAGAAGATTTAAAGCATTTGATTTGAATACTAGATATAGATTTAGAACAAAACAACACGAAGAGTGCTTGCAGACTCAAAATAGTGGTCTTATGGTTGTATAAGGATAGAAAGCTATGCAAGTACAAGTGACAATGCTCCAAGGTCTGGAAATATCATTTATTACAGCAGATTGAATGATATTGTGGAATTGAATTACTTTGAGGAATTTAAGGTTGTCTTATTCAGATGTGATTGGGTTGATGTAACCCGAGGTAGAGGAGTGAAGGAAGATGACCTGGGTTTTACACTTGTGACCTTCACACACTTAATACATTCTGGTGATCGAGAAAGTGATGAACCTTTTATTTTTGCAAGTCAAGCTCAACAAGTAATCTTTGTGCAAGATCCTCATGATCGTGAATGGTTCATCCCAAGGCCAATAAAACGTCGAGACATTTTTGATATGGGAGTTAAAGAGGGTACACAATTTGAGTCATCAATGCAAAATGATGCAAGTGACATAACATTGTTAGAAAATATTAGTAACTTAGAGCATGATAACAATGATTGGGTGAGGAGCAGTGTTGATGGGATTTTAATTGATATGAGCATACATTCTAACCCTCAAAATGTTGATGAAAATGATTCTGAATAAAATTTGGGTTTTTTGTTCGATTTTTAATTTCATTTTTGGGTTGGTTTTACCCATATTTAGACTACAATTTAGTTTTGATTCATGTTATTTACATTCATGTTGCCCTCTTTACATTTTCTTCTAAAGATATAGTTGCTGGTTGAACCAGGTAAAAATCTTTCTTAGTTGAATTTATTTAATATATCATGTTGCTAATACTAACGCTAAAGTAAATTGCAGGTTATAATGCCTAAAAACGTTGTTAGGTTTGTTGATGAATGTCATGATGATGAAGTACGACCTTATATAGAGCAATTGTTACAGTTTGATGAACTGAACAATTCAGCTAGTACTAATGTTGGGGAAAATGACGAATCAGGTGAGATATAATATATTTCTTGAACTTTACAATTGTTGCCCTCTTCCTCTTAGGTTTCTTTCTAATAATCATTACTACTATTTTATGTAATGTAATTATTAGATTGAATCATAACACTTAAATGATTTTGTGTTAGGCTCTTTGAAAACAAGGAAAAACCGTGGGCCAACTTTGTTGAAAGATATTTGGAATATGCCCCCAGGGAGGAGAATTGATGTGAAATTCAATGATCGTAATCAAGCAATTGGAAAGGAAGGTTGAAAGCTTTCTAGCTTCCTTGGCATCATAGCTAGAACCCCAGAACTTACACCTCTAAATATAGATAATTGAAGAACTTTTGATAAAGATGAAAAGAAGAAATTGGTGGAGTTTGCGAGAGTATGTAATAACAATGTTCTTAACTTTTGTTATCTAATTTTGCTGCATGTTTGTCATGCATGATCTAATTATTTATTTAATATTTGTAGAAAAAGTTTTCAATCCCCACATGTGGTGAAGAGTATGTCAAAAAGTCTCTTGGAAAGAAATGGAAAGATTACAAGTGTGACTTGAGGAGTATGTATATGGCCAAGTATAAAATTAAAGATGCTCTACTAAAAAATAGGCCAAATCGTATACCAAGAGACCAATGGACTGGTCTTGTCACTCATTGTCTTTCCGATAAAGCAAAGGTAACATACTTTTCTGTTGTTATTTTTTGTTGTTATTACTTTAGTATATGTAAATTGCATAGTCAATTTTGAATTAAGTATGAATTTTAATTCATGATGGTTGACTTTAGTATATGTAAATTGCATTGTCCATGGTTGTTGATGAATGTGACTCATCAAAGGGATGTGATGAAGAACATAACTACCAACCTCCTTGTGCTAACAATGTTGTATTTGATATAGTCTATTTTCTGTTAAATGTGATCTTCTATAATTGTTCATTTGCTCATAGAGCATGATGATAAATACTGAAAATATTACTTCTGCCATTGAGTTGCCATCATATCACAGAAAAATAGTATTAACGAATTTGAGAGCATAGATATATACAACCTACCTTCTCCTAGCAGAGAAACTGCCTTTAGGATTTGAGAGTCCAAACTCTAAAATATGTAAACTAAATAAAAAAGAAGTATACATTAGAAATTTTTTTCTAACAAGTCACTTAGCAGTGTTAAATTGAACCACTAGTTACATTTTGTTTTGGTTCCTTTGAAGTTTAAGTATTGTATCAAAGGGTATCAAAGATTTAGAAAAATAACTTCTCCTTGATTCCGTCAATGACACAGACAAATTATCTTACCACCCTGTGATATAAAATATGAGATCAAATCCTGAAAGAGCAAGTTAAGAGAGAACATAACTATCTTCCCTTACATAACCAATATTTACACCGAGCAAAAGAAACAAACAAAAGCATTGTTGGCAGTGAAAGATTCTGAGATTGCAAATGCGGCAGGAAGAATCTTTGTAGGCCAGTTGGTATTTCTCAATATGCATAGATGTATGACCATCATTCATACGACTAACTTCTTGGTCCTACTCAAGATAAAAAAACCAATTACTAGCATCTATAACAAGAATGTTACACAAGTTAATAGTTATTATCCAAATAATAAGACACAAGTTGAAATATGATATACTTAGTTCAACTATGTACTATTCTGTACTTCTCATTTCTGAACATATATATTTGCTATGGACCTAACCCGCGGAAAGGGCACGTGCAGGTCTCACGTGAGTGGCCTAAGCCATCGGTCCCATGTCGTGTTTCCACGACATGGACGTCTGACTTAAGGCTCAAGGGACATCACCCCCATGTGAAGACCGTTATAGATTCGTACCTACCGCCGCAATTCACGAAAGTATGACAGTGACAGGTTTGACTTTGGTGACCCTGTTTACACTATAAATACCTGTGATTAATCTTCATTTGGTACGCTTATCACTACTCTATATCTGAGGATAATTCCCTGTGACACATAACTGACTTGATCGTCGGAGTGCTTGCAGGTACCCCTCACCGCCAGGTGAGTAGCCAGAATTATCCAACCACCGCACCGGAGACCAAATAGGAGGCCAGATCCGCCATGCCAAGTGCATAATGGAACATTGCGCCGTCTGTGGGGAAGAAACTATTCTTCTCCGATTATAATTTGTTCTTTATTTCTTCCTTTTTTCTGGTTTTTCTGGTGATTTGCAGGAACAACATCGCCGGAGTCAAGAACTCAACCTTTTTCCTCCTCGCACATTCACTTTTGCAGGTTATCAAGGTGAATTCCAATCAATTAATCGGTGCAAAAGCCATTTCTAACCGATTAATCGGTGAAATATGACTTTTCACCGATTAGTTGAACGGATAATCGTGTTTCTTGATGCTTTTGATATAGCTACGTCTAGATTCTTGCATAAATGTGCAATTTCATCACCAATTCTTTTGAACTCTGTTTCACTGATATTGCTGCATGAACATATAGCAAGAAAATCTCGTGCTTGCAACAAAACAGGAACTAATCCATGCTAACCAAAAATGTGATTGTAGTGACATGGTGAACACTAGGAGAAAGAATCAGGCAGCGAGGGGAGCATCAGCCAATGCTGGAGGCATCCCCGGAGAACAACCTTCTACTAACGGGTCTTCTCCACAACAACAACAGGAAGAGGCTAGGGCTGCTGGCCCTGCTATGTTAGAACAGAGGATGACGACGATAGAGGACGACATGCTTGATCTGAAGGAGATGATCCGAAAATAGGCTGAAGAAATAGAAAGGATGAACAGAGAGCGGGAAGCTTGGAAGAAACAACAAGAAGAATTCCAAGCAATTTTGGTCAATTTCGGGATAGGCCAACAACCCCCTCAACGACATGAAAATCTGCAAGAGGGGCAAAATCCCCAGATGGAGAGGCAAGTCTCCTTGGTTGGTCCGCAAATCCCGCGAAATGACCCCATTAACATCCCACCCTAACTTGCCGACATGGATCAAGTGGCAGAAAACGAGATAGGGATTGAGGGATGTCAAAACCCCTTCACCCTAGCTATTATGAATTTCGACATGCCGCCCAACTTCAAGTTTCCTGTTCAGATCGATCCATATGACGGGACGACTGACCCTCAAGACCACATGGAAATCTTCCAACAGACAATGGTCTTCCAAGGGGCTAACGAGCCTGTCATATGTCGAGCCTTCCCACTAACCTTAAAAGCTGCAGCCCGCAGATGGTTCTCATCGCTACTAGCGGGATCCATCGCGAGATGGAAGGCACTAAAAGACAAGTTTATCTCTAACTTCACAAGCAGCAAACTGGAGTTCAAGACAGAGCACCATCTTGAGAGAATAAAATAGAGATCGGATGAGCCGCTAAGGGACTTCATCATCCGCTTCAACACGGAGTCCTTGGAGGTACATGATGTCGCCCCTAATATGATGCTATACTTTCTTTGACAGGGGCTGAAGCCGGGAGGCTTCGCTAAAGATTTAGCAGGTGAAAAGCCCAAAACCATGGAGGAACTGAAAAAGCGGGCTGAAAAATGGATCCAGATTGAAGAATGGATTCGAAACAATAAGGCCGACAACCAAGTCGCCAAGCAGGAGAGAGAAAAGAAAGAAAAACAGAAAACTTCCTATGGCGGACGACCCAAGGAGAATGAGAAAACATATGATAAAGGCGGAAGACCACCCACGAGTGCTTACTCAACTTACGCACCCTTAACCATGCCGCCTTCGCGTATCTACAAGGAAATCATGTATTCGGAGTTGAAAGACAGGCCTCCACCAATGAGATCGCAAGCAAAAAATAAAGATAAATACTGTTTGTACCATAAAGACCACGAACATTACACTAACAAATGCATCCTCCTCAAGGACGCCATCGAAAAATTGATACGACAAGGGAAATTGAAACAGTTTGTCCAGAGGAATGACGAAGGGACATCTCGTGGCAGGAGCCCGTTGCCATCCAGAAGGCGTGAATCCGGTCCAAGGAACCGGGACACCGGGTGGGATTAAAGACGGAGATCACGATCCCAGAGTCCGCAGCGGCGTGAAAACACGGCTTCAAAAGGAGTCATCAACGTGATCGCAGGGGGCCTCGATCAAGGGGAGCTAGCAGAGTCATCAAGAAAACGATATCGCGACATTGAAGACCACTGTATGGCTGTGAAGGCCGTGAAAAGAGTTACCTTGGCATTCACAGAAGATGACCTGCCTACAGATGGAATCGGGTCCAACGCCCCCTGGTTTTCATGGCTAGAATGGCGGGGTATGAAGTAAAAAGATTATTTGTAGATCAGGGGAGCTCAGCCAACATAATGTTCTGGGACCTATTCCAGAAACTAGGCCTAACAGATAAAGATCTGATCCCTCACAAAGGGAATCTGATAGGCTTCACAGGGGATACTATTTCCCCCAAGGGCTATGTAAAATTGAAGTTAACTTTTGCAGGTCGTGACGGAAGGAGATCGGTAGAAGTGAATTTCCTCGTCGTAGACTGCCCTTCAGTGTATAACGCCATCATAGGCAGATCGACTTTGAACGCTTTGGGAGCGGTTGTCTCAACCTTGCACATGGCGATGAAATTCCTGGAGACAGAGGCGAAATCGTCACTATCCGAGGAAAAGGGCTTGAGGCACAACTTTATTATTTAGAGAGCCTTAAAGTAACGAAAACTATGCCAGTGCAGGAACAGGAAAAAGAAAAGGATGCACAGAAGAAAGAAACAAAAGAAAAACAGAAGCTCGTTAGACGAGATGATGCTGTAATGATGACGGACCTAGATCCGAGAGGGGAGTTACAACACGAGCGACCTGAACCCGAAGGTGGCTCAGTGGAAATACAAGTCGGGAGTCAGCCTGATCAGGTAGTCAAGGTCAAGAAAAACTTACCCATTAATATTATGAAAAATATGATCAAAGTTTTGCAGGATAATAAGGATATTTTTGCATGGGTCGCCTCGGATATGCTGGGCATAGATACCAAGTTCTGCTGCCACCGACTTGCGAGAAAAGAAGGAGCCAGGCCGGTGGCCCAAAAGAAAAGGAGAATGGGTCAAGAAAGAATGACAGCTATCGTAAAGCAGGTCAACAAGTTGTTGAACGCGGGATTCATCCGTGAAGTGCAGTATTCTGACTGGCTATCTAATTTCGTGATGGTAAAAAATACCAATGGAAAGTGGAGAATGTGTACAGATTACACAGACCTCAACAAAGCCTGCCCGAAGGATCTTTTCCCGCTGCCCTGCATCGATAAGTTGGTGGACAACTCAACAGGTTATAAATATCTTTCCTTTCTAGATGCTTATTTTGGCTATAACCAAATTCCCATGGCTCCCAAAGATCAGGATAAGACTGCCTTTATCACTGATCTCGGGGTATTTTGTTATAATGTGATGCCTTTTGGTTTGAAGAACGCAGGAGCGACATACCAAAGGATGATGGACAAAGTCTTTGCCGAGATTAGAGGCATAGAGGTTGAAGTCTATATCGACGATATGATCGTCAAAACAAAAGATGATCAGGATCCGTCTAAAGACCTGGAATCTGTTTTTCAACGTCTACGATAGTTCAATTTACGACTTAACCCTCTGAAATGCACATTTGGTATGGAAGCTGGCAAGTTTCTGGGATTTATGCTTACAAGTCGCGGCATTGAAGCAAACCCAGACAAATGTCGGGCAATTCTCGACATGACCAGTCCTACGACGGTCAAGGACGTGCAACAACTCAGGGGAGGATAACAGCCTTATCTTGCTTCCTCCCATCCTCGGCAAAGCGTTGCCTTCCCATGTTTAAAGCCCTGAAAAAACAAGACTCTTTTGAGTGGACGCAAGAGTGTGAAGTCGCGTTTCAAGAGCTTAAAGTTTCCCTGGCATCTCCCACTGTCCTAACAAAGCCAATGGGGGTGACACCTTGATACTCTACCTCGCGGTTGCTGATGAGGCCGTGAGTGGCGTATTGATAAAAGAAGAAGATAAAGATGAATTCCCAATCTACTTTGTTTCTAAAGTTCTGCAGGGAGCTGAGTTGAACTATCAATGACTTGAAAAAGTAGCCTTCGTGTTATTGATGGCTTCAAGGAAGTTACGCCCACACTTCCAATGCTACCCAGTCCTAGTCAGGACTAATCAGCCGATACGACAAATCTTACACAAACCAGACTTGGCAGGAAGGATGATGTCTTGGGCGATTGAATTAACTTAGTATGACATATCGTATGAACCATGACTAGCGATTAAAGCACAGGTCCTTGCCGACTTCCTCGCCGAAATGACACATTCCGATGAGAACCATCCTGGGGAATGGACGATATATGTTGATGGCTCCTCCAACATTAAGGGATGTGGCGCCGGGGTAATACTGGAAAACTTAGAGGGCTTGACAGTGGAATATTCGCTAAAATTTGATTTTCCGACATCTAACAATCCGGCAGAGTATGAAGCCTGCCTAGCGGGAATACGGATGGCCAAGGAATTAGGGGCAAACGCGATAACTATCTGCTCAGATTCAAAGTTGGTGGTGTCCCAGATTAAGGGAGAATACCAGGCGAAAGAGCTCATCATGCAGAAATATCTCGCCAAAGTACGAGATGCTCTAGTGGGATTCTCTAAATTTGAAATCCGACATATACCAAGAGAAGAGAATGCGAGAGCTGACCTTCTTTCCAAACTCGCCAGCACAAAGAAGACTTCAAACTACCACTCTGTGGTGGAAGAGGTAATCCCCTATCCTAGCTTGACCTTGCAGGTGCAGGAGGTAGACTGGAGGACCCCCTTGATAGATTATATTGAGAGGGGGATCACTCCTGAGGATGATAAAGAGTCGCAGAAGATTATTAAAAAAGCAACGTGATTCACAATGATCGAGGGTCACTTGTTCAGAAAAGGAGTCTCACCCCCACAGAGGTCGGATACGTGCTACCCGAGATTCATGAAGGGAGTTGCGGTCACCACATCGGGGCTAAATCTTTGGCCAGGAAGGCATTGAGAGCGGGTTATTTCTGGCCAACAATGCAAGAGGATGCCTCTAGTCATATCAATAAATGCAAACAATGCCAGCGACATGCCAATATCCCTCATATCCCGCCAGATGAACTACATACCCTGTCCGCGCCTTGGCCATTCCACACTTGGGGGATGGACATCCTGGGACCTTTCTATAAACCCACGGGACAACTGAAGCACCTCTTAGTGGCAGTGGACTACTTTACGAAATGGGTTGAAGCCGAACCTCTTGCAACTTTTACGTCAGCAAGGGGGAGTCCTTCACCTTTAAAAAAAATCATATGTCGCTTCGGAATCCCAGCAGAGATCATCACTGATAACGAGACTCAATTCACTGGGAGCCCATTCAGGGAGCTCCTTCAAGGATTACAAATCCGACATCATTTTTCAAGCGTTGAACATCCCCAAAGCAGCAAACAAAGTGATCCTAAATGGCCTAAGAAAACGACTTGAAAGCGCCAAAGGAGCGTGGGCGGATAATCTCTATCAAGTGTTGTGGAGCTACAGAACCACCCCACAAACTACCACAGGAGAAGCTCCTTTCCGGCTTATATACAGAACTGATGCCGTGATCTCGGTTGAAATTGGTGAACCATCTTGGAGAGTCATGTTTACCCCGCCAAATAATGACGCACTCTTAAGAGAGGAACTTGACCTTGTAGATGAAGTCCAGGAGTTGGCTCGCTTAACTGAGATGTCGAGGAAGCAACGAGTTGCTCAAAGATATAATGCCAGAGTCGTGAAACATGAATTCATAATAGGCGACCTCGTTCTTAGAAGGGCCAGTATAGGGTTGAAGAACACAAAGATGGGAAGCTTGCAGCAAATTGGGAAGGCCCTTACCGGGTAATCAGAAGTACAAGAAAAGGTACATATGCCTTGGAGACTCTGCAAGGAAGAGAATTGCCTAGAACTTTCAATGTCGTGGGTATGAGAAGGTACTATAGCTAGAAAGTATCCGACTTGTTTATGATTAGATTTGTTGCATTTTGATCTTAATGTACAATTTCTGTAAGGGGTACTCTTTTTCCTTCTCGGGTTTTTTCCCTAAGGAGGGTTTTACCTTGAAGGCTTTAATGAGGCCCCAGGTTTTGTAACCCAACGACATATGAAATAAAAACAAATATTTGTCAAAGTTTAAGATTTCAGTTGTAGATATACAATTACTACGACTCAGCAAGACGTATAAAAGGATAAAAAATCCTACCAAGGCGACATGTACCAACGAGATAGGCCACAAGCCTCGAAGTACTTCACCAGGATCAAAGATCCCATCAGGGCGGCACGCCCCAAATAGGCCACTGGCCTCGAAGTACTTAATGAGGATCTAAGATCCCACCAGGGCGATATGCCCCAAATAGGTCACTGGCCTTGAAGTACTTCACCAGGATCAAAGATCCCACTAGGGTGACACGCCCCAAATAGGCCACAGGCCTTGAAGTACTTCACTAGGATCAAAGATCCCACTAGAGCGACACGCCCAAAATAGGCCACAGGCCTTGAAGTACTTCACCAGGATCAAAGATCCCACTAGGGCGACCTGCCCCAAATAGGCCACAGGTCTCGAAATACTTCATCAGGATCAAGGATCCCAATAGGGCGACATGCCCCAGATAGGCCACTGGCCTTGAAATACTCCATCAAGATCAAAGATCCCAGCAAAGGCGGCATACACCTATGATTTGGTTATGGAAATTAATTATGGCAAGAAGTTAAAGTTAAAATAAACCAGAAGCATAAAGCTCAAGTTACGACTTCCAAAAGTCACGGTATGTGGAAACATAATGTTGAAAAGTTAAGTTAAAGGCTGCGATGTAAAAGTCGTTATGAATATAAATGAGCAGTGAAATGTCATTAAAGGTTAAGCATTACAAAAGGAAGGCTGACCAACATGTTAGTAAATTGTTCATTAAAACAAAAAGTAAATCTAATTATTACAGAAAAGAGCTTCAAGGCTCGGCGGGATTAGCATCCCCGTCTTCAGCCGTCGGAGTGGAGTAATCCGCGTGGGGGTCAAACGCTTCCAGCTCGGGGTCATCAAGTTTGACTTGGGTTGGGGGGTCGTTGTCATAATCCAAAAGTTGACCCCCCTCAACCCTGAAGTGGATGAACGCCCTTGAAGGTAAGTTGCACTCTGGGATTTAAAAACTGGACCTGCTTGAGACAGCTGGCAAAAGCCATATAACCGCCATTAGCAATCAGGCGACTTTGGGCCTCAACCTTAGCCTTCAGTTGATCATTTTCTGTCTCCAACGACGCTTTATCCGTCGTCAGCTGATCCCTAAGTCGGGAAAGAAGCCCGTTCTCCCCACGAAGTGAAGTCACCTCCTCCTGAGCCTTGGAAAAGGCGACTTGTATCTCCTTTTTCTCCTCGGAAAGCTTGGCACTCTCCAATTTCAGCAAGTCAAAATTGGAGGTAGCCGCAGCAATCTTGGCCCGGAGCTCGGACTAGGAAGCTTTCAGTATGTCCCGCATAAGAGCTTGAATTTTCTTCTTAGCCGCAGCTTTGGTGGCTTGCAACATCTCTTCCAAGTCAGCCACCGGATTAGGCTTCTCTAGCTCTTCATGAAAGTACTTCAGCAAAGCTGACTGACGGGACATCCAGCCAAGTGCTTCCCCGACATTGGCCTGCGAGATGAAAAACGACATTAACCAAGTGTACAAATGCAACAGAAGATAGAAAAGCGAAGTATGTGACATAAAGGAAAGGAAAAATACCTTCAGTGCAGAACGAGGGAGCTCCTTAAAGAACTCCCCATGATGAAATAAAACAATGGGGGCTTGAAAGCCTTCCCATTGAGAAGATGATGATGATCCCGTAGCAGGTAGGGCAGGGGCAGCTCCTACAGAAGTGGAAATCAGGAAGGGACATCAGCATCAAAGATCAATAAAATTTCAGAATTTAATAAGTTTTGAAGACATTAGTTAACTAACCTCTTTTCCGTATTAGGGCGGCTCCAACTGTCTCCGCTTCATCATCCGAGACAGATATCTCATTGTGAGGAGCAGATTGGATTGCCTTCGACTCCTGGACAGCAGGGACAGGGGACTTCTGGCGGTTGCGGAGGATGAGCTTCCTCTTTTTTGCCGCTTGAACTTCGGGCAACATTGCACCAACGTCAGCAGAGGTTGCAGATGGACCCTAGGATGCCCCAGGAGATTGAACTCCGTGATCAGTGGTTAGCTCACGCACTAGATTCTGGGCGGGGGACTCCTTCTTTCCTTTCTTTGTCATGCCGCTAGTCTTTTTCATCAACTGGGCATATCCCGACATGATGGCAGTTGAAGAGAAAAATAGTGGCAGGGTTAATAACATAAGCAGGAATGAAAAAGAAAGCGACATGTGCTTTAAAAGGCAATAATAAAATTGTCTAAGATGATTTTACCCATGGTATCAGCCCGGCTGACACAACAGCCTTGAATCACGACTTTGCATCTGATGAGCTCGTGCTTTCCGATGAATTCCCGGAGCCTAGCAATCACAGCGTGATTAGAATCCAACAAGGAGGCCTCGTCGGTAATGAAAGACTTCGTTTCCCGGAGATAATGGTCATATGACCAGTATAACAGGAACAGAGGAGAGCCGGTGGGACTAGTCCAGAATAGAAACTCTTCCCCCGTGTATAGCACCTTAAAATATGACTCCTTAAAAGGGGGAAAAGAATCTTCTAGGAGTTGGAAGAAGAAGTGGTCTTTTCGCTGGCGGAAGGAGATGAACCCGAAGTCAGAAAGGTGGTAAGGGGCAAAGAGGTACAAGAATAAGTTGCTGGAGCACTCCCAACTGTTGGCCCAACTGAAAATCTTGAAACCATTGATGAAACCCCAGGCGTTGGGGTGAACTTGTGAAGGCGCTACCTCAAGTCGGTTGAGGATCTCAATCTGAAAACTTGTGAAGGGAAAGCGTAGATGAACGAGCCAAAAAAAACAGTTATAAACTATTAGAAAGTCGGGGGCAGGACCCGATCCTTTCATTGGGATCCACACGCTCGGCCTTATACAAGGTGACGGGACCAGAAGGGACATCATCTTTTGGGGTCGCCCCGGGAAAGTGCATCGCATCTCGAAATTTCACATCAGCGACAAGGAATTTCAATGTCGTGTTAAGTCCAAATGGGACCTGGAGAATATCATGGTGAATCCAGTATATTCTCTGTATGTCCCATATACGCCTAAGCTTCTTAGGGACTTCAATCTTGGCAGCTTCTTTTGGAGGACCGTACCAGTTGTGGATCTTCTGTCGGTGGCGTTCTAAAGCCTTACTCTTGGAAGGCTTGCGGACAGCTTGGGCAGGGGCTGAAGTCGAAGGCAACTCTGAACCCGACATGGAAGGCGAAGCCGACATTGGTTCTACAACAGAAACAGGAGGGACAAAAAGAGGGTCATAAGAATTTGAATCAGAAGATTTAGATGAATTATTAGAAGAATTAAAACTAGAAGTTTCAGACGAAGAACAAATTAACAAGGGGGCAAGAGGATGCAAGATGGACGTTACAGTATTGTCACTATCCTCAGATGACTCATCATAATCATACTTACCCATTCCATACCTTAAGGATACGGGGGCAACAGATTCAGAAAATGGAGCCCCTGAGAAGGGGATGAATTGGGGATTTCCAGGAGTGATCTCCCCAAAGGCTTCAAATAAAGGTTCTTCCTCAGAATCAGAACCAGAAACTGAAGGGGGATTGGGAATGTGATGATCACTACCATCACACGGTTTAGACCCAGAAGGGGAACCAATGAAATAACCAACTTCCCCAGAAGGGCTTTCTTTTGGGGGAAAGTTAGTAGGCCTCTTAGGAGTTGACATTTCTTAGAAGGTCGAAAAAGAAAGAAAACACACAGAAAGAGCGAATAGGATATGAAGAAGGTACATGGAAATGGCGAAGGAGAAGGGGCCAAGGAAGGCTTGAAGACAGCAAGGTGAAGTTGACAGCAAAAAAGCAAGAAGAAAGCTTTTACGCAGAGAAAAAACTTGAGAGCAGAGAAGAGTTTTTTAGGTTAAGAAAGGGAGTACTTATAGAAAGAGAAAGGGGAGATGAAACGTGAAGAAGAAGTGACGGCGTGGGGTGCAATTAATGCACGCAGGCCTGACGTCACTAAATGATGATGGGCACGGCCCACGAAGGGTCAGGGCCAATACCACAGAGACACGTGCCAAAGCCTAAACTGACAAACAGAATTCAAAACAGCAACGAATTGGGAGGACTTTATGTCGCTAGGACAAGTCGAAGTCAGAAGTCAACGGCATGTCAAACGACATACCGAAGTCTTTGGGGCAACTGTTATGGACCTAACGCCCGGACCTAACGCCCGGAAAGGACACGTGCAGGTCTCACGTGAGTGGCCTAAGCCGTCAGTCCCATGTCGTGTTTCCACGACATGGACGTCCGACTTAAGGCTCAAGGGACATCACCCCCACATGAAGACCGTTATAGATCTGTACCTACCGCTGCAATTTACGGAAGTATGACAGTGACATGTTTGACTTTGGTGGCCCTGTTTACACTATAAATACATGTGATTAATATTCATTTTAATACGCTTATCACTACTCTATATCTGAGGATAATTCCCTGTGACATATAACTGACTTGATCGTCGGAGTGCTTGCAGGTATCCCCCTCACCGCCAGGTGAGTGGCTGGAATTATCCAACCATCGCACCGGAGACCAGATAGGAGGCCAAATTCGCCATGCCAAGTGCATGATGGAACAATATTTGTTTCTAAATTTTTCCCATTTGCATAAATTTAAGTAATGAAATTCTGGTTCCTTCTATTATACCAAAAAAAATGTAATGAATGGCAATTAAAGAAATTGATTATTGGTAATTGATTGGGAATGAAGCAGGAAGAGAGGAAATAACCATGAAATCCAAGAGCAAAAACATTGAAAAATGTTTGATCCAAATTAACATAAATTAATTAGTGTGTTTAATCTTAATTTTTTGTGGTGTTCTATTACTAAGTATTATGTCTTACTATTTTTTATCGATAACAGAAGTGTAGTGTAGCAAATCGAAGCAATAGAGAAAAGCAAAAGATGCCTCACACGGGAGGGTCTAAAAGCATTGGAACTTTGATGGATGAAAAGGTACTCTTGAATAGTTGCAAAATATTATACACTTGATTCTATCATTGTTCTATCCTAAATATTCACTCATTTATATTAGGCCAAAGATGGGATAGAACCTACACGAGCTGAGATTTTCTTATTAACTCATAAGAAACGTAAAGATGGTAGACCGATGGATGAGGAGTCCGCAAAAACCGTGGTATGATTTTTTGTATAGTCTCTTACTTTATAAGTGATTTTTTCTATACTCTCACCTGTTTGATTGTAATTTGAGTCCAAGGATCATAAAGTGATGTATTTTTTGGTGAACATAAAGTGATGTATTTGATTAGGATATTATTCTAACATTCTTTACATTTAGGAGATGATCCAAGAGAAGTTAAATACTTGTGGGACATTTGATGAACAAAGTGTGGCTTGGGAAGGAGATGTCTATTCCCAAGTGTTAGGGAATGACAAAAGTGGCTACGTTCTTGGTTTAGGACTTGGACCAACTCTTTCTCTATTGTGGGGTACTAAATCTTCCTTGCAAAGTACTTTTGCGGATAGTGGGTCAAATGAAATTGTCCAAAAGTTGGAGCAAGAGATAAAGGAGTTAAAGGAAAAATATGATGTAGAATTAAGCTTGATAAAACAAAATCAAGAGAAGCTACTTTCTGAAATATCTTTTTTGAGTCAAGCTTTGGGTAAAGTGTTTCCTAGTGAGTTTTATAGAGTTCAAAAAAATTGTGCAAACTCACTTGGACAGGTATGGTTTTAAAATTAAGCACTTTCAAAACTGTACATTTTTCATCAAATTTGATATTGAGAGACTAATTTGTAATTTTATGCCTCAATATTTACTAGGTCCCTGATGCTAATAGTGGTCTAGAACATAGTGCTTTTGATTGTTCTAAACCTTCTCATGGTATTTAGATTTTTATCTCAATAACACTTATATTAGCAAAGATGGTGCCCTGTAATTTGTAGTTTAATTTGATTTTTGCTTTTGGTTAGAACATGAGGGTAGCACTAGTCTTGGAAGTAAGAAGATACACATGCAGAAATCTAGAGATCTTTTAAAGACTAAAGACAAAATTGTTACAGAAGCTTCTATCTTTGTTGGCAATGAAAGAGGTTTTACATTTATATGTTTCTAAGTTGATACAATTATTGTATCTTGATCTGTTATTAGTTGAAATCATTTTTTCTTTTTACTAAAACCCCAAAATATTTATGTTTGACATTACATGAATATTGTGTTTCATGTGACAGTTCTCAAGAGGCTAAGGAGTGAAAGAAGCAAAGATTTATTGGCAGCTTCATCTCATGGTTAGTGAAAAGTCTACACTGGCCTTTCTTTAGTGTATATACGTGAATGTGAATGTTGTTTCTTAATTGTGAATGTTGTTTCTTAATTGTTAGAGCTATAGCTGAGACTTGCAGTTATTATTTCTACATTCTTTTGTGATAATGTATATATATATGCAATTAACGACATGTTTTTCTACTTTGTATTTTGATTAGTTAGATGAGGTGTGGGGATTTAATTTATTGGGTATATGCTTCTTTGTACTCCTTTGTGAAAGAAATGGACTAAGATTGGTTTCATTTTTGTAGTTAACTTTCTCAATATTATATTTTTTTTGAATCTGGATGAGAAGGTTTAATTTATGTACTCATTTGTCTTTTCTCATGTGCAGGATCAAAATTAAAAGGGAGAAGATTGATCTTTGATGAGAGTGATGATGAGTTATGACTCACCTTAATTGCTTAGTAGGAATTCAGATGATTAACTGTTTTTTTACATATTTTCACTCTAGATACTATAGCATTCTTGAGAACAAAAAAATATCTTTGATTGAAGTGACAAAACTTTTGAGCTATTCACTTGCTAAGTATGTCATGAAAGTTGTTCATTTGATGTTTCATTATTTGATTTTTTGTCCCCTTAGTATAATTTAGTTTATATTTGTGAATAAAGCTAAAAAAGTGTGTTTGTAATTGTCAAAATTAATAATAAATTTTTGCAAATATGAACAAAAACTACTAAATAAATAAGAAAATTCAAATGACGGTCTTTGTGGGTATTTAAATAGTCACAAACAATTGCCATTGTAATATTTTTTTTTTTTGACAATTATAACTTTTAACGGCAATAGTAAAAGTCGGTAATTGAGTTACATAGGTATCTTGGGTTGAAGTTTTAGTGGCCATAAAAAATGCCGCTATCAATAGCCACTAAAAATCAAGTTCTTTAGTGGCAATAAAATGGATATTTACCGGCCTTTTTATAATTGCCGGCAATATTTTTACCGATATTGGATACACCGGCTAATGATTAATTGTCGGTAAAACTTTTAGTGGCTATTTTTATTGCCACTAAAAGAAAAAACAAATGCCACTAAAAATATATTTTGTAGTAGTGCTAGGTGCAAAACAAGGCCTTGTGTGGTGGCCAAATGTGCTTGGGCGCCCAAGAAGCTTGCTTAGGCATAAAAATTGGGCTGCCTTACTGTCTTGATGCACCTAAGCACCAAAATGAATGTGGTCAGGCGCAAAAACTGGGTTGCCTTGCTGTCTTGGCATTCTTAGGTTCAAGAATGAGCATACTTAGGCGTCCTACTGCGTCCTACTCACCATCAAACACCCTTCTTACCTCTTGTATGATCCTCAAATAGCCCATTCATGAATTCTTAAATTAAACCTCATCAAATAGTGTCCCATAACAGAAACTTCATCAATTGCATTTGAATGAAGCATCTAGCAACATGCAATACATATTTAGATGAAGGAAAAACAATTGCCAGGAAAAACCCTAGGTTGAAACTTTGAACTTTCAACCTTGAATGAAGCCTATGGGTGAAGAAGGAAAAACAATTGGTGCATATTTCAAACTTTGTAGTAGGTAGTGATTTTGTAAATAGATCTGCTAAATTTTCACTCGATCGAACTTGCTGAACAGATATCTCTCATTCCTTTTAAAATCACGGGTGAAGAAGAACTTTGGTGAAATGTGGATTGTCCTATCTCCTTTGATGTATCCTTCTTTAATTTGAGCAATACATGCAGCATTGTCTTCATATATGATTGTTTGAGGCATCTTTTCGGAAGATAAACCACACGTTTCTTGTACATGCTAAATCACAGATCTCAACTAGACGCAATCACGACTTGCCTCATGTAATGCCAAAATCTCCGCATGGTTAGATGAAGTAGCTAATGAAGTTTGTTTCATAGATCTCCATGAAATAGCTGTGCCACCACATGTGAACAAATATCCAATTTGTGATAGTCCGTCGTGGGGGTCAGATAAGTAACCTGCATCTGCATAGCCTGTTAGTACAACCTTAGAAATATCTGAGTAAAACAAGCTCATGTTCATTGTTCCTTTAAGATAGCAAAATATATGCGTAATTCCATTCCAATGTCTTCGTGTAGGTGAAGAACTATATCTTGCCCATAGGTTAACGGCAAATGATATATCTGATCGTGTATGACAAGCTAAGTACATCAATGCCCAAATGGCACTCAGATAAGGTACTTCAGGACCAAGCAATTCTTCATCCTTTTCTTGAGGCCTAAAGGGGTCCTTTTTCTCATCAAGCGATCTCACAACCATTCGAATGCACAATGGATGTGATTTATCTATATAGAATCATTTTAAAACTTTTGTTGTATATGTTTGTTGATGCATTAAAACTCCATTATTTAAATACTCTAGCTGTAATCCGAGACAAAACTTTTCTTCCTAAGTCCACTACAAGAAAAAAGGTTTTTTACAGCGGTTTTTTAGGCCTTTTACGGCGGTTAAAACCGCCACAAAATGCATTTGGCGGCGGTTTGCAAACTGCCGCTAGTTCTACCGCCACGAGGTCATTTAGCGGCGGTTTTTGATAACCGCTGGAATAACCGCCACAATAAGCACTTGGGAGTTTAGCGGCGGTTTTAACCGCCGCTATTTTTGTATTGATATTTGAATTTTTATGTCGGAGTTTTATGGCGGTTTTAACCGCGGCTAGAATTTAGCTTTTTTTTATTTTTTTTATTTTTTGGTTTTACTACTATTATGCATTGGTTTTGTTAGTAGTGCATGAATAATTCATCAGTTTTTTTTTATTTTTTTTCTTTTAAAAGAATTATAAATACATTCAAAGGTCAATGTGCTTATCGAAACTAATTTATTCAATAACTTCATAAATTTGGGTCTTTACATAACATAAAAGAGTTACAAAATTCTCTTATAAAAAAAACTAAATAACATACATTAGTTTTGTAAAAAAAAAACTATACTACATGAATCTTGTAAAGAAAACAATAAGACAAAAAAGATGGAGTCCATTTTTTGGGATTCATGAATAGGTCAGGAATAATGTCTCGTTTCTGCAATTGACTATGTATCTATTACCTGAAATCAAATTACAAAATAAATTCAGTGATTATTTATTGTTCTATTAAGCTAAAAATAGACTTAAAAATAAGTGGTAAATAATTAGTCTAACAGTGAAGAATAATTACTTCATTCGAAAAAGCATCATTCATTAATATGCCCATAATTTCAACCATAAGAAAAGCATATTAACAAAAGTATACTCAAAACTCCAGAACTGTAACGTATGTTTTTGAGTCCTTATAAATAATCATCCCAACTATTGCTGCATTTCATCCATCAATCCAATTTGAAATCACTGTAGAGTCTAAAAATGTGCATCTATTGAATTAAGCTACAGGGGAAAGGGCAAAGGAGAGAAGCAATTAGGAAAATCAAAATGGATTTGTAGAGCTTGAGTTTCCAATCTTATAAATTATTTATACTAGTGCCTGAATAATAAATCAAAAAGTGAACTTAGCTCAATTCTCTAAATTAACAAAAGGGTCTTTCCGTAAATATAACTAAGATAGTCTTAGAAATCTTACTAGTCCTAAAGCCTTCTCGATAACTAATTTGGTATAACATTCCATTGTTACTGTGAGCACAATTCTTGTAATTAGCTAGTCCAAAAACATACCCTTAACATGGTGTGAAATTTTCTATTTCAGTCCTAAAGTAAGGAATCTTCACCAAGTCATCATAATCAATAACTACCTAAAAAAATCAGTATGGTATGAATGATTTTCATGGTAGTAGAAAGCATTTTATAACTATTTTATTGGGTAAACAGGACAAAAACAGAAACTAAGAATTCACAAACCAATCTGAGCTTTGGCAATTTATAATGAAGATAAGGGTTTGAGCAAAGCTCTGCATAGAAAATCTGATGCAATTTTACGCTTTAGAATAAATATGATTTTTCATATAATGTAAGAAATATTTAGTGTAATGGTGAAATTTATTGGAGAATTACCATCATTCATGCATAAGCTGATCCAACTAGGCCAGCTCCTATAACACCCAACTGTTTGTCCCTTGAGCAAGTTTCTGACAAATCTGCCATTGAAACATAACTAAAAACAGTGATTCCAACTTTCATAAAGAATATGTAACAATTTACAATTTAGCGTGTAAAGAGTAAAGACTAAAATGTCCTTGAAACCATTATCTCAATAAACTATGAATACACTCAATAAAAAATTTGTTTTATATGAAAAGGTGAATTGCTATGCACTTTACACATACCTCTTGATGACTCAAGTCTATATCTGAGAGTTCTATACTTCTAAATTAAAAAAAAACAAACAAACAATTCATTAAAATTTAAAAACCTTTGACTAAACAAACAGACTCTATAAGTGTAATATTAAAGAAAAGCTAATTAACAAGAAGAAAAGTAACAAATGCACCTGTAGGTGGGTTTTCACATGATAGATGGCAAGGCCCTCAACTTTCATAAGTTTCAAGACACCATTTGGAGTAGCTTCTGGAAATTACCACCATGAAATAACAACAAAATAAAAGGCTGATTTTATTTTTTCCAATGAGATGTCAAGAAAGCAGAAATTGATGGAGAAGTATGTAAACACATACCCTCACTACCACTATGCTTAATGATCTACCATACATCTTCATTGCAAGTGTCAAGTATAGGGACCTATATCAAACATAAGCTTACAAAGTTATAATGGAGATGAACAGTAGGAGTTCAACATAGAAAACTGATATGCATATCGAATAAAATGAAAAATTTTTCTTTTAGGTGTTAAAATAAAATTTGTTTATCAAGTATTGGGACTAAAATCAAATTTTGTAAGGAAATAGATGATAATGATATTATTGTGAGAATTTATCACTACTCTATTTTGTAAAATGGAAAAACTAGTACAAATAATAGTCACTTAACATTGGAAATTTTTTGATTAAAAGCAACAGGAGCGATTTGAAAATATATTATTGAAGGTAAGCATATTTAGCCATGAAGAAAACTACTTGATTAAAAGTTTTTAAAGCCATGAAGAGAGAGTTTTGTGAGGTCCCTCCTCTCCTCCTAAAGTACGTAGCTTAAGATTAGGAGAAGGACAATGTTTTTTTCTTTCCAAAGTCTTTAAAAACATTGATAATGGTTATGAACCTTTGTTACCCAAGTTCCATGCATCCTCCAAAGTAAATGCAGAAAGAGAAACAGAAAATGTCAAAGGCGAAGCATCAAAACTCAAATCTGGAGCAATTTTTGGGTAAGCGCAGAACAAATGCAGAGATGGGCTCAAGAAGCTCACCTAAGCATTTCTACAAACAGATTGTGTGCAGTGAAGATAGTCATTGTACATACACAAAAAATAGACCCAATCACACATGCACAGAAATTACAGAAGGAAGATACAATAAAAACGGAAAACAAGCATGAAATTATGATATCGGAGACCATGAGGAAATGAAAAATTGAAATCAATATCTCCCTTTCATCCATGGTTAGGGTTTGCAAGGTTAGTTTTAAGCATGAAGGAAGAAATAGAAGAGACCATACCAAAATTAAAGAGTAGAGGACAAACCTGCGTAGCTGCCTCTTAACTGAAACCGAGAGACGAAGACTAGATCTGGCGAACAAGTCCCTCAACGGAGAATAAAGAGACGATGGAGAGGGAGATGAAGAATGCAAGACCAAGAGGGAGACGAAGGAGAGGGAGATGAAGAATGCAAGACCAAGAGGGAGACGAAAGAGGGAGATGGGAGATGAAAAGGAGAGCTAGAAGGAGAAAATGAACAAAAAAATGAGAAGAAAGAAGATAAGAAAGAAGATAAGAAAGAAGAAGGCACGCATGATGAAGAGAGTAGAGGGAAAATGAAATTAGGGTAACATTGTCGCCTATGCCCCACCGCCACGATATAACAATAGGTCGCCGCCTTATGCTGGAAACTGAAGGCGGTTACTTGAACTGCCGCACAAACTGACGGAGACATGTAACCGACGGCGGTTTTAATGGAATCGCCTCTATTTTCCTGCCACTATTGTCCAGTATTCCTGTAGTGGTCTTTCATTTCAAATTCTTTCTTTAGACAACTTACAGCTTCTAGGAGTTCTCTAGGAGTTTCGATGATATTTAAACCATCAACATAAACAGTAATGATAACAAATCCTTAACAAATATTCACTGAGCCTATTATACCACATGCGCCCACATTGCTTCAATTCGTAAAAAGACTTATTCAATTTAATAGAGTATTGTTCTCGAGAATTTGAATTACATGCTTCAGGAAAATTAAATCCTTCGGGGAGTTTCATAAAGATGTCGTTCTCAAGTGAACCATATAGGTAGGCTGTAACAACATCCATCAAACATAAATCAGGTCTTTCAAGTACGGCTAAACTGACTAAGTATCGAAAAGTACTTGCATCTACTACAGGTGAATATGTCTCTTCAAAATCACTGTCAGATCTCTGAGAAAATCCTTGAGCAACAACCCTTGCTTTATATCTTACAATTTCTCCCTTTTCATTTCGTTTTCGCACAAAAATCCATTTATACCCAACCGGCTTCACACCTTCAGGTGTACGGACTACTGGTCCAAAAACTTTACGCTTCTCGAGCGAGTTTAATTCTGCCTTAATTGCATCTTTTCACTTTAGCTAATCGTCTCTTTGTCTACATTCATTAATCGATTTAGGATCATGATCCTCATTATCATTTATCCCATTTATTGCTGCTTTAAATGCAAACTTATCATCAACGTTGATTTTATTTTGTTTCCATCGGATTCCATTTGTGACATGATTTATAGAGATCTCTTCATTTTCACAATTTTCAGGTACCTAATATACTTTTGGGATAATTATGTTTATGGTCTCTTCTAGAGTCTCCTCATTTTTAGTTCGACCATCTACATTATTAGCTCCTTTTCTTTTTCGAGGAATTTTATCTTTAGTGCCACGCTTCAAGCGTGTTTCACTTTCATTTGCTATAGAAGATTGTCCAATCGGGACATCAACTTTTATTAGAGTTTTAGCCGTTGGTACATATGATTTGGTTACCCTCTTAGGGTCAGTGAATTCATTCGGTAATTGATTGGATAAACTCTGTAGATAAATTATCCTTTGAAATTCTAGTTCACATTGTTTTGTAGATAAGGATGATTTATTCCAACTAATATTAAGGAAGATGTGGGGTTCGGGAGGTGGAGGGTTGGTGCAAGGAGGTGGGGTTCATTCCTCGAACAAAGAAAAGGAGCTAAGAATGCAGATGGGAGGTGGGGTTCGGTAGGTGGGAGGTGGGATTGACATAATGTTTTGTTGGAGCCCAAGGTAACAGAGGTTATGGGTGGTGGTTGTTAGGAGGATGTGTCTCCTATTCTTTCGGTGGCTGACATGGTGCAATCACATAAGGAGGATCTTGGAGTCTTATTTTCTAACATATCCAAATGGCTTCCACATATGGTGGCAGCGTCAAGAGGTACTTAGGTTCATGTTTATGGGATTCCTCTACATGCATGGGGAGAAGAATTTTTTCGAAAATTAGTATCTTCTTTGGGGACTTTTGTAGCTGTGGATGACAATACTCTTTATCGTAACCGGATGGATTTTGCAAGAGTGCAAATAAGAACTGTTTCAAAGTCCCTTATTAATTTGAATTGGAGAGGGCAAGTGAATAAACTCTTTTTTGATATTTGTTTGATTGAGGAGTTGGGTGAGAATTCCTTTCCAGTGGAATGGATTGATATGTCTCTACAGAATCCATCGAAAAATTTGTTGATCTTAATGCTCTAGAAGATTACAGTTCTGATGAAGGGGAGAACGTTCAAATCGTGTCAACGGCAGCAAGGTGGGTGGAGTGGAAGAGCATGTGGCTGGTAAGGTGTTGAACAGCGGTGATGGGTCGCAATCATTAACTGCATCCAATTCTGTGAAGAATAATGCAACTAATGATATTAACTGTTCGGGAAATGGTGGAGAGGAAATTTTTAAAACCAATAATGTTTTGGTTAATATTGAGAATAATAATCATAAGGCTAAGGGGAATGGATGTGAAGTGGGCCTTAATGGTTTCTTATTTTCTGATGAGAGTGATTTTGGGTGTGAGTGCCATTGGGAAGTAGGAGTTTGGCAAATGGGATTGTCTGTGAGGCCCAGTCTAGAAGTTCCAACAAAAAATAATGTTACTTCTAATGTTTGAAACGGGCCTGAGGGTGGTGATTTATTTTCTCCTAATCCGTCAATGGGGGGTCGTGGTGCGAATAGGATTTTGGAGAATGGGGTCTTTTGTGTAACCTCATCAAAGCTCCCTCAATCCGAAAACAAGACTTCCAAGGGAAAAAAGTGAGGGTTAAAGCGGTCCTCCAACGATCTCGATGGGGTGTGTTGTAGCTTCGGCCAGTACCGCGGCGGTCCAACTCAAGGATCTCTCATCTGCATTCTCAAGCGACGATTGAGGCATGGGAAAAAGTCATTGCAAATTCACGTCCTTTACACAGTGTTACCAACAAACGCCGTCGAACCCAATCTGGCAATGGCCGAAAAGATCATAGAGATGGGTGAGCGCATTGGTATGGTGGTTCACAACAATCAGAACGAAGTGATTGAAAAATTAAAGGAATTGGAGGTTCGGGACAAAAGGGTAGCTGAGGAGAATAGGGGTGTTAGTGCTTTATTATGAAGATCCTCTCTTTCAATATTAGAGGGGTTGGGTCTTGCATTGTATGTTGTACGTTATGGTGGGATGATGGTCTTGCATTGTATGTCGTACGTTATGGGGGATGATAAGTTTGATTGGCTTATGTGTCCGTCGAATGGGAATAATGGGGGGCTTCTGTCAGTAAGGAATGCAAGTAGAGGAAAGTTGTTGTATAGCTTGGGTGGATCAGGTTTTTTCGGTATATGTTTGGAGTGGGGTGAGAAGAAGGATGTCATTACAATAATCAATGTGTATTCTTCTCGTCTCTTAGATGAAAAAAGAAAGCTTTGGTCTGATTTGGTCATGTCAAGTTTGGGTTTGGGTTGGAATCCTTGGTGCATTATGGGGGATTTCAATACCATTCGAAACTCTAATAAACGGAAAGGTGGAGTTGGAATAGGGGATGCTCGGGAAATGGAATATTTCAATCAATTCATTGCTGATTTGCAGTGTCAATATCTTACGTTAGTCGGGAGACATTTCACTTGGCTGCGGGGTGATGGTTGGGTTATGAGTAGACTAGACAGAGTGCTTCTATCTGAGTCTTGGAGTGATATGTGGGGTAATGTTGTGGTTCAAGTCCTTCCGCGTGATGTGTCGGATCACTGCACGCTGTTACTTAAGAACAAGGTTCTTAATTGGGGACCAAAGCCCTTCTACTTCTTTAACTGTTGGGCTGAACATAAAGACTTCCGGGAGGTGGTAACTCAGGCTTGGAATTTATCCTTTGAAAAACATTGGGATACGCAAAGGCTAAAAGGTAGGTTGGTCAATGTTAAACTTGCTTTAAAGGCATGGAATAAGGAGGTCTTCGATAATGTTGACAGCAATATTTGTCTTAAATATGAGGAGTTTGCTGTCTTGGATTTAAAAAATGAGGAACAGTGGATTCTTGATCACGAGATTGTCAAACAGAAGGAGTTGATCTCTGAAGTTTGGGTTGCTCGGAAGAATAAAGAAAATTTTATGGCCCAAAAGGCTCAACAAAGATGGTCTAGGGAAGGTAATTTTAATACAAAGTTTTTTCATTCTTGCATTCGGGGAAGGCAAAAAAGAAATCAGATCCCGTCGTTGTATGTGAATGATAGGTGGTTAGAGGAGGTGGAGGAGGTTAAGAATCATATTTTGGGCTATTTTGAGAACAATTTCAAAGCAAGAAAATGGGATAGACCAACTATTGATAATATTTGGTTGCCTAAATTGTTAGAGTCCAGTAAGTTAGAATTGGAAAATCCTTTTACTATGGAGGAAGTAACAAGTATGATGATGGAATGTGACGGGGATCCCCTATGGCTTCAATTTTGGTTTCTTGAAATCTTTTTGGAGTATGGTGAAGTCTGAAGTTTTTCAAATGATAGGTGAGTTCCATGTGAATTCTGTTATTCCTAAAGGATTATTGTCTTATTTTGTGACTCTTCTTCCAAAATCTAAATGTCCTCAGTCTATGAGTGATTTTCAGCCAATATCGCTGTTAGGGTGCCTTTATAAGATCATTTCTAAGGTACTAGCTAATAGGATGAAAGGGGTATTAAATGAAATTGTTCATGAGCAGCAGTCGGGTTTTGTCCCTGGACGTAATCTGTTTGACAGTGTGCTTGTTGCCAATGAAGTTGTTGACTTTGTTCATAAAACAAAAAAGAAATGTTTTCTTTTCAAAGTTGACTATGAGAAAGCATATGATTCTATTGATTGGAGGTTTTTAATTTACATGTTAAGAAAGTTTGGTTTTGGGGATAAATGGGTACGGTGGATGGAAGAGTGTTTATGTGGAGGTCATTTGTCTGTTCTAGGCAAAGCTTTAAAGCAAAGGGATCCACTATCGCTGTTTCTCTTTCTTGTGGTTGCCGAAGGATTGGGGGTATGATGGGGGGTGCTGTTGAAAAAGGATTTTTCAAGGGGATTCAGGTGGAGAATTGACCCGAAATATCAATGTTACAATTTTCCGATGATACGCTAATTATTGGTGAAGCCACTGAGAGAAACTTATGGGTCGTAAAGTCGGTCCTAAGATGCTTTGAATTAATATCCAACCTTAAGGTAAATTTTCATAAGAGCAGTTTTATGGGTTTTAATATTTCTGAAGATTTTATGTCGTTGGCTGCCTCTTTTCTTCATTGTAAAATTGGTGCTGTGCCATTCCGTTATCTTGGCTTGTTGGTTAGTGCTAAGCTTGGATGTAAGGTTGCTTGGAATCCTTTATTGGATGCATTATGGATAAAACTTACTTCATGGAAACATCGTTACATTTCTATTGGAGGTAGAGTTACGTTGCTAAATGTTGTTTTAAATAGTTTACCTATTCATTTTCTTTCCTTTTGGCAAATGCCACCTTCTGTTTTTAAAGAGGTAATCAAAATTCAACATAGATTTTTATGGAGTGGTGTGCAACAGAACTCTAAAATGTGTTGGGTTAAGTGGGAACAAGTTTGTAAGCCTATTAAAGAGGGTGGCTTGGGTGTTAAAAACATTGAATTATTCAATATTAGTTTATTGGATAAATGGGTGTGGAGGGGTTTGAAATATCCAAATTCTCTATGGGTATGGGTCATTTAAGCACTTTATGGAGGTGGAATGATCTCATTTTAGTTTGTCAGCAAGCAAAAAGATGGATTTTGAATAATATTTGTATTGTCGTTGGCGATGGGAGTATTGTTAATTTTTGGTTGGATCACTAGGTAGGAGATTTACCGTTGGCTGAAGCTTTCCGGCACTTGTTCTCTCTGGTAGTAAATAAAAATGCTACGATTCAGCAAAATGGTGTTTTTGAAGATGGTGTGTGGAGGTGGAACATTGATTGGCGTAGGTGCTATTTATTTCAATGGGAGGAAGATCTTATTCACGAACTTAAGGAGAGTATGGGGGTTGTACAAGTGAGACTATGGAAGTGTGATTCTACAAAGGTGTTCTATGTCAAATCTATGTATTTGTATCTCTACAATTATTATGCTGCAGCTTCAGATTTACCGCCACATCATGTTTTGGATTTTCGGCGTTTATGGAAAGCTAAGGCTCCTAAAAAGATCTCTGTATTTGCATGGCAATTATTGATGAACGCTTTGCCTGTGCGTATGGCGTTGGTTCAACGAGGTATGATGTTAGTTAATGATTTGTGTCATTTATGTAATTTATACCATGAAAATGTTATGCACCTATTTCTGCGTTGTTGTGTTGTATCCAATTGTTGGTATTTGGTGTGGAAGTGGCTAAGATTTGAAGGGTGTATACCAAGGGGATTGGAGGAGACGTTACTATCCATGATTGGTTTTTTGGAGGAAAATGACAAGGGCGGATTGCGGTTTTGATTTGGTTGGCAATAGTTTAGAATATTTGGTTGATGAGAAACTCTGTTATTTTCAAAACAGAGTGGCTGATGTTCAACAATTAATGGAGGTCATTAAGTTTCGGTCTTGGAAATGGATGGTGTCAGGATTGAAATCAAATAGTTTCTGTTTTGTCAATTGGTATAACGATCATTTGTTATGTATTAAAAAGTTGTAATGTATTGTTAATGGGATAGAGTACCCCTTGTACTCTCTATTAATAATATGTTTTGCTTATAAATTTTTTTTTATTTTTCAACGGTTTATTTTCTCACCCTATTGTTGGGAAGAGTGATTCATCAAAATGACAATCGACAAATCTGGCTATAAATAAGTCTCCCGTCGATGGTTCTAGATATTTAATAATTTACGAAGATTCATATCCAACATATATTCCCAACTTTCTTTGGGGTCCCATCTTTGTACGTTTTGGTGGGGCGATAGGGACATATATTGCACACCAAAAAATTCTTAGATGTGATATATTGGATTCTTTCCCAAAAACTAATTGTAAAGGGGAAGATTCATTATATCTTGTTGGGTTGATGCGAATAAGTCCTGCAGCATGCAATATTGCATGTCCCTAACAAGAAATTTGAAGTTTTGATTTCATTAGCATTGGCCTTACTATTAATTTTAGGCGTTTTATGAATGACTCTTCAAGTCCATTTTGCGTATGCACATATGCTACTGGATGTTCGATATCAATTCCAATAGACATGTCTTGAGATGTAAATTCACCAGCATTATGTGCTCTCAAATGTATTATTTGGGCAAGTAATCTTGCAAACGTGTTGTTGCAACTTGATAACAAACAAGCATGTGAGCATCTAGTTGATGCATCAATTAATACCATAAAATATCTAAATGGTCCACAAGGTGGATGTATCAGTTCACAAATATTGCCTTGTATGCGCTCTAGAAATGAAATAGATTCACTTCTAATTTTTTATGGTGATGGTCGAGTAATTAACTTTCCTCGGGAGCAAGCAACACATGGAAAACTATTGGATTGGAGAATTTGACGACTTATGATTGAGTATCCACATGATTTCTCAATTATTGTTCGCATCATATTTGATCGAGGATGCCCTAACCTTTCATGCCAAATGATAAATGTATTCTAATCTGTAAACTTTTACAATGACAAATGTTTCAATTGCATTAATATACGTGTAGTACAAGCCAGAGGAGAATGAAGGCAATTTTTCTAATACACTTTTGTCATTCGTATCTGATTTTGTGATGCGAAGATATTCAATTGTTTCTTCATTTATTGTCTCAATATAATATCCATTTTGGTGGATATCTTTAAAACTCAATAAGTTTCTATGAGACTTTGATGAATATAATGCACAATTAATGCGCATATTTACTCCCCCAAGTAATAATATATTGGCTTTTCCAGAACCTTCAACAATATTTGTACTACCGGATATAGTTTTAACATTAGCCTCTTCTATTGATAAGGAAGAGAAAAATCTTTTATTTTTCAGGATCGTACGAGTCGTAGCACTATCAACGAGACAAATGTCTACCTTAATAGGATCAGCCAATGAGGTATTCATCCTTCATTGAAAAATAATAACAATATATAAGTATGACGAATTAAAATAATTAATAAAATGCTCAATTTATTCATAGGACGAAAAATAAAATAAAATTCAATGGAAATTATTCAAAACATAACGTGCTAAATGTTTTTAAAAATTAATCAACCTTAAAAGAAATTCAAATGTGCTAAACACTATTCTTGGCCATTCCCATCTTCAATAGAATGGTAGGTATTATCATTTTGGTCATCGAAGAAATCAGATAATTCTACGTGAGCAGAGCTTCCATCTTTCTGTGCAAAATTTATCTCAATTCCTTTTCCTTTGCTCTTGATTTATTTTTGATAAAGATCAATTAAATGCTTTTGTGTGTGACATACACGGGCCCAATGGCCTTTGCTACCGCAACGATAACATGTAATCTTCACATTTCACTACTTTGGATAACTTTTGTCTTTGCAGTCTTTTCACCATTTTTCGACGAATGTTAAGAAAATGTGTGTCTTGGATTACCACGCCCACAACCACGTTTGAACCCTCGTCCTTATCCGCGACCGCGATCTTCGATGACAATTATTTTATGCTACATTCGCTTCTAGGAATGGAGCAATGCCAGTCGGACGAGACTCATAATTTTTCATAAAGAATTCATTGTTTTGTTCAGCAACAAGAAGACAAGAAATCAATTCAGAATATTTCTTAAATCTTTTTTCACGATATTGTTGTTGTAAAAGCACATTGGATGCATGAAAAGTGGAGAATGTTTTTTGTAGCATATCCGCATCTCAGACCTTTTCTCCACATAATGTTAACTGTGAAGTAATTCTGAATAGTGCAGAATTATAATTTCTTACGCTCTTAAAATGCTGTAAGCGTAAGTGCATCCATTCATGCCGAGCTTTTGGGAGGATAACGATTCTCTGGTGTTCATATCTTTCTTTCAAGTTATTCCTGAGAATAAGTGGGTTTTTGACAGTAAGATATTCATGTTTTCATCCTTCATGGAGGTGGTGACGAAGGAAAATCATGGCTCTAGCCTTATATTGATTGGATGTTTGACTACCATCCTTGATGGTGTCTCCAAGACCTTTCACATCTAAGTGAATTTCAAAATCTAATACCCAAGATAAGTAATTTTTTCCCGTCACGTCAAGGGCCATGAACTTGATTTTGGCAATATTCGACATATTATGTTTAATAAAAAAATAAATAAATAATAATTAGGAAAAGGATTCCACCTCATATAAACACATAATTTATCATTTATTTATTTATTTATTTATTTATTATTTTAAAAAATTTACACATGATAAGCATGTAAACGATAGAATATGCACTGCATAACTTCCTAGGAAAGAGAGGTGGCGTCACAACAGATGCACTTGAAAACCAAGTATTTCCTTAGCCAGAACCTATCCGAAACATATCGAACCGTATACATTGCTTCACATGAATTGTCGAATATTTGTTTATTTAGTATTTAAAATGTTAAACTTTTTTTTAATAATATTTAGATTAAAAAAAATATTATGTCAAATAATTGAGATAACTCTAAAAAACAGAAAAAAATAGATAAAATTAAATTATAATAGAATATATCTATTACCTCAAATAGAGCATATTGATAAGTATAAAAAAATAGTACTCATCTATTATATATCAGGGAAAATTGGCAGGAATGAGTTGACAAACAAACACAAATATAGATAAAATCAAAATTTGATAGTGATTGAATGCTATAAATTAGGTTGGGCAAACAGATATATACTTAGATAAAATCAGAATTTTGCTACCGTTCAAAAACTTTATTTATTTGTTTAGTTATTATTATTATTATCATTATTTAACTGCATCTACAAAAACGGGTTGGTGCAGCCTTTCCAAATAAGTATTAGAAAAAAAAATTTATATACATAATAAGCGCCATATAACTAGGGAAAAAAACAAGATCGGTTAGTTCAATTATTAGACATAACAAAATATTTTAATTTATCGGTTTAGAAAACGGGTTGTTGTGCAGCCTTTCCATATAATTATTAGAAAAATATTTATATACGTAACACACACCGTATAATTAGTAACAGATAACAAGATCTTTGTGAGTCACATTCAGTTATTAGACATAACAAATATTTTAGTTAATTGGTTTAGAAAAGTTTTGAAAATTGATAGTTTGTTACTCGAATTAATAAAATAAGTGTCAAATTTACCCAATAAGAACAAAAACCATGTGTTAAAAAAAAGCAAGAAAACGGAAACGATTTGATTTGAAAAAAAATGTGGATTTCATTTGGGTTTTGATACAAAACGAAGCATAGTTTATGATAAAAATTCATTGATGAAAAATGCGTTAATTTCAAAACAAACAAATTTAGTGTTGTTAGTTTTAGTAAACATAAGATTGCCAAATTCAAGAATATATTTGAACAGGTATTTCACAATTATGGATGATGCAAACCTCTCAATCAAAAATATTCAAACCAAAATTAAGCTTTAGATACATACTTAAATAATTTATCTCAATGGTATGATACTAGGTGCCTTCTATCTCAATAGTAAAGAAATAGTAGAGCATTCGTGCCTTCTATCTCAATAGTAAAGCCTTCGTGCCTTCTATCTCAATAGTAGAGCCTACGTGCTGATAACGTGTTATGAAAGTAAGGAAACTAATAGATAAAATGAGAGAATAATAGATAGAATGAGAGAATAATAATAAGAGAAATGTTACTGCTATTCAGATGTGTTGAGTACAAGAGTTTAGGGTCTATTTATAGGCGTAGAAAGGAGCCTAAACAATAGCTCATATATCAATAGGTCTATCTCTATTAAAGTCTATCTCTATTTCGAATAGTGTGTTTGATAACAACCAAACGGATGTGGACATCCATTAAATATTCATAACAAAAAACATTAATTACTTGAAAGGATGAATAGAGAAGTAATCATTACAAATAATTATTTTATAATAATAGACTTAAACATATATGATTTTTGAAATAATTGGTAGAAAATAATATATGATCATTGAAGTAAACTTGAAAAACTTTAAAAGGATGAATCATTTGAAAGGATGAAGAGAGTACTAATCATTACATTTTAGTATTTAATGGTAGAACATTTGGCGCAGGTTGATGATCTGTATTGACTAACAACAATCGATTTATGAGGAAAATGGCGGATGATGATCTTTGTTATTTCTGCTATTAGTCTTCTGAAAGTTTTCTCCATGTGATTAGGGATTGTGATCACTCGAAGGAGATTTGGCGCAGGTTCATTCCTCAAAAAGCTATGCGTCGTTTTTTCGCATTTAGCTTGCACGATTGGCTCAACTTGAACATTTTCAGTTCGTTTTTGGGTAAGGTCAAGAAGGATTGGCATCAATCTTTTGCAATCATTGCTCAATCCATATGGGAGAATAGGAACAAATGCATTTTTGATGGGGTTTCTAACTCTATTGACATTATTTTCCATATTATTCTTAGGATGATTGATGACATAAAGAGAGCTTTATCATTTCAAAGGAAGATTGTTACTATTGAGATAGTTCAAGGACATGGATCGTGTTTGGTAGCTCCTCATGCAGGTTGGATCAAACTTAATGTTGATGCTAGCTTCGTTTCCGTTGATGAAGCGTTGACCAGTGGCATTTTTTCTCATCATCTTGGTGGTTTTATTCAAGCCTTTGATGAAAGAATTGTAGCTCCTTCTTCCCTCGCTGCTGAGTTGTTTGTGATGGGAAATTTTACGTAAATGGCAAGTGCACCATATCATATGCAAGTAACAAAATCGGTAAATAACTTGATATCATCCTCAGGGAGCAATCTAGATTTTTTTATTTCCGAAAATACAAATAACTTGAGTATGTCTATAAAGATTTTGATGGATTAGATTCATTAAACATATATAAAAACAAGTAATTGTAACTAAAAGCTAGTAAAAAGATCTTTTAACCAAGTTTTAGAAAATGTTAGGATTGAAACTTCCTCATTCATCCTCTTTGTATTATTTTAATTCAGTGTCATACGATACAATGCACTCAAATCATTTATAACGATTCCTCAATTATAAAATTCTAAGATAATTCTATAAATATCGATTCCTCAGGTATTTAGAGAATTACCCAGCATAAATTTCAAGCATTTACACAACCAATATATCGCTATCTATTCCTACATTAACAATATATTGAGTAGTTTCATCCATTTCAAATCCTAAATCTTACTTTCGAATAAAATTCAGAATTAAAATCATAAAACTATTCATGAGATAGAATTAAGCATTAAGATTAGAACGAAATTATTATAATAAAAAATAAGTGTATCAACTATATTAAACTAAACCAAAATGAATACAAAAGAGTAGAAGATTACATTTTAATCTCAACCATGAGAAGTTTAACCACTCATGACGACATCACAACGATCCATGATCGATAATTCAAAACAAATCATGTAAGAACTGATTTCTCAAGTTCCTCCACTCTCTCTCTCATTTCTCACTCTAAAATTCAAAAAAATGGCAAAAGATCCCAAGTTCCGTCTAAAAATCCTTTAAATAATGTCCAGGATAAGTGACTTTTCGCTATAGCGAAATTCTTTCGCTACAGCAAACTAGAAATCTTCAGTTTAAAGAAAGGCATTTTTGCTACAATGAATTTAATGCGGCTGGAATGACCAAAATAAAGCAATTTTCACTATAGCAAACTCTTTTTGCTGGAGCGAAATTAAGACAATTTGAGCACTTTTCATGGTATTTTAGCTACAACAAAATTCTTTCATTGCAGCGAATTTATTTTGATTTTTACCCTTATTCAGGCCTATTTTCGCTGCAGCAAAATATTTTGGCTACAATGAAAATAAGGCAATTTTGCTTCCTTTTTCCAGCTTTAAACACTTAGCTCAATTCCTCACTTTTTGCTCTTTTTATTTTTTCAAAATCACCTTCAAGACACATATTTAAGGATCAAAATTCATCTAATTCCTAATTTATTCATACAAAACACTTGCAAGTTCAATTATTATAAATTTGAGGGGTTTTGGCTCCTAAAAATATGCTTTTAAATGCCATAAGTGCTTAGATTTATATCAAATTTTACTTATGAATAGCAGTTATGAGTTTGTGATCATTATCAGCATCAACATAGCTTGGGAATTACACACTAACAAGTTGATTCTCGAGTCTAATTGCAAGCATGCTATTGATTTAATATTGTCGAGCTACATAATGCTTCAACCTGAAATAATCCAGCTTCTGGTGGACGACATAAAGGCAAAGATCAACTTGGAGTGGGCAGTGGTGGTTAACCATATAGATAGAAATTGCAATATGTGTGCAGAGCGCTTATCTAATAGTGCTTTATCTTTTGAGCTTGGTATCAGTGTTTTTGCCATTGTTCCTTCATGTATTTCGGTACCATTCATGCCCGACCATCCTCTTTTTAGTTTGAGTTAGTTAGTCTGGGCCTTGGCCCCCTTTCCTTAAAAAAAATGTATTTAATGCTAGAGTTAAACATATATATTTTCTTAAAAGAATTGTTGGAAGAGCATATATGACTACTGAAATAAACTTGAAAAACTTTAAAAAGATGAATTACTTGAAGGGATGAATAGAGTAGTAAATCAACGGAACCCTAATTGTTCCAATCAAGAACGAAGGTGAATGGAATCTTCAATTACTGGAGCGATGTCGTTCGCCATAGCAGTAACGAAAGTAGCAGATGCTAGAGAAGAGAACGTGGTGGCAAAATCCACCAAGTCCACGACAGCGAAAATGAACCTCTTTGTGAACAAGGCTTCTTCTTGAACTTGTAGATTTGTGTGACTTGATTGAGGCATGACTGCTTAGCAGTTCGTCGGTTGAAGAAGAAAATCAAAAGATTGTTTGAGTGGACGCAAAGAATTAACATCATCATCTTCAGTAAAAGTGGATTCCATGGCTGGATCATCATCTTCCTCCCCTTGGGAGGGCTCTAATGCCATAATAGTGAAATTGGAAGAAGGTGGATACACACAAGTGTATCCCAAATACTCAGGATGAACATCATAGAGATCAAAGAAGAGTGAAGGAGTTCCATAGAACAATTTCATATTGATTGAAAAATTATGCTTTACAATATTACTAATACTAGTATTTATAGAGGATTAGTAAAGTAACTAATCCTAACCCTTCTAACTAAACTAACAAACTCTAACTAACTTTTTATTTTCTGTTAAGTAGTAATCATTACATTTAAGTATTTAACGGTAAAGTTAAACATATATGATTTTTAAAAAAAATTGCTAGAAAATAATATATGACCATTGAAATAAAGGTGAAAAACATTAAAAAGATGAACTACTTGAAGGGACGAATAGAGTAGTAATTATTACATTTAAGTATTTAATAGTAGAGTTCAAGTCAAGCTTACACATAGTATATAGTACTTATTACATTTAAGTATTTAATGTTAGAGTTAAACATATATGATTTTAAAAAAAAATTGCTAGAAAATAATATATGACCATTGAAATAAACTTGAAAATTAAAAAGATAAATTACTTGAAGGAATGAATAGAGTAGTAATAATTACATTTAAGTATTTAATGGGAGAGTTCAAGTCAAGTTTACATATAGTATATAGATATAGATAAGTAGGAAAATGGAAATTAATGACTGGCCAACTAAATTAGGACATATGCTTACTACGGGAAATACACATTTAATGATTGGTTGGCATGAATTATTACGTAGATTTACTACAAAAGAGGAGCCAAAAATTGTTGCATGACTTAACTCCATTTATATTATGAAGATGAAGATTTAAAGTAGTGATGATTAAGGAGCCCGTCTAGCAATACCTTTTTCGCAGATGATAGTATCTTGTTTGCTAGAGTGCATGAATCTGAGGTTGACACTATTTTGAACATTCTACACAACTACGAAGTGGCTTCGGCATAAGTCATCAATATGGAGAAATCTGAGGTTTCTTTTAGCAAAATTGTGTCATTAGTTAGTAGAGAAATTATCTAGGATAAGAAGGGAGTAAAGGTGATAAAAACTCATTTCACTTATTTGGGATTCTCAATGGCGATTGGTAGATCAAAAAGAATGTTTTTGACTATCCAGTGTAACCCCCTAATTTTAATATCCATAAACTCTACCTTTAAATAAAATACTGTTGTAGAACTTAACATTATTATATATATTTAATATACATACATAATCTAAAATTTACAAATTAAGGATCCTAGTCAGTTGAACATTTTAAGAATCTATAAATATGAACTAGGGAGTTTATACATTGAATCCCAAAAGATACAAGATACAGGCATACCCTAGGGAAACCTGGAATGTGAACCTCTCCAATGAAAGCTAATTCTTTAAGTCTTCAAGATACAAGAAAACACTACAACCGTGAGATATATGAAGTATATCTCAATAACCACTTGGAAGGGAAAACTCAGTGTTTTCAACCACCGCAGTGAAAAACTATTCACAATCAAGCATACATTACAATCCATAATTAACACATAACTAAAATAAATTCACACTTAATATAACATGAATCCACATAACTGCACTTCATATTCCACACATGATAATCTCAAATTCACATTCAACCATAAATGCAACATGATGTGTTGGCTAAACACCCTCAAAGATGAGCTCATCCGATCGTAGAAGCGTCCCGCCGTGAACACTCAACTATATAAACGCTCACCTATGCAAGTTAAGTGGTGAAGGTGCCCTATCACCCTTACAAGTTTATTTCACGAAATGTTTAACAAACATGTCCCATAAAACCCTCACCCTTGCAAGTTAGCTGATGGAGATGCCTCGTCTAACCTTGCAAGTTTATCTGATGAAGACCCAACAAAAGCATGCATCAATCACTTAAATGACACTCTTTCACAATCATAGAAGTCTCATACATAATCATGTCAAGTCTCATCATCAATCAAATCAAGGTATTAAATAAAGTAAATTAAGGAAAAAAGTTTAGCAAGTTTCATGGTCATGAAAATAGGACAACAAGATTCATGGCCTGCACATGAAATATTTTATGGTCATGAAAGTGAGACAACAAGGTTCATGGCCTCCCATGAAATATTTCATGGTTATGAAAGTAAGACAAGGTTCATAGCCTGCCCATGAAATGTTTCATGGTCATAAAATCCAACATCATCCAAGTAAAAATTTGCACTTGAGAGTATCTAAATTCCATCAAAACAAATCAAACCATCCAATGATAAATTTCATCTATTAAACTAGTACTGTCAAAATGGGCCTTGGCCTTAGGACCAGCCCAACCCAGCCCCGTTTTTTGTCTAATTGGATCAGCTCTTACTTTTACAAAAATAAAATTGGCCCTTGTAACTTGGCCGTAAATTAGTTGGGGTTGGGCCAAAAACAAAAAGTGCTAGCCCAGTAACCCAATTATATAGGTAAACCACTCCTATTTTTTCACAATTAAAATTGAATTTTCACAAAAATTAATAACTATATCCTTTTTTCAAAAAAATAGACAATTATTTTATTTTTCTCCTTAGTATAAAGTTAAACATATGAATGACTCATTGGTTTATATATACATTTTGATTTCTCATTAATTTAGCTAAGGGACAAATAATCAATTGGGAGATGAATCTTATTTTTAAAATTACATATATGGAACCCATATTTTTTTAAGTACATGGCCAGATTTTAGAAATTAATGTTTAACATTTCCAGAAATTAATTTCCAGGATTACTATAAAAGAAAAATTTTAGAAGTGATTTTCATATATATATATATATATATGTGTGTGTGTGTGTGTTTGTGTGTTCAAGGGGGAGGGGAGCTTGAATAGGAGAGGGGTTGTGATTTTGCAAACTAAATGGATTGTTCCAACGCAATTTGTTTTGAGAAAACAAAATTAAAATTTTTTTTTCATAAAAACCACAAGTCCATGTTACGAAACAACCACATGCTAATTTATACTAATGATATTATGGTAAACTTTTAAATCATCATACATATATTTCTTAATTTATTTTTTTCATCGTCCTCTGTAATTAGGTCTAAAATTATTGGTGAAAATTTTATTTTTAAAAAATTCATAAAATTGGGTCAGTGCTATTAAATTATTTTAACAATTATGAAGCAGTGTCTCTCATATGTATGGTGCTGCTTTGCACTCATTGAATGTCCCTTTAAGATACTAAGCAATTATGTTTAGACGGACGTTATGTTTCGTTTTATGTTTGAGCAACAGTTTCAATATACATACATATATATATATATATATATATATATATATATATATATATATATATACCAAAATTTGTATAACCATTTTTTATTTTCTAGAACTTGATTTGGCCCTGACCCTAGCACCAACCCGCACAATGGATGGCATATATAAAAAATTTGATCCTAACTTTAGCCCTGGCCATATGGCTTTTTGGCCCTACAAGGCTAACAATCTCAAGGCCTATTTCAATTCCATGGACCTTTGGCCCTGGCCCTGCTTTGTCAGAGTTGGGCTGAGCTAAATGGCCCATTTTGATATCTCTATTTTAAACCAACCATTTTTCCTTCAATCAAACCTCAAAATCAACAAATTTGGCTAACTAAATCCCTAAGTTCACATTCAACCAAGGAAGATTAGTGTGATTACATTGTGATGACAAAACAAAATTTTTTTCCTCCGTATAGTCTATTCGGCCTATCTGAAGTTATACTCATACAAATTAAGTGATTTCTATCTTTTTGGAAAGGTAACATAAATGCCTACAACTTTCATGAAGAAGTCAAGTTCCAATTCAACCTCTTACTAGACTAAAAGTTAGCTAGAAGTCAGTTGTTAACATTAACATCTAAACTTTGACATTGCCTCATTGTTTATGCAATAACTTGGGCTGTAGGACTTGTCACACTCTACAAAAACAAACTTTAAGGGATATTAAATTTAGGATAGAATGTGGAAAACGGTCATGGGTTCGAAGGGAAAGACTCTATCATTTGCAGGAAGGAAAGTTTTAATTAAAGCTATGGCTCAGACCATCCCTTCATATGTTATGAGATGTTTAAAGCTCCCAGAAGGTCTTTGCTACCAGCTTGAATCTATAGTTTCACATTTCTGGTGGGGTCAATAGAATAATGAGCGGTATATTCATCAGGTGGCTTGGCCAAAGCTCTACAAGTCAAAGAGCACTGGAGGCCTTGATTTCTGTTCTCTGAGTTCTTTCAATGAAGCTATCTTAGGTAAACAGGTATGGCGGCTATTAAATATTTAGAATTCCTTGATGATCAAAACTCTTAAGGCAAGGTACTTTCCTAGAATAAATCTACTAGATGCTATTGTGGGTTTTCAACCAAGTTATGCTTGGAGATGCATCATAGGAGCCAGGGACACAATTGGGACTAGTTTTAGGTGGGTAGTTGGTAATGGAAATGGTATAAATGTTTTAACGAATCTGAGAGAAATATGTTTTTTTGTGTATTCCTTGTAGGCTTAAATCGCCTAATATATACAAATACAGTATCTGATCTTTATCAATAAAAAACCACCTACAAATCCTCCTAATTATTACAAGAAATAAGGAAAGAATAATAGAATAAATACAAAGATAATTACAAATCATAATGAAAATCCGTAATAATTAGAATAATCACATCTAAATCAGATCACACTATGCAATACCCCCCTCAAGTTGGTGCATGAAGATGTCGAATGCCCAACTTGTCAAGTAGGAAAGAGAACTGCATGCGCCCTTTGGTAAATATATCTGCAAGTTGTGCACGAGTGAGAATGTAAGAAGGTTGCAAGTGTCCATGGAGTATTTCATTACGAACAAAGTGGCAATCCACTTCGATATGTTTGGTGCGTTCATGAAACACGGGGTTCTTGGCTATGTGTAAAGCGGCTTGACTGTCACAATATAGGTGCATGAGCATGGAATGAGGAATACCAAGACCAGATAGAATTCTCTTCACCCACTTTAGTTCACACGTGGTAGTAGCCATGGAACGATATTCTACTTTAGCCGAGGAACGAGACACTGTATGTTGTTTCTTTGTCTTCCAAGAAATAGGAGAGTTCCCAAACATAATAACCCAACTGGTAAGAGACCTACTAGTGAGAGGACATGCCGCCAATCTGAATCACACCAGCCATGGAGTTTCATATCACTAGAACTGTCCAAGAGAATCCCTTGCCCATGATTTCCTTTCAAATATCGAACAACGCGAAGAGCAACTTCCCAATGTTCTATTTGTGGGCGCTGCATAAATTGCGAAAGCACATGCACGCAGTATGCCAATTCAGGGCGTGTAAAGCACAAATAAATCAAACAACCAACCAAACGTCGATATTGATCAAGATTTGAAAGTAATTCGCCTTTGGCAAGACCAAGATGATGATTCTGTTCCATCGGTGTAGACATAGGCTTTTCTCCGAGTAGACCAATTTCACTAATTATGTCTAAAGCATATTTCCTTTGAGAAAGGAAAATGCCAGTAGGTGATCTAGCGACTTTTACCCCAAGAAATACGTCAATTTTCCCAATTCATTCATATTAAAGCATTTGTGCAAGTAGTTTTTGAATTGTTGGATAATGTCATGGTTGTTTCCACATATGATTAGGTCATCAACGTAGACTAAGACTACGAGTTGCACCACTTTGTCATAAAATGTAAACAATGAATAATCAGAGTAGGAATGATGAAAACCATACCCTTTGAGAGCGAAAGAGAGTTTGGCGAACCAACACCTCGAAGCCAGCTTAAACCCATACAAGGACTTGCGAAGCTTACATACCATTTCTGGTTGAGAAGTCCGTAAGCCTAGGGGTAGTTTCATGAAAACCTCTTCTTGCAACTCTCCATGAAGAAATGCATTATGTACATCCATTTGATGTAGTTCCCACCCCTTTGTTGCAGCTACTGCCAAGACAATTCGAACAATAACCATCTTTGCTATTAGTGCAAATGTCTCTGTATAATCAACTCCTTCAACTTGATGATTTCCAAGTATGACTAAACGAGCTTTATAACGCTCTATGATTCCATCTGAATGGTGCTTAATCTTATAGACCCACTTGCATCCCAATGCCTTCTTGTCATTTGGTAGAGGACACACAGTCCAAGTTTGATTGTCTTCCAGTGCTTGTATTTCTTGTTTCATCGCTAAGCGCCATCTACCATCTTTTGATGCCTCTAGGAAGTTTGTGGGTTCTCTCTCGGAAGTCATTGCGGCAAGGAACATGCGATGCTTCAAATAAAATTTATCAAAATTCACATAATGTGATATGGGATAAGGCTCACCTGAAGTATGAAGTGGATTGGGAGAATGACTAGATGGGCTTGTTGCTTTAACTGTATTAGTGACATACTCCCGAAGTCTCACAGAGGGGATTTTGAGATGTTTTCCCTTTCCAAGATGTTCTTCATTTTCTGCTTCATTTTCAAGAAGAAGTACATTCACAAAATTCTCTTCCCCCCTATCTGACTAGTCTTCTCACCTCTTGGAGACCCAAAATCATTAATAGCCCCAATATCAACACTATCATCTTCAATATTAACTTCAGTAGCTATCGAAGTAGGAATAGTCTCACTACTAATTGGTGAAATGGGTTGTGCAAAGGGAAATTCATTTTAAAAGAATTCAACATCTCTTAACACAAAATAACTTTTAGTCTCCACATCATACAACTTCCAACCTTTCTTCCCATAAGGATAATCCACAAACACACATTTCCTACTTCGACTAGCAAACTTATCTCCTTTCCTACCTTGATTATGTGCATAACATAAAGAACCAAACACCCTTAAGTGACTACAAGAAGGTGGCTGCCCATGTAACACTTCATAAGGAGTTTTTCCATCTAACGAGGGTGTTGGCGTTCTATTTATCAGGTATGCAGCTATTAACACACATTCACCCCAAAAAAATATAGGAAGATTACTTTGGAATCTTAAGGCACGTGCTACATTAAGGATGTTTTGATGTTTTCTTTCAACTCGAGCATTGTGTTGAGGTGTCCTTGTGCAAGAAGTTTGAAAAATAATGCCGAGTTCAAGAAACTTTGTTTTTAAGCATGTAAACTCAGTTCCATTATCACTTCGAATTACCTTAATTTTCTTTTCATATTGTCTTTCTATCAAAGCAAGAAAATTCAACAAGACTTGGGAAACTTCTCTTTTATCAAGCAAAAGGTAAATCCAAATAGCACGGGAAAAATTATCAACTATAGTCAAGAAATAATATGCACCACAAGAAGACGGAGTTGGTAGGGTCCCCACAAATCACAATGGATTAACTCAAAAATGCTAGTAGCTTTATTATTACTCAAAGGAAAATTGTCTCTACTTTGTTTTTCCCTTTGACATACATCACAGGCTTTATTTGCAAACTCACCATTTTTGCTACCAACATTTGAAACTAATTGCGTAATTTTGAAAGAGGGATGTCCCATCTATTTGTGCCAAGGATCAAATAGAGATGCTCCATCAACTTTGAATGCCTTCTCTTGTCGAATTCCTCTGAAGTGATAAAGCTCATCTATTTGTTCACCCAATCCAATTAGCATCTTCAAAGTGAGGTCCTGCATAACACACAAAGGTTCAGTGAACAAAGCCATACATTGATTCATGCAACAACTGAGACACAAATATTAAACTACATTGTAGTCTAGGAACATATAACACATTGTTAAGTTTTATTCCTCCTTCAAGAGTTACACTTCCTTCTTTAGTTGCTACAACTTGCTCTCCATTTGGCATTCCCACAGGGCATCCTTGTATGGTACTTAACTCTTAAAGCAGTTGCAAAATTTCCTGTCATGTGATTAGAAGCACCCGAGTCAATAATCCATGTTTCCTTACCTGTCATTCTCTCATTGTTGCTTCCCTTGTGACTATTCAGAATTTCTACCAGTGTTTTCCATTGCTCATTACTCAATCCTATCTTACATTCTTTGTCTGCATTCATCGCAGATGCATTTGTTCCATCAACGGAAGTTTGGGCAGCATTTGTGCGCACACTTGTACCTCTCCAGCGAGCAAAGCGTGGACCAGCTCCACGTCCTTGCTGCTGTCCTCTTTCACGGCCACTTGATTTTTCGTCGTGTCGCAGTCTATCTCCCCACCAATTTGGGTATCCAACCACCTGAAAGCAACTTGATGCATCATGTCCTTTCCATTTGTAGATAAAACACTCAGCATTGTTATCTTTGGTTTCACCACGTCCTCTTGTTTTTCCGCCACCTTGCACTGCCAAAGCGATGACCTCCCCTCGTTCTTCCTTTGTTCTAGTAATTATCTTCATGTACTCATCTTGTATTAGAGTAGAATACACTCTATTTAGTGTAGGTAGCGGATCTGTAGCCAGCTTAATTGAGCGCACAGTTCCGAACAATACATCATCTAGTCCCATTAAGAATTGATGCACCTTTTTTTCCTCCCTGCGCTTCTCCAGTTTGGAAGCTATATCACACTTGCAACCTCTACATGTGCATTTCGGTATCTGCTGGTAATCGGCTAATTCATCCCACAAAGATTTGAGCTTTCCGTAGTAACTTACCATGGTCTTTCTACTTTGTTTGCATTTTGCTAGTTCTGATTTTAGTTGTTAAACTCTGGGTCCATTAACAACTGAAAAACGTTCTGGAATATCATTCCATAAATATTTGGCAATCTCCATATATGACATAGTATAATGTAGAGTTGGTTCAATCGTATTTAGGATCCATGACACCAACATCGATTGTACCGTCCACCAATCCTCCAAATCGGAAGATCCTTCAATTGGTTGTTTTATCGTGCCTTCGATAAAACCCCACTTTCATCGTGCACGCAGGGATGTCTTCATAGCTTTGGCCCATTCCTCATAATTCTCACCTCTTAGTTGCACTTGAGTGATAACATTTCTTGGATTGTCACTCGAGCTCAAGTCATATGGAGATGGTATTTTCTTTTCCACCTCAAGTTCCTTCTTTTTTGCCATTTGGCTTTAATATTTTAGTCATAACAGAACCTGTTACAACTCTGGTACAATAAGAAATCTGAGAGAAACATGTTTTATATGAATTCCTTGTAGGCTAAAAACGCCTAATATATACAAATACAATATCAGATCTTTACCAATAACAAATCACCTACAAATCCTCCTAATTATTACAAGAAATAAGGAAAGAATAACATAATAAATAAAGAGATAATTACAAATCATAATGAAAATCCCTAATAATTAGAATAATCACAACCAAATCAGATCACAATCTGGAATATGTTTGGAGGACCCTTGGCTGCCCAAGCAAAATGATTTTGAAGATCTGGAGTTCATCTAGCAGCACAAATCCTCATCTTAAAGTTGCAGACCTCATTGATGCAGACTTGATGAGGTGGAATATGCCCCTCATCAATTCCTTATTTATAGGTTTTGTAGCAAAATAGATTAAGGATATTCCTCTCAATTTTAGAAGTCCAGAGGAAAATATGACTTTGCACTTCTCAAAGGGTGGGGTCTATACAATTAAAATTTCTTATCACTACATAGAACACCAGAAAGCTAGTCACTTTTTGAGAGTCTCTACAAATCACGACAAGATTAGTTTGAAAAGATTGTGGAAAACAAAGGTTCCTATGAAGCTTAAGAATTTCATATGGAGACATTAAAAAAACTCTCTACCTTTGTGTTAGAACTTAAAAAAGGGTAGGAGCGGTACTAATCCAATATGTCTTCTATGTTTTGAAGAGTCATAGATGCATGATCATCTTTTCTCGAATTGTCATCGTGTGAGACTTGTCTGGTTCATCTCTCTTTTAGGTTTGAGAATTCCTAATGGTAAATGATGAGTTATATTTTATTTACACTTATTAACTTTATTTTAGATAATATTATATGATATGGTGTCTAATTAATTCAATTGGATATTTTTTTATTAGATTGAGTTATATTAGGTAACTATTCTTTATTAAATTAGATATTATTAGCCTAATTATATTGCTATTATCTTTCAGGATATTATTGGGCATTGGAGATATTTATTGGATTTAGAGAAATTGAAAAATAGCATATCTAGTTGATCACATTAGGATTTTTATTTAGTAAATGTATTTGGCTGAACTGTCATTTTTAGCTCATTAGATATTTAGGAGATTTTTTATTATTTTAAATTAGGAAAATATCTAATTAGGATTTTTAGTAGATAGCATTAAAAAGAGAACGTAGCCACAACCCTAGCTATCATCATCCAATAGATATAGGAGTCACATACTACTCCCTCTCAATTAAGTTTTTCACGCCACTACTTCTTCTTCTTTCTTATTTTTAGTTTTTGTTTTCTTCTAATTAATGGAAGGCTAACTTCTTTTGATTAGTTTTTTGTTTGTAATCACGTACTGCTATTGAGGTTCTATTTATATACTTTTCAGTTCTAATTCCTTATTCTTTATCTCTACTATTTTATCACCTTTCAATTCTTAAATTGGATTCTAAATTTACATATTTTATGGGATTTAGTTTCTAGTTTATTGAATTAATATGATATTCATAGGTTGCTTTAATCTATGTTATGTTGATTAAGATATGCTTACGAAGCTTTTGGTTTGAGTTTAGTTGAAACTCAAGTTCTTAAATGACTATTTAGGATTCTAGATGCTTGTTCAATGAACCTAGAATAGATGAACATGTATGTTGCTTAACGTAAGTAAGGGATTCGGAATTTTAATTGATGCTTGTTTGATTAACTTTATCTTAAACTAGGAATTTGGGTAAAAATTGATTTATATTTCGCTACCGAGGATTTAGCAATTGTGATAATCCAACAAACTAATCTATTTCTCATCATGGTTCTCTATCGTTATTAATTTAGTTTTATTTTGATTTTTAATATTTTCTACTTAAACCCATTATTAAGTGTGTGTTTACATTCTTGAATCTTAATTTGATTTATGATCCTTGGGAGACGACCTAGGTTTGCTACCTATAGTACTATAATTTAATTACTTTTATTTGACCGAATACGACTTTGATCATTAAACAATTCTTAGATTATTTACTAAACATTGTCAACTCTGGTGAAGACCATGTGTAGCAGCTTGTGTGTGTTATTCTATGGGTGTGAATACTAAATTTTATCCTGCTAATAATAATTTTAATTAGTCAATTAATTGACTAATTGTTATTAATAATAATAATAAAAAAAAAGAAGAAAAGAGAAAGCAAACGTGAAAAGCTAAACAGAATGACTTAGTCAAGTATTTGTTTTTAAAAAAATAATAATAATAGTAATAAAATAATAATAATAATAATAATAATAATAATAATAATAATAATAATAATAATAATAATAATATAGTGGCGCTGAACCGTAGCTACAAACACTTTTTTATTATTATTATTATTATTATTATTATTATTATTATTATTACGGGATTAAGTCAAGTAATTTTCAAAAAAAGAAAAAAGAGAAAAAGAAGGAAACAGAACAAGAAGTGGAGTGCAGTTATTCTCTGCAAATTGAAAATGCCAAAAAATTAGGAGGAGTAGGGAGACATTGGTCTGTTGATTAAGAGATAATACTTAAATTCTCCCTATAAACCTTTTTTTTTTAAAAAAAAATTATTGTCAATGGAATTGCTTCTTTATTTGGCCTTCTTATAGATACATTTTGATATCATCTATGTAGCATTCATTACCAGGATTAAAATGAAAGCACAAACAACTTTACCAAGCAGTTTTTTATATTTGGCCTTTTTTTATTATTGTCGATGGAATCAAATGCAGCTTTACCATTTGAGGCTCATAATGGTGCTAAAATGAAAGCAATCAGACAACAATTAAATATACCAAATTAAGATTTAGATGCCGAAGAGTTTCGATTGTTTATATTTGCATCATTCATTACAGGGATTAAAGACATAGTAAAGCCCTTGAATTCAAATGACACAAGTCCTTATCAACAAACACAAATAGAGATCATTCCAAAATGCTTAATACATTACATAACATTGTAGAATACATCATTGTGGACCAATTACACATAATCAACCTAAATTTCATTACAAACATAATCAACCCCAAAACACACTAGTGATTCTACACAATTTCAATGCAACATGATAGTCCAAAATCCACCTTCCTAAGCTCACATTAACCCTTACAAATTTCTAACAATTACAATTCATCACACAAGATAAGCCTACACCAACTCCAATAGACCGTGACAACATCAACATGAATCAAAGTGCCATTGTCTTCTTCCTTTCACCTTCCAGTTTTCTTTGCAACTTTAATATCTTTTTCTTTTGTTCTTTTGTTTCATCAAACGTGTCTCCATTAACCGTCCTTGGTTGATATTCTCCCTGGAGTTCCTCCAGCTATTGTTGCTCCATTGCAAATATATATCCCATTTGAAGTTTGTGTTGCAAATCAGGTTTGTCTTCAAAATAGAGCATCCAATATAGTAAGAAAAACGGGTTAAACGAAGTCGAAAACAACAATACCAGTAATAAACATTACCTTCCAGTTGGGACACCTCCGGAACAACCTCCCTGGGTTATTCCTCGTTGTCAATGTGTACATCACCAACATCTCCCCACACTTGCACTTCATAGGGCGAGCGTTACCACTTCTAGAAGAAGCACACGACATTGTGAGCATCACCGTTGTGAGCACCACACCGTTGTATTCGAACACTTGGAATACTTCATTGCAGATTCTTCATCGTCATCGCAGCAATGGAGGAAACGCTGGTTTAGGGCAACAAAGATTGATGGATTTAAGGATTTTTAAATGGAACAAGAGATTCAAATCTAACAAACACTTTTATTCTAATCCAAGGGTACACCAAATTAGCAATTGAATAAATATAATATATTAAATAAATAAATTGCTGACTTGGAAATGCTTGGCCATGTAGGAAAGGTTGGTCAAGGCCTTGTTTAGGTGAAAATACATTAAGGACTTAAATCACCTTTTTTAAAATTTCTTAGGGATGTAAGTCCTAAACTCTTGATTACGGGGACTAAAGTCAATGTTTCTCAATTTTACAGGGACTAAAATCATATTTAAGCACAAAAAAAAAACCAAAACAAATCAACCATATAATTTATTCCCTTCTTACAAACCCTTCTCACATACAAACCCCTCCCTCTCACAAACCCTTCTCAATGCCTTATTCCCTTCCCTCTCCATCTTTCAACGCCTCTTTTCCTTCTCTCCCCATCTTCTTTTTCCACCACTTGTCCTTCACCACCATTAACACTCTTTCTGCACACCAAAATCACACGCCTCTTCTTCTTCGCCATGGGGCCACCCATCTCGTCCCTCTAAGCCACAACACCACCCATTTTAGTTTCCATCACGCCTTCATCCTCTCACATTCACCCCTTCTGTGTCTCTCATCTTTCAATCTCTCCCCTTCTCTGTCTTTCCTCCTTCAAAATTTTAACTTTTTTTTTCTTTGTTACATCACTAGTGCAAACTAGGCTTCTCCAATCGGTTAATTTAGGCCTTTCCAATCGTTTATTCATCCAATGTGAATTCTAGAGATGTGAATAATAGAGGGTTTTCCCATCGGTTATTGAACCGACTTGAATAATAGTTTTCCAGTCGGTTAATAACCAACAATATGGAAAAGTTACGATTTTAACTCGAAATAGTGATATTTTTCCAATCGGTTTTGCAGTAATAACCGATTGGAAAAGAGTTTTCCCATCACATATTCAAATGACCGATTGGAAATAATGTTATTTTTCCAGTATGTTTTGCAGTAATAATTGATTGGAAAAGAGTTTTCCCATCACATATTCAAATGATCGATTGGAAATAGTGATATTTTTCCAATCGGTTTTGCAGTAATAATTGATTGGAAAAGAGTTTTTCCGTCATATGTTTAGATGACCGATTGGAAAACGTAACAAAAAAAGTGTTATTATTCCCATCGGTTATTCCGTATGTTGTTTGGAAAAATCCTATAATTTTTTAAGCAGAAACCCAAAGCAGACCTATTTTCAAGCAAAATCATATAGAACTGCAAGATAACTAACCAGAACCATAAACAAACTTAATTGCAAAAGTCAATATATATATATATATATATATATATATCTAAGATCTAAGTAGATAACATAACATAGAAGCTAATCCCAAGTTAGTTCCTAAACACTATGTAAGTAGCCACTTAACATAAGAACTCCTTTTATGATTCCAAGTGTATATCTAACAAAATGAACTCCTAGTTCACATACTATTCAACAAAATGAGCATTATCAAATGAATTCAAGTCACAGATTAGAAACTCCCAAAAAATATTCTGCCCAACCAACACGAATATCATCGATTTCTTCTTGAGTAAATGGGTCTGCATTGTTGAATACCTACAAATCGAGAGCACGCATCAAACATAATTCGTTGATTCAAGACAAAAAATTATTCTAGCTTCTAGCCTATGGTTTAAGAAAACAAATTTACCTCTGACAAATTTTCTGTAATATTTCCATGGACGACATCTAGCATATGTCTCATGACATAATAACCACACTCAAATGGGGCAACTTGTTGACGACACAACAAGATGTTCAAAAAAGCAAATTTAAATATAATGAAACATCGGATAAATATATTGAATAATAACATATATCAAGTTTAAAACTACTTATACTTCGACTTATCCAAGTAGGCTTCGGTTTGGAAATTGAGCGCTTACCTTGAAGAAGACCACAAACATCCATGGCTCTATAAAAAAGAAATAAGTAGAACAAATATGCATATGTCTATATTATAATGTGCAATAAGAAATTAATAGAGATAATAACAAAATAAATTAAATGGCAGAATGAGAATATATAAAAATTCTTTTCGTGACTTAAATTTTGGGATTTTTCAAACATAGAGAAAAAGACATTATATTTATATGGAATCCACTTAAATATATGAATTGGAAAGTAAGTACATGAAATTATTAAATTTGTCAATCCATATCTTCTGTTTAAGAAATAACAATGACACTAACCTTGGGGAATCCAGCAATTGGAGCTGCTATTAGAATTAATCGCTACAGTGTACTAATCTATATCTAAACAGCAGTTACAAACATCACAAGTCATCCATCATTTCAACATTCCAGATATTCTTATACATGCACTTAGTTGATACGAGAACTCGTTCAACATTAAATTTATATAAATAAATGCAACAAAAGCCTACACATAATTTCTTTTTTTGGATTATGTCATATATGAAAAATCATGAAAAGTAGCCAATACAGACTGTTATTTTGTATTTCATGTTCAATTTCTTAAATACTTGTATTCATAGGATAAACTTTAGTTCAGAAACCCTCACTATAAACGTTCAATCAAGGCTAGCAAAAAGATACACATGCTGATTCCAAATGAAAAAACAGGTTGGAATTGAATAAAATTGGGAAAGCTTATAGAAGCCACTCATTCTGATTTGAGACACTTTTCAACAAACTTAGCGAGCTTTTTTTCATAAAGTTCTCTAGCCTCACTGTTGAGATATATTGCATTTGTTGCAGTTAATTATCTAAAAACTCATAACAATATTGGTCAAGTAAACCAGTTAATATTTCATAAAGAAAAGGTAAAGAAGAAATAATTCAAAGATAGAGGAACTGGAACTATTATATAATTTGTGTTTACAAGAGAGCACTTGAAATCAAATTTTGTTCATTTATTACTTTTCAGTCATTCTATGTCCTCAACAATTCAATGTTATACACAATAGAGACATAAGCCAAATTTGAGAATGTACTTTAATGCAATATCTCTTCCAATTTAGCCTCTCACGTTATCCTGACTTACTCGAGTAAGTAATATAGGACGTGACATCATATGTGTATTAACCTACAATGGAAAAACAAGTTATTTACAGGTGATATAAAATAGTATTGCTGGATGCGTATCATTAATCTTCTAACAAAACCATTATCTCCTAACAAAACTATTATCTCGGAAAGTTTGATGCTGCAGATCTTATCGAGGATATCATTCAGAAAAAGAGGTCTTAGGCTTTAACATAAACCAGAAGGATTTTGTAATCATGAAAGTTGAAACTCATTCTTCATAATTCTGAGACTCAAGTATTTTAGGTTTGAACTCTGTTATTGCAATATTGCTGATATTGCTTGTTTCGCATGTTTTCCAAGAAAACATAGTTCAGGCCTACCTTTTCAAAAGTTATATGATATGAAGGAGTGTTTTTCAATTAAGGTTTGTTTTTGTCCATTAAAAATTCAAATTTTTATTGATTTACTATAAAATCATATACATTCCTTACTTGGTAGGTAAGATAATTGATCAGGATATCTTATAAGCAGATAGAGAAAATTATGCTAATTGAATTTTGTACTGCATAAGGTTCCATATAAGTGATATGCAATGTTATATGCTTAGTTTATTAAAGCAGCTGATGCACTCAGCACTCTCACAATGTTGTAGATATATTAATGTAATTGGAGGCCTGCAGCTGAGTAGATAAGAATTCTTACATGCACGTTTAAAATTAAATACAGTAAACAACAGAACACTTAAAGTGGTCCATGATATAGTACAAGAACCTCTATAACCAAGCGGTTAAGAGTTTGATCTTTCCCGCTCTAAATAAAAAAATTGAACTTCAGGACAAAGTTAAGTTAGCATGTGAGTTTTCAACCTCTCTCTCTAATTTCCTCTCAGTTTCTTCATCCTAGTAGTATTACTACTATATAACACATACAAGCTCAAACAAATTTTGTTCACTACACCCACATTCTTTTTCTCTGTTTCTTTTATTGAGAGTCTAAAAATCTAAGATGGGTTTCAGGGTCGTCATTACTCTGTTTCTTGTTTTCGTCTCTCTCTTTTACTACCAAGAAAGAGCAACAAAGTTCCATAATGTGAGTAGCATAATAAGAGGGAGAAAGGCCAAAACAGCAAATGGGTGCAATTTGTTCATAGGAAGTTGGGTATTTGACCCTTCTTATCCTCTCTATGATTCTTCAACTTGCCCCTTTACCGATGCTGAGTTTGATTGTCAAAAATATGGAAAGCGTGATAAACAGTACCTCAAATACGCTTGGAAACTTAATTCTTGTTCTTTACCTAAGTACGTACTTCCAGTTTACTTTAATTAATTGCAGTACTTATAACTTCAATTCTAGAAATTTTGTGTGAAATATGGAAAGTTTCTTTTACAAGTACTAGTATTCTCATTATTAAAACCAAACCATTTTTGTTTCCAGATTTCATGTTTAATATCAAAAATGATAGTATTAGCAAGTTAACTAGCTTTACCAAAACCTTCAACATGAGAATGATGAATAGGCTTGACTATCAAGTGTGAACAGTGATTTTCACACCCCATGCATATATATATATATATATATATATATATATATATATATATATATATATATATATAGGGAATGTATATAGTGAGAACAATAAATATGTGAGAACATGAGAATATTAAATCTTGACCATACAACTACACATTGAAATGTTCTCTCTCATCCATAAATATATGGTTGTATGGTCCAGATTTAATGTTCTCATGTTCTCACGTATTTAGTGTTCTCTCTAGATACACTCCCTATATATATATATATATATATATATATATATATATATATATATGGCCATTTTGCTCATTTCACTTTTAATTTGATCAAATTAAGTTACAGTGAGTTGGAGATAATAATAAAGTAATAGTTTATATATTCCACAGATCAGATACACTAGTTAGCTAATAGCTGCATACATATATATATAAATATATACACTAGGGATTTTATGATGTGCAGCAATATAATTGGTTCATTCAACCATCGTTTTCACTCTTCTTTACTTAACAATAAGGGAACACAACTAGAGCAACTAGTACTAACAAATATAATTAATCCAAATAAACAAGATAAAGCATTGCTAGAAAAAAGAACAAAGAAACAAGGTAATTCAAACCTGTAATGTCACAAAGAGACCTAAACTAAGAAGATGCGCCGCCGTCGAGCAATTCAACCAATAAGCTCTTCTGTTAATTATTAAGGGGTGAATAATCTCAACCCTCCACCAATCAAAGATTTTGAAACTTATTCAGCACTCCGTTGAAGTAACTATGGACTCCCTGTAAAACCGATTGAAAAAACTAGTCATTTCTCAATTTTACAGGGCCGTAGAAATGCTTGGCCACTAAAATCATATTTAAGCCTTTTTTATTAAAAAAAAAAAGTTAACTCTACATAGTGTCGTTCATGAGGCCCAAAAAATTCAAAATAAATAAATAAATAAAACAAATATGACCATTGCATTCCATGTGGGGTCCATGTGAAATTTAGTGTTTAGAATCATAGAAATTCATACTATGGATAATACAAAATGCATTTATTGCTATGTGAAATTAAGTTTTTAATTATAAAATTATAGTATCTTAATTTTTTTTAAAATTTAATTTAATATTTCACTATTACAATTAAATTCATATATATAATATCGAGTTTAACAGGAAATAAAATCAAATTTTAAATTAAAATTAAAAATATAAAATATGAGGTAGTTAATTTATGGGGTCCATGTGAGATCCATGTGACAATTTCTTATTAAGAACTTTGCATTAGAATTAATGAGTTGCTTAAGTTGAAAAAGTAATATATACACGTATGACCCATTAAAATATTATAAAATAATGTAGAAGAAACTTGGGGTTGGAGATGGTCTTAATGAATTCCATAGTGTGATATTCTTTATTTTTGACATCATCCTTTGCTTGAACTTTCTTGTTTTGAATTTCTCATTCATTTGTAGCACATGAAGAAAGTTGTATTTTCTTCTCTATTCTTCTTATAACCTAGTCTGCTTGTACTCGGAGATGGATGGCTATCTTTGAGATGCATGTGAGAGGACTAACAAAGCTACCTTTAAAATTCTTTGAATCAAAAGATTAGCATCAAATATCAAGTAAAACACATTTACAAACATAATTTTGGTTGATATGTAGTATAAGGTATGTAAAGAAATTTCAACCAATAGAATATGTTATTATATATGAACAAAACTGTATGTATACACTTGAATATTGATTTTAGTATAGCCATTGTTAGAACAATATTCAAGATTAATAAAGAAAATTACTCAATCATCATCTAAACATGGATAAACATTTATAGGGCAAACAATGATCATGTTCAACATGTTTTATCAGGTAAGGATTTCAATGTCTCATGTAATCAAGATATAAAGTTCAATTTCATAAGCCAAGAAATTCAACATAAGCAAAAACAAAATTCATTTTTTTCTTATTAAAAGATATATGCATATATTAAGCCATTTCAAACAAGAAAGTTTGTAGTCATAAAATCAAAATCAATGATATTATTTATAGCACAAGAAGATCATAAAATCATGTTATTTTAAACAACATTCATAATTTTCTTGCATTCTACAAGGATAGATACTTAAAGACACATTGCTATTAAAGTAAAAGAAAACTTGAATAAATGAAGATGTCATGCAATTCTATAAAGATCCCAACACAAACAAGTCACATTTAAAGAATAACAAAGGGTAGGAATTGATATCATCAAAAAGTAATTCTTCAATTGTATGAGTGGTTTATCTTCTTTGCTTTCCACCATGCTTTACGACTCCTTGAGATAGTTGTGATGTCATCATTTTGTTATCATACGCATCCTGTAAATGTGATAACCTCAAGTTAAATAGGTATATCCAACTTATTTGTACACATGAAGGCTCTTCCTAAGGCCATTCTACATTTGATGAATAAGGTGTTCTTATTCAAAATTCAGATTAAGCATTCATCGAATCTAAGTTATGAGCCTTCATATACTGTTAAAAGGTTGCCTGATGACCATGCACTTATTAAGGTTTAAGGAGCTATCTCCTCAGAAGGTTTGTATTTAAAAACTCTTTAGCTTGTGTATTGTTTGATTCTTTTTTTTCCTGTTCAACTTAACTCGAAATGGAAATTACTTTAAGACTAGCTTTTCTTTATGTTTGTTTTCTACAGAATCTCCTTGATGAATTCTCTCATACCGTAGTGACTTCTTCCCTTTCCCTTGACGATTTTTCCTTGACTATGTCCAAGAGATCGTCCGAAGAAACAGTGAATCTTTCTCAACATGGTTGTTTCTCTACCATGAGTAAAAAGTATAAGATGAAGGTTATTTGTATTCCGTTTTTTGTTTAATAAATCTTCAAGTTTATTGTAATCTGTAATGTAAATGTCTTTATTTGTATAGGAGAAGGAGTTAGAGGTCATCTGCTTACCTACTGAGGGCAGTAGTGCACACGTTTGTCATGCTCTTGTTAAGGTAAATTTAATCTGTGGTAGTCATAATATTACCCCAACTCCAGTTTCAGAAACTTTTGCTGCAGAAAATGTGTTGGAAGATGTTGTTCTTGGACTCAAAGACTAGTCTCAAAACAATGAAGTTGCTGATCCAGGTTTTTATCAAGTTAGTGTTGCAATTTCTAAAGGAATTTTGGGTTTCTCAACTGTTAAGGATATCAAAAAGGAGAAGAATTGAAGTCATCATCTTTGAGTGTCTTTTTGTTTTGTATTGACTCCTTTTCAATCTTTAATCTTTAGATTTGTATTTGTTTTGAAGTTTCAGTTTGGTTGTTTTAAACGCTTTTGTTTTCCCTTAGCTTATTATGTATTTCATTTCATTTCATGCATTTATCTGAATTCAGTGTTTAAAATTTCGTTTTTTGATAAGCTAGCATGCATGAACTGATAAGTGCAGGGTAATTTCCTGTTTCATCTTTATTTTCTGTGCTTTACCCTTCATAATTTTCGCACTCTTTTAAAATAATTTCAGTTATAGAAGAATTAATTCAAAACAATTCCTTTAACCTTTTTCTAAACTAAATCCCGTATCTCAGATGAAGGTTCGTTTATGTAGTTTATGTAGTTTAGTGTGTTAATGATAATGCAATTAGTTGTTTTCAAGAATCCAAGGGTTTTGGAAGTTACCTAGATTATGATTAACAGTTGTTTTCCAAGATACAATTGTATTTGAGGTTAATTACAGCTTTAAAAGTTATTTCCAAAATCCTATAACAGTTATTGAAATTGATTGGCTTTTACTGGTACTGTTTTGGTTTTCTATTTTTGGTTTTTTTTGGTTTCCCGTAACTCTTCCTGTTAGTGATTTCCCAATGTGAATACTCATTATCTCATTAAGTTTAATTCAGAATTTTTTTACTTAGACTCATAGTTAATACAAAGGCATATTTTTTTTTTTAACGATGTAATCACATAATGGCTTTTTACATTCAGTTTTAAACTTATTCTTTAATAATTATATAATTTTATGATAACTATGATAATATGATATGTTACTTCAATGCTATATTATTTTATGAATTTCGCGGTAGGCAAGTCGAAAACATATTAAAGATAGGCTATTTTTTTAGTTTTATTTTTATTTATATTCACCTATTTTTGTATTTATTAATTTATTTTTTCCTATTTATTTATATAAACATATGTTTATATGATTATTATATGATAATTACTTGATACGAATAAGGTATATCATATATTTGATTTCCTCATAATATGTTATGATAATAATCTGATATATATATATATATAGGGTTAGGATCAAATGACACCAACTAGTTTGACATCAATTCTTACACCAATCAATAACCATAGATCGAAGTTTTTTTTCACGAAACCTAAATTTGAATTGAATCTATTTATAGTATAGATCATGTGTACAAAATTTGGTATCAATCCAAGATCGTTTAGTACTTCATCAACGTACTAAAAAATTAACGTAAAATATAGTGTTAAAAATCATAAAAATAACAAGTGTGTTGATGGAGTATTAAACGATCTCGGATGAATGCCAAATTTTGTACACATGATGTATACGATAAATAGATTCAATCCAACGGTAGGTTTCATGAAAAAAAACTTCGATCTATTATTATTGATTGGTGTAAAAATTGGTGTCAAACCAATTGGTGTCATTTGATCCTAACCCATATATATATATATATATATATATATGAATCTCTAAATATCTGTTATAAATGATATGATGTTATGCTATTAATAATATGATAACCATAATATTTTAGTTTCTCATAACCATAATATATTAGTTTCTAATTCAACCTTCAAGTATATATGTCTCCTTTAGTCTTCTCTCATTCCTTCGCATAATATATTTCTTCTGAACAAAAATTCCTCATTCCATGGCTTCATCTTCTCAGCGGTCTCTTTACCAACTTTCTTTCCCCCTTAGAGCTTTCTAGGTATGATACTCAATTGTTGTATTCTTTGAGTTCTTCTATTATTTTTTTTCATTCTTTTGTGTTCATTTAATCCTTAAGCATATTTGATTTGGAAGTCCCTAGTGTAGTTTAAGATTTCAACAAAATTCTCCCCTTTCTCTCTTAAAAGTGTTTCATGGAAGAAATATATTATGGCTTCATAATTTTTTTTGGATCAGTTTCAGCATATTGTTGAAAGGTCCTTCACGGACAATTTTAGAGATGAACATCAATCATAATTGACGCTGGAAGACCCTGCTGGAAACGTTCATCATATGCAAGTCTACAGATTTAAGACAGTAGCTACATTGCTGAATTTGTTCCTCAAATCAGAGACTTTTATGGTTTGAATGGAACCATGTTGTTTCATCAAGATTATCAGGGATATTCCAAATTCAGGATGTCTATTGAGGATAAATTTGGGACAGAAATCATCTATCCTATAATGTCTTCCAACTGTTTTATTTGGTCAGTCTAGTTGTCCTGCTATACATCGTCTGGAAGCTAGTTGGTAAGTTATGTTGTTTTTCATCTTTTTTCTTTGTAGTTCGTGTTCTTTTCCATTATTGTGTTGAATTTATGTAAATTCTATAGTTCTTGATGCATTATGCAGACAATTCCCAGAAAAATGCATCTCTTTATAAAACAATCCACGAGAGTGTTATGTACTTTGCGTGCAGATGGTAGTCATAGCGTCAAGTGCAAGATTCTTTTCAATCGAAAACACAAAAGTGCAAATTTTGGAAGTGGTTGGAAGAAATTCTCTGCTAAAAATTCTTTGAAGGAGGGTTACACATGCATTTTTAGTATGGATGAATGACAGCAACAAGTCGTCAAAGTCTCTTTTCAAATGAGTTATTAGGACTTTTTTTGTTAATCATAAATTCAGTTTTTGTAACTTCTGAAGTTTCTTTTTGTTTTTAAGTTAATAGTTGTACAATCCCTTTGTTGAATTAGTTTATGAACAATCTATTTATCAGTTTATGTCTATTAAATTGGGTTGTTCTTTAGTTTTTTTTGTTGTTTCTGTGAGCTATTCATTTTTTTTCAAAATTTTGTAATCCTCTTTTCTCTTTATTATTCATACAGAGTGGTTTTCCTTAGTGATTATAAGAAACGATGAACCATACTTCATGTATAATGTTCATATCAAATAAAATCATGAAGAATAAATACATGCAGAATTCATTTAACCATTCCTTCATGTATGTATTATGCAGTCTGCATAGTTAATTTGCTCGTAAGCGTGTTGTAATCCTGCGTACTTTTATATTCCTTTTGTTTCCTTTTCTTTATGTTTTTTTTCTTATTTATTAGTCATTTTTAATTTATTTAATTTCATTGTATAAAATTATCCTCTGCCTCGGTTATTTAAAATCCTAAGCTTTTCAATGATAATATTAAATCTTATGAATGAGGGTTATGCACTAGAACTGTTTTGTAAGTTTTTTTAAATATTTATATTTATTTTAATGAAAAAGCTATTTCAATATACCTTCCTTTAATATTCTCTTCATTTCATGTTTCTAAATTACTAACCTTGAAAAATGTCAACCTGTTTTTCTAAGTTTATTGGAAATTGAATTCACATAGAAAATTATTTTATTCTCTTCGAATTCCCCATGTTTTGGAATCCTGCTATTATCAATAGGAGCCTAAAGTACACAAACTCATTTCCTTGATCAATTCCAACGATTATGATTGCTTTTTATTAATTGTTACTACAACTATTTCCAACGACTCTGTAAAGATTGTGTTAAAACCCTATGTAATTGTTTTTCATATTGTCTAAGTAAATGTAAAATGTACTATAACACAGGAAAATTGAAAAATTATCAATATTGATTATTATCGAAATGAGAATTCATTGAACTAATAAATTTAGACTCTTCATATTTCCCACATTTTGGAATCCTGCTATTATCAATAGGCACATGAACCGTTCTACATGAATTATTTCCTTTATTCCTTGATCAATTCCAACGCTTTTGATTGCTTTATATTAATTATAATTGTTATAATTATAATTATTTCCAATGCCTATAATGAGTTAATCAGTTAATTTTTTAAATTCATGCATTTCATCCAAAATGCTTATCAATAAATCTTGATGCATTTATGCAAAACACTGTATTCATTATTATTTTTGAGAACCGAAGAGTTCCCTTTGTTCCCAATGGCTATCAATTGAATCTATTTAAAGTTACGTTCAGAAAATTGGAATCAACTTAAAGTTGTTTGTTCAATTCTTCTTGCCATATATCTTCTCTCTTTCATTTTTGTTAGTCTTTTATATAAGTCTTATTCTTGAATTCTGATTACAGTATCCTTAAGTTTCCCTTTTTATCTTTCATTCATTTCTTCTGTTGATCATGGATGCTAATTTAGGAGCTATTCTTTCCACGAGTGAAGGTTTAATGCTCTTTGCTTTTGACGTTGAAAATGTATGCATAATTAATAATTAATAGTTACATATTACTTAAAGTATAAACTCCATTATATTTCTCACCCTTGAAGAAAATGTTTTTTCTTCAGCTTTTTCCTTTGCTACCATCATTTTTCTGCAAAAAATATATTCGAGAGATGCCAAAAGGATTGACTTTCATTAATGATGCTGCTGAGGAGTTGAATGTTACTCTCATCAAGGGTGAGAAATATAACTTTTTCTGTGGCAGGTTGGTCTGAATTAGGAAGTAATTATTGCATCAGAGATGGTGACTGGATTGCACTCCAATACCAATTGGAGGGTGTTTTCTCTATGAAAGTTTATGATCCTTATCAAGTTCCAAACTCATTGACTCAAACCATTTGGGGTGGAAGGTCATTGGTGTACTTTGCTGCTTATGATCCCTTAAAAGTTGTTATTAAATTGGTTGAATAACTGTTCTTATATAACTGTTTTATGATTCACTCTTTGAGCATCTTTTTTTGTTCTATTGTTTTAAATCCTAATGTCTTTGCTGAATTATAAAAAAAACAATTAATTCCTACTATATTGTTTTCACAACAATGCATTTCTTCCTTCATGGTTTGCTCTCCCCCTTTTGGATGTCTTTCTGTCAATGTTTTGTTTTGTCGATCGAGGAGGAACTGAGTTTGGAATTCAAATTTCAAAGTTGATGAAAAACACGTTTTTAGGTTTAGGTTTAGAAAATATTGGTCATGTTTATCCAGAAATTAAGGATGGTGGTTGGTTGATGGTAGTGTATAGGCAGATGGGAAGGTGTGACATGTTTCTATTTGATGATGATATTAATCAGGTTTCATACATGTCTGAAAAGCAAATTTTTAAGGCACCTAATCTGGACATCAAAGGTTTGGCTGATTCTCTTGTAGGCAACTCGCGATTGTTGCATGGGGAGAATACTGAGTTTGATTTCTCCTTCACTAGGACTTTGAATGACTTCCAAACTAAGCATTTTTTGGTAATTTTGAAATAATTTCTTTATATTTTTATTTATATAATTTTTGTATCTAATATTCTATACTCTATTCTGTATGCTATATTCTTTATTGTTTATATGCAATATATTCTATATTCTATATATGCAATATTCTCTATAGTGTTTTCCTTTATGTCCTTCATACCTCTTAAATTTTTTGGTTTATAGCATGTATGTCCTTCATTCTTAATGAATTATTTTGTTTATATTGTTAATCTATGGCAGCTTCTTCCTGTTGGTTTCTGTCCTGATGCCCTCTGTCCATGCTTGAATCGATATTCATCATGAGTGACAGTACTAAGTGAGCGATTGTTCTTGCCAACTCAACAAGTGAGCGATTTTTCCTCTCCACAACACCATTTTGTTGTGGGGTCCTTGGAGACGAAAAATTATGCTTAATGCCATGTTTGTCACAAAATATTTCAAAATCAAAATTTTCAAATTCCCCCCATGATCACTACGTATGCATGCAATTTTCAAATCCTTTTGGTTTTGAATAATTTTTGCAAATCTTTTAAAAGCGCTAAATGCTTGACTTTTTTGAGACAAAAAGTCCATGTATATCTAGAAAAATCATCAACAATTACTAGTCCATAGTAATTTCCCCCAAAAGTCATGGTCCTAGAGGGACAAAATAAATCTATGTGTTGAAGTTGCAAAGGTCTTGAGGTTGAAACAATATTCTTGGATTGAAAAGAAACTTTTGCTTGTTTTCCCTTTTGACAAACATCACATAATTTATCTTTTTTAAAACAAATTTTTGGTAATCCAATGACTAATTCTTTTGAAATCAAATTATTTAGATGATCCATATGAATGTGTGCAATTCTTTTGTGCCATAGCCACAATTCTTCTTCTTTAGTCATAAAACATTGTACATCATTTGAGGATATATCATCTAAACTAATCATATAAACATTATTAACTCTATGACCCATAAATTTAATGGAATTATTCTCCTTACTAATGATAGAGCATGAATAGGAGTTAAACACAACCTCATTTCCTTTATCACATAATTGGCTAATACTTAACAAATTGTTTTAATCCCTCAACATAGAGTACGTTATCAATGGAGGTTGAAGAAGTCTTACCAACCTTACCTATACCAAGGATTTTTCCTGTGTTGTTGTCACCATATGTAACATATCCTCCATCATTGGGTGTGAGAGATGAGAATTTTGATTTCTCTCCCGCCATATGCTTGGAGCATCCAGTATCAATATACCATTTGGACTGTCTAGCCACCAAGCATACCTACAAAAACATTTTAATTTCTTTTTTTAGGTACCCATGTTTCTTGGGTCCTTGAGGGTTAGTTTTTCCATTAGTGCATTTGAGCACCCATACTTTCTTTCCATGAGGTACACCAATCTTTCTTGCATTGCAAGTGGTAGCACTATGACCTTTCAATCCACCATCTTTCTTATAGAGTTTTTGTTGGTTACTAGGATTATATCCTAAACCGGCCTTTTTGAAATTACATCCTTGCTTACCAAGCAAGATGTTTAGGTTATCTCTACCCATTGTAAACTTGGCAAGCACATTGTTCAAATCCTCAATCTTTTTCAAGTGTAAATCACAAGAGGTACATGTGTGAGATTTGCAAACATTTTCAATTTTTGTCAAAGGAGCTTTACCATTAGCAATCATACTTTTCAATTTGTCAATTTTTTTCAAATGAACAACACATAAAGTGCAAGTAGGTGGTATGTTCGTCAGGCAAGACTTACATTCATATTGAAAACTACCAAAAGGAATTTTAACTTGTCTTATTTTAATAACATCACGACTAAGAATGTCTATTTTGTCATTTAAAACGCCTTTTTCTTTCTTGGTTTTAGCAAGTTCCTTAGCAATGATCATGGATTTTTCATGCAACTCATTATGAGCATCTTGCAATTCATCAAAGCTATAGTTAGAGGGTTCGGAATCTTTTACCTCATCTTCATCAAGAAGATCATCTTCGTTATGGTTGACCATGACACATAGGTTGGCTACTTTGCTTTCTGATTCGTCAGATGAATCCATGTCATTTCCATCCCAAGCTATGTAGGCTCTCATGTCTTTCTTTCCTTTGGTGAATCTTTTCTCTTGCGTTTCATTCTTACTTTTGTTCATGGGACACTCTATTTTCTTGTGTCTGGTTTTTCCACACTCATAGCAAGTTGGGCCTTGATTTGACCCTTCTCCTTTGTTGCATATTTTCCTTGATGTGAAATTTGTGGTCTCCTTGATGATTCTCTTCTTTTGAAGAACTTGTTGAATCTTTTGGCAAAGAGAACCACAGTCTCATCATCCATGTTAGTTGGATCAAAGTTGCTTTCTTCTTCTATCTCTTGAGGTGGAGGTGTGGTTGCTTTGAGAGCAATGCCTTTCTTTTTCTTGTCAACTACTTCAAGTTGATCCAAACGACTCAACTCAAGCTCATGCTCTTCTAGCTTGCCAAACAGGGTTGCTAATGACATTGTGCGTGGATCTCTTGTTTCGCCAATGGCAGTGACTTTTGGTTATCAATCCCTGCTAAGACATCTCAAAACAATGTTAATAAGATCTTCATTAGAATAATCTTTTCCCAAAGCATGTAGTTTATTTATAAGATATGCAAAACGCTTCTGCATATCTTGAATGTTTTCTCCTGGATTCATTTGAAACATTTCAAATTCTCTAGTCAATGCATTTATTTTAGATCTTTTTACCTCATTGGTTCCTTCATGTGTCACCTTTAACACATCCCACATTACTTTAGTAGTTTTGCAATTTGAAATTTTAGGAAATTCATCATTACCTAATGCAGAGATGATTATGGTTTTGGCTCTTAGTCCAAATTGAGCAAGTCTCTTTTCTTCAAAAGACTATTCTTTTCTAGGCTTTTTTACTTCCTTACCATCAACAATATGCATGGGAATGTATGATCCTTCTTCTATAGCATCCCATATAGCAACATCAATACCTTCTACCCAAGCTTGCATTTTGATTTTCCAAAAGGAATAGTTGTCTGCATTAAAGAACGGGGGTCTATTAGTGGAGGCACCTTCCTGGATACAAACATTTTGAAAAGAGGTCATTTCCTTGAAGCTGTTAAGCTCTTTACACAAGGACCGAGCTCTGATGCCACTTGGTAGACAAGGGCCTCTATGCTCAAGACGGGGGTGAATTGAGCTTAAAAATTTTTTCGTAAATTCTTTTACAAATATTAGCAAAGCTTAAACAAAGTGTATCTAGTTAATATATGAGATTAAATGAAGATGAATATGAATATAAAGATACAATAAAATGCACAAATAAGAGCTTAAGGATAGAGAGAATAGCACCAACTTTTATACTGGTTCAGTCACAAACCATTTTGTGACCTACGTCTAGTCTACCAATCTCCGCCACGCAAGAATTCTTGTATTGCCTTTCAACAAGTTACACACTAAGAGCACCCTTTTCAATTGGATACCCCACCAATTGCAAGGGCCTCATTCTAGGGATGCCTCGCCCTAAGACTAGCTTTGAAGGATGCCACACCTTCAACAAACAAGAAGGATTCCTCACCTTCTCAACACCTTAATTTGGACTCACAACAATGAAGCTCTAAAAAAGAGTAAATAATACAACTTGATGCTCTAAGGTATTTGATTAAAGGCTCTTTGTATTATGAAACAAACAAAGTAATGGAAAGACAATGAAAGCCTTAAGCAATAGCACAAGACCCTTGATTTAGGAGGATTGATGATAAAACCACTTTTCAATTATGTAATTAGCTTGCAAGGGTGTATTATGTTTTTCGTCAGAAGCCCCTTTTATAGACAGTAGAAATGACAGATGAGAATACGCAATAGTTCATTATCATATTCGAATATGTATTCAAATATGAAACTTTTATATTCAAATATGTATTCGAATACAATGTTTCTTTCATGAAAATTTAAATTCTAAGGGCTTCATATTCGAATATATATTTGAATATGGAAGATCCATATTCGAATATGTATTCAAATATAATGATTCTGGAAAGTGGAGAAGCCAAGGCAACAGGTTATATTCGAATATGGCAATCTATATTTGAATATATATTCGAATATACTGTTTCTGGAAAATAAAGTGGCCAAGACAATATGTCATATTCGAATATGTATTCGAATATACTGGTCAAAATATTCAAATTTTAATTCTAGAACCTTGATATTCGAATATACATCAAAAGAGACTTTTCCAAGTAAAATTGAAGTTTAAGTATTTTCTTTGTAAACACCTAGAAAAGTCTTTTCTATAAAGAAAATATTTTTAATATAACTTTTAATATTTTCTAAAAAGCTGTTTGATTTGAAAAATATATTTGATTCATTTTTAAAGAGCCTTAATCAAATTTACATATACGCCTGAATTAAATCCTCTATACCCTTGTTGTTGGAGACTTGTTCACAGTGCTTGTTCGCTTGATTTACCTTTCAAGGCTTTCAATCTTGGTTTGTTGTGGAATCATCGAAACTCCAGTCTTAGAGCATTTGCATTTACAAATATATAAATAAATTAATAATGCATAGTAACAGTAATTTAGACGTAAATTTTGAAACAAATAAGCATTTAATTATAAATACCACAATGTTGTTGAAGAAATAAATTTGAAGAAATGTAAGAAAATCATTGTCTCTTTGCAAGAGAATTTGTTGACAGCATTGTTACTCTAATCTGGTCAATTTCTGAAATATCTATTGAAGCTATTTGTTGCAAAAAAAAAAAAGATAAAGATTATTTGACTTATGAAAAAGATGCAAAATTTTGATGAATAGAAGAAAAATTACTTAAGTAATCTCATTGAACTGCGTATTAAAATGACGATCATCGACAAACAATCCCTCAAAAAATGTATTTCATCAATAACCTGAAAAAAACATAATATAAAATGAGAAATAAACTATAAAGAAAAAATTATTACTAACCTCATTGCAACTTCAATAAGTCATATTCTGCAAGAATGAAAAAGATAAAATTTGTTAATGTTATAAAAGCAATAATAACAGTTTTTTTTTTTTGTAAAAAAAGAAGACATAAAAACAACTATACTATAACAAATAATAAATAATTATTATAAAAACATGATAACCAAAAAATTAATGAGGAATTACCTATTTAAATGTTGTGAAAAATCTCTTTAAAAACTACATTTCTGGTGGTTGTAGTTGGATTGCCCTTGTCATCTAGAATCAACATCTTTAATCCTTTTTTCGTTTTGACTCTGGACATAGCAACAAAAAGTTGCCAATGGGTGAGAATTGGTTTTGGAAAGTACAAACCAACCTGAGAAAAGAGTCTGTCCTTGCAAGTCATCACCTTCATTTGAATCACACAAAGAATTTGAACTTAAATAAACTTTTACATCTCTTGGGATCAAAGAAAGGATCATTTCATTCACTTTCTCAACCCTTATCAAAGTAGGAGACAAAGTATCTCTCTCCTAAAACAATTGGTAGTTCATTAGGTTCCGAAGGACATTTGGATAGACAAAATCAAAAGAGGATTCTCAGTTTCTAAAATCAATAGGTCCTAAGGAATTTCAATCTTGAATGAATCATCTTCTTCAATTCCAATGTTTTCATCTCCTATTCCAAGAATCAAGTCTGCGAAATCGCGCACCTCATCTTTTTGGTTGGTTCCTGGAGCTTAGTAAACCTTATATTTTTTGTTAGCTTAAGAGATTTTTAGTTTGGCCACAAATAAGAAGCGTTTATATAGCCTTCAATATGTCCTCACGGCTTCCTTTAGAAATGACCGCACAATATACCAAAAATCTCCTCCTATGACCACAACTTTCCCTCCACATGGTTTACTAAAACCATTTTCATCCTTTAGTCTCATTACATCTTTCAATGTTTGATCTACAGCTTCAAAATAATATTATTTATTAATCATTGGAGCTTTGTCCCAAATTATCAAAGTTGAATTGATTAGAAGTTCTGCTTTCACGCTTCCTTCCTTGATGTAGCATGTCGAACAATCATCAACAACTAACAGAATTGAAAACCTAGAGTGTGTTGTTCTCCCTCTGGGAAGAAGGAGGGAAGCAATCCCACTTGATGCCACATTCAGAACATTTTTTCCTTCACACCGTAGAGCAATTGACAGAGTATTCCATATGTATGTTTTTTCGGTCCTTCCAGACCCCTATAAGAAGAAAAACCACTAGAATTTTCTATGATAACAAGAATAATCTCATTGAAAATAAAGATGATGAACATATTGATGACGTACTGCAAAAGGCGAAACAAAAGGATACCATGTTCACAGCTTGGATGCTTGCTAACAAGCAATATCCTGAAGCTTCACTTATGCTGAATTTCCAAAACATTTTGTGTTTAATAAAGATGCATGCAGATGACAACCAAGAAAGCAAGGCTTTTCGATTGGCCGACTCCAATACATTCCTCCAGGTATAGGAGAGCTTTTCTACATGTGTTTACTATTGACTGTTCAATATAGTTGTGGTTCATTTGAAGACATCAAAACAGTGGAAGGAATAGTCTACAACTCTTTTCAAGAAGCATGCTTTGTCTTAAGTCTTCTATGTGACGATAAAGAATTTGTTGATGGGATTAAAGAAGCAGGAGACTTAGCTATAGCATCTCAATGAAGGAGGTTGTTTGTTGCTTTGCTTGTGTCTTACAGCATGAGTAACTCGAGAACTGTTTGTGGTCAAACTTGGAAATTATTAGCTGATGACATTCTTTATCAAAGAAGAAGAACACTCTTGATTCCAGGTATTGTTAGCTATTTTGTTAATTGTATTTTTGGTTAAAATTTTAGGTTTCTATATTTGTTAGTTTTTCAACTATTGTCGTTTTCTTTTTTTTTTTTTTTTTGCGATTGATGCTGGATACAAGGGATCATATGGAAAGTTGTTGGTTTCTGTTTTCTGTTTTTTTATTCATTAATTTTTGTTTTATTCCTTTTTTATGTGTCTGTTGCAGAATATTAAATTTCAACTTTCTATGGCAAACAGTAGATACATGTTTTTTTACTAAATGAATTATTTAGAAAGTTTTGTATGATAATTGTTTCAATTATATGATACACTGATATTTTAAAAGAAGTTGTCATTACTACTACAAATTGTTATTTCTATTACATTTTTTTTAATTTCATCATTTTATTTATTGAATAATTCGAATATTTATATAATATAAATATATATTTAAATGTAATACATATTCCCTATTGGAATAAAAAAATCACTATCAAAATTTGTAACATCCCAAAAATCCATAAAAGAAACTTAGGACTTAAGGGATTGGTTAGAATTTACAAAAAAAAGGAAGAAGGGTTAGATACTTTCGTATAGACCCTGTCTCAGTAATTTGGTCATAACTAGAGTTGTAGACCTCCAAATTGAGTGAAACCAAAGGCATTGGAAAGCTAAGAGAATTGTCTACAAACCAATATGAAATATTCGAATATGATATTCGAATATGGTATTCGAATATGCAATCCTATATTCGAATATGAAAGCTTATATTCGAATATGCAGGTGAGGAATTGAAAACAGGAACCCCATATTCGAATATGGTATTCGAATATGCAATCCTATATTTGAATATGACAGCTTATATTCGAATATGCAGGTGAAGAATTGAAAACAGGAACCCCATATTCGAATATGGTATTCGAATATGCAAGCCTATATTCGAATATGAAAGCTTATATTCGAATATGCAGGTGAGAAATTGAAAACAGGAACCCCATATTCGAATATGGTATTCAAATATGGAGCCCAAACTCTATAAATAGGGGAGCCTTGGCTCAAAAGGGGCTGTTCTTCAGAATTCCTCGCTTCTCACAATAAAAACCTCTGTTTCTAAACCAACTAAGTCATAACTCTGCAACTCTAAGGCTTCCATTTCAAAAGACTTAGGTTCCCAAACTGTTTGATTCAGATTCAGAGGCAACTACGGCAAAGGAATCAGGGTAGGAGTTTGGGCTTGGAAGCGAAGGATAAAGGATTCAGGGAGTTCCAGGTAACCCTGAAAATCTCAAATCCTTAAATACTTGGAATTTAGGAACATGTGACTAGGGAATGCTAGAAATATGTTATTAGGGAAATCAACTGTCATGTTTTGCTTATGTATGATTTAAATATGCAAGATATGGTATGATTTTTTATATGCCTTATGCTGATAGATGATGCATGTGAAACATGTTAAAGGTATAAATAAGGTTTTTCAGAGTTAAATGTGATACTAACTGGGAATCTGATATTGAAATGATTTCAAAGTGGTTTGAAAAGGATGGAATCCCAGTAGTAGTATATTCAGATATGTGTTTGAATATGGAGTGCCATATTCAAATAGATATATGAATATAACACGTTTGTCACATAGAATCCGAATAAATGAGTGTGTAATCGGAAAAAAGGATAATGGAAACCCTTGTTTGTACGCTATGTTCTTAATGTGAATGTGTGATGCATTAGAATTGTAAATGGAAATGTTAAAAGAGGCTCTTCCCACTCAATAGAATTTGAGTAAGAGGGTTAAGTTCTGCCGGAAGTAGAGCGGGTAAGAGGACAGAGCAGAAAATGGAAAATATGAGAATGTAGGGTTATCCCGAAAGGGGAAAATAACCTGAAGTATTGGGCTATCTTCACGAGGTAGGTAGTCTAAAGTACAAAGGGTACTATCTTCACGAGGTAGATGGTTCCCTGGGCTAGCTCGAGAGAGAGTTAGTAGCCCGGTAGGATGATCCTTGGGGGGACGCTCGCCAGGACCATGATGATGAGCTCAATACGCGTTACTGCCACGTGTTTTGGTGGATTCCCGGTGCACAGGGTTTCCCATTAAAAGAGGAAAGAAATGGAAATGGAAATCAATCATGCATACATATCCATGTGATTGAGATTATACTTGTTGTGTGTATGTTTGCTAGGATTGGATTTGAGACGGTTTTTCAGTTACACTGGCTATAATACTGTATAAAACTGTTTTTATGGCCGACAGGTTACTCAGTTATATGTCGAGCATATAACTGACGGTTACAGTATTGCAGGTGGCTCGGACTCGGAGGGTGTCAGCGCGTGAGACATTTTGCAGCGTTTTCTGTTACTTAGGTAGTCATTTGAGTCTTTATATGGCTACCTTAGCTGGACATATGTAGATCCTCTTGACTGTAGACAAACACTATATTTTGTTATGTATACGTTTTATTAAATTCCACTGTGTTCTGTTTTGTTTTTTAAAAAAAAAATACCCTAAAAAATCTAGGTGTTATAAAATTGATTTACATTATAGTTTTACAGTCCTTTCATTCCTTCTTCTTATGCTTTTATTCATTAGTTTTTTATTAGTACTTAATAATTTTTCTGCAATTTATTGTTATTTTTAGATCTCTCTATGACTGATGAGGAATTAATGACCCTTTCTTTGATAGAAATTGAAAAATTGCTTCAATGTAATGGCAAATTGCTTCGTGACTTTTCAAGCATGACATTCCCTAATCACTCAATTTCAAGTTTATTTGAGATCAAATTGATAATGGATGAATTGAATTATGATAAAGCTGAATGGCATCATTGTGCAATAAGTTATTGTCTTCTATGATAGATGAGCAATTGGTTGTTTTCAATAGCATTATTTATGCTACGAAAGAAGCATCTGAGGTTTTTTCTTCTTATATGGATACGGAGGGATTGGAAAAGCAAATATTTGGAATTCTCTATCAACTTCTCTATGTTCTGAAGGAAAAATTGTCCTCAATTTTGCGTCAAGTGGCATTGTTTCCCTCCTTCTTCCTGGAGGAAAAACAACACATTCTAGATTTTCAATTCCCTTAGTTGTTGATGAATACTCCACATGCAACATCAAGCAAGGAAGTGTGGAAGCTGAACTTCTTATCAATTCAAGTTTGATCATCTGGGATGAAGTGCCAATGGTTAATAAATTCTGTTTTGAAGCTCTGGATCGACCATTGAAAGATCTCATGAGACTTAAAGATGAGAATAGTTTCAGTAAGCCATTTGGAGGCAAACTTGTCGTCTTAGGAGGAGACTTTCGACAAATTTTGCCTTTCATTCCAAAAGGAAACCATGAAGACATATCGTATGCTACTATAAACTATTCTTGTTTGTGGCCAAAGTGCAAAGTTCTTAAGCTAACAAAAAACATAAGACTTTCAATATCTTCAAACAACACCGAAATTGATGAAGTGCGTGGATTCGCTCACTTACTTCTTGAAATAGGAGATGGTCACTTTGGAATTGAAGAAGATGATTCATTCAACATTGAAATTCCAGAAGAACTGTTGATATTAGAAAATGATAGTCCTCTTTAGAACTTATTCGATTGAGTCCTAATTTTTGTACTCAAAATTTTCTGTACTCAATGTACTCATTGGTTACGTACGTGGAAAAAAGTGGTTACATTAGTTATTTTTTTTGTTATAGTGTACATTGATTACATACGTTGAAAAAAGTGGTAACATTAGTTATTTTTTGGTTGCAGTTTCTTTTTGGATTTGGTGGTTACACATGTAGAAATATGTGGTTACAACGTAAAAATAAAAATTCAACAAAACTTCTACGTGTGTAACCCGATATTTTAACGTATGTAACCATGAGTATAAAGTGAGTACAAAAAATGTGAGTACGAAAATCTTTTTTCTATTCGATTTTGTCTATCCAAATCTGCTTCAGAACTTAACCAACTACAAGTTCTTTGAGGAAAGAGCTATATTGTCTCCTACATTAGAGAGTGTGGAGAAAGTGAACGAAATCATCATTTCTTTCATTCCAGGAGATGAAAAATTTACTTAATTTCATATACTCCATGTGAGGCAAATGAAGAAGATGATTTACAAGCAGAATGGTTCACAACTGACTTTCTCAACGGCGTCAAAGTTTCTAGAATTCCAAATCACAAAATCAAATTGAAAACAGAAGTTCTTGTTATGTTGTTGAGAAACATTGACCGAGCCAATGGGTTATGCAACGGAACAAGGCTAATTGTTAATGAATTGAGGAAGAACATAATTCTTGCAACTGTCGTTACTGGTCGTAATATTGGAGGTAAAGAGTTGATTCCAAGAATGAATTTAATTGCTTCCGATACAGGCTTGCCTTTCAAATTCCAAAGAAGACATTTTCCCTTGGCTCTTTGTTTTGCAATTAATATAAACAAAAGCCAAGGACAAATTCTTTCTCAATTTGATTTGTACTTACCAAGGCCAGTTTTCACCCATGGGCAACTTTATGTTGCTATCATTAGAGTTAAATCTAAGAAAGGATTAAAGATGTTGATTCTAGACGAAGATGGAAATCCGACTTCAACTACTCAAAATGTAGTTTTTAAAGTGGTTTTTCAAAACATTTAAAAAGGTAACTCATTATTCTTCTATTATGTAGCATGTTCTTATAAGAAGTTGTTAAAATTCTTTTTCGTGTTCTTTTACGTATTACTTTTTATGAGTTCTTCTATGTTTTTTTTTTCTTTTCTACATAACTGTAATGAAACCTCTTTTTTTATTGTAGTTTTTCGCTTATTGAATTCAACTTGAGGTTTGATTCATTTATTATTGAAATCAACAATAATTATTTTTTTCAGTTGTGTGTTTATAAGTTCGTGATTGGATAGATGCTTCTATTTCTCTATCCGAACAACATGAATAGAATGAATGAATTTTTGTTGCTTTTATTCAATTTTTATCCACTTCATTCTTTCACTTATTTGTTGCATTCAATGAACTTGGGAAGAATTAGTAAACTGCAGAGATGCTTCTATTTCTCTATTCGAACAGCATGAATAGAATGAATGAATTTTTGTTGCTTTTTTTCAGTTTTTATCCACTTCATTCTTTCAATTATTTGTTGCATTCAATGAACTTAGGGAGAAATAGTAAACTACAAAGATGATTGTTGGTTAACATATTTACAAAATTTATAGAATAACATTGAAATTTTAGTTTCAATTTTAAACTACAAGTGAAAGCTCAGTTATTTTTAATGTTGAAAGTTTATCTATATTTCAATTTCTCTTTTAAAGTTTCAAGCTAACAACTGATTCTATTATTTTCTTTTATATATCCACAGGTTTGACGTGTTAAAATTCATATAAATCCTCTTTGATCTGCTATGAGCATTCGGAGTTTAAAATCTTCATGTTGTTGTTTATGCTATTTTTATTCTCAGCAATTTATTATATGATTGCCATTATAATTCTATTTGTTTAAAATTCTGTTAATGTTAAATAACTTCTATCTAAATTGTTTCTCATGTATTCATGTATTCCAATATTTTTTCAACATTCCATTCCTTTGGTCTTTATACCGTACGAGGCACGGGTCTTCAATACTAGTATTAAATCATTTAGGCACCCATAAATCTGCACCTCCTTTTGAAGGCAAGGTGAAGGTGAATAATGATGCAACTTGCTTCCAAAATGAATCCTCGGGTTTTGGTGCATCTTTTCGAGACCAGCTAGAACATATTTTCTTCTCGGCGTGTAAACATTGTTGAGATATTGTACTATCATAATTGATTTGTATATTTTGTAATTGATTAGGAATCTGATTTGATAGCATATGATAAGATACGATTCGATTTGTTAGGATTACGATTTGATTAGTTAGAATTATTTTATTCATTACTCAGATTATATTTTCCTTATTTGTATAAGCTAGCTCACCTATAAATAGGTAGCTTATTATACAAACTATTCAAATCAGAAATATACAATATTTTTCACTTTCTTTCTTCTGTTTTATATGGTATTGGTAGCTTCGGTTCCGATTGATTTCCAAAGCTTCAGTTCCTTTTAGGATAATGGTTCCGTACAATAATCCTCAGTTGCCTTTGTTTTAGAATATTGGTTCTGTCTACTTCTCGTGTTTGTTTTATTCCGTCAAGTTCCAACAAGTGCCTATGCTGCCACCTCCAGTTACATCGTTTGATGACACCACCGACACCACCATGTACGCTGGTCACCAACGAGTCTAGACGCGAAAGAACAACGTCGATCGGACTTCTTACGTGCTCTCACGCGTCGATTTGTGACTCCGCGCGTGTTTTCACGCGCCTGCATTTTCCTAGGTGATGGCTGGGCCGACCCGACCAGAATCCGACTCATTGACCAGTGCTCCTTTAACCTAGTTGTTGACTGGGCTGCCCGTGTGGCATTGACTCAGCCATTGACTTAGACTTTTTCTTTATGTGGCTTTAAGCCCTCCCTAAGGTTTTTCGGTGAGATCTTTTCATTTTTTCGCTCCGTTTTTGCTAATTTTGTCTCTATTATATTGTAAAAAAAATAAAATATGGAAAAATCAGATATTTCTCAACCAATATCAGTTATTTTAAATGGTTCCAATTACCGTCATTGGATTGAGGCTATGCGTGGCTACTTGAAAGGTCGCAAGCTTTGGAGATATGTAACGGGTGACATCTAGTGCCCTAAACAAAAAACTGAAGAAACCGATGAATATTCTCTAAACGATTAGAGGATTGGGATAGCAAAAATCATAAGAACATCACGTGGTTTCGCAATACTTCCATCCCAAACATTCACCTACAATTTGGATAATATCATACAGCCTGAGGTATAGGAATATCTTAAGAATTGCTACACTATTTCTGATTTATCACTTCAATATCGATTATTGAAGTATCTAGGTAGTATCAGGCAAGAACAGGGTCAAGTCGTTTATGATTTCTTGGCTCAAATAGAAGGCATTTGAAACCAACTCACTCTTTATGAGCCAACTTTAAAGGACCCTAGTGATGTTAAGATGTATGAAGACTATCGCAACTGCACAAGACTCATTCAGTTCTTAATGGCACTAAGTGACAACTACGAACCTGTTAGAGCTTCACTTCTACATCAAAATCCACTACCTACTTTAGAAGATGCCCTTCCTCGCCTTATGTTCGAAGAAACAAGGTTAGGTCTCATCCGGCCCAAAGATAATATGGCATTTGCAGTCAGTAATAAAGGTGAGAAGTTTTGCCACCATTACCGTCAAACCGTACATATTCTCCCGGATTGTTCTACTATAGAATGTCTTCATTGCAAAAAGAAAGGTCACATTGCATTTAATTGTCCTGCACCCGATTCTCCTGCTTTAGTATGTCGATGTTGCAAAAAGACCGGGCATCACATAGAAAAGTGTTCCACTCGTCCACTTAGGACTGATGAGACTAAGCCCTGGTATCAATCTCAATCTCGTTCAAACTCAACTACTAGAACTGTCTTCGCCACTCCAACTGCAAATGATGCTTCTCTCGCCACTCTAGCTAGCAATGAAGTTTCTTCTTTTGCTTCCCAGACTCTGCTAACCACTGTTGATCTCTAATCCCTTCTCAAGAAAATTTCATCTCAATCTAGTATTACTCTTACCGCTTTACCAACAACACCAGGTAATCTCAGATGGTACTTTGACTCTGCTTATTGTAATCATATGACATCACTATCCTTTGCTTTCTCCCGTCTCTCATCTAAAAATAATATTCCTCATATACATATTGTTGATGGTTCTTTGATGATGGAAGTCAATCAGACGAGTTTAGTCTCTTTATCCTCTATCACTTTATCTGACACTTATCTTATCCCTATGTTGAACTTCAGTCTCTATACTCTAACTTTTACTTCCTCTGGGTGTTCTATGCAAGATCCACAGATGCGGCAGATCATTGGGACTGGTTGTAAAATTGGCAGACTTTTTGAGCTCACCAGCCTTTATACGCCTTAGCCAAGTTTTGCAAGTGTGCTGCTTCTACCTCTTCCCTACAATTGTGGCACCAACGCCTTGGTTATAGCTCTATCCGCAATTTGAAACAACTTATATCTCACGGGATGTTAGGTTCTATTAAAGAGGAACCTATTCGTTGTGTTTTTTGTCAAACTACTAAACAACCTGCTTTATCTTTTAATAATAGCACCTCTTTTTCTGCTTCACCGTTTGATCTTGTGCACTCTGATACTTGGGGCCATTCTCTTACGCCCACCATGGGCAGGTGTCGATATTATGTGATATTCATCGATGATTATTCTAGGTTTACTTGGCTTTTTTTTAATGAAACAACGCTCTAAGGTTTGTCAAATTTATATTAATTTTGCTACTTTGATCAAAACACAATTTTCAAAAACTATTAATATCTTTCATCGAGATAATGCTATGGAATATTGCGACTCACAACTTCTGAAATTTCTTGTTGTGAATAGTGTACTGTCTCTGAGTTTTGCTGTTCTAGCACCTCTGAACAAAATGATCGGGGTGAAAGAAAACATCACCACATTCTAAATATTGTTTGTGCCATGCTTCTTTCATCCTCTCGTCCAGAACGAACATGGGGAGAAGCCCCTTTTGAACGTATTCATCAAGCATCTCCAGACTATATACTTCTTTCAAAGTCTTTGGATGTGCTTGCTTTGTTCTCATTCAACCCCACGAATATACTAAACCTGAACCTCACGCTCGTCTTTGCTGTTTTTTAGGATATGGAACTAAACATAAAGGTTATCGCTGTTGGGATCCTATCTCTCAACGTATTCGGATTTCTCGTCATGTTGTCTTTTGGGAGGATATTATGTTTTCTTCTATATCAAAATTCACAAAAATTACTCTTACTTCTAGTCCTTTTTTTACCAACACTTCCATTGATGTTTTTCCCCTTGAGCGTGCTACTATTTTTTTGGGGACACCTGCTATAAGCAACAACCATGCAGAATCGTCTGGTGTACCCACAACAATCGTTAAAGCCCTGGCTCCATCTAGTCAATCTAATCTTCCTGAAGAATCTACTGCACCCACCACCATCATTCAAGCACCAACTCCATCCATTAACTCTGGTCAGCCTATCGAGTCTGCCCATGATATTTACACTCATCCATCTCGGGATAGAAATCCTCCTTCATATTTTTGTGATTATCAATGTTTCTCCATAATGCTTAACCTCTATGAACCACAGTCTTACCATGAGGCATGTACTGATCCCCTTTGGCAACAAGCAATGAAAGAAGAATTGAATGCCTTAGAAACCTCTAGAACTTGGGAATTGGTTGATCGTCCCCCTGATAAAGCATTGGTAGGTTTACAAGGCCCGATTAGTAGCAAAAGGATTTACTCAAGAGTATGTCATTGATTATGAAGAAACCTTTGCTCCCGTCTCCCGCCTCACGCCATTGGATGCTCCATCAAATGGGTGTCAAAAATGCCTTCTTAAATGGAGACTTGGAAGAAGAAGTATATATTCGACCTCCCCCAAGATATCATTGTCCAACGAAAAAAGTTTATCATCTTCGTAAAATTCTGTATGGTCTCAAACAGGCTCCTCGAGCTTGGTTTTCCAAATTTAACTCCATTATTGCAAAATTTAGTTTCCCTTCAAGTCCTCATGACTCTGCACTCTTTGTTCATTGAACAAAACAAGTCATCGTGCTTTTACTTCTTTATGTTGATGACATGATCATTACGAGTGACGATACGGTAGGGATTTCCAATCTTACAGACTTCTTGAGCCATAACTTTGAAGTGAAGGATCTTGGCACTCTCAACTATTTTCTAGGTCTTGAAGTCCTCTCTTCTGTCGATGGATTACTTTTATCCCAAGCCAAATATGCTTCTGATCTTATCACTAAATTTGGCCTTACTGATAATCGCACTGAGGCTACACCTCTTGAGCCTAATATCAACTTTTTTGCCACTGATGGGGCAATGCTTGATAACCCTACTCGCTATCGGCAATTGGTGGGAAGTCTAATCTACCTAACTGTAACCAACCCATATATCTCATATGTTGTTCATATAGTCAGTCAATTCATGTGTGCTCCACGCTCCACTCATTTACTTTGTATTATCCGCTACATCAAAGGGACTTTATTTCGAGGACTTCATTTTTCTTCACACTCTCCTTTGGTCCTGCAAGCCTATTTTGATGTTTATTGGGGGGAGATCCTGATCATCGTCTTTCCATTACAAGTTGTTGCATCTTCCTTGGCGACTCCATCATCTCTTGGCAGAGAAAGAAACAAACTCTGCTTTCCCACTCTAGTACTGAATCGAAATATCGTGCTCTTGCTGACACTACTACTGAGGTTCTTTGGCTTCGTTGGCTTCTAGCTGATATGGGTGCTCCCCAATCTTCTCCTACTCATCTTGATTGTGATAATCAAAGTGCAATTCAAATTGTAACACCTTAAATTTTAAAGAGGTAGTTACTGAAAATCTTAATTTGAAAAACATGATACTTAAATTTTTTTCTTGAAATACAAAACTTGCTACTTGGATTTATGTTTAAGATACAAACGAAAACATTCCTTTATTGATATTACAAAACTTCACTTTTTATCATACAATTTTCTATACAGCTGAAGAATATAATTTCTGAACAAAGGGCTTAGGTTCACCGTGCGTGTTTAAACCCAAGAAAGGTCTACTACAGCTTATCTCATCCCTCACTTGTGCTTCACAATCTTCTGATACTTGCAATACTGAGACTGTCCGTTATATGTAAAACATATAACCGAGTAACCCCCAGTCTAACTAAAACATTTTAACTCAGTAGCTAGTCTAACTGGGAAATCCCCAATGACTCACATCATACACACAACACACTCAAACAAAGGAATACACACAAATACAATTTAATTTATATGCATGTATGTCATGAATCACATTACATTTCATTTCATTTCAATTCATTTGAATTCATTTCTTTTCATCTTTCAATTGGAAACCACGTGCATAGGGAATCCACCATGGGTGCATAGGAGCGATGCACAATTTCTGATCACACATGTGACTCTGATGAGCGTCCTCATCTGAGTCGTCTGCTTTCCAGAGACCACAAAGGATTTGCATAGTTCTGGGGACCACAAAGGGTTTGCATATTTCCAGGGACCAAAAAGGGTTTGCATAGTTCCACTTTTTATTTCATTTCCTCATTACATGTTATCATGCATTTAATCTTCATCTCAATTGCATTCAACATGTTTTCACATTCATCATTTATCACATCTCAATTACATTAAACATAAATCAAAGCATTCACCATTCATGTCTTAATACATTTCCATGACCCTATTCCATATTCATTCAATCAATAGCAAAACCACTCATATCATGCTTTTTAATTCTATTCTAAGTGATATAAATGGTTTAGGATGACTATAAGCACCAAAATCACTTAATTATTTCACTCCCAACATTTTCTATGCCTTAGAATAAAATCTCTATTTTGAGTTAAATTCGCCGCTGCTAAAATATTTGCTGCCGCAAATTTGGCCCAAAACCAATCATGTTGTTTTTCAACAACATTGCATCTTGTTGGTAATTTGGCCATAACTTGAGTTCTAGACCTCAAAATAGGGTGAAATTAGCGGCAACTAAAATCTAATGAAATTACCTACAACTTTTATTTTGAATCCAAGATATGAATCAATCTAATTCTACCAGATAAATTCACTTGAATGCACCTGCCGATATTAAAAACCCAAATCTAGTAGCTCATAGTAAATTGCCTATAACTCAAGTTATACAAATTGGATTTTGATGAAACTTGTGGAATTACAAAGCTAACAAAACTTACTAAAACTTTTTAAGATACCATGAAATCAGAATCCATATAAAACTAAGTCAAATATTCAGTCCAAACTATTCCAGGATTCAGCCAAAACAAGAAAATTGTTATTGATCAACTTTTCACAATTTCAATCATACCTTCTTCATCATATTTCACAATCAATCTCACATGCAACAATTTCAAACATGAACTCAATATCATTTTCACATGTATTTCATTAAGGCAACATGTTCATAGAATTATGTCATATTTAATCAAAACTCATCACAATTAACACTCAATCACATCAACATGCATCATCAAATCACATACATAGCAAACAACCACACACAATCACCAAACTCATAAAAATCATCATTACATTCATTCAATTCACATGAAATGACTCAATTATACCAATTGACTCAATCTAGAGGGGTTTTGGACTTTGGGGTTACCTCAACTTGAAGTTCCAAGTCTCCAATCCTGACACAGCTTAATCAATTTGTGATATCTAGAGTTGTAGATACAATATGTTGGTGAAACCAATTGGAGATGAAACTTAACATATTTATCTACAATGTATATGAAGGATTCATGTATCAAATCCAACATTTAGAGGGTGGGTTTCTGTTTGGAAGTTGACTATATGACAAGAGCTAGATTTATTAACCTACTTTATCCTTTTGACAATAACTTGGGCTATGGTTACTGGATTGACATGAAACTAATGGAAATTCAAAGATAATAAAATTATCCACAGATTTTATGAAGGGCTTGAAGGCATAATCAAACATTTCTGAGGTCAAAACTACAGATAATGATGCACTACTAATTCTGGTCCTGAAGTTGTTCTACTTTGGTCACTACTTCAATAATCAGAGTATATCTTGAGCTATGGATCATGGATTGGTATGAAGTCAGATGAATATTGAAGATAAAATTATTTTCTACAATTTTGATGTGGACATCAAAACCTAGTTCTAAAAAAATAATTGTCAAAATGGTTTCTCGAACAGAAAGGTACACTTAAACAAACCTAGCCCATAAACATTGACCCTGTCTCAGTATTTGGGTCATAACTAGCGTTATAGGAACTTAAATGGAGTGAAACTAAAGCCATTTGAAAGATAAAAAGATTTCCTACAACTTCTAAGAAGGGTACAAAGGCCAATTCGGTCATCTACAGGTCCTAATGTTGCATGCAATAGCACGGGTGTCCTAGGATCAGGGCAGATTTCAAAATCCTAACATTACTCACACCAAGATGCTTCCTACTCCAAAATTCCTAGATTTTTGGGCTTAAAACTCACCTAATCTCTAACATGCAGAACCAAAATCTTAACTAGGGATGAAGACAAGGTTATCTTAAGTTTCTATGTTCCAATTTGTTACCACCACCAACTTGATTCCTTAGCTCTAAGCTTTCTCCACCTATTCCTCTCCTCTTGCTCTCCCATGATGCTGCCATGAAATTGATTCTCCAAGATGTTGAATACTCAGTCTAGAAGTAATAGCAAGTGCAGTATTGTGACCCCAATGCTTTCCATGTAGGAATCTCATGGAATAAGTCAAGGATTGTTGGAAACTTCATAAATAAGATGGTCCTCTTAAATTGGGGATTGAAAGTGTGTAGAATGAGGGAATGAGAGAGAGCTAGGAAGAGTAATTTGTGAATAATAAGAGAGTGGAGGAGGAGTGGGTGTCGTGATGAGAGAAGAATGAGAGAGGGTGGTCTTCTTTCTTTTTCTTTTGGGAGGAAAAATGAAGATGAAAGGGAGAAGATGGTGATGATGCGTGAATGGGAAAGAAAGGAGAGAGAGGTGAGTTATTGTGTGTGAGGAACTTAAAGTGGTGTGGGTGCAATTTTGCTAAATTTTCACTAATACCCCTCAACTTCCTTAATTTTGCTAAAAGGGATTTAGGGGCTAAAGACGGGATTTTATTTAGGCATATGATTTAGAAAGTGCTTGATTTTTGGGATGTTACAATACTACTCACATTAAAAGAATTGTGTCCTCACAATTCGAATTCACCCGAGCTATGAACCTGGTGCCAGAATGAGTCTTGCACGTCGTTTGAGTTGAAGAATTTGCTTATTGGAGAATTGACTTGGCTTGAATTTTGCTTCTCAAAGGAATTTAAAATCCTTGAAGAAAATTGTATTGACAATGGGAGTGATAACATTAGGGTCTGGGTCTCATTTGAACAATTTAGAAGAACGTGGGCATCTCCCTTGGATGTTATTACTATATTAAATATGAATCTCTCTCAAGGGCATAAGTGATTTTGAGAAGAGTGCCTAAGGAATTTTCTGCCACCTAAAGAGAACATTCCTTCGCGTTAATTCTGGAATTCGAAGAACTTCTAAGTTAAGGGGACCGACTTGGGATAATGTCTATTCCATATTTGATATCAGAGTAACGTATGATTAGCGAGCTGGACATCCATTGGTGCTCAGGATTACATCTTTGATAGTCTTCCAAGAATGGTGTAATCAAGGGATAGAGGGTTTCCCATTGGAAGTTAGATTGACAAGCCGAATGATAGATCTTTGAATTGTCAAGGAAATTAAGAAGCCCATTTAGGGTTTGGTATAAGTAGACGTTTAAAATTGGGAATTACCTCCGTAGATACGATTCTTTGTGAGGCCATATTCACAAAAGGTCGGAATCAATAAGATAAGGTCCGACATTAGTGCTCAATTCAAAATTGAGTATGAAACTTCGTGGGTGATAAGGTTTCACAAGTAATAAGATTTCCTCTGTGCTTCTGTTGCACAACTATGATTTCTGATGGCTAACCCACACTAAAACACGATTAACACTCTTTTGAATGGACATACTATGCCTTGCTCAGATGGGTTGCACATAATAACTCAGATAAATCTCAATGAGTAGCCCATAGGTTAGGGAAGATATGTTTCGAGGCTATGCAAGTACTTTATTTGGGATTAGCAAGCGTTCAGCATTAACCTACACTTGGGTTAAAATAGAATGAATAGTAATTCAAGGTATAGCACGAAACATTTCAACGTTCTCAATGAAGATTGAATGGACTTGGATCATCGAGTCCACGATGAAAATGTGGTGATCTGTCTGAAGGGTCCTGAATGTGGGGAAGGACTATGACATTAAGTCAATAATTATTTAACAACGATAAAATTGGATTTCAACTTAGATTCTAAAAATAATTTATAAGCAAATCTTAGTGAACATGTTCCTCCTCAATGGTGAAGGGACTTACACTTTTTTTGGTGCCGTCGAGAAAGGTTGGAACATGCGTTTATTTCCCATTGCAATGATACTTGAACTACTATAAGGAGACTAAAGGGATGGTTGGAACTTCCCGCTATAATTAGTATTGGTCTTTGTAAGAAAAGAAAAACGTCTCATTCGAAATCCAAAAGAAAATGGGTACAAGCAATTGATAATTGATAGGATTAATGTTTATGGATCCCGAGGTTGAGGATAGTAATCTGTCAGAGATAGTCTAAAGAGATCAGAACTTAGAGAGGTCCAAACTTCATAGGAATTCGGACTTTAGGTCAATGAAAAGATAAAGATGGTCCTTTTCCAGCTTCTAGCAGAATTTCACAGAATAAACCTAATCGAACATTAAACTAGATCCCGACTTGGTACTTTCTCTAATATACTGATTTGGATTCATTGAGTACAAAAGAGCACACTATAATATTCTTAGAATGTGACTTAGGACAACGGCAAAACTTGTTAAAATCATTGGAAAAAGTCTAACTCGAACCGAAAATTATCACAATAGGGTTAAGGATTTGTTTACGTGGAAACATTCTAGCTGATGACTACAATGCCAACGTGGGACGCCAAGAGGTTTTTCATGATTCTATGAGATATTCTAATTGAGGTATTTAAATAAGGTTGCATATACTTTGAGCTTGAATTCCAAACTAGCATTGATAATTAATAATGTCGCTACTAGACCTTAAAACGAAGCCCAATCATAGAAAATTGAAACCATCTAAATTTCTAAGTAGCTCATAATAGGAATTGATTGAGAATCTAAGAGGGCGGTATTGCTCGAAGATTAAAAATATTCTTCAGATTTATCTAATAAAATGGAAATACGCTCGGAGTTCATTGTTTGTTAAGGATTACAAGAAGATATTCCTAATATTTGCAAGTAGAAGAAAAATTGATGTGTCGGGACTCACATATAAAAGAAAATATGGAATTCCATCGTTGTCCTAAATTAACTCTAAGCCGTAGCAAAAGATTCAACAAACTTTGTTCTGATTCCACCATACGAATTGAAGTCTAAACTGATTATACTTACCCTCTAACTTATCAACTTCGAGTAAGGATACGCTCAGTCGAAAGTTTTCGAAACAAATAAGTCTAAAATTGATGATAAGATAAGGTGTAACTACATGGAGGGACATCAATTCAATCGGTATAATAAAATAAGTCATTGAGCCTTTCTTAGAATACTTAACTGTCAAATTAGGATCGATGCTTAATTTATCAAGAAAGAAGTCATATAACGGTTTGGAATAAGCAATGAAATTTCTTAAGTCAGAAAATTAATTCGAATTTAGGCTTGATGAATTTCCCGAAGATAGAGAATTTGATTTTTAGGATTTTCGTGGATAGTTCGCCAATCACGTTTATAAAGGAATGAGTGCTTAAGAAATTTGAATCCTAAAAGAAATCAACTTCGGAGTTCCAACATAGAGGAAAGAAGGTTTCTAATGTTTTTGTTGCGTAACTCTATTTGGCTTCACGACTAGATTTCCAACTCAAGGATAATAAGACTAAGAAATTTCAACTCTGCACAATCTTCACGCTCACTTTCCACTATCTAATCTAGAAGGCTAACCACATTTATCCTTAAAACATATTATGCCTGATACCCAGTCTAGACTAGTGACTTGGATCCATCGGTTACAAATGCATCAATGCCGTGACTAAGGTACTGAACTGGCCAGACCCAATATCTTACAATCACAAGCACCAATACACCTGTATCCCAATGTCTTATCCTATTTTTCATGGAAGATACTAAAACAAGATCAGCCCCTTTAAAGATCGTTCCTATCCATTAGTAGTCATAACTTTTACTTGCATATACCAATATTCAGTTGATCAGACTCAATATTAGTTGCACGTTCCTTCAAAGCTTATGACACGCCTAATAGATGTATTCAAAATATTAATTGTTCAGCTGACTATTGACTCATTACCATCACACTCCGATGAATCAAACTGCTTTAATACCATAAATGTAACACCTTAAATTTTAAAGAGGTAGTTACTGAAAATCTTAATTTGAAAAACCTGATACTTAAATCTTTTTTCTTGAAATACAAAACTTGCTACATGGATTTATGTTTAAGATACAAGCGAAAACATTTCTTAAGATATTACAATACTTTACTTTTTATCATACAATTTCCTATACAGCTGAACAATATAATTTCTGAACAAGGGGCTTAGGTTCACCGTGTGTGGTTAAACCCAAGAAAGGTCTACAACTTATCTCATCCTTCACTTGTGCTTCACACTCTTCTAATACCTGTAATACTGAGACCGTCAGTTATATGTAAAACATATAACCGAGTAACCCACAGTCTAACTAAAACATTTTAAATTAGTATTACAGCTAGTCTAATTGGAAAATCTCCAATGACTCACATCATACACACAACACACTCAAACAAAGGAATACACACAAATACAATTTAGTTTATATGCATGTATGTCATGAATCACATTAAATTTCATTTCAATTCATGTCTTTTCATTTTTTAATTGGAAACCTCGTGCACAGGGAATCCACCATGGGTGCATAGCAGAGATGCACAATTTCTGAGCTCACGTGTGACTCTGATGAGCGTTCCCATCTGAGTTGTCTGCTTTCCAGGGACCACAAAGGGTTTGCATAGTTCCACTTTTTAATTCATTTCCTCATTACATGTTATAATGCATTCAATGATCATCTTCATCTCAATTGCATTGAACATGTTTTCACATTCATCATTCATCACATCTCAATTACATTAAACATGATTTCATGTCTTAATACATCTCCATGACCATATTGCATACTCATTAATAGCAAAAACACTCATATCATGCTTTTTAATTCCATTCTAAGTTATAGAAATGGTTTAGGATTACTATAAGCACCAAAATCACTTAATTATTTAACTCCCTACCTTTTCTATGCCTTAGAATAAAGTCTCTGTTCTAAGTTGAATTTGTCGTCGCTAAAATTTTCGCTACCGCGAATTTGGACCAGAACCAATCTTGTTGTTTTTTGACAACACTGCATCTTGTTGGTAATTTGGCCATAACTTGAGTTGTAGACCTCCAAATAGGGTGAAATCAGGGGCAAATCAAAGCTAATGAAATTATCTACAACATTTATTCAGAATACAAGATCTGACTCAATCTACATCTAGTAGATAATTTCACTTGAATGCACTTGCCCATGTTAAAAACCCAAATCTGGCAGCTCTTAGTAAATTGCCTATAACTCAAGTTATACAAATTGAATTTTGATGAAACTCGTGGCATTACAAAGCTAAACAACTTACTACATCTTTGTAAGATACCATGAAATCAGAATCCATATAAAACTAAGTCAAATATTCAGTCCAAATTATTCCAGGATTCAGCCAAAACAAGGAAATGGCTATTGATCAACTTTTCACAATTTCAATCATACCTTCTTAATCATATTTCACAATCAATCTCACATGCAACAATTTTAAACATGAACTCAATATCATCTACACGTGTATTTAATTAAGGCAACATGTTCATAGAATTATGTCATCTTCAATCAAAACTCATCACAATTAACACTCAATCATATCAACATCCATCATCAAATCACATACATAGCAACCATCCACACACAATCTCCAAATTCATAACAATCATCATTACATTCATTCAATTCACATGAAATGACTCAATTATACCAATTAATTCAATCTAGAGGGGTTTTGGACTTTGGGATTACGTCAACTTGAAGTTCCAAGTCTCCAATCCTGACACATCTTCATCAATTCGTGATATCTGGCGTTGTAGATATAATATGTTGGTGAAACCAATTGGAGATGAAACCTAACACATTTATCTACACTGTATATGAAGGGTTCATGTTTCAAATCCAACATTTAGAGGGTGGATTTCTGGTTGGAAGTTGACTATATGACAAGAGCTGGATTTATGAACCTACTTTATTCTTTTGACCATAACTTGGGCTATGGTTACTGGATTGACATGAAACTAGTGGAATTTCAAAGATAATAAAATTATCTACAGATTTTATGAAGGGCTCAAAAGCATAATCAAACTTTTCTGAGGTCAAAACTATAGATCATGATGCACTACTAATTCTGGAATTGAAGTCAGATGCATATTGAAGATAAAAGGATTTTCTACAATTTTGATGAAGACATCAAAACCTAGTTCTAAAAATATAATTGTCAAAATGGTTCCTCGAACAGAAAGGTACACTTAAACCTAGCCCATAAACATTGACCCTGTCTTAGTATTTGGGTCATAACTAGCATTATAGGTACCGAAATGGAGTGAAACTAAATCCATTTGAAAGATAACAAGATTTCCTACAACTTCTATAAAGGGTACAAAGGCCAATTCGGTCATCTATAGGTCCTAATGTAGCATGCAATAGCATGGGTTTCCTAGGATCACGGCAAACTTCAAAATCCTAACATTACTCACACCAAGATGCTTCCTACTCCAAAATTCCTAGATTTTTGGGCTTAAAACTCACCTAATTTCTAACATGCAAAACCAAAATCTTAACTAGGGATGAAGACAAGGTTACCTTCAGTTTAAGTTTCCATGTTCCAATTTGTTACCACCACCAACTTGATTCCTTAGCTCTAAGCTTTCTCCACCTATTCCTCTCCTCTTGGTCTCCCATGATGCTGCCATGAAATTGATTCTCCAAGGTGCTGAATACTCAATCTAGAAGTAATAGCAAGTGCAATATTGTGACCCCAAGGCTTTCCATGTAGGAATCTCATGGAATAAGTCAAGGATTGTTGGAAAATTCATAAATAAGATGGTCCTCTTAACTTGGGGATTGAAAGTGTGAAGAATGAGGGAATGAGAGAGAATTAGGAAGAGTAATTTGTGAATAATAAGAGAGTGGAGGAGGAGTGGGTGTCGTGAGGAGAGAAGAATGAGAGAGGGTGGTCTTCTTTCTTTTTCTTTTGAGAGGAAAAATGAAGATGAAAGGGAGAAGACGGTGATGATGCGTGAATGGGAAAGAAAGGAGAGAGAGGTGAGTTATTGTGTGTGAGAAACTTAAAGTGGTGTGGGTGCAATTTTGATAAATTTGCACTCATATCCCTCAAATTCCTTAATTTTGCTAAAAGGGATTTAGGGGTTAAAGACAGGATTTTGTTTAGACATATGATTTAGAAATTGCTTGATTTTTGGGATGTTACACAAATAATTTATAACGATGTCTTTCATGAGCGCACAAAACACATAGAGGTTGACTGTCACTTTACTCGCAAAATCTCGTTCGTGGCACTATCCGCCTCCTCCCCATCGGAACTGTTGATCAACCTACTGACATGTTCACCAAGTCTCATTCACCTAAACGGTTTACAATCCTAGTTTCCAAACTCAAATTAGTCTCTTTCACCCCCACTTGAATTTGAGGGGGATGTTGAGATATTATATTATCATAATTGATTTGTTTATAGATATAATTCGATTTGTTAAGATTATTATGATTTGATTTGTTATAATTATTTTATTCATTACTCACATTCTATTTTCCTTATTTATATAAGCCAGCTCACATACTATTCACATCAGAAATATATAATATTTTTCACTTTCTTTCTTCTATTCTAATAAACATGAAGAGGTTGAGTTGGTCTCTGTTTTGGCTGAAGGCATGACTTTAAGACGGGGTCTCAAAAACTTCATGAGTTTGGGGATTAAACGATTAGACGTGGAATCTGATTCGCAGCTTTTGATACACTATTTTTAAAAGAATGAATTAAGAATGTTATTTGATGAGTTTTGATTATTTTTCTTTTTCATATGTTCCTAGATGCTGTAATAAACCCACTCATTGTTTAGCACAATTTGTAAAGAGAGGGTTAAGTAGGATATGGCATTATTCTAGACATGCTGAGGTCCTTGACCTGGTTGTATTTCCTCATAATTGATTCTTAATAATATGGTATTCTTTTTTAAAAAAAAAAAGAAAGAAAGAAAGAAGAAGTGATGTTTAATTTATAATAGAAAAATTTAAATGAAATGTATTTTACTTTATCTACCTTAAAAGGATAAAAAATTAAATATAAACAGGTTAGTGTGAAAATAAATGGTTTGCATTTTATTTTGTATTAGTCAAATGTGAGTAATTTTCTATCAATTAAATTGAAATTATATAGATAGTTTATAATTAATTAGTAAAAATAAACTTAAATTCGATAATTCTTTATATGGGAGAAATATAATTTTATAGTTTTTTTTTTTTCTAAATTCATGGATGGAAGTCATAAACTATTACTTTACACGTTGATGATAAGTCTTTTGCCAAATGGTTTTAAATAGGTTTTATGCAATATAAATTTTTAAAATTTGAAATATAATTATATTGATTATATATAAAAAAACTCTCAATTTTTAAATTATACAAATTTTAAATTTTATTATATTCTCAATTTTTTTAGTTCATAGGAGGGACGATCCACAGCTGGAGGTCCTGCTTCGAATCTCACCTATGCCAAATTCCTAGGGGCTAGGCTCAGCCATGCAGCGCGAACGGGATTAGTCTTATTCTCAGAGTGAGGAAACTCGTGGTCATACTAAAAAAAATTTAGTTACAATTACTTTTAGAGGGATTATTCACTTATTGAGAGTATATCACTTTTGTTTTTTTTGTATAACCACGGTTTCCCCACTCTTAGGATGAGACTAATCTTGTTCAAACTGCGTGGTTGGCGCTGGCCCCCGAAAATTTGACATCGGGAGTATATCATTTGGTAACTTTTTAAATTTCTTGTTTTCCTCAATTATAAATTATATTATTATATTTATAATTATTTTTTAAGGGATTATCCTGACATGGAGTGATATTTTTTTGTATAACTATGGGTTTCCTCATCCTTAGGATGAGACTAATCTCGTTCGAGCTTCATGGCTGGCGATGGCCCCCGAAAATTTGGCATAGATGAAATTTGAATACAGGTTCTCGTGCTGTGGATAGTCCCTCCTATGAACTTAGCGGGGCCTTACACCGATAAGCTAACCCTTAAGATTACATGGAGTGATATTTAAATTGTGACAAAAACTACTAAGAAAAAAAATATTATTTTATAATATTCTTTTATTTTTTCTATATTTTTAAAATATATTGTTATACAGATATATGAATTATCTAAATTATATAATTCTGAAAAAAGTTACCAAATAACTTTTTTTTTTCACAAAATACTCTTATTAAAAGGAATAGTCACAAAAGAATTTAATTTTTATCTTCGAAAATTAAAAATCCTATTAAAATTTAGATAATGCTTATGATTATCTTATTCTTTTACCAACAAAATAAATTATCTATATTGGCTCAGTTTAGATACACAACTTGAACAAGTTAAAAATAACTCAATCAGATAAGATCATTTAGGAATCTTATAAAAATAAGCTGAAAACAACTTGTAGGAACTTATAAGCTATTTTCATAAGCTGCATATAAGCTTTTCGAAACTGAACCTTAATACTAGGGGTGTGTCTCGAAACACAACTTAATTAAGCACTTATATAATAAGTTTTTTTAATTGAGTTTATTAATACATAAAATTGTGAAACTTATTTGAATAAGCTAAAACCAGCTTATTCTCATAAACTATTCTAGAAAGCTTGTAGAAATAAGCTAAAAATATCTTATAGAGACTTATAAGCTATTTTCATAAGCTCTTTTAAACGTAGCATCTCTGGCCACTCACCTACGGTGAGGGTGGGGTACCTATAAGCACTCCGACGATCAAGTCAGAATGTTTCTCAGAGAGAATAGTTCTAGTGTTCAAGTGAGCAAAACGTACCAAATGAAGATAGGTCACAAGTATTTATAAAGATTTATGGGCTACGAAAGTCAGACATGTCACTGTTACGTCCCCGTGAATCACCGCGCTAAGTGTGGATCTATAACTAACCCCACGTGGGGGAGACATGCCTGGTGCCGCATGTCGCGTATCCAAATCGTGACATCTACGACATGATCTTGACGACATGACCTACCCACGTGTCCCCACCTTACCTTGTACTCACGGATTAGGTCCATAACATTTATATTTAAAAACACACAAATATTTTAAAGCTCTTTTAAATTTCTTTTTTTATTAAGAAAATAATTTTTTTACAAAATAAACTATAACAAACGGCTTTATTAATTATTAATTATTAAACTAAAATATAAAAACTGAGGATAAATATACTAAATTAATCTTAATTTTAAAATTATTTATCAAATTAGAATTCCTCAAAAGGGTCGTTTTAACATGATCCCTCAATCTTTTGAATCATGACTGCTTCCCATACATTTACAGTTGAGGGAGCATTTAGGGTGGTGACCAAAACAATGTCACCGCCAATGCTCCTGTTAATAATATCAGTCAGATCTAATAATATTATATTTAACAGTTGGGATTAAAATCAAGTACTTGTATTTTATGAATTTAATGTTAAATGTTTTCATATCAGATATTTACTAATTAACCCTTGCATTAATAACATGTTTGAAAAAGGGTAGAGCAGCACACTGTTTTTACTTTTAAGTTATTGAAGAAATTATCTTCAGGCTAAGAATGAAGGTGAAGCCCTAATGCGGTTAAACTAGGAAGATAGCACTATCATCGAAGGATAACCGAGAATGTAGGGATTCCAGAATAGAAGAAAATCCGAAACTGTATTGATTAGATTGAGATTACAGAAATTTTGTTACAAATTGAATGAATGAATGAATAACAGAAAAACAGGGAAGTATTTATACTTCCAACAGATTTACCTAACTTTCCCTCTTAAAGTCTAAGGCATCTGAGCAATTACCTAAGGGACTCATATGGAGATTTTACAATTTATTACAATTTGCTAATAAATCCCTATAATACTTGACTACAACAACAACCTAATACAATGATTCTGCATCAATCCTTCCCCCTTAAGCCAATCCTTGTCGTTAAGGATTGAAGTTTGGAAACTTCTTCTTCAAATTAAAGAAGAACTCTCAGGTGGTGTCCTCCACTAGTTGATGCTTCCATTTAACAAGCACCTTGGTAACAGCTTGATTTCCTCGCTTGACTGTCATTCGATCCAAAATTGCCTCTGGTTCTTGATCATTGTTTCCGCATCAGTAATTGGACACTGAGCTAAAGTACTGGCTTCTCCCACAAATTTCTTGAGTTGTGACACGTGGAATACATTGTGGATCAGTGAGCTAGCAGGTAGTTGAATTTTATATGCTACTACTCCAATCTTATCAATTACAGCATAGGGTCCATAATACTTGGAGGCCAATTTTGCGCTACTTCTGAATGCCACATAAACCTGCTTATAGGGATGTAACTTGACAAATAATAGATCTCCAATCTCGAAGGTCCTATCAGACCTATGTTTGTCTACCAGCTGCTTCATTCTCTCTTGAGCTCTCCTCATATGAAACATTACTAGCTTCAGTTGTTCCTCTCTTTTTTGTAAGCTCCTATCAACTAGTTCAATCTTGGATTCTCTTGGCAGATAGGGAAAATAAGTTGGAGGTAATTTCCCATACACAATCTCATAAGGACTAGCTTTAATAGTACTATGGTAAGTAGTGTTGTACCACTATTCAGCCAAGGGAAGCCATTTGGACCATTGTTTCAGATCATCTGAGCACATGCATCTCAGATATGTCTCAATGCACCTATTTACCACTTCTGTTTAACCATCTGTTTAAGGATGGTAGGCAGTGGAGAGCTAAACCCGAATACCTTGGTGAACCATGAAATCCTTCCAGAACTGACTTGTAAAAACAAGGTCTTTATCACTTGTGATTGAAGCTGGACAACCATGAAGCTTGAAAATGTTAATCCATGAAGCATTGCGCAACATCAGAGGCAGTGTAAGGATGCTGATGCTACAATGACATGAAGTGAGCAGCCTTGCTTAACTTGTCCACCACAACAAATATCACTTGTTTACCATAGGAATTAAGGAGGCCTTCTATAAAGTCCACAGTAACATGTTGCCAAATTACACCAGGAACAGGCAAAGGTTGAAGCAAGCCAAGTGAAGCAGCATTATCATACTTGCATTTCTGACAAGTACCACATTGATGTACAAACCTCTTAACTTCTTTGGATAGCCCTTTCCAATACACCACAGCCTTGACCCTTTGAAGAGTAGCATTCCTCCCTGAATGGCCCCCACATGCTGAAGAGTGTAGCCAAGCAAGTATCTGTTTCCTCAATTCATCATTCCTACCATTGACCAGACTGCCTTTCCTCCTCAATTCCCCCCTTGCCCAAGAATAATCCCTATGAGAAGAAGGGTCCTGTTGAACTTCGGCAATCAATCTCTACAAGTCAGCATCATCTTGCGACGAAGCTTTTATTTGGTTTAAAAGATCAGAAGCAGGTTCAAGTGTAACAAGAGAAGCACATTCTAGTCTCGAAAGTGCATCAGCAGCCACATTATCACTACCTTGTTTGTACTCAATTATAAAATCAAACTCCATGAGCTTTACTAACCACTTTTGTTGAAAGGTTGTGGATAATCTCTGCTCCAATATGTACTTGAGGCTTCTATTGTCAGTTTTGATCACAAATTGTTTAGGAAGCAAATAATGTCTCCACTTATGGACATCAAATACAATAGCCAGCAACTCCTTCTCATAGGTTGATAGTGATTGCTGCTGGATATTCAAACTTCTGTTGATAAAAGCTATGGGATGGTGATTCTGCATAAGAACAGCTCCCACACCAATACCTGAAGCATCAACTTCCACCACAAAGGCTTTAGTGAAATCAGGTAATGCTAAAACAGGTGCCTGAATTAGTTGATCTTTAAGGGACTGGAAAGCAACTTTGGCTTCTGTTGACCAACTAAAATTATCCTTCAACATATCATTCAGAGGCTTGGAAATTGAGCTATACCCTTTAACAAATCTCCTGTAATAGCCTGCCAAACCCAAAAATCCTCTTAACTGCTTAAGGGATTGAGGAAGAGGCCAATTCCTCACTGCTTCCACCTTTGCTGGATCAGTAGATACACCCTCCCCGGTGATGAAATGACCTAAGTACTGCACTCTAGTAACTCCAAAGTAGCACTTGGACCTTTTAGCAAACAAGGCATTAGATCTCATAGTGGACAGTACAGTATGTAAATGAATCAAGTGATCTGACATACACCTATTATAGATCAAAATATCATCAAAGAACACCAAGAGGAATTTTCTGAGAAATGCTTGAAACACAATATTCATAAGTCCCTGAAAAGTAGCAGGGGCATTAGTCAAGCCAAAGGGCATGACTAGGTACTCATATGCCCTGAATGTGTCTTGAATGCAGTTTTGAATATATCCTCCTCTGCCATTCGAACTTGATTATAACCTAATCTCAGGTCAATTTTTGAGAAAATGGTAGAGCCGTGAAGCTCATCTAGCAGGTCATCAACAAGGGGAATAGGGAATCTATTTTTAACAGTTGAATTATTCAACTCTCTATAATCAACACACAGCCTCCAACTACCATCCTTTTTTCCAACCAAAACCACTAGGCTGGAGTAAGGACTGCTGCTATTCTGAATAATTCCAGTTCTCAAATACTCTTGGACCAACCCATCAATACTATCCTTCTGTTGTTTTGCATACCGGTAGGGCCTTTTGTTAACAGGATTTGATCCTTGTATCAAAGGAATCTTGTGATCATGACCTTCTCTACTAGGCGGTAGCTCCTTAGGTTCCTCAAAAATATCAGAAAAAGATTCCAGCAAAGCCTCAATAGTAGTAGAGACTGCAGCAGGAGCAGCATGAGTAGATAAAGAATGAAGTAAGACATCCTCATCAGAACAAAAAACCTGCAACATTGACAAATGTACACCTGAGGACAACGTTTTATGGAGTTGCTGCTTCTTAACAGTCTTCAAACCTGTAGAAGAGGCCCCGCGAAGAACATGTCTTTTCCCCTTAACACTGAATTCAATGGTTAGTTTATCAAAGTTCCAAACAATATCACCAAGAGTGATCAACCATTCAATTCCAAGCACCATGTCAAAGCAACCTAGTGATAACAGCATCATATCACAACTGAAAGCAGTATTCTGCAGATACCAAGTAAAGTTCTTAACCACAGAACAAACCTGGACCTTAGTACCATCCGCCACTGAGACATTCAAGGAGTCCATTGTATCAATCCTACACCCCAACCTTCTAGCCACATGTACATTTAGAAAGTTATGTGTACTACCACTGTCAATTAATATGTGCAAGAGGCGCTTCCTAAACTGCCCTGTCACCTTCATGGTTCTAAAGTTGGTCAACCCGGTTAAGGCATTAACAGAAATCAAGGGATCCAATGATCCTGCATCACAAAGGTCAGAACTAGCAGGCGGGTCATCCTCAGAATTAGATCCATCCTCAACCTCCATGACATGAATCTGGAGTTTCTTGTGAGTCAAGCCATGTGCAGGTGTGAAAGGCTCATCACAGAAATAGCACAATCCTTTACTCCTTATTTCTGCCATAAAGGCAGGTGTCAAATTTCTAATGGTTTTGGAATTGTCAAGGGGCTTAATAGGTGTAGGTAACAAGGCTGGTTTCGGTAGAGGGGCGGCCTTAAACTGTTTGGATACGGCCTTATGTTGGGAGGAGGTGGAGCTAGCAGACTCATACATCTTGGCTAAGGAAAAAGCCTTCATGGCAGTGGTGGGTTGAAACATCTTCACCATCATCTAAATATCTTGTTTCAAGTCCCCCCAAAAACAACTCAATTGATTCCTCTGACAAGTGTTAAGTATTTTAGAGAACTAAAATACTAACGCATTACAGTATAGTGGGAAAACAAGTTATCGTCCTCAGGGAGCAACTCTAGAACAATTTAGTGCCAATATAAGAACTTGGGCGAAGTTTTCAAAAGGTTTTGAATTGAATTGAATTGTAAAATGAATGCTCGTAATATAAAAAGTGGTAAAAACGATTTATAAAAACACTTGGTTTGGATTTCACTATACTGATGTTTATTCCCAAAACTTAAGAACTTATTATGTAATTGAATGGCCAAGGATAAAAACCACTGACAAAGATCCCTCACTTGCCAGATTCTATGACAAAATTATATCGATTAAATCCCTTTAAACGATAAAAGAGTTGCCACGCAATAAGAATTCCATTTTTAAAAGTGGTTCATAAATGAAAACTATCTCTAGACTCTCATTGATGAAATTCCTTTTCAGAGAACCTCTTTTCAAATTAAATTCCCATTCAATAAGAAAAGTTAGAAGGAGAGAAGGAAGGTGATTAAGCTTTCAACTTAAATTAAACACAGAAAAGAAAACCAATCAATTAACATAAATAAAAACCTGAGTTTGAGAATTCACACAGCAAGTTACATCCAATCCCAAGTAAAGGGTTTTAAGCTACCATCTCTCAATTTCTCACTTTCTCTCCCTAAAACCCTAAATTTCGTGCAGAGATGGCTTTCCTAGCTCCTAGTGAATGAGACTTTTTAAAGAGATCTCAAGTGGTTTATCTTTGCTCAAGATAAGATAAAATAATATCAGATAAGGTTTCTTCAGATCTTTTTTCCTTTTTCTTCACCCTTATCTTCTATGCTTTTATCTATTTACCTGCAATCCAATAATTTAGGAATCAAATCTTATCTAAATCAATCCACAAGATAAGAATGAAACTCAAATCAACAAATTCTCTCTCAAATTAAGATAAGTATTAAATTTACTAAATTGAGGGGAATTTAATTAAAAGATAAACATAATATCATTTAAAATATATTCAAATTAACCACAAAATAGTTTAATAATTATCCGTCATCAACAAGTCAATCCTAGACACAATTGCATCGAATTCTTCATGATACTCACTCACCGGACCCTTCTATCGAAGCTGCATCAATTCAGCCATAGGATCATCACACACATCACCAAAACGATCCAACAAGATACGAGTGTAGCCATCCCAAGAAGGTAGATTGTCAAACCCTCTAGTCTTCATATACGCACTATGCCACTGGAGTGTTTTCCCCTCAAAGTGAACCACCGCCAAACGGACCTTGTAATCACTAGGTGTTTGATCAATCGAGAAAAAGGTTTCGCATTGAATTATCCAGTTCTGAACACCATCACCGTTGAACCGCGAAAAATCTAAACGAGCTAAACGTGTGTTGCAAGAATAAGACGAGAATTGTTACCAGAATCACCAGAATGATGATGTTGTTGAACCAATTCTCGTAGTTGATCTCGCAATGACGCGCCTAATGTCATGAATCTTTCTTCGATCTTGGAACTGAGACACTCCTCGCTATCACTAATCTTGGAATTGAGACGTTCTTCAGCTTCGCGAATCTGTGCCTGAGTTCTCGTATTGTCAGCCATGGCAAAATTTTGATCGGAAAGTTACCGCTGATACCAATTGATGTGGTTAAACTAGGAAGATAGCACTATCATCGAAGGATAACCGAGAATGTAGGGATTCCAGAATAGAAGGAAATCCGAAACTGTATTGATTAGATTGAGATTACAGAAATTTTGTTACAAATTGAATGAATGAATGAATAACAGAAAAATAGGGAAGTATTTATACTTCCAACAGATTTACCTAACTTTCCCTCTTAAAGTCTAAGGCCTATAACAGCAACCTAATACAAAGATCCTACATTAAGCCCCCAAATGCCGATTCTGAGATTCTCGTAAAAATCTCATCCTTCTTCAAGTTTCTTTGTTACCCTTTGCCACTGGGCTAGATCTGCAACACAGATCGTCCTCCACCACTCGGCGTCACTGAAAAAGAACCATCCACTGAAACCCAGATCCGTGACCATAAACGAAGAACCAAATTCGTAAAATTAGATTTGTGCTGCTCTACCCTATTTTTTAACAAAGGAGATACAAATATGTTTTACCTTGTCTTTTCTTTTTTTTAAAAAAAAATAAATTTATTTCTCCATAAACCTTAAGTTTTATTTCACCCAAAGGATAAACAAAGGGAAATGAAAAAAGAGAGAGGAAAGAAAGTGAAAGACTGCATATGCATATGATATAATTTTGTGTGTTGAAGATGAAGAAGAGATGATAAAGCTACCAAGTTAGTGACGGTGTTACCAAGAGCATGAGCCACGGACATTCTTTTTAGAAAAAAAATAGTAGTTCTAGAGATAAATGAACTGAGTTCATCAGGAATTCAGGAATATTTTGTTGGTCCACTACAAATATATAAATAACTAAATAAAACTTATCAGCAAATACAAAAAGTGAGAAACATTACCAGACATAATAAACTTAATAATAAACTAACTTATGTAACTTAATAATAAACTAACTTATGTAGTTTATTTGAATCACATATGCATAATAAACTAACTTATTTATTAAGGTTATGTACATAGATAACAATATATATTGGGTCATTTTGTTAAATTTAAATACATAGTATAAGCACTTAATAATAAATATTTAAAACTTGTATTACCTGACAAATCCACTACAGCATGTGACTCATACGGTCTCCATGGGTGGTCGAAACTCACAGTGACCACCCTAAATACTCCCTACGGGTGATAACCAGTAAGTGTACTGTTCCAAATAAACCGTATAATTAACCTCAGAATTTCATTTCAGTCCCTCGAAAAACATGTTATATTATTTAACTATTTTTTTTAAAATTTAAAATTTTGTTGATTTGTGCGTCAAATCATGTCTACCCATGTTTTTTTAAAAAAAAATGAAAAACCCATGTTATCTTTACTTGCTAGAACCGTTATTTTTTTCCTTTGATTAATAAACATGCAGATTCACCTTTTTTCCATTACTCCCTTTGCAAAACCATTTCCATCTCCTCCGAACACCTTCAACGCTCCGCCATCAATGACGACTGTGGAAGTTCCACCGTCACTGTTTTTCCGGCATGACTCTGTTGAAGAAATTTATTTGTGTAATGGTGTATTTGGATTAGTTTATTTTGCAAAAATAATCACTTATTTTATAAATTTTATGAAAGAATTTTTAAAAAATAAACGATTATTTCTTCAAAAATAATCAATTCCAAACATGCACTTTAAAAATAATTTATTATCAGCTAATTAATCATAGAGTAAAATGCAATAACACCCCTCAAGATTTTTAAAAATAGCACTTCACCCCAAACTGTAGTTAAATTTGCAGTCCACTCCACTTTGACTCATGTGGACTAACACTGTAAGCATATTCCGTTTAATTTAACCCATGGTTAAGAATCTTTTTTATTCATCTCTGTTCCATCCTCATCTCACATAACTTGGATCCTAAGTTCTCTAACCTCTGCCATCCTAAATTTGGTCTACGCCATTGCTGAAAGAATGAACGATGCAAACGTAACTTGATCTGAATTTTAACATTACATGGTTTTTCTTTTGAAACTGTAATTCTCTTATTTTGTGAATATCATAAGCAAATCACTCAACACTTTTGTGTTTGATTTTTTCATTAACAATGACATAGCTCAATAGCTGAAGCAACTTACCAAATAAGTCATACATTCAAATTATAAGGTACAATAGCTCCACATTCATAAAATCGAGTCTAGCCAGCATAATTAACTTCCCAAATTGAAGAACCCTGCATAATTACATAGATTTCTTGTGCACTTCTAGTGAGTCAACCCTTTTGTTCTTCACTCTTTCTTTCTCAACTAGCAACTCAAGACCCAATTACCGTCAGAAATTGCGCACCAAACCACATAGAATCGCTGCAACCAACCCCGATCATACCGACCGTCCAAAAGCCACAAGAACAATAGATATGTATTTAACCCATCACTGCACCGACGCACAACACAAACGACCCAACCAAACCCTTCCATGCCACTGCTAGCCGACTAACCCTCCTCTTTATCCCTTCTATCCCACTAAAACCACCAAGCACTCTCGCAGCTTCTAACTAAACGCAGATAGCTTAACTTGGATGAACTTTAACTAAGGTTGAGTTAATTATTCTCTTTCCCAAAACCATGGTTAAGAATCACAAGATGGCGATAGTCTATGTGTGTTAAAAAGGGGCAGACTGCCAATTATATGTTAGTTTGGGGTAGAGTGCTATTTTCACATACCTAGTGTCGTGGTTGCATTTTACCCTTAATCATAACAGTTGAACAATTAAATCATTTTACAACTTAAAAAATTTAAATATAAGATTTAAATACAATTTAAACATATTTCAATTTTAAATAATTTTAATTAATTATTATCAATATTTTTAAAAGACCCTGTGTTAACCACCACTATTTATGCTACCCTTAGTGACGGATGCAGAAATTTTTAGGTGTGGGGGCAATATTTTCATATAAAATTATAAGATAATATCACTAAAAATTATTTTATGATAGCTAAAATTTGTCAAAATACTTTCCATACATATAATGCAAGTTTTCTCATACTAATTATTTGGATCTTAGCTATCGAAAATTTTTACAAGGAACAGTATAAACGTATATGTTTAAATTGGAAACATTTATATATTTATATATAAAGAAAAAAAAAGGCCGTACAAAACATGATATTATATGCCACTTATATTAAACTCAAGGCTAGATTGAATTTTGGGTCCCTTATGTTTTAACAAATTTTTCGTTTGATTCTTTATGTTTATTTTGATTCACTTTAGTCATTTATATTGTATTTCTTTGGAGTCAATTTGGTCCCTTCCGTTAATTTTGTCTAACTGTGTTATCAGAGCAGCCGAAATGGCGTCGTTTTGCCACCACATATTAGTCCAAAATACAACATAGAAAGATCAAATTGGTAAAAAAAGAAAAATACATGAGAGACCAAAATAATTTTAAAAATAACATAAGGGACCAAAGTGAATCAAAACAAATAAAAGCAATCAAATTGATCAAAAAATACAATATAAAAGGTCAAAACGAATTAAAATAAATATAAGAGGCTAAACTAAAATTCCATTAAAATACAAGAGATTAAAGGGTAATTTAACACACAGTTATAAAAATATTTGGAATTAGACTTGCCACTTGGGAGTTGGGGCTAGGTGGGGGCAATATAAAAAATTTCGTGGGGGCGATATTAAATGTAACATATGTATAAGTAATAAAAAAATAGTGGGGGCAATTGCCCCCATAACACCTAACATGGATTTGTCCCTGGCTACCCTGACTCATGTCGCAAAGTAACCTTGGGTCTTACTTTTCATCGTTCCTCAACCCCTAAAACACTAGACGTGTTCTCATGCTCTCAACGATATCAGCAATAAACCTAGTCAACAACGACTATTCATGCGACCCTGAATCATTTTGCAGAGTAATCTTGAATGTTACTTTTCATCATTCCTCAAACCCTAAACACTAGATGTCTTCTTGTGCTCTCAATGATATTAGCAATAAACGTAGTCAACAATGACTACTCATGAATCATTTTGCAGAGTAACCTTAAGTGTTACTTTTCGTCATTCCTTAAACCCTTAACACTAGACGTCTTCTTGTGCTATCAATGATATCAACAATAAACCTAGTCAACCCAGACTACTCATACTACACAGACTTATTTTGTAGAGTAACATAGGGTCTTACTATTCACCGTTCCTAAACCCCTAAAACACTGCACGTGTACGTTTACTACCAATGATATGAGCATTAAATCTAGTAAACTACGACTACTCATGTTACCATCACTCTTTTCATATTGGGATTTACTATTCACCATTTCTAAAACCCTATCACACTAGACGAGTTTTTCAGCTAGCCATCATACTAGCAATAAACCTAGTCAAACAGAACTACTCATGCTACAATGACTCATTTCATAAAGAAACCTTGGGTCTTACTATTCAACGCTCCTCAAATCCCTCACCAAAAATTTGTGATGTATATTGTTTAATAATCAATACATAGAAGTTCAATGAAAATTTTACAATAATATTTTTTTATATATACAATTCGTTTTACATAATATTAATAAATAAGGGTTTTCTAACGTACACCCACTTGCTTTTTAGAAGATGTGCGTTAGCAAGTTATAACTTGAAATTTTAAAACTACATCCTCAAGGTGTAGCTTGCTAATACATTCCTTCTATAAAACAAATGGGTGTACGTTAGCCAGCCCTACAGGGGTTTGCTAACGTACACTCACTTGTTTTATAGAATGAATGCATTAGCAAGTTATAACTAGATTTTTTAAAATACACTCCAAAGATATAACTTGCTAACACACTTCTTCTATAAAAGAGGTGGGTATACATTGGTTTACCCGATTCGAAGAAAACCCCTAGACATTTTACTCTAAGTGCTTAGATCATGTTTAAAAATTATCTTCAACAAGTTTGAGCATGTTGAAGGCTTAGACCATGTATGCGAAAAATTAGATAAATTCATTTAACTTCTTGATTTTTTTATTATAACTATATACAATATTGTTTCTTCTACATCTTAAATTTATATTATAAAAATAAATTATTCTACTTTCCAAACATGAAAGATTATTTTTTAAATCACTTTTGAACATTTTTTTATTTTTATAAGCAACTAAAATTATATTAAAAATAGTACAAATCGTACCAAAAAAATTACATCAAAATCTCATGGTAACAAGCAGTCAAGAGGACAACCACACCAATCCAAAAAATGAGAGAAAAGAAATTTAGAATATTTCAATCAAGTTCATGATCGAACTTTGATAAGATCGAAAGACTTAAATTTAATTTCAGACCTCATTATTAAAAATAATATTATTGTGCATTAATCAAATATACCAACACACAGCACCCCAATTTTGAACCACATTTTATAAAGAAAAAATAGAGAATGATTTTTCTCAGAAATATTGACAATTATTTTTTCTAAAGAATACAAAATTATTTTTTCGTTGAAAAAACAAATCATCCAAATATTAAAAAATAAAGGTATCGATGTGAGCAGACAGCAGTGTCGTTGACGCACACAAACCAAGACAGGGAACAGTTCTCAAATCAGTAAGACTCAAGACCCTAAACTGCAAATATACACAATTTTGGAAGTTAACCTATTCAGCAGGTATCCAGAATCAATCTTGACAGTTCAATAAAAAGTTATTAAATCTGACGGTTACCATTCACAGGACCATCAAGGATTTCCAAAAGGCATGGATCATGATGTTAAAAAAAATGTGAAATGTATCTTTTGGTCCTGTATTTATTATGCGCATTTCATTTTGATCTTATATCTTTTTTGGTTACATTTTGATCCTATATGTTTTATAAATGTTTTATTTTTGTCTAGTCCATCAACTCCGTCACCCATTACAAGGTATTTTGACTCTGTTCTTATTAGGGTTTTATGTTTTTTCTGGGTTTGAAGATAAATAGCGTGATTTGACTCTTTTCTCTAACGAAAGTGACAAAATTGACGAATTGGACCAAAATAAAACGTTTATAAAAAATATGTGACTAAAATATAACCCAAAAAAATATAAAAACGAAATAAAATACATGATAAAGACCAAAGATACATTTAACCAAAAGTATTATTTATCTAATTAACATCCGACAATGAGTGCATAAAAAAAAAAATTATAAAAACTGAGAAACCCATCCATGCGGAGTTGCAGACCCATCGAACATT